>OX422211.1:696774854-701574854 GCA_949130495.1 Sambucus nigra
TAGTGACGATCGAGGACCGAGGTCAATTTTGACCTAACTCAGGTGACGATCCAAGACCGGGGCCAATTCTGACCCAAGAGTGGTTAAAGATTGTATTTCGATTCTGCTGGAGAAAGAGCTTTGTGATTTTGATCAGAGTTGGGGAGCTGATAGCTGGGGAAGCTTTTAGGAGATCTCGCAGGGGGGAATAACCTATTTTGAGTGATGTAAGAGAATTTCGCTGGATAAGTGATCAGGTGACCCTTAGAGATCCTCCGGAGCTTTGCCGGGAGGAGTTTTCACTTGGTTTTTAAGGATTTTGCGGGGAAAGAGAAGTTCCGCTCTAGGGAACACGAAGTTTTCTTGGTGAAAAGGCATTAATCCCTCTTGGGATTTTTAGGGATTTTTTGAGGCTTTTTGGTATTTTTTGGGAATTTATGTACGAAATTTAAGGGGGGTGCCGGTCGGCATATTATGAAGGGTGCCATTCAACAGTGGCACGGACTTTTGGCTACGTCGGGAAGGTAAGGGGTTAGTGCCGATCGGTATGGTAGGTCGAGGTGCTGATCGGCATGGCGCTTAACATCGTATATAAAGGGGGCGAATCCCCTCATTTTTTCACAGCTTCTTTTGCTTTCTCTCTCTCTGCGATTCTTCTGCAAATCGTTTTATCATTCCGATCTTCAAGAAATGGCCGCTTTTCTGAGCACTGCAGTCCACCGGGAGTGGTTGACCGTTGATGATTGGGTGAATGTGGAGTGGAGGGCTAGGGCGCCTCTTGCTTTGGGGAGTGAGAACTCCTTTGATGCGTTTGAGCCTGTTGCGGATGATCGGACCTTGCTGCGGGAGCCATCGCATCATCTCTCTTCGAGAGTGAGTCCCAATGGTTATGTAAGTAACCCGACCTTTGGCATTCTTCTCTTTTTGGTGATTTTTCTTTCTTTCTTGACCTTTGATGAGACTTTTCTTTTTGCCAGTCTGATATTTCTTTGAAGAACATGCGTGCATGTGGGACAACGAGGCTCAAGGATGTCTGGGAGCATCTCCCACCTATGGTGTGTTGGATGGTATCATCAGCGGGTTTTTGGTGGTTGGAATCTGCACTGGATGAGATGCCTCGTTCGATAGCGGTCCTGTGCGCTTTGGGATAGAGGTGGTGGGACACTACCCACACCTTTCATTTTGTATTCGGGGAGATGACGGTGACTCCCATAGACATGCAGCAGCTACTGGGGCTGGATTATGATGGAGAGCAAATAGAGGTGGATCGCTCTTTACGAGTGAGACCGGAGGTAGTGCGTGCGGCACTTGGTGATGTAAGGAGGATAGTTTCTGGGGATTCTATCCGGTTGTTCCTGCTGAAGGATGTTCTGTTGGGTAGGGAGATCGATGTGGAGGACGGGCTTTAAGTGATACAGATGGACCGATTATTCATTCTTCTGGTATTGGGAGGTTTCATGGTGGCGTCGAGCGGCGACGTCGTTCATTTGTGATTTCTGTCGTACTTGAGGATGTTTTCGAACATCCCTTTCTATGATTGGGGGAGTCTGACCTTGGCGACCCTTTACTTTTCTCTGGATGCATTCAGTCGGTGCTGTCAGTAGACCTTTACTGGGGCCACGTATCTTCTTGAAGTATTCTTCAATTTGTGCATTTCTTTTCATTCATTCGCATTTTCCTTTCATGCACTCGCATTTTCCTTTCATGCATTCGCATTTTCCTTATGCGTCTCTTTTTTCTTGTGAATTCAGACGTGGTTCTATGAGGTGATTGGGTGCAACACCCCGCTGATTGCTTTGAAGAACGACACTGTTGGGGACTTCTGTCGATTGTATCGATGGCGTAAGGCCAATCGACAGTCGAAAGGATCTCTTTCCCTGGAGCTGGTGCGTCAGGTCTTGAATGACCTGACCAGTGGTAGGGTAAGACTCTTTCCATTTCAATCTTGGTTTTTGCTCCTTCTGATCTTGTATTGATTTATGCTTGCTCGAAGATTTTCAGGTGACCTTTTACCCATGGGGGACAACCATTTAGGATACGGGGGAGACCGGGGTGAACGCGCGGATGAGACATTTATTGGTGCATGAGTTCGGCCATTCCTGGTACCTTGGGGAAAGGGTGGTTCGTCAGATTGGTGAGGAGGAGGTGGTGGTGCCACCCGCGCAGCCTCCTACGTCTATGAGGTGGGAGCGACTGCTGTCGGAGGATGAGAGGATCACGGCGATGATTGGAGAGTCCTACTTGCTATACACCGATACGGTTGCGCCGTGTGACTATATGGATTTTGTGATGAGCTGGTTGATGGCGCCTAGCATATATGATGCACTGCCCTTCCCTTCGGCGGGTTCTAGTCTGGCGGTGGGATCTTCCCACAGTGGTGGTGGTCCGTTGGCATCTGCGACGGCGATGACCTCTGAGGTCCCTTTTGTACGGCTGCATACCCCTTCATACAACATTCGGCGGGCTAATGGAGGGATGGTGCCTATGCTACACCATCCTCATGCGATGGATCCGGAGGAGTTGGGTTTGACAGAGGAGGTCCTTCGACCTGCGGTATACCTTTCTGTTATTCTCTTTCTTTCTTTTCTGTTTTGTTCATTTCTGCTTTGATATTGATTTCACCTTTTCTTTCTGCAAGTCCGGGTGTCGACCATTTGGCTCAAGGACATTAGAGACTAGATATCTTTGGCAACTGCCCATATTCGGGATGCGGTTCTTGTTCTTTCTTTCTTGGTGTCGTCTGCCTCGTCTGGATAGGACTCTGGTTCGAGTAGTGGTGGTGCATCATCTCGCCGTAGGCGGAAGAGAGCACGCCACAGGGGTGGAAGCTCTTGAGAGAGAGAGAGAGAGAATGTGGGTTCGGGTTGAGTCCCGTTGTTTTTGCTTTTTCTTTTTATTTCCTGCAAAATGATGTAACACAAAAAATAGATATATGCAATGCAATGGAGTTTTTTGATTATCTTTTATTTAATGATGAATGAATGCATGCACATGCGCTTTTTACTTTGCTGCTGAGACCGTAAAAAGGAATATTTTTGGATTTTTTTGAAGGAAGGTTTTTGATTAAAAAGGGGAATTAAAGGAATCTTGAAATTCTGTTGAGAATATCAATTTGTTTTTATTGAGTTTTCTGATTTGACAAAAGAGGAAAAAAGGGAAATTTCTAAAAACGAGGGGGGATTGGTTACCGATCGACAAGCACTCTGACCTGCCTATCGGTAGTTCAGTCTAGTCCCATCAATTCAAAGCTTTGATTGGTAACCTCTTCAGCCTTTGGTACCTTGTGGGGTAGGATTCCCTCTAATTTCTGCAGGGATTATGTCCCTTGTGAGGGTTTTCAAGTATAAAAAGGGGTAAGGGTGGAGTGTTTTCAACACACCTTTGCATTTTTACCTACTTTCCCACCATCTCTTAGCCTTGCAAGATGGCTCTCCCTGGTAGCATTGAGTTTGCTGGCTACCTCAAAGCCTTGTAAGCTATGTGCTCTTATAATGTCGACTACGATGCTTTCAATCATGCATCGAGTCTCCTTGTGGCGCAATCAGCCTTTTGAGTGGAACGTGCTGACGGCGGCGGTACAATTTTGGTACCTCGAAGACCATGTATTCCACTTTGGGTTGGAAGAAGTTTGTCCTACCTACGAGGAATTTTCTGTCATACTGGGTGTAAATCTCAGTGTTGTTGCGGCTTTGCCCAAATTTTCCTGCTCTCTCAGGGATTTGTTGGTCGGGCTTCTTCACATTTTGCCTTCGGCGGCTAGATCATTGGTTGCTGGAGGAATGATCTCCCTCCCGACGGTGCTGCAGTCCGTGCATTTGCGGGAACTAGGTGATGCTGGCTATGTTGGAGCCGTTGTTCTAGACCTGGTTTCAAAATTATTGTTGGTGACTGGGGAGGTGCAAGTGGACCCATAACTTGCAGCCATTACTTCATGGATGTTATACCGTCGCAATCCTGCGGCGGTGATATTAGAGGAGACTCTGAATGGCCTGGATGCCTGGAGAGAAGGTCGTTCAGACTTTTTAAGGGGTAGCCCTGTGATGCTGTTCATGTGGTTATCTGAAAGATTTCGCTTGGCGACTCCTCCAGAGTATCCCTTGTCAGTCGTACCCAACTTCTTTTCAAGCTACTTCATGAGCGTTGGCCTGTATGTAGAGAAATGGGATAATTGGTTTGTGGAATATGGGGCTCGTGGGCTGTATTGGTCAGTGCCTCGGTGGGGACAGTTGCAGCCTATTCTGGAGCAAGGAGAGTATTCATATGTGTGGCTGGTTGGTCTCAGATATACCTCTTTTTATTTCCCTTGGCTACTTTTGCGCCAATTTGACTGGGCGCAGGTTGTGCCCCCTCGGACCTCAAACTTCTTTTCGGTAGAAGATTTGACTGAGCGCCTGCGTCTGTTTCTTGGGTCTCTGTGGGAAAATTGGCATCCGTCAACCCGTACCTCTCAGTCTGTCGGGAAGGTTTGGCATGTCCCCAAAGATTATATGAAGTGGTTGTAGAGGAAAGTAGTCAGCAAGATGTTGGCTGTAGAGACTGGACAAAGATGGTTTGTTTTATCTAACACCATGGAAGGGGGTGTTGTGGTCTTTTCAAAGATGGTTAAGGCTCATCAATCCATAGAATGTTTACGTCACTCTATTCAGGCAGTGGAAACTTGGGGACCTTAGGATGTAGATGATGAGGGTGCAGGCTCCTCTGGTAGCCGTGGGTAGGACTCCTGGGGAGTTTATTTACGTAACAGAAGTGGGGATTTTATTTGGCTTTTTATGGTAGTTGGGAAGGGAGTTATCCGTTCCTTTTTCTTATGTAATCCGTACTGTAATTTCTTATTAATGAAATAAACAAGTTTCTGATCATCCAGCTGTGCCTTTCGATGAGTTTTTGTACTTTGAATTATCTATACTGATCGCTAAGGCATACATAATCCTTTTGTTCAAATATTTTTAGAATGAACCGCCGTTCTCGGAGTTAAGAAAAGAATAGTATTTTGTGAAAAAGAAAGGGCCGCACTCATGTGAGGTGCATGAGCTGCCTAAGTACCTCTGGGTTTTTTTGAAAATGTTTTTATCTGTTTGCAAAATAGTTTTTTTTTGCAGAGGATCAGGCCCACGTAGTTCTGGGTAGAGGGAAATGAAGAGTTTTTTTTCCTTTTTTTTTAGAATAGAAGGGGGATGAGAAGAGTCGTAGCGCGCCAAGATTTTGGACTAAATTTGTTGAGACGGTCCAGGTTGACTGGACGAGCCATATCCTCCCCATCTAGGTCAGTGAGCATGGCGGCACCGCCGGATAAGATTTTCTTCACAATATAGGGGCCGCTCCAATTGGGCATGAATTTTCCTCTGGGGTCCCAGATGGGTTCTATTATCTCCTTGAGGGCTAAATCCCCCTCCCGGACACCACGGTCCTTGACTCTCTTGTTAAATGATCGTGCTATTCGGCGATGGTACCCCTGTATGTGGTAAAGTACTTTTAATCTTCTTTCATCTAGGAGGGCTAGCTCATCAAGACAACTTTGGCACCAGTCTTCTTCATTAACCTTGCTTTTGAGCATGACGCATATTGAGAGTATTTCCAGCTCCACGGGTAGGACTACTTCCATATCGTAGACCAGGGAGTAAGGGGTAGCCCCATTAGAGGTTCGGATTGAGGTTCGATATCCCCAGAGGGCGTATGAGATCCGGTCAGCCCAATCCCTACAACTTTCGATCATCTTGCTGATGATGGCTTTGAGGTTTTTATTGGCGGCTTCAACTGCACCATTGGTCTGAGGTCGGTAGGGAGAAGATTTGTGTCTCTGAATCCCGTACTCGTTGACTACTTCTGTGACTTCTGCTTTGAAATGCAACCCATTATCTGATACCAGCTCGTGCGGGCCCCCATATCGGCAGATGATATTTTTCTTGAGGAATTTGGCCACTTTCTTAGGACTCAGCCTCGGCCCATTTGGTGAAGTAATCGATGGAAACCAGGATGAACTCATGTCCATTTGAAGCCTTTGGTGTAACCTTCCCTATGATGTCGACACCCCAGGTGGAGAACGGCCAGGGAGAGGTCATGTTGTATAATTCTCGCGGAGGCAAATGTTGAAGGTTGGAGAATTGTTGACATTTGAGGCACCTCCGGACATAGGCAGTGTAATCCTGGATCATGGTGGTCCAGTAGTAGCCCTGTCAGATGATCTTCTTGGCGATCATGTGACCATTCATGTGGGGTCTGCATTCCCCGCTGTGGATTTTCTGCATTATTTTCTCAATCTCAGCCCCTGTGATGCAGTGTAGATGAGTTCTATCAAAATTCCTCTTGAGTAGAGCTTTATGACAGATGATATAATGGGCGGCCAGTCTTCGTAGGGTTGTTCGATCTTTCTTGTTGGAACCCTCGGGATACCTACCATATTTGAGGAGGCACCAGATATCATAGTACCAGCAATCGGCTAGTTCGGCATCTTCAGTGGAGACAAGCTCAATATGGTAGCAATAAGTCGGTTTGTCTTTCTTTTGAACTAGGAAGGGGGTCATTGTTATTCCTTCGAGCATGTTGACCATGGAGGCCAAGGCGGCGAGAGCATCAGCTAGGTTATTCTTTGCTTGGGGTAGGTAATGGAAGCTGATATCTCGAAATCGGGAGGCTAACTCTTCTAATTGGGCATGAAAGGGTTGAAGCTTTTCGTCCTTGACTTTCCACTTTCTAAGCACCTGACCGATGATGAGGGAAGAATCCCCGTAGACATTAACGTATTGAATACCTTTCTTGAGAACGACCTTGAGGCCCACTATGCATGCCTCATATTCCGTCATGTTGTTGGTGCAAGGGAAATCCAATTTAATAGCGATGGGAGTGTGGGAGTCATCTGGGGCGATCAGAAGTATCCCAATGCCATATCCCTTTTTGTAAGCAGCACCATCAAAGAAAATTTTCCATTGAAGGCGGTCTTAAGTGGTGCAGAGGATATTTTCATCTGGGAATTCGGAGATCTGTACATCTTCTTTGTCTATGGGGGAATCGACGAGGTAGTCAGAGATGGCTCTTCCTTTAATGGCTTTCTGTGTGATGTACACGATATCAAACTCGATTAGGAGCATCAACCATCGGGACATTCAACTAGATAAGGCGGGTTTCTCAAGCAGGTATTTGATGGGATCCATTCGGGATACAAGTTTGATGGGGAATGCGAGCATGTAGTGTCGCAACTTTTGGGTGACCCAGACAAGTGCGACACATGCCTTTTCTAAAGCAATGTAGTTGACCTCGTACCTGACCAATTTGCAACTGGCATAATTGATGGATCTTTCTTTGCGGGAGTCTTCAAGGTATTGGGCTAGCAAAGCCCCTGCTACAGTGTCGGTTATGGTTAGGTATAGGAGCAAAGGGAGACCAGACTGTGGTGTCATGAGAACTAGAGGTTGGGTAAGATATTGTTTGATTTGGTCAAAAGCTTCTTGACAGGCCTCATTCCAAACCTTGGTTGAATCTTTTCGAAGGAGCTTGAAGATTGGTTCATAGATGGAGGTTAGCTGGCTGATGAACCGGCTGATATATTGTAATTTCCCAAGAAACCCTCGGACTTCTTTCTTTGTTCGAGGTGGTGGCATCTCAAGTATGGCTTTCAGCTTTGCAGGATCTTCTTCTATCCCCTTTTTGCTGACCATGAATCCCAAAAGTTTTCCCTTTATAACGTCGAAGACACACTTCTGTCGATTAAGTCGCATCTGATACCGCCGCGGTCGTTCGAAGAACTTCCGAAGAGCGGGAACATGACCTTCTCTAGTTTTGGATTTTATAATCATATCATCCACATAAACCTCGACCTCCTTATGGATCAGATTATGCAGGATGGTTGTGGCAACCCTTTGGTAGGTAGCCCCAACATTCTTGAGACCGAATGGCATAACGGTGTAGCAAAAGGTTCCCCATGGGGTGATAAATGCGGTTTTTTCTTGGTGGTCTGGGTGCATCTTGATTTGGTTGTATTCGGCAAACCCATCGACGAATGACTTGAAAGCATGACTGGTTGTGTTGTCCACGATCATGTCGATATTGGGTAGCGGATAATCATCCTTTGGAGAAGATTTGTTTAAATCTCGATAATCTACACACATTCGAACCTTCCCTCCTGATTTTGGCACAGGTATAATGTTGGCTAGCCATGTGGGATATTCGATCACTCGAACGAAACCATTGTTTAACTGTTTGACTACCTCTTCTTTGACCTTGAGCGACCATTCGGTGCAGAGTTTTCTCAATTTTTGTTTAACCGACTTATAATCTGGGAGAGTGGGGATCTCGTGTTGAGTTATTTCAGGATCGATGTCGGGCATATCATCATAGGACCATAGGAAGACATCTACGAACTCCTTCAGTAATTCTTCGAGTTGTGCATGCTCATGCTCGTCAAGGGTGGCCCCTATCCTAATCTCGCGCAATTGGCTACTAGAACCGAGATTAATAACAACGGTATCTTCTTCATTAACTTGAACGTGGTTATGTTGTTTATTATTAACCTTATTTAGATCAGTAAAGAATTGTTCATTTGCAAAATCATCATCATCAAAAGTTTGATTAGAATTCAAGCAGTTAATGTAAGCCACATCAAGATACTCAAAATCTTCATTTATTTCATTGATAGGAAAAATAGTATTGAGAACCTCATCAAAATAGGTATCGATTACATTTGGGCAAGGATAGGCAACAGAAGAAGAAATAGGGTAAACATTGGGGTTAGGGGAGATTTTAAGGGGTAGAACTGGCGCAGCATGCCAGTTGAGGAGAGGAGTATCAGCATCTTTAATCAAATGGGATGGGTCCATTGATGTAGTGTCTGAATGAACGATGCAGAGTGCCAACCCCAGTATCTGTAAGTTGAAGGAATCTTCGGAATCGCTTTCCTCAGTCTCTTCGGCATCTTTGATGAGCGGCTGTACCTGGTGTGGGAAACTTTCGGACCATGGGTAACTGTCTTAGAAAAAGATCTTCATTACCAGCTTCATCTTCCTGTCTGTGTGGTCATACCATGGTTCTGGAAAACCGCAAAAGGGGAAGTCCTCGCCTTCTTTGATAAATCGTCCATTTAGGGAGTCTCCTGAGATAGTTTGGATGCAGTCTGATCTTCTCTTTGGTCGAGACTGGCGGATCATTCTGAGCTCTTGTTCTAATGGTTGATACCCCAAGCCACAAGGAGGGAAAGCTTTCTTCAGTTCGATGGGCCCAATTATCCCTTGCTGCTTTTTCCCTAGTCCCAGTCTGAGCATGAAGTGCATGTTTCTGAACATCTAAATCACATTAACATTGCCATGAGGGTCATATTCCAAACAAACCCTTTCTTTGAAACCGTCTCCTACCGGGAGTAGGAGTGGTTCAACTCGAAATCCTGATAGGAGCATATCATTTGACCCATGTTGTATCTCGAGAATTGGACTGCTAGTGTTTTCCCCCTCGGCATTTTTGTTGTCGCCCAAAATGGTGATGACTCGCCAGTCGGCGAAGAACTTCAATTTCTGATGGAGTGAGGAAGACACACCCTTGATATTATGGATCCAGGGTCGTCTGAGCAACAGGTTGAAATAAGATGGGAAATCTATGACTTGTAATTCAATGACGACGTTTATAGGGCCAACCCTTATTGCAAGTTTTATGGACCCCATCACCTCAAAACGGGTATTATCGTAGGCACGCACAGCGGCGGAGGTTGGAGCGAGGTCGCTTTATTTCAGGCCTAAACACTTGAAAGTTCTTAGAAGGCAAACGTTCAAGGCGGATCTGTTATTGACAAGGGAGAGTGGCACGGCCTTTCCCATAACTTCGACGGAGGTATTGAGTGCATGATTGTGATTGGGCCCAATTCTGGGGATTTCTTCTTCAGAAAATGATAGCATTCGGGTAGAGGTCAAGGATCCGACCCGATTTACCGCTTTTTCTGGTGTGGTAGAGGGAGAAACTATGGGTCCGGTGAGTAATTTGATTAAAGCATTTCTATGCAGCTGGGAAGACATGAAAAGCCCCCATAGAGTGATGTTAGCTTGGGTTTTCTTTAGTTGATCAAGGATCTTGCTCTCCTCGATGGTCATCTCTAGCATAGGAAGGTTTTCAACGCCCTTCCCTTTATAATTTACTGGTAGTGAGCTTGGAACCTGGTGATGTCTCCCTGATCTGGTCATGTGATTTACTGAAGAAGGAAATAACATGAACCCCGTTTCCTCGTCAATCTCAGGTTATGGTGCCACCCTATTTATTTCTCTGAGGAGTTTTTCAAATGATATCATCCCACATATGTCGGCTACTGGGCCAACTCCTCCTGAAGCTTGTTCTTCACTCGAATCTTTGAATTCCTCCCCCCATCCGGTGGTAGAAACTCTGTCTTTCCATGTAAAGTTGATGCATTCCACAACTTCAACGCCTTCTTCATACAAGTTCTCCCATTATGTAGGGATATATGTGATTTAAGGGACCAAGCGCCCTTGTAGCTTCAAAGTGTCAAGTAACCCGATGATACTGTAAATGTTGTTGGTTTGCCTGAATAATTCAGCCATAGTCTGGATAACATCATCTAGGCTGACTTCGTTGGTTGGTACCACCCACTTGTCTGAATCTCGGGCCCATTTTCGTGCCTCCAAGAACAGTGTGCTGAACTTCTGGCAATCGATGACCATCTGCGAGGGCAATTTCAGCCCGAACTCTAGGAGTTAGTTTACCACCTCTGATAATTCCATACTTCCATTTTCAGAATGGGTACGAACAGCGATGCATGCTCTGGTAAGGAGTGACAGTGCCTGATCAGCGAGGCTAGTAGGGTGTAGGAGGACATATGGGCAAATTTGAAGAGGTTTAGGAGAGTATATGGGGGTGATTTGAGTTGAGGGATCGAAATCTGGGTTTTCTTCTAAGAAGATGGCATTGGTGTGATTCCTAAGTGGATTGTGAGTAGTATTTGGCTTAGGATTGGCTGGTGGGGCGATGGTACCCCGGTCAATGAGATCTTGGATTACGTTTCGAAGGTGAAAGCATTGGTCGGTGGTATGGCCGATAATTTGGTGGAAGGCGCATTGAGCATCGGACTTGAAGTTTCTTGGGATTGGATTTGGCAATGGACGGGGATCCAAGGGTTTGATGAGGTTTCGGCTTAACAGGGCATGGTAAATTTTGGAGAGGGGAGCATGGAGCTCAGTGTATTCCCTTCGGATGGGGGCAGGGCGGGTTTTCGGTGCCCACGATGTGGTTGGTTGAGAAATGTTATTGATGGTCGAAACGGTAGCACTAGAAGGCTTGTCATACTTTCTAGGGGTGAATTGTCTGGAAACCTTCTTTGGTTCAACCTCTGTTTTAACGAGGCTTTCCTCTATTTCCACTCCTGCCTCTCTGAGAGCTCGAAAGTGGGGATAGTATTGTCCTACCATCGTCGCTTGGACAGGGGGCAAGAAGTTTCTCTTGACTATGTTGACCTGTTCTTCCTCGGATGGCTGATTAGTCATGCTAGCTGCTTGCTCCCTCCACCGGGTTATGAAGTTACTGACTAATTCCCGAGGATTCTGTTTGAGCATCTCTAAATCATGACAGGTGACCTTAAGCTCTTCGTTGTATTTATAATGTGACATGAATTCTCGGGCTACATCCTCCCAGCTACGGATCCTGGATTCCTTAAGAGATAAAAACCATCGGAGGGCACTATCCTTCAAAGTTTGCTGAAACAATTGGGCCATCACTTATTCAGAAGCCCCTAGTAGAGTCATGGAAGGATGATAACTACGAAGATGAACAATTAGGGGTCCGCTCCCTCCAAACTTCTCGATATTTGGCATCTTGAACTTCTCGGGTAACCTTACTTTAGGATAAGGAGCCATGTGGGTGTAGTTCATGTAATTCTCAAAGATCCTGACCTGGTCAAACTTCTTGGTGAGCATCTTGAGATCCTTTTTTACTTTATTCAACTCCTTCTCCTTTGGATCAACGACCATAGGCAGGTTAGCCATAAGCTGGGCAATGTTTGGCATGGGAAGATGGGCAAGCAGCGGCGCATTGGCAGGAGGGGCACGTGGAGCATGCTGATATTCTTCCGGAACCCAGATAGGCTCCGGTGGACCCATAGCACGAGGGAACAGGGCCTTGGGCTATTGAGGAATAGGAACCTGGTTTCGTTTCATCTCTCGGACCTCAGTTTGGAGGTTATCAATCTTGGACACGAGCTGAGCTAGGACTGTCGTTAGATTCGGCTATATGACTGGTGCTTGATCTGTATTCTTCATGGAAGATAGATGGATTCCGTACTCGAAAGAAGTAGTAGAAAAACGGATGAAACTCCGGGGTGATTTGACTGAAGATCGAAGCCAATAGGGAGCCAGGCTAAGGGCTTGTGATCGACCTGAGAAGGCGTAGGATGAGATTTATTTTTGAGAAAAAAAGGAAGAACTATTTTTGGATTTTTGATAAATAAGGGAGAAATGTTTTTGGATTTTTGATAAAGAATGGAGAAATGTTTTTGGAGACGGAACTCAGCATGATTATTATGATTATTATGTTTTCACTTGTATTTAATTCTCCTAAATGCAATGCCGGACGGGACCCGAGCTTGGAAAAATGGGGGTCTTAATATATGCAAAGCTACGATTTGGACTTGTAACCAGGCTCACGGACAGGGCCCCATTTTAAAAATGCGCAAAAATTGGGTGGCAGGTCGACTCGAAATTTTGATAGAGTTTCAGGTTGAAACCGACAATCTAAAGTGCGTGTCCTAGGTCTGACACCTATATGCGGGTATGCAGTTAGTTGGGTGAATCGGCATGGGTTCCCCACTTTGGCGTGACTTCCACGATATACGTCTTGCTCTTGCGGGCAATCGGTATGTGTGGACAAGCCATTTGATATACCTGAGTGTACGTGAATTGCCTCAGCATATACCTCGTGGGGACGGTACGTGTGAGAGCGAATTCGATATACTCGATGTACGTGAACGAATTCCCTGCAATATACCTCCCTTCATGACTTCGATCAAGCGGTATGATGCGCGGGAACCATTCGATATACGTCGAATGTACTTGGCCAATGGAAGGTGAGAGTCATATCGCTTAGGCTAACTGTGACCTGCCGGACCAGCACCCATCACGAAGTGACCCTCCAGTTACTGGGTAAAATTTGGTCAATATCAATGCTCTTTGGTGATGTCGTGTGAATCATGCATGATTCTCTTATTAGTATCTTATGATAAGAATTCCTTTCTTGATTATGCCAAACAGGGAGCAAAGTATAAGTACCCCAAAAGGTACACCAAGTATGGATGGGTGATGCGTGCAACATGGGGATACACATGTGATCCTAGGTGCACATGGTGTGAAGTGTACATGGAGGAATTTCTACAAGTGTGTGAACATAAGCATAAGCATGGGTGTAAGGACACAAATTTCCAATTGAGTCCATGTATAGTGTTGGCTCAATTCAGAACAAAAACATTTATTCATAGGATAGTATGTTATTGTAATACTCTCAAGCCTATGAAGTGTTTGTTGAAAACTTAGTGGCAAAGAGTATAAAGCTTCATCAAATGTGCCGGTTTGCGTGCCTCGTTTCTACGTCATCAACCATAGTTCCATGCTCCCAAGGTATGAATGCAATATTATATATATAGGAGCTTGGAACAAGTTTATTGGATGTTAGGTTTTATAAAAACTGCGTTTTGTTTTAAGAAAGAATTAATTAAAACTTTAAATAAATGTTTATAAAGTTTTCTGGGCTTAAACAAGAATATTCAAACTTTCTGGTTTTTCGTTCGATAGAGTCGTTCGAACGAGATTGTCGTTCGAACGAAAATGTCGTTCGAACGAACTTGCCAACGAGTTCCCATATTAGGCCACTGGAATGTCGTTCGATATGTCGTTCGAACGAACCTTATGTTCGAACGAGATATCCAACGAGATTCTAACGAGTTCAATCTGGAACGTCGTTAGAAGTCTCGTTCGAACGAAATATCGTTCGAACGAGATGCCAGGCGGGAACAGTTTTTGGCAGTTTTTTGGCAGTTTTTCACCCACTTCCCCACTTAGTTTTTAACCAACTTTTTCAGACTTTAATATGTGCGGGAAGAACATTTTCCACCTTAACATTTTCATAAATTTTCTTAACTTTTCCATTCCATTCCATCTCTTAGAGAGAGTTTGAGAGCTAAAATTGTTTAAGGAAAATGTTCAAGTTTTGAGTGTTATTTTTCAAGAGAAAATCTTTTATCACTCTAGTTTTACACCCATATTGTTTATTCAAGTTCACATATATACATATCAATTGCTTGGAGTTTGGCACCGGTTTATCTCTTCCGTTTCAAAGAGAAGTTTTGGTTTGCTTCTACATCCATCAAAGAAAAAGACGTTTTGTTGCGATTCTACCCACTTGGAGAAAGGCTCCTTGCTCGGGTGACGGTGACCATATAAAGTCCTATCGGTGGATTCCGAGACCGCGGTGGTGTTCCAAGGTTATCCGCTAGGAAGAGGTGTTTACAAGAAGAAGCGTCGAGGCTTGAAAGGGATCGAGTCGTGTGTTGTAAGTCTTTCTATCTTGTACTTGTAATTCCGTATCTAGTGGATTTGTGGCTAGGGACGTCCGAGGTTGTTTCCCGTCTTGGGTTTTTCCTCGTACATCGCGGCGTATTGTGATTGATTTATTTTATCTTGCAAAATAACGTAGAACGCATGTTTAGAATAATTCAAGATAAAATTTGGTTTAAATCATCACACTCATTTAATTTGGTGCTAAATTATATATTGGGTAAAGTTTATTTAATTCAAGTCATTTGCTAAAATTTGGTTTCGCCTAATTTGCTAATATTGATGAATATGACTTAGGCAAATTCTAGGGATTGAATTTAATTAACATTGGTTTAAGTGAAAATTAATTATTGTGTGTGTTTAAGTTAATTTCACTTGTGTTTAATTTTAAGAAAATTAAAACTTTTGTAATTTGTTTGTTTAAGTTGAACCATCCCATCACCTTTTACGCTTCCGCATCGAGATTTAGTTTAAAAGGAAATTATAATTGTGTTTAATTGTGAAAATTAAAACCCGGGGATCCATCATTGCTTATATCGTTTTCAAATTGGTATCAGAGCCAAAAATGATAAATTATTTCGTTAAAGATCCTTAAATAATTTTTGGCTAAAATGGATTTTTCCCCATTTTCAAAATTTCCTATTTTTGATGGTTCAAACTACGCGTATTGGAAAGCGCGTATGAGATTGGCACTAAAATCTATCGACGAGAGAGTTTGGATGTCTGTTGTTAACGGGTGGTCCCCACCAACTTACTCAGTTGAAAATGAACGTGTTCCCAAACCCGCCGATAGATGGACTGAAAATGAGTTTAAACTTGCTAATTTCAATTCCCGTGGTTTGAATGCCTTGTTTAGCGCTGTCACACCGGATGAATTCCGACGTATTATGACGTGTGAGACCGCTAAAGAATCTTGGGATATTTTACAATTAACTCATGAAGGAACTAGTGTCGTTAAATCTTCAAAACTCCAAAACCTCACCTCTCAATTTGAAACTATCAAAATGAACGAAAAAGAAACTTTTGATGAATTTTATGCTAGACTTTCTGATATTGTTAATTCATCTTTTAACTTGGGAGAGAAAATACCTGACGACCGTGTTGTAAAGAAAATTTTAAGGTCCCTACCCGATAGATTTATTCCAAAAGTGACCGTTTTAAATTCTTTACCAACTTTAGCCTCTACGAAATTCGAAGAGCTTTTAGGTGATTTACAAACCTATGAACTAGACATGTTTCCCTATAAAACTGAAAAGAAAATCGAAATGGGCGTTGCTTTAAAAGCCCGAAAAGAGGTCAAACAAGTAGTAGAGAGCGAGAGTGATAGTGACTCGAAAGACATGGCTTTGTTTGCTCGTAAATTTAGAAAATTTCTTAAAATTAACAAAGATAAATTTAAAAATGATTTTAAAAAAATTGAATTTTCTAAGCATGACAAAGGCGAAAAGATTTCTAAAGCCGAGAAGATTCCTAAAGCCAAGAAGATCCCTAAACCTAGTAATGAAAATTTAGATAGGAACGAGTCTAATAAGTGTTTTGGTTGTGAAGGTTATGGCCATAGGTCTTTTGAGTGCCCCACTAAACTAAGGAAAGAGGGTAAGCGACCCATTTCATATAATGCGACCCTTAGTGATAGTGATAAGGAAGAAAGGCCCGATTCCCCCACTAAGAAAAATTTTGTGGCTTTTATGGCTAGTCATGTGAGTGATAGTGAGAACTCATCGATTGATGAAACTTTAACACGACACTTCCAAGGTCATTGTTTATGATTCTCTTATTTCTGATGATAGTGAGAGTGGAAAAGAAAGAGAGAGAGAAAATGAAGAAGAGGTTAATGTGAGTGAACTTCAAAATGCTTTTCAAGATCTTTATAAAGTATCTATTAAATTAAAAAGAGTTAATTTGAAGTTAGAAGCTAGTTTAAGAGAGAGTGTCAAGGTCGCTGATGAAAATGCTTTAATAGAAGACCTTAGGACACGTGAGAGGACTCGTCAAGAGAAGCTTGAATATGTAGAAGGCGAAAGAGATAGCCTTAGGGGTTTAATGGAATCCTTGAAGAAGGAGCTTCTTGCTTTTGAAGAGCGAAACATTTTATTAGAGTCTAACATTTTACAATTGCAAAATAAATTAAAAGACTCTAGTAATGTCAAATTTGATTTGGAGTGTCGTTCGGAAAAATTAGATAAAATATTAGGAACGGTCCAAATTAAAAATGACACGTGTGGTTTAGGCTTCAATACTTGTAATGAATCTACTCATAAAGCCAAGACCAACATTTTAGGAGAATCTACTAGGAATGCATTTATAGATCACTCCTTAAGTAAATATTTTCGACATGCTTTTACTTGTACTCATTGTGGTCGAAAAGGTCATCTTAGGAAATTTTGTTTTGATCTTAAACGAATTCCTAGAAAATTCCATAGTAAAGTAACCAGGTAGTTAACGTTCCAACACCCCAAGATAGTCATTCTTCATTAAATTTGGTTAGGAAATCCGACTTGGTTGCCTTGCAAAATAGGGTTTTTGATTCTCATTTACTTTCACATGCTTCCTCCCTTGCTAAATCTAAAGGATGAATGTGTTAGTGTTTGCATACTTTAGCGTTTGTACTTCATGATATATTCACATGCTAAATGTATGCATGTTTAGTCATTTTCTAGTCATTGCCTCATTTCATATCATATGCTAGAAATTATGACTTGTTTATCTTTTTGTATTATATTTTTGTTTGAATTAACTGAATAATATAAAAAGATTTTTGTTTATCATTTGTGTTTTATTTATTTCATTTAAGCTTAATGAAAAATACGAATGATTTTTGTTTATTCTTTTGAGTATATATCTTTATTTTTGGTTAAAAATGTAAAAAACTCAAAAAGATTTTATTTTGTGTGTATTTTAGTTTGACACACTTTATGTGGCATATATTTGTGTTTGAATTCCATGTTTTACGCTCCCACGTGGCTAGAACTTTTGGTTTAGATTTTCAATCCTTAAAATGTTCTTTACCATGTTTTATATGGAGCAGTTGGATTTTGTATTGTTTAAATGGATTCTATTTTTCTATGCCTCTTTTCACACATGCACGAGCTCTTTTGAAATCTTAATGTCACATGTTATATTTGAGCTTCCTGAGGTTTTCTCCTACCAATCTAGTCATCTACATATCTATGACCTAGGAGGACTAGTGCATGTCACAATCCGTTGCACGTGAGCTTTATGAGATAAAAAATTATATATCTAAATGTGCACGGGGACGGGCTCCGAAAGGATGAATTAAATCCTTTGCGATAATAAGCCACCGTTTATTGGATCTAAAAGAAATACGTGATCCAAAGGCCTCAAAACAGAATATTTGGCATTAAAAAGAAAATAATTGCCAAGGCCTATGTTTGTTTGATATATTCATTCAAAAGCAAAAGAATATATATGCTTATTGAGGGAGAATTGGATGATATATCAACGGTTTGCACAATGTCCGTTTATCCTAGTTGTCTTTAATGTCATGACTCTATTTGGTTTGTAGAATCATCATCATGCTAGGCTTGTATGCATTGTGTATGTTTATTCATTGAGTTCAATCTTCATATTGTCACATGAGGTTATATTTTAATGTGATAAAGTTTGCAATCAAATGAGAACTCCGTGAATGTTTATTAAGTGTTTGGGTCTAAATTTAATTGTTGCTAGTTCACACCCCAACACTTACGTTTCCATATGACACATTTTTGCCATACGAGTGTGCAAACTTATTGTATTTTGTGTTATGTGTGTGTTTATATCTATATATATATATATATATATATATATATATGCAAATGCTTCATTGGTATATTTCTAGTTTATATATATATGATATTTGTTTGTCTTTGCCTTGCTTTCTAGTCCTTCTATGCTTATACTTCATTTTTAGTATCTATAATGGATTAGTTATGCTTTTGTTGCTCATATGTTTTCACGTCTTATCACTTTAAGCTTCTCTGTGTTTATTAGTTCTATATCCTTTGCCTATTCCTGAACAAAAATGGGGAGAATGATAGGGGGAGAAATGGTATCTAATCCTATTGTAATCGTACCTTAATTTAGGTTTTAATTTTTAGTATCTATAATGGATTAGTTATGCTTTTGTTGCTCATATGTTTTCACGTCTTATTACTTTAAGCTTCTCTGTGTTTATTAGTTCTATATCCTTTGCCTATTCCTGAACAAAAAGGGGGAGAATGATAGGGGGAGAAATGGTTTTAATTTTCACAATTAAACACAATTATAATTTCCTTTTAAACTAAATCTCGCTGCGGAAGCGTAAAGGTGATGGGATGGTTCAACTTAAACAAACAAATTACCAAAGTTTTAATTTTCTTAAAATTAAACACAAGTGAAATTAACTTAAACACACACAAATTACCAAAGTTTTAATTTTCTTAAAATTAAACACAAGTGAAATTAACTTAAACACACACAATAATTAATTTTCACTTAAACAAATGTTAATTCAATTCAAGCCCTAGAATTTGCCTAAGTCATATTTATCAATATTAGAAAATTAGGCAAAACCAAATTTTAGCAAATGACTTGAATTAAATAAACTTTACCCAATATATAATTTAGCACCAAATTAAATGAGTGTGATGATTTAAACCAAATTTTATCTTGAATTATTCTAAACATGCGTTCTACGTTATTTTGCAAGATAAAATAAATCAATCACACTACGCCGCGATGTACGAGGAAAAACCCAAGACGGGAAACAACCTCGGACGTCCCTAGCCACAAATCCACTAGATACGGAATTACAAGTACTAGACAGAAAGACTTACAACACACGACTCGATCCCTTTCAGGCCTCGACGCTTCTTCTTGTAGACACCTCTTCCTAGCGGATAACCTTGGAACACCACCGCGGTCTCGGAATCCACCGATAGGACTTTATATGGTCACCGTCACCCGAGCAAGGAGCCTTTCTCCAAGTGGGTAGAATCGCAACAAAACGTCTTTTTCTTTGATGGATGTAGAAGCAAACCAAAACTTCTCTTTGAAACGGAAGAGATAAACCGGTGCCAAATTCCAAGCAATTGATATGTATATATGTGAACTTGAATAAACAATATGGGTGTAAAACTAGAGTGATAAAATATTTTCTCTTGAAAAATAGCACTCAAAACTTGAACATTTTCCTTAAATAATTTTAGCTCTCAAACTCTCTCTAAGAGATGGAATGGAATGGAAAAGTTAATAAAAGTTATGAAAATGTTAAGGTGGAAAATGTTCTTCCCGCACATATTAAAGTCTGAAAAAGTTGGTTAAAAACTAAGTGGGGAAGTGGGTGAAAAACTGCCAAAAACTGTTCCCGCCTGGCATCTCGTTCGAACGACATTTCGTTCGAACGAAATTCTCGTTCGAACGAGACTTCTAACGACGTTCCAGATTGAACTCGTTAGAATCTCGTTGGATATCTCGTTTGAACGACATATCGAACGACATTCCAGTGGCCTAATATGGTAACTCGTTGGCAGGTTCGTTCGAACGACATTTTCGTTCGAACGATAATCTCGTTCGAACGACTCTATCGAACGAAAAACTAGAAAGTTTGAATATTCTTGTTTAAGCCCAGAAAACTTTATAAACATTTATTTAAAGTTTTAATTAATTCTTTCTTAAAACAAAACGCAGTTTTTATAAAACCTAACACCCAATAAAATTGTTCCAAGCTCCTATATATATAATATTGCATTCATACCTTGGGAGCATGGAACTATGGTTGATGACGTAGAAACGAGGCATGCAAACTGGCACATTTGATGAAGCTTTATACTCTTTGCCGCTACGTCTTCAACAAACACTTCATAGGCTTGAGAGTATTACAATAACATACTATCCTATGAATAAATGTTTTCGTCCGGAATTGAGCCAACACTATACATGGACTCAATTGGAAATTTGTGTCCTTACAAATCTCCCCCTTTGGCTATTCCGGGAAAAAAACCAAACAAAAATCCTAAAGGGCCGTCAAGCTCACTAGACTTAAAACATAACCCACCCAAACTTGACTCAACCCAAGGATCAAAGGCCGTCTTTAACTTAGGAGATTTAACTTAGGGGGAGTCGCGACCTTCTTTGGTAGATTGTTTTGATAAAGGGGAGAATTAATTGTGGCGGAGTATTTATTTTAATTGCATTTAATACTTTGATATTCCCTATGCATTTGATAGTTTGCTTAAGTGTGCAGGAATTCTTCTAAAGCGGCAACATTCAATGGCAAAGCCTTTGATCCTTGGGTTGAGTCAAGTTTGGGTGGGTTATGTTTTGAGTCTAGTGAGCTTGACGGCCTTTGATCCTTGGGTTGAGTCAAGTTTGGGTGGTTTATGTTTTGAGTCTAGTGAGCTTGAAGGCCCTTTAGGATTTTTGTTTGGTTTTTGTCCCGGAATAGCCAAAGGGGGAGATTTGTAAGGACACAAATTTCCAATTGAGTCCATGTATAGTGTTGGCTCAATTCCGGACGAAAACATTTATTCATAGGATAGTATGTTATTGTAATACTCTCGAGCCTATGAAGTGTTTGTTGAAGACGTAGCGGCAAAGAGTATAAAGCTTTATCAAATGTGCCGATTTGCGTGCCTCGTTTCTACGTCATCAACCATAGTTCCATGCTCCCAAGGTATGAATACAATATTATATATATAGGATCTTGGAGCAAGTTTATTGGGTGTTAGGTTTTATAAAAACTGGGTTTTGTTTTAGGAAAGAATTAATTAAAACTTTTAATAAATGTTTATAAAGTTTTCTGGGCTTAAACAAGAATATTCAAACTTTCTGGTTTTTCGTTCGATAGAGTCGTTCGAACGAGATTGTCGTTCGAACGAAAATGTCGTTCGAACGAACCTGCCAACGAGTTCCCATATTAGGCCACTGGAATGTCGTTCGAACGAGATATCCAACGAGATTCTAACGAGTTCAATCTGGAACGTCGTTAGAAGTCTCGTTCGAACGAGAATTTCGTTCGAACGAAATGTCGTTCGAACGAGATGCCAGGCGGGAACAGTTTTTGGCAGTTTTTCACCCACTTCCCCACTTAGTTTTTAACCAACTTTTTCAGACTTTAATATGTGCGGGAAGAAAATTTTCCACCTTAACATTTTCATAACTTTTCCATTCCATTCCATCTCTTAGAGAGAGCTTGAGAGCTAAAATTGTTTAAGGAAAATGTTCAAGTTTTGAGTGCTATTTTTCAAGAGAAAATATTTTATCACTCTAGTTTTACACCCATATTGTTTATTCAAGTTCACATATATACATATCAATTGCTTGGAGTTTGGCACCGGTTTATCTCTTCCGTTTCAAAGAGATGTTTTGGTTTGCTTCTACATCCATCAAAGAAGAAGACGTTTTGTTGCGATTCTACCCACTTGGAGAAAGGCTCCTTGCTCAGGTGACGGTGACCATATAAAGTCCTATCGGTGGATTCCGAGACCGCGGTGGTGTTCCAAGGTTATCCGCTAGGAAGAGGCGTCTACAAGAAGAAGAGTCGAGGCTTGAAAGGGATCGAATCGTGTGTTGTAAGTCTTTCCGTCTTGTACTTGTAATTCCGTATCTAGTGGATTTGTGGCTAGGGACGTCCGAATTTGTTTCCCGTCTTGGGTTTTTCCTCGTACATCGCGGCGTAGTGTGATTGATTTATTTTATCTTGCAAAATAACGTAGAACGCATGTTTAGAATAATTCAAGATAAAATTTGGTTTAAATCATCACACTCATTTAATTTGGTGCTAAATTATATATTAGGTAAAGTTTATTTAATTCAAGTCATTTGCTAAAATTTGGTTTCGCCTAATTTGCTAATATTGATAAATATGACTTAGGCAAATTCTAGGGCTTGAATTGAATTAACATTGGTTTAAGTGAAAATTAATTATTGTGTGTGTTTAAGTTAATTTCACTTGTGTTTAATTTTAAGAAAATTAAAACTTTGGTAATTTGTTTGTTTAAGTTGAACCATCCCATCACCTTTTACGCTTCCGCGTCGAGATTTAGTTTAAAAGGAAATTATAATTGTGTTTAATTGTGAAAATTAAAACTCGGGGATCCATCATTGCTTATATCATTTTCAATGGGATACATATGATAAATGGCAACATGAAAATATGGGGGGTAACATAAGCAAATATAGCATTCATGTAAATAGAGTCAAGCCCTCAAACAAAAACACATATCCCCAGCAGACTCGCCACTATGGCCATCCCTGATCCTCGCCGCATGGGCGAGCGCATGGAGGAAGGATCCTTCGGGTCCCGCGCGTTCCTCTCGAGAGCGCTTCGGCCGACGTCATTTGAGATGTGGTGTAAAACTGCAAAGAGATTCAGAGTCGCCAGTCTATTTTACTCAAAACAGACAAAAGAAAAAGGGGAAGCCACCTCGAAGGATGGCATCCAAAGACATACTGGTGTGTGCGAAACCAAGATGATTCGAGAAGGGTTCGGAGGCTTAGTTATGAAATGGGAAGGTGTTAGGCACCCATTCCTCCCTTTCGGTCTCTCATGAATATTTTCTATTTTCCTTTTGTTTCCCCCCGTGATATGTGTGCATGTGTATATATATAAAATGGAGGTAAGAATCCTCGACTTGTATCATGGAAAAGATAAAGCGAGTCGTCCGTAAGAAGATAAAAAAATAATATTAGAAAAATAAGATTTACGCGATTACCCCTATGTTGACCGTTGTAATGGAATGATAACGCATATGGAGAAATACGTTACTAAGGGAAAGTATATAAAATATAGGAAGATTAGATTTAGAGCAAATAGGAAGATGAGAGAAAAAGTGGGAAAAAGGAAAAAAAGGGGACTCAAGTCTCAGGTTTTACCCCGAGACGCCTACGTATCCTATAAAGGCATCAAAGTCCACGTAGTTTGCCTACAAAACGAGGGGTGGGGTTTATCCCATAAATCCAAATGGGGGATCTCTTATTTGTAAGTGTGTGTATGTATAGAAAAAGTGCTTTAGTTGTGAGGAAAGTGTGCGAAAAGTATGAGAATCCCTATTTGGAATTTATGAGCAAACCCTCTTTTTCTTATTTTTTGAGATTTATTTATATGAAAATAAGAGATGTGCAATAATACTAACTAAAAAGTATATTAGGATGTGCGAGATGAGATAATAAAAGTGTTAAGTAAGAAAACAAGTTATTGAGAATTTAAGATAATTTAAGAGAGAGTTTGAGAAAGATGGACCTTCTTGAAGATCTTGAGCTTGAACTTGAATGTTGGAGAGTAGCCCTTGCACTTAGATGATGATGGAGAGTGGATAATTCACCAAGTTTGATGAAAAGGGTGATGAAAAGTGGAAGAAAAAAAGGGATTTGGAAGTTGAAATCACGCTGCCTTCGGGAGAGGTTTCTAGGATGCATTGAGAGAGATTTCTATCAGATCTGGGATATCCTTGCAAATGAGGTGAATGCCTCTTGTTATAGGCCCAGGTAAGTGCCGATCGGCATAGACCCATTCCTGCCTATCGGCAGGGTCTGGAGCATGCCATTTGGCAGTGCACTTTAGGCCTTTTCAAAAAATCGGCCGTCGAGGGCAAACCGTTGGTCAGAATCGTGCACGGGCATACCGTTGGAAAGGTAATTCAGAGACCTTTGAAAGTCTTTTGGACCGCTCCCGGGTTCAAGAGTTGACTTTGGGTCAAATATGGCTCGAAAGAGTTTTTCGGTCCATTGGACGGGGGATCGTTCGGACGCAAACGGACCGTTCGTCTGCATGCTAAGTCTGAATCATGCACGGGGCAGACCGTTGGAATGATTAGGAGATGTACTTTGACATTCCAAAGAGTTTGACCCGGTTTGGGGAGTTGACTTTGGTCAACCGGGCCCGAAAAGCATTCGGTGGCCTCTCGGAGTCGAACGGATCGTTCGTCCGCATGGTAAGTCGGAATCGCGCACGAGATGGACCATTGGAAAGGGTATTCAGTGCCCTTTGAAGATTCATTCAGCCTCAGTCGAGATGAAGAGTTTGACTTTTGGGTCAAACTGAGCCGGCGAATGCCTGATGGCTTCTAGGTTAGTACTCGGGACATGACCTAGGTTTGTAGTGATGGAGGGAGGTACTAGGGACCTAAGGAGAGTTAGGGGGTAATATAATGGGGTGTCTACAGACACTACACGGGTTTTTCGGACACGAACACAACACGACACGAATTCGTGTTTTTTTAGTTGACACGAACACGACATGAATAAAAAATAACACGGCGTGACACGAAACGAATACCAGAATTTCTTAAATTTCATGCCTAAAAAACATGATAACATGACACGACATGACTCATAATTCAGTCATAAACACGACACGACTTCGTGTCAAAAAACACGACACGAACACGACACGAACATGACATATCGTGTCAATTTTGGGTCAATTTTGTGTCGTTCCGTGTCATTTTTTCGCATCGTTTCTAAAATTTCCACCCCTATATATTCATGAGTGTAAATTGATGAATCCACGGAGATGTATTTCTCTGGAATTGATCCTTCAATATATCGTGTATTCTTGATGTAATCCTTGAAAACTTTCATCAATCTTTCAAATAGGTACATCCACCGATATCTAAATGGGCCTCAAATAAGTTCCTCGTCACATAAGTGTACCATCAAGTGAACACTTATGTCAAAAAATGACTGGGAAAAGTACTTCTCCAACACACAAATCTCTTCGGCAACGGCTACTTTCGTGGCCACTATGTGCTTTCGATTGACTACCTTCTCACATAAAAGTGTGAAGCAGATGTTAATTTGTATAATGGTCCTCCATAAATCCTTGTTCTTGGAGAAGCAATGCTTAAAAAATAGAGGTACCAATTGCATGATCACATGCAAATCGTGGGACTTGCACTTATGTAAATCATGGGTACATAGTTCACAATCCTTTGTAAGTTGGATAAAAAATTAGATGGAACCTTCAAATTATATATTGTGTCTAAAATCACCTTTCTTTCCTCACTCGTCAAAGTAAACGCACTAGGAGTATTTATTGTTCTTTTCTACTATCTTCTTTCAACCATAGTTGTGGCTTAAGTTTCAATGATTTAAGTCCTTTCCGTGCATTTTCTCCATCCTTCAAATGACTCACACCAAGGCGTGTGCCCACAATATGTTCAATGATGTTCTTCTCCACATGCATCACACCCAATATATGGCACACCGGGTTACTCTTCCAATAAAGCAAGTCAAATAAAATTGACATCTCAGACCATGCCTTTCTTGTCTCAGGTTCATTCCCAGATAGGGTTTTCTTATGTTAGACATTCTTCAATTTAGGGTTGTTACCTAGCATATTAGGACCACAATTTGAAGATTTACTTTTAAATTTTGAACCTGGAAATTTTCTCGGAGGTAGCCTATGTTCAACCCCACTCGGTAAAAAATTAGAACCTGTCTCAAATCTAAAACTATGAACGGGTGGTAAAAACCTCCCATGGCAGTGGTATATATATTTTTCACTACTGATGAGATGCAGAGATTTAGTCTCCTCTCCACTAATAGAATACCCTAAATAACCATGCGTGGTGATAAAATTCTCAACACAAATAATTTATGAAAAGAAAACAATCACCAGAATAAAAGAAATAGCAGCAATCACACAACACAAGAATATACGTGGTTTGGCAAATTACCTACGTCCACGAAGAGGTCTACTGTTCTTATTTAGTATCTCTCGAACTTATTTTTTTCACATGCCCCATGCCCTGGGCTAGGAGTACAATATATATGCAGTTAAGAGAATGTGTTAGTAACTAACACGTTGGCCTTATATACCTTGAATATCTCCCCGAGATTTTGGGGATAGACTCGGTCATATCTTTCATTCTAACTGTTATTCGAGACTCATAATTTGGGTCAGGCGCTGGACTTATTGGTTGGGCTTAACCGGATACTCTTATGGGTTTGGTCGACAGTAGGTACCCACAATTGCCCCTAAAATTTTTGGTGCCAAAATTTAGGCTCGCAAATTTTAAATAGCGTCTTTCAGTCCCCTTTTAATGGCACTGTTGTAGTTTACAAAAATGATAAGTGCGTGAGTCATCGTTTGGCAGAAAGTTTGAGCGGTAAATCTTCTTTGATCAGAGTGCACTGTCATTGAGGAGTTTAAACCGGGGTTTTAGACGATTTTCAGCATCACTTTAACTTCTTATTTCTCTCATTTTCAAGCCATCTCTTACTCTCCAAGGTTGTTCTCATCGTTTTCAAGCTATTTTTCTCTTTTCATTTTCATTTGCCCGTGGTTTTCCATCGTTTCAAGCTTCATTCTTTTCCCTTTAAGTTCTCAGTCTTTCCTTTTTGTTTATTTCTTTTCATCATTTTTCTTTCTACTGTAGCTAGGGTTTTCCTTATGGAAAGGATAGACAACAAATCCCTGGTAGAATTTAGGAAATGTTACAATATCCCTGACTGGGTGGATATTGAGTGTGCCCCTGTTCGTTGTATTATCCGTGATATCAAGGATGGCCATTAGATTCATGTCCTTCTGTTATCCCAAGGGGGTTTAACCTTTTCCCCAAATTGCCTGTTTTTACATTTTTTCAGTACTTCGACATAGTCCTATCTTAGTGTTCTCCAAATATTTGGAAGATAATGAACGGTGTTCATAGGATAAACAAACTTTATGGAACTAACTTAGGCTTAGTTGAAATCTATTTTTGTTACACATTTTCTCGTGCCAGTTCTGGTCTTCTTTACTTGAAAGCAAGGAGTTCGGATATGGTGTTGGTAGTGAATCTACCTGATTCCTATAAGGACTACTAGTCTGAAGGATTCACAGCTAGGAACTGGTAGTTCCCTTCTCAGGTGGGGGTGCGAGGTACAGGGGGCTCGAATTCCTACTTATGGGGATGAATATATAGGTGGTTGTTTAGTCTCTTTATCCTTTAATCGTTGCTATAATGTGTTCTTCCTCTAATATTTTCTTTTTTCTTTTTCAGCAAAGTTCAAGAACCAGGAGCCTACTCTCCACGAGATCCGTGCTGCGGAGTTGGTCAAGGCCTGGAATATAATAGACTCTATTATGGAGGGTGAGCATCTCAGTTCGGTTGCTTTCTTATTAGAATACAAGAACACCACCTCTAGTTTCATCGCCCGTCCAATTGACTCTATTCCTCATCTTGATATTCCAAAAGAGTAAGAGAAGGAAGAAGGTGAGGTTGAACCTATCAAACTAGATGGGGAGGAGGAGAGCAGCTCAGATTCTGGTGCTGCTAGAGGTGAGGTAGGATCTGGCAAGGAGGAATCTAGTGAAAAGGAGCCTGGTGGAGAGAGGTCCAGAGAGAAAGGTTCAAGTTCAGGTAGTTCCGGGTCGGAGAGTTCCAGCGAGGAAGATATGGCTCCTCCAAGAGGGAAGAACTTGATTCTTGATGATGATGATGATGATGATGATAATGTTTTGTTATCCAATAGGTTGAAGATCCAGAAGACCAGGACTAGGGATAGTGCTAGTGGTTTCCATACAGCAGCTGATGAGAAGGAGCTGAAGAGAAAAAGGAGAGAAAAAGATAAAAGGGAGATGGAGATAAAGAAAGAGTAAGAGAGATAAAGAGAAGAAGAAAAGAAGAAGAAGGAAGAGGAGAGAAGGAGGGTAGAGGAAAGAAAAAAGAAGACACAAGATTCCCTGGTGCCTGTTGTTATTCCAACTGAGGGTACTTTGTGGCCCTGGCCCCTTATATTGCCCCCATGCTGCTCGCGAGAGTAGTATTAACAGCAGACCGTGAGCGGTCCTCAAGGATGGGTCCATACCAGTTATCCCTAAAGGCAGATCAGGGGCTTGCTATGGTAAGTCTATCTCTTTTTTTCCTCTATTATTTATTTTAGCTTTTCTCATCGTTTGCCTTATTCCTGTTTCTTTTTGTAGTTTTTATCTGACTATATCGTCCTCTGCTGAAAATGAGATAGGCTGGAGAAGAGGGATGCTGAGCTTGAGGAGAGCCTAAAGACTGCGCAAGAGTCCCAGAAGTCTTCTGAGAAAGCAATTATAGAAGTTAAAACCTCATTTTCCAAGGATAGGGCCGGGTGGCCAAGGAGCTGAAAGAGCTCTGCGAGGCTTACAAGTCGGTAGTTACTGGCAAGCTTTCCATCACCAATGAGAACACGAAGCTCACTGAGAAGGTGATGAGCCTGGAGGAAGAGGCGCTACGGTTAGGGAGAACAACTATAATGAGGGATAAGAAGCAGCCTATTAATACGCCGAGAAGTAAATTGAATACATCTGTCAGGCAAACTTCAAAAAAGGTTGGGATCGAGCCTTAGTTGCTGTTGGAGTTTCTACTGACTGTCCCTTATTTAGCGAGCACAGCCCTGGCCCCAAACCTTCTTCTGATGTTCCTATCACTCCTACTACCGATGCCCCAACACTTGGGGCAGATTCGAATGAAGTCGATGCTAGCAAGGGAAAAGATCCATCTCCCACAGAGCAGGTTGAGGTCGACCAATAGATTCCCCAGGATTGTTTTCTTTATTTATATTTTCTTTTCTTTTCTTACCACTTCATGTATCTGTACCCGGCTGGTGCCATTTTTAATGAAGGGATTTTGGTTTCCGCTTTTGCTGATACATTTTTGTCATTTTCGTTCCATGTCTTGTAGTTTATTGATCTTGATGATTACATTCCTTCCTTTTCTTATCTAGGCCAAATCCTCGTTTCTAATATAAGCGACCAAGTTCACCGAGCATTCGTAAAGATCTGTAAATCCCTTAGGATAAGGAAACAAGACTATAAGGATCAATCCTAGGTCGTATCCAGGTTTAAGGATAGACTTGCAGAGATGGAGGAGGTCGGTGTCTCTGTTCAAGAGGAGATGGATGCTCTGAAGGCTAAGCTTTTGGATGCCTCTGAGATCAATCAGGTTGGATGGGTTTTTTAACAGGAGAACGATGCCTTAAAGAGGGAATTTACGCGCTTCAGAGAGAATACACCAAGCATTGCCCCTCCAGTTATACAGGGTTCCTCTTCATCAACTAGGCAGCGAGCTAGGCTTAATGATAATGGTCCAGCTAGGGAGATTATCAAACTACAGGGAGATGTGCGTAGGACAGACGTGATAGATGCTAGGATTCAGAGGGACAATACTCGTCTGAGGCACTTATTCAAGAAAGGTCCTCGGTAAGTGTGGGTAGATGGGTATAACCAGGGTTTGAAAGACGCTCCCATAAGGTTAAAGGAGGTCGAGGAGATTTCTTTTATCAGAGGGTGGCTGAGTGCACTCAGGGAGTTAAAGGTGCCTAAGAAGTTTGTTCTTTGGTATAGACACGAGGTCACTCCCTCATCCCTGGAGCCAAATCCATTCAGAAGGGATAATCACTGGATCCCAATAGATGCAATTCCAAGGCAAATGTTAGAGTTAAGCCTGGAGGAGGTCGAGGAGGATTTTGCGCATTTTCCAGACGATGGTCGAAGGGTGCGAGTGGCTGATTACCTCGCTCAGCGACCTGGTCCCTCTTAGGATCTAACTTATTCCTTCTTTATTTTTTTATTTTATCACTTTTGTATGTGTGACCGTGTAACCTTTAGCAATAAAATTTTTATGTTTTGGGCAGTTACCGACTAAACATGTTTTTGATTGATAATCTCTAGTGATTTTGGGTTTCTCAGCGGACTAAGCATGAGCTTATTTTTGAATGAGTATTCTCCCAGTCCAGTATGCCATAGATATACCATTCCTCCTTGCTTTACCTTTTAAGCCCTGTCGTCACATTTTCTCAGGCCTAAGTAAAGTGATGAGGAGGATACACCTGATTAGTGGCAATTCGCCCGAGCAGGATTTTGGAACCAAACTTTGTTAACGACCAACCTAGGTTGACCATATTTCCTAAGGATCCCCTATAGGTTTTTAATTGTTATCGTAGCAACCTAAGAGGCCAGTTGTGTCACGAATAAAGGCCCTAGGAGGGTGATTATATATCAACCCTACTGGCTTTGCCCTGGAGAAGTTGAGCTGGTACAAACCCAGTCGTTATGGTGTAATCACAAGAGGTTATCTATGTTAGTATAGTGAAGCCTGTAACTTGTAAAGGGTGCATATAATAGAACACATTTGAGACAACCAAAATATATAGAATGCTAAGCCCAATCGAATCTTATTAATAATAGTAAGAAATATAGAGCAACATTAATTTGTAAATGAAAATTTGCCTAAACTAATGGTGCATGAAGGATCTAGAAGTAGAATTTCTTTAGGTTGGCTGCATTCTAGGCTCTTGATATCTCCTTGCCCTCCAGCGTTTCCAAGTGGTAGTCTCCTTGTATGTCGTCCCTTATGACCTTGAATAGTTCCTCCCAGTTAGGTCCAAGCTTTCCATCTGATGGTCTTACAGCGCTGCTAAGAACTTTCTTTAGGACGTAGTCTTCGACTTGGAATTTCTTTGGGTTGACTTTCTAATTGTATTATTTGGATATCTGTTGTTGGTAAGATTCCATCTTAACTAGAGCCAACTCTCGTCGTTCGTTTGTTAAGTCAAGCTCGACGAGTAATGCTTCATCATTGTGGCCTTGGTCGACTAACGTAGACTTCATGGTAGTAAGACCAGCTTCTAAGGGGATGATTGCTTCCATTCCATATGTTAGTGAAAAAGGTGTCTCCCCAGTTTCTCACCTTGGGGTGGTGCGATAAGCCTAGAGGATGTGGGGCAGTTCATTTTCCCATGCTCATTTGGCTCGTTTAAGGTGTTTTTATCAGTCCATCGATTACTGTCTTGTTGGAGGCCTCGAATTGACCATTGCTTTGAAGGTACGCCACGGATTTAAAGTAGTGCCTGATTTCTTGATCACTGCAAAAGCTTTGAAAGGGGCCACTCTTAAACTAGGTCCCATTATCGATAATGATCATCCTGGGTATGTCAAAGCACGTTATAATATTCCTCCATATGAACCTTATCGTATCAATGTCCCTAATATTTGCTAGTGGCTCTGCCTCTATCCACTTTATGAAGTGGTTTGTGGCCACCAACAGGCACTTCCGATTTCCAGTTGTAGTAGGCAGAGGACCCACATTATCTAGGCCCCACGGGACGAAGGGCTAGGGACTTTAGGTCACTGGCGATTTAGTGGACTAAAGTCAAGTGCTTTTGGAATTTCTTGCATTTTTGGACATTGATTCCAGCATCATTCTACTTATATGGCCACCAATACCCTTCCTTCATTGCTCGAAACACTATCGATCTTCCTCATGCATGAATTCCATAAATCCCTTCATGGAGATCGTGCAGAACTTACTCGACGTCCTGTGGATAAACGCACTGGAGGTAGGGTCCATTGAAAGATCTCTTATACAATTTTTCCTCACGAGATAAGCGAAAGAGAGTGGCCTTGACTCTTATCTGATGCGTTGTCTTCTTATCACTGGGTAACTGATCATCTCGCAAGTAATCTCTAATGGGGTCCATCCAGTTCAGCATTTTTTTAATATGGAGAATATGCTCGAGGTTCTGCAACACAGTACCCTGATGAATATTAGGTTGTGCAAGGAAATCAATTTGGATTATTCTTCTTAAGCCGGAGTTTATTGCTGAGCTTAGAGCTGCTAGGGCATCTGCATGGCTATTTTATCCCCTGGGGAACTGCTGAACATCGTCTTGATCGAAGTTATCCATTAATCCCTTTACAATTGTGAGATTAGTTGCTATTTTTTTGTCTTTTGTGTTAAAGTCGCCGCTTATCTAGTTGGAAACTATCTGTAAATCACTGAAGACTTGAAGATGTCTGTCCCCTATTAGTAGTGCTTTGTGTAGTCTGACGATCAGTGCCTCGTATTCTGCCTCATTATTGGAGGCTTCAAATCTAAGTCTAATTCCCTGCTCGATCAATGTGCTCTCAGGATTTACTAGCACAATACCTACTCCCGCCCCCTTGAGTTAGAGGCTCCATCAACATAAAATGTCCAAACACCTAAGCCTTCCTTTGAACGACTGGTTTTGGGGTGATCGCAAGGCTGCTCCCCTATGAACTCGGCAATGAAATCAGCCAACACTTGACCCTTCATGGTCGTTCTTGGTTAAAAGTGGATATCAAATCTTCTGAGCTCGACTGACCACTTGGATAGTCGGACAGAGAGATATGCCTTCCTTATAACTTCCTTAAGGGCATGTGAAGAAACTAAGACGATGGAGTGAGCTTCAAAATAATGATTTTGTTTTCTTGAGGCTATCACAAGTGAGTATATGAGCTTTTCTAATGATAGTTATCGTTGTTCGACTTCCAAAAGAGTTCTTCTCACGTAGTACACTGGATGTTAGCTTCCTTCCCTTTCGCATACTAAGGCAGAGCTTACAGCGTGGTCTGATATTTCTAGGTAGAGGTATAGCGGATCATCCTGCTTAGGAATTATGAGTAAAGGGGCCATACTAAGGTAGACTTTGAGATCCTTTAGGGCCCTCGAGCAACCTTCATCCCATGCTACTCATTTTTTCCTTTTTAGCAATTGAAAGAACGATTGACATCATTCCAAAGACTTAAAAATGAACCGGTTGAGTTCGACGCGCATTACTGTCAGCTTTTGTAGATCTCTTACTATTTGAGGCGGCTGAACTTTGCTGATGGCATCGATCTGGTTGGGGTTTTACTCTATTCCTCTCTTACATACTAGGTATCCAAGGAATTTACTTAATTGGACTCCAAAAGAACACTTAGTTGCATTAAGTTTCATTCGATACTTCCTGAGGATTTCGAAGGTCTTTGCCAGGTCGAAGAGGTGGTCATCCTTGAACTTTCTCTTAACGAGCATGTCATCAATATAAACTTTCATGGTATCCCCCATCTGGTCTTTAAACATCTTCGTGACCAGTCCCTGATAAGTTTCTCCTGCATTTTTAAGGCCGAAATGCATAACTTTATAGCAATATAAACCCATAGTGGTTATAAAGGAGGTTTTATCTTAATCTGGCACGTGAAGGGGGATTTGATGGTATCCTGAATATGCATATAATAAGCTCATCCTCTCGTGTGCAGTCATGGCATCAACTAGTTGATCGATCTTTAGAAGGGGGAAACTGTCTTTGGGACAGGCTCTGTTAAGGTTGGTGAAGTTGATACAAACTGATGATGCAAGAAATAGCACCACCCTTCAAGGTGTTTGTAAGCTCAATTCAGTGTTAACAATGGCAGTATAAAGGTATATAGTAGAAGGAGGTGAGGAGAAGAGGAATCACACCGGAATATAAGTGGTTCAGCCAATTAGGCCTACGTCCACTGTGCAAGTGTATGATACGTATCACTGTAGGTGGGCTCCAATGGCCATGGATACAATCTCTCAAGCTCTCTCTCTCTACTGTATGTTTAAACAGAGTTTTTGTTAGGGTTGCCAATTTCAGATCTTTTTCAAGGTAGAGGATGACCTCTATATATAGTGCCTGGGGGGGTGTAGTGTACCCCCCAAGAATGCAATGAGTATGTGCATAAGGCTCGAACCAATATGAGAATGACACCTGGTTCATCATGAGGGGAATGATTCGGTTATAACTGATTGCGTACACGTGTTCCCAGCCCCACATGTGCACATAAAAGCTCGGCCAACTGCGATTGGTCACAACCTCAGCCTGGGATAGGACGAGGTGGTGACCTTGACTCAAAGGGAGAACCGAGGTAAGGCTTGATGTGCTATAACGTCGGCCTGAGCCGAGGTAGTGGTGGCGAAACAGTAACGTTGGCCGACCCCTAGCCGAGATCGACGTTGATGATGGGATGACAATCTCTTCATCTTCCCCGCCGAGGTTGCAATTCTTGGAAGATCAGGTGGATAACCACCCCTAGATCATGGCGACCTCACCTGCCGAGGTACCTAGCAACGTCGGCCGTGGCTGACCTTTCCTAGGACGAGTCTGTTAATGATGAATTCAAGGTCCCTCAAACATCGGCCACCTTCATGGCCGAGGTTGATGTATCTGAGCCGAGGGGGTACATTCAGGGCATATCAATCACCCCCTAGCCCTTAGTCATATGTAGGAGCAGTTGACTAAGGGGTATACAACTCCGAGTTCCCTTTGCATTGTACCCATGTCCCTTTCTTGACACTTATCAATTATTGAAGTGGCTTATGTGTCTGACAACTGTAATCATTGTAATCTTTTGGGATCCCAAGGAAATGATGGGCCTTTGGAAGCGTGCACTCATACTTAAGGGTTTAAACCCTATTTTCTTCTCTTTCTTCTTCATTTCTATCCTTCTCCGAATTCGATCATTTCTGCAACTCTCTCTCTCTCTCTCTAGAAGAAATCTGATTTGAAGTGCGTTTGGGTGTTCATTTACTGGGATTCCTTCCTTGCTTATCCTCACCTTTCTTCAGGTACCCCTCGTCATCCCTTCTTCTTCATTTTTCTGCCTTTATTCTTGCTCTTGCATTTTTCGGTGAGCTTCAAGAGTTTTTTGGTGAGGGTATCAGTTTTCTGGCAACACTGTTCTTATTGTTATTGGTAGTATATACTCAAAGCCTGATAGTTTGATCTTTAATCCCTTTTACCAATCCTGTTTGTTACTTAGGAGAGTTGTAAGTGTAGAGTCTGCCTCATATGCTCAGACCCCTTTATCAACTCTTAGAGGAATTCCCCTCTCTTAGAGAGAAGACCTTAGAGAAAAATAAGCAAATAGAAAGAGCGCATGAGGAAGCTTGTAGGTCAGAGGAATTCCCCCTCAGACTTATCTTTCCCCCACCTCTGTAGGTCATATACCCTGAACCAACTGAACCAGCTAACGAAGCAGAGGTTCCTACTGAACCCTCTCCAATGTCGGAGTCTGAGTCATCCACATCAGACCCTATGTTTGTGGACTCCTTCCAAGAGGCCATGGACTTCACAAATCATCGAGATCAAGTCCCTGACCAGGCAGAGGTTTCCAGTCGGGCCTCAACTCACAGAAGTTCAAGAACATCAACCTCTTCCTCTGAGGTTGAGATTATTGGACCAAGTGTGGTTGTTCCACTGATTCTTGAAGCCATTCTTCTATCGGCAGTCATAGGGGCTGAGTTTTCTCAGAGGTTTCCAGGTGGAACCCCACCGTCTGCTCGGGCCGACATTGAGTTAGATGATGACGATGATGATGTGGAGAGTGATGTCGATACCTCTGAGGCGACCGAGATTGAGAGTACAGTCAGCAAGGTCAACCTCTTGTCCTTCAGATACCTATATTCCATAAGCCCCTCTATAAAACTCAGGAGACCTCTGAGGGAAGAGAGGGCTTATGACGGCCGAGATGGTGAAATCTGCCTATATAAGCAGATGTTTAAGTTGGGATTTCGTCTACCCATTCATCCCATCATTAGGTCTATATTGGCCTATATCAACTTGGCCCCTTCCCAGTTGTCACCCAATGCTTGGAGGGTGATAATTGGGGCCATTGTTTTATGGAGGGCTATCCATCACTCAGACCTTCCTGTCCAAGTCTTCACATGGTGCTATATCCCTTCATCTGCCAGGAACCATCCGAGCTATTATCATTTCTTAGCTCGGAAGTCAAACAAAAAGATGCTTCAAATTACCAAAACCCTAAACCATAACTGGAAGCCACAGTGCTTCTTTCCATCAGGGCCATGGGAATTTGGTCCATGTGCCCCCTCTTCCTCATTAGAGCCGAGGATACCTATAAGATGGGGAAAGATTACAATGGCTGCTAGGGCCAACCCTGGGCTTAGCCAACAAAATCTTCATAAGGTCAAAGACCTTCAGGACCAGGGGGAGCATGGTCTGCTTATAAAATTTGAACATCCGATGACCCCCGGTTACCTCTCTGAGACTGGTCTAGGGTGAAGTCCTCTGTCAGAGCTTGTTAAGTGCTTTTAATTTTAACAAGTCATACCTCTGAATTGACGTATATCAAATTCTCTAACTCATACCTTTCTATCTTGTAGAGCGTCCGAAGGGAATATGTGATGAGTTGTGGGAGATGGCAGCACCAAGTTTAACGAAGCTCGTCAAAAAAGCAGGTCTGAATGCTCCTCCCCCTCCCTCAACCTCGAGGGATGAGGCCACCAAGAAGAGAAAGGTTATCAATCCTGCCCCTGAGGATCAGAGGCAGAAGAAGAAAGGTGGGGATCGTGCCATACCTATTTCTTCCAAGGATGCATTGGCCGCTCGTATAGAGCAACTGAAAATTAACTATAGCATCATAGGCCACAGTTTGCAGGCGTTGGATGCCATCGGCTCTGGTATGACCGATGCTGACAAACGCTTTTGTCGATCCATGGACACCCCTCTGCTGGTTGAGTTTGTCCTTCATGTGTCTATTCAGGTATGACTTTGTATTTCAGTTTAGCTTCGAAGTGTAACCTCTGCTTTGAATTTAAACTTATATATACGTCCACATAATTTGTAGGGCCTCGCTTCTATGCATCATCTTGCCAGCTGGACTCTGAAGAAGTTGCCCCTCATCCAGAAAGGCCAAGAGGCAGAGAAGGTGCAGAGCTCTCTGAATGCAGAGGTAGACCGTCTGAAGTCTTCCTTTGAAAGGTCTGATAAAAAGGTTAAGGAGTTGGAGAAAGAGATCTTCAAGATTAAAAAGGACCACACCATTGCCCTGAAGGCCAAGGACGACGTTTTCCAGCAGAAGGTTGACGCTGCAGTGAAGGCAGCCCTTGAGGATGCTTTTGAGGGGATTCTAGCCGATTACAAAGTCTCCGATGAATTTATCAGCTTCGGCTTTGAGTACCTCGAAAGAGGTATTAAGGCTACTAGCAAATGGGCGGATGCTAAGGAGAAGGAGTCAGGGAGCTTGAAAGCCTCTGACTTCATAGGTCTGGGTTTTGCTAACCCTCAATTTTCTCAAGCCCTTCAAGAGGTTAAAGAGGAAGACGCTGCCCTTGTAGAGACGGTGCCACTGGATGTTACAGAGACTGAGGGAGCCAACCCCAGAGATGAAGGGGCTGAGGTGACCAACGTCGGCCAAGGGAATCAGGCTGAGGATGCCAACACTGTCCCTGCAAACCCTTAGGACGTCTTAGTTGTTAAGTTTTTATACTTTCTCACTATGTATTTGAATTGTAACCTTTGATGAACAATGTTACTTTATATTTTTTCCATTTGTAACTTAATATGTCAACCTCTGAGGAGGGCTCTTATTTCTTCTCTTACTAAATTGTTTGTTGGATGATGTTCTTTGCCATGCATTAATTTTCACCAAACTAATGATGTTAAGGGTCTGAGGTCACCCAAGTATGATGTCTGACCTTAGATCTTGTCACCAAATTATGATATTATAAGGTCTGAGGTCATCAACTAAGATGTTATCCTCATAATTAATTTCACCAAATTAATGATGTTAAGGGTCTGAGGTCATCTAAGTATAATGTCTGACCTCAGACCTTGTCACCAAATCATGGTTATAAGGTCTGAGGTCATCGACTAAGATATTATCCTCATAAATAATTTCACCAAATTAATGATGTTAAGGGTCTGAGGTCATCCAAGTATGATGTCTGACCTCAGACCTTGTCACCAAACCATGGTTATGAGGTCTGAGGTCATCGACTAAGATGTTATCCTCATAAATAATTTCACCTAATGATGTTAAGGGTCTGAGGTCATTCAAGTATGATGTTTGACCTCAGACCTTGTCACCAGATCATGATGTTATAAGGTCTGAGGTCATCAACTAAGATGTTATCCTCATAAATAATTTCATCAAATTAATGATGTTAAGGGTCTGAGGTCATCCGAGTATGATGTCTAACCTCAGACCTTGTCACCAGATCATGATGTTATAAGGTCTAAGGTCATCAACTAAGATATTATCCCCATTAATAATTTCACCAAATAAATGATGTTAAGGGTCTGAGGTCATCCGAGTATAATGTCTCACCTCAGACCTTGTTACCAGATCATGATGTTATAAGGTCTGAGGTTATCAACTAAGATGTTATCCTCATAATTAATTTCATCAAATTAATGATGTTAAGGGTCTGAGGTCATCCGAGTATGATGTCTGACCTCAGACCTTATCACCAGATCATGATATTATAAGGTCTGAGTCATCAACTAAGATGTTATCCCCATTAATAATTTCACCAAATTAATGATGTTAAGGCTCTGAGGTCATCCGAGTATGATGTCTGACCTCAGACCTTGTCACCAAATCATGATGTTATAAGGTCTGAGGTCATTAACTAAGATGTTATCCTCATAAATAATTTCACCAAATTAATGATGTTAAGGGTCTGAGGTCGTTCAAGTATGATGTCTTACCTCAGACCTTGTCACCAGATCATGATTCTATAAGGTCTGAGGTCATCAACTAAGATGTTATCCTCATAATTAATTTCACCAAATTAATGATGTTAAGGGTCTGAGGTCATCCGAGTATGATGTCTGACCTCAGACCTTGTCACCAGATTATGATGTTATAAGGTCTGAGGTCATCAACTAAGATGTTATCACCATTAATAATTTCACCAAATAAATGATGTTAAAGGTCTGAGTTCATCCGAGTATGATGTCTGACCTCAGACCTTGTCACCAGATCATGATGTTATAAGGTACGAGGTCATCAAATAAGATGTTATCCTCATTATTTCTCCCACTAGAGCACAATGAACCAAGAATTGACATGGAAACTGTTCTTCTCATTAATAATCTCTTCCTAAGATGATACATTTACACACTCTCTTACAACATCATATGTAATACTTTTTTAGATGATCATCATTCCAAGGATTGGAGAATGGTTCCCCCTCAAGGTTCTCTAGCCTGTAGGTTCCTGGAACAATCGCCTTAATTACTTTGTAAGGGCCATGCCAATTTGGGTGAAGCTTGTTCGCCTTCTGTAACGTCTTCTTCAGCACCAGGTCTCCTACAGCTATGGGCCTTGATTTTACCTTCTGATTGTATAACTTTGTTGTTTTGTGCTAGTAGGCTGCTTGCCTGAATTTTGCGTCTTCCCTTATCTCCTCGATCAAATCTAAGTAGAGTCTTCTCTCCTCCCCATTCTTCTCGGGGTCATCGGCCTAAACCCTATGAGTAGGGAGTCCCACCTCTGTGGGTATGACGGCCTCTGAGACATGTGACATTATAAATGGGGTCTCCCCCGTAGGTGTCCTAGTCATCGTTCTATAGGCCTACAGAACAGCATAAACCTCTTCAGTCCATCTTCCCTTAGCTTATACCAACCTTTTCTTGATCCCAACGAGGATTATTCTGTTGGTGACTTCGGTCTGACCGTTTGCCTGAGGTCGGCCAGGAGAAGAGAAAAAATGCTTTATCCCAACTCTTTCGCAGTATTTTTCCAGGGAAGAATTCTTGAACTGTGTTCCATTGTTCGAAATAAGGGTATTTGGAAGGACGTGTCTGCATATGATGTTTTTCCAGATAAATTGGAAGGTCTTCTGCTCTGTAATCGTGATCATCGGCTCTGCCTCTACCCACTTGTAGAAGTAATCAATAGCAACTACCAGAAATCTATAATTGTTTGTAGCCCTTGGTAGGAGACCTACTAAGTCAATCCCCCATACTGCGAATGGCTAAGGGGAACTGATAGACGTCATAGGCTGATGAGGTTGATGGGGGATTATGGACAATCTCTGACATTTATCGCACCTCTTTACATAAGCCGATGCATCTTTGGCCAGGGTTGGACACCAATCTCCTTGTGTGACAATCCTCTTCGCCAAAGGTCTTCCTCCTATGTGACTGGAGTAAGAACCCTCATGTACCTCCTGTAGGACGTGGGGAACTTCGGTTGGATGGACGCATCTGAGCAGAGATAATAGGAATCCCTTCCTATATAGGACATCTCCTATTATTGAGAACTTTGCTGCCCTGTACCTCAATTTCCTCCTTTCCAGCTTTGATTTCAGCAGTTCTCCCTCTCTGATATACCTAATAAAGGGGTCCATCCAAGAATCCCCTAAGTTCAGATTGAGGCAGGGGGTACTAACCTCTTCTTTTTCAATGGTTGCTCTGGGCAAGATCTTGACCGGGACTGTTCTACGGATATCTGTCTTTGTTGCCGAAGCTAACCTTGCTAAGGCATCTGCATGACTGTTGTTTTACCGAGGTATTCTATTCATCTTTACATCTTCAAAGACTTCGAGTATCGTCCTCACCCTCTTCAGGTATTTGGCCATCCTTTCGTCCTTGGCCTCATAGACTCCTAATACTTGATTAATAACCAACCTTGAGTCACTGTGAAGGAGGAGTCGTCTTATACCTATGGTCCTTGCCAAGGAGAGGCCTGCTATCATAGACTTGTATTCTGACTCATTGTTCGACGCCTTGAAGTTGAACCTTAGGGCATATTCGAAGTTGGTACCATCCGGGCTTGAAAGTATCAGGCCTGCACCGCTCCCACTTTCGTAAGAGGACCCATCGATGAAGAGGTTTCATATGTCTTTATCTGATGAGAAACCCTCTTCTAACATAATTCCATGCCTAAAAGGGTATCGATCTTCCTCATTCTCGGCTATCCCATCTCTGACTCTCTTGGGCATAACTTCTTTCGGGTGTCGGAAGAGATTGTTATTTGACACTTTTGTGGCCTCTGTGCTATTCTCACCCTCGACCTCTTCCCATGTAATCTCTGCGATAAAATCTTCCAGTGCCTGCCCTTTGATGACCGCCCTAGGCTGATAGGTAAGGTCATATTCCCCTAATTCAATGGCCCAGGTCATTAGTCTACCTGACTTCTCAGGTTTATGGAGGACCTGTCTTAACGGGGAGTCGGTGAGAATGACCATGGAGTGGGCCTGAAAGTAGGGATTCATCTTCCTAGAAGCATGTATTAGGGCGTAGTCTAACTTTTCCATGCGAGGGTAATTCTGTTCAGATCCCTGAAGGACCTTACTTTTGAAGTATACGGGCCCCTGAATCCCAACATCTTCCCGAGCAATGGTCACACTTATAGCAGATTTAGAGACTGCTAGATAGACGTATAACTTTTATCCTACTATGGGCCGAGATAAGAGCAAGGGAGATCCAAGGTATGACTTGAGTTGATCAAAAGCCTCATCGCACTCTTTGTTCCACTCGAAGGGATTTCTGAGCACCTTGAAGAACGGGAGACACTTATCGATCGCCCTGGAAAAAAATCTATTGAGCGCAGCCACTCTTCCAGTGAGCCTTTGAACGTCCTTGATACTCTGAGGTGTCTTTATGTCAAGCAAAGCCTTGATTTTCTCCGGGTTCGCCTCTATTCCTCTTTGATTAACGATGAATCCAAGAAACTTCCCAGCTCCTACCCCGAATACACACTTTATCGGGTTGAGTTTTATCCTATACAGGTCCATGGTATTGAAGGTCTTTTCCTGGTCTGCCACATGAGTGCAGGCCTTTAAGATCTTCGTCAACATATTGTCTACATACACCTCCATAGTCTTGCCTATTTGTTCTTCGAACATCTTATTCACAAGACGTTGATAGGTTGCCCCTGCATTTTTCAATCCGAAGGTAATCACCTTATAGCAATACGTCCCTTTGTTAGTAATAAATGCTGTCTTCTCTGAGTCTTCGACATCCATAAAGATTTGGTTGTAGCCTGAATACGCGTCCATGAAGCTCATGAGCTCATATCCTGCAGTTGCATTTACCATATGATCAATTCGAGGTAAGGGGTAACTGTCTTTCGGTCAAAACTTGTTCAGGTCAGTAAAATCTACGCACATTCTCCACTTTCCGTTGGCTTTGAGTACAATGACTGCGTTTGATAGCCATTCTGGATATATCACTTCCCTGATGAATTCAGTCTCTTCCAGCTTTCCGACCTCTTCTCGGATGATGTCGTACTTCTCCTTGGAGTATATTCTTCATCTCTGTTTGATGGGCTTAGCATCCTTAGATACGTTGAGTTTATGGAACATGACCTCGGGGTTGATGCCAGGCATATCTGTGTGACTCTAAGCGAAGACACTCTGCCTCTTCCTCAGGAAGTTTATCCGCTCCTCCTTGATCTCCGCTTTTAAAGCTTTGCCGACCTGGACGGTTTTTTTCAGTTCATCCTTATTGAGGATGATGAATTCTACCTCTTCCGTGGTCTCTCCCTTCTTTAACTTTGTTTCATCTCTAAGGTCAAGTGTATCGATGTTATAAGTGGTAGTAGTTCTCTTATAGGCCTCTCTCTCTTCAGCCGAATTGAAGTAACATTCTCGTGCTATGGTCTGGTCACCCTGCACTTCTCCTACCCCATAGGGGGTCTGGAATTTTAGCATCTGGTGGATCGTCAACGGCACGACTTCAAACTCCTTAAGGGCTACTCTTCCTATGATGAGGTTATAGGCCGAGAAGACATTTTCGTCCATAATAAAAAAATTGATCTTCCGGGTTAACCTCTTAGGCCACTCATCACCCATTTGCACGTCAATCTCATACATGCCTAGTGGATGGACCTTTTCACCTTGAACCCCATTAATGGATGATGATAGGGTACCAACCTAGCTCTGCTCAGACCTAGGCTTTTGAAGCAGGGCCAGAACATCACATCTGCTGAACTTCCTCCGTCTACAAGAATTCTTTGCACCTCACATCCATGAACTCTTGTCGTGATCACCAAAGGGTCATTATGTGGAGCTAGGATGCCTTTGAAGTCGAGTCGGGAGAACCCAACTACGAGAGTGTCCATGTCTACGTTCTTTCTCTTCTGCATAGTCTCGAAAGACGTCAGGTTTTACCATTTCAAGTTTGGCCACTGATTTGGCCTCTGCCACATGATCTTTTCTGTCAATAACCTCAAATCCACCCCCCGTAAGTCCTCTACATATGGTGCTAATGCCAAATGAGATCATACCAACCCTCTTCACCGGGGTGTTATCGTCTTTTGGTGGGAGGTTCGAATCGTCCTCATCATCTCCATCCGTGCCATTGTCTCTTCTTTTTGTGGTGTCCTCACGATATTTATCGCGTCTCTTCTTTTTGGGGTCTTCCCTTCCCCTTTTGGGAGTTTTACCATCAACATATTTCCTCAACTTTCTTGACTTCAACATCTTCTCGATCTCATCCTGCAAGGCGAAGGACTTATCTGTTATGTGGCCATGGTCTTGGTGGAATTCAAACCATAAGTTTTGGTTCCTCTTATGTGGAGGAACCTTCAACTTCTCTGGCCATCTTAGGGATCGATCATTCTTGATCTCATTGAGGATGTGTTCGCAGCTAACCGTAAGAGGGGTATAACACGCAAACTTATCATCAACTGACCTCTTCTTTCCCTCCTTCTTTCTTTGGAACTTTCTGCTGCCATCGGCGTTCTCATCCTCATACTTGGCGGCCATGGCCTCTTCAGCGTTCATGACCTTCCCCGTAGTTGCCAATAGCTCTGCCATGGACTTTGGAGGGTCTTCCGCAAGTTTCCACAATAACTTTCCCTTCTGAAGTCCTCCTATGAGGGCGATCATGGAAATATTCTCTTCGTATTCTTCAACCTCAAGTTTTTCTTTGTTAAACCTGGCAATGTAGTCTCTTAGGCTCTCATGCTTGCCTTGTTTGATGTACAACAGATGGGTGGTATTCTTTTGAGGTCTTACGCTGAAGCAGAAGTTGTGAATGAACCGTTCAGCTAAGCCCTTGAAGTTCTCAATTGAATTCTTTGGAAGAGATGTAAACCATATGTGCGCAACTACCGTTAAGGTCCCGGAGAAGGCTCTGCACTTCATCTCATCCGGTATTGAGTAGATGTCCGCTGCTGACTGGTACATCTCAATGTGATGTACTGGGTTGGTGCTACCATCATACTTGGGAGTCACTGTGGGTGGCTTAAACTTGGCTGGGTAGGGAATTTTACTATCTTTGCCACTAATGGAGAGCCCTCTAAGAAACCTCTTTGTAGTAGGTCCTGACTTTTGATGAGATCTCCTATCTTGTTCTCAAGACGTTGAATAGAGTCATTCCATGGTCTTGCAACGTCGGCCTGGCCGAGGTTATCCCCAGCCACCTCCAAGGGGTGGACTGAGGGTTCCCTAACCACGGCACAAGATCGACTATTGACCTCTTCATGGTATCTTCCTCATCCCTGATGAGGCTGATATTGTCTTTCTTCTCTCTGTGAGCTAGCTGCACTTCTCGACCTTGACAACCTTTGTCTTAGGTCATTTATGGGATTGAGCCTTTCAAAGGCTGACCCTCTGCTCAGTCGGTCAAAAGTTGATCCTCGTTGCTGGGCTTCATCATCCCTTCGGTCTCCACGGCCTTGGCTCCGGTTGGCAGGACGAACTGTGTTGTTCAAAACTTCATATGGCTCCCAACAGTCTTTTGGGACGTCTTCCGCCTCTAGATCATCATACATGTCCACAGGGCAAGGTTTTCCTTGCCTCCCCAGGCGCAAGCGCCTAGGGTCAGCAATGTCCCTCCTCTATTGGGGTGTAGGTTGGTCTTTCCGTGGTGCCTGGGGTGGTCCCCTGCCATCAGGATAGGGCTGAGCAGCCGCCAGGGTGATCATCTCCAGTGATACTACATGTGGCCTCATCATATTTTGGCTGAGCTGTACAAATTGCTCATGCATTGCTTGTTACGTTGTAGCCAAAGACCTCAAGGCTGCCGCCACCTCAGCCATTTTAAATTGGGTCGGTGCTTGGCTGGAGCTAGGTCCCCCCGCACCAGGCGGCAAAAGAGGTGGTGGTAATTCCGGTGCCATGGGTTAGTATAAAAGAGCTGGTGTAGTAAATGGGGTTAGTAACTTACAGGACCTCTTTCAATGGTGAAACAACTCCACGCAAGGGGGAAGCTTGGTTCACCACCAGAGTCTCCGGTGAGGCTAAGCAACAAATAAGGAAGAGATAGCTTCTCGATTCCCACAGACGGCGCCAAATGATGATGCTAGAAATAGCACACCCTTCTAGGTGTTTATAAGATCAATTCAGTGTTAACAATGGCAGTATAAAGGTATATAGTAGAAGGAGGTGAGGAGAAGAGGAATCACACTGGAATATAAGTGGTTCAGCCAATTAGGCCTACGTCCACTGTGCAAGTGTATGATATGTATCACTGTAGGTGGACTCTAATGGCCATGGATACAATCTCTCAAGCTCTATCTCTCTCTACTGTATGTTTAGACAGAGTTTTTTCTAGGGTTGCAATTTCGTATCTTTTTTAAGGTAGAGGATGACCTCTATATATAGTGTCTGGGGGGTGTAGTGTACCCCCCAAGCATGCAATGAGTATGTGCATGAGGCTCGAACCAATATGAGAATGACACCGGGTTGATCTCCTGTAGATAATGATGACCTCAATATTCCCCCACGTGAGGGGAATGATTCGGTTATAACTGATTACGTACACGTGGATTGGTCACAACCTCGGCCTGGGATAGGACGAGGTAGTGACCTTGACTCAAAGGGAGGGTCGAGGTAAGGCTTGCTGTGCTATAATGTCGGCTTGAGACGAGGTAGTGGTGGCGAAACAGTAATGTTGTCCGACCCCTAATCGAGATCGACGTTGATGATGGGATGACAACCTATTCATCTTTCGAGCCAAGGTTGCAATTCTTGGAAGATCAGGTGGATAACTGCCCCTGGATCATGGCGACCTCACCTGTCGAGGTACCTAGCAGCGTCGATTGTGGCCGACCTTGCCTAGGAAAAGTCTGTTAATGATGAATTCAAGGTCCCTCAAACATCAGCTACCTTCATAGCCGAGGTTGATGTCTCTGAGCCGAGGGGGTATATTCAGGGCATATCACAAACCCTCCACTTTTTGTTGCTCTTAGGAACCACTACTAGGTTGGATAACCATTTAGGGAACTGAACTTTTTATATGGACCCTGCGTCCAGTAGTTTCTCGACCTCTTTCTCTACTGCTCTAGCCTTCTTCGGGGCCGTTTGGTCAGCCTTTTGTGTAACTGGCCTGAAAGCTGGGTACACGGGTAGTTGATGACAAGCAATACTAGGATCAATCCCAGGCAACTCGTGGGGCTCCCATGTTAAAACATCTAAGTTGCTCCAGAGTAACGTAACTAGTTCTTTTTTCTCACCATCAGTCAAGGAGATGCCAATTAAAAACTTCTTTTTGATTGAGTTACTCTCGGTTGCGACCTCTTCTAGGTCTTCAATGACCCTTTTGGAGGGGAATGGTTTCCTCCACTCTTGGTCGACCATACCTTAGCTGCTATTTAGAGGGCATCAACCCTTCCTGACCTTCTTCATTGCCTTTTATTTTTTTGATTCTCTTCTCCTGTTTGGGGCGTGTAGCTGCGATGATACACTTCCTCGCTTCAGCCTGGTCCCCATGATCTCAACTACTCCTTGATCAGAGGGATTGCATAGAGCCATCTACGTCCGAGAATGGCTTAATATGGTGATTCGATATCAACAATAAGAAACTCAATCAATTTGGAGATTTTTTCTGCCCTAACTGTTAGGACAACCTTTCCTAGAGGGATTGTGGCCTTCCCAGTAAAGCCAACCAATGGGACAGTGGATTCCTTTTGATCTTCTATGCTTAGTTTCTTCTTCTTGAATAGGTCGAGGTACATTACTTCGGATGAGCTACCTTGGTCGACGAGCAACCTGTCAACATCCTAATTAGCTATCTTGAGTGTAATGACCAGTGCATCATGATGAGGGGTTTCACTCCCACCAAATCTTCATATGAAAAAATAATATGCTTGTTATAATCAACGTCCTCTGGCTGCCACCGCTTCCCTGCCTGAGACTTGGTTGGGTCAATTTGGAAGGCCTGCATAACTACGGTAAGCTTTTAAACTTCCATTCGAGTTGTGTTCCCTTGAATTTGTTTGAGGTCTGATGCCCCATATATTATTGCAAATTCATGGCCAACATCTTCCTAAAGGATATTTTCCAGCCTCTATTCGCTGTTCACTGTGCCAACTCCTCGAGGTGACACTTCAGGACCTTATAATGTTTAATTTTTTATCTGCTTTCCTTATGGAACGCGAATCTTAACGCGTTGTTTTGCTTAGAGGGATCTTCTCCCATCTTCCTTGTCCATTTGATTAACAGACCGTCCTTGATCTTCACTAGGATCTTATAGATCAGCTATTTGACGATTGTGTTTACAGCTTGAAATGACTTTGATGAATCATTTTTATTCCCATTCTTGGGGACGTTCTTGCCCTCATTCTTATTTCCTTTCTTATGTGGTTCAACCTTCTTGGCTCCTTTGCCTGCCTTTGCGTGACCATTTTCCCCTGCATTAAGATGGGTCACATCCTCGACTTTAGCGTATTTCTCAATACGTACCATTAAGTCATCGATGGTTCTGGCCTCCTTCTTAGTTAGGGACTGGTGCAAGAGGTAGGATCTAGGTAATCCTATTTGGAAGGATGCTACGGCGACCTACCCCGAGAAGTCCTCAACTTCATTAAATGTCTACAAATACCTCTTTGCGTACTCTCTGAGGTTATCCTATGGCTTTTTCTTCATAGTAAGTAAAGTATCCATCCTCTTTGGATGGGAGATGCTCAGAATGAAGCGAGTTGTAAACAGATCGGCTATAGATTTAAAAATCTTGATGGATCGATGAGGTAACCTCTCGAACCACTTCTGGGCCAAGTCGTGCAACATCGAGGGGAAGATTCGACACATGAGTGCATCATTATGACTCCATAGATTCATTACTTGCTTGTATTGCTTAACATAGTCGATGGGATCAGTTTTTCCATCGTAAATCTTGAACCTGGGAATCGCGAACTTCTTTGGGACTTCCTCTTCTTCTATCGCCCTTAAAAAAGATAACTTCATTTGAGGTTTGAGAGCTCATCTTACTAGCTCCTTTGTTGATCTAGCACCATGGTGAGATAGGTCGTGGTCCATCTCTCTCAAGGACCAGACTTCGTATGTCATTATTCTGTCGATCAGGACTCCTGTACTGGCGAGCTGGTCGCGAGTGCTCAGAGTGGTGGTCGCCTAACCTAGGTCTTTCCATTCTTTCTGAACCACGTCTTGGGCTTCTTCCTTGACTGCAAGATTTGCTCGCCTGAGGGCTAGGAGTCCTACTATGGCGTTGCCTTGTATTTCGATGGAGCTCTCTCTCCAATATTTATAGTTGCCTCTTAAGGTGGGCATTCTCGTTTCTTGGCGAGTGGCCTCCTCCTGTTCCTGGAGTCTAGCCTCATAGGCATCGATTAAACTAGGGATCTGCGTAGACCTGGGTGGCCCTTGACTTTCTTGAGAGACCTGCCTCTCCTAGAGAAGTCTTAGGTTTGAATGGCATATTTTAGACCTTACCCTAGGGGGGTTCAATTGTTGTTGAATATCTCCTACTTGAAGAACGTTACTGCTGTGATGTGACATTGCTGGTTCTTGGTGGTGAGGGTTTTCGCAAGAGAAAGAAATCGCTTCCCACAGACGACGCCAATTGTGGTGACAAAAATCTCAACACAAACAATTTATGAAAAGAAAATAATCACTAGAATAAAAGAAATAGCAGCAATCACACAACACAAGAATATACGTGGTTTCGCAAATTGCCTACGTCCACGGAGAGGTCTACTGTTCTTATTTAGTATCTCTCGAACTGGTTTTTTCACATGACCCATGACCCGGGCCAGGAGTACAATATATATGCAGTTAAGAAAATACGTTAGTAACTAACACGATGGCCTTATATCCCTTGAATATCTCCCCGAGATTTTGGGGATAGACTCGATCATATCTTTCATTCTAATAGTTATTCGAGACTCATAATTTGGTCCGAGCACCTGACTTATTAGTTGGGCTTAATCGACTACTCTTATGGGTTTAGTCGATAGTAGGTACCAACACCATGTATTACACAACCGGATAATCTCCCATAAGCTAGAAAATCATGAATTGCCCACATCAGCATTGCTTTTAGCGTAAACTCTTCCTTTTTAAAAGAGTCAAATGCTTGCACACCCTTTCCCACAACTCATTTAATTCTTCTACCAAGGGAGCCAAGTAGACATCGATGTCCTCACTTCGTACCTTTGGCCAGGTATCAACAAAGATAACATAAAAAATTCAGGTCTTATACAATGTGAAAGAGGGAGGTTGAGTGGTGTTAGGATCACTCGACATACACTCTGATTGTTGCTTAGATTTCCAAATGGATTTAAACCATCTATTGATATTTCCTAGAGAATGTTACGTTGTTCTCGAGTAAAATTGGGATACTCATAATTTATCCTCTTCCAAATTATAGAATCAATAGGATGACGCATGAGATAATCCCCTACTTCTGCCCTACCATGCCAAGTCATTGCCTCCGCTAACCATGGTATTGTGACAAATCGATTCAATCTAGGCTCAATGGGAAAATATTTTAACACTTTTTGAGGCACTTTTGAGTATCTACCTTTCTTGCCAGTAAATTGAACATATCTAGGTTCATCACATACCGGACATCGATCGAGATTTTCATAGTCCTTTTGGTATAGTATGCAGTCATACACACAAGCATGAATTGATTTATACTTCATTCCCAAATCTTTCAAACTGTTCTTTATAGTAGGATAACTATTTGGAAATGTATTATGCTTGGGTAGCAAGCCCTTTCACCCAATTTGAAATTCTTGTCACACTATTACCAGACAAACCATATTGGGTCTTTAAACTATGCAAGCCAACCATGACATGTAAAGTTGTTTGATCTTTGTCACAACCAGGGTATAATGGTTGGGTTGCTTTAAGTTTTAAACTTTGATAGTCATTGTCAAGGTTTATCCTGATATATTGATGAGCCCATTAATCTTGTACATCGTCAGTGACATCATATTCTTCCACTTTATGAACTCCATATGCGTCATCAACTAAATCCTCTATCATATTATGTTCTACATTGTCCTCATTCCCTTATACATGTATCCTACTTATTGATTGTTTTGAAGGTTTCCCGAGGACAAAAGTAATATGCGATTCCCCATGAAAAATCTAAAATCGATAACTATCATGCATACCCTATATTAACAAATTTAGTTCAATTATTTTTCACTCAAACACCTTACCATTCTTACACTTAGAACACAGGCACGAGAACTCTTCATCATTACGACATCTCTTTGCGTATTTTATAAATTCTTCAGAACCTCTATAAAAGACATTCCCTAGTTTATTTGTCTTAACCATCCACTATTTGTATAGAGTATATACCATCATAGCTACTACAAATAATCACCTATTATGGGTAAGAAGCCTATATTCATGGATTTGTATAAACAGAAGTGTGAAAATTTAGTATCCAATAAATGTTGTACTACAAGATTGACATTTCATCTTTCAGTGTTCTAACAATGAGTGGTCCTATCCCATTCATGACCATATATTTCTGTAATACACTTAGTATCTTATTCACATTATTTCAATTTGAGGAAAATTCGATAGCATATCCCTATAGTTCTCCAAGTACACTACATAGATTCGCAAGTGTTCATATTTATCACTTTAAATAACGCTTAACACCGCATCATCTAGTATATACCCAGAGAACATTAAGAGGTGATAACAAAACTTTCCCCCAAAGTAATAAGTGTAAGCCACCAAGTATACTATTATACAAAAACTATGTGGTCCCAAACTGTCCAAACGGGACAATTTGAGAGATCTCATTACAGGTGTAATGACCCTCGAACGAGTCTAAGGGCTATTGAATGCGTACGCATATGAACTAGAAGTCTAGTATATATGCGCATTATTTGTAACTTAAGAGGATTATAACTATGTATAATTTAAGACTACGCATTATTACGAAAATTAACAAGTCTCCACACAAACACAAAAAAAAAATATATTGTATGTACTTGCACTAGTTTTTTTAAACTAATTTGCAACACTATAATTTAACTTTTACATAATATTAATGATTTTTTAAGAACAATAAGTTTTGTCACATAAATTTTGCGATCATTGTTGGTAAAAATGTAAAAATTAGTGAAGACAGTGGATTAAATAACCATTTTGTACCTTAAAAGCTCCATTCATCCATTATTAGCGTAATATACATATTTTACTATAATAAATATGCAAAAAAGTAACAAAGTGTTGTTATATATGAGGTTTTGCCCTACCCAAACCAAATAAGGTCCATGGACATCATAGGCTTCCCAGAAGAAAGTTTGAGGACTTGAGACTGTTACCATATTAGACTGGATTTCTCACATATAAATGCATGGCCAAAAATAAAATGAATAAGAAAATGATACTTATTGAAAATCATCTTTGAACAATTAAAAAAAAACTTCTAAATTTAAAGTGGTTATAAGAATTGCTAGTATTAAAAATTTATTGTGATCATATTGGTTGATAAATTACCACCCGTATAACATGAGAAGAAAGTATAAAGAGCAACCCCAAAGCTCAAGGATATCAACAAATAATTTTATCCCAAGGCAAAAGTGCAAATAAAACATATAAATCAAAATCGTGACTTTCTGGGTTGTAATTGCCTTATTTTAGGTATTCCATCAAACATATTGTTCACTGTCATTCAAAGTGAAAAGTTTTGGAATGTTGAGAGAATAACATCAACCAACACTAATTAATATTTTTTTCTTATAAAAAAATTGCAAAATTGAATTAGAAACATTGAGGACAATCTCTTCACTTAGTAATTAATTAATTAAAAAATAAATGTACAGAAAGATAGCCAACAAAGTAATATTACAAAGGTAGAAACATTGTACCACATGTTCTCGATAAATGAAATAATGTGATTCATTTGATTTAGATTAAAGAACACATGTAGAAAGGTGAGATTAAGAGGGGAGAGAGAGAGGGGGGGGAGAAATCTCTTACTAGGTGTAGGGGGGAGAGAGAGAGAGAGAGAGAGAGAGAGAGAGAGGTTGAAAGGTTGAAAGGTCATAAACATTAGGGTTAATGAAGGAGTCTGTTACATTTTATATGAGTTAAAATGCCCGGCTTAAATTGAGTCTAATAAATCAAAGGATCTCATTTAATATAACTAAAATTATCAAATGTAAAGTTAAGAGATTAACAGTGTTGTTGTGCTTGGCTGTAACCATGGTATTCTTATTTTATTCAATATGATAAGTTAGGTAATATCATCTTTGTGTTTTCGATTTGTCATTTTAGTACGGTACAATCTGTAAATTGGTAATTAAAATGTTAAAACCAAAACCAACCACAAAAAATTGTTAATTTCAGTTTTGGTAGTTTCAGTTTCAGTATGTAAAAAATGAATATCGTTACCATTTTTTCCTGTACAAAATGGTACAGTACGGGTTTTTACCGTACCACGAACACCCATACTACTAACAGAGAGGTTGCCTATGTAAAACGAGTTTAAGGGCTTGTTTGGAAAGTCGCAAAAGTAAACCAACTATATACAAGGTTAAATGTTAATGACTTTATCCGTTCACTGTTGTATCTAATATATATATTGATAGTTTCTCAAAACTATCGTGTGCCCCAATTTAACAATCCCAATTCAATGACGTTTATTCTTAACCAAGAATTATATACGTTGGATATATATTATGTTTGTTGACTTTCATGACGCTTAAATCCTTATAATTTGTCGCATATTTAGGTGTAACTTCAATGCAATTAAATTTTTGTTTTGAATAAATTTAGTGGACACAATTGTTTAACTCTGTTTCACTAATAACAAATTGACAATGTTCAATGTAAAGATAGTACAAAAGGTCCCATTTTGTGTGTATTTATATAAATATTGGAGCTTTAACGTATAAGTTCCAACAAATAGACTAGTTGGAAATCTGTGATCGCTCACTTGATACATACTCAAAATCGCGCCTGCTAATACAGTTATGTAATATGAATGTACTCGTCAGAGTCTTATAGTTTTCTTTAATATTGAAAAATAAAATACGTTATTATAATTTTATTATACTTAATCCATGTTAAAATTATAACTTTATACTTATTAAATAATTGAGATATCTTTTGTTACATCTCAAAAAATTATATGGGCCCCAACATTTTATAGGTTTTAAATTTGTTCAATATAACATTGATAATTTATTTTATCATTATCTTTTCATTACATATAAAGTACCTACACATGGTGTAAATTCAGGTTGTAAATATTATATTTACGGTTAGTGTTCGCAGAAATTCGAGTTTTATATTATAACATTGTCCCAAATTGAAAAAGAAGTTATTGTGGTGACCTCATTTTCCCTATACGCACTAATGAAAAATATTTTCCCACTTTCATTATGTGCCCTAATTTTCTCTTAACAACAACGATATAATTTTTTTTATTTAAGACCATGTTGTTAATTACACCTAACAATGGATCATGTTCAAGTCTTATCAGTATCGTATCTAAATGAGTGAACTTTTTACTAGTTGAAAAAATCGTATTCAAACACGACTTATTATCTTAGTGGGTCGTGCTGTTTTCACTTGTTTAGATAATAAATAATTTTGAATCGTATAACTATTGATAAATAATCGATCAACAAACCAACTGTACTCATTAATTTATGAAAATTACTAAAGCTATCGTTTAACAAAATTTGCTAGTATTAAATTAGCATTAAGCTAAATCTCAACATTTAATATTAAAGGATGTTAAATGATTTATATTGTTACAATGATACTATATATAAAGTCTTAAAAGGATATATGGGTTCTCTATAGCTGATTTGGGATTAGGTTGCTTAATAAGAAAATCTTACTAATACAATACAACCTTAATTTAACTTATAACATGTATCAATGGTCAATTTTTTAAGCACATACTACATGTATGTTCAATTTACAAAGTAACAATTATTAGAGTTAGAACGAAATTCATAATTGAAAAGCACTTGATGTTGCGTTGACAAAAATTGTATTTTTCAACATAGATTAATACTTTAAAAACACATAAAATTTATGGGTTATGTTTTCTTTAATTTACCAGATACCGTTTCAATATTTCTTGTTTTCTTAAATAAATAATATTAGCGAGTATTAATGGGAGAGAGGAGATTGCATCAAACTTAGGGTGGTTATGATACGATTTTTATCATATTTTATCGTTTTGGCCTTAAAAATATTGTTTTGGTCTACTACTTTTCAATATCAAAAACAGGACTGACAAAAACCGAAAGTACTAAATAATTTATGGTTGGTTTTGGTTTCGATATGTAAAAACCTGATTTATCAAAATTATCGTATGAAATTAAAATACCGAATTTATATCACTTGTTTGCTCATTTATGACGAGAGTCGATTAACTTTATCTCCCATTTAAAAGCTTTCAGTTCATTTTCTCTTCCATTTGGAGAATTGGATGGTATTTTCTTTTTTAAGAAAGCATATGTAGTAGTTTTTCAAATTAGAAAAAGATGCTCATTCATTTATTTTGTGTCCCATGTGAGCGTTTTTTTATACCTTGTGAGGAATTCAAACATATCCCTAAGTTATTTGATATTTTATAAAGGTTATTTTTTTAATTTATATGTAACTTTATTTATTACATTGGAAATCGAAATCAAAGAAAAAAATGAACAACGAAAAAAAATGATAAAAATAAAATTAAACAAAAAATATAGGGAAAAAACAAAAGTACCGAAAGAAAAATTTTACTGTAAAAACCATAAAAACCAATATACTGCACGGTTTGTGGTAAGTGTTTACAAAATTCAAAATCGAACTACCAAACTGGAAGGGCCGAAAAGAATTGGTAAGGTATTAATGTAAACCAAATACTGGCCCATAATCAGACATAATCGTTAACTATCACGTTTTATCAGGTTTATACATATACGAAACCTTTAAGAGTTCACCCAGTAATTACTAAGTTTTGGTTGGTCCATATCTCATTTTTCCACATCTAATGTTAATTTTTAAAGAATAATACTAAAGGATCCTAAAATTGAACCCTTTTTTGTTGTTCACTTGATGTCCATTACAACACCACCCCATGTGTGCTTGATACATCATTGGGTAAATAAAAGTTCTAATCTTATGGTCCCCTGGTATTACCGAAATAAAGACATTGTTATGGAAAGAAACTTGGACTGTTAGATGATAAATCTCATCTCAATTTTATCATCTCGTATCCAAATAAATTAAAAAAATAATGATTTATAATATACGGAGTTGTTCACGTGCAGAGCTTAAATAACACACCTAAAAACGAACAGTTTTTTTAAAAATAGTAAAAAATGTTTTCAACTTAAATTGGTGGATATGATTTTCATAGCGAAGATATCATCTAGAAATAATTTTATTAAAATATTCAATAGAAAATAGAGTGAGATTATAACCAAAACTTTGAACCGTACAAAATGCACATATTTATTAACTTTGTATTTGACTCATTTCCTAATTGAATTTTTTGATAAATTTATTTGTTGATGATCGTCTTTATCATGTTATGTTGAAAAATTACTTATTTGACCATATATATATATATAATAATGCTCCAGTGCGGACTAGTCCGCATTTTAAGAATGCGGACCGGACATGTGTCACCTATCGGTGCCCCTAGAAATTATTGCGTAAATTGTAGGCACACTCTCTCTCTTTTCTGGGTCACCGCCAGGTTACACATGTCCGGTCCGCATTCTTAAAATGCGGACTAGTCCGCAGGACTATATATATATACACAGAAAGTCTCCTGTGAGCACTCCTTATGGTGCATACCCCGATACATACCATTTTTTTAAAATAGTAAAAAAATAATTTTTTTGATAAAACTTAGTGAATATGATATCCATGGTGAAAAGATTAATTCTAATTTTTTTCATAAAAAAAAATCAATAAAAAAATCGTTGAGATGAAGTGATATGTAAAAAAAAGAGTATAAATATTCATTTTCAACCGTTGAAATGTTACGTCAGCGCCATCCACTTTAAATATTGAATTTTTTTTTGAAACTTTATGGATATGATCTTCTCACTGTCGAGATCACATCCATGAAATTTCATCAAAAAATTCAATAAAAAAGTGGGTGAGATGTTCACCAACATTTCAACGGTCGAAAATGCATATTTATGACATTTTTTCACATATCACCTCATCTCAATAGTTTTTTTTTTATTGAATTTATTGATGAAAAAAATATAGATGATCTTTTTACCATGGAGATCATATCTACTAAGTTTCATAAAAAAATTCATTTTTTTACTATTTAAAAAAAATGAAATGTACCGGGGTATGCACCATGTACATACCGTTTTTTTAAAATAGTAAAAAAATGATTTTTTTTTTTTTGAAACTTCATGGATATGATCTTCACGGTGAGAAGATCATCTCCAATTTTTTTCATAAAAAATTCAATTAAAAAAATCGTTGAGATGAAATGATATGTAATAAAATGGTAAAAATATAAATTTTCGACCGTTGAAATGTTGACAATCATCTCACTCACTTTTTGATTGAGTTTTTTTAATGAAACTTTATGAATATGATATCGACAGTGAGACGATTATATTCATGAAGTTTTATAAAAAAATTCAATCAATAAAGTGGTTGACGCCGACTCAACATTTTAACAGTTGAGAATGAATATTTATACCATTTTTTACATATCACCTCATCTCAACGGTTTTTTATTGAATTTTTTTATGAATTTTTTTGGAGATAATCCTCTAATCCCGGACATCATATTCATGAAGGTTCATAAAAAAATTTATTTTTTTACTATTTAAAAAAATAGTATGTACCGAAATTTATACCATAAGAAGTCATTACAGGAGATTTTCTGTACACACAGAGGTGGTATTCTATGAGTACGATTCTACCATATTGTCTTTTTCATTCCGTCGAACATCGATTTTATGGTATAAACGCATATGACTTCCCCCTCTATGCCATGTGGTAAAGAAGAACAACACTACACATACACGGTTTGCTACCCACATATCGTACCCGCTGTATAAGACAAAAAATAATGCCCCACCTCACAAAACCAAAAGTTAAAAATCAGGAACCAAACTTAAAATTAAAAAATAAAAATAAAAAAGAAAGCAGTTATTATTCTCTCTCTCTCTCTTATCAGTACACAAATAAAGTTAGACTTAAAAATAAATAAAAACATTTCATTATTTTATAACTTTTTAACTTTCTATAAATATTTTTAAAAACAAAAAAAAAACAGTTTTTAATTTTTTGAAAGTAAACAGTTTTTTATTAAAATTAAAAAATATATTTTTTTTATAAATAAAAAAATTATATTCACATTCAATAAATGATATGGGTCCGGAATTGTAGGTCCGCGCCAGCGGTACTAATTAATCGCGATATTTTTTCAATAAAAAATATCGTTATTAATTAGTGCCGCTGGCGCGGCCCATATTCCCTGACCCAAATCATTTGTAGAATGTGGGTCCGCGCCAGCGATACTAATTAATCGCGATATTTTTTCAATAAAAAATATCCCAATTAATTAGTGTCGCTAACGCGGACCCACATCATTTGTTGAATGTGGGTCCGCGCCATCGACACTAATTAATCGCGATATTTTATGGGTCCGCGCCAGCGGCACTAATCAATCGCGATATCATGTCAAAAACATAATTTTTTTATTTATAAAAAAATATTAATTTTAATAAAAAATTTACTTTCAATAAAAAAAAATTGTTTTTTTTATATTAGTAGAAAAAAACTGTTTTTCTATATGAAAAACTATTTTTTGTATACAAAAAATTATTTTTATATCAATTGTTAACCACAAAAGAATAAGAAAGTAAGAAAAAAAAAATGGGGGTGAATGCGGTTCCAGGGGGGCTATGTAGAATCACTCTTTTTCTAAATTGATTTTATCGACAAAAAAAACTCGTATCGTGTCTTACCTAGCACAATTTAATTGACATTAGATAAGACATTTTTTAAATCTAAATAAATTTTATTTATGACGGTGCCAACCGTCAATCAGGAGGTTGAAATTATGTCATACCCTAAATAATATTAATTAAGGTGTGCATGCTTAATTAATAATTACTTGGAAGTGAAACAAATTACAATATCATTATCTGCATTTGACAGAAATGTGGGAAGATTTGAAATTGTTCTTAACAAGAATAGAAAAAGAGTGATTCTACATAGCCCGCCTGGAACCGCATTCACCCCCATTTTTTTTTCTTACTTTCTTATTCTTTTGTGGTTAACAATTGATATAAAAATATTTTTTTGTATACAAAAAATAATATTTATATATAAATGGTTTAAACTATTTTATTTAGAAATAAAATTGAAATAAATAAAAAGGTGGAGGACTAATGGAAAAATTTATTTAGATTTAATTTAAATGTACCTTAGAGTAACTATGTAATAGATGAACTGAATTAAAATGTCCTATCTAATGTCAATTAAATTGTGCTAGGTAAGACATGATACGAGTTTTTTTTGTCGATAAAATCAATTTAGAAAAAGAGTGATTCTACATAGCCCGCCTGGAACCGCATTCACCCCCATTTTTTTTTTCTTACTTTCTTATTCTTTTGTGGTTAACAATTGATATAAAAATAATTTTTTGTATACAAAAAATAATATTTATATATAAATGGTTTAAACTATTTTATTTAGAAATAAAATTGAAATAAATAAAAAGGTTGAGGACTAATGGAAAAATTTATTTAGATTTAATTTAAATGTACCTTAGAGTAACTATGTAATAGATGAACTGAATTAAAATGTCCTATCTACTGTCAATTAAATTGTGCTAGGTAAGACACGATACGAGTTTTTTTTGTCGATAAAATCAATTTAGAAAAAGAGTGATTCTACATAGCCCCCCTGGAACCGCATTCACCCCCATTTTTTTTTTCTTACTTTCTTATTCTTTTGTGGTTAACAATTGATATACAAATAATTTTTTGTATACAAAAAATAATTTTTTTCTACTAATATAAAAAAAACAAAATTTTTTTATTGAAAGTAAATTTTTTATTAAAAGTAATATTTTTTTATAAATAAAAAAATTATGTTTTTGACATGATATCGCGATTGATTAGTGCCGCTGGCGCGGACCCATAAAATATCGCGATTAATTAGTGTCGATGGCGCGGACCCACATTCAACAAATGATGTGGGTCCGCGTTAGCGACACTAATTAATTGGGATATTTTTTATTGAAAAAATATTGCGATTAATTAGTATCGCTGGCGCGGACCCACATTCAACAAATGATTTGGGTCAGGGAATATGGGCCGCGCCAGCGGCACTAATTAATAACGATATTTTTTATTGAAAAAATATATGCAATTAATTAGTACCGCTGGCGCGGACCTACAATTTCGGACCCATATCATTTATTGAATGTGAATATAATTTTTTTTATTTATAAAAAAAAAATATTTTTTAATTTTAATAAAAAACGGTTTACTTTCAAAAAATTAAAAACTGTTTTTTTTTTTGTTTTTAAAAATATTTATAAAAAGTTAAAAAGTTATAAAATAATGAAATGTTTTTATTTATTTTTAAGTCTAAGTTTATTTGTGTACTGATAAGAGAGAGAGAGAGAAGAATAACTGCCTTCTTTTTTATTTTTCTTTTTTAATTTTAAGTTTGGTTCCTGATTTTTAACTTTTGGTTTTGTGAGGTGGGGCATTATTTTTTGTCTTATACGGCGGGTATGATATGTGGGTAGCAAACCGTGTATGTGTAGTGTTGTTCGGTAAAGAATCCTCGAGTGTCTACAGCGGATCCGGTCAATCTCATGATAAAGAAAATTCCAATATTTCACTAAGAAAGATAACGGCATGACAACTCAATCGGGGGGGGGGGGGGGGGGGGAGGTCATTGGAATTGGGGTTTTCGTGGGATTCAACTTTGAATGAGTCTGAATTTTATTTTGTTAAAACAACCAAATTAAGAGTCAACAAACCCAAAATTTAACACTTTTGTGAACCAAGGAGTGGATGTGTGGTTTGAATACGCGAAGCTTAGTTTCAGATTCTAGTCAAGTGCTCTACAACAAAGATTCTAGTCAAAAAAGGTTTGTTTGGCGATTCAAAAAATAAATCAACCATTGTTAAAGTTGGATGTTTATGATTTTGTGCTTTCATTGTTATGTACTTTATTTAGATATAAATAGTAATATTTCAAAACACATCATTGTGTTTCCTATTTTAACAAACCCTTTATTGACTTTTTTCTTTTATGAGAGCAATTCTTATGAATATGTTAAAAGTATATATTTGAGGTAAATGAGTATGCTATGGGTACGATAAATCTTTATATTTGTAATTTGTTACCGTATAAAATAACAAATTTAGCATTTTTTGTAGGATCCACCCTTAAGCGGAAAATATTGTTTCGCCCAAGAATTAAAAAAAAAACGCCTTCAGTGGAACATCATGTTCCACCTAGGCACTTCCCTATTTTCATTTTGTACCCCGCTATTTCCATTTTGTATTGCAACGGCACAGACATTTTTTTTTCAACGGCTATATTAATTAAGAAAACAACTTCACTTATTTAAAATATATTACTAAAATTTTGGATAAAGAAAACAACTTATACAAAATAACATGACTACATCCACAAAAAAAATAATTATGTACAATATTGACACTAAGAGTTAAACTATTATGATTATTTTAGAATGGTTAGAGGTCAAAATATGTCTCAATAATTAATGCAAAAAATTAGATAATTTAGTGGACAACTATTTGGGTGACAAATAATGTAGTGACTAATTTAGTGGACAAATATTTTGGTGACATAATATAATAGATAATTTAGTCGACATAAATTGACGCCAAATAATTAGTGGCAACATTTACAGAGAGTTGATCCAAAACAATCACAACATAAATTAATTAATCACCATAACCCTCCTAAAATCATAGCATTAACAACATTCTATAGAAAATAAACACTATAATTTTTTTTTTTACCTCAAACTGTAACTTTTGGATCGTTGATATATGAGTTGTTTTGTGGATAAGTTGGGAGATATCAGCTGGGTGTATGGGTAGATAAATAAGGTAAAAATATTAATTAAGGTGGTTGGATGGTTGGTAGGGGGTTGGGTATTAATTGTGGGGCATTTGTTAATTTTGAGAGAGTTTGAGGGAAGGAATTTAGAAATGGGGAAAGCCTCATACGGAACAACATGTTCCGCCCAAGGCTATTTGTCCAGCTCCTCTAAATGGAACATCATGTTCTGCGAAATGTTTCTTTTTTTTTAAACGCAGTCGTTTAGGATACATCTAGTGTATATATGGTTTTACCCATAGCATTTTTCTTCATTTTTCACGAGTATATTTACGTTAGCAATGTGTATTTTTAGAGTATTTATAAGGGTTGCTCTTAAGCAAGCACTGTATACATTGTACATATGCAGAGTATTTGTTGACTTCTTATTTGTTCAATGAAGAGAACATTTCTAATAGTGATTTGGCATTTTATACTATAAAGGTGAGTAACAACATTGCAAATAAGTCCATATGGAGTAAATTCAATACAACTATTTTTTTCGTTTTTTTTTTCTATTTCCCAAAGCAATCCTAGGCTCTAGCTTCCACCTAAATCTCTTAAATGAGTTTGTTTGAATCTCATGGCTTCTAAGCATCCACATTAGCACCTGCACACAAGGAAAACATGTATTAAAACTTTGATTGTTGTAGTTGTTATCTATAATTTTTTAATTCACTAAGAAAATGTAGAAAAAACATTTTTCAATGGCAAATTAGAATAATACTTTTGGCTTATTTACGTACATGATATGCTATCAAGGAAGTATCCTAATTTTTAAATTTGATATTAAAGGTAAGTGAAAAGTATACGGATGGTCACAAGAGCACTATGTTGAAGAAATATCAACAAAGTTTGCGTGTTTTGTATTTAAACATATTCAATTAAAATGGTTCATATTTTAAAGAATAATTTTATTTCGACACCAAATTCAGACACATTGACGTATCATGTCTGCATTGATTGATATTTTGAATTATACTCAGTAAACCATAATCATCAACCAATATAAGTACGAGGTGTTTAAAAAATGTATCTGAATATTGCGTCCATCTAATGTACCTTAATTAAAATTAAGTTGGCAGTTTTATTCAAGAATAATTGATTAATAGATTTTTTTTTCCAAATTCCCATATAATTCGATTCGTCTCACGAATGTGGGTTCATACCGTGAATTGGATCATTAATGCAATGCCAATCTTATAATCTCTTTATTGACTTTTGAGATTCATCATTTGTTCCTTGTAAGCCACTTCAGTTACAATAAGCATTTCTTGAGATGTGTGTGGACATTTTAGATAGCTTGGCTTGTAAGATTTCAGATTGAGCTTCCTCTTAAAAGTACATCTGAATATAGAATATCAGCGTAAATTAGTGACATTTGTTGACTTATTTGATGCCTTAATCTTAAGAACTTGTCTAATATTTGAGGTGACGGTTTGTGAGTAACCACATTTATAACCTCACTATTACATTAGATTATACTAAAATATCTCACATGATAGTAAAAGAATTAGATTTAACTCTAGACGTTTGGGTATTTAGGTCGACCATGTTTAGAGTTGATTATCGATTGATTTGGTTGACAAATAAAACATATCAATATTAAAATTTTCCTCTTACTTTAATATATTTATGTTTTTTTAATTTTAAATTGTATTTTTAAAAATATTTGCTAAAATATCACATTGAAACTTATTTGTTAAAATATTGTGTTTAAAACGTATTAATCAAACAACATGTTTATAAAATTGTACTTGTTTGGTGCGATTTTAGCTAGAAATCGCATTTGTTTATATAGTTAATTATCTAGAAAAATATAATGAAATTGCACGACATAAGCAATTTCAATAAAAAAAATTATATATGGAAGGAGATCAGAAGAAGAAATTCAAAGTAGGAAATGCGATTTAATTAAGTATAAAAACAACTTAAACTATCATAAACACCTTTAAAATTTGCGTATGATATATGCGATTTCAACGTACAATTTCACCATATAGGTGCATTTGAGTGATATTTAAATGAATACAAGTGAAAATGTAATAATTTGAAAAATATATGGTTGGAGTATTTGATCAAATGAGCCCTTATAGTGGAATGGGCATGACAAAATATCATCCTAGTGGGCTATATTAACTGGGCATTAAATGGTAGACGAGTTTCTTTATGTGGGCTCTTTACATTATTACCAAAATTTGTTATTTAGTATTCAAAACTTTTTTTCAAATTATATATAACTAGGTGTAAACCCGCGCGATGCGCGGAATGATCGATTGTAATAATCATTTATAAAGTTAGGTACACTTACGTCAAATAAATTGCATGTGTATACATAAAATATATGTAATATAAAGACTATAATAGTATAACATTTAAAAAACAAAGCAACATATAAATATAGTATAGTTTATTTAATTTATTTGCATTGTAGTATAAATATAATATAGTTTATTTAATTTATTTTGCACTACTGCGCATTGCCAAAAACATTACATATATTTCGAAACGAATCCCCACTTTCCAAACTGGTGCATAATTTATAAATTAAAATATTATTCACTAATGATACATCAAGTCATTAAAACATAATAATCAATACCTTTAGTATTTTCACTAAGTTGTCAATTTGTGAAAAAACTCGCTAGATCACACACGTGACTATCTCAATACACGTACATATATAAAGACCATTCAAATCTTAACCAGACACGGGGGCATGTGAGGAGACATAATGTGTAATATAGAGGAATGAAAAGGGTTTTGGAGGGTAAAAGATAATATATGATTACAAGCAGGGGTGGTGCTATGTAGGGACGAGGGGGAGCGGAGGCTCCTCCTGAACTTTTCAAAAAAAATTAAAGAGAAAAAAAATAGGGTCTTTTGTGTAATAAATACAAGTTAAAGGGTCAGAATTTAAAAGTGTAAAACTTATAAACCTAACTTTACAACCAAAAACGTTATTTCTCTTCTCTCTTCCTCCGACCTCACCTGCTAGTAGCTACAGCTACTTCATTTCTTCTCTTCCTCTTCCGTCGGCCGACCTGCAGCTGCTACTTCATTTCTCTTCCTTCCGCCGACCGACCTCACCTGTTTGCCGCCCCGCCCCCCTTTTACGGTAAGAGATTTGTTGAATTTCTGAATTTCTGTTTTGATTTATGATGATGAAATATGTGGTGGGGTGGGTGGGGGTTTGAACTTTGATGGGTTGACAGCTTGATTGAGCTGGTATGTTGTTGTGATCCGTTTTTTTTTAGATATGTGCTGCCTGCCTTATTTATTTTTGTGGTCAGGGGGTTATATTTTTGTGGTGTAAAATTTTTATGGTGTTAAATTTTTGGGGGATAAATTTATGTGATAATTTTTTGTGAATTATATTTAGGTATTAAATTTATGAGGTGCCTAATATTTGTTTAAATTGTATTTTTAGGGTGTCATGGAAAAAAATTTCAAGCGAAAAAGAATTAATGAAACAACATCCGAACCGGAAGTTCAATCTTCTCGAAATGTGGGGTCTAATAATGTCGAATTGCACAATCAATTTGTTGAACAATCACCAAATATTGCAATTAATTTGGATGAGCTTCCGTCCGATCCCGCGTTGAGAAAATGTATCTATGATTATGGTGATTCTAAACTAATTGAGAAAGTTCGACGAGCATATCTACAAAGGGGCCCTTGTCAACCTAGAAATCACACTTTTCCATGGAAATATTTTGGAAATGATAAACGTAGATTTATTCCGGCGTGGTTTAATGAGTTTGGGAGGTGGTTGGAGTATAGCGTAACAACGGAAGCCGCATATTATTTGGTTTGTTATTTGTTCAAACCGAATAAAGGGGGGCAAGGGGGTGGTGAAACATTTGCTAATGAGGGTTTTTCAAACTGAAAAAAAAAGGTGAAGTTCATAGATTATGTTGGGGGTCCTTCAAGTACTCACAATAAATGTTCGAGTGCTTGTGATGACCTAATGAACCAAGATCAACACATAGAAGTGTGCTTGTCTAATCAATCCGACCAAGCTCGAATTGATTATCGAACTCGTTTGACTGCATCATTTGATTGTCTTAAGTATCTTTTAAGGCAAGGATTGGCAATACGCGGGCATGATGAATCTGAAGGGTCATTAAACCGGGGAAAATTTCTTGAACTTCTTCAATTCCTTGCCGATCATAATGAAGTTATCAACAAGGTTGCCTTGATTAATGCTCCCGACAATCACAAAATTATAGCGCCCGCAATTCAAAAAGATTTGATTAATGCTGCTGCAACTTTGACCACTAAAGTCATCATTCGAGATATTAGGAATGAGTTATTCTCCATTCTAGTTGATGAGTCCCGTGATATATCTGTCAAAGAGCAAATGGATGTGGCTTTACGCTACGTGGACACAAAAGGGTTTGTGGTTGAACGTTTCCTTGGTATTGTACATGTTCGTGACACTACATCCTTATCACTTAAGGCAGGTATTGAGTCACTTCTTTCCAAACATGGGTTGTGTATGTCAAGTATACGTGGGCAAGGTTATGACGGTGCTAGCAATATGCAGGGAGAGTTTAATGGTCTCAAAAGTTTGATTTTAATGGAAAACAAGGTTGCATTCTATGTTCATTGCTTTGCTCACCAACTACAACTGACACTAGTTATTGTTGAAAAAAAACACATGACGATTGGTTCTTTCTTCAATAAAGTTGCAATTTTGTCTAATGTCGTTGGAGCCTCCTGTAAGCGTAGAGACATACTTCGAGAGAAGCAATTTGAAAAGATTATCGAAGAAATTTATAGTGGCGAGCGTGAAACGGGTAAAGGTTTAAACCAAGAAATAACATTCAAATGGGCGGGGGATACACGTTGGGGTTCACATTTTGGTACACTTATGAGTTTAATTTATTTGTTTTCTTCGGTGATTGATGTACTTGAGGTTATTGAAGAGGATGGGGCGCTTGCAGAACAAAGAATTGAAGCACATGATTTTTTGGGTGACTTGCAATGCTTTGACTTCTTATTCAAATTACACTTAATGAAATCAATTTTGGGGATCACAAATGACTTGTCATAAGCATTACAACGAAAAGATAAAGATATTGTAAATGCTATGACTTTAGTTAAAGTATCTAAGCAACGTCTACAAAGAATGAGGGACGATGGGTGGGATTCTTTGTTGACTCAAATCTCTATATGTTGTACTAAGCATGATATACCCATCTCCAATATGGAAGACTTGTTTGTAATTCCCGGAAGATCACGTCGTAGAAATCAAGAAAGGACAAACCTTCACTACTATCGTGTTGAATTGTTCTATTCAGTTATAGATATGCAACTTCAAGAGTTGAATAGTCGCTTTAATGAGGTGAATACGCAATTGCTTTTATGTATGTCATGTCTTGATCCGAGCGATTCATTCTCCTCATTTGATGTGGGAAGATTACATCAGTTCGCAAAATTCTACCCGGATGAATTTTCACCACTAAAGCTCATGGCCCTTGGAGATCAACTCCAAAACTTTGTAGATGTTGTGCGTGATGATGAAGAGTTTCGTGATTTGAAAGGGATTGGCTGTCTTGCTCGAAAAATGGTTGAAACGAAGAAGCATCAATTGTTCCCATTGGTATACTTGCTCGTAAAACTTGCCTTAATATTACCAGTTGTGACTGCAAGCGTCGAAAGAGCATTTTCTGTGATGAAGATCATTAAGAGTTCACTACGTAACCGAATGGGAGATGATTTTATGAATGATTGTTTGGTAACGTACATTGAGCAAGATATTTTCAAAAATATTGACACGGAAGATGTCCTTCAATTTTTTCAGAATATGAAGCCGCGTAGGGGAATATTGTAAACAATCACTTGTGTTGTGTTTGCACTTTTTGGTTATTTATGAAACATTGCAAATGAAAAATTCACACTTTATATTATGATTTTTTTATTGTCAATTTTTATGATTAAATTTTATTTGGTTGCATCTTCGATTTTTTTTTTATTGGGCCCCCCCTCAACTAAATTCCTGGATCCGCCACTAATTACAAGTTTAGAATATTTAAGTCGTACACCCTGCTGTTAGGAAAAATACTCAAATTAGTTATTTTGATCAAGAAGTGACGCTTGTCTTTTTATTAATCATAAAAAGGATACAAAAACAGAATAATAAAATTAATGATTTTAATAAAAAATAATTCTTAAACATAAAATAGATGTTAAAAGTAACTTAAAATAAATTCTTAACAATAAAAATAGTTTATAACAAAAGTAAATAGTAAAAAATACTATGTAACAAAAAATATTTTTAAAAAATAATTACAAAAAATAGTTTTTAATAAAAAAAATTCACAAAAAAATTTTAGTGAAAATTATTTTTTCAAAAAAATATAGTTTTAATGCAAAAACTCAATTTTGTTATTCAAAAGTGAAACAATTAACAAAAAAAAAATATTTTAACAAAAGGCTTTTTTTTGGATATGGCAGTCGAAAATGATAACAATTTTTGGAACCATACCTTGTTTTTGTTCAGTTCTCACAATCACCACCTTGAAAGCTCATTATCAGTTCTAGAGGTTATGCCTGGCACAAACGTCAACCAAACAGGAAACCCCCTACGCCAAAAAAATGCAAACCTAAATCTTCCATTCGGCCAGAAGATTTCACCGGAGATTATATTGAAGCTCTCAAACTCGGATAGATAGAATAATATTACATAGATGCCACGTGGATAACCTTGAAAGTGAGACTCTTAAATGCTTGTATAGAGATTTAGAGTATTATAGATATGATATCAATTATGATCGAACTAACAAAACCCGAAATTGATGATGTTCAAAATAAGATTTAGTTGTTAAGATATTAAGTTTACATTTAAGAAAATCAGATTTTATTGCAAATCAGATTTAATAGTTAAAAAAATTACAAATTTTGGATCATAATCACATTTTAGAATAATTACTATATTATAATATAGTAATCATATCTTCGATTAACATTGAAACTTTAATACTATCTTTAGAAGCTAGATTGATATAGCACGAGTAGAGGTGTTCGTGGTACGGTAAAAACCTATATTGTATCGAAAAAAATTGGTAATGATTTACTTTTTTTTACTTATTGAAATTACCAAATTTTTTTGTGACTGGTTTTGGTTTACACATTTAAATAACTGATTTATCGAAATTACCGCTTTTAAAGTACCAAAGCATAAAATATAAAATTTATTGTAATAATTTATCTAAATTATAAAATAGATTTACCAAATATATTTTGATATAATATACCTAATTTAATAGTGATGTATTGTTATGTAATTTTTTTTTAATCCATTATGATACAAAGCATAAAAATAAGAGACAAAAGCATTACCCATATTGATATATGTAAGTAAGTATATAAAGATAGGGTTAAAAAAATATTGAAAGAGGTGAAACATCCAACATCGATTTCCTGCCAAAAAAACCTTTTATCAATTGGTATAAAATTGCATTGTCACTTCAAAACTTTATTATGCTCGTCCCACATCGAAAAGGAGTGCAACTCTTACACCTACTAGCTTTGTATAAGGCTATTGCCTTTATATGGAGAATTTCAAAGGCTATGAGTTTGACAGATTCGAGCCATGATTTTTAATGGACACAATTTTTTTGGTCAAAGTAATTTGACTAAATATAAAATGATGTTAACCCTTGTTTTTTAAGTCATTTTTTATTGAAAAATTATGCTACTTTGGTGATCATTATTTTGGTCAAAATATTTTTTGACTAAATAAAAAATGATATAACCTAGTTATTTTTTAAATCTAATAATTTGAGTTGGGAAAACTGTAAATAGAAATTTTACTGAAATTACCGATTTACTGCGATTTATCGCAAAATGTGCGGTACGATTTTGGTTTAAGTAAGGTTGTACCGAGTGGTACAAACGGTAAATTTGTTTTAGCTTATTAGCATCGATTTGGTATTGGTATTCCCTATTTACCGACCAAACCGATCGATACCCAACCCTAAACACGGGTAAAAGAGAAGACAACTCAAACGTGTAAGTTTTGTTGTGTTGTGTTGTAGTTGAACTAATGAATGTATCCCATAGAAAATAGAAGCATTTTAATTTTAATTTTTTAAAAGAAAAAATATGATGTTAGTTTGAGAATCAAATAATAAGCGCATCTTTCACACTTTAAATATATATGAACCTATTAGTTTAGAGTTCATCTACGTCGATTCAGTAACGTGACACATTAGGTGCAGCACACTAATGTGTCACAATTGTATTGGTTCTTGCATACGCCTGACACTAGTGGAACCCAAACATGAGTCAATACGAGTGCGATATGGCAGTGTGTCACATTCACCTGTGTCACATTTCTAAGTCACCTAAAATTATCAATTAGTGTTAATCTATCCTGTATTTTGGTTAAGTTATAAAAGATGATTTAAAGATGAATTTCAACATTCAAACCCAAAATTAATTGCTCCATATACAAACAAACATATGAATTTAATGAGAACTTTGAAATTTGGGGTTTCTTGGCACACATGGGTCGCCTAGCCCTAGGCCTTGGCTTTATAAGAAATTTGGGGGCACTTTGTCTACCTTTTTCCTAATATTGTGGTGATAGAGAAAAGGGAAAGAGCAGACGAAAAAAATTTAATCTCCTCATTAATTCTGTAAGGACATAAATTTTCAATTTAGTCCCTGTATTGTTTTGACTTAATTCCGTGAACCAAACTGTGTTTGTAATATGTTATAGGGAGAATTTTATTTTGTCATGATCCCTCGTATTGAAGAAAATTGAAGACATTGCGGCAAAGCTTCAAAGAATTAAATCATGCCGATGTTTAATTTGGTGCAAGTTTACTCGTCTTCAAGTTAATTGCATTCCGAGATCACTCAGGTATGAATGCTTATAATTAATGGTGCTCGGATTTGTTTTTATAAAAGATAAGGATGTAATTTTTATAAAGAAAAATGTTTTAAAATATTTTATAGTGTTTTAAAAGGTTTATACTATGTTTTAATTCCGATAAGCTTGAAAAAGGAGTTTGACTTTACTAGGTCTCTTTGAAGAAACGTTTTAGTTGAAAAGTCAAAAAGTCAAACTTCTCGCTCGAACGACATTAGATCTCGCGCGAACGAGATACCTATGTCGCTCGAACAAGATCCTTAAGTGGTTCGAACGACATATTTTTTGAGGCGACGCTAAATTGTTATTTAAAGCGTGTTTCTATCAGAGTTTCGTAAGTGTGCATTCTGGAAAACTATTTACGAACCAAAACCTTGTTTGCACATGTTTTCTAAGGTTTAAAAGTCTTAAACACATCCTTAGATTTTGCAAAGATCCGAGTTATCATTAATTTATGTTTACATGATCTTGCGGAACCAAATAAGTTTGTTCTATCATTGAACATAAGGGTTTTGCGGTGCAGAAAAGAGAAGGACATCTTGTTCGACATCGTAGATGAATCAAAGCCATTCGGTGGACACCGAGACATACGTGGATGCGTGTGTTGTGGACAGGTATCGTGGAAGACGGAATTTCTACGTGGGCACTATTGAAGAACGTTTGAAGATAAAAAGGAGCATCAAGACCCGTGGGGATCGAGTCTTAGTGTAAGGCTAATCTGTCTTTGTAAAACCATTATTCATAGTGATTGTCTGACTTGGGCCGTCCCAGGTTGTTTTCCCGTTTTGGGTTTTTTCCTCGTACATCCGGCGTTGTGAGTATTCTTTACTTGCTTTAATCACTAGATGCATGTTTAGGATTAATCAAGATAAAATTGGTTTTAAGTAAGAATTGGGTTTTCACATCTTGGTTTGGTGCATTATTAAAAGTCGAATACTTTTTGGGAGATAACTAAGTTTTTAGTAAAACACGCATAAAAAGGGTCCTACAAATTCACTTCTCATAATTTTATGACATAAAAATTATATACGGATATTTTCTTGCCAAACTATTTCACCATTAAATTAACTCCCCAAATATCTTAGTAATGAAAACATATGTTTCCCAAAATTAGTTGTATTTTTCCTATTGAGTAATAATTGTTTCACTTTTGTTGGTCGATTGAATTTTGTCCAAATTAGTTGGACAAAATTAGTTGTATATTTCAGAATAATCCTAGGGAGACTCTCAAAATTTTACACAAAACTCAAACCTGGTGACGTGTCACACGGGTGTTGGTTGGTGTTTTTATGTTTGTGAATCCACGCCAGCGGCATTAACCAATACATGTTTGACACATCACAGGCTTTTTATTTTGTGTACAATTTGAGGGTCTTCATAGAATCACTTTATATTTAAATGAGGAGTTTCGTACAAATTAGAGACCAAAAAACTAGTTTATATCTATGAGCAGAGCTTTGTAAATAAACCTTGTAACATTAAAATATACAATCCATTATAGGATTAGAAAAAATTGTCTTAGCTAGTACATCAACAACGTAATGGGCCTTACAATAACAAAAAAAACACTTGTTCAAATGGTCTAATGAGGGAGTACAAAGTAGGAAAGAATTTAGTTTCGTTACGAATATTGCTAATAACTCAAACAAGAGCAAGGGACAAAATCTTTAAACGTCCACAACTAAATAATGTCCTTGGTTAAATCCCTGATCTATGTATAGTATCTATATATATGTTGATGTAAAAAATTAGATAGCTCTAATTATTCGATCACAGATAAATAAAATGAGACAAAGATTTTAAAGTGGTTCAGCCTTATAAGAATGGCCTACGTCCACTGTTATGTTATTGCTGAGTGTTTGGGAATTCTCGATTACAAGTGCTATCCAGAAATTCCCCCCCCCCCCTTTGAATGAGGATGATACAAGGTATTTATAGCCCTTAGGCTGTACATGAAAGGGTTGATACATTAAATGATATATATATGAAATGGTAATACATTTAATGCAGCGTGTGCGTCAAGATGATAAACATTCAATGAATAATTGAACTGTTGATTATCTGGCAATTAATGTTACGGCCGAGATGCAGATCGGACCGCCTTAGTTGCTCGTTGCTCAGGAGTTCCTCGGAGTGTTGAAGTTCCTCGGTGTATCCTCGTTGCTCGGGAGTTCATGAGTTGGTCGGGGAAACGGACTTCCTCGTCGCTATTGTGCCAAGTAGATTGACACGTGTCTTCATATCATTCGTCCATATCAGCATATTAATTTTGGTATCAACAGAAGCCCCCAATGTTTCATATTTCGAACTTTGAGGAGTATGGAACATTCTTTCTCGGTATATGGCGATATTAAATGATTTTCCTAGGTTTTAGGAGCCTTTTCTTCATATTTGAATTTCTTTCAAATTCACAGAATCCGCCTTTTTCGAATTTTTATGAGTGCTTCGATCTTCGTGCATTTTTGTCCTTTTAGCCGCCGGTGGCGCATTAGTTTCTTTTGTGTAATCATTTCCTTCGCAGCTTCCCAAGGTAAAGTATTTAAACTTCTTAGGTAACCATACCGTCTTCTACCTTTTCCAATTTTCTGCATTCAATCTTTCTGTTCTCTCTCTCTCCCTTGTGCGTTCATCTTTTCCTTCGCTAGTTGTCAGCTCTTCCTTAGTTTATGGCCAGGATGGAATTGCTATCTGTCAATGATACAAAACTGATGCAGCAATGTCACGAATACTATAAGGCTGGTCACACAGAGCTAAGTGTATCAGAAATTGCTGACATCCTTGGCCATGATGCTTCAGAACAGGCAATTGAGGCTTATCGGTACTTGAAAGATTTACTCGACCGAGCTGTGGCTAATAATGTGGCCTACTATGAATTGATCGAGGAGCTTCATTGTACCTTAGAAGATCTTCGGGATCAGCACAATGAATCAACTGCCTTGTTGCACAAGGAATATGAGAATAGGTATCAACAGCTTTCCTCTGAGACATGTCACAAAAAGATCATCGCTGGGTACGATGTTAGGGAGAGAACCCTAAAAGGTGAAGTTGAGGCTTGCAGACAGATCGCCGAGCTGCTGGAACATGAGAACAACAATTTGCAGAAGAAGTTGGCACAATATGAGTCTGCAGCTTCATCCTCTACTGCCTTGGTACTGGTCACTGATGATGAATTCTCATTCTTAGAGGTTGAAAACGCCAAATTAAGGCAAGAATTGGATACTCTGAGAAGGTCTGGTATCTCTACTACTGCTCGGGGACGAGGAAGAGGGTCTCGTGGGCGAGGAAGAGCTGTTCAAAATGTTGTCGAGGAGCAAAATTCTCCACCTGCTCGGAGTCGATCAAGAGTTCTCAGCCGTAATGTTGAAGAATCTCGTACTCTGTCAACATTGGAATCCCAAGCGTACCAACTGAACGCCAAAGATCGGGCATTGTCTGAAATGTCCAAGAAAAACCTATCTTTGGAAGATCAACTTACTGCGATGAAGTCCGCTTTGAATGATAAAGATGTTTTTGCCAAGAGCCTTCACGAGCAACTAGAGAGAATAACATTTCAATTCCACAAATAACCTCGTGAGTTTTGGATGGCAGGCTACAATAAAGCCCTTTGTCACTTGGATGCTCGTCTTGAAAATACCAATAACGAAGGTTATAAACAAGGATGGTTGAACGCCCTGGGTGTGTTAAAGCTAGAGCAGGGCCATTTTTTATGGGATTATCATGCTCCTGGGCTACTAGACTTGCCTGTACCGCCTTATAAACTAGACATGGAATGGATCCCAGCTCGTGCCATTCCTCGTAGCTTAATTTCAAAATACCTTGGTGACTATAGTCTTCATTTTCAGATTGAATTATCTCGTCCCGAGCATCTCTTGGATACACCTTCTGTGATGAACGTCAGAATGCTCAGAGACGTTAATTTCATTAATTCTCCTCTTTGCCTGGAGGATCCTCCTGCTGGCGAGGAGCCTGTTTCAAAAGCTAAAGGAAAGAAACCAGTAGAATAGGTTTTTCAATGTAACAGTTAGCACATATATGTAGCTTGTAATTTATTTTGATTTTAATGAAAGACTTTCATTTTCTGTTTGCAAATCTGTATTGTTATTGTTTTGTGTTTATCAAACATTTTTACATTTGTGCATATGTATCTGTTAAAAAGATAACAATATGGTGCTGTTCATCAACCAACTTAGTAATCAAAATTACAAGTATTAATGTTGCTCAATCACTTAATAATAAAGTAATGAGTATAAAATGTTTAAAATGTTTCCAACCAACCAAGGTTGTTAAATTGTGTTTGTCGACCAATTACAGTTGATAGGTTTTTATCTCCAATCAGCCATACTTGGTAAATTTTTTTCATAAAATGTGTCCGACCAACCAAAGTTGATAATTTATCCTCGTCGACCAATTACAGTTTTGATCATCGACCAACTATACTTGGTTCAGTTTGGAATTCTTGTATTTTATGGAATGATTTTACCTTCCGACCAACATAAATTGGCATATTTTGTTTCTTAACCAGCCAAAATTGGCATTTTTAAGAATGTTGTTCTTGCCCTCTTACCAACCAGAGTAGGTCATGAGTTTGAACTATCGGGTTCTTTCGAACTATCTTGTCCACAAGCTCTTTTACCAACCGAAGTTGATCACGCAAGTGTACGCCTCCTAACCAAAGGAGTATATCAGGTTCTTTCGAACTATCTTGTCCACAAGCTCTTTTACCAACCGAAGTTGATCACGCAAGTGTACGCCTCCTAACCAAAGGAGTATATCAGGTTCTTTCGAACTATCTTGTCCACAAGATCTTTTACCAACCGAAGTTGATCACGCAAGTGTACGCCTCCTAACCAAAGGAGTATAATTTGTTCTCGCTATTTTACCAACCGATGTTGATCACGCTCGAACTATCAGGTTCTTTCAAACTATCTTGTCCACAAGATATTTTATCAACCGAAGTTGATCACGCAAGTGTACGCCTCCTAACCAAAGGAGTATAATTTGTTCTCGCTATTTTACCAACCGAAGTTGATCACGCTCGAACTATCAGGTTCTTTCGAACTATCTTGTCCACAAGCTCTTTTACCAACCGAAGTTGATCACGCAAGTGTACGCCTCCTAACCAAAGGAGTATATCATTTGTTCTCGCCTTTTTACCAACCGGAGTTGGTCGTGGGTCTGAACTATCGTCTTCTTTTTGCTGTCGAGCAGCGTAGTGTACAACACTAGTATTCCCCAAAAAACTTTCAAACAAAGGAGAGAAAAATGGTGAAAACATCATCGTTTTATTCATATTGATGGAACTGTTGTACATTTTACATCATTGATAATACTTGCGAAGGTGTTCAGCATTCCAAGCATTCTTGAATTCCTCTCCTTCTAGAGTTGCTATTCGGTAAGTTCCTGGTCGGACAACTTCTGTAACTCGGTAAGGTCCATGCCAGTTGGCTTCAAGCTTATTGTGCTTCTGAATGACCTTCTTTAGCACATAATCCCCTTCTTTTAAGTCGCATTTCTTCACCCTTTTGTTGTAGAACAGAGTTGTGCATTGTTGGTAAGCAGCATTCCTAATGGCTGCCTCTTCTCTGACCTCTTCGAGCATATCCAAATCCAGTCTTCTCATCAAGTCACTGACAGGAGAATTGAAATTCAGTACTCTATGTGTTGGAAGACCCAACTCGGCAGGTATTACAGCCTCACTTCCAAATGCCAGCATATATGGTGATTCTCCAGTCGCTGCTCGGGGAGTTGTTCGGTAAGCCCACAATACTGATTGTAGCTCATTAATCCAGTTAGCTTTAGCTTCACTTAGCCTTTTCTTCAAACCATTTAGCAGTGTTCTGTTCGTCACTTCAGTCTGTCCATTGCTTTGAGGATGGCCTGGTGCCGAATGAACCTTCAAAATGTTCGACTGATGACAATAGGCAGCAAATTCCTCGTTATCAAATTGGGTTCCATGGTCTGTGATGAAGGCATGAGGGAGACCATATCGACAGAAGATGTTCTTCCAAACGAACTGGCATACCTTCTCGTATGTCATATCAATAAGCGGCTAAGCTTCTACCCACTTAGTAAAATAGTCCACTGCAACGACGAGGTACTTGAATCTTCCTCGGGTGGTCGGCAGTGGTCCAACCAAATCAATTCCCCATATAGCAAATGGCCAAGGGGAAGTTATTGGTGTCAACAATGCTTGTGGAGTTTGTCGGATGGAGGAAAAATGTTGGCATTTGTCACATTTCTTAGCATAGGCTATACAATCAGCCCTCATCGTCGGCCAGTAGTATCCTTGAGTCATTACCCTTTGTAAAAGTGTTCGACCTGCTACATGAGCTCCACAAGACCCTTCATGGATTTCTTCAATCAATTCTTTCACCTCGGAGGGGTGTACACATCTCTGCAAACCTGCCATAATTCCTCGTCTATATAAAATACCATTAGTTAATACATACCGAGAAACTTTATACTTCAATTTCTTGGCAGCGAGCTTATCCTCTGGCAATTCTCCCTCTTCAATATATACCCTGATGGAATCCATCCAAGATGGTACTAAATCAAGGGTAATAACATTCATCGTCAGGTTTTCATCTATGCTCCGACTTTCCAGTACTTCAATTGGTATCGTTCTTCGTAGCTCGGTACGAGTAGCTGATGCTAGTCGGGCCAGTGCGTCTGCTTGTGCATTTTCTATTCTGGGTATTTTGATCAACTGAATGGCATCAAATTCTGCCAACAATTCCATCACCTTTGCATGATACTTGACCATTAGTTCTCCTTTAACCGCATATGTTCTCATCATCTGATTCACAATCAATTGAGAATCACCGAATACCATCACTTGTTGCGCTTCCATAATCTTTGATAAATTAAGACCTGCTATCATGGCCTCATACTCAGCTTCATTATTGGAGGCTTTGAATTGGAATCGCAAAGCATATTCCATGTCAATCTCGTCTGGGGTGCTCAAAACAATTCCTGCCCCACAACCTGCTGTGCAAGATGAGCCATTTACATATAATCTCCATATGGGCAACCCATCTTCAAATTCCTTATCTGACAGAGTTCCTCGGTGAAATATTTGTTGCTTCTTTTCATCCTCCCCTGACACTTGTCGCTCCTCGTCGACCATCTCTTCTCGCTCTTTTACCAACCGGAGCTGGTATGAGCTCGAAGTTGATGATCTTTCTTCATCTATAAGTCCTTTTACCAATCGGAGTTGGTCTGGATTTATGTCTGTTGATCCTGTAACATCCACAGGTTGGTCAGCGAGCAATTTTTGTTCCTCGGGGGTATCAGGATATGTAAACTCTGCTATAAAATCTGCTACAGCTTGCCCTTTCAATGATGATCTGGGCTCATACACAATATCATATTCACCGAGATTTATTGCCCAGTACATCAATCTCCCTGACTTTTCTGGCTTATGAAGGGCTTGCCTCAGTGGCATGTCGGTATAAACGATGATGGTATGGGCCTGGAAATATGGCCTCATTCTTCTACTTGCTTCAATTAATGCCAATGCCAATTTCTCCAGCTTTGGGTACCTAATTTTCGCACCTCGAAAAGCCTTACTTGTGTAATAGATTGGTTTCTGGACTCCATTCTCCAATCTGATCAATACTGAACTGACTGCATTCTCTGATACTGCGAGATACAAGTACAAGTTCTCTCCTGTTATTGGCCTGGACAACAATGGAGGTGCTCCCAAATACTTTTTTAAGTCTTGAAAGGCCTTCTCACATTCATCAGTCCACTCAAAAGTTTTTCGAAGTGTTTTGAAGAATGGGAGGCATTTATCAGTTGCTCGGGACACAAATCTGTTGAGCGCTGCAACTCGTCCTGTAAGACTCTGCACTTCTTTCTTTGTTGTTGGAGATCGCAACCCTAAAAGAGCTTTGATCTTATCTGGATTTGCTTCAATGCCTCGCTGGTTGACAATGTACCCGAGAAACATTCCTTCTCGTACTCCAAATGTGCACTTCGTCGGGTTGAGCTTCATCTGGTATTTATCCAGTTGATCAAATGTCTGAGCTAAGTCAACTAGATGATCTGCAGCTTTCTTGCTTTTTGTCAGCATATCATTGACATAGACTTCCATGTTGCAACTGATTTGTTCGGTGAAAACCTTGTTCATCAGCCGCTGGTATGTCGCTCCTGCATTTTTCAAACCAAAAGGCATAACATTATAGCAATAAGTTCCCCTAGGGGTAATAAAAGAAGTAATTTCCCTGTCTTCAGGTTTCATTTTGATCTGGTTGTAGCCAGAGTAAGCATCCATGAAGCTGAGCAACTCATGTCCCGAGGTAGCATCCACTAGTTCATCAATTCTGGGCAATGGAAAATGATCCTTTGGGCATGCCTTGTTAAGATCGGTGAAATCAACACACATTCTCCATTTATTATTTTTCTTTTTTACCATCACCACGTTTGCCAACCAGTCTGGATACTTTACGTCTTCAATGAATTGGGCTTTCTGGAGCTTCTCGACCTCCTCTTGTATAGCCTGATTCTTCTCGGGGCTAAATACCCTTCTTCTCTGCTTTACAGGCTTGATCTCCTTATTCACATTGAGCTCATGACATAAGAAGTTTGGATCTATTCCTGGCATGTCTTCATGACTCCACGCAAAAGTTTTCTTCCTGTTTCTCAAGAAAGTTATCAACTCCTATTTTATTGAAGCATCCAACGTAGAACCTATCTGGGTTACCCGTTCAGGGTGCTCGTCGTCCAGAATAATATTTTCTGTAGATTCCACCACCTGTCCTTTTACAAGTTGGGATTCATCTCGAGGATCCAATTTTTCAATTTATGTGCCTTCATCCACCTGGTATGTAGTAGTCTTTTTTCTTGAATCTTCAAGTTCCTCTTGCTCGGCAGACGAATAATAGCATTCCCGAGCTACTTTCTGATCACCTTTCACAACTCCTACTCCAAAATTTGTTGGGAATTTTAAGCACTGATGCACTGTAGATGGAACTGCTTCGAACTTCTTCAAACCAACTCTTCCCATGATGATGTTGTAGGCTAACTGCACATTCTTATCCATCACAAAGAAACGTATTCTCTCTGTTCGACAAGCAGGCCAAGTTCCAATGAATATGTCCAACTTGATCGTCCCAAGTGGAAAAACTTTTTCACCAGCAAGACCCAGGAGGGGTCTGTGATACGGTTCCAATTGAGATAATTTTAGATTCAAACTGTCAAAGCATGAATAGTATATGATGTCTGCCGAACTTCCATTGTCTACCAACACCCTTGAAATCACTACTTCCTTCATCCTCATTTTAATCACCAGAGGATCGTCGTGAGGATAAAGAACACCTGCTAGGTCATTTTTTGAAAAGCCTATGACCAGCTTCTCTTTGTTTACCTTCCTCGGACGATCGTCCTCGGCCAGATTTATTCGCTGAATATATGAACAAGCTTGAGCCTCTCCAAGGTAAGCCTTTCTTTCTGCAGTAAGGTCTCCTCCTCCTGCATCTCCTCCTGTAATGACATTACAATCAAATGACCCAAAACGTATAGAAAATACCTCTCGTTCTGGCTGTCTTGGTTTCTTGGGAAGGTCGGGGTCATCATCTGGATCATCTTCATGGTTTCTCTTCTTTTTCTCTTCTGCTCGGCGAGGAGATCTAGACCTCTCTCTAGTTCGGTCGTTATTTTTTCTTTCACCTCCCCGATCAACATATTTTGTTAGCTTTCCTCTTCGGATGAGTGTTTCAATCTCGTTCTGAAGAGCTATGCAATTTTTGGTAATGTGACCATAATCTTTATGAAACTCGCAATATTTATCCTTACTCCTCGAATCAGGGTCTGACCTCAATTTCTTTGGCCATTTTACCTCCTCGTTGTTCTTGATTTCTTCCAAGACATGATGAATACCCATTTTCAAAGGAGTATAATTGTCGTAGTTCTTCAGGACTTCCCATGATGATTTATTATTTCTGGAATGCTTGTCACCACCATTGCCTTTATGCTCTTTCTTCTTAGATTTATCGCCTTCCTCCTTGATTTCTTTATCCATATTCTTCTTTGCAGCCATAGCTTCCTCGGCATTCATGATTTTGGCCGCTTTTGCCATTAATTCTGACATAGTTTTAGGTGGATCTTTCGCCAAGGTGTAATACAATTTATTAGGCAACAACCCACTCATCAAGGCGGTGATTGCTGTCTTTTCTTCGTAATCTATGACTTCCAGCTTCTCGTTATTGAAACGAGTTATGTAATCTCTAGTACTCTCACCAGATTTTTGTCTAACACTTAACAAGTGTGCTACTCGTTTTACTGGCTTTGCTCCAAAACAGAAATTGCCAATAAACAACTCGGCCAACTGAAAGAAAGTTGAAATCTTACCCCTAGGAAGATTGTTGTACCATATCTGGGCAGCTCCAGTAAGAGTTCCTGAGAACGCTCTGCATCTCATCTCGTCGGGGACGACATAGATGTCGGCGGCAGCTTGATATTGCTCTATGTGAAGAACAAGATCTCTCTTTCCATCATATTTGGGGGTCACTACAGGTGCTTTGAACTTTGACGGTGTAGGAAAATTCACAATGGCCTGTACAAAAGGTGTTCCTCGAACAAAAGTTCGTTGTAGGGGGTTCTTTGCCTTGGCCATTTCTCCCAATTTATCCTCCAACCGTTGGAGAGATCCTTTCCACGCTTCATTTCCTTCCTCGGGCCTATTGGTTCGAGCAATTGATCGCTCTGAGGTAGCTTCTTGAGATCTATCTTGACGAGCAGCTGGTCGTGATTGTGCTGATCCTTCTCTTAGATCTGATGGTTGTCGAAAACTCCTCGACATGGTCTTAGGTGGACTCCTATTCCTCCTAGGGCCTAATCGACTGAAAGGAGACACCCTACTCAGTCATTCTAAAGCACTGGGTCTTTCTGGAGAGAGGGTGATATGTTGATCAGTATCTGTAGCCCTTATTGACGAAGTTCGCCCAGGTTGATAAGAGAAATCACCAGACTCCTCATTACGACGTGACTCAGTACGCCTGGATCGTGAAGAAAGTAAATAAGTTTCCTTCTGACCACTATGCTGTCTTGAACGTGAAGGTGCACCGCCATGAAGGGTTTGTATGAGTTTCCTCATTGTTTCTTGCATGACGGTTTGTCCTTGAGCCAGATTAGTCATAATCCCGGCTAGATCTGGAGGTGCAGAGAGATTCGGAGGATTTCCAGTATTTCCAGCGTTTCGATTGCTAGATTCTGGATTATCCGCCATTGATGATGAACGATTTTTGATGAAAAACGATAGTAACAATCGTTCCCACAGACGGTGCCAATCTGTTGATGTAAAAAATTAGATAGCTCTAATTATTCGATCACAGATAAATAAAATGAGACAAAGATTTTAAAGTGGTTCAACCTTATAAGAATGGCCTACGTCCACTGTTATGTTATTGCTGAGTGTTTGGGAATTCTCGATTACAAGTGCTATCCAAAAATTCTCCCCCCCCCTTTGAATGAGGATGATACAAGGTATTTATAGCCCTTAGGTTGTACATGAAAGGGTTGATACATTAAATGATATACATATGAAATGGTAATACATTTAATGCAGCGTGTGCGTCAAGATGATAAACATTCAATGAATAATTGAACTGTTGATTATCTGGCAATTAATGTTACGGCCGAGATGCAGATCGGATCGCCTTAGTTGCTCGTTGCTCAGTAGTTCCTCGGAGCGCTAGAGTACCTCGGAGTGTTGAAGTTCCTCGGTGTATCCTCGTTGCTCGGGAGTTCATAAGTTGGTTGGGGAAACGGACTTCCTCGTCGCTATTGTGCCAAGTAGATTGACACGTGTCTTCATATCATTCGTCCATATCAGCATATTAATTTTGGTATCAACAATATATATATAAAATAAAAGTCCAACATCAGGAGAATGTGACATGTGGCCATTTTCTTTACTATCCCCAACTTCATTATTTCCTTTCTTCAATTAATCAAAATCTAAAACGGAGTCTCTCTTCAGTTTTTGATGCTCCCAATGGCCAGAATACATTCCACCTGTATCAATACATGGCTTTACCACTTCCTCCTCACCCTTCAATTTCCTCATTTATTTCAAAGGTTATTTACATACAATATATAAATCAACATTCGGACAATTTGCTGCCACAAATTTAGATTGAAAGGTCCACATTATTCAAAGAGATGCTTCAATCCTCAGTGGAAAATGATCTAAAGGTGATTACGATGATACCTAACATCAAATCTCAAAACACCACTAGCACTCCTTATATCTCCTAAATGCTGTATTAATCCCAATTAATCACCTCTTCTCGTGATCCCCCAAATCCCCTCTTTCTTGGGATCTCCTCCTGCCGTTCCTCTCCTCAAATGCACCATGTTTAAGATTTTTCAATCACAAGCTATACGGTATCAAATATCATAAACCAAAAAATTTATCTTTCCCTCCATCCTACTCTCTCTCTTCATCCTCAAATCACTTGGGCCTACCTCACTTCCACCTCCAAGTATTCAGAAGGTTGAAATGCAGCAAAAGAGATAAAAGGGGGATACCATAAAGGCTACAATGCAAGAATCGACAGATGAGTATAATGGTTGAGATATTATTGGGATTTTATTTTGGCTAAGTCCAAAGTAACGTGGGTTTTTGAAAGATAGAGTTGGCAGGGGGATATGGAGATATTTGAGGTTGCTCCGATTTTATTAGGATGTTGGGTTGGTAAATGGACTTATGTCGGTGGTTGCCGAATTTAGTGGGTTTCATTTCGGGTAAATGGCCAGCTAGGTTGGATGGCATAGATAAGGTGGGTCGCGTTATGGTTTTGGGTTTGGGTAAATTGAAAGTTTAGGCAGGACCGGGTTTGTTGGCTATTAAAATCGAGTAGTAGGTATGGGTCTCGATCGATTTTTACCCCCGGAGATTTGGATGGAGGTCGGAGATGGGTAATGGGTCTGCCGAGATGGTTTCTAGCAATGGGTTTTTCTGGCCGGAGGTGTTGGTTGTATTACAAAGTTTTAAACAAAGGGTTATAATTTTTGCTATTTTTGTAGAATTGTTTTGGGGTCAAATAAGTTATTCTTTAGGTTTCTTAGTATTATACTGATTTTAAATATCATATATCATACTTTAAATTGTGTTGTTTGTTTTTCTAACTCATGAATTTCCTTAGTATTACACTCAAATTTTTTTTCGACCGATATATTTGTTTCTCCAATCTTAGATCCAACTAATATTGTTACTAACTTTCATTAGTTGATATTAGGGGTATATGATTCGGTGATCATTAGGTGTATAAATTTTTAAGAACATATGATGTTTGGTAATCTCAACTACTTAAAAAGAGGGGAGTTTCTCTTTAATGGTATAATGTCCACTTTACCATCATACATTTTCAAAACTCATTAATACCCTTTTATCTTAATGTCCCATCCAATTGTTATTCCGTATTTACTACTAAAATTTTGACTCCCAACCTTTCATCTTCTCACGATGCATAACCCCATGCACTATATACATTTCCAGCGCCCTCATCTTAACTTTCTCTACCTTCTATAAAACCCTCACCATGAAAAATCCAATCTCCAACCTCAAACGTTCTCCTTTGTACTCACTGGATCTGTTCGGAATGATGAACATCCACTACCCTAGACCCATCTCTTCTTAAAAATACCCACAAAGGTATGATCTTTCTCTCTCTAGATATAATCCCTATTTTTAAACCTCTCTCTCAATAATTATTTGTATGTATAATATACTATGTCACTGTACACATGTTATTTTGTAAATTTTATTATGTATGTTGATGGATTAGAATGAAAATGAAAGATGGATGAGTGAGGGTTGGAGCTTCTGAGTTTGCCTCATAGAAAATGCAATGAGATTCGGTGCTTCCAACTTTCAACCGGTGTGTTAATACGCATCTCAATCAATCAAAATTTCAACACGAAAAATGTCAGCAACATGATTAGGCGCGACTACCATAGTCGTGTATAATGGTTTGATGGAGGTTAGATTCAGAATGATAAAATTGAAATGGTGGCTGAATTCTAGGAGATGGCTATTGGTATGAGCAGTAATGCAGAAAAGTGGCCAAAACATTGGGCGTGACAACATTGTTGAGCTTAGATTACAAAAGGCAAGGTAACTTGAAGTTGGTTTTTGTTTTATGCTTATGGTTTGTTTGGCTTGGACTAATGAAGTCAAATATTCTCCCATATAAGCAGAATATATTGTATTAGGTTTTTAGCTATACCATTGTACATAAACATCCTTACATCGAAGCCTTATAATGTTATATGTTATAAGTTAAAATGATTAATTATTATTTTAGTCCCCATTTCGATTGCATTGATAAAAAAATGTTTTATCGCTATCTCTATCTCAAATGCTATAAAATGGGTAAAAACACGTTGGGTCATGTTAGTTACTCTTCTACTCATAGGGTTCCTATTATGATAGAATGGGTGAAAACACATTGGGTCATGTTAATGAAAAAAAAATGTTTTTATTTAAAAAAAACTATATCATTACAAAAAAAGTGTGTTTTTTATTTATAAAAAACTATATTTAAAAAAAAACTATATTTTTTATAAATACATTTTTTTAAAACTATATTTTTTATCAATATAGTTTGTTTTAAAAATAATTTTTATAGTAATAAAAATACAGTTTGTATACCAAATATAGTTTTTTAAAACTATATATTTTTAATTTTTTTCTCTTTTTATATATATTCTCCTTTTTTCTTTATTTTTATTTTTTATAAAATATAGAGTTTTTATAAAAAAAAATACAGTTTTTTAGGAATACCGGGAGGTAGTGATTCAAGTCCTACGAATCCCCTTTCGGTGTCTAATATCTTCAATTTCTTAACATAACATATACTCTATTTTCCATACCACATTATCTTTTCTATTCTTTCATCTCTATGATTATGGAGGTCAGAGACAAAGAAAAGCTATGGTACGATGCTTGCATTGTCTACAACAAGAAAGTCACTGTTGCGAATGGAATTGGAATATGCTTAAATTATGGTTCCTCAAATGCAAATTACAACACGAGGTAAATTCAAAAATTTCATAATCTTTGCCAAATAATTGACGTAACTCACATATAAAACTTTACTGAGTCATTCTTCAACCAATCATAAGGTACTTAATTCAATTATTGGTCTAAGACAAAGACGAAAAAGCATCAGTCACATTATTCGAGGAAGTAGAGTATTTCATTGGCTGCAACATTCCAACTTTCATCGCTTCTAAAGAAAAGGTAATATCATTCTTATTAACACTTAAAATTCATACAAAACTCTATACGCTCTATACTAATTAAATATACTTAATATTCAATTATAAATGTTGATTTATTCCACAGGGGACTATGCACTCAGACTATATTCGAAAGTTATATATGTTCATAGGCAAAATCTATAGATTTCATATTAAAGGAAAATCGCTTAAAGATTCTGATCGAAAGCTTGAACGTTTTGTCGCTCATAAAGTTGAAGATGAAGAAGACTCAGCGAATCCTAACAAACGTCAATAGCAAACATATTTGACGATTACATTTTAATATTTTATCATTACACTTTGTTATTGTCAAAGTTATTCCCTAAATAATTTATCTCTTCCTTTACATTTTACATTTTCAATTACTCGGATTCATTGACAATGATTTTTACTATGTCATCAGATTTCAATATCTTCTTATGTTATTGTCAGTACATTGTTTTACACATATTGATTTCATTTACTTCATCACCTACACATAATTTCTTATAGGTTTTACGCTTTACATGAGCAATTTTTAAATTCACATCTTCTTATTCATTTATTCAGCGCATCCAGTTGAATATATGGACTCTCCCATATATGCAACGCACGTGGCCACAACTAGTGTTACTAAAAGAGTCTATAGTAGGAAATTGTACATGATAGATGATGTTCCTTTTTTTTATTTAGACACGAACATGAAATGATTAAATTTTTTAAGCTAAAATGAATATGATCCAAATAGGACATGACACGTCATAAGACTACACAACACGAATAACACCATATCTAAACTTTACGCTATATTGGGCTTAAATAGATACGATAGCATGAATGAAACTAGATCAACACGATAAGACACATGATTAACGTGCGTGAAAGTATTTACATGAGCTAACATGAAGAGACTTCGTGTAAAAAAAGTGGGACGAAGCAACAAGAACATCAAATATCATGTCAATTTCGGTAAAATTTCTATGCATTTGATATGATTTTAATCATATAGCATTAGAAATTAGAAGTGAAATACAGCCACGCATCACGTGGCCTGCACACTAGTTTTATATATATATATATATATATATATATATATATATATATATATATATATATATATATAGTAGTCCAGATTCTTTCCAAGCTTACACGTGGCGAGTGCCTTAATTCCACTCAATTTTACTGATGTAAATCTACGCGTATACCCTACCTTTTGCACTTCCTCATTTTATTTTTTAATATTCCCCGAAAACCATAAGACTTTGAAAATGAGAAAACTCAAAAGTCCCAAAATCAACGCTACCCAAGTTAATTGAGCCTCTCAATATTTTTTAAGAATTAAGGGGTTCTGATTTATAGCAACAAGTGAATACAAGGCTATGCATGAGTATAAAATCTAGGGAGAGAAAATTCGGTACAACCTCTTCCCAATCAGGACCACCTCTGCAAGCGTACGGTTGGTTAGCAGTGCTAATGAGGGTTCTCTATAATTATTAACCTCTCACAAATAGGAAAATGGAGATGGTATATAAAGAGGTCGTTATCAGACCACGATGAATGGTCGACAATGAGTCCCATCAGGTGAGAGCTTCCAATTGATGTATAATCAACATGTTTGAGGTCGACGACAGTCATTTCCTCGAATTGCCTCCCCGAACAGGATGCTCACGATACCAACATCTTGTTAACCTAAAACTTGCACAAGTTGGAGGAGGGTTTATCGACTAGCTATGTGGAAAAATAGGTTTTTCTGGCATCGAAGGAAGAAGTTGATTTGTATCTTTCCCAATAGCTTATCCAATATATTTTTGGCCTTTTGGGCTTATTGGTCATAATATTATTGGCTTTACAAAAGATGGATTTGTTTCCAAATATTGAATTGGTGATCTTTTTAACATATCTTGGTGATCTATTTATTCTATGTTGGTGAGCCATTTAGTTTTTGATTTTGTAGCTTTTATTTTAATCTTAACTTCGTTTATGCCGTTAGTTGTCTATTTTAACGTGTACCCGAATATATACATATTTACATGATACCAAAGACTATTATAAATTGCAAAATAAGTCATTTTTCATGCTGCTTATTACTTTTACACATAACTCCTCTCCCTCGCAATCTACTCTATTTTTTTTCCTTATAATCTTTTCATAATGAGAGTTTTCCCTCTACAAGCTCATATATTTATTTACAGTTTTTTTTATGTTTTTATGTATTGAGTTTGTAGGTATGTTTCAGATAAATGTCCTCGCCAATAATTAGATCCTAAATCTAAAACACGTCATTTGAGCGACATAATAACGTTAGTTGGACAACACAAATCGAAAAGGGGGCGACTGAACGAGGTATCCAAAATTTGATTTTAAATTCTATAAAGATCTATGAAATTAACAAGGATATTTTAGTTATATACTTGCAACAATATTTTCATATAAATTGCATTATCATTTCATTCTTCGGTAATGTGATAAGGAATACGACTTCAACTATAAATCTTATTTGCATTTTATGTAATGTTTTTCTTCTTTTGATGGTGGATAAAAGTTTGGAGAAATATATTTTAAGTTCTAGGTATTTTTTATTTTTTATCAGTGATGTGAAAACAAAATGAAATAATTAAGATTTGGATACATTACTAACAAAGCTATTACAATTCATTTACAATGAACCAAATTTTCATTTCTAAGATTAGTGAGTAGAATATGCATATATGTTTGGGTTAAATTGTCCATACGTAAACTCTATAGATTTTTTGGTGGTTGTACTTTCCATCTTATGTTTATTTTAATGATAGATCTTTTTAACTTTTAACAAGTTAGGAGTTGATTTTGATTTAAACTTACGTTCTTTTAGAGATGATTTGACATATCCATTTATATTTTAAATTTTGAATGTGTTAAAACTTGGTGTTCTTCACATATTTAAAAATACCTACTTAACATTTTTAATCTCATAATTTTAGTTCTAAAAAGTATTTATAGTTTTAATTATTTCATTAAACTACTTCAATGATTGAAAAAATTATTTTCTTTGTTTAGTGATCATAAAACTGAATGGAAATTGTTACGATGTGTTCTCAAAATTAAAATTATGGTTGCATTTATTAAATCACATTCACATGACTTTTGATAATAATTTTAAATTCAATCTTCTTTTATTTGTTGAATATATTGTGTGAAACAGGCTACAATTTTTTTTTATAAGTTCAGTCGCGCATCGCGTGGCCTACATGCTAGTACATTTAGTAAAATCACATATAAATTTACATTCATTTAATGCGAATAATACCTACCATACTAGTTAAAAATTATTATTTTTAATGGAGGATCCATTAGTTTTTATTTTAAAATTGTAAAATAATGGAGAAATCCAATTGAAATAATAAGTAATGTTGGTGTTGTATGTTTACAAATCTCAATAATATTAATACACTCTTAAGCAACCTATGCTTTAGGGAAGAAAGACTAATAGAGTTTTTTTTATTAAAAATAATATAATTTCTTATATTCCACGAGAGCTAATGGTAGGAAGGATTTTATTAAACTTTGAGAGTCATTGGCATGGTTTTTTTTGTAGCACGTGGTAAAAGATATTAAAGTCTGGGTGATGGAATTTGTATGTTCAAAGCTATGATAATGGACCTTAATCGTGCAGGATTCGGAGAGGACCTCTACTTAACCAAACATGCTTCATTAGAGTGGGAAGAGGTGTCTTAGGTTATAAATAATAAAGACATAATCATTTATAGTGATTCAATATCTGGGCTGAGGTATCAATGTTCACTCTTAAGATGTTTCTCTTTAGTATATTTAGTGTGAAGCTAAATAATATAAATAGGGCCACCCTTAGACTTCAACTAAGGTGATTCAATAAAGTCTAAGGTCTTTTTGATGATCAGCGAGCTCTTAGGAAGCATATATTTGAGTTATTTAAGTAATTTTTACTCACTTAGAACTCACAAGAAATAAAATAAGTTAAGTAACCTATATATGGTGCTTACAGTATAATCTAGAAGTCAAAAATGGTCTAATTGCCTTATAAAAATGCCAAATCTAAATTTTAACACTTATGCCAAATATAATTTTTAACACTTATTCGATCGTTTAAACATTCTCCAAGCACTATTTAAATAGTTAGTTGCTAGGGGTAGCTGAAAATTGACAGTTGAGGCATGAACGACCATGTCTGAGCTTTGTTGCTATTGTAGAAGGGTTAAGTGTTTGTGGAAGGAGATGCAGATAAGTGGTGATGGGTGTTGAGTGTGTTAACATTTAGTGTTCAGGAACAAACTTCAAGTGGTGACTAGGGGTTAGTAGAATAGTGTATATACTTCTTACCAATCTGCTATATTGGTCTGAGAAGCCTGACTTAACTCTTGGAGGATTTTCTGAGCATGAAGCTACATTATTATGATACCAAGGTTGCATTAGTCATGTTTAAGTGGGATCAGCTCCCTTTGTGGTCTAGAAGAGGCGACTTAGGTTGGTTCTTCCCTGATGTAGTCTTTATAGACCTTAGCAATTGATAAGATGAGACGAAAGACCTGTGTTTTGGGGCTAAATAACCTTTGACAACCTTTCCCTCTTTTACTAGACATTATGTAGGATTGCTTGTAATACCCCATATTTTTGGGAATTAAATACACAATTATTATTAATTCATATTTACTCGGGTGAATTAGCGGATAATTTATAGGGTTTAATAAATTTAAATTATTAAACCAAAATATAAAATGATACTTTTAAATAATATGTGAATGACTTGTAAATTAAATTAATACGATTATAATTAATTTGATAATTTGGGTGGTATGGTTATGGTGGAATCTAGAAATATAGAGGTTCGATATAGTATTTTTAATGTGACAAATTTGGCCCCCTTGTGTAGGTACGCTACTGGACCAACTTTTAAGAGTATCTAGCTAGTGTTTTGGACTTAGTTGAGTGTCCAAAAATGGGCCATAATGGCATGCGGGATTCGGGTTTTAAATTGGCTATTAACCCTCATTAAATATCATAATACATCATAATATTAAAACCTAGCAACATTATAGCTTTTGGAAAAGAGGGAGAACACACAAGAGGGTTTAATCAAAGTTTAAGCTTTTTAAAGGGAAAAAAATACTATCTTGCTTATCGTGCTAATGTAATATATTTATAATTTCATCGTTGAATATAAATCAATTTGGTATAATCATTTTTTAGGATTAAAAATTCGATTATTGGTTATAAATCTGATTGTTAATCATGTTTTGTATTGGGATAATACAAATTAAGGATGATATTTTTGTAATACTCTCTTAAATATAATTTAACTAAGTTTATATTGAAACTTGTATTAATTCGTGTATATATTTATTCTTGTGATTAGAACTCATGCATAGGAACGATTGTTATAATCTTTTGATATGTATTTGTTGTGCAAAACACTTCATCAATGTTGGAATGTAAAATTGTATGAAGACGACGAAGTTGGGCTTAAAATAATGACATATGGATTTGATTAATTATTTTGTAACCACGTTAATTTTGCAGACACTTGTTACAAACAATAATCTGTGACTTATATTCACAAAGGAAGGGTTTTGGTTGTTATTTAAACGTTTTAAGATGAATTTTGGGTAATTAAAGTTGTCATTGTCGAGCTTGTAGACAAACTCAGCATACCAGACTTGACGGACAAATCTGGCCCAACCTCGGATCGATTCAAATAGCGGATTAATTCGGTTCGAAGGAGGATCGATCTGTCCATATAGACTTTTTGATTTTGGTTCATTTTGGGGATTTTTGTAATACTCTCTATTTTTTCGTATTTATAATTTAATTAATTGAGTAGTTAAATAGAAAATATGTTTTAATTTAAATTACGTGAGTAGAGTAATTTAATATGATTTAATGATAATTATGATTATTAAGCGAATAAATAATAATTATGATTATTAAATATTAATCGAGTGATAGACACTGATTAATATTATGATTCAAATTTACTAACTGTGAATAGTAAATGTTGATAGTTAATTTGTACGACATAGCGAGAGATATGGGCGTACTTGATTATACCTCAACCGAGTGTCGCGTGTAGACTAAATTGAGGATGAGATAGAAAAAATATTTTTGGTGACTCAAATGATGATTTAGAGGTCATAGATGATTCCGAATGGATCGAATTAGTCAGAATAGTATTTCCGTGGGTAATAGTCGGGTACCGGGGCATTTTTAGGCTATATCGGGACCGTACATGGGCGTTTTAGTCTTTTGGCATATGGGGGTGAGGTGACCTACGAATTTTGGAGTGTTTTATCCGCTGATTAAAATTGGGGTTAGGGTTAGAAACCTCATAACACAAAGGAAAACTATTAGAGAGAGAAGAGAGATCATTCTCAAAGCCTAAGGAAGAATTGGTGAAGGATTCAAAGGGTTCTTACACAGCAAACTAGTTGGGAAGGAAGATTGGAGGAGAAAGACAATCAATCACCAACAACAATCACGAAATCAGATCATCTCTGAATAAGGCAAGTGGTTATTTGCAAATTATTTGTGAGTTATAATATCCATGCGTAGGGTTTTCAAATAATTGATTTTGATCCATATTCTTGGAGAAATGAATTTAATTAATTGCATGTTTGGGTGTAAATCACATGTAGTTAAATTTATTCTATAGAGGATTGAAAATTAGAGAAATCATGATGGTTATAACGAATTAAAATCTTGGTTGATGATTGAAAACATAGGAAGAACATGTCATATTAGGGTTCTTGAATAATTAGAAGATTTGAATCATTCTGAACTAAATTGGAAGGATTTATAATGTTTAATTCATTAGAAATCATCCTAGCTCATGTAGGAATGGCTAGGTATCGTTAGTTACAAGTTTGGTGAATTATCATGGGAGTTAGATAATTTAATATGGTGGAAAACGCATGAAGAAGAAGAACTGCATCTGGCACTTCTCGATCGATCGATCGACCCTTGAATGTCGATCGATCGATGATCCTGGTCGATCGATCGACCCTAGCTGATTTTGGGTTCTTTTGTTAGTTGAGTTCTATTCGATGGCCGATGCTTGAGGGGAACCTTAGTGATGACTTTCTACCTATGTAGGAAATTAGAGAATACCAGTAGGTGTATAGTGGGGGTCTATTATAATCATTGAGTGCAAGATTTGAAGTAATAGACCGACGAGGATAAATCGATCGAGTAGAGTATCGGGAGTTTGGGGTTTGAGTTTCGGAGAGATTAAACGTCATCGCAAGAAGTATACCATTAGGTTAGAGATATCTTAACTACTAAAATGAATATAGGGGTAACAAGAGCCTTTGGAGTTGCGTGAATACTCAATTAAAATACGATAGTGAGATAAATCGTAAATTAATAAGTACAGTGAATATTAAAGAGAAAATATTACGTACGAACACTATTATTAGGTTGCGTGTGTACATACTGAATTGTGTAGATACTTAGGTAGAGAGAATACCTAAAGTATAACTGCCTATATTAGGGTCGAGGTAGGATTCCGAACTAACATATGGAATTAGTAAGGTGGGGTCATGACGAAAGAGTTCAAAACCGATCTATGTATAGAATTTCATTAGTGTGGTCGAGGTTATTTTTTCGAACCACTATCTGAAATGCATTTGGGGTCGAGGTGACATTCCAAACCAAACACTTACTTTGTGTCGATGGACCATTCCGAACCAAGAGTCCTTGATGTGTGTTAAGAGGACATATTATTAATGAATGAATTTATAAGTTTATATGTAAGGACAAAAATTTCCAATTGAGTCCTTTGTAGTTTTGGCTTAATTCTGGATAAAAATAGTTGAGTCATAGGATAGTGTTCTTATGTATCCTTCAAGCCTATGACATATTTGAGTTAAAGATGTTGTGGCCTACTTATCAAGAGAACGTCATTGCCGAGTTTCAGTGCCACGTTTCACGTCATCAACATCATATTTCAAGTCTCCAAAGGTATGAATGCTTTTATATATTTGTAGGAGACTTGGAATAATTTTTAATGGGTGTAATGTTTATTTAAAATAAATTTTTTGGCTTAAAATTGAAAAATGAACATTCTGTCTTTTCGTTCGAAATTGTTGTTCGGACGAGTTTGTCGTTCGAACGAGAATTTCATTCGAATGAGTTTGCCAACGAATTTTCCCATTTTGGCCTCTAGACTATCGTTAGATGGTCGTTCGAACGAGACTTTGTTCGAACGAAAATGTCGTTCGAACGAGATTTCTGACGGGAATTTTTTTGGCAGTTTTCTCCATGTTCCCACTTTTTTTCCCCACTAATTTTTGACAGAATTATTAAGTGCAGGAACAACATTGGAAAACTAACTTTTGAAATTTTCTAAACACATTTTGAGAGAAAATTTTCTTAGTTCAAAAGTTCATTGTTTAGTGTTGCTGTGTAACCATGATCTAATTTCTATAAAAACACTTACACCCAAAGTTTAGTTTATCCAAGTTTCTACTTTTATATATTTGCTTGGAGTGTTTTGGAAGTGGGTTCACTTTTCTACCCAAGAAGAAAAGATTTTTGGTTTGATTCTAATCCCTCAAAGAAGAAGAAGCTTTTGTTTTGCTGCGGCATTCTCACATGGTGAAACGCACCATGTGTGGTTGATGGTTACTTGGTCTCAATTGGTGGACTCCAAGGTTCCGGTGGACTCTGAGATTATTCGTTAGGGGGATGTGTTTACAAGAAGGAGCGTCAAGGCTTGGATGGACTTAATTTTGTGGTGTAAGTCTACTTATCTTGTAATTTGTAATTCCATACTTAGTGTAATTTGTTAGGCCAGGGTCGTCCGAGGTTTTTCCCGTTGTGGGTTTTCTTCGTACATCGTCGTGTAGTGGTTTATTTATTTTATCTTTTGCAAAATTCACCTTAGATGCATGCTTAGGTAAAAAGATAAAATTTGGTATCAAATCACTATTTGTTTAATTTGGTACTAAAATTAATTGGGTGAAATTTAACTTAATTTAATTAAGTTAGATATTTAATTTGGTAATTTGGTTTGTCCTAATTTGTAAAATTGTATTAATTATTGTTAGGAAACTTTTTAGGACTTAGGTCGAATTAATTGGGTTTAAGTCAATTCAAAGTGTATGTGTGTTTACTTTAATTCACTTTGTTGTGTTTAATTTTAATTTGTTTAAAGAAATTAAAATTTGTGTTCACTATAATTTTCATCTTTTAAAGAAAAGAAAATTTATTAAAATTTGAAAAATTATATTGTGTTATGTGTGAACCATCCTATTCCGCATTTAAAGGAAATTGATTTTTAAAGAATATTTTAAAAATTGGGGGTCCTAGCAGTCCAACAAGTGGTATCAGAGACGAAGTGCTAATTTATGCATTAAGGTCTTTTCAAATATTTTTGGTTAAAAATGGATTTTTTTTCCATTTTCAAAATTTCCTGTTGTCGATGATTCGAACTATGCGTATTGGAAAACGCATATGAAATCAGCACTAAAATCTATCGATGAGAGGGTTTGGTTGTCAGTTGTTAACGGGTGATCCCCACCCACATATTTAGTAGAAAATAAGCGTGTTCCCAAACCCGTAGATAGATGGAGTGAGAATGAATTTAAACTTGCTAATTTTAATTTCCTAGGTTTAAATGCCTTGTTTAGCGTGGTCACACCGGATGAATTTCGACGCATCATGACGTGTGAAATCGCTAAGGAAGCTTGGGATATATTACAACTCACTCACGAGGGAACTAGTGTCGTTAAAGCTTCTAAACTCTAAAACCCCACCACTCAATTTGAAACCATCAAAATGAATGAAAAAGAAACATTTGATGGATTTTATTCTATACTTTTCGATATAGTAAATTCATCATTTAATTTGGGAGAGAAAATACCGACCACCGAGTTGTAAAGAAAGTTTTAAGGTCCCTTCCCGAGAGGTTTATTCCTAAAGTGACCGTTTTAAATTCTTTACCCACCTTGAACTCTACCAAAATTGAGGAACTAGTAGGTGATTTACAAACTTATGAATTAGATATGTTCCCCTCAAAAAATGAAAAGAAAATTGTTAAGGGCATTTCTTTGAAAGCCCGAAAGGAGGAAAAATATGTTGTGGTAAATGAGAGTGATAGTGACTTGGAGGACATGGCTATGTTTGCTAGGAAGTTTAGTAAATTTCTTAAATTTAACAAAGGTAAATTTAAAAATGATTTTAAGAAATTTAAAAATTCTAATCATAACAAAGCCGAAAAGATCCCTAAAACTTTTAATGAAAATTTAAATAGGGACGAGTCAAATAGGTGTTATGGTTGTAAATGGTGTGGCCATAGGGCTTTTGAAAGCCCCACTAAACTAAGGAAAGAGAGTAAACAACCAATTTCATATAATGCTACCCTTAGTGATAGTGGTAAGAAAGAGGGACTCGCTTCCCCCATTGAGCGCAACTTTACTGCGTTCATGGCTAGTCATGTTAGTGAGTGTGAGATATTATCCGACGATGACACCTTAAAACATTACACTTCCAAGGTCTTTGATTGTGAAGCTAAAAAATATGATGGTAGTGAGAGTGGAGAAGAGATAGAGAGTAAAAGTGATGAAGAGGTTGATGAGAGTGAACTTCAATTTGCATTTAGAGAATTATATGAAGAATCCATTAAATTAAAAAGATCAAATTTGAAGTTAGAAGCTAGTTTAAGAGGGTTTGCCAAGGTCTTTGATGAGAGTGTATTGGTTGATGACCTTACGACACGAGAGAGAGAGAGATCTTAGAGAGAAGCTTGTATATATAGAAGGCGAGAGAGATAGCCTTAAGGGTTTAATGGAATCAATGAAAAATGATCTTCTCGAGTGTAGGTTCGAAAAACTTGATAAAATCTTAGGCACGGTCCAAATAAAAAATAACACTTGTGGTTTAGGCTTCGATTCTTATAACGATTCCACTAATAAAACCAAACCCACTATTTTAGGAGAATCCTCTAGGAACAATGTTATAGATCATTCCTTAGGTAAGTATTTTCACCGAGTCTTTAGGTGTTCACATTGTGGTCGAAAAGATCATCTTAGTAAGTTTTGTTTTGATATTAAACGAGGTCCTAGAAAATCCCACCGTTAGGTAACTGAGGTAGGCAAGATTCCTATATCCCGAGATCTCCATTCATCATTAGTTTGGGTTAGAAGATCCGACTTGGTAGCTTTATAAGATAGGATTTTTTATTCTCATTTACTTTCACATGATACCTCGCTTGCAAAATCTAAAGGTTGAATGTGTTAGTTGTTTGCATACTTTAGCCTTTGTTCTTCATGCCATATTATCATCCTAATTGTATGCTTGTTTATCATTTTCTAGTGATTGCTTTATCACATATCTCATGCTAGAATTATGATTTTTATTTATCTTTTGAATTATATTTCCTTCATTTTAGTTTGTATTAAATGAAAATACAAAAAGATTTTTCTTTATCATTTGTATTTTACCTTATGAGTAATTTAGGCTTAATGAAAAATGCAAATGCTTTTTGTTTGTCTTTTGAGTAAATATTTTTGTTTGATTGGTTAAAAATTTTGAAAACTTGAAAAGAATTTTATTGTGTGTATTTTAATTTCAGACACTTTATGTGGCGTATACTTCTGTTTGAATCCCTTATTTTTTGCTTCCATATGGCTAGAACTTTTGATTAAGATTGTAATCCTTAAACTATTCTTTTCCATGCTTACATGGAGTAGTTGGATTTTGTGTTGCTTAATGGATTCTATTTTTATATGCCTCTTTTCACACATGCACGAGCTCATTTGAAATTTAAATGTCACATGTATATTTGAGCAAAGTTAGATGTTCTCCCATCAATTTAGTCATCTACATTTTTCTATGACTATGGAGGATTTGTGCATGTAATAACCGTTTCCCAGATTTAAAAATAGAAAAATATGTTTATCTGGTGTAGTAGTTTATCAATGGAATCGGGATGCGAAAGATAAAATTACTTTCCGTGAAAAGCCACCATTGAATTTTAGGCCTTAAAAAATGTGGCATTAAAAAGAATATTTGCCAAGGCCAAAATTATTTAGTTAATATGTTCAAAAGAAAAGAAAAGAAAAAGAAAATTATGAGGAGTTTCGTTGGATATTTTAACGGGTTTGCACAATGACTTTGAATCCTAGTTAAGCTTTTATTGTCATGACTCTATTGGTTTGTAGAATCATCAAAATTCTAGGCTTATATGCATTGTGTATGTTTATTCATTGAGTTCATTTTATATTGTCACATGAGGCTATATCTAAATGTGATAAAGTTTTTCAATCAAATGAGGACTCCGTGAACATGTTTTAAGTGATTGGGTTGAAATTTAATTGTTACTAGTTCACACCCCTACACTTCCGTTTACCACATGTTTTTGGACACATTTTGCCATACAAGTGTGAAAATCTTAATGTATTTTGTGTCATGTGAGGTGTTTATATCTATATATATGTGTTTGCATATATTTTATATCTAGTGTGTATTCATATATATGATATTTTTTTTTGTTTAGTCTTTTGCCTTGTTAACTAGTCTGCCTATGCTTTAATTCAGAATTGGTATCTAACTTGTTGCCAAATGTTTGTTTGATATCACATGCTTAGTCTCTTATGTTTAAGATTGATATCGTTTTATTTGCATCATAGTTATCACCTCACATGCTTAGTCTCTTATGTTTCAAATTGATATCGTTTTATTTGCATCAAATTGATATCGCTTTATACACTTTTATTAAGTCTATCACCTTTGTCTATTCCTAAACAAAAAGGGGGAGAATGATAGGGCGAAATGGTATCTAATCCTATTATTATCATATCTTAGTTTAGGATATTTAACTTATGGGGAGAGCGCTATCTTCTTAGGTTGATCATAGTTGATAAATGAGAATTAATTTAGGGGGACTATTTATTTTACATGCATTTAAAATTTTTGATATTCCCTATGCGCTTGATAGTTTGCTTAAGTGTACAAGAATTATTCTAAGTGGAAACTTTCATCGGCAAAGCTATTGATCCATGGGTCTTGAGTAAATTTTTCTATTTTTGGGTGGGAAGTGTTTGAGTCTAGTAGAGCTTGACAGCCCTTTAGGATTTTGTTTTGGTTTTTGCCCCGGAATAGCCAAAGGGGGAGATTTATAAGGACAAAAATTTCCAATTGAGTACTTTGTAGTTTTGGCTCAATTCCGAACAAAAATATTTGAGTCATAGGATAGTGTTCTTGTGTATCCTTCAAGCCTATGACATGTTTGAGTTGAAGACATGGCGGCCTACTTATCAAGAGGACATCATTGTTGAGTTTCAACATCATATTTTAAGTCACCAAAGGTATGCATGCTTTAATATATTTGTAGGATACTTGGAATAATTTTTATTGGGTGTAATGTTTATTTAAAATAAAAATTTTGGGCTTAAAATTGTAAAATGAATATGCTGTCTTTCCGTTCGAAATTGTCGTTCGAACGAGAATTTCGTTCGAATGAGCTTGCCAATGAATTTTCCTTTTTTGGCCTCTGGACTATCATTAGATGGTGATTCGAACGAGACTTCGTTTGAACTGAAATCTCGTTCGAACGAGATTTCTGGAGGGAGTTTTTTTTTGCAGTTTTCTCCGTGTTTCCACTTCTTTTTTCCTTCTAACTTTTGACAGAATTAATAGGTGCGGGAACCAACATTGGAAAACTAACTTTTGGCATTTTCTAAACACATTTTGAGAGAACATTTTAGAGAGAAAAATTTCTTAGTTCAAAAGTTCATTGTTTAGTGTTGTTGTGTAACCATGATATAATTTCTACTAAAACACTTACACCCAAAGTTTATTCAAGTTTCTACTTTTATATATTTGCTTAGAGTGTTTTGTCACCGGGTTCACTTTTCTACCCAAGATGAAAAGAGTTTGGGTTTGCTTCTACATCCCTCAAAGAAGAAGAATCTTCTGTTTTTCTGAGGCATTCTCACATGGTGAAAGGCACCATGTGTGGTTTATGGTTGCTTGGTCTCAATTGGTGGACTCCAAGGTTTCGGTGGACTCTGAGATTATTCGTCAGGTAGAGGTGTTTACAAGAAGGAGCGTCAAGGCTTGGACGAACCCAAGTTTGTGGTGTTAGTCTACCTGTCTTGTAATTTTTAATTCCATACTTAGTGAATTTGTTAGGCCAGGGTTGTTCGAGGTTTTTTTCGTCGTCGTTTTCTTCGTACATTGTCGTGTAGTGGTTTATTTATTTTATCTTTTGCAAAATTAACCTTAGATGCATGCTTAGGTAAAAAGATAAAATTTGGTATTAAATCACTATTTGTTTAATTTGGTACTAAAATTAATTGGGTGAAATTTAACTTAATTTAATCAAATCAGATATTTAATTTGGTAACTTAGTTTGGCCTAATTTGCAAAATTGTATTAATTATTATTAGGCAAATTTCTAGGACTTGGGTCGAATTAATTGGGTTTAAGTGAATTTAAAGTGTGTGTGTTTACTTTAATTCACTTTGTTGGGTTTTATTTTAATTTGTTTTAAGAAACTAAAATTTGTGTTCACTATAATTTTCATTTTTTAAAGAAAAGAAAATTAATTAAATTTTGGAAAATTGTATTGTGTTATGTGTGAACCATCCTATTCCACATTTAAAGAAAATTGATTTTAAAAGAATATTTTAAAAATTGGGGGTCCTAGCTTTCCAACAATATATTGTGTGTGAAATGTATATTCTAGTAATAATCTACTTATGCGAGTTAGTAGATAATGAGATGCCGGGATTATATCTAAAATCAAATTAAGTAGGGAAATTTAATTTCAAATCAGTTAAGGATAACAAAGCGTAAACAATTATCTAAGTATATAAATCATGAGTTATGATTATATTACATACTAAGTGGGCGGTATGGGAACTTTGTGCGTAGGTAAGTTCAGTTGCATACTATAGTCTAGTTATCTTGGGTAGTATAGCTAGGTGGGCTAAGTGCAGGACGTTAGGCGTGCACTAGATGAGGGGTGAGGTCACTCAAGAGAGTGTGCACAAAATCTTAACATGTGTAATCAATAACTCATTTTACTGTGATAATCACTTGCTAAATATTTTCAAAATATTTTGAGTACTAATTCTTTCTATCAAAATATTTTCAAAACCCTTTTAGGTGTCCAGCCACAGGGACGTCAGACTTTAGGATTCTATTCAGGGACTCGTAGCTGCAGCTTTGTGGAGGCTAGCAGGACTTTGTATAGACGATTCATTTATTCTGATCCAGTGTAGGATATCCATTTCAGTACTCTCTATTGGGACATGTTGTCCATTGTCTTTATTTCAGATTTCAGTTTTGGTTTATTTTGGTTTATTTAGCATTTGTGGTTTTTTAGCCGAATGTTGATTCGACAAGATTTTATGCATTATATATTGTGAGAAGGTTTCAATTTATTGCATGGTGTGAATGTCTAATCTATTTTCCGCATGAGTATTGTTCTTGGGTTAATGAAAGATAAAATTTGGCACCGGTCTAATTTCACTTATGTGATTAGTAATTAAAAGTTTTTGACAGTGATGATAAGAATGAACCAACTGAGAAACCTGTTTTAATTTAATTTAGGACTAATCACCGGGGATTTTATTAAGCAGGGTGTCACAGATGGTATCAGAGCATCTGGTTCTAGAGTCCATAGGATCTGAGTGGCTTACTACGATTTTAGCTTTTCGTTCTTTTGATATAGATCCCTATGTTAGGACTATTGCTTTTGCCTTTGCGTACTTAAGATATCGTACTTCTGCTATTAGATTTTTGTATAAACTGTGTACTTATACAATTCGATATGTTTTTAGATGCCACCAAGGAGACAACGAGTGGAGAGGGCCGAGTCCAGTTGAGACAGTGATGAGGGCCATGGAAGTCCATTTTCCTCAGCCCCAGGCACAATCTCCAGTGTCACCAGCACTTTTGGCCCCGACAGGGCCACCTTATTGGCAGCGAGTTAGGGAGACCTTTTAGAAGGGCCATCCGCCCGAGTTTCAGGGTATTACTGACGTGGTGTAGGCTTGCAATTAGAAGAAGAACATTCTGTGCCATCTGCGCATGCTTGAGTGTACCGAGACCCAAAAGCAGACGCTTGCTACTTTTCTTCTGTCGAGAGAAACTTTATAGTGGTGGGAGTCAGTTACCACCGCATCGGAGAGGGACTTGATGAAGATTTCTGAGTTTTGGGTGCGGTTTGACCGCAAGTACTTTTCGCCTGCAGTAGAGTCAAAGATGAGGAGGAAATTCAGTGAGGTGGTTCAGGGTGATCGATCAGTGGCTGACTATGAGGAAGAGTTCACCCGCCTGGCTAATTTTATGCGAGACGAGGAGCGAAAAAAATCCAAGTTTATGAATGGTTTAACCTAGAAGATCAGGGAACATTTGATCGGTAACCCAGCACTGTTGACTTATACAACCATCGTCAATGCCACACTAGTGCACTATCAGGATAATCGCTTCCATGTGAAGGGAAGCAAGAGGGGTGAGACTAACCAGCTGGGCAGGGAAAATGGGGGTAGTGACAGCAGCAGACCGCAGGTCATTAGGGATAGGATCCTCAGCAGGGGAATTCGGCCAAGAGATTTAGGCATGGTAGACATCGATCTGACATGCAGGGATAGTAGGATTCCCAGAAGCAGGTTCCTTAGGGCCGTCAGGGCCAAGGTAGCCAAGAGGAGGCGAGCAGGGCTAAGGCCATCAAGGCCATCAGGGCAAGGGAAGAGAAAGTTCCAGGGATAGTGTTTCACGTGTGGCCAGTAAGGTCATAAGAGCAGGACTTGTCCACAGGGAGATAGGGCATAACAACAGGGTGCCCAACAGGGGCAGTAGGATCCGTTAGCCCCAGCACCAGCATAGGCCCCACAGCAGCAGTCGAGCCAGATGCACTACTGACGTGTGTACAACGTTCGTGGCATTCCTTTTCAGCCAACACCCCCGACACCGTCGGTAGTCGCGGGTACGTTTCCTATCCATGAGCGTGAGGGTAGTATTCTGTTTGACATGGGTGCGACACACTCTTTTATTTCCACTAGATTGGAGCGTGCGAAACTGAATAAAATGTGGGCTCAGAGACTACATTACCAAATGGAAAGATTTTAGGCATCCATTCTTTCCTTTGGGTCTCTCATAGCCAAAAAAAATGTTCTTCTTCCCCTAAAGTATATGGATATGTGTATACTCTGTAAAATGTGTTTTATGTGTGTGAAGTGTGAAAAGTAGAAATATGCGAGAATGTGAACGTGCAAGTGCATGTGCGTGTGTGAGAAGTGAAATCATTATGTCCGCATCATGTAAAGGATGGGAATGAATCATTCCAATGAGATAAACTTAACTAAAAAGTGTGTGAAAATAAGTAAAGTATGAGAAAAATCTCGATATCGTAGCATCACTATAGAATAGTGAGAACGTATGATATGATATCGCTAGTGATAAAGGTAAGAAAAATAATTGTGGGAATAAAACATGGTAAATATGAACAAAGCACCAATACATAGATATGAATAAAAAAATAATAAGTAAGGACTCGATTCCCAACATGACTTCGGGCACCTATGTAGGCGGAAATGACATCAAAGTCCATGTAGTTTATATATGTAAACAAGGGTAAGGTATAACCCATGTTTGAATCTAGAGTATATCTCTTATTTTTTGAAAAAATGTGCAAAATGTGGTGAAAGTGTGATAAAAAGTGAGATAACCTTAAATTAGAAACTAAGGTATAAACCCTTTTTGGGGGGTTTTGATTTATAAAAATAAGTTGAGACTATATGTAATAAAAAGAGTGAGATTAGTGACAAAATGAATAAAAATCAACTCAGAATATTCTAAAAACATCAAAGTATATGAAATGGAAGTTATTGAGCAAAATGGAATGGAAAGAGGTTTAGATCTTCAGCCTCTTTGAATTTCGTTTTTTGAGACTTTGTAGGTTAATTTTTGAGTGTCGGTAATGGAGTGGTGGATAAAGGCTAGGTAAAGGTAATGTAAGGGAATGTGGTGAAAGTGATAGTCTCTAAATTTGAATAAAGTTATCGCATTGATTTTGAGGTTAAGGTCCATCTCAAATGATGTTAGGGTTTTCTTAAATGTGAAAGCCCTAAAGGAATAAAATGACCAAGATATTCCAATGAAATGTCATCCGACATGCCACCTTTCTTACCTATAGGTAACGTGGTCAAAATTTTTAGCCAAGTAAACTTCTACCTTCCTACAAGAAGGTGAGGTGTTCTACTAATAGGTTGGAAGAAATGTTTTTTTGTTCATAAAATGCAAGTCATAAGACTGATTTGCATACATCTAGGAGTATTGGAAAGTGTATTAAGAGTTTTATGAAGTATATTGAGAGACCTTCGAGTTCGAGAGTTGACCAATGTCAAACGGGCTTAGAGATCATGTGGTTATTCTATGGTTAGCGTTTGAAGCAGTATCGGAGGTCCATGATTTGAAGGGACTTTGTTTGGACCTATGGAAGAGTGTGGGTATTATAATGGGGTGTTAACAAATTCCCTTTATGGGATAACTTAGGATATGTGAAGGTCATCGAAAGATAGGCACCTTGAATTAAGGTTGTGAGTGTTAAATCTATACATGTCAGAACTCTTGTGGAGATTTGTAGTTGGAGGCCTAATTCTGAGGACCTAGGTGTTCTATGTAAGGGTCACAACCTAATTATGAGGGTTCAAGGTATAAGAGAAACGAATCCTGCTATTGAGGGCTTAGAAGGTGTGTGATGATTGTAGCCTAGTTTAGGGGTCTTAGGTTTGATTATGAGGACCTAAGAAGTGTATGCCACCAATACGGGGATCATGATCGAGGGCCTACATCTAATTCTAAGTATCTAAACAGTTTGTGTGATCAATACTTGATCTCATACTAATTTCGATGACTTGAGTTTAATTCTGAGGACCTAAAGCGTATGTGTAGCTAACATGTGGATCACGACTTAATTATGAGGGGCTAGATATGATTTTGAGGACCTAAAAAGTGTGTGCGACCAATACAGGGATTGAAGACTAATTCTGAGAGCCTAGGTCTGATTCTAAAGACCTAAAGAGTGTGTGTGACCAACATGGGGATTGCGACCTAATTTCGAGGGCCTAGGTACGATTCTAAGGACCTAAAGAGTGTATATGACCAATATGTGGATCACGACCTAATTCAGATGGCCTAGGTTTAATTATTAGGACATAAGAATGTACGAGACCAATACGAGAATCATGACCTAATTTTTCGGGCCTAGGTTTGTGTAATTTTTATTTTTTTTTATGATTTTTATGAAAATGTTCATGTTTCTAAATTTTATAATTTTTGGGATTTCTTGGGAATTTCGTTTTGTGGAATTTTGGGAGGATTTTAAGAATTTTTGTGATGAAAAATAATGGTGTAAGAATTTTTTTTTATAGTTTCTCATTTTAATTTATTTGGCTTATCCTATTACACCCCACTGCACCTTCATTTCCATTCTCAAGACTTCAAAGAGAAGAATCATTAGTGACATTTAAAAGATTGAAGATTGCTATCATAACTTTACCTAAGTAGAGATATGAGGTGATTTGATAAAGCTTTAAAGTTTCAGGGGTTGTTATTAAAATGTTTTGCATTTAAAAGTTTTCAAAATATTTTTTAAAGGAATTTTTAAGAATATTTGAAAAACTCGTTAACTCATTAGAATGGGATTGGCATGTCGTTCGAACGAGTTGTTTAGGGTTGTCGGAACGAGGTTCCTACGTCCAAACGAGATCTGAAGCATCGCCTTTTAGGTTCGTTCAAAGTTTCATTGAAAGCCGTTCGAATGAGATAAAGTACCTTATTCGAACGAGTATGCGTGCCTTTATTTTTTAAACAAATATATTCCAAATCTTTAATCTCCATCTCCTTGGAACAACTCTCCCTATAAATAGAGATGCGGGATGTACCATTCCATGATTTTTGAGTTGTAAAAATCTTTGTTTAATTAAAAAAATTGGAAAAATAATTTTTTGGAATCTATTAAATTTTGGTATGTAAAAATATTATTTTTTATATATAAAAAGTAATGTTTTAAGTGGAATTAAAATCCGCATTAAAATTTGGAAATTATAACTTTTTGTATACAAATCGGGGGAGGATCTGACCTAAGGAGGATAAAAAAACTCGATCGTTCGATTGAGCTAAATTTTTTACAGTATCTTCGTCTCCCTGTCAGCTACAACATAATAGAATTTCAGCCAATTCTAACTGTCCAATCGTCCGTAATGATTTTTCTAGTATTTGTGTTTGTTTAGGGCTTAAATTCATTTTCGTATATAAACATAATGGACAAGTTTAGGACTTTTAAAGTACATTTTAGCCTTCTCAAAAATCAATTTCCCCCCATAATTTCATTCCCCATCTTCTATAAAACATAAACCCCATTTAAATCAATTTTTAACATAATATTCAAAGAGCTAAACTGGGTTTTTTCAAGATCGTTCAAAAATCCGTTTTCATTATTTTCTCAGGAGGAACGTAACCATCCAATCGGATTCTTCAAATGATTTTTATAGGTAAGAACACTTCTAATGTTCCCCTTTGGTATTATACGTTTTAAATGTTGCCCAAACAATAATAATTAATATTTTCTTAAAATAAACTAGAAAGACTAATTAGGGAAAGTGAAACTAAATTTGGAATTGTTTTTATTCAAATCTCTAATACGATTTAAGACTCAAAACCCTTGCATGCTTAGATTAGAGGTTGGAATCCCATTAAAAATTTTGATGTTCGCATGTAGAATAAATTGTAGGAATATTATTATTCCTTTCGACACGTAAAACCACGTTAATTATGTGCATATTTTATAGTAGAGATTTATTTTGGGACAACAAGATTGTTGAGGTAGTTATTTCTCACCTTAATTTTAGGTTGCTTTCTAGGTATGGTACTAGTAGGTGAGCCATAGTTGTTGGTAATGCTTTCTTGTTATAGGACTAAATAGTGTAGATTTTTACGGATGGGTATTGTTGGGTGGGATAAGTAGTACACTTTTCCATTGTTCCATTTAGCCTAGGTGCGAGACTAGGTTGTATTTGTTGATCGTTATTCTTCCTAAATAATAGGTTTGGATATACTTGCATCTTGGAGACCTCTAAGTATGGGACTAAGGGTGGTTTGAGCAATTTATGCTCGATAAAAGGGTGGGGCTACTAGAAAATAATGAGAACTTAAGAAAATTGAGAATTAATGCCTAAGAAAATAAACAGGTATTAAAATAAATTTACGGCATGAGTATGTGCAGGACTGACAGAATACGGGATAACTAGCTATAGCGACGTGTGTGCTTGTGTCTTGGCGTCACGAGTATGTGCTTGACTATCAGAATATGAACCGATTGACTATAGTGATGTGTCATGTGTGGAAGCTCACGATTATGCACAGACCTGACAGAAATCGGGTTAACTGGTTATAGTGAGGGGAATGGGTGTGATGTGTAGAACTTTAATCACGCCAAGAGTGTGTGCATGACCCATAGGGGGTCGACTGGCCATAATGGTGTCGCATGAATAAAACTAATTGGATAATTAAATTAATTAAGGATAAGAGCTCACGTTCAAATTATAGTACTAATGGAATAATTGGACTTACACTTTAGGGTGAATTAGTTATATGGGTAGATAGTGACATTTTACTTTTACTCACAGTTTATGTATATCTCGTTTAATTTAAAATACTCTATTGCGATGTTTATCATGTATAATACTATTGTCTGGGTTCACGAACCCTAATTGGTAGGAGTACCTAGTATTCATGTCGTGGTCTTTGACCCATTTTGTTCACTAACATTTCAGTTATAGTGGCGGGAGTAGCTGCATAGGATGTATTGGAGATCTTTGGAGCGTAGCTGGAGATTTATTTTATTAGCTTTAGTAGTTTAGATTTACTTTTCATTCCGTCATTTTATTTTTGAGATAGTTAATTATGAATTTGGTGGGCCAATCGGTTCCACAATTGTTTATGGATTTAGTCAGATATTTATAGTTGGATGATTTCATTTGAAGTTTATATTTATTTGGAGTTGGATTTATTTTGGAGATAGCATGATGATAGATTTTTAATATTGCATGGATGGTTATATTTGTTGTATAAATTTAATTATTATATTGTGATTTTTGTAAATGTTTCATATCTCTGTCACATGCTAAGAATGATATTTAATTTAGTAACGTTCGGCGTATTTTGGTGGCGACCGACGCTAGAATACATGGGATGTTACAAATGGTATTAGAGAATGGTCTTAGGTGTCGTAGGTTGTGAGTGCATTTAGCTTTCGCATAACCGATCTTTGATGCCAATTGTTGATCCGTACCATTAAAGGATTGGGTCTAGCATATGTGTTAGTTGTATCTCTTGGAGGTATGGGGTTTTGTGTTAAGGATGTTGTAGGCATTGAGGTTAAAAATAGTAATCTTGATGTGAGGAACCTTAGAGTTTATTTTAAAAAAGATATTTATTCTGCAGACCGTTAGTATAAATTTTGGGTACATCTAGTATCGATGTAGTGATGTGATTTGATTTGAGGATTTAAGCTTACAATGTCTTTTGGAGATAGAATTGATTGGTGCTTTGTGAGAGAGCGTGGTATGCCATTATTTTTTATAGTTATGCGAATATATATAGTTAGCATAGATATTGTGTCTTTATTCGTGGGGTATGTGAGTGTAGGATTGAGCGTATAGGGAGCCCAATCGTAGCATTTTATAGGTAGGAATATGTAAGCCTTATTTATTTGTGCAACTTTACGTTTGACGTTTATGCATCGCCGAATTTCAAGGATGAAATTACTGTATCATTGGGGGAGTATGTGACACCCCGTGATTTTTGAGCCGTAAAAATCTTTGTTCAATTAAAAATTTAGGAAAAATAATTTTTTGGAATCTATTTAATTTTGGTATGTAAAAATATTGATTTATATATATAAAAATAAGGTTTTAAGCAGAATTTAAATCTGGATTAAAATTTGGAAATTGTAACTTTTTATATACAAATCAATCGAGGATCTGTCATAAGGAGGATAAAAACTCAACCGTCCGATCGAGCTAAATTTTTTACAGTAGGCTCGTCTCCCCATCAACTACAACATATAAATTTTTTAGCCAATCCTACGATCCAATCGTCCATAATGAATTGTCAAGTGTTTGTGATTGATTAGGATTCAAATTCTTTTTGGTATATAAATATAATGGATGGATTTTGGACTTTTAAAATAAATTTTATCCTTCTCGAAAATCAGTAGCCTCCCTTAATTTCATTCTCTCTCTTCTACAAAACCTAAACTCCATTTAAATCAATTTTCAACTCAAGATTCAGAGAGCTAAACGAGGTTTTCTGAAGATCATTCAAGAACGTGTTTTCATTGTTTTCTCGAGAGGAACACAACCATCCAATCAGATTATTCAAATGATATTTACAGGCATGAATATTTATATTGTTACCCTTTGGTATTATACATTTTAAATGTTTTCTAAACACTAATAATTATTATTTTCTCAAAATAAATTAGAAAGACTAATTAGTGAAAGTGAAACTAAATTTGGGACTATTTTTATTCAAATCTCTAACACGATTTAAGACTCAAACCCTAGCATGCTTAGATTAGAGGTTGGGATTTGTTGAAATTATGACGTCCGCATGTAGAATAAATTGTAGAAATATTATTAGTTGATTTCGACATGTAAAACCACGTTAATTATGTGCATCTTTTAGAGTAGAGATTTATTGTGGGACGACATTTTGTTGAGATAGTTATTGCTCTCTCATTATTTTTAGTTTGCTTGCTATGTATGAGACTAATAGGTTGGTGTTAGTTGTTGGTAACGCTTTCTAGGTATGGGACTAGATAGTGTGGATTTTTACGAAGGGGTATTTTTGGGGTGGGTCTAAATAGTACACTTTTTTGTTGTTCCGTTTAGCCTAGGTGCGAGACTAGGTGGTATTTGTTAGTCGGTATTCTTACTAAATAACATGTTAGGATATACTTGCATCTTGGAGACCTCTAGATATGGGACTAGGGGTGTTAATGAATTTATGCTCGATAAAAGGCTGTGTCTATAAGAAAATATTGAGAAGTTGAGGAAATTGAGAAATAATTCCTAAAAAATAAACGGGTATTAACATGAATTTGCGGCGTGAGTATGTGCAGGTTTGACAAAATACATGTCGACTGGCTATAGCGACGTGGGTGTGTTTTGGCATCACGAGTATGTGTGGGGCTGATAGGATACGAGCCGACTAGCTATAGTGACGTGCGTACATGGAAGCTCACGAGTATGTGCAGAGCTGACAGAAATCGGGTTGACTGGATATAGTGAGGGGAATGGGTGTGATGTGTAGAACTTTAAGTACGTCAAGAGTGTGTATAGGACCAATAGGGGGTCGAATGGCCATAACGGTTTCGCATGAATAAAACTAACTGGATAATTAAATTAAGTAAGGGTAAGAGATCACGTTTAAATTATATTATTAATGGAATAATTGGACTTATACTTTACGGTGGATTAGTTATATGGGCAAACAGTGGCAGTTTACTTTTACTTGCATGTTATATATATATATATATATATATATATATATATATATATATATATATATATATATATCGTTTAATTTAAAATACTCTATTGTAATGTTTATCATGTATAATGCTATTGTCTGGGTTCACGTACCTAATTGGGAGAAGTAGCTAGTATTCATGTCGTTGGCTCTTACCTATTGTGTTGACTAACATTTCAGGTATAGTCACGGGATTAGCTGCATAAGATGTATTGGAGATATTTGGGGCGCAGTTGGAGATTTATTTTATTTTCTTTAGTAATTTAAATTTACTTTCCATTCCGTCATTTATTTTGAGACAATTATTTGTGGATTTTGTGGGCCAATTGGTTACACAGTTGTTTATGGCTTCAGTTAGATATTTATAGCTGGATAATTTCATTTGAAGTTTATATTTATATGGAGTTGGATTTATTTTAGAGATAGCATGATGATGGATTTTTAATATTTTATGAATGGTTGTATTTATTGGATAAATTTAATTATTATCTTGTGAAATTTTTTAAATGTCTCATATATCTGTCACATGCTAAGTATGGTATTTAATTTAGTAACGTCTGACATATTTTGGTGGCGACCGATGCCAGAATGCGCGGGGTGTTACACGGGATTAGACTTTTGAAGAAGTCTTTTTAGAGTACTTTTTTAAGATCAAACTCTAAAAAATTTCATCCAAACCCCTTAGATCTTTAAGGATCACTTTGCCAAACCAAGAAGAACATAATCTAAAGTTTGAAACCCTTGTAGAGAAATTCTCTACTGCTAATTTATGGATTCGAGGCTCTACGGTTGAAGAAGAACGAAATTTGATATTCAAAATACTAATCGGTGGATGCCGATGGAAGATTTGACTCATGTAGGCGATATTGGACTGCATCATTTGTTAGTTGAAGATTTGAAGATGGAATAACATTAAACTTAGTGGAGTCTAAGTTGTTTGTAAGTCTATCGTGTTTTATTGGGTCTTAAATAGTGCTGAATTAAAGGTTTTGCCCGAAAGGGATTTTTTCTCTATTTCTTTTTCTTCTTCTAATTTTGGTTTTAATTTGGCTTCATATATTTGCATGTTCACTTTAAATAAAATCAAGATAAAATTTTGTAAAAAAGTGAATATGTGAGTGTGACCTAATATACAAGTGAATCCATATAGCCTCATTTCTTTCTCAAATTGGTATCAGAGTTGGTTAGAGTAATTTATTGTGTGATCTTTACTTTGGGTTTATATGAATAATTTGTATAATAGGGTTCCTAATTTTGAGGTCGGATTTGAAAGCGACTGATGAGCATATTTTTCTTGTATGTGAATGAGGATGGACAAAACCTATTGTGACTAATGGTGATATCATAAGTCTTAAAACCGGCAGCACTTGGAGGGATGATGGACTTAAATGGATCAATTTTATCTCCCGAGGGTTAAGTGTTATATCTAGTCCAATCACCCCCGATAACTTTTATCGCATTAATGTTTACCACGTCTAAGGAAGCATGGGATACCCACCAACTCAGTCATTGGGGTACCAACATTGTGAAAGATTCTAAGCTACAAAATATCACCACAGAGTTTGATACTATTACTATGCTAGATTTTGAGACTTTTAATGAGTTTTATGCTTATTTATTTGATATAGTCAATTCTAGTTTTAATTTAGGTGAGATAAATCATAAGACGAGAGTTGTAAAAATTATTTTGAGATCCATGACTACTCGTTTTATCCCTAAGGTCATGGTCTTTAATTCGTTGGGAATTTTAGATACGCTTAGGTTAGAAGAACTCGTAGGAGCCCTTCAAACTTATGAAAACGACATGTTTCCCAAAATTCAAAAGAAAAAGGAAACATGTATTAGTTTGAAAGCTCAATCTAACAAGAAAAAAAATTGACTCTGACTCTGAGTTTAATTTTAAGCTTGATGATCTAGCACTTTTTGTGAAAAAATTATAAAAAAATCTTCCAAAAAAAAACAAAAATTTTGAGAAAATAAAAATATCAATGAGGGAAAGAATGTTTATGAGAATGATCAAGTGTGATGTTTTGAATGTGAGGGGAAGGACACAAAGTCCATGAGTGTCCCATTTGGCTAAAGAGATAGAGCAAAGGCAAAGTTGCATACAAATCCACTCTTAGTGATAGTGACGTCGAGTCAGTGGATTCCAGAGAGATCAAGCGCCACATGAACCATATCTTGCGTTCATGTCCAGTCACATTAGTAATTATATTTCTTCCCCTGCGAGTGAACATATTTTTAAATGTGATAGCCTCGATAATTTATCAAACCATTCTATAGAGAGTGATGAAGATAATTTGAGTGAGGGAGAAGGTGGACTCCAACGTGCCTATGCTGAACTTTACAAAGAGTATTTGAGAATTAAAATGAAAACTAGAAGTTTGACTCTTCGGTTGTTCGATTTAGAGAAGGACGTGAAAGCTTTGAGAGAGTGTGAGGTGTCAATGAGTCAACTTGAGAAGTTGAAATTTACGTTGTGTCAACAACTAGTTGTGGTTGGTAAGAAGAAGAATGATTTGACCAACACTGTGGCTAGTCTTATGAAAGATCTTCAAGATTCATTAGAGACTCAAGAGAAACTTAAAGACATTGTATCCCAACTCGAGAAAGATCTCTAACGTGTCTGGGAGGTCAAGGTCACTATAGAAGACACATAGAATATGGTTGAAAAGATGTTCCTTGGTCCCGCAATAGGTCTTAACGAGAGGCGAGGAATAGGTTTCGATAGTGCATCCACTTCCAATGCTGCATCCAAAATCGATTCTCGAGTTTATGATGGATCCTTATGGGCCTCGACCTAACTCATTAAGGATACCTAACCCACCAAGGAGAGCTCATCCTAGACATTTTGACTAAGGTAGATCCAAGCCTGTTTATGTTTGTTCCAATTACAAACAACGAGATCATCATAGGGAGTTTTATTTTAAGATAGGGAGATTTTCTCACACACGTGTTCCCCAATATGCTTCCACACAAATTCACGCACGTGTTCCCACACACCCTCACACACATAGTTTTATATTTTATCCCGCACATAGCCATAGATATTTTGAGATTTTTAGAGAACAAGTGGAATTTTTAGCCCAAACTTCTTAAAGTTTGATCGATGAATTTCAAAGGATGTCTACTCCTTTCCTTTTGAGAACTCCTCTTGAACTTATGATTAAGGTTATGACAGTGTTTCTAATAAAGGGTGATTATCATGTTCATATCATTTGTCCCTATTTTTATATTATATTTTTATGTATTTCCATGTTTATATCTACTTTTGTTTTGAAAAATCAAAAAATATTTTTGATTTTTAAGAAAACGTTTAAAAATTCAAAAAAGATTTTATTTTTGATAAATTTTTTGAAAAGGATGAAAAGATTTTTGTATTTTCGCACCATATATGGATGTGAAGTTAAGATGTTCGGATCGTTCCTTCCTTCCGTCTTTTCATGTGATTTTTTCATGGTGTTTTGAGATATGACTTCATTCCTTTAGTGTGCTTAATAATGTGTGACTTGCATTTCGTTATTCATTGATGATTACGGTTGATGTCAAAATTTTCCTTATTACGTAGACCAATCAGAAATGAACGTGTGTTATCCAGCGTGGCACCAATCCTAGTCAATAAGGCCTAATCCTTCGACAAAATTCATGAATGCCTATCAAGTCCAGGAATGCCGACCAACATATTAAGAAGCCCGACCAACAGCAGGAAGACCGACCAACCTGGTTAGTAAAGCGCCATCAGTTGTATACATTATGAATGATATACTGATATAAATGCCTAATTTATACAGGCATTCCATCCTTGTAATCCTTGTACAAAAGATATTCCAACTCTTGTAATCCCTCATAGGTTATAAATACATTTTAATCCCTGAATCCAAGAGGGGGAACACCTGAACAAAGGCAGGGCAATACACAACAGTGGACGTAGTCTTTTCCCTTTAGCCGAACCACTTTAAAAATCTTCTGTGTCTCTCTTATTTACTTATTTTATCTGTGATTAAATAATTAGATATATTTTAATTTTTTGCACCAACAGATTGACACCGTTTGTGGGAACGTATTTTTAAGCATTTTCATTCATTCACTTATTCAACATGACTGATATTCCTGAGCCAAGTACCAGGAATGACGCCATACCAACTGTTCCTTCTTCTACACCAACTCCCAATGATTTGACTGGAATCCTAGATAGTCTATCCAGGGGACAAGAGGATATGCAAGATACCATAAGGCAGTTAGCGCAAACCCTGCAAGACAGGCCACCTCCCTTATCTACTCGTGGAAATATCCTAACACCGCCTCCAAAAAGATGTAGATATAGATAATCTATGACTACTAGAGATACCTCCTATCTCTAAGGGTGAAGTTCTTCACTCAGAACATCAGATCCCTATGACGATCAGTCTTTTACTCTTAAAAGATTGAGTGCTTTAGAGAGGCTAAGTCGGGCATCTCCTTTTGATCGTTTAGGACCCAAGAGGAATAGAAATGTTCCCAGGGCATTATCAACAAACACTCGATGACCAACTGATTAAGAGGAAGGCTCATCCCAGTCTAGATCAGACGCCAGATGAACTTCTCACGCCGAGTAACAATCGCAGGATGAATGTTCAGCGCAAACAGTAGGTCAGAATGATAAAGATGCAACACACAGATCTGACGTTGGTAATAATGCTTGGAAGGGTTCCATCCAATGACTGGAGGATATATTGGGAGAAATGGCTAAAGCCAAGAATCCTTTGTAAAGAAGCTTTGTGAAAGGATCTCCATTCATATAAGCTATTGTGGATTTTTCCACACCTTCAAAGTTTAGAGCTCCTGTAGTAACACCCAAATATAATGGGAAAATTGATCCCATCCTTCATATAGGGCAGTACAGGCAGCAACTGACATTTATACCATCCCCGACGAGATGAGATGCAGGGCATTCTCTGGGATAATTACAGGACCTGCTCAGATCTGGTATAATAGTCTTCCTCAGGGGAAAATTTCTAGTTTCGATCAGCTTGCTGAGCTTTTTATTGGTAACTTTTTCTTCGAAGATAAACTAGTGAAACGAGTTGCTCATTTACTCAGAGTCAGGCACAAGGTGGGAGAAAGTACCAGAGATTACATCACTCGATTCAATAATAAAAAAATATAGGTTGTTGACTATGAGGAAAATATGGCTATTACTATTCTTATGATTTGAGTGCTCCCTGAGAAACTCTACTACACGATTGTTAAAGATCCTCCAAAGACAGTGACATAGTTGATGGCAAAGGCAACTAAGATCATGAATGCCGAGGAGGTAATGGAAGCCAAGCGAAGCTCGAAGGAAAAAGTTAAAGGTAAAACTGACAAAAAGAAGTACAAAGATTACAAGGATCACAAGGAGTAAAAAAAGGAATTATTGATCAGCTCGAGAAGTACACCAATTACACTCCATTAACAATGGCCATCCACTATGTTTTGGAGGAAATCAAGCATAACAAGGATGTACATTGGCTTGAGAAGCTAAGGAGTTCCCCCTATAAGAGGGATATATCCAAATATTGTGAATTTTATAGATACCATGGACATACAAAAGATCGTTGCATTCCCTTCAAAACAAAATTGAAACTCTCATTAGAAGAGGAAAGTTAGACAGATTTGTTGATCGATGAAACAAAGATGGAGCTCGGCGAAGGTCAAAATCTCCTTACAAGCCCAGAGACGAGAAAAAGAAGACTCGTGAAGATGATTATGAGGATGATCCTAACCTACTCAAGAAACCCAGGCAATCAGAACGTGAACTATTTATGCTCAGTTTTGGTTCTTTTGATTGTCAAATGATTACAAGTGGAGATGCAAGAGGAGGATACCATAGTGATAAAAGGAAATCTTACCTCAATGAAGCACAGGCTTATTCCTATATATAAAGGATCAATTTAGCTGAAGAAGAACGACTGAGGAGGGTCAACAAAGATAAACTGGTCGAACGAGGAGGATCTATCTAGGGAGTTTTATTTTGGAAGTTTAGATTTGAAGAGTATCCAATTAGAGACCTACCACAAACCTTTAATAGGTTTTTACGGTGAAAAAGTATTCCCTTTAGGGAATAGATTTAGTCGTCCCATTACCGACCACTCGAGGAAGATTCAGGTACTTAGTCATTACTATGGACTACTTTACAAAATGGGTGGAGGCAGAACCCTTGGTGGACATGATGTATAAGAAAGTTTACTAATTCATTTGGAAGAATATCATATGCAGATATGGGTTGTCTTATGCCTTCATTACTGACCACGACACACAGTTCGATAATGAAGAATTTACCGCTTATTATGCTCAGTCTAATAACTAAAAGCTACATTCTGCTCTAGGGCATCCTCATAGAAATGGGAAAACTGAAGTTACAAATAGAACTTTTCTTAATGGGTTGAAAAGAAGACTTGATGATGCTAAGGGAAATTGGATTAATGAGTTGTATTATGTTCTATGAGCATACCGAACAACTCCAAGAACTGAGACTGGAGAATCTTCATACATGCTGGTGTTTGGGACTGTGGCAATAATACCTGCTGAATTAGGCTTCCCATCCCATAAAATATTGAACTTTAACTCCCCTATAAGTGATTTACTGTAAAGATTAGATTTGGATACGCTGGAGAAGGTACATAAGGACGCTTCTATAACAAATGTAGCATACCAGCAGAGAACATCAAGTTTCTATAACAAAAGAATAAAGATGACAAACTTGAAGGAAGGAGATTATGTACTGAAGAAGGTAATCTAGAAGAATAATAAACTTGAGGCTAATTGGAATGGGCCATATTGCATTTCAGTAGTTGTCCAACCTGGAGCTTACGAAATTGAGACATTGGAGGGGAGAAGAATTCAAGAATCCATATCATGCCGAACACCTTAGGAAGTATTACCAGTGATGTAATGAAACACATTGTACTCATGTCATTTCAGTATTAATAAAAATGACGATTTCGTCCATTTTTTTTCAATTTTTTTGGGAGTACTAGTTCTATGCACTATGATATACTATATACTCGATCATAGACGAATGAAAGTTTCTCAGAAACACTTCAAAAGTATCTCAAACAATAACCATCTGTTGATCGGCACCCATAATAGATCCTTCGTAACAATAAAAAGATAGTTGATTACTGATGTTCGAACGTTGCTCGGCATAAGCCACACTTGATCAGGAGTAGAAAAAACCCAAGTAAAGCAAGACTCTAAGTCCTCAAGAAACTTGGTTACTGAAGTTAAGGATAAACAAGATTTTATACAACTGGGCAAAGTGAAGGAAGAATGTTGTGAAGATTTCTAAAAAGGAATATAGACACGTATTCCACATACGCCTAGTCACCACTGCTAACTAATGCAAAATCTAAACATTTAGGTGAATTTGTAGAACCTATGGAAATACATGGATAACTAGTACTAAACTTGGATTTTAATCTAAGTGTACTAGTAGAACCTATGAGTTCATTGGTAATTGATGCTAAACTTAGGCAAGAGCTTAAATGTGGCAATATAACTAATGAAAAAGAAGAAGTCATTCACATTCAAAGATTAACGAGATAAGTTGATCAAATACATTTCATTCATTTAAATAGTCATTACATGATTCTACTCACAATTGAATTACAAGAATAAAAATTATTCTAAGGGACATTTCCCTCAGCTTTAAAAGAATGGGAAACTGGTTCCATGCCCTCTGGAGGTTCATCCAATGTGTAAGGAGAATTGATAAAGTTGAAGTCCTGGAGCATACTTTTATTACCGCTACTCAGTCTATCTAATGATGAGGAGGACGAAAAATCTCTAGCGCGTCATGAAGGCCAAATCCCTTAAATACTTTAAAATCAAGCACTAGGGAACTGTGTTAGTGGGAATCCAATCAACATCCAGTTTGAAAGGAGGATCTTCACAGTCCAACAAGCTGGGATTGTACTAATACTAAAGCAGGTTGTTCTGCTCCACTTTCATCACTGTTAAGAAATTGGTGTATCCTTATTTGTAACCTTCATTCTGAGATTGCTTAAACCGTTCATCGAAATGACCCAAAGCTTCATTATATCCCTCCATCCAGATACTCTTAGGATGTTGATGAAATTTGAAGGTTAGCCTCTCAACCTAATGATGCAACTTTTTCAACACTCTATCTTTGACTTGTAATTGGTTGGATTGAGTATAAAGTTGCTCGGTTTGAGTTTGAATCTTCTGGGACATCTTAGCAATGGATAAGTTTTTTTTCCTTCAACAGAGTAACTTGATTAGAAAGAGTTTTATACATCCTAGACTCATCTATAATAGCTCGTCCAGGTTTAGTTTTTGCTGGGGAAGATGAAGCAGATTTAGTTTTCTTCAGTGTCTCCACTTCTTCCCTCAATCTGGCATTTTAAGTCTCTAAGAAAGAAACCCCATAATCGACAGCAACATCAGTAGTAGAAGAAGCATTCAATGAGTTCAATTCATCCTTTAAACTATTATTCTCTTCTTCCAGTAGCTTGACAATGGCTCTAACCTCCTTTACTTCACGTTTAAGAAAAAATTCCTACCTCCTGAAGAAAGGTGCATATTTTTCTAACATTTGCTCAAAACCCCAACCTTCACCCAGACCTTTGTAATTTTGTTCATAATCGGCATGTAAAAGAGTTGTAGTCTCCTTGTGATCTTCTTGAAGCTCTTCAATCATTTAATAATAATCCACTTTATTAGCCACTGCCCAATTAAGAAGACACTTTAAATAAATTTAGGCTTTTTAGCTTGATCTGAAGCATCCTCTCCGAGCAACTTGGATAATTCTTCCTCCATTATAGTCAACTGACCAGCCTTGAAGAGATCATTGCATTTTTTAAGAAGATCAGAATCAGTTGAAGAGAATTGATCCAATTTATCCATGAACTATAAATAGCAATAAAATTTCTAATCAATAATAGAAGAACAAGGCAAGTGTAAAGCACTGTTCCTTTTAATTGATAAAAATGTTGATTACAAGTACATCAGCATGAAATAAAAAGAAAAGTACAATTAAAGAGAAAAGAAAAATCTTCTCGGCAAACAAGTCTACACCTACTTTCTGTCAGAAGTGTCCCCATTTTGGGAAGGAGTAGAGATAGGTGGAGTGACTTGTGGAGTAAGTTGCTCAGAAGAAGGGGGGATGGAAGAATCAACTATAGCTGCTTGCAGTTAGTCAGCAGAGTCCAAAATAAGGGAGGATTCATCTAACCCTCCATCATCTTTAATCTCCTCATTCATGTTAGGAGGAGACCCAGGATCATGCCTGAGAAATAATTCAGAGTCTTGGGAAGTGCCAACCTCTACAAGGGCTGTCGACCAGCCATCCTTGAGCATTTCTTTTTGGAGAACTCAATTTGAGTAGATTCAGTGCCAATAGCTTTATCCCAACCCTTGTTGAATGCAGATTCCTTGGCCTTCAACCTTCTGGACTTCTTTGCAACTAGTTTCTTCTGTAGCTCGGTAACATGCCCCGAGCAGCTATAACATCATCCTCTACAGTCTTTATTTTGGCCTCCCATTTCTTCTGATCCTTTGTCAATTCTTGTTGAGAGTCAAGTAAGGACTTTTTAAGCTCCTCAAAGGCCTCCTCAACTTCATTTAAAGAAGAATGCAGAAAATCATCCTTTTTCAGAATATTATTGAAGTCAACAAAAATTGCAAAAAGAAATCATGGAAAGTTAGTACAAGAAGTGTAAAAAATATGAATAAAAAAGAAGAAGAAACATTACTAACCAAAACAAGGCATTGAGCATCCCTTTCAGAAATTTTTGAACGGGGCATTGCAGAAGCAGCTCCCCTATGGTCTGGCGGTGTACCAGAATTTATTAATTATCTGCCCAAACCAGGGCCAATGGCCATTGGTGAGCCAGAATCAGGTAAGTCGACTAACTCTTGTTGGTCGGCGCTAGCAGAAGAGCGTTCAGGTAGCCTGGAGGGAGGCCCTTTTTTCAGCCTCTTGAGTTGGTCTTCATCAATTTTCTTATCTGGGGGCTTCTTCCCAGTCTCTTCTTTATTTATGTCCCCACCAGTAACCTGCTTGGTGGAACCAGGAGTAGCAATATCACCCAAGATATTGGAGAATTTCCTCTTCCTCATGGCAGTGGCAAGGGGCAAGTCTGAATCAAGGGAAGATAATGGGGCAGCAGCAAGTTCACCACTGCCAGATTCAGTGGCAGATGAAGTAAAGATATGGTCTTGATCAAGGTCAATCAGTGAGAATGGAACATCAATAGTTGGGTTAGCAACGAAAGAAGTGATGGTATTTTGTACTCCAACAATTATGATGCAAATCTAATGTGCTCACCCTATCTTTTGATGAGTGCCCCAGATAAACTTCAATTCCCTAAGGTTGATATCACCCTCCTTGGAATACTTCCTCTTTCGATCAACTGCAATCAAGAGAAAACAAATACAATTGTGGTGTAACTAATGAAATTATTAAGGAAAAGTTATATAATAGTATTACAACCTATCCCCTGGCCATATTGAGGGTAACTTGGCCCCTGATATACTGCATTCCATGCATGGGTACATGTTGCCAATTTTTCGCAATTATTCCATGATCAAAGTAATCTCTGTTGGAGTCAGGTAGGTTAATTACTAAAGCCCTATTTATAGCTCTAGTCTTTAAATAGTAATTATTGTTACTAGTGACCCACTTATAGCAAAACATGATCTCTGGGATTCCTATATGGGTCTTATGAAGCTGATTTAACTTATGAACCCGTTAACTACTCTCCAAGTGTTGGGGCCTATTCTAGTAGGGATCACGCCAAAATACAGGCAAAACTCAAGGAAAAGTGGGTTTGGGGGAAAAGTAAACCCACACTCAGCAATAATAATAGAAGGGAGCCAATGGCCCTCAGGCAAAGAAAAAGGTCTGTAGGGGGAATGGGTGTAACAACCCGAATTTTTAAAGAGGAAATTTTATATTAATTCGGAAATCAGAGAAAAATATTTTTTTTTTGATTTAATAATTAAATCTATTGAGTTTTATATTTGGAAATTGGATTTTCAATCGAATTGTAATCGAAATTAAAAATCGGAGACTAATTGGGATAAAAACAAAGAAAAAGAAAAATTATCACGGATTTAGGCCGTAACTAATGGGAAATTTTATTTTTGGTTAAATGCAATTAAACGAAGGGGAATGGCAGTGGCCACGTACCTGATCGATCGACCTGGGGAGTTGATCGATCGACTATGCCAGATTTGAGGCAGTTCGGTGATTTTATTTGTAGTGTTAGAGTGGAATTAAGATTCCTAATTAGTATATAAGACTAATAATCCGTAGGGGGACTTCTCATAATCATTTTTTCATAATTTTTTCTCCAGAGAACACTTCTAAATATTTTTCCTCTCAACCACAATCATCAACCTCCAACATAACCAAGTTTTTGTCACAAGTTTTGGAAGGCTCAATTGGGGTTGAATCAAGTTTGTTCAAGACCCCTAGCTATGGGACTAGGGATATTTTGAGGATCTCACATTGATAAAAAGGGTGGGGTAAATTGTTAATTGTGAAATTGAGGAAATGAGAATTAATGCCTAAGATAAAAATGAGTATTAAAATTTGTGGCGACATAATGTGCGGTGCCGACAGTTTAAATGGTCCGGCTGGCGATTTATGTCGTGTCGTGTGTGAAACCTTGTCATTTTGCGGGGGATCGACAATTTAAATGGATTCGACTGGCATTTTGGCAAGGGGACGTGTTAAACTTTGGTGGAAATTATCACCCGGGGCGGGAGGACCGCCATAATAAAAAGTGAGAACAATAATAAAATTGGGTTAATTTAATTAAATTAACACTTTGAGGCTGTGGGATAATTAAAATAATATTGGTATGTTTTTATAAGAATCTTTGGAGGTGGTCAGTAATTTATCTTTCCCACGTTTAATTATCTTGTTTAATTAAAATATTCTATCGTGATATTGTAATACCCCGTAATTTTATTGATTTTAATTAATGGGATTAATTAAATTAAATTAAATGGGATAATTATTTGAAAATTAATCCGAATTTAAATACTAAAGATACGAGAGATGGTATTTGATTATGATAATAATGTTGACTATTACTGAGTGAATATGGTAATATATGATTATTAAATTTATTAATATTGTCGCGAGCTATAGATACGATAATTCAGAAATTAAGTTGAGATGCGCGTGTCAGTCGCGTCAGGAATCATTTTAAATGAATTTAAAACTAAATTATATTTGTATCATCCGTATAATCATTTAGAGTGAGCCAATCGGTCCGGAAGGGTCGAGATAGTCAGAAAACACTAGCCGGGGTTTAGTTTGGGTCCCGGGGCATTTTTAGGCCAAATAAGGAACCCAGGATGGTATTTTAGTCATTTTAAATTTTGATGAATAGTGACCTACGAAAATTAGGTTTTGTTTATCATCCAACCTTAGGGCCATTATCTGTCAAAACTAAGTAGTGGGCAATGCGAGAAGAGAGGAGAAGTTCCAAGGGATTTTCCAAGGCCATAACCACTACACATCACCACTATCGCCGGATTTGTGACGGGAAAGAGAAAGAGAACCAACCTTTATGATCATCAAAAGATCAGAACATAGAATATCTAGGCATGTGATTTGATTCATTAAGATTTAACAAATAATCTATCCATGATAGTTTAAGATTTGAAAATTTATGTAAATGTTGAAACTCATGAAATTTGGAGATGAAACCTTAATTCTCGGTAGGATTTATATGTAGTGTTGATTTTGGAAGTATCTCATTAACGAAATTAAAACCCATTCATAGTTAACTACGAATTGATGAGAAGATGCATGATGATTCTTAAAGAAAATAAAAAAATAGGAGTTTTCATGATAATAAGATGATTTGATCCATGAAAAGTATAAATAATGAGGATTTAAAAATTCTTGAACGTTAAGAATCATGTATTTAGGTTGTATGATTACCCAATATGCTTACTTTAGAATTTATAAACTTATAATGAAGATTTGGGACAAAACTAGGACCGAAAATGCAGAAATTCGAGATCTGCACATGCTTGATCGATCGATCGACCTCCCTAGAAACTGTGATAATTTTCCCTCTTTAAATTTAAGCGATTACGGCCATCGAAAGTTGTAGGTGGGCACTATCTAAATACATTAGGACTGTAGGGAGACCAGTAGGGATGAAATTGAAGCCCGAAACATATTAAAATTGGTTTGGAACATACTGTTAAACTTTCGAGTGTCCGACGAGTAATTTACCATTATATGATGCGAGAGCATGACTTAAATTTGTATGAGTGATAAGTTAGGATTAGATTCAAATTATGGACCTCGAAGTACTGAATTGACATGTGGTATACGTAGGAGACTTAGTAATCTTTTTGGAATAGGTGTAAGTACTCGAAATTATATGACGTGAGATTTATGGGCAAAACATATTATACATAAGTTGGGATGATAATGGCGTACGAATAAGACTGATGGTATAGAAATGGAAATATACGTTTAATAATGTAATAATCACCTAAGTTGTGTGAATGCTTAGTTTATGGACTATTTTGTGTATGACATACCTACCATACTTGCTATCACGGGAAGTTAACTTTCGAAAAAGGACCATCTGATCTTTGTGTGCCTACGGGGGGATTTAGATTGGTACCTTAAGGACATAGGACTGTAAATGACTTATATGTGAGTTGATAAGTCAGCTGACCATGGGGGCGTAGGTATGTGCGTGACCCATGGGTATGTGAACTATGTTCGCCTACAATACGTGTGTTTTTTATTTATTGAAACGGTTCCTGAGTGATTTAGAATGCGTAGTCCTTATGTACGTGATGTACCGGGATTCAATAGCAGAGTATGTGTGCACCGCAGCTTATCCTAGGGGTGCCATATTGTATATATAAGCAGAAAATTATATATTTGTACTTATAACTGACTCGCTGTTAATTTGTGAATGCGAATAATTGAGATATTTGAATGGGATTAAAAATGTGAATATTCATATCGTAATTGATGTAATAATCTGATTAATATTCAGGTGAAATTTATGCAGAATAGATTAGAATAATATGAATAGAAACCTATATTATTATGTGAAGTGAGGAAGTGATACAGACTAGTTTAGTTAGCATCATAACTAAGATGGGTTAAAGGCATACATTAGGCGTGCACATTAGTTGAGGGGTGAGGAACTCATGTGAGAGCACGTAACTAACATGTATATAATATTTACTGTTTAATGTAATTAAACATTTGCTATATTTTTATATTATTTTCAGCTCGGGCTCTGACCCGTTTGCTTTCAAATATATTTTACTTGTAAAACCTTTTTAGGTGCCCAGCCACAGGGACGCCACGCATAGGAGTTCCATTACATTAACATGATGTAGCTGTTGTGGAAGTTATAGGATGTCGGTATTAGACGCCTCCACATTCTGCATTTGATTATATTCAGGTTTACTCATCTGTTAGGGCATGTCGCCCATTTCCATTTAGAGATAGTATTCTCAGACTTTCAGTTTTAATTCATTTTTGGATTTACCTATTTATTCAAACTTTTGTATTTGGGATTATTTAGTATTTAGATTATTAAGGGGAGTGTTACTCCAGACTCGTTTTATTTGTTCCATTATTATTCTATTATGATTATGATGTGGATGTTATATGGTTAGCTTATAATTAATTGGTTGATTATTAATTTAATTTAATAAATTTGGCAACTCACTTTTTAATTATTAGGTGGCTAGTAATTGTTTAAAATGTTTTCAGAAGTTATGCTAGAACCGAACCAACTTGATATTCTGTATTAATGAGATAAAGGAGTAGCTACCCAGTATTTAATTAGATGGGGTGTCACAGATATTTATTGCGTATAATGCTACTGTCTGGGTTCATCCAAACCATTTTGATCTTTTAGGATCACTTTGCTAAACCTAGAATAACACAATCCAAAGTTCTAAACCATTATAAAAAAATTCTCTACTGCTGATTTGTGGAATCGAGGCTCTACGGCTAAAGAATAAAGGAATCGCATATTCCAAATAGTGATCGATGGATACCGAGGGAAGATCTACTTCGTGTGGGCGATGTTGGACTGCATCATTTTCTGTTGAAGATTCGAAGACTCCATGGCATTAAACTTATTGGAGCTTTAAATTATCTGTAAGTCTGTCATGCTCTGTTTAGTCTTTAACAATGTTGAATTAAAGGTTTTGCCTAAAAGGGATTTTTTTTCTCTATTTTTTCTTCTTTTTATGTTGGTTTCAATTTGGTTTCACATATTTTCACGTTAACTTTAAATTAAATCAAAATAAAATTTGGTAAAAGTTCATCTTTATGTGTGGCCTAATATACAAGTGAATCCATATAGCCCCCTTGATTTCTTTAGTGGGGTGTATGCTAGTAAGGGAACAAATTCTAAGGGTTTTGCGGGTTTTTAAGGGTTACCTATCAGTAAGTTGGTGTAAGGGGTGCATACCGATAGTCCCCTTGATTTTATATAAAGAGGGGTGAGGCAGCTTCATTCCTCACCTCAATCTCAAATTATATCCATAAAATAGGTTACTAGGAGTTTTTTTTTATAAATTGGAGAATGTTATTCATATCGATGATTGGTCCAATCTCTAGTGGGCGCATCAAGAGTAAATGCCCGTGGGAATGGAGAATATATATTATGAAGCAAAACCGATGATGGGCGATTGGGTTCTTATGAGGGAGCCTCAAGCGCCTCGTTCAATTTCCGTGAAGAGCCTTAGTGATTATGTGAGTGTTACTATTTTCTTATTTTTATTTTTTATTATTATTTTGTATTGGAATTTATATATTATTTTCTTCCTTTTCTGGTTTTAGACTTATTTGTATACACACTTGGCAGATGGGGATATCTTTGGTGTCAATCTATGCTCAGGTTTCGATTGGGATGATGGTTGTCCAGGGGCATCTTCATGATGAGGTGAAGAGCATGGTGCGAGATTTTGAGATTTGGCGAGGGTTTTGGACAACACATCATGATCTTCGATGGTGGTGTGCGCCCTTGGAGAGAGATAGTGCGACACTTCCCATACCTTCTACTTTAGTGTGGGGGAGATGATTATGAAACTAGTGGATGTATATCTGATTCTTGGTATACCGTGTGAGGGGATGCAAATAGTGGTGGATCGATCCCTTCGCTTAACGAATATAACTATCGTGGCAACGTTAAGGTTGATAGAGAGGGTAGGGCCGGGAGAGTCGGTGAAGGTGGCCCAATTGAAATAACATTGATGAGTTAGGTTGTGAATGTGGGTGATGAGTATATGGTACGATAGGCAGAGCGCCTTTTGATCTTAAATCTGCTGGGGTGCACAGTGCTGGCTAAGAGCAGTGACGATGTCAATCTCTAGTTTCTTCCTTTTCTATGGGATTTCACATATATCCATACTTATGAGTAGGGGTGACTAACATTGGTGAAATTGTACGCTTCACTGGATAAATTCAATCATTATTGTCGGCCAAATTTCACGAGGGCATTGTACCTTTTGACGGTAACCTTTATTTTAAGCCATTTTGATTTTATTGTTTCATTTCTTCTGCCATAGTTTTGTCTGAATATTTTTTAATTTTTTGTTTATTATTTTTCAAATATGGTTTTATGAGGTGATTGGGTGCAACACCCAATTAATACATTTAAATCAAGAGGTGGTTGACACATGTCCTAGGACGTGGAGATGAAGGAAGTAGAATCGAGTCTCTAAGAACCTATCTAATTTTAAAGGCATGAGGGATGTTGTGAATGGTCTGATGAGCAACCAGGTTAGATTTATCGTTATTATGTTTTAATTTTCTTTTGAATTTTTATTTACCTTTGGATTTCATGTTTTATGAATGAATTGACAGGGACATATTTCGTTCTATCCTTGGAGTCGATCAATGGATGTTACAAGGGTAATCAACTTCCATGCTCAGATGCAACGATTGTTATTGCACGAGTTTTGGTAGAGTTTATACCTAATGGAGTGCATGGTGTGTAAGATTATGGAGGGAGATGAAGCAATTCCTATGGCGAACTACCCATTCTTTATGCGGGATTCGAAGAAAATGCCAGAGGAGGAGATAATGGTGGTGATGATAAGGGAACATTACTCCACCTATACAGATATGAAGGTGGCGTATGATTACTTGAACTTTGTGATAAGTTAGTTGATGAAAAAAATTATCTATGACGTCGAGGGAGCTCTGCCTTCGTCCATAAGGATAAGGGTAATAGTTCACCAAGGTCGATGATTCAGGCCTCATGGAGTGATTCAGGGGCAGCGAAAATTCCTCTCCTTTGAGAGTATGGGGTACCTTCCACGTGTGTCTAGATGGGGAGATACGATTGATATTACTCATCAACCTCATGCATTGCTAGAGGGTCTTCCTCCTGTTATATAAAAGGATTAACGGTTGCGGGTAAGGTTTCTCAGCGTCTTCTTTGATTTATGTGTTTCCTTAGCATTTCTAATGTTGGTATTTATTCCTTATTCTCTATTTGCATACCATACCCGTGAGGACTTCCTGGGTAAGATATATCTAAGACTGGATAGCCTCTATAACTAAGCTGATTCAAGTGATGGATTGTTTATGTGCTACACATTCGACGACAAATGATTATGTCCCTTCCTCGAGCTCCAAAAGTGGGGCCTCTTCCTCCCGCCATCACGGGCAGCGTCCTCATCGGCTCTAGTAGTTTAGGTTTAGGATGAAAGTTCGGGATACACTTTGATAAAAAAAAATCTTTAATTTTTCTAATATGTACCTAAAAACAAAATATATAAAATGATGCATTTTCTTCTAATTATTTGGGTTTAATGGATTATTCTACGTGCACTCTTAATTTTCCACTAAGGGTTTTATTTGAGAAAAATTATGAGTTGTATTTTTTTAATATTTGAATATTCTTTTAAATGTTTGATCAAATAAGTGTCGAGAATTATTTTTTATAAAAAGCCAGTCATTGAAGGAGATTATTTGGAAAAAATGATGGACAAAAAAGGAAAGAGATAATTTTACCAAATAAGAGGGTGCCGACCGACATGTTAATTGAGGTAATTGGTTTTTTAGCCTTTGGTACTCCCTTGATGAATCTTAATTCCTTTGATTCCTATAAAAATGTGTGTGATTAAGCTATTTCAATTTTTTTGCGAGGATCTTGTTATAAAATGGGGATTAAGGGTGGTCTTTTGAACTTCTAATCGCACTTTCTATTCTCTCTTTGCATTTAGTTTCCTTTTTTTTTATGGTTATTCCCATTTTTGAAGCACATTTTGCATATCTTGATGGTTTGGAAATTATAATTCTATACAGTGTTGATTATTATGAGTTCAACTTGTGCCCGATCACTTTGTGGCCTAACCGTCTGATTAATTAGAGTTTGTTAGAGGTGTCCCTTCAGTTCTCTGATCCTCAGGATCACATGTTTCATTTCAGGTTAGATGAGGTGTGTGCAACATATGATGAATTTTCTTTTATGTTGGGCATTCACTACGTAGTTCTGACTACTATGCCTGAATTTTGTCGTTATCCAAAGGAAGTGATGAGAGAGTTGTTGCACATTTGTCTGTTAACACCCTGGCCATTGGTGCACGAGGGATAAATCTATCTCCCCGCGGTGATTGAATCCATACAACACCAAGACTTTAACGATATAGGATTTCCTAGAGGTGTGGACTTAGTCTTGACTGCAAGAATTCTTCTAGTTATGATTGGCATGAGTGTATACATACAAGTTACTTTTATAATTTTGTGGACGCATTATGTTAGTAATTCAATTTCCACCATTATGTTGGAGACTTTAATTATCTTGATGACTGGAAGGAGGAGCCTTTTACTTTCTTACGGGGTAGTCCTATGATGTTGTTCATGTGGTTAGTAGGGAGGTTTTAATTAGTTGTGCCTCCTACACTTTCTTAAACCAAAATTGATAACTTCTTTCTTTGTCCTTGTAGAAACTTAAGAGCATTTGTGGATGATTGATCTAATTGATTGTTAGCACATAGGACCATTTCTCTTCGTTGGCTTGTGCTATGGTGGGGGGAGTTAACAACTAACTTACAATTAGTTAATTACCATTATGTATACCTTATGGCCCTCCTCCGAACCTTTTTCTACCTCCTTTGGAGACGCTTGTGCCAAGTAGGTTATGAGCAACATTTTCCTCCATAGATAAGCAATTTTGTAAGGACAAAATTTCCAATTGAGTCCGTTGTATAGTTTTGACTTATTCCTCGAACAAAACACGTTTGAGTCATATGAAGATTTTTTTATCGTCATGATTCCACATAGACTATGATGTGTTGAGGTTTAGTGAAGACGCTGCGAAAAAGATTCAAGGAATTATTTATGCCGAATGCTTAATTGGTGCAAGTTTATTCGTCCTCAAGTTCAATTGCATTACGAGATCACTTAGATATGAATCCGTAATTTTAAAGGGAATCGAAATTTATTTTAAAACGTTTCAGGATGTTATTTTATTAAGAAAATGTTTTTAAAGTGTTTGAAACAGTTTAAACTTCATTTTATTCTGATAAGGATGGATTAGAGTAGTGTTTAGTTTGAACCCTAATTCACTGCCTCGCTCAAACGACTTGACCAGTCATTCGAGCGAGATGATGTATCGTTCGAGCGACAAGCCAAAGTTACTTGTTCGAAAGATATGTACATCTTTTTCTAATATTTACCTAAAAACAAAATATATAAAATGATGCATTTTCTTCTAATTATTTCGGTTTAAAGGATTATTCTATCTGCACTTTTAATTTTCCACTAAGGGTTTTATTTGAGAAGAAGTATGAGTTGTATTTTTTTAATATTTGAATATTCTTTTAAAAGTTTGATTAAATAAGTGTCGAGAAATATTTTCATAAAATGCCAGTCATTGAAGGAGCTTATTTGGAAAAATGATGGACAAAAAAGGATAAAGATATAATTTTACCAAATAAGAGGGTGTCGGCCGACATGTTAATTGAGGTAATTGGTTTTTCAGCCTTTGGCACTCCCTTGATGCATCTTTAGTCCTTTGATTCCTATAAAAATGGGGATGATTAAAATACTTCAATTTTTTTTGGAGGATCTTGTTATAAATGGGGATTAAGGGTGTCCTTTTGAACTTCTAATCCTCACTTTATATTCTCTCTTTGCATTTAGTTTCCTTTCTTCTGACGGTTATTCCCATGTCTGAAGCACATTTTGCATATCTTGATGGTTTGGAAATTATGATTCTATACATTGTAGATTATGATGAGTTCAACTTGTGTCCGGTCACTTTGTGGTGTAACCGTCTGATTAACTGGAGTTTGTTAGAGGTGTCCCGTCAGTTCTCTGATCCTCATTATCACATGTTTCGTTTCAGGTTAGATGAGGTGTGTCCAACATATAATGAATTTTATTTTATGCTGGGCATTCACTACCAAGTTCTGACTATTATGCCTGAATTTTCTCGTTCTCCAAAGGAAGTGATGAGAGAGTTACTGCACATTTGTCTGTCAACACCCTGGCCATTGGTACATGAGGGAGAAATCTATCTCCCCACGGTTATTGAATCCGTACAACACCAAGACTTTAACGATGTAGGATTTCCTAGAGGTTTGGCCTTAGATTTGATTGTAAAACTTCTTCTAGTTATTATTGGAATGAGTGTGGACACCCAAGTTACTTTTATAATTTTGTGGATGCATTATGTCAGTAATTCAATTTCCACCATTATGTTGAAGACTTGAATTATCTTGATGATTGGAAGGAGGAGCCTTTTAATTTCTTGTGGGGTAGTCCTGTGATGTTGTTCATGTGGTTAGTAGGGAGGTTCTATTTGGTTGTGCCTCCTACACTTTCTTAAACCAAAGTTGATAACTTCTTTCTTTTTCCATGTACAAACTTTAGAGCATTTGTGGATGATTGATCTGATTGGTTGTTAGCAAACATGGCCATTTCTCTTCGTTGGTTCGTGCTATGGTGGGGGGAGTTAACAACTATCTTATAATTAGTTAATTACTATTATGTATACCTTATGGGCCTCCTCCGAACCTTTTTCTATCTCTCTTGGAGACGTTTGTGCCAAGTAGGTTCGGAGCAAATTGTTCCTCCGTAGATATGCAATTTTGTAAGGACAAAATTTCCAATTGAGTTCGTTGTATAGTTTTGACTTATTCGTGGAACGAAACACGTTGAGTCATGGGGATATTTTTTGTCGTCACGATCCCACACAGACTATGATGTGTTGAAGTTTAGTGAAGTAGTTGCGGCAAACCTTCAAGGAATTATTTATACCGAATGCTTAATTGGTGAAAGTTTATTCGTCTTCAAGTTTAATTGCATTCCGAGATCACTTAGGTATGAATACGTAATTTTAATGGGACTCGGAAGTTATTTTAAAATGTTTAAGGATCTTATTTTATTGAGAAAATGTTTTTAAAGTGTTTGAAACAGTTTACACTTCGTTTTATTCTGTTAAGGATGGATTAGAGTAGTGTTTAGTTTGAACCCTAATTCGCTGCGCCGCTCAAACGACATGACCAGTCGTTCGAGCGAGATGAGGTATCCTTCGAGTGATATATACATCTTGTTTGAGAGACAAGCCAAAGTCGCTTAAATGAGCATCCACCTCAAGAAAAATATAAATAGGCATGTTTCTATCAGATTTCGTAAGTGTGCAGTCTGAAAAATAGTTTTCATAATATTACTTTTTTGTACAAGTGTTTTATGAGGTTTCTAAGTCTAAACATATCCTTAAAGTTTACAAAATCTGAGTTTTCATTGCTATGTGCAATAGTGATGTTGTTAGAACCAAGAAGGTTTTTTTCTACAATGAATATTACTATTTTTGTGGAAAGAAATGAAGGTGTTCGTGTTCTGATTTCGTAGACGATACAAGCCATACCGGTGGACACTGAGACATACATGGACGCGTGTGTTATGGAAAAAGGACTTTCTGTGTGGGCAATGCGAAAGGACTGGTTGAAGATCAGAATACTGTCAGGTCTTATGGGGATCGAGCGGTTGAGTAAGACTTGTGTATGTTCCTTGTAAATTCGTACTCATAGTGATTGTTTGGATTGGGCCATCCGAGATTTTGTCCCATTGTGATTTTCTCGTACATTCGGCGTTGTGAGTAGTATTTACTTTATTTTACTTACTTGAATCAATATATGGATGTTTTGGATTAATCAAGATAAAATTTGGTAAGTTGAAATTGTTCACAACTTGGTGCGAATTAAAAAATTAGAAAAAGGTTTTCTGTAAAAAAAGAAAATTATTTTGTCATCCTTAAAACACTTTTCACATTAGAAATAAAAAGAGACCCATAAATTCATTCCATGTGGAGGTCCTGACCCAATCTTTGAGGATGACTTTAGGAAGTTTGTGGCAGCATCGCAGGTTAGGTCCTCACATAACCCTTTTCGTATTAGAGGCTTCACTGGTTTTGGGTGACTACCTAGAGTGGTTATGGAAGGATTTAGTGGTGAGGGTTTATATTGAGGCATCTGGACAACGATGGCTTATGGAAACTAAGTTTGTGGAAGATGGTACAGTGGTACCGACTAAGCTTTTCAAGACGTGTCATCGTATTGAGCCATATATGTGTTTTCTCAAAAAGGGGAATATTGGGGCTCCCCAAAGGGTGATTATGTATGTGATTTGGTGATGAGGATGAAGCGAGTCCTTATAGAAGGTTAGGAAAGATTTTATAAAGCTCTCTAGTTGGTTTTTTTGGTATTGGTTTTTTGGTAAGTTTATTTGGTGTAGTTTTTCAGTGTAAGCTTTAGTGAATTTTTTTGGGTATAATATTTTTGGTATGGTGAATGGTGAAGGTTATTTGTCTTGTTAGTAGGTGTTTAGGAAAGACTGTTGCCGATGCATCATGTAAAAATTTGTATTATGAATACAAAATTAAAATAAATGCCAATTCTATCATATCTTATTGTGCGTTTGTGGAAGAATCCTACATGTTTTAAGTATCTAAACTAATCGCTAAGGTATACATAATCCTTTTGTTCAATTTAAATAATGAGAGCGACTTATGTCTCTTGATAGAAAAAAGAAAAGTATTTTGTGAAAAAGAAAGGACCGCACCCAAGGTTACCATATCGGTTGCTTGCGTACCTCAATGAGTGATTAAAATTTTTGTAATATTTGAAAAATATTTTGCGAGGATAAAGTCCTACATAGTTTTTATGGAAGGAGAAAAATGGAAGAGTTTTTTTTAATAATAAAAAGAAGGTGAGGATTGTGTAGAATAAAGAGAGTCGGATCAAGGGTAGAAATTCTTGAGACCATCTAGGTTGATTGGGCATGCCATCTCTTCTCCATTAAGATCAATGAGCATAACAACATCTCCTGATAAGATTTTTTTCATAAGTTATGTCTCACTCCAGTTTTGGGCTTGAACTTACCTCTAGGATGCCATATAGGTTCTATGATTTCTTTAAGACCAATGTCACCTTCTCGGATGCTGTGGTATTTGACTTTATTATTGAATGATCCTGAAATGTGGTTATGATACCCTTGTACGTGATATAAATCCCTTAGCCTCTTTTCACGCAAGAGTGTCAACTCATCATACGAGTTTCAAGCATGAATCGCAGGGAAGGTATCTCGAGTTCGACATGCAAGACTGCTCCATGCCATAAACTAGGGAGTAGCCTCAATGGGCATTCTAATAAACGTGCAATGGACCATAAAGCATCAGGCATACTATCAGTCCAAAATGTGCAACTTTCAGTCATCTTACTAATTATGGATATGAGGCCTTTATTCACAACTTCAATAACCCAAATTATTTGATGGCCCTAGTTGAGAAAGGACATGAAGAAGACATTTTATATAACGCATGGGGAGGCAAGTATTGGAAATTGGCAAATTGTTGCATTTGTGACATCGCTTTGTTGGGGATTAATCACGAAATATAAAGTGAAGAACAAAAACTATATTTAAATCTTAAACAGAGGGTTTTGATTATAATTCTTAGTGGATCTTGTTAGTGATCTGAATGAGTATAAATAAGCTTTGAAAAAGATTAAGGTTCTGCTATTTTCTTATTCTCCAATAGGTTTATTAGAAACATTAAAAGCCACGGATCTTCTAATATATGAACCTCTCTCTCTTAGCCTCCTCACAAAATCAGGAATGATGTATTTTATCTCCCTCACTAACTGAGAAGTGCTAGAGGCCGTAAGGTTCTAATATGGCAAAGGGTGAAAAAAAACTATTATTTTTCAAATTTCCAATTTTGAAGTCCAATTAAATAGTTACCTAAAGTAAACTTATCATCGGTTTTAAACTAGTTATGATTAAACATATTAACCAATTTTATCTTAACCTAAAAATTCATCTAGGTGAGTGAGGGATAAAATAAATAAATCAAATTACAACGCCCGATGTACGATAAAAACTCAAATGGGAAAAATATCGGATGACCTAGCTTAGCAAATTTACTGGGTATGGTATTACAAAGGAGACGATAGTAGACTTACAACATAGACTTGGTTCCCTCTCAAGCCTTGATGCTCTTTGTTCCTTCAAACTTCGTATATCGACATGCAAGAGTCCATTCATGCACTGCCATAATGTGTGAGTCCACACACGCTTTAGTATCCATCGACCATCTCAATAATCGTCACACACGAAGTCCATCATATGTAAACACATAAGCATATACGGTGTCCAACGCAATGAAATAATTCTTACAAAGATATGGAAAATATACTTTGGTGCCCATAAACAAGATCTCAATGCATAATAAGATTAAACTTAGATCTAAAACTATTTGTGAGTAAATTAGGGCTTGGGTAAAATCGAAGAGCTTTTTGGGAGAGTTTGAGAACTCGAAATATAATTTTTTCTCTCTAATGAAACTTCTTCTCCGCACTTCTATTTATAAGAGGTTTTCCAAAATCGAGATAAGGATGAAAAAAACTTGGAAAATCTCAAATTCTTAAAAAATTCTCAGGCTCGTTCGAAGGACTTTGAATTTTTCTGGAATGAAATGGGGGATCTTATTGGAACATGTGTCCAACGAGCTATCCAATGAGAATTCAATGAAGGCCAAAGTTAGTTCATTCGAAGTTTGTCAAACCTATTCTAACAAGGTATCATATCTCGTTCGAATGACATCCCCAATTTCATTCGAGTGAAGATATGTAAAAAATATTTTTCATCTAAAAAAATATTAAAAATGATAAAATCATTTTAAAAATAATTTTATAAAATCATTACACCCAAATATAAAATCTCCAAGGATAAAAATATTTATGCGTTCATACCTCAGATATGCTTGCAACATGATGATGGAAATGAGCGCGAAACATGGCACGATGATGTAAATCTTCTAACTTGGTCACTACGTCTTCAAGAAACCATACCGTAGGCTTAAAAGGTCTACATACTCAAGTCCTAACCTGTGACTCAAAGAGTTTTTTCCAAACACGAAATAAAGCCAAAATACATACAAATTTATTCTATTAGAAATTTGTCCATACAAATCTCCCCCTCTGACTATTTCGGGACAAAACAAAAAAAAAATCCTATGGGACGTCACTCTCATGAAAGACACAATCCCCAGCCCCAAAAGGAAAAAGTACAACTCGATCGACTCATAAACCTTGAGTAAATTTTCTTCCTAATTTTTTTTCATATGTTGCAAACCTGAATACTTAAACATACTATCAAAAGCAAACATAATATAGCAATATAAAACTGCATAAAAACAAGACTCCCCCATGTCTAACTATCCCCGCCTAGGTAAGACACCTCCCAAAGGTAAAGATCTCCTCCTAAAATTAAAGTGAAATAGATCATTTCTCCTTTTTTTTTTTCAGAAATAGACAAAGAATTCATAATAACCATTTCTCTCCCAAAGACCATATCTCCCCCCGATAGTGAGAACATGTTATTTCAATTAGAAATATAGAGGAAAAAATAATATCATGCAGTGGTTTAAGGTGAAACAAACACAACATGGCAACCGAAGCACAAATAATCTAAACCATGATCAATCATTATAATATTAATGCAATAAATAATACCAACTTGAGTATAAAATGAAACATGGAATGCCAATTTAAATAAGCAACAAGAGATACCAATATGATCACATAGAATGCCAATTTTATTCAAAGATAAAGCACATGGCAACATGAATTTAATGCAAACGCAAGACTTAAAATAAATGATACCATATATATATATATATATATATATATATATATATATATATAGGTATGAACAACCATGAAATGAAATAAAACACATACACACTAGCATAGTATCGGTGTTTCTAAACATGTGGGATGGAGTGAAGGAGCGTGAATTAGATGAAAAGAAATATTACTCAATCACTCAAAAATTTCCAAGGAGTTGTATATGACTGCATTAACTTTATCAAATAAATATTTAGCCTCATAATGACAAATAACGTGACTGCATGTGAACAAACAAACACAATATACCATAGTCGAGAAAAATATTAATGATTCTCAAATCAATAGTATCAGTCATTAAATAACTAGGACTCATTATGCAAACTCATTGATCTTCAACTTATAACACCCTCGAGATTATTAATATAACATTTTCTACTCTCATTTTAAAGATAACCAATTTACTTGAAGAATTAATAAAATAAAATTTTGGCCTTGGAAATATTTTCTTTTCTTTTGCCTCTTATTTTTTTTGGCTCTTGCCAACAATGACCTTTCACGCAAGGAATATTTCTCCCTTTCTTAGCCCTTTCTCGTGCACACTCATATTTTTCCAAAATAGAAAACTCACAGGTAATGGTTCTTACACGCACAAATTCTCCAATAAAATATATATGTATTTGACAAGATTTTTAAGAGAACACCTCACTTATCTCATGTAACATATGAAGTTAAAATCCAAAAGATCTCATGCTTGTGTGTTAAAGACATATGCAAAGTGAATCCAGTAACCAAGTCATTTTCAAACTACTCAATCAATCATGATTAAGAAAAATATAAGCATTAAAAATCATATCAAATGTCATAGGCACATGGAAACATGGAACGACGGGGATTCAAAGACACCAGTATGCCACACAAAATTTGTAAAACTAGACTACACATAAAAAAATTGAGTCTTTTAATCATTTTCTCGCACCAAAGGAAAAAGAAAATCAAAAGACAAATAAATTCGTTTTGAATTTTCTCAATAAGACCCATAAAAGGAAAAAATCAAAATACAAAAAGGATAAACATCATACAACTAGCAAGCATATATATCATGAAGTACAAAAACTAGCGTACGAAAAATATACAAGCAGTCGCCCATAAGATATAACATGTGAAGAGTCATGTGCAAGCATTCAAAAATCAACTAGTGTAACATTCGATGACTCTAAAATCGATTGCCTAATGTAAATAAATGAGTACTTAACACATTAGGTTTTATGAACCATGGTGGCACTAGATATAGACTTCCTAGGACATGTTCTAAGATCATAACAAAACATCCTAAGGTGACCTTTCCTACCATAATTTTTTAGATAGTTAAATTAGAGTACAATCATAATTATTTAGTGGAATTAATTATGATTAAATAAATAGAGTAAAAAATTATGATTTTATAATTTGGGATTTTTGAGTATTTGTTTGGAATCGAGTTTAATTATTTGTCTTGGGTCTCTAGTATAGTCCATACCCAAATAGTTAGGTCCAAACTCTTTGAAAGCCTAATTTATCCCAAGACCACAACTTATACTAATATATATTGGTGTAAGCTAGGGTTTTAAGTTCTAAATTTATTATTTAGGGTTAGAGCGGGGGGGGGGGGGGGGGGTGGGGAGGTGGGGGGACACTAATCATATTTTTGTGAAGAGTTCAAGAGCGATGGGTGCATATCTCACTCAAACTCAAGAGTTTTCGTCTCAATAGGTGATCACACACCTACCAACATTTAGGTGGATTATATACTAGAAGATCCAAGTATTTCAGAAAATTCAAGAAAGCTTTTCGAAAAATAAAAGAAGGAAACCCTTAATTCTTAACAAATAACTTTCTTTATATCAGATTAAAACCGAATCTGCATAGGGATTGTACACGTAACCCTAGGTTTGGTTTTCAAACCTAGTTTTTGGTTTTTGTTCTTCTTATTACATGATCATTCAAAGATTCATAAGCTAATAATTTTATATCACGTATATTGATCTCGACCATTGGTGTTAGAGCCACGTTGTAAAATAATCATATTTTAGAAAGTCCCGTGTTGTCCACGCTCAAAACCTTTGCTACATGTTAGAAATATACGCGTGTATTAACATGATATTGGGTAATGTTAATGTTTATACCCTTTCCATATTAGTCACGTGATTGTATACTGTGTGAATGGATCCTATTATGGTTAATCTTTAGTTATTGTATGCTTTATATTCTATTATGTTGTAGTAATTAAGGTTTTTAAATTATTGCTTTTAATCGATGTATTGGAGAAGATTGTGAGGGGACATAATTTTTATTTTCATATTTCGTATTGGGTTTGTATAGGGAGGGATTTTATGAGTTCTTCTCAAACTTTGACACCTTTAATGGAGGTTAAATGAAGGATGTTGCATAGGAAATAGAAAGAAAAGAAAGAAGAAAGAAGGAATAGAAGAATCGTGGCGCTAGCACATGCGGAACAATTTTATAGCGGTTGGCTTGTTCTGCAATATTGGGGCCCTGACCGTTATAATGGCGTAACACCACCGTTATAGCGGTGGCAACCAAGAGGCATACGGCAGAGTTTGCTTTCAAAGGATTTCTTCATAGTTTTTCTTCACAAGGAATCTTCTTCAACACTTGTTATTCTCCACTTAGGAATCTTTTCATTTTTTAAGGATTATACTCAAGTAAGAATCATGGTCATGTTGAAAAGGGCCATTTTTGTCCTTTTATTAATTTTATAATTATATATTAATTTCATGTCTCTTAATTATATTTTGTTGCATGATTTCATGTGTTAATTTATTGAATAATTAAGAACACCCTACTTTGTGGACAACATGGTTTATTAATTAGAGATCGATAAAGATTATAATTTTCTTGGAAAATTTGTTTTGATATATTCATTTCTAAATTGAATTTAATCAGATAATTAATTTAAAGGTGTAAATTAAATTGAGATCTCCGATTTTTTAATTTAATTTAAAAATGGTTTTTATTTTTGGAAAGTTAAAATAGTGGGATCGAGAAATTTAGTTTGTACAAGTAAATTGGTAAATTGCAAAGGATTTAATTCGAACTTTTAGAATTGAATAAATTATTTTTTCAAAACCCATCAAGTTTTTAAATATTAAGTGGGAGGGGGGGGGGGGGCACGATGTCCATTGGTGTTTTATGAATGTGATGTGATTAATTTCTCACGTAAGCTAGTTTGGTCCCTTACGAAATCTACCGACTTGTGATCACTATCGCTTAGAGTGGCATTGTATGCAGCTTTGTCTTTGCCCTGTCTGTTTAGCCTATTGGGACACTTATGGGCTTTATGTACTTTCCCTTATCACTCATAGCATCTCTCTAATTAGATATTCCTAGGGTACTCACGTATTGCTCTATGTTGATCATTCTAAAAAATATTCTTGCCCACTTTGAAAATTTTTTCTTTCTCAAAACTATTATTTCTCGAAGATTTTTCTTTGTCAAATTTGAAAAAAAAAATGATTTTTTTTTAAAGATAATTTAGATCAAAATCAAACTCGGAGTCGGAGTTAAAAACCTTTTCTTTCTTATTGGATTGAGCATTTAAAGAGATCCTTTTTTCTTTTTTCTTTTGAGTGTTGGTGAACATGTCTATTTCGTAAGTCTGAAGGTCTCCTACGAGTTATTCTAACCTGAGAGTATCTAACCTTACTAAAGAATTAAGGGTAGTGACTTTCTCACTAAAACGAGACATAATATATCTCAAAATTTTCTTAACTACATTCGTCTCAGGAATTCTCTCACCCAAATTAAAACTAGGGTTCATAATGACATGCATACATAAAATTCATCAAATATTTCAGACTCAAGCATTCTAATGGTCTTAAGTTCTTTGGTGAGACTCTGTAGATCAGAAGCTTTCACAACAATGTTTTCCTTATGAGTGAGTAGGAGGATATACTATGCTTCCTTAAACATGGTACACATCATGATACAACAAAATTCGTTGGATGTGACTGCACTAAAAATTGAACTTAAGCCTCGAGAGTTAAAGTTACACCATTTAAAATCATTACCAGTCCATGAAGTGAGTAATTTGAGACTAATGACACCATCATTAGTCACAGTGGGTGGTGTTTATCCTCTTTTAATAACAATCCATACTCATCAATCGATTCCTGTACCGACCTCATTCGATCTTTCCAATAGGCATGATTACACCGATAAAAATAAGTGCCCTATTATACGAGTTATCCAAATAACTATCGGTATTCACCTACGTAACTTGTAGAAACAATATCTGATACCAATTTCAAAATGTGAGGTCCTAGTTATATGAATAAGTCATGGATTAGGGAAAGCATACACAAAGTATAATTATATCTATACCAAATTTTATCTTGATAAAATTACGTGAGTATGCAAGTTATTTGAATCTAAATGAAGCTAATGAACCCAACATCAAATCAAAACAAGAAGAAGATGAGAAAAATCCCTTTGGAGAAAAATCTATATTCAACAATATTTTTAACTAGACACATAATGCAAACTTACAAACACTTAAAGATCTACTAAGCTACACAATAATGTCTTCAAGTTGTCCCTAGCAAATGATGAAAATCCATCATCGTCCCATATGAAGTTTTATCTTGCCTCAATATCCATTGATCAATATTAGGAATCGATATTCCTTTCTTCTTTAGACGTAGAGAATAAACTCCATAAAGGTTAGCAATAGAGAATTAACTCTACAAAGTTTTAAACATGGAATGTGTTTTTCTTAGTTTAGAAAAGTGATCTCAAATCATCCAAGGGGTTTGGATTGAAAAAATAAAAGAGTTTGATCACACAAAGAACTCTAAAAGTCTTAGCAATATGTTAAAAACAAATTCTTGATTCCTTCTTTGAACGAAGGTAAATCTCGTTCGAACGAATTACCCTTTCTCATTCGAAAATACTTCAAATGACTGATCTAACAAAATTTCAGAGCCTGCCAAAAGACGTGGCAATTGACCTCGTTCGAACAAATTCAAAGATGTTCTAACGAGGTATAGAAAATCGTTCAAATGACATCCAAATGTCATTCTAATGACTTAGAAAAATTTTAAAAAAATTAAAATCATTTTGGAAATATATTTTAAGTTTTCAAACCCTTTAAAAATACCACTGAATAAAAAGTTTTCACGGAAACAACTTCAAAAACCTTCTCCGATAAATTTATTGAAGATTATTCTTCGATAATTGCATTCAGATCTCTTCTTCACTTGAAGTCTTAAGGATGTCGATGATGGTGCAATGGGGTGTATCAGGATAAGTCAAACAAAATAAATGACAAGAAATTATAAATCTTTCTCTTACAATATACACATATATACTCACACGCGACATATATACACATATACTCACACTCGCAACATAGAAAATCCTAAATATACATGAAGTTTCTTGTATACTGACACACTCAAACATACACCCCCCACACATAGATATACTTTTGATAAGATTTTAGATTGAATAATATGCTAACACGTTTTCTTTTCTTGCCATGTACACATGCAATTGGAGAACAATTATCAAAACTCAATTGATTCTAGGTGCTTTATTTATTTAGGTAATTTTATTTATCTTTTCTTTTTATATATCAGTCTTATATATAGGTATAACTTATTGATTAATTGTTTTGGCCATCTTCACCCCTTCCTTAAGTGGTTGTTATTTGGGTGAATTCAAATTGGTGGAAGGTCTTGAACATATGGTGGACACGTCGTAATTTTAGGATTAATTTAATTTAAATGAACTTAAATTAGACTGGTTGATATTGTTTTGTTAAATATTAAATCATATATTTTTTTGGTTACTATTGTGGTCGTGCTCGCCCCCTCCTTTAGTGGTTGTCATTTGGGTGAAAAAAATTAGTGGAAGGGCTTGTACGTTTGATGAACACATAGTAATTTTAGGATTAATATAATTAAATTGGACTTGTTGATGTTGATTGATCAGTTGGAAAAGAATAATTGGTTGAGAATTAAGTAGACTCATTACCTCTAGGATTCAAATGCACAGCCTTATTTTTATATTATCTCAGAAAAAATGAGTCACAGTAATAATTACTTTCAACAATAGTACAAATGGGTGTAATTAGACTGCACTAAAACATATTTTATTAATGTCTTCCATATATAAGGAACTCATATTTACTAGAATGGGAATAAGAAAATTGAATAGTTTAACTACCTTACAAATCATGGAATTGATCTCTCAAAAGAGTACATATTCGATTGTATTCTGTTTTCCTTGCCAGAATACTGGGATGAGGTAGTAGAGAATATATTTCACCTTCATAATCCCGATAGGGCATTGACTGGTAACACTGTTAGAAATGGCTGAACAAAATATTCATTAATTATGTATACAACTCTATAATGAGAGCATTCACCCAGAGTGTGACATCTCGTTACATATGCACATTAAAAATAAGCTTACAACTAAGTTGAAGAAGAAAGGATTCCGAGTTCCTATGCCCATCTCAGGATTTTTAGAGAACGGTGAAAAATTCGATCTAGGTTTTCCTCGAAGGAAAAAGATCTCTAACTCATAGAGAATGGGGTCAAGGAATAGAGCTTCCATTTTCATAACTCGCATGGCATTTACGGGAACCCACGAATATAAATTTGTCGTCATCAAAGTGGAGAAAATATAAAAAATGGAGTCGCCAACCTATTCGGCATAAAATAGGCAAAAAATATAGCCGTCCTCGAAGAAACGGTATCAAAGACAAAATTGTAAGGCCAAGAATTTATAATTTCTCATAACATAGGATTATTTTATAGGTTTGGCATATCCCGTTACAAACCGATGTCTCAGATCGAACACTAAATCTCCAAGCCGATTCAAAGACACATCGACATGTTATGAAGGTATAAATCTTGTGTTTTCATGGACTTTTATATATCATATGTTGGGATATATAACTTTCAAATAAAGGCTTTTTATAAAAAGAATTTAAAATAAAAAGTTTTGTATCTTGTTTAAACGAGATTGATTCTCGTTCGAACGAGATATGCAGTCTCGTTAGAGCCACCATCAAATGAGATATCTCTGCCTTAATAGAGAATTATCGTTCGAAACTCGTTAAAAGGTAGTTCTAACGAGAAGAGGGCTTAATTAGAACAAAACTGGAGGTCGTTTGAACAAAAATATTTTTTCATTTAAACGAGGTTTAATTTCGTTCGAATGACTCTAATATCTTAAAATTCTTGATTTTGTTATAAAAATATTTTTTGTTTAGAATTTCTCAGAACTTTGGAAAAAATAATTTTTCAAGACTTGTTAGAAAAGTTCTCATATTTGGTTTGTCAAAACCACCTTTTGTTTTCCAAATGAAACATACCTTTATATGATTTGTGAGTTTATGAAACCCTAGTTTTCATACACTTTCATAAAACCTTGTAGAGTATTACTCTACTGTTGACTTGTGAAATCGAGGTGCTACTACTGAAGAAGAAGGATGATCGGTGGGTATCGAGGGAAGACCACTTCCTGCCGACAACACTGGACTGGGTCATATTTTATAGAAGAAAATGAAGACTCTTCACGTTATAGTCAGTCATTCTAAGTATTCTGTATGTCGATTGTTCTTGTTAATTACTATATAGTGTTGAATAAAGTTTTTGTCCTTTTTAGACACTTTTCCTTAATTAATGTATTTGCCTGCTTGGTTTGATTTATTTAATTTGGACCACATCTTTTTTCATGCACACTAAATTAATTCTAGGATAAAATTTGATATAATTGAATTTGTGTGTCGTTGGCCTAGTATACTACCCATTCCATAGAATTTCTGCATTCTCAAATTGGTATCAAAGCTGGTTGCACTAAAATATTATGTGATCTTTTACAAAAAAATTGATATTAATTTTTTAAATTAGTAATCTTAAAAATTTTGGATTTCTTGGATAATTTGTATAATTGGTTTCCATTTTTTCGATGGGTCAAATTATCTGTATTGGAAAGTTGTGATGAGGTCTGTTTTAAAAACAATTGTTGTAAGGGTCTGGCCTGTATGGGAAAGAGGGTGGACGACACCCATTGTGACCAACAACAATGTCAAAAGTCTTAAATCTATTGCTGCTTGGATGGAGGTTGAATTTAAATGGAGTACTTACAACTCTCGCGGCTTAAGTGTCATTTTTTGAGCCGTCACCTAAGACGAGTTACATCGCATTATGTTGTGAACCACGCCTAAAGAAGATTGGGATACCCTCCAGCTCACTCATGAGGGTACTAACGTTGTGAAAGCTTCTAAGCTTCAAAACCTCACCACACGTTTTGAGACTATTACCATGCTAGAGCCTGAGTCGTTTGATGAGTTTTATACATGTTTTTCGGACATAGTAAATTCTAGTTTCAATTTGGGTGAGAAAATTTCTAAGACGAGAGTTGTGAAAAAGATTTTGAAATCTCTTTGAACCCATTTTATTTATAAGGTTACCGTGCTTAATTCATTGGGTATATTATATACTCTTATGTTAGAAGAAATCGTAGAAGACCTTCAGACTTAGGAGATCCACATGTTTTCAAAAACTGTTAAACCTAAGGAAAATGGAATTGCTTTAAAGGCTCAATCTAAAAAGAAAGAGGAGGTCTCTTCTGACTCTGAATATGATTTTGATTTGGATGACTTAGTCCTGTTTGAAAAAAAAATCAAAAAGTTTGTCATAATTATAAAAGAATATACTTCTAAAGAAAAGAAAAGTTTTAAGAAAGATAAAAATATAAATCGGGCAAGAAAAAATTTGAAAAGGAAAGAAAAGAATATCCTAAAAAAGATTAAAAAAAAAGATGTTATGAGTGCAAGGGTATGGGTCACAAAGATCACGAGTGTGCTAAGAGATTAAAGAGACAAGGAAAAGGAAAATCCTCCTTTAATGTCATTCTTAGTTGGAGCGATGTCGAGTCGGTGGATTTCGAGGGCGAATCACCGCATGGACATAACTTCACTGCATTCATGGCTAGTCATGTTAGGACTTTTAGTGAACCTCACGTCGATGGGGAAGCTACTAAACATGCTGACCTAGACAGTGAGTCTAGTCATTCCAAAGAGAGTGAGGGAGATGACATTTTGAGTGAGCAAGAGTGACCTTCAACGTGCTTACGTAGAGATTTACGCTGAGTCCTTTAAAACAAAAAACAAAATAAAGGTTTACCGCTTAGAGTTTTATCTTTAGAGAAGAAGTTGAAAGAGGGGAGAGAGAGAGAGTCCTCAGTGATAATTTCGTTAGGAGTGAGAGTCATTTTAGTAGAGATGGAAAATGGTGACTTAACAAACAAAGTGGCTAGTTTTACGAAAGATCTTCAAGCATCAATAAAGACTCGCCAGAAACTTAAAGCCCTTGTATCCTAACTCGAGAAAGATCTCAAATTTCACGGGAGGTAAATGTTACTATATAGGATACATCAAAGAAGGCAGTAAAGATGCTCCTCAGTTCATCTTTATATTTTAGGGAGAGGTAAGGAATAATTTATGATGGTGCATCCACCTCCCATGCCGCACTAGAACTGGTTCCTAAATTTATGGTAAATCCTTACGGGCTTCGACCTAAACCACAAAAGAGAGTTGGACCTAAGAAAGAAAATCAAAGTAGACCCAAACATGTCTATTTTTATACCTATTACAAGAGGAGAGGTCACCTTAGGGAATATTACTACGAGTTAGGTAGAACTAGACATATATAAATTCCCGCATACTGTTATAACGACTTTTTTAGTCTTAGAGAGCAAGTTGAGTTCCTATTTGCAATTTCACAAAGTTTAATGGAAGAATTTCAACGGATGTTTATGTCGTTTGAGAATGCTCCTAATGTCCCGACTAATGTCAATAAAGACAAGGGCAAAAAAAGAGTTACCTCTACATGGGTACTTAAGAATGAATATAAAGCCCTTTTTTTTCACGTTCCTATCAAGGTTCAAAGTACTTTCCAAAGGTATTTTGATAATGGATACTCGAGTCACATGACCAGTAACATATCATTTTTTACCAACCTTGAGGATCGAAAGGAAGGCAAAGTCACCTTTGAAGATGGGAGTAGGAAGTGGATGTGTTAAGATACCCAAATATCCAAAACTAGATAATGTGTTGTATATAAAAGGGTTGAAAGCAAACTTAATTAGCATAAGCGAATTGTGCAATGCATACTTTGCGATAAAGTTTGACTAGTCTGTATGTAACGTATATGATCAATCAAGTGAACGTTTACTACAAGGTGTGAGGACGAAAGATAATTGTTATGGGATTGTGCCCAAGTCCTTCTTTGTGTGCAACAGTGCCACGGTATCCACTGTGGACCTTTAGCATCAACGATGATGTCACATTTATTTTAGAGATCTCAAGAGATTTGTGAAAATGGACCTAGTTCATGGCTTACCATTTTTTGGGAAATCGACTTCCTCAGTAGCTGGACCTTTCCATCAAGGAAAGCAAATCCAAAATCCCCATCAAAAGATAAATACCATCACCACCACACGTGTTTTGGATTTGATTCACATGGATTGGGACCTACTCGCTCGGAGAGTTTGGGTGGTAAGTGATACATTCTCATGATGGTCAATGACTTTTCAAGATACTCTATTGTGGGGTTTCTTAGGGAAAAGTACGTTGTGATTGAGTTCATAATAATCAAGTGTCGTGTACTACAAAACCAACATGGTGTCACTATTATCCAGATTCATAGTGACAACGACAACAAATTTAAAGATGTCAGAGTGGATAGCTATTGTGATGGAATGGGATTCAAACACGAGTTTACATCGTTTATAATCCTCAACAAAATGGGATAGTTAAGAGGAAGAACTAGATGATACAAAAGATGGTTATATCAATTGTTCTTAGGAGAAACATGCCTAGATGTTTTTGGGCAGAGGAACCAAGTACCGCATGCCATATAATGAATAGGGTATATCTTCATTCGTATATTCTACACACGCCATATGAGTTTTGGACAGGGAAGAAACCCAACCTATCGAATTTTTGTGTCTTTGGGAGTACTTGTAATATCTTGAGTGAAAGAGAGAACTTAGAAAAGTTCGACTCTCGGAGCGACGAGGGTATATTTTTATGTTATTCATCAACTAATAAGGCTTATAGGGTGTTTAACCTTGAAATCTCTAAGGCTATGGAGTTAATAAATGTCACGATAAGAGACGACGAGCCATCGACATCTATTTCTCCTAACCCACGGTGTGAGGATGATGCAACCCCTGGTGATAATTTGATCCTTCCTCAAATTACACCGGTGGATGCTAATTTTAATTTAGAGGATCCACTTTCTTCCATTTGAAAGATTCATGACCCTATATACTTGGTGATCCTACATTAGGTGTCAAGACTCGTGTTCAAATTAAGAATGTGGTTAGCTATATTTGCTACACCTCCTTAGTCGAGCCTAATAATGTGAAAGAATCACTAAAGGATGAGCATTGAATATCCTCTATGAAATATGAGTGTTTGAATTTTGCTTGAACGATGTTTGAGAGTTAGTCCCTTAACCTAGCGAGACAAATATGATGGGTGCCAAGTGGATTCATAAAAATAAGATGGATGAGAATGGTATTATAGTTCGTAATAAGGCTAGGTTGGTCGCTCAAGGCTACACACAGATCGAGGGTGTAGACTTTCCTGTTGCAAGGCTTTAGTCCATACGCTTAAAACTCACCATAGCATGTCATCTGTGCTTCAAGTTATATCAAATGGATGTCAAGAGTGTCATCCTTAACGACATTCAATAGGATAAAGTGTACATAGAACAACCAAAGGGGTTTGAAGATCCTAAGCACTCGAGGCATATCTTTTATCTCAATAAGGCTTTGTATGGTTTGAACTAAGCACCCTATGCTTGGTATGTGAGGATCTATTCCTATCTCTTAGCTCATGGCTTCAAGATAGGGCGAGTGGATAAGGTGTTATTTGTGAGGAGAGAGAATGGTACTATTTAGGTTGCCCAAGTCTATATAGATGACATAGTATTTGGATCCACGTGCTCTCGACATGCTCACACTTTTAAGAGGACATACAGATCAAGTTTGAGATGAGCATGGTTGGTGGGATTACATTCTTCTGATGTCTCTAGGTGAGTTAGATGAAGGATATGATATTCATATCTTAATCCAAATATACTAGGGACCTAGTAAAGAAGTTTGGTTTAGACTTCACTAAGCGCTCACGCACCCCTATGAGTACATCGACTAAGCTTAGCAAGGATACTTTAAGCAGGAACGTAGAGAAAAACCTTTATAGGAGCTTGATAGGTAGTCTTCTCTATTTAACTTCTAGTCATGCCGATATTATCTTTAGCGTAGGAGTACGTGCGCGATACCAGGCGTCCCCAAAAGAGTCTCACTTACTCGCACTTAAACGTATCATCAATTACGTGAATGGCACTATTTACTATAGTATTTGGTACTTCTTTGATACCGATGACTGATTATCTGCCTATTCAGATGCCAATTAGGCTAGGGAAGTTGATGGATGTAAGAGCATCTCGGGTGGGAATTTTTACTTTGAGAATAATCTTGTCTCTTCATTAAGCAAGAAGAAAAAGTCCATATATTTATCCAAGGAAAATGCTAAAGATATTATCGTCGGGAGTTATTGCACGAAACTCTTATGGATGAAACAAATATTGGAAGATTATGGGATTTCACAAGCCACTATAACTATTTCTTGTGATAATACGAGTGCGATTCGCATATCTAGTAATCTGCTCCAACATTCTCACACATCGAACATTACGACACATGAGAATTTTATTCGTGATCTCGTTGAGGAGGAGGGTGTGCCCTTGAGCTTTGTGAGCACCGAACGTCAATTAACCGATATTTTTATGAAACCTTTAAATGCACTTAGATTTGAGGATCTTAGGAAGTCTTTGGGTATTTGCTCCAGTGATCGAGTTCGGGTACTTTATCTACTATAGGATGCTTATTATGTCCATATCTTATATTCCTATTACTAGATTGTATTGTCATTGTATTGATATGTTTTTTTTTATATATTTTGAAAAATTCCAAAAAAAGTTTGTTTTTATGAAAAAAAATTGAAAATTCAAAAAGAATTTTGATTTTTAAGAAAAAGTTTTGAACAGTATTTTATTTTTAATAAAATTTTTGAAAAAGACAAAAAGATGTTTTTATTTTCGATTTTCACCACATATGGATGAACATTTAAGATATTTGGGTCACCTCTAGATTCCATAAATTCAAGCGGCTTTTTCATAGTGTTTTGAGACATGACTTTGTTTAGATAGTGTGCTCAATAATATGTGGATATCATTACATTGTTCATTAATGATTACGTTCTACATGATAGACTCTTTGTCACATTTATTGCCGATGTGGACAGACTTTTTAAACATTGTACTTACTTTTCATGTGTCAAATACAATGTTCTCATCTCAATTTTTCTTAATAACAAACCAAATGTAAAATGAGATAAGTTGTGCATGTAAGCACCATTACCCGGATTTCATTTCCTCGAGAATATTGATAAATGTTAAGCAATGGAAAGGGGCGAGGAAAAAGAAAAAAAATATTTGCATTAAAAGCCACCGTTTGTAAGAAGAGCCTAAAAAGATTAACGACACATAAAAACAGAAGTGCCAAGGCCATTTAGTTTAAATTCATTGATGCTTCGCTACATATGAGAATTATGATTTCTTCAAAATATTTGAGAGTGAATAATTATATATGAGAGATTTTTAGTAAGTTATAAAGTAGAAGATCAATGGGTTTGCACACGTCTTACTTTTTTCAAAAATATTAAATAGTTTGGCATTATTCATCCGAGAATTATTAAAATTCATGGCATATTGCTTAAGATGAGTCAATTTCATTTAAGTTCAACATTTTTACACCCAAGGTATAAATTGAGCTCTTTCTTTAGAAGTATCTCATGACTTTGTGTACCTATGTTATGAATGTTTAGGTTGATTTGCCTATGGAAAATGCTCAAACAATTACATTCCATTTTCATGATTTTAATTATTTAGTGTTATGCCATGGTGATTATGTATTTTTGTACCTATATATATATATATATTTATATACTTGAAATTTTTGAAATTTTTTAAAAATAGTAGGTGGAGAAGATATGCATTTTGAGATTATCATTACACATGCTTTATTAATTATCTTTCTGATTATATATTTCTTTTCCATGTGATCCTTGTTATTGAAGTTTAGTTTTTACTCCTTTGTCTATTATGGACAAAAGGAGGGAGAAAAAATTGAGGGGGAGTTTTATTTTTCTTTAGAACTTGTACGCATCACGATATTTCTCCTTTGATATGTGTAGGTCTTTTTCGCTTTGATAAGAATCTTATGGTCGACATAATATGAAGACAAAACTAACCAAGGGAATAACAATTTTTAGTTGAAGAAAAAGTCACATATATTGTTCCGTTTCTAGGTTTGGGAGGGCATTAGGATTAATTGTCTTAGAGGATTTTATTATAATTTTATTTTCATTTTTTTTTGTACTGGAATAGCCAAAAGTGGAGATTTGTAAGAGTAAGAATTTATAATTTCTCATAGCTTAGGCTTATTATATAGGTTTGGCATAGACCGTTACATACCAGAATATCAAACCAAACACTACATCTTCAAGATCATTTGAAGATACACCGACATGCTATGGAGGTATAAATCTTGCGTTTTCATGGACTTTTATAGATCATATGTTGGGATGTATAACTTTTATATCGAGGCTTTTTATAAAAAGAATTTAAAATAAAAAGCCTTTATGGTCTCGTTCAAATGAGATATGCAGTCTTGTTAAAACTACTATTAAACGAGACTTCTTTGCCTTGACATAGAATTGTCGTTCGAAGATCATTAAAAGGTAGTTAGAACAAGAAGAAGGTTTCCTTAAAACAAAACTGGAGGTCTTTTGAACGAAACTATTGCTTTCGTTTGAACGAGGTTTAATTTCGTTCGAACGAACCCGCCCCCTTAAAATTCGTGATTTTTTTATTAAAACCTATTTTGTTCATAATTTCTCAAGAACTTTGGCGAAAACAATTTTCCAATACCCGTTATAAAAGTTCTCATATTAGGTTTTTTAAACTAATTTTTGTTTTCCAGATCATACATCCCTCTATATGATTTGTGTGTTTATAAAACTCTAGTTTTCATATACTTTCTAAACCCTTATAGAGTTATATTATACTCTACTACTGACTTGTGGAACCAAGGTTCTACTGATGAAGAAGAAGGCTGATCAAGACTGCTTCCTGTGGATGGCACTGAACTGGGACATATTCTATATAAGAAATTAAAGATTCTGCGTGTTATACTTAGTCGTTCTAAGTAGTGTGTAAGTCAACTGTGTCTGTCAATTACTCTATAGTGCTGAATAAAGGTTTTACCCTTTTTAGGGATTTTTTCTTACTTCGTGTATTTGCCCGCTTGGTTTAATTTATTTAATTTGAAGCACATCTTTGTATGCCCAAAAAATTAATTCAAAGAAAAATTTGGTAAAATTGAATTTGTTTACGATTGGCCTAGTAACGACGCATTCCATAGAATCCTTTCATTATCAAAACTGAATACTAAACCAAGTAAATCACGAGTATGGGGACTAGTTTATGAAATAGGAAAGTGTTATGCACCTACTCCACCTTTTCAGTCTTTGATGGGATATGATAATGTTCACATTTTTTCTCAAAATACAATTTGTGTGCATAATGTTTGCGGAGTGAAATAGGTGAGAGAATAAATCATCATACCCACGTCAAGAAAAAGGCGGGGATGAGTCATTCCAAGGAGTATAAATAAAAAATTTATTCTAAAAGGTAGCCAAAATGTGAGAAGCACACTAGATCACAATCTATCGCAAATAATGGTATATGCATATCTGATGAGGCCGCCAAGAATATAATAGAGAGAAAAAAGCTAGTCTATATGAAATACACCGGATCTTAATAAACTATGAATAAGTGGATATGTCCGTCTAATGGGATTGCGAAAATGAAAGAGAATAAAAAGATAAAAAGATAGTATAATGTGAGCAACACATCAGATCGTGATTCATTATGAAGAAGCGAATATGCATGTCTGTCGGGGTTGATAAAACACACACACACACACACACACACACACACACACACACACACATATATATATATATATATATATATATATATAATAGAAGTGAGAATGAATACCGTGAAAAAAAAAGAAAAAAGGACTCAAAACTCGAACACATCTCGAGACGTCTATGCAGCCGGAACTGGAATCAAAGTCCACATAGTTCTAAAACACATAAGAATGGGATTTAACCCATGAACCCAAAACTAGATTTTTCTCATTTTTTTGCTTGTTGAAAAATGTGCACAAGTGGAAAAAGTGTAGGACAAGGGGAGGAAAATTTTAATTTGGGGTTTAAGGATTAAACCCTCTTTTTGTCTTTTTTATATTTATGAAACTATATTTTTGTGTATATAAGTATTAAAAAGGGGGATTATTAATGGTGAGAAATTAAAACTAAAGCAAAAGATATGCTTAGAGTAATAAAGTGTCATAAATGACACTAGTTAAATGAGATAACAAATAATTGAATTAGACTTTCTATGAAACTTTGCTACTGATTTTAAAGTGATGTAAGGTGGATTTTTTATGGTGGTGGTTTAATGGATTACATAGGTGAGGTGGAAGTTATGTAAGGAAATTTGGAGAGAATGTTTGGAAAATGATGTGTTTAGAAGACGAGGCATTTATTTCGAGCTAGTAGCTCTCCAGATTTCAAGAAGGGGGTCCTTGAGAATGAGATCATGGCCTCCTCAAGTAGGAAAGTATTAGGGTTGGTGTTTTGTCGATAAACATAGGCCTAGGCCGGTGTATCGGTATACCACTTGGCTTGCGGGCTAAGAAAAGTATTAGGCAGAGGGCCAGGGATCCTTATAGGCAGTTGGACTTTTTTCAAAATGAAAAGCATAATTACTATTCGAAAATCTGAATCGTGCATGGACCGGATCATTAAAAAGTGTATTTATATCCCCATAAAATTTTATTGAGAAACCTTGGGGTTCGAGAGCTGACCAAATTCAAATGGATCTTGGAAGCACCCAATGGCCTCTAAGTTAGGGTTTAAAGTAAAAAACGGCATATGTGAATCGTAAGGATGATTCACACATGGTATGGACCATTAGAAAGGGTATTCAATGACCTATGAAAATGTAATGAGCTACTCTTAATTTCGAGAATCGACCAAGGTGAAACGGAGCTTGGAGGTCTGGAGTAAAAAGGTAAGTGCGCACAATCCATTTGGTTGATTCACACACAATATGGACCGTTAGAAAGTGTATTCATAGCCCAATGAAAGTAAAATGAACTACTCTCAATTCTGGGAGTTAACTAAAGTCAAACAAAGCTTGAAAGTTCCCCATATCCTCTTGGTCAGGTTTTGGAGTAGGACCTGTGGCCCGAGGGTGAAGGGAATGTCCTAGGAACCTAAGGAGATGTTCGAAGGGTACTAGAATAGGGTGTCTAAAAACCCATCGACAGGTGAGCTTAGGATAAGCGAAAATCGTCGAAAGATAGACCCATTTATGAAAAGTTATGAGTGTTGAGGGTAAGGGCCTAATTCTAAGAACCTAAGGAGCGCAAAGGACCAATTTAGTAGGTTGAGGCCTCTACCAGGTATTTAGGGTAACCTTGTGGGCCTAAATTATTAAAAGCATCTAATTTGGTGAGTTAAAGTCAATTCTGAGGACCTAAAGAGTGAAAGCTATCTGATTCAGAGGGTTGAGTCCAAGTATGCCATCTTAGGTCAATTTTATGGACCTAAAAATTGAAAGTGACCTGATTCAGGTGGTCAAAGACAATTATGTGGGCCTAAGTCAATTATGTGGACCTAAAGAGTGAAAGAAACCTGATTTAAAGGGTCGAGGCCAATTTTGAAAGTGACCTGATTCTGAGGGCCGAGGCCAGTTATGTGGACCTGAGTCAATTTTACGGACCTAAAGAGTGAAGGCGACCTGATTTAGTGGGTGAGGCCAATAATATGGGACTAGGTTAATTCTGTAGACCTAAAGAGTAAAAGTTATCTGATTCAAGGGGTTGAGGTAAATTCTATGGGCCTAGTTCAATTTTACTCACCTAAAGATAAGCGATCTAATTTAGAGGGTCAAAGCCAATTATGTAGTCCTAGGCCAATTTTTTAAACCTAAAGTGTGAAAACGGCCTGATTCGAAGGGTCGATGCCAATTCGTTAGGGATAAAGTATTGAGAACAATTTATGCGACGATGGGTGATTGACAAATTTTTGAATGATTTTTGTGAAAAAGATTGCGCTTTTGATGGATTTTAAGGTTTCGGCCTTTTTTACAAATTTTTCGAGCAATTTTTGGATTTTTGTGATAAAAATTAGTGGGCGTATTGATAGGCATTGTCAGAGGTGTGCCTATCGTCACAAGGCATGGACTCTTGGGTTTCTCGGGGAATGAAAATGTCTGTTGCTAATAGGCTTGACCATGGGATTGACAATTGGTATATCCTTGTAAAGAAGGGGCGGTATTCTCATTTTTTACTCCTCTAACTAACAACTTCTTCCTCTTTATAATCTAGAAATAAGTTTTAAATGTCATTTCTTCGAAAGGACTTATGGAAGGTATGACCAAAAATCCTTTTATGAAAATCGATGACTAGGTTGGTATGGAGTGGCAAAGTCCTTTGGAAGAATATAAGATCCACTTGGCCAATGAGACCAGAGATGTGACTTTTAGAGAGTTCACTAGGGCTACCTGTAATATATCCATGATAATCAATCCTTGATCCTCAAGTTGGAGGACTCAAGTTCCTCTGACTTCTGAAATATTTTATGTCTCGAGGAGGCAAGCTATTAATTATGTAGACGGAGGTTCAAAGGACAACAAGGGAGGCCCCGAATCCTAAGGCAACAACCCAAGTAACAAGGGTAAGTTTGGAGAGGGTGCCCCACCGCCACAACCTTGCACCGTAGCGGAAGCAATGGACTATTATCGTACATTAGTACGAGAGGGGGTACCGTGTCCCCCTTATTTGAATGGGGAAATCCCAACAACAGTAGACAAAGCTAATCCAAAGTATTATGAGTTACATCACCAAAGATTGTTACTACCTGAGGAGGATCATTTGTGAGCAAGTGTCTAGTGGTACTTTAAAGATAGCTCCTTTAGATGTCAACGATAACCCACTTTTAGCACATCATTATGGCACTGCCAATATAATGGTAGCATATTATGGAGTGGCAACTCGAGACCAGATGGAATGGAAAATTAGCCAAAATATATGTAAAGAGCTAGAAGGACTGACACTAAATAACGAACATATAATTGAGATGGAGAGGAGGCGCGAGGATTGGTTCTTCAATCTTGATCAATAAGTGGTTTGATGTGAGGGGGTTGAGTAAGTAAACCCACCAGAAGGAAAAGTAGATTTCATCCCTACCCTGGATGAAGAAGGGACATCTGAGCGCATGTCTACAATGCTCAAAATTTTGAGGTGGACTTAGACTCTGAGTGCGAAGACAAAGTAATAAGTCCTAGGTTAAAATGGTTAGTTGGCTAGAAAAGAGTAAAGTATGACACCAGGGTAGTCATAACAAGGAATGTTTTGGAAGTAGTGCATCAGCGCAGGGACCCCTTGCTTAATTGGTAGAGACCCATTGGATGGTTGATTAAAAGATACACTTCTGAAGTGTTCTTATTTGAGGAAGATAGGAAATTGCCGTATTTTCATAACCTCCCTATCTATGTGATAAACATGATCAATGGAATTTCTTTCCCTGGGGCATTGATGGATGGATGAGTGTCCATCAACATCATGCTAATACACACGTTGTATGAGATGAGAATTTCTCAAGAAAATATAGTTCCCGTAACGTTGGTAATTTCGAGATTTGATAGCGCAAGCATGAAGTCACTTGGATACATGAACATGGGTATCAATCTGGGGAACTTTACTTCCCATATTAAGTTTCATGTCATCTACTCATAAGGCGAGTGCGGATGCACATTCATGGCATAGTGCCCTCCAGATATCATCAATAAGCCAAAGCCAATATTATAGGTACTAAGATTATAATCAAAGCGACACAAAAGCCATTTTCTGTTGAGGAGGCCCACCTGGTAGATGCATAATTTTATAGTGAATTTGATGAAGAGAGAAAAAACTAAGCAAGGAAGCTAAAGGGACTAAAAGTGGTGGAAGGAGGTGCCTAACCAAGGGTATCTGTGCATGATCGCTTGGGGGAGAGAGTCATTCCCGAGATGGCAAAAGGAAAGAGGAAAGTAAAAGAGGTAACCAAGCCCCCTCGCATACGTAAGAAGGTGGTCCTGCCGGACGAAAAGGTCATATACTACTTATAACGGTCTGCGTAGGAGGCATTCTAGGATGAGAGCGCCAAACCAACACCAAAGTGTTTTATAGTGGATGAATCCCACATTATCGAACACGTTGAGGAGCCTGAAAAATCCCCCGAATGTATGCAAGATGGACCAAAGGAAAAACTGCAAGAGTTGGAGAAAATTAATCTGGGAATAGAAGGGGTGATACTACACCCATTCTAATTTCCAAAATTTTGAATTCAAAGAAGAAGGAGTGTCTCATCAAACTGCTTAAGGAATTCACTGATGTGTTTGCTTAGAAGTACACAAATATGCTGAGGATTGACCTAGAGGTGAGTTCCCACAAATTAAATGTTCTTCTTAATGCTCTCCCACTTAGATAAGAAACTCATATATACGAAACAAATCTAGACCTTACGATAAAAGTAGAAATAGATAAGTTATTGGCACAGGGTTCATTTAGATCTCTAGCATTGTGCCAGTGGCGAATAAGTAAAAAAGTCAAATCCGAATTAGCGTTGATTTTCATGACTTAAACCGAGCATGTCCCAAGGATGAGTTTTCCATCATGAGTATATACATCTTAGTTAATGCTACCGCGGATCATGAAATTTATAGTTTCATGGACTGGTACGTTTGCTATAATCATATTAAGATGGATTTGACGGATGGAGAGAAGACCACCTTTCGCATGCTAGCGGACCATGATGGACATCTTCCATGATTTATTCCATGATATATTGGAATTCTACGTGGATGACACAGTGGTGAAGTCAAAGAAATAAAGAAAGCATATCCGGGACCTCATGCAGGTGTTTGAAAGGTGTTGCATGTACAAGATGAGAATGAACCCCTCAAAGTGTGACTTCGGGGTCACAGCAGGGAAATTTTCAGGATTTGTAGTAAATTGATAGGGGGTAATGATCGATGAGGAAAAGAAGAAAGCCATTATAATGATGCCACCACCAAAGAGTCAATGACAACTCAATATCTTTATAGGATATGTGTCCTACTTAAGAAGATTCATACCCGTACTGGCGGAGGTGACCCACCCATTTACCCCAGCTGAAGGAAAACGCTAAGTGGATTTGGGAAGAATATTAGAAGAAGGACTTTAAGAAGATTAAGGAAATTTTAGCCACTCCGTCTATGATAATACCTTTGGAGGTTGGGTCATCAGTGATGCTCTACCGCACTTCAACAGAAAAATATATAAGATCACTACTTACTCAAGAGAAAGAGGGGGAAGAGTGGCCCATGTACTACTTGTCAAGGGTTATGTCAGGCTCAGAATCCAGATATACCAATGTTGAGAGGCACTTCCTCACCCTGGTCTTCGTGGCCCAAAATTTGAGACACTACTTGCTGGCCTTTACAATCCACACTATTACTCAGTGTGACTTTATCAAGAAATTCTTAACTCGAACGGTCTTGGTGAGGAAAGTAGCAAGATTGTTCTTAATTCTATCAGAATATGATCTAAAATGCATGGTGCAAAGAGCCATCAAAAGTTAAGGACTAGTAGACCTCTTGGCACACTTCCCAAGTTAAAACTTTGAGCCTCCCAGTGAAGAGATTCCTACAGAGAATTTTCAAGCATGTTTGGAAGAAGAGATAGAGTAGTGGAAGGTGGAGTTTAAGGGATTTAGTTCACAAGGAACAGGGGTGCAGGTATTATCCTCTCAAACAGTAAGGAGAAGGTCCTTTAAGCTAGATTTCAAATGCTCAAACAATGAGGAAGAGTACGAGGCCCTCATTATGGGGTTATTGGAGGCGATACGAAGAGGCATCAGAGTATTTTGTATACGAGGACGCTCTAACTTGGTGGTAAAATAGGTAAATGGGGAGTTCGCCCTTAAGCAGGCCAACCTGACACCGTATAGATCCATCATCCAGAAGTTGCTGGCATAATTCCTAAAAGTGACCGTTGAGAGGCATACGCGAACAATGAGCAGGCATCCAGACACGCTAGCTATAATAGCCCATAAATTAGACATGGATGAGTAGAAAGAAACCATCACGGTATGACGGAGAATAATGCCTACCATAATGAGGTCCTTATACCTAATTGATAAGCCTAAACACTAGAGATTCCAGGTTGTTAAATAGATAGAAATAAGAAAAGGGACAATGGATATGTTAAAGTTGGCCAACTACCCAGGGAACACTTAATTACAAGAGCCCCGAGACGTTCTTGGCAAGGTTTGTTGGAGAATAGAATGATATAGAGAGGTTGGTAGTAATGCATGAAGAATTGCGGCGATACTAATATCCCTCTTTATCACTAATTATATAGGGGATATTACTGTCCCACCATGAGAACGAAGGCTGCTCGTCTGCAACAGGGTTGTTTAAAGTGTCGAACATAATTTTTCCAGCCATTAGAAGCTAACTTCTTAGAGGCTTTTAAGGATTGGAGGCAACTCTACATAGCTTATCTAAAAGATGGTGAACTATCTGCAAAAAGAACCGATGAGATTTATCTACGAAAAAGAGTATCCCACTTCTACGTAGTAGAAGGGGAGATCTACAGGAAGGGATACAATGAGAAATCAATTAAATTTATAGCCAAAGAGGATGTGGGAAGAGTGATGAAGAAGGCCCACAAGCCCTCCCATATAGTAGGTGCCGAATTGTATGACTAGCTAATAACACTAAGGTATTACTGGCCAACCATGGAGGCTAATTCCATTGGTTATGTGAAAAAGTGCAGAGCTTGCCAAGTACATGGCAACATGGTACATACCCCTTCCATTAGTCTACCAAGTCTAGAATCTTCCTACCCCTTCCACAAATGGGCATTTGATTTGGTAGGAAAGATCAGCCCAGCCTCTCGTGGCAAAGCTTTTATTATCATGGCTACCGAATTGTATACCAAATGGGCAGAGGTCATTCTTTTAAGAAAAGTAATAATCCAAGTGGTAACCCAATTTATCAAGGAGTATATCATATGCATGTTTGTTATACACAAGGTGATTCTAATAGACAATAGAAGAGAATTCGTTTGCAAGGAGATGGCACTTATCACCAATAAGAATAAAATTGTGCATAACATCTCAACTATCTCCTACCCAAAAGGAAATGGCCAAGCAAAGGCCACAAATAAAACTTTGATCAATCTACGAAAGAAGATGCACGAGGACATGCCAGGGGAATGGGATGAGAAGCTACCCATGGTGTTATGGGCTTATTTCACTTCAAAGAGAAATCCAATCGGGTTTACCCCAATCTCACTTATGTATGGGATCGAAGTTGTCCTACTGGTGGAATTGGAGGTACCCTCAGATAGGATCACTATAAGTAATGGACTCATCCCTGATCCATGATACGTGCGACTAGAGGCACTAGACGAGCACAGAGACAAGGCAAAAGAGTACACCTAGTAGTTGTCTAGATCCTATGAGAACCTAGTCAAGTCGAGGGAGTTTCAAGTGGGAGACTTGGTCCTTCGTTCATCCACTCATCATCTCCGCAGCATGTCAACATCAATGTTCAAACCCAATTAATATGGACCCTTTGTGATGAGGGCATAGTGAAATCAGGGTACTGTCATATATCGGATCCAGAGAGTGATTGTCTCCAATCCATCAATTGCAAGTGGCTGAAGAAGTACTATGCCTAGTTTTATTAAAATTCATTTCTTGAATAATTTGAACAACTTTCTCCCGTACCAGAAAAGTTTTTTTTACAAAAATGATGGAGCAACATAGTCTTATAAACAGTACATAGTATGAAAAGAAATGAATAACAACTTCTTTTATACTTGCATGATGACTCTTATTTTGTTTACTTACCTGTTATATGAGGTAGATGCACCAAAATATTTTTTTTAATAAAAAAATATAGAAATACTCTCTGCTAGACTAGAAGAAGGTCCATGACAAAAGGCTCTATCCTCACTATTGAGCAAAGTTCCTACATGTATAACAGATAAAAAGGCAAGCCATTAGACCAACAGGAGGTTGTTCTCCTAGTAATAATAATAAAAAAAAATTTAACTTTTTTATTATTGTCCCGTAACAGATTTATAGCCTAGAGAACAAGTTCTAGCCTCTGTTTTAAAGATTTTTTATAAAGATTATCCATTTATTTGACCAGTTCTTAGAAAATATGTAGGAGGGGGTCTAACCCCTCTATAAATGTTTTTAAGACCAAACAGTTCCTAAGAAAATGCTGGAACAAGGACCCCGCAGACCAGGGGTAATTTTTTTAGTAGGGAGAAGGACCTATCCCCCTCTTCAAGATGTTCCTTAGAAAATGAAGGTTCATAGTAAAAAATGGTCACATGGGGCTGCACTAAAAAGTATCACTTTCTTAGATTTATTCAAGTAACCCACAATATATGGAGCGGTTCAAATAGACCAAGTGCTCACAGAAAATTAGAGCAGGTCATAGTAAACAAATATCAAAAAGTACAAATGTATGTAAAGAATAAAAAACATAATGGAAGTCAATAAGGTTTTTCATTAATAAATCAACTTGTTTTATACATATGAAAAAAAAAGAAAAAATATAAGATGAGGTATACAGAGCCAGATCAACTACCCACTAGACAAAATGAAAATCAAGTCCTGCCAGGAGTGTAGGTCTGTGAAGGAAGGACCTGCCTACTTACCGAGTTTCTCCTCTAGTCTGGACATCTTGGCCTCATCCTCGGTATTATCGGCCTCTAGATTGGCCATCTTGGCCTAGAAGGACTGAATTTGACCCTGGATCCGAACTGCCTCATCCTGACACTGTTGTACTTTGGATTGTGTAGAAGTATGGAGCTTTATTATCCTCTCGAGACTGACACCAAGAAAATGATGGACTGCAATCTCAATCCCGTCCAGTTAAAAGTGATAACAGCATTGGAGATCATAAAAAGCCTGAAGTAACAGTGCGGCCCTCTGAGTGGTCATGTCGGAAGGAGAAGTAGATAAAAAGTCATGAAGATGATTGGTCAGGGCCTTCAACTTGAAGACCGTAAGGATGTCAATGTTGATCACACTCCAAGATGTAAAAGTAACGGGGTGGTGCTTTAGAATCATTTGCAGTACATCCCGTTCATGCATATGAAACCTAGAAGGTAACTCTGAATGCCACAACACACTCATGACAGTCTTTAGGGCATGTACCTCGATATCATCATATTCCGTGTTCTGGGACTGAAGATCGAATAAAGGAAGAGAGGATTCTTCGTTGGAAGTGGCATTACCAATGGCCTCACCAGCTACCTTAGTGGCCTCGCCGACAGGATCCTGCAAAAAGAGAAATAAAAAAAGAAAAAGGTCAACAAGTAGAAAAATCATAGGCAGTTGGATATCTCTGCTCAGATATCAGACAGAGAACGCTAAATTTTACCCTATATCCTAGAGGTGTCAGTATTCTCCCACCAAACGGAGGAGCCACCAAGTGACCCTGAACATTAGCCTAACAAAAGATACACAGAGTTAGTATCAATGTCATTATTAGCAAAAAAGAGATACAAAAGTCATAACTTAACAGTTTGAAAAGAACTAGGTATGATTGCTCGATACATGGGGAGTGCGCAGCACAACACTCACAGTGTTGCATAGTTAAAATCAAGAAGAAAGGGGAATTAGAAAAGAGAGTATCGTATGATAGTATGATACCTCTCTCGCAACAACTTCCCCTGGATGTTCCATAGCTATAGGAATAGCTGTTGCGCTAACCCAAAAAAAAGAAAAAAGGTTAGTGTTAGCAAACGCTTGCACGGAAAATGCAAGTTCAAATAAAAAAAAAGATAGGACATGCCCAGTATTTACCTGGTAACTCTCCCCTGAAGCACCAGCCTGAGACCCTACAGCGACAGTGATATGAGCAACACTGACCAGCAAGACGACAAAGTAGGGAGGTGTCGGTGAAATCTTGCACAGATAATAAGTAATAAAAATAGTAAAATAAAATAATATCGCATATACTGGAACAGTTTCCTTCGAGATGCCATCCAGAGCCTCCTCAGTCACTGGAACTGGGGCAGTGCTAATTTGAGAACCCAAGTATAGGTCCCGCAGATAAAGGGACCACATCTACAGATGTGTTATAAACTATTATAAGGTTCTCACATATATAAGAAAACAAGGAAATATCAAACGTAATAAAAAGAGGTGTAAAGATTAACGCACCACTGAAATCGATCTTACAAAGGCAGGAATAGGCCCCTCAGATAAGGAGACTGCAACTAGGTTGAATCAGGCAGTTTCCTCTACAGAAATAGAGGGAAGATCCACAAGTGGTGCCTGGAGAGATACTTCTGTGACACTTATCATAGGCGACGTAGATGAAGAAGCCTGACTAGGACTAACCTGCCAATAATGGAAAGGTGTAAAGATTCACAAGATCGTCCGTACTGACAAAGAAAAAAAATATAAAGAAGAAGCAAATTCAAGTTTAAAAAAAAGTACTGGGAGAGGGGAAACAACTATGCCTCCAACAGCGACAGCGACAGCAGGGGTCCGTGCAATCATAGGGGCTGCGAGAGGGGTAATTAAAGAAGGGTGCGATAAAGTGGCCGCAATAATCGACTGAGGGGGTGCATCTGTAGCAAAGGTAGTGGACTAACCATCACATGATCGTTAATAACTAAACGTAGACAAAGGTAGAGAAAAAGAAAATTGAATTTGTCAAAACAGGCAATACTTGGGAGGAAGTAATAGCCTGTATAATAGGCTCAGTGGAGGCAATGGTGAAAAATGGTCGAGATGATATAGGCTGGATGTGAGGCCTATTGTCCATAGGCATAAAGACCCGAGAGACAAGAATTCGCTCGAAAGTCAACAAACCCAGAAGAGTAACCCCTGTTAGCGGTGTCATTCCCCAAATAGAGAAAGGGCTACATGGAAGTAATCCCTGCAAAGAAGGAAGAAAATAACAACATAAGCTATACACAAGAAATGGAAATAAAAAATAAAGATAATAGAAGTAACAGAGTTCAAAGTACCTATAGATACCCGATAAACGAAATCTTACCGACAGTAGAAACAGGGGGTGCGGAAGCTCGGCTAGGAGGAATAGACACATGTGCATACAAAAAGAGAGACATCAAGGCAAGTTTCAAAATATGACCAGCTAAAGAAGAAGAACTTAGAAGGGTTGATAATTAACTGGATAGAGAAGACAGCACAAAAGAAGTCCTCGTGGTCATCGAAAATATAAAAGGTAGCTACAAAAGAAGAAGAGAACAGATCATGTCGGCAAAGAAAATATAAAAGGAGAATAACATTTGAATAGGCACCAAACCTATTTAGATAAGCTGAAAGAGGAGACTAACATAGAGTTCCTCGCCCTAGGAAAAGCCTCCTTTATGGGAGGCGGAGGTGAAGGATCACTCACCGCAACAAAGCACCCTGCAAAGGCCATAACGACAAGATAAATTAATTACGAAACTACATAAATCTAAGTAGATAATAAGTCATATAAAATAAGTCAAAAGAAAAGACTTACAGTGGTCGTGAGAGCAGTTTGCCCATACGAAAGATGTCTAGTAGTGGGATTGATGGAGGACAGAGAATATATCATAATGTCCTCGCTAGAGGACTTTCTCGAAACTAACAACAAACAAAAAGCATCAGGACGTTAATCACCATAGAGGTCAACGACACTCGTTTAATTAGAAGAAGAAATGTCATCATCATAGGAATGAGTGCTTATGTAATTGACTAGTTGCCCTTTAAATGATGGAGAAGAATTGAACCCCCATGAAAGACAGTTTCGCTAAGTAAAGAGGAGTAAGGTATAGTACCTTTACCAACTAGAATAGAAGTGGCAGGAGGCTCCTCGTAAGATAACCCTAGGGATTCATAGCCCTGCTCGTGAACGGCCTTATAAGTCTCCTCCACACCTAGGTCATCAGTATTAGATCCATGGTCTGGCACATAAGATGGAGAACTAGCCTCAATAATAGATTTATTCTTTTTCTTATTTTCCCTACTCCTTATTGGAGAGGGAGGGGCAGTAGGGGTATCAATGGTAGTGAAATAACATTTGGTGGAGCAATAGCGGTCGAGATAAAGTTAGAAACATCCACATCAGGATTCTTCCTTTTGAAAGGGGCGGTGGGGGTTTAACTTTACCTTTCCCTTTAGATGTGCGAAGCTTAGGCTCGGGCTGTTTGGAATAAATAGACTCTTCGAGTAAGGGCCTCACCAAGATAGGGGTGATCTTCTCGAGAGGGGCCTTAGCAATAGTCATGTAATGCCATAGTGCCTTCTGGGTCCTCTAACCTATATATTTATCATTATTGGGGAGTTTGGTTGAAATGGTCTCATAGGGGATGTCCTTCACACAATTATGAATAAAGAGGACCTACCTCTGCCAAAGTGTGAACCAAGAACGAGTGAAAGAAGGGAAATAATATCGAGAAGGAACAAACAAACCTCCCAAATCACCAACTCTAGAAACCACCAACTCAAAAGTAAAATTCACGAATGCCACCAAGTATATTTCACGGGGGAGGTGCTTAAAGGATAGGTAGGAGTGTGGAAACCTTGTTTGTAACCAAACTTCCTTCTCACTCTCTCAGAGTGATAAAACTCCACACCCAAACCAGATCAGTCAAGGAAGGCAAAGTGCAAGGTAGAATAATAATGGATAACTGAATGTGGGGACAAGTGGAAACAGAGTCAGCATTAGTACGACAATAGAAGATGCCCCCACTAGCAGAGAATGAGGCCCAAGTTAAGATTCCACCTACCGTCTTGCACTAGGGCCTGAAATAAAATTCATCAATATTATCTAATAAAGGACATGGGGGATTTAGGGGTGTTTTTATGCCACCTTACTTCTCGAGCATCATTAGCGCTCGCCTCTGGAGAAAAGCTAGGAAACCTCACGAATAGAAAAGACATAAAGATGAAGGTGTTGATGAAGTTAATGGCATCATGACATCCACTAAAGATCTCAACATATACGTTAGTTCGATCAAGCCATATATAGAGGGACCCCAGAGTTAGAGCAGCCAGGGGGGCTATCCTCCCTCGAGCAAGTCTCACAGCTAGCTTAAAGAAGATCTCGTAAAGGGAGTTATCAGGTCTCTATGAAAATAATAACCTACAAAAGAAAGGGAAAAAAAGTCTGCCAAATGTGAAGGGGAGTTAATATTTGTCCCTGCTTGACTTTTTAAAGTCCTACTCGAGCTATCTCCCTTCCAAAGTTGCTCGAAGTCCTTGAACCAACAATTTGCCATTTTTAGAAGGAATGTTTGGTCTGGCCAGTCTGATTGATGGAAACTTACTCGGTGCATTATCCTAAAGATGAATATAACCCCCCACCATCTGATCCTCGATCTCATCCTTAAATCCATCAGTGAAAACATGATCTCCTAGGTATGGTAGAGCGAATAATTCATAAATGTCTTATATTGTAGTGGTAAATTCCCCCCAACCAATAAAAAAGGTATGAAAATCACTGCTCCAATGAGAAGCCAATAAATTAAAAGTAATGGCATGCTTGGAAATCGAACAGGACTTGAGAGAACTAATAGCAGTAGTAATACCTAGCCCCTCAATGATAGCCTTGTGTGAGGGGGTGGCCAAAACATAGTCCAACCATAGGGCCCGCTCATCTGGGGCACCTTCACAGACCTTTACCTCAATATTACGGTGAGGGAAGTCACCCCTATCTACTCAAACTCTGAGATTAGAATCAGGCAAGACAATAGGAAGGTCAGAAGACTCACCTAAACCCATATGTGGTTGTTCATTTATCTTTTCAATAAACTCTTGCTCGAAATTTACAAGGGAGTATAAGAAAGTATCATCCTCGCCAAAATAAGGGGCTAGACGATAGAGACCAAAATCCATCTTCATGCGAGCAACCAAGTATTCCCTCTGAGACTTGGAGTAAACTGTAGAGTAGAGGCCCTCACTCACAAAAATATCAACATAAACCTCTTCCAAAACAAAAGTGATGGGTTCCAAAAAGACAGAAGAAATGGTAGTGGCTTCGGTGGCCAAAATCGTCAAAACAGTAACAAAATTGCGTATCATCCCCACTAGCACCTCGTTAGTGGTGGTAGAGACAGTAGAAGCAAGGCTTTGAGAAGAGGAGGACATAATTTTCTGTGGTGAAAGAAGGAGGAAGACGACGGTAGAAAGTTGTGCTCTTTTGGGGTGATTTCTCTCTCTCTCTAAAAATCTTAAGTTTAAAAACAAATGCTAAGGTAACTATAAGAATTCAAATGCCCTTTTATACCCTATTAAGACACACACGCCTCTGCCAATCAAAAGGGGAGGAACTCATTTCCTTAATAATGGGATGCATGTTATCCATGAGACACGTGCCATCTTGAGACCCTCAATGTGGGCGGATGTGATAAACCTATTAAATGCTAGACAGTGCTATGATGAGATTGAATTAAGCTACTCTTATTCCAAGACATACTGAATTATTGTGTACAAAAATCTTTGGTCTACCCAACACAGTTTTTTGTACGAGAGGACTAATGTATAGGTGTGCTCACCCATTTGCGTAAATAAATGGTCAAGCAGGCCCATTTGGAGAGGGGGGATCATCACGAGCAGTCTGCTCTAAAGAGCGCTTTGGCAAAGTCAAAACTCAATCAGATAAGGAGGCCCACCACGAGGCGCCCCTCATCCCCAAATACGCAAAATCACATAAACGAAGTGGGGACGAGGAGGCCCACTATGAGGAGCTCCTCATCCCTAAAACTAAAAGATCACATAAATGAAGTTAGGACAAGGATTCCCACCATGAGGATCCCCTCATCCCCAGAGTTCAAAGATCAGATAAATGATGTATGGACAAGGAGATCCCACCACGAGGAGCCCCTCATCCTCAAAGCTCAAGACATAAGAAAAAAGAATAAAGGCAAAAAGGCCCCAGTGAGTTGCACCTTATAATAAGTTTAAAGTCCATAGATAATTGTCTTAAATGAGGGGAGCTCACCATGAGCATCCCCTCGTCCTAAAAGGGCAAGACACAGAAAAAGGACAAAGTAAAGGGGATCATCATGAGCAACCCCTTTTGACCTAACTCACATGTTGCAAAAAGATACTGGGAAAGGTGGTCCACCTAGAGTGGCCCCTCTATCTCAAGTGACGAATTATAATAGACAATGTGTGAGGAGGTCCATCCAAAAGGTCCTCCTCCCCAATATTTGATACCAATAAAATATTAAAAGTACTAATATTTTACTTTCTTATACAAGTATCCTATTTGAGCTAGTAGGGCTCAAAAAGGTCAGTTGGGACCCCAAGGGAGTTTTGGCTTGGTGGCTGAAGAACAAGGTTTGTTGAGCAAGCTCAATCACTTAACAATTAAAGATTAAGATCATACTAGTAGAAAGATCGTAGGGGTTACCCAGCCCTTACACAATTATCTCATAGTCATAATTCAAGTGAGCAACCGAGAGGTTTCTCACAAGAAACGTTTTTCTTATAAAATGATTTTAGAGAAGGGCATCTTTAAGGGACCCTCTCACGTTTAAGGGTTTTAGATGAGGTGTTCCTTGAGGTCCCTCTCAAGTTTATATAGTTTTTACCATAAGTTATCATTTTAAAAGATATGTACCAAATCAAATATTTTGTCTCTATTAGGAGACACATTTATTTTTGGACCTTGGTTTACACCAGTTGTCGTCTGTCGGAGGGGACAAGCGCCTGAGATCTAATAGGGATGAAAGTTACATTACAGACCTTGTCCTTCTATGTTTTCCCTGATTTTGGCACCCAAAAGGGCCAAACCAATTCACCTATATATAGGACCTTGGTGAGGTAAAATCACAAACCAGAAACTCAAGACATAATGTTACTCTGTCAAAATCAAATCAGAACTACCTAGTATTCTCTCCCTTCTCTCTTTCTAAGTGCTGAGTGCTTGTTCTTTCACACCTATATTTACATCCATCATTCTCAATAGATCCTTTTGACAAAAGTTACTATTATTGTTGTGAAGTTAATCTTCTTGGAGGAGGTGGTTCTAGATTTGGTTCCATTTTTACCAAAAAGGGAAGGTTTTTCTAGGTACTACTCTAGAAACTCTTTTTAAGGTAGAGTTCATTGAAGTGGGTCATGCCTCACCCGTTTTAGTATTCAATCAAACCCAGTCACACTACCCTCCTACAGTACCATATTTATAGAAACATTACTGGTATCCGACTACGTGATGAAAACACACCGAGTGGACGCAGTGAATGATTTTATAGCACATTGTACTTTGACTGACTTAATTAATGATGCTTATGGAGTCCACCATCATCAAAACCATAAGCCTATGGATACGAATCGTTTTCATTATGACTAAGTTAATGCTAAATAATAGAAAGATTAAGAATAAATACGGTGAAAATTTGATGCAATTTGATCTTTGTATAAAAATTTAAATAAGATAACTTGGTCTTATATGTAATGATCGATTTGCATAACTTGAAGAGTAAATTGGGTTTTTTAAGCAAGAACATCATAATTCTTGTGTGGTCTAAAGACATTCTCTCAAAATACAATACGTTGCCGGATAGTTATCACAGCATAAAAAAGATTGAAGGGTTTGAGTTTGAAGTACAATCTATTCATGCATGCAAGCATGATTACATATTGTATCGCAATGAACAAGAACGGAAGGTTAAGTGTCCTGTTTTCAATTAGACACGATATATGGTAGTAGTTCGACAGAAGGTATTGAAGTATTTTCCCCTCGAGACATGATTAAAAAGATTCTTCACTATACCATGGATAACAGCGGCAACAACATGGCACGCTCGAGCCAAGGTGAGTGGGAATCTCGTTCATTATCCGACTGGAAGCTTTTAAACGCTTAATACCCTGAATTTTCAAAGGAACCGCATAATGTTCATCTTGCATTATCAATCGATGGTTATGAACCTTTTGCCAATTTAAGCACTAATTGGATATTTTTTCCAGTTCTTATGGCACCTTTAAGTCTCCCCCCAACACTGTACATGAGAATAGAGTTCACATTATTATCGTTGTTGATACTCGGGATAAAGGCTCCCTATGATGATATTGATATTTTCTTAGCCCCTTTAATCAAAGAACCTAAAGAGTTTTGAGATGAAGGAGTGAGGACAATTGACGCTTATAAGGGTGAAGAGTTCAAATTTAAAGTAATAGTGTTGTGGGTAATCCACGACTTTCTTACCTATGTAACCTTATCCGAATTTCATGTTCATGGTTATTATGGATGTCCCATATGTGGGGAGGAAATTGAAATCACTTAGCTACATTATAGTTGCAAGATGAGTTATATTGGTCATCATAGATTTATGTCGAACAATCTCCCTTGTAGGAAAAATGAGTCTAACATTTTACCTATCGATCATGAATGTAGGATAAAACCTTCTCATCTTTCTGGTTATCAAATCGTGGAAAAGGTGAAGGTTATGACTTCGTGAAATAAGTTTGTAGGCAAACACCCTCAGTTTGCAAGTCAGGAGTGTAAAGCTAGGTAGGATTCGAAAGATCCTAGTAAAATGAAGTCATGTACGAAATGATTAATCTTATTTAACTTGCGCTGCAAAAAACAGTAACTTTTGAGACGGTGGCCTAACAGTCCCAAAAGTTGGTTTATCCGTCTTAAATACTTTTTGGGACGGCTAGGAGGGGTCTTTTCGATAAGGGGTTATAAATACTTTTTGTGATGCCATAGCCGTCTGAAAAGAGTTTTTTTAGACAGGAACATATCCGTCTCAAAAGGTCCTCATTTTATATGACCCTTTTGAAACGGCACGAGAGCCGTCACAAAAGAGTGTTTTTGAGGCGAGAATTAATCTGTCTTAAAAGGTTACTATTTTAGAAGACCTTTTTGAGACGATAACATAGCCGTCTTTAATATATATTTTTGGAGAGTTGTAACCATCCCAAAAGAGGTGATGAGATCTTAAAATTTTTGCAGCAATATATTGTGGACAATATAATCTACCACTAAAGTTTAATATATAATTGAATTACATTTGGACAATTTATTAAAGCATCGCCGAAAGATAAAAAAAATATAACACATAAGACGATTTTCAACCAACAAAACGAATCATTTTCATTCAACAATAATTAGAGTTCATACAAGCATCTCTAAATATTCATCACAACAAAAATTACATCACTAAGTTCAAATATTGGAATCGACAACAAAAATACATTAAATTCTTATACTCGAAAATACAAAATGATTTTATCAAAGTGATCCCGCAATTTTAAAGTCGTACGAACTCCAAAATCACTGATTAGCATTGCATGTTCTACAAAAGTTGTCACCTGAAAAAACAAAAGTGTGAATTAAGTCAAAATTAATATCCTATATATAAAAAATACAAGCTGCAATGAATCAATATAGTATATTCTCATCACAAATAATAGAAATTTTAGACCATGATATCTTTTTAATAAATATCAACTATTTTTTTTTAAAATAGGCAGAGTCTCCTTTGTTTATTCATGAAAATCACAAGTAGCCAACATGTTTAAACATTAAAATTGATTCTAAGAATACTATACACCAACCAATAGAAAATTCTCACCGCCACCATAACAAATTTTCACTACCAACATTGAAAATTTAACTTTAAAATAGAGAATTTTCCACCTGAAAATCTTTCAACATATATAAGTAATTATATGTATGGACTATATAGTAATACCCAGTCGGCCTGAATTTTTGAGTGGTAAATACTAAAAAAGGATTTTCTATCTCATACCTCGTATGTCTTGCAACATGAAAATCATCCATTTGAAATGCCATAAACATTGATCTTTCTCCATACCCTGTGAAAATCACGACTACTTTGTATATATTTTCACCTGTAAAACAAAGTTAAAAAGTAAATATTAGAACATATGGAATGAACAGTATGGGGAAGGAGGAAGCATGAGATGTTACTAGGAAATAAATAATAAGGTATGCCAATAAGCAAAATCATATTTGGTTCTAATTGAAGGAAAACCCCATTTATCCATTTGGATATGGAGATAAATAATGAATGGAATTTTGTCCTTATTAAAAATGGGGGGGGGGGGGGGGGGGGTATTATTAGAAGCAAAATTAGCTAAAGAGTCAACAACATTATTTGCTTCTCTATAGCAGTGAGAAATAGTACAATTCGTCTCTTTAAATTTTCCTTGGCAAAGATAATGAGTGAAACAATTCCAATGCACTTTGACCAATCCAAGAATAGATTTCACAACTAAATCTGAATCCAAATTGATCTCCTCTTGATTTATCCCTAATTCTTAAACCATCAATCAAAGCACATAATTTTGATATATTATTAGATTGAATACCATAGAAAATAGAAAATCCTACTATGAAATCCCCTTTGTCATCTCTAATAATACCACCACCTGCAGCAGAGCCTGGGTTTCCTTTAGAACTACTATCACAATTAAGCTTATAACACATATGCTTTGGAGGAATCCATCTAACAGGAAATTCTCCTATGAAATCCCCTTTATGATCTCTTAACCATTCAGAGTTGTTGGGAGGAGATAGAGATGCAATGTTTTTTACTGTAAGATGTGAAAGTAACCAATTACCAACTCTAGGGAGAGTTTATATGAACTTGAAACAGTGGGGGATTAAGGATTTAAGGTCTTATTTAATTAGAGAAATCATTCGTAGCTTTAGAAAATACGCAAACATGTTTTGTAAATTTGAAGAACTGGATTCTATTTTTCCATAATTGAAGAGACATAATTATATCTTATTAGGATATCTATTTTTGAATTTTAATTTGATTATTAACTTTCTTATATAATGTTCTACAGTCGGATTGGTGATAACCACTTCACAGAAAGCACAGATCATTTTTTTAGGTTGACATACTTGGATATGCGTACAAACATAATTGGTTTCACATTTTCAGTTGCTGCATTGATTTCAATCACATTCTTACTTTTCTCCACAGAAGCACACCCTGCACAATACCTACAGGTTTTCTATTAGGCTTCTCTATTCTTGTTGGATTATGTCGTGTTGCTTTGTATGATGCTAGCATCTTGAGAAGTAGTGACCACCAAATGAGTAAATTGTTTCGCTTACATTTTATCCGTTTTGAATATATCCTCTACTTCACCCTACTGTGCTATCAAGATTTCCATCATTGTAATTTAAATTGGTCTTCTAATCTGTGTTAGTAATATGCCACATAGTATCATAATCTTTGGTGAAGGTATAAATCATGTCTAATGAGATATAGGCGGGGGAAGTACAAATGAACTATAAAAAACTGGTATGGTATTCAACTGGTAAGAAAATATGTCAATGGTGATGACTCACTGTCATATAAAAAACTATAATGTTATGTAAATAATGTAAGGTGTTCTAATCCCCGGATCTGTGTTTGAACGGAAAGTAAATACCTATCCTTATTGTAAAAAGGTTTGCATAGGTAATTAGAACATGGATATTGTATGTATCATCTGAAGAACTACCTATCCTTACTGTAAAATCAATGTAGTTCAGGGGGGCTTTGACATTAAGAAAAGTTGAGAGATATTTCTTGCTAAATCAATTTAGTTTAGGGGCTTTCTGCACTTTGCTCGCGAAAACAAACTATGATCCAAAATCTTGAATTACCCTGCGGTGATCCGATGAGATACGAGAAGATGAAATCCAACCCATCCCCAAAATTTTCCTTTAAAAGATGTCTCGGTGACTCTTATCCAGTCTTCATATAGTTTCTCCCGAGGCCCAAGAATTACCTAAAGTACAGATTGCGTCAACTCACTCATGTTACAGAATATTTTTGAAATTCGGAAAGGAATATGGGTTGCCCATATAGTAGTACAAATTATTCGTCATTGGAATATATTGGTCAACTAATGAAATTCATACAAAAATACGTTATTATTCAATATCTTAACATAACTTTACATCTCACACAGCATAAACGTGTCAGCCTATCAGGAGGTATACTCCTATTTTATCAAAGCATGCACATAATTGCATTGGTCTGGATATATTTCCCAAAGTGATAAACTGGAAAATATCATTAGAGATTGAAGGCATATTTAAAGTAGATATTCCCCCTAATTTTTAATTTCTTTAAAATTAATTTCCTTGTTGAGATATGCAGAAGCGTTAGTTGATGGTTCAATAAAACGAATTACCAAATTTTAATTTAATTCAAATTAAAAATAAACCAAGTGAAATTAGATTAATCCATTAAAATATTTTCACTTAAACATAATTAATCCAAGTCCTAGAATTTGACTAAGTCATATTTTGCAATTTTATCAAGTTAGGCCAAACCAATTTTAACAAATGACTTGAATAAAATTAGCGTTACCCAAAGTTAATTTAGCACCAAATTAAATTTAGTGTGACAATTAAAACCAATTTTATCTTGTATTATCCTAAGCATGCGTTCTACGTTATTATGCAAGATAAGAGAAATTAGGTCACACTACGCCGTGATGTATGAGGAAAAACCCACAACGGGAAAAAGACCTCGGACGACCCTAGCCTCAAATCCACTAAGTACGGAATTTACATTTACAAGACAGATGACTTACTTCCTCAACTCGAACCCACTCAAGCCTTGACGCATCTTCTTGTAACCACCTCTTCCTAGCGGATAACCACGGAGCTCCACCGCGATCTCGGACTCGCCGATCGGATAATAGGTACACCGTCAACCACACATGGTGCCTTTTACCATGTGAGAAAGTCGCAGCTAAACACTTCTTCTTCTTTGAAGGATTTAAAAGAAAACCCAAATAATCTCTTCAATCCAGTGTAGAGATAAACCGGTGCGAAAATGCTCCAAGCAAAGTATATGTATATATGAACTTGGAAGAAACAAAAATGGGTGAAAAACTAGAGTGGTAGATGAATTTGTCTTTGAAATTATCACTCAAAACTTGATCTTTTTCTCTTTATGATATTTCTCTCAAAACACTCTCTAGGATTAGAAGGATATGAAAAAGATAATTTTACAAAAGTTGTTCCCGCACATAGATATTTAGCAAAACGTTAGTGGAGAGACAAGTGCGTAAAAACTGCTACAAACTGAAGCAAAAAAATTTCCCGCTTGGTATCTCGTTCGAATGACATCTCGTTCAAACAAGGCTTCTAACGAAGTTCCAGTGTGAACTCGTTAGAAACTCATTGAAAATCTCGTTCGAACATCCATCTTGTTCGAACGACATTTTGAACGAAGTTCCAGTGGCCAAAACGGGACCTCGTTAGCAAACTCAGTCGAACGACATCTGGTTCAAACAAAAAACTCGTTCGAACGACATATCGAACGAACTTCCAGAAAGTTTAGAAAATTTTATTTTTGCCCAGAAACTTTATATACTTTATTTTAAAGTTTTAATAGAAATCTTTCTCAAAACAAAACACAGTTTTAAAACCTAACACCCAATAAACTTGTTCCAAGCTCCTATATATATAAAAAATGCATTCATACCTTCGAAGCATGGAACCACTGTGTTGACGTAGAAACGAGGCACATAAACTCGGCATTTGATGAAGCTTTATACTCTTTGTCGCTACGCCTTCAACTAAAACACATCATAGGCTTGAAAGGAACACTTGAACACAATCCTATGACATAAACGTTTTTGTCCAGAATTGAGACAAAACTACATTAAGACTCAATTGGAGAATTGTGACCTTACAAATCTCCCCCTTTTGCTATTTAGGGACAAAAACCAAACAAAAATACTAAAGGGCCATCAAGCTCTACTAGACTAATAAAAAGTCCCACCCAAAATAAAAATACAATGCTTGACTCAAACAACCCAAAGGATCATGATCTTTGCCAGTGAAATTTGCCACTTATAATATAATTCCTTCACACTTGAGCAAACACATTACACACATAGGGAATATCAACATATTTAATGCAAGTAAAGTAAGTACTCCCTCTAAATTAATTCTCTCCCTTTATTAACAGTGATCAACTTAGAAAGACGTCTCCCCCCAAGATAAATCTCCCCCAAACTAAGATACGATTATAATAGGATTAGATACCATTTCCCCCCCTATCATTCTCCCCCTTTTTGTTCAGGAATAGACAAAGGCTAAAGAGTTAAAACATGTAATTGCATAAAGTGATGAGAACATTAAAACATATGGCCAACAAAAGCACAACTAATCCAACAAATAATAACCGATACCAACTAGGTGTAATACTCCGTAATTTTTATGACTTTTAAAATGGGTTATATTTTAAATTAATGGATTAATTGAATTTTATTATAAATTAATTCATTTGGGTTTTATCCGGACTGTGGATATTAAAATGGATGATTCTGAATATTACTTAAAGATATTTAGGTAATATATGAATGTGATGTCATTGATATGACGGTGTGATATAAAATCGGTAATTTGAATTTTTTGTCAGACGCGGTATGGGACGTGTCGGGACTAATTTATTAAATTAAAAAGGAAATTTATTTTCTATCAACCTTATAGTCATTTCGACTGCGTCGTTGCGTCCGGAAGGTTTGGAATAGTCAGAAAAGTCTATTTGGATGTTAATTTTGAGTCTCGAGTCATTTAGAAATGAATAGACAACCCAAAAGGGTATTTTGGTCATTTTTCTAGGGGGATGAATAGTGATTTCGGATTTTATACTATTATAAGTATTGGTAGATTAAGTGTACGTGGGTTATACATCTCCTCTTCACAAAGTAGAGAAGTCATCTTCCTAGAGAGAGAGAAAGGGTGCTTGGGAAGGGAAAAGCCTACTTGGGAAGGAGAAGAACAAGAACCAAGGTTCACCATCACCAACCACCAGCGAAAGCTCACCGAAAAAGGGAGAACCACCTGAGATATACTACACTAAAGGATCAGACCTTCAGTAAAGGAAAGTGTTTGATAATGGCAATTTAAGTTTGTATATTGTCCATGTTAGAATAGTTATGAAAAGAGAAGATTATTCATGTTTGGAAGAAATAATGGAGTATTATATGGATTTCTAGAAACTGAAACGATACAGGAAGAAAACTCATGTTGTAGGATGAAAATAATCACGAAATAAGCATATATCTATGGAAGAAAAATATGAAAACCATTGAAGTGTTCTTGAAGTTAATATGTTGATGATTTTCTGGAAAATGAGGTGATAAATATGCTTTTTAATCAAATCCCTTGATGATTCTAGGATGTTTACAGTATTGGAAATCGTTCATATATGTTGATATATCATGTAGTAAAGATTATAAGTCATTTTGGATGTTAATATGAAGGCTAGAATGAATAAAAATGGTGAAACGCGTAGTTGCAGAAAATGCAGAAAACCAGGCTGTGACCTGAGGGATCGATCGATCGACCCCTGCCTTCGATCGATCGACCTCCCCAGAACATGTAAAGTTGTTTCTTTTTAAATGTTGATTCTTATCCCAAACCTTTTGTGGATCTTTGGTGATTATTAATTGAATATTATGGGACTTAGAAAATATCAGTAAACCCTTGATAAGATTTGAATTACATTGATTTGGATTCAAGTGATTAAAATGATGAAAATTATATTGAATGGAATTTCGGTTGCTAGATTCATTTGTTAAATTCCAAATGGGGATGTATGAGGATTAAAGATAGGACCAGTAGGGATGATTTAATATAACACCTGGGTATCCTAAAGTTTACAAGTGGGTTTAATCCTAAGTGAAAGAAGATGTGTTTATAAGAGATTTGAAACTATCGGTTTTAACCTTAATTAAAAGGAGAACTAAACTCGTAGTAGTTCGGGAGAAATAATGTTATGGACCAGTAGGGTATTAGTGACTTCTTACTGAATATATGTTGAGTAAAAACCTATTTGAATCTTGTGTATTGAGTGAGGGTAGTCTTAGGGATACAATTTGAACATCAGGGACTGAGTTTAAGCTTATTATTGATTTCGCAAGGACGGGGTGCAATACAAGAGCGTAGTGGTATGTCTCCTGGATAGAGATGGGAGTTTAGAACACATTTGGTTGAAATAAGGTATGAGGTTATCCTGATCGCATAGTTGAAGTTGTCGGACCTCCTCGATCGACAAAGTTAAGTGGTAGTGTATTGGAGGGGTTCCTTGTTTGGATTTCGCTTTGCGAGACGCTCCGCGCATGAACTTTAACGACGTCGGGAGTGGAGAGATGTTATAGGATGTGAGGATAATTAAAATTATGAAGTAAAGATATGATATTTTAATACGTGGAATTTAAAAGAGATATAATGCTACGTATGGGAATTATCTTAGGGTAGTGATATTACCTTATTGATATTATATTATAGGTATGATAATACCTATTTGATTGATTGATGATTTATGTGTATGACATACCTAGCTTACTTTCTATCGGTGGTAGGTTTGAGCATGAGGGCAGTCATATCCTGATGAATCCATGGGATCTTTGATTTGTCGCTCGAGAACATAGGTCTATGAAAGACTTATCGGGGAGTTGATAAGTCTGCTGACTATGGGTACGTAGGTATGTGCGTGACCCATGGGTATGAGAAATATGTTCACCTTCAATGATTGTGTTTTTGTTTGTGGTTCGAGAAATCCTTACCAAACCTTTTGTCTCTTATTCGGAGACTAGCGATATTGGGACATGATAGCAGAGTAATGCATTGCACCGCAGCTATGACTCGGGGTGCCGTATTATATATGAATATATATATAATGGATGAAATGAACGAATGGATATTTATTATGGTTAAATCTATCTACGGTGATAATTGTAGATAACGGTGAATAGAGAAAGATAATGGAATTAAGTTAATGCATGTTTATTCTTAAAGAATTGAAAAGCTTAATTCATATTAATGAGAAATGATTCATGTTAATGAGAAAATAATCATATAAAGGAGAAATGTAAATGATTAATAATGTGACGTATGGTATGGGACATACGGGGATTATGATATGGAAATGGAATTATAATATGGAAATTGGAAAAGAGGAACCATTAACTAGGAAGTTAATAGGAAACGTTAAGTGTGCACTCTAGTTGAGAGGTGAGAATAGCAAGTGAGAGTTGGATCTAACATGTACATTATAAATGCTTTATTGCACTTGTTAAATACTTGCTGTTTTAAAAATCATTTTCACAATCGGGCTCTGACCCGCTTCCTTGTATATTTTCTTTTCTATTGTATCTTCTATATCAGGTGTTCAGCAACAGGGACGCCAACCTTAGCGGATTACGATGAGCTATGGATCTATGGAGTATTGCTTAGATGCTTATCTTCATTTGATTCACAGTATTCTTAGTTAGGGCATGTCGCCCAAAGGATTCAGTTATCTCTTTTCTATCGGGGTCAAATACTATTGTATTCGGGTCTTTTTAATACATTTAATATTGTTGGGATTACTGTAATGGATTAATATTATTTGGGAATGTTTATTCCAATTGCATTTAAATTCTTTTATGTTATCTACTTGGTTATCAGTGTTGTAGAATAAAATGTGTTGTGTTATTCTTAAACTGGAAATGGATTTTGTTAAATTAAAATTTGGAAAGTTTTTAACACCAGCTTAATTGGGTATTGGGTGAGTTGTAAATGTTTTCAACAGTGATGCTAAGAATGAGCCAACTGTATATTCTGTTTTAATTTGGTATGGGACTGGCCACCCGGTATTTAATTAGGCGGGGTGTTACACTAGGACGCAAGAAAATGATACCGAAAAGATACATAAAGTATTAAGCATGTGATATCAACAAAGAATGCAACAAGATAGATACCAATTATGAATTAAAGCATATATGGACTAGAAAGCAAGGCAATGACTAAACAAAAGTATCATATATATACGTACTCTAGATATACCAAAGATGCACCTGCACATATATATAGATATAAACACACAAATTACACACACAAATATAATAGGAGTCTTTCACACTCGTATGGCAAAAAATGTGTTATATGAAAACGGAAGTGTTGAGGTGTGAAAAAGTAACAATTAAATTTATACCCAATCACTTAAAACATGTTCACGGAGTTATCAATTGATTACAAACATCATCACATTTGAATATAACCTCATGTGACAATATAGATTGAACTCAATGAACGAACATACACAATGCATACAAGCCTAGAGTTTTGATGATTCTACAAACCAAATAGAGTCATAACAATAAAGACCACTAGGATAAACGGACATTGTGCAAACCATTGATATACCATCCAATCTCCCTCAAGAAGAATATATATTCTTTTTATATTGAATGAATATATCAATTAAACATAGACCTTGGCAATTATTTTTCTTTTAGTGTCATTTTTCTTTTTTTAGGCCTTTGGACCACATATTTCTTTTAGGTCCATTTCAAATGGTGGCTTACAATCGCAAAGGATAAAGTCCTTTCGGAGCCCTTCCCCGTTCACATTTATTTATCATTTTTTTTTAATTTTCACACAAATCTCACGTGCAGCGAATTTTGACATGCACTGGTCCTCCTAGGTCACAATTATGTAGATAACTAGATTGGTAGGAGAACACTTCACAAAGCTCAAATATAACATGTGACATTAAAATTTCAAATGAGCTCATGCATGTGTGAAAAGAGGCATATAAAAATAGAATCCATTTAATCAATACAAAATCCAACTACTCCATAAAAACATGGTAAAGAACATTTTAAGGATTGATAATCTAAACCAAAAGTTCTAGCCACATGGAAGCATAAAAGATGGGATTCAAACACAAGTATATGCCACATAATGTGTGTCAAACAAAATATACACAAAATAAATTTTTTTTGAGTTTTTGACATTTTTAACTAAAAAAAATATATACTCAAAATAACACACAAAAATCATTTGTATTTTTCATTAAGCTTAAATGAAAGAAATAAAACACAAATGATAAAAAAAAATATTTTTGAATTTTTCATTTAATTCAAACAAAAATAAACAAATATAATACAAAATGATAAATAAAAATCATTATTCTAGCATGAGATATGTGATGAAGTAAGGACTAGAAAATGATTAAATAAGCATACATTTAACATGATAATATAGCTTGAAGCACAAAAGCTAAAGTATGCAAACACTAACACATTCATCGTTTAGATTTAGCAAGGGAGGAAGCATGTGAAAGTAAATGAGATTCAAACGTCCTATTTTGCAAGGCAACTGATATGCCCCAAGTGTAACCTCGGCCTTGAGACACCAACCTCGGCTTGGGCCGAGATATTGATCGACCCTAGATAAGCCATGGGCCCACGATATCATCCCTCGGCCAGACCGAGGTTGGCCCAGGCCGACACTATCACCTACATTTTCAGTGGACACTACGCGCATCGCAGGCATCAACAGCATCCTCATAAACCTGGGTATGGCAACCTCGGCCGAGAGTAGGCCGAGGTGACAAGGAGACTTGGTAACCTTCAACATGGAACCAGTCCAACCTCGGCTTGGGCCGAGGTGACAAGAAGCCTTAGTAATCGTAAGCATGCTGCATGTCCAACCTCGGCTGGGGCCGACCCCAGCATAATGTCTTGGCTGAGATCAGGTCGAGGCTCCCTATGACACATCTCGAATTGAACGGACATCAAGCCTTTACAGCTCGGCCTCTCTCAGGCCGAGGTCATCCACCAATATGGCGGCCGAGCATCTGTTGACATTTGGATAAGGACACATGGGCACAAATCAGTTGTAACAAGATTATTCTCCACACATGGGGAGAATATTTCATCATTATTCCTTACAGGTGACAGTGACAGATGGCACACCCACATTGGTGAGGCTACCACACACATGCTCATTACATGCATGGGGGGTACATTACACCCCCTAGGCACTATATATAGGGATCATCCCCTACCTTGCAAAAGGATCCAAAATATTAAACCCTAGCTAAAACTCTGTCTAAATCTATAGTAGAGAGAGAAAGCTTGAGAGATTGTATCCATGGCCATTAGTGCCTTCATTCAGTGATATTACTCACACACACTCACAGTGGACGTAGGCCAAATTGGCTAAACCACTTATATTCCGGTGTTGATTCCCCTTATCCTCATCTCATTCTCTTCTCTTTATATAACTGTGCTGCCATTGTTATTCTTATATTGAGCTTGGAAACACCTTAACTGGTGGTGCTAATTCCAGCATCATCATTTTGGCACCGTTTGTGGGAACGAGAAGCTTTCTCTTCATCTTCTTCAGCTTAACCTCATCGGAGACTCTGGTGGTGAACCAGGAACCACCCCTTGCATGGAGCTGTTTCACCATTGAAAGAGTTCCTTTAAGGTATTAAGCTCACTTGCTACTCAATCTCTATAGTGTTAACATATGGCACCAGACTTACCACCACCTCTTCCGCCACCCGGGGGTGGAGGGGCTAGTTCCAGTCAGGATCCTCCCCAGTCCGAAATGGCGGAGGTAGCAGCAGCCTTGAAATCTTTAGCTGCAACACAACAAGCCATGAAGGAGAAATTTGCCCAGCTCAGTCAAACCATGATGATGAGGCCACCTGGAGTCTCACCGAACATGATCACTCCGGCGACAGTTCAGCCCCATCCTGACACTAGGGGACCACCCCAGGCGCCGATGAAGGACCAACCTGCACCCCAGCGGAGAAGGGACGTTGCTGACCCTAGGCGCTTGCGCCTGGGGAGGCAGGGAAACCCTTGCCCAGAGGACAGGTATGATGACCTAAAAGTTGAAGAAGCCCCAGAAGACTGCTGGGAGCCGTATGAGGTGTCAAATGACACTATACGACCTCTTACGCAGAGTCAAGGATGTGTCGGCCGAAGAAGAGAAGAGGCCCAACAAAGAGGGTCGGCCTTTGACAGGTTGAGCAGAGGGTTGGCCTTCGTGAGGCTGGGCCCGGTGAATGACCTAAGACACAGGCTATCAAGGCCGAGGAGCGGAGAAGGCTCTCAGAGAGGGGGTAGGCAAGGTCGGCCAGACCAAGGCCGACCCTATGGAGAAAGAGCCAGGGAACAGGAAGAGGTCAACAGTCAACGTGTTGTGGCTGAGGAACCCTCTGTCCATCGCAGGGAGGTGGAAGGGGATAACCTCAGCCAAGTTGATGACAGAAGACCCTGGAATGATTCTATCCAACGCCTTGAGGAGAAGACATGAGACCTCATTAAAAGCGGGGACCCATTGCAGAGGGGTTACTCAGAGGGCTCCCCATTTGTGGCTAGGATAGTGGGGTTCCCAACCCCAGCCAAGTTCAAGCCTCGTATAATGACTCCCAAGTATGATGGCAACACTAACCCTGTGCACCATATCGAGATGTATCAGTCGGCAGCAGACATTTACTCGATACCTGATGAGATAAAGTGTAGGGCCTTCTCAGGGACATTGACAGGGGCAACTCATAGTTGGTTTACCTCCCTTTTGAAGAACTTAATTGAGAACTTCAAAGGCCTGGCTGAGCAGTTCATCCACAACTTCTGCTTTGGGGTAAGACCCCAAAAGAAGACTACCCACCTGCTGTATGTCAAACAGGCCAAGGGTGAGAGCCTAAGAGACTACATAGCAAGATTCAACAAAGATAAATTGGAGGCGGAAGATTATGAAGAGAGCATAGCCATGACCGCCCTTATAGGAGGCCTCCAGAAGGGGAAGCTACTGTGGAAATTGGCGGAAGACCCCACAGGTCTATGGCGGAGCTGCTGGAAACCACAGGGAAGGTGATGAATGCTGAAGAGGCGATGGCAGCCATATATGAGGAGGAGAACCGTGATGGTACTGGGAGGTCCCAAAGCAAGAAAGAGGGGAAGAAGAGGTCAGGTGATGACAAGTTTTCTCATTACACTCCTCTGACTATGAGTTGTGAACACATCCTTAATGAGATTAAGACTGACCGGACTCTGAGGTGGCCGAAGAAACTGAAGGCCCCACCACATAAGAGGAACAAAAACCTATGGTGTGAGTTCCATCAGGATCACGGCCATGTTACAGATAGATGCTTCGCTTTAAAGGATGAGATTGAGAAGATACTGAAATATGGAAAGCTGAGGAAGTATGTGGACGGCAAGGCTCCAAAGGGTGTAAGAGAAGACCCTAAGAAGAGAAGAAATGACATATGCCGTGGTGATGTCCCGGCCAGAAGGCACGATGATTCAGAGGGAGATGATGAAGACGACCCGGATCTTTCGACAAAGGACGACAACACCCCGGTGAAGAGGGTCGGTATGATCTCCTTTGGTGTTAGCACCATATGTGGGGGATTTGCAGGAGGTGGCTCTGAGGTAGCCGATAGGAAGGCTCATGTAGCAGAGGCCAGATCAGTGGCCAAGCCTGAAGTTGTGAATCTAACGTCTTCCGATATCGTGCAGAAGAGGAAGAAGGTAGACATGGACACCCTCGTAGTGGGGTTCTACAGACGCGACTTCAAGGGTATCTTAGCCCCCCATGATGACCCTTTGGTCATAACAACAAGGGTGCATGGGTGCGAGGTAGGGACGATCCTCATAGACGGGGGATGCTCAGCAGACGTGATGTTCTGGCCTTGTTTCAAGAGCTTGGGTCTTAGCAGGGCAAGGCTGGTGCCCTACCATCACCCATTGATAGGCTTCAGTGGTGAAAAGGTGCACCCCTTGGGCATGTATGAAATGGATGTACGGATGGGGGATGAGTGGCCTAAGAGGCTGACCAAGAAGATAAACTTTTTCGTCATGGATGAAAACGTTTTCTCGGCCTACAACCTCATCGTAGGAAGGGTGGCCCTCAAAGAGTTTGAAGCCCTGCCATCGACGGTCTATCAGATGATAAAATTCCCGACTCCTTATGGAGTAGGGGAAGTGCAAGGGGACCAGACCACGGCACGGGAGTGTTACTTCAACTCGGCCGAAGAGAGAGAGGCCCATAAGAGAGCAACCACCACTTACAGCATTGACACTCTTGACCCAAGAGACGAAACAAAATTGAAGAAGGGTGAGGTCGTGGAAGAGGTAGAATCCATCATCCTCAATGAGGATGAGCCAGAAAAAACAGTCCAGGTCGGTAAGGCCCTAGAGCCAGGAATCAAGGAAGAGCTGATAAACTTCCTCAGGAGGAGACGGAGTGTCTTCGTATGGAGTCACGCAGACATGCCTGGCATCGACCCTGAGGTCATGAGCCACAAGCTCAATGTGGACAGAGATGCCAAGCTAATCAAGCAGAGACGAAGAGTCTACTCCAGGGAGAAGTACGACGTCATCCGGGAAGAAGTAAAAAAGTTGGAAGAGGCTGAATTCATAAGAGAGGTTACCTATCCGGAGTGGCTTTCAAATGCAGTCATCGTGCCTAAGGCCAATGAGAAGTGGCGAATGTGTGTAGATTTCACTGACCTAAACAGGTCTTACCCAAAAGACAGTATCCCTTACCTAGGATAGACCAGGTGGTGGACGCAACGGCAGGGCACGAGCTCATGAGCTTCATGGACGCTTATTCAGGCTACAACCAAATCTTCATGGATGCTGAAGACTCTGAGAAGACAGCCTTCATTACTGACAAAGGGACGTACTGCTACAAGGTGATGCCCTTCGGTCTGAAAAATGGGGGGGCAACGTATCAACGTCTTGTTAATAAGATATTCGAGGAGCAAATAGGTAAGACCATGGAGGTGTATGTGGACGATATGCTAACGAAGAGCTTGAAAGCCTGCACTCACATAGCGGACCTTGAGAAGACCTTCGATGTCATGGACTCGTACAGAATGAAGCTCAACCCAGCGAAGTGTGTCTTTGGGGTAGGAGCCGGGAAGTTCCTGGGGTTCATCGTTAATCAGAGGGGAATTGAAGCGAACCCTGAGAAAATTAAGGCATTGCTCGACATGAAGACTCCTAGGAGTATCAAGGATGTCCAGAGACTCACCGGAAGAGTGGATGCCCTTAACAGGTTTGTTTCTAGGGCAACGGACAAGTGTCTTCCATTCTTTAAAGTTCTAAGAAAGGCCTTCTAGTGGGACGAAGAGTGTAAAAAAGCCTTCAACCAACTCAAGTCCTACTTAGGGTCTCCCTTACTGCTGTCTCGGCCCATCATGGGGGAAAGGTTATTTGTTTATCTGGCAGTGTCTGAATCAGCCATCAGCGCGGCCATAATACGGGAAGAGGATGGGGTCCAGAGGCCTGTGTACTTCAACAGTAAGGCTCTTCAAGGGTCTGAACAGAATTATCCCCGAATGAAGAAGTTGGCTTATGCCTCAAGGAAAATGAAGTCTTACTTTCAAGCTCACTCCATGGTAGTCCTCACTGACTCCCCACTAAGGCAGGTTCTGCACAAACCTGAGAAGTCCGGAAGATTGATGACCTGGGCCATCGAACTGGGAGAGTATGATCTTACCTACCAGCCTAGGACAGCCATCAAGGGGAAGGCCCTCGCAGATTTTGTTGCAGAATTCACCTGGGAAGAGGCTGATAGAAGTTTGGAAGAGGCCGAGACAGAGAAAGGCTTGGATGACGGCGAAGAGACGAACCGTAGTGTCTTCCGAGATTCGAAAGAAACTGCACCAAATGTCTTTCAAGGCCGAGAAGAGGTCGTCCCAGGCAAAACCCGGAGAAAAGTAGAAGAGAACGAAGAGGATTGATACCTCTTCAAGAAGGGGGTTATGAGAGAAGGGGTCTTCTCATCAGATGCAAACGTATGGAGCCTCTTCGTTGATGGATCTTCCTGTGACAGTGGAAGCGGCGCGGGGCTAATACTCTCGGCTCCAGATGGCGCCAACATTGAGTACGCCTTGAGATTCAACTTCCAGGCCTCAAACAACGAGTCCGAGTATGAGGCCATGATAGCAGGTCTCTTATTGGCAACAACTCTTCGAGTAAAGCGACTCCTACTCCATAGCGACTCAAGGTTGGTTGTCAATCAAGTGTTGGGGGTATACGAGGCCAAAGACGAAAGGCTTGCCAAGTACTTAAAGAAGGTAAGAAGGTTGTTAGAGTATTTTGAAGAAGCAAAGTTGAAGAGAGTGCCTCGGCTGAGCAACAACCCCGCTGATGCATTGGCAAGGCTGACCTCGGCAATGAAGACAGATTTGGGAAGGACCATTCCAATCGAGGTCTTAGTAAAAGCAAGCATCGAGGAGGACGAGGTATGTAGCCTTTGTCACTATGTGAACCTGGGAAACTCATGGATCGACTCGCTCGTCAAATACCTAAGAGACAGAGAGCTACCTGAGTCCAAGATGGAAAGGAGAAAGCTGAGGTACAGGGCTGCCAAGTTCTCAATAGTAGGAGACGTCTTGTACAAAAAGGGGTTTCTATTGCCTCTCCTCAGATGTGTGCATCCCATCGAAGTACCCCAGGTCTTATAGGAGGTTCATGAGGGTTCTTGTTCTAGCCACATAGGGGGAAGGCCCTTAGCCAATAGGATCATCACTCAGGGATACTGGTGGCCTACCTTGTCTAAGGACACTGTAGACTATGTGAAGAGGTGCGACAAATGTCAAAGGTTCGCCACTATCCCTCATCAACCCCATCAGCCTATGATGTCAATCTCTTCTCCATGGCCATTTGCGGTGTGGGGAATTGACTTAGTAGGACCTTTGCCAAGAGCTGTCAATAACTATAGGTTCTTGATAGTTTCCATTGACTACTTTTCAAAGTGGGTGGAGGCAGAACCGATGATAAAAATTACAGAGCAGAAGACCTTCCAGTTCATTTGGAAGAACATCATATGCAGATATGGCCTCCCAAACACTCTCATCTCAGATAATGGGACTCAGTTCAAGAACTCCTCCTTAGAAAAGTATTGCCTAAGAGTGGGGATTAAGAAATTCTTCTCATATCCTGGTTGACCTCAGGCAAACGGCCAGACCGAGGTCACAAACAGAACAATCTTGGACGTAATCAAGAAGAGGTTAGAAGATGCGAAGGGGAGATGGACAGAAGAGGTCTACGCAGTGTTATGGGCCTACAGAACCACGACAAGGACATCAACAGGAGAAACCCCATTCATGTTGGCACATGGCTCAAAGGCCGTCATACCAACGGAAGTAGGACTTACAACTCATCGGATTCAGACCTACGACCCTGACAGCAATGAGGAAAAGAGGAGGCTAGACCTGGATCTTATCGAAGAAAAAAGGGAAGACGCAGAGGCCAGAAAAGCAGCCTACCAGCAGAGGGCAGCAAAATTCTACAACCAGAGGGTGAAGTCAAGACCCATTGCAGTGGGAGACCTAGTGCTAAAGAAGACCCTACAGAAGGCAAACAAGCTACACCCAAACTGGCATGGCCCCTACAAAGTAACGGAAGAGGTTGTGCCTGGCACTTACAGGCTATAAAACCTAGAAGGAGAACCTTTCACTAACCCATGAAATGCTGACCATCTCAAGAGATATTACATATGATGTTGCATAGAATTTTATGTAAATGTACTATTTTACTGAGAAGAGGTTATTAATAAAGATCAGTTTCCATATCAGTTCTTGCTTCGTTCTTTAGACCAAAAATTTATTATGGGAATAACATCTTAGGTGATGACCTCAGACCCTCATAACATCACTCGGTGGTGACGAGGTATGAGCTCAGACACCTTAACAGATGACCTCAGACTCTTAATATCATTAACTTGGTGAATTGAGGATAACATCTTAGGTGATGACCTCAGACCCTCATAACATCACTCGCTGGTTACGAGGTCTAAGCTCAGACACCTTAATAGATGACCTCAGACTCTTAACATCATTAACTTGGTGAATTGAGGATAACATCTTAGGTGATGACCTCAGACCCTCATAACATCACTCGCTGGTGACGAGGTCTGAGCTCAGACACCTTAGCAGATGACCTCAGACCCATAACATCATTAATTTGGTGAAATTTATTATGAGGCTAACGTCTTAGGTGATGACCTCAGACCCTCATAACATTACTCGGTGTTGAAGAGGTCTGATCTCAGACACCTTAACAGATGACCTCAGACTCTTAACATCATTAACTTGGTGAATTGAGGATAACATCTTAGGTGATGACCTCAGACCCTCATAACATCACTCGGTGGTGACGAGGTCTGAGCTCAGACACCTTAACAGATGACCTCAGACTCTTAATATCATTAACTTGGTGAATTGAGGATAACATCTTAGGTGATGACCTCAGACCCTCATAACATCACTCGGTGGTGACGAGGTCTGAGCTCAGACACCTTAGCAGATGACCTCAGATCCTTAACATCATTAATTTGGTGAAATTTATTATGAGGCTAATGTCTTAGGTGATGACCTCAGACCCTCATAACATCACTCGGTGGTGAAGAGGTCTGAGCTCAGACACCTTAACAGATGACCTCAGACTCTTAACATCATTAACTTGGTGAATTGAGGATAACATCTTAAGTGATGACCTCAGACCCTCATAACATCACTCGGTGGTGACGAGGTCTGAGCTCAGACACCTTAGCAGATGACCTCAGACCCTTAACATCATTAACATGGTGAAATTTATATTGAGGATAACATCTTAGGTGATGACCTCAGACCCTCATAACATCACTCGGTGGTAAAGAGGTCTGAGCTCAGACACCTTAGCAGATGACCTCAGACCCTTAACATCATTAATTTGGTGAAATTTATTATGAGGCTAACGTCTTAGGTGATGACCTCAGACCCTCATAACATCACTGACGCGACTTAATATTTGTCTTAAAAGTATGTATTTATCTAGACTCAAGTGCAAGCCTTGTCGCTCAAGTAATAACCCGGTAAGTCGGGATCGTCTCCACAGGGATCAAAATTGCCAAACACTAACAAGAAAAATTACCAAACCTTGAAATGATTTCTTAAAAGAAATAAAAAGATGATTGATTTTTGGGAAAATTTCTAACAATTTACTTATGAAAAACAATTGGAAATTAACAGCGAAACTTGGGTTTAACAATTTAGAGAAAATTAGGGTAGGGTACAATTCCTCAATCCTTAACAAATTATCCTTTAGAATACTAGAATTATAAATCAAAATTCTTGATTAAATCCAGTCCTTATAATCTCTAAGCATTACATATATGAGGTTCAAGCCCGCATCATATGAAATCAAAGATCAATATAAAGCGGTGAACGACAAATTATACATACAAAGCATTCTTAAACATCTCAAGTACCTAGGGCAAGAGAGATTAAAAGATATGACAATGCATATATGATTTTCATTCATGATTCAACCAATATTTTCATTTATCTTCTAATTTTCCATACAAATAATTTGTATTAGGATTGAGTTCATGTACCCCAACCCTTGAGAAATTAGCTACTCATGATTTGATTGAAAAACAAATTTACATATGAAATTATGAAACTGCAGAACATGGTAAGAAATTTGCAAAAATTAAAACAAAAGAGAATAGAATGATATTACTTGAATTCAGCACAAAAACGGAATTGAGATTCAGAATACAAACTAGGGTTCATGCAAATCTTGAAGGAAATGGAAATTTGACCTAAAAATCTGATCTAAAAACTCTCATTAAAACTCTCAACCCTTGTCTCCTTCAAATTATTTAAAACTTGGCTTTTTATAGCACAAATCATCCAAAGTCGGTTTCCAAATGTGCTTGCGGAACAAGATTCACAGCTAGCACTCATCAAATCTGCACAATAAATGGCAAATTAATGCCAGGCTTTCGCATGCCCGGATCGGTCCGGGTCTTAATCGGATCGGTCCGATATCCATCGGATCAGTTCTTTTATTTTCTTCCTGATCGGTCCGTTCGTGATCGGATCGGTTCGATTATTGCTCCCATCGATTTGCCATCCATCCGGGTTGCACTGGACTTGGGCAAATCGAATCGGTCCGACTCCTACCCGGATCGGTCCGAATTTCATCTTCTTGGACATTTTCCTTGCAGCTTTGACTGGCCATATCTTCTTATCTAGACCTCCGATTTGGATGTCGTTTCTTCCTATGCTCTTGTGAACTCATTCTCTTCAACTTCCCTTTTGGTGTCACTTTCGAATTCTGAATGGAATTACACTTTTGCCCTTAGACATTTCTTGCTTGAATCTTTTCTTTTCTTTTGGATTCTTTCTTGCATTCCATTCCTGTAAACTTCATCCAACTTATACAAAACCTAGGGAAAGTTGTTAGGAATAGACAATGGAGTGATATGGCATAAAAATGGCTCAATTACATTGTTCGAGATATTAAAATCACTAAATTATGGAGCTAAATTCTGAAGAATTTATGCTTGGTCAAATCCCCCTAACTTAGGACTTTGCACGTCCCGGGCAATGTATTTGAATCTAACCAATATTCATCTCTCGAAAACTTCTTTATTGAAATAGTATTCCACTTTCGCAGGCATGCGATTGCATTTAGCATACGCAACAAGCCTTTAAACCTCTAGGTTACCCTAGTAGGACGAGTTTTGTCTCGTGAGGGTTTACAGTGAATTTACCCACAAAATTTTTTATTGACTCAAATAAATATCAAAATACCTAAAAATTGTACAATTTAAACTTTTCTAAAAATAATCACCATAAATTCATATTCAACTGTCTCAAACCATAGTGTGTGTGTGCAAAGCCAAAAATTAAACCTCAAACTTCCACCGATTGAGCATCACGTAACTTTTCGAAAATTCGTTTTGATTCAAATTCTTACGGATTGCACTCACAAACGAATTATTCGGATTGTGGTTGTTTTTCTCTCGGTATGCATGATATAAAGAGTAAATATAATGGACACAAATTCATGCATACAAATTTGAAAAGAAAGAAATTTATGGTGAAAAGATCTCATCATCGGAATACAGTTATTTGGAAACGGGAACATCACCTCTAATTCACACCATTTAATCTCTCATATTATCTTTTCATGTCTTAGCTCTCCACGCGGTAATTAATTTCGTAATTCGGACTCAGTTAGGACTTTTCAGGTTAAAAAGTGTAAAGGGTAAAAATGGGAATGGATGGAATGTTCGGAATTGGAAAATGTCTTTATGATGTCTATTTGTGCTTTTTTCGGGCGTTTGCTCATTTTCTCTTTTTTTTTCTATTTTTGTTGAGCATTTTTTTTCTTGCCCCTTTTTGTTGCACAATTTGGACTTACTTGATGAATTTTCTCAATTTTCACAATTCTGGGCTATTTGGTTTTTCGGGTTATCAAACGAAAGGAAAATATTTTATTAGGCTCAACTTGGGATGCAAAAGGATAATTTTTTTTTCACAACTTTATTTTGGCTAATATTTTTGGGTAGCAAATGAGGGCCTACTTCATTGTCCAAATTGCTAATCACATTACCATATGCATCTCGAGATTAATTAAGTTTAGAGATATATTTAGCACGAATTTCGAGATAACATTTCACACATTTCCCATAACCGATCAAAACAAAGGATTGAGATCATCAATGACTTATTAAAATGCTGAAAAGAACTTTGCGTTAATCATAAACTCGGATTGATTTAAAAACTCATAAAAAATTGAAAGGCTCGAAATCTCACCGGGTTGGACTAATCTCCACACTTATTCGTAAAGTCGTAAATTTTCTTTCAATTTCCATCTTCGGTCAATTTTGGCTTGGTGCAATTGAGATTTAACAATTTGAGACTTTAAATAGAATAAAAGTGATATTTTTGAAAAATTTAAATTCCAATTTTTATTTATTTTGAGCAAAAATATTTTTGGCTTTTTCAACATTTTTCAATTTTTTTTTAATAGAATACATATATATGAATATAAGCGAAGTTTTGTGAATACGCACCTGTCATCCCCCCTAACTCAATGATTTGCATTGTCCTCAATCAAATAGAGAAGAGAGAAAAAGAAGACAACATAAAGAGTGCGATAAATAAAACAAGCCAATATCATATTAAGACTGTAGATTACAAACAACCTGTGGAAATAACTGTGTAAGCAAAACTACAAACATAGGGATAAAAATCCTAACAAGGGAAGGGTATCCTAAGGGGCGGGTGGGGGATGGGAAGTACTAGGATCATATGGATTATAATAGTAGGGAGGAAGAGGGGCCTCGGGTCCCGCTTGGAGACGATACAAGTCGGCCTGCATACGCAGGACCAAACTCATGTCCCTCTCGTAGGAGGACACATGTGCGTCAAAACGCGTCTCAAGAGAGAGAACGCGCTCATGCAAGACCGGATCCTCCGAAACGTAATCCGGATCCGCCGTCTCATCATATTCTGCCTCTTCACCCTCCGCCATTTCCACGTCCTCTTCAGCGACGTTCTCCTCTTCATCGTCGTCCTCCTCACTAGAATCGTCGTTGTGCCGAGCACGGACGAGATGAATTTGCCGCTCACTTCGAGTGCGGGAATCTTGTCCTAAAGGTTTAGGAAGGTTGACAAGATCCTAAGGTGGTGCGATACCGGCATCCCGAAGCATGGAGGTGATGAGTCGACCATACGGAAGAGGAGTGCGGTCCTTTTTAGCATAGGCCACAAAAAGGATATCGGTGTAAAATGTTCGGGCCAAATTGATCACAGTCGCCGGGTCGAATAGATGATATACCATGGTGGTTTGGCGAGGCCTCATCGCCGAATCATTAGAAGTTTGCAAAATGTTGGCACAAACGATATGGAAAGTCAATCGTGCCTTGTCGGACAAGCGGCCGACGGGAAATGTCTTGGTGGTCCAAACCGCACCGGGTTGGATTCGCAAGATACAAACTTCTTTTTTGAGGACGGGATCGGGACTTGGATAATCAAATTGGTCCGGAGTGAGCACACCATATGATTCGAGTTTTCGCACCACGAGATCAAGTGAGAACGGGATAGGGATGGAATCCACAAAGGCTTGGGATTCAAATTCAGCGGTACGGACGAGAGATCCGTAAAACTGACGAACTTCATTTTCCCAAACGGCCTCATATGGTTCATTAAAGAAACGGCACCAACCCCGTGACAGAAAAAGGGCGGTGACAGAATTGGGCATTTGATCCCATAACACTTGTCGCTCGATATGGATTTTGCGTGTAGGGCTGAAAAATTTTCTGCACCAATTGGTTTCTTGGCGGGAACGATACTCTCCATTTCCATTGGGGAGAACTTCAATGGAGGTATATTTCTGGGGAGCAGCCATTAGTATGGAGGAAGGAGATAGCTATGGAGATATAAGAGAGAAGATAGGTGGAGGTGTGAAGAAAATGGGTAGGGGGAGGTATGTATTTATAGGAATGAGTGGGTGAAATGGAGGGAATGAATGGGTGGGAAATGAATGGACGAAATTTTGAAGGAAGGGCTGGATTGGGTGAAGTGAAAGGGTGGGGATTGAGGAGGTGGATCGAAGAGGTGTGTCTCTTGGGAAATGAAATCTGCAGAAAATCGGACCGATCCGGTTTTGGGCCGGACCGATCCGCCTCACCGGATCGGTTCTTTTATTACCCCGGACCGATCCGATTGACCGGATCGGTTCTTTTATCTCCCCGGACCGATCCGGATGCTGCATTCCAGAATTCTTCTTCTCTCTTCCTAGAAATGCTCAAACTCAACTCCAAAGGGGATTTTTCAAGCATAAATTCACACCAAGTGATTTTTCAAGCATAAATTCTTAAGGAGCTAAAGTTAGGGGGATTTTTCAACCTTGCATACTTCCAACTAACCTCGCAACTCATTGATAACGAAACAACCCGCACCCTTCGGATTCTCAACCCTCCGAACGGATTCTAACCTATAACTTCTACATCCTACGACGCATATGTACAACACTCACCCCATACATGTCGGGGGTGCGACGACCTCACTCTCTTTTTCAATCAATCCCCATAAATGGGGTCCGACAACCAGATTGTGTCGGCTTCTTTAACCATGGCTTCCAAATAAGGCTTGAGACGATGCCCATTGACTTTAAAAGTGTTTCCCCCTTTCTCATCTATTATTTCAACTGCTCCATGGGAAAATACCTCTTTCACAATGTACGGACCAGACCATCGTGACCGCAATTTACCGGGAAACAAGTGCAACCTCGAGTTGTAGAGAAGTACTTTTTGTCCCAAATGAAACTCTTTCTTACGAATGATTCCGTCATGAGCTCGTTTCATTCGGTCCTTGGAAATTTTAGCACTTTCATACGCATCATTGTGCATTTCTTCCAACTCATTCAACTGAAGTTTACGTGTTTCACCGGCTTTATCCATTTTGAAGTTCACCCTTTTGATAGCCCAATACTGTGACACCCCGACTAATTAAATACCGGGTAGCTACTCCTTTATTAAATTAATTCAAAATGCCAAGTTGGTCCAGTTAATAGCATCACTGTCGAAAACATTTTAATGATTACTAACCACCTAGTATTTAAAGAAGTAAGTGCCAAATTTTAATTAAAGTCCGATTAACATGCAACAAGTGTAATAAAGAATAAAAACACCATTCACCATAATGAAGTAAATAGAATAACCATCACAAAACGTAAATAAAGTCTGGAGGAAAAACTCCTCACTACAAATCCCACAACTGATAAATAAACTGAATACTAAATCAATACATGCCGAAGTCTGAAAACTGTAATGGAAATGTAACTCTAATAGAAATGGGCAACATGCCCTACAACTGATAGATAATGAAGCTGGAATCCAAGTGAATAGAGGCGTCTACAAGCAAATCCCTGTAGCTTCCACAAACAGCTACAGCTCGTCACCTGAATGAGAATCCTATGCTTGGTGTCCTTGTGGCTGGGCACCTAAAATGGTTTTACAAAGAAAAATAGATTTGAAAAGCAAACGGGTCAGAGCCCGAATGTGGAGTTATATTTTAAAAACCTGCAAGTGCTTTAAAATCATTTAAAACATTAAATGCAAAGTACATGTTAGGACGTGCACTCACATGATATTCTCACCTCTCGTTTAACTGTGCACTCCTAACGTAAGTACCCATCTAGAGTGATACAAACTACTAGCTAAGTGACAACATATCTAGCTAGACTATTATAGATCTTACCCTTATTACTCGGTTCTATTAACATTATAACGCTCGTAATTAAGTAGGGGTTTAACGTAAACTAAGATGCTCAATATGCAATATATATATCACTATCAGTTAACTCGCTATATTTCTCGAAGCAATACCGTAATTATATTCACAACATTAACATGAAGGTTCCCACTAATTAAGTGTATATTATTCACATCATAAATATACAATATAAGCACCCCGAGAACTAAGCTGCGGTGCACACATACTCTGCTATCCATCCCGGTACATCACGTACATAAGGATTACATATTCCGAATCTCTCAGGAATAGTTCACAGATAACAACATCACAAACAATGGAGGCGAACACAGTCACATCACATAGGTCACGCACATACCTACGCTCCTACGATCAGCGGACTTATTAATATCCCAATAAGTCTTTCTATGACCTATGTTCATCAAGGTAACCAGTCTAAATCCGGGCAACACAAGGATTAGAGGGCCCTAAGCGAACGCAAACCTCCCGTGATAGCAAGTATGGTAGGTATGTCATACACATAATACATATACCAATAAGTAAACACACGTCTTAGAAATCCCGTAGTTTAATCGTAGTACATATCGCATTCTCGTACCAACTTATAATATCTACAACTTATATTATTCCGGTTTGTAATTATACGCGCCATAATTCATTCTCACGTCGTAGTAGACACTCACGTCTCAACCCAAACCGTCCATTTAATATAACTCTCGTATATAATTTCCTTCTCATAAATACCCAAAAGTCCCAATTCTATCATTACATCATCATCGAAATGTTATCTATATCCTCGAACAAGTTTACGGGACTCCAAAAATCAAAACAGTCCAAAAAGGACCAAACTGTCAACTCATTAGAAGTCTCGTTCGAATGAGGGTGTTCGAACGAGATTCCAGTTCGTTCGAACGAACTGTACCTTCTAACGATATCTCGTTCGAACGAGATATCGAACGAAATCCCTTCTCGTTAGCAGCGACTGGTCCACTCGTTAGAAGCTCGTTCGAACGAGTTCGTTCGAACGACCTGGGTAGGGGCTTCTAACGACCTGCCAGTTTCGTCCCAGATTTTCTTAGTTACGTTTTTCATCCATTTTTACTCCTCAAATCTTCTCCAAAGTTGGTCCCAACAATGTTTTAAGTTCTCTAATCATCCTAAAACATGCTAAGGTCATAAACTAACATCTTTTAAGGCTTTATTGCACCCTATACATCATTAAATCACAAGATTCTATATTTTCCCCCAATTTTTATAAGAACATGAACCCTAGATCTTTATCATCATCAAATCCCCGAATTAAATCCGTTTTTGTTACAACCAACATACATTAATACAAGAATAATCATCTCTATGTAATTCTACATGCGATTTGTCCTCAATATTCAAGTTCTAAATCCAATTAACATGGGTTTTCATTCAACTTTCAAGAACAATTAAAATTCTTCAATTTCTAACATGGAAAGGACATTCTCTGAAATTAAATGGAATAAAGTCACTTGCCTTGGTTGTCTCTGAGTTTGGATGATGGTTTGATAGAGCTTTTCTGCAGAATTTCTTCTCTCCAAGCTTCTTCTCCAATGGTGGCTTAAGGTTGCTAGGGTTTGATTTGGGGAACTTAGAAAACTCTTCTAATAACCTACGTAGCCTTCTAGGTTAATATGGGTAGGTTAGTGGGTTTAGTGGGTTTAATCCACATCAGATTTACATCTCTAATTTTCGTCATTTTTAATTCCTAAAAATACGAAATTACCAAAATACCCTTTATATTGCCGGTACGGCCTAAAAATACCCCGGGACCCAAACTATACCCCCGGCTAGTGTTTTCTGACTATCTCGACCCTTCCGGACGCGTTGGCGCACTCAAAACGACCATACGGATAATAGAAATAAAAATCACTTTTATAATTAACATAATATACCATGACGCGGCGGTCACACGCGTCTCAACAAAATTTCTAAAATGCCGTATATAAATTTCACGACAAATTTCATAATTCCAAATTCATATAAAATTACATATTCACATAATCAAATACCAACTCGCATCTCGTTAGTATTTTTAACCCGAATTAATTTCCAAATAATTCACATTTAATTAATTAATCCCCAAAATAAATACAGCCAAAAGTACGGGGTATTACATACTTCCCCCCTAATAACTGAATTTCGTCCCGAAATTCGAAACTAGAAAGTACCTGCTAAAAATAACTCTGGATAACGTTCGCACATCTCATCCTCGCGCTCCCATGTGGAATCCTCGACATTGTGATGTCGCCACTGAACACGCACTAACGGAACTATCTTTGACCGCAGTTTTCTCTCGCTTCGGTCCAAAATAGCAATCGACCCATCCTCGTAGGAGCTATCCGGCTGGAGATCGATGTCATCCACAACAATGTGAGAATGAGCCAAATTATCTCTAAGGTATTTCCTCAGCGAGGAAATATCGAACACATCGTGAATTCGATGCAAATGCTCAGGTAGTCCAAGTCTATACGCAACCGATCCGATCCGCTCAATAATAGGAACGGCCCCACATACCTCGGTGCCAACTTCCCCTTCTTCCCGAATCGCATAATCCCCTTCATCGAAGATACCCTTAGCAAAACCTGGTCCCCTACTTGGAACTCCCTGAAAAATCTCTTCGCATCAGCATAAGTCTTTTGCGTGTCTTGATCTACCCGAATGCGACTCCGAATCAACTCAATCCTTGCCGAAGTATCCTGAATCACTTCCGGTCCAAGCAGTTTATTGTCCCCCACCTCTAACCAACATGATGGGGAATGACAAGGCCTACCGTACAATGCCTCAAACGGAGCCATGCCAATAGTGAACTGATAGGAATTGTTGTAAGCAAACTCCACCAGTGGAAGGTACTGCTCCCATCCACCCCCAAAGTCAATAATGCACATGCGTAGCATGTCCTCCAACATCTGATTTGTGCGCTCAGTCTGCCCATCATTCTGCGGATGATACGCCGTACTCAACCGCAATTCCGTGCCCATGGCCTCCTGGAAACTCTCCCAAAACCTCGAAACAAATATCTTGTCTCTGTCAGACACGATATTTAGGGGCACACCGTGAAGTCTCACAATCTCTGAAATGAAGAGCTGGGCATACTGTCCCGTAGTGTAGTCAGTCCTTACGGGTAAAAAGTGAGCGACCTTGGATAACCTGTCCACAATTACCCAAACGAAGTCGTGACCCCTCTGCGACGTAGGCAACCCCATGATAAAGTCCATGGATATGCTCTCCCACATCCACACCGGGACTTCCAATGGCTGTAGCAATCCTGCCGGTCTCTGATGATCCACTTTTACGAGCTGACAAGTGGCGCATTTCGAAACAAACTCAGCGATATCTCTCTTCATACCGCTCCACCAATACTGGCGTCTCATGTCTTGGTACATTTTGTCCCCTCCGGGATGTACCGCGAACCGTGAGCCGTGCGACTCTGCCATCACATCGTGTCGCAATTCTTCCCCTTCCGGAACTACCAATCTCCCATTGAAGCATAATCCCCCGTCTGAGCTGACGGTATAGGACTCGGCTCCCTCTGCTAGTAATCGAACTATCTGTTCCTGACAGAACGAGTCATTAGCCTGTGCCCGTACTACCTTCGTGACAATCTGCAGTGTAACGGTTATCACAGCCATGAAAGATCGGGCCACTGCATCGTGGTGTCCCAATTCCTTCCACTTAGCCTTCCACACCTCTGCCACCTCATCTGTTGGCCTACGGCTCAACGCGTCTGCTACCACGTTAGCCTTACCCGGGTGATACTGGATGTCGAACTGGTAGTCCTTCACAAACTCAAGCCACCTACGCTACCGCATATTCAATTCCTTCTGCGTGAATAGGTACTGTAGGGACTTATGGTCCGTGAATAGTTGGAACTTCTCCCCCAAAAGGTAGTGCCTCCAAATCCGTAGGGCAAATACCACTGCCGCCAACTCCAAATCATGCGTGGGGTAATTCTTCTCATGAGGCTTAAGCTTACGGGAAGCATAAGCTATGGCCTGTCTCTCCTGCTGCAATACACCTCCCAGTCCTTGCAAAGACGCATCGGTGTAAACCAAATACTCAACTCCCGGTCTCGGCAATGCTAACACAGGTGATGAGGTCAATTTGTCCTTCAATTCATCGAATGCCAACTGACAGGCATCACTCCAGAGGTATGGCACACCCTTACAAGTCAGATGTGTCAAAGGACCTGCTATCTCTGAGAAGCCCTGAATAAACCTCCTGTAGTATCCTGCTAGACCCAAGAAACTACGAATCTCAGTTGGTGTCGTGGGCTGTCCCCACTCCCTCACCGCTGATACTTTCCCCGGATCAACAGATATTCCCCGGTCGGAAATGACATGTCCCAAAAACTAGACTTCCTTCAGCCAAAACTCGCACTTCTCATATTTTGCATACAACTCGTTCTGACGAAATGTCTGCAAAACCTGCCTCAAATGCTCGGCGTGCTCCTCCTCTGTCTGGGAGTAAACCAGAATGTCATCAATGAAGACAATGACAAACTGATCTAGGAACTCCCTGAACACTCTATTCATCAAGTCCATAAACACTGCTGGAGCGTTGGTCAAACCAAAAGGCATAACCCGAAACTCGTAAGAACCATATCTCGACAAAAACGCAGTCTTCGAGACATCCTCTTCCCTGATACGCAACTGATGGTATCCCGATCTCAAGTCAATCTTCGAGAAGAAAGAAGCTCCTCTCAACTGGTCGAATAAGTCATCGATTCGAGGCAACGGATACTTATTCCGTATCGTGACCTTATTCAACTCTCGGTAGTCCACGCACAATCTTAGTGAACCGTCCCTCTTCTTCACAAACAAAACCGGAGCGCCCCAAGGTGAGGTACTCCTGCGAATAAAGCCCTGGCCTAACAGCTGCTCTATCTGATCCCGTAACTCCCTCATCTCAGCTGGAGCCATACGGTACGGTGCGCGTGCTATAGGTCTCGTACCCGATAGCAAATCTATAACAAAGTCTATCTCTCGACTGGGTGGTAAGCCTGGTATCTCCTGAAACACATCCGAATACTCCCTGACGACTGGGATAGGATCTAAAGGAATCACTACCTCCTTAGAGGTATCCTCCTCAATGTAATACAGATGAGCGGTCGATCCTCCCTCTGGGCGAGGCATCGCCACTACGAACATCTCTTGCCCCGGAATGGCAAAAACAATGCTCCTGCTGAAGCAATCAATCATGGCTCTATAAGCTACGAGCCAATCCATACCGATGATCACATCGTGAACATACATATCTAATACTAACATGTCTGCAGGTAATACCAAGCCACCAATCTCTACTCCCACTCCCCGGCATATAAAGAATATAAGTGACCCACTCCCCAATGGTGAGTCGACACACGTCACTGTGCTCTCTGCCGTAGCTAACAATCCTAAAGCTTTCGCGAAGTGTGTAGCTATAAAACAGTGTGTAGCACCCGTATCAAATAATACCCGACCCATAGTGCCATGGATAGGAAACGTACCCTCAATCGCGGGCGGTGCCTGTGGAACTGCAGCCTGGTGGACGTTGTAGACACGTCCATACTGTAGCTTCCCCTACTGAGCTGGGACTGCTAGAATGGGTGGCAATGCTGCCATCTGTGGCGGTGCGGGACGAGCGGCGGGAAACATAGGCCTCTGTGGCTCCTGGCGAGCACCCTGCTACTGCTGCTGTGGGGCCCTGCCCCTATCAGGACAATCCTGTCGCTTATGACCAGTCTTGCCACAAACAAAACACTTCCCTGGGAAGTTCCCTCCTCTCTGTCCCTGCTGTCCCCGGCCCTGGTGGCTGTTACCGTTCCTCCCTTGGCCCTGCTGGCCCTGGTGAAACTGCTGCCCATTCTGCCCCTGTTGGCCCTGATGGCCGTTTGGACCCTGATGGCCCTGACGGAAACCTCCCTGTCCCTGTCTGTAGTTCCCTGACCGGAACCTCTTATTATCCCCCTGCTGGGAGCTCTGCTCATTCTGTCTCTGCCCCTGACCAGATTGTGCCCCGCTGGCACCATGTCCTCCAGTCCTGCCCTGATGGCTAGACTCCCCCGACCTCTTACCCTCGGCCATATGAAAACGGTGGTCCTGGCAGTGCAACAATTCAGCGTTAACCACATAGGAATAAGTGGCCAACGATAGGTTCCCTAGCAGATGCTGACGGATCCTCCAAGTCAACCCGTCCGTGAACTTCTCAATTTTCTTCTTCTCTGTTGGTATCTCGTCTGGAACGATGTTCAACAGATTCGTGAACTCGGCCTCATACTCGGCCACAGTCTTACCTTCCTGCTTCAAACTCATCAATCTCCTTCTCATTTCCGTGTGAACAGCCGACGGAAAGTACTTGCGGTCAAACCGCACCCAGAACTCCTGAATAGTGAGAGTATCCCTCTCCTACATGGTGGTAATAGACTCCCACCACTGTAGTGCAGATCCGGCTAGCTTGAAAGTAGCTAGCACCTGCTTCTGAACGTCCGTGCACTCATACATCCTTAAGTGGCTCTGCATATCCTTCCTCCATTGACTCGAGATTACCACATCTGAGCTACCTGCAAACTCTGGCGGATGCGCTTTCTGAAAAGCGTCACGTACACGTTCCCAAGCAGACGGGAATGCGTTAGCCTGTACTGGCGCGGCAACCGGCGCCTAAGGTGGTGCCTGCTGAACAACGGCAATGGCGGCATTTACCGCTTGGGCTAATATAGCTGCAACCTCAGTGGCGTTCATCATGCCCTGAACTGGAGCGGGCTGGGGTTCGGGAGTTGCATCCCTGGGAACTCGTCGTGCACGTCGTGGAGGCATCTGAAATAAGAACAAAGTTTATAAGTTCGCTGTTTATAAACTTAAAATAGCTGAAGAACGAAGCATACACAAAAAGAGTACAACAGTCCTAAAATATGGGGCTCTATATCAAAGAAACTTAGCGGAAACATAACAAGCCGTCAGATCCTAAAGGACACTAGAACCTGATGCTCTGATACCACCTGTGACACCCCGACTAATTAAATACCGGATAGCTACTCCTTTATTAAATTAATTCAAAATGCCAAGTTGGTCCAGTTAATAGCATCACTGTCGAAAACATTTTAATGATTACTAACCACCTAGTATTTAAAGAAGTAAGTGCCAAATTTTAATTAAAGTCCGATTAACATGCAACAAGTGTAATAAAGAATAAAAACACCATTCACCATAATGAAGTAAATAGAATAACCATCACAAAACGTAAATAAAGTCTGGAGGAAAAACTCCTCACTACAAATCCCACAACTGATAAATAAACTGAATACAAAATCAATACATACCAAAGTCTGAAAACTGTAATGGAAATGTAACTCTAATAGAAATGGGCAACATGCCCTACAACTGATAGATAATGAAGCTGGAATCCAAGTGAATAGAGGCGTCTACAAGCAAATCCCTGTAGCTTCCACAAACAGCTACAGCTCGTCACCTGAATGAGAATCCTATGCTTGGTGTTCTTGTGGCTGGGCACCTAAAATGGTTTTACAAAGAAAAATAGATTTGAAAAGCAAACGGGTCAGAGCCCGAATGTGGAGTTATATTTTAAAAACCTGCAAGTGCTTTAAAATCATTTAAAACATTAAATGCAAAGTACATGTTAGGACGTGCACTCACATGATATTCTCACCTCTCGTCTAACTGTGCACTCCTAACGTAAGTACCCATCTAGAGTGATACAAACTACTAGCTAAGTGACAACATATCTAACTAGACTATCATAGGTCTTACCCTTATTACTCGGTTCTATTAACATTATAACGCTCGTAATTAAGTAGGGGTTTAACGTAAACTCAGATGCTCAATATGCAATATATATATCACTATCAGTTAACTCGCTATAATTCTCGAAGCAATACCGTAATTATATTCACAACATTAACATGAAGGTTCCCACTAATTAAGTGTATATTATTCACATCATAAATATACAATATAAGCACCCCGAGAACTAAGCTGCGGTGCACACATACTCTGCTATCCATCCCGGTACATCACGTACATAAGGATTACATATTCCGAATCTCTCAAGAATAGTTCACAGATAACAACATCACAAACAATGGAGGCGAACACAGTCACATCACATAGGTCACGCACATACCTACGCTCCTACGATCAGCGGACTTATTAATATCCCAATAAGTCTTTCTATGACCTATGTTCATCAAGGTAACCAGTCTAAATCCGGGCAACACAAGGATTAGAGGGCCCTAAGCGAACGCAAACCTCCCGTGATAGCAAGTATGGTAGGTATGTCATACACATAATACATATACCAATAAGTAAACACACGTCTTAGAAATCCCGTAGTTTAATCGTAGTACATATCGCATTCTCGTACAAACTTATAATATCTACAACTTATATTATTCCGGTTTGTAATTATACGCGCCATAATTCATTCTCACGTCGTAGTAGACACTCACATCTCAACCCAAACCGTCCATTTAATATAACTCTCGTATATAATTTCCTTCTCATAAATACCCAAAAGTCCCAATTCTATCATTACATCATCATCGGAATGTTATCTATATCCTCGAACAAGTTTACGGGACTCCAAAAATCAAAACAGTCCAAAAAGGACCAAACTGTCAACTCGTTAGAAGTCTCGTTCGAACGAGACTGTTCGAACGAGATTCCACTGTCAACTCGTTAGAAGTCTCGTTCGAACGAGGCTGTTCGAACGAGATTCCAGTTCGTTCGAACGAACTGTACCTTCTAACGATATCTCGTTCGAACGAGATATCGAACGAAATCCCTTCTCGTTAGTAGCGACTGGTCAACTCGTTAGAAGCTCGTTCGAACGAGTTCGGTCGAACGACTTGGGTAGGGGCTTCTAACGACCTGCCAGTTTCGTCCCAGATTTTCTTAGTTACGTTTTTCATCCATTTTTACTCCTCAAATCTTCTCCAAAGTTCGTCCCAACAATGTTTTAAGTTCTCTAATCATCCTAAAACATGCTAAGGTCATAAACTAACATCTTTTAAGGCTTTATTGCACCCTATACATCATTAAATCACAAGATTCTATATTTTTCCCCAATTTTTATAAGAACATGAACCCTAGATCTTTATCATCATCAAATCCCCGAATTAAATCCGTTTTTTTTACAACCAACATACATTAATACCAGAATAATCATCTCTATGTAATTCTACATGCGATTTGTCCTCAATATTCAAGTTCTAAATCCAATTAACATGGTTTTCATTCAACTTTCAGGAACAATTAAAATTCTTCAATTTCTAACATGGAAAGGACATTCTCTGAAATTAAATGGAATAAAGTCACTTGCCTTGGTTGTCTCTGAGTTTGGATGATGGTTTGATAGAGCTTTTCTGCAGAATTTCTTCTCTCCAAGCTTCTTCTCCAATGGTGGCTTAAGGTTGCTAGGGTTTGATTTGGGGAACTTAGAAAACTCTTCTAATAACCTACGTAGACTTCTAGGTTAATATGGGTAGGTTAGTGGGTTTAGTGGGTTTAATCCACATCAGATTTACATCTCTAATTTTCGTCATTTTTAATTCCTAAAAATACGAAATTACCAAAATACCCTTTATATTGCCGGTACGGCCTAAAAATACCCCGGGACCCAAACTATACCCCCGGCTAGTGTTTTCTGACTATCTCGACCCTTCCGGACGCGTTGGCGCACTCAAAACGACCATACGGATAATAGAAATAAAAATCACTTTTATAATTAACATAATATACCATGACGCGGCGGTCACACGCGTCTCAACAAAATTTCTAAAATGTCGTATATAAATCTCACGACAAATTTCATAATTCCAAATTCATATAAAATCACATATGCACATAATCAAATACCAACTCGCATCTCGTTAGTATTTTTAACCCGGATTAATTTCCAAATAATTCACATTTAATTAATTAATCCCCAAAATAAATATAGCCAAAAGTACGGGGTATTACAAATACGCTTTGTGTTCGATTTCAACCGGAAGATGACAAGGTTTGCCATACACAAATCGAAATGGGGACATCCCAAGGGGATTCTTGTATGCGGTTCTATAAGCCCAGAGAGCACCAGTCAATCTAAGAGACCAGTCTTTCTGATTAGGATCAACTGTCTTCTTCAAGATATTCTTTATCTCCCTATTAGCAAGCTCGGCTTGGCCATTCGATTGGGGGTGATAGGGGGTGCTAACCTTATGGACAATTCCATACTTCTGCATTAGTTTATCCATCGGCCTATTGCAAAAATGAGTTCCATTATCACTGATTATGGCCTTAGGCATACCAAAGCGAGAAAGTATATTTTCTTGAATAAATTTAATCACCACCTTGTTGTCATTCGTCCTTGTAGCTATAGCCTCTACCCATTTTGAGACATAATCTACAGCGACTAGGATGTATAGAAAACCAAAAGAAGGGGGAAAGGGCCCCATGAAGTCAATTCCCAAACAATCAAACAACTCCAAGACTAAAATAGGGAATGATGGCATCATATCACGGCGAGTAATAGCTCCCATTCTTTGGCATCTATCGCAAGTCTTACAAAAAGCATTCACATCCCGGAAGATTGTGGGCCAATAAAGACCACTTTGAAGGATTTTCAAAGCAGTTTTATTTTTAGAAAAATGACCGCCACATGCTTCCGAATGACAGAATCGAATCACCCCTTGGATTTCCTCATCGGGTACACATCTCCGTATAATTTGGTCTGCACAATACTTAAACAAGTATGGATCATCATAAAAGAACATGCGTGACTAAGTAATGAACCTCCTTCTCTCCTGCGGATTCCAACTAGATGGAACAACTCCAGTGACAAGGTAATTGACTATATCCGCAAACCAAGGGAGAGAAGAGGTAGCAAATAGATTCTCATCCGGAAAATACTCGTCTATGGGAATGGGATCAATAGGTACGTCGGACGAGAGTCGTGACAAATGGTCAGCAACGACGTTTTCTACTCCTTTCTTATCTTGAATCGAGAGATTAAACTCTTGTAGGAGTAGGATCCACCTGATTAGACGGGGTTTGGCATCTTTCTTGCTTAAGAGATATTTCAGTGCCGAATGATCAGTGAAGCAAAGTATAGGCGACCCAACAATGTAAGAGTGAAATTTATCGAGAGAAAAAACGACTGCTAGCAACTCTTTCTCTGTAGTAGAGTAATTAAGCTGAGGTCCAGATAATGTGCGGCTAGCATAGTAAATAACATGAGCTTTATTGTCTTTCCTCTGTCCAAGAACAACCCCAATCGCGTAATCACTTGCATCACACATAAGCTCAAAGGGAAGCGACCAATCCGGAGCTTGCATGATAGGAGCAGAAATAAGCGTGCTTTTGAGTTTATCAAATGCTTCTTGACATGATTTATTCCACTCAAATGGAGTGTCCTTCATGAGAAGATTACTCAAAGGTCTAGCGATGGCGCTAAAGTCTTTGATAAACCTCCTATAAAATCCAGCATGGCCTAGAAAGGACCTCACATCTTTAAGTGATTTTGGCGGGGGTAACTCAGCTATTACTTCAGTTTTTTCTCGATCAACTTCAATCCCCCTAGATGAGACTATGTGGCCCAAGACTACACCCTCGGTAACCATGAAATGGCATTTTTCCCAATTGAGGACTAAGTCTTTTTCCACACATCGGAATAGAACTCTCTCAAGATTAGCTAAACAATGGTCAAAAGATGAACCGAAAATGCTGAAATCGTCCATGAACACCTCAAGACCTTTTTCAATCATATCGCTAAAGAGACTTAACATGCACCTTTGAAAAGTAGCTGGCGCATTACATAACCCAAATGGCATACGTTTATAGGCAAACGTACCAAAAGGACATGTAAAAGTCGTCTTCTCTTGATCAAGAACATCCACTTCAATCTGATTATAACCGGAATACCCATCTAGGAAACAATAATAAGGATGGCCCGCTACTCGTTCAATAACTTGATCGATAAATGGTAAGGGAAAATGATCTTTTCGAGTTACGGCATTGAGCTTTCGGTAGTCAATGCAAACACGCCACCCGGTGGTGGTGCGTTGAGGTATTAATTCTCCCTTAGCATTTTCAACCACAGTCATCCCCGATTTCTTTGGAACGACCTGAATTGGGCTCACCCATTTACTATCCGAAATGGGATATATAATTCCAGTATCTAGCAATTTGATGATTTTCGATCTTACAACATCTTTCATGGTTGGGTTTAATCGCCTTTGCATCTCACGCGAGGGCTTCACTTCTTCCTCAAGATGGATTTTGTGGGTACAAATCAAAGGACTTATACCCTTCAAATCTGCTATGGTCCAACCAAAAGCACTTCTATGTTTTCTCAACACATCTAACAACATACCTTCTTGCCCTTTTTCTAGATGGGAAGACACAACAACAGGAAATGTATCATTCTCACCTAAAAATGCATATTTGACATGGGAGGGTAGTTTCTTCAACTCAAGACTAGGAAATCTATGTTCAGAGGGGACCATGGGTGTCTCCCTCGGAGGCAATTCTTCATACCTAGAAATCCAGTCAACCGCTCTCAAACTCTCAAAACTCTCTTCCTCTTGTAACCAAATTTCAACTCTTCCACCTCTCTCTCAAACTCAGTATAATCACTCATTAGAGTACCACTTTGCCCTAAGCACACTTTCAGAGCATCTCCTCCTATGATTTTTTCAATATTTTCATCCACCACTTCCTCAATAAGATCCACTTCAAGAATCTCGTCCTCATCACCCATTTGGTTAGCGACATTGAAAATATTAGTCTCGAGAGTCATGTTTCCAAAAGTGAGTTGCATTTGTCCATTCCGTGTATTGATCAAAGCATTAGCGGTAGCTAAGAACGGTCGGCCCAATATAATTGGAACATGATTTCTCGTATGGGGAACAGGTTCGGTGTCCCAAATAACAAAATCAACGGGAAAGTAGAACGTATCCACTTGAACTATCACGTCTTCTACAATCCCATGAGGCACTTTGACTGTTCTATCCGCTAACTATAGAGTGATTCGGGTAGGTTTTAAATCACCTAAATCAAGCTTCTTATAGATGGAGTATGGGAGGATGTTTACACTCGCACCTAAATCAAGCAATGCTCTTTCCACTCTCATTTCTCCTATATTACACGAAATGGTAGGTGAACCTGGATCTTTAAATTTTGGTGAAAGATCATTGAGAAGAACTGAGCTCACATTTTGTGCCAAGAAAATATTTTTCTTCACCTTAAGACGTCTCTTGACAGTCAAAAGATCTTTAATAACCTTAGCATATGCTGGAATTTGTTGAATAACATCAAGGAATGGCAAGTTCAATGTTACTTGTTTCAACACATCCAACACCTCGGTACGCGAAGCACCTTTCTGGGGTGACTCTAAGCGTTGAGGAAATGGAGCAGCAGTAGGCAACTTGACTTCAATATCAGGCCCAACTTTCGCATCTTTCAATTCTTTTTCTAAGGAAGGTTTTTCAGACTCGGAAATTTCAGGTTCCTTTGCAATCTCGGGTTCCACTCCATCATCATTCTTCTTTGGCAATTTAGGTGCTAAATCAATCACGCGGCCACTACGAAGAGTAGTAACATCTTGACATTGTTCTTGCAAATCTGATGATGTGGAGCAAACCGTGGGTTGACCTTGAAGAGGTGGTCTTTGGCCTTGGGCTGGAAGTTTACCCTTCTCTTGAGTATTCACCGCAGACTGCAACCTAGAGATGTTAGTATGCATTTCAGCGAACATTCGCTCAAATTTAGCATCTCTCTCTTTTTGGGATTGGATGAATTGATTGAAATTATCTTCAAGAGATCTCCTAGGTGGAGGTACATAAGGACCAGGAGGTGGTACTTGCATAGGATTTTCCACTTGCTGAAATTGAGGGGGTTGTGGTAGAGTCATCTGTGGGTTAGGAACCATCCCTCCTTGGGGTTGTCCATAATTGAACCCGGGATTCCTCCACGATTGATTATATGCATTCCCTTGCTGAGCATTATAATTTCCTCGAAAACCTCCTATTGCATCAACTTATTCAGTGTACATGGCCTTGTATGCAGTAATACTAGGACATCCTTCGGTAGAATGGCCTGCATTACAAATGGCACAAACCTTCTCATTTCCGGCATGTACGGGTCCAGACACATCTCTCAATCGCATATATAGCATATCTCTGAAATTCTTCTCCAATTGGTCAAATTTTCGATCTAACAAAGTGTCCTTGTCCAAGTGATAAATACCGGATGCAGCAGGCAAGTTGGACACTTGTCAATTTCTATTTTGACTATTGGGATCAGAAGTATCCCATGCTTGGGTAGTTTCTGCCACATATTTCAAATGAGCCTCAGCATCACTCGTACTTAACTCCCAAAAAGGTCTCTCGCACATGGTTTGAACAAGTTGTTTAGACGCTACAGTAAGGCCTTGATGGAAAAATGAAATCAGATGATGAGGTTCAAAACCATGATGGGGGCACGCATTAACTAACTCCTGATATCTCTCCCAACACTTATCAAAAGCCTCATTCTCATTTTGACGAAAATCTTGAATTTGGGCTTTAACAGAATTGGTTTTGTGTTGTGGAAATTTTTTTGAGATAAACTTGTTTTGCATATCTCTCCAGGATAAAACAGAATTTGGGGGCAGGGACCATAACCAAGTTTTCGCTTTATCCTTTAAGGAAAAAGGAAAGAGCTTCAACCGGATCACTTCTTGTGGACAAGTTTGATCTCCAAATGTCTCACACGTATCTTCGAATTCTCGTATATGGAGATATGGTTTTTCCGAATCCATCCCATGAAATGTAGGAAGAATTTGGATCATTCCATTCCGAAAGTGGAACTGACCGGCATTATACGGGAGTAAAATGCAACCAGGGGTAACAGTTCTCTCCGGAAATAAAAGATCTTTCATGGGTTGATATGGTACATCATCCTCTCCCGCACCAACACCGACACTACCATGATCCGACATATTGCTACCGAAAGGCTCAGAATTCTCACTCAAGGTTTGACTCAAAGAACGACTTGTGATGGAATTATAAGGCGAAGGAGGTGGAACCCAAAAAGGCAAGGACTCAGAATTTTCAGACCCGGCTTCGGCAATAGTATTTTCGTGAATTTGGGTGGGAGATGAATTCTGCATATAAGTACACAAGAGAAGAAATGAATTTTTTTTTTTATGAAATCACTTATAGATAACAATAACTTTCTTAAAAAAATAACAATTTTAGATCCCCGGCAACGGCGCCAAAAACTTGACGCGACTTAATATTTGTCTTAAAAGTGCGTATTTATCTAGACTCAAGTGCAAGCCTTGTCGCTCAAGTAATAACCCGGTAAGTCGGGATCGTCTCCACAGGGATCAAAATTGCCAAACACTAACAAGAAAAATTACCAAACCTTGAAATGATTTCTTAAAAGAAATAAAAAGATGATTGATTTTTGGGAAAATTTCTAACAATTTACTTATGAAAAACAATTGGAAATTAACAGCGAAACTTGGGTTTAACAATTTAGAGAAAATTAGGGTAGGGTACAATCCCTCAATCCTTAACAAATTATCCTTTAGAAAACTAGAATTATAAATCAAAATTCTTGATTAAATCCAGTCCTTATAATCTCTAAGCATTACATATATGAGGTTCAAGCCCGCATCATATGAAATCAAAGATCAATATAAAGCGGTGAATGATAAATCATACTCGCAAAGCGTTCTTAAACATCTCAAGTACCTAGGGCAAGAGAGATTAAAAGATATGACAATGCATATATGATTTTCATTCACGATTCAACCAATATTTTCATTTATCTTCTAATTTTCCATACAAATAATTTGTATTAGGATTGAGTTCATGTACCCCAACCCTTGAGAAATTAGCTACTCATGATTTGATTGAAAAACAAATTCACATATGAAATTATGAAACTGCAGAACATGGTAAGAAATTTGCAAAAATTAAAACAAAAGAGAATAAAATGATATTACTTGAATTCAGCACAAAAACGGAATTGAGATTCAGAATACAAACTAGGGATCATGCAAATCTTGAAGGAAATGGAAATTTGACCTAAAAATCAGATCTAAAAACTCTCCCTAAAACTCTCAACCCTAGCCTCCTTCAAATGATGTAAAACTTGGCTTTTTATAGCACAAATCATCCAAAGTCGGTTTCCAAATGTGCTTGCGGAACAAGATTCACAGCTAGCACTCATCAAATCTGCACAATAAATGGAAAATTAATGCCAGGCTTTCGCATGCCCGGATCGGTCCGGGTCTTAATCGGATCGGTTCGATATCCATCGGATCGGTTCTTTATTTTCTTCCGGATCGGTCCGTTCGTGATCGGATCGGTTCGATTATTGCTCCCATCGGTTTGCCATCCATCCGGGTTGCACTGGACTTGGGCAAATCGGATCGGTTTGAATTTCTTCTTCTTTGACTTTTTCCTTGCAGCTTTGACTGGCCATATCTTCTTATCTAGACCTCCGATTTGGATGCCGTTTCTTCCTATGCTCTTGTGAACTCATTCTCTTCAACTTCCCTTTTGGTGTCACTTTCGAATTCTGAATGGAATTACACTTTTGCCCTTAGACATTTCTTTCTTGAATCTTTTCTTTTCTTTTGGATTCTTTCTTGCATTCCATTCCTGTAAACTTCATCCAACTTATACAAAACCTAGGGAAAGTTTTTAGGAATAGACAATGGAGTGATATGGCATAAAAATGGCTCAATTACATTGTTCGAGATATTAAAATCACTAAATTAAGGAGCTAAATTCTGAAGAATTTATGCTTGGTGTTGACGAGGTCTGAGCTCAGACACCTTAACAGATGACCTCAGACTCTTAACATCATTAACTTGGTGAATTGAGGATAACAGCTTAGGTGATGACCTTAGACCCTCATAACATCACTCGGTGGTGAAGAGGTCTGAGCTCAGACACCTTAGCAGATGACCTCAGACCCTTAACATCATTAATTTGGTGAAATTTATTATGAGGCTAACGTCTTAGGTGACGACCTCAGACCTTCATAACATCACTCGGTGGCGACGAGGTCTGAACTCAGACACCTTAACAGATGACCTCAGACCCTTAACATCATTAATTTGGTGAAATTGAGGATAACGTCTTAGGTGACGACCTCAGGCCTTCATAACATCGCTCGGTGGTGACGAGGTCTGAGCTCAGACACCTTAACAGATGACCTTAGACCCTTAACATCATTAATTTGGTGAAAGTGTGAGGCTAACGTCTTAGGTGATCACCTCAGAGCCTAATTACAATTCAGTGGTGAAGAGACCCGAGGCCAAAATTATTGAGTATAAACAAGAACACTGCAACAAAATAATAGAAGAGATTGACATTCAGTAACAGGAAGAGATCATATGGCATTCAGAGTCATTGATTACAAATATTCCTTACAAAATACCGAGGGGTTACCAGTTACAAAATCCAAATTTTTGTTACAAGTTAAAAAAAAGACTAAAGGTCTGAGGGGGGAACATTAACAGTCTCGGTTGGGTTGACTTGATCAACATTGGTCACCTCGGCCACATCATCAGCATGGTCTGTCCCTCCGAGCTCGGTCCCTCCCAGAGTTACAGTCTTGGCTGGAGCAGCAGCCTCGTCCTCCACCTCTTGAAGCGCCTGAGCAAATTGAGGGTCAGCAAAGCCGAGACCTACAAAGTCAGAGGCCTTTAGGGTACCGACCTCCTTCTCTTTGACTTCAGCCCATTTGGTAGTGACCTTGATACCTCTTTCAAGATATTCAAAGCCAAACCCCATGAACTCGTCTGAGCCTTTGTAGTCAAAAATTATTTTGGGTGAGGCATCTTCAAGGGCTCCTTTGACAGCCAAGCTGACCTTCTGCTGCAGCACGTCATCTTTGGCCTTCAGGGCTTTTGCGTGATCTTTGACGAGCAGAGAGATGTCTTTTTCCAACCCCTTGACCTTATTTTCAGAGTTCTGCAGCTCTAACTTCAGACGGTCGACCTCAGCATTCAGGGCACTCTCAACCTTCTCGGCCTCTTGCCCCTTCTGGATAAGGGGAAATTTCCTCATAGCCTAGTTCGATAGTTGATATATGGCAGTCACTCCCTGCACATTTAATGAAGAGGTTAAGCGGGAGAAAAATCAGATGTTGCACTTATAAAATTTTGACAAAGGAACAAATCATACCTGGACGGCTCTGTGAAGGCCGAACTCAACCAGCAAGGAGGTGTCCATAGCTCTGTAGAAACGCTTATCGGCCTCGGTCATTACAGAGGCAAGTGCGTCCATGGCCTGCCTGCTGTTGCCGACCACACTATCAGTTAAGTTGAGCTGATATTGGAAGTGCAGCATCTGAGGCCTTCTTTTGCCTCACGGTCGGCCTCTGATCCTCAGAGGCATGGGCCTTTGGGGCCCTCTTTTTTGAGGCCTGGGATTTGGATGTAGAGGGGGCTGGGGGAGGAGCATTCAGACCAGCCTTTTTGGCAAGCCTCGTCAAGCTCGGAGCAGCCATCTCCCACAGTTCGTTCGAGATATCTTGTGGTCGCTCTGCAAAAGTTAATAGATATGGGTTAGAAATCAGATATGAATGAGTTTAGAGGTTAGACTTGAAATAAAAATTCTTACCAAAGTCAACAAGGGGACTTCCACCCAAGCTCGTCCCCGAGAGATACTAGGGGGTCAGCAAGTGTTCGAACTTAACAAACAGACCATGTGCCCCTTGGTCTTACAGGGCCTTCACCTTCTGCATATTTTGGAGACTTAAACCAGGATCGGCCCTGGCCGACATGGAGACCTTGCCCCATTTAAGGGGTATCCTCGGCTCAAGTGTGGAAGAAGGGACGCATGGGCCAAATTCCCATGGCCCTGAGGCGAAAAAATAGTGGGGCTTCCAGTTATGATTTGAGGTCTGAGTCACCTGTAGCATTTTCTTCTCAGGCCTCCGAGCCACAAAATGGTAGTAGCTCGGATGTTTTTTGGCCGAGATTGGGACATAACAACCAACAAAGACTTGAACTGGGAGGTCAGAGTGGTGGACTTCCCTCCATAGAATAATGGCCCCTATGATGACTCTCCAGGCATTGGGAGATAGCTGTGAAGGGGCCAAGTTGATGTAAGAGAGAATGGATTTGATGATGGGATGAATGGGTAGGCGAAACCCTAACTTAAACATCTGCTCGTACAAGCAGATTTCCCCATCTCGGCCGTGATAGGCCCTCTCTTCCCTCAAAGGCCTCCTTAATTTGATGGATGGACTAATGGAGTATAAATATCTGAAGCACAGAAGATCCACCTCAGTGACTGTGCTCTCGAACTCGGCCGCCTCAGAGATATCAACATCGCTTTCAGCATCTTCATCATAATCAAGCTCAACGTCGACCGGAGCAGATGTAGATGGGTTACTAGGGAATCTCTGAGCGAACTCTGCCCCTGTGACGGCCGACAGGGGGATGGCATCAAGAATGTGTGGCACATCCACACTCGGCTCAACAAATTCAACCTCTGAAGAAGAGGCTGAGGTGCTTGTACCATTATGGGATGAAGCTCGGCTGGAGACCTCGGCCTGATTAGGGGCCTGACCAGGCCGAGGTGTGAAATCCATGGCTTCCTGAAAGGAGTCCACTGACATGGGGTCTGAGGTAGAAGCTTCAGACTCAGACATAGGTGTTGGATCAGCAGGCACCCCTGTATAATAGAAGTTCTCCGGGGGGTCAGGATATATAACCCTTAGAGGTGGTAGAAACAAGGGTCTAATGGGAAACTCTTTTGACCTACGAGCTTCCTCTTGAGCTCTCTCTATTTGCCTAATCTTTTCTAGGGTCTTCTCTCTGAGAGAGGAGAAATCCTCAAGAAGCTGGTATAAAGGTCTGAGCATCAGAGGACGACCCTAAACTTGGGGAAAACTCCTAAAACTACAAACACGATTGACTTGTAAAATAAAGGAGTTTAAAGATCAAACTTGGAAGTTTAAAGCAAACCCAGTTCGCCTGAGACAATGGAGCTCACCGGAAAACTTATAACCTCGCCGGAAAATGCAAACCAAATACCAGAAACAAAGGAAATGGAAAGAAAGAAGTACCTAGGAATGAATATGAATGAAATGAAGAAAACTCGCAAGAAAACAGAGAAAGGATTCGGCAGAAGAGCGTTGAGTAGAGAAGCTTTGGAGAGATAGAAATCGCAAGAACAGTTTGTGCGCAGGAATGAAGTGAAGAAGAAAGAGAAAAGGAAGGGTTCAAACCCTTAAATATATGGGCACGTTTCCCAAGTCCCAACATTGCCTTGGGAACTCCAAAAGACGACTGACAGCACACGCCAGCCAAGTGAGTACGTTCTAGCGTGGACAGGTGTCATGCAGGTATTAGCTTGGGACGGACAGGCCTCGAAGGTGTAGTAATCCCCTAGCCACTTGCTCTCGCATATGACTAAGGGCTGGGGGGTGATTGATATGCCCCAAGTGTAACCTCGGCCTTGAGACACTAACCTCGGCTTGGTCCGAGATATTGATCAACCCTAGATAATCCATGGGCCCACGATATCATCCCTCGGTCAGACCGAGGTCGGCCCAGGCCGACACTATCACCTACATTTTCAGTGGACACTACGCGCATCGCAGGCATCAACAGCATCCTCATATACCTGGGTATGGAAACCTCGGCCGAGATTTGGCCGAGGTGACAAGGAGCCTTGGTAACCTTCAACATAGAACCAGTCCAACCTCGACTTGGGCCGAGGTGACAAGAAGCCTTAGTAATCGTCAGCATGCTGCATGTCTAACCTCGGCTGGGGCCGACCCCAGTATAATGTCTCGGCTGAGATCAGGCGGAGGCTCCCTATGACATATCTCGGATTGAACGGACATCAAGCCTTTATAGCTCGGCCTCCCTTAGGCCGAGTTCATCCACCAATATGGCGGCCGAGCATCTGTTGACATTTGGATAAGGACACATGGGCACAAATCAGTTGTAACAAGATTATTCTCCACACATGGGGAGAATATTTCATCATCATTCCTTACAGGTGACAGTGACAGATGGCACACCCACATTGGTGAGGCTACCACACACATGCTCATTACATGCATGTGGGGTACATTACACCCCCTAGGCACTATAATTTTTAATTTGGACCGTTCCTAATATTTTATCTAATTTTTCTGAACGACATTCCAAATCAAATTTGACATTACTAGAGTCTTTTAATTTATTATCTAATTCTAGGATGTTAGACTCTAATAAAACATTTCTTTCTTCGAACTCGAGAAGCTCCTTTTTCAAGGATTCCATTAAACCTCTAATGATATCTCTCTCGCCTTCTACATATTCAAGCTTCTCTCGAAGAGTCCTCTCACGTGTCCTAAGGTCTTCTACCAACATACTATCATCAATGACCTTGACACGCTCTTTTAAACTAGGTTATAACTTCAAATTAGCTCTTTTTAATTTCGTTAATTCTTCATATAAACCTTGAAAAGCATTTTGAAGTTCACTCACATTAACCTCTTCTTCATTTTCACTCTCTCTTTCTTCTCCACTCTCACTATCATAAAAAATAAGGGAATCATAAACTATGACCTTGGAAGTGTCTGAAAAACGTCGCTAATGCCGTTTAACACAAGGTTAAACTGTATAAGCAACTCCGAATGTTTGTTGGAGAAACCCTTTTCTTTTGAAAATAAAAATTATAAACAAGATGTGTTTACAAAGAAACTTATGTACGAGAGTAATTAAGATTGTGTAATCAGTTTTTAAAACTAAGGCAGTTCAAAAATTCAGCACACTTATAGAATGAGATGAGTAGGTGAAGATAATCAACACAAAGATTTTAACGTGGTAAAACCTCTCCCAACAGAGGAAACATCCACGGTGACTTCTAAGTCACAAAAGCAAAAATCCACTAATAACAAAAATTAGTTACAAACTATACAACATGCAAGCACACAAATCAACCTATTCTAAGTTTAGGAATATACCCCACTTGGTGTCCTTCTAACTTCTCATAGATCTGATTTGTTGATGATGTTCCTCCAGTTTGCTAACTTCCTTTGCTTTAGCTTCTTTACGTCGACTCAATGATTTCAGATCTTAAACACAACACTTCCAGTGTAGTAGTGTGTTAAGTGTTTGTGTAGTGATTCCTATTCACATGCATGAACTCACACACACTTAGATTTACAAACACTCCTAGTAAATTACATATAAAGTCTATATGCAGTGATTTTAATTTATTTCTTTCTTTCTCACAGAACTCAAATCCTTTTGACCTTTAAAGATAACCCAGATTCCACGGAGATCTTGCTTCAGAAATCGGTCAAGACCTTAATCAATCTCTTTTGAAAACATTTATGAGATTGAAAACCTCCAAGTGCGAATCCAACTAGGTCAGGATTAAGTTTCGTTAGAAAAGAAACCAGAAAACATTTTAAAAATCAAATCAGTAAGATTTTCTTAAATCAAGTATAAAAAAAATGCAGATCTAGTGAAAATGTAACATATAGTATGTAGATCTAACGTTTCTATGAAAGAGAAACTAGATCTTCACACAAATGTTTAAGTTGTGTACAAGATCTAAAGATCACGAGGTTACAGCAACACAAGAACAAACCACTCTCTCTCACAAACACTCAAGGTTGTGTTTGGGATTGAATGTACGAAGGTTTGTTTCTGAGAAGATGAATTGTTTAGGGTTAGGGTTAGGGTTTGGCTAACAGGTTTCCCTTTCTCTCTCTTCTCTCTTTTTTTTTCTCTCTTCTCTCTCTCTTCTCTCTTATTTTTTTCTCTCAGAAAGACGAATGCCCAAAAGTTCTCTAAGGCTGAGAAGAGGAGGGTATATATAGGGCTTAGGGAAGGTTCTGGATATTCAAGGGAAATCAAGGGCTGTGATCAAGTCTTGCAAGGTTTGACTTGATCCAAAGGTTATAAAACAGCGGTGGATTAAAACAATTCTGATTGGTTCATATGGATAGCACCGGGATTAACCAAGAACACATGCCGACCCTTGATAAGGAATGATCCAACGTTCGTCAAACATCCATCCAGCCCTCTTACATAACAAACACAAATTCATTCACCCGGAGGATGACAAGTGTTGGCCTGTGAGTGGCTCTCACACGCGCATCAAAATAATTACAAAACATCACCCTGAAGTCTCTAGCGCTTTGAGATCGTACCCAACCAAACATTTTCGTGAAAAATGAAGTTTCTATAATAGAACATTAACCCCACAAATTATATTATCCCATTTTATTAAAAAAACTTATTAAAAAAAGTTTAAAAAAAGTTTAAAAAGGTTTAAAAATTATTTAAAAATTCCCAAAAAATTATTAAAGCTCCAATTCAAGGGGAATTAAACACACTCAATTTTAAGCAATATGAACACATGTATGCACTTCTAATTGTGTGTAGTGTGATTCATTTTATACCATCATGGATCATTGAAGAGGATTAGAGAGATAAGTTCTGAGGCTTTTTGGTTTCTAGGATGGACTACCAATTTTGTCAATATTTCCAAATTAGTTGAGCACTTATACAATGTAGACTTAAGCAAGTCAAAGGTATAAGGTGCTTCAATCTCCCCCTTTGTAAATATGAGACAAAATCTCCTTTGAGTTAGCATAAAACTCGTAGGGAACCAAAAAAAATAAAACCTAGTCCTATACAAAAGATACTATCTACCCAATTCCTAGAAGGTCAAAAATTACATAACTCAACTATTTACAAATTTTTACACTAGAAACGGTAGACAATCAGTAGAAGAGATTCCTGCAAATATACACACTAAGATCAAGCAGTTTAGATGAGATGTGAACAAAAAAATGAACTCATAAAACTCAAATTTCTCCCCCATTTTGTCTCAAATGGACAAAGGGTAAAACTTAAAGTTTTGAAAGTTTAATCAGCGCATACCATGCCTATAGAATTTCGCAAATACATAAATCTGTTATAGTCTAAAGGTTTAGTGAACATGTCTGCAAGTTGCAGATCAGTGGGCAGGTAATGAATTTCTAATTCCTTAGTTTCAACAAGTTCGCGAATAAAATGATGTCTTATTTTAATATGCTTAGTTCGCGAGTGTTGAACCGGGTTTTTAGATATGTTAATAGCGCTTTGATCGTCACAATACAATTGTAATTGATCTTCTTTAATCCCATAATCTCTTAACATCTGTTTGATCCATAATAATTGGGCACATCAACTTCCAGCTGCTATATATTCGGATTCAGCCGTAGATAAAGATGTGCAATTCTGTTTTCTGCTACTCCAACCAACTAAATTATTGCCGACATAATAACAGGCACCTGAAGTACTTTTACTATCATCAGTACAACCAGCCCAATCAGCATCAGTATACCCTATGATGGTGCTACAGGTATCCTTAGTGTACCTAAGTCTAAGATTAAGAGTGCCTTTTATGTACTTTATTATACGTTTTACACTCGATAAATGGCTCTCTTTAGGGTTATTCTGGTAACGAGCACACAGACATACAACATACATTATGTTTGGTCGTGAGGCAGTTAGATAGAGTAGGCTACCAATCATACTACGATAGAGTGTGGAATCAACTGACTTTCCAGTTTCATCTTTACATAATTTAACAGTAGTACTCATAGGCGTTTTGGCGACTTTAGCATTATCTAAACCAAATTTCTTAACAAGGTCTAAGGCATACTTGGTTTGAGAGACAAAAAGTCCATCAAAATTCTGTTTCACTTGAAATCCTAAGAAAAGTTGTAGCTCCCCCATAAGGGACATGTGAAATTCCTTATGCATACTAGCAGAAAAGGATTTAACTTCAGATGGTGAAGTAGACCCAAAGATGATGTCGTCTACATAGACTTGGGCTATAATAATATTATTGTCAAAATGTTTGACAAAGAGAGTCTGGTCATTTCCTCCTCTCTTAAAACCCTTATCCAACAAAAAGTTGGAAAGGCGTTCATACCAAGCTCTCGGAGCTTGTTTTAATCCATACAAAGCCTTTTTTAGACGAAAGACATGATTAGGGTATTTAGGATCAATGAACCCTTTGGGTTGTTCTACATATGTCTCTTCGAATAGAATTCCATTTAGGAAGGTAGATTTGACGTCCATTTGATAAAGTGTGAATTTTAAGTGACACGCTATGGCGAAAAGAAGTCGAACAGATTCAAGACGAGTGATAGGGGCAAATGTCTCGCTGAAATCTATCCCTTCTATTTGAGAGTAGCCTTGAGCAACTAGTCTAGCTTTGTTTCTAAGGATTACCCCATTTTCATCAGATTTGTTTTTGAAAATCCAACGTGTTCCAATAACATTTTTATTTTGAGGCCGAGGTACAAGATACCAGACATCGTGAATGACAAATTGTAAAAGTTCTTCCTGCATAGCAGAAATCCAGTGTGTGTCATTCAATGCTTCATTAACATTTTTCGGTTCCACAAGGGAGACGAAACATGCATAATTCGCATAATTTCTTAACTGGGATCTAGTACGAACTGGCTCATTAAGATTACCGACCACGTTGTCAATGGGATGATCTTTAGATACCCAGCCAGGTACTTCTGGACTCTCAATAGGTAATGAGTCATCTATTTCTGGTGAATCAGTTTTGAAATCATTTTCAGATTCAACCATAATAGTTGATTCAGATATCTTATTTTCGACAATAGTGCCACTTACAATTACATTTATCGATTCCATAAGAGCCTTAGTACGCAGATTGTATATACGATAAGCACGACTCTTTGGAGAGTATCCTAAGAAGATGGCTTTATCACCACGAGTTTCGAATTTAGACAGATGTTCTCTATCTTTACAGACATAACATTGACTTCCAAAGGTTCTTAGGTATTTCAGATTAGGCTTCTTACCGTACCACAACTCATAAGGGGTTTGTTTAGAGTTTTTCTTAAGATAGACCCTATTAGTGATGTGACAGGCAGTTCTAATAGATTCTACCCAGAAGTACTTAGGTAGGGATTTGGCATGCAACATGACACGTGCCATCTCTTGAAGAGTTCGATTTTTCCTTTCAGCAATGCCATTCTACTGAGGAGTTTTAGGGGAACTAAATTCATGTTTGTAACCGTTGTAGTCACAATATTCAACTATTCCTGTGTCTATGAACTCTCCCCCTCTATCACTACGAATGCGATTGACTTGTGTGTCCTTCTCATTTTCAATTCATAGAAGAATTTTCAAAAAATTCTGAAACGTGTCAGATTTATGTTTTAAGAAGGCAACCCAAGTGAATCGTGTGAAATCATCAACCATGACAAGGATATAACTGTGTCCACAAAGACTAACAGTTCTAGAGGGACCAATAAGGTCCATATGGATGAGATCTAAAGGTCTAGAGGTGAGAATGTCTTTAACCTTTTTATGCGAAGTCTTAACTATTTTTCCTTCCTGGCAATGACCACAGACAACACTTGAAATAGGTTTAATTTTAGGAATACCTCTAACAATCTCTTGACTAGACAATCTTCCAAGGATATCATAACTTAAGTGACCCATACGATTATGCCAGATCTCATTGTCATCTATTCTGACAATGTTACAGGTTTCAGAACTAGTCTTGACAGTATAACAATTGTCAGGTGTTTTAAATCCTGTAATAATGCATTCACCTTTATCATTTAGAATTTTACAATTGTTCTTTGAAAAGGTGACTGTATGGTCAGAGTCACAAAATTGTGATATACTTAAGAGGTTGGCTTTAAGGCCTTTAACTAATAGAACATTTTCGAGAACAGGCATTCCTTCTTCTTTTAGGGTTCCTTTACCTATGATCTTAGATGAAACACCATCACCAAAAACTACTTTCCCACCAGCAAATCTGGTTTTGTTTAAAAGTTTGGTTTCATCTCCTGTCATATGTTTGGAGCATCCTGAATCTAAATACCAACCAGATGAAGTGTGTTCAGCTTTTAAGGCAGTGATAACAATGTTACACTTCATTTGTGGTAAAAGATCATCTTTTCTAACCCAAATAGCTCTAGTTTTAATTTTGCGCAAGTTTGCCTCATTTGATAAAATTTTTGAGACCCAGTTTTTTGTCGAAAAACATTTGGAGCAGCAAACTGATTGTTGTGAAAAAGTTGAGCTTTTGGTTTAGGAAAGTTTCTGGGAGCCTTTCTCTTAAATGAACTCTTAGTTTTGGTCTTTCTATTTCTGTAGTTAGAGTTCTTATCAGCTTGTATTGGAAGGACATAATTGTTACGACTTTGCCTAGAATAGTTAAAGTTCCTGTAGACAGAAGTGTTGTAAACAGGGGTATTTAGACGCCTAGCATAACAACCTTCAAAGGAATGACCATAAATGTCACAGTAGGAGCAATATTGATTTCTTGAGGGATGAATTTCCTTAGGAAAACTTCTAAAGATAGGTTTGACAGCATTCTGTTCAGAAGTGTTATTCCTAGGAGGTATGGTCTTATAGGTAGAATCAGCCTTTCTGATTAAAGGACAGACGTATTTAGTCTTAATTGTAGTGTCATCCTTAGAGTTACTAGACTCTCCATTGTCTTTATGTTGTTGTTTTTGATCAAATTCCTTTTTAATAACATGAAAGTCTGGACATGTTTCAATTGGTCTTTTGCCCCCAGACACAAACTTAATAGGTTCAAGTTTTGTTGTTTGAGATTTGTTCTTAGGGTAAAATCCAATACCGGTTCTATCATCAGAATTGGTCTTGGAGTCAACAACAAAGTCAGTAAAGCAATTTGAATTGTTTTCAAACTTAGAAAACTTTTTGAAAACAGTAGTTGTCTTTGTTTTTGCTTCCTCCAATTCTAATAATGTTCCCTTGTATTTCATTTCTAGAGTTTCATTAATCTTAGTCAACTCTTTTAATTTTTGATCAAAAGTTTCAATTTCAGATTGATGGGAAAGACACTGGTTAGTGTACTCTTCGGCATTCAGTTTCACAATAAGACTTAGATCATCTAATTTCTTAGTCAAGTCTCTAACAGTTTTCTCCAGTCTAGTGCCTTTTTTAAGAGTTTTAGCATACAAAGTATGGATATCTAGGAGGTCATCTGTATCTGAGTCGCTAAGTGAAGTGTGTGTAGTGGCCCCTAGCGATTCAGTTTTAGTACTCACGCACCCATTTGCATCATCATTATCGAGATCACTTTGACTCACACACACGGAGCTAGAACTAGCAACATATTCAGACAATAAAGCATCTAGGCCAATCAAAGGAGTATTCACACAAGCAAGAGTAGGAGCATCATTATCACACACAGGCATATCATCATTGTAAATGATCTTAGCATAAAAGGACATGCAAGGGTCAAGTACATTAGATGACTCAAGTTCCTCTTCATCAGAGTCACTTGAATCATTCCAAGTTTTACAGACATTGGCTCTATTGTGTGTGTTGGCTTTATTCAGATTAACTCTGCAGTCGTGAGCAATGTGACCTAATTTCCCACATCTAAAACATTCAATCTTTTTAAGGTCTCTAGTGGGTCTGGAGTTGTTGTCCTTAGAATGTTTGTCAAGACCTCTCTCATGAGGTTTGGGATTAGACAGAGTAGGATAATTAGGCTTGCCTTGTTTAGTTGCCTGTTTGTTTCGAAATTTGACAATTTTCTTAAATTCTTTAGACATCAAGGCAATCTGATTATCTAGTTTGTCTATATCGCAATCCTCATCAGAGTCAGAGTTGTTCAAATTGGCCTCAAGTTTAGATATCTTAGAGGCAAAACTTAAGTTAGAGTTGGGTTGTTTTCTTTGAGAATGATTTAATTGTTTCTTAAAGTCTAATTCCATTTCCACAGTTCTGAGTTTGCTACTGAGTAACTCAGGGGTAAGGTTTTGATCATTCATTTCCTCAATAGCATACCTCTTACTGTCAAACTTTTGTGGTAATGACCTTAGGATTTTAGAAACAATTTCATTTCTATCATAAGTAATACCATTAGCATGCAACTTAGTGACTATATCAGTTAAGTTCATGTAAAAATCATCAAAAGATTCAGAGTCAGACATGATTAAAGAGTTGTACTGCTGGATAAGCATTTGAGTTTTAGCAGCTTTAACTCTTGAGTCTCCTTCATGGGCAGTGATTAATGTGTCCCAAGCTTCCTTAGAAGTGGCACAAGATGAGATTTGTTTGAACTCATACTCATTAATAGACATAAAAATGGCATTCTTGCCTTTATTGTTATTTCGAGAAATGGTTTTCTCTTCTTGAGTAAATTCACTTAAGATTTTCTTTACCCTCTCATCACTTCCTTCAGTGGCTGGTTTAGTAGGATAAGTTTATCCATTTTCAATAATGTCCCAGACATCATCTCCTAAAGTCCCTTAGATGAAGGCAACCATTCTTACTTTCCAGTAAGCAAATTTGTATCCATCAAAGAGTGGAGGTCTGGACAGATTACCAAACCTTTCATTCTTCTCGTCCATAGTTAAGTTTTTCAGAAAACGATTTCAGAAACACAAGATCTTTTGAAATAAAAGTTAACAGGGCTCTGATACCAATTGAAAAACATCGCTAATGCCGTTTAACACAAGGTTAAACTGTATAAGCAACTCCGAATGTTTGTTGGAGAAACCCTTTTCTTTTAAAAATAAAAATTATAAACAAGATGTGTTTACAAAGAAACTTATGTACGAGAGTAATCAAGATTGTGTAATCAGTTTTTAAAACTAAGGCAGTTCAAAAATTCAGCACACTTATAGAATGAGATGAGTAGGTGAAGATAATCAACACAAAGATTTTAACGTGGTAAAACCTCTCCCAACAGAGGAAACATCCACGGTGACTTCTAAGTCACAAAAGCAAAAATCCACTAATAACAAAAATTAGTTACAAACTATACAACATGCAAGCACACAAATCAACCTATTCTAAGTTTAGGAATATACCCCACTTGGTGTCCTTCTAACTTCTCATAGATCTGATTTGTTGATGATGTTTCTCCAGTTTGCTAACTTCCTTTGCTTTAGCTTCTTTACGTCGACTCAATGATTTCAGATCTTAAACACAACACTTCCAGTGTAGTAGTGTGTTAAGTGTTTGTGTAGTGATTCCTATTCACATGCATGAACTCACACACACTTAGATTTACAAACACTCCTAGTAAATTACATATAAAGTCTATATGCAGTGATTTTAATTTATTTCTTTCTTTCTCACAGAACTCAAATCCTTTTGACGTTTAAAGATAACCCAGATTCCACGGAGATCTTGCTTCAGAAATCGGTCAAGACCTTAATCAATCTCTTTTGAAAACATTTATGAGATTGAAAACCTCCAAGTGCGAATCCAACTAGGTCAGGATTAAGTTTCGTTAGAAAAGAAACCATAAAACATTTTAAAAATCAAATCAGTAAGATTTTCTTAAATCAAGTATAAAAAAAATGCAGATCTAGTGAAAATGTAACATATAGTATGTAGATCTAACGTTTCTATGAAAGAGAAAGTAGATCTTCACACAAATGTTTAAGTTGTGTACAAGATCTAAAGATCACGAGGTTACAGCAACACAAGAACAAACCATTCTCTCTCACAAACACTCAAGGTTGTGTTTGGGATTGAATGTACGAAGGTTTGTTTCTGAGAAGATGAACTGTTTAGGGTTAGGGTTAGGGTTTGGCTAACAGGTTTCCCTTTCGCTCTCTTCTCTCTTTTCTTTTCTCTCTTCTCTCTTCTCTCTTATTTTTTTCTCTCAGAAAGACGAATGCCCAATAGTTCTCTAAGGCTGAGAAGAGGAGGGTATATATAGGGCTTAGGGAAGGTTCTGGATATTCGAGGGAAATCAAGGGCTGTGATCAAGTCTTGCAAGGTTTGACTTGATCCAAAGGTTATAAAACAGCGGTGGATTAAAACAATTCTGATTGGTTCATATGGATAGCACCGGGATTAACCAAGAACACATGCAGACCCTTGATAAGGAATGATCCAACGTTCATCAAACATCCATCCAGCCCTCTCACATAACAAACACAAATTCATTCACTCGGAGGATGACAAGTGTTGGCCTGTGAGTGGCTCTCACACGCGCATCAAAATAATTACAAAACATCACCCTGAAGTCTCTAGCGCTTTGAGATCGTACCCAACCAAACATTTTCGTGAAAAATGAAGTTTCTATAATAGAACATTAACCCCACAAATTATATTATCCCATTTTATTAAAAAAAATTATTAAAAAAAAGTTTAAAAAAAGTTTAAAAAGGTTTAAAAATTATTTAAAAATTCCCAAAAAATTATTAAAGCTCCAATTCAAGGGGAATTAAACACACACTCAATTTTAAGCAATATGAACACATGTATGCACTTCTAATTGTGTGTAGTGTGATTCATTTTATACCATCATGGATCATTAAAGAGGATTAGAGAGATAAGTTCTGAGGCTTTTTGGTTTATAGGATGGACTACCAATTTTGTCAATATTTCCAAATTAGTTGAGCACTTATACAATGTAGACTTAAGCAAGTCAAAGGTATAAGGTGCTTCAGTGTCATGTGTTAAAGTTTCATCAATCGATGAGTTATCACTATCACTCACATGACTATCCATAAAAGCCACAAAGTTGGGCTTAGTGGGGGAATCGAGTACCTCTTCCTTATCACTATTACTAAGGGTCGCATTATATGAAATGGGTCACTTACCCTCTCTCCTTAGTTTAGTGGGGCACTCCGAAGCCCTATGGCCATACCCTTAAGAACCAAAACACCTATTGGACTCGTCCCTATTTAAAGTTTCATTAGAAGATTTAGGGATCCTTTCGTCTTTGTCATACTTAGAAGTTTCAAATTTCTTAAAATCATTTTTAAATTTATCTTTGTTAAATTTAAGAAATTTTCTAAATTTTTGAGCAAACAAGGCCATGTCTTCCGAGTCACTATCACTCTCGCTCTCTACTACTTGTTTGACCTCTTTTTCGGATTTTAAAGAAACGCCCTTTTCTATTTTCTTTTCAGATTTAGAGGGAAACATGTCTAGTTCGTAGGTTTGTAAATCACCTACGAGCTCTTCTAATTTCATACAGACTAAAGTGGGTAAAGAATTTAAAACTGTCACTTTTGGAATAAATCTATCAGGAAGGGACCTTAAAATTTTCTTTACAACTCGGTTGTCGGGTATTTTCTCTCCCAAGTTAAAAGATGAATTGACAATATCGGAAAGTCTGGCATAAGTTCATCAAAAGTTTCATTATCGTTCATTTTGATAGTTTCAAATTGAGTGGTGAGTTTTTGGAGTTTAGAAGCTTTAACGACACTTATTCCTTCATGAGTGAGTTGTAAAATATCCCAAGCTTCTTTAACGGTCTCACACGTCATAATGCGTCAGAATTCATCTGGTGTGACAGCGCTAAACAAGGCATTTAAGCCTCGGGAATTAAAATTAGAAAGTTTAAATTCACCCTCACTCCATCTATCGGAAGGTTTGGGAACGCGTTTATTATCTACTAAATGAGTTGGTGGAGACCACTCGTTAACTACCGATAACCAAACTCTCTCGTCGATAGATTTTAGTGTCGATTTCATTTGCGCTTTCCAGTACGCGTAGTTAGAACCATCGAAAAGAGGAAATTTAGAAAATGGGGAAAATTCCATTTTAGCCAAAAATTATTTAAAAGATCTTGAACGAAGTAATTTATTATTTTTGGCTCTCATACCAATTTGAAATTCCCCCTAATTTTTAATTTCTTTAAAATTAATTTCCTCGTTGAGATATGCAGAAGCGTTAGTTGATGGTTCAATAAAACGAATTACCAAAATTTAATTTATTTCAAATTAAAAATAAACCAAGTGAAATTAGATTAATCCATTAAAATATTTTCACTTAAACATAATTAATCCAAGTCCTAGAATTTGCCTAAGTCATATTTTGCAATTTTATCAAGTTAGGCCAAACCAATTTTAACAAATGACTAGAATTAAATTATCGTTACCCAAATTTAATTTAGCACCAAATTAAATTTAGTGTGACAATTAAAACCAATTTTATCTTGTATTATCCTAAGCATGCGTTCTACGTTATTATGCAAGATAAGAGAAATTCAGTCACACTACGCCGCGATGTATGAGGAAAAACCCACAACGGGAAAAAGACCTCAGACGACCCTAGCCTCAAATCCACTAAGTACGAAATTTACATTTACAAGACAGATGACTTACTTCCTCAACTCGAACCCTCTCAAGCCATGATGCGTCTTCTTGTAACCAGCTCTTCCTAGCGGATAACCACGGAGATCCACCGCGATCTCGGACTCACCGATCGGATAATAGGTACACCGTCAACCACGCATGGTGCCTTTTACCATGTGAGAAAGCCGCAGCTAAACACTTCTTCTTCTCTGAGGCATTTAGAAGAAAACCCAAACAATCTCTTCAATCCGGTGTAGAGATAAAACGGTGCGAAAATGCTCCAAGCAAAGTATATGTATATAAGAACTTAGAAGAAACAAATATGGGTGAAAAACTAGAGTGGTAGATGAATTTGTCTTTGAAAATTATCACTCAAAACTTGATCTTTTTCTCTTTATGATATTTCTATTAAAATACTCTCAAGGATTAGAAGGATATGAAAAAGATAATTTTACAAAAGTTGTTCCTGCACATAGATATTTAGCAAAAAGTTAGTGGAGAGACAAGTGGGTAAAAACTGCTACAAACTGAAGAAAAAAATTTCCCACTTGGTATCTCGTTCGAACGACATCTCGTTCGAACGAGGCTTCTAACGAAGTTCCAGTGTGAACTCGTTAGAAACTCATTGAAAATCTCGTTCGAACATCCATCTCGTTCGAACGACATTTTGAACGAAGTTCCAGTGGCCAAAACGGGACCTCGTTCGCAAACTCGGTCGAACGACATCTGGTTCGAACGAAAAACTCGTTCGAACGACATATCGAACGAACTTCCAGAAAGTTTAGAAAATTTTATTTTTGCCCAGAAACTTTATATACTTTATTTTAAAGTTTTAATAGAAATCTTTCTCAAAACAAAACACAGTTTTAAAACCTAACCCCCAATAAACTTGTTCCAAGCTCCTATATATATAAAAAATGCATTCATACCTTCGAAGCATGGAACCACTGTGTTGACGTAGAAACGAGGCACATAAACTCGGCATTTGATGAAGCTTTATACTCTTTGTCGCTACGTCTTCAACTAAAACATATCATAGGCTTGAAAGGAACACTTGAACACAATCCTATGACATAAATGTTTTTGTACAGAATTGAGCCAAAACTACATTAAGACTCAATTGGAGAATTGTGACCTTACAAATCTCCCCCTTTGGCTATTTCGGGACAAAAACCAAACAAAAATACTAAAGGGCCATCAAGCTCTACTAGACTAATTAAAAGTCCCACCCAAAATAAAAATTCAATGCTTGACTCAAACAACCCAAAGGATCATGATCTTTGCCAGTGAAAGTTGCCACTTATAATATAATTCCTTCACACTTGAGCAAACACATTACACACATAGGGAATATCAACATATTTAATGCAAGTAAAGTAAGTACTCCCCCTAAATTAATTCTCTCCCTTTATCAACAGTGATCAACTTAGAAAGACGTCTCCCCCCAAGATAAATCTCCCCCAAACTAAGATACGATTATAATAGAATTAGACACCATTTCTCCCCCTATCATTCTCCCCATTTTTGTTCAGGAATAGACAAAGGCTAAAAAGTTAAAACATGTAATTGCATAAAGTGATGAGAACATTAAAACATATGGCCAACAAAAGCACAACTAATCCAACAAATAATAACGGATACCAACTAGGATGCAAGAAAATGATACCAAAAAGATACATAAAGTATTAAGCATGTGATATCAACAAAGAATGCAACAAGATAGATACCAATTATGAATTAAAGCTTATATGGACTAGAAGGCAAGGCAATGACTAAACAAAAGTATCATATATATACGTACTCTAGATATACCAAAGATGCACCTGCACATATATATAGATATAAACACACAAATGACACACACAAAATATAATATGAGTCTTTCACACTCGTATGGCAAAAATGTGTCATATGAAAACGGAAGTGTTGGGGTGTGAACAAGTAACAATTAAATTTATACCCAATCACTTAAAACATGTTCACGGAGTTATCAATTGATTACAAACATCATCACATTTGAATATAACCTCATGTGAAAATATAGATTGAACTCAATGAACGAACATACACAATGCATACAAGCCTTGAGTTTTGATGATTCTACAAACCAAATAGAGTCATGACAATAAAGACCACTAGGATAAGTGGACATTGTGCAAACCGTTGATATACCATCCAATCTCCCTCAAGAAGAATATATATTCTTTTTATATTGAATGAATATATCAATCAAACATAGACCTTGGCAATTATTTTTCTTTTATTGCCATTTTTCTTTTTTTAGGCCTTTGGACCACATATTTCTTTTAGGTCCATTTCAAACGGTGGCTTACAATCGCAAAGGATAAAGTCCTTTCGGAGCCCTTCCCCGTGCACATTTATTTATCATTTTTTTTTAATTTTCACACAAATCTCACGTGCAGCGGATTTTGACATGCACTGGTCCTCCTAGGTCACAATTATGTAGATAACTAGATTGGTAGGAGAACACCTCACAAAGCTCAAATATAACATGTGACATTAAAATTTCAAATGAGCTCATGCATGTGTGAAAAGAGGCATATAAGAATAGAATCCATTTAATCAATACAAAATCCAACTACTCCATATAAACAAGGTAAAGAATATTTTAAGGATTGACAATCTAAACCAAAAGTTATAGCCACATGGGAGCATAAAAGATGGGATTCAAACACAAGTATATGCCACATAATGTGTGTCAAACAAAATATACACAAAATAAAATCTTCTTGAGTTTTTGACATTTTTAACTAAAAAAAATATATACTCAAAATAACACACAAAATTCATTTGTATTTTTCATTAAGCTTAAATGAAAGAAATAAAACAAAAATGATAAACAAAAATCTTTTTGAATTTTTCATTTAATGCAAACAAAAATAAACAAATATAATACGAAAAGATAAATAAAAATCATTATTCTAGCATGAGATATGTGATGAAGTAATGACTAGAAAATGACTAAATAAGTATACATTTAGCATGATAATATAGCTTGAAGCACAAAAGCTAAAGTATGCAAACACTAACACATTCATCGTTTAGATTTAGCAAGGGAGGAAGCATGTGAAAGTGAATGAGATCAAACGTCCTATTTTGCAAGGCAACCAAGTCGGATTTCCTAACCCAAATTAATAAACAATGACTATCTTGGGGTATAGGAATTTTAACTACCTTGGTTGCTTTACGTTGGGATTTTCTAGGAATTCGTTTAAGATCAAAACAAAATTTCCTAAGATGACCATTTCGACCACAATGTGTACAAGTAAAATTACGTCGAAATTTGGTACCTAAGGAATGATCTCTAAACCCTTTCCTAGGCGATTCTCTTAAAAAGTTGGTCTTGGCTTTGGGAGTTGATGCATTACAAGTATTGAAGCCTAAACCACAAGTGTAATTTTTAATTTGGACCGTTCTTAATATTTTATCTAATTTTTCCGAACGACACTCCAAATCAAATTTGACATTACTAGAGTCTTTTAATTTATTATCTAATTCTAGGATGTTAGACTCTAATAAAACATTTCTCTCTTCGAACTCGAGAAGGTCCTTTTTCAAGGATTCTATTAAACTTCTAAGGATATCTCTCCCGCCTTCTACATATTCAAGCTTCTCTCGAAGAGTCCTCTCACGTGTCCTAAGGTCTTCTACTAACAAACTATCATCAATGACCTTGACACGCTCTTTTAAACTAGGTTATAACTTCAAATTAGCTCTTTTTAATTTAGTTAATTCTTCATATAATCCTTGAAAAGCATTTTGAAGTTCACTCACATTAACCTCTTCTTCATTTTCACTCTCTCTTTCTTCTCCACTCTCACTATCATCAAAAATAAGGGAATCATAAACTATGACCTTGGAAGTGTCATGTGTTAAAGTTTCATCAATCGATGAGTTCTCACTATCACTCACATGACTAGCTATAAAAGCCACAAAGTTGGGCTTAGTGGGGGAATCGGGTCCCTCTTCCTTATCACTATCACTAAGGGTCGCATTATATGAAATGGGTCGCTTACCCTCTCTCCTTAGTTTAGTGGGGCACTCCGAAGCCCTATGGCCATACCCTTAAGAACCAAAACACCTATTGGACTCGTCACTATTTAAAGTTTCATTAGAAGATTTAGGGATCCTTTCGTCTTTGTCATACTTAGAAGTTTCAAATTTCTTAAAATCATTTTTAAATTTATCTTTGTTAAATTTAAGAAACTTTCTAAATTTTTGAGCAAACAAGGCCATGTCTTCCGAGTCACTATCACTCTCGCTCTCTACTACTTGTTTTACATCTTTTTCGGCTAAGCAACGCCCTTTTCTATTTTCTTTTCAATTTTAGAGGGAAACATGTCTAGTTCGTAGGTTTGTAAATCACCTACGAGCTCTTCTAATTTCATACAGACTAAAGTGGGTAAAGAATTTAAAACGGTCACTTTTGGAATAAATCTATCAGGAAGGGACCTTAAAATTTTCTTTACAACTCGATTGTCGGGTATTTTCTCTCCCAAGTTAAAAGATGAATTGACAATATCGGAAAGTCTGGCATAAGTTCATCAAAAGTTCCATTATCGTTCATTTTGATAGTTTCAAATTGAGTGGTGAGGTTTTGGAGTTTAGAAGCTTTAACGACACTTGTTCCTTCATGAGTGAGTTGTAAAATATCCCAAGCTTCTTTAACGGTCTCACGCGTCATAATGCGTCAGAATTCATCTGGTGTGATAGCGCTAAACAAGGCATTTAAACCTCGGGAATTAAAATTAGAAAGTTTAAATTCACCCTCACTCCATCTATCGGACGGTTTGGGAACACGTTCATTATCTACTAAATGAGTTGGTGGAGATCACTCGTTAATAGATTTTAGTGCTGATTTCATTGCGCTTTTTAGTACGCGTAGTTAGAACCATCGAAAAGAGGAAATTTAGAAAATGGGGAAAATTCCATTTTAGCCAAAAATTATTTAAAAGATTTTGAACGAAGTAATTTATTATTTTTGGCTCTGATACCAATTTGAAATTCCCCCTAATTTTTAATTTCTTTATAATTAATTTCCTCGTTGAGATATGCAGAAGCGTTAGTTGATGGTTCAATAAAACGAATTATCAAATTTTAATTTAATTCAAATTAAAAATAAACCAAGTGAAATTAGATTAATCCATTAAAATATTTTCACTTAAACATAATTAATCCAAGTCCTAGAATTTGCCTAAGTCATATTTTGCAATTTTATCAAGTTAGGCCAAACCAATTTTAACAAACGACTAGAATTAAATTATCGTGACCCAAATTTAATTTAGCACCAAATTAAATTTAGTGTGACAATTAAAACCAATTTTATCTTGTATTATCCTAAGCATGCGTTCTACGTTATTATGCAAGATAAGAGAAATTCAGTCACACTACGCCGCGATGTATGAGGAAAAACCCACAACGGGAAAAAGACCTCGGACGACCCTAGCCTCAAATCCACTAAGTACGGAATTTACATTTACAAGACAGATGACTTACTTCCTCAACTCGAACCCTCTCAAGCCATGATGCGTCTTCTTGTAACCACCTCTTCCTAGCGGATAACCACGGAGATCCACCGCGATCTCGGACTCACCGATCGGATAATAGGTACACCGTCAACCACACATGGTGCCTTTTACCATGTGAGAAATCCGCAGCTAAACACTTCTTCTTCTTTGAGGGATTTAGAAGAAAACCCAAACAATCTCTTCAATCCGGTGTAGAGATAAACTGGTGCGAAAATGCTCCAAGCAAAGTATATGTATATAAGAACTTAGAAGAAACAAATATGGGTGAAAAACCAGAGTGGTAGATGAATTTGTCTTTGAAAATTATCACTCAAAACTTGATATTTTTCTCTTTATGATATTTCTCTCAAAACACTCTCTAGGATTAGAAGGATATGAAAAAGATAATTTTACAAAAGTTGTTCCCGCACATAGATATTTAGCAAAAAATTAGTGGAGAGACAAGTGGGGAAAGTGGGTAAAAACTGCTACAAACTGCCAAAAACATTTCCCGCCTAGTATCTCGTTCGAACGACATCTTGTTCGAACGAGGCTTCTAACGAAGTTCCAGTGTGAACTCGTTAGAAACTCGTTGGAAATCTCGTTCGAACATCCATCTCGTTCGAACGACATTTTGAACAAAGTTTCAGTGGCCAAAATGGGACCTCGTTCGCAAACTCGGTCGAACGACATCTGGTTTGAAGGAAAAACTTATTCGAACGACATATCGAACAAACTTCCAGAAAGTTTGGTAAATTTTATTTTTTCCCAGAAACTTTATATACTTTATTTTAAAGTTTTAATAGAAATCTTTCTGAAAACAAAACACAGTTTTAAAACCTAACACCCAATAAACTTGTTCCAAGCTCCTATATATATAAAATGCATTCATACCTTTGGAGCATGGAACCACTGTGATGACGTAGAAACGAGGCACATAAACTCGGAATTTGATGAAGCTTTATACTCTTTGACGCTACGTCTTCAACTAAAACACATCATAGGCTTGAAAGGAACACTTGAAAACTATCCTATGACATAAATGTTTTTGTCCGAAATGGAGCCAAAACTACATTAAGACTCAATTGGAAAATTGTGTCCTTACAACGGTGGCTTCCCATCTATTTCGGGTTTATTACCTAAACTTCCCAAGTGCTTTGGAAAATCACAATGACCTCTCCTCATATGTTAGTTCAGGGCATTCGGGATTGTGACGGTAACCTCCCTCTATGTTTGTTAAAATTTCGTTCTAATATCTAAACTACATCACATTGGTAATATTCTTTATATGCTAAGATCCATCATGATGCAAAATATATGTTGATAAGGAGAACATAAAGGAGGTCACCGTAATTTCTCAATGATAGGAAAGGTCGGTGTAATAAATAAAAGTTACATGGCCATAGCTTTTTAGGCTCCCATTTGACAATACTGGGCCATAGCTTTTTAGTGATAACGTAATGCACAAACCAAAGTTAGTTGAGTTGGATCTGGTTCAAGCTTATGCCCATCCTAGCTCAAACCTTCTAAAAAGTAATTAAAATAGAGTTGAATCTCTCTCCCTCTCTCGCTGGCCTACATTTTTCAGTGCATTGGGCTATGATCTTGTTCACTACACCTGTGAAATCAGATTTCTCTTGTTTATAGCGCTATCATTTTATATTTGAGTTAACGAATTTTCCTTCCCATGTAGTCTATAATCGAGCATGGTGCACTTTCATGCTTATTGAGCTTACTGGCCCATAATAATAAAAAGAGCATCAAGAAGGAATCTTGTTGGACAATATCAAACATTACTGCTGGAAGCAGAGATCAGATACAGTTAACTTTTGAATTTATACCATGTATTTAAAAATTTAAGCAATGTTGGATTGCAATGTTAGACCTTTCCTCTTTAAATTTTTACGGTATGTATGTATGTAATGATTTTTATTTTGAATGAGCACCCCCATCCCCTTTTGTTTGGCTCTTACCATCACTCCAAAGGAGAAAATTTACAAACCTTCCAAAATTTTAAAAATGTGGACTGATCATGACGAGTTCAAAATTTTGTGGCCTCTGTTTGGGACTCTTCATTTTATGGGTCTCCACTTCTTATGTTGTAATGTAAGCTCATCTAAGTGATAAAAGCTCTTTTTACTTGGAATTGGGAAGTCTTTGGTAATATCAATACAAAAATATAGACTTTTTAAGAAGAAATTTCAAGTCTAGAGGTCGATTTCCAAGGTCGATGGTCAGACAATATTCAAATTGAGATGGATAGTTGCAAACTCCAACCAACCAAACTTTTGGATAAAAAAGATATCATGCTTAGAGAAAAGTCTAAACAAACTTGGATCCAACGGGGTGTATAAATTGAGCCTTCTATCATCTTCTATTAAGGACTGAGCTTCTGGATAGGAAACCTCATGATTAAAAGGGGTATGGATTCATCACTAGTTCTGATAGTACATGACAAGTACTTGTGGATTACTTTTCTAGCATTTTTGGAGGTTTTTCATTATCTGTTCACAGTAGAGGTGAATGATAGTCTATGCTTGATTCCTAATACTGCAAAGGTGAAAAATGCTACATTCAGCCTTGATCCCGATAGCTCTCAGGGTCCCAATGGATTCTCAATTATTTCACCTGGTATATTTCGGACGTGTATAATAATTCTCGTGTAACCCCAAACTCATAATGGCCATGTTAAAATCCAGAACAGACTCTCTATTAATAGGATTACTTCCCCATTTTTCATTTTGATAGAGATTCCCATAAGTCCTATCTTTCCTCATGAATACATTTTTCATATATCACAATGAAAAAAATTTGGAGACTTTATGATAATGTCCAAGCTCAATCAGTGAACGTAGTCAATACAATTGTTAATTTAACTATTGATATAGGCCACAATAAAATTTTCAAGGATAGGTGCCTTCTTAAGGATCATTTCATCATCAATTAGTTCAATTTGAATGTCTACCCAAAACAGGTCCTATCTTATGAATGTGTTTGGTCCTAGCCTCCTATAGGGACTTCAAAATTAAATATTGATGATGCTTCTAAAGGTAATCCAGGGCCAAGTGGCATTGGGGGTGTAATTCCAGATATTAGGGGTTTTTTCATAGCTAGATTTAGTATGGATCTGGGATATAATTCTTCCATATTTGTTGAAGCTAAGGCATTAGAGGTGGGGTTAAAGCTTTGCTCTCAACTAAACATTGAAAATGTACTGATCGAAACAGAGTCAAAAATCCTTGTTGATATCATTTTAGATATCATTGCAAACCTTGTTTTTCCCAATTCTTTTAACAAAAGGGGCAAATTTTGTCAGCATAACTGGTTCCACACTTACTTCTAAGTGATTTGGAGATGCTAAAAATCTTACCAAGGCCCTCTTCTCCTTCGCCAGCAAGTTAGCTCCCGTAATTATTTTTATTGATGACGTTGATAACTTGCTGGCTTCACGTGGTGGTTCTTTCGAGCATGAAGGGACAAGAAGAATGCGGAACGAATTTATGGCAGTCTGGGATGGGTTGAGATCAACAGATAACCAAAGAATCCTCAGCCTTGGCGCCATAAATCGACCATTCGATCTTGACGATGCTGTCATTCGTCGTCTACCAAGAAGGATTTATGTTGACCTTCCATATGCTGATAATCATTTAAAGATACCTAAAATATTTCTTGATCAAGAGCATCTAGAACCTGGATTTCAGTTAGAAAATCTAGCGAATGTAACCGAAGGATACTCGGGCAGTGAGTTGAAGAACCTCTATATTGCTGCAGCATATAGAACTGTTCAAGAACTTTTAGAGGAAGAAAAGAAAGGAGACGGAAATGGCGTGGCTCCAGTATTAAGACCACTCAAATTGAATGATTTTATCCAATCCAAAACCAAGGTGGGGCGGTCGGCATCGTACGATGCTGCGAGTATGAATGAGCTGAGAAAATGGAATGAACAGTGTGGGGAAGGCGGAAGCAGGAGAAACTTGTCGATAAAATAAATTTACTTGGTAGTGGCTTCCCAATAAATAACATTATATTTCACTTATGAAGTATGATAATTGTAAAAGTAAGCTGATAGCAATATGAGGCATATAAACTAGCTAAAAAGGGAACTTATCAAAATCAGTTAACAGGCATTTATATATCCATAGCCCTGACAATTACAAAATTAAGAGTCGACAATAAAACACCAATAGCAAGGAAATATAACATGTGGGTTGATAATCACCTCAAATATGTTTTGCATATTTAATGCCCCCTATGACTTCGGTTCTAATAATTTGCCCGTTGTTGATGATAAGTATATTATCACTCTCCACGACATCTAACAAACACCTGAACAAACAAGACACTAATATTAATATCTGGTGTATTAAACCACTACCAGATGACTCACACAAGTAAACCTACTTCATTGTTGTATTGTATAAACATATATGTAACGCCATTGTCATAAATAACTATATTTTGAGTGTCCGGATCTCCCTAAACAGATGAGAATACCATCCTAAACAATGAATAATTTAGTTCAAGATCAAATCACTCTTAATTCAAAAAGTACTACAAATGAACAAAAGAAACTGAACAATGCACGTGATAGAAGAACTAGTTGGAAAACTACTATATTTGAAGCAAATACCATCTAAATCCACCTCAATATAAACACTAAATTTCAATTATCTCCAAAATCTAGCTTAATTTAATATCATATCATTGTTACCCTTTTTGAATCTTAGTAAATAAAAAAATCTATGTTCAACTCGGCACGATTCAACTAGTAAAGTCATGCATCTGTAATTTAATCTACATTATCATGTTGTATAAACATATATGTATATAACTGGATATTGAGAATCCGGATCTCCCTTATGTAGATAAAAAATATCATTGAAAACCTTGAATACTTCAATTTAAGTTCAATACACTCTTCAAATACAAAACTATTAGAAAGAAGAAAAAAAATGTAAATGTTACAATAGTTGTAGAAAAAATCTTCTGAATCTAGCTCAATAATGCTGAATTTCTTCATAGTCTAATATTCAACTTATTTTAATATAATAACACTATTGTCCTTTTTAAAACATAGTAAATGAAAACTCTGCTTCTATTCAGCACAATTCAACAAGTGAAGCCCAGTCTTTTCCCTTTGATATACATTGTTATGTTGCATAAAAATATACAACACAACCAAAAACTTGATTGTCCTAAAGTAGATTAAATATCACAACATTATACATAGCTTCAGCTAATAATAATAATAATAATAATAATAATTTAGGACAAAATTAAATTGAAAATTGTATATCAATAATCAATAACCAAGAACTGTGTGCATGTTTCCCAATAAATACTTTATGTATATCAATAATCAATAATCAATAATCAATAATCAATAATCAAATTGAAAATTAAAATGAAATTTAGGGTTTTCATTTTATGTATATCAATAATAATAATAATCAACCATATAATAATACTTTATGTATATCAATAATAACAATCAATCATATAATTTAGGGTTTTCATTTTATTATATGTATACCCAACCATATAATACTTTATGTATATCAATAATCAAATTGAAAATTAAAATGAAAACCCTAGATTTGAAGATTGTATTCGTCCCTGTAACAACCCAACGCAAAATTAAATTTAAAACCCTAACTTTAAGATTTGTGTTCATTTATATGTGTGTGTGCATCACTGCGTGTGCGTGAGTGCGTCACTGTGTGCGTGTGTGGGAGAGAGAGAGATGGAGAGTACCGAAATAGTGTGACTATCGACCAGTCTCAAAGTGACGGGAGAGATGGTATGAGGATTACCGATTGGGTTTGTGAGAGCAGGATGGGGCCAATTGGGTTTGTGAGAGATGGTGAGCGCGTGTGTTACTTTTTTTTTCTTTTTTTTGGTAAAATAAGGCGGGAGATGAAAAATGATTACGGTGGGAACATAATTTTTTTAGCCGTCTTATTTGGTATATCTTTTGATTAAGCAAACATTTTATAGTCTTATTTGGTTTACTTTATAAAACGGGAATAATTAACCGTCTCAAAAAGTGACAGTCTCAAAAAATAATAGTTTTTGAGACGACTAATTATACCTGTCTCAAAAAGTATGTTTTAAAGACTATATTTTGTCTGTCTCAAAAAATAGAGTATTAAAAAAAACTTTTTTTTGTAGTGTTGTCGTATTGGAAAGAGCATCATGTAAAACATGTAAATGGTGTGATGCACGCAGAGAAGAATTGTGTGTTACATCTGATAGGAATATGTCTGCATGGATCTCATTCAAAAAATAGAGAGAGGGATCATCACAATCTAAAGGAGATGAAAATAAATGTAGTTAACAACTTATCCTTCAATGGGAAGAAATTTAAGTACTAGTGAGAAAAAGATCCCCCTATACATGTTGTTCAACTTGGAGACTTTGACCGGTTATTTCGAAAATCTATGCATGGTTGTATGCTACCAAACAAATGACATAAAACGGTGTAAGTCTCACGACTTTCACGTCATCATCCAATTAGTCCCTCTATTTTTTAGGCATTACTTTTCTAAGCATAAATATCTTTGTATGACAATTATGCATATTAATTTGTGCTTCACCTTATTATGTGCAAAGTGGTAAACAAGAAGCACATTCAGGTTGTGAACGCCACTGTAGCCCAGGCAACTTGTGTCATGGAGAAATATTTTCCTTCGTCATTCTTTGACATCACCATCCACCTGCTTATGATTTTATACGATGACACTTTTTTGTGTGGACCCATCAGGTATCGTTGGGTGTATCCTTTTGAGTGCTTGACAAAAACAATTACGTTCAGAATACGCGGTATATTAGAAGGTCAATTGCAGAAGAATACATAGCAGCAGAATCATCATTATATGGTCAAAAAATATGACTGGAAAATGTCTTAGGAGGTTCATTCCTCCTGGAGAATGAGTGATTGGGGAGCTTGACGAGTTTGAGAATGAATTATTTTTTGATAACCCTAAGGAGATGAGACTCATTAATCTACTATATGAGAAAGTATCTCGTTATGTCTTCGAATCGCAAGATGAAGTTGAAGATTGGAGAGAGTAAGTAGATACATATATAACTTATTTTTGTTTGATTACCTGTATACTTTATATTTCCATTTAAACTCTGTAATTTCATAAAGACATTTAGGAAGTATGAGAGAGAAATTGCCTGAAATAAAAAAAAATTACACAATAAATAATTTTAGGGCATGGGTATCCAAAGAGGTAATTTTCACCTATTTTGTTGTGGTTATTTATGTATGTGTTGTAAAACATTCTCTAATACAAACAAATTAATAAATATAGCTTTTAAAAAGAGGTGATAACTCTTCAAGGCTTGCACGCCTTGCTAAAGGTCCCAATTTTCGTGCGAAGGAGTTTAAAAAAAATTTTGTCAATGATTTTGATTTCGTCTCATACCCATGCGAGGAAAAACGTTTGACGCAAAATAGTGGAATTTCAATATTTTCCTTAACTTCTTATGTGGCTAGTAAAAGCAATAAAAATCCACAAGATATGGTGCTTAACTATTATGGTATTGTCCACTAAATCCTATAACTATATTACTTGGGTTTCAAATAAGTCGTGGTTGGGTGAAGGTGGAGGACACTATAAATGGTTTAAAGTGGATTCCACCTTAGAACTTGTCATGTTAAATTTATCTAAGATGAAGAATCAAGATTGCTTGGTCGATGAGCCTTTTATTTGTGCCTTCAAAATGTGAAGAAGGTATTTTACTCAAAGTGTATAAACGAAGGCAATTGGTTTATTATTATGCATGCACCAAATGGTTTGACTATTCAAGCAGACGCATTAAAGGTCCCTATAGAGTTTCAATCTTCTCTTGATGAAAACCCTAATTTGAAGAATCTTGTAGTTGATTTAAATGAAAATTGAGTTTCGAAATATTATTTTATTATTATTTTGTTAACCCTTATATGACAACCCTATTTGTATCGTATGTATTAGAAAAACCCTTGTACTTATTTATATTTGTGCATCTTCTACTCATATATTTAGTTACCTATTTTCATATGTACATTCAAATCTATTTTCATAAATTGAAAACCAAAAATTAGGGCTTATACCATAATTCCCAATTTAGTAGGTATTAAAAATGTCGGTAATGAATCTATCGAGTGAAACCATCAACCTGCAACTTAACTTCAAATAAATGAATTGTTAATGCGGTGGGTTGCCAGATGTTAAAGTGACATGTTCTAATAATAACACTAACATAGGACAGGTGTACCATAAATGGCTTGGATAAGCAACACCTGAATATAATAGACTTCCTTGTGGAATGATTTCCACGTCATTAATGAATTCAACATGTGGAAAAATCAAGTCTTTTGACTGTGTTATCCCCATAAATTATAGTAGTTTGAGTGGACGTAGTATTGTTCTCGATGAAAATTACTAAAAGAATGAACTAATGGTGAAAAGACTCCAATTTATTATTGTTGGTTTGTGTGTTTATCTTGTGTTGATGTCATTTATGTAAAAGTGAGATGTACTCATATTTGAACTCATGTTTTTATCCATGCACAACTTTAGGTTACTATTTTAAATTCTCTTTGATGGAATACATTTGTAATTCCCCATTTTAGAATGCTTTATAATTCACAATTTGTAATGGTATTTAGAATGAGATGTAGTTGTTTGGAATTTATTTGGTTTGGCACTAAGATGGAATGATGTGATGAAAATATAGTTTGGTTTAAATAAAAATGGATATGTTAATTGAGCTTAACATAACTGGTTTGATATATTGGCTGAGCTGATTTGGGATTGAGCTGATTTAAATGAGTTCAAATATTCAATCAGCTAATCAAAACTGATATAAACTTATTAAGACTAGTTCCATTATTTGTTTATGTTTGTTGCATATATGGTAAAGAAAATAACGAACATTCTGTTTTGACCTCCGAAACCCACATCTCCAGTTAAAGTAAACTCATCATCATCATAGCAAGAGATGCCCATTAAAAGGGGCTAAAAAAATCCTAAGTACTAGGCCGGGCAAAAAGAGCTGACAGTGGATTTATTTTAACGTAGACATTTCAGATTTAGTTGCATCTTTTTATGGTTTAATAGTTAGTTAACTTGTGTTGTATTATTATTTTTTAATTTATGGATTATTTAGTGGTTTAATAATTAGTTAATTTGTGATGAAAAATTTGTTGGCTTAATATTTATTTGTGTAAATATATACAGGCTTGAAAACATGTACATATTTTTTGGGGAATATAGAAAATTAAATTTATTCTTTTAGTTTATTAATAAATGATCATGGTTCTAAGTCGTGACACAAACGATGAGAAAAGTTTAAAAAAATTAATATGTGGTGGTTTAGGACCATGACTAATAAAACACTATGGTATTTGAGTCACGGGTGGGGTCATGGTATTGAATCGTTACCATCGGGTCACGGTCACAAACCGTGACCAATACCTTAATGTTGATATTGTCCATTGTTATGTGACCCTTAAGATGGTCACCCTTAAAATGTCCATGCCCCAAATCCGGGACCATGGTCCAAGGTCAAGGTCCAAAATTGTGAATATTTTTTATATATGGAGTAGTGCTCTAAAGTAACTTCTTAAAGAACTCCAAGTTATAAATAATATCATCAAGTATAATGGTGTGATTCAGGTTGCTAAGAAAGTCCCATGTTCTTTTCTCCTACATAATAATAATAATAATAATAATAATAATAATAATAATAATAATAATAATAATAATAATAATAATAATAATAATAATAAGAAGAAGAAGAAGAAGAAGAAGAAGAAGAAGAAGAAGAAGAAGAAGAAGAAGAAGAAGAAGAAGAAGAAGAAGAAGAAGAAGGGAAACCTATTATGGCTAAACTGCTTTTAAGCCTCGGGTTGCTGGAAAGAAACCATAAGGCAACTGTCACACCTGCAAATGGTCTCAACATTGGAAGAACTAGTGCCCAGTCTTTTTTAGCAAAGAAGAATGGAAACAGTAATTTCTCTTTAGTCATTTAGACACGTTTTATGGTGAAATCTACCAGTTTCTAGTGTGTAAATTCGGGAGCTAATCATGTTTGCAATTCTTTACAAGCATTCCAAGTAACAAGGGAGCTTAATAAAGGAGATAAATTTGTGTTCATGGGTGATCATCACAAGGCAATAGTATTATGAGTAAGAAATTTAGTTTTAAAATTTGGTGAAAATAATAAGTTAATATTAGTAGATTGTTTTTTATGTTCCTAGCATTGGAAGAAATTTATTTTCAGTTTCTAATCTTGTGATGAATGGGTATTTGGTTTGTTTTAATAAATGTGCTTTTATAAAAATAAATAAATTCAAATCTCTTATATTTTCTTGTCCATTGGAAAATGATATTTATATTAAAAGGCATTTCTCACCACTACTACTTAGGGTCTGTTTGGTTGCCCAGTTTTGCCTAGGCAAATGCTAAAAAGTTGGCAAATAAGGAAATTTGTCCACATTTTGGCTATTTGGTTGCATAATTTGCCTAGGCATTATTTGCCAATGTACAACACCTCCTATGCAAAATCTATGGGCAAATTTTGCTTACCTGTTTGAGTGGGAAATATTTGCCAACAAATTTGCCAACTTCTTAAACGATTTTAATGTTTTAAAAAATAATTTAAAAACTGTTTTAAATAATTGAAAAACTGTTAAGAATATTTAAAAACGTTTTACAATGTTTTAAAAACTCTTTTCAATATTATAAAAAATTGTTAAGAAAATGTTTTACAAATTTTTAAAAAAATCGTATTAACAAAATATTGTAAAAACGGTTTTTAACATTTTAAAAAACTGTTGTGAATATATTATAAAAACAGTTTTAGTGTTTTAAAAAATAATTTTCAAAACTGTTTTAAATAGTAAAAAAAACTGTTATAAATATTTAAAAATTATTTTCTAATGTTTTGAAAACTGCTTTTAATGTTAGGAAAAATTGTTCAGAAAATGTTTTACAAACTAATGTTTTGAAAACTATTTTTAATATTAGAAAAATATATTAAGAAAATGTTTTACAAATTTTTTTAAAAATCGTATTATAAAAATATTGTAAAAACAGTTTTTAACATTTTTAAAAACTATTTTGGATATATTATAAAAACAGTTTTAAAGTTTTAAAAAATATTTCTTAAAAGTGTTTTAAATAGTTTTACAAAACTGTTGTGAATTTTTAAAAATTATTTTGTAATATTTAAAAAAAAAATTATTATTATAAAAAATTGTTAAGACAATGTTTTATAAATTTTTTGAAAAATCATAATATAAATATATTATAAAAATAGTTTTTAACAATATTAAAAACTGTTTTGAATATAATATAAAAACAGTTTAAAAGTTTAAAAACCAAATTAAAAAATATTTTAAATAGTTAAAAAAAATGTTGTGAATATTTAAAAATTGTTTTGTAATATTTAAAAAACTGATTTTAATATTATTAAAAATTGTTAAAAAAATGTTTTACAATTTATTTTAAAAACTGTAATACAAAAATATTGTAAAAACTATTTTTAACATTTTTGAATATAATATAAACACTGTTTTGAAATAAATTAATTGGATTGACTTTAATTTCGCCTAATGGTTGTTTGATAGTCTCTTGTGAAGTTGCCTAGGCAAATTTTGCCATGCCCACTCTTTTGCTCATTGGCAACCAAACGGATCCTTAATGGTTAATTGAATAGCTTAAATGGAAATAAACAAAAATGAAAAGAGCCTTCTAAGCTGAACCATACATATCTTTGGCACTCAGTAATGGGTCAAATTAATCTAAAAAGAATTTAAAAATTCGTTTCAAATGGACAACTAAGTTCATTGGAAATGAAGGCATTTCATGTATGTGAATCTTTCTTAGAGGGTAAAATGATAAAAAGGTCGTTCACGGTCAAGCGATATAGAGCCAAAGATATGTTGAAAATGGTTCATTTTGATTTGTGTGGCCCTATGAGAATCCAAGGAAGAGGTGGTAATGGGTACTTCATCACTTTTATTGATGACTACTCGTGGGTTGGGTATGTTTACCTTTTGCATCACAAGTCTGAAGCCTTTGTTGAGTTAAAAGTATATAAGGTTGAGGTGGAGCGTCGACATGGTAAGCTACTACAAAATCTATAATCTGATCATGGAGGAGAGTGCCTCCTGGGAGAGTTTAGTAATCACTTACAAGAGATTAAGATTACATCCCAATTGTATTCATATGACACTCCATAGTAAAATGGTGTAGCGAAAAGGAGGAACATGACTCATTTGGACATGGTTATATCCATAATGAGTTATTCGGGCTTTCGAATTCCTTTTGGGGTTTTGCACTATAGATGACTATATATTTATTGAACTCAGATCTTTTTAAATCAGTCTCTACAACTCCCACAAAACTATAAAATGATCCTAAGCCTAGTTTGGGACATGTTCGAATTTGACGTTTCCCAGCATATATGATGCAAAAATATTTAGGAAAGTTAGCATCGACATATGTATGTCTTTTGGGGGGTTATTTAAAAGGAACCAGGGGGGGCAATTTTATGATCTTAAGGATCAAAGAATGTTGGTTAAAACAAATTCTCGATACTTAGAGTAAGATTATATAATAAACCACAAGGCCAAGAGCAAGATTATCTTACAAGAGATAAGAGGGAAATGCCATGTAATTGAAAATAAATTGCCCGTACAGGATACAATGCAACCTAATATCGATAGTATACTGCATAATGGTAGTGGTAGTATCATCGATGATTTGGATACGCGTGTCACTTACAATATACCACAAATGGAGCCATGTTATAGTGAGAGAGTCAAGCATCAGCCTGATAGGGTAGTGTATTTAGGTGAACACTTTAGTGAGATACCAAGGGGACACGAACTGGATCCCGACAACTACAATAAGGCACTCTAAGACAATGACTAAAATCTTTGTCTAAAGACTACGAATACCAAGATGGATTCGATATATTTGAATCTAGTGTGGTAACTCATAGACTTTCTAGATGGGATATACCTATCAATTGCAAGTGGATATACATGAATAAGAGAGGGGTGGACGGGAAGGTAGAAACCTTCTAGTAAAGGTCTGTTGCAAGAGAATTTTCTCATAAAAGGGGATCGATTATGAGAAAAGAATTTCATCGGCTTCTATTCTAAAGTCCATCTGGATTCTCTTATCCATTAAGGCTCATCTCGATCTCAAGATTTGGAAAATACACTTTAAGACTATGTTCTTGAATGGTAGTCTTGATGAGTGCATGTATATAATGCAATCGGAGGGATTCATAGCAAATGGCCATGGACGCAAGGTGTGTAAGCTTAAGAGATACATTTATGGACTTAAATAAGCATCAAGGTCTAAGAACATCTATTTTGATCAATTTCCAAATAAATCTTGTGTGTATAAGAAGTATGAAAGAAACGTAGTCGTATTTTTAATACGTTAAATGGATAATATTCTCCTAATCAGGAATGATATGGGAGTATTGTCTAGTATAAGAGTGTGGTTATCTAATCAATTTGATATGAAGGACTTGGGAGAAGCTAGTCACATCCATGGAATCAATCTTATGCATTATCAAATAAATTGGATTTTGGGTTTATCCGAATCCATTTATATCAATAATATGGTCACATGGTTTAGCATGCAAGATTCTTTCAAGCATTGACTTATATTATCTAAGAATAAGTGTCCTAAGACACCTGATCAAATAGAAAAAATAATGAATATACCTTATGCTTTTACAATAGGAGGTCTCGTATATGTTATATTGTGTCAAGACCATAAATTTTCTTTGTGGTTGGTATAGTTAGCATATTCTTGTATAACCCAGGTGAGGAGAATGGATTTTGGTTAAGACCATTCTCAACTACCTGAAAGGGATAAGAGATTATGTGTTGGTTTACTCAGCCAATAGTCTAATGCTTATTGGGTACACAAACTTGAATTTTTAGTCACATGAGGATTCTAGAAGATCAACCCCAGGATATGCCTTTACCCTAAGAGGTGGCACCCTAAGTTGGAGCAGTATCAAGAAATCGTGTTCGACCATAGAAGTTGAATATGTTATCACTTTAGAGGCAGTAAAGGAGATTATTTAACTTTGTAACTTCCAAAGTGACTTAGGTGTGGTTACTTCAATATCGTTGGATATCACTTTATTTTCACAATAACGATGAAGCTGCGTATTCAAAAGAACCAAGAACTCATACCAAGGCGAAGCACATTGAGCATAAGTATCACATGATTCAGGAGATCGTTTATAGTGGTGACATCATTAAGACCAAGATAGCATCTCAAGACAACCTAAGGGATCCTTTTACAAAGTTCTTACTAGCTAAGATTTTTTATATCCATGTAGAGGTAATGGGAGTCAAATGCATAGGCACATGGCATTAAGACTAAGTGGGATATTTTTGGGATTTCATTCATAAAACCATGTAATGATATTTTATTTATTAATAGAAAGATTGTGTGCTTCATTTTGATATGATAATTATGTTGATGAGAATTCTTTATGTTTATGTCATTTAAATATAAATATAAATATAAATAAATAAATATATATATATATATATATATATATATATATATATATATATATATATATATATATATATATATATATATATATATATATATGTGTGTGTGTGTGTGTGTGTGTGTGTGTCAATAATACTTAGCAGAAATTCTGATGTTGGATTCGGCTTGATCATGGGAGATCTGAATTCTAGTTGTAGTACTCTTGCGACGTTCACAACCTAGATAAACTTATAATAATTTGATCCACCAGATAAACCTGATCAATATAATATTTAATAATCTTGTGGTGTAACAAAATAAGTTGAGTCTGAGAATCAAGGAATTGATTAGATGTTGGTTAAAATAAATGAGCGACAATTTCTTTGACTAAGCGAGTATCGAAACATTATGGGGAATCATATTCAACACCATTATCAACTTTGCAAATAAGACCTCATTATATTTGAATGATTTCTAAGATAATTAAATTAGAGTGTAGTCATAATTATTTAGTCGAATTAGTTATGATTAAATAAAGAAACAAAATAAATTACGGGTTTCTAATTTGGGATTTTTGAGTATTTGATTGGAATCTAATTTAATTATTTAACTTAGGTCCCTATTATAATCCATATACCCAAGCTATTAGGCCCAAACTCTCTGAAATCACAGTTTAGCTCAAGCCACAACTTATACTAATATATATTTATGTAAGATAGGGTTTTAAATTGTACATTCATTAATAAGGGGGAAGAGAGAGGGAGAGAAAGCATTATTCACATTCTTGTGAAGAGGCCAAAAGAGAGAGGTGCATATCTCACTCAAAATTAAGAGTTATCTTCTCAAAAGGCTCCCACACACATACTTAGCTTTAGGTCGATCGTATATTAGAAGATCCAAGCATTTCAGAGCGTTTATCTTTTAGGGAACCAAAGTAAGGCATCCATTCATCCTTAACAAAATACCATTCTCCATATCGAATTGCAACTGGATCCGCGAGTGTATTGTACTCGCAACCCTAGTTTTAGTTTTCAAGTTTAGTTTTTTTTATTCTTCCTATTTCATATTCATTCAAACATTCATGGGCTGAAATTTTTATTCTGCATATATCGTCCCCCAACACTTGATTTGAAGGATGTAACTGGATTCTCATAATTCCTTCACATCAAACTAACTAGACAACCACACTCTTATACTAGAAAATATATGCACATCCTCAAACAAGGCTTTATCACATATGATGTATTGGGATACAACATTTCAGAGGTTATGAGGTTTTTATTGTCAAACCTTTGAGGGTATTTTTCGTACTTGAGAAGGCACAAAATGTCGTAATAGCAGAGTTTGTCCTTATTCTAATCTCCATAGGTTGTGAGTTATATATGATAACACTATGTCGGTTTAAACTATTTCTAAACTTAAAATAGGGCAATTGCTACTCCCTCATGCATTTCGATGACATAGGCTAATATTGTCAATGCATTGGTGAAGCTATTTTCAGAATATGGGAGGTAATGGGACATGACATCTTTAAATTCTAACGTACTTTCCTCGAGAATAACATGGAATAAAATTTCCATTTCCTAAAAAGTTAAACTGTGATCAGGATTGAATCTCTATAGACATCGAGATACTAGATTCCTCTTCAAAGCCAACTTTGAGTCCAAATGTATATACCTCATAATCTATCATCTCATTAGTAAGGGAATTTTAACGTGATAACGATGGGATTATGATCATCGTTAGGTGATATTAATGGTATCTATATATCGTATATTTTCTTATTGGTTGCTCTTTCAAAGAATAATTATTATCGAAGCTCTTCAGGGGTACTGTAGAGATTTTTTCTAAATAAAATTCTGCAAACCATAATCGGGTTCATCCATGGGGTGACTTGGTAAGTATTATAATATGGATCTTCCTTTGATGTCCTTTTTCTTAAGATAACAATGTCGAATTTAGCTAATAGGATCAACCGTCGAGCCATGCAACTTGATAAAGAGAGATTCTCCATGATGTACTTTAGTGTGAAACATAAGCATGTAATGTCAAAGTTTCTACGCTTTCTCCAACATGGTATAGTTTACCTCATAATGTATTAGCTTTCGACTAACATGTTAAGTAGTTATTTTGTTATGTGACTCTTCGATGTATTAGGCAAGCATAGCCCAAGAAGATGTATCAGTGATAGTTAGGTATTATAGTAGAGGTAAACTAGGTTGCGACATCATGAACACATGTAGTGGAGTAAGATACCACTTGATTTTGTCAAAATATTCATGACATTTTTAGTGCAAACTCTGGTTGAATCTTTTTGGAGGAGTTTGAAGATTGGTTCATAAATGGAAGTAACTTGGATGATGAATATGTTGATATACTAGATTTTTCCCAAGAAATTGCATACTTCATTTCTGGTTCGAGGCAGTGACGTGTCAAAAAAAATTGTTTTGGGAGGTTCTGCTTCAATTCCATTTTCACTGAGCATAAAACCCAAGAGTTTTCCTTTAGTGACAATTAAGATTCACTTTTTTTTATCGTGGCACAATTGGTTCTGTTATAGTTATCCTTCAAGGTAGGGATGTGACCTTCTCAGTTCTTGGATTTAATGACCATGTCATCATTGTTGAATTCAACTTCTTTATGGATGAAATCATATAATATGGTTTGGCTATACTTTAGTATGTAGCCTTAGCATTCTTAAGATTAAAACGTATTACTATATAGAATAAAGCCCCATGGGGTAATGAAAGAGATCTTCTCCTGATGATTTGGGTGTATCTTAATCTAGTTATAATAGATGAACCCATTGAAGAATGATTTGAGGACATGATTGGTAGCTTTTTTAGTAATCATATCGATATTGGGTAGGGTATAGTCATCCTCGAGAGAGGCTTTATTCAAATGTTGATAGTCGATGCACATACAAATTTTTCTTCTTAATATCAACGTGAGGACTATATAAGTGAGCCAAGTTGGATATTTGACCGTGATAATATATCCTATATCGAGTTGTTTAAGATTGAAAGGAATGAGTACATAGTATAAATACCCATGGGTTAGTGAAAGCGATATTCTCCTGATGATTCAGGTTCATCTTAATCTGTTTATAACCTATCAACCCACCAACGAATGATTCGAGGACATGATTGGTAGCTTTTTCAGTAATTATGTTGATATTGGGCAGGGTATAGTCATCCTTCAGATAGGCTTTGTTCAAATTTCGATAGTAGATATATACAGATTTACCTTTTGAATTTCTACACAAGGACGACATTAGTGAGACAAATTTGATAGTTGACCTTGCGAATAAGGTATATATATAGTTGTTTGGACACTTCGTCTTTGAATTTGAGGGACCATTTGGGTCAAAATTTCCTCAACTATTGCTTGACAAGCTTTTATTGAGGATATATAGGGATCTCATATTACGAAATCTCATGATCTATGTGGGTCACGTCATTGTAAGATATGACAAGATGCTCAAAATCAACTTTTATTTCATTAACGCCATCATTAGGAAAAACAACCTTGAGAACTTATTTAAAGGGGGTATTATATACAACAAAGATCAAAATAACAAGTTTAAAATTGGGTTCACTCTCAAGTTTGTAAGTAATAAGGTTGTTGGTTAGAAGGGCGAACCAGTTGAGATGCTCCACCAATTTCATCAAGGCTTGTCAGTAAAAAATAATATTTTAAGTTGGATTTTATTTGTCGTATTCATCGCAGATCATGCAAATATCCATGCCCAATATAGTAAGGCTAGAAGACTCTTCATTGTAAAAGATCTCAATGTTGTCGCTAGTAAAAGAGGTTGAGTCAGAGGAGTCGATGGTTAACAATTACACTTGGTGGTTAAGACCTTTAATACAAATGATCTTATCCTTAAATAATATTTTAAACCCAGACTTCATATTCTTCTCCGTTAGGTTATACATTGGCTTAGGAAAGCCCCAGTAAGGAAATCTTTGACTACTCTGATGAAACAAACTTTAAGGGAATCCCTATAAATGACTTACTTTATACTCAATTTCTTATTTTTATATAAATGATGGAAAGGCATGATTTATGTTGGTAAAGGTTGATACCCCAAGCCATGAGGTGGGAATGCACTTATCAGACTGATTGTTTTGGCGATTCATTATTGTCTATAAGCCTGCCCTATTCCAGGCATGAAGTGAATCTTATTATATATTTGGATCAAGTTAATAATCCCATGTGGGATGTGTTATGAACTTACCCTTTACTTGAATTCGTCCCCTATTAGGAGAGGTAATGGATCAACCTTGAATTCGAAGATAAACATATCATTAGTGTTGTGTTGAATATATAGAACTGGATTATTGGTCTTAATACCACATGATTTATCATCGTCTCCAATGATTGTGATGACCTGTTTGTCTACAAAGAACTAGATATTGTGTACCCACGAATGACCAAGCAACAAGTTAAAATATGATGGAATGTCTACGATTTAAAAATCTACTTGGGATAAATTAGGATACCCTTAATTATGAAAAGGATAAACCCCATGAATCCTTGACGGGTATTCTAAGTGCGCACCATAATAGATATTAGGGTGAAACCATTGACTTGCATCCCAAAGGAATACTGCGTTTGGAACAGACTAATATCGAGGGGAGAGCCATTATCGACTAGTATCAAAGGGACAGTATTTTGAAACTAATTAATAAAAATATTGAGATCATAGTTCTGATTAGGACCAAAGTTGGGGATTTTTTCATCAGCAAAAGTAAAAGCCTCTTAGCAGCCAAGGTACCGACTATATGAATGGCCTTATTATGAGATGTAGTAGGAGGAACATGGGTTTGTGTGATCAACTTGGTGAGGGAATTTTTATGAAATTGTGAGGATGAGAGTAGCCTCTAAAGGAACTGCTTGAAGATCTTGTTTTCCTCCACTATCATCTCTTCAATTAGTAACTCTTAAATAACTTATTTCCCCTTATCAATATGTATATTATCTATAGCGAGAACTTGGTCCTTGTAGTACCTTCCTAAGAAGGTCATATGATCCACTGAAAAACTCGTTGATTTGAAACCAAAGTTATTCAAAGGAAATTATAGCACAGAATAAGGTAAGAGTATTGACAACTTCACTATTGGATTCATTATCTGATTTTTCTGACTAATTAGAGCCATTATTCCACCCTGTGGCATATACCCTATTATTAAATGAAAAATCTTATGCATTAGACAACCTCGAGGGCTTCAATGTACAAGTCTTCCAATGTTAAGGAAAATGATTATGAGATAGGAGTACATACCATTTAATCTTATAGCCACAAAAGACCAAAGGATTCACATATCATTCCTGTTGACATTGTTCTTTAGATACTGGACTATGCTATCTAAACTGAACTTATTCAGAGACACAAACTAGTTGTGGGATTCATGAGCCCACTTACAGCCATACATGTAGAGGTTTATTGTTCTTTTATAATCCTCTTCCTTAATTGTAATAACCTGATCACGTTTTGGGATTACCCGTGGGTCAACCCAATCTGATTCGGTTACGTTAAGTCTAAAGTAATGTGAAATAACCTAAATAATAATTTAAGTCAATTTTAATTGATTAGATTTATCGAATAAGTATGCAATTCCATTTTCAAGCGTATAAGCATAATAATAACAAGTGTGGAACCAATTAGGCAATGTTCTAGAGTTCATGTAATGATAGCTACTAGCATAAGAATAAATAATTACTTACCTAAAAAATGCTCTCAAAGGATGGAGTATCGATTAACCTACTGTAAGAAATGGAACTGGGTCAGCCATTGCCTAGTAGGTTTATATGGCATAAGGAATGGATATAACACCATAAACAATAAATTTGTATCCCAATTCTATAAGAAATTACTACTATATGCATTTACCATGTTTTGTTTTCAAAATCATTTCCTTTAAATTAGGTTAAATACCATTAACCCTTGTGTTTCCAAGTTGCCATTTTATTCAAAAAATATTTATTTAATCCATTAAATTATAGGGTTAAATTTTGAAAAGTCATGCACTTAGACTATCTTTAATTCATCCGATTTCCTTTAAAAAAATATATCAATTTATACTTAACACACATCTGGTGTTTATTGAAAGTAGCATTTTAACACACACAGACGATTTTTGAAAAGAACTATTCATGCTTAAATGAGTCAACCCTTAGGACTATGCCCTCACCTTGGGATTACTCACACCTCAAATCATTTTCTTTTATATCAAATTTATCCACACATAAACACGTCAAATATAGGATTATGCCCCACTGTGAGGTTATTTGAATACCTAGTAATGAACGTTTAATCTTTTTATCCTTTATGAAAAATATTAAATTATCCACACATTCTCATGTTAAACTTAGGTTATGCCCTACCTAGTCATAATCTTTTATTCCTTTAATTTGCAAATTCTAAATTCATTATATTATCTCATATGTCACAGGTCATCGATTCCATTTATTTTCATTACTCAAGGTTGAGTTTTTTAAACTTGGAATACTAGCTTCGTAATTATTTATCCTTTTTCTGGAATTTACCAAATTCATTCTTTTTTCATAATTATCATTAATCTTAGAGTTCACCATATCCCACCGCTATCCATAATTGTTGTATCCTATTAGTTTACTGGCCAATTATTTGGGCTATATGAGGAGGTCGCACCATAGGGCTCCAACCCATTCTTAAATTTACCTCGGTCACTCCTCTATGAAAACTCTTTTACTTTTCATCAAGCTCATTTCCATACGGTTCAACCGTCGTCTTTAACAAAATACTCGACTTGCATCATATTTAATCAACACCTGGCTTGCCATCGTACATATTACTTGTATAAATAATCTTTTAAGTTCCTTTTATACTTTAATATTTTATACCCTGCCTACCGGCTAAACCATGCAAATCACTTTATGCATAATTTACTTATTTTTATCACCATTATTTACTCAAACTTGCATCTTTGCTTTTTTGAACCTTTTTAGGTTAAATTCATTTAACACAAAATCTAAGGTCCATTTTATAATTTTTAAAGTGACGGGTTTGTATTGTGATTACTTTTACAAAACCAACTCCAATGATATTTAAACTTTATGGGCTAATTCCCCAAAAAACACAAGTTTAGGGGAACTTTTATAAACTTCCAAAGTTCAAGAGTTGTTTCTTAGTTATTTAGAGTCCAAGGACTATTTTTTAATCACTTAAAGTCTAGAGGTTGTTATATAATTACCCAAACGTTCAGGGGTTATTTTGTAAATATCCAATATTTAAGGGCTATTTTATAAAAATCCAAAATTTATGGGATATTTGTAAATATTCATGTTTTAAGGGATGTTTTGAAACTATTCAAAATTGAGGGGCTATTTTTTAAATATCCAAGGTTCAGATGTTGTTTTGCAAATGTCCAAAATTCAAGGACTATTTTTTGATATTTTTAAAATTACATTTCTAAAGACAAAATAGCACATTCTAAACACGTCGAGTATCCAAACTATAATTTCATAAAATTTTGGAGTCAAAATCAAATTTACAAAGTTTAGGGTTAAAATACAATTTTTAAAGTCCTTTGGCCCCAAATAATAATTCACCGAAAGTATAGGATTTAAATAATATTTTAGAATATTATTTACACAACCCTTATTTTTATATTCTTATTTTGTCACCCAAATTAACATCCATTTTAGCCAAATGCATATAATTATCAATATCAAAAAACATATGTATTGACCCATGCATAATTTATTTTACATTTGGAATACAATCTAAAATTTTACCAACATCCAAAATATATACGTATAACTCAAATATGTATATTATTCTATGAAATGCATTTTTTTTATGAAAATAACCAAATAATACAGCACATCTACCTATTTAGAGTCCAAAATATGATATATTGATGGAGAAGAGAGGCAACCCCACCCAAAAATGCGGCCTCAAGGGGCTATCAAGGATTCCTTACTTGAATATGCACACCAAATAAACATGCATTTCATCTCCAAAACACCACAAAAAATACACCATTATATACCCTCAAATCAATTGTCTTGGTTTATTTATCCCTCACAATAACGCAGGCAAAAGACTATTTTTTTCTCTTTAAAACTTGTTGGATGATCCCATAAGCATAATCCCTTATTTAACTTAGGAGAGAACATATGAGGTTTAAGGAACATGGGCTCATTTCAGTCTTTAAACGACTTGATCAAAACAAAATTTTCCATGTTTTGACTATTGAAGAGTCAGATTAAATTCCTAATTTTCCACTGCCATTGCGGCTCCCTACCACTGTTATAGTGGGGACTTGGGCTACTATAATGGTTGGGATAATCCTCTATAGAGGTTCCCCTTGATGCAAAATTTATTTTTATTTTTCAAATTTTTTCAATTAAGCATTGCTCATCCTAACTGACTTAATCAATTTTTTTATTCCAATTGAATCCGACCAATAAATCCTCAATTACATAGTTGATCCAATAATCACTTGATTACCCTAATTAAATCCCACTAAGCATGCATTTGCTTCAATAATTACTCAAAGCTAATTAAATAATTTCTCTAATACTCCAAATAATTTCACCAAAATCATACAATGTTTGTTACATGTAAAACTCATCACCCATAAAATTTAACAGAAAGTCGAGTTATTACACTCTTCCCTCCTTAGGAAATTTCATCCTCAAAACCCCTACCCCTGACCATTGATTAATCAACTTGTTACCACTAGATCATGAATCTCAATTCACATTTCAATACTAATTCCTACGTAACCATAATAAATTCTAATATCTCTCATCTCCCAAGTACTAACCTTAAAGGTAATTACATCATTGTACATAATCACAAGTATTCGTCTCATTTCTTATTCTCCGACTCCTTCACCGAAGAATATCACATGAACCTTTTCTAATCCCACACAGAAGAAACATCAAACAATCCATTTAGTTACATAATTCACCTCTAGTTCAAACACATAAGTCGTACTCACATACTTAGGGATCACTATCGACACGTATAAACATACCATTTGTTCCTAGTACTTTGCTTTGAACATCCTCCATTGTTGCTCAATAAGGTTCTTTGACAATTCATTCTTAAGGTATTTACACAACTCAACATCCCGTTCACTCCCAATTAGGCCTGTCAATGGGTCGGGTCTGGACCCGGGCCCGACCCGAACCCGACCCGAACCCGATCCGTATAATAGGATCTGAGCATATTTTTTTGGACCCGAATACCATAAGACCCGTTTATTAAACGGGTAGGGTCTGGATCTTATACAAGACCCGGACCCGAAGACGCGACCCCAATTGTACATTATTATTTTTTAAATATATATATATATATATATATATACACTATAAATTTATATATATTTATAAATATATCTTATTAATATAACATGTATGTATTATATATAAAAATATATATATTTATGTATATAATAAATATAAGTAATATATGTTTTATTTATACAAATAATATGCTATAATACATTACAAAATATTTTATTTTAAGATTAAAAAAATAAAGGGGGTTAAAATAAAATAAACATAAAATAAATGTATATATTTGGCAAGACCCGGACCCGACTCCGAGATCCGAAGATCCGAACGGATCCGGGTCTGGATCCAATTTGTAGATCCGATGAAGACCCGGACCCGAACCCGAACTCGAACCCGTGAAGACCCGATTACACGGATCTGGATCTCCCTAAACCCGACCCGTCTCTGACCCGTTGACAGGCCTACTCCCAATCAATTCAATTACTATAAGTTCATCAAATACTACACTTTTAATCTCTAACTTTTTCCCGAAACTTACCCTAGGTTCCATGACTTACAAATCATGTAAATAGGAAAAACACACAACTATGTAAACACATGTTAACACGCAGTGATACCGTACATAAAGGTTCCTTAAGACAAGAGGTGAAACACTGTCGGATTTTATTCTGATCATTTGATCTTTGGATCACAACCCTTTAAATTCGAGAATCAACAATTAGATCATAAAAACATGTAATAACGATCATTGTTATAAGCGATGCTCTACCAAGTGACACGTAATGGATTACTAATTCCAAATCAATAAAGTAACTACATCCAATGGAAATTATTATTACCCATGTCACCGAATCATACTAGGATGCTCGTACAATCCTATACCATGATTCTTTGAATAAAGGCCTCAGTTATCGAGATGCATCAGACATGCTCGGCCTAACATACATTTATACTAAGCCAATACTATCACCATAACCAGAAAACAATCGCGCAAACATTTCCTACTATTTGAAACAAATAAATATAAATTAGGATGAAGTGAATAATTTGAACGATCCTTCTTAAAACATGAAGTATTACATGCGAGTAGACTATGAACCTTAGTCTTACTCACTACAAGGCTACATACGTTTTACACATTCAAATCTATGATTGAGTTCACCCACTAACAACCGATGTAGTCTTTATCTAGGATATGAACGTTGACATAAGATATTGACCCAGTACCAAAACTAAACAACAATATGGAAAACCTTACGCAATAAGAAGGGTGTTACCACTAAGAATAACACAATGCGAGGCTTCCCTCTTTAAACGTGATGTCCAACTATCTTTTCATTCCTCAACACATATAAAATATGTCACAAATAAGTGTTGTGATATTACTAACCTTTCCTGGATATCATAATTCTAAATCCTCCTTAGTCTTTACAAAAACAACGTGTCTTTAATATAGGTTTGGGAAAACAACCTAACGAAACAAGTTTAAACCACCATTTTATTTCGAGACAATATCAATTATTTCCTATGGACATCACCGTTGACAATCTGTGACTTAGTCATGCACACCCTATAATGGGTAATGTTTCCATTACCTATATTATGATATGCCTTGTAAATCCGAAAATACACTCTCACTTGAGCTACATGTTAAATGCACAAAATAGTGTCCATTCATTTTGGGAAAGTTGTGATGCTCGAACCTTATTGGAATTTGACACCACATACTTAGAATATCAATTCTTATGTGAGATATGTTAAAAACAAAACCCTCTCTTATTGTCAAAATTGGATTGAGATGTGTAAACTCACACACAGAGTAATGCCACCTTTTGGTTTAGGTTGATTTCACGCAGCAGCCTTACTTTACAAGAGTGAACGTGATGCTACCACCATGGTCATTTGTTAATAATTTGATTTTATCCTTGATGACCACCACTATGTTGAGATTCTAGTGCTAGGATGTTAAGACCAATGTACGACACCCAAGTTACTTCAAGGCAGCCCGATGAACCCGAATGTCGGAGTTGTAGTGGTGTAATAGGAACTATACAAGTCTCTTCCCATAACAAAAACTCTTATATATAAACCGTTGATGAATATGATGATTTTATTCAGACTCCAAGTTTGTCAATGGGTCATGAGCACCACTGTCGAATAACACAAATGATTATTAAAATTCTACAACCACCACAAGCCCTTGTTTGGGGATACGTGCAAGGCCTTTGCCATGATGTGACTACTAATGAGCCATTATTGATCTCAAAGTTATTGTATTTGTTTCCCTTAAAAGGCAATGAAGGTCTTGTGGTCAAATGTTAAATCCCTTAATGTATTATAATCGTATGAATAGTGCTTGGTCCTCACCTAGGAGGATAACGAAACCACTTGTAATTTACGAGTTTACCACTTGTAACTGACTAGTTTTCCTTTTAATTACTATGGTACTTAATTGTACAACAAATGGCGTAATATCTGTTGAATGTTCTTCCAATAATTTTTTTAACTTAGGGGCAAGTCACCACAATCAGATACATTTTTTAGCACTAACCAATGATCTCCACAGGTTTCCAAACCATTGTTATGTATGATTATACCTGTCTTATACGATTGTTATTTGTGCATGGATCTCTTGACGCAACAAGGACTTGTAATAAGACACAATCCCAATGTCGAGCCTTTATTAATCTTCATAATGCCTTTATGATAAAGGTAGGTGTCTAAAAATAATGACTTGTGGTCCCCAATAGTGAGGTATCCACTAGTTGTATTTTACATGAAATTATTTCAATTTTCTAAGGTGAAACATCATAAACCATTTACAAATTGTTTTACTATTAATCACTATGATACATAATGCGATTTCTAAGAATCCCACCAATTTAGTTTAGTAGTGATGTATGCTTTAAACGTTAACATCTCACTCAGCTACTGACTTCCCTATATAAGGATAATGAGAGGAGGTTACACAATTACTAAAACCTTAGTCTATTATTACTAACAAAATAAACCCTCCAATTGTGTCGTAATTCTTAACTCCAGGTCGTAGTTGCATGTGCGCATAAACTGGAACCCCAATCATCTCACAAGGCTGAGTCAAAAAGAAGAAATTTAATAGTTTAAGGATTAAATCTCAATCTAAGGACTACATGTCATTCCTGAAAGGAAATTGAACCTAAAGCTCTATTATTAAGTTGTAACGTCACGACCTGGATATTGGGGTTTCCCGTGGATCAACTCGGTTTGCTCCAGCTATGTTAAGTGTGAAGTGATGTGAAACAACTTAAAAATATTTGTAGTTCATTTTAATTGATTAGATTTATAGAATAAGCATGCAATTCCATTTTTCAGGCATATAAGCATAATAATAACAAGTGTGGAACCTATTAGGCAATGTCGTTGGGTTTAAGTATTCAAATCTACTAGCGTAAGAATAAAGAATTACATACCTATAAAATTCTCTTAAAGAATGGAGTATTGATTAACCTATCGAAACAATTGGTACGGTGTGAGTCAATGTCGAGTAGGGGTTCCCTAACAAAATACAATACATAATGAAATGGCAAAAAAAATAGATACAATGACATAAATAGTAAAGAGCTATCCTAATTCTATATAAAATTACTAAACGGTATACGCATTAACCATAATTTATTTCCACATACAACTCCTTTAAATTAGATTAAATACTATTGACCCTTGTGTTCCTAAGTTGCAATTTTATTCCAAAAATAGTCCTTTAATCCATTAACTCATGAGGTTAAATTTTGAAAAGTCTTGCTCTTGGACTATCTTTAAGTCATTCGATTTATTTAAAAAATATACCAATTTATGCTTAACACGCACCTGGTATTTCTTGAAAGTTCTATTTCAATACACGAACTCGGTGATTGTAAAGAACTATTCATGCTTAAATGTGTCAAGCCTTAGGACTGTGCCCCCACCTTGGGATTACTCACACATCCAATTATTTTTTTTATATCCAATTTATCCACACACGTGTCAAACCTGGTATTATGTACCACTATGGAGTCATTCAAACACCCAGTTATAAACTTTTTATCTTTTATCCTTTTTGAAACATATTAAATTATTAACATGTTCCCGTGTTAAAACCTATGTTGTGTCATACATAGTCGTAACTTTTTTATTCCTTTCATTTTCAAATGTTAAATTCATCCTCATATCTCATATTTTAAAGTTCATAGTTCCCATATATTTGCATTACTCAAGACTAAGTTATTTAAACTTAGAATACCAACTCCGTAATCATTTATCTGTTTTCTTGAATTTATCAAATAATTTATTTTTCATAATTACCATCAATCTTGGAGTTCATCTAATTTCATTTATGCTTATGGGCTTGCATTGTCTGTCATAAATGTAATAGCTTATTACTTTAATGACTAGTTGTTTTAGTTCTAAGTAGAAGTCATACCCTACGGATCCGAACCCTTCTTAAATTTACCTCAATCACTCCTTTGTGAAAAGTATTTTACTTTTTATTATTTCACTTCCTTGTGGTCCAACCGTTACTTTTAACAAAATACCTATCTTTTGTCGTATTTAACAATATACACGACATACACCTTATTTAACCAAACGCCCGACTTGTTGTCATATTTATTACTTGTATAAATACCCTTTTTAAGTTCATTTTACACTTTAATATTTTATCTGCATACAACCGGCCAAAACATGCAAAGAACTTTAGGCGCAATTTATATTTTTGTCAGTATTATTTACTAAAACTGCCATCTTTTCCTTTTTGGACCTTTTAGAATTAAATTTAATTAACACAACATTTAAGTGTTATTTCATAATTTCTAAAGTGTTAGATTTTCCTTGTAATTTATTTTACAAAATAAAATCCAATAATACATAAACTTTAGGGACTAATTCCCGAAAACCTCAACTTTATAAACACTTTTATAAACTTCCAAACTCTAGGGGCTATTTTGTACATAATCAAAGTTTACGATTTTTTTAATTATCCCAAAATCTTGGGGTTATTGCATAATTACCCAAAAGTTCAAGGTAAATATTGGAATTTTAATTTGTTTTGTAAATCTCCAAAGTTCAGGGGTTATTTTGTAAATATCCAAGGTTCATGGGCTATTTTAAAAAAGGGCAATTTTCATTTAGGTCCCTTATTGACAATTTTTGAACATTTAAGGACATTTGCTATTAGGTCCACTTGTTATGCCACTAGCGTGGACTTCTACAATAAGAGAATTAGTGGACCCAGGTGTTTAAAATTCGGCCAAATGCGTATAATGATCAGTACCCAAAAATATATGTATTTAACCCATATAAAATTTATTTTACATGTCGAATACATTCTAAAATTTACCACATCCAAATTTTATTCTATGAATTTTATTTTTATATGCTAATAATCATATAATACAACAACCTTACCTATTTGAAGTTCATAGTATGATATATTGTTAGAGAAAAGAGATACCCCCACCTACAAATGAGACCTCAACAACCTTTCAATCATTCCATGCTTGAATGTGCACTCTTAATAACTATTCCTTGAATTTCACTTATAAAATACCACAAAAGAACACATCCTTATTCACCCTAAAAGTCACTTGTCTTGGTTTATCTCTCCTAAAAATGATAGATGCTCCCACGAACCTAACCCCTTATTTAAATTAAGAGAACTACCCATGTTGTCTAAGGAATAGGGGCACATTTCGGTCTTACAACGACTTGATCAAAATAAAATTGGCCACATTTCGACTCGTGAAGAGTTATATTAATTCCTTGATATCCACCATTATAGCGGGGCCATGGGTCATCATAGCGTCTGTGGTAACCCGTTATAGTGATTCCTCTTGATGAATTTTTTTTACTCAACCCTTTCTTATCTGAACGGACTTGTTTAGGTATTTTATTCCAATTGAATCATATCGATAAATTCTAAATTACGTAATTGATCCATTAATCACTTAATTACCTTAATTGAGTCCCACTAAGCATACATTTAATTCAATAATTACTACAAGCTAATTAAACAAGTTCTTAACTACTCCAAATAATTTCACTAAAATTATACAATGCATGTGACTTGAGATCATACGACAATAAGTAATAAAAAATTCCAAGGGCTCACAACCTCTTTCACTCCCCCGTATAAGGGAAGATCTCCCAAGGTCTATCATAGACCTTTACCCAACCAATGTTAGCCCTCAAAGACCATGCTCACCTTAAATAAGGGCCTATAATGGAATCAAGTGTCGTAACAACATCCCCACAATTACGAAATACTCAGTCGTTCCATTAGACCTCAAAGGCTAAGCTAAGAGGCCTCTAAAAAAATATCTCCAAGTCTCAGATCAATTCTATGGACTTTCGCATAGCAAGAACTGACCTCTGATGGGCATGTAGTCCCTCTTCCATAATGGAATCCTCATTATACATCACTAAAATAACCTTTACCTTTAGACGTGCCCTTCCCGTCTGGAAGTGCTCCTGCATCTTCTTTGGTGGGTAAGTAAAAGGTATATATACTATTCTACCTCTTCCACCACTCACTCCCACATGCATTAAAGGCTCCCATCCATGTTAAATTCTCCCATCAACTACCTTAAACCCCCTACATGCCGTTCACCAATATTCTGCCATGTTGGGCAATCTTTGTCGTATTGCTACACTCTACTCATTCCCTCTCCGAGGGAATGCTTCTGTATAAAAAGAATGTGAACGGTTAAAGATATACGATCTAATGGAATAAACCAAAAATAAAAGGTGTTTTCTAATATAATGAAAAATGACTCATCTAATACCGGAGTAACTAACTACCTTTCATCTCTTAAGTCTTCGTCATTATAACGTGTGCTAACCCACTATTAGTAGAATATATGAGAAGGATTGGACCATTTATAATCTCTCATACACAATGTATTCTCTTTAGAGTCCTAAAATAAACAAAAGAATGCCTAAAAAAGCCAATACGTTACTTCCTAGTAACCCTTTGACTAGTGACAAAGATCGCAAACACCTCAAAGATTCTTGGCAAAAGTCCAAGAGGTGCCCAGATTTTAAAATTCTCATTTATAATCTAATATACATAATAGCACCTTTCACAGTGGATGTAGGATCCTTATCTGATATGCGAGCCACTTTATATCCTCTATTTTCACTTTGACACCTATCCTAACTAATCGACTTAAGATCGTGTATGGAGCACCTATTGGGTCTGAGGCCTCAAACAATTTCAATACTCATCAGTTTGGCACCATATATAGGAATGATTGCTCCATTCAATCAAAATCATATACAAACTTCTCTCTTTTTTGAATGACTACCAACGCCTAGTTATCTCGCTCTTACAAATACATGGAGACTTATAAAAAGGAGTTCCAAGCAAAACTCAATTATGTCCTGAGGAGGCTTCCCTTACCGCCTATGGTTGAATAACTAAATGGATCTTGACACTATGAAACTGGGAGATCTATGCAATGCGTGATTTATATCCTTGTCTAAAATAAGTTATCATTTTTTAGAGATTAATACCATGGAGGTTCCTGGGTATCTAGGGAATGGGACAATGAGATCAAGAATATGTAAGATATGTTGGGGAACTTCCTCAATAAATACAAGATGCAAACTCCAAAAACCATAGAATCGGCACTCTATAAGACTTTGTTTCCCTTCTCTAGTGAATTCTAATATTATGTGGAAGATGCCAAATATTTATCCCTTTTATGGGTCATAATACCCAATCGATCATCTATAGAATCACGTATCCACCTTACTTCTTAGAAATATCCAAATTAGGTTCTTTTCAAATATTTCCCTGCTACTCTAAAGAGGCTAACTAGAGATTGGTTTGCCAACCTTAAACCAGGGGCCATTTGGAGTTTTACGAAATTGGATTAATCTTTTGTCAGCCACTTTATAGGGGCTTAGAAGATGAGAAAGTGAGATACTTATTTCCCCCACTTTAGACCAAAATCTAGAGAATACCTTAGAGAGTAAGCTAAGAGATTCAATCAAGAAGCTCTACGTGTAAATAATTTGAACAACACTTTTTGTGTGGTTGCCTTCATCTCAAGCCTTACTTCAGAAGATTTTCTGAGGTTCTTTAGAAAAAGTCCCCCTGAGTATGTGACGAAGCTATTGGAAATAGCTTAAAAATATATGAATACATAAGATGAGGCAACAACTAGGAGCACAATATATCCTCACCTTAACAATAGAATATGAAAAGTATGTTAACCGTCGTTGGAGAGTCCCTTGAGGCCACTCAGCCTTGGAAAAGAAAGAATGGAGGAAAAAACAATGGTCCCTCGACAGTTAAGGCCCTTATAATCATTTTCATCAATGAAGAATATCCAACCAAGGTCATCCAGATTGGGGTCAGCCTAAAATTTTCCCTCATAGGGGAGCTTGTTGAGGTTTATTCTAAAAACCAACGTAAAATATTCTATTATTTATTAATAAATGATTATTTTATTCATATTGGAATGAGAATGAAGTTTATGAGAATGCTTTATTTTTTTTAAGTATATTATTTCATATTAATGCCTGTTAATAGAGCTGTGCAGTAATTCCAGTGATAAGACTTTGAATTTATCATAGGGGGATTGAAATTATGATTCTAGCACTATTCAAATGTTCACAACTTATATACGATCGTGACATCCTATTGGAACTTTTGTAATGTAATCCTAGTAGTTTATCTCGAATTACGCGGAACTGGTGTGATGGTTCTGGAACTTGTACGATAGTTTAATAAAGGATTGTGATCGGTACATCCCAAAAATGTATTGAACGGGACCACCCCTAAGATTTGAGTCTAAGGTATATCTAGATTAGACTCAAGAAATCTCATATCATTTGCAAAGGGCCATTGATTCTTAATCCCGAGAATTATGAGGATTTAGATGTTTATATAGTTGTCATTTTTATTACTATGGGTGCGATTCAATTTTTGATTGAATCAAATGATCCTTGCATATTGGGTTACATATACATGAGTAGTACAGAGGTCTTAATTCAAAGGAATCTACGTTTAGGGATTCCTTATTTTACGATGCCCCCTTAATAGACTTAAAAGATTTTGTTTCTATTGGTAAACCTGATCATTGTATTATTTATAATTCGGTGGATTATTTATAATTCGACGGAAGTAGAAAAATAAGTTAAGTGAGAATCAATGCCCCATCTTCTTAGCTGGGAAGAATGGAAATGGTAATTTATCGTACATCATTAAGACATGTTTTGGGGTGCAATATAGTGGCACATGGTGTGTGTATTCAGGAGCCACTAATCGTGTTTGTAATTATTTGTAGCGGTTGAGGGTAACCAGGGAGCTCAATGATGGAGAGATGTTTCTATTCATGCGATATCATCACAAGGCAATGTAGTAGCAGTAGGAAATTTATTTTTTATTTTTTGTGAAGACAATAAGTTAGTATTAGTATTATGTTCCATTATTAGAAGAAATTTCATTTCGGTTTCTAAATTTGTGATGAATGAATACCTGGTTTATTTTAATAAATGACTTTTCAATCAAAAAATGCATTTCTCTTATTTGTTCTCGATCATTGTAAAATGATCTCTATATTATAGGACATATCTCACCACTACTGCTTAATACTAAATTAAAAATAGCCTAAAGAGAAAGAAACCTTTTAATACGAACTAAACATATCTTCGGCACTTGCCATTGGGTAATACCAATCTAAAAAGCATACAAAGACTCATCTTAAATGGGTAATTATGTTCATTGGAAGTGGATGCACTTCCTATATATGAAACCTTCTTAGAGGTAAAGATGACCAAGAGGTCATTTATGACCAAGGGGTATAAAGCCAATAATGTATTGGAATAAGTTCATACTGTTTTATATGGGTCTATAACTATCGAGGCAAGAGGTGGTTCCGAGTACTTCATTACTTTCATCGATGATTACTCGAGGTTTGGATACGTTAACCTAATACACCATAAGTCTGATGCCTTTGATAAGTTCAAAGACTATAAGGCGGGGGTGGAGCGTTTCCATGGTACACTAATCCATACTCTGCGATCTGATCATGGAGGGGAATACCTTTCAGGATAGTTTAGGAAACACTTATTGGAGTTGGGTATCACAACCCAATTGTCTGCATCGGGCACTCCAAAAGAAAATAGTGTAGTGAAAATAAGGAACATGAATCTTTCGAATATCGTAAAATCCATAATGAGCTATTCGGATTTATTGGATTCTTTTTAGGGTTATGCATTAGAGACGTACATATTTATTGAACATGGTTCCATCTAAATTGGTATCTTCAACTCCAGTAGAACTCTTAAAAGGGAAAAATCCAAGTCTAGATCACGTTTGAATATAGGGGTGCCCAGGTCACGTATTGCGAAAGGATCCACACAAGTTGGAATTAAGGATGGCGGATGTCTCTTTGTACGATAACCCAAAGAAACCAAGGGTGGAAAATTTTATGATCCTAAGAAATGTATTTGTTAGCACAAATGTCAAGTTTTTGGAGGAAGAATGTATGATTTACCTACGGACCAAGAGAAAGATTATATTGTAAGAACTAAAAGGACAAGAGCAAGAAAATGCTTTAATATCACCCACATAGGAAGAAATACCGACTGAGGCATCAATAGGATAGGTTAGTAAATTTGGGAGATCACTTTAGAAAAGTACCAAGGGAACTAAAAGGATAAGAGCAAGAAAATGATTCAGGACTACCCATACAAGAAGAAATACACGTTGATCTCGATAATACACTAACTATTGGTGATGTGTAATACCCCATATTTTTGGCGATATTTATTTTTGGGAATAATTAATTAAATGAAAATTAATTGAGAATTAATCCGGATAAAATACTAGCGAGATGTGAGTTTGTATTTGACTATATTGAGTATATATAATGATATATGAATATTGAATTATGATATTTGTCGTGAGATTGATATACGGCAATTTGGACATTTTATTGGGACGCGTGAGACAGTCGCGTCAGGATATAATTATTTTAATTATAAAAGTGAAATTAAATTCTATTAACCGTATGGCCATTTTGAGTGCGCCAACGCGTCCGGAAGAGTCGAGATAGTTAGAAAACACTATCCGGGGGTTTAGTTTGGGTCCCGGGGTATTTTTAGGCCATACCGGCAACATATAGGGGTAGTTTGGTAATTTTGCATTTTTGAGAATTAAAAGTGACGAAAATTAATAAATTATATCTGATATGGATTTGACCCACTAAACCACTAACCAACTCATTTTAACCTAATAGGCTACGTAGGTTATTAGAATTAGGTTTCTAATTTTTCCCAAAACAAACCCTAGCCACCATAGCCATTGGAGAAGAAAGCTTAGAGAGGGAGAGAAAGACGAGAATTCTGCAGAGAGAGAGATAAGGCAATTCAGCCTTCAAGATTCATCCTCAAATCCAGAGAAAGATTAGAGGCAAGTGGTTTAATTACAATTGATTTAATGCTATGCTTTTCCATGTTTAGGAATTATCGAAATTGATCTTGGAAGATGATATAGACCCATGAATTGGAAGTTAAAAACTATGAATTATGTTAGGGACTGCATGTAGTAACAATCTGGACGAATTATGAATTCAAAATTATGACCCTTGATAATTTAAAAACGGATTTAAGAAGAGGTTTATGAATGTTCTTGAAAGAATTAGAAAACTAGGGTTCTTGATGACGATAGATCCATATATAGCCCTTGGTTGATGAATTATTGGTTTTAGAACGTTATTAATGTTGTAGGATGGTTGTATGATGATACCATAACGTTATATTAGAGATTCATGCATTAAAAGTATGTTTTGGGATGATTTGAAAACTGCAAAACGAAGCAGTCCGTAGCCATACCTGGTGCATTCGATCGATCGATGTTCATCAGCCGATCGATCGACCACCATCGATCGATCGAAGGAAAAGGTCGATCGATCGACCTTCCCAGAATGAGTAAAGTTTTTCCCTATTTAAATTTTAATGGTAGTAACCCTTGGGAAATGTTATTGGAGACCTTATAAATACCCTTAAACTTAAGGAAGACCAGTAGGCATGATTATGAAACTTGGACCTTAATTAGAATTCAATTTGAGGAATTATTCCAAATTAATGAAATTCGATAAGTGAGATAATATTTGGGATAAAAGTGTAAATTTGAATAATTTGATGAAATGACTTTTGGGCAGAAGTAAAGACCTTAGGAATAAAGATGTTATATGTGGGAATAATAGGAACTTAATAATCTATTTGAGATAGGTTTTAAGTATAAGAAACTACGACGTGAGACGTGTCGACAGTTTAACTTTTATATTATCGGGAGACTTAAAATATATAATTTGGAATAATGGTATAAGGATGTAGAGTATACCTTTATTAATATTGTGATATCTAAGATGTGTGAATGCTTAACATATAATTTTATGTGTATGACATACCTACCATACTTGCTATCACGGGAGGTTTACGTTAGCTTAGGGCCTTCTTATCCTTGTGTTGCCCGGTTTTAGATTGGTTACCTCGATGAACATAGGTCAGAGAAGGACTTATTGGGATGTTAATAAGTTTGCTGATCGTGGGAGCGTAGGTATGTGCGTGACCCATGTGATGTAACTGTGTTCGCCTCCATTGTTTGTGATGTTGTTATCTGAGAATGATTCCTGAGAGATTCGGAATGCGTGATCCTTATGTACGTGATGTACCGGGATAGATAGCAGAGTATGTGTGCACCACAGCTTAGTCTCGGGGTGCGTGTATTGTATATTTATGATGCGAATAATATACGGTTAAATGAAAAGGAATCTGCTATGTTAAATTATGTGTATAGTTATTGTAACATGATGAAAAGATAAAAGGGGACAGATATCGATAAATGGTTTTATTAATAATTGGAAATCCGAGAATTAAAGTAGAACTCTCTATTTAAATTGTTAAGGTTGGAATTAAAATGTGAACCGAGTAGAAGTGTTAGAAATCCTTTTGAACTAGATAGTTAGGGGAAAACACATGAATGGGTACATGAACGTTAGGAGTGCACAGTTAGACGAGAGGTGAGTATCTCATGTGAGAGCACGTCCTAAGATGCATTTTGCATTTATTGTTTTAATTGTTATTAAAGCACTTGCTGTTTTCAAAATACTCTCCACTTTCGGGCTCTGACCCGTTTGCTTTCAAATCTATTTTTTTGTAAAAACCATTTTAGGTGCCCAACCACAAGGACACCACGCTTAGGATCCTCATACAGGTGACGAGCTGTAGCTGTTTATGGAAGTTACAGGGATTTGCTTTTAGACGCTTCTATCATTTGGATTCCATGTTCAGTATTCCTCAGTTGTAGGGCATGTTGCCCAAATTCTATTAGAGACATTTCCATTTCAGTTTTTCAGACTTTGGAATGTATTAATTCAGTATTCAGTATTTCGTTACTTATTTCAGTTGTGGGATTTGTTGTGAGGAGTTTTTCCTCCGGATTTATTTATATCATGTTATGGTTATTCTATTATTTCGTTATGGTGAATGGTGATATTATTCTTGCTTTAAATCTTTTACTGCATGTTAATCTTACTTTAATTAAAATTTGACAACTTACTTTTTAAATACTAGGTGGTTAGTAATAATAAAATGTTTTCGACAGTGATGCTATTAATTGAGCCAACTTGGCATTTTGATTTAATTTAATAAAGGAGTAGCTACCCGGTATTTAATTAGTCGGGGTGTCACATAATGGGAGTATTGTCAATCAATAGTATTCACGTGTTAATGATATTAGAGCACGAGTGGATCCACATAATAGTGGAAGGGTCAGACATTAACCGGATTGGTTAATGTATTTAGGAGAGCATTTAAGTGAAATCCTAAGGGAGATCATACTAGATCTCAAGACTTATTATGAGGCACTCTAAAATAAAGATACTGAGCTTTGTATAAAGGCTATGGATACCGATATAGATTTGGTGTATTTGAATCAAGCATGAGAACTTGTAGATTTGTCGAATGGGATTAAACCTATAAGGTAAAAAAAGATCTATAAGATGAAGCGAGTAGTAGACGGGAAGGTGGAAACCTTAAAGGCATCGCTTATTACGAAAGGGTTCACTTAGAAGAGGGGATCGTATATAAGGAAACCTTTTTATCGGTACCAATAATAAAGTCTATATGGATTCTGATATCATTTATTGCACATCTTGATTTCAGGATTTGGCAAATGAATGTCTAGACTGCATTCTGGAACAAAAATATTGACGAGTGGATATATAGGATGCAACATATGGGATTCATACCAAAGGGTCAAGAAAGAAAAATGTGTAAGATTAAGACGTCCTTTATGTACTTAATCAAGCTCAAGGTCTTGTAATATCCAATTTGGTCAGGCAATCAAATCATTTGGTTTTGATAAAAGTTTGGATGAAAGTTGTGTGTATAGGAAGAACAACAGTAATGTGGTGGTATTTTTAACACTATACATAGATAATATTATCCTACTCAAGAACGATTTGGGTGTATTGTCTAGTATAAGAGTGTGGTTATCTAGTCAATTCTATACCAAGGACTTAGGGGAAACTAGTAACATCCTAAAGATCAAGCTCTTGCATAATCGAAAAAATGGGGTGTTGGGCTTATCTTAAGTCACTTATATCAATACAATGCTCACAAGGTTTAGCATGTAGGATTACAAGAATGGTTTTATCCATTTGATGAATGGAATTTCTATATCTAGGGAACAATTTCCTAAGACACCTGCTCAGATAGAGAGGATAAAGAATATACCTTCTGCTTTAATAGTGGGCATCCTCATATATGCTAAGGTCTATACTAGGCCAGATATTTTTTCATATCGTTGGCATGAGCAGAAAACTCCAGTTTAATCTAGGTGAGGAGCATTAAACTGCTGCGGAGCACATTATCAAGTATTTGAAGAGGACTAAGGATTATGTACTGGTTTACTCAATAGAGACTCTAGTACCCATTGGGTACATGAAGTCAGATTTTTAGTTAGATTGGGACTTCGAGAAATACCCTCGAGTGATATGTACACCCTGGAAGGTGGATTCAAAGTTGGAGGAGTATCAAGCAATCTTGCATTGTTGATTCCACCATGGAAGCTAACTATGTTGGTAAGCGTAAATATTTAAGCTTAGGCTTTTTATTTGTATTTATATGCACTTTGGCAAATTTGGAGTATCCGGTTACAACTGAACATGCACCGACACATCCAATCAAACTTCAACATTGCCCAGTTCAAGACTCATATACATATCATGAAGGAAAAAATATTTAAGAGTTCTTAGATATTTTGATTTATATTTGGGATGAATTTTTTTATGGAAAATCGAGGATGGATTTTGATGTTTTAATAAGTAAAATTTTTTTGGGCTTCGTTCAAACGACATTGTTATATCATTTGAATGACATTGTCTTTTAGTTTGTACCTCATTAAATCTTTATTTTAATCAAACTTCGAACAAGAATTATCAGCATAACATTCCTTACTTCGTTAGAAGTTGGTTCAGACGAGATTGCAGTCTCATTCGAATGAATTGAGGTTTTCGTTCAAACGAGATGCTATTCTGCTTTTAACTATTTCAATTTCGTTCGAACAAGTCACCGCCTTAAAATTCCTGTCATGTTTATAAATACATGTTTTGAAACCTTTTTTAATAAGAATTTTGAAAAATCATTTCCTGCATATCTGTTGCAAAAGTTTTCATAATTTGTGTTTCCAAAACACTTTTGATTCATTTCATTACATCCTCAAATATGTTTTGTGAATCATTTTAAAAGTCTAGAAGTTTTGTATCATGCATACACATTATGGAGAGGATTCTCTACGTCAGAGCTTATGACCCGAGTGAACACGGCTGAAGAAGAAAGAAGGCAGAATCAGTGGATATTGAGGGTCGACCGCCACCTACGGATGACTCTAGACTGAGTTGTATTCTTTAGAAGTTTTGTAAGTAGATTGTATTATAAAAGCTTCTATAGGTTTTTCCTTGAAAAGGGACTTTTCCTCATATTTGTGGTGATAGCACGTGTAGTTGATTTCTGTGATTAGAACTTTTATCATATGAAAATCTAATTTAATTAGAAATTAAAATCTGGTAAAATTGGACTTGTGTTTGAGGAATTTAATTAAATTAATTAATTTATTAAGGTCGTGCGCACTCTCACAAGTGGTATCAGTGCATCCACTCTTATAATGTTGACACTTCGGAGGTAGCAAATGAGGTGGTTTGGCTTCGAAATTTCCTAAATGATTTGGCTATGGTTCCTTCAGTGCCGTCATTTATTACACTTTATTATGACAATTGTGGTGTGGTAATGAATTCGAAAGATCCAAGGACTCATAAAATAGGGAAGCACAAGTGTCACCTAATTAGGGAGATAGTGTTGAGAGGCGATGTCATAGTGACCAATCATGTAGAAGGAATTATCACCTAATTATAAAGATTGTACCAGTTAGGACTTTTGCCAATCACGTAGAAGGAATGGGAGTGAAGTGCATGGTCACATGGCTTTAAGACTAAGTGGGAGATTGTTGGGGTTTATTCTTAAAATTAAGTGTAAAACATTTTATTTTATATTAATAAAGGATTGTTTTATTCATTTTGAAATGAGAATAAAGTCGGTGAGAATTCTTTATACTTGTTTAAGTATATTATATCATATTAATTTTGGTCAATAGATCTTGGTAGGAATTCTAGTGATGCGACTACGGGTCGATCAAAAGGAGATTGTAATTCATGTTTTAGCACTATTAAAATGTTCACAACATAGATAGGAGCTTGACATCCCATCAGAACAGTTGTAATGCAATCCTAGTAGTTTGACTCGAACTAAGGCAAACTGTGATGGTTCAAAAACTTGTGTGATAGTTCAACAGAGGATTGTTATAAGTACATCCCAAGAATATATTAATGGAACCACCCATGAGATTTGATTCTAAGGGTTGTCTAAATTATACTAAAAAAAACCTCCCACTATTTGTAAAGGGTGAATATATTCTTAATCCGAATAATTATGAGGATTGGTGAAATTAAATTTTAGATTGAATGAAATCATCCTCTTATATTGAGTGAAAATTATATGAGTAAGCATGAGGTCGTAATTCGAAGGAATTCTCATCTGAGTATACCTTAGGTTGCGATACCCCCTTGATACATTTATAAGATTTTGTTTCCACCCATAAACACCATCAAAGGATTATTTATAGTCCGGTGGAAGTAGCAAAATAAGTTGAGTCTGAGAATCAAGGAAATTGAATAGATGTTGGTTAAAGTCAATTAAAAGAAAATTGATTTGACTAAGTGGATATCGGAAGCTTAACGTTGGGAATCGTATTATTCACCATTATCAACTTTGTAAATAAAACCTCATTATATCCGACTGATTTATGAGATAATTAAATTGGAGTATAGTCATAATTATTTAGTGGAATTAGTTATTGTAGAGGGGGCTTGAAGGTAATCCTGAGATTAGGGATAATTCTCCTATTAGCAACTGTATTTGGGATTAAGGCACCGAGGCAGCTCGACGTGGCAGCTCAAGCGTAGCAGCTCATACTTTAGCTTATTGTGTTACTTAGTCATATTGTATTGTTGTTTATATTGACTATGATCTATAATGGTTGTAATGATATAACGGGAATAATAATGAGTTTGTGTGTAGTCAAGCGTTACTCGTGAGACGCCAGGCTTAGCAGGGCCTGGGAAAGATTTCATGCTCTATCGAATGACCTCGACGTGGGAACTTTAGAGGGATAGGTTTGGAGAATTGAGAAGTGAGGCACCGTTGGGTCTTGTCCTGACCATCCTAGATATACCCAGTAAAACACCAAGCGACCCTGGTCGTGGAACCTCGGGTGAAGAAGCTTGGAGATCCATCGGGCGTTGAGTTGTGAACCAAACAGCCCTCTACTTAATGTCACATCTACTGTAGGTGATATCACTAGCTAGCTAAATAATGTCAGACTTGCACTTGAGTAAACCACCGTAGTATTTGGGACTGTCAAGCAGTTGGTGAGCCACCTCCGCGACAACAGCCCCTCTGACACACAGTGGTTAGGCAAAAGGCATGTCTTGGCATTTAATGTTTATAACGTGGAGACAACTAGTGCATCAGGTATTTAATGTTTGTGACATAAAGTACGAGGGAGGTCTTTCATAAGCATTGATAATTGAGTTGCCTCAGGGGTGGTGTGGGGGGCTATTTAAGGACCCCAACCACCTTTGAGGAGAGGATGAACTTTTGAGAGTTCAGAAGTTATTACTACAGATAATACACATCAGAGAGAATTATTTACAAACCAGAGAGTTTTCACTCACCCACCATTGTCATTTATTACGAAGCTTTTAATACTTGATAGAGATTCTTGAGGGTGGTTGGTTTTGGCTGCCTACCAAGGTGTATCTAGGGTGCTTACTTCTCTCTCCCTCTGGCTAAGTTGTTTCTAAAGTCATTACTACTTTCTGAGTTATACACGAGAGATTTGTGAGTTTAAACTGAGTTCATCTTCATTAAACTTGTGTTTGCATGTCCTATAATTAATCCAAGGTTTTTGGCTAATTAACTTATCATTACCGTACTCAAAAAGGGGTTACGCCTCCATCTTATCTAAACTACCCTCTTACAGTTATGATTAAATAAAAAAAGAAAATAAATTATTGCAAATAGGGTGTTTGATGAAGATGGTGTTTAATTGTGAAGTTTTTGTATGACTAGGATGTGTTTAGTTATTTTTGTTTTGTGTTTGGTTTGTGGGAATAAATTGGGAAGGTTTGGGTACTCTGTTTTTCAGGGGTAGTTGTTTGACTCCCTATGCTGACATTTCTTGTAAATGTGCCGAATTTCCCCTTTTATGGAATAAAAAAGGATTTAATTATATTGTTGTGCCTCTTGATGAGTTTTACATTTAAATTATCTATACCAATTGCTAAGGCATACATAATCATTTTGTTCATGTAAATAATAAAATGATTGTCGTTCCCGAACATACGAAAAGAATAGCATTTTGTCAAAAAGAAGGGGGCCATAACTATATAAAGCATATGAGAGGCCTACGTACCTCTAGGAGTTTTGAAAAAAAAATTGGGTTTCATTTTGAAAGAAAAAAGTTTTTTAGAGGGTCAGGCCCCACGCAGTTCTTACTAGAGAAATGAAGAGTTTTATTTAGAATATAAGGGGATGAGAGGAGTCGTAGCACGCTAAGATTTCAGACTAAGGATATAATTTCTTGATACGATTAAGGTTGAATGGACGTGCTATCTCTTATCCATCAAGGTTAGTGAGCATAGAGAGTCCACCATACATGGTCTTCCTCACGATGTAAGGGCCATTCTAGTTTGGCTTATATTTCCCTCTGGGGTCCCAGACGGGTTCTGTGATTTCTTTGAGGGAAAAATCCCCTTCTCGGATACTATCGTCCTTGACTCTCTTATTGAACGATTGCCCTATTCAGCGATGGTACCCTTATATATGATATAGATCCTTTAATCTCCCCTCATCTAAGTGTGACAACTCGTCCAAACGTCTCTGATTCCAGTCTTCTTCGTTGACTTTGCTTTCAAGAATGATGCATAATAAAGGTATTTCTAGTTCAATGGGTAGGACTACTTCCATGTCTATACTAAAGAGTAATGGATAGACCCAGTAGATTCTCGGACTGAAATAAGGTATGCCTGGAGGGAGTAAGGGATTCGATCGGACCAATCTCGAAAACTCTCAGTTATCTTGCTAATGATTGCTTTTAGATTCTTATTAGCGACTTCAACTGCACCATTGGTTTTTAGTCGGTAGAGAGAATATTTGTGTATCTGAATCCCATACTCTTCGACCAATTCTGTGACTTCTGCCTCGTAATGTAACCCATTATCTAACATTAACTCACGTGGGACCCCATATCGACAGACGATGTTCTTCCAAATGAACTTGGCTCTATTTTTGGATTTCAGCACTGCATATGACTCGGCTTTGACCCATTTGGTGAAGTAATCAATGGAAACTAGGATGAGACCATGCCCATTGGAAGCATTGGGTGTGATTTTTCCTATGATTACAATGCCCCATATGGAGAACAGCTAGGGAGAAGTCATATTATACAACTCTCATGGAGGTAAGTGCTGGAGATTGGAAAACTATTGGAATTTAAGGCATCTCCTAATATAGGCAGTGTAATCTTGAACCATGGTAGCCTATTAGTAAACCTGACGGATAATCTTTGTGGCGAGCATATAACCATTTGTGTGGGATCCAAATTCTCCACTGTGGATCTTATGCATCATTTCTTCAACGTTAGCCCCTGTGATGCAGTGTACGTGGGATCTATTGAAGTTTCTCTTGAACATCGTTTTATCGTAGGCAATGTAATGGATAGCCAGTTTATGAAGGGTACTCGATCTTTCTTTTTGGAATTTTGACGATACCTACCATGCTCGAGGAGGTGCCAAATATTATAGTACTATAACTCGGATATATCGGAGTCATCTTTTGTGATGATCTTAACGTGGTAACAGTGGGTTGGTTTAGCTTGTTTCTGGACTAAAAAAGTTGTCATCGTTATTCCCTTGGGTATGTCGATAATGGAGGTTAAGGTAGCAAGGGCATCGGCTAAGTTATTCCTTGTTTGGGGCAAGTAGTGGATGGTAATTTCTCAAAACTGGGAGGCCATGTCTTCTAGGTGGGCATAGAAGGGTAAAAGCTTTTCATATTTGACTTTATATCTTCAAAGGACCTGGCCGATGATGAGGGCAGAATCCCCATAAACTCTAGGCGCTGGATTCCTTTCTGGAGAGCAACTTTAAGGCTTACGGTGCATACCTTGTATTCGATCATTTTTCAATATAGGGAAAATCTAGTTGATGGCAATGGGAGTGTGAGAGTCATCAGGGGAGATCAGGAGTATCCTAATGACGTATCATTTTTTATTGGCGGCATCGTTAAAGAACATTTTCCACTAGAGGCTTTCCTGAGAGGTGCAAAAGATTTCTTCATTCGAAAACTCAAAGATCCAAACATCGACCTCTTTTATAAGGTAGTCAGCAAGATAATCAGAAATAACTCTTCCTTTTATGACTTTCTGCATAACATACACGATGTCGAACTCGGATAGTAGCATCAACCATCATGCCATTTGGCTAGACAGGGCAAGTTTCTCGAGCAATTATTTGATAGGATCCATTCGGAACACAAGTCTGATGGAAAATTAGAGCATGTAGTGCCGAAATTTTTAAGTGACCTAGATAAAGGTTACACATGCTTTCACCTAGGTAGTTTAGTTGACTTTGTACCCCGTTAATTTATGACTGACATTGTAGATATAAGGTTTTTTTTCGAATTCTTCAAGGTATTGGGTTAGAAAAGCCCCGATTGCAGTGTCTGTTACAGTCAAGTATATGAGTAGAGGGAGACCAGGTTGCAGTGGCATGAGTATCGGAGGTCGAGTTAGATATTATTTAATTCGGTCAAAGGCATCCTGAAAATCTTCTTTCTAGACTTTTGTTGAATCCTTTTATATGCATTTGAAGATAGGTTCACAAATAAAAGTCAACTAGCTAATGAACCGATTGATATACTGTAATATTCCTAATAATCATCGAACTTACTTCTCCGTTCTGAGTGGTGGCATTTTGAGTATGGCTTTCAGTTTGGTAGGGTTTGATTCAATTCCTTTATTGATAACCATGAATCCTAGAAGTTTTCCTTTGGTGATGTCGAAGACACATATCTGTGGATTAAGCCGCATCAGGTATCGCCGTAGCTGTTCGAAGAACTATCGAAGGGATGGAACATAACCTTCCTAAGTCTTAGACTTAATGATCATATCATCCACGTGGACCTTGACCTCTTTGTGTATCAGATCATGCAATATTATTTTGGTAGCCCTTTGGTAGGTACCCCCTGCATTTTTTAGACCAAATGGCATGACTATATAACAAAAGGTTCCCCAAAGGGTGATGAATGCGATCTTTTCTTGATAATCAGGGAGCATCTTGATGTGATTATATTCAGAAAAACCCATCGACAAACGATCTGAGAGTGTGACTGGTCATATTGTCCACAATCCCGTCAATATTGGGTAGTGGGTAATCATCTTTTAGAGAGGCTTTGTTCAAATCTCGATAGTCTACGCACATGCGGACGTTTCCTTTAGATTTCAACACAAATACAATGTTGGCTAGCCATGTGGGATATTTGATCACTCGGATGAAGCCTACATTAAACTGTTTGACCACCTCCTCGTTAATCTTGAGCGATAATTCGGTGCGGAGTGTAAGTAGTTTCTGGGAGGGGGGGTTCAAATCTCATGCTGAGAAATCTCGGGGTCGATGTGAGGCATGTCATCGTAAGACCATGAGAAGACATCCATAAATTCCTTCAATAAATCTTCGAGTTGCGTGCACTCATTATCGTCAATGGTGGACCCTATCCAAATCTCAATTTTTTGGCTATTATAACTGAGATTAATAATAACAGTTTCATCTTCATTAATTTGAACGTTGTTATGTTGTTTGTTATTAATAGTATTAAGATCAGTTAAGAATTGTTCATTTATAAAATCATTATCATCAAGAGTTTAATTAGAATTAATACAATTAATGTAAGGCACATCAAGATACTAAATTTTTTTGTTTATTTTGTTCTTGGGAAAAAAAGCATGGATAAACTCATTAAAGTAGGTCTCGATTACATTATTAATAGAAAAGGGAGGAACGGCAAAAGAAGAAGAGATAGGATAGACATCTAGGTTGGGTTGCATTTTAACGGGTGGAACTGGTATGACATTCTAGTTGAAGAGGGGTTCATCAGTATCTCTAATCAGAATGGATGGATCCGATGATGTAAAACTTGAGTGGATCATGCAAAGTGTCATACCCAGTGTTTGCATATTGAATGATTCCTCAGAGTCATTTCCCTCAAAAACCTCAGTAACAGCTGTAGTCTTCTAAATTAGTGGTTTCACATGATGCGGGGAACTTTCGACCCATGAGTAGTTGTCTTGAATGAAAATATCCATTCCTAGCTTCATCTTCTTATCCATATGATCATACCATGGTTCGAGAAAGCCACAAAAGGGAAAGTCTTCACCCTCTTTGAAGAATCTTCCATTCAAATAATCTCTCGAAACATTCTTAGCACTTTTAACCTTCGCTTCGTTTGAGGTTGGCGAAGTATTCTGAGTTCTTATAATGAAGGTTGATAACCTAGGCCACATAGATAAAAGGCCTTCTTTAGGAGTATGGTGTGACACCCCGACTAATTAAATACCGGGTAGCTACTCCTTTATTAAATTAATTCAAAATGTCAAGTTGGTTCAGTTAATAGCATCACTGTCGAAAACATTTAATGGTTACTAACCACCTAGTATTTAAAAAGTAAGTTGTCAAATTTTAAATTAAATCTGATTAACATGCAATAAAAGAATTATGAAAGGATAACATAACCATTAACCATAAAGGAGCAATAGAATAACCAACAAATAATAATAAGTCTGGAGGAAATACTCCTCACAACAATCCCACAACTGAAATAATAAAACAAGTCTTAATCTTGAATTAATTACAAACCAAAGTCTGAATAACTGAAATATAAAAAGTCTCTAATAGAAATGGGCGACATGCCCTACAATTGATGAAACTGAATGTGGAGTCAAGACCATAAAATGAGGCGTCTAATATCAAGGCCTTGTAACTTCCACAACAGCTACAACTCGTCACCTGAATAGAATTCCTATGCATGGTGTCCTTGTGGCTGGGCACCTAAAAAGGTTTTTACAAAAAGTAGATTTGAAAGCAAACGGGTCAGAGCCCGAAAGTGGAGAGTATTTTAAAAACAGCAAGTGCTTTAATAACATTAAAACAATGAATGCAAAATACATGTTAGGACGTGCCCTCACATGAAATACTCACCTCTTGACTAATTGTGCACTCCTAACGTATCGTACCCATTCAAGTGATTCTCATATCTAATTAAACCGACATAAGTTTTAACCTTCCTACTCAATTCACAATATGAATTCCCAATGTTATCACTTAAATGGATAGCTTTACTTAAACTCGGATTCTCAATTATCAGCATTACCATTTCACAGCAGGTTATCCCTTTTTATCTTTATCAAGACGTTATTACAATCATACTCGTAATTAAACATAACAATTCCTTCTCATTTAACCGTATATTATTCACATCATAAATATACAATATAAGAACTGTGAGGCTAAGCTGTGGTGCACACATACTCTGTTATCCATCCCGGTACATCACGTACAAAATGATTACAAATTGCGAATCTCTCAGGAATTTTTAGAATAAGCACGACACACAAAAATGGAGGCGAACATAATTCAACATATCCATGGGTCACGTACATACCTACGCTCCATAGTCAGCTGACTTATTAACTCACCAATAAGTCATTCTAGCATTATGTTCTTAAGCTACCAATCTAAATCTGGGCACACAAGGATTAGATGGCCCTAAGAGAACGTAACCTCCCGTGATAGCAAGTATGGTAGGTATGTCATACACATAAAATCATATACTTATACTAAGCAGGCACACATCTTAGTAATTACCATAATTTATTAGTGGTATACTTCTCATTCTTATACCAATACATGAGTCCCCGATTTATATATACACATCATCCATTATCCTCACGTCGTAATTAGTTATTCGCGTCCTAACCCACAATTACCATTTGGTTCAAATCATTCTTCCACATTTTTCTCCCCAATGTATCCCGAATATCCAAACTATATCAATTATTCATCAAGGTAATGTTATCTCTACAATTAAACAAGGTTACGGGACACTAGAAATCAAACCAGGCCAAAAAGGCCAATCTGTCAACTCGTTAGAAGTCTCGTTCGAACGAGGTCGTTCGAACGAGAGTTCATTCGAACGAAGTGGGCATCTAACGAGATCTCGTTCGAACGAAAGGCATCGAACGAACATCCCACTTGTTAGAAGTCAAACTGTCAACTCGTTAGAAGCTCGTTCGAACGACCTGGGCAGGCCTTCTAACGAGGTGACAGTTTCGAGCCCAGAATTTTCCTATCTCGTTTTTCCCAATTTTCTTCATCTCTAATCTCATCTAAACATCATTCCAACAGTAGTTCAAGGTTTCTAATCATTCTTAAACATACTTAGGTCGTATATTAACATATATATGGGATTAAATCATCCTAAACCGCATCCAATCATCAAATCTCCCCAATTTTTCCCAAACCTTATGAACATGAACCCTAGAAATTTAAAGTCTTCAATTTGAATAAATAATTCCGTTATTGTAACATAAAAAGTAGTAATTCTTTTAGTTCAATCACCCAACAACAATTCTACACGCAAACCTATATCATAATCTGAATTTATAACTCCAAATTACATGGGTTTTTACAAGTCTCCCAATACAATGCAATTTTATCAATTTCTAAGCATGGAAGAAGCATTTGCTTGAAATTAACGTAATTAAACCACTTGCCTTGGATTATTCTCTGAATTTGGTGTAGAATGATGAAGGTTGCACTCTCTCTTTTCCTCCCAAGGTTGAAGGTTGAATATGGAGGTTGTGTTTTCTCTTTGGAAACTCTCTCTAACCTCTCCCATAACTCCCGTAGCCCTTTAGTTGGTTAAGTGATGGTAATGGCTTAGTGGGTCACTAAATATCCTAATATTTAAATCCCAAAATTCGTTGGTTAATTATCCTAAAATTTCAAAATTACTAAACTACCCTTTTAAGTTGCCGGTATGGCCTAAAAATGCCCCGGGACCCGAACTAAACCCCCGGCTAGTGTTTTCTGACTATTTTGACCCTTCCGGACACGTTGGCGCACTCAAAATGACCATACGGTTAATAAAAATAAAATTCACTTTTTAATTAAAAATTATATTCCTGACGCGACTGTCACGCGCGTCCCAACAAAATTTCCCAAATTGCCGTATTTCAATCTCGCGACAATTTCAATAGTTTCAATATTCATATAACATCATATGTATACACATTATAATCAAATACCAACTCACATCTCGTTAGTATTTTATCCGAATTAATTCTCAATTAATTCACATTTAATTTAATTAATCCCATAAATAAATATCGATAAAAATGCGGGGTATTACATATGGGTTTTAGTATCCACTGTTGTCGTCATCCCAACCCTAGTTCAGGAATGAAGTGCATATTCTTTAACATCTATATCAGGTTAACATTATCGTGTGGGTTATATTATAGACATACTTGGTCTTTAAAATCATCCCCCGTTGGGAGTGTAAATGGTTCAACTTGAAAGATAGACTTAAGCTTGTCATTTACCCCATGATGTATTTCTAGTACTAAATTACTTGTGCTTTAATTCTTAATATTATCATCATTGCCTAAGATAGTGATGACCTTCCCCTTGGTGAAGAACTTTAGTTTGTAATGGAGAGGGGAAGATACCCCCTTGATGTTATAAAGCCAAGGTCAACCAATCAATAGGTTGAAACAAGAAGGTATGTTGATAACTTGGAACTCAGTATCGGAATTTATAAGCCTATCCCCTACTGTGAGTTTTATAGATCCCATCACCTCGTGGCGGGTTTTGTCATAGGCACGCACTATTGCAAAAGTTAGAGCAAGGTCGCCTACTTTCAAACCTAGGCATTTTAATGTTCTTCACTAGAAACCATTAAGTTCGGATCCAATATCGACGAGTGAAGTGGGATTGTCTTCCCCATTACCTCAATGGATATGTTCAGAGAATAGTTATGATTAGGATCAAAATTTGGGATTTCTTCTTTAGAGAAGGACTTCATTCTAGTAGAGGTTAAGGATCCGACCAGGTTCACGAATTCTTCTGGCAATGTGGAAGGAGGGAAGGTGGGCCTAGTGAGCAATTTTATCAAAGAGATTTGGTGTAGCTGGGAAGACAAGAAGATCCCCCACAAGGTGATGTTAGCCTGAGTTTTATTCAATTGGTCGAGGACCTTGCTCTCCTTATTGGCCACTTCTAGCATGGGGAGTTCCTTGATGACTCATTTTCCTTAATTTACCCGTGCTGACTGAGTATTCAAACTCTGGTAGTGTCTCCCAGATCTTGTCATATGGTTCATGGAGGAGGGTAAGAACATAAACCCCTTTATTCATCTACTTCTGGCTATTTAAACACTTTGTTGATCTCTCATAGTAGATCTTCAAAAGATATCATCCCACATACACTGATTATCGGGATAACATTTTACTGGCTTGGTTATTCATCTGAATTATCAAACTCATCCCCCTATTCGATAAAAATGATGTATCCTTGACATAAGAAGTCAATGCATTCCACAAATTCTTCATATAGATCCTCCCACTCAACGTGGAGATGCGTAAATGAAGAGACCAACCACCCTTATAGTTTCAAAAAATCAAGTAGCTCAGACATTCAACAAATCTCACTAATCTAACTACATCATCAAAACTAACTTCGTCAATGGGTACCACACAATCATCTTACTTGTGGGCCCACTTTCGGGCTTCCATGAACACTGTGCTAAAATTCTGGCAGTCAATGGTCATTTCATAGGGAAATTTCAGCCCAAACTCTAGAAGATGGTTCAGTATTGCCGATAATTCCATATCTTTTCGCCCAAAATGAGTACAAATGGCAATGCATGTTATTGCAAGGAATGATAGTGCTTGGTCCGCAAAATAGGTAGGGTGTAGAAGAAAGTATGGGAAAACTTTCAAGGGTTTAGGTGAATATACATTCATAATGGGTGAGTTACTGGTTACAATTTTAGTGGATGGGTCTAATTTCGAATCATTTTCAAGGAAGATGGCATATTTATGATTTGGGAGTGGATTGTGACTGGTATTGGGTTTAGGATTGGCTGGTGGGGCGATGACACTCGGTCAATCAGACCTTTGATAATGTTCCAAAAATGGGGTCACTAATTAGTGGTATGATCGTTATATTGGTGGAAATCACAATGGGTGTTGGGTTTGAAGTTTTTAGGATGTGGGTTTGGTAATAGATGAGGGTCAAACGACTTGATGAGATTTCAGCTCAATAGGACTTGGTAGACTTTAGAGATGGAAGCATGAAGCTCAGTGTATTCTTTTCTGACTCGGTTAGCACGACGTTCTGGTGCCCAAGAGGTAGCAAACAGTGCTTTGTTGTGGATGCTCGACACTGTAGCAGGCTTCTCATATTTTCTTAGAGTGAATTATCCGGATACTTTCTTTGGCTCAGCTTCTGTCTTAGTACTACTTTCTTCAATCTCCATTACGGCTTCCTAACGAGCTTTAAAATGTGGGTAATATTGTCCTTCCATCGTTGCTCGGACATAAGGTAAGAAATTTTTCTTCACAATGCTAACTTGCTCTTCTTCGGAAGGCTGATTGGTCACAGTGGTGGCTTTTTCCTCTACCTTGATATGAAATTGCCAACAGTTTCTCTACGGTTTTTCTTGAGGAGTTCTAAATCACATCATGTAACCTCCAACTACTTCTTGTATTTTTATTGCGATATGAATTCACGGGAAACTTCCTCCCAAGTGCAAATTCTGGATTCTTGAAGGGGTAGGAACCAACGGAGAACGTTGTCTTTCAGAGTCTACTAGAACATCTCGGACATTATTTCCTTGGAGGCACCTAAAAGAGACATGGATCTATAATAGCTTTGAAGATGAATAATTGGGGTCCCGCTACCCCCGAACATTTTAATATTGGGCATCTTAAATTTTTTGGGTAGCCTTTCTTTGGTATAGGGAGACATATGGGTGTAATCCATGTAGTTCCCAGATATTCGAACGTGATCAAACTTCTTGGTTAACAGCTTAGGGTCCTCATTGACCTTGTTTAACTAGTCTTTCCTTGCATAAGAGGGTACTGGAAGACTATCCCCTGGCTAGGCAAGATTCGACATAGGGAGGTGAGCTAGCGGTGAACCATTAGTAGGCGTGGCATGTGGAGCGTGAAAATATTATTTCAGGACCCAAATAGGCTCAGGTTCAGAACCCATAGGATGAGGAAAGAGAACTTTGAGCTCCTCGAGAACTGGGAGTCGGTTTCAGTGCATCTCATAAGCTTCGATTTGAAGGTTATGAATCTCGGCGGTATGTTAGACTAGGACCGTCATTAAATCAAGCTACACATTCGATACTTGGTATGCACTCTCCATCGGGAGTGGGTGAAGGTGGATTCTGGACTAAGAGGAAGTAGTGGGAGAATTGACGGAGCCTCGGGGAAGTTCGATGAAGACTGAGGCGAATAGGGAGCCAGGACAATAGTCGGGTATGCAATTGACCTGTGAAGGAAAATGATTCAAATTTATTTTTAGATTAGAAAAGGAAAATGTTTTATTGGAAAAGAGGAAAAGGTTTTTGATATTTTTGAAAAAATAAGGACAAAATGTTTTTGCTATTTTTTGACAAATGAAGGGGAAAATGCTTTTGACTTTTATGATAAAAGGAAGAAAAATATTTTTGGTATTTTTATAAAAGAGGGGGAACATGTTTTTGGCATTTTTGGTAAGGAAGGAGGAAAAAACAAGAGAAGAGTCTCAGCATGATTGTTATTATGTTTATGTTTTCACCTCTATTAGATTTACCTAAATGCAAAAAATAAATGTTGGATGCGACCCGAGCTTGGAAAAAAATGGGTTTGAAAAATATGTAAAACATGATCTGACTTGTTGTTTGGCTCATGGGCAGGGTCCCCTTTTTGGAAAAAAGATAAAATCACTCGAAAATTTGGGTGGCATGCCAGCCCTGCATTTTGGCAGAGTTTTGGGTAATAATCGGGAAACTAAATATGAGTGTAGTTGTTGGATTAGTGGAAAGGTTCCCCCCTTTGGCATGAATTCCATGATATACCTCTTGCCTTTGAGGCCAATCAGTACGTGTGGACAAGACCTTTGATTTACCTAAGTGTATGTGAATTGCCTCACTATATACCTTATGGAGACAACACGTGTGAGCGAGAATTCGATATACTCAATGCACGTGAACAAGTTCCTGCTATATACCTCCCATCATGACTTTAGTCAAGCTATAAGATGCGGGGGTAACCGTTCGATCTACGTTAAAGGTACTTGGCCAATGGAAGGTGAGAGTCATATTGGTTAGACCAACTGCAACATGCCGGACCAGCGCCCATCATAAAGTGACCCCCCAGTACCGGATAAAATTTAGTCAATAGCTATGATCTTGGTGATTTAGTGTGAAAAATGCATGATTCTTTATAAGTATATTATGGAGAGAGTATTTTATTTAGCATGGGCACTATAATAATAAGGAATAATATACAAGCATCATGAAAATTAAATCTAGCATTGGGATTATCATAAGCATGGAAATGTGAGAGTGAGTGGTGTGTGAATATCTACAAGTGAGTGTGTGGTAATGAACCTGAAGCATGGATCAACTACAAGTGGTGGTTGATAAGTGAGCATGGATAAGTGTGATAAATGGAGGTGTGTGCCGTGACACCTAAGCATGGATATTCTAGGTGATGTGTGCAACATGTGGATATAAGTGAACATATATACAAGTGTAAGTAGTGTGAGGTGTTTATGGATAGTATTTACAAGTGTGTGAGTGAGGAGTGATATAAGCATGAGGTAGATATATACAAAAACGATAGAGGAGAAAAAGAGGAACATACATGTAGGTGTATAAGCACATAAGCAGAAAATGATAACACCTATGCAAATAGTCTATCCCTCTCATGACAAGTTAGTCCCCAACGGATTTTCCACTGTAACCATCTCGAGATCTTCTCATCCCCGGGAACTTTCAGGGGATAAAAAGGGAGGATAAAGGTCTCGCTCCCCTCACAACATCGGGGGGTGTTCTTCGGTCATTGTCGATTTTGGGGTGATGTAAAGAGATAGAGTCGCTAGCCTATTTTGAACAACACAGGCAAAAGAGCATGTCACCACCTCTAGAGAGCGGCATCAAAGACAAAATTATGCTTACAAAATTAATAGCTCGGACTTTAGGGGGCTAAGTTACGAAATGGGATGGTGTTAGGCACCCATCCCACCCTTTTAGTCTCTAATGGGATTATGTTACTATTTTCTTAATTTCTCCGTGAAGTGTGTGTGCGTATATATAGAAGTGAACATCGGAATCCCTTGACTCGCGTCATGGAAAAAAGACGAAGTGAGGTCATCCAAAGGAATATTCCCAAAATAACAATTAAAAATGTGATGTGTGCACTTATCAAGTTATTGATCCATTATAATGAAACGATAATATATGTCAGATAAGACGCAATTATGACTCAGAAGTAAAAAAAAATAAAAGTAATATAAAAATGAGGGAAAAGGGGGACACTGGAAAACGAGAAAATAGGACTCGAGTCTTGAATTTTAGCCCGAGATGCCTACGTAGACTATAAAGGCATCAAATCCCACGTAGTTCAGATGTGGCATAAGGGTGGGGTTTATCCCATATATTCGAACGAGAGTTTATTATAAGTGTGTGTGTAAAAAAATATATTTTTAGTTTTGAAAAAATGTGATGATGAATCCCGTCTAAATTTATGGGTGTAACCCAATTTTTCTTTGTTTTTTTTTTATAGAAAATAGGTTATGTGCATTATTAATAATAAAGGATTGAAGATTAATATGTATATGGTCTAATATAAAAGAAAAATTAAGAATTATGTAACAAATGTAAAAATGAAGGAATTTAAAGAGAGAGAAGTATGTTTGGACCTTCTATAGAGACTTGAAGCTTAACCTTGATCCTTGATGAGATTCCTTGCTAGATGGGATGGATGTAGGATGAGAGAGAAGGAGATTTCTGCTAAATTAGGTATGAAATTGATGGGATTTAAAGGTGGAGAAGAATTTCACACGAGAAAACTTCGCTGATTGTAGAAGAATGTTGCTAAGATCAATGAAATTAATGGCTTTCCGGTGCATTAGAAATGTGATCATGTTCTACTTATATAGGGTAGGGGGAATGCCAAATGGCGTTACCCTTACCCTACCAATTAGTAGGCGACCCTAGAAACACTGACGATAGGCAGGGAAATGGACTTGCCAATTGACAGTCTCGTACATATTTTTTTAGAAAAATGGTCTTAGAATGCAATCCATAAATCCAAATTGTGCACAGGTCATACCATTATAAATTTAATTAAAAGTCGTTTGAGAATCCTTGGGGGACACTCTCGTGTCCAGGAGTTGACAATGGGTCAAACGGGGCTAGGAAGCGCCCATCCATCATTTGGACAGGAGATCGTCAGACGGCGATGCATCGTTCATCCAAATCGTGAGTTTGAATCATGCACAGGGTGGACCATTGGAAATTTTATACAAGTAACTTCAATGTTAAAAAGATCTTCGCTTAATTAGAAGGGTTAACTTTGTTCAAACAGAGCCGAGAACCACTCGGTAACCTTTCGGAGTAAAATGGGTCGTTCATCCATACCATATGGTTGATTCATGCACGGGACAGATCCTTAGAAAGGGTATTTAGTTCCTTTTTAAGATCCATTTAGTCTTGTTCGAGCTAAAGAGTTAACTATCTTCAAACAGAGCCCCGAAAGCGCCCGATGGACTCTGGATCAGTTTTTGGGGGAAAACGGATCATTTGTTCGAACACTTATGCCATTTCACGCACAGGGCAGACCGTTAGAAAGTGTTTTAGTGCCCTTAGGATTTCTATTGAGATTTTACTCTAATGATGAAGTTAACCAGGGTTAAATCGGGACCTACGAGCGCCTAGTGGCCTCCTTATCGGTTTTTAATAGTAAAATGGTTCATTCATCCAAAACATTGTATAGATTTATGCATGGGGCGGACCATTGGAAAGGGGATTCAAATCCCTTTGAAGATTAATTAAGATTTTTCTCTGACGATGAAGTTAATCAGAATCAAACGAGTGTCAAGATCACGCAGTTGCCTCTAGATGGGTACTCGGAATATGACCTAGGGTGTGTGTTGAATGGGGAGGTGCTAGGGACCTAAGGAGAGACTTAGGGGGTCCTAGAATTTGGTGTCGACACCATCATCTTAAACAACAGGAAGCAATTTAACAGCCCAGACTTTAGATAATTTAGCTCAGACTATGGGATTAGCAACCGTAGTTATGACCAGGCCACCCTTAGGAAAATAATCAAGTTAAGTCACTAATTGGACCATCTTTTACCATTTAAAAACGAATCTAGAAAATGCCAAAGGTCTATCAGTTTCTAAGCTGCCAAGAATCATATGGGCGTATAGAACCACTGTCAAAAGTCCTATTGGGGAAACCTCTTTCTCCTTGACCTATGACACTAAGCCCATCAAGTTTAATGACAATGTAAAGGGTATCTAAGTTTAAATCAAAAAATAATATTGAGGGGCTTAAGAGGCTCCTAGATGAGTTGGAAGAAAATCATGAAGCTACACTTATCAAAATGGCCATCGATGAGCAAAGGATAACCTCTTCCTTCAATAAAAAAATTGCCATGGTGAATTTGGAGTAGGTTATTTGGTCTTAACAGAGGTCACCGTTTCCACTAAAAACCAAACTGAAGGAAAGTTGAGTCCTAAGTGGGAAGGCCCCATGTTTTGACAAAATGAGAAAGACCAAGCAGGTAACATTTAGAAGATGGTGGGTATTGAAATCGTATGTAACCTCAGATCCAATAGGTGCTTGCCTCTATACCTCAGACAGGTGAAAGGGGAGGAGTGTCAGAGTATGAGATAAATATTTAAAGTGGTTAGGACCTCAGCTGAGGATATTATATCCACTATTAAAGGGTGTTACACTGTTTATTAGATCATAAAAGAGTCATTATAATCTAGGATACCTATTAAGATATGGTCAAGAAATTTTGAGGTCCTTTCGGCCTTTGCCAAAAATCTAAAGTACCTTACGAAGTAACCCATGGACTTTTCTAAGGGTTTCTACTTATTTATTTAGGGCTCAACGAAGCAAGAAAAGTATCAAATATATGGAAATGATCCAAATTATGGATTTGTGCTCACAACAGTGGGTTAGGAGAGTATAGAACACGGAGTAAACATTTATGAATTCTAAAACTCGTAGTTATCTAGAAGTATGATCACTTGAACATGCCTCAAACCTTTTCCCAGCCTCCTATTTACATGAATACTCTAGGAGATAGAATGAGTGGACTATCAACGGATGGTTGCGATGTCTCTGAGGTTTAACGCATTAGTAAGGTAGCAGAATGTTGACAAAAGGTTTTACAGGTGGTGTAAGGTAGTTATTAGGAACATTAAATACGGATGGGAGTCTTCAATGCAAGTGTTCTTGAGCAGTGGAGGTGTGTTGAATTATTTTATACTTTTTGCCTAATCGCCAAACTGGTTGCTGAAGATTTTTCGGAGGTTAGGAGCTCAAGAATTGCCATGGGACTCCCATAGGATAATCTTAAGGTGCTTTATAATTGTATACCTCGTCTATAATGATTAGCTAACTTTAGAAGGTCATTTCTCTTTAGACGGGGATCTACTTTATATGTCAGACATAGAGTAACTTAGGTGATGAGGTCTCTAAGTTTGGTTAGAGAGACATGTTGCAACTACTTAGTGGCTAACGACCATAATTTCTCTGGTAGAGCCAACCTGGATTCTCTAATCACTAAGTAGGACTTAGTGGACATTTGAAAGAATTACCAAATTATGAATATTAACACCTTAAGGCCCGCACGGCCTAATGACAGGACTTGCTCTATGGTTTCCCATCTTTTGTGCTTTAATGAATGATATTTCCAATGCAAAATGAGATTTCCCTCTATTAGTGTTAAGGATATTAAAAGTTATGGGGATTTACTCTTCTTAAATGGTGGCTAATTCTTAGAGGTCTTTGATGGCCATGGTCTTTGCCTTCAGGGATTCAAGCCGGGTCAAGAACGATGTTACCCTAACCCAATTATTCTAGTTATATAAGGTCCAGGACCCAAAGAAACCCAAAGATAAAGCGCTAAAGTACCTGGATCCTAAGGACACTATGGTATTTGCCAAGGATATACACAATGATCCTAATAACCATTAGGAGAGATTTTTTTTGGTGGTGGAGCTTGGGCTACCCTAGACCATACTGAGCTAATTGGTAGCACTACCCTCTAGTGATCTCCTCCGGTATGGGTAAGTTAGCATGTACTTCTATTTTATGCTTGATTTTATTCATTGACCATTGTTATGAGCCATAACGATCTCTTTTATTTTACAGTGGTTGTTGATCCTTATAAAGAGGAAGTGAATATGATGATTCAGGCCCAAAAGTTATACTCCATTATATTTTAAGTCCTTATCATTGCTAAGCATCTTTTTAGAAATGGATTGGGACTTGTGCCTAAGACTTTGACATATGGAAGTGCTTCTAAGTCCCCTAAAATCATGGTTGTAGAGATGATGGGATATGTGCCTTTCACCATGATCCCCCATAAGAGAAAAATATCGTTAAGGTTTTTGTTGATGTTCCTGAGGCTTCTAAGGGTGAGTATGGTCAGCCCAAGTTAAGGCTGAGTCCCCTCCAAGGGTCAAAGAGGTCCTCCCCACAATCAAGGAGGCTATCTTGGTGGACTTTGACTATTCTTCTAGTAAGTAACATTATTTTTTTTCATTTTTTAAAGATATCCTCTTCCTTATTCTTTTATTACTAACTTTAAACTTATCGTTAATCTAGTACATAAACTGGAGGAGAAGAGAATAGGTAGTTTTCTAAGTAAGCCCATGCTGAGGCGGTGGTCAATAAGAAAAAAAGGTTCAAATCCACCAAACATTTAAAATTCAATACGTCAGTGGATGTTTTAATTCCTGATATCAGAATGTGGAGAAGCTAGAGCTGAGGGTTGGCCCCAGTGAAGGCTCATTGTTGGAGTCTTCAATCAAAACCTTGATATTACTATGAGCATCTTCAAGTGTAACTGGAACCTCTGGGGCAACCCAGAGAAGTTCTTCTATTACCGGGGACTTTCAGCCCCTAGTCTATAAAATTGATGAAGCTTTGCATAATCACCTTTCAAAATGGATGGAAGTGGTGATATCCCTCCAGAAGGATAGGGGTCTTAAGAGCGCCACTAAGGCATCAGGACCGCCTGAGGGGACGAATGTTATGGTGAGGGAAGATCTTATGACTTCAGGAATTAAGGGATAATCAAGGCTTTTCTCCACCAAGGAGATTGACTCTTATGCCTTAACAGTGGTCACACTTCATTCGTTGGTAAAAAGAAACTGTTCTGAGATGGGGGACAATCTAAGGGGTCGAGTGACCTCTACCAATGCTCATAAACTTATTTATAGACTAATCAAGGTATTTTTTCACCTCTTTGTTACTTTTCCTTAATGATCTTTTTGGTCTTTTTGCCTTGTTATCATTCTTTTATACTTTTTATAGGCATGGAAGGTGATGGCCAATTTTGTAAAAAACCAGAGAGGTCAAAACAACATTTTAGAGTTGGCTAACATGTGGGATCTCATCTATCTAGAATGACCTCGATAGTTACAGCCTAAAGAGGTGGCTAATCTAGAAAATATAGGGTCTGTCAAAGGTCCAAGATCAACTCATTGGAATATGACTAGTTGCTAAATGAAAAGACTCTTAGGGACAACGCTTTTCTTCTGGACGCTGCTTGGGATTCTTTAGCTGAGATTGAGTAACCTATGATTTGGTTAAAATTAAGAATATTATGGTGTGGAGGCACTTCGGGGCTAGTCCTTCAAGCTACTAAATGCCCAAGTGATGCTTCTTCAAGCAGAGAAGGATATGGGTCTTCTAAAATAGTTGGTGATTGATCTCAATGATGTGAAGGACTTGCTAACCTATAAGGGCTAATAATTGGAGAAGGAGTATGTTGAGGTCTTGTTAAAGTACACATAGCTTCAGGAGATATACAATGCCATAGTGAAGAGAAACTTAGACACCTATCTTGAGTCAAATCCTTTCAAGAAGTTACATTACCATAAGTAAAACTTTAGGTTTGATGATTGCAAGGCTAAGGTCCAGGAGATCTTTCCAAACATGGATGTTTTTGGATAATTTACTGAAGCCTCGGTCTAGTAATGAGAGCAGTAGTGGGGATGGTAACAATGAAGCCTCTACCTCCCAAGTCTAAGAAGAAGAAGAATCTCTAAAGAAATCCTCCATGTCTCACCCTCAATCAATCCCTTAAAAGAAGGTAAGTAAAGCCCATATGAAGGAAAACCTTATCAATCTCAAGACTTTAGAAGGATTTTATGCAATTTTCTTATTTTTATTTTGCAATGTTTTAGGTCACAGTCCTTTGTTGTAAACCTCTGCTCCCCTACCATTCTAATGAAAATAGCTTGGTCTTTTAAATTCCAACTTCTGTACTACTTTGCTTTAATTCATCCTTGTTGTATTTTTTCTTTCCTAAGAAATTTTTGCATAACACTCATCTGTCTGAGGTCTTCTAGTATGTAGTATTCCCCTTAGCCCCAATGTTTCTTCGTAAAACAAAATCACTTGATTAGAAAATTTATTGAAGTATATCTAAGGGTCCTGAGACCTTTGCTATATACTTGTACGATTTTTTAAGTCAGAACTAAGGATCCATAATGGGTCATAAAGACCTTAGAACCATAAATCCTTTGAAGTTTTACTTTTTTAGGACCGAAGTCTCAAAATATTTGCACAGCACTTGCCCCCCCCCCCCCCCCCCCAAAAAAAATATTGTGGGTGTAAAGTCCAAAAGTTAAATCTGTGATGAGTCTTACAACCTTATATTTATGATCTGAAGTCCCATCGTAGGTCTTAAGACCTCATTATTTAGAAGTCCCACAAAAGGGTCATAAGACCTCTAGACTTAGAAAATTTGAATCTAAAGTTCCAAAATGGGTTATATGAACTCTGAACCAAGAAAATTTGAAATTTAAAGTCCCACAAAGGGTTATAAGACATGTGGGCTTGAAAAATTGGAATTTGAAGTTCCACAATGGGTCATAAGACCTATGAATCAAGAAAATTTGAAATCTAAAGTCCCACAAAACGTCATAAGACCTCTGAACTTAGAAATTTTGAAATTCATTCTAGGCCAAAAAGCCTGTAAACCTTAGCCCCTGAATAGGAAAATCTAACTTCACATTGGGTCCTAAGATCTCTGAACCATTAAGATTTGCACCTTTGCTTATAAAAATATAGTGTTTTGGACGATTGTTTGCACTTGAATGGTTAGCCCCCCAGTTTTTTTTGAAAAAATGATGTTTTATCCAAGTCTCATATTTTAAATTGATATTTGGATTTTTTTTTCACCAAATGAGGTTTAAATAAGATGTTTGGCTAATGTTTTTACATATTTGTATAACTGTCCTCTTGAAAACTTATTTTTTAGGTGCATAAATAGCCTCCGAGCTAACTGTTTATGGGTCTTTGGACCTTAGTCCGTTTGAATGAAATCAAGAATGAAAATCCTACTGATTCCTTTAATCCCTTTTGGATCCTTAGAACTTTGACTATTAGATTAAAGATGTGTTAACCTAATCCAGATGTTAAATAATGCTCAAGGACAATTTTCATAGATTCTTAGACCTTAGTCAATCGGAATGGAATAACGGATGAAAGCCAAGGCTGGATTTATTGAAACTTGAGGTTTGGAGCTTTATACCTTAGCAAGTTCATGAAACTCTTTGTTATGGGTTCTTAGAGCTCGGTATAAGTTCAGAGCTAAGGACAAAATCTTTGTAACTCAGTATGTGGGTCCTTGGACCAGAGGTTTCAAAGCTAGGGATGAAATTCGTGTAACTATTAAAGATTACTTATATTGAAACATTGTGGGTAACCAAAAGGAATTTATTTATTTTATTTCAATGTACATCATTGGACATATATTTGAGGTGCTCTACATTCCAATGGTTCAAAATCTCGTATCCTTTTGTGTCTCGAGATAATAACAGCATGGCCTCGTAATTCTAGTTACCACATATGGGCCTTCCCATTTGGGACCCAACTTCCCTTAAGTGGATTCATTGTCGTAATGGTGACTATTATTAAAACCAAATCCCACAATTTGAATTCTACGTGGAAAACCATTTTATCAAAGTAGGAGGTTGTCTTTTGCTTGTAGGCAGCCATTTGGATCAGCACAACTTCTTTTTTATCCTCTAATTCATCCAAAGACCTTCATCATTAAACCTTGACTCTAATTGAGATACCCTATGTGTGGCACTTTTAACTCTGTTGGGATCACTGCCTTAGTGTCAAAGGTCAGGGAAAATTGAGTTTCTCCCATTGGACCTATAAGCGTGGTTTTGTAGGCCCATATTATGACTGGGATTTCTATAACCCATAGCCCCTTGGATTTTTATAACTAATTCTTTAAGATAGGGAAAATGATTATGTTGGTCCCTTTAACTTGACCACTAGTCTGAAGGTGGACTGAAGATGAGTAGTGGTTGGCTATGTCGTAGTTTGAGTAGATTTTTCTAAAGGCTTTATTGTTAAACTGTTTGCAGTTGTCAGAGATGATGAATCTGGGCAAGATTAATGGAAAATGATATTCTTCGAAATAAAGAAGGTGGTTTTCTTCTAAGTTATAATGGCTATAAGAAAACACCCTTAGTCCACTTAGTGAAGTAATCAATGGACATAATGCATAATTTGTTTTGACCTTTGCTAAGGGGCAGAGGCTGTAAAACGTGTATAGTGGTCTGGTTATATGGTCGACGTTAGAATCTATAAATTAGGTCATAAACAAGATAAGTTCAACTTTAATCCAATTTTATCTTGACTAATTAGGTGAAACTAAGCATGCAAGATATTGAACCTAAATCAAATAAAGAAATAATCAAACGAGATATGAGGGAAAAATAATTTTGGAAAAAATCATTTTCAGTAGTGTTTCAACTAAGTTACTACGATAACATAGACAGACTTATAGACTTAGACACCACTAAGTATCATAGTTCAGTCTCCTTCCTTATTGATAAAACAAAGCGATGCAGATCTAGTAACGCCCCACAATAAGCTACACTTGTCTCGGTATCCATCGATATGCCTCAGGAAACTCTTTTCCTATCGTCAATAGTGAAGAATGAACCCCACATGGATTTGAAAAAGTAATGTGTTCTTTTCGGTTGATAAAGTGATCACAAATATCCAAAGGATTTGAATTTTGAAAATCCAAAGTGTTTTATCACAAAATAGGGTAAAACAGGATTGCAAAAAAGTGCAGATTCGTTCCTCTTAAATAGTATGAAAAATCTAAAAGAGACCAGATTGAAAAACTTGAGTTTGAAACCAACTAAAAAATACGCATAGTTTCATTCAAATAAACTGTACCTTGTTCAAACGACCTCCATATTCTTATTCGAATGAATTTCTAGAACAACACAAAAAATGCACATTTAAAGTTCGTTTGAATGGCCATCCAACGAGTTATACTAACTCACTCGAATGGCCCTCAATCTCGTTCTAATGACATGCATAAAAATATTATTTTTAAACAACTTTTAAAAAAATATTTTGAATTCAAACATGTTTAAAAATATACCTGAACATAAGTTAACACTAAATCTACCTCATATACCCTCTCTGATGATTGTAGTGATGATACCAACTCTTTATTCTTAAATTATTGCCCTCGATCACTAACTTGTCTTTGAATAAAGCTTTTTGAGAATGTACATGGTAATGTCGCGGTGTAACAGAATATGCCAAACTACAAATATAATGATCAAATCATAAATTGTTCTCTTACAAATACCCCCTTTTGGCTATTCCCTTACAAAACACAAATCGAAACAAAAAATTACCCCTAAGACAAGTTCAACTAATGTTCCTCCGAGACCCGAAAAGGAAAAGACATTTGCAACTTTACCTCTAATGAACATATTCATCATGTAGTCCATGATATCATCAATGCGAAAAATACCTACACACATGAAGTAAATAAAATACTTTCACATATGGAGTTTGAAGAAATAAACAAAACTTGTTAGCACAAAAACTCCTCTTTAATATGTTCTCCACATTTCTATCCACAATAGACAAACAGTTAGAAGTTAAACCTGAAAAGTTAGCATCACGAGTATACAAATTTGAAATATCATCACAAACTATAGACAATTAAGCACATCGATAAATCTTTAATAAACCAACAAGATATTTTTGGAAGTTTTGATATTTTCAGGATAAAAAATATACACATATAAATACAAACAAACAAACCATAGATTAGCATGAAAACATCCAAATAATGGAAATGGAATATAGGGGAGTGAACTTAAGACACGGAAAATTCAATAGAGGCATACGTAGTGACGTTGCAAAAAGTCAAAGCGACACTCCAAAAGAAAGTACTCAAATCAATCTTTTGTGTAAAAAAATTTTGAACAAGGTGAAATTGACTCAAGTCATACAAAATTCCTCGAATTTTAATGCTTCTCAAATCAATAACGCCAAACTACCTAATATTTTTCAAGGAATTTTATTATGAAAATCCATTGATCTTCAACTTATAACACCATCAAAATCTCACATTTTAAGCCTAAACTCTCAACAGTTTTCAAGCAATCATAATGTTCATTTTTAATGAAGCATTGACGAAACAAATTTGGCATTGACACTTTTGTTTTTATGTGCTGAATTCATATCTAAGGCTCTTGCCAATGGTGGATTTTTAACGCAAATAAGAATGTTTTTTTCGTAGCCCCTTTCCGTTGCTTAAAATTTTTTCAAGCAATTTTTTGATAAAAAAAAATTGGGCAATGGTTCTTACATGACCAATTTGTTTCTAGTATATTTGGTTCCTTATTAAGCACGACTGAGATGAGAACATCCTATTAAATATATAAAAAGCGAGTAAAATGTTCAAAAATTTGCCAAAAAATGTGTGCAATCAAGGCGATATAATGAGTCTAGCATGAAGGTAGTAATCAACAATGAACAACGCAATGTTAAACATGCATTATTAAGCACCAAATAACTTATTTTGCGTAACCAGGTCTAATAACACCATGATTAAGTCAAGTGAATGGATGGAATTAAATTGTGATTTGAACATCTTAAATGCACACCCTTGTACGGTGTAAAATAAAATACAAACTTTTATAAATTTCTTTAAAATAAATCTTTTTGTATTGTTATGAAATTTTTCTAAAAGAAACGAAGATATTTTTGCGTTTATTAATTTAGAAGCCCAAGAATACAAAAGAATGCAAAATAATGTACAATATAGTTATAGGTACAAATGATAGAAATATGAAAATCACTCTAAATTAAAAACAATACCCGAACTCATTTAATGGAGAAAATACCCATAGACTTCGTAAGATCCTCAAAACAAAGGGAATATGAAGGTTTAGTGTAAATGTCAGCCAATTGACGGTCGTTACACATTAAGGTTAAGTAACGGATCTTCTCCATAATAAGATAACGAATGAAGTTCCTAATATGATTTGTACAAGAATATTGGACGGGATTATGAGAAATGTGAATTGCACTCGTATTATCGCACTAAACAGTCATCCTTCCTTGATTAATCCTATAATCCTCCAACATTTGCTTCATTTATAAGAATTGTGTGAAGCAACTCCCGACGGCTATGTACTCAGATTCTGTCGTGGATAAAGAATGTAGTTTTTCTTCTTGCTTAACCATGAGACAAGATCATTCCCAAAGTAAAAACATCCACCCGATATAATTTTATAACCACCAACATCACCGAACGAATCGACATCCGAATAAGATTACGAGTGTTCATCGATATCAAAGGAATGCCAAATTCCATGAGAAAAAGTTCCACTTACATATTTGGAGATACATTTAAGTGCAAGCGTGATGCTTTTGGGGACACGTGGTACCTGCACAAACTCCAACACTAAAGGCAATATCGTGGCAACTAGCGGTCAAGTTGTGGAGACTACCTGTCATACTCTTATAGAGTATGTACCCTATGTTCTTACCTAAAGTGTCTTTGCCAAGCTTTGTCGAGCAACTCATGGGTGTGCGAGAGTGCCTAGCAGAGTCGAGCCCAAACTTTTTCATTAGATCCATAGCATATTTTGATTGAGATATAAATATTCCATTCTCGAGTTGACATACTTGGAAACCTAGGAAGAAAGAAAGCTCACCAACCATACTTGTAAAATTCATGCTTCATATCATCCTCAAAAGTTTGAATATTTTACAAACATGTAGATATAAAGACTATGTCATCCACATAGACTTTGGAAACTAAGATAGAACTACCTTCTCTCTTAATGAACAATGCCATATCAATTCCTCCTCTTTTAAAGCCACGAGCTAAGAGATAAGAAGTTAGACTTTCGTACCAATCACATGGTGCTTATTTCAAACCATACAAGGACGCATTTAGATAAAATATATGTTTAGGGTGTTTTGGGTCTACAAACCCCTTGGATTGTTCCATATAAACCTCATCCTAAAGAATATTGTTGAGTAAATCACTCTTGACTTCCATTTAGTATAGCTTAAACTGTAGGTGACATTTTATAGTGAGTATTAGGTGGATGGACTCAATCCTACCAAAAGGAGAGAATGTCTCGTCAAAGTCTACATCATCAACGTGTGTGTAATCTTGAGAGACCAACCTAGCCTTATTATGAATGATGCTAACATTATTATCCATCTTATTTTTGTACACCCACTTAGTCCCAACCAAATTAGTCTTGCTAGGTTGAGGGACTAATTCCCAAACATAATTTTTTAGAAATTAAAGCAACATTCTTTTCATAGAATTTATCTAATGTTCATACTTTATTACTTCCTATACATTCTTGGCTTCTACCATGGAAGTGTAGAAAACGTAGATAACACATTCTATAGTTAAGCGCGAGTCTTGACACCTAGTGTGGGATCACCAAGTATGTCGTTAGGTTGATGAATCTTTCAAATCCAAGAGGGTTCGGGACCACAATGGTGGTGTTATGAATAATGGGATCATCACCGGGGTTGATTTTCTCTCACACACAAGGCCATGATCAATAAACATAGTCGGTACATCATCTCTAATCATGACATTTATCGATTCCATGATTTTAGAAATTTTAAGGTTACACACCCTATAGGCTCTACTAGTTGATGAATATCCTAAAAATATTCCCTCATCTCTTCTAAAGCCGACCTTTCCTAAATGCTTTCTACCTCTAAGAATGTATCAAGGACTCCTAAAAACTCAACAATATGATAGGTGGGGTTTCTTATCAGTCCATAACTCATATGGAGTTTGAAGTGTGTGTGGATGAAGTTAAACCCTATTCACCGTGTGGCATGCTGTATTAACCGCCTTCGCCTAAAATTATCTAGTCACATTCCTTCCAAGGAGCATGGATCACACCATCTCATGGATAACCCAATTTTTTCTATTAGCAATCTCATTTTGTTGAGGCATGCATACCGTCGAAATCTCATATGTGATGCCTATACCATCACAATATGCACTAGCACTGGTGTCGATAAACTCCGTGCCATTATTACTTATTAATCTATTGGTATAAAAAAATTCTTACGAAAATATGAGATTTATGCAGGTCAATTAATTAACAGGGCCAAATCGTCCTTTTCATGTTCGTCCAGTACCTCAACAGCACATCGGCAGATAATTCAGTCCATCACTGAATTCGTTGAGAAGGTTCTTCCTTTGAAATATCTCAGTGTTACCATCTATACAGGAAGTAAGTCCCCTCAATTATTTACATCTCTGGAATCAACTCTGACGACTATGGTTAACAAATGGGCAAGGAAACTGTTAACGCATACTGGAAGGATCACGTTTCTTCGTTCAGCAGTTCAGTCCATGAGATTCCACCTATTCTGTGCTCTAGACCCACCAATAAGTGTAATTCAAGTAATTGAACGAAACTTTATGTCATTCATCTGGGGTGATAAGGGTGACAAAATGAAACATAAATTGGTCAGCTGGGATAACTTATGTTTTCTTTATGCATAAGGTGGAGTAGGGATTAAAAGACTACCAGAAATTATAAAAGCCTACTCTAGTAAGCTTTGGTCATCCTTTCATAAAGGGGGAAATATTTGGGTTGATTTTATGCATAAAAGATATTGGTCTCTTGTGGGTTTTGACTTTCATGGAACACCATCTTTCTCTAGCTCAACTTGGCGTAGAATGCAAAAGGTATGTGAATTTTATCATGATAATTAGAGTAATTATAATCCAGTGGAATGCAAACTTAATGCATATGGGATTTTTACTCTTCAATCAGCTTGGGACTTGGCTCACAATAGAAAATGTCAACTATTCTCCTCCTCTCTAATATGGAACCCCAGAATTCCTCCAAAAGTCTCATTTTTCATGTGGCAGCTATTACAGTAATCTTCACAATTTTCTTGCTTCAAAATGTAGATGTTTTTCTATCTCATCTGAGGAAGATTATGATAACTTGTTTGGTTCTAGACAAATTACTCAAGTAGTCTAGAAGCACTTCTTGGGACTAATGGGACTCACTTTTCATTTTTCATCTCTTAAAAGATATCTTATATCTTGGTGGTTAAAATCAAGAGGAAAAAACATCAAAGCTTTACTTTATATTATCATTCCATGCTTTGTTTTATGGAGGATTTGGTGTTCGCGGAATAAAATGGAATTTGAAGGGGAGATTATGAAAGCATCCAAGATCATTGACTTGGTTTATGAAGATGTCAGAATTTCATTTAAAGGTAGACCTTACAAAGGTGCTAAAACTAGATATTTAATAGGCTTCTTATCAGATTTTTCTATTTCTTGCTTTGTAAGCCGTTGGTGAAGGCATTTGGTTGTAATGAACTCACAATCATCAGAATTTTTCCCAAAAAATCCAACAATAGAATATCTCAAAAATTCATCGACCGTGACCAAAATATACATCTCACCATCAATACTTTCAGTGTGCATTGGACCAATAAGATCATGTGTATTCACTCTAATAAGTGTGAGGTGGTAATAGTATTAAACTTCCTATGGGTACTCTTTATTTGTTTCCCTTATTAACAAATACAACAAATCGAGGAAGTTGGTTTTTTAAGTGACGGTAAGCCACGAACTCAGTCTTTATTAACTAACCTCGTAAGATCTTTAAAATCGACACGACCTAGTAATTGATACCAAAGGTCCATGGTGGTGACCTTAGCACTATTTCACACTAAAGAGTACTTTGAATTTAAATGCAACAATTTTTGGTGGTCCTTAAACCTTGTAGAAAATGTTTACCAGATTGATTATTAACGTTACATCTCGATTGGTCAAAATTTATCGAAAAGTTAGTATCACAAAGTTTTCTTATTGTTATTAATTTATATTTCAGAATTTTGATATAAAGCACGCTATATATATTAGGAAATCCAGGAATCTCCATGAAACCTCTTCTGAAATGTTAGACCTACTACCATCCCCAGAGGTGACTTTTCCTTCCTTCTTATCCATAAGGTTGGTAAAAAGAGACTTTGTCATCGTTCATGTGCTTATAGAACCCACTATTAAATACCATATAAAAGTATCACGGACTTTAATATTAACGTGAATATTAAGGGCCTTTTGACACTTTTAGGTACTCAAGTGGTGGTAACCTCTTCCTTATCCTTATCATTGTTGGCTCATAATGCATATACATCATTTAAAATTCTTCCATTAAACATTTAAGTATTGACTAGAAACTCAACTTGCTCTTTAATAATAGCTAGGTCAATATAGCAGTTCAGGGGATCATATGTGTGAGAGACCTAGCTCGTAACAAAACTCCATAAGATTACCTCTTCATTTGCAATAGGTACTAACATAGATTTTTTTGGGTCGACCTTAGTTAAAACTCCTAGTATGAATTCTCCTGGGTGGGTTAGATGGAGGATCGTAAGGATCTAACATAAACTTATATACCGGTTTGGGTATGGTATTAAAAGTGGATGCACCATCGTAACATGTGATATGCCCCTCTCTAAGACATAAAGCGGGACCTAGGAGAAATTTTCTAACTTTCTTGCATGTTTCAGCTAAAGTGACTTTGACCTCCCGACTAGTTCGAGATCTTTCTCAAGTTGGGAATTTGGGAATCAAGTTTCTCATGAATCTCTAAATATGCTTGAAGATCTGTCGAAAGACTAACCACTTTGTTGGTCGAATAAGTATTTTCCCTACCTAAGAAAAAAAGTTTCTCACTCATAGAGATTTATATTCTCTTAAGTTGACTCACCAATGCCTCACTCTCTCTCAAAACTTTCAAATCCTTTTCTAAAGACAACACGCTAAGAGTCAAATTTATATTTTACTTTTTAGTTTTTAACAACTCGGTGTAAACATTGGAGTATGCGGATTGGAGAGCATGTTCTCCTTCACTCAAATTTTCATCATCACCTGTAAACTCCTTGGAATGATTTGACTCTGTAAGAGCATATTTTTTGTCATTGCTCGTAGCTTAGACTTACATGTATGTTTGGCATATCCCATTACAATTTGACTCGAGCCGCTAAGAAAAACTTAATCTCCAACATCTCCAAGCTCATGATGATCTCCATATTATGAAGGTATACAATAATTTAGGAGTTCGAATTTATTTTCACTTATATTGGGAGATGTAATTTTTATAAAAATTGAGTCATTTTTTATGTTTAAAAAAAAATTCAAAATTCGCTAACCTTGTTCAAACGAGAGGTCAATTTCATTTGAACGAATTGCCAAACTTGTTAGAAGACTCGTTTGACCTTTTTATCGAACTAACATAAAACAAGGACATATTGTTTCACTTCGTCTGAAGCTCTTTTAAAGCTTGTTCAAATAAGCCATTTTTCGTTTGATCGAGTAATGCCGCCTCAAAATTTGAGCGTGACATATAAATACATATTTCGTGAATTTTTAAAAGAAACTTTTGTTAGAAAGATTTATGCATACATGTTGCAATAGTCCTCATTGCTTTTGGGCCTATAAACTTTTTGATTAACACAATTATCATTCCCAAAATACTTGTGAATCTATTTAAAACCCTAAATAGTTTCATACTAGATATAACCTTATGGAGAGATCATCTTCACTACTGAATCTTATGAACTTTGGAGGGGATCACTGCTGAAGGATGACAAAGATTGATCCGTGGATACCAAGGGTAGACCGCCATCTATGGACTTCTCTAGGTCCAAGTGGTGTTCTTTAGAGATTAGTAAGTAAGTTTTATTGTAAAACTGTGTAAAGTGCTGAAAACATGTTATGCCCTTTTTAGGGATTTTTCCTTATGTTTGTTTGTACTGACATGTGAAGTTAATTTTCTGTCTTTGGAACAAATATCACATGTAAAGCTAAATTAATCAAAGATTAAAATTTGGTAAGATTTTGTATTTGTGTTTGGTGGAAATTTAATTAGATAAATCATTTTATTAAGATCAGAAGCACACTCCAAAATTAGTATCAGAGCCCATTACACAAAAATACCGTGTGATCTTTTTTCGACAATTTTTTTAAATCCATTTTTTTTAAATAATTGTTTATCTTAAAAAGGTCAAATTTTTAGAATAATTTATATAATCGAATGTCCATTTTTTATGGTTCCAACTATGCATATAGCAAAGCTAGGAGGAGATCGGCCTTAAAATCCATTAACGAACGTGTTTGGTTAGTTTGTGAGAGAGGGTAGACTCCACCCGCTATCACCATGGACTGATGATGAGTATAAGTGGAGTAATTTTAACTTTCGCATTTTGAGTGCCATCACGGGAGCTGTCACCCCTAGCGAGTTCCATGGCATCATGACATGCACCACGTCTAACAAAGTATGAGATACCCTACATCTCACTCACAAGGGTTTCGACGCTATAAAATTGTCAAGGCATTAAAATTTGACCACCCGCTTTGAGACCATTGACATGCTAGAGTTCGAGTCTTTTGATGAGTCTTATGCACATTTGTCGAACCTAGTTGATTCTAGTTTTAATTTGGGTGAGAAAATCCCAGAGACGAGAGTGGTGAAAAAGATTTTGAGGTCACTCCCTATCCACCTTATTCCTAACGTCACCATGCTAAATTTGTAATGAATCTTAGATATTCTTAGATTAGAAGAACTTATAGGAGATCTTCAAACGTATGAGATATATATGTTTCCTAAAACTATTAAGCCTAAGGAAATAATGATTTCTTTAGAAATTCATACTAAGAAAAAGAAGATAGCAAAATTTTATGAGTTGAATATCAAGTTGATTTCGATTTTGATGATATGGCCCTTTTGCCAAAAAATTTCAAAAAGTTTATCAAATTTTCAAAAGAAATTCTTCCAAAGAAAATATTTTTGAGAATAATAAAAATGAGGGCACGAGTGGGGGGAGAAAGAGGAAGACATTAGTTGTTATTAGTGCGAGGTGAAAGGGCACAAAGCACATGAGTGTCCCACTAGGCTTAAGATAAAGGGAAAGAAGGTTGTACATAAGTCCACTCTTAGCGATAGTTACATCAAGTCAGCTGATTCAGGGGGAGAATCACCACATGAATCATGCATTGTGTTCATGACTAGTCATATTAGCACTTTGAGCTTGTTCCACATCAATGAGGACATATCTAAATGTGAGAGCCTCCCTGATGTTTCGATCCATTCTTGAGAGAATGAAGATGAGATTTTGAGTAAGGGAGAAAGTGGTCTCTAAAAGGAGTTTAGTGATCTTTACACCGAGACTTTAAAAATAAAAAATGGTTAATAAGGATTTATCTCTTAGGGTGTTAGATTTGGAAAGAGAGGTGAAAGTTTTAAGAGAGTGTGAGGCATTAGTGAGTAAACTCACGAAGGTGAAGGTTTCATTATGTTAGCAATTGATAATTTTAGGCCGAAAAAGGACCGATTTGACCAACACCATGGCTAGTCTTACAAGATATCTTCAATTTGTATTATAGATTCATGAGAAACTTAAAGCCCGTGTATCCAAACTCGATAGAGATCTCGAACGTTCCACGGATGTCAAAGTGACTTTAGTGGACACCTCTAAGAAGGTTGTAAAGATGCCCCTCGACCCACTTTAGATAACGTCAAGAGGCAAGTAATAGGTTATGATGGTGCGTCTACTTCTCATGACGCACCCGAGCTGGTTCTCAGGTTGTTTTGGATCCTTATATCCCTCGACCTAACCCACCGAAAAGAGCTCATCCTACACATTTTTAGAAAGGTGGACCCAAGCCCGTGTTTATTTGTTCTAATTGCAAACAAAGAGGTCACGTTAGAGAGTTTAGTTTTAAGCTAGTGAGAGTGTCTTATAGGTTTGTTCCTAGGTTTGTTCGCACACGAGTACCTGTATGCATTCCCACACATGTTACCCCGCATGCTCCCGCACATCACTTGAGATATTTTGAGAGTTTTCAAGATCAATATTTAGCCAAAACTTCAAAAACATTGATTGAGGTTTTTCATAAGATGTCATATCCTTTGAAGAACTTCTTTGGGCCTAATGATTGAGGTTAAGGCTTATTATCTAGCATATGGTGTTTTTCATGCTCATATCATATATCCCTATTGCTAGTGTGTACTACCATTATACTTATATTTTTTATTTGATATGTTTTTTTCAAAAAATTCAAAAAGAGTTTTGTTTTTTTTGGAAAATTTTAAAAAATACAAAAAAAAGATTTTGGTCTCTTTTTAGAAAAAATTGAAAATGGAAAAAAGATTTTATTTTGATAAAATTTTTGAAAAATAGAAAAAGAGTTTTGTATTTTTTTCACCTTATATGAATGAACATTAAAGATGTCTGAGTCACTCATTCATTCCATATCCACGTAATTATTTTGTAGTGCTTTGAGATGTGACATCATTTCATATATGTGCTTTATAATGTGTGGAGTCATTAAAATGTGATTTAAGGATAACTTACTACTTGTTTGACTCTTTGTATCCTTTAATGCACACGAACACTAGGCTATATGAGTGTTGCAATTACCTACAACATGTCAATCATAGTGTTTTCATCTCAATTTTGCTTTAAAAGACAAACCAAACGAGATAATAAAAATTTTGCATGTAAGAACCATTGCCCAAATTTGAAAAATCATTTCCCAATAAAATTGTTATATATTAAGCAATTGAATAGGTTGCGAAAGACAAAGTCTATACGTGAAAATCCACCATTTACAATAAAAAGAACCTAAAAAGATTAGAGGCACATAAAAACAAAAGTGTGAGGCCATTTTCTTGAACATTGATGCTTCGCTACAAATGAGCATTGATTTCTTCAAAATAATCGAGAGTATAGTTGCTATATGTGAGATTTTAAGGGAGTTAGGTTGAAGATCAATGGGTTTGCACATACTAAAAAAATTTCAGAAAAACATTACAGAGTTTTGGGCGACATTGGTGTTAAAATCACTTACGGTCTTGATTTGTTAATTAGGTTAAGTCAATTTCACATGAGTTCACCATTCTTAAACCTATGGTAGACTTTGAGATCTTTCATTAGTGGTGTCTCAATACTTCGTACACGTGTATTATGCTTGTATACATTGGTTAACCTATGGGATATGTTCACACCCCTACATTCCATTTCTATGATTCGGATACTTTTGTGTTTCTCCATGGAGTGTTGTTTTTGTAAAAGAATTTACTTAAGAAAAATTTGATTTTTTTTCAAAAATAGGTAGTGAATGTGAGCCTTTGAGATTATTATTTCATGTGTGTTATTTATATCTTTTGTGATGATATATTCTTTATACGTAATGATTTTCAATGCATGATTATGTTTACTCCTTTTTCTATTTCATACAAAAAAGGGGAGAACAAACTAAGGGGGAGACTTGTTGATATTTGATAATGAGTTTGATTTATGGGGGAGATTGCTTTGTTTTATGATTTTTTTATTTTCTATTTCAAACTCAATGCATCACAGGTATTGTTCTTATTTCATGTGTTTAGGTTCTCTTGGGCATTGATTACAAGATTAGAAGATCAAATAAAGAAGAGCAAGATAATATGGTGTCTAAAGTAAACATGTCTACATATCAGTCCATTTTGTAGGGTTTGGAAGGGTATTAGGATTTTTTTATCTTACGGAATTTTAAATCTAATTTAGGGGGATTCGTGAGAGATTATTTTTTTTCATTGCTCATAGCTTAGACTTACATGTATGTTTGGCATATCCCCTTACAATTCGATTCCAGACGTCACGAAGAACTGAGTCTCCAACATCTCTAAGTTCAAGACTATCTCCACATTAAGATGGTATAAAATAATTTAGGAGTTAGAATTTATTCTCTTTTATATTGGGAGATGTAAATTTATAAAAATCAAGGCATTTTTTAAGTTTAAAAAAATTTCAAAGCTCGCTGACCTCATTCAAACGAGAGGTCAATTTCGTTCGAACGAGTTGTCAAACTCCTTAAAAGGCTCGTTTAATATTTTTATCAAATGAACATCAAATGAGTGTGTACTATTTTACTTTGTACGGAGCTCATTTAAATCTTATTTGAATAAGATAGCACTGCCGTTCAAACGGACTTGCTTTCATTCACACAAGATGTTATTCTTGTCCAAACAAGCCTTGTTTTTGTTCAAATGAGTAACGCCGCCCCAAAATTCGAGCCTGTCATATAAATACCTATTTTGTTAAGTTTTTAAAACAGACTTTCGTTGAAACGATTTATGCATACCTGTTGCAAAATTTCTCATTGCTTTTGGGCCTAAAAACCTTTTGATCCCCAAAATCATCATTCCCAATATACATGTGAATATATTTAGAACCCTACATTTTCGTACTGGATATAAATCGTGGAGAAATCATCTTCATGGTTGACCTTGTGAACCTTAGAGGGGATTACTGCTGAAGGAAGACAAAGTCTTATCGGTGGATACCAAGGGAGGACCTCCACCCGTGGACTGATTTGGAGCTAAGTAGATTTATTTAGAGAATTTTATAACTAAGTTGTCTTGTAAAATTGTCTGAAGTGCTGGAAAAAAGGGGTTTTCCCTTTTTAGGGATTTTTCCTTATATTTGTTTGTACTTGCATGCATAGTTAATTTTTTTTGTTTGGAACAATCATCACATGCAAACCAAAATTAATCAAAGATTAAAATTTGGTATTTATTTGGATTTGTCTTTGGTGGATATTTAATTACTTAAATCACTCTATTAAAATTTGTTGAAACATCTCTCTGATTCACCTTTCTTAGGACTTTCTCCTTTATCTTTCTTTTGATCATCCTCATTAAAATTCTTAACCACTTGGTAATTTTTATTTTTCTCAATATTTTTATTTTCCAATTTGGTCAAACTTTGATTTTTGAATTTTAGAAACTTTTTAATTTTTTATTAAGCAGGGCAAGATCATCTCGATCAATTTCAGAATCGAAGTCAGAATCCTACTTTTTTTATAAATCTTTTAAAGCCATTCATTTTCTTTTTTCTATTATTTTGAGGAGCATGTCTAATTCGTTAGTTTGGAGATCACCTACGAGTTATTCTAGCCTAACTGTGTCTAGAATTCCCAAAGAATTAAGGGCGGTAACTTTTACATTAATACGATACGAGAGAGACCTCAAAATTTTCTTAACAACTCTAATTTTTAGAATTTCCTCACCCAAATAAAATAGGAATGCACAATATCTGATATACGAGCATAAAATTCATCAAATGTTTCATCTTTAAGCATGCGTATTGTCTCAAATTGTTTGGTGAGATTTTGAAGCTTAGAAGATTTAACAACATGGATACCCTCAAGTGTGTCCTTCCTACTATGACTATGAACTACCATGATTCATCTAAATAACTTGTACAAATAAGCTCTAATACCAATTTGTAAAGCGTGCAAAGTGGTCTGATTATATGGTCAACGGTAGAACCTGTATATTAGATTGCAAACAAACCAAGTTCAATTTTAATCCAATTTTATCTTGATTAATTAGGTAAAACTAAGCATACATCATATTAAACCTAAATCTAGTAAATGATTAATCACACAAGATATGAGGAAAAAAACCTTTTGAGAAAAACCTTTTTTAGCACTATTTCAACAAAGGTATTATAGATGACATAAACAAACTCACACACTTACACACCACTAAGTATCGCACGAATTGTACCTCGTTCCAAGGATCTTCTCATTCTCGTTCGAACGATAGATCAAAGGACTTTTGAGAAGGAGAGAAAAAATGCACGTTTCAAGTTCGTTCGAATGGATATCCAATGAGTTGTACTAACTTGTTCAAATGACCCTCAATCTCATTCTAACAAGATGAATAAAACATATTTTTATTTTTTAAAGGATTTTGAAATAATTTTTTGGATTCAACCATGTTTACAAATACCCTAAAAGATAATAAACAATAAATCAACCTCATATACCTTCTCCGAAAATTGTAGTGACGGTATCAACTCTTTATTCTTCGATTGATGCATTCGGCCAATAACTTGTGTTTGATTGAAGATTTTTGAGAATGTACATGATAATTTAGTGGTGTAACGGAATATTCCAAACTATAATCATAATGATCAAATCATAAATTTTTCTCTTACAGATGCCCTACCAAATCCATCCTCATTTAGAAAAGGGCCATGGAATTATCATCGGTTTTCTCTCCTGACAAATTCGGGTTCCCTCTGACATTTGTCATAATGTTGGACTATATCCTTGGCTTCCTTCCCCAATTCCATCCATAAGTACCCATGCCTTAAAACATTGTGTATTAATGTCTTTAGCCTTTGTGAGTACAAAATTAGAAGGTATTGAAATCGTATCTTACTTCAGACCCAATCGGTGCTCTCTTATGGACCTGAGACAGGTGAAAGAAGGGCCAAAGTGTGAGATAGATATTTAAAGTGGTTCGGACCTCAGCTGAGGATCCTATGTTCAATGTCAAAGAGTGTACATTGTTTATTAGATCATAAAAGAGTTATTACATTAAGGAGAACTATTAAGTTTTCATCAATAAAGTCTGAGGTCCTTGTTACCTTTGTAAAAAATCCAAAGGACCATTGGAAGTAACTAATGGACTTCTCAAAGTGTTATTTAGTATTAATTTAGGGCTCAACAAGGAATATAAGCTATAAGATAACTCGAAATTATTTAAGCTATGGATATGCTCACAACAGTTGGTTGATAGAGTATTAAACACAGAGTATACCCTTATGAATTCTAAAACTCATAATTCTCTAGAAGTATGATTAATTAAACCTGACCTTAACCTTTCCCCATCCTCCTATATATACATAAAATCTAGGAGAGAGAATGAGTAGATTGTCACAATATGGTTATATTATCTTTGAGGTCTGATGGCATTAGCAAGGTAGTGCAGTGTTGGTAAAAGGTTTTACAAGTGGTATAAGGTAGTTATTGGTAGCCCCATTTGACTCATTTGATTGTGGTCAAATCTATCATCAAAGAAAAAGCTCTTTGAATATTGAAGGGCTCAAAATCCCCTTTCCAACGGTCCATTCTGTATGCAAATTTGCATAACATTTTGGATAAATGGACCGTTTTACTATTGAAAATCAATCTAGAGGCCACTTAGTGCTTTCGGGCCCCGATTTGACCCCAATCAACTTCATCGTCAGAGAAAAATATGTTTGAATCTTTGAAGGGTACCGAAACCCCTTTCTAAAAGTCTACACTATGCACAAAAAGGCATAACCATTCGGATGAACGATTCGTTTCCCCCTAAACATCAATAAGGAGGCTATCGGGTGTTCTCGGACTCCATATGACAAAGATCAACTCTTCAAAATGAACGAGACTGAATGAATCTCTGAATGGCGTTGAATACCCTTTCCAAGGGTCTACCTATTGCATGATTCTAACTTACGGTATAGCCGAATGTTCTGTTTTATTCTGAGAGGTCACCGGGCGCTTTCGGTCCCCGATTGACCAAGTTCAACTTCTTGAACCAAGAGAAACTCTGTGGAACGTAAAGTACACCCCCTAACCTTTCCAACGGTCCACCTCATGCGTGATTCTGACTTATCAGGCGGATGAGCGATCCGTTTCTGTCCGACGATCTCCGGACCGACGTCTTCTTTCGAGCCACGTTTGACCCAAAGGTAACTCCCGGAACCAAGAGAAGTTTAAAGGACTCTTGAAGGTATCTAAATTACCTTTCTGACGGTATGCCCCACATGAAATTTGGATCAACGGATACTATAGCTTTTCAAAAAAATCTACGAGACTACCAATTGGCGGGTCCATTTTGCTGTATATCGGTAGTATGCCAAGGGTCACTTGACGATAGGAAGGTATAGGCCCACGCAAATCTAAACCACCCCTTACCCTATAAATAGAGGGAATGACCTCACTTCCAAAGGACACCTCAGATCCATCAACATCACGGATCTCAGCAACATTCTCTCAAAATCATTGAAGTTCCTCCATGTGAACTTCCATTCAAGCTTACATTCCCATCCTTTTCATACCCAATTTGGAAATATCACAATCTCTCTCATCCAATCTTCATCTCACATTTAAGGGAGTTCATCTAAGATCAAAGATCAAGCTTCAAAGAAGGTCCAAATCCTTGTCTCTCTCTCTTTAAATTTCTTATTTTTGAATTAAATTACATTAGATTCATAATCTAGTTCACACATTAATATCTTACACTTTTATTAGTATATTGAACCTACTTTATTTTATATAAAAAAAACCTAAAACAAAAAAAAAGAGGGTTACACCCATAAATTTCAAACGGGATTATCCATCACACTTTTTCAAAACTAAGACACATTTTTCTACACCCACACCTATAATCAAATCACATTCGAGTAAATGCGATAAACCCCACCCTTATGTCACATGCGAACTACGTGGACTTTGATGCCTTTATAGGCTACGTAGGCATTTCAGATTAAAACCCTGGACCCGAGTCCAATCTTTTAATTTTTCAATTATCCAATTTTCTAATCTTCCAATTTTTCTAAATCCCTCATTTTCGTATTTATAATATTCTTGCATTAGTATATATATTATGTTTATTAGCATTTCATCCAACATATATTATCATTTTATCATAAAGATCAATATCACAATAAACGCATAAACCATATTTTCTATACCTTATTTTGGGAACATTCCTATGGATGACCTCACTCTATCTTTTCCATCATATGAGTTGAATGACTTCGATCTCCATTATATATACAGGCACACACACTTCACGGAGAAATAAAGGAAAATAATAACATAATCCCATAAGAGATCGAAAGGATGGTATGGATGCCTAACACCTTCCCATTTCGTAACTTAGCCCTCGAACCTTCAAACTATTGGTTTCGTAAACATCAGTTTGTGTTTGATGCCGCTCTCTCGCGACGACAACATGTTCTTTTTACCTGTTTTGTGTAAAATAGGTTGGCGACTACATATCTTTACATTTACCCCACACCGACGATGGTCGAATCATTCCTGAGTAGGGCATGAGACCTTTTAATCCCCTTTCCCTCCCCGTCCCCCTTCAGGAGGTGAAGATGAGAGAAAGCGGCGCGCATCTTAATCCGGATGGACACAATTGGCATTAATGATAGAGGAGTTTCAAGTTCTATGTCAACAACCCCATGGACAAAACAAAATACAAATATTAAAAAACCTTATTATGATTGGGATTCATAATATCATCATTCACAAGAGTATTAGTAAATTCTTTGGTAGAGGTGCTCGACACAACTTTAGCCTCCATGGTAGGCTGCAGGGGCTTCGTACTTGGAGTTAGAAGTTTAGGCATCAAAAAATTCACCATCACTCCGTCTCTCAAATTCATAATTATCCTTAGTAAAATTAAGGTATTTAGCAAAGATACTAGAGACATAGACTTCAGGGAAGAGATGATGAACCTTAGCCTTATTTTCCTCAAGGCCTGAAGAGTACTTATGAAAAAATAAATCCTACATGCATTAGAGATCAAATAAGAATCAATATGGATCCTTATTACAGATTCCATATTCCAAAGAAGTTTGGTATGCTTTAACTAAATCCCAGATAGGTGCTCCTATAATTTCAGTCCCGCAGTCATCATAGGGTCCCTCGTAGTGTTGAAGTCGAAAACCTACTTTTTTAATGATTCTACGTCCTCAATATTTTGCTACAGTTTGTCATTATCACCCCAAAGCTTAAACACCTCATATTAAAGGGACTAAACAGTCCCTCTATGTTGTATTAAAGACTCATCATTGGCCCTCTCATACTTAACCAGTGAATTTTGAGCATCAGTGAGCACTACATGACTATCATGGATGGCTTTCTCATTTAAGAGACGTATCGTCTTCAAAGAATTTATTTGAGCACTGAGGCTCACCCTCTTATCTTACAAACCATCCATATTTATTTATTGATCATAGGTTATCTGATGAAGGTTCATATTACCCAAGTCCCATTGCTTAACCATCGTCCTTTGACCTCAATGGCATAAGCTATGAGGGCCTTAGTTAAATGTTAGGACTATAACATAAAAAAGTTATAACAAGAAAACAATTAAAAATAAATGACCACTTAAAAGATAAATAAGTATAAGGTTACCTTGCAAAAGATGTGGACAAATTCCTCATAATTAGCAAAGGTCCTTATGTCCCTCAACGAGGACGCCATCTTAGAACAATTAGTCGCGGTCCTCAACATTAGAGCTTCCACAACATAGGCATACTAATATATCTCATTAACGAAAGAAGGTAACGAATATTTTTCGCCTTTAGAGAACCTCAACCCTCCTTTCCCTACCTCAGCAGACCCATTGGGGTGATCATAGACCTTAGGATAATCCTGTAACAACCCGCGTAATTTTTGGCTATTTTAATTAATTTCTGGAAAATGGAGGAAAATAAAGTTTTTGATAAAATTATTTGTATTGCTCAGATATGTTGGTTATTATTTTTAAAGGCAGTAATTTCAAACGGTTTCGAAAACGGAGTTAAAACGGATTTTAAAATGATTTTTAAATGTTTTTAACTCTTGGAGTTGTTTTGACTTCCAACTTTTCATTTCTTTGCCTTATTTAAATGAGTCTTTTGGATTCCAACTTTTCATTTCTTTGCATTATAAAAGGAAGTCATGGGCAAGCCTTTTAACATACTTTTGGCGCAAATTTTGGCAGCAAATATATTTTATATTCCTTTTCTTTTTATATACACATTGGCCCTTGAGATTTGTGAGTTCCAACCTTAGATTAGAGGTGTTCTTGGGGATATTTTGTTGGAGGTTCTTGGAGGATCTTTTGTAGATATTTTGATTTGATCTTGAGAATGTGATCATTGGTTTCTCAGCATGGTTTGAGGTATGGGGTTTTACACAATATGCTCCTTAAATCTCGCGAGTGTCATTCTCTTTGAATTCTTGTTTAATTGAACTCATATTTGAATTAATAAATTCATTGAAATCAGGAAAATAATTGTTGAAATTATTTTGATTCATGTGGTATCATTATATTGTTGATGAGCACGTTGTCATGAGATTTTAATATGGCACGGATGTTGGGCACCTGCCAAAATTCCTGTTTCCCGGGCTATGGCTTGATAAAGCATATACGGATGTGGTGAGGCCTGGTGACCCGGTTAAAGTGTTGTTGAGAAATTATAATGATGAAATGCTATTGAGATTTGCATTTTTATTTGAATATTCGTACTCGTGTTGTTATGCATTATTCATCGCTAATATATATTTGTTGAGCATCTTTCCTGTCGTATTGTGTACTTCCCCGTATTTTCTTTTAGTAGCAGGTTAGCGCAGATTTTGGGACGCTATGGAGATTGATTTTATCGAGGATTGTTTGGGAAAGATTTGTATTATTTTAATGTATAGAGCATTGAAGATTTGTATTTATTTTTCGAGTTAGATGTTGTACTTATTCGAGAGACTTGTTGTATTTGAAGAATTGAGATTAGTGGATTTATATTATTGTGGGTTTATTTAGATGCTCTATACCTTGTCACTTGTGGATTTGGATTTATTTTATCGCATTAGCACTCCGTTCGCTCTCCCCGGGCGGGCGGGGTGTTACAAATCCCCAGACTTGTTATTATCCTTCAAAGGGGATCCAGAATAAGACTTTAGGGTCCCAGTCACTTATTCCCCTTCACATAAAACCCTAAGACTCCTTCACAAAAGTTTTTGAGACCTTGGGTTGCGAGTACCCTAGAATATAAGGTTCACTCTAGTTACCCCAAAGGACCCACTTACCACGATAATGCTTGCAATAAGGGTAAGTTTTTTATATTCACACTTCTCATTTCATTTTTGTGGGGGCGTTTTGCTTCTCCCTTGAAAAAATAGTGGGGGCTTTAGGGGAAAATCACTTCAGACCCCAATCCTTAGCCTTGATCTATTACCGGAACCTATAAGTATTAAAGAACTAAGCTAGGGTAACTTCAAATTGTCCCCCATTACCCTCCGTATAGGCCAAGATGGTAGCCATCAGAGGTTTCTAGACATTGGCAACAATATCCCTAAGGGCAACCTCGATGGTCTTCAATATCTCCACAGCAAGATGAGGAAGTGGAAACTTGGACTCACAAAGAAGGAAGTACAAGTTAAAGTAGTTCAATTTTTCGACTAATGAGCATGTTCTATCATCGAGCTTTGTAACCCTCGCGATCACACTATCCAAAATTTAATATCTTTATAGATGTCCTCCAAATTCTTCTCCGTAATTCTCGAGGAGATATAGACCCCACCTCATAAGTGGGGGTCATTAGGATCTAAGTACTTGATTACTTAAGTGCTAATGAGGATTCCCCCCGAAGGGTCTTGGGTTGGCGACTCTATCTCTTTACATTTACCCCATATCGACGACTAAAGCATTCCTGAGTAGGGCGTGAGTTCTTTCAATCCCTCTTCCTTCCTCATCACCCTTCGGGAGGCAAAAAGGAGAGGAAGTCCGCGCATCTTGATTGGGAAGGCCAGAGTGGCGACTCCACTGGGAACTAGTTTTCATAAGAGGGCTAGACTCTGTTTGCATGGGTGTTCTATTTTCTTATGTACGTATACACCTTCCTATATGTTTTCTTTTTATCCTCTATTATTCCTTGTACACATTTACCTCAAGCTTATTTTACTACTCACTCACACACTTGTACATGATCCACATGTATACTTCACACTACGTGCACCTAGGATCACTTATATCCACATGTTGCACACACCACTTAGAATATCCATGCTTAGGTGTCAATAACACAAGCCTTAACTTATCACACTTGTATATATCTGTAGGGGTAGTCTCCACTAAAGAGTGATTAATATAGTTAATACGATACTTGGTAGACAAATAACGAAGAGAAATATCACCAGAGCTAGTCCTTTCGAAGATCCTCCACAGACGTGGCTCGAAGGATCTACCTCGAAGATTCTCTACGAACGTGGCTTGAAGGATCTAACCCATAGATTAAGGTCATTCAAATAACGATAATTTTTAATATGAAACAGAAAGAATTGTATCGTGTACCTTATCTTATGTTATATGTTGAGCGAGGTTTTTTGGTACCCACGAGGGGCCATGCTTGGCAGAGCATGAGAGAGCTAACCTGCTCTATCGAATAACCTCCTCCTGAGAACCTCCCAGGGATATGGTTCAAAGGATTGGGAGCAAGGCATCATTGAAAATACAATACCCAACCTTTTTGGAACACTTGGGCAAAACTTCATCTAGTTTATGCGGTTGCTTGAGCTACCTACTGCAGTGCTACCATAATTTCTATTTACTCGAGGGAAACTCCTTGAGGTACATTAACCTTGTAACCTTGTCCTAATGATAGTTTCAGCCAACAAATAGAAGACTAAATACTCGAGCTACCTACCAGCCGAGCAACCTCAAACCAAACACCATCTCGGCTGACTGATGTGACCACACATCTAGTGGGGTCAGTGTTAACCAACTTTTTAACGTCATAACGTCTAGCATTTAGGGACTCAAAATTACAGAACTCAAGTGAGTTTATTCTTGGGATAGCAAGCCTAGCCTAACAAAACTGACCTTTTAGTCATCCTAAGATAAGCCTCTGATCTGCCACGTTACTGTCCTCATTAATTCCAACCATGATTCCAACTGGTTATGTAGTTTCCCACCAAATTATAAGATCCCATGCATTTAATGCAATATCTCCCACATTTATGAGAGGGGGCACTTGTGCATTTAATGCGGTTAATAACATTGAATACCGGCAAGGTTACTCGAGTAACCGTGCCTCCATATAAATACACCAACTAAAAAGTTTACGGAGGAGAAGAATTTTGAACCTAGAACATATGTCCAACTTCCTTCATACACGAGAGCTCCTGTGAGGACATTATTCCCACATCCATTTAATACCCATATCATTGAGCATTAACTGAGCTTAAAGTTCCTTCCTTGCCTTTATTATGCTCAGAGTGATTGCTCTTTCTCCCTCCGACCAAGCTACATGTTGGTCCCATCTATTTATTATACATGTGTATCTATAGTACAAATATATCATTTAATATAAGTATGAATATTGAATCATATTGCCTCTTGTTCACCTACATTCATTGTCATTATTTAATACTATAAGGAGTGTTAATCCCGATCTTGACAAGGGGTTACGCCTCACTTGATATTAATCATATTCCAAGAACCCATATCTTACATTTGGCGACTCTATCGGGGAGGTATTCTCTTTTAAAAAGATGCCAGAGGATAACACCGCCAGGACCATTAACTTTGCCGCCATATAGTGTGAGGAGGAGCCATACCTCTCTGTGTTCCCTGAGGGAGTGAGAATATCATGAACGGACTTGTCACTACTTACCAGAGCATACATCACTATCCGTGCTCATTTTAGAAGTAAAGATATAGCATTATCAGAAATGTTAAACCAACTCCTAGAGTTTGGGCTGAAATTGCCCTTTCAGATGACCATTGACTGTCAGAAATTCAGTGTATTGTTCTTAAAAGCTCGAAAATAGGCTCGAGAGTCAGACAATTGGGTGGTACCAATCGATGAAGTAAACTTAGATAATTTGGTATAGATCATGGTAGATTTATTTCAATAAATTGGTGAAATTTAAAGTATATTCGAGATACTTAATGCTTTGAAACTATAAGGGTGCCTGGTCCCTTCACTTCTACATATCCCCATCGAATGGGAAGACTTATACAAAGAAGACATTGAGGTTGTGGAGTCTATTAAATTTCATAGAAGGATGGTTTTATTACCTTCGGATAGGGGGACGAGTTTGATGATTCAGATGAAGAGCAAAGTCCAGAAAATACTATCTCTATAGTCAATATATATGGGATGATATCATTTGAGGAGCTACTACGAGAAATTAATAAGGTGGCTGAACAATTCGAGATCAATAGGGAAATGGGGTTTCTATTTTCCCCCTCTTCTGTAAACCATATGACTAGGTCAAGGAGGCACTACCAAGTCCCAAACCTATTACCATTATCAAACAATAAAGTAAAAGGTGTTGAGAATCTTTCTATGCCTGAAATAACCCTCGAGAAGAGCAAGATCCTCGATCAATTGAAGAAGACCCAGCACTTTGCGGGGACTCTTTATATCTTTCTAGCTACACCAGAATGACTTGATCAAGCTACTCACTGGACACACATTCCCTCATTCTATTGTGCCAGAAGAAGTAGTGAATCTGGTCGGGTCCTTGACCTCTACTAGAATGCTCTATTTCTCTGAAGAAAAAATCCCTAAGATTGGGTTAAACCACAGTTATGCTCTCAATATCTCTGTCGAAGTTATGGGTCTCTTATCGATAATGGATCAGCTCTAAATGTCTGCCCATTGAGGACCCTCAATTTTTCAGGAGTAAAAGTGAGTTACCTTGCTCCAACCTCTGTCGATGTACGTGACTACGATAATTCTCATCGAGAAGTGATGGGATTCATAAAGCTTGTAATAGGGGTTGGCCCTATAAAGTTGGTCGTTGAATTCTAAGTCATCTATATCCGATCATATTTCAATATGTTCTTTAGATAACCATGGCTCCATAGAATCAAGGGTGTGTCTTCCCCCCTTCATTAGAAATTGAAGTTCTTCGCCAATGGGCAGATCATCACCATCTTGGGAAGTGACGACAATATCGAGAATGAAAGCACTAGTAATTCAGTACTTGAGATACAACACGGGGTGAATAATATGCTTCTATCAGGCTTCCAAGTTAAACAACTTCTACTATTAGTAGGATACGATTTCAAAGATAGGGTTTATCCTGAGTATAACCTCCATGGCAACGTCAATGGAATATAGATGTTCAAGAACATGCACTTCATGCCTATAATGGGGCTGGAACAAAGACAACAGGATATACCTGAACCCATTGTGTTGAAGAAAGACTTTCCTCCTTGTGGCATGAGCTATCAATCGTCAGCAGAAGAGCTCAGAACTATCTGACTGAAGGGAAGGCTAGAAAGTTCCAAAATTATCTCAAGAGATTCCTTGAATGGAAGATTCATCAGAGAGGGTGAAGATTTCCCTTTCTCTGACTTTCCTGAATCATGGTATAATCATGTGGATAAGAAGATGAAACCTAGAACGTAGATCTTTTTATAAGATAGCTACTCATGGGTCGAAAGTTCCCAGCATCATGTGAATACACTCATCGAAGAGACCATAGCTGATATCAAAGATTCTAAAGGAAGTGACTCTGAGGATCCTTTCAACTGGAAGATATTGGGGTTGACACTATGCATGATCCACTCAGGGGCTACATCATCGGATCTATCCTTTCTAATTGAAGCTATTGATGCACCTCTTCTCAACTAGCATAATGCACTTGTTCCACCTACAGATATTAAACCTAACCTTGATGTTTATTCCTTTTCCCTTTCTCTTGTTGTTCCTACTTACTCTGATGTAATCGAGACATCCTTTGATGAGGTTCTCAATGGTGTTCCTATCAATGAAAAATGAAGATTTTGAGTATCTTTTTGTGCCTTACATTAATTATCTTGATTCTAATCAAACTCTATATGATGATGATTTTTCAAATGAGCACTTCTTAACTGATCTTAATAAGGTTAATAACAAACAACATGACCTCGTTTAAGTTAAAGAAGATGAAACTATCATTATTAATCTCGGTTCTAGTAGCCAACTGCGCGAGATTAGGATAGGGTCCACCTTTAACGAGCATGAGCATGGGCAACTCGAAGAATTACTGAAGGAATGTATGGATGTCTTCGCATGTTCCTATGATGATATGCCCAGCATTGATCCCGAGATAGTTCAGCATGAGATTCCAACTCTCCCAGATCGTAAATCGGTCAATCTAACACTTCAAAAGCTCCGCATCGAATGGTCACTCAAGGTTAAGTAAGAAGTGTTTAAATAGTTGAACGTGGGTTTCATTCGTGTGATAGAATATCCCACATGGCTAGCTAATATCGTACCCGTGCTAAAATCAGGAGGGAAGGTTCGCATGTGTGTTGACTACCGAGACTTGAAGAAAGTTTCTCCGAAGGATGATTAACCGTTTCCTAATATCGACATGATTGTGGAAAAAACAACCAGTCACACTCTTAAGTCATTTGGTGATGGGTTTGTTGGATATGCACCCGGATCATCAAGAGAAAACCACATGCATCACCCCATGGGGAACCTTTTTCAACATCGTTATGCCATTTGGTCTAAAAAATGTTGGGGTTGCCTACTAGAGGGCTGCAACGACCATCTTGCATGATCTAATACATAAAGAAGTCTAGGTCTATGTGGATGATATAATTATCAAGTCTAATACTAGAGAAGATCATGTTCCCGCTCTCCGGAAGTTCTTCGAGAGACTGCGATAATATTAAATGCGACTTAACCCACAAAAATGTGTCTTTGGCATCACCAAAGGAAAGATCTTGGGATTCATAGTTGATGAGAAATGGAAAGGAGCAGGTCCTACCAAGATGAAAGCCATAATCGAGATGCCACCACCCAGAATGAAGAAGGAAGTCCGAGGATTCCTTAAAAAATTGCAACACATCAGCCGGATCATCATCCAGTTGACATCCATTTGTGAGTCCATCTTCGAACTCCTACGAAAGGATTACACCAAGGTTTGGAATGAAGCTTGCCAAGAAGTCTTTGATTGAATCAAGCAATACCTAACCAACCTTCGGTACTCATGCCACCGCAGTCGGGTCTTCCCTTACTCTTATACCTAATCCTAACTGACACTATAGCTAGGGCTTTACTAGACCAATTCCTTGAAGAATCCCATAAAGAATGAGATATATACTACGCCAGTTATAAGTTGAGTGGATACAAAGTTAACTACACAGCCTTAGAAAAATCATGTGTTGCCCTTCTCTGGGTTACCCAAAAGTTACGGCACTACATGCTCGCCTTTCCCATCAAACTTGTGTCCTGAATGGATCTTATCAAATACCCAGCCAAATGGCTCTATGGTTGATGTTTTTAGCTGAGTTTTATATCATATATGTCACATAAAAAGCCATGAAAGGAAGAGACATATCTGGTTACCTAGCTGACTACCCTAGGGAAGAAATCAATATAGGGATTTTTGAGTTCCCATATGAGAATATCCTTTGTACCTCCCAAGAAGACCTCCACTCGTAAATATAGTTCGATGGCGTTGCCAATAAGAAAAAGGTATGGCATTAGGATCCTCCTAATCTCCCCTGGTGATTCTCACACTCCCATTGCCATTAAGCTTGATTTTCCCTGCACCAATAACATAACTAAATACGAGGTAGGCACGGTAGACCTCAAAGATGCTCTCAAGAAAAGAATTTTATACTTAGATATCTATGGGGATTCAGCCCTCATCATCGATCAAGTACTCAAAAAATGGAAAGCCAAGGACGAGAAACTCTTACCCTTTCATGACCACCTAGAAGAGATAGCCTCCCAATTCCAAAATGTCGCCTTCCACTACCTTCCCAGAGCAAAGAACAACCTAGTTGATGCCCTTGCTGCCTTAGCCTCCATGATTTACATGCCCGAAGGAATAATAATGGGCCCCTTCTTAGTCCAAAAGCAAGAAAAACCAACCCACTGCTCCCACTTTGAGCTCATCACATAAGCATATCCTGATATAATCGACTGATGGTACTAGGTATTTGGCACCTCCTCAAGCATGGTAGGTATCCCTAAGGTCTTGACAAGAAAGACAGAGAAACCCTTCGCAAACTGGTTGCCTAGTAGATTATTTGTGATAAAGACTTGTTCAAACAAAACTTCGATGGAACCCATTTGCACTATATCAGGGGGCTGACATTGAAAAAATGATGCCGTAGTAGGGAGTACGAAGCCCACATTAATACAAAAAAATATCCCACAGTTTTACTATTAGACTACCATGGTTTAAGATTGCACCACCTATGTTCGGAGATGTCTCAAATGCCAATAATTTTTCAACCTTCAGCACTTGCCTCCACGAGAATTGTACATAATGACTTATCCCTAAATGTTCTCCACTTGGAGCATCAACATTATAGGAAAGGTTACACCCAAAGCCTCCAGTGGGCACGAGTTCATCCTAGTTTCCATTGATTACTTCACTAAATAGGTCGAAGCTGAATCATACGCAGTTCTGAATGCCAAGAAGGTGACCAAATTCATAAAAAAACATTATCGGACGATATGGAGTCCTGCATGAGCTGGTATCAGATAATGGGTTAAATTTTGAGGCAGAAGTTATAGAAGTGGTCTACGAGTATGGAATTTAGAGACACAAATCTTCTCTCGACCCACCTCAAACTAATGGAGCAGTTGAGGCCACTAATAAGAACCTTAAAGCCATCATAAGCAAGATGACTGAGAGTTGTCGATATTGGGCTGATCGGATCCCTTACGCCCTCTTGGGCTACCACACTCGGTTTGAAAATCTACTGAGGCTACCCCTTACTCTCTAGTTTATGGCATGGAAGCAGTCCTACTCGTGGAGCTATAAATTCCTTCACTGCCCGTCATGCTTGAAAGAAAAGTCAACAAGGAAGACTGGCATCAGAGACCTCTTGACTAGCTGTCACTTTTGGATAAAAGAAGACTGAAAGCTCTATACCATACACAAGGGTACCATCTTCGAATAACGCGAACATTCAATAAGATAATTAAGGATTGTGGTGTCCGAGAAGGGGACTTAGCCTTTAAAGAAATTATAGATCCAACATGGGACCCCATAGGGAAATTGAAACCCAATTGCAGCGGCCCCTACATTGTGAAGAAGATCTTATCAGGCAGCGCCGCTATACTCACTGACCTTGATGGAGAAGAGATGGCCTATCCAGTCAATCTGGACCGTCTCAAGAAATTTTACCCCTAGTCTGAAATTTCTGCGCGCTACTACTCTTCTCACCTTCCTTCTATTCTTAAAAAAAATCTTCATTTCCCTCTACTCAGAACTATGTCGGGCTTGATCCTCTAAAATAAATATTTTCTCTTTCAAAAATAAATTTCAGAAAATTTCCAACCCCCCCCCCCCCCCCCGAGGTACGTAGGCAACTCATACCCTTTACATGAGCATGACACCCTTCTTTTTTCACAAAATACTATTCCTTTCTTATCCCCGAGAATGACAGTTCATTTTATAATATACATGGGCAAAAGGATTATGCATGCCTTAGCGATTGATATAGATAATTCAAATGCAAAAACCCATCGAGAGTCACAACTACATGATCAAAAACTTTTTTATTCCACTATTTGAAAATTCCAGTACAATTACATCAAAATAGGGAGTCAAACAGCTTCCATTGCCAAACCAAACCCTACCTTCCTAAAACTAAAATAAAAATAAGTCCCACTACACCTAAAATAACCCTCAAACTATTCCCAAACACACAACCCAATACCCATTGCAAAAGCTTCACAAATAAACTCTCTAGGGATCCTACCCCCGACTACTAGAGGAGTCGGACCCATCATCACCCACATCCTAGAGTACCGAAACTTCCTCTGCCTGAATAAAGTGCCACAGATGATCCATAGAATGATAATCCCGAACTATCTTGGGGAAAACCTTAACACCTCCCTCAATAGTATAAGATATGGCGAACAACCTTTGTCCAGTCTCCATAACCAACATCATGGCAACTACTTTTCTCTACAACCACTCTATGTAGTCCCATGAGATATGTTAGACTCTACCAACAGACTAAGATGGATGTGTCGATGGTCAATGATTCTCCCATGATAAAACAAATCTCATGCGCATACGCTTTGTCATATCCTACACCAGAAAGAAGTCTAATGTCCGAGGTGGCACAATTTGTTCCTAACCAAATTGGTGCAAAAGTCGTGAGATAAAGTAGAAAGAGGTATGCCTGAGGCCAACCAACTGAACATACGGTATTCCCCTAGTTCTAGAATGAGCAGCAACTCCCCTCACCAAGGCACTGACCAACGCAAGCCTCAAGCCACATGCTCCACAAATTAATTTTCCCAGCTCTCGATGTCCAGGCCTACATTGATAAAGTAGCAAAAAAAGAAGTTTGGAATAGATGGAAAAAGATACTCAAGTGGGACCACCATACGAAACCTCTCCAATAACCACATGAACAGCATTATGTGGCTACCCCTTCGGAAGTCAGAAGGAACTTCCTACCAGGCATCCAGACGATTCAATGTCTCCTCCAATATCACCGCCGCAGGATTATGATGGTACGATATCCAAGAAGTAATGGTTGCAAGTTGTGGGTCCACCATCAGTTCCCTAGTCACCAACAATAGTTTTAAAAGTAAGCCTAGAATGACAAATTTTTAAAAGCAAGCCTAGAATGATGACTCCAACATAACCACCATCACTAACATCCTGCAAATGCACATAATGCAGCACAGCACGAAGAAAGACCATTCCTCCCGTAACCAGTGACCTAGCCTTCGAAGGCGAGATATGGAGGAGTCCCGTTAACAACTCCCTAGGGGACTCAGAAAACTCAGGCATAGCCACCGCAACACTAGGATTTATCCCCAATATGGGAGAGAATTCTTCATAGGTCAAACAGACCTTGTCCAATCTGAAGAAAAAGACATGGTCTTTGGGGTACTATAACTCCATCGCTGCCATCAGCATGTTCCACTCTATGGGGCGGTTATGCCATAAGGAGATTCGACGCATGCTAAAAGCGTCGTAGTCAACATTATATGAGCACATTGCTTCCAAGGTTTTGAGGTAGTTAGAAAACTCAACACTACCAGGGAGTGACATTTCTCAAAGTAAGCAAAGAAGATTGCAAAAGAGAAGGAATGTGGGGGTGTGAAGATAATGATCCACCCACACCCCTATTTATGCTTGAAAACCTTCAAACAAAGACAAGGAACCTTGTAGAAATTGGGGGAAAACTGACCCCATAAAATACCAAGAAATTGAAGAAAGTGCAATTAAAGCCTTGGATTTATTAGACTGGACTGACATGCTGATAGACAGGATGGGGGGTCATGACCCCCAAATTTTTGGAAATTTCCTTTTTTCCTTTTTGTCAAAACCAAAAAAATCATAAAAATAATTTATATTCTCAAAGAATTTCGAATTTTCTTCTTTTTATGCTCTTTACTTGTCTTGTATTTTAAATAAATTCTCTCCTAAATCATTTTTAATCTTTTTTACGGTCTCAGCAGCAAAGTAAAAAGAACATGTGCATTAAGTCATTAAAAGCAAAAGTTATCAAAAACATCATTTGCATAGATATTTTTGTGTTACATTGATTTTGCAGGAAAATAAAAATACAACGGGACTCAGCTCGAACCCTTATTTTCTATTTCTCTCTATCTCTCTCTGTGTGTCTTCATCTATAACCTCTCCCTCTTTTCTCTCTTCTGTTTTTCTCTCTTTCTTTAGGAACCTCCTTCCCTGTGTCGTAATCTCTTCTCCCGTTGATGAGACCACGTACTACCACTCCCCAAGTCAAACCCTTCCTTAGATGAGGCAGACGGCACCAGACAAGAAGGAACTAAAATCACATCTCGAATGTGGGTGGTCCCGAAGATATCTAATCCTGAATATCCTTCTGCCAGGTGGTGGAGACCCAGATATGATGCAAACAGAAATAGAATAGAGCAAATCATTCAATCATGGGCAAAGGAAGAAATTAGAAAATTAAAAAGTCAAAGAGGTGAAAAGTATACCAGTGGTTCAAGGACCTCCTCAGTCAAAACCAGCTCCTTCAGATCCATCGCATTAGGACGGTGCAACAAATGCACCGACCTTCCATCAGCCCGCCGGATATTATGAGAAGGAGGTCCCAACCACATAAAAGGAACCTTCGAGTTTGTCACCGTATAGATGCCGACGCACCACCTACACTGTGGGAGGACCCCACCGATCGACTCGAACCCATGTGGGGGAGAGGCATCTCATCATATATGCTAGAAGGTATCAACCATCTCGACACAAAATCAAAATAATCATACGCCACCACTGTGTCAGTATAGGACGAGTAAGGCTCGCCCATCATCATTATTACCTGCGCATCATCTGACATCTCCCGCACTCACCTCATATACACCGGGGGACTTGTCAGTGGAATCGCAACCTCATTCTTCACAACCTGTCTGACTACTCTCTCCCCGAGGTACTAGGAGTAGCCAAACTCATGTGTCCGCAAACTCTGTATCTGTGCATTCCCAATAGTCATCTCCATGTGCTGAATGGTCATCCCCCACTGATAGAAGAACACCTATAAAATCCCTAACTGATGAAAAAATTATAAAGGAAAAATGATCTCAGACTAGAACGAATGATTTACCCGCTCGCTCGTCAGGCCATTCAAGACCTTACACACCACCTCCAAAGAGAGAGACTTCTTACACTAATTGTTGGACTTTCGCCATCGGTACATCTGGCAGAAGTCCCCAACAGACTCATCCTTCAAAGTAATCAATCAGGTGTTAAAACCAATCACCTCATAGAACCACATCTGCAAAGAACAAAAGGCCAACAATCAAGAAATCAAGAGTAAAATGCATAAAGAAAAAATGTGAATGCACAATGGAAAATGCGCAAAATAAAGAATACCTCAAGAAGATACATGGCCCTAGTAAAAGTTTACCAATAGCACCGGCTGAACGCATCAAGAAAAGAATAAAGGGTCACCAAGGTTAGCATCCCCCAGTCATAAAGAGGGATGTTCGAAAACACCCTAAGAAATGGAAAAAAACACAAGTGCACAACATCGCCACTCGTTGCCACCAAGTAACCCCCCAACACCGGCAGAATAAATAAATGGAACATCTACCGCACCTGCAGCATGTCGTCCTCATCAATCCTCCTACTTAGCAGTAACTCCCTCAAAAAAGACAAACGAAGAGAGGTGTGGCATGTCGTCCTCACCAAGTAACTCCCTAGAGAGTACCCTCTCCACATCACCCAATGCCTCTGTTACCACCTTCGGCGTTACCCTTAAAGTCCTGTCCACCTCAATCTGCACCCCGTCGTAGTCCATCCCTAGAAGATGTTGAACATATACGGGTGTCACCATTATCTCCCAAAATCCAAAGTGAAAGGTGTGGGTGGTGTCCCACCACCTCTCCCCCAGAGTACAAAGGACAGCCGTAGAACGAGGCATCTCATCCAGCGCAGACGCTAGTCTCCCAAAATCGGCTAATAACACCACCCAACGCACAACCAACGGAAGGTGCTCCCATACGTCCCTAAGCCCCATCGTCCCTCGACCACGCAGGGTCGACATAGATACATCAGACTATCAAAAAGAAAAAAGGAAAAACCCTTGTCAAAATTTAAGAAAAAAGAAATATCACCAAGAAAAAAGAGAAGAGTAGCAAAGGTGATCAATACTTACATAGCCACCAGGGTTCACCACCCTAGAAGAATGATGACATGACAGCTTGCGCAAGAGGGACAGCAAGAGGCTCGAATGAGTCGAAGGAATTTTTGTTGGCCATTGCAAGGGGCACCCTAGCCCTCCATTCCAAGTTTACCCAATCTTCAACATTGAACCACGCCATGTGTGTTATACTACTTTAGAAATCAACCATCTCTTGATTTTGGAATTCTAAAATGCTTCGCAGAAGGTAATTGGTGAAGAAGGCAAGTCAGAAAGCTATGAAAAAATGAGGAGAACCTGCCCCTTTTTTATAAGAGGCTAAGGAGCATGTCGATCGGCATCTCCTTGCCACCCAGCGATTAGCACTGTACCTCAAACATCTTGAGGTACTCGAAAAGACCATCCATTACCATTTGTCACTCCTCACACCATGGCAGTCAGCACCCTCTCTAAAATTTTGTACAAAAATTCTCAAAAAATCCTAAAAAGCCCCGAAAATTTTTTAAAAATGGCAAAATGGATTATAGAACATCTTTCCACCAAGAAAAGCATTTTTACCACATTCATATCCCAGCGAAACAACAAGATACATTTCCCCAGTGGAGTCCCAAAATTTTTGTAAGAAAACTTAAGCCCTCATAATTGGCTTCAACCTACAGAATTTGTCATCTCTACTTAAGCCTGCAGAATTGGCTTCGACCCTCAGAATTGGTCATTTCTACTTAAGCCCACATAATTGTTCACCTCTACTTAAGCTCACAAAATTGTCTTTGACACGTAGAATTGGTAATTTTTATCTTGAACTCGTAGAATTAGCTTTGATTTGCAGAATTGATCATCTCTACTTAAGCCCTCATCATTGGCTTTGACCCTCGGAATTGATCATCTCTATCTTAAGCCCGTAGAACTGGCTTTGACCCGTTGAATTGGTCATCTCTACTTAAGACTTCAGAATTAGCTTCGACCTGCAAAATTGCTCGCTTCTACTTAAGCCCTCAGAATTGGATATGATCCAAAGAATTGTTCCCTTTAATTTATATCCTCAGAATTGACCAAAACCTGTAAAATTGGTCGCTCGCTACCTTTGATGACAGTCTTCACCTCCTTTAGGTCCTTAAAATTGGTCATCCCCAACATCACCTTAAGTCCTCAGAATCGATCTCGGCCCTCTGAACCAATTATCCTCATCCCTTAGGTCCGCAGAATCGACATCTTCTCAAAACATCATATGGTGTCTATTCGACGGCTTTCACTTATTCCAAGCTCACCCATCAAGGGGCCCATATTCTAGAACCCCCTAAGTATCGACTTAGGTCCCTATCACATCCCCATTTCACTACAAACCCTAGGTTATACTTCGAATACCAATCTGGAGGCCATCGCATACTCTCGAACCCCGTTTGACTCTCGTCAACTCTATCATCATAGCGGTATCCCTTTGAATCTTCGAAAGGATCTGAATGCCATTTCCAATGGTTCGTTTTGTACAGGAATTAGCATAACATTTTGGATAAACGAACCATTTTACTATCAAAACTCAATCTAGAGGCCATTAGGCACTCCCGACCCCGATTTGACCCCAATCAGCTTCATCGTCAGAGCAAAATCTCTTTGAATCTTCGAAGGGCACTGAAACCACTTTTCCAATGGTCCTCCCCTAGGTGAAACAGCATAACCTTTTGGATTAAAAATTGATCTGGAGGCCACCGGGTGCTCATGAACTCTGTCTGACCAAGGTCAACTCTTTGGCATGAACAAGACTGAATAAATCTGCAAAGGGCGCTAAAAGCTCCACCTCGTGCGCTATTCTGACTCACGATACGGACGAATGATCCGTTTCACTTCGAGAGGTCATCGAGCGCTTTTGAGCCTCAGCTAAATAAGGAAAACATTTCAAATCGAGAAAAACTCTTTGGAATATCCAAGTAGATCCCTTAACCTTTCTAATGGTCTTCCCCAAGCACAATTTTGAACCATGTGGACGAACGATCCGTTTTCGTCCGATGATCTCTCGTCCAAAGGATATGTAAGAATATAATTTTTATCATGTCCATTTGTTTTAATTGGCTTAATTCCGGACAAAATAAATTAAGTCTAGGCTAGTTTTATTATGGAATTTAATTGCAGCCTATGACAAAATCCAAGTCCAAGAATGTACAATTTAAAGTTTTGAAGAAGATTTCAAGTCAAGACGTGTTGCATATGTTTAAAATCACTTAGGTATGAATATTTGTGAGTTGGGTAATTTTGTATGTTGACTAAGGCTGGGGGATTTAAATATTTGGGAATTAAACTTTTTTATGTTTTAAAAATATTTCTGAGTTGCAAACAGTTGAAAGCAAATTCAAGGATTTATTCAAAAGAAAAATATTAATTTAAACACTTTAGCTCGCTCGAACGAGACAGTGAGTCGTTCAATTGATAATCACATGTCATGCGAACGAGATATCTTCTCGCTTGAACGAGCTTGTCACCTCGATTTTCGTGTTTTATGTTTCTTGGACTCTGTGTTGCTCAGTTATATAATAAAACGTCTCTGCGAAAGTTTGATAAGAAGAACAGTTTCGAAAAACTCATTCCCTTATAGTTTTTCATCATCCGGTGTTTATTCAAGATCGTATTACTCAATTCCAAAGTTAGTGATCTTGAACGCGTTTACCAGAAGACAATTCATTCACTACACCATTTTGCACTTTGTGGGGAGAACTCTACAACCGGAGAGCTGTGTGCTATTGTGGAGGGAGTCCTCATGAAGTAACTTGTGGAGAAGCCATTTTTCTTCTTCATTGCAGACCATTTGGAGTTCTTGTGGGAGATTCCAGCCAACGACATTGTAACTGACACCTGCGAATATTTCGTATGTCACCTTATTTCATTGTAATCCGTGTAAGTTATGTCTTACAAATTATAGTGAAATAAAAAAGTTTTGCCCTTCGGAGATTTTTCCTGAAATTATTTCTTTTAACTGCATGCTTTATTCTTCGAATGGATTTAATCACTTAGATGCATGTTTGGGCTTTAAAAAGTTAAAATTGGGTTTAACTAAAAATTGGAACAAAGTTGGTTTTACCTAAAGTACACACTAAAGGGCCTTTTCAAATTGGTATCAGAGCTTGCTGCACTATCTTATTGTGTTTGTGATCCTGTGTCTTTAGGTATGCCTTTCGGTGGTTTTGATGATTTTAGAATTCAGTTGTTTGAATCATCTAATTGTAAATCACACATGAAAACTGCTCTTAAAAATTGGTTAATAAGGGTGATTCTGAAAAGTGTCTTTGCGGCGAAGGGTTTGGTCACAGTATAGATGAGTGTCCCACTAAACTTAGGAAAATTTTTAATTAATTGATAAATCATGTTTCTACCCTTAGTGATAGTGATCCAGAAGAAGAAAACTTTTATGTTAGTAAGCATGAGCTTTCCACCTTTGTGGCTAGTCATGCAAGTGATAAAGACTTACCTTTGCATGATTCCTCCGCAGCCACAGAAGTTGATACACCTGAAAGTGAAGATGAGAACGAAGATGAGAGAGATTTGCAGACTGATTTCAAAGAATCGTATAAAGAAACCTTAAAATCAAATAAATAAATCGTGAAATTAGGAGCTATGTTGAAAGAATGTGCCATAAAAATAAATAATTCCAACGCTTTAATTGAGGATCTTAGGGCACGTGAAAACAAAATTCGAGAGAAGCTAGAATATGTCGAGGGTGAGAGAGATAGTCTTCGAGGGTTGATGAAGACTATGAAAAAGGAAATTCTGGAGTTTAAGAATTCTACTCGTGTACTTGAGTCAAGGATAGGTGATCTTGAGAAAAAACTGAGTGATTCGAGTAAAGTTAAGTTTGATTTGGAGGCAAGGTTTGAAAAGCTTGAAAAAATTTTAAATAAAAGATAATCGGAGAGGTATTGGCTTTAATCATCATGTCTCACCTGCACCCAAAGCCAAAACCATGCAAAAAATAGCTTCCTATGAACTTTAGGAGAAATCCACCTAAGAACGTGAGGTATAATCGGACTATAGGACAGGCCCCTTACCGTATCTATACTTGCACTCATTGCGGTAAGAGAGGTCAACTTAATCAGTTTTGCTACGATCTTAAGAATTCTCCTAGAAAGTCTAAAGCCATTCCGATTCCCAACGCCCCTTATCGTTGATTCACACCTACTTGGTTTAAGAAGTCGGATTTAGAAGCGTTAGGTATTAGGCTTGGTGATTCTCGCATCATTGCTCGTGGTTCTCCTCATGTTTCATCTTTTGATTTAGGTTGTTCATTGGCTTTTCATACACTAGTATTTACATCATGCGTTATATTTTGCTATTGTTATGGCATGTTTCTAGTTTTGGGTATGTATTTGAGTCTTATCAAAAATATAAAAAGATTTTTCTTTTTATTAAAACTTTTGAAAATACAAAAAGATTTTTGGTTTTTAAGTCGTGAGGTTACATGTTTGATGTGGCTTGATTCGACTTTGTGTATATGCCAATCTTGCACACATGCACGAGTTTATATGAATGTTTGACTTCTCTTGCATAATTGAGTTTGGTGAGACGTTCTTATCTCAGTTTTGTCAACTATGCATAAGTAAACTTAAGGAGGAGGTGTGCTTGTAAGAACGGTTTTTCATGAGAATTGATATTAAAAAAAAAGTGTTCATGGGAAGGGGCTGCGAGAGTATAAAATTGACTCGTCATGAAAGCCACCGTTTAAAAGACCCTAGAAGAAAATCAAGGCAATAAAAATTAATATGCCAATAATTGGGGTCAATAGGACTTTCTCTAAGTTGAGATTGATAGATATTTCTAAAGATCTTGATAAATTCATATATATAAGGGAGTTTGGTTGGAGTAAAATTTAAACGGGTTTGCACCACAAATCCCATGTTAAAACATTGTATCATGACGCTGTTGTTCGTAGAATCATCAACAATCCGGACTTGTATGCATGTTGATTAAGTTTACTTCATTAAACTCACACTTATTCTGTCACAAATGGCTTTTATGAAGTTTGATGATTCTTGCGATCAATTAGAATTTTTTTGATCGATTCGATGTATTGCAATGATGACTCATTTTTTTGTACTTCGCACCCATACAATCCACATTCATGATCGAACACATTGGAACCATGTTAACATGTAATTCATGTTGGTAGTTTTACACTATTTTCTGTTTTAAGTCTGTTTCTGTGTTTCACGAGAAAATCCTTAATGTTTTGGGGGAATTTCTGGAATTTTCATTTTTTTGTTTTAACGACATTATATGTCGTGCGAACATGTCGTTCAAGCAACATCTAAAATTATTCAATCGACATATCCAAGTCATTCGAGCGATATCAAACGAGAACTGGGTTTCAATTAAAACGTCGTTCTCTCTTCTTCTCTCTTCGTTCACTCAAAACCCCTTCTCTTTTAAGCAATGACAGTAGTCCTTTTTTTTATTTTTCTCCATTAATAGACTTTGAAGCTTCGATTCTAAGTCGTCACTTAAGTGTTACCCCTATTTGTCGCTTCTCTATCGTGTGTTCGTGTATCTGTCCATATCATCTATTGTTGCTCCTGAACTCTAAGGATCGTCGACGGCCATTTTTGTGGTTTGCTCCTCCGACGTGTGGTTCTTCAATATGTGTGTCTCTAGAGGTTGTTTCTCCAACGTCTGCCCCTCCAGTGATTTAGTTACTCCGGCCTTTTACATTGTGTACCTCCGGCGAGCAGTTCCCCTTTTTTCGGCGATTTCGAAGTAATTCCGTTCATGGCTTTCTTATAATTTTGTTCAAAAATCATTTGATAAGATTGGTTGAAACTTTAGAATTCTTTTTCGAATTTTTTTTTATTGTGGTTGTGGCTGGTGTTCGCGGTGGTTCGGTTGGATGGTTGTATGGAGATAGGTTCTTAGGTGTGTGTGTTCCTCGGCGACTGTTCCCTTTCACGCATCACATATTAAATTTTTTTGTCATTCCACCTAGACATTGAGGTGGCCATTCAGGCCGAATCGACGCACCACCACCCTCTGCTCGAGCTCAGAGAACTCAGGCCAGTAGGCCCCCGTACTCCCCAGTGAGATGGGCCACCCGTGTTGAGTCTGCTTATTGGGTCTCCACATTTGGTCTGTTGTTCAGAAGAGGGTGTTTCGTTATTATGAGTTTCATGGGTTAAGCATTCAGTACTGGTTGTCTGGTAGGGGTTGGGATTATCTGTATGAGGCTCATGAGGTTATCTATCTAGACATTGTTCGAGAGTTCTTATTTTACGCTTTCCCCTACACTGAGGGGATCTTTTCTACTGTACGTGGCATTCCTATTCTCGTCACTGTAGATCTCATAGCTGCATTTTTAAACCTTCCCCGTGTTCCTGATGCTGTATTCCCTCGTTATTTTGACGATGGACCTACATATGATGATATTCTGCATCATTTCTTCTAGGAGATTCCCCATGTAGGTACGACTATGTATCATCGTCAGCTCTTCTCTGCCTTCCATGTACTTAATAGGTTTGTGTCAGCATCCATTTATCCTCGGATAAATCATACTGAGATTGGGTCTGACATTGTCTATTTTATGTACCACCTTTCTCAGGGGTGGGATATCAATTTATCGACTGTCATGATACGTGTTATATCCTCTGTCATAGTCAGTGGTACCACCCCTTTCCGCCCTGCACTTCCTTATGGGATTCTCATTTCCATCATCTCCACTACTACTGGGGTTTCTATTTTAGAGAGTGATCAGCGTCTCCCTTCGCCTGCCATTATTGATCATAATACTTTCACTTATTCAGAGAGGCATTTGCAACAGGCGGCGAGATCTAGTGCTCCACCCATTAACAGAGCCTTCTCCATGCTGATCCCTGTCAGCCTGGTGATCACTCTACCCCGAGCACCTCTGAGTTTTCTCAGCTACGCCCCTCCACACCTGCACCCACACGTCCTATTGAGGAGGAGGTCTCTACTTTACAGGCATAGGTTGCTGCCCAGACCAGGATGTACAACACTATTATTGCCAGATTTGATGCTGAGGCTGAAGTATGTATTCGTGCTGAGTCCAGGTTGACAACATTCTTTAATGAATTGTGGCAGAGAGAGTATCTGAGAGGTGCAGGATCCTCTGGACTCAGTCATATTTCATCTAAATGCACTGATGATGATGCTGATGATGATGATACTCCGACTGATGTCAAGCTGTATTTTTTTATTGTATCTGAGATATTGAGATTCTTGATGTATTAATTTATTCTCAGATATGATGTACTCTTATGGACAGCTATATCACCATTGGTTTATTTTATGCCATGGATGCACGATTTCTTTTGCAGTTTTAATGATTCTATCATTAACATTCAGTTAATGTTATCTTTTGTTTTCCATTGTCATACTGATATTGTTTCTCTAGTCATGTTGTTCATTCTCATATATTCATGCTAGACTTGGTGTGTTTGTCCCACCTTTTATCTATTCCAGGCAAAAAGGGGGAGAGATATGTGATGTAGTGGGAGTATTTAATATGATATTATACTTGTTGTGTTCCTCCATACTTCACTTGGGTATTTGTTTGTGTCTCATGTGTGTAGGTATTGTTTTCAGAGATTCAGATATTTATTGATACATCACATTCAGAGACAAAATCAGATTCTGATTGCCATTCAGAGGCTGAATCAGATTCACTTGCTTACCGTTTATTCAGTTTCATTATGTCCAGTATTTTTATTTTGGACTATGACATGTATTTGTTTTATGGCATATAGCTTTTTTGTTTAGTTTTGTCTCGGAATAGCCAAAGGGGGAGATTTGTAAGAACATAATTCTTATCATGTCCATTTGTTTTAATTGGCTTAATTCCGGAAAAAATAAATTAAGTCTAGGCTAGTTTTATTATGGAATTTAATTATAGTCTACGACAAAGTCCAAGTCCTAGAATGTGCAATTTAAAGTTTTGAAGAAGATTTCAAGTCAAGACATGTTGCATATGTTTAAGATCACTCAGCTATGAATATTTGTGAGTTGGGTAATTTTTTATGTTGATTAAAAGCTAAGTGATTTAAATGTTTGGGAATTAAACTTTTTTATGCTTTAAAAATATTTCTGAGTTGCAAACAGTTTAAAGTAAATTCGAGGATTTATTTAAAAGAAAAATATTAATTTAAACACTGTAGCTCGCTCGAACGAGACAATGAGTAGTTCAAACGACAATCACATGTCGAGCGAACGAGATATCTTCTCGCTCGAACGAGCTTGCCGCCTGAATTTTCGCGTTTTAAGTTTCTTGGACTCTCTACTGCTCAGTTATATAATAAAACGACTCTGCGAAAGTTTGACAAGGAGATCAGTTTCGAAAAACTCATTCCCTTATAGTTTTTCATCATCCGGTATTATTCAAGATTGTATTACTCAATTCCAAATTTAGTGATGTTGAACGCGTTTACCGGAAGACAATTCATTCACTACACCGTTTTGAACTTTCTGGGGAGAACTCTACAACCGGAGAGCGGCGTGCTATTATGGAGGGAGTCCTTATGAAGTAACTTATGGAGAAGCCATTTTTCTTCTTCATTGCTGACCATCTGGAGTTCTTGCGGGAGATCCCAGCCGACGACATTGTAACTGACACCTGCGAATATTTCGTATGTCACCTTATTTCATTGTAATCCGTGTAAGTTATGTCTTACAAATTATAGTGAAATAAAAAAGTTTTGCCCTTCGGGGATTTTTCCTGAAATTATTTCTTTTAACCACATGCTTTATTCTTCGAATGGATTTAATCACTTAGATGCATGTTTGGGCTTTAAAAAGTTAAAATTGGGTTTAACTAAAAATTGGAACAAAGTTGGTTTTACCTAAAGTACACACTAAAGGGCCTTTTCAAATTGATATCAGAGCTTGCTGCACTATCTTATTGTGTTTGTGATCCCATGTTTTTGGGTATGCCTTTCGGTGGTTTTGATGATTTTAGAATTCACTTGTTTATATCATCTAATTGTAAATCACACATGAAAAGTGCTCTTAAAAAATTGGTTAATAAGGGTGATTGTGAAAAGTGTCTTTGTTGCAAAGGGTTTGGTCACAGGATAGATGAGTGTCCCACTAGATTTAGGGAAAATTTTAATAAACCGATAAATCGTGTTTCTACCCTTAGTGATAGTGATCTAGAAGAACAAAACTTTTGTGCTAGTAAGCTTGAACTTATCACATTTGTGGCTAGTCATGTAAGTGATAAAGACTTACCTTTGCATGATTCCTCCACAGCCACAGAAGTTGATACACCTGAAAGTGAGGATGAGATGGAAGATGAGAGAGATTTACAAACTGCTTTCAAAGAATTGTATAAAGAAACCTTAAAAGCAAAGAAATCAAAAGTGAAATTAGGAGCTATGTTGCAAGAATGTGCCATTGAAATAAATAATTCCAATGATTTAATTGAGGATCTTAGGGCACGTGAAAAGAAAATGTGAGAGAAGCTAGAATATGTCAAGGGTGAGACAGATAGTCTTCGAGGGTTGATGGAGACTATGAAAAAGGAAATTCTAGAGTTTGAGAATTCTACCCGTGTACTAGAGTCAAGGATAGGTGAGCTTGAGGAAAAACTGAGAGATTCGAGTAAAGTTAAATTTGATTTGGAGGCTAGGTCTGAAAAGCTTGACAAAATCTAAGGCACCGTCGAAATCAAAGATAATCGGAGAGGTATTAGCTTTAATCATCATGTCTCACCTGCACCCAAAGCCAAAACCATGCAAACAAGAGAGCCTCCTTGTAACTTTAGGAGAAAGCCACCTAGGAACGTGAGGTATAATCGGCCTATAGGACACGCTCCTCACCGTATCTATACTTGCACTCATTGTTGTAGGAGAGGTCATCTTAAACGATTTTTCTACGATCTTAAGAACGCTCCTAGAAAGTCTAAAGCCATTATGGTTCCCAACGCCCCTTCTCGTGGATTCACACCAACTTGGGTTAAGAAGTCGGATTTAGAAGCGTTAGGTATTACGCTTAGTGATTCTCGCATCATTGCTCATGGTTCTCCTCATGTTTCATCTTTCGATTGAGGTTGTTCGTTAGTTTGCCATACACTAGTATTTATATCATGCGTTATATTTTGCTAGTGTTATGGCATGTTTCTAGTTTTTGGTATGTATTTGAGTCTTATTAAAAATACATAAAAAAAATTCTTTTTATAAAAACTTTTGAAAATACAAAAAGATTTTTTGTTTTTAAGTCGTGAGGTTACATGTTTGATGTGGCTTATTGGTGTGCTTGATTCCCCCTCCCCCCCCCCCCCCCCCTTCTATCATTATTCATGTGGCTAGGACTTTTGGTCATTATTATTGATACCTAGAATGGTCTTAACCATTGAACTATGAGGTTGTTTCGAAGTTGATATGGATTTTGATTCGACTTTGTGTATATGCCAATCTTGCACACATGCACGAGTTTATATGAATTTTTGACTTCTCTTGTATATTTGAGTTTGGTGAGATGTTCTTATCTCAATTTTGTCATCTATGCGTAAGTAAACTTAAGGAGGAGGTGTGCTTGTAAGAACGGTTTTCCGTGAGAATTGATATTAAAAAATGAGTGTTAACGGGAAAGGGTTGCGAGAGTATAAAATTGACTCGTCGTGAAAGCCACTGTTTAAAAGATCCCAAAAGAAAATTAAGGCAATAAAAATTCATATGCCAATAATTGGGGCCAATAGGAATTTCTCTTAGTTGAGATTGATAGATATTTCTAAAGATCTTGATAAATTCATATATATGAGGGAGTTTGGTTGGTGTAAAATTTAAACGAGTTTGCACCACGAATCCTATATTGAAACATCGTATCATGACTCTATTGTTTGTAGAATCATCAACAATTCGGACTTGTATGCATGTTGATTAAGTTTACTTCATTAAACTCACACTTATTCTGTCACAAATGGCTTTGATGATGTTTGATGATTTCTTTCTACCAATTAGAATTTTTTTGATCGATTCGACATATTGCAATGATGACTCATTTGTTGTAGTTAGAGCCCATACAATCCACATTCATGATTGAGCACATTGGTACCACATTAACATGTAATTCACAATTGTAATTTTTACACTGTTTTCTGTTTTGAGTCTGTTTTAAGTCTGTTTCTGTGTTACAAGTACTGTTTTGGGATAATTTTTTCACTGGGCAAATCCTTAATGTTTTGGGGGTATTTCTGGAATTTTCATTTTTTTCATTCGAACGACATCATATATCGTGCGAACATGTCGTTCAAGCGACATCCAAAATCATCCAAGCGACATATCCAAGTCGTTAAAGCGATATCAAGCGAGATCAGGGTTTCAATTAAAACGTCGTTCTCTCTTCTTCTCTCTTCGTTCACTCAAAACCCCTTCTCTTTCAAGCGACGACACCAGTCCTTTTTTTCTTTTTTTCTATTGATAGACTTTGAATCTTTGATTCTAAGTCGTCACTCAATTGTTACCCCTATTTTTCACTTCTCTGTCGTGTGTTCGTGTATATGTCCATATCAGCCATTATTGCTCATGAGCTCTAAGGATCATCGATGGCCATTTTTGTGGTTTGCTCCTCCGACGTGTGGTTCTCCAGCGTGTGTGTCTCCAGAGACTATTTCTCCGGTGTCTGTCCCTCCAGAAATTTAGTTACTCCGGCCTTTTACACTGTGTACCCTCCAGTGAGCAGTTCCCCTTTTTTTGTCAATTTTGAGGTAATTTAGTTCATGGCTTTCTTTTGATTTTGATCAGAAATCATTTGATAAGATTGGTTGCTACTTTAGAATTCATTTTCTGATTTTTTTTGCTGTGGTTAAGGCTGGTGTTCACGGTGGTTCGGTTGGATGGTTGTACGGAGATAGATTCTTAGGTGTGTGCGTTCCTCAATAACTGTTCCCTTTCACACAATAAACTCTTTCGTCATGCCGCCTAGACGTCCTGGTGCCCCTTCAGGCCGACTCAATGCGCCACCACCCTCTGCTCGAGCTCAGAGAGCTCAGGACAGTAGGCCTCCATTGTCCCCAGTGAGATGGGCCACTCATGTTGAGTATGATCATTACTACTTATTGGGTCTCCACATTCGGTATGTTGTTCAGAAGAGGGTGTTTCGTTATTCGGAGTTTTAGGGGTTAGGCATTCATCACTGGTTATTTGGTAGGGGTTGGGATTATCTGTTTGATGCTCATGGAGTTGTCTATCCGGACATTATTCGAGAGTTCTTCTTTCGTGCTCTCCCCCACGCTGAGGGGATCTTTTCTATAGTACGTGGCATTCTTGTTCTCATCACTGCAGTTCTCATAGATGCATTTTTACACCTTCCTCGTATTCCTGACGCTGTGTTCCCTTGTTATTTCGACGATGGACCTACATATGATGATATTCTGCGTCATTGCTTCTAGGAGATTCCCCAGGTAGGTACTTCTATGTATCATCGCTAGCTCTTCCCTGCCTTCCGTGTACTTAATAGGTTTGTGTCAGCATCCATTTATCCTCGGATAAATCATACTCACATTGGGGCTGACATTGTCTATTTTATGTACCATGTTTCTCAGGGGTGGGATATCGATTTATCGACTGTCATGCTATGTATTATATCCTCTGTCACAGTCAGTGGTACCACCCCTGTCCATCCTGCTTTTCCTTATGGGATTCTCATTTCCATCATCTGTACTGCTATTGGGGTTCCTATTTTAGAGAGTGATCAATGTCTCCCTTCGCCTGCCATTATTGATCATAATACTTTCACTCGTTCAGAGAGTCATTTGCCATAGATGGCGAGAGCTAGTGCTCCACCCACTGAGGGAGCCTTCTCTGATGATGATCCCTATCAGCCTGGTGATCACTCTGTCCCGAGCACCTCTGAGTTTTCTCAACCACGCCCCTCCACACCTGCACCAATAAGTCCTATTGAGGAGGAGGTCTATACTTTACATGTACATGTTGTTGCCAGACCTGGATGTATGACACTATTATTTCCAGATTTGATGCTGAGGCCGAAGCACGTGTTCGTTCTAACAACATTCTTTGATGAGATGCAATAGAGAGAGCAGCTGAGAGGCGCAGGATCCTCTGGACTCAGTCATATTTCATCTACATACATTGATGATGATGATGATACTCTGACTGATGTCTAGCTATATTTTCTTATTGTATCTGAGACATTGAGATTCCTGATGTATTTTTTTATTCTCAGAAATGATGTATTCTTATGGATAGTTGTATCACCATTGGTTTATTTTATGACATAGATGCACAGTTTCTTTTGCAGTTTTAGTGATTCTATCATTATTATTCAGTTACTGCTATCTTTTGATTTCCATTGTCATACTGATATTATTTCTCTAGCCACGTTGTTCATTCTCATATATTCATGCTAGACTTGATGTGTTTGTCCCACCATTTGTCTATTCCAGGCCAAAAGGGGGAGAGATATGGGATGTAGGGGGAGTATTTATTATGATATTATACTTGTTGTGTTCCTTCATACTTCACTTGGGTATTTGTTTGTGTCTCGTGTGTGTAGGTATTGTTTTCAGAGATTCATATATTTATTGATACATCACATTCAGAGACAAAATCAGATTCTAATTGCCATTCAGAGACTGAATCAGATTCACTTGCTTGCCGTTTATTCAGTTTAATTATGTTCAGTATTTTTATTTTGGACTATGACATGTATTTGTTTTATGGCATATAGCTTTTTTGATTATTTTTGTCTCGGAATAACCAAAGGGGGGGATTTGTAAGAACATAATTCTTATCATGTCCATTTGTTTTAATTGGCTTAATTCCGGAAAAATAAATTAAGTCTAGGCTAGTTTTATTATGGAATTTAATTATAGCCTACGACAAAGTCCAAGTCCTAGAATGTGCAGTTTAAAGTTTTGAAGAAGGTTTCAAGTTAAGACGTGTTGCATATGTTTAAGATCACTCAGGTATGAATATTTGTGAGTTGGGTAATTTTGTATGTTGATTAAAATCTAAGTGATTTAAATGTTTGGGAATTAAACTTTTTTATGTTTTAAAAATATTTCTGAGTTGCAAACAGTTTAAAGTAAATTTGAGGATTTATTTAAAAGAAAAATATTAATTTAAACACTGTATCTCGCTCAAACGGGATAATGAGTAGTTCAAACGACAATCACATGTCGAGCGAACGAGCTTGCCGCCTGAATTTTCGTGTTTTAAGTTTCTTGAACTCTCTACTGCTCAGTTATATAATAAAACATCTCGGCGAAAGTTTGACAAGGAGATCAGTTTTCAAAAACTCATTCCCTTATAGTTTTTCATCATCCGGTATTATTCAAGATTGTATTACTCAATTCTAAAGTTAGTGATCTTGAATGCGTTTATCGGAAGACAATTCATTCACTACACCATTTTGCACTTTGTGGGAAGAACTCTACAACCGGAGAGCTATGTGCTATTGTGGAGGGATTCCTTATGAAGTAACTTGTGAAGAAGCCATTTTTCTTCTTCACTGCTGACCATCAAGAGTTCTTACCGGAGATTCCAGTCGACGACATCGAAACCGACACCTGTGGGTATTTCGTATATTACCCTATTTCATTGTAATCCGTGTAAGTTGTGTCTTATAAAGTATAGTGAAATAAAAAGGTTTTGGCCTTCGGGGATTTTTCCTGAAATTGTTTCTTTTAACCGCATGCTTTATTCTTCGAATGGATTTAACCACTTAGATGCATGTTTAGGGTTTACGAAGTTAAATTGGGTTTAACTAAAAATTGGAACAAAGTTAGTTTTACCTAAAGTACACACTAAAGGTCCTTTTCAGGATCGACGTGTGCTTCAGAGCCACATTTTACCCAAAGTCAACTCCTGGACATGACGATCTGCAGTTCCAAAAAAATATGCACGAGCTACCAATTGGCAAGTCCATTTCCCTCCCTTTCAACAGTATGCCAGGGATCGCCTATTAATGGGCAGAGCTAGGGCCATGACGATCGGCACCACCCCTCACCCTATAAATATAGGGCTTGACCTCACTTCCAAAGGACACCTCAGATCCATCAGCATCACTTATCTCAGCAACATTCTCTCAAAATCAGTGAAGTTCCTCCATGTGAATTTCCATTCAAGCTTAAAATCTCATCCTTTTCATACCCAATTTGGTAAAATCACATTTTCTCTCATCCAATCTTCATCTCACATTCAAGGGAATTCATCCAAGATCAAAGATCAAACTTCAAAGAAGGTCCAAATCCTTACCTCTCTCTATAAATTTCTTATTTTTGCATTAAATTACATTAGATTCATAATCTAGTTCGTAATTTAGTTCACACACATTAACATCTTACACTTTTACTAGTATATTTCACATACTTTATTTTCTATAAAAATACAAAATAAATAAAAAGAGGGTTACACCCATAAATTCCGAACGGGATTATCCATCACACTTTTTGAAAACTAAAACACATTTTTTACTCCCATGCCTATAATAAAATCCCATTCGAATCTATGGTATAAATCCCACCCTTATGCCACATGCTAACTACGTGGACTTTGATGCCTTTATAGTCTACGTAGGCATTTCGTATTAAAACCCAGGACTCGAGTCCAATTTTCCAATTTTCTAATATTCCAATTTTTATAAATCCCCCATTTTTGCATTTATCATATTCTTGCATTAGAATATATATTATGTTTTTAGCGTTTCATCCAACACATATTATCGTTTCATCATAACGATCAATATCGCGATAAAGGTATAAATCATATTTTCTATATATTATTTTGGGAACATTCCTATGGATGACCTCACTCTATTTTTTCCATGGTATGAGTTAAATGATTTCACTCTCCATTATATATACATGCACACACACTTTACGAATAAATATAGGAAAATAATAGAATAAACCCATTAGAGACTTAAAGGGTGAGATGAGTACCTAACACCTTCCTATTCAGTGACTTAGCCCCCGAACCTTCGAACTATTGGTTTCGTAAGCATCAGTTTATCTTTGATGCTGCTCTCTTGAGGTGGCAACATGTTCTTTTTCCTGTTTTTTGCAAAATAGGTTGGCGACTACATCTCTTTACATTTACCCCACACCGACGATGGCCAAAGTATTCCTGAGTAGGGCATGAGACCTTTCAATCCCCCTTCTTTCTTCGCCACAACTGGCATTAATGGTAGTGGAGTTGCAAGTCTACATCAACAGCCCCATGGACAAAACAAAATACAAATATTAAAAAACCTTATTATGATTAGGACTCATAATATCATCATTCACAAGAGTATTAGTAAATTCTTTGGTAGAAACTCTCGACACATCTCTAGTCTCCATAGTAGGGTATAGGGGCTTCATCCTTGGCTTTATAAGTTTAGGCATCAACAAATTCACCTTCACTCTAGCTCTCTATTTCATAATTCTCATAGGTAAAATTAAGGTTTTTAGCAGAGATACTGGAGACATAAACTTCAGGGAAGAGCTGATGAACCTTAGCCTTATAGGCCTCAAGGCCTTAAGGGTACTTAGGAAAAAAAACATCCTCTAGGCATTAGAGCTCAAATAAGCATCAATACGGATCCTTATTACAGATTCCATCTTTCGCAGAAGTTTGGTATGCTTTAACTAAATCCCACATAGCTCCTCCTATAATTTCATTCCCACAGTCATCATAGGGTCCCTCGTAGTGTTGAAGTCCAAAGCCTACTTCTTTAATGAGTTTGTGTCCTCAATATTATGCCAGAGTTTGTCATTATCACCCCAGAGCTTGAACACCTCATCTTAAAGGGACTATACAGTCCCTCTGTGTTGGATTAAAGCCTCACCATTGTCCATCTCATACTTAACCAGTGAATTTTGAGAATCGAAGAGCACTGCAGGACTATCGTGGATGGTTTTCTCGTTGAAGAGACATGTATGCTTCAAAGAATTTATTTGAGCCCTTAGGCTCACCCTCTTATCTTCCAAAGCATCCATCTTTATTTATTGATCATAGATTATCTAAAGAAAGTCCATATTTCCCAAGTCCTACTTCTCAACCATCACTAATGCCGCCTTGTATGCCATTTGACCCTCAATGACATAAGCCATGATGGCCTTAGTTAAATGTTGGGATTATAACATAAAAAAAGGTATAAGAAGAAAACAAACTGTACATAAAGGACAGCTTAAAAAATAAATAAGTATGAGGTTATTTTACAAAAGATGTGGAAAAACTCCTCATAATTAGTTAAGGTCCTTAAGTCCCTCAACGTGGAAACCATCTTAGAACAATTAGTCCTGGTCATCAGTATTAGAGCTTCCACAACATATGCATATTAATATATCTCTTCAAAGGAAGAAGGTAGAGAATATTTATCGCCTTTAGAGAACCTCAGCCCTCATTTCCCTACCTTAGCATGCCCACTGGACTGATCATAGACCTTAGGTTAATCCCCAGACTTGTTATTCTCCTTCAAAGGGGATCCTAAATAAGACTTTAGGGTCCCAGTCACTTCTATCCCTTCACACGGGGACCATAAGACTCATTCACAAAAGCTATTAAACTTAGGGTTACAAGTACCCTCGAATATAAGGTTCACTCTGGTTACCCCAAAGGACCCACTTACCATGATAATTCTTGCAATAAGGGAAAGTTATTTATATTAACACTTCTCATTTCATTTTTATTAGGGCATTGTGCTTCTCCCTTGCAAAAATAGTGGGGGCGTTAGGGGAAAAGCACTTCAACCCCTAATCCTTAGCCTTGATCTATTTTTGGACCCAATAAATCTTCAAGAACTAAGCTAGGGTAACTTTAAATTGTCCCCCATTAGCCACCCTATAGGCCAAGAAGGTTGCCATTAGAGGTCTCTAGACATTGGCAACAATCTGCCTAAGGGCTACCTCGATGGTCTTCCAGATTTCCACTCCAAGTTGAGGAAGTTGAAACTTGGCCTCATAAATAAGGAAGTAGTTAAAGTAGTTGAATTTTTGGACCAAGGATCATGTTCTCTCATCGATATTTGTAACCCTCTGGATCACACTATTAGAAATTTAATATCTTTCATAGATGTCCTCCAAGTCCTTCTCAGTAAGTCTCGAGGAGATATAGACCCAACCTAATAAGTTGGAGTCATTAGGATCCAAGTACTTGATAACTTAACTGCTAACGGGGATTCCCCACGAAGGGGGTTGGGCTGGAGTACCAGCCCCTTATTCGATTAGGAAAGGTGGGGAGACATGTGTACCCACTATAGATAGGGAGTGGGGTTTAAAACCTTAGAGTATGAGATATTTATCGAAGACATTTTTGTAGAAAAGAGAAATTTAACATGTGTGATGATACCATATTTAACTATTGGTATTTTGAGGCTTCTCAAACCTTCCAACTTCACTTAGGCCTGAACAAAGGTCCTAAAGTCAACATCCGACGTCTGTCAGACTATTACCAAACTCCCACGACCTCCATTGTCTTCAACAAAGAACCTCAGTAGTATTGTCGGCCTCAACTAAATCCTTAATCTCCCGGGATACTCAGTTTCATCAAACATATCTTTGTAACTAAGCTCAAAGACCTCGATACCTATGGTCCCTAACATACACATCAGACCTCAATCTTAAGAAAAATAGCTTACGAAGATCATGTATCCCTCAGCCCAGAAAGGTATTATGGTAACATACATCATGACCATATAAATGCAAAACAAATATGATTCCAGACCTCCTAGACATCTGGTTGAACACGTACAGTTCATCTGGCTAGCAGGTGAAAATGATGTCATCATTCCACCTACCGACACCACTCGAATCCACTTGCATTAATGACTCCCACACTCTACTTTGCTACTATAGCTTCTATACCTTGGAGGAAACCCCATCTATAATATTGTAGTCCACTCATTCTCTCTCCAAGATAATGCATATACCAATAAGGCTTGCGAACGATTGAATAAATGTTCAAATCATCATACACAAGCTAAAGTCAAGATAATAAGTTGAAAAAGTATTTCTAATAGTTATACGCACACTTAACCAACTATCGTGAGCACTCAATCACAAATTGACCATCTCACTTATTGTACAACTTGTTAAGTCCTATATTAATACTTAGGAACCTTTAGAGAAGTAGATCAGTCATTTCTAAAGTCCTTTGAGTTAATAACAAAGACCACAGGGACCTCAGACTCTCTTGACCAAAGTTCAAGAAGTCTTCTAGATTATAATAACCATTTTATGATCTAATATAAAAAGAAACACCCTTTGATAGTGGACGTAGGATCCTCAGCTGAGGTCTAGACCACTTTACATACTTATCTATCACTTTGACACATCTCATTTTAGCCTATTTGAGGTCTTGAGGGGATCACTTATTAGGTCTGAGGTCTTACACGATTTCAATACCCATTAATTTAGCATCATCTGTGGGAATGAGAAGTTCTAAGATGCCGACCAACACCAACTTAGCCTCCACTTTTAAAGACTTGGAATCTCGACAAAAAGAGTTTCAAGAGAAAATTGTTGATTTTCTGAGAAAGATTCCTTTACCATCTGTGGTAGAGGAAAGATAAAATGATCCATAGGGTGTAACTAGGATCCCACAATGGTTAGTGACTCGTATTACCATCAAGGTAAGGTTTTCACTCCCTCGAGGTTTATCTCAAGGTGGTTCTAGGATGGCTAGACCTTGTACAATGAGATCAAGAAGATGCAAGACTAGTTGGGGAATTCCCTCAACTAGTTCAAAATGAAAACTCCCAATACCATTGATCTAGCTCTCCATAATATTCTATCTCCATTATACAATAAATTTCAGCATTATGCTCTTCCCCCTAAGAGGAATATACCTAATATTGAAACATTTTATGGGTCTAAGGATCCCATAGACCACATGAAGACCTATCGATCACTCATGCACCTTCAAGACACCTGGAATAAGGCCTTGTGTAATATTTTTCATACTATTTTAAGGGTAACGGATAGGTATTAGTTTCCCAACTCAAAATAAGGACCATTAGAAGCCTCACTGAGTTAGAAAGATCCTTTCTAACCCATTCCATGGGGTCTCAGAAGATTAGGAATCCTATCACCTCCCTCCTCCACTTGAGATGAAATATCGACGAGGCTTTCAAAGAGTATGCTAACAGATTCAACTAAGATTATTTCCAAGTTAATTATCTAAATGATACCATTTTTATGTTGTCCTTTATCTTAGGACTCACCCCAACGAAACTGTTGAGGTCTTTCAGTAAGATACCCCTTAGATCCAAAACTGAGCTTCTTAAGAGAGTTTAGAATTTCATAAATGTTGAGGCGTTCCATGGCCTCTCCCCAACCAGTAAAGAGAAAAGATGTATTCTCCCGCCTTAGGGACTCCCTTGAGGCAAAAGAATCCAAGAAGAAGATGAACGGAGATAATAAGTTTGGATCTCTGAAAGCCAAACACTTCAACCCGCTCATAGCCACTATAGAATAAGTCTTTGAAGTAGGAGAAGTTCAGGATCTCCTACATTCACCAGGGCCCATGAGGGCCATGGAGGATAGGAGAGATAAATCAAAGTATTACAGGTTTCACAGAGGCCACAACCACAATACCATCTATTTTTTTAAACTTACATAAGCCATCAAATGGGTGATCAATAGGGTTTACCTCAAGGAGTTTGTAGCTAAATATGACAGCAAAGGTCAGCGCAACAACAATAAAAATAAGGATGGTGTCCCTTTGATTGATATAAATACCATTTTAAAAGGTTTTGTTAATGTTGGACTTTCTTCCATAAATAAGAAATCCCATCGCAAAATAATCCATCATGAAGGGGTGTAGGTCAACAATGTCTTTCACCACAACAGTCCCCAAAAGTGGTCCCGATGATGGACTTTCTAGAAATGGACCTCAGGAGGGTACTCTTACCTCTCGTTGTCCCCTTTGCTAACATAAAGAGGGTCTTGATTGATACTCGAAGTTGAGAAGATATTTTGTTCCTATACGCGTTTAAGGCCATGATGTAATATATTGGTGCCATGGTTGATTTGGTAGCCAAAGAGTTACATCCAGAATCACCTAGGTAGGGCATATGATTGATGATACATGTGTCAGTGGTTCAAACTCCACTAACACCAGTTTATGGATTTAGAGATAATAGAACCCCATATAGTTGTGTTCGGTGGTTAAAGTGGGGATATTACTAATGGTGGAAGAGTGGGGTGTTACATAACTATATCAGATCCAGATGATGCACATGTCAGGGGTTAAACCCCACTAACACTAGTTTATGAATTTAAAGCTAATAAAACGGCATATCGATGTGTGCGGTGGTTAAAGTAGGGACAATATTAGTGGTGGAAGATTAGTGTTTTACACATGGGCCTCAAAACAAAGCATATGCATCCGAGTACCACTCTTTTGATTGGGTTTAATGGGGACGAACTTATTCTTTAGGGTATGTAACTCTTACCCTCACCAGTGTCTCCAAAGACATTTTCTCTATAATTTAGAACAAGTTCTTAATGGTCTACCTCCACTCAGCCTACAATGTGATCTTGGGAAAATCATTTCTCAATGATTTGGATGTCTTCATATCAACATGAAATTTGGTAATGATATTCTCAAGAAGTAACTGGTGATCAAAAGTAAGCCATGTATTTTTGCGACACTTCCATGAAAGAGAAGAAGAGGACCCTTGATACTCCCCAAAGCTTGCCTGAGGTTACTGAAAGTTCACAAAGGGGACCTAGATCTCCGATAGAGGTATTTTATCCTCCAATAGAGATGCCTGAGCTCCCACTAGAGAGTCTAACATAGAATTGATGAATGTGGATACCCTAGTCCACTATATAAGGAGAAAGAACCAAAAGGTAAGCCAACGGAGGCTCTGATTAATATTTATATTGATGCTGAGGATTCCACCAAGGTGGTACAGATTGGGGTTGGTATGAGCCACCCCCTGAGATAAGTTTACCCAGTTCCTAAAAGAAAATAAAGATGTATGTGCCTAGAGACATTCACACATGATTAGAGTCGACCCTGAGGTCATGGTTCAGGACCTCAGCATGGACCCAAACCACATGCCCGTTTGTCGAAAAATGAGGTCCTTTGGTCCAAAAAAGGAAAATGATAGGTTAAGAAACTCTTAGCGGCTAACTTTATTAGAGAGGTGAAATGCTCGAAGTAGCTCTCTAATGTGGTACTCGTTCCCAAATCCTACAAGAAGTGGAGCATGTGCACTGATTTCATTTACCTCAACAACGCATGCCCTAAAGATTGCTACCTTCTACCTCAAATTGACACTCTGGTAGACTCAATGGTTGCCCCACGAAATCCTCTATTTCATGGATTCATAATTCGAGTATTAACAGATTAGGATGTCTTGTGCTGACGAAGAAAATACTTGATTTATTACAGATAAATGTACCTACTTCTACAAAGTTATGAGTTTTGGACTAAATAATGCATGTTTAACTTATCAGAACTCGATTTTCAAGGATATCATTGGCAAATCCACGGAGGTCCATATTGAAGGCATGTTGTTTAAAATGCTAGAAGCTATGAACCACATGCAGAACCTCAGAGAGACCTTTGGCATCCTCAGCAGGAACCAAATGAGTCTCAACGCAAGGAAATGTTCTTTGGAGGTTGCTTAAGGAAAATTTATGGGCTTTATAGTCCCCAGGCGTGGCATAAATCCTAACCTAGAGAAGATTTTAGCTCTACTGGATATGGAGTCTCCAACAACTGTCAAAAAGGTCCAAAGCCTTGTTGGGAGAGTTATTTCCCTCAACATTTTTTATCAAAATCCACGAACAAGTGCCTTCCTTCATTTAAAATACTGAATAATGATATCCAATGGACTCAAAAGGTTGAGGAAACTTTCTAGGGCCTGAAGAAATACTTAGGGTCTCCACCTCTGCTGTCTCAGACCATCACTGGGGAAGACTTATACTTATACCTTACTGCTTCTCCAACCACTGTTAGCTCAACTTTGATCCGAGAGAAATTTGGGGTTTAATTACTTATGTGTTATGTTATTCGAACTCTACAAGGGGCTGAAAGCAAGTGTTCGAGGATAAAAATCTCGGCTTCCACATCATCACCTCAGTCAGGCATATGAGGCCTAACCTCCAACCACGCACCATTGTGGTCATGACCGGTCAACCCCTCCGAGGGATCCTCCAAAAGCCTAATACCTCAGGAAGGCATGTTAAATGGTCTATAGAGATGGGGGAATTCGATATTAAGTATCAACCATGGAGTGCCATCAAAGTTCAAACTTTAGTTGACTTCATTACAGAGTTTAGCAATCTAGATGAAGTGAAGGAAGAACCAGGGATCTCAGAAATAGAAGCAACAGTGCCCAAGGAACCCAAATAACCATTGTTCTAGGAAGATAAACCCCACTCCAATATGGTCTTGCACATGGATGGCCCCAGCGGAGTAATACCCCGTATTTTCTTATAAATAAATAATGAAATATTATTTTTGGAAAAAATAATTAATTTTGGAAATTGGACCTAAATAAATATTTTTATTCAAAAATGTCAAGTGGAAATTGGTTGTTTAGTATATTTGTGTGTAATTCATTTTTATGTGTGCATGAATATGACATGTGCATATAATGAAACAAAATACATAATTTATGTGCAACACAAATTAACAGTAATTATTATTGACATAAATAATTCGAAACACATCGCAGAACACATATGGGCTCGTTTAGATGATTTAGGCCTTTAAAAAAAATCTTGGGTCAATAATATATATGTTGGGGAAGTTTTGAACCTATTAGATTATGGGTTCGGATCCATTTGGGGTTCCAAAAGTTGGGCTTAGGGTCTAACTTGGGATTAAGCACCTGATTAGAGTTTAAGTGGGGGTAAACCACTCCCTCATTATCATTCCACAAACCTAAAAGTTACACTTACGGGAAGAATAAGGAGAAGCACCAAAGAAAGGGAAAAAGGGCAAGAACAAGGGAAACCAAGGAAGAATCAAGGGACTTCTCCTCTACATAATTAAAGAAAAGAATTTTCTTGCTTAATCTAGGAATCCAATTTATATCTTCATGCATATAATATCTCTTTTAAATTTCTGGGATTTAGGCATAAGTATGTTTGATTTGATGATGAAACACACATGTAGCAGAATGATTCATATGTAGAATTTATCCTAGAAATTAGGTATCGAAAATCTGAACATTGAGGTTATATCTCCTTAAGATTTTGGTAGTAATTTTGGGATAAATTAGCAAGCAATGTAGAGTAAATTTGTGGTAAATTGTGGACTGAAATTTATGTAGTTTTCATGGTAAATAAACCCGTTTCTGCGAATTAAATAATGGGTGTAAGTTGGGAAAAACATCTATTTCATTTAAGACTTGAATGTACATAAATTTTGGGTTGATTTGGGAATTAGAATTTAGTCGACATGTATATACATTTCTGGACTGAAAGAAACAAATCTCGGTTTATAAACCTTGAGCTGGAGATGCAGAAGAAGTGGAGAAAGGAACGAGACAGGGAGTCGCTCAAACAACGTCGTGGGTCATTTGAGAGACACACCATGTCACGCAAACGAGAGCCACGGTCGTTCGAGCGACGCGGTGATGTTTTTCTCTCCTCGTTCCCCTTTTTCTTTAGCCTTGATTTCTGAATTTGGCTTACTAAATCATGTTTACACCATGTACAGTATATAAAAGAATATTAAGGAGAGGAAATTATGAGTTATGGGTTAATTAATTAATTAATTAATGGAGTATGTTATACCCACAGTTAAATTATAATAATTACAAATAACTAGATAGTTAAGTAATTATTTTTATGGAACAGTCTTAATAATTTATTAGATGATAAATTATTAATAATTGAAAAAATGCTATGGACTTTGGTTGGACTTTTATGGTGATTATAGACTAATTACCTTTACATATTATATGGGATAATAATATGTATTATTATATATTCGTGTGTGGACATACCAGTGGACCGTCCAATCGGCTTGGGGGTTTGCGCTTTCGGGCCGCGTACCACACATCGTCACAGGTGGGCTTGATGATATGTAGGCCATATAAGTACTATGTAGAGGCTTCCCCAACGAGAGGTGGGGTTGGAGCTGACCGTCCTTGTATCACCGCGGGCCATGTACAGGTGTCCTGCGTAGGGACCGCCCCCAATTTGTGTGTGTTTATGTTGTTCGCTTAGGATAAGGAATTCCTCCAGACTTGTCGATAGAGCACGAATTAGACACCAGCGATAGATGACCTTGTGTGTCAAATATATGGAAGGGCATACATTATTAATTACCCGGATACTATTAAAATAAATTAAATCATCTAAGGATATGGATAACAGGTATTATTCTTGACCTATAATGCATAATAGATATTTATGCCTTATACTTATGAGATTGGAATAATTGTAAGTTGATAATTTAAATGTAGGGATTACATTAATTAATTAATTATTCATACAATCATTCTATAATTTGAGATGATGTCTCAATTCATTATTTGGGACGTATTAGGGTGCGAATAATATCACATTTAGATGATGGGTGAGGTATTATACGAACGTGAGTGACGAAAGGGGAATAATTATTGTGCATTGAGTGTATTTTTTTCAATCATAAATTATTCAAGTTAATTCTTTCACACCTTGGCTCTGACCCAAATTTAAATATTTTCCCCTAGATAATCCTAGACAGGGATAGCTAGATTGTGTTATAGTAGTCTTGCAGTCTCATTTACTCTCCAGTTTCAGCTCAGTTGTTTCTAGCATAGGTGCTTCTCCGCTTTAGCTATTTATTTATATAGAACATTTATAAAGGCAAAAGCTCAAAACTTTTACTTTATATTGATGGAGATTCATATTATTCTGGTTGGACATTTATATTTTTGTTAGTGGTTTAGATCTATTTATTCATTATGGATACTTTTGTGACTTTTCAAACTTGGGCCTTAAATTATAATAATTACTGTATAATCGAAATTGTGCTAAGGATGGTATCAATTGAAAAGCAAGCCCTATCTTCGGCGTATCGTGTCTGTCCAGCCTTTAGGTGAGAAAATAACTGTTTTTACAGTTGATATCAGAGCATTGTTCTAGTGTCGTTAGGATCCGTGTTTACGCTCATTACGGTCAGCGTTGCGTTCTTTGATATGTAGAGCCTATACTTAGGATGATTGAAGCCTTGTAACTCGTGGTGGGTCCTTAGACCTTATATTAAATATGGAGTTAAGGATTGAAGCCTTGTAACTCACAATGGGTCCTCAGACCTTGTAATGCCCCAGACCAGATCTATGGATAACTCGTGGTCAACCCGAGCATTAGGTGTGAAGTGTAATGAAACAATCTACATAATGTTGCTAGTCAAGTATTATTTAATTACTATTTCACTTATTTAGAATGCAATTTTCTTTTAAATCAAACGACGTGAGATGCCCGTGGGGGGAGTCCCTGGGATCCAAGCATACAAAGATACAGATATAAAATAAAAAGGATAATTACCTATACAACGCTCCAAAAATATGGAACTTCACCCAACCTCTCGTAACAAAGGCGAGGCAATGAGACAAATGACCAGTGGAAAAATACAATAATGAAATTGTGATAACCCGCCCCATTAAATATCGGGTGATCAGTCCTTTATAAAATTTTAAAACAGAATATCCGGTTGGATCATTCTTAGCATCACTGTCGAAAAATAATATTTTTAACAGTCACCTAATTTAAATTAAGTTGGTGCCAAAATACTTTTTTTCCATTTAGAATTGTAATAAAAATCTTTTTTTTTTAATCTAAGAATCTAATTATAATTCATTACCATTCCACAAAGATAAATAAAAAATCTGAATCACATACTGAAATAAATACGACTGGATTAAACATTCCAGTTCAAAACCTTAAGCCAAGAACCACAGTTAACCAAATCCAATTAGAAAAGATAGAAAGTAAATGAAATACAATCTCAAATAAAATGTCTAAGGAATGGGCGACACATGCCCTAAATGAAGAGTCTGGATAAACTGAGAGTAAAGATAGGAGCGTATATGTCAAAGACCTACAGCTTCCACATCAGCTGCAGCACGCCAAGTAAACCAAGTCTCTAAATCTGGAGACCCTGTGGCTGAGCACCTGATATAATACATATATATATAGCAAGAGAGAAAATATACAAGAGACACGTCAGAGCCCGATGTGAGAAAATGTTTTGCAAGTATTTAAAACAACCATTAAGCAAGTATTATGTTCATGTTAGGTTTGTGCTCTCACATGAATATCTCGCCTCTCTTATATTGTTCACCCTTAACGCATCTTCTATTTAGTACTAGTAACTGTATCCAAGCTAACTAGCTCATGTCACTTAACATTCTCTACATCCATCAATAGTATTTCTGTACCACCCATACAATACCCCATAAGTAGTCTATCACGTGTTACTACCTATCATGTACATTATGAATATTTAAGTCTTTATATCATTAAGATTAAATTCATTTGTCTTCATTGCCATAACTATTAGTTTCTCTTATTAGAATTTCTCATTCTTATACATTTATATATATAGTTATCTCATCCCTATATATATAAATATTTTATTCCTTCACCCCCGGTTTAAATCCCATTAGTGCTATTAATAAAATAATCATTTACCCCAGGTTATCACCCATTAGTACACTTAATAAAGTATTCTTGCACCCCCGAGTTATCACCCATTAGTGCCCTAAATAAAAAATATTATACCCCCGGGTTATCACCCTTTAGTGTATTAACCAACATAACCTTGCACCCCCAGGGTTATCACCCATTAGTGCACTTAACAAAAATATCATATAGTAGGCATACACACACATCCTATTAAAAATTCATAGGTATTCACCCAACCCAAACATATATTTATATACGTATTATTCTCTCATAACTACGTATAGTATATTTATTTTATCCCAAATAATCTACGTAGTAGTAATTCATATCTAGATTCATTACTGAGTGCTCACGAGTATTTCTCCTCATTCGAAGGGTACCAGTACATTTACATATCAAGAGAGTAGATAAAATCCCGATACTCACCGGTATAGGGTATTTTTTCTCCTCAAATCTCACAATATAAGATTCTAGAGGTTCTCTAAGGTTCTACAGCGGCACTAAAAATCTGCAAAAAACGAACCGAACCGATCCCCCAAAAAATGAATCGATCCCCCCCAGAAAATGAACCAAATCCCCCATAAATGGAACTAGTTCGGTTATGTCAGAACTATTCTTGAACAGTTACGTTTTCACCATTTTCACACCCAAAATCTCATAGTTCATACCCAACCTTCAATGTAACTATTTTGATTGATAACCCAACATGTTTACACAATTTATAACATCCTAAGATCATTCACTCATTATAAATCAGAAGATAAAAACGAAATCCCCAGTTAATACCATAAAATCCTAGTTTTTCAACTTTCCGTTAAAGAACTTAATTAACCCAGATTGTTCATCGATTTGTACTCCAATTTCATATTAAATTCTCTTACATACATGAAGGAATTAACTACTAAACCATTTGCCCATAATCATAAGTTACTTCTCCAATTATCACCCAATTTCATTGTAATTCATTAATAAATTTACCTACACTAACATGAACATGATTATTACTAAATGAAAATCAAGTAATAAACACTTGCCTTAAATCAAAGGTCTGATTTTTGGGTGATGTTGGTATAGACGTGTTCCTCATTTTGCGATCTACGCGTTGGTGGAATTTTCGGTGCGAAAGCTTGAGCTTTTCTCCAAGAACACATATGGAGTTCTTCTTCTCTCTCTTAGGTTTTTCCCTCCCTCTCTCTCTCTCTCTCTCTCTTAGGTTTAGAGGTTGATTGGAATGACCTACTCTTACACCTTACCGCTTTAAATACTGAATTTTGTCATTATTTAAACCTCCAAAAATCCAAATTACAAAACTACCCCTACTGGGTGTCGGTTTGGCTTAAAATATTCCGGAGTCCAAATAAAATATCCGGATAGTATTTTCTGACTATCTCGACCCTCCCGAACTTAAAGGCGCACTGAAAATTACCATACGAGTTACTTAAAAATAATTTACTTTTATATTCCATTCAATTAGTCCCGAAGCGACTCTCACGCATGTCCCGACTTAATATACCAAACTGTCGTATATTTTACTCCTGGCAATTTATCAGTTTCAAGAATTTCATATTACTTATTCATTCAGTAATATTCTATCAATCCTCATTAACAAGTATTAACCCTTGTCACGCTAGTTAATAATTATTTTTAAATTCGGATTAATTTACCAATTAATTCTCGCATATAATTTAATTAATCCCTCAACAATAATTAATCACATAATTATCGCATAATTATTTAGGTTCTAAAAAATACGGGGTGTTACAGAAATATAAAATTGAAAAGCAAAAAAGAGACTCTAACACGTTATCTCTACGTGCACATGCAATTACCTTATATATATACACATACATATATTTTAATGCATGAAACCGTTTTTATTCCAAAAACGTTACTTATCTCGATTAATTCACAATAATATCATAAAAGAACTCCTTTTTACTATAGTTGCCATTTATTTCATAATTTTACACACACTGGTTAAATACTTTTAACACACATCCCTTTATTATGGAAATCATTTTTATCACCAAAAGTAACTTGGTACTCATGCCAAATTAACTTTAGTATTTTCATTAAAAATCATATTTCAATACACGCAAGAACCGTGCTAGAAGATACTTATTTTTCTTCGAAACCTGTCACAGACACACTATTGTGTTAATTATGGGTTGAACCTCTTTAGGTTGCTTAACTACCCATTTAGTCACTTTACTTTACCCTTTTCTTTACTCCATGGACATTTATCAATTTTCTTACATTACTTGTCAACATTATATTTCAATCGAATCAATTATAAATTCATTCAAGTTAGGTTGTCTTTTCATATATTCACCACATGACCCATTTATTGATCTGTTCCACTTTTTATTATCTTTTTCTCAGAATCTTCTAATATCTACATACTTTAACGGTCTCCACATCGCCGATTATGCTACCATATGCTCTGGCCAGTGATTTTGAGTTTCACCCCAGGGCTCCGGGCCCTCCTTAATTATCCTGGTGTCATTCGATTCCATGTTAATGTGTTTTAACATTTCATAAATATCGACATTATTCCATTGGCTTTTACCGGTCGAAACCAAAATCCGAATTTCACCCCAACTTGTGTTATACTTTAAAATAATCACTTCTTATCCCTTATGCACTTGCATTGATTTTATCCCAAAAATCAAGTTCATTTTAGGCCATTTTGTGTAACATCTTTTCTAACATTTTTATTTGATAAAAAAAGTTCCACCTTACATAAAATTACCATTTTACCAATTTATTTGCAAACTTTTCATTTCCTCCTTATCACAAGTGTTGTTTTCCAAACACTATTAGGATACCCACACCAACTTCTTAAGTGTTTTTAACTCGTTAACACTTATTTAACACTTTGGAGTAACATTGGAAATCTCTTTATTTCATAACTTTATTTTTCTATGATGTTGTTGAACATTTAAAGACTACTTTGTAAGAAAAATACCATTTCCTTTATTAACACATGTACTCTAGAAACCATATACTTATCACACTTTTCACATACTTTAAGAGCAGAAATTTCTATTTTTTCTTATTTCATGTTTAAACCCAATAAAACCTTCATCAAACTTGTGTATATACTCATCATCAAAATACTACAAGTTTATATGCACGAGAAGATTGATTTTAAGTCCAAAAATCCTATTAAATAGGTCTAATATATAATTCTTTATAGAAATTTCATAATATTTGCACAAACATACTTTTCGAGGCAAAAGACATTTGTGTTTCTTTAAAACTTAAATAAATGTCCATTTACACAAAAATCCCATTTTTTCACAAGAAATCTTTGAAACATTTATTCATAGAATATTTCCAACAAAATAAACACTCCTCCAATACTATTATTCCATAAAAATGTTTAAACACCAAGTTTTCTTGAAATATATAATTTTTCTCAAAACCATTGAAATCCTTTTGTAAACCCATTTTCACAAGTTATAAGAAATATCATTCTTAAATAAAAAAATATACCATACTCTTACAAACTCTAACTACAAAACCAACACTAAGGAAACTAGAGTTTTTAAACTAAAGAGTATAGTTTTTACACCTCAAATAAAGCTCCAAAAATGGTGAATGAAGAAGAAGGTTATGGGAACCCCCACTTCCGAAGGTGGTATCAAGGAGGTTGTTTAGATCTACAAACATTCTCCATGAAATCTCCAAGCAAACCCCCCTTCAAGCTCCATATTTCCTTCTTCTTCTTCTTTTCCAAAAACACCTAACAACATCTCCAAATTTCATAGCATAGCTCAACAATGGTGAAAATGGGTGTATAAGGCTCATATAAAATTAAATACTTCTAAAATATGGTGGCATAAGGTGGAGTGATGGTGGTGGTGGGTGGTTTGTGGTGGTGGGAAAAGAGAAGCTCTAAAGAGAGAGAGAGAGAGAGAGAGAGAATGTGATTTTTGTCCCCCAAATGAGCTAAACACACCTTAAATACTTCCAAAAACTCTAAGGGGTTAAATCCCCCAAATGCCCTTACACCCAACCCTTTAATCTAAGGGCAATCTAGTTTTTGTCCCACATTTGATCTGGGCTCTTAAGAAGTCAACACCTCATCAAATTCGACGGCCCACATCGTGAAATCACATTAAAAATGATAAGATTTTCAAACTCGGATACGGTCATTCTAACGACCCTAAGACTCGTTCGAATGAGATTTCTCACTCATTCAAATGACCCTTCTAACGATGTGTTCTAACGAGATGTCAACACGCGTGACGAATGGATCAGACCCTAGTCGTTAAAAGTTTTATTCGAACATCTTCATTCGAACGAGATAGACCCCTCATTCGAACGACCTCTAATTTCATTGGTCAAAACTTCATGCTTTAAAAATTCTAGTTTGATGAGCACGAAGGCCACAAAGCTACCCAAATTTTCCTTACAATCCACCTCACAATTCCTAAGCCTAATTGGTCATACTAAGTCATCAAATCTTACAAGTACAATAAAATCATGGGGGCGGGTGTTACAATCTTCTCTCCCTATGTATTTTTGTCCTCGAAATTTTTAACCCCTCAATTCCATAAACTCTCGAGATCGTCAATCTTTACTCTAGGCCAAGTGAATCTTTAGGGTTATATCTTCTAAGTTATCAATCACCAAAAAGTCATCAGACGCCTTTCTAAAAGGGGTCGTCACTAAATAACTTGGCATGCAGCATGTTCTAACGCTCACTAATCAGGCTAGCCTCTTTACTTACTTAATGATCAAGTTCAACTAAGTCTTAAGGCTTTTCTTTTAACACCCAATCATGCTGGCACCTCTACTAGGGAAACACTATTTAAGGGTTGACACTCACCCAAGTGCAAATGATATGTAATTGACCACCCAATTTATTACCGTAAATCGTTTCAATTCTCGGGACCACCTATCCTTAGTCTCCTTAATTCCTCTTCCTGACCAAGAAAATTCACTTAGCTTTGATACTAACCTCGCATTGTAAGCCCTAGCATCAGGGTGACATTCCACTAAGTTCCAAATCATGCATGCAACCAACACCACCCCCATATGACCCTTCTATGCAATTGGATCACTCTAGGTGTACTGCTAGGGAGCTCTCGCCTAGGAATTAAACCAATCCACCCATTGTGGCAAACAACACTTAGAGCTATGTTTCCTCGAGTTCTAACACTATATGATGTCCTCAAGTCATCATCCTTCTCTTTATAGCTAGAGCCACTGACAACCATGCCGTCCAATCACAAGATTGTTAATTCTAAGCTGAATGGATAGTATGAGCAAATTACCTGGCCACAAACACCCGTACACAAAACTTTTTGTAATAGCATGGATACCTTAGACAAGGAAGAATCTAATTACTGAGATGCATTGACCATGTCGGGTCTAACCGCACTCTACTGGGCCAAACCGTGTCATGCTACAACATAGTCTAAATCCGGGCCACCATAACAATGAGAACATAACCCTCGAATACCAAAACTAAAAGCAACACAGAGAATCAGAATGAATGAACAATCGTTCTAAGAAAATCCCATCCACACACAACGTACTATGGTTTACAAAAATAAAATCCATGCCACACGCTTTAAAGTCTATGACTCCTCCCAGATGTTCTCACTGGGTATTAACCTAGCCACACATCCTGTCTCAAGTCACAATCCATAGCGTGTTATATCGTAAACCATCCATCCCTACAGGATGAAAGTAATATTCAACCTGTTTTCCTTTGGAAAGTCAAACACTGGACTTCCTTCCTTAAGGGTATGGCTTCCCCTTTACCTCCTTGACATATACGAATGACTCCAATTAACGAATGCCTAACGCCATTGTCAATGCCGACCTCATCCACCCCTTTAGTGTCGTCGTGACCAAACTAATACACCCAGGTCGTTGTTGAAATTATCACACCATGATCATATCCCAACCGTCTCCTTATGATGTATCCCATTAAGTAAAACCTTCACGTTATTATAAACTCTAACTACATAAGGTTGTCACTGAGCTTATGTACCCAAATTGAACTTACGTGACAACCACCCCGATCGCCATTAGAATTTTAAGGGTGGTAAGTACCATAAAAGACTATATCTCCTAATCCATACCGGTTTGGAAAGATATGTTAAGAATTAGTCCCTCCATTGCTAGGGCTATCTTAACTTATGCTGTCGACATATGCCAATACCTTAATCATGCTTTGATATCCCTCTTGGGGTGCATTTTCAAGTCTTTAACCTTACATCATCAATCTAAGTCCCGAATTCATTTATTAGTACTCCTAAAAATTAGTATTATACTACCTACTGTAGTCATACCATGATACGCGAGCATCACGCCCAATCACGAAATAAGTGTCCAATTTCTTTTAGAAGGTTACATCACCCACTTGTGCCAATTCGAATGATAGTAACCGACACACACACTATTCGATTCTCTATAAATTTTGACCAATAACCTGATATCGTCACATGATTCTCTACACTAATATCATTGGAACATTAACACTCCATGATAGCAAATCTGATTCATTCCCTAAGGACGCCAAGGATACCTCACGTAAAAGTCATCAAAACCCGATAAGATCTTATCACCTATGACTCCATTACTGAAGATACTCCCTATAAATTTCTCAATATCCTTATCATGACTACTCATCAATCACAAGGACACTAATATACACGCCTCTACACAAGGCGCACTTTAACCTTTGAATATCATAAGGCATCATAACAAGTCGACTATTTCCCTTTTGTTTAAAACACTGGCATAGGTCTGACATATGACTCTCTTATTGAGATCCAACAATGGTCTAAAGACCTTCTCCCAAACGGTTGGTCCCCTAGACCACGCATCAAACCCCGAACCGACATTACTAAGTATTTCGGCAGGATACAAGTCATCGTATACAACCTATAAGCCTCTAGGTCCACATCATCGACATTACTAAGGATCCTTTACCTCAAAATTGCATTATATTTTCTAAAACCCTATCATGGATGATTAAAGTTCACTTCTAAGTCACCCTAACCATCATTGTCGCATACACAACATACTTACTACAATTTTCCCATAACTCTCATCATACCTTGCGAGGTATTACTTCCAATCAATAGTCATCAAGGCACTCACTTATAATAATAATATCTTATCAACTCAAACCAGTGCACATACCCAAGTATTGATCAACACGGTTCGTCATGTCTACCGAATCATCAATTATTTATGACATGACACTACCCTAAGGATCGAGTTTTCCTAGTCATATCATGGTTACTAAATTCCCGAAAGTAAGTAACCATGAACTTGACGCATTCTTATCACAATCAATACCCCTTAGTCATGCCACTTTAGTCACCTATTCTCCACAGTTGACTTTTTCATGATCCATATTCCTAACTCAATGCACGTCATTTAGTTCTACTAACACCTCAATAGACCTCTCACATCATCAAGGGTTGACTCATAACCACCTCACACTACAAACTACGGTGTCACCACTATTGGCTTGCACAAGCACTCGTAAATCACTAATATGTCTAATCATAAGAGTGAAAGAAATTAATGATGACTAACTTGGTCACATACCACTTGGAAATGAATTACTTGTTGGGCTAATCCCTTTGACACTACTGTCAAGAACATGAACTAAAACGTCTCCAATTTAGCGTGACCGACCCAAAACCAACACCAGCGTCAAAAGATCCACTATAGACCTCATCACTTCACTCTCGAAAGGAACCTTTAATCTAGAACTCTGATATTATTTTTAACGCCCTGTCCCGGATCTATGGGTTATTTATGGTCAACCCGATCCTACCTGAGCGTTTGGTGTGAAGTGCAATAAAACAACCTACATAATGTTGCTAGTACAGTTTTATTTAATTAACATTTCACACGTTTATCATGCAATTTGCATTTAAATCAATATATGTGAGGGATCCATGGGAAATGTCCTCGATATCCAAGCATACAAAGATATTAACTTAAAATAAAAAGGATACTTACCTGTTCAACGCTCTCAAAATACGGAACCGCACCGAACCTCCCATAATAAAGACGAGGGAATGAGTCAAATGCCCAGTGAAAAAATACAACAATGCAATATAAAATCGAATGACATAAAAGAGACTCTAACACATTATCTCTATGTGCACATGCAACTACCTTATATATACACTTTAATGCAAGAAACCATTTTTATTCCAAAAATGTTACTTATCCCGATTAATTCACATTAAGATTATAAAAGAACTTCTTTTCACTGGACTTGACATTAATTTCTTGATTTAACACACACCGGTTAATAAATTTTAACACACATTATTAAGGAAAGCATTTATATCATCGAAATTACCCTGTCACTCATCCCAAATTTGCCTTAGTACTTTCATTGAAAATCACATTTTAAGAGACATAAGCACCGTCTTAGAAGATACTTATTTTTATTCGAAAACCTTTCATATACACAATCTTGTGTTAATTATGGGTTAAAACCCTTTGGGTTGCTTAACTACCCATTCAGTCATTTCACTTTACTCTTTCTTTCACTTCATGGACATTTATCGATTTTTTAAGACTACTTATCCACATTAACTTTGAACGGAAACCTTTATTAATTCATTCAAGTTAATTTGTCTTTTCACATATTCACCATAGAATTCATTTCTTAGCATGTTCTATTTTTCATTATCTTTTTCTCGGAATCTTCTAATATCCGCATACTGTAATGGGCTCCACATCGTCGGCTATACTACCATATGCTCTGGTCAGTGATTTTGGGTCTTTCACCCTAGGGCTCCGGGCCCTCCTTAATTATTCCAGTTCCATTTTAGTCCATATTAACGTGTCTTAAAGTTTCACAATTTTTCACATTATTCCACTTTCTTTTACCATCTGAAACCAAAAGCCAGGGTTTCACCCCAACTTGTGTTATACTTTAAAATCATCATTTCTTATTCCTTATACACTTGCATTGATTTTATCCCAAAAATCACATTCATTTAGGACAATTTTGTGTAACATTTTTTTAGTATTTTTATTTCATAAAAATGTTCCACTTTACCTATAATTACCATTTTCCCATTTGTTTCCAAATTTGTCATTTCCTCTTTTTCACAAGTGTTATTTCCCAAACACTATTAAGACACCCACACTAAATTTTTAAGTGTTTTTAACTCATTAACACTTATTTAACACTTTGGAGTAACATACTTCTAAATTTGGAAATCTCTTTATTTCATTAATTTCCTTTTCTAAGAAATCATTGAACATTTAAAGACTACTTTATAAGAAAAATACCATTTCCTTTATTAACACATGTAGTCTTGAAACTATACACTTGTCACACTTTTAACACACTTTAAAGGAAAAACTTTCCAATTTTCTTTATTTAATTTTTAAACCCAAGAAAACCTTCATCAAACTTATTAATATACTCATCACAAAAATACTACAAGTTTATATGCATAAGAAGATGAATTTTAAATCCAAAAATACTATTAAATGGGTCTAACATATGATTTATTCTATAAATTTCATAATGTTTGCACAAACAAACCTTTCAATGCAAAAGACATTTTTATTTCTTCAAAATTTAAATAAATGTCCATTTACATAAAAATCCCAATTTTGTACAAGAAAACTTTGAAACATTTATTCATAGAATATTTCGAACAAAATAAACATTCCTCCAACATTTTATTCTATAAAAATGTTTAAACACCAAGTTTTCTTCAAATATACCACTTTTATCAAGACCATTGAAACCCTTTTTGTAAAATCATTTTCATAAGTCATAAGAAATATTATTCTTAAACCATAAATGCATCTTACCCTTACAAAGTCTAACTTCAAGACCAACACTATGGAAAGTAGAGTTTTTAAACTAAAGAGTAGAGTTTTTCTACCTCAAATAAAGCTCCAAAAATGGTGGATGAAGAAAAAGGAAATGGCACCCCCTATCTCGCAAGGTGGCCTCAAGGAGGTTGTCTAGCTCGACAAGTATGCTCCATGAAATCTCCACGAAAAATCCCCTTCGAGTTCCATACTTCCTTCTTCTCCAAAAATCCCCAATAACATCGACAAATTTAATATCTTAGCTCACTAATCGTGGAAATGGGTGTATAAGTCTCATATATGTTGAAATACTTGTAAAATATGGTGGCACAAGGTGGAGGGACAATGGTGTAGGGTGGTTTATAGTGGAGGGAGAAGAAACGCTCTCAAGATCTAGAAAGAGAACAAATTTCATCTGTGTCCCTTAAATGAGCTAAACACTCATTAAATACTTCTAAAAACCCTAAGGGGTTGAATTTCCCAAATGATGTTACACCCATCCTTATAATCCAAGGTAATCTAGTCTTTTGTCCCACGTTTGATCTGGGGTGTTAAGAAGTCAACATGTTATCAAATCCGTCGACCCACATCATGATAACTCATTAAAAAGGATAAGATTTTCAAACTCAACTCCGATCGTTCAAACGGCCCTGAGCCTCATTCGAAAGAGATTGCTCACTCATTTAAATGACCCTTTAAAATATTTCTTGATATGATCTACATTCCAAGGGTATGGAAATTTGTATCCATCTATGTACTAGAGGTAATAAGACATGGGCCTTTCTATTTTGACCATCACATAGGGACCTTACCACTTAGGGAATAACTTCCCTTCGTTCGGAATTTTGGTTGTAATGGTGACCTCTATCTAAACCATGTTACCCACCTTGAATTCTTTGTGGTGACAAGTATGAGGTCATCCTTTGCTTGTAAACGACCATTTTAATCAGTTCAACGTGTCTTCTTTCTTCTAATTCACCCAAGGACCTTAGGAAACCCTCATAATTTGTGTTTGGATTGAATTGATACACCCCATGAGTTGGTATCTCGACCTCATTGGGGCAACTGCTTCAGTGTCAAAGGTCAGGGATAATAGATTTTCTCCCATAGGATCTCTGACTATAGTTCTATAGGCCCATAATATTATCGATATTCCTCTACCCAAAAACCCTTGGCTTTCTCCAACCTCTTCTTCAAGCTATTGAAGATGGTTATGTTGGTAACATCGACTTGGCCGTTAGCCTAAAGATGGACTAAAGATGAGAAGTGGTTGATTATCCTGTAGTCTCTACATAATTCTCTGAAGGTAAGGTTGTAAAACTTTTTGCCATTATCGAAAATGATGGCTCTGTTCAAGCCAAATCAGTAAATGATGGTTTTCCAGATAAAGTTAGTGGCATTCTTCTCTGTGATGGTGGACAAGGGCTCTGACACAACCCACTTTGTGAAGTAATCAATAGACATAATACAAAATTGGTTTTAGCCTTTTCTGAGGGGTAGAGGCCCAATCAAATCCACTTCATATTGAGCAAAGGGCCATAGACTTAGCAGTAGGGCCTCCGCTAGTTATTTTATAACAAACAAGAGACTTTTACACTTGTCATGATGTTTAACCAAGTCTTTATCTTCCTTCCTAAGGTATCCTTAATTTATACTTGCCTCAAGACCTTATAGATTAAGGTCTTGGGGCCTGTGTGAGCACCGCATACACCTTTATGGAGGTTTCTAAGGACATAGGCAACTTCTGATGGATTGAGGCACCACTGAGGTGCTATGCAATATGAATTTCTAAATAGAACCTCGTTCTTTATGTAGTATTTGGACGCCGGGGACTACAGTCGTCTGACCTGTAGCTTGTCCTTTGATAGGACTCCATCTCTCAAGTAGACCTTGTTGGGAGTGGTCAATATGAGCTTTGATCAACCTCTATAGAGTTGATTTGAAGTTTGGTGATGCTTGGTTGGTCCAAGGTGACAATTAGAATCTCTGGATTTACCTCATCTAAAGAGGCACCCGCGCAAGGTGGTTAACCTCAAATTTTTCTACTTAAGGAACTTGATAACTTGGACTTTTTGAATGTTGAGTCATTTTTGTCAAAATTCAATCTAATCAACTCCTTTTATTTACCAACAAAAATATATCGCACAAAATTGTATAATGGTAAATGAGGATGTCAATCCAACTCTTTGGAGTGATACAAATGAAAAGTCACGTAATCCAATTTCTAGATATTTCTCTTTTTAGATTTTTTTCTTTTTTTTCTTTTTTTTATGATTTTTTTATATTAAAATAATTTTATATGATGGTGAAATAACTAAACTAAATGAAAGATATAAAGACAATACTAAAAAGTGTGCTAACACAAGATCAAGTAACTCAAATGCCATGTGAATAAAATGAGATAGATAAAGTAAGATAGAATAAAGGAATGAAAATTCAAATCCACTTCAAGAATTAAATGTATGTGATTATTCAGGTTTACTGCATTCCCAAATATTTATTTATTTCATCAATTGATTCTCACCATTTGAAGAAAAAAAATAGATTTAGTTAGGTAATCTGTTATCCCTACTACTCAAATGAAGAAAGGATTTAGAGAAATTATATAAATCACTCGCTATAGCCAAGTCATATAATGAACTTTAAATCCTCAAAAAAGTAAAATATGAGTAATATGAAAATATAATATACTTTAACCAGTGGATCATCCTATCTCTAGTTTGAATCCAAAAATTAAAGATATACTAAATTTTAATCCCTTATCAACGATGGTTTATCATCTCTCGATGCATAAACACATGTAGGAATAATAATTTACTAACTAAATGAAACAAAATAAACATGAATAATTAAATCATCTAATTAAATCCATGGAGGGTTCATTTCACTCCTTGAATGAAGTTATTAGCCTAGCATGATGAACAAACACAACTGATTTGTATAGAAATGGAATAGAAATTGAGTACAAATACTAAATTGAAATTTATGATCTTCAATCCAATAATTTGAACTCTCTATAATTTCTCTCTCTCTATTCTAAGGGTTTCTTTTCTATCTCCTCCCTTCTCTGCTTGGCTCCCCAATGGGTCTTCAATTGCTTTTATAGGAAGATGCATGTGGTTAGGGATAATATTGAAATGGGAAATTAGTGTGGGTTAAAGAGGATATTTGGTATTATAAGGATAAGGGTGGTTTATGAATAAAAAGTGTAAGTGTAGGGTGTGAGGTTTTGGGGGTAAGTTAGGGCTAGTTTAGGGAAATGGTGGAAGGTAGATGTGGGTTTTATTTTTTTTTATTTTTTTTTGGATCTTTGGACTTGCTAAAATCGAATAAGACTTTGTTGGAAAGGAAACGGGTTTCGGGTTAGCGAGGAGGTATGGGTTCCGGGTAGGGTCCGATTTTAAGGTAGTGGGTGGCCAGATTTCGAGTTGGAGTGTTTCGGGTATAGCCTTGAGAGGGGTTGAACCGAGTCTTTTGGGTTTGAAATAGGAGTAGGTTCATGGTGTTTCTGGTATGGATGGGTCGCGATTTCTGGGGTTTTGGGTAAATGGGTAGAGCTGGAATGGTAGGTCGCCAGACATGAGTAAGGCCGTCGGCATGAGTTTGGTTGTGAGTGGTAGTGGCAAAACTATAGGTTGGGCCTAATGTGGGCGGGCCAAATATGGATTGGGCTAAATATAAGTTGGGTTTAATATGGGCGGGCCGAATATGGGTTGGGTCAACCCATTTTTTCGCCCCCAAATAAGTATTATAATTCCAAATATATGTAAAAAAAACATAGTTTATTATTAACTTTTAAAAAAAGGCTTTGTATTTGATTCGTAACTTACGAAAATGAAATCCATATATGATTCATAACTTTCAAATATGGGCCCCATATTTGACTCTAAATTTTAAATATGAACCCCATATTTGACTTATAACTTTTAAATATTTAAATGACTGGGCTAATATGAGTTGTTTTATTCTTTGGGGCCCATTTTGCCATTACAAGTTGGGAGATAGGTTCACGGCTTGAAGATTGGGTCACGAGTCAAGGGTTGTGTTGGTTAGATTCGTTGGTGCACTCGGGTATGGGAGCTCGGGTTAAGGGTTCTATGGTCGGGTCTTTGGTTAAGGGGGATTAGGAGAGAAGGTGGTTGAGTTTAAGTGGGTAAGGTTTCGTGGGTGATAATGGAGGAAAGAGGAGAAGAGAAAATGATAATGGTTTGGTGGGGAAGATGATGAGGTGGGAGGATTTGTTTGGGTGTGGGTGAGTGTAGGTTAATTAGTGTGTGTGAGGGTGTAGGATAGGTAAAGTGTGTGTGTATAGTTTGTAAACAAAAACAAAATAAAAATTAAGTATTTACAACCTAAAAATAAAATTTAAGACTACAAGAAATAAAACCTACTAAAAATATTAAGCGCACAAAAATATTTACAAATCTAAGAAATAAAATCAATTAAAAAAACTAATTCCCAAATTTAAAAAATAAAAAGACTCAAATAAAACTAAAACTAAAACTAAACTAATAAGACAAAATAATTATAATAATTCTAAGAACTAAAAACCAATAAAAAAAAATCTAAGTAAACGCACACATATTATATTTGCATAAAATAATAAAACACTAAATAAAATAAATTGAACTGATAAAAAAATGACTCTAAAAATATAGAAAATAATACCACACACACACACACTAGGGGTTTGGGATAGTTTAGGCTTGGGATTGGGTTTGGGGTTTGGTTTTTGGTACGGGACAAGGTATATGGCAGTGGATTGGGATTAACCTCAATTAGCATCATCAAATACTACATTTTGTCTTGACATACAGATTTCAAAATAGCAAATGCAAGCATGCCTACAAAACAAACAAATACCAATATAAGTTCATTTTTATTAAGAATTAACAATTAAAGAGAAACTATTTGGGGTATAAATATATACTTTTGAGTGCTTATCATGACTCATAGGCTGAATTTAGGGATTCTCTAGATGAGGTGCTTCACAATTGAAAAATATCCTGCCCTTTTATCACCTTTTCCCTCATAGACCTCAGTGACTTGGTTGACCACCGATTGAGAATCTTTGATGGCCTCTACTTGCTTTATTTTCTGATGAATGGACAAACCCAAGATTGCCATTAAGGCTTCACACTCTACCTTATTTTTAGAGGTTTTGAATTGAAAACGGAGAGCAAGGGAGATTGTATCTCGTTCCGGGATTACTAAATGAAGTTAATACACAAAGTTACCCTAAATTTTTTTAAAAGTCAAGGCCAGCCCTAGGGTTGGGCGACCCGTATGTGCCAAGAGACCCCTAATTTCAAAGGTCCCATTAAATTCATATGTTTGTTTTCTATATGGACCAATTAATTTATTTTTGAATATTGAAATTAATCTTTAAAATCTCTTTTACTATTTTTTTTTATAAAATGTGATTTTATTAAACAAATAGCAAAAAGCCAAAAATATATAAGCAAGAACGAGCCCAAAGGCTGACCCAAAAAAGTCAATAGACTGTTAAAAATATAACTTAACCAAAATATAAGATAGACTAAAACTAATTGATAATTCAAGGTGAGTTAGAAATACGACACGGTTGAATATGAAGCACTGACATATACATTCGTATTTGCTCGATTTCGAGTTCTAATAATGTCAGGCCAATAAAAAACCAATACGATTGCGATAGGTTAATATGTTGCACCTAATGTCGCGTTACAGAGTCGATGTAGAAGAACTCTTAAATAAAAAGTTCATATATATTTAAGGTGTCAAATATGTACTTATATATAATACTAAAACTAACATCACATTTTTATATTTAAAAATTAAAATTAAAATGTTTCTATCCGCAATGTGCAACATTCATTAGTTCAACTACAGCACAACATAACAAAACTTATATATATGTGTTGTCTTCTCTTCACTGTTCTAAAAAACCCGCCTAGGCACGCCTAGGTTTAAGGCTTGGAAATAACGTCCCGCCTTATGTTTTGTACTCCTTATTCTTGGTAAAACCCTTAAGTCGCACTTTTTTCTAAAAATAACAATGCTTTAGTGAAACGATGTCGCCTATTAAATATTTTTTTTACTAACCGGACCATTATCTCCTCCAAAATAATCAAATAGTATTTTATTTTGCATATATTTAGACATATTTTTACGATATATACAATTTTAGTATTTTAATAGCCTTGTTATGGTTAAAAAATATTAAATTATATTAAGAAAGCCTTTTCACGCCTTTTTACGCCAAGGCCCGCCTAGGCTTCTAAGGCTTAAGGCTTGGCCTCCACACCTCGACCACGCCCCGCGTTTTTTAGAACCTTGCTTCTCTTTTACTTATTAATCCAATATATGATTATTATATTAAAATATAGCATTTATTCTAAAATGTGATGTTAATTTTGTAATTTTTTTAACTATTAAATCTCATTTGCAACCATAAAATCTGATTTTCTTAAACGTAAACTTAATATCTTAACCACTAAATCTTATTGTGAATGTTGATACCAAATTTAGTTTGCTGACATGGCTCAATCGAGTGAAGACACGTGGCAATCTACGTGGCAACAATAAGCACTTCCGAGGAACTCAGACGCTCTGAGGAACCATACTACAAACACTGCTTCCCCGAGTAACTCAGACGCTCCAACCTACAAGAACTCTCCGAGGAACTTTTGAGTACCAAGGAACTTTGAACACCGAGGAACCTTAGGCGGTCCGAGTAGCTTAGGCGGTCCGAGCTGCACCTCGAATAAAGCATTAATAGCAGGAAAATCAACAGTCTGACTATTCATTAAATGCTTATCATTCAGATGTATACGCTTAAGGGGCATTTAATATATTACCCTTTCACATGTACAGCATTGAATGTATTACCCTTTCACATTACAGCCTCAGGGCTATAAATACATTGTACAATCCTCATTGTAAAGGGACCGGAATTTCTTGATAGAACTTGTAATCGAGATTTCCCAAACATTCAGCAATAACATAACAGTGGACGTAGGTCATTCTTATAAGGCTGAACCACTTTAAAATTTCTTTGTCTCATTTATTTATCTGTGATTGAATAATTAGATACGATCTAATTTTTTACATCAACAGATTGGCGTCGTCTGTGGAAAACGACTGGTAATATCATTTTTCACCAAGAACAATTCATCACAAATGGCTGATATTCCAGAATCCAGTAATCGAAACGCTGGAAGCCCTCCAAATCCATCTTTTCCGCCAAATATTCCAGATCTGGCTGGAATAATGACAAATCTGGCTCAGGGCCAGACAGTCATACAAGAAACGATGCGACAACTCATACAAACCCTCCATGGTGGTGCACCAACCCATTCAGGACTGCGAAGTATTCAAAGAAATACCCGTTTACCTTCTTCGCGTACTAGGCGTACCGATTCATATCGCAATGAGGAGTCTGAAGATTTTTCTTATCAACCTGGACGAACTTCGTCAGTGCGAGCCACAGATACTGAACAACGTATCACTCTCTCTCCAGAAAGGACTAGTGCGCTAAAAAGGTTGAGCAGGGTATCACCTTTTGATCGATTAGGACCTAGAAGGAGTAGAAGTCCTCCTAAAGTCGTATCGAGGAGTTTTCGACGACCATCAGATTTAATAGAAGGATTTGCCCAGTCGCGACCAGCTGCAATGTCAAGATAGATCCCAGGAAGCCACATCAACGCGATCAGTTGCTCAAACCAACAGGCATGAGGAAGGAAATTATGCATGGAAAGGCTCTATTCAAAGGCTGGAGGATAGATTAGGGGAAATGGCTAAGGCCAAGAACCCTCTACAATGAACTTTTGTTCGAGGAACACCTTTTGTCCAGGCCATTGTAGATTTTCCAACACCATCAAAGTTCAAAGCATTTGTTGTGACCCCCAAATATGATGGAAAGACAGACCATGTCCTTCATATAGAACAATACCAAGCTGCAGTCGACATCTATGCTGTTCCAGATGAGATGAGATGCAGAGCATTCTCGGGAACTCTTACAGGATCTGCTCAAATATGGTATAATAATCTTCCTCGAGGTAAGATCTCAACTTTCTTTCAATTGGTCGAGTTATTCATTGGGAAATTATGTTTTGGGGCAAAGCCTGTTAAACGAGTAGCACATTTGTTAAGTGTTAGACAAAAAGCTGGTGAAAGTACCACAGATTATATAACTCATTTTAATAACGAGAAGCTCTAAGTCATTGATTATGAGGAAAAGACAGCGATTACCGCCTTGATAAGTGGACTACTGCCCAATAAGTTGTACTACACTTTGGCTAAAGATCCACCTAGAACCATGTCAGATCTGATGGGAAAAGTGGCTAAGATTATGAATGCCGAGGAGGCTATGGCTGCGAAGAAGAATATGGATGCCAAAGAAATCAAGGTGGAAGGTGATAAAGCTAAGAAGAAAAAGCATAAGAACAATGGTAATGACAAACATTCAAAAACTAGGTCGGTATGGGACGTAATGAATAAATTTGATAATTATACTCCTTTGAAGAAAGACATCAACTATGTTCTAGAGGAAATCAAGAACAACGAGGAGTTAAACTGGACAGGGAAAATGAAGGCAGACCCTCATCGGAGGAATAAAGCAAAGTATTGCGAGTTTCATAAAGATCATGGCCATATGACCAAAAATTGCATAGCTCTTCAGAATGAGATTGAAACACTCATCAGACGAGGAAAACTGACAAAGTATGTTGATCGTGGAAGCGAAAGAAGGAACAATAACCGAACAAGAGAGAGGTCTAGATCTCCTCGTCGAGCAGAGGAGAATAAGAAAAGAAACCATGAAGTTGATCCAGAAGACGACCCCGATCTTCCCAAGAGACCAAGGCAGCCAGAACGAAAGGTATTTTCAATACGCTTTGGGTCATTTGATTGTAATGTTATTACAGGTGGAGATGCAGGAGGAGGAGACCTTACTGCAGAGAGAAAAGCTTACCTCTGTGAGGCTTAAGCTTGCTCGTACATTCAGCGAATAAATCTAGCTGAGGAGGATCGCCCGAGAAAGGTGAACAAAGAGAAATTGGTCATTGGTTTCTCAAAGAATGACCTCGCAGGTGTTCTATATCCTCATGATGACCCATTGGTGATCAAAATGAGGATGAAGGAGGTAATGATTTCAAGAGTACTAGTAGACAATGGTAGCTCGGCAGACATCATGTTCTACTCGTGCTTCGATAGTTTAAATTTAAAGTTATCTCAGTTGGAGCCTTATCATAGACCCCTCCTCGATTTTGCTGGCGAGAAAGTTTTTCCACTTGGGACAATCAAGTTGGATATATTCATTGGTACGTGGCCTGCTTGTCGGACAGAAAGAATACGCTTCTTCGTGATGGATAAGAATGTTCAATCATCATACAATATCATCATGGGAAGAGTAGGATTGAAGAAATTCGAGGTTGTACCATCTACAGTGCATCAGTGCCTAAAATTTCCAATAAATTTTGGAGTAGGAGTTGTGAAAGGTGATCAGAAAGTAGCTCGAGAATGCTATTATTCATCCATCGAGCAAGAGGAACTGGAGGAATCAAGGAAAAAGACTACTACCTATCAAGTGGATGAAGGTGCAGAAATTAAAACATTGGATCCTAGAGATGAGTCGCAACTCGTAAAGGGTCAAGTGGTGGAAGCTACTGAAAACATCATTCTGGACGACGAACACCCTGAACGAACTACTCAAGTAGGTTCGTCATTGGAGGCCTCACTAAAACAGGAATTGATAACTATCTTAAGAAGCAGAAAGCAAACTTTTGCATGGAGTCATGAGGATATGCCTTGGATAGACCTAAATTTCTTATGTCACGAACTTAATGTGAATAAGGAGATCAAGCCTATGAAGCATAGAAGAAGAGTATTCAGTCCCGAGAAGAATCAAGCTATACAGGAGGAAGTCGAGAAGCTCCAGAAAGCTTGTTTTATTGAAGATGTTAAATATCCATACTGGTTAGCAAATGTGATGATGATGAAAAAGAAGAATAACAAATGGAGGATGTGTGTAAACTTCACTAACCTCAACAAAGAATGTCCAAAGGATCACTTCCCACTGCCCCGAATTGATCAACTAGTCGATGCTACCTCGGGACATGAGCTGCTGAGCTTCATGGATGCTTATTCTGGCTACAATCAGATTAAAATGAAACCTGAAGAAAGGGAGAGTACTTCTTTCATTACCCCTAGGGGAACTTATTATTATAATGTTATGCCTTTTGGTTTGAAAAATGCAGGTGCCACATATCAGCGGCTGATGAACAAAGTGTTTGCTGAATAAATCAGTTGCAATATGGAAGTCTATGTTGACGATATGCTGACAAAGAGCAAGAAAGTTGTCGATCATCTAGTTGACTTAAGTCAGACTTTTGATCAACTGGATAAATATCAAATGAAGCTGAACCCGACAAAGTGCATATTTGGAGTACGAGAAGGCATGTTTCTCGGGTATATTGTCAATCAACGAGGCATCGAGGGAAATCCTGAAAAGATCAAAGCTCTATTAGGGTTGCGATCTCCAACAACGAAGAAAGAGGTGCAAAGTCTTACAGGACGAGTAGCAGCACTCAACAGATTTGTATCGCGAGCAAGTGATCGATGTCTCCCATTCTTCAAGACACTTCAAAAGACTTTTAAGTGGAATGATGAATATGAAAAGGCTTTTCAAGACTTGAAGAAATACTTGGGAGCACCTCCACTGTTATCCAGGCCAATGATGGGAGAAAAATTATATTTGTATCTGGCAGTGTTCGAGAATGCAGTCTGTTCGGCATTGATAAGAGTGGAGAATAGAGTACAAAAACCAATCTACAATACAAGTAAGGCCTTCCGAGGAGCAGAGATCAGATATCCAAGGCTGGAAAAATTGGCACTAGCATTGATCGAGGCAAGTAGAAGAATGAAGCCATATTTTCAAGCTCATACCATAGTAGTATATACTAATATGCTATTAAGGCAAGCCCTTCATAACCAGAAAAGTTAGGAACATTGATGTGCTGGGCAATAGAACTCGGTGAATACGATATAGTCTATGAACCCAGATCATCGCTAAAAGGGCAAGCTGTAGCAGATTTTATAGTAGGGTTCACCTATCCTGATACCCCCGAGGAGCAAAAGTTGCTCGCTGATCAACCTGTGGATGTTACAGGATCATCAAACACAAGTTCAGACCAACTTAGGTTGGTAAAAGGGCAAATGGATGTTACAAGATCATCAAATTTGAGCTCAGACCAACTCAGGTATGTCAAAGGGCAAGAAAAGATGATCGACGAAGAGCAAGAAATATCAGGGGAGGATGAAAGGAAGCAACAAATATTTCACCGAGGAACTCTGTTAGATCAGAAATTTGAAGACGAGTTACCTATATGGAGGCTATATGTAGATGGCTCATCTTGCACTACAGGATGTGGCGCGGGGATAGTTTTTAGCACTTCGAACGAGGTCGACATGGAATACGCCCTACGTTTCCAATTCAAAGCTTCCAATAATGAGGCTGAGTATGAGGCCATGATTGCAGGTCTTAATTTGGCAAAAATTATGGAGGCGCAGCAGGTTATTATTTTCAGTGATTCTCAATTGATCGTAAACCAAATGATGGGAGTATATGCAGCCAAAGGAGAATTAATGATCAGATATCATGCAAAGGCAAAGGAACTTGTGTCGGAATTTGCTGTTATTCAGCTGGTTAGAATACCAAGAATGGAGAATGCGAGAGCAGACACCCTAGCTCGATTAGCATCAGCTACTCGTATCGAGCTACGAAGAACAATCCCAATTGAAGTTTTAGCTGATCGGAGTATAGATGAAGACCTGACGATGAACTTTATTACCCTCGATTTAGGATCATCATGGATGGATCCCATCAGGGCCTATATTGAAGAAGGAGTATTACCAATTAATAAGCTCACAGCCAAGAAATTAAAGTTTAAAGTTGCTCGTTATGTACTAACCAACGGTATTCTATACCGACGAGGACTTATAGCAGGTTTACAGAGATGTGTGCATCCCACCGAGGTGAAAGATTTAATTGAAGAGGTCCATGAAGGGTCCTGTGGAGCCCATGTAGCAGGTCAGACGCTTTTACAAAGGGTAATGACGCAAGGATACTACTGGCCGACGATGAGGGCTGATTGTATAGCCTATGCCAAGAAATGTGACAAGTGCCAGCGCTTTTCCTCCATTCGAAGAACTCCACAAGCATTGTTGACACCCATCACTTCCCCTTGGCCATTTGCCATGTGGGGAATAGATTTGGTCGGGCCACTGCCGACGACAAGGGGACGATTTAAGTAACTCGTGGTTGCTGTGGATTATTTTACTAAGTGGGCAGAAGCTGAGCCTCTCATTGATATGACGTACGACAAGGTGTACCAATTTGTTTGGAAGAACATCATTTGTCGATATGGTCTTCCTCATGCTTTCATCACAGACCATGGAACATAATTTGATAACGAGGAGTTCGCTGCCTATTGCCATCAGTCAAACATTTTGAAGATCCACTCAGCGCCAGGCCATCCTCAAAGCAATGGACAAACTGAAGTGACAAACAGAATGCTGCTAAATGGCTTGAAGAAAAGAGTGAATGATGCGAAAGCAAATTGGATCAACGAGTTACAATCAGTACTGTGGGCTTATCGTACTACTCCCCGAGCAGCAATTGGAGAGTCACCATATATGCTGGCATTTGGAAGTGAAGCTGTTATACCTGCCGAGTTGGGCCTCCAAACACACAGGGTACTGAATTTCAATTCCCCTCCCAGCGACTTAATGAGAAGATTGGATTTACACATGCTCGAGGAAGTTAGAGAAGAAGCAGCCATCAGGAATGCTGCATACCAACAACGAACAGCTTTGTTCTACAATGAGAGGGTGAAGAAGTGCGACCTGAAAGAAGGAGACTATGTGCTAAAGAAAGTGATTCAAAAGCACAACAAACTAGAGGCAAACTAGCATGGACCATACCGAGTTATAGAAGTTGTTCGACCACGAACTTACCGAATAGCAACTTTAGAGGGGGAGGAGTTTAAGAATGCATGGAACGCAGAGCACCTGTGCAAGTATTATCAGTGATGTATATTCTCTCCTATTATTGAAAGTTTTTCGGGGAATACTAGTGCTACACACTTCTCGGCGAAACTCAGCAAAACTCGGACTACTCAAAATTTTTCTCGAAAACGCCAACTAAGGTTGGTCCAGAAACAAATGTATTCCTCCGGGAAGTAAAACTTATATTCCTCCGGGAAGTAAAGCTACTTGTATTCCTCCGGGAAGTAAAACTTATATTCCTCCGGGAAGTAAAGCTACTTGTATTCCTCCGGGAAGTAAAACTTATATTCCTCCGGGAAGTAAAGCTACTTGTATTCCTCCGGGAAGTAAAACTTATATTCCTCCGAGAAGTAAAGCTACTTGTATTCCTCCGGGAAGTAAAGCTACTTGTATTCCTCCGGGAAGTAAAAACTTATATTCCTCCGGGAAGTAAAGCTACTTGTATTCCTCCGGGAAGTAAAGCTACTTGTATTCCTTCGGGAAGTAAAACTTATATTCCTCGGGAAGTAAAAGTATTCCTAAAAATGCCAACTTATGTTGGTTAGGAAGTAAATATATTCTCAAAAATGCCAACTAATGTTGGTCGGGAGCTACAACTATTCCAAAAATTCCAACTTGAGTTGGTCGGGAGGTAAAACTATTCCAAAAAGTGCCAAAGTTGCTCGTTAAGAAAAAATCTACTAACTATGGCTGGTCAGGGATAAAAATCCACTAACTGTAGTTGGTCGATAAGGAAAATTTACCGACCTTGGTTGGTCGAAAACATTTTATGAAGACGAGAAAGTGATCGAGCAACATTTTTTATACTCGTAACTTTTTACTAAGTTGGTCGAGAAACAAAACATCATTTTTGCCAAATGACTACTACAAATTCAAACTAGTCAATAAGTTGATCGACAAACAACACAATATTGTTATCTTTTTAACAGATACGCATGCACAAATATAAAGTGTTTTATAATTACAAGACAATGGCAACTAAGATTGCGAACAAAAATAAAAATCTTTCATTAGATCTAAAAACAGATTACATTAAGAATGAAATGTATACTAACTATTACATCAAAATTCCTACTCTATTGGTTTCTTCCCCTCTGCTTTTGAAACAGGTTCCTCGCCTGCAGGCGGATCATTTAAAGCAAGAGGAGAATTTATGAAGTTAAGATCTTTTAACATCCTGATATTCATCACGGATGGTCGATCTAGGAGGTGCTCAGGACGAGATATCTCGACATTAGAATAGAGATTGTAGTCGTCGAGATATTTGGAAATTAAGCATCGAGGAATGGCCCGAGCAGGGATCAACTCATATTAAGTTTGAATGGTGGCACGGGTAGGTCGAGTAGCCCAGGATCATGGTAGTCCCACAGGTAATGACCATGTTCGAGTTGCAGCACACCTAAAGCCATCCCAATTTGTAGCCCTCATTATTGGCATTCTGGATACGATCGTCCAAGTGGTAGAGAGCCTCGTTGTAGCCAACCATCCAGAACTCCCTGGGTTGTTTGTGGAATTGATATATCAATATTTCCATCTGTTCGTGGAGATTTTTGATGAAGGGCTCTTTATTCTCTAAGGTAGATTTCTGCGCAGAAAGCTGCTCCTCCAGGTCCCTGATCTTCTTTGACATTTCAGCCAACGCCTAGTTCTTCGCCATTAATTGGAAAGCTTGGTTCTCTAAAGCAGATTGAGTCCTTTGTTCCTCGATAGGAATCCGAGCTGCTCTTGCTCGAGAAGATGTAGAAGGGCCAGATCTTTTCAAGGTTTCCAACTCATCTCTCAAGTTGGCGTTCTCGACCTCCAAGAACGAGAATCCCTCATCAGTCACTGGGATCAAGGCTTTTGAAGTGGAAGCTGCAGACTTCAACTGCGACAACTCTCTTTGCAGGTTGTTATTCTCTTGCTCTAATAATTTAGCTATTTGTCTGCACTCCTCGACCTCAGCCCTCAGAGTTCTCTCCCTCACATCGTAGGCAGCAAAACGCTTCTCGTATCCCTTGTCAGCATTGAGTTACTGATACTTCTTCTCATACCCCTCGTGCAAAAGGGCAGTGGATTCTTTGTATTGTTGCTGAAGGTCTTCAAGAGTGCCTTGGAGATCCTCGATCATATCATAATAAGCCACATTATTGGCCACCGCACGATTAAGCAGACACTTTAAATATTGGTAAGCTTCAACTACCTGTTCCGAAGCATCTTGGTCGAGGATGTCGACAATTTGTGCTGCACTTAGATCTGTGTGACCAGCCTTAAAATAATCATTGCATTGCCTCAACAGCTTTGTATCGTGAGCAGATAATAATTCCATCCTGGCCAGAAACTAGTAGAGGAAGAAAAAGCAGTAATCAATAATCAAAATAGAGCATGAAGAAGAGACAACAGTATGCAAAAACAAAAGTTCAAGTTTTATTATATCACAAGGTTCAGAGTTACATGGTTCAGGATTACATTTTCCAAAGAAAAATAAAATAGATAGAAGTCCGAACAACTCTACACCTTTTCCTTGTCTCCCAAAACTTTCTCGGAAGGCTGGGACGAAGAAGTAGGTTGCTCGGATGGAGCAGATAGTAGCTGGGGAAGTGCTGGAGGTTTCTCGGAGGAAGTAGCGAGCTGCTGAAGTTCCTCGTTAGCAGGCTGGATGGCTGGGGGATGATCTCCCATCACCATGGAAGACTCTTCGGAGGCAGCTTTGTCCTCTTCTTTGTCTTCAGGAGTTGGAAGGGGACCAGGGATGTGTCGCTGAAAGAGTTCGGAGTTTTCATCAACCTTCATCTCCTGTAGAGCAGCGACCCACCCATCTCTAAAGTATTTAAGGCTGCCATATTCTACTTGAGCCATCATGGCAGCCAAGTCTTTGTTCCACCCCTTGTCCCCGTCGGCGCTGAAAGACTTCTTCACCGCCATTTTCCTCTTTAACTTCTCCGAGGAAAGCTTCTCGGACAAAAGACTTTCAACAGTCTTCAGTTTATTCTCAACTTCTTCCTTCTGGCGACTTACTTTGCGAAGTTGGATTAGTTCTTCCTCAGCAACCTTGAGCTTATTCTCAAGCTCTCCAGCATCTTTTAGCTTCCCTTCAAGCTCTTTATTTTTCTCCTCCAAGTTCTTTATTTTCTTCTCCAACCCTTAGAGATTTCAACAACTTGAGCCTTCTCCTTCTCGGTGGAGGTAAGTTTCTTCTCCCTAGCAGCCTTGTCAGCATCGTACTTCTGATGAGAATCTTCCAAAGACTGCCTCACGCCCATCAGAGCTTCCTCCACACCAGATGAGGATCTTGAAGCTTTAATAGCTTCATCTTTCTTCAAAATTGTGTTAAAGCAGCTCACCAACTGTGAAAAGAAAATGAAAGCAAGTCAGAGATAGATATAACAAGGGAAAGATGAAAAGTTCAAAACAATAAGACTTACAGAAGCAATGTGACGAGCTGCTAGTGTAGTAACAGTGTCCCGAGGAAGATTCTCTTCAATACCTTGGATCTCAGGAATGATCCAAGTTTTCACCGAGCTCATGGCAGAGCTTGGGGGAACGAAAGTGGGAACTCCACTAGTCGAGGGCTGAGAGACGGTGTCAGCCAAATTGACCGAGGAGCTCTTCTTCAGCTTCCTTGGGGGAACAGGAATAGTTTCGACCAAGGAAGAACTGTTGGTCGGTGATATTACAATCACTTCTCCTGGAGCAGCAGACTTGCTCGGGACCACTGGGAGCTTCTCAGCAACCTTCACAGGAGCAGCCGAGGAAGGTGCATCAATTTTCTTCGTCCCCTCTCCCGGGACGTCAATCTTACTTCTTTTTGCCTCTCTAGCACCAGAGGCAGGTTTCTCGAACAGGGTGGGAGGTCGTCTTTTCTTCATCCTTTCACTTAAAGGAACGTGTGACTCAGGCGAAGAACTGGTGGAAGCTGGTACTGGCTCTGCGTCACTTATCACCGGACGAGCAGTAAAAGAAGTTATGTAACTCTTGTACTGAAGCAGATATGAAGTTGACCTAATGTGCTCGTCGGCAACAGTTTGATGCAAACTCTAGATAAGTTTCAAGTGCCTTATGTTAACGTCTGCCTCTTTTGGACACTTTCTTTTACTGTCAACTGCAAATAAATAAACATTAAAATATCAGTGGCACATTTTATCAAACATAAAGGAAGCATAATTTCAAAAAAAAAATAAAAAAAAAATAACCTATCCCATTGCCATAGGGAGGGCATCTGGGACCCTGATACACTTCATCTCCAGATAAAGGAGCATGTTGCCAATTTTTTATAAAAACCCCGTGCTCAAAATAATCCCTATTGGCATCCGGGAGATTGACCACTAAAGCCCTATTTAAAAATCTAGTTTTTAAATAAAAAGTATTATCCCTAACAGCCCATCTATAACAAAACATGATTTCTGGAATTCCTATGCGAGTTCCATGAATTTGATTTAGTCTATGAACCCCGTTAACTATTCTCCATGTATTGGGGGCTATTCTTGCAGGAACCACGTCAAAGTATTGACAGAATTCCAGACATAGAGGGTTGGGAGGAAAAGAAAATCCACACTCAGCAACAAAGAGATTGGGAAACCAATGTCCCTCAGCCAAACGGAAATAGTCTGAAGGCTCAGAAAGCTCTTCCAAAATAACCCAGGATGGAATAGAGAAATCAGAGCAAAATTTATCAATCGATTCTACTGGATAAACCATGATGAAATAAGGAAGAAGATCTTACAGAAAAAGAGTGGATCTGTTGACAACGAACGATGGAAGAGATGAATACACAGGAGAGAAAGAGACGATGGAAAGCTCGAAGATACAAATTTGAAAAAGTAAAAGACGATGGGATTGTCTGTGACGCTTAAATACCTTGCCTTGGGAAAAGGAAAAAGTAATGATTACAAAAAGAAACGATTACGCTACCGGAAGCTAGAAGGACAAAAAGGGCGCGGCAATCGAAGCGGTTATAAAAATTCAAAAAAGCCTGATCCTACGAATTTGGAAGGAAAAATAAATACAGAGGAAACACTCCTAAAAATCAGGAGGGCCATTTAAAACTACCATATTCTGAGAAAGAATGTTCCACACTCCTCAAATTTCGAACTATGAAACATTGGGGGCTTCTGTTGATACCAAATTTAGTCTGCTGACATGGCTCAATCGAGTGAAGACATGTGTCAATCTACGTGGCAACAACAAGAACTTTCGAGGAACTCAGACGCTTCGAGGAACCATACTACAAACACTGCTTCCCCGAGTAACTCAGACGCTCCGACCTACAAGAACTCTCCGAGGAACTTTTGAGTATCGAGGAACTTTGAACACCGAGGAACCTTAGGCGGTCCAAGTAGCTTAGGTGGTCTGAGCTGCACCTCGAACAAAGCATTAATAGCAGGAAAACCAACAGTCTGACTATTCATTAAATGCTTATCATTCATATGTACACACTTAAGGGGCATTTAATATATTACCCTTTCACATTACAGCCTCAGGGCTATAAATACATTGTGCAATCCTCATTGTAAGGGGACCGGAATTTATTGATAGAACTTGTAATCGAGAATTCCCAAACATTCAGCAATAACATAACAGTGGACGTAGGCCATTCTTATAAGGCTGAACCACTTTAAAATTTCTTTGTCTCATTTATTTATCTGTGATTGAATAATTAAATACGATCTAATTTTTTACATCAACCGTGAACATCACCAATTTCGGGTTTTGTTAGTTCTAACATAATTCATATCATTATATTTGGTTTGGAAAAAAGTTGTCCATAATTATCAACAAAATTTTGTAATAATGTAAAGATCCCACATAAATAAACCCGTTTATGATTTAAGGCTAGAGGTGTAAATGAGTCGAGTCGAGCCGAATAGTAGGATCCTTAATCTTGGTTTGAAAATATTAACGAGCAACAAAATGTGTAAGTTTGGTTTTTTCAATTCATGAGCCAGGGTTAAACGAGCTTTTATCTGAACGAGCACGAGCTGAGCTCGAGTAAGTAGCTTGAATTTTTTATACTATTTTCATATGATTATTTGTAATTGAGCCAAATTCGAATCGAGTTTAATGAGGAATCAAGCTTAAAATTTTGTTTAAGCTTGGCTTGTTTACCTTACTAGTCGAGCTTGAACGAGCTTTTATCCGAACAAACACGAGTCGAGCTCGAATAGCTTGGTTTGTTTTACAGCTCTCTTTAAGGCCTAGTTAATATGGCTTACTAGGATGAGATTTTTCCATACCCATTCCACTATAAGGGCTCTTGTTATCAAAATCAATTGGAGTTAGTCGTGTGATGAAGCTTTGGAAATAAGTGAATGTTGAAGAAATAAATCACAAAAGTGTGTTTGATTGGTAATACATACATACATATATATATATATATATATATATATATATATATATATATATATATATATATATATATATATATATATATATATATATATATATATATATATATATATATATATATAGTGTCAGTTAGTTAGTTAGTTAGGCTCCAACATACCTAAACCACCTACTTTTGGTGTGTTAAATTTTTTACATTTTTCTTGGATTTTTTTTCAAGTTCACCAAATTTACAACTTATTTTCTATAGACAACTTTTCAATATATTTTTGGGGAACAGGATGGGAAGGTAAGAAAAAATTCCAAATTTTTTCTGAGTTTTTGTCATCCAAATCCAATCAGACGTACCCTAAATGTTGCGGGAGAAGATAAATTTAACATCAATTTGGGATAATATTCAGTTACATACATATTTCAATAGAATTTTCCATTTATGAACAACAAATTTATAACGATGCACTTCTAAAGAAAAATGTATAAAAACTGATTTATATACTTTTTAATAGCAAGTAAAAAAGTTTCTAGTATTTAAATTATACTGCAATCATATATTATCAAATTATTACGCTTTCATATGTATTTATTTAAATATTACTCTTCTAAAAATGCACCTATATGGTGAAATTGTAGGTTGAAATCACATATATCATGTGCAAATTTTATAGGTGCTTATAATCGTTTAAGTTGTTTTTGTACATAATTAAATCGCATTTCCTTCTTGGGATTTCTTCTTCTAATCTCCTTCCATATATATATATATATTATTTTATTGAAATTGCATATATCATGTTCAATTTCATTATATTTTTCTAGCTAAAATTGCACCAAACAAGTACAATATTTATAGCCTAATTGTTTTGATTAATACGTTTTAAACACAATATTTAACAATTAAGTTTCCATATGAAATATTTCAGAAAATATTTTTTAAAAATACTGTTTAAAATTTAAAAAAAAACAAAATGATATTGTAACACCCCATATTTTAGAGGATATATAAATTAATTAAATTAGTGAGTTGGATTTATTTAATTTGGAGAAATTCATTTAATTTGGTGATTTAAATTTAATTTATCTGAAGCTTTGAGTACTAGTCTTATCCGAATTTCGAGGACAAAATTCCATTGTAAGGGGAGAAGTATGTAACACCCCATATTTTAGAGGATATATAAATTAATTAAATTAGTGAGTTGGATTTATTTAATTTGGAGAAATTCATTTAATTTGTTGATTTAAATTTAATTTATTTAAATTGGAGAAATTATTGAATTTGGAGATTTAGAATTTATTATTTAAATTTGGGGATTTAGAAATTCAAATTAATTCGGGGTATTGAAAATTTTCACATGTGCCGCATTTTGAGGTTGAAATTGGAAAATCTTATAAAGTATCTCGGATGACAATTCTGAGTGCACGGTTGAGTCCGGAAGGGTCAAGATAGTCGAAAAAGAGTATCCGGGGGTAGTAAATGGGTCTCGGAGCATTTTTAGACATGACCGAGCCCATACGGGGGCATTTAAGTCATTTTTAATTGGCCAATAGGCTTAATTACGGGATTGAGGAATTTTAACCTAGGTTTAAGTGTGTTGGGCAGCCATGAGTCATTCCAAAACACAAAGGGTTGAAAGAGGAGAGAAAGGAGAAAGAAGAAGAAGGAAAGAAGGATGACAAGAGGAATCCGGGCAAGAATTTCGACATGGGATCGTCGGATTTAATCCCCCAAGGCAAGTGTTTTCTTGCTTTAATTTGAGTTGTAGTTAATGATGTAAATAGTTGTAATTATGTCAATTAATTCTGGAAATTTGGAAGTAGGAATTTGAATTGAAATTTGTAGGTTTATGGTGAAGAAGATGAAAAATAACCATTGATAGGGGATTTTTAACTTTGTGAGAAATTGGGTTAATAGTGAGATTATAACTTAATTTGAGAAGTGAATAACATGATTAGATCTTGGTTTTTGAATCTCCATTAGTGGTATTGTTGGAAGAAATTGTTAATGATGAAGTTTGAGTGGATTTAGGATGAATCTTGAGAGGTTTTTGGGGTAAAAGATCTGAGTATAATCGAAGGTTTTGGAGCTTTAATGGCGATTCTGTTCGCGTTGCCCTATAGAAAATCGCGTTTTCTACATTTTGTTGTCTCACGCGCTTCCTCCAAAACTGCTCCAAAATGCCTCAAAACATCAATTTATTAATCTGGGAAGAATGTGGGAAAACTTTTTAAGAAAGGTTTTTTTTTAAATCTTCTTTGAGGTGAATCTTTATAATGCCCTAACTTTTGGCATACGAACTCGGATTAGTGTGCGGTTCACGGCCACACATAGATAGCGAAGAGTATTACGCTGTCCTGGGAATATTTTTAATTAGACACAAAAATTGAAAGGTCTAAAATACCCTTGAAGACGGAACGAGTTATTTGATTTTTAGCACAACTTTAAATGAGCATAACTTTGTCATACGAATTCGGATTTACGTGCCGTTTGTGGCCACGCATAGCAAATGGAGAGTAGTACGCAGTACTAGGAATTTCATTACTGAGGCATATATTGTGAAATGTCTAAAATACCCTTGGAGTTTTAATTAGTGATGAAACTTTCCCGAATTGAAACTAAAAATTGTTGGGAACTTTGTGAGACTAATATGAACTTAATCAAGTATATATGAGGTGAGATATATAATTATATAAATTATATTAAATAGTGGGATGTAGCTATTTTGGTATTGGATCGTATTTAATACGAGCGAACTAGTAATAATTGGAATATATGTATGTATATATATATATATATATATATATATATATATATATATATATATATATATATATGAATGTGTGAATTATATATATAAATATGGGAATACATAATCCAATAGAAAAATGATAATAGGTTACGGGAATACCTAAAACAATGATAAGTTGTGTGAATACGTAAAACAATGAAAGGTTGTGTGAATACCTAATATTTTAATAGGGTGCGTGAATACCTATTTGATTGTTTTATTATGTGTATGACATACCTAGCTGCTTGCTATCGCGGGGGTTGTGTAGAGACGGTCTTATCCTGAGTGACCTTCGGGGGGATATTTGACTTGTATCTCAGAACATAGGACTGTGAAAGACTTATTTGTGAGTTGATAAGTCCGCTGACTATGGGAGCGTAGGTATGTGCGTGACCCATAGGTATGTGAACTATGTTCGCCGCCAATATATGTGATTTGTTTATATGGTTCGTGGGACATTTCCGAACCGATAGTCCTTGTTTGAGTACGAGACGTACCGGGACATGATAGCAGAGTATGCAATGCACTATAGGTGTATCCTTAGGGTGCTGTGTTAGTATATATATATAATGGTGGTGGATATATATGTATACTTGTGATATAATTACAATGTGATAATTGTGGGCTAGTAAGATTGTGCTGATACATATATATAATAGTGAGGGATATATGTGTATGCTTATGGTATATCTACAATGAGATAATTACAGACTATTAAGATAGTGAAATCTTAAATAAACGTAAATAGTAAATACTTGACTTTAGTGTGATAACACTTATTTAAAAATGATAATTGTTGAGATCAAATATGATATACTACTACGAGGGGTAACTAGAAGGATAAGCCTTTTTCCTAGTTAGAAGTGTGCCAGATGGCTAGGAGAAATAAATGAATGCGATAGGTGTGCACTATAGAAGAGATGTGAGATTGTCCGCAAGAGAGTGGGACCGTAAAAGCAATTATGAACATTATATACTACGCATTTCATTTATTGCAATAAAATGCTTGCTAAACATTTTTATAAATCGGGCTCTGACCCATTTTTGTACTTCTTCTCTCTTGTCTATGTATATGTATATTAACAGGTGTCCAGCCACAGGGATGCCATAGTTGACTTATCTATTCCAGGGTTACGCAGCTGCAACATTGTGGATGGTTGCAGGATTTGATTTAGACGTATCATTTCTTTATTCCTAGAGTAGGATTCTTATCTCAGTTGTAGATTCATTCAGTTCATGTTTCCCCTTTTACTTTTAGACTCAGTATTTGGTTTATGTATTCATTTATTGAATTATTATTATTAGGATTTTGAGCGGATTGTTTATTCGGCAGGTCATTTAGTCATTTACTACTGTTTTAGACTCATGGTTTGGATGTATGGTTTATTTGTTATTCAGCATGCATATTTAATTGTTTAATAAAAAGATAAAATTTAACATCAGTCTTTTTGAATACTAGGTGGTTAGTAAAGTTTTACAAAGTTTTCAACAGTGATGCTAAGAATGAACCCCTGAGATTCCTGTTTTAAATTTGATATAGGACTGATCACCCGGTATTTATTTAGGCGGGGTGTCACAAATATTAAGCTAAGACAAAAATTTTAATCAAATACCAAACTTTAAAGTACTACACGAGAACACAATTACGTTGAATGGGTTTCTTAGACCATTTCACAACATGTGAGATCTTGTCAAAATTATAGTTTGCAGAATGATTTTATATTATCAACTCCGGATCCTTGGCCATAATAACATTATGGCAAATTTTTTGCAAAGTATACTAATTTGCTAGCAATATTTTGTGACTACTAGATGGGGAAAGGGGTCTTGGCACAACAATTCACCCCCTAAGGTGATCTTGCCACTATTTTAATTTGGTGTAACGACTTTTTGGCGCTGCCTTTTTTTTTTTTTGGGGGGGGGGGGGGGGGGGGGGGGGGTTGGTGTGAACCCATTAGTATTTTGGATGCATTCACTTATGATGTGTTAGTTCCAATGTTGCAATATAAAAAATCGCATGGTTTAGTTTTGATTTATGTTAAGTTTTTATGAGTGGTATAAATGGTAATTTTGATTTTAGTGCATTAAATTTAGTTTTGGTATTGATATATTCCATTTACCGATCGAACCTATCGTTGACTGGCTCTAGACTTAATCAACCTAAATACCCAAACGTCTAGAGTTGAAACTAATTTTTTAATTTGATGTGATATTTTAGTATAATCTATAGTAGGGGTGTGCACGAATCCAAATGGATCAAACAAACCTAGAAAATCGAACTGTATCGGATTCACTTTTGTGATTTTTTTAAAATTCGGTTTTAAAATGTGAAGGACTGAATAAAATGCATCATTCCTTTGGGAAGAACACATCAAAGAATTTAATTACATCTGTTCTAAGCGTTTTATTTCGTCTAATATTTCGTAGGGATAAAGGATACACTGATAGAGCATTTTGAACTAGTCATCTCTTAAAATGTATTATTAAAAGATCACCAATTCCTAATGAAATGGATGTAGCAGTAGCTTGTTGAAAATTCAGAGTCTTTACTTGATTCAGGATGTGTGATGTATCATTATTATATATATTATTTTCTTTTCTTTTTTTCCTTTCAACCCGCCCTTGATTTGGGATTTATCATTATCGCATTGTAGTGGGGTATAGTTTAGTGGTAAAAGTGTGATTCGTTCTATTAACCTCCTTAGTAGTTAAGGGGTCCCATTGGCGTGCATCCAATAGGAATTGAACCTACAAATTCTTCAATTTCGAGTTGGCCGCTTTAACCATTCAACCATGGATACTTGGCGGGAATCCTCATATATGGTGAATTAGTTGGTAAATTACATTATTTTCTAAAAAAATTCATTGAAAAAATATACATAGATATTTTTCTAGGTATCATTAATACATCAATTTATCGTAACAGAAAATCAACTCGTATAAATCAATCGAATTTTTTGAATAAGTAGTATTATTCAAATCAGCATGTCTACCGCTTAAGGTACGATCATGTTTGTAAAAACTTAAAGAGCGGGTCTAAATCGAACCGATCTACTTTTATTAAATATTTATATACATCTATATTTTTATTTTACTAACTAATATACACATATTTTTTTACCCATCTCATACACACTGAACCAATATTAAGGACAAGTAAGTTATTTTTTATTGATCCAGATTTTTGTTCTTTGTAAATGTTGAAATATGTTCGTCCAATCTTATATGCCTAACTTGGTTCATAAATTTTCATTGCCATAATCTCGTGCTTTTTCCATTATATATTTTTACAACAAAATGGTCTTTGTTGGCAAGACCTATTCCAAAATGCTTAAAAATACAAAAATGCTATTGAACTCAATTTTTTTATCGAAAGTGTATAAATTAAAACAGGTAAAGGGTTTTTATTAATTAGATTATGAGGTCCACGCCAGTAAAATTATAAAAACTATCAATAACATGATGCCACATCATTTTTCAATCGAAATTTCGAATCAAGTAAAGACTCTGAATTTCATAATGTCCGTGACTGTCTAAAGGGACTATTATCTATCATGACTATTAACTATCCTGGTAAAGGTATAATATTTCTGTGTAATAATATTTTTTTGTTAGTGAATGTGCTGTTTTATTAAAAAGGATCAAATATTAAAAAGTTTTTCAAATATTTTTTAAAATACATTTAGTTCAAATTTTTTATTTTTTATCAAAAAGTCCTTTATTCTCTTATCTATAAAGATCCGCGTCAGCGGCATAGTAAAGAATTTTTTGATGCAAAATAAAAAAGCTTGGACTAAATATGTATTAAAAAAAATTCAAGAGACTATTTGGTATATGCCTCTATTAAAAATCCGTTGTTTTTTTAATGAAAAGTGCGCTTTTATTTTAAAAGGCGCTGTTTTTTTTAATAAAAAAATGCGCTTTTTTTTAATTAAAAAATGTGCTTTTCTTTAATAAAAAAATTAGATTTTTTGGCTCCGGTCCCAAAGGACAAGTTTTTGTAGGGAGATATCCTATGAGTTTTTGTTTTAATAAAGAGTCTCATCATGACTGGAGTTCGGGACTGATCTTAAGATTGGAAGTGTTCCGTACGAAAATTAATTTATGGCTCTTCTAAAAAAAATTGTATAAAGATATTAATAATATCTAAAATGGACCCCTAAAAAATTAAAGTAATTTTTTAGGAGTCTATTTTATTTGGATGAGATTTTTGAATAGTTAAATCACTCTTTGTACAGATTGTTTTTAAATAGTTAAAAAAATGGCCCTCTAAAAAATTTAACTTATTTTAAAAATTGACATTTTTAATATATATAAAATATTTTTGAACCCCTATAAAATACATGTATAGGTGCATACTCTAAAATGACTCTTGTGTCATTGCCCATTTGACACATGATCAGGACCGACAATGCAACTCTACTATTACCGTGTTTAGTTTTAACCGGAGAAATTTTAGTTCTCCACATTCACCTTTAACACCTGATGCATAGGACCAACTACAAAAGAAGTTTATACCTAGGACTGAAGGCTGAAAAAAATATCCAGAGAGGGAGTTAAATACCAAACCTTCCTAAAAAAATGTGCTGATTTTTTATATTAGTCTTTTTTATTAGTTATTTATGTATCGAATATGATCGAGATCGAATTCGGACCGTCTGAAAATCAAATAGAATCGAAACCGATTATTTCATTTCGGTCTCAATCATAATTTTTTAAGATCAATCTATTGCGATTCAATTCTAAAAATACTTCAAAATCGAATCAAATCAGATTGCGATCTACGGTAATAGGGAGGTTATTCGACCGAAAGAACGTGTGGTTAGTCACCTTTGTAGCAAACCGTCACCTTACACTAGTAGTGGCAAATGGACGGTTATGGGCGGACAAAAATGGATATGGATAAAATTGAACGGGTCAAAAGTGGGTCGGACATAATAATTTGGGCGGGTTTGGTCGGGTTAAATCCGGGCCGGGTTGGGTCAAACCCGGATCGGGTCGGGTTGACCCACTTTTTTTTTTTGGGAAAAATAATTATTATATAATATACAAATAAATAGGTATAATAATTTTGAAAAAATATATACAAGTAAATACTTGAATAAAAAAAATCTTTTAACTCTTTAGTAATTTGAGTTTTATTTTTGTAAGGGTTCAAAATCATTTTGACTCGCTAATGCCCGCCAACAAATTTTCTTATTGAATCGTTTAAATTATTTTGACCCACAAACATAATTAATGAAATTTAAATACATTATTTTGAATGAATTATGAATAAATTCATTCTTAAGAACTCATATATTAGACAAGCTCTTAAGATTAAACGATCAAAAAAGTCAACAAAGTTTACTAATTTACGCTGATATTCTATATTCAGAAGTACTTCTTTAGAGCAATCTGAATTCAAATTTTACAAGCCAAGCTATCAAAAATGTGAACACACATCTCAAGAAATGCTTACTGTAACTGAAGTGGCTTACAAGGAACAAATGATGAATCTCAAAAGTCAATAAAGAGATTATGAGATTGGCATTGTACTAATGTTCCATTTCGTGGTATGAACCCACATTCGGGAAACAAATCGAATTATATGGGAATTTGGTAAAAAAGATGCTATTAATTAGCAGAGGCAAACTTATGGGTCAAATATAATTTGAAGGGATTAAATATGAATTAGATTAAATATGGATTGGATTAAATGTAGATCGAATCAAATATGAGCGAATCAATATGAATTAGGCCAACTCATTATTTTTCTACTAAAATAAGTATTACAATTCGAGGAATATGTAAAAAAAATTCATATTTTACTCACAACTTTTAAAAATGAATATTATATTTGATTTGTATCTTTTAAAATTAGGCTTTATATTTGATTCCTAACTTTCAAATATGAGCATCATATTTAACTCATAACTTTGAAATATGAGTCCCATATTTAATTCATAACTTTTAAATATGGGCGTCATATTTAAATGACTGCGCTAATATGAATTGTTTTATTATTTGAACCACATTTTACCACTACTACTATTAATCAATGACTCTTGAATAAAAGTGCCAACCTAATTTTAATTAGGATCATTCTAGATGGACGCAAGTTTCAAATACATTTTTCAAACACTTCAAGTTCATATTGTTTGATTTTTATGTTTTACTTGTTAGAATTCAAAATATTAATTAATATAGAGAGGACGCGTTAATGTGTTTGAATTCTATGTGGAAATAAAATTATTCTTTCAAATATCAACCTTTTTAATTGAGTATGTTTAAGTACAAAACACCCAAACTTTATTGATATTTCTTCTACGTAGTGCTCTTGTGATCATACCAGTAATTTTGAAATCCCTTATACTTTTCACTTACCTTTTATATCAAATTTAAAAATTAGGATACTTCCTTGATAGCATATCATCTACTTAAATAATACAAAAGCATCATTCTAAATCACCATTGAAAATGTTTTCTCAACAATTATTTAGTGAATAAAAAATTGTTGACAACAGCTAAAGCAATCATAGTTTTAATACATTTTTTCCTTATATGGAGGTGCTAATGCGGTTGTTTAGAAGCCATGAGATTCAAACAAGCCCATTTAAGAGATTAGGTGGAAGCTAGAGCCTAGGCTTGCTTTGGGAAATAGAAAAAAGGAAAAAAAATATTTGTATTGAATTTACTCCATATGGACTAACTTGCAATGTGGTTACGCAATTTTATATAGGGGTGTTCAAAAAATCGACTGGATTGACGGACCGAATCAAACCGAGCCGAACCGACTTTTTTTCGATCTTTTTTCTTAATCGGTCCGATCTCGGTTTATTTTTTTGGAGGACCGACCTAGTCGGTCCGGTCCACGGTTTACAGATTCAAAAAACCTGTTAGGACTGACCCGGACCGACTATATATAAAATAATATATTTTTAGATACATATGTATATATATAAGATAAACAAATAGTGAAAATATTAATTTTAATATTTGATTAGTTTAAATTATAATTTAATCCAATACTAGTTTTGTTTTAATTGTAAATTTCGATATTTTTTAGTTTTTAATATTTGGAAAAAATAGACTCGGGTATATTTTTATTATTATAAATGATGTAATTCATTAATGTGAGGACCGACGGGTTAGACCGGACCGATCCTATAAAAAACCGAACCGACTAGGGTCGGTTAACCGACATTATCGGTCCGGTCTCGGTCCATTTTTTTAGAGGACCGACCAAGTGGGTCCTGTCAGAAAAAAATCTGAAAATCGATCCGGACCGGACCGCAAACACCCCTAATTTTATTTTATAAAATGCCACATCAGAATTAGAAATGTTCTGGAGATTGAACAAATAAGAAGTCAACAATTACCCTCCATATACAAAAATGCTATTGAACACGATTTTTTAATCGAAAATGTATTTATCAAAATAGATGAAAGATTTTTATTGATTTGTGTATGAAATTCACATCAATAAAAACAGAAAACTCTTCAATAACATACTGTCACCTTATTTTACTGTCGAAATTTCTACCAAAATTTCAGTTACGGTGAAAAGTCTCCCCTCCATATATGCAATGCATGTATATAGCCTAGGGCTTGCTCAAGAAGAGAAAAAAGGCAATAAAGGGTTTGTTAAAATAGGAAACACAATGATGTGTTTTGAAATATTTAGTACAAACGCATGATAGATTGAAATGTGCTATCAAAGTCAATGGCAAACTTTTTCAAGTATTCTTTTTTTTTTTTTTTGAACATCGTGCATCACCACTTACAAAAAACCATCAAAGCCAAGACCCACAGCCAAAACAACCGGCTGAAAATCAGAAAACAACCTATCTTAAACATTACATAGTATGTAATATTTAAATACTTTTTTGAATATTTTTTAATAAATTTTTTAATTTTTTTTACCTGAACATTGCATACAACCGAAAAGTAGCAATTATTATAATAATTTTTTGAATATTTTTTAAAAATATATTTCTTTTAAAGTTCATCATTAAATAAAGACACTCATAAAAAGAGTTTCAGTGAGGGTCGTTGTCGTTTTATTATTATCACTTCAAAAGTGGGTCTTAGCCCGGGGGTGCAGAAACAGTATATATATGTATAGGGATGAGGTGACTATATATATATAGGGGTGATGTGAATATATATATATATATATATATATGAAAATACTTGGGAACATTCTACTTTGTGAAATTTGTAGATATTTTATAAATGAGAAATAAAATAATCTTAGTGGGTAAAAGATTTACCATTCGAACAGTGAATAATGTAACTTTTAGTTATGTGAGATAAACTATTTCGTTAACGTATTGTATGGACGATACGGGTATACTATTGGAGAACGTAGATGGTGATTTTATGATTTCAAACTAGTTAGGCCCGGTAGCTTAGCTAGTGTGGATTAGATGTACGTTAAGCGTGCATAATAAATGAGAGGTGAGAATCTCATGTGAGAGTGTGATATCTAACATGCACATAATACTTGCTTCATTGCTGTTTTAAATACTTGCTAAATATTTTTAAAACATCAGGCTCTGACCTGTCTCTTTCATATCTTCTCTCTTTTGCTATATATATATATATATATGTATCATATTAGGTGCTCAGCCACAGGGATACTAGAACATGAGAGTTGGATTGTTTTACGTGTTGCAGCTGTTGTGAAAGTTGTAGGTCCTTGTAGTAGACGCCTCCATCATTTCCATTCAATTATCTAGACATCTCAGTTGGGGCATGTGTCGCCCATTCCTAGTTTTTATCAGAGTTATTATTCAGTTTACTTTACAGTTCTTTTAGTTGGATGGAATCTTACTATGAGTACGTGAATTTAGAATTTTGAGCTGGGAGTTTTACCCAGTCTTATTTATTATAGTGTTTGATCCATATTTAGTATATTCATGTGTATGATGAATGGTTTACATTTTCATAATTAAATAGAGAAATGGTTTAATTTGGTTATATGTAAAAAGAAAAAGATTTTTTACGCCTAGCTTAATTATATATTAGGTGATTAATATGTTTATAAGTTTTTTGATAGTCATGCTAAGAATGAACCAACTGAACATTCTATTTTAAATTTGGTAAAAGACTGATCACCCTATATTTTATTGGGCGGTGTGTCACAGGTGGTATCAGAGCATTAGGTTTTAGAGTCTTTTAGGATCTGTGCGGCTCATTACGTTTCAACGTAGCATTCTTTGATGTAGAGCCTTATGATAGAGTTGTTGTGTTCCCTTACGTATGCGGCTTACGTTCTCCTGCTGCGAATTATAATGGAAATGAATCATTATACAAAATTTTGTGTGATTCGAACACCGAACATATTAGGACGACCAGCGAGGACCGTAAGAAATGACTGCAGGAGAAGAAGCCCGACAGAAGACATAAAAATTTTGAGAATGTTGATCGTGACAAATGTCGCCATAAGTATTACTTAAACAAGTGATAATGAGATCGTCACTCGGGAACAGTAGATTCCAAGGGCACAGTCATAGATAACGGTGGAGTGATTTCAAGACCACCTAGTATAGTCGACAAGGGAGAAATCAGAGGAACTCTTTTGAAAACCATCAGTGAAGATGCGGAGAAGAAAGAGAGATAGTATAAAAGGCCAACGAAGGTAGAAAATCCGAAGGCAATTATGTAGAGTAGAGTGTGACAACACTCAGAATAAAATTTGGCGTTAAAGTTATAGCTCTTAGGAGCGACATAAAGTGATTAGAGTCAATCACCACGTGTAGAAAGGTGTTTGAAATTTAAAGAGAAATTTGGGTACGAGTTGACCGTGAGGTTTTCCATTCAATATTGTAATAGAGATGCAAGTGAAAATTTGAAACTTAGCATAGTATGTAAACTAGAGACCGATCGTGAGAGAAAGGTTGAATTGCATAATGAAATTTGTACCTGGCAGAAGGGCATAAATTATCCAAAGGGTCTATAGTTGATAAAGAACCCGTGAGTATAATACAAGCATGGATGAGAAATCCATCTAGGATGACTAATGTTGATGTCGTTAAGGTTTTACAATTACTAGTTATTGTAGTCTTTCCAGAAGAAATGATCCAGGAGGGTTAGAGAATCTGGCTGAAAGGCAAGACTGAACTTAATGGTGTTAGTGAAACATCACATGAGAGTGTACCCAATAGGGAACTCATTTAGATGATTTTCATTGATTAACTTCCTACAAAATGACGATGAAGTCAATCAGGGCTGTGGAGGCCAACCAGAGTTCCGAAAGGCCAGCGTAGCCAAAGGGACAACGGAAGAACAATTGTGAGTTAAGACTATCGGTCTGAGGGAAGGACATTACAAAATGGTCAGTGGGACTAGTGACGGGGAAGTGACTCGTGAAGTTTCCCCTATGAGAAGAGAGTAGGACTACAAGTGTTGAATGTGTCCATAATTGAGAAGTGAACTGATGAGATTGGAAATGGAAAACCATGCCAGTTAGGCATAATAACTGGAGGAGTGAGACTTCCAGCGAAGGAATTTGGGTCAAGAGAATTAGGCCTAGGAAATTTACAAATCGAGAGTGATGGGTTCAGGCTGGACAAGTGGAGTACTCGTTAAGAGAAGCATATAGTATGTCAGGGTCGACGGGGCCCGGGATGTAAACGGGAGTTCAGTAAAGCCATACTTGAGGCCTAGAGATTTTGGGCCAACGTTTCAATAATGGGCGTGAAATCCACATGATGGAATAAATTGTACACAATTAGAGGGGACAAACTATTGGATGAAATCCTAGATGTATAACTATTGCAAATGTTCATGGGTCGTGTTGTCATCCACGTGTTGAGACCCCGTGATTTGGCGAGACTGGTGAGGTTTTGCTTTTTCCTTGTGAATAAAGGATAAATTCTAGTGACATGGGTGTGTCACAACTTATATGTAAATTGGAAACCCTAAAACTCGCGTGCGGGTCGAGTTGAGTGGGAACGTTAGTTATAACAGTCTTGTTATAAACGTATTTCTCGTTGATAGGGAGCTTTTTGATGTCGCCCATGAGTGAACCGGGTGGGCCCTAAGGGTATATTTTGTTGTTATAATTTACTACTGCATTGAGTTAGCATTAGTAGAGTATATTATGGTAATGTGTAGTGATTAATTACCGTATGTTTGAACGATAGTAAATTTAGTGATATGACTATCGTGTCGCGTACTCCGGGGGGAGTAATTTTTATTTTGTGCGGCGCCACCTGAAATAAGGTTGACCCATATATGTGTATATATGAAACTTGCATGGTATTGTAGACCTCAGGGAGTAGGTTGTCAAGTTATATGTGATGTCGGTGTGTATGAATTTATTCTACTGATGAGACTTAGGATACATTGTGTTCTTTATCGAGCAGCGAAATATAGCTCGTTATATATTTATAGCGCCAAGTACTTGGGATAGTAAGAGCGCCATGCTTCATGTTACATTTTTAGGGTCATGAGAGTGGACGAGTAGACTTTTATGTCAAAATACAGATATCGTGGGAAAGTACATAGTATGGACTGAAGGCCTTACGGACCTCGACAACTGACTAGGTTAGATAGTAGTGTATCGGGGGGTTCCTTATTTGGATTTCGCTTTGTGAGACATCCCACGCATGAAACTAACGAACGTCGGGAGTTGGAGAGAAGTTTGGTCGATAGTACAAAAGTTTTGTACGTTGGTTATTGTACCTATAAAAAAATATAATTGAGAGTTGATAATTCCATTATGACTTAAGGCCAATAGAGTCGCCTAGTCTTAGTATCATTCTGAACAGAGAAATGATGCCATTGAAGGATTGAATAAGTTATGACTAGTGGGGTGGTTGAGGGCACCCCTATTACATCAGCATATCAGGTATGCGAGAATTGAAGTAAGAAAATTACATGTTAATTGTACAATGTTGCGCAAGGCATATGGTGTATAGGCGCCCTAGGTGATTGAATCAAGCAGTGGATTATGATTATCATGTGAATTCGATAACATGTAGTCAGGTAAGCTGAATCTTATTCCCTAAGATTTGTTATTAACTTACGTTTCAAGATTTGTGTCACGCGGTGAGGCAAAGTCACATGCATCAAGATTAGAAGTACATTCGAGAGAGTATAAAATGTATCAGGTTCCGAATAACGGTGGTGAAGGGTTATGATGTAGAGTAATATTGCAAGGTTAGTCTTGCAGTGGGTCACCTGACTCTTGGAAAAAGGGTGGACAATCTGAAACTAGTAGGGGCTTCTTCCACTAGAGAATGGGAGAGTATCCCCAAGGATCTTCTCATGTAGCTGAGATGGTGAGATTATAGGTACTGAAATACGATTGACTACGGCCTAATATCCACAGAGGGATGGGCAGGACAAGCGGTCTAATCGGATGTAGAAGAGCAAATTTTATGTGCACCCTTAAATCTTCGGGGACGACGAGAGTAGTACTTCCACTAGTGGAGTTGTGTTCAATAACTCCTATAAATTCATATTTGGGCAGAGTGCTAGTAGAGGTATGCACGATGAACTTGGTTGTTGTCCTATTTGATAGTTAGAGGTGGGGGACCAGCTATAATTGCAAATATCGGAGAAGAGTAGTGATTATCATGTATATTGTGTGTGAAATATATATGGCACAATTAATTTACTCGTACGAACGACACGAGATGAGGTCGTATGTATCCGAAAGGAGGATAAATCTACTAAGGGGCAATAGTAGAAGGCTATATAGGGAATATCTAAAATAAAGTTTAAGTAATCAAACTTAAGCGGTAAGGCTTAGGCAAGAGCCTATATGACAGGGTAACCTGGAGTTTAAAACAAACACATGTGAAGTGTTCATTATTAATGGTATTTGATAACGTACTATATGGGTGGTACGGATTAGCTTACTTGGGAGCGTAACGATGCGATGCGCAATATTTTTACAGCGTTGTCTGTTCCTGGTATACTTTTTCCGAATTTCGGGATGAAATTTCATTGTACGGAGGGAAGTATGTAACACCGTGTATTTTTTATGATTTAAATAATTATGTGATTAATTATTATTGTGGGAATAAGTATGTGATTAATTATTATTGTTGGATTAATTAAATTAAAATGTGAGAAATTAATTTTTTATTAATACGGATTAAAATAATTACTAATTAGCGTGCCAAGGGTTAATACTTATTGTTGAGAATTATTGAATATTACTGTGTGATATGTAATATGGAATTATGAAATTTGATAAATTTTCGAGAGTCAAATATACGGCAGTTTGGTATATTAAGTCGGGACACGTGTGTGAGTCATGTCGGAACTAATTGAATGCAATATAATGGTAAATTATTTTTAAAGAACTCGTATGGTAATTTCGAATGCGCCGTTGAGTTCAGGAGGGTCGAGATAATCAGAAAACTCTACTCGGGTATTTTATTTGGACTTCGGGAGATTTTAGGCCAAACTGGCGCCCCGTAGGGGTAATTTTGTAATTTTAATATTTGGAGAAACAAAATGGACGAAAATTGGGAGTGTATTATATCAGCTTTTTGGGAGATATATGGGCTCACAATCACAAAACTCAAGAGAGAGTCATAGAGAGAGAAAATCCCAAAGAGCCAAAGCCTTTCGGCATCATCTTCCACTACTGTGACTCCCATCGCGTAGATCGCAAAGAGAGGAACGCATCTATACCAACATCACCAACGGATTAGACCATCATATTCGAGGCAAGTGTTTATTACTTACGTGTTTTAGTAATAATTGTGTTCATGTTAGAGTAGGTGATTACCCATCAATTTATGAGAATTAATTTTGATGGAAACTTGATGATTTGGTTAATTTTGGGACTGAAATTTCAAGAGATTAAATCCCTTCATGTAAATAGGATTACATTCACGAATTTATGATAATTTTTCATGAACAAATCTGGGTTTAATTTGGAGTTATGCTCTAAATTTAAGAACTAGGGTTCTTGTTAAATAAATTATGGAGTTTATGTTTAATTGATGTATTGTGAAGATTTAATGATTCTAGGTTGTTAGAAATCATCTAAATATGTTAGAGCATCAATTGGAATTGTTGTTTGGGAATTTGGGATTGAACAGTAGAGGTTTTAGAGGTGTAAATGGTGGAAAAATGTTGAAATTTTGGAGAAGACGAGACAGGAGGTCTCACGCGAAGTCGCGCGAAGGTCGTTCGCGCGAGATAAGGATCTCGTGTAAAGTCATTTGAACGACATGTGGCAGTCGTTCGAGCGACAACGCTTCTGGTTCGAGTGACAGGACTAAAGAAATTTTGAAAATTTCCATTTTTACCCCAAAAATAAGTTACGCAATAAATTTGGGTGAGCAAACTGCTATTCGATGGACTTAGCCTAGTGCTGAATTTTTAGGAAGTATTTGGAAAATAATACTTTAAATAATTGGAACGGTATGTTGGCCTTGGACATTACATGAGCGATCGTAATCGAATTAAATATATCATACGTAGCAAGGTTCTAAAAAACGCGGGGCGTGATCAAGGCGTGGAGGCCAAGCCTTAAGCCTTAGAAGCCTAGGCGGGCCTTGGCGTAAAAAGGCGTGAAAAGGCGTTTAGGTCTTTTTAATAGATTTTAATATTTTTTAACCATAACAAGGCTATTAAAATACTAAAATTATACATATCACAAAAATATGTCTGAATATTTGCAAATAAAAATACTATTTGATTATTTTGGATGAGATAATGGTCCGGTTTGCAAAAAAATCTTTAAAAGGCGATATCGTTTCACTAAATCATTGTTGTTTTTAGAGAAAAAGTATGCCTTAAGGGTTTTACCAAGCATAAGGCGTCAAAATCTTAAGGCGGGGCGTTTCTCCCAAGCCTCAAGCCTAGGCGTGCCTAGGCGGGTTTTTTAGAACAGTGATACGTAGTGATGAGATTAAAATACGTATGAGAAGTATATACTTAGGTTGGGTGAATACCTATGAATTTTAAATTGGATGTGTCTATGCCTATTATATGCTATGATTGTTAAATGTAGTAATGGGTGATAACCCTGGGGTACAAGAATATTATTGCTAAGTGTACCAATGGGTGATAACCCGGGGGTACAAGAATATGATTTTTAAGTGTACTAACGGGTGATAACCCGGGGGTACAAGAATATTATTGTTAAGTGTACTAATGGGTGATAACCTGGGGGTGCAAGAATATGATTGTTAAGTGTACTAATGGGTGATAACCTGGGGTACAAGAATTACATGAGTTATAGTAATCGAATTAAGTATACCATACGTAGTGATAAGATTAAAATAGGTATGAGAAGTATATACTTAGGTTGGGTAAATACATATGATTTTAAATAGGATGTGAGTATGCTTATTATATGCTATGATTGTTAAGTGTACTAATGGATGACAACCCGGGGGTACAAGAATTATTATGGATGGGGGCGCTAATGGGTCTTAGCCTAGGGGTGCAGAAACAGTATGTATATGTATAGGGATGAGGTGACTATATGTGTGTGTGTGTGTGTGTATATATATATATATATGAACTTGTGAATATCCCTACTGAGTGAAACTGGTAGATATAGTGATAATAATAAAATGCTTTGCCGCAAGTGGTGTTAACCTAAGTGTGCAAGATTAGTATATATATATATATATACATGAAAATACTTGGGAACATTCTACTTTGTGAAATTTTTAGATATTGTATAAATGAGAAATAAATAATCTTAGTGGGTAAAAGATTAACCATTCGAACGGTGAATAATGAAACTTTTAGTTATGTGAGATAAACTATTTCTTTAACGTATTGTATGGACGATACGGGTATACTACTGGAGAACGTAGATGGTGATTTTATGATTTCAAACTAGTTTGGCCCGGTAGCTTAGCTAGTGAGGGTTAGATGTACGTTAAGCTTGCACAATAGATGAGAGGTGAGAATCTCATGTGAGAGTGCGATATCTAACATGCACATAATACCTACTTCATTGCAGTTTTAAATACTTGCTAAATATTTTTAAAACATCGGGCTCTGACCCGTCTCTTGTATATCTTCTCTCTTTTGCTATATATATACGTATCATATCAGGTGCTCAGCCACAGGAATACCAAAACTAGAGAGTTGGATTATTTTACGTGCTGCAGGTGTTGTGAAAATTGTAGGTCCTTGCAGTAGACGCCTCCATCATTTCCATTCAGTTATCTAGACATATCAGTTAGGGCATGTGTCGCCCATTCCTAGTTTTTATCAGAGCTATTATTCAGTTTACTTTACAGTTCTTTTAGTTGGATGGAATTTTACTATGAGTAAGTGAATTTGGAATTTTGAACTGGGAGGTTTTACCCAGTCTTATTTATTCTTATGTTTAATCCATTTTTAGTATATTCATGTGTATGATGAATGGTTTACATTTTCATAATTAAATAGAGAAATGGTTTAATTTGGTTATATGTAAAAAGGAAAATATTTTTGACACCTAGCTTAATTCTATATTAGGTGATTAATATGTTTATAAGTTTTTCGACAGTGATGCTAAGAATGAACCAACTGAACATTCTGTTTTAAATTTGGTAAATGACTGATCACCCTATATTTTATTGGGTGGAGTGTCACACTAACCGCTAACGTTCAATTATTTTCCCATGTTATTTATATATATAACCTCCCAAATGTTTAAAAAAATGAATAATACTAAGATAATCCTTTTTTCTAACCCTGCTGACTTATTAAACACACATTGGGTAGTATTTATAATTCACATGGGTCCACTTAAAATATCATTCAATGTGTGTTTGACACATCAATGTAATAATAAAAACGGGTCACGAAAAAGGATTTCCTTAATATTACTAATATATATATATATATATATATATATTCTCAAGCCCCATTATTGCTTATAAAAGGAAATAAAAGACCCACTTTCTACCACTGTTCTAAAAAACCCGCCTAGGCACGCCTAGGCTTGAGGCTTGGGGGAAACGCCCCGCCTTAAGATTTTGACGCCTTATGCTTGGTAAAACCCTTAAGGCGTACTTTTTCTCTAAAAACAACAATGCTTTAGTGAAACGATATCCCCTTTTAAAGATTTTTTTATAAATCGAACCATTATCTCATCCAAAATAATCAAATAGTATTTTTATTTGCAAATATTCAGACATATTTTTATGATATGTACAATTTTAGTATTTTAATAGCCTTGTTATGGTTAAAAAATATTAAAATATATTAAAAAGACTTAAACGCCTTTTCACGCCTTTTTAAGCCAAGGCCCGCCTAGGCTTCTAAGGCTTAAGGCTTGGCCTCCACGCCTCGATCACGCCCCGCGTTTTTTAGAACCTTGCTTTCTACCAATTAAGCATTACCCAATGTAAGAGGGTAGATTGACTAGGGTCTGGTAAGATACTGAAACGAGTGAGGCGTGGCCCACTTCAATTAACTCTGCCTCCAATGTCTTCAAGAGTTTCTAGAGCAGCACCTGGTAAAACCTTCCCTTTTTGGTGATAATGGAATCAACGCTAGAACCGCCTCCTGCAAGAACATGAACTTCATAACGATAATAGCAACTTTTCTCAAGAGGATCTCCTGAGAATAGTGGTTGTCAGTATGGGAGTGAAGAAACAAGCACTTAGAATTTAGAGAGAGAGTAAGGAGAGAATACTAGGTGGTCTGGTATGATACTGACAGAGTAACGGTATGACTTGAGTTTCTGATCTGTGATTTGACCTCACCAATGATCCTATTTATAGGTGGACATGGGGATGGTTTGGGCCTTTGGGGTTCCAAAATTAAGAGGAAAAACTTAAAGGGACAAGATCTGCAATGTACTTTTCGTCCCTACTAGGTTTATGGGCGTTTATAGTACATGCATCTAGGGCATAATATACCGGGGCAAGAATAGCCTATCCCCAATCATTTCCAGCCATGTCATCCAGGTTGTGTAAATAGCTGGCCCAGTCCACAAATACCGTATTATGGTCGGTGGGAAAAAATATTGAGCTTATGGGATATATGAGGATGCGATTTGATTGATGGTCGCTAGTCTCTCAGTAGTTTGTTCTTTTCTATGTAACGTGTACTCTTTGAGCATTCTACATGAAATATTCTATCCTTTATAGTGGGTATTGCCCATTCTGGAAAAATATAATTCTAGTATTTCATCCACAGTATAAGTATCTGATGTAAGGAATGGGGGCAAAGTTTAACTCATTCCAATTAGAATTCCTAAAAAGTTATATTTAGCAAAAAACAGTTACAGTTACGAAAAAAAAGAAACATGCATAAAAAAAATGCCATAATTTTTAAATATATACATGTGATATGCAAAAAATCAAATGGGGTAATTTCCAACTCCACGTGAAGAAGGTAAAACATGTGTGTTATCTCTGGCCACCTACTAATTAGGGCACCAGTCACTTGGATATCGGAGATAGAAAAATATTTATAAAACAAATGACTAAACCCAAAATTATCTATCGTGTGTGGCAATTCAAAAATGTTGGAAAATACCATATAAACTTCGGTTGACCTGTGGTTACTACCTCTCATGATGAATTGACTATTGTTAGCATGTGTTGTTGGATCAATTATCATGTCTCGAGGATGAGGTGTATTGTCGTACAACCTCAATAAATTTTGATACACTTGTAGGCTATTGGGTGCCGGAGGAGGGTTTTCATTTAGTTTTGCAACTTTTAAACACTATCTCCTTTGAACTCCAAACATGATGTAACATAAAAAAATGTCATCTAAATAATAAATGTTTCAAAAATGGAAATATAATTTGGAAACATATTAAATAATATTTGGAAAATGAAATGTGAAAATTATATCTGAAAGGAAAATAAATTGAGAGGAGGTTTTTTCCCGGGGGTGGGGGTTGAGAGTTTTTTGGAAGAATGTGGTGGAAATAGAGGGGTTACTTTTGCAATTTATATTGATAAGTTAAACGGTAACTTTGTCTTTATGACCATGGTTGTTCGGGTCAATTTAAGCGCACCTCGACTAATTCTATTGGAATAAAGTTAATGATCAGGTAAAACCTCTTGTAGTCTTAAGAGCACTCGAACTCGTGATCATTGAGGAGAAAATCCAATGCCTAATCAGCTGAGTTAACCCTCAGAGTTGTTAAACGTTAACTGACATTCGGAACGTTCACTGATGGAAATCTGAGGGAAGAATGTCTACCTGCTGGGTGCTAAACGGTTTCGCACCCAAGGTGGACCCCATTGCCAGCCAAGTGTTGGTCACTAATCTGTTCCCCGGCCAATCCATTTTTACATTGTCTAGTTTCCTCTATAAAAATGGAGAGATAAATGTATACATTTCCAACGTTTTGCATTATCCCCTTGTGGATGGCCTTATACAAAAGTTGCCATCAAGGACAATTTTTTGTGACAACTTCCGTAAGATTGTAAGTTTTCTTGCTTGACAAATAGAAGAAACAAAAATTTATTTGAATTAGAGTTGGTTCGAATCTACGGCGGAACTAAGAGAGGGCTTGGGCGGACAATAGCCCGAGTCAAGTCAAGAAAAATTTAATTTATTAGTGTAAACGCAACTCAAAATAATTACCTTGCCCACTCCAAAATATTAATCCATTTAACTTTAAGTGATCAACATTTTTATTCCAACAAAGGAGCTCACCCACTTAATATTATAATTCTATAATATTAATTGTTAGGTATATATAAAATTGTTAATTAATATTATTTTTAAAATAATTATTTGATAAATATTTAAAAATAATTTCAAAAAAAATCAATTCAAAACCTTTCGTCCCCAAACACCCGAAAATCACTATTAAATTAGCCAATCCGAATGTAAAATCCATACTCATCCAAATGGCCTAATCAAAATGTGGTTGCTCAGATATATAGCATAACGCCACCTCAGTATTAGACAAGTTCTAGAAATTGAACAAAGAAGAGAAGTCAACAAATATATAATATACCAATGTAGAGAGTGCTTTCTTAAGAAGAAAAGTCACTAAAGGAATTGTTAAAAAGGACTCACAATGATGTATTTTGAGTTGATTTATATTTTGACTTTGCCAAATAAACCCGAAGACCAATTTTATTGACTAGGCATCAACTGTAGACTTTACTGTACACTACTTGGATTTTAAGTTTAAAACTTAGTTCTTAAGTCTTCAACCCCACACCCACTCTTTGGGTTAGAGACTTTGTAAATTTACAATTTATTATAATATGTATTTTGGAAATAGGACAATAAATATTTTATTTATAACTTTAATCTTTATTTTTTAATAAAGCTGCTAGCGCGGACCCATATTCATAAAACGTCAACCAATCACAACATGCCACGTGTCCCTTTAATTTGAAAATAAGAACTAAAAATGAAAACAAATTATTTATTATCTTATATCCATAATCAATATTATTTTAAGTCCTAAAATTACATAATCCTATAAAGAATCCACCTTTCAAAGAAAACCTTTATCGTTGTAAAAACTATAAAACAGCAAGAGGATGTGCTGTAGTCCTACACATACAATTACATAAAACTGGTATGCCTCATCTAATATTATTTAAAAACCCATATCATTTACTTTTCTGGTTTTGTAATATTTTATTGTGACCCTAATATATTTTATATCATCAAATTTTAAAAAATATGGAATGATTTAAATAATAAGTTAGACATAAAACTTAAGTGTCTCGCTCGTGCAGAATTAATACAAATATTTATGTGTCATTTGTACGAACATCCACACACACACACACACACACACACACATATATATATATTGGGAAATGTGATTATCGTTTTGACCGGATTTAGATGAGTTTTAGGTTCTTGTGGGTTTTAGGTTTGAATGAGTCATGGAGACTCTAGCTATTGTACCTTTGTTGGCGAAGGAACAATTTTAAAAAGTCAACAAACCCAAGTTTAATATTTTTGTGACCAATAACCTAAATAATATCTAATTATTGTTGGTAATGAAGTGTGAAATCTATACATGAGAGAGTTTGGAAAAAAAAAATTATTTATAAGAAAGTGGCATTACCATGTATGGCATTTTATATGAATATTAAAACATTATTGTCTCGTTTTATAGACATATAAAAACTAGTGGATGTGCATGTCATTGCATAGATATAGTTTTCTAGCTTTCGTGCATGCATCACCCGCATTTTGATTTTATAACCCTATTAAATCATTTTATAGTTATAAAATTTAGGAGTGAAAATGTAATTTCTTAAATCAAAATAAATATCTATCAAATTAAAATGAAAATAATTAGTCTCATAATTAACGAAATTTAAATGGAGAAGGTTATTTAAATTTAGGACTCGCGCTAGGAAATTTAGTAACAACTTATAACCGCTAGTAGTAATTAGTCATATTTTAAATCCGTGAGTAAATTCAGTATATTTTTACTATATATATATATGGGGGGAAAAGCCGTAATTGTGAACTAGAGCATATCGTGTACATGACTATGCCCGGGAAAAAAGGTAGGTATAAAATTATAACTAAATAATAATGTAAAACAAATAAGTAAAACTTTTCTTACCCTAAATGGTGGCCACTTGTTCCATGCATCCTTGTATGCAGATCCTAATGTAAATGTTTAGAATTCATGAGATTCACTCTCTAGAGGAACCCATTTAAGAGACTTATGTGGCAGCTAGAGCCTAAATTCTTTGATAAAAAGAATGAAACAAAAATTCATTTAAACTGAAGTTCCTCCAAATGGACTAATTTGGATTGTGGTTACTAGCATTTATAGCATAAAGCCACCTAAATATTGCAAGTTTTAGGGATTGAACAAAGAAGAAAGTCAACAAAAATATTTCATGCTTAATGTAGAGTGCTTGCTTAAGAAGAAAAGTCAATTTAAGAAGAAAAGTCAATTAAGGAATTGTTAAAAAGGACCCACAATAACTATTTGAGTTGTTTTATTTTTGACTTTGCCAAATAAACTCTTGGACTAATTTTATTAAATAGGCCACTATGTCAATAGTAAACTTTACGGTACACTACTTGTACTTGGATTTAAGCCTAAAACTTAGTTCTAAGTCTTCAACCCCACGCCCACTCTTTATGTTATTGGCCACATATATATTACACACGGGTTTGTTGACTTTTTGAATGGGTTCTTTTACCAAAAAAGGTAAAACAGCTAGAGTCTCCAGGACTCATTCCAAGCTAAAGCTAAAATTTGAGGTATAAATTTTAAAAGGGCACGAAAAAATGATACAGAACGAAACGAAACGAAATTGATTCGAAATTAACACGATGTTTCGTATTTGTGTCGTGAACGTATCGTGTTTTTTTTACACGAAGTCGTATCGTATTCGTGTCTTAATTATGAGTTGTGTCGTGTCGTGTTATCTTGTTTTTTAGATCTGAAATTTAAGAAATTATGGTTGTCGTGGCGTGGCGTGCTGTGTTATTTTTTATTCGGGTCGTGTTCGTGTCAACTAAAAAAAACACGAATTCGTGTCGTGTCGTGTCGTGTCGTGTTCGTGTCCGAAAAAATCTTGTCGTGTCGTGTCGTGTCGGACAGAAACACGACCCGTTGACTCGAATTGCCACCCCTAGATAAAACCGACGAGAACCTCAACTCATCTAATTATGGTTAACACCATAATATATTTTTATTGATTTCTGCAGCAATTACATACTCGTATGTTAGGTCTATTTTACTATTTAAATCATGGGTTCTATAATATATGACTTATTAAAATCTCAAAATTAGTAAGGACGGTTCTGACAGATATTTAATAGAAAATAGATACTTATGTGTAGCTCTGATATTTACTATTTTGAAGCTCAAAATATGTGCCCTAAGAGCATATATTCTTATTTTCCTTAAATCATTTGATCATTTTTTTAAAAATTGTTTTAAATTTAATGTTATAAAATATATATGGGACTAAATAAACTAATCACAAAACCAAAACTGTTAAATAATATGGTTTTTCAAAAAATTATATTAGATGTAAGGCGTAACAGTTTTACGTCATTGTATGTCGCACATCCATTGTTATTTTATACTTTTTACGACAATAAAATTTTTGGAGTGTGAAATATACAGATAAAATGAAGGTATGAAGATGAAGATCGAAGATGAAGTGGTGAGCATATCAAACACATAAGAGACAAAGTTTTTTAAAGTGGTTCGGCTGTTGAAAAAAAGCCTACATCCACTGTTATTTTATTTTCAGGGGTTTACGAGAGCACAACATGGTGTAGAGAGAGAGGTAGAAAGATGGAATGAATTGCTTGCTAAGGATGAATTAGTTGCCCCTTTCGCTAAGGGAGATGATGTATTTATAGTGATGGGAGTCCAAGAGATGGAATGTCTTTATATATTCAGACATTCACATCTATTTACAACAAATATGACTGTTGGCCTTCTAGGGTTCAATGTCTGTTGGTGAGTCTTCTCTAATAGCTTTTGATCTTCTGCATGGTTCGACTTCTTTAGGGTTGGTTGGCCGGTACGCTGACCAACTCTCCTTGGGTACCGACCAACTCTCCTCGAGAGTCGATCAAGTGTCTTCTATGCCGAGCAATTATGAATATTGCCATGTAGGATGACATGTGTCCATTTCTTATTGGTCCACGTAGATGGTTATTTTTGGAGTCAACAGAAGCACCCAATACTCCGTGCTTGATGGTTTACTGAGAGGATGGAGTATTTATTATGAAATGTTGCTCGGTGCTTGTGCATAATGAGATTATTGACTTGTCTTCTTGATTTTTTCAACATATGAGTGGCCTATATCTTGGACGATGGATGATGCAGGTTGATCGATGGTTGCATTAGATTTAATCTGTCTTTTGAGGAACTCGGTTCAACAAACGAACGTGAGCTATGTACCACCCCCGAGAATTTAGATGTAGCAATGTCATAATTTGCAGTTTGTGGCTTGTCATAATCTTCAAGTGGGTTGGTCGACTAGTTAGCCGACCAACTGAGTGTTGACTGTACGTGTTTGATATTTCTGATTTCTGCTCTAATCTGTTGACTTGCTGATATAAAGTGTTAGCTTTTGAACCCAATTCTACAATCTGATTAGTGTCGAACTAGTAACGCACTCTGAAACATTTACACATAAGTACAAATTCTTCTTCAGTGTTGGTCGGGACAGCAGTAGTGGAGATCCTAGTGCCGTAAATGCTAAATCTGACTCTTGAACTTCAATAGCATGTGCATAATAACTCCTGGATGATGATTAGTTAATGATATATCTTATTCTGTTATGATTTGGAGTTGAATCTGATGCTCGACTGATACTGCATGATATTATCATACTGTGCCACTGAATGAATAATTAATTATGTTGTAAAAGCCCCCAAGTGTGGAATATGAGCTCTGAATACTTTCTTGGCCTTGAAGTATGTTGGTCTTGCTAGAAAAGATAACGCTGAGGAAATTTTTTAAGAGCTTTGCATGTTTTTCATTTCCATAATGTCCTGATGTAGCCATAGAAACAATTTGATGATCTTGCTGATCAAGTAATTTTGGTTGAGTAAAACTGCTTTTAACATATAGTCCAATTAGGAATCTGATTATGATATGTGCCATTAATTAGCGTATTCCCAGTTGGGCTATGGAGACTGAATAATAATAATGATGCCTGAGCATTTGTTGGGACTTAATAAAATGATCCAATAATGAGCATGATTGAGCATAATACATAATTTGCATTGAATATCCATGCTAGTGAGAAATCCATATCCATAATAAAAGTGCTGAGAAATCCAGATAAATAATAAGAGTGTCGTTCATTTGCTGGGCTTAAAGAGAAATTCAGATAAATAATAAGAGTGTCGACCATCTGTCGGGCTTAATGAGAAATTCAGATAAATAATAAGAGTGGGGATCGATTGATCCTGCATTGTTAGTAACAAGCATGATACAAAGTTATTTAAATGAATGAATGAAATTTGATTAAGTTATCTTATAAATCTTTGTATGTGAATGGACCGCCTTCTGTAAATCTCTGTATATGAATGGATCGATGATTTGTCAACCTCTAATTTTGGATCGACGATTTGTCAGTATGTAGTTTTTCACCGGTTCTATTGACACCCTTAGGTTTTACCTAAGTATCGTACCAATTACCAATGTATCACCATGGTTCTTCTAATGTACCTAAATTTTAGGTAGTTACATTAGTTAGCTTGGTTCCCAGGCGTATGTGGAACATTTTTCCATCCTTTAGCCCAGTTTAGATAAACATTTGTCATTCGGGTCTTCATCAACCAAGCATTTGGGACTTACAATTTTGCCTTGCATGGGTTTTATGTGTTGACAACCAACTTTGTTGGTGTCTTTATTGATACCGACCAACATTTTGTTAGTGATTTTTTATGCCAACCCACATTTGGTTGGTGGTTGCTCATGCCGACCAACATTTTGTTGGTGGTAAAATATAACGATTGCTGCAGATCTCCTCAGAGTTGAATATATGATAATAAATATTCTGTCGAGCTCCATTATGAGATGAATATAGAATATACATCCTAATAGATATGAAGAATGATTCATGATTGAGCATATATCAGAGCAATAATAAAATCAATAATGCCTCGCTGAGGCAAAATTTCATAATGCCGAGCAATGATAATATTTTCCAGAAGTTTAAGATAGTGGTCGAGTACTTTGTCGGGACTGAATCTTATACCTGTGAAAATTAATAAATTGCTCGAACATCTGTAGAGGCTAAATCAATTAGTCACAAGAATAATTTAGTCAGCCAATCAACATATGATATGTATTTGACCGGGCAATAAAAATATCAAAACATAAAATATATGTATCTGCTCTAAAATTGGGGCAATATTAATTTTAAAATAATAAGTTTTTAAGTCGCCTATGTGTCACGTGAACAAATTTTTTATCATATGTATATCATATAAGGTTTAATTCAGAATTTTTGCAACATTATTTGCAATCCCAACAAATACTAAAAATAAGTTGGTTTTCACAAAATTATTTTAGCACGTTGTATTGTTTTTTATCAACAATTGTTAAAAAATCAAAATTAGTTGGGGTAAGAAATTAAAACTTTAAGTGCTTATATTGACAAAGTCAAATTGGAAAAACCATTTGTTTGTCAATTTTATTTCTGGCCAAAGCCTGCTGCTGACCAGTTATGGGCTAGCTCCCGACGTAGGTACCGAAATCTTATCACCGACTAAAAATAGGTTCTATGGGAACTCGCCGAACATCAAAATAGGTAACTCTGACCAAGGCTAGGTTAGTGTTGGATAGTCGTCGACCAGCAATAGTTATCACCGACCAAGGATCAGGTTCTGTTGATCAATAAAAATGGCCCGCTGAGCAAACCAAAATTGGTCGAGCATTTTTGTCGATATGTTCAACTTCTGGTATAGAAAAAAAAATCTATCAATAAAATGTCTCCGACGAACAATAGTATCGTGTCGTTGACCAGAAATAGCAGCACCCTGTTCAAATGTTAAACACATAAGACATGGGTATGATGTCGACGATCAACGACTACCTGTGGATGTCGATGTACTGTTCTTGTTTGTCAGATGACCTATAGTAATATGACGATGTTGGTCGAAAATAACATTGGGGAAAGTATGTTGCTAACCAGAAGAAGTTTATGCAGACAGTGATGAGATTAAAACAGATCACATCGTCTGATTTGATCCACTATGATGATATTTTCTTGAGAACGCCATACAAAAATGCCTCAAAGCGTTGTGACAAAATTCGATATAAAGTCCATGTGTTGTTCGCAAACCCACCGGATTATGTGATCTGTTGGGATAAAATTAGATGGTCCGTTTACTCACCCAACGAATCTGATGAGACATGATCAACGAATGCAGTAAAATTAAAAATTAACCCAAAATTAGATTTTGGCAAAGAATTGTTTCTACTAGCTGTGAATCCATTGACGATTAGAACACATAATCCCAGCTATTTGGCTATGTTGGTGCTCTGTATCACATCTCAGATACCACGAATTTATATTATCTGATTGCATTCAACACTGATTATTGAATCAAAGAAATTTCCATCCAAAATTTATGACCTAAGCTTCATATCGAGGCGGTTCTTTCAGCTAATTACGACAGACAATTATATACTTTTCTTCGATTGCAGAAAGTATCATATATAAATACGATCAAGTAATATCAGGTATTCATGAGTCATTGAAGACATCTCAAAATAAACAATTAAGAATTTGACACGGTTATGCAGACTCACATATGGATAAAATTGATCGTATCAACACAATTACATAATATGATTATTTGTGCAGAGAACATAGTTTTTCTTGAAGAGAGAGAAAATGGATCTGATTCAATCCATGTTAAGATCGGATCTACATAAGAAAAAAAACATATATTTTTATACATAAAAAGTTTATGATGAGAACAATTATCACTCAATAACGAAATTATCTGAAATTTACACAGTTGGCAAATGAATTGAATTTGAATGGTCACTTTATCAATACTAGTAAAATGAAATGGGGTGTATATGGAAGATACATAACCGTTCCCAACGTTTTTCCCTATTATAAAGTTTAAACTTGGGAATCAAGTAAAACATTATGATTATGAAATTTACTCTTTTACAGATTACCAAATATGAATTGATATAACACTTACGAATATAAAATCATGATTGAATCAAAAGATGTATGGACAACATATAATTGATTATAGGCAAGGATAGAGAAAACTTAGGTTATGATGATGATCTTCATCTCTTCTAATAATAATGAAATAATTCTTGCGTCGAATTTCCACAGACGACGCCAATCTGTTGATGACTAGAAATAGGATCCATGTTATATTATAGGCATCAACAATAGATAAAATGAAGGTATGAAGATGAAGTGGTGATCATATCAAACGCATAAGAGACAAAGGTTTTTAAAGTGGTTCAGTTGTTGAAAAATGCCTACGTCCACTGTTATTTTATTCTCAGGGGTTTACAATATCACAACATGGTGTAGAAAGAGAGGTGTGTTGAGAGAGAGGTAGAAAGATGGGATGAATTGCGTGCTAAGGATGAATTAGTTGCCCCTTTAGCTAAGGGAGGGCCTTTGTTATAGTGATGCGAGTCCAAGAGATGGAATGTATTTATATATTCAGACATTCACATCTATTTACAATAAATATGACTGTTGGCCTTCTAGGGTTCAATGACTGTTGGTGAGTCATCTCTAATGGCTTTTGATCTTCTACATGGTTCGACTTCTTTAGGGTTGGTCTGCCGGTACGCTGATCAACTCTCCTTGGGTGCCGACCAACTCTCCTCGGGAGCCGACCAAGTGTCTTCTATACCGAGCAAGTATGAATATTGCCATGTAGGATGACATGTGTCCATTTCTTATTAGTCCACGTAGATAGGTAATTTTTTGTGTCAACAATAAACATGACAAATTTTGAATTATAGTATTTATAAGAAAGTGACATTACCATGTATGGCATTTTATATGAATATTAAAACACGATTGTCTCATATATTTATAAATATAAATATATGATCTAGTAGATTAGCGTATCATTGCATGAATACAACTTTCAAGCATTCGTTCCACACCCACATGTTGTGCTTACAACCCTATTATGTCATTTTTATAGTTGTAAAATTTATTTATTAAAGTGTAATTTCTTATAACTAAATAAATTATAATAAAATTAGTCACTTTCATAATTCACGGAGTTTAAATGAAGAATGTTCTTCAAAATAAAATAGAACAAGCATAAGGTACAAGAAGTTATAGTTTTGTGTCATTATACTCGTGCCTGCGATGCATCTTCCTTTAATCTATAATTTTGTAAACTATCAGGGTCGGACCTGAGATTTGAAATGTTCGAGGCGAACTCTTAAATTGGGGGTCCCATATTTAATAAGAGATTTTTTTATTAATTCATAAATTGTACTATTTTTTAAACCAAAAGGATACCGACTTATTTCTCCGGAATTGTGACAAGTTTAAATGTTTGTATGCTCAATTTTCAACAGATTATTCTTGGGATGATTAGAAAATGTCGGTATAAATATATACACACATAAAAAAATTTGGGGCCCCTAAAATGCATAAAAAATCGGGGCCTCGAGACGGCTGCCTCTCTCGCCTCCATTCTAAACCAACCCTATAAACAATAAGAGTTGTATTTATGAAAATAAGGTATACAATATAGTTATAAACTAAAGTGACTAACAAAGTCTTAAATGAGACAGTTCAAATTAAAGTGGGAAGGATTGTGATCTAATAATAACAAAGTTATTAATGTAGAGGTGGCGCTTATTGGGGTTGCGTTTTGGTAGATTTCAATCAAAAATGGCCCTTCGACAAAAAACCATCCTTCCCGATTGTGATTTCGTATTTCAAAAAAAGATAGTTTTGCCCAAATTGGAAAAATAAAAATTGTGAAAATTTTGGCAAAAGTCGAAATTGGAAATTTTAAAAAAAAATTAAAAATCATTAAATATCATAAAAGATATTAAAAAATTGGAAAATATTGAAAATTTCTTGATCGTCATATATTTCGAAATGTGGGTGCCTCAGAAGGGATCGGGGGAATGCGGATGCCTCGCGCTAAATTAATATAACATAATATGGGAATGCGGGTGCCTCTGAAGAGAGAGAGGTCGGTCACATTGAAAGTTTGATGCATGCGGAACTCTACGAGCAAATAAATCTAATAGGCATTAGCCCCATAACTCCAGATTGCGTAAAGCCACCCAAAATGTCTCATCTGAAGTTTGTCCTTTGCATTGGTGACGAGCTTTCTGGACATAAGTCATAATCAAATCACTAGGTTAAAAAACCACGGGAAGTTTATGAGCATCGACATGATCTTTTTGAGATGCGTACCTACTTTGAGGGAGGGAATGAACATCATCCTGAATGGCCATCAACTGGGTGGAAAAATCAACGGCTATGAGGATGGCCAGGACTATAGGAGGCATCTCAGCTAAGTCTAATGGTATGGAGGGTGCGATCTCCCAAATAATCTTGAATGGAAAGAGGTTGATCGAGCGATTGACGACTTAATTGAATGCAAATTCTCCATGTGAAATGATGACATACCATCGTTGTAGAGACAGTGTGTAAAAAATAGAGTAAACAAAGTATGTTACATTTGACAACCTCAGTTTGGCTGATATCTTAAGGGTGGAAAGTTGCGAAAATCGGAGGAAACATTAAAATAATCACCACACGGTCTGCCAAAAGTAACTTGTGAAGCAGAAGTCCTTATTAGAAGTAATGATATAAAGAATGCCATGTAAGCAGATAATTTCTTAAAAATAGAGGGTGTCAACATGTGAGCATCAGTCGTGCACGAACAAGGTATGGCGTTTTCCATTTTAGAGAATCGGTCGACAATAATGAAAATAAAATCATGCCCCAAGTATTTTATAGGGGAAGCCAACGATGAAGTTCATGGAAACATCTTGCCATGGATTATTTTGAATGGGCAAGAGGTTGTATAGACTGATGTTGAAGTGTTTCCCTTTGGCGTCCACTGCACCACAAATCGAGAATGGTAATGGTAGATGTGTCGCGGCCCTGGGTTGTTACTAGCGTCAAAATTTAGTGACCATGACCGTATTCATGCAAAAGGGTGACATCCAATGACTTTAGTCATAATTATTAACCGTGACCATGAGGGTCACGGCCCAGGTCCGTGAGCCGTTCGTGACGAAATGGCCCTAAATTTCCCGCTAAAGGGGGTCACAATCCAAGGTTGTGACCAATTTGTGACAAATGTAATGAGTTCGATTAATAGTGGCCACGACCCAGGACCATGATCATTTTGAAATAGTCATAGCTCCTAATCACGGTCCTTGATCATGACTATATTTTTTTCCACGTCATCAAAATGGTCACGGCCATGTAAAAAAATAAATGGTTACATCTTGGGATCACGGTCCAGGACCGTGACCAAACGTTGTACAAATAAACACCCCAAGCTATTTTTCAGTTCACGATCTCTCTCTCCTTCCCTCTTTCTGCTCCTCTCCTCCGGCCACCACCTCTCGCCCACATTTAACCTTATTAAACATTATTGGTTTGTTTTTGTGATAATGTTTTGGTTTAGTTTTCATGTATGAGTTTAAAAGTGTGTACAATACTTAGGGGTTTTTAGTTGGGATTTTATGCCCATTAGTTGGGGTTTCATACTTAGGGTTTATTTTTTGCAATTATACCATTTTAACATATATTCAAGTGTTTAAACTTAAAACCAAACTGTGTGAACAAATACATGTAATGTACTGATTTTTGAGTTTAAACATAACATTTTGAACTTACTGGACTTAATATTTTCATTTAAAACATGCATTTTCAATATATAATATTTTGTCCAAAATCACACTTTTTGTTCAACTCTTTTTACACATAATATCATAACGCTTTTATGAACATAAATAATATATATTTTTAACATATATATTATGTCCTAAACTTGCAAGATAATATTCATTTTCTATACAGGAGATAATAATTTTTGAAGCATAAATAATATGTATTTAACCAAATAAATACAAACAAGTAAGCAACATGCTGCATATGTATTTGATGCCTAAACTCCTTCATTGAAAGGTCCAGATTCAAAATTTCAACTAAAGTTACTATTTGATGATACTTTTCAACATTATTCAAGATTTATATGGAATCTACGTAAAGTTGGGTGTAGTTTAGAGATATTTAATTTTTAGTGAAATGTTATAGTTAGAAAAACTATGTCATAATAGGTCTGAAGAGGCTTCAAAAGATGGTATATACCTTAGTATTTTTATGTAGAAGATTGTAGGTCCTTTAAAACAATTAGCCCTATAATCCTTTTTACTATTGAATTTTTGTTATAATTTTTATTGAAAGATGTATGTGAATTATTGTATGCTTGTGTGAGAGAGGGAGAGAATGGAAGTGTATCAAGTGTTCGAGAGAGACACACACGCGCGCAATGGACTGATTATAACGAGTAGATAGATGATTTGATATGCCCCGGTCCTTATATATAGTTACACATGTATAACACATAAAAACACATGCACACACACACACACACACACACACACACACATATATATATATATATATTCTCTCATTTCATGCTCATGAAATTGAAGAATAATATATGAAGTTCAACTGATTATAGGTGCTTCCTTTATTCATGTAACTTTAATTATCTTTTATTTTACATAACATAGTCTTATGACTATTTGTTTGACTATTATAACTATGTATACGTGTATAACGATTATATTTCAACTTGCCCATATCTTTGGTTGACTGGTATAAACGCACACATTTGGTGGACATATAGTAATTTTAGGATTAGTTTAAATAAAAAAAATAAATGCCAATGATTATCACCGTGCCTCATTTTTATGAAAAAAATATGTAAGGGTGTGAATATTAGTCCTACAAGTAATGGATATAATTAATCATTAACCATTTTTTCAACTGATCCAATTAAAGTGTATCTTATTTGATTTAATCCTAACATTATTATGCATCCTTTTGCCTATTTGAGTTCACCCTACCAATATCAGCAAGTCCAAATCAAGTTTATCTTATTAAATTAATCCTAAAATTACTATATGTCTAGCAAATGTGCAACCCCTTCCACAAATTTGTGTTCACCCAAACAAGAACCACTTAAGGAAGGGGTGAACATGACCTCAACAATCAACTAATTACTAGTATCAATATTATCCACCCGCATAATATCAATAAGGAACTTACACATCTTTTATAAGTGCGCGCCATGTAAAGGGTAATCTTATTTACAAGTGGGAGAAAGATCCTACATCAGGAAGAATTTATGCCCCCCGGATGCCTTCACTTTGACTACTAGTGAGAAAAAGATCTTCCTAGACATGTTGTTCAACTTAAAGACTTTGATTGGTTATTTCGGTAATTTACGGAGGGTGTTAAGCTACCAAATATATAACCTAAAACGTGCAAGTCTCACGACTGGCACGTCATCATTTAATTAATCCCCCTATTATTTAGGCATTGTTTGCCTGAGAATAAATATCTCCACCATGCAATTATGAAAATAAGTTTGTGCTTTGCCCTAGTTTGTGCAAAAGTGGTAAAAAGATAGCACATTAAAGCGACAAAATCAACTTTAGCCGAGGAAATTTGTGTATTAGAGAAATATTTTCATTCATCGTTCTTAGATATCAGCATCCACCTGCTTGTGAATTTATGCGATGAGGCATTGTTGTATGGTCCCGTTAGGTATCAGTGGATGTATCCTTTCGAGCGCTTGGTCGTGACCTTAAAAGATTATGCTAACAATACACAGTATATTGGAGGGTCAATTGCTGAAGAATACATAAATGTGGAATCATCAATATACGCTTGGGAACATATTTCATAACAAGAGATGAGGAGGTTCAATCCTTGTGGAGAACGAGTGATCGAGGAATCTAATGAGTTTGAGGATGAATTGCCTTTTGGGAACCCTAAAGAGGTGATACTCACTAATCTACAATACGAGCAAGCATCTAGTTATGTCTTTAAATTACAAGATGAATTAGAAGATTAAAGTAAGTAGCTACATAACTAATCGAATTATTCTTATTTGATTATACGTATTATCTTCTGATCTAAACTCCACAATTTATCTTTAGCAAGTATGAGAATGAAATTACCCAAAATAAGAGATAAAATTGGATAACGAATGATTTTAGGGAATGGATATCAAAAATGGTAATTTCCACCTTTTATGTTTGTAATTATATATTCATGTGTGGTAAAAAATATGCCCTTATACAAATTCATTAAAAAGAAGTGATGTCTCTTCGAGTCTTGCATGCCTATCAAAAGGTCCCACATTTCGTGCAAAAGAGTTTAAGAAATGTCGCACCAACAGTTTTTTATTTCATTTCATATCCACATGAGGAAAATATTTTGACGCATCACAAAAAAAATTTCAATTTTGTCCTTCACTACATGTGTCACTAGAAAAAATGATGAAAATACAATGGATACGGTGCTAACCTATTATGGGATTGCACGACAAATCCTGGAACTCTATTATTTAGATTTCACAAAAATCGTGACCCCTATTTAGGGCCACGGAGTAGGTCCATAACCATTGATTTTGGTCACGGGGAAAATGGTCACGATCAAGGTTCGTGACTCGTGGCCTTGGTCACGGTCAAGGTTGTGACCATCTTTAGTATATAGTGTAGTGGTCTGACATGCATCACTTAAGAGAAGATAAGTGTTTATTTCCTGTCGCTAATAAAATATCTCTCTAAGGGTCGAGTTAGTATGGGCACCGCCCATGTGGCCATATATGCCCCCAAAATGGACCTAAAAGAGGATCTTCTCCCCAAGAGAAGAAGTAAGGATGCACAGGGAAGAACCGTAGAAGAGGAACTATAGAGTAGTATATATTCACCTGAGGTGTCGTTGTGCTGTGAACACTCGTCAAAAATAGGAAAAAAATTATCGATAAAACCATATAAATCTTATATTTCGTCAAACCTAAATATTGATTGCAAATAATAACCAAGGTGAACAGTGAGGGATGGGGCATAAACTACTTGGTTCTCTTTCCTGACTTGTATAGCACTGGAGGTAGACCATCCACTTATCATGTTTATCACTAATACGATGTTGTCTATGTAAATACCGAAGGGCTTCATGGTCAGATTTTGATGACAAATTACTTGCGTAAAAGGTCAGACTACAAAAATTAAAGAGCCTTAATGACGATGTAGAACTCAAGACCATAGGTGGAATAGTTCAAGGCAACCTCGGGGAGCTTCTAATTGAAGGACATAATCGATTTCCTGTTATGTCTCAAAATAGTGCAAATGCCTCTTTCACGCATTACAAGTCAACATAAAGAGTTGGGAGAAATATCTGATTGCTAGGATGGGGTCGGTGTTCATGAGGGTCTTAATGTGTCAGAAGGCAAGATCCACAACTTCAATCCATCGGAACTATGTGATGTAAGAAGTACTCACCACGCCCATGATGGGAGTCGTAATGGTACTAAATAAAGTGATGATGGAAGCCAATAAGGCCATGAAAATCACGCACTAATGTGAAAAAAGTAGGAGTAGGATGCTACACAATGGCTTGGATCTTTGAAGAAATAACTCGCCCACTTATTGCCAGATACTACATAACCCAAGAAGGTGAAGGTTAAAATTCTTGAATCTAAGGATGACTAATACCTTATCCAGATAGGATAAGTTTTTCACCTATGAACAACTATAGGTGAGGATGTCATCGAAGTAAATAATCGAGCAAAAATCAAGTGGTCATATAATGACACTGTCATTGTTTGGGTTACCACAGCAATGCAAAAACCTAAACTTTAACTATGCTTATTTTATAAGTATATTGGTGAGTTCTGGTATCGAATCCACAAAGAACATTTATAAAATTTAATTGATTTATTACTTCATAAATAAAAGTGTAAATGGTGATCTTTTAGTTCAAAAGATTGTATATTACCATTAACACTAGACAAGTATTTAAAATAAACTAATTGAGAATGAATAAATATATAGGTTGAGAAATATATCCATCACCATTGACTATTTAATATAAATGGATTCATAGAAAGAAAAACATTTTTAGAATTAATACCCATTTGAAAAATTAATAAAACCTAGAGTTATCACCCTGTAAATTCTCATAAAAGCTTAGTTTGAGTTTTGCGTCAAGAAATATTCTCGGAATTACACATGAAAGGACACAAATATGGTGCATACTTGATATACTCCATTAATATTTCTAGATGTAAAACTAAGAACAAATAACCTATGAAAACTAGCCTAAACAATCATACCATGGCAAAGCAACTAATACTCCATGGTGAGTTCAATGACCTCAACCTAAATTAATTAGTTAGAAAGCATTTTAAATGTAAACTACAACTTTAAAATAAAATAAAGCAATAAAACTAATTAACAAAGTACCATATTAATTAAAAAAGACGAATAACAAGTTACGTACCTATGAAGATGGAAAACCTAGGAGAGAGTGGGAGAGAGAAGCTCTCAAAACAAAACAAAAACCCTATAATATTTGATATCTACAAAAATCAACCCCACTTACTATTTATAGTAAGTGGATTAAAATAAAGAAAAGTTGTCAAAAGAACCAAATATCTTGAATCTTTCGAAGTTGATCGATCGAGGGTGGTCGATCGATTGACCTAGGTGAATCCAACCTTAGTGACTTCCATCATTTCACAAAATAAACAAGGGTCGATCAATAGAGACTAGGTAGCTCGATCGATAGGTCCAACATCTGTCACGTTGCCTAGATATCTTTATAAAAATAAAGGAGGTCGATCGATGGATGGGGGGTCAATTGATCGGCACTCTATTTCCAACCTCAATTTTCTTCAAAGGAATAAAATGGTGCTCGAGAAAAAGACTAGAACTCGATCATTTGGAATCTGGATGATATGTCATTTGTGGCCACACGAAGCTAACTCAGCGTACTACACTCCTATAGACTTCTTCCAACCGAATCATGAAATCTGAATTACCCAAATGCCACCGAAGTTGCATCTTATGATGGAACTTTCTTGAAACGCAACAAATTTCTCCGCTAAACATTCCCATACCTATAAAAGCTCAAATAAAACTTGTAACACACACACACACACACACACACACACACACACACACATATGTGTGTGTGTTGGAATTAACGGAGATAATGATGCAAAAATTCGCATGAATAAAGGGGTACCGAATATAATATTCAAGACTATGCCACAGCAAACTTTCTAAGAAATGGCTTGAGGATATGAGTTATAACTCACAAAATGGTGGATGGAGCGCTAGATAAACCTAAGGGCATAACAATCCACTCATATAATTCATCATTTATTTTAAAGGCATTATTTCATTCACATTCGAATCTAGTGATATCTACTCTTCAAATTGAGCATGGAAAAGACCCTAGATCCTTGTAACTAATCAAGCATGTCTTAAAAGTGGGGAATAGATTACTATTAGTTGACTCCGTTCCTATTTACTACTCAGTTATCCGCGCATATTATGTAACTCCCGTATTTTTTGTAATGAAAAGTGTCGGGATGGTGCGCACAAACATATTCTCTTTTATTAGGCCTTGGGCGTACAACTTCGAAACATGTCGGTAAATCTCCCTATTCTCGATAGGTGATGTATGAAATTGTGGGTAGGAATTTTAGGTCACAAAGTTCATAGCGTGTTGAATGTATCGAAGTGGTGGGAGCTCGTTTGGTGGGGTACACACATCGAAATAGGAATCTAAGAGGTTTTTAATCTGAGGGGTATGTCAGCGTCTAGTGTGCTAATCAGGCTGATAAGTGAGTAACACAATCCATTCTCCCCCACCATAGTGGTCAAGGGAGTATGAGAAACAATGAGGGCGGACAGACGAAGTGGCCATTCTACACACATCAGACGAAGTTGAAACTACTTTCCCTGTTGCTGAAAAGTGCATGTGTTGGCGCAATAATCATGTATACTAAAATGGTTAAAGTGTCATCTCCTTCCCAAAAGTAACTAATAAATGAAAATCAATAACTATTCAAAGTACTCCATTGGCATAACATCCGATAGAGAATCTCACACGACACTATCTGATCGGGGAAATAGAATTACCCCTACCTAACCACCCATTATGGCATGGTTTAGCGAGTGGATTCGTATGGATGACATTTTATCAGCCATCTCTGGGGTGACGAGGTTTCCACTAGATCCTCCATTGATAAATTTAGTGCATAAATGCCTTTGGATGAGAAATGGATGAAGAAAATACTCATTTGTAGCCAAATAGAATAATTGGAAGGCCCGACACTACTGAGGAGGGCTTGAGACATCACAAGGATGGGAGTCGTGTCATCAAGTATGGGGTGATTTGATAAGTGTACGGGGAAGACGTCTACTCGTTTTACTTGGAGATATTAAAAATTGAGTCATCGATGGCTGATCGAGTCGAAAACCTAGCGTCCGTGTAATACGCTAGTCGTTCTTATCGGCTTCCAACCTCAATACAAAAAAAACCTAAACTTGCAAATACACTCCTTAAGAAGTATAGCGGTGGGTCTGGGTATCGAATCCACAGGGAATGGTTGATAGAATTTAATTGATTTATTACTTCTAAAGAAAAAGTGAAAAAGATGATGATGGTTGAAAAGGGAAAAAACGTAAATAAAGAAATTAAATTAATTAAGATGAATGAGAAAATAGGGTGGAGTATAATCCCTCAAACCTTAGCGAATTACCGTAGAGAATCCTAGACTTGTAAATTGAAATTTTGACTAAATCCAATCTTTATAGATCCTAAGTATTACATAGATGAGGGAACTAGCCCGCATCATATGAAATCAAAGGTAAATACAAAGCGGTGAATGGACAAATTACACTTTACATAGCGTTCTTAAACATCTCAAGTACCTAAGGCAAGAGAGATTAAAAGATTGGCCATGTTCATGTAATTTCCCTTCACGATTCGGTCAATATTTAATTTACCTTCTATTTTCTACATGGATAATTTACCTCGGAATGAGTTCATGTACCCCAACCCTTGAAAATTTACCTAGACATGGTTTTATGAGAAAGTAATTTCATAATAATGCATGTAATTATGAATATAAGAAACATTCTTAACAAATTACAATACTAGTGAGAATTGAAAATAGAATTGAGACTAAATAAGATAATGGAATTTGATACTTGAATTGAATTGAAGAATTGATACTTGAAATCTGCACTAGATGAACTTAAATACTACTTGTTCTTCAAACTTACAAGCTAGGGTTTTTCTAAGAATATGAAACACTAAAAAGGCTTTCTAAAAAATGACTTTCTCTCCCTAATTTGAGTCTACTCTCTAGAATTCGACTCCCCTTCAGAATGAGGTAGGGCATGGGCTTTTATAGCACCAAGTAGTACGAATTTGACAGCTAAAATCGCTTGTTGCGCAAGATTTCACCAGCTATGCACCTCAAAATCTTCATAATTAATGCCAGGATTTCGCATGACCGGACCGGACCGGTCCGATTAGCACTCGGATCGGTCCGTTTCTCAGCCACCGGATCGGTTCTTTTTTTATTCTACCGGATCGGTCCGGTACCCATCGGATCGATTTTGCTGTCATCGGTTTGTCATCCATCCGGGGTCTACTGGACTTGGGTCATTTCGGATCGGTTCGACATTCCCGGATCGATCCGATTTCTTCCATGTTGACTTTTTCCTTTTCTTCTTTGACTGGCCATAACTTTTGATCTCGAGCTCCGATTTGCGTGTCGTTTCTTCTGATGCTCTTGTGAAATCAAGCTCTTCAACTTCCCTTTAGGTGTCGAATTCGAACTCTGGGTATAACTTTATGCTTTTTCCCTTTGACTTTTCTTCCTTTCATCATTTCCTTTCTTCCGATTTCTTTCTCTCTTTTCTTGCACTAAATTCCTGTAAAATCCATCAGAAATACACGAAACTCAGGGAAATTGTTAGAAACAATCAATGGAAATGATATGGAATAAAAATGATTCAATTACCTTGTTAGGGATATCAAAATCACTAACTTAAGGGGCTAAATTCAGAATAATTTATGCTTGGTCAATGGCAAATAGAATAAACTTCTGACAATGAAAGATGAACGGGTATAGGCATGACTAAGGAAGTGCACCTGATACAAAGATGAGTTAAGTCGGAACAATTTTTGTTTTAAGGGTTCTCATTAGCTAGGGTTTGAGAGGTTGGGATAGATTGTGGGTCAATCTTGTTAGAATGAGCATGAGTGAGCAGGTTTTTAGTCAGGAGATGGGTCATCAATGGGTCTCTACTAACCACATGGAGAATCAGGGGTGGGGTAACCATAGATATGGCATGGGATGGGATGATCAGTTGAGATTAAATGTTGTGATGAGGTTAAAAATGTGAACGTTGCAAGTTTGGACCGAAAAAAAATGAGGACAGCCAATAACAATTGGAAGGAGATTACCAACTAGGACGATATTGTGAGGGTTAAAATCCTTTGACCTTTAGTGATACTAGCGGGTGAGGAATGGTCGTCTTAGCATTCATCGATCGTTGTGTAGGTCAACAGTTCATGGTCATGTGTTGTTCGGGAATAACCCTTATCGTGCATGTCTTTTTTAGCTTGATAAATGGATGGTTGGACATTTTTATGTCTAGGGTTTTACCCTGCGAGGTGTTTGGACCTATTGGTGGAAGTCATACGTGTTTCATTTAGGTGACACCAACCATAACTCGAATTTCAGGTATCCATATTTAGAATAACCCAAAAGCAAACGGGGCTTTGATACTAATTTTATATATAGTTGGGGTGGAAGAAATTTAATATACAAACAACACAAGAACAAAAGGAACAATATTTAGAGGATAAAGGCCCATTCCTTAATTATCATTCATCTCTTAAAATAAAGTAGGGACTTTACAAGTAAGAAGAACAAACTATTTAAAAAGTATAAAAGAATAAAGGCAGGGGTTTTGGATTGATAGTGACACACGTGATAATGATGCCCATAAGTGACATCCTCAATCTAGAAACCTCTCAAAATATCTAATGATAAAAGGACAAAAATGTCTCCTATAGCTAATGCTCCAACATCATAAATAAGTGACAATCGAGTTCTTATATAAATTAGAGAAAAAATAATAGAGAAAAACCTCCATGGGAAAAATAAAGATCAAACGATTTATACTTTCACTACCCAGCATACGACATTGAGAAATAGTATATAGGCCTCAGAACCACTATACAACATTTTTAGGAAGATCCTAGTGAATCCTTTTCTATATTAAAAAAGACTCGAGAAATAGGAATTTACTATTGATATAAAATTTTGCCGCAAAAAACTATAGACTTCCTAGCTTTGCAAAAATTAAAAGATTATGTCTCCAGTACAACATAATCCTCAATAGATTTTGTCATCATTGTTAGAATCAACAAACAAATTGTGATTTTTAAAGAAATTTATGGATACGAGGAATGAAATCAAAAGGTATTACATACTACCATCCAATTAATCAACCATTAAAATCATTAGAATTCTAATAATCATCTAATTCAGTAGTCATACTTTAATGGAAATAGTGGGTGATACAACATAAAGCTACTATAGATTTGGGAACCCAATTATCCAAAAATAAATAAATAGTTCAATTATAGTTCACCCAATTGACATTATCAAGAATAATTGGGATCCTATTTTTTATACAAATTTCATTATAGGTTGAGAATTTGTATTACAATGTTGTAAAAATGTTATATATTCCGGTTGGACAAAACATCATGTGTAAATTCTAGTTGGATAAAATATTGTGTGTATGTTAGAATTATGTCACTCAATGCTTTTCAAGTCTACATGTTCAAGAAAATCTTGTGGGGTTTAGACTTAACATGCCATCTTACTTATCCCAAAAACTAAGGTAAGTAAGCCAAAAAAATCATTATAATCTAAAATATATGGACAAATTATTTAAAGAGAAATATTTTTTTTGCAAAACGTTTTATGCATTTAAAATTATTTTATGGGATTAGATAAAATTACATGAAAATGTATTCTCTTAAGACCTTCGTTCAGGTGAGGATCGCAGAAGGATCCCACGAGGCAATTAACTCTGCAAATAATGTATGTATTGTGATACTCATGTAAAATTGGAGAGCATGCGTGTTTAAACTACACGTGTTCACACTAAAATAAACCTAAAGGGGGTGAATAGGTTTGATTCCATAACAAGGCCAGTTTTTTAGTTAATTAAAATTTTCTTTAAATTTTTGTTCTCCTAACACATGAAAAAACTAGGTGTTGCGATGAAAACTTTATATCAATAACAAAATGAGTTTAATCAGGCAAATATAGTATAAATAACTAGAATCAAATACCTAATTCTAATTTTAGCCAATAATACTAGATCTAGATATAATCTACATCTAGTATGTGATCAAAGTATGCGATGGAATAATTAACAATCACAAGAAATCCACAAAACATTTTTTATGATGAAAAACCCCCCACCTAAGGGTAAAAAAACCTCAATGCACTCCAATGTATATTTCCAGTTTAATAGACTTTTTATACAAAGTAAGAAAATAGCTCTCACTCATGCCCTCACGAGTAGTTACCTATCAAATTTTAAGTTTCCCCCATAGAATGTAGAATTATACTAGCTCCATAAAGTGAATGAAAAATTCCATTATTCCTTTGGAATCACACCGTTCTCATATTCCTCCAATGAATCGAAGCACCTCCAATTTTAGATCTAGAAGCGATAGATCTTCAATTCAAGTGTAATATAAATTGAATTTAAGGTTATGTGGATCTGAGTCAAAGCACTCTCAAATATCTATCAAAAGCATAGATAAAGTATAGATTTAAGTTTTATGAATTTTTGATGGAACAAGTGAAATTGGAATAAAGAGGCAAAGTAAAATGCTCTCAACCTCGAAAATACTCTCATACGTGTATTTAAGATGCGAGGTTTTCAAATCTTTTCAAATGGGAGGGAAGGTCACCTATTTATAAAAAAATTAAAAATCTTCCATGTTGATCACAACCGTGCGCATGAGGAAATTCCTTGTCATGCAAACGTGGCTATATGCATGGGTTCAATTTGAACTGGCGAATAGCTTGAGGCTGAAAATCACGGAAGGACCCAACAATGCACTTCAAGTTAGAGACAAATCGCATACAGAACCCAATTAGCTCGATTTTGGACTTTTAATTTGTTAATCCAATCGGGGAGAAAAAACCCAAAAGTATATTGTGATCTCGGTCCGATCTGGCAGATTTTTTTATTGATTTTTTTTTTTGCACACTTTTTTTATTTTATAATGTACTTTTGATTATGCAAAATATAAAATGGGGCAATATGTCACTTCGTCGAATATGGTCTAAGTTCAGTATAATAAACAACCCTAAAATAGTTATAAAAACTTGATACTTTTGGTAGCAAAACATAATTATAAGGAAAGAAAAATGGTAACCTTTTGATGTTTGGATAAATGTACACTTTATTGAGAATACATTTTTTTTATTTTTTGAGTTTATTTTGTTTAGTTTTGGCTTAATTCAAATTCGAGTATCTAACAGTTGTTAAGAATTTTGATTGATTCTCTTGTACATATTGAGAAAAGAAGGCATTGACACAAGGTATTTGTTAAGACATGAAGGATGCTTTGATTAAAAATTTGCTTAATGGGGTAACTAAAATTCTAAAATAGATAATTTTTCTAATGGATTGTTAATGTTGGAAGAAATGGGGAATAAGTAAAATTATTGGTGAATTGAGGGGGTGTTAAATTATGCATTATAAATAAAGGAAAGATTAGAAAAATCATAAATAATTATATATATAGTATTTATAAAACCCTTGAAGGAGGAAAATATTCTTTAAAGTCCATTCTCATTTGAATGTAAGGAAATGAAGGGAAATTTTGTGCTTTTCTTAAGTTTGGTTAGCGACAAAGTTTTGAAACCCACATCCTCAAACTTTCCTATAAAACACATCCAAAATAAAACTCACGATTTTAAGGGAATATCACAATAAACTTTAGTAGCATTATGATATAAAGTTATTTATTTATTATTATAATTATTGGTATCGTTGCTGCTACTACTACAAAAAAATATATATTATTATTAAAATATCTACTCGTAACTAGTCATAATAAATAATATGCTATATAAAGATATTTGTATGGAATAAAATAATGTTTTTATCTTATAATCAATATTTATAAAGTTTTATGGATGTTCATGAGTCGTTTATACGTCTAGATAATTTAAAGAAGAAAATAAATTGTATTTACATATTTATCTATTGTAAGATTAAAATTATATACTCCCTTTATCCCAAATTAATATTTGTTATTTGAAAGTCAAACATTTTAAGAAAATATGTTACATTTTTAATTTACACTACACCAAAATAGCCCGACAGGCACAGTTTTAAACCAAGCCAATTTTGATTTGGCATGGTTAAAAATCATGTCAATTTAGTGCTTACCAGAAAAATTGGCACGATTCAGAACTGTGCTAAATGAAAGTCAAACCGAGCCAAATGAGAAGCTCTGATGCTCCCTTTTCTTTAAACTATGCCAATTTTTGCCCAGCGTCATAATCTTTATCACCCATGTGTCCTTGTAAAAGTTTGCCACATGTCCATTATTATTTATAACAAAAATTGTTTGGAAAAATAAAGTAGGATACTTTTGAACCGTACCAAATTATGATTTATATTATATAAAAATATATGTAATGAAACAACCCACACCTATGTGCATGGCTTAGATATGCCCCGTGCTCCTTTACATTTTGATTTTAGGGTTGTTCAGTCCAAAACCATGTGCATAACAGAATTCAACCGTGTGCCCAGTTTTGGACAACATGACCCCAAAATCAAAATGTAAAAGAGTCATGCGAACGGGGAAAACTAAGTTACACTCACGGTTTGTCCAAATTTGGGTTCAGAATTCTCAGGCTGCTCAGTCGAGGTTAAAAAGACAATCAGATGCATTGAATTTGAACAGGAAAATGTTAAATGCGCTCATTAAATCTTTTGACTTGGTCAATTTACTTATTCCTCACCCACTATTTATTACTAAATACATATACTTCACTCACTAAGCAAGTTTTTATTGAGTTATATTAGAAATAAAAATACAGAAAAGTAGCAAGTATATATATATATATATATATATAAAGAAGACTATAATCGTAGCATGGCAATGATCCACAAATATAATTACATCTCATAGTTAAAAAACCAATTATATTCCTAAAGAAAAGGACAATACTACTAAAACAAATATTACTACCCCCAAAGCAATGCATGCAAGGTGAAACTCATGACAATTATGGCAAAGAAAATAAATAAATAAAATTTGTGGAGAATGTAAATATGATAAGAGTATGCAATATCACAAAGAGATATTATGAAAACATCTGGGAATGGGCATGTAAGATACAATCAAACAAGATAATATATGAGTCCAAAAGTGTCATTGAAACCAAAAATATCCTTAGAATAAAAAATCTACTTCTGATAAACCATAGGCATAAGCAACACAAACTATATTGGGACATGAAGCATATGAAACCGATGAACATCAAATATCCCAATAGAAAAAATGAGACCAATTACCCAAGAAAAATGATATAAGATGAATAGGCGAGTGTATGTCTTATTAAGAGCAAAATATATACCAAAAATAGAGTGTCCCCGGAATGTCTAAACTCGCAAGTATACACTTTTCTTGAATTCTGAAGTCCTACAAACCAAGTGTACGAGTGTCCGAACCTGAAAATAACAATTCCAATCAATTGTTTTACTCAAGTACCATCTAATACTTAATATATATTAGCAAATTGAGTTACGCTGGCCTTATTCGAACTACCGCTTCCCAACCTGCAATATTCAACATTTTTAGTTGTCTAAACCATCGACAATAATATATAAATATATACTATTATTAATAACACAATGTTGCCAACCTCATTCAAATATTTCTCAATGCATTTGCAACTTGAATAAGCTTTATAGTTTTGTTTTTCAAAGATCAATAGAGAGAAAAGTATAAAAAATATAAGCAAGTTAATTTTAATCATGTAAGTCATTGTGGAAAACTAAAACTACATTTGAGGCAAATAAGTTCCTCCACATTACCAAATAAAATTAGCATACAACTCATAATAATTTAGTTCAATAAAAGGTAACTTAAAAGGTTCGAATAAAACCATAAAAGAACAACTTAACAAGAAGAAGAAAAATATATAATGACTTTATTGTTCCTTAACATCAGATGTGGGAGGAAGGAAGTCATTGTACCAATACATATAACCGCCTACACCAACATCTCCCAACGTGTTACTACTACCTTATTTTCCACCCCAAACTTCATAATCGGGAACCTTTATGTTGTCCATTAGAATTTGCACCTCCCTCGATCCCAACACAGGGTCATAAAATGAAGCAATATCACTAATATGTGCTTTCCTCCCATAACCTACAATTTGATTGCGATGAGACATAATTTTGCATGGAATCAAGACATTTGAATACATGGGTCTAGGGAGAGCATTCGTGACACTATTGGGGGTTGTGTCGGTTGATTAAGATGGATATCTCTTATACACTCTAGACACGAACTCATAAATGAATTTCGTAAGTGTAGACATCATCCCTTCCACTTCCTTTATAAGGATATCCACATTCTCCATCTAGTCATCTCGTTCCTTGTTAACCGTTTCCAACATTTTCGGTGAAAATGTGGAAGCTAACACAGATGTTCTTAAATTAGTGTTCCGAATAAAACGAGCTCACCCTCTCGTCTATTTGCCAAATGTTTCATAAATGGGACCACTATCCACGGTTCCCTCTTGACCACTCTCTTTAAACAATTCCATAAGTATAAATGCATCAAAATACTATTACATTAATTTTTATTAAAAAAGATGGAAAATATCAAATTTAAACATTAGGTCATTGCAAATTCTTGGTCGTGAGGCGTGAAGTTCCCATTATTGAGTTGATGAGTCACCAACCATAATTCGACATGAGTAGGTGGGCGCCCATGCTTTATTTCCCACTTTTCCTCACTTCGGACGTAACCATTACCACCCGTACGGTGAGTGATCTTTCTCTTAGAGTTATTATCTATAGCTTTATTTTGCACCTTTTGTTGATTCTAATACTCAGTTACCTCATAATCGTAAAATAATTCCAGCCCTCATTTTTAATCCCTTCTCCTCTAACATCAACACCCTTAAGATTTTAAATTTATGAAAATATAAACTTTATATATATTAAGGATTAAGTCTCACCATGTACACGGTACATTTATTATCCTTTTACCTTTCTAAGTCCTTTTCCCGTGACATAATAGAAATTGGTACATGTGTTCTCAGAATCTTTCCATGCCTAGAAGAGGATTTAGTGGAAAGACCATGAGAATTAAATTTCATCTTCTTCACTAAACCACCTACAACCGAACAAATTAAAATAACCTTTAATCGTGAGCCTGACTCAGGGTGCACAATACCCGATGATGAATTGGAAGTGTCACAGATGTGATACATTCTCTATCACTATGTTAAACATAAGAATAAATGAATATGTAGTATAAACATAACAATTTAACATAAAAATATACGTGTTATTAACGGAAACAAAAATATACACATACACCACAAAAACACACACAATAGATAAAAGATATTAAAGCACAACAGACATGTCCTAATACTTGAATGCAAATTTAGATATTATTAGTTTAGTAAAAACATTCCATTCTATCTAATAATACTCCAATTAAATATTCTGAAATGAGAGCATTCAAAGATATAAAATAATATCTAAAAACATTCAAAACTGTGAGTGTTTACAAATAAACAATTACAATTAAACATTCCAAATTATTTCTAAACAAATTCATTGTCCAGAAGTTCACATAAATTTTCATTCTACTCAAGAATGGAGCTACACATCGTACGATCGATTTCAAGAGAATCTATTTCTTTCGGCAATCTCTTGGGAGAAGGTAAAATGACTGAATACCCTTTAAACTTAACATCACTATAATAAAACACTTGACTTGATTGATATTCAAGGATTAACAACTCGTCATGGATTGTGTTTCTACTTATTAGATTCTTAAGGTTTAACATAACCATTTTCGAGGTAGGATCAAATTTACAAGAATTCTTTTCATCCGCATCCACCCAATCGTAATAAAAGACTGTATATATAAAATCGATGTAATGTAAATAAAATATTTTCTAGACCACTCTATAAAACATTGTGATAACCCCTTTCGTATTAAAGGCTTTCATGGAAACATCGATATTCTGAGTGTTGGAGTTCTCTTCATGTGCAAAAGTTGATATAGTATAAATGTTATACTGGAACTTATTATAACTAGTGACATTATAGAGTAGGCCTCCTTCATATGGCAAGATTCCCATGTCATTCACTCTTAAGGCTTAATAGGAAACAAATAGATTATCATGGGTTTTATAAAAATATTAATAGGTTAAAGTAACTACAAAAAAAACTTGTCGTAAGTTTTAGCCAAGGGATGAAATCATCAACTCTATGAAATGATGTAGTCCTTTTATTGTAAACCAAATTCAACTCAAATTTACTGAAGGTGATAATTTTCAGAATTTATTATGTCTCACTGCAATTTAACAAATTTGACACTAAATTAATTTATATAAAGCGGTGAACATTTACATGTTTACCTTCTCCATTCATCGACACCATCGTATTGGGATAAAACCCATCATCGTGCATGTTCATACTGCACCTTATTAAATATTGTTTCTTTACCTTTACCTAAAGTTCCATGACCCGAGTCATCAAATTCATCATCAAGAAAAGTCTCAAGGTTCCGCTTGTGATTTCCTTCACCTTTCTTTGAAATGTACTTCATAGCACGTAAAGAAGCTTTGTATAATAAATCATCATTGGCAATGCTCCCTTCAATGTATCTGTTAATGCGGGACTAACCCTTATATCTTTTCATTTATCCTTCATATAACCATATTGCTTGAAATATATAGGGTCCATCCACCAAAGATTCATCAGCTAGATGGTGTATGAGGTGGATTATGACCACAATGAAAGTTGGGAGAAAATATATTTCCAAGACACAAAGTGCCTCTATGAACGCTTTTTTTTCCTTCATCCAACATTCCTTGAAAATCACTTTCGATCATAAAACGTTAAAGAATATGCTTATACGATGTATGGCTTTAGAAAATCCTTATTATTCAGAAAGGAATGCATAAGTAACATCAGGAGAAAATATTTCATAATCATGTGATAGTCGTGAGAATTTAAATTAATAAATCCCTAGAGGGTTTTGTTGACACTATTACTGGATGAAAATCAGTCGGGACCTTCAACATTTTTAAGGTGTAATAAAACTTTTTTCTCTTATTTTCCTAAAGTAAAAGTATCTTAAGGAATTCGTCTTTTAACACCACCCTCAACATCTTATATCCATGATTTCCTCTTCAAATTCAATAGATTCTCTAGCTCCTCTCGTTCTTTGATTATATCCTTATTTGACACCCCCTTCACTGATAAGATGGTTCCTTAAAGAGTCTCTGTGACATTTTTCACAATATGAATGAGATCAAGATTATGGCAAGTATCATGATGCTTCAGTACTCTAAATCAAACAAAATGGGCCTCCTTGAGAATACTTCAATACCCGTGGAATCCTCATCGTCACCCTTGTTAAGTTAATCATTCATTTCATCTACTCCTATGATTATTACCTCTTACCCTTTCCATTTCTATTTTTGAGCATGTGTTGTTTCTTTAACATCTTGTCAAGCCATAAATGAGACAATTTGGTCAACTTCCACACCAGTTAACTTATGTGGAGCCATATTGAACTCTTGTTTGCCATTGAATGTGTTCTTTGAAGTGCCAAGCCCACAACAATGAACTTGGGGGAGGAATATATGCGGTCGAAGATAATAGCATATCCTATACTTTAGGAAATATTCAAAAGGTTTATTTTTGGAGAAAACTAGATGAGCATAATGACTATGGGTTACACGCCCTAATAGCATCCCATGGGTAGGAAAACTATGAATACCCCACATCAACATGGCCTTTAATTGGAAAGTTTCGTGTGTAATTGCATCTCAAGCTTTAACTCCAGCACATAGTACCTTCAACTCATCGGTCAATGGTTAGAGAAAAACATCAATATTACTTTTTGGTGAACTCGGTCGAGGTATCGACGTTGCCAACTGGGGTGAGAGACTGAATTGTGACCGGCCAACAACTAAAACTTAGATCGAATATCCTATTGGGGTTAAACCCAATAACTGTTATTGCAAGTCAAACATTTTGTGACTCCGTAGTAGATTCCTTCCACAAGAGGTTAGCAATTGCCCAATTTGCCAAATCTCGGGGATGCCTTAAAGCTCCAAACAATACTTTGCTTTAAAGTGCCAAGTCAATTGTTATACTATCCATTTTATAGTGTACAACCTCTTTAACCTAAGAATGTGTGGAAAGTGTCTCATAACCTTCTGAGGAATTTTCTAAAACCTCATAGACCCCTTGACATCTACGATCCTTGCCCCATCATCTTCTCGTGAAGTCACCTTGTACCTCTCCACCCCACACTTTAGACATTCATTAATGTATGCGCGCTCTTTTTAAAATAGCATGCACTTGTTAATTCACACATTATACTTCACTTAATCCATATCAATATCTTTTATCGTGTTCTTCACGTCAGGGAAACTAGTTGGTAGGTTATTCCCCTCGGGAAGTAACTTATTCAATAATATTAAAATTCCACCAATAGAACCAGCTCAAAAATTAAATTGTCTTCAAATCATTTAACCTTAAAAGACCATACAATGTAGTATGATGTTATGCATCGATGGAAAAGTGTAGAGGTTCAGTCGCGAGATGTTGTAAACGTTCGTACTTTTTGCCTTTATTTGTTTTTGGATCATTCAGAACCTCAAAATTGATAATTGATGGGGCATCTTCCCTCGTGAAATTCTCACAAGCATCATTCATAAGGTCATCCAAATTGGGTAAACCTGATTCGGCACTATGCCTTATTGGTTATGGTGGTCGATGGACTGTATTGATAGGCATAGTCCCCTTATAAAAATGCCACATGGTGTAGTATTTATCCATAGCGTGATTCATCAAATGGACAAATATATCACCCACATCAATTTACCCCCCCCCCCCCAATTTCGACAATGCCCATATGGCAATGAATGTTTATTGTCGGGTAGATGTCCTGTTACATACTTTAGAAACTCCCAAAGTTTATATTTCTTTATCCAATATCTTTTTTTTTTATCATCAAAGACATACTAAAGGAATTTTAAGAAAAACATTACATGTGAAAAAAGCATATGCGCGTTATGGAATTACAAAATAAAATATATAAAACATTACAAAACAAATAAACACATTAGGCATGCTAGGCTCAATTTTACAAGCATATGCTCAACTTTAGAAGCCTATATGTGCCTACGTAACTACACAAGTAAAGTCCGCGGCAATAGATATATAAAATATTGTATTTCATTGTATGTGAGAAATTAGTCAATTTCATTACTAACTAAGGCAAATATTATATGTCTTAATAGTGTACCATTAATTAGGTGCATTCAACAAAGTTTATTAGGATGTAATTTTTATTTTTCTCAAATTGACTTTGTAAATAGTTTTACAGTGTTATTTATTAGAATTTGTTAACCACCCACCCAAACCATCATCAACTCTCTCTCTCTCTCTCTCTCTCTCTATATATATATATATATAACAACTAATTACTAAACACACTAACGGTTAACTACTAACATTTCAAAATAACACTTAACTATCCAACCCATAAAAAAAACTGATACAGTTCAGAGAACTAAAATCGTCTTTGTGAAATAATTAATTCAAGTATTAATTAAAAAACAAGAAACTCAATCAATTCAACACTAAAATCTAAAAAAAACAAAATCTATTGCAAAATAATCAATTCAAACAAACCCTAACTTTTTGATGTTATAGTTGCGATAAAGGTATTTTACCCAGAACCTCTCTTTTGAGCCAAATCGCAAAAAACTCCTTCTTCATTGACAAGAACTTTAATGACCAAGCCCATATGCCTAGATTATGAAATCGACATAAGAAAGAAGAGAAAATGAAGGAACCCTTACACTTTGAACACGGACCCATAAAAAAAAACTAAAAATATGAGCGTAGTGCCGGAGGTCACCAGGCTGTACAAGGCCCATAAAAAACCCTAGAAATATGTTAATGGAGATTATACAAGCTATAACTATAGCTATAACTATAACACAATATATATATAACACAATATATATATATATATATATATATATATATATATATATATATATATATATATATAGAGAGAGAGAGAGAGAGAGAGAGAGATGCAGACTCATGTGCACACTACAATTTGCACATCATTTTTTTTAAATAGCAAAAAAAATATTTTTGACCTGATTTTTTTTAGTAATATTTAAACATTTCAAGGAACCCATATAAAAAAATCAACTAAAAAAACTTTTTTGCTATTTTAAAAAAATCAGTCAAACTTTCGCAGTTTTTTTAGTGCTTAAAAGTTGTGAAAGTTTTATCGATTTTTTTAAAATAGCATAAAATGTTTTTTTGAGTTAATTTTTTTTTGTAAATATTTAAACATTTCAAGGAACCCATATAAAAAAATCAAGTCAAAATTTTTTTTTTTTTGCTATTTTAAAAAAATGATGTGCAAACTATCGTGTGCACATGAGCCTGCCTCTCTCTCTCCATATATATATATATATATACTAGCATATTGCCCGTGCCTAAAGACACAAAGAAAAATTTTCGAAGTATGTAATCGCAATATGATAAAAAATTTCAAAGTATGTAACTCCAAAACAACACAAATTTTGTTCCTCAACAAAGCAAAGTGTAATTTAAAAAAAATGGCCATAATATACTTTATTTATAGGACTATCCACCATGTTTAACAAATAATATATAGTCCAATAACTTATACGCAAAGTTGAATCAACTACCACATGACGCAATCAAAATAGGTAAAAAATTGACGAGAAAACATGCCAATTGGACTGCCATAGAATACTATTCTCATCATTAGTTTTCTTAGTTTTAGCATCTTGTATTGGAAAAAAAATGACAATACAATAATACTAAAAATGACAACACGATGATAAGGTTCTTAATTTTAGCATCATGTTTAGAACATCATAACGATTCATAACACAACGATGCCAATTTTTTTGGTAAATAAAAATCCTTCATGTAAATCATGAATCCTACCTATTTAGATAGTATTTATAATCATTAACAGAACATTGTGATATAATACTACATATACATGCACATACATTTATCAAGGTTTCACATCCTTCAATCCAATGGGTTGATATTGTAGATATATTGTAAATTATTTCAGCATTCAATTTTGATCCTAATTTCTTCTTCATCATCTTATTTATTAGTTTTTTTAATAATATTTTGCTAATTCTACAGAGCTATGAATTTCTTAATTAAGCTATTTATTAACTTAACCCAACATCAAGACTGATAGATGCACAAAGCTTATTCTAATTCCTATAGCAAGACTATGAAGAAATGGCATGGAGGATGGCTCGTTAGTTCAAGTTTTAGGTTAATACATTTTGCATGTTTACTACTTTCAATCAAATTGCTATATTTTCAGCAGAAGAAATATTATTCCAAAATTTATTATTGGATTTTAACTGTTTTTATAGCTTGTAATTATGCTAACAGAGTTCCTTCTTATTGTATGGTTTCTATAATCTTCTTCTTGGTTTTCTTATTCAATTCTGTCATTCATGCCTATTTGTGCTCCATGGATCCATAAGACCATCCATAATATGTAGGCTTAAGGGGAAAATTTCCCTTCGATGCATCACATTACGTAGACTTGAGAGGTATCTTTAGTGTAAAGTCGGGCAGGGTAGAGATAACCTTATTCTTCAGCCAACGCTCTGCTAAATGGAACTGACAGATTGGTAAAAAATATGTTTGTTAAAACATTTGAAAACTATTTATCAAACAATAAAATCAATTTTTTAAAACTGTATTTAATCTTTTGGTAAAAAAATTGTCGTCAAAGTAATCAGAATGAAATTTGGACAACAAAATCATGCCCCGTGTAAAAACTCCTACAGTACATGTGAAGATTTTAATAAGACTTTAAAAAATGTGAGTCATTTCGCAAATCTTTTTCACATGCTATAAAGGTAGTGCAAATTTATTAAGACTTGTCAACCCAAATGTCATATCCAATCATACTTATGAGATAGTAAATCAGTAGCATTCATAAGGTAATAGGCATTATAAAAACCAACTTTTATAGCTCAAAACGTACACCTAAGGTTAAATAGTACATCGGTAGCATTTATAGTTTTAGAGGACCTAGGGATTCATGACCCTAAAATATGCAAATGAAGATACTTTCATTCTAATTACATTTCCCATCATTTGCATCAGAAACCTTTCTACATTCATGCAGAGCCAAATAGAAGAATACAAAGAAAATGATGAAACTTAAATCAAAGACCAAGATTTGCCAAATCCAATCATACTCATGAGATTTAGGAACCTAAGAAAGTGTCAACCTTTGCATTTATTCATCTGGACAAAAACTTCATGCAGATAGGAGGATAAACAATAGATCTATATGCATTAGCCTTAGCGCTGTTAAGAGAGAATACATGTTTCAATGTAGAATATGCAAAATAAAGCATGAAAAAATGGATCAAATATTTGAAGCAAGTTTAAAACAACTTTTGCAAAAAAAAGTAAATGTAAAACGACATAAAATAGGAACTAAATATTATATATTGAACAGCGAAAAAATCCTTTCTTAACTGTTGAGTCTACAAAACAAAACAAGAAAAAATACAAATTATAACTACTAACACTACTTTAGATCAAAACAGAGTTAGTAAGTTCATACCCATATAGACAGAGAAGATAAATGCTTTTTTTCTCTAATATGAAGTCTGGAGCAAACTATTGTAGCACACAACAAATCTGAGCTAAAATATCACCAAAGAAATAGAATTTGAATTAGGCATTTAATCAAACATCTTGCATACAAATTCTAACTTTAAAATGTAAAAAGATATATACGTGTTCTCACTTCAAATACAATATCAGTGTAACATCTGATACATTCAAATACAAATAAACAAAACCCCACTAAATTACAAAATTGATTTCAAACCAAAAAATATGGCAAGAACCCTATAAATTTATCAATAACTCTTTGTTTGACATAAAATTATTCCCATAAAATTAAGGGGGGAGAGAGAGATAAATCCTTATATCTAAACCAAAGAATAACTAAAAAAGGATAATCAAAATAAACCTAAATTGTCAATCCATAAGTTTTTTAAGTTCTTTTCAACAAATCAGCTTTTACTGTTAATAGAGATAGAGAAAGAATCATAAAGACATAAGAGGAGAGGAGAGTGTATACCTTATGTTGCAAAACCTGAAATCTACAAAATACAATACATTATCATCATCATCATCATCATCATCATCACCTTGTCTTAATCCCATCATATGGGGACGACCACATGGATTCTCATTTTCCATTCTAATCTATTATATACAATACTATCATTCGAGTTTAATTCCTTAAGATCTCTCCTAATAATTTCCTCCCACGATAGCTTAGGGAGACCTTTTTCTCTTTTACCCTCTATTTTGAATAGTCTTCCTCTTGTTATAGGGGAATCTACTAGTTTACGCAACACATGTTTATACCACCTAGTCTGCTTTCTCTTAATTTATCGCTAATGGGAGTTACAACTAACTTTTCTCTCACGTATTGATTTTTAATTTTGTCCTTTTAAATAATTCCTATCATCCACCGGAGCATCCACACCGCACTAACATAGAGATTTTGTTTATGTTTTTTCTTTAATGCCCAACACTCCGCTCTATATAGGGTCGTTGGCCTAACAAATGTTTTAAAAAAAAATTCTTTTAATTTATTCGTTATTCTCTTATCGCATAACACCCAACTCGTTTGTCTCCATTTCATCCAACCAATTGATATTCTACTCGTAACATCCTCATCAATATCCTCATTACTTTGCAACATTAAACCTAGATAATGAGATTTATTAGTTTGGTTTATCACTTTTTATTTAATCTCTAAAATTATGTAACTCGAAGCCTCATTATTAAATTTACATTCCATAAATTCTGTTTTATTTCATTGATTTTTAGTTCCTTAGACTCTAAGACATTTCTCCAAGTATCTACTCTCATCGTTAAGCACTCGTTTGAAATGTCTACTAAAACTACTACTCTGTGCTTAATTAGGCTAGCAGAAAAAACAGAAATAATAGGAGAAAATCCATAAAAGCACTGGAATAAAAATAAAATAGAAGCTAAACTAAATATAATAAACCCTGATATAACAATAAAAACAAAGGATATAGCTTGCGAAATAATAGACCAAGAAGAATTTAAAATACAAATAAGAGAACTTTTAAATTTAGGAGTAATACAAAAAAGCACAAGTAGACATAGGAGCCCTGCATTTATGGTTAGAAATCATGCTGAAATAAAAAGAGATAAAGCAAGAATGGTAATTAATTATAAAACATTAAATGATAATACATACGATGATAGTTATAAAATACCTAATAAAGACGAATTAATTAATAAAATACAAGATAAAAAATACTTTTCTAAATTTGATTGTAAATCTGGTTTTTGGCAAATAAAAATGCAAAAAGAATCAATAGAATGGACTACCTTTACTTGCCCAGAAGGACACTTTGCATGGCTAGTCATGCCTTTTGGATTAAAAAACGCACCAAATATTTCAAAATAAAATGGACACAATCTTGAAAAAACATTCAGAGTTTTGTATCGTCTATATAGATGATATTCTTGTATTTAGCAATACTAAACAGTAACATAGAAATCACTTACAAATAGTTTTTAAAGAATTTATAAATCAAGGTTTAATAATTAGTAGTAAAAAGATGCAATTAGAAAAACAAGAGATAGAATTTTTAGGACTTTTATAAAAGGAGAAAAGATAGAATTGCAAGAACATATAGTTAAAAAAGTTTTAGAATTTCCTGATAGACTAGAAGAAACTAAAAAGTTACAAGCATTTCTAGGATTACTAAATTATTGTAGATCTTTTATTCCAAATTTATCAAAATTAGTAGGACCCTTATATAGTAAACTAGGAAAAAATGGACAAAAGTATTTTAATAATGAAGACATAAAATTAGTCCAAAAAATAAAACAAATAGTTAGTAAACTAGAACCCTTATCACTACCAAGAGAAAATAGCTATAAAATAATACAAACAGACGCATCAACATTAGGATGGGCTGGAATACTATTACAAAAACCAAATAAAAATAGTAATAAAAATGGAGAAGAAATTTGTAACTACTATTCAGGTAATTTTAATGAGACACAAAGTAGATTACCATCCACAGACTTAGAAATATTAGGAGTAATAAATACAATAGAAAGATTTCAATTATTTTTAGGAAAAGAATTTTTAATTAGAACTGACTGTGATAATATTGTAAAACATTTTAATAAAACCAATCAAAGTAAATCTGCGACTAAAAGATGGTTAAATTTTATAGATCATATTACAGGAAAAGGATTCACACCACAATTTGAACATATTAAAGGTAAAGAAAATCAATTAGCTGATATATTGTCTCGTTTAATTACTAACGCTTCTTAATTTTGCAGATGTCTCACTACCAAGGATCTTCTTCAGGAACAAAAGAATATACTAATCAATTATTTACTGTTCTTAATGAGAAGCAAAAGTTTAGATCAAAGGTACCGGTAACAGAGGAACAACAGAAAATATTGGACAATCTTTGGTTCAATAGAGAATACAATAAAGAATCTTTCATACATACTATGAATTATCTTAATATATATTTGCATAACGTTACAAACATTGTCAAAAGCATAGAAGCACAAGTTAATTATTATAAATCTCGCACTAGCACACAACTAATAAAAGACCATGAAACAATAATAAAACATTATAAAGTTTTACATTTAAGAAAACAAGCTAATGAAAAGAAATTAGAAAAGATAGATCTATATAATAATAGTAATTTTTCAGCCTCTTTTGACCCTTACTTTAGATATATATTACGTACTAAGGTAGAATCTCTTTTACCAAGAGATTTAGTAGAAAAAATATTTTTATTTTCAAAAGAAAAAGATATTAATAATTGGGTAGCTATACAAAATCATTTCCGTTTTAATTTAGAACCATTAGGATTGTTGATGTAAAAAATTAGATTATATCTAATTATTTAATCACGGAGAAAATAAAATGAGACAAAGAGATTTTAAAGTGGTTCAGCCTTATAAGAATGGCCTACGTCCACTGTTTCTATTATTGATGACTGTTTGGGAATTCTTGATTACAAGTTTTGTCAAGAAATTCCCCGTCCCCCTCCAATGAGGATGATACAATGTATTTATAGCCCTCAGGCTGTAAATGTGAAAGGTTAATACATAGCTGTCCGTTAGGCGTGTACATCTGTATGATAATAATAAGCATTTAATGTGCAGTTAATCTGTTGGTTATCCTGCTATTAATGCTCTGTTCGAGGTGCAGCTCGGACCGCCTAAGCTGCTCGGACCGCCTAAGTAGCTCGGTGTATTAAAGTTTCTGGGAGAACTCTTGTTGGTCGGAGCGTCTGAGTTGATCGGGGAAGCAGAGTTCCTCGTTGTAGTATGGTTCCTCGGAGAGCATTTATTGCTCGGAGTATCTAAGTGGGTCAAGGCGTTGTTCGGAATTATTTGTTATTGCCACGCAGATTACCACGTGTCTTCACTCAATTGAGCCATGTCAGCAGACTAAATTTGGTATCAACAGAAGCCCCCAATGTTTCATAGTTCGAAATTTGAGGAGTGTGGAACATTCTTTCTCGAAATATGGCCGTTTTAAATGGTCATCCTGAAATTTAGGAGTATTTTCCTTTGTATTTATTTCTCCTTCCAAATTCGTAGAATCGAACTTTTTGAATTTTTATGACCGCTTCGATTCCCGCGCCCTTTTTGTCTTTTTAGCCGTTGGTAACATAACTGTCTCTTTTTGTAATCATTATCTTTACCCATTCCCAAGACAGGGTATTTAAGCGTTGCAGAAAATCCCTTCGTCTTCTACTTTTCAAATTTGTCTCTTTGAGTTTTCCATTGTCTCTCTCTCCTGTGCGTTCATCCCTTTCATCATTCGTTGTCAACAGACTCATCCTTTTTCCTGTAAGATCTTCTTCTTTCTCTTTGATTTCCTTTACTCATCATGGTTTACCCTGTAGAGTCGCTTGATAAATTTCGTTCTGATTTCTCTATTCCTTCATGGGTTATTTTGGAGGAACTTTATGATCCTTCAAATTATTTTCGTTTGGCTGAGGGACATTGGTTCCCAAGTCTCTTTGTTGCTGAATGTGGCTTTTCTTTTCCCCCAAACCCTTTATGTCTGGAATTCTGTCAATATTTTGATGTGGTTCCTGCAAGAATAGCTCCCAATACGTGGAGAATAGTTAACGGAGTTCATAGATTAAATCAAATTCATGGAACTCGTATAGGAATTCCAGAAATTATGTTCTTTTATAGATGGGTTGTTGGTGACAATACTTTTTATTTAAAAACTAGGTTTTTAAATAGGGCTTTAGTGGTCAATCTCCCAAATGCCAATAGGGACTACTTCGAGCACGGGGTTGTTATGAAAAACTGGCAACACCCTCCATTGACTGGAAATGATGTGTACCAGGGTCCTAGATGTCCTCCCTATGGCAATGGGATAGGTTGTTTTTATTTTATTTTTGAAATTATGATTCCTTTGTGTTTGATAAAATGTGTCACTGATATTTTAATTTTTATTTATTTGCATTTGACCGTAAAATAAAGTATCCAAAAGAGACAGAAGTTAATTTAAACCATCTAAAACTTATCTGGAGTTTGCATCAGACTGTTGCTGACGAGCATATCAGGTCAGCTTCATATTTTTTGCAGTATAAGAGTTACACTTCATCTTTTACTGCTCGTCCGGTGATAAGTGAGGTAGAACCAGTACCTGCTTCTGCAAGTTCTTCACCTGAGTCTCATATCCCTCTGAGTGAAAGAAAGAAGAAAAGAAGAGCTCCTACCATCTTTGAGAAATCTGCCTCTGTTGCTGGAGAGGCAAAAAGAAGTAAACATGATGTTCCAGCAGAGGGGACAAAGAAGATTGATGCACCTCCTGCGGCTAATACTACGAAGGTTGCCGAGAAGCCCCCAGTGGCTCCGAGCAAGGCCGCTATTCCAAACGAGGTGATTTTTATCTCTCCGACTAAGACCACATCATTAGTCGAGACCATTCCTGTTCCCCCGAGGAAGCTGAAGAAGAGCTCCTTGGTCAATTTGGCTGAATCCATCTCTCAACCCCCAATTACTGGAAGTGGTGTTCCCACTTTTGTTGCCCCGAGCTCTGCCATAAGCTCGGTGAAGTCTTGGATCATTCCCGAGATCCAAGGTATAGAAGAAAATCTTTCTCAGGACATGGTTACCTCATTAGCTGCTCGTCATATAGCTTCTGTAAGTATCATTGTCCTCAACTTTCATTTTTTCCTTGTTACATCTGTGTACTGACTTGATATCATTTTCTTTTCTCAGTTGGTGACTTGTTTTAATACCATTTTAAAGAAAGATGAAGCTATTAAAGCTTCAAGTTCCTCGTCTGGTGTAGAGGAAGCTTTAGTGGGCCTGACGCAATCTTTGAAATATTCTCGTCAGAAGTATGATGATGATAAGGCTGTTTGGGAGGAGAAACTTCATTCCACCGAGCAGGAGAGAAACCAAGTTGTTGAAGTCTCCAAAGGTTTGGAGAAGAACATAAAAAGCTTGGAAGAGAAGAATAAAGAGCTCGATGAGAAGCTCAAAAATGCTGGGGAGCTCGAAAGTAAGCTCAAAAATGCTGAAGAAGAATTGGGCCGACTTCGTGAAGTAGGTCGCCAAAAGGAAGAAATAGAGAATAAGATGAAGGCTGTCGAGGATCTTCTTTCCGAGAAGCTTTCCTTGGAGAAAGCGAAAAGGAAGTTGGCTCTAAAAAAGTCTTTCAGCACCGGCTGGGATAAGGGGTGGAATAAAGGTTTGGCTGCCATGATGTTGCAGGTGGAATATAGTATCCATAAATACTTTAGGTATGGTTGGGTGGTTGCCCTGCAAGAGATGAAGGTCGATGAAAATTCTAACCTATTTCAGCGACACATCCCGGGCCCCCCTCCAACTCCTGAAGAAGAAGAAGAAGAAGAGGACGAAGCCGCCTCTGAGGAATCCTCCATGGTGATGGGAGATTAAATTCCTCATTCCCCAGCTATCCAGTCCACCAGCGAGCAACTTCAACCATCCATTCTTTCAAACGAGTAACTTCCAGCACTCCCCGAGCAACCATCTGTACCATCCGAGCAACCTACCTCCTCGTCCCAGCCTCCCGAGAAAGTTTTGGGAGACAAGGAAAAGGTGTAGAGTTGTTCGGATTTTTCTCTCTGTTTATTTTTCTTTGTCAAATGTAACTCTGAATTTTGTACTTCTCCTTTATGATGTAATAAAATTTAAAGTTTCGCCTATTCATACTGTTGTTTCTCTTCTTCATGCTCTGTTTGAACTCTTATTGATTCTTGCTTTCTCTTCCTTTACTAGTTTATGGCCAGGATGGAGTTATTGTCTGCTCATGATACAAAATTATTGAGGCAATGCAATGAGTACTTCAAAGCTAGTCATACAGATATGAGTGCAACACAAATCGTTGACATCCTCGGTCAAGGTGCTTCAGAGCAAGTAATTTTAGCCTACCAGTATTTGAAGTGCCTGCTTGACCGTGCAGTGGATAACAATGTAGCATATTATGAAATGATTGAAGATCTCCAAGGAACTCTTGAAGAGCTTCAATAACAATATAAGGAATCTACAGCCCTTTTGTACGAAGGATACAAGAAGAAGTATCAGCAACTCGGTGCTGATAAGGGATAGGATAAACTGTTTGCTGCTTACGATGTGAGAGAGAGAACTTTGAAGGGTGAGGTCGAAGAGCACAAACAGATAGCTGAATTGTTAGAGCAGGAAAATAATAATCTGAAAAGAGAGGTGTCTCAGTTGAAGTCTGCAGCTTCCACCTCTAACGTTTTAGTCCCTGTGACCGATGAGGGATTCTCTTTCTTGGAGGTCGAAAACGCCAACCTGAGGGATGAATTAGAAACCTTGAGGAGAGCTAGACCTTCTACATCTACTCGGGGACGGGCATGAGCTCCTCGAGGACGAGCAAGATCTCCTTGGATTACTGTCGAGGAACAGAGAACTCAATCTGCTCTGGAGAACCAGGCCTTCAAACTGATGGCAAAGAACCAGGCATTGGATGATATGTCTAAGAAGATCAGGAATCTAGACGAGCAACTTTCTGCACAGAAGTCTGCCTTGGAGAATAAAGAACTATTTATAAAAAATCTTCACGAGCAGTTGGAAAGGTTGACTTATCAGTTCCACAAGCAGCCCAGAGAATTTTGGATGGCTGGCTACAATGAGGCTCTTTACCATTTGGATGATCGGATCCAAAATGCGAATAATGAAGGTTACAAACAAGGGTGGTTGAATGCCCTGGGTGTACTTCAACTGGAACAAGGTCACTACTTGTGGGATTATCATAATCCTGGGTTGCTCGACTTGCCAGTGCCACCCTTCAAAATCGATATGATCTGGATCCCTGCCCGGGCAATCCCTCAGTGTTTGATTTCCAAATACCTTGGCGATTATAGTCTCCATTCCAATGCTGAAATATCTCTCCCCGAGCACCTACTCGATCGACCATCTGTGATGAACATCAGGATGCTTAAAGATCTTAATTTCATAAATTCCCCTTATGCTTTAAACGATCCTCCTGCTGGCGAGGAACCTGTTTCAAAAGCAGAGGGGAAGAAACCAATAGAATAGGAATGTTGATGTAATAATTAATTTGTATTTCATTATCAATGTATTCTGTTTTTGGATTTAATGAAAGACTTTTATCTTTGTTCGCAATCTTGATTGCCATTGCCTTGTGGTTGTAAAACACTTTATATATGTATATCTGTTAAAAAGATAACAACATTGTGTTATTTGTCGATCAACTTAGAGTTGATTAAAACTTATTGTCGACTAGTTTGGATTTGTGGTAATCATTTGACAACTAACCAAACTTAATGATGTTTTGTTTCTCGACCAACTTAGTAGTAATTTAAAAAGTCACGAGTATAAAAAATTTTGCTCGATCACTTTCTCGTACTCATAAAATGTTTTCGACCAACCAAGGTCGGTAAATTTTCCTTCTCGACCAACTATAGTTAGTGGGTTTTTATTCCCGACCAACCATAGTTAGTGGATTTTTTCTTACCGACCACCTTTGGCACTTTTTGGAATAGTTTTTCTTCCTAACCAACCTTAGTTGGCATTTTTAGGAATAGTTTTTCTTCCTAACCAACCTTAGTTGGCAATTTTAGGAGGAATAGTTTTTCTTCCTAACCAACCTTAGTTGGCATTTTTAGGAATAGTTTTACTTCCTAACCAACCTTAGTTGGCATTTTTAGGAATAGTTTTGAGTAGTCTGAGTTTTGCTGAGTAGTGTGTAGCACTAGTATTCCGCAAAAAATTTCCAACAAAAGGAGAGAACTGGGCAGAACATTGTCACTTTATTCATACTGACGAAAATGTATTACATGAGAGCTTACATCACTGATAATACTTGCGCAAGTTTTCTGCATTCCATGCATTCTTAAACTCCTGCCCTTCTAAAGTTGCTATTCTATAGGTTCCTGGTTGAACAACTTATGTAACTCGGTAAGGTCCATGCTAGTTTGCTTCCAATTTGTTGTGCTTTTGAATCACTTTCTTTAGCACATAGTCTCCTTCTTTCTGTAATACCCCGTACTTTTGGCTATATTTATTTTTGGGATTAATTAATTAAATGCGTATTAATTGGAAATTAATCCGGGTTATAAATACTGATGTGATGCGAATTGGTATTTGATTATGTGCATATATATGTATTTGGTATTATAAAATTTGTTGTGAGATTTATATACGGCAATTTGGAAATTTTGTTGAGACGCGTGGGACCGTCGCGTCACGGTATAATATTTTATTAATAAAAAGTGAATTTAAAATCGATAATCCGTATGGTCGTTTTGAGCGCGCCAACGCGTCCGGAAGGGTCGAGATAGTCAGAAAACACTAGCCGGGGGTATAGTTTGGATCCCGGGGTAATTTTAGACCGTACCGGTAACTTAAAGGGTATTTTAGTAATTTGGTATTTTTGGGTAATTAAAAGTGACGAAAATTGAGAGTTGTAATCTGATAAGGATTGACCCCAACCAACCCTTATTAACCCAACAAGCTACGGAGGTTTATTGAAATTAGGTTTCATAAGTTTCCCCAAAGCAAAACCCTAGCCACCATAGCCTTTTGGAGAAGAAAGCTTGGAGAAGGAGAGAGAGAGAGAGAGATTCTGCAGAAATTCTACACCGAATCCACACCAAATTCAGAAATCAAACCAAGGCAAGTGACTTTATTTCCATTTAATTACTGAGAATGTCTTTTCCATGTTAGAAATTGAAGAATCTTAATTGTTCTTGAAAGATTAAAAGAAAACCCATGAAATTTGAAGTTATTATTGAATGTTGGGATAGGTTTGCATGTAGAAACATTGTTGGGAGATTTAATTTCGGATATTTCATATCTAGGTGATGTATGAATGAATTAAAATCTGGGAATTTATGATGAGAAAAAGTTAGGGTTTATGTTCTTGAAGAAAATTGGGAATTAGTGTAGAAATTGTGATTTAATGATGTTTATATGATATCAAACCCTTTAATGATGTTAGTATAACCCCTTAACATGTTTGAGGATGATTAGAGAACTCAATATATTGTGGGAACGAATTTTAGAAGAGGTTTGAGGAGTAAAAATGGTGAAAAACGATTTTTGGGAAGTTCTGGGCAGAAACTGGCACCTCGTTAGAAGCAGCCCCCAGGTCGTTCGAACGAGCTCGTTCGAACGAGCTTCTAACGAGTTGACCAGTCGTTATTAACGAGTAGGATTTTCGTTCGATATCTCGTTCGAACGAGATATCGTTAGAAGGGTCAGTTCGTTCGAACGAACTGGGACCTCGTTCGAACAGTCTCGTTCGAACGAGACTTCTAACGACCTGACAGTCCAAACTCGTTCGAAGCCTCGTTCGAACGAGACTTCTAACGAGTTGGCAGTTTGCCCCTTTTTGGACTGTTTTGACTTTTGGAGTTCCGGGAGATGGTTCAAGGGTAGGGTTAGCATCCCTTTGATGATATAGTGATTGATTTGGGACTTTTGGGTTATTGAGATGAGTAAATCATATACGAGAGTTATATTCAATGAATCATTTGGGTTGAGACGTGAGTGACTACTACGACGTGAGGATGAATTATAGCGCGTATAATTATGAACCGGAATAAAATAAGTTGTGATAATTATCATTAGTACGAGAGTGCAACATGTACTACGAATATAATACGGTATTACTAAGATGTGTGTTTACTTAGTATTGATATATGGATTGTATGTATGACATACCTACCATACTTGCTATCACGGGAGGTTTCGTTCGCTTAGGACCCTCTATTCCTTGTGTGCCTACGGGGGGGATATAGACTGGTACCTTGATGAACATAGGTCATAGAAAGACTTATTGTGATATTAATAAGTCCGCTGACCATGGGAGCGTAGGTATGTGCGTGACCCATGTGATGGTGACTATGTTCGCCTCCACTATTTGTGATTTGTGTTATCTGAACTATTCCTGAGAGATTCGGAATATGTGATCCTTATGTACGTGATGTACCGGGACGGATAGCAGAGTATGTGTGCACTACAGCTTAGATTGCGGGGTGCTTGTATCGTATATTTATGATGTGAATAATATACATTAAATTAAAGGAAATCCTCATGTGAATGTTGTAAAAATATTACGGTATTGTTTCGAGTTATATAATGAGTTAACTGATAGTTATATCATTGGCGTATTTAGTAACTGTGTTCACAGTAAACCTCTACTTGATTACGAGAGTTGTTATGTTATATGGAACCGATTACATGGGTAGAACCCGTGGTAGTCTAGCTAGTTATGTTGTCAGTTAGCTAGTAGTATGGGTAGTTATAGATGGGTACTTGCGTTAGGAGTGCACAGTTAGACGAGAGGTGAGAATATAATGTGAGTGCACGTCCTAACATGTACTTTGCATTTAATGTTTTAAATGTTTTTAAAGCACTTGCAGGTTTTTAAAATGATTTCCACTTTCGGGCTCTGACCCATTTGCTTTCAAATATATTTTCTTGTAAAACCTTTTTAGGTGCCCAGCCACAAGGACACCAAGCATAGGTACTCATTCAGGTGACGTGCTGTAGCTGGTTGTGGAAGCTACAGGGATTTGCTCATAGACGCTTCTATCTTTTGGATTCCAGAGTCACTATCTATCAGTTGTAGGGCATGTTGCCCATTCCTATTTAGAGCATTTTTACATTTCCGTTTTCAGACTCTAGTATGTATTGCTCAGTATTCAGTTTTAGTTATTTATTTCAGTTTACATATCAGTTGTGGGATTTGTATTGAGGAGTTTTTCCTCCAGGTTTTATTTACATATTGTGATGGTTATTCTTGTTACTTCAGTATGGTGAATGGTGTTATTTAGTTATTCATTACTCTTGTTGCATGTTAATCAGATTTAATAAAACTTGGCACTTACTTTTTAAATACTAGGTGGTTAGTAATAATAAAACGTTTTCGACAGTGATGCTATTAACTGAGCCAACTTGGCATTTTGAATTAATTTTATAAAGGAGTAGCTACCCGGTGTTTAATTAGTCGGGGTATCACACTTTCAGGTCGCACTTCTTTACTCTCTTGTTGTAGAATAAAGCTGCTCGCTGTTGGTAAGCAGCATTCCTGATGGCTGCTTCTTCTCTAACTTCCTCGAGCATATCTAAATCCAATCTTCTCATTAAGTCGCTGACAGGGGAATTGAAATTCAGTACTCTATGTGTCGGGAGACCCAACTCGACAGGTATAACGATTTCGCTTCCAAATGCCAGCATATATGGAGATTCCCCTGTTGCTGCTCGGGGAGTAGTTCGGTAAGCCCAGAGTACTGATTGTAGCTCGTTGATCCAATTGGCTTTCGCGGCATTCAGTCTTTTCTTCAAGCCATTCAGTACTGTTCTGTTTGTTACTTCAGTTTATCCATTGCTTTGGGGATGGCCTGGTGCCGAGTGGATCTTCAAGATATTTGACCGATGACAATAGGCAGCGAACTCGTCGTTGTCAAATTGTGTTCCATGGTCGGTAATGAATGCATGGGGAAGACCATATCTACAGATGATATTTTTCCAAATAAATTGATACACCTTCTCGTACGTCATGTCGACAAGAGGCTCAGCTTCTACCCACTTAGTATAATAATCCACTGCTACGACGAGATATTTAAATCTTCCTCTGGTCATTGGAAATGGTCCGACCAAGTCAATTTCCCACATAGAAAATGGCCAAGGGGAAGTAATGGGTGTCAACAACGCTTGGGGAGTTCTTCGGATAGTGGAGAAGCGTTGACACTTGTCACATTTCTTGGCATAGGCTATACAATCAGCCCTCATCGTTGGCCAGTAGTATCCTTACGTCATAACCCTTTGCAAAAGCGTCCGACCTGCTACATGGGCTCCACAGGACCCTTTATGGATCTCTTCAATCAAGTCTTTCACCTCGGTGGGATGCACACATCTTTGCAAACCTGCTATAATTCCTCGTCTGTACATAATACCATTATTCAGTACATAACGAGCAGCTTTAAACTTCAATTTTTTGGCTGCAAGTTTGTCAGTTGGTAATTCCCCCTCCTCAATATATGCCCTGATGGAATCCATCCAAGATGGTCCTAAATTAAGGGTAATAAAATTCATCGTCAAATCTTCATCGATACTCCGACCAGCTAAAACTTCAATTGGGATTGTTCTTCGTAGCTCGGTACGAGTAGCTGATGCTAATCGAGCTAAGGCGTCGGCCCTCGTATTCTTCATTCTTGGTATTCTGACCAGCTGAATAGCAGCAAATTCTGATACCAATTCCATTGCCTTCGCATGATACCTGATCATTAATTCTCCTTTGGCTGCATATACTCCCATCATTTGATTTATGATAAATTATGAGTCACTGAAGACAATAACCTGCTCTGCCCCCATAGTTTTTGCAAAACTAAGACCTGCAATCATGGCTTCATATTCAGCCTCATTATTCGAAGCTTTGAATTGGAAGCGTAGGGCATATTCCATGTCGACCTCGTCTGGACTATTAAGAACAATCCTTGCCCCACAACCTGTTGTGAAAGATGAACCATCCACATATAAATTCCATATAGGTAACTCGTCTTCAAATTTCTGATCTGACAGAGTTCCTCGGTGGAAAATTTGTTGCTTCCTTTCTCCCTCTCCTAATATTTCTTATTGTTCGTCGATCATCACTTCTTGCCCTTTTACCAACCTAAGTTAGTATGGGCTTGAGTTTGATGATTCTGTAACATCCACAGGTTGATCGGTGAGCAGCTTTAGCTCCTCGGTGGTATCAGGATAGGTGAACTCTGCTATAAAATCTTCTATTGCTTGCCCTTTAAGCGATGATCTGGGTTCATAAATTATGTCATATTCACCGAGCTCTATTGCCCAATACATCAATCTTCCTGATTTTTCTGGTTTATGAAGAGCTTGCCTCAATGGCATATCGGTATATACGACTATAGTATAAGCCTGGAAGTATGGCTTCATTCTTCTACTTACCTCGATCAATGCTAGTGCTAATTTTTCTAGCTTTAGATATCTGATCTCTGCTCCTCGGAAGGCTTTGCTAGTGTAATAAATCGGTTTTTGCACTCCATTATCCGCTCTTATTAATGCCGAGCTAACTGCATTTTCTGACACTGCCAGATATAAGTACAATTTTTCTCCCATCACTGGCCTGGACAATAGTGGAGGTGCTCCCAGATATTTCTTCAAGTCTTGAAAAGCCTTCTCACATTCATCATTCCACCCAAAAGTCTTTCGGAGCGTTTTGAAGAATGGGAGACATCTATCAGTTGATCGCGATACAAATCTGTTGAGTGCTGCTACTCGTCCTGTAAGACTTTGTACTTCTTTCTTCGTCGTTGGAGATCGCAGCTCTAACAGAGCTTTGATCTTTTCAGGGTTTGCTTCAATGCCTCGTTGATTGACAATGTACCCGAGAAATATGCCTTCTCGTACTCCAAATATGCACTTCGTCGGGTTCAGCTTCATTTGATATTTATCTAGTTGATCAAAGGTCTGGCCTAAGTCAACTAGATGATCAGCAGCTTTCTTGCTCTTTGTCAGCATATCATCAACATAGACTTCCATATTGCAACTGATTTGTTCTGCAAACACCTTGTTCATCAGTCGCTGATATGTTGCACCTTTATTTTTCAAACCAAAAGGCATAACATTATAACAGTAAGTTCCCCTAGGGGTAATGAAAGAAGTAATGTCCCTGTCTTCAGGTTTCATCTTAATCTGGTTGTATCCAGAATAAGCGTCCATGAAGCTCAACAGTTCGTGTCCCGAGGTAGCATCTACTAATTGATCAATTCGGGGCAAGGGAAAGTGGTTTTTTGGGCATGCTTTGTTGAGGTCAGTGAAATCTACACACATCCTCCATTTGTTGTTCTTTTTCTTTACCATCACCACATTTGCTAACCAGTCTGGATATTTAACATCTTTAATAAAGCAAGATTTCTGGAGCTTCTCGACCTCTTCCTGTATAGCTTGATTCTTCTCGGGACTGAATACTCTTCTTCTCTGCTTTACTGGCTTGATCTCTTTATTCACGTTGAGTTCATGACATAAGAAATTTGGGTTTATTCCGGGCATATCCTCATGACTCCATGCAAAAATTTATTTTCTGCTTCTTAGGAAAGTTATCAATTTCTGTTTTAGTGAGGCCTCCAACGACGAACCTATGTGAGTTGTTCGTTCAGGATGCTCGTCGTCCAGAATGATGTTTTCAGTAGCTTCCACCAACTGGCCTTTCACGAGTTGGGACTCATCTCTAGGATCCAATGTTTCAATTTCTACACCTTCCTCCACTTGATAGGTAGTTGTCTTTTTCCTTGATTCCTCCAATTCTTCTTGCTCGGCAGATGAATAGTAACATTCTCGAGCTACTTTTTGATCACCCTTCACAACTCCTACTCTAAAATTTGTTGGAAATTTTAGGCATTGATGTACCATAGATGGCACTACCTTGAACTTCTTCAATCCTATCCTTCCCATGATGATATTGTAGGCTGATTGAACATTTTTATCCATCACGAAGAAGCGTATTCTTTCTGTTCGACAAGCAGGCCATGTACTAATGAATATATCCAATTTGATCGTCCCAAGTGGAAAAACTTTCTCGCCAGTAAAACCGAGGAGGGGTCTATGATAAGGTTCCAGTTGAGATAGCTTTAGATTTAAACTATCGAAGCACGAGTAGAACATGTTGTCTGCCGAGCTACCATTGTCTACCAGTACTCTTAAAATCATTACTTCCCTCATCCTCATTTTGATCACCAGTGGATCATCATGAGGATACAGAACACCTGCGAGGTCGTTCTTTGAGAAACCAATGACCAATTTCTCTTTGTTTATACTAAATATAGACTAAATATAGACATTCTGACTCTGAAGATGAACTAGATGACTCTATGGATTCTGTAACAAGGCACAATATTGATAATATGATGGAGCCATAAAAAATTAAAGATACAATAGATTAACAGAAGCAAAAGGAAACTACATCTGCATCCCATCAGCATACCATCAGCAATCACTATTCCTAACAAACAAAACTGGAGACGCAAGCCATGACGTCAGCAAACATCAACGTCTCAACTTTCACTATGCATCACTGTACAGCTTTCACTGTTCATTCACGCGGTCGACTTTTACTTGCACCTTTCACTGTGCACTTTTGACGAATTGCATTACTGTGCAAGATTCTAATGCCGCCCACGTTTCTTCACTATTCCAGAAGCAATTAGAATTCATTTTTAAAGTCCGTAGCTTTTTACTCCTATAAAAGGAGTTCACTTCTGCAATTCAAGATCATCGAGAAAAAATAATCCATCTTAGAAACTCTCAAGCAACCAAACCCTTTTAATTTCCAGTTCAATTTCTGTTCAACTTTTCGACTAAGATTTCCAGCAACAATAGTTTGTAAACTCTCTTGTAATAGTAAGTTTTCCATTACTTTGTAAATTATGGCATGTATCTCTGTTTATCGCTTGTAAAATAAGCTTGTAATCGCATGTTTCATTTCTAGCAATAAAATTTCAAGTTTTTATTAGAACTTTCGGGACAACCACTCTGAGTACTTAGATAATATTCTTATTATGTTTTGATATATCATTAAAGGATCCTTGAGGATTTGTTTTTATGGTAATATTGACATAAATATTCTGGTTGAACTCTGGAATGATCTTCGATTTCTAAATTTTTCGGTGTCCTGTGAGTTGCCATTGTCGTCGTTGTTGCCGTGATATAGGGGTTTGTAGGCTTGACTGGGATGCTACAGTTGTCTGTAGTACTGTGGACTTGAGGACTATTTATGAGTTACTGTTCATTTCTACTGTTCACTTTTACTGTTCATGTCACTGTTCATCCATGACATATATATATATATATATATATATATATATATATATATATATATATATAACATGAGAGGGAAGTTTTCAAATTATGTACACATTTTAATGGTAAGGATGAGTGCCACATCCTTCATTTTGTAAAAGTATGTAAGAATGTGGCACTCATCCTTACCATTAAAATGTGTACATAATTCAAAAACTTCCCTATATATATATATATATATATATATATATATATATATATATAGAGAGAGAGAGAGAGAGAGAGAGAGAGAGAGACCGGAGGTTGCCGGAACGATTTGGAGCGCCGGAGGTCACAGAGGCCTCTGATGTGAGCGGGAGGGAGTTGTGTGAGTGGGAGGGAATTGTGTTTTGGGGAAAAGATAATAGTCTAATTTAGTCAATGGGAGTAAAAAGAGGGGTGTATAGGCCTAAAACCGTGCCAAATACGCTCTTGGTAGTGCTTAGCACGATTTTGAACCGTGTCAAATTGAAACACATGAACCATGCGAATTTTATTATTTTGGTCTAGTGTTATCCTCCTAAAACTAATAATAACTTTGAATGCAAAACATGTACTTGAATTACTGTTCTCTCATGGGTATTGTTTGAATGAGTAACTTTATAATCACACCTAATTTTATATACTATTTTTAGAATCATGACTATTAATTTTTAGCACTCAAAAGCATAACGTACAATCATTAATTTAAGAATGAAGGAGTATATGTTTATAATTTCTTAACAACTTTTTTTTGTAACTTTTGGTATTAAACCAAAGGCAAAAAAGAAAACTTCCCGCCTTTTTCGTTACTTCACTTCACTTAACTTTTAGTATTATTTTTTCGCTTGACGTTCTTGACAATCCAACTATGCCCAAGTACTTAGAGGCATAATCTAGGTCTTAATATAACCAACAAGGTTAGGTTGATTCACGAACAAGTTGAGCACATGGCTAGGATCATGATACAATGGGTTGGGTTGGATCATATAAATTTAAAGAAGGCGTATATACCAAATAGTCCCTTGAACATTTTTTTAATACATGTTTAGTCTAAGTCTTTTTATTTTGCTCAAAAATGTCATTTACCGTGCCACTGATGCGCACCTTTAAAAATAAGATAACATTAATTAAATAGATATTTGAGGAAGGTTTTGATACAAAATAAAAAACTTAAACTGAATATATATTAAAATATTAAAAAAAAATTATATTTGATCCTTTAAAGAATGCATCCATGCCCATATATTTTCATCATTTAACGACTAACAAGCAAATAGTTAAAAGAAAAAAAAATAAAAATAAAAATAAAAAAAAGTTAAAAGTGTACCACTTGTAAAAAGAAAAAAGAAAATAGGTCACAACACGTTTAGTTAGACTAGGAAGACCCATTATGGACCCACTACCAACTTCATGTAAGCAAAGAGATAACCACCTCCTCGGCTTTCTTGGTGTCGAGTCAACAATAAAGAAAACGTGACACACTCATTTAAGTTACCAGTAAGCAAACAACGTCCTATAAATACAATACCGTACCGACATAATATAAGCTTTTGTGTCTTATTTTTCGAGAAAATATCTTGAAAATCAAAAACTCTAGAAAACATATTTGTGGAAATAGACTAGTAGACAACGCATATACTTTTACATGTATTTATAATCGTTAAATATTTTTTCTACGTTTGCAATAATTTATATTAATTTTAACCCTCTTCGGGAAAGGACGTATTTTCAATAAATGTAAGCTCTTTGTACAAAAATAAACAACAAAGATAAAGAAAGTAAATTTACATCAAAATTAAAAATGACCTAAATATTACACATGAAAATAGTAATTCTTAAAATAAGATATAAAAATAAATTTATACCATTGGCACATTAAGACCACAAGCTCTTCTGGTTTAAAGTGATGCATAAACTCCACAAGAGGCAAAGACTATTATACTAGTTTACAAATTCATTGAGGATCCTCAAATCTGATTTGGTCAAATATTATAAGTTGTGAGGTCCATGTTAATTATTGTTTATAATATGGACAATCAAATACAATCGTTTGGGTATGACTTTTTCAAAAAAGTCAACAAATTGAATATCTCAACACTTATATTGTATAAGTTTAAAACTACATGAGAATTGTATAAATTAAGTTCAGCATGTTTTTATTGTCAATTGTAAGATAAAATATTAGATTAAAAAGGGTTTGACTTTCATTATTTTTTCTCATTGAATTTTACTCCTGCAATTTAGTGATATAGAAAGTTTTACAAAATACTAGGTGTTTTTTGGAACACTTTTTGGATGAAAAAAGTCATTAAAAATGCAAGAAGTGAAAATATTCGGGACTATATGAAAATCAAACAATTAATGGGGTCAAACCGTTGGCAATCGCACAAGGTCTTCCTGATTTATTTATATGTTGATGATCTATTTTTCATATCAATATACGTAGAAGGAACATATTTTATAAATTTTACACAAAATTTTATTAATTTTATCAAATTTAGGACTGACCTTGTTAACAACAGTGATCTTCCATTACACAACCTAATGGACAATATAATTGTTATACACCATCATGAAAGGGTTGTGCATGTTCTTTGTGCTCATACCATTAGTCTCTACAAAAACAATATGTATGGTACTTTTTTGGAAAAATATCTTGCAAGTCAATCATTCTAGAAAGCAATTATAGTTAATTTTTTATGTTAACATAATGGGAAGTGTGTGTGTGTGTATATATATATATATATATATATATAGATAGACAGAGAGAGAGAGAGAGAGAGAGAGAGAGAGAGCAAAATGATGCATAAGCACCCTATTATAATAGTTTTTAAAATTTTTGACGATTCTCAATCCTGATTTGGTCAAATATTAAAGGTTTTGATTTATTCCAGTGAATCAAATACAGGTTGCATGATATTTTCTAAAAAGTCAATAAATTAAAAATCACAACTAGGGTTGCATGTTTGGTATAAATTTATAAATAAGTGGTAGGGGTATAAATTAAGCCTATCATGTTTCCATTGTCAAATGAAAGACAAAATCCAAGATTATTAATGGGTTTGACTTCCATTAGTTTTTTTAATTGAATTTAAGCCCTGCAATTTTATTAGAAGGGGGTGATCCGGAAAATAACTTTTAGTGATAAAAAACAGTATTAAAAAAAATCTAAGTATTTTTTACAACACTTTTTGCATGACTAAAAGTAATTTAGAAGGATTAAACTTCAAAAAGTGAAAATATTAGGGACTAAAATGAAAGCAATCAAACATTTAATGGGTCAATAACACCCTAACAACTTTTATCATCCATTTTCAAAGAATTTATTGCACTGAAATCTAATTTTGATGACACATTGATTGAAAAGGACACGTGGCAACAAACAGCTAGCTCTACCAAATTGACATTTCGAAGAACTAACAAAGTCTAGGTCAACTATCTTATATGGAATCTCAACTGTTGGATTGAAATTGACTAATCAGACGGGTGAGATGAGAGCTACCGGCCACCCCTGTGTTGTACAGGTAAAGCAAAAGCTGGTCAACATATTTGCTATTTAAAAGTAGAAAAACTCCACGTGATCCCCCACTTTAAGTCAGATGTCTTCTTTTCCCATTTCAACGCAACAATTCCTCGTTTTCTAATTGTGATGTGGGCAACAATTGACCAAAACAAACTCATATTATTTATATAATGTTTAATCTTACATATTTTTAAAAAGGGTTCACTTCACTTTTATACCAACCGAGTTAATATCTTCAAATTTCACTATCTATTTTTAAAAAGGGTTCACTTTACTTTTATACATACAGCTGGCGCGGATAGATATATATAAAAAAATGATCAGCTTCAGCGGTATGTATAGGTGGACGGATCGCCTATACGGTATATTTCTATACCTATTTACATTTTGGGTTAATTGTAGAGTCTACACAAATGAAAAAATGGTTAAATCCTTACATATTTACATGTTGGGTTAAATCTTTTTTCCGATTTCTTTAAAATGAGAATTTCGAGTAATCGAAAATCCTATATTAATTTTTTTGAAATTTCGGAATTCCAAAATTTCTGAATTTTTATTATATGTTTTGAATTTCCGAATTTTTCCGAATTTTTTCCGATTTTTCCGAATTCGAAAACTTTTTTGATTTTCCGAAAAATTTGGATAGGAAATTGGAACAATTATTTTATTTCCGAAAAAATTGGAATTTTTTCCGAAAGGTCATTTTCCGATCCGATCCGGCCGAAACACAGCCCTACCTATACCTACCCGTTGGCCGGAATAATTTTTTTTTAAATATTAAAAAGATTATTTTTAAAATAGTACAAAAAAAACTGTTTTTAATCCAAAGTAAAATTTGTAAGAAAACAGTTTTTAAAGAAAACAAATTTTACGTTTTAAAAATAGTTTTTTAATTAAAAAATAGATAAGATTTGGGTCGATCTAGTACATATATATATATATATATATATATATATATATATATATAAATGGATATTTTAATAGTTAAAACATTTTTTTTTTGAATAATTGGATCGCTCTAGTACTATTTTAATCGCTGAAATAGTTTATATATAGGGGATCCAACCACTTATATAGGGGATCCAACCACTTATATATACCACTAGCACGGACCAACATATACGAAAAAATAGTCCGCGTCAGCGGTATGTATAGGTAGTCGGACCGCCTATACATTCCGCTGATGCTGACCGTTTTTTTTAGTAAAACGATTATTTTTTCAATAATACAAAAAAATAGTTTTTAACCAAAAATAAAATTTGTAAACAAAATAAACACATTTTTAAGAAAAAAGTTTTTAAGGGAACAAATTTACATTTTATAAACAGTTTTTTAATTAAGAAAAAAATAGATAAGATTTACATTTTTAAAACAATTGAAATGTTTTTTTAAACAGTTATAAAAAGTGTAAAAAAACAGTTTTAAATAGAATCTTATTAAAAACATTTTTTTTAATAAAAAAATAGTTTTTTTAATTGAAAATATAAATTTTTGATATTTATCAAATGAATTTGTTTTAGTTAATGGTAAAATGAGTTTTGAATGAAAGAAAAAGAGACGGTAAAGTTTGAGGGTATTATATTTATTTGGTGTAAAGGTGGAGTGAGGTTAGATGATTTTGGAGTGGGAATAGAGCGACCCTTTTAAAAATTGTAGTATTTGTATACGAAGAAAATTAAAAAGATAATAAATTATAAAGATTTATTTGAATGTTGAGGTGTGTGTTAAACTTTAAGATAGAAATATCGCTCGCACTTTAACTAGTGATGTCTCGAGCCTCAAATAACTGTCCATAGGATTCAACGGCATAGTTCATCCCATTGAAACACTCAATGGATGACTTTAGAACCATACAAACGTTGTCCAGAAATTAAAATTTAAAAGCAGACGTTTTTAAGAGAGAGAGAGAGAGAGAGAGAGAGAGAGAGAGAAATTGTATATGAAACTAATCTACAGAGCCCTTACTTAAAGGGATGCAAAACTGCCCACTCCCCCAAAACGTGGATGACCACTTCTCCAATGAAGCACTCTCAATGGCTATAAACAAAAAATGGGTTTTAATAATAATTATAAAATGAATAAATTAATTAAAGACGAATTTAAAATTAACTAATTTTATAACCCAAGACCCAAGTTTTGGTGGGACGATGGGGGGTTTGGATTGAACGGGTGACAAAAACAAGTGGGGACCGAGAAAAGCTGAATATCCTCCCAAGGATTTTGAAGTTGGAATGGGAGGCGGCGCACACAAAGGCAAAGATGCGATCGTGGAGGGCGACTCGAGCAAGTACTCCTCATCGGCGATAGGGTTTAAAACATTAAAGTTCAAAACCGAATCATCGGGTACTTGTTCGTGTCGGGGTAATAGAGAATGAAAATGGGGATGAAAGAAATTCAAACTCATGAGATGAATCATCATCGCATGAAGTTGGAATTTCAAAGGAAATAATATCATTTTCAGTGAAATGTTCTTCTTTGGGAGCCAAAGAAGAAATCATTTCATTGCAAATAGATATTACGTCATTATCATCCTCACTTTCAATATCTATTACGCAATGGGAAAAGTCTAGAATGTCTTGTTCCAAAGTAGGCACAAGTACCTCATTTGGTTCAAAACATTCGTCGACCTCGAAAGTCTCGGAAGCAAAATCTTCGTCGGACTCAAATAATAAATCCAACTCATGTTCCCACGAACGATTTTCTTCCCGATAACGATTTTCAATTTTCTCATTTTCATACATACGCAAACCCTCACCGAAAGTCATAGGTCGAGGTGCGGATGCATGAAAATGGGAACTTTGAAAATTACCATCGGACTTAAACGAAAACTCATTATTATAGGAATTTTGAAAACTATTGCAATTCGTTTCAAAATTCCTATTATAAGGAGGTAAAGGCCCAAAATCATTGTCATCATCATCAAAATTCCAATAACCTAAGTTTTGACTTTCGTTATACTCGCCCAAAGTCATATTTCAATTTGTTTTACTTTGGGATGCTAAGTATTCACCGAAAGTCATAGGCCTAGAATTTTGAGAATTATAACAAGGATTACCGAAAGAATTGGAACAAGACATGCTTACCCTAAAAATGGCTCAAGTGGCGAATTCCACAAAATAGGTGCGCGCGGAAAATTCGAGCGTTTCTAAGTGCTCAAATGTGGAAGTCCTGCAAAAAGTTAGCAAATAATACAAATAGAAAGAAAATACTATGAAATACTAAATAAAATAAAGTCTAAAACACGCCATTTGATAGGCAGGGTTTCGCCGCGGCGCGAGAGTCACCTACACGCCGGTCGTTTAATGTTCGGCTCACCTGAACTATACAAAAACCTAAATTACGACTACACTCAACGGGTGAGTACAGCGGTAAGTCGGGTATCGAAAATCCACAAAGACGAGATGCTAGAATTTAAGTGATTTAATACTCCGAAATAAAAGTGTAAAAGATGATTACAAACTAAACGGAAAAGTTAATCTAGGCAATGTGTTGAAACTAGATTATGAAAGCGAGTAAAAACTATAGGTTGCGTCGAATATCCCTCACCCGAGTTAATTAGTAAAAAATGGTTACATGGGTCGACGAGTTATTAAGAACGCGTCTCGTTTAGACAGTTAATTAAATCAAGGGTTATCACGCCCTAAATCATCATAAAAGCCTAATAAGATTTTGGCGTCAACAAATATCCCGAAAATTACGCCTGAAAGGTCGTAAGCACGGGGCATACATGATATGCTCCGTCAAATCTCCTAGGCGTAATAACTAGGACAACGCAACCGAAATAGACCCGTAAACTTCATCACCAAAGCAAAGCAACGCGTCAACCCGAGTGAGTTCAATTCAAATACAACCTAATTTAAATTAGCTAGAAAGCATGTTAAAAACGCGGTAATTGGAAAGCGGTAAATAAACGCGGTAAATCTATACTACAAAGCAAGTAAATAAAATCATGTAAATAAAGCAAGAAAACCTAAATTAGAAAGCTTGTAAATTAACTAGAAAGCAAGAAGTGAAGAAATACAAACTATATTAATGGTAGGAGAGATGAATAGTCAACTTACAATCCAAATGGGGTGTCAAACCAAAGAGAAATGAAGAAGAACCAAGCAAAAACCCCAAAACCCTAATCTAAACTAACCTAAAATCGTGTATCTACTGCTATATTTTCTTATTACAACAAAAAACCTTTATACAGTAAGTTGGAATAAAAGAAAAGAAGAAAGAAAAGAAATGAAAATATCTGCTGAAAAATAGGGGATCGATCGATCGACCCCTTTGGTCGATCGATCGATCAAGGCCAAAAATCGACAATTCAGAAAGGTCGATCGATCGACCAGAAGTGTCGATCGATCGATCAAACAGGGCAGAATGCAGCAACAACTTCTGCATCTTTTCTTCTCCTCTTTTGATTTCTTGTTTTTCTCTTCCGTTGAAAACGTCATAACTTCTTCGTTATGAATCGGAATCACGCAATGTTCGCGGCCACGCGAAGCTAGCTAGAAGGGCTACAACTTCCGTGAAGATGTTGGGCCAGGTGCCCAATTTATAAAATGACTAAAATTCCCTTGAACGTGCGGTTGTGTACGGAAATAGAGCGGAAGGCGTCCGAAGTTCACACTTAGCATCCAATTACCTACAAAAGCTCAATTAACCCCTGCAAAACATGTTAACGTAGAAATACGAGGTTGTCTGGTTAACGAGCATAATTATAGGGAATAAGATACCCGAGGGGGCTAAAATGCGTCCGTTCGGAGAATGAAATACGCAGTAGTTGCGTATTATCACACCCCCTAACTTACACATTGCTAGTCCCTAGAAATGAAATAGGATGCAACAAGAACTACAAGCAAACCAAAAGCAGGAGATAGTACAAAAGTATGGTATAAAAGCAAAGGCCACTTTCGCGGGAGATTCGATTGCATTTAGCGTATGCAATAAGCCATTAAACCCCTAGGTCACCCTAGTGGACGAGTGTCATCTCGTGAGGATTTTCAGAGATGGTACCCACAAACATCACATGGTTTCCTCAAAATATGCCCAACCCAACATGCAACAAGCCCAACAATAGCGAAAAGGATTTCATACGCATTATTAGCAAAATGAATGAATTCAAACAAAAGTCCAAATCATTAACATTATAGAATGCACCTCATAGAATTGAAACCTTAAAATGTGGGAGGGGAGCGAGCACATGCAAAGTATGATTTGGCAAAAAACTTAAATAAACCGGATAAACATTAAAGCAAGCATATATTCAATCCTCACGGGCATTACGCTCATCAAGCGAATTCACTCGAAACAGGGAGGTAACACACGGGACATGCGGGCTAAAGAGTAAATGTAAATGGAAACTAGGCCGCACACATGTCACAGATGAAGAACGCTATATATAAACTGAAAAACTGTAATCTCAATGAAAGGATACCACTCACTAAAAGAGGCGAAATGCATTTTCACAGATTATCACAACTATTATGACTTTTAAATTACATCAACCTAAGATCACATAGGACTTTAATAGGGTTATAATGTAGGTATGGCTAAGGTACGAAACGAAGGAATATATGTACGAATTCAAATTTTCGGAATGAAAACTGGGATAATGGGATAATACGGGCAATATCAAAATCGGAAAACAAATTCCAAAAAGGCATTAGATATATCATCGGGGAGAGTAATCAAAGCTTATTGAACTATATACAACATATACAAACTTTTCTTTCTTTTTCTTTTCTTCTTTTTCTCTTTTGTTTTCTTTTGCTTTTTGCTTTCTCTTTTTCTTCACTTTTTTCACTACTTTCTTTTCTTTACTTATCAAACTCTCGTATGCCTAAATTGCAACCCGCATCATAACAACATCATTCAATCCCAAGTAACATTCCAAACAAAGGTATGAAAACTGTATGTATGGGCTAAAACTCCAATTTAGAGTTAGTTATGGTAATGGGGTCATGAAACGAAAGGCTAATATTTAGGCTCAAAGGGGTTAACGAGGGTAAACATATAAGGGTGAGGTCAAGGCTAATATGGGTGATATATCAAAGAGGGCCTATGATCATTTCACAAAGTTTACGTAATTCTCGAGTCAAAACAATATATGAAAATCATGCTCAAGTAACACATTTCAAGTATGAACTCAATTAATGAATGGTCAAATGAAAGAATATTGAGATTACCAACGAATTCAACGTGTTCAATGAGAAAAGAATAGTGTATACACTCACAAACGACGAAAGTTACAAAGCTTACTCGGTGTAAGTATATACAATACAACAAAAGATTACCGAGTTATAAAAATCTTAAACCAAATCAATATAACAATAAAAGTGCATGTGCTCATGGGATTAAAGTTTAATTCATAAAGTTATTCATCATATCAATAACTGAGACTAAAGTCTAATAACTTCTAAAATCGAGAACATGCATCATTGGGTTTTCTATTGGATCGGGCAATTATTGAAATTTATCATCGGAAACAAAGGCAAAATGCCCAAAAAAAGAGAAAAAATAAAGAAAATCTTTTTGAACTTTTTGAATTTTTCTAAGAAAATCATACTAAGTAACTAACATGTGAGCAAAAACATGGACTAAATAAAGAAATGGATAGAATATCCCACACCCCCTAACTTAAAACTTGACATTATCCTCAATGTTAATTAAGAACCAAGTCAAAGAGAGGGAAATAGCGATATTACCCAAACGTGGAGTGATCCCCATAAGAACAAGTCCAAAGAATCTACAAAACAAGTTAGTACCGAGCATAGCAAAAACAAATAACAAAAAGTTAACTAATTACACTAGACTAAATTAAAAAGGAAAGAAAAAATAAAAAGCTAACTATATACAACCTACTATTTAGACTTCACACTAACTGTACACTAGAAGTCTAAATAGCTAAGGGTCCACCATAAGAACGATTTGACTTTGGAGGACAACCGGTGTACCCTCACATACAAGCATGCCTTCCGAAAAATATGAATTCCGTTTTAACAACGGAAGGCATGTGTAAGACGGAAGAAATGAACCATCGCCAATTAAAAGTTTTGGTGGGACGATGGGAGGTTTGGATTGAACGGGTGACAAAAACAAGTGGGGACCGAGAAAAGCTGAATATCCTCCCAAGGATTTTGAAGTTGGAATGGAAGGCGGCGCACACAAAGGCAAAGATGCGATCGTAGAGGGCGACTCGAGCAAGTACTCCTCATCGACGATAGGGTTTAAAACATTAAAGTTCAAAACCGAATCATCGGGTACTTGTTCCGGTGGGTTAATAGAGAATGAAAATGGGGATGAAAGAAATTCAAACTCATGAGATGAATCATCATCGCATGAAGTTGGAATTTCAAAGGAAATAATATCATTTTCAGTGAAATGTTCTTCTTTGGGAGCCAAAGAAGAAATCATTTCATTGCAAATAGATATTACGTCATTATCATCCTCACTTTCAATATCTATTACGCAATGGGAAAAGTCTAGAATGGCTTGTTCCAAAGTAGGCACAAGTACCTCATTTGGTTCAAAACATTCGTCGACCTCGAAAGTCTCGGAAGCAAAATCGTCGTTGGACTCAAATAATAAATCCAACTCATGTTCCCACGAACGATTTTCTTTCCGATAACGATTTTCAATTTTCTCATTTTCATACATACGCAAACCCTCACCGAAAGTCATAGGTCAAGGTGCAGATGCATGAAAATGGAAACTTTGAAAATTACCATCGGACTTAAACGAAAACTCATTATTATAGGAATTTTTGAAAACTATTGCAATTCGTTTCAAAATTCCTATTATAAGGAGGTAAAGGCCCAAAATCATTGTCATCATCATCAAAATTCCAATAACCTAAGTTTTGACTTTCGTTATACTCGCCCAAAGTCATATTTGAATTTGTTTTACTTTGGGATGCTAAGTATTCACCGAAAGTCATAGGCCTAGAATTTTGAGAATTATAACAAGGATTACCGAAAGAATTGAAATAAGACATGCTTACCCCAAAAATGGCTCAAGTGGCGAATTCCACAAAATAGGTGCGCGCGGGAAATTCGAACGTTTCTAAGTGCTCAAATGTGGAAGTCCTGCAAAAAGTTAGCCAATAATACAAATAGAAAGAAAATACTATGAAATACTAAATAAAATAAAGTCTAAAATAAACTCATCCCCGGCAACGGCGCCATTTGATAGGCAGGGTTTCGCCGCGGCGCGAGAGTCACCTACACGCCGGTCGTTTAATGTTCGACTCACCTGAACTATACAAAAACCTAAATTACGACTACACTCAACGGGTGAGTACAGCGGTAAGTCGGGTATCGAAAGCCCACAGAGACGAGATGCTAGAATTTAAGTGATTTAATACTCCGAAATAAAAGTGTAAAAGATGATTACAAACTAAAAGGAAAAGTTAATCTAGGCAATGTGTTGAAACTAGATTATGAAAGCGAGTAAAAACTATAGGTTGCGTCGAATATCCCTCACCCGAGTTAATTAGTAAAAAATGGTTACATGGGTCGACGAGTTATTAAGAATGCGTCTCGTTTTGACAGTTAATTAAATCAAGGGTTCTCACGCCCTAAATCATCATAAAAGCCTAATAAGATTTTGGCGTCAATAAATATCTCGAAAATTATGCACGAAAGGTCGTAAGCACGGGACATACATGATATGCCCCGTCAAATCTCCTAGGCGTAATAACTAGGACAACGTACCCGAAATAGACCCGTAAACTCCATCACCAAAGCAAAGCAACGCGTCAACCCGAGTGAGTTCAATTCAAATACAACCTAATTTAAATTAGCTAGAAAGCATGTTAAAAACGTGGTTAATGGAAAGCGGTAAATAAACGCAGTAAATCTATACTACAAAGCAAGTAAATAAAGGCATGTAAATAAAGCAAGAAAACCTAAATTAGAAAGCTTGTAAATTAACTGGAAAGCAAGAAATGAAGAAATACAAACTATATTAATGGTAGGAGAGATGAATAGTCAACTTACAATCCAAATGGGGTGTCAAACCAAAGAGAAATGAAGAAGAACAAAGCAAAAACCCCAAAACCCTAAGCTAAACTAACCTAAAATCGTGTATCTACTGCTATATTTTCTTATTACAACAAAAAACCTTTATATAGTAAGTTGGAATAAAAGAAAAGAAGAAAGAAAAGAAATGAAAATATCTGCTGAAAAACAGGGGATCGATCGATCGACCCCTTTGGTCGATCGATCGATCAAGGCCAAAAATCGACAATTTAGAAAGGTCGATCGATCGACCAGAAGTGTCGATCGATCGATCAAACAGGGCAGAATGCAGCAGCAGCTTCTACATCTTTTCTTCTCCTCTTTTGATTTCTTATTTTTCTCTTCCGTTGAAAACACCGTAACTTCTTCGTTATGAATTAAAATCGCGCACCGTTCGCGGCCACGCGAAGCTAGCGAGAAGGGATAAAATTTCCGTGAAGATGTTGGGCCAAGTGCCCCATCTGTAAAATGACTAAAATGCCCTTGAACGTGCGGTTGTGTACGAAAATAGTGCGGAACGCGTCCGAAGTTCACACTTAGCATCCAATTACCTACAAAAGCTCAATTAACCCCTGCAAAACATGTTAACGTGGAAATACGAGGTTATCTGGTTAACGAGCATAAATATAGAGAATAAGATACCCGATGGGGCTAAAATGCGTCCGTTCGGAGGCTGAAATACGCAGTATTTGCCTATTATCAGTTAGCCCAAGAATATTTTCCTTTGGGTGGTTTCAAACAATTTGATTCTAAATTATATAAAACCTAATTTTAAACCAATTTGAGTTCATCCCTAAAATATGCAACTACGTGTCAAAACAAATCAAATAGGCACAAACTTCAGGAAAAATCCCCGCAGGGCAAAACCTTTTATATTTCTAGAACTTTGAAATAATTTACAAGACCTTTGACTAACAGACCACTTGATAATTGCCTACAAGTGTAATGCACGGTGCCTTCAGCAAATCTTCAAAGTACCGATCTAGAAATCAGTAGTGGTTCACACGCAGCAACACCACAAGGGCACGCAACCCTGACACGCAGTCTTCAGCAAAGAATTAACACGCAGAAGATCCTCAATGACACACAGTCATATAACTTCGTAAATTTTTCCTCCACAATAGTACGCAACTTTCAGGTTATAGAGATCACCCCACCAAGGATAAACAAAAGAAAAGTTCTTAGAAAAACTAAGTTTTGGGTTCCAAAAAATGACTCACACAAAAGCATTAGGATTTGTGAATTGTAAAATAAAGTTTTGAACCCTTAAAGTGATGGAGAATAAACCAAAAACACTTTAAAATGTATTCTATTAAAACCAGTGTTTTCTCCACACGAAACCCAGAAGCCTGACATCCTTTATATAATAAAATTCAAGGCAGTGACGTGTCAAACTTAAACATTGTCATTCGAACGAGACACGACGTCGTTCGAGTGATAACTCCATCTCATTAGAACGAGATGCGACGTCGTTCGAACGGCCGTCACTGATCCTCTTTAAATTAAATAACTTGGAATCCTTAAAAACCAAAATAGTTTACGAGATCAGGAGTATTTATCCAAAATCTTTTTATGATTAAAATCATTTAAAAATAATTTTTCTTTTCATAAAAATATCCCAACACTTTTAATGTAAAATGTAAATGGAACTAAAACACATTTGACCAAATTCGTCCTTGTTGGGCATGATTGTTGAAGAACTTGATATTCGGATCCATCTCGATGAATATTTGATCTTGAACGTTCTTCGACGGTGTATCGATATACGACATACTAAATTGATAACGGACATTTATAAAATCATGTCCTTACAAATCTTCCCCTATGTCTATACCGGTACAACATAAAAATTATTCTAATTATCAACCAAAATATGACCTATACAAATCTACCCTCCCATAAACTCAAACACGGAAAGATAAACTGAACAAGCCTTCAAACTCCTTCAACCTTCACTTCAACAATCAAATTTTCAAATTTTCAAGATTTTCTCATCAGGGTGTGCAATCCAAAGAATCTCAATTGTACCTACACACATGAGATAAAGCAAAAACCTCCTGATATATCGAGTTTGAAATGATATAAACATAAAGCATGTAAGCATAATCAAATCGCCCTCAGACTTAAACTCCCCATCAAATCATAATTCGTTCTCCCCTTTTTTATTTGTCCGAAATAGACAAGAAAAAGAATAAATCACATAAAGAAAATCAAGGTGTCACGAAAAATAAGGAAAACAAATTATTTCTGAGTTTTTCAAAATTTTCATGCAAAAAATGATGTTACAAAAAAAATCACACCATGAATTTTCACTAAGACAACAAAATCCTGGATACGGAATGAATGGGTGTGAACAAATTCGATAGAAAATTCAACTCAATCATATCATATGTGCATGATGCATAAATGTACTCCTAACGAATGAACATAAAAAATAGTCCTTTGGAGTAAAATTGTTGAATTTAGTTGACAACGTCTTAATCATATCAACAAATCAAAGTCAACATGATTTTCACACCAATAACGTCTTAAAACTTTTTCATGCTTTTTTAAGATTTATAAGGACGTGTAAAACCGTTTTAATTCTCCAACCAAACTCCCTCATAAATATTATCTCTTCGAGGTGATCTAAATTCTCAAACATTGGAGAGTTGGCGAATAAACCTAATCGCCCCTTTTTGGCATAAATTTCTTTTTATTGCCATTCAATATTTTTTGGGCTCTTTTAAACTTCTTTGGACCCCGGATAATTAAAATTACTCAATTTTTTAGGTCCAATTTAAACGGCGGCTTAATCGCAAAGGATATATGTGTACCTTTTGTAGCCATTCACCGTTTATAAAATTCACACAAACTTACGACAAACGGTAAAAATATGCACACCTTTTATTATCTTATTTTATCGCATTTGATTCGTTTTAATAGACAAAATTGAGATGAAAACACGTAACCAACATGTGATTTGTCAAGAACAAACATGAAATAAATTCGTGCATGTGTGCAATAAAGGACAAAGTGAGTCAAACATGTAGGTAGCAACACTATATCATCTCAAAGACTCCAAACTTTGTAAAACACATGAATGACACAACATATTGTCTCAAAACACTATCAAACAGTCACATGGATATGGCATGAAGTTGTGACTTGGTCATCCTAAGTGTGCATTCATATACGGTGCAAACAAAATAAAAACTCTTTTTGAATTTTTTCAAAATTTTTCCAAAAATATATAATACAAAACGTACACATATCATAACACTAGCATGGATATATTATGAAGTATAACTAGCGTATGACAAAAGAAACTGAGACAATTATTTATAAGTTATAGCAAGAGAAGAATCATGTGCGAGTTTCAATATCTCAAACTTTTTTTTGACAAAACTACACAAATCCATTGAGATAAAAACAAACCACCCCAGATACAGGCAAACAAGATCAAACGCAATAAATTAGCGTAACCCGCTCAGATACCACTTGTTAGCCCAAGAATAATTGCCTTTGGGTGGTTTTAAACAATTTGATTCTAAATTATATAAATCCTAAATTTAAACCAATTTTAGTTCATCCCTAAAATATGAAACTACATGTCAAAACAAATCAAATAGGCACAAACTTCAGAAAAAATCCCCGCAGGGAAAAACCTTTTATATTTCTAGAACTTTGAAATAATTTACAAGACCTTTGACTTACATACCACTTAATAATCGCCCACAAGTGTAACGCACGGTGCCTTCAGCAAATCTTCAAAGTACCGGTCTAAAAATCAGTAGTGGTTCACACGCAGCAACACCACAAGGACACGCGGCCCTAACACGAAGTCTTCAGCAAAGAATCAACACGCTGAAGATCCTCAATGATACGCAGTCATAAAACTTCATAGAGTCTCCCTCTATAATATAACGCAACTTTCAGGTTATAGAGATCACCCCACCAAGGATAAATAAAAGCAAAGCTCCAAGCAAAATTAAGTTTTGGGTTCCATAAAATAACTCACACAGAAGCAATGAGATTTGTGAATTGTAAAATAAAGTTTTGAACCCTCAAAATGATGAAGAATAAACCAAAAACACTTAAATATGTATTATATTAAAACCAGTGTTTTCTCCACACGAAACCCAGAAGCCTGACACCGTTTATATAATAAAATTCAAGGGGGTGACGTGTCAAACTTAAACATTGTCGTTCACGCCGTCGTTTGAGCGACAACTCCATCTCGTTCGAACGAGATGTGACGTCGTTTGAACGACCATCACTGATCCTCTTTAAAAATATTTTAAAAATTAAATAACTTGGAATCCTTAAAAACCAAAACTGTTTACGGGATCAGGAGTATTTATCCAAAATCTTTTTATGATTAAAATCATTTAAAAATAATTTTTCTTTTCATAAAAATATCCCAACACTTTTAATGTAAAATATAAATGGAACTAAAACACATTTTACCAAATTTGTCCTTGTTGGGCGTGATTGTTGAAGAACTTGATATTCAGATCCATCTCGATGCATATTTGATCCTTAATGTTCTTCGATGGTGTATCGGTAGACGACATAATAAATTGATAACGTACATTAATAAAATCATGTCCTTATAGTTCATCTTGTTTTTGGATTCTTATTACGTTTTTTGGGACACTCGTTACGAGGAAGATATATATTAACAAAATATTTATGCATAACATCACAAATTCTAAATTATTTTTGACATAATATTATGGACTTATTCAATTATATTTATTTTAATACGAGATTTAATCATGAGAATTTGATACACTTTCTAGTGTTTAGAAATATTTTTTTTGAAATATCGTGTTTTTCCATATTTAAGAGGGTATCACGGTTATATTGAGTAACTTACATCCATATTCAATACCATATGCATAATTTTGATAAAATAATTAATTATAATATTTCATTGTCGTTATTATAATGTTTACAAATCCCTTAACTAGTGAGTAACTCAACTTAGTTTTTATACGTAAATAATTATGACACTTAACAAAAATTCATAATAATATAATATCTTTTATGAAATTGGCGTTTGAAAACTATAATATATGTTAAATAATATTCAATATATAGAGTCATTCATATTCATACACAACATCTATAAAAGTAGTGGCGGAGTTGTGTGGGGACTGATTGGGACAAGTGCCACACCCGAAGTTTTAAAAACTAAACTTTCATTACTAAATATTTAGGAAATCATTTACCACTTATTATTTTAGTAGGCAACTACATTTCTTACATATTTTATGGATAATTTAACATCCACTCTGAGAAATTCATACATTTAAGAAATATTATTTGTGTGACATAAATATAATATTCCCTATGTCCCAATTTAAGAGTTCATATTTGATTTTCACATTTATTAAGTGTTATCCAAAAATAATTTTTACTAATTACAGAATATAAAAAAAACTATATATGTAATTAATCTGAACAAAATAATTATAGTGACAAGATAAAGAGAAAACATATCGAGGTAAGTGATTCACACTTTGTCCTTAACACGAGACAATTCTCTTTTATTTTTTTAACAAAATGGATTGACTCAGATTGAAAATAATGTTTGAAAAACGAACAGAAAAAATGAATGCAAAACTAGTAATTTATACTAATTGAAATAGTGGTTAGAACAGTTAAAACCATCCATAACTGTCACAACAGTTAAACAAAATAAAGTAAAATAAATTTTGGGCCAAAAATAATAAAAAAACACACCAAAAAATTTACATGGTAAATAATAAAATTTGACCCAAAAAGTTATTACTTAGGCCAAGCCAAAGTCCACGACCCACGCTCGAGCCCAGTTGAGCCAGACCAGGTCGAGTCAGGCGAGAGGCGGCGGCGTGATCGTGTGGGCTTAGAAGTATATCCAAGCTCATGTAGGTTATCCCTCCTTCAAAGAGTTTGAATACCCCAAGGGCATCAAACCCATAAGCCAAACTCGATCCTTATATACTAAACCTATTTCTCATATTTAATTTATGTGGAACTTTGGGTTTTCCAAAATACTCGAACCAAATTATATGTTACAAGTGGGTACTTGGAGAATAATTTATCATTCATTAATATATGATTTTATACATGTCACTATACCACATTATACTCCACGCGGAATAAAACGCATTACAACTCGAAACTATCTTAAAAGACGTGTGGATTTTATATTAAATTGACCTTGTAATGAGAAATACCTCTATTACAAGTCCAAGAAATTAAGCTACGAAATGACTATAATACATGTGTCATTTGAATACATGCTGGCAACCTTCAACAAAATAGAGTTCTCAATAATGGTATGTTTATTCTAATAATCTCCTTAATTTTCAGGATCGTTGTTAGCTTAGATCAGTTTAAATCTTACCACATAGAGACTAAGGTCGCAACCTAACTTATCTATTTATGACATGGATGACCCTGACCACGTGGAAGCTTGCCATTTGCCTGTCAATTTATCATTCACTAACCACATTTAATATATAATTTATTCGGGTCCCTTGATATGAGGTATTTATTTATTATGTGATTTAACACCTTTTTAATTATTTAATTTACATTCTCATGGATTATTTATATTTATAAACTAGTGATAATATGACAATCTTTAATAGTTTTATCCATAATATGGGTCTCTCGTGTCATATAATTGTTTATCATGTTGTTATTTTTGGTTAAGTTATGGACTACATTCTAATGTTGAGGGATCACATCCCTAAGATAAAAATATCTCGCACCGCACGCTAAAGTTTTTAAGTCATATGAACAAAAATATTGAAGCCCGACATTAACATAGGGTAGAAATCGTAATGCATAAATCAATATACTTTCAATTTATTAAGATATTATAAATCTAATATATTACCATATTTTGGGTTCGAATTGCGAAGAGTAGTGATTAATACATATTAGGATGATAAATTTTACTATAAAACATCAAATCACAATGCTTCACATGCAATAAAGGTGATATAAAAATAGTAAATATTTTTTATGGTATTTTATATAATTATATAAACTTTCAAGAACGTTGTACATGGGTCGTTATGTGACGACTGAGTTAAAAAATAATATATTAAAATAACAACCTTGAGGTGTGTTTAGAAATTCGTGTGCCTTGAGTAGTCATTTATAATAAGGCCTATAAGTCACCTAACCTTTTATTAAAATTGATTTATAAATGGGATTGGAATGAATATTAAGTTTGTCCAAAGTGGCTACGGGCTTTGGGTGAAACCCCATGGATGTATAAGGTCTTTGAGTAGTCTCGGGGACGGAGTTAAGGAGTTAAAAAAAGTGGGTATTGGTTGGCATGAGTTATATAACAAATAAAAATACTTTAAAAGAGAATTAATGTATGTTTAAAGACCAAAAGGAAGGCTGAAGGATTCTACCATGATGCTATAGTAGACTAGGTTGCTATGGCGGGCCACTTGGCCGTTATAGCGGGTTAACACATGGTTTTATTTTCATTTAATCGAGATTTTGATGTGAGTTTATCATTTTCAATCCTAATTCACCCCCATACACTTAATAACTTCTCCCATTGTCCTCTCCATTGAGTAAATGATATTTAAAAAAGGCTCTCATATACGAGAAATTGATTAAGAGGAAGGGGAAAACAATGCTAGTGTAATGCCCCATTATTTCAATGATTTAGAAATTAATAACGATTTAAATCAATTAGGAAAACAAACAAATTTAATTTATATAAATAAAAGTGATTTATGTGTCAATATGTTAAAATGAATTAATGTGGGGAATTTATATAGTAGTTTGAAGCCAAATTAGAATTTTAATACTCCTTGTATTAATTATTAAAGATTTGGGGGTGGATATGGTAATTTTCTTAGGTCCTTTTTTATTTTTGGAATGTTTAATTGTTAAAATTGGAATGTTGTTTAGAAGGCCTGGGATGACTCGGCAAGGGTTTGGGGTAAAAGGTAAATGAGAACTGAGATTTTTTTGGTAGGAAAAAAGGCGATTGTCAAGCCCATGGCTTGATTAAAAATGGCAATGTGGTTAAGTTGGGAAGAACAATGATAGAAGATAGAATTAAAGAAGATATTAGAGAATATAAAGATATTATAGATGAGAAGGAAATAGGGGAATTAAGAAGAGAGAAATCTAATCACATCAATCAATGAGTTACAACAGATTATGTCTGGACTAATTAATAATGAATTCATAACTAACAACTAACTAACCATTGGGCAACTAGCTAACTAACTAACTAACTAACAAACTATAGTTCGAAACTGACTTAACAACCAATGAAACAAATATCAAAATGACAACATGTACTTTTGAATGGATCCCCCTTTTTAAATCCTTGACCTCAAGGATCAAATTGGGGAAATTTGTGTGATATTGAGATGCATCCTCCCACGTCACGTCACTGGGGCTAGTACCAAACCATGTAATTAAAATATGAGGATGTTCCATTGATACAATACTATCACCCACTCTTTTTTTCAATAATTACATGTGAAAGGTGGGATGTATGGTAGAAGTAGGTGGTAAATTTAGCTTCTAGGTCATTGTCCCAATTTTCTATAGGATTTTAAAAGGCCTTAAAATTTTAAGCGACATCTTTAGGTTGCATCTCTGAGTGAGGGAGGTTTGTCTATATTACTGCAATATTAGATACACTAGGTCAACAACACCAAATATTTTTTCAATTCAATGTTTATCAGCATATACCTTCATTCGATTTTGAGATTATTGTAAATGTTCTCTGAGTGTCTATATCATAAGTTTCCTTTTACTCAAGAACTCATTAATGTCAGAGTGTGCTATGTGAGTGGTTTGTGGGATAGGGAGGTGTGTGGGTTTGTATCCCTATAAGGCTTTAAATGGGGTAGCCTGAAGAGAAGTGTGGTAACTAGTATTATACCACCATACTGCTAAGGTTACCCATTTGGACCATTGTTTAAGTTTGTTTGCACATACATCTGAGGTAAGTTTCAAGGCATTAGTTTATTCTCTCAATTTTTCCATCTGATTAAGGATAATAAGTTGAGGAATGATGAACTTGGGTGCCAATAAGTTTGAAAAGGTGACTACAAAAGGAGCTAAGAAATATGGTATCTTTATAAGAGACGGTGGTAAAGGGTAGGCCATGCAACTTATGATTACGATAAAAGAAAGTTATGAAATTTTAATGGTTTTGAAAGGATAGGTCAATGAGATAAAGTGAGAGTATTTAGTGAGTCTATAAATTATCACTAAGATAGAGGTTTTATGGTCTATTTTGGGAGGCCATTAATGAAGTCCATGGAAATATTATTCTGTGATTGGGTAGGAATGGGGAGGGGTTGTTAAAGGCCAGTCTAAGGGACATACTCACCCTGGTTCCTTTGGCAAACATCACATTCAACAATGGTTTTTTTCATATCCTTTTGAGTGTGGCCAGTAAAAGAATTGTATAATTCTTTTAATGGTCACCTTTAAATCTGAATGGGCCCCCAAAGTCAGAGCGGTGCAATTCATGTACGAATTGTGTCTCAAGTTCCCATGGCAGCCAATGTAAAGCCGACCTTGGAATCTAAGTGTATCCTAGTTGTAAGAATACCCTACTACGTCTTCAGTATTGTTGATGATCTTTATAATCAATTGTTAGGCTAATGAATCACCTGTTAAAGTGGTATGAACTTCTTTATACCTGTGGATTGCATTTGTGAAGTGTTTATAGAGTGTCTAAGTCTCCTTCCCTTTTATATAGGGCATTTGCAACCTTATTCTCCACTCCCCTTTTATAAAATGTAGTCAGAGCCTAGTAATTTGATAAGCCATTTATATTGCAACATAGAAGATATCCTTTGCCCCATTAGCTACTTTAGGCTTTGATGATTTGTTTTGATTGTAAAATGATTCCCAAAAAAGTATGACCTCCACTTTTCCACAGCAAAGACAATAGGCCATAATTATTTTTCATATGAGATAAGCCCATTTTTTAGGAGGTAGTTGTTTACTCAGAAAAGCTATAGTTTTAATTTTTTTTTCATCAAGACCGCCCCAATGCCCTCAATGCAACCATTTGTTTTAAAGGCAACTTCCTTCTTAAAATTTAGCAAATTCAACACAGGATTATATGCCATATCATTTTTAAAAGTGTTTGCAGCATTGAGAGCACTCTCTGACCATTTAAATTGGTCATTCTTTAATAGTTGAGTAAGAGATCTACAAATAATTCCATAGATTTTCACAAGTCTTCTGTAATAACCCGTAAGGTCAAAAAAATCGATTTAGAGCCTTAATATTCTTAGGAATATGCCAATCCAACATAGCTTCCACCTTGTGTCTATCAGTTACCACGCCTTATTGAGAAATAATATGACTAAGGTACTGAAGTTGTCTTTGCCCAAATGAGAATTTACTCATTTTGTCATAGAGATGATGGTGTCTCAGCAATTCAAGGGTTAATTGTAGGTGCTTGTAATGTGTTTCTAAATTGGGAGTGTACACATGACTATAATAAAAAATACTAAGATAAATTATCTCAAATATGGACTAAAATAGTGTTCATTAAGGATTTAAATGAGGTAGGTTCATTGGTGAGGCAAAAGGCATTACCAAGAACTCATAGTATCCCTCATGAGTCCTAAAGGCAGTTTTAGGGATATATGGTTCATGCACCCTGATTTGATGGTAATCCCACCTTAAATCCAGTTTATATAACACACTAGCTCCTTTTAATTCATCCAATGACAGGGATGGGGAATTTATTTTTAATACTGAGATAGTTCAATTCTCTATAGTCAATACACATCCTCTACGTGTGGTCTTTCTTTGTCACTAAAAGAACCGAGGATGCAAAAGGACTACTAGAAGGTCTTATAACTCTAGAGCCTAACAAGTCTTTCATTATCTTCTTAAATTATATTTATTGCATATATGGGTACCTATATAGTCTCAAAGGATAGGCGCACTACCATTTTTTAATGGTATATAATGGTCATGTGCTCTTCTGGGAGGGTAAACCAGTAGTCTCTTTGATTATGTCACTAAATGTTTCTAATAATGGTTGGGGTAAAGATGGTGTGTTTACCTCATCTTGCAGACCTCCCCCATTAGTGATGATGTAGTATAACTATCCCATAACTACATAGTCTCTAGTGTTTTAAATAATGAACTTGAGATGGCGCACTTTAGTATTCCCACACAAATGCACTTTAGTCCCCTTATTGCTGAAAGTAAAAATGTATTGTTTGAAGTTGAATAACACCTATCCCAAGCTTTCTAACCATTAAATACCCAACACCATAACACACACACCCAATTTGAGTAGCCTAATGTTGGAGTTGAACTCATATCATTCCATTTGCCAATTAAAATTTAGGCAGATTAAATCATTGACCATTTTCCCCCATGAGCTATTATAACCCACAACTTATGTGATGGAACTATATTGCATCCAATCTGTTCGGATGTAAAAGGATCCAAAAAATTATGAGAACTCCCAAAGTCAATGAGTATATTAGGATTCCTCTTCTTGCTCCTTCCCTTGATCATAATGGTTTGGTATGGAGATGATCTTGACATGGATTAGAGTGATTCAACCATGTCCATTTCCACTTCATTTGTCTCTTCATGATCTATGGTTTCTAGTTCACGTGTTTCCACTGTTACTAGCTCCTCATCATTTATAAACACATGAATGGTCATTTTCTTGCACTTTTAACCATAAGTGTAGGGCTCATCACAACGAAAACATAGCCATTTTTGTCTTTTTTCTTGCATATTTAGTGCAAAAATCTTTTTCACATGTAGTGGGTTGGTCATTTTGTTTAAAGTATTATAGTTGTTGAAGGTTTTAGTTGTTGATGTAGGGTTAATGTCGTTATTAAAATTTTGGTCAGTGGTTTGGGATTTCTTATGATTAAGGGTTGACTCTTGTAACATGGCTAAACACATAAATGGTTTAGGGATTTAGGCCCTAACATTTTCACTTCATGCTTGAGCCCACTTAGAAAACTTCAGAATAAGTATTCCCTAGAGAAACCCTTATGCTTTTCCATGGCAAGAGGTTTTAACTATTCAAACTTTGCTTGGTAATTGGTCATTGTATCTTTATGTTTGTTGAACTCAACTACAACATCATTGAATCCTCTAAGTGCAAATCTTGTACACAACTTCTTAGTGAATTTAGTCCACTTTATTTTATTACAATCCTTAGAAATTGATTGGAACCAGGTAGTTGTAGTACCCTCTGTGTGTAAGGCTATAAATAAAACCCTCCTTCCTCAGGTATTGGGTTGTACCAAAAGAACATTTGAAGTTGTTTTAAGCACCCTCTAGGGTCATTCCCATTGAATTTAAGGAATTTAATTTTTTATCTCTTATTTTTTTTCATTCCCACCATGTCTTTGAAATTGATATCTCCTTCATGGATTAAGGTTCCACTATCCTTATTGTTGATTTCCCATTTAAATGCTACTAAGTATTCCATTTTGATTGTCCCTGGACCTAACCAACTTCGCATCAATCCAATCAAATTTCTTGGATTATAAGGTCATTTTGGCCATTACAAATTCTGAATAATCATGCAAACTCGGTAAATATGGCCAATTGCATGTGTCTACATTCTGTTATCTTTAGTATATTTTTTGGTTTTTAGGGTTTCTGTTTATAGATTTTTTATTTGGTTTTAATTTTGGGCAAAATCGAAGGCTCTGATACCACTTGTCAAGCCCATGGCTTGATTAATAATGGAGAATTGATTAATTTCGAAAGAATAGGGATGGAAGATAGCAGTAGAGAAAATATTGGAGATGATAGAGAGGTTAGAGGTGAGAAGGATATAGAGGAATCAAGAAGAGAGAAATTTTATTACATTAATCAATGAATTACAACGGATTATATCTCAGCTATGAATTTGTAACTAATAACTAACTAACCATTTGACAGTTGGATAACTAAATAATAAACTATTGTTTGTAACTAACTTAACAACCAATTGAAACAATATCAAAATGATACCATGTAGTTCTGACAGCGGCTGGGAGTATAAAGTGGAAGCAAAGGATTGAGGGTTTTAGTTTTCTTTTTAGAAATTTTTGACTCAGTTTTTTTAAAGGAAAGCAACGTCAAATTTCCCTTCCTTTTCGAATCATTTGAGAGCCTTTATTTGTATAAAAGATAATTCATTTTCTCTCTCTCATCATTTAATAAATCATTTCCTCCCCCAATCATTTTACCCCCACTTAAGCTTAAAATAAATTACAAAAATCAACCATATCCGGTACTTTCAAATGCCGAGGAGGAACACCCCTATGTTGAGATATTTGATGAGAAAATTTATTACGAGATTGTATTGCGTCAAGTGGCGTCTGGAGTTCTGACGGTATATAGCAGGGTGGCTATGAGTTTACCGGCACTACGAAACAAGCGGCATATGATTATGTGACAGTTTGATTTGGCGTACTGAATGTTCTTGAGATGGCCGAGAGGAAGGGGAGCATGTCGGTTACGTATTAATAATGAGAATAATTAATTAAAATAATGAATTAAAATAATTTTAATACATTGTGAGCAAGCTTTCAAAAGCGCGCGAGATGTAATCGAGGCATGGAGGTCAAACCTCAATCCTTAGGGCGTAAAAAGATATATATAGATTTTTTTAAAATATTTTTTAATTATACTAAGTCTAGTAGAATAATAACTCACATAAGCACAATCATAAAATAACTCACAAAAACAGAAGCAGAAACATTACATTCACATCAAACATATGTTTTTTTTTTTAATACTCCTTAAATTTTTTATAACATAATTGTAACTAAAATAACTCACAACATGTTTTATAATAGAAACATAACTTACAACAAATGTTATTTATGGCAAAAATATAACATATTTTTAAACATAAGAAAGAAAAAAACATAACAAAAAACATTAAACTAGTTTTTTTTGTTCTGCTTAAATTTTTCTTCTTTTGATTTTAGGGATGAAAATTAACATCATGAAGTATACTTAGGGCTGAAAATATTAAACCAAAATAAACTATGATGGTAGGATTAGATTTACAAAAAAAAATTTCAAAGTGATTTATCAAAACTATAAAAGAAAAAATACAAAAGAGAGTGAGATTTACCAAGAGAGAGGTCGGTCGGATGCTGAGAGTCAGTTGTGGTTGTCGGAGAGGGAGAGGGAGAGGTCAGAGGTTATCGGAGAGGGAAAGGGAGAGCGTTATTCAGTCGGAGAGGGTGAAGGAGTGGCTGGAACTATTTTTTTTTTAAGTTTAGGGGTTTCATTTTGAAGAAAAGAGAGGGAGAGTCAGATCGAGGGTTTTTTGGTTCAGTTTTATTTATGTTTTTTAAATGGGTTTAGATAAGAAAAAAAAAACATCCTTCTCACAACATTATTTAAATTAAATGGAAAAAGGTGCCCATTTTATACGCCATACACATCGAGGCGTGTGTGGCCCGTTGACCTCCTTACACGTGCATTAACCCTGCCTGTTGCCATGCCTATGCCTTATGCGGAGGGTTTCTAAAAAGACTCATACTTAGGCGTACATTTTAGAACACTAATTGTGAGGTTACGTTGTATATGTCGGGCCTCTCATATGAATTATATAAATTGTGATTTTATCGTCTACTCATATTATTGCTTTGAGTTGCGTAGCTAAGAAACTTGCTAGGGTTTTGATCCATCTCTTTTACGTCGTTTCTCCACATGCTAGAGGTGGGCTTTTGGTTTAGACTTCCCCACGCCAACTAGCTCATCCATTTCATCTCTCATTCTCAAGGATTTCATTTTGAAAGATCTTTTAGTTATCATTTTTCTTTTAGTTATCATTTTTCTTGGCATGTGTTAAGAGACTTAGATTGTCTTGTATTATTTAGAGACTAATTTCGATTGTATTATGGTATTATATGGAGACATTATTCTACTGTAACACCCCATATTTTTTAATAATTTAGAATTTAATTATTTAAGCCATTTTTAAATTACCTCTGTGCAGTAATATAATTAAAATTTAATATTGCGTATTTATTAAATTTTAATTGGGAGGGATTAAAATTAATATTTATGTGGAAAATTTACTAAGTGTAAATGCTAAATAAAATACGGGAAATTATGAGCACGTCGTTATGAGTAAGAACGACGGGATTATAATGGTATCTCAATCGTGGTTTATGAGCAGATTATTTAAAGGTTAAGGTAGGAAATCAAATAGCGATTTTGAGTTCACGGTTGGTCTCGAAAGGGTCAAAATAGTCGGAATTAAGTACTTAGGGGTAGTAATTGGGTCCTAGGGGCTTTTTAGACTAGTCCGAACTCATGTAGGGGTATTTCATTCATTTTAATATAACCTAATAACTCAATTTCGGGATTAGTGGGTTAAACTATAAGGTTTAGGTGGGTGAGGCATCCATACCATTAGTTTTAAACCCTAAGAGGGGAGGGAGAGAGAAGAAAGCAAAGAGAAAGTTAGAGGAAGTTAATCCGAGAGAAAATTCAAGGGATTTCTACCATCAACCATCAAACCATCACACATGACGTAGATCAGACTCTACAATCATCCCAAGGCAAGTAATTAACTTGCTTTAAATTGAATAGTGGTGAATCTTGTTCATATCATGGTAAGTTCATAACGCAACTATCTTGGGAAGAGTTTCTACATAGAAAAAGGGTTTTAGTGAAATTGATCACATATGTAGTATTAATTGATTAATTGATGATGTAATACGAATTAGAATTTCTAGAATTAGAGCCTTACTAGAGATTCATAGGCTGGTTATGTCTAATTAAAATTTTAAAATCAAATCTAGGGTTATATTGGGATGTTTCCATATAAACCCATTTCGATAAATTATTTAATGATATTAGTTAATCTTTGATATTTGAGTGATTGTCTCTTGTTAAAATCATCTAGGATCCATTCCCTTTAGTTATACACATTTTGATGGATGTATATTATCCTGTAGAAGGTGTTTGGGTCGAAATTAGAGAAGACTAGATTAAGGCTTGTTGAACTGGCTCAACGAATCGATTCGCATTCCAGGCCGAACTAGTTCGAATTTCTAGATAAAAAGCGAATTGGTTCGCATTATGGCCAGACCGGTTCGGAGTTTTAGTGCCATCTGTTAGGGATGTTTAAGTTGTTGGATTAATGCGGAAGGGTTTAAAACTCCCGTAAGATTTAGAGAATAATTAATGAGAGTGACCTTGGGAGTTTACGTTACCTTGGGATGATAGGGTAATCAAATCTTGATGTGAAATTGTGAGAGAAACAATATACACAGATTTCGAATAACAAATTGTGAGAGAAGAATTCATAAATAATTGATGTACAGACTAGTTGGGTAAGTGTGAGTGCTTTAACGGAGAGATACTACTTGATAAACTTAATTATTTTATACGACGGACTGATTGGGTATGACCGGACATTATAGCAGGGTGATGCTACTTTATTTATTAAATTGATGAAAACTAAAATAAATTCAGAGTGTAGGGAATAGACTCGGGATAAGTAGGCTTGTACTTCGAGCGATAGGCATGAACGAGCTGAAATTATGATATATATATATATATATATATATATAACATATTGGAGGCAGTCGTTGTCCTTTGATAGTGAGCGCCAACCATACCCTAATAGCCTCACTTTGAATAAACATCACATAAGGTATAAACACGACGCTATGACCTGGGTTCGATACTTAGATTGTTGTGTTTCACCAGGGAAGATCAACCACATCGCGCAGCCTTCGCTGATATTACTAGAGGGGTATGTTTCACAACCTTCGCTCTAGTAATATCAGCGAAGGTTGCGCGATGTGGATGATCTTCCCCGGTGAAACACAACAATCTATGTATCGACCCCAGTTCATAGCGCCGTGTTTATACCTTATGTGATGTTTATTCAAAGTGAGACTATTTGGGTATGGTTGACGCTCACTATCAAGGGACAACGACTACTTCTAATACGTTTACAATTTTACCGAGTCGGTGTGAGAGTTCGATCGCTAGTAATAGGGATGAAGTGTGCCCGGAATTATGATAGCATTGTAGATAAAGACATCCGATGATTTAGTACTCGGGGGATGGCATCTAATGAGTTATTACTTGTAGGATGGCGACTATACGTGACATATGTGTGTTTGTTTTTGTATAACTTTATATATATAATAGTGTGGTTAATTATATACAGGCTTAATACATTAAGAGTGAATGTTATAAATAAATGGGTTAAAATTATAAGAATGATAAATGAAGAAATGATTAATTAAGCTAATGAGAAAAATAGCGAAGAAATGAACGATAGACAGTACTCGGGTTAGAATGGTGTACAAGTGACATTTTCAACATGACTAGTTAAATGGGGCAGTATAACTAAGCGAGCTAAGATGCATGCGTTAGGTGTGCACCATAGTTGAGAGGTGAGGGGGATCTCATGGGAGTGCGACACCGACTTAAATATGAAAAGTTTTACTTCATATTTATTATTGCATCTTAATTACTTGCAAATATTTTTCAAAGGTTTTGAGCTCTGACCCGTGTAAAAATTATTTTTCAAAAACTTTTTGGTGTCTAGCCATGGGGATGCTAATGACCCTTTCCAGGGACACATAACTGCAATGGATGTGGAGGCTTGCAGAATTCTGAGTAGCCATTTCCTTTAGTGATTTCTAAACTAGGCTCTCTATTTTTGTTATCAGTTGGACGTATTGCCCCTTTATTCCAGACTCAGTTATTTTTATTTATCTATTTCATTCAGATATTTGGATTGGATTTTGGTAACTGATGGTTTTTCGGTCCTCAATTTTATATTATGCATTTAGACTTCCTTATTTGGTGTAAATTGTTTATTTATCTTTACTTTCGGTGGATTATGATTGAATGGTTTTACTTTGGCATGTTAATTAAAGATTAAAATTTGACACTACTTGTTAAACTGATAGGCGGTTAGTAATTAATTAAATTTCAATAGTGATGCCGAGAATGAGAGTACCATTTTATTTTGGTAGCGGGCTGGCCACCCATTATTTTAATAGGTGGGGTGTCACATATTGTATCAGAGCATGATGTTCCAGTATCTTATAGGATTTGTGTGGCGTTTTACGTTTCAGCATAGTGTCCTTTGATATAGAGCCCTATATTTAGGACTATTACAATTATATTTGAGCATTTACGTATTTACGTTCTTCTGCTAATTATTTTTTATTTGACTATGATCTGATACAAATCTCAATCCTGTTTCAGATGCAGCCAAAGAGAAACAGTTAGATGAGAGCAAGTGCTAGGGAATAAGCCCCACAGGGGAACATTACGATTGCAAAAGTGGTCGATATTGTGGCACATGTAGTTAAATCCGGTGATGACCGCAATGGCATAACACTTTCCCCAAGCCCAGCCTCAGTCGCCAATTGCACCGGTCATTTAGACTAATTCAAGCCCTTTATCTTGGAAGAGAGTGAGGAAGGACTTTCATATGGCCCATCCACCAGAGTTTCAGGACAACTCGAATGTAATGGTAGCTGTCCAATAGAAGAAGGATATTACCCGCCATATTTGCCTTGTGGAGTGCAGTGAGATGCAGAAGCAGATACTAGCTACTTTTAAGCTAATGGGTGTGTCTTTACATTGGTGGGAGTCTATGACTACAGTAAAGGTGAGAGATGTTATGACCATCGATGAGTGCAATTTGACCGTAAGTATTTTTCGTTCGTATTGAGACAGAGATGCAATGGCAGTCCCTCGATGTTTCTTAGGGAGATCGAATTGTGGTAGAGTATGAGAAGGAGTTCACTCGTTTAGCTAATTTTATTAAGGATGAGGTGAATACTAAAGAAAAAAAGATGTTGAAGTTCATGGATGGACTCAACTCGAGAATTCGACAGCACTTATTGGATAATCCGGTGTTAAAGACTTATATTGAGGTCGTCAATGCAGCACTATAACACTGCCAATATCATCGCTTCTACTTGAAGGGAATAAGGAGAGTGGGAGAGACCAGTCAGAGTGGGAAGGCAGATGGAAATGGTTCCAATAGGGCACAACAGCAGCAAGTGAATAAGCAGTATGAGCGGGATTTCTGACATGGTGATCAGGCGAAGAAATTTAGATCAGGAGGTTTCAGCCCCGAGAGTGGTGGGTTTAGACAGGGCCAGTAGGGCCCTCATCATTAACAACAGAAGGTTCCCCAGGGCCTTCGGGTCCAAGGAAATAATTGGGGCGACCAGTAGGGCCAGCAATAGGGATAACCCCGACCGGCAGTGGCAGATCCATAAATTTCATATTAGGGGGGGCGAAGCATTAAGTAAACAAAATATAAATATTAATATGTGAATCAAATGAATAAAGAATCTCAAACATTCATTACGTACATCTTTATTAACATAAACATGGTTGACATGGATAATTAAAAAAAAATGAGCCAAAGTACATAGGAATTTGTGGCATCGCAAATTATGATCGACGTTCCTTCATTTCATAGAAGTCATCAATAATATCATCAACTTCAAAATCTCGAGCAATTTCTTTCCCGATATATGTAATCAAATAATTTGCAAGAAAGTCATACTCCATCTTGTTTTGTGGTAATAGAAATTAATAAACCTCTTATCTTAATCTTAAATAATAGTTACATAAATTACATAAATGATAAATTAAAATTAAAGGAATTAACCTATTATCTTAATCTTAAATTCCAGTTACATAAATTAAAAAAATGATAAATTACAGCTATCTTAGTCTTAAATTAACTATTCATAATGAACATAAGTTACAGTTTTACCGAATGACACTTAATAATACTAGATTCAAAATATTTAAAGAAATCCTCCTCATTTTGCAAATCTTAAAAAATAAGCATCATTTATAACAAAAAAAATTGAATAATATGAAACAAAGAAAGAAAGAATCAATGAAAAAATTACAAAAAAAGAGTTAAAAAAAATACCTCATAAAAAAGACTCCGGATGGATCCAAGGGGGTAAAAAATTACGATTCCAATAATGGCCAAGTGAGTAAGTCTTTCTACGATCTTTTTCTTGAGATTAGATGGAGAAATTGTGAGCTATTTTTTATTTGGGAGTTGGATAATCTCATGGGTCAGTTATTTTCTATTTGGTTACTTGGATAACAAAAGTTGAAAAAGTGCAGCATCTTTTTGTTTTTGTTCTATTATAAACCTAACTCTTGAAAATGTCATTTTTATCCTTTGTTGGGTTAGGTTGTGGGTTTAAATTCATACGTGTATTTTTTTTAAGTAAAGTGAACTTGAGGGGGGACATTTCAAATAAAATAAGTTATAATATATATAAAACGATTGTTGCTATACAAAATTCAAAAGATTTGTAGGGCCCAGGCCCCCCGGCCCCCTTCCATCCGCCACTGTCGACCGGGTCATCAAGGCTAGAGGTAAGGAGACTTTTCTGGTCATTGCTACAATTATGGAGAGATGGGCCATCAAAAAAGGGATTTCCCACAACCAGTCAGAGGACCACAGTAGGATGCCCCAATCGGGGCAGCAGACGCAACTCCCAGCTCCATCACCAGCCCCACAACAGTAGGGGCAATTGCAATATGGATGTGTCTATTACGTCCGAGATACAGTCATACCTCAGGCCCCGCAAGTGCCACCAACACCATAAGGTACGTTTCCTATTCATGGATATATGGGTAGGGTATTATTTGATACGGGAGATTCACACTCATTTATAACTCCCATATTTGTACGCGCAATCAGTCTATTAGAGACAATCGACAGTCTTCTTATATGTGTAGACTCACCATTGGGCAATGGAGCCCTTATACACTTGATTTGTAGGGGAGTAGATATAGACGTTGGGAGATTATGTCTAGCAGCTGACCTATTAGTGTTAGATATGGAGGGGTACGATGTCATTTTGGGCATGGATTGGTTAGCCGGGTACAGTGCAATGGTGGATTATTATGGAAGGACCATTGTATTCTCCCTTTCGAGGAATGAGATGTTCCAGTGGCGATGCCGCTACCTGAGGGAGGATTGAGCACCCACATGTACTAAATTGAAGAGGAGACCTCACAGGAGGTGGTTATTTGCTTGGATTTTATTTCGATTGTGAGGGAGTTTGATGACATTTTCCAGGAAATACCCAGGTTGCCACTAAATTGGGAGATTAAGTTTAAAATTAATATAGCGCCTCGGATGAGGCCAATTGTACGTGCATTATACTGTATGGCCCCGCTAGAAATATGGGAGTTAAGGGATCAGATTCAGTAGCTCTTGGGTCAGGGCTTTATCAGGCAGAGTACATCATCGTGGGGTGCACCATTGCTATTTATGAAGAAAAGAGATGGGTCACTTCGTCTATGTATAGACTACCGGGAGCTGAACAAAGTCACTATTCAGAATAAGTATATATTGCTTCGAATCAATGACTTATTTGATCAGTTGAGAGGAGCAACATTTTTCTCGAATATATATTTACAGTCGAGATACCACCAGTTATGTATCAGGGAGGATGACATTCCTAAAACCTCATTCTTGATGCGGTATGGATCATATAAGTTTAGGGTGATGCCATTTGGGTTGACTAATGCATCAACAATGTTCATGAAACTTATGTGTAGGGTCTTCGGGAAGTTTTTTAACCAGTTCTTGATTGTGTTCATCGATGACATTCTGGTTTATTCTCGCACTGAGGGTGAGCACACAAAGCATCTGTGTTTGGTTTTGCAGATATTGCTGAATCACTAGTTGTACTCCAAGTTTGAGAAAATGCGGATTTTAGCTAACAGAGGTGCATTTTATAGAGGACATTGTATCGGACAAAGGGATTTTTATGGATTCGAATAAGGTATCGTCAATAAGGGAATGAAGATAGTTCACGACAATGATGGAGGTTCAGAGCTTTTCGGGGTTGGCCAGGTATTATCGCCACTTCATAAAGGGTTTCTCGAAAACTATGGTTCATTGACTAATCTGACTTGTAATGGGGGGTACCGTTCATTTGGGATGACTATTTTTAGTTATCTTTTAACGAACTAAATGACAAATTTACTTCAGCACCCGTGGTCGCACTGCCTAGGGGAGGAGTAGAGTGTCGTGTTTTCACAGACGCATCTCTGCAGGGACTTGAGGGTGTATTGCAGTAGGAGTATAAGGATATATATTACTCGTCTCACATGATTACGCCCCATAAGAGGAATTACTCCACACACGACCTGGAGCTAGCAGCGGTCATATTTGCCTTAAGGATTCGGAGGCACTATCTTTTGGGTGAGAGTTTTAGTTTATTCATGGACCATAAGTCTCTACAGTATCTGTTAAGGGCGAAGGATCTGAATATGTAGCAGAGGAGATAGTTGGAGTTCGTGAAAGATTATCTATTTGATATTTAGTATCATTATGGGAAGGCTAACGTGGTGGTTGATGCGTTAAGCCGACGACCTCTTAGAGAGATAGCAGAGGTTTGTAAGACGACGTAGGGTGAGCATCGATATGATGACAACATTGCCAGATCTTCCATGTCTGTTTTATCTATCACACTCGAGATCGTTATGCGAGTAGTGAAAGCACAGGCCGAGGATCATTTCTGTCAGGACAGGGTGAGATAGTTATTAGCAGATGGGGCGGAGTCTTACTCGATTAGTTCTGAGGGAGGATTATGCTTCAATATGAGGCTTGTCATTATAAAAAATACAAACTTGATATACGCAGTGATGATCCAGTCTCACGGGTCGAGGTTTGCAATACATACTGATGGGGAAAAGATGTACGAAGATATGTGCAGGTGGTATTAGTGGTTGGGGATGAAGTGAGACATAGCATAGTTTATCTTAAAGTGTACTATTTACCAACTAGTGAAGATAGACCACCAGATACCGACAGGGATATTACAGTACTTAAGATCCCAATGTGGAAGTGAGAGAGCATCTCAATGGACTTCATTACTGGGTTACCGACATCACAGAGAAGTCACGACTCCATCTGGGTGATTATGTATCAGTTGACCAAGGTGACCCATTTCCCACTAGTTCGTATGGATTGTGAGATGAAGCAATTCACCCAGTCATTTGTTGTCGAGATAGTGAGGTTGCAAGGGGTATTGATTAATATCGTGTCACTTTTGTCAAGATAGAGAGGGATAAGATTTTATGTCCCACTTTTGGCAGAGTTTCTAGAAGGTTATGAGCACTGATTTGCAGTTGAGTACGACATATCACTTACATAATGATGGGCAAACTGAGCAGGTTAATCGAATGTTGGAGGACATGATCAGGATATATATACTCGACTTTGGGAGAGGTTGGGAGTAGTATCTTCCATTGGTAGAGTTCACTTATAATAACTCTTACCAGTTTACCATCGTCATGGCACCATTTGAGGATCTTTATGGACAACCTTATCGTTCACCCACTTATTGGTTAGCGGTGGGGGACAACAAGTTGTTTGGGACCAGAGATAATTCATGATACTACTGCCAAGATCGAGCTTATTCGAGGATGCATACAGATAGCTCAGGATAGGCAGAAGAGTTACGCGGATTCAGACAAGAAGCACATAGAGATTGATTTAGGCGATCAAGTCTTGGTGCGAGTGTCTCCTATGAAGGGAGTCACGAGATTCAGGAAGAAAGGGAAGCTAGCATCGAGGTGTGTTAGTTCTTTTTCGATCATTAAAAGTGTGGTAGTAGTCGCTTATAGGTTGGGTCTATCGGAGCATCTACAATGGATCCACGGTGTGTTTCATGTGTCGTCGCTGAAGAGATATCAAAGGAATAAGAGAGCCTATTAGCGCATTCCATTGGAGGAGATAGATTTGCAGCCAGACATCTTATATGAGGAAAGACCTATTGTTATTCTTGATCGTAGTGAGCATAAGTTGCTCTCTAAGGTGGTGCCCTTGGTTCGAGTCCAATAGGTACACCATAATGCAGATGAGTTGAACTGGGAGTGGGAGGGTGATATGCAAGAGCAGTATCTCGAGCTTTTTGATGCAGGTACATTCGAATTTCGAGGATAAAATTCTTTTGTAAGGGAGGAAGTATGTAACACCCCGTATTTTTGAATAATTTGGAATTTAATTATTATTGGCATATCTAAATTACACGGGTGCAGTAATTTAACTAAAATAGAATATTGCATATTTATTATTTATTATTTGGGAGAGATTAAGATTAATATTTATGTGGTAAATTTACGAAGTACGAATAGTAAATAAAATAAGGGAAATTAATTATGAGTATATAGTTGTGAGTAAGAGAAACGGGATTGTGAGAGTATCTCAACCGGGGCTGTGAGTATATTATTTTAAGGTTGAGATTGGAAATTTATGTATAGTGACTCAGGTGGTGATTGAGCTCACAATGGTCCCCGAATGGGTCAAAATAGTCAGAATTAAGTATCCGGGGGTAACAATTGGGTTTCAGAGCTTTTTAGACTAGTTCAGACTCATGTAGAGGTATTTAGGTCATTTTAGTGTAACTTAATAACCTAATTTTGGTATTAGTGGGCTAAACTATAAGGGTGAGGTAGCCATACCATCAATTCTAAACAGCAAGAGAGGATAAAGAGAGAAGAAAGCAAGGAGAAAGCTCGAGGAGGTTAATCTGAAAGGAAATTCAAAGGAATTCTACAAGTAAATGTAGTATTAAATGATTAATTGGCGAGAAAATGTAGTATTAAATTCTACAAGCAAAGGAATTCTATAAGCAAATCTTATTCAGAGCATGGCTGGTGTAAAATAAAACTGTCTTGGGAAGGGCTTCAACATGAAAAGGGGTTTTTGGTGAAATTAATCGCATATGTAGTATTAAATGATTAATTGGCGATGTAATACGAATTAAAATTTCTGAAATTAGAGCCTTACTAGATATTCATAGGCTATCTATGTTTAATTGGGATTTTGAAATCAAATCTAGGGTCATATCGGGATATTCTTCATATAAACCCATTTCGATGAACTTACTTAATGATATTAGTTAATCTTTGATATTTGGATGATTTTCTATTGTTAGAATCATCTAGGATCCATTCACTTAAGTTATACACGTTTTGATGGATGTATATTACCATGTAAAAGTTGTTTAGGTCGAAATTGGAAAAGAAATCAGGGTTAAGGTTTGCTGAACTGGGTCACCGAACAGGTTCGCATTTCAGGCTAAACATGTTCGGATTTCTGGATAGAGAATGAATCGATTCATATTCTGGCCATACCGATTCTGAGTTTCAGTGTCGTTAGTTCGGGTCGTTTAAGTTGCTAGGTTAATGCGAAAGGATTTAAATAAAATTTGAACTCCCATAAGATTTAGAGAATAATTAATAGGAGTGACCTAGGTAGTTTACGTTACCTTGGGACGATAGGGTAATCGAATCTTGATGTGAAATTGTGAGAGAAGAATGCAGATACAATTGATGTACGGGTTGGTTCGATAAGTCCTAGTGTTTTAACGGAATGATTCTACTTGATAAATGTAATTATTTTATACAACGGATTGATTAGGTAAGTTCGGGCATTTTCGCAAGGTGACGCTACTTTATTTATTTAATCGATGAGAACTAAAATAAATTAAGAGTCGAGGGAATAAACTCATGATAAGTAGGCTAGTGCTTCGGGTGATAGGCATGGATTAGCTGGAATTATCATAATATATATATATATATATATATATATATATATATATATATATATATATATATATATATATATATATGCGTGTATGATATTTATGTGAAACATACCCCTGTTGCGCGATGTGGATGATCTTCCCTGGCGAAACACAGCAGGCTAAGTATCGGCCTAGGACATAAAGCCGTGTTTATACCTTGTGTGATGTTTATTCAAAATGAGGCGATTAAGGTATGGTTGGGAATCACTATCAAAGGACTATGGTCGCCTTCAATACTTACCGAGTCGGTGTGAGAGTCAGACCGCCGGTAATCGAGATGAAGTGAGTATTCCCTAGATTATGATAGCATTGTAGAGAAATGCTTCCAATGAGTTAGTACTTGGGATATGGCATCCAATGATTTATTACTCAGGGGATGACGACTATACGCGACATATGTGTGTTTATTGTAGTATAACTTTATGTATATAATAACGTGTTTAATAATATACGGGCCTAATACGTTAGGAATGAATGTTATAAATAACTAGGTTAAAGTTATAAGAATGATAAATGATGAAATGATTAATTAAACTAATGAGAGAAATATCTAAGAAATGAACAACATATAATACTTAGGTTAGAATGGTGTACTAGTGAGATTTGTAATAGAACTAATTAGGTGGGGTAGTGTAACTAAGAGGGATAAGATGTATGTGTTAGGTGTGCACTATAGTTGAAAGGTGTTGGGGATCTCATGGGTGTACGACACCGGATTAAACATGGAAAGTTTTACTGCAAATTTATTATTGTATCTTAATTACTTGCAAATACTTTTCAAATGTTTTGGGCTCTGACCCGTGTAAACATTATTTTCCTAAAACTTTTAAGTGCTTAGCCACAGGGACACCAAGGATGATTACTCTTTCTAGGGATACGTAGCTGCATCAGATGTGGAGACTTAAAGAGTTCCGAGTAGCCGTTTTCTTTATTGAATTCTAGACTAAGCTCTCTATTTATATTATCAGTTGGGCATGTTGCCCCTTTATTCTAATTGTTATCAGTTAGGCGCGTTGCCCCTTTATTCCAGACTCAGTTATTTTTAGTTATCTATTTCATTAAGATATTTGGATTGAATTTAGATAACTGATGGTTTATTCGGTACTCTCGATTTTATATTATGCATTTAAACTTCCTCATTTGATGTGAATTGTGTATTTAGCTTTATTTTCTTTCGATTATGATTGAATGATTTTACTTTGGCTTGTTAATTAAAGATTAATATTTGACACTGCTTGTTAAACTATTAGGTGGTTAGTAATTAATTTAATTTCGACAGTGATGCTCAGAATGAGTCATATAAGACTACCGTTTTATTTTGGTAGCGGGTTGGCCAACCATTATTTTAATAAGCGAGGTGTCAAATGTATATCTCTGACGTACTTTGGACATATTATTATGAGTTTACATTGAGGAATTTTATATTATTTTCACATATTATTATATCATTCATTTGTTCTTTTCATGCTAAGAATCGTATTACATTGTTTATTATCCCATATGATTTTTAACAAAAATCGATCGACTCGATGGGATCAAACTGAATCGGTTTGAAAATTATAACTTTTTAATAACATCCAGGTCTTCGATTTGAAAATTTTAAAACTAATTAATGCGATTCGATTTGCAATCCTTTATATAAAAACTCAGCTTGGACCGGACTGAATCAATTCCCCCATATATATATACTAAAAATCATATTTTATCTCGCATATACATATTTTGACATAATGCATAGATTTCTGAAATATATATATATAAAGTGGGGGCATTATGCGATAAGAGGATAACTAATAAATTCAAAGGAAAATTTTATAGAACAGTTGTTAGGCCAGCGACTCTATATAGAGCGGAATGTTGGGCTTTAAATAAAAAACATGAACAAATGCTCCATTTTAGTGAGATGAGGATGATCCGATGGATGATAGGAATTACTATAATGGACAAGATTAAAAATCAACATGTGAGAGAAAAGTTAGGAATAGCTACCATAAGAGATAAATTAAGGAAAAGTAGACTTAAATGGTATGAACATATTTTTATCTTGAATGATAATATTGCTTATAATATATTAGAATGGAAAAGGAGAATCCATGTGGCCGACCCCATGTGATGGGATAAAGGTAAGAATGATGATCGCAAGGATGATAATATTTATATCAATGATTTTTTTAAAAATATTCATATATTTATGTGTGTGAAAAGTAGTGGGAAACATTTATTTACAATAAGATCAAAAATATGGTCAGAACCGAACTTAATTTGGACCAAACAGAAAAATCCAAGACCGATTTAATTAGTTAATAGAATAATGTGGCCCAATCTCAATCCATAAAATTATAGGATCGAACAATTCAGACCGGTCCAAAATACAGGCAAAACCTAAACTAGTCCTTACTCACCCCTACTCATCTTAAGAAAGTCATAAACTACTCTTAAAGCCCCCCTTGTTCAGACAAACCTAGTTAGGCACGAAGGTGCATGCACCTATCCCTAATGAAGTACAATGGAAATTAAATTGTCAAGAATTTTGTAGAGATATTTTGTGAGAGGAAGTTAGACTTCAAAAATACTTGTTACTAATTAGAGCTATGTTTACTTACGTCATCAAAAACATTCTCGGGGTGATATAAGTCTATATTATTTTTTTTAAGGTCAACCTATTTTGTAAGTTCAACCCCTATAAATCATGTATATATACGTTCATTGCACTTACTTTCATTTGTATGAATGACATAATCATTTATTATTAGGTTTATCTTATTATTTCTAATTTTTAGACTTTGACATCAAAGGTATTATAAATACATTATTGTTTGTGACGATCTATAAGTACTTATGATAATTTTAGGAGTCAAAATTTAAAAGTAACACAAACTCAATATAATCAAACAAACCAGGATCAAATGCTAAATGATCTTAAAATTTCTATTAGCGTGCACTTATTAAAATTTATATGTAATATATTTGAAAATATACAATTTGAAGATAACGTTTTCACAAAAAGATTAAATTGTCTCAACATTTTTTAAAGTTAGTGCAATTGTTTTTTTTAGTTTAATACAAAATAATTAAGAAGATGAAATTGCAAAAACTAATACCATTAATATATTTTCAAATTTTTTTGTTCCAGTACATAATCATATAGAAATCTACTCATTTTGTTTCTTAGAACCTTTTGACTTCCATTTGTATATTAAATACTTTCGCATTATTCGCTATTTGATCTAATAACAATTTATGATACCATTAAGATAAAATTAATTTTTTCGTTACAATATATAATACACATAAAAGAACACAACTGGCTTTTATTTTCTTTTAACTTTTGACCTTCTAATCTTTTGTTTTTAAAATACAAAAAAGAAAAAATGACACCAAACAAAGAATCTTTCTCTTCGTACCACTCCAAGCTCGTCAACTTGAATTTTCCTCTATACCTATTCATGAGAAATTTAACTCATTGAACAAATTCAAAACACTATTATTTACTTTATAGCTTTTTCCACTCTCTTACCTCTCCTTGCCCCACCACAAAACACTTTTAACACAAAAATGCCCTTCATTTGATTTCTTATTTTAAAAAATGCATTTAAATTTCTTTCTAAAAAATATAGTTTGAAGCTTATTTTACATAATTATGTCAATTTAAAATTTTAGTAATATTACACCGATACAATTTTATGTCACACAAATGTATTGTATCTACATTATTTGGTATTTGAGATCCATTGTGACTCTGTGATACTAAAAAATGTGGACTAGTGATTATCATTTCTGACACCAACTAATGCGAATGTGACAAATTAGTGTGTGATGCTAAAATGTGTTACAAAACTATGGCGGTGTAAGGTATTATTAAAATTAAATGGCTTACATAGTAATTCATAAAATGCTATCTTAAATATCATTTTTAATGTAAATGTTCTGTTTGAAATAACAATTTATAATGCTGCATTGTAAATTTTTTAGCCTTGTAATTTTTTTTCTTAAAAGAATAAGATTTCTACCCTTAGTCTATTAACATTTTTTTCATCACTAAAACTATCTTAGTTTTAGCTTTACGTTATATGTGGTTAATACACAAACTTAATACATATACAGTACAAAAATTCAAGTATGAATTATATAAGTTTACATATATATTACAAAAAAGGACATATATAATACCACAAACGAACTAGGGATGTCACTGAGGTGGGTCGGGGCTAGGGGAGTATCCTTCATCCTTGTACCCATTTAAAATATGATCCCTGCGCCTATTTTGGGGAGATTGAGGATTCCCCGTCATTGATCGAGTTGGGGACTAGGTTTTCAATGTAGTCCCTATTATATTTTTTTTTAGTTTGATATTACAACACACACACACACATACAATAATTCAAGAGACCTTGTAGACCAAGACCCCCTCTCTGCCTTTACACCATACCCAAGTCACGGATTGAAGTCGTCCCCCACCCCGCCCTCATCCTAGAAAGAAATTGCATTTAAAGGACGTTGAGTATCCCTTGACTTTCCCTATAATTTTTTTTTTGTAATCGTGTCTTAATACCCCCAAAGATATGTGAGGGATTAAAACAAATTTTCTTTAAATGAAATTTACATTCTAACACAATTTTACATAATACAATTTCTTAAAACTAATTTAAAAAATTTAGATAATTTAAAATTTGGATAGAGTTAAAATTATTAGAGATCATTATTTGATCAAATTCTCCATGCCATTGTTTAGAAGCTTGTTTTAGTCCGTATAATGATTTTTTTAAGTCTACTCGCTTTCTTATCTAGGCCTTGGACCACAAACCCCTCGGGTTGATTCATATAAATTTATTCTTCAAGATCTCCATTCAAAAAGCAGTTTTAACACCCATTTAATGAATTATCAGATTATGTAATGAAGCAATGGCGATTAAAAGCCTAATAAATGTAATTCTAGTAACAAGAGAGTAGGTGACAAAGAAATTAATTCCTTCCTTTTGCTTATAGCTTTTAGCTACTAATCTTGCTTTAAAATTTTCAATAGAACCATCAGTTTTTAATTTCTTCTTAAATATCTATTTGCATCCAATAGTTTTACATCTTTTAGACAAGTCAACTAATTTCCATGTATTGTTAGAAATAATAGAATCATATTCACTATTTATAGTTTTTTTTTTGCCAAAAATAGAATCGCGTGAGGATACTGCCTCACTAAAAGTGATGGGGTCATTTTCCATTAAGTACGTTAAAAATTCAGGATCAAAAGAAGTAGCTATCCTAGGTTTTTTAGTTTTTCTTATTTCAATTTTTTCTGAATTCGAAAATTCATTTCTAAGACTAGGACCCACTAGAACAGAATTACCAGTTCCCTCAGAGAAACTAAGGATGTCAATGGGGTGGGTCAGAGATGGGGAACAACCCACATTCTTATCCCCGTCTAAAATATGATCCTCGTCCCTATTTTTTGGGGATCATGGATTCTTCGTCATTGATCAGGTTGGGGATAGGTTCCCAACATGGTCCCAACTTTAATTTTTAGTTTTTTAGTTTGATATTTTGATATTGATGCATACATATATAGATAATAATTTTAGTGACCTCTCTTTTGTCGCCCCATACCCGAGTCAGGAATTAAATTCCTCTTGTCTCCGCCCTTCCCAGAAAGAATTTGCATTTAAAAGACATTGAGTATCGCTCGACATTCCTTATAATTTTTTTGTAATCATGTCTTAATATCCCCAGAGATATGCGAGGGATTAAAACAAATTTTCTTTATATAAAATTTACTATCTAACACAATTCTACATAATGCAATTGTTTAAAACTAATTTACAAAAACTTAGATATTTCAAAACTTCCCATTATTAAATCCTATAAGTTTCCAAAATCACCTCAAGAAAGTCTCCTCTAGTTGTTTGTTTGATCTTTGTTAATTTCATCCCACCGCATTGACTATCACCCGGTCATCCGGTCACCCCGTCCCCTTTATAACCCCCCACCTCCCCTCTCTCAACTCACACATTTCACATTTTCTCTTTCCAAAATGACCCAAGATATTATAAGGCTGGACGAGCAAATCTCCATCCAAGAAGCGGCCACCGCCGGCCTCAAATCGATGGAAAATCTGATCCATCTCATCTCTCAAAACCATCAACTAGACTGCAAACAAATCACAGATCTCACAGTCTCCAACTTCAAAAAGGTCATCTCTATCTTAAACCGCACCGGCCACGCGCGCTTTCGCCGAGCTCCACAACAACACTCTCATCCGATGTTTACAAAAGTCGATACAATAGATTTGGAAAAATCTTCTCATCAAACTAAATCCAAATCCAGCCAATTTACGTTGGATTTCTCCAAGCCAAAGTGTTACGAGTCCGTTAAGGAAAATATCTCTATGCGTTCTGACTTGGTTAAGGAGAATTTGAGTGTAAATTCGGGGAGTTCGTCTGGTTTTTTGTCTTCTATTACTGGAGAAGGGAGTGTATCGAATGGTAAAGTTTTTGTGGCGCCGTTGCCGGCGGTTTCCGGTGGAAAACCGCCGTTGGCTGGTGGAAAAAGGTGCCGGGAGCATGATCATTCGATTTATTCCGGTGAAGTTTCTGGTAGAACTGCAAGCTCCGGGAAATGTCACTGTAAAAAGAGGTATGTTACGCATCCGGCGCATTTTAGCATAGAGTGTTTTTTTTAAGGTTATGTTTGACTGCGACTTTTTTTTTGTTGAGACGGCGTTTTTTAGCAGAATTTGACCTTTTTGACATTTTTTGGCGTAAGATAGCGAATATGAGTGTCCGTCTCCTTCGCGTATTATAGCTGAATGAATATGTTTGATATGTGTGCTTTGACTTTGTTGGAGTGTGTTTAAACATGCGCACACGGCTCAAGATAGTGCGTACACGCATAGAATACCTAGCGTACTTTAGATGTTAAATACACGACTCCACACTAGCGTAATTTAGACAACGCGGTGTAGGATAGCGACAACATTTTAACTCTAATTTTTTTACTTGGACAACTCTATTTAAGAAAATAGCTTCGCGTTTTTGTTTTTTATGTAATTTTTACATGGTTTTGCATATGCGTATTATAGTCAACACGGCGTAAGATAGCGAATTGATCAGATTTCTCTGTTGATATTTCTTTAAATTTTTCTCCAAAATTCCGGTCGTGTATTGATTGTGTTCGACGTTTTAGACTTCTCACTAGCGTAATTTAAACAAGGCGTAGGATAGCAAGTTTTTAATGGGTGTTATGACCTTCAATTAGGGTCTTTTAATCTCCAAAAAAGCTTTCTAAATTTCAATGAAAATGAGGGGTTATAGAAAGGAAGTGGGGGTATAAATTAAGAAACTAATCAATATTCCAATTGCGTATTTAACATAACAAATTGTTTGTATCGATATTTATGTTTCCTTTTGTTTATTTATTTTTTCTTTCAGGAAAACTATGGTGAAGAGAACCGTTCGAGTTCCCGCAATTAGTTCAAAAATCGCGGATATCCCCCCGGACGAGTACTCATGGAGGAAATACGGCCAAAAGCCGATCAAAGGCTCACCCTACCCACGGTAATACATTGAACCGCGTCGAATCGCAACGCGTATTTTTATATTCATGACATGATCATCGATATCTAATTTGTGTTTATTCATGTTTTGTAAATTCAGGGGATATTACAAGTGTAGTAGTGTAAGAGGGTGCCCGGCGAGAAAGCACGTTGAGCGAGCAAACGATGATCCGAAGATGTTGATTGTGACTTACGAAGGGGACCACCAGCACACGCATTCGGCTATGCAGGTTAACATTGCGCGGTCAACTTAAGAAATGAGGGGGTTGAAGAGGGTGGGGTTAAAGCTTAGGGAGATTTTGATGATACTGAAATAGTTGGGGGTAGCCGTGGTTAGATGTAAATTTTGGAAATAGAGGGGTAGATTTTGCAAAAGATATGGTTGTTTATGTCTAATTGGGTTTTTTTACAAGTTGGATATTGGATTTAATTTTATTCAAGATATTTTGACAATTTATGACTTTTAAATTCTATGGTTTGACTGCACACCACCATGTTGTGTATAATTAATGAAAAAAAAAAATTATTGCTAAAGTTGAGAAAGGTTTTTAATTTTCAGGTCTAATAATCTTGAATTAATGCAATTTATGATCTTTTTTAAAAGTAGGGATGCCTGCATTTTGTTATAAAGTTAAAAAATATTGATATAATAGTTCTAAGACGATGAGTAATCTTAATGAAGAGAGCTTCTACATGAATCGCACGTAGAAACCGTCCAACGATCGCTTTTTGTCTCTTTTTAGTTCTCATCTTTGTTTTAAAAAAAAGTCATATTGATATAATAAAACCATTTTTTTTATTAAAATTCAAAATATATATTTTTTTTCATAAATTAAAAAAATTATGTTTAGTAATAAAAAAAAAGTTATAAAACAATAAAAAATATTTTGAGGCTCAAAACATATGTCATAAAGGCACGTATTATCATTTTCCTATGTAATATTGTTCTAAATGCCAATTTTGAAAGTTTTTTATAAGCTAAAGATAGGGTCCTTGTAACAAAATTCATCCTTAAGGGGTTTATGAATCAATGTAGGTGGATTAATATCTTATTTGACGAATCTAGAAGTCCATTTTCTCTCTTTGCATTTAGTCTTTATTTATGTATTTTGTTCTACCATAAAGTATTTTTAAGTATCATGTGAGAATCGATCGTTATCAAATGGGAGAATATGATTCTTTCATTTGAAAAAACTGAGAATATAAAAAGTCAAAGATGGTGGGTTGTAAAGCAAGTCTGGGAACAGGTATTGTGCGTAGACCGTGGAATGGAATATTTGGGATTGCTTAAATTAATTGAGAGATTTTCAAATCCTGGATTTTAAGATCTAATCAAAGAAATAATGTTCCTTAAGATTCAACACAACAATTTTGAATTTGTTTTAGTGTTGGGTTGTTCGAAGAAAATATCAAATAGGAATATATTTTAGGTGGAACTTGCACTTAACCATTAAATATGTTTGAAGATTTTATTCGATTTTTTAAACTATTGAAAAAATTGACAAATGTTAATTATGCTCCTAAATTGTCAATTTATAAGTCAACGATAACCAACTTGGCCATGTTCGGTGGTACTTGCACTTAACCACCATGTATGTTTGAAAATTGTAATTTATTCAACCCTTTAAAACTAGTGGAAAAATTGACAAATGCCAAAAGGTCAACAACTATAACCAATTTGGCCATGTTCTTTGCCAAAGTATTTAATTGAAAATGGCGACTTTTGTAAAAATAGTATGTAGTCTCTAACCCGAAATTTTAAGACAAACGAATAATAAGTGAAGATATATACAATTGGTTTAGATTTCGCATTTTTTTTAAAGAGATCACATGTTACCTTTTCTTTATTTTTTATTTTTTAAATACATAGGGTAATATTAAAATTTTAAAAATACAGTTTGTGTCACTATTTGGAGCAAATTTTAGTAGAGGTGTTCAATCATGTTTCATTCTGACATGACACGATAAGTCTCAGTAAAATACGAACACGACAAAACACGATCCGTCATAATTTGCACTTTTTATGATTTTCATACATAATTAACCATAATAGGAAATGAACACAAGTAAAAACACGATAATATGAATTATTATTTTAATATAAATTTATGTAAAAAAAATACAATACAAACAGGACATTATTGCAAAGAATTAAGTTAGTTTTCAAAATTGAGACCCCATTTTTTAGTGCGTAATGCAGATTATTTATTTTGACCAATTAATCCCAATAACCCCGGCAGAAAAAGAAATTATTGCTTTTGAAATTTGGAGGTCAACAGAAATATGCTTAAACAATTAAGGGCAAAATAGTCAATGACTGGTGCTCATCAAATATTAGCACCCACGGCAATGACCCGACACTTGAGGTGGTCGGTGGAGAATTGATAGTAAAGTTAAGGAGTGAGTCAATGACTTGACTCTATTGCAAGTCAAATTTCAATTTGGTCATTAATGGTGCAGTTGCAAGTCCTGGATAAAAATTCAATGAGACTGGTTAAGTGTCACGTATACCAACTTTATAGGTGTTGAGTTAAGGCAATAGTATTATAAAGTTTTTTTTTTTTAATTTTAATTACAAGAAATATATACATATAGGAGTTGCTCCTAAATATATCTTTATAGATGAGACTAAAATAAAAAAAACATATATATATATGGAGAGGTTCAAAAGTTAACAAAAAATATAAACATTTTAATAAACTTTAACAAAAAAAAAACACCTTAATAACCATTAATTTTAATTTTTATATCGTAATTGGTTCGAGCCAGTGACAATGGACACGCGTGTTTTTTAATACACACACTTACCCTCCCCCCCCCCCCCCCCCCCCGCGTGCTCTACTCGCGTATCACACTTGTGTCCATTGCCGCTGGCGCAGACCAATTACAACTTAAGAATTAAAATTAATGGGTTGTTAAGGTGTTTTTTTGTCAAGGTTCATTAAAATGTCATCTTTTAGGTTCACTTTTGAACTTCTTCCTATATATATATAGAGAGAGTCAGACTCCTGAACATACCAAACGGTACGTACCGCTGTCGCAGACCCATTTTATAAATGATTTTGAGTTGAGATTTTTTATGTGATATTTAAACATTTCAGGGAAGCCATATAAAAAAAATCAGGAGAAAAAAATATTTTTTGCTATTTTTAAAAAATCAGTCAAACTTTTGCAGCGTTTAAATAAAAGCTGCAAAAGTTTGGCCGATTTTTTTAAAATAGCAAAAAACATTTTTTTTAGTTGATTTTTTTTAGTTGATTATATATATATATATATATATATGAGGAGTACTCTCAAGATACCTTTACCAACGACAAATATAAGAGACAAATGCAAGGTAGAATACATTTAGATAGTAAATATGAGAGTCAAATTAAAGAGAGATAATATCATCTCTTCATGAACGTTCAACACGCAACTTGCTTAACAACTCTAACAACTCAGGGTACAAGAAAAAAGAAAAAATACAACGCAAAAGAGAAAAATATAACCCAAAAGAGAAAAAAATACAACACAAAGAAAGAAATAAAACCTAACAATACCACATCTTCATTGTCGTCCCCTCCACTTCGATATGTGTTATAGTATGAAACCTCCAAACTCCAAAGGAGGAGGACACAACTCTCACAAAAGGAGAGAAAATCCATATATATCTGAAAACACATCTTAGATATGAGATAAGAGCATGTTTATTTTTTATTTGAGGAAGCTTTTGTGAGCCACCCCCTCTCCCAAGGAGGAAGAGAGGAAGGTAGGAGAATGTGAATAGGAGCTTTTAGAAGTACACAGGGGAGAAGGAAGTATCTTGACTTTTAAAATTATTTAATAGAATTATAATGACTGATAGGGTGCTCGATAAATGAGAAAATAGTGTTTTAGTACCTATTTATAAAAATAAAAGGGATATACAAATTTGTTCAAATTATCGTGGTATTAAGTTAGTGAGTCACACAATGAAAATTTTGGGAGAGTGTGATTGGATATAGATTGAGATTGAAACAATAGTATCTGAGAATCAATTTAAGTTTATACATAGGAGGTCAACAATGGAAGCAATTTATTTATTGAGGAGATTAATAGAGAGGTATAAGAAGAAAAAACAAGACCTTCGTATGATTTTTATAGATTTGGAGAACGCATATGATAGGATACTAAGAGATATAATACTGTGAATTCTACATAAAAAATAGTGACTCGTAAATATATTGATGTGATCAATGATACGTGTAATGAGACCATTACTATCGTAACAACATTAACTGGAGAAAGTAGTGAATACCCAATTACTGTAGGTCTGCACTAAGATTTAATACTAAGTCCTTATCTCTTTGCACTTGTTATGGATAAGTTGATCGGACAAATACAAGATGAGTACCGCGGTGTATGCTATTTGCAGATGGTATTGGTTTAGTGGATGCGACTAAGACGAGGATTAATGCTAGATTGGAATTATGAAGAGAAATTCAACAGACAAGAGGATTTAAAATAAGCATGATTAAAATAGAATGTGGAGTGTAATTTTAGTAGTAATAGGAGGACAAACGGGGATGTGGTGAAATTAGAGGGTCAAGAGATACCTATAAATGATCATTTTTGTTATTTAAGCTTGATTTTCCAAAAATATTAAGATATTAGTGATGAAACTATCGGCGGGTATACCTTTGAAGTTAATAGAATTTTTTTATAAAATAGCATTTAGAGCCGTCATGTTATATAAGACAGAGTGTTGATTAATTAAAAAAATAAAATGTGTAGAAAATGAGTGCGGCGGAAATGTGAATGCTAATATGGATTTGTGATAAAAATTCTAAAGGATAAAATAAGAAATGAACAAATTTATGAAACGGTAAAAGTAGCTCCTATAGAAGATAAATTAAGATAAAATTAACTTAGATGGTTTGGACACGTCAAGCGTGGACCAATGGATGCTCCCGTGAGGAAGAGTGATTTAGTTAGTATTGATAGTAACGCAAGGAGTAAATGCAGTTATAAATTGACTTGAAGGGATATTGTAAAAAAGAAAATGATATCATGTGGTTTAATTAAATATTTTGCAATTAACAAAATGAAATAAAAAAATAGGATTTATATAGTTGTCCCATTGAGAAAAAGGCCATATTGAGTAGTTGAATTGAGTTTTTTTTCCTCACTAGAGAGAAGGGAGAGCAAACTGATATCTAAGATAGTTAACTTATAAAAGGGTTGATTGTGAAACAATGCAAGGTTAATTACACTAAAACTCTCTAAAGTCAATATCCTAGTGAAACATGCTATTTAATAAATTCGTTACATGAAAAATTTATTAAAATGAATATCCTAGTGAAACATGCTATGTAACAAATTTGTTACATGAAAAATTAATTAAAATACCCTTAAGAAGTGTTTGGCTCAAATAGACAAAAGTATCAAGACAAAAGTTCAAAACCTTATAAAAATATACACGAAGCAATGCCTTCTACTTTCTAATTTTTAGTTTTCAAAAACAAAATTTTCTCGATAAATAAATAGAGCAAAAGACATCACTCTCCCACCACCTCATTCACCATCGACCCGTGTATATACGTAAGTCCCCAGGCCATATGAATATAAATCACAATGTAAGATGACACACACACACACACACACACACACACACACACACACACACATATATATATATATATATATATATATATATATATAAAGCGAGAGAAAGAGAGAGAGGGCGCAGTGATGCATCTAAGGGAGGGCGGAGGCGCGATGGCCCCCCAAAAGTTTGAAAAATTTCTTGTTATACTTGCATTTTCTTAAACACAATGATTTTGTCCCCTCAATTTTTTTTGAAAAATATTAAGATTCGCCCCCCCAAAAAAAATTAAAGAATTACTTCACATATATTTAAATATATTTATTATCTTAAGTCAATATTTAGCTGTTATATATGACAAGATTTGTAATTATATATGTACAAAGAACATCTATTTATATAGCATATTATTAAATTTTTATTTTTTGTATTAAAAAAATTAATAGCAAACTAAAAACAATTTTGACACTCTTCACACATGCTTTCGCCCCCTCCCCCAAGGTTCAATTCCAAAATATGTTCACGGTATAGTGCGAGTTCTTACGAGGCTTTCACGATATATGAGTCTTATTTTTTGTGGTCATTTTGTGATCTTGAGTGACGCATAAAAACAATCGAGGGAGAGGAAGATTGTTTTCATCACCGATAAATGTGGGTGTTGTGTCTATGCTAATGATTTCGATTATGGTTTGATATTTTTTTCCTTAGAAAGAGATTATAAACTATATATGTAGAGAGAGAGTGAGAGAGAGAGAGGCACACTAAGTTTGCACATGTGCTGGCGCACACTAATTTTTTTAAAATATTAAAAAAAATATTTTTGAGTTAATTTTTTTGTGTGATATTTAAACATTTCAACGGGCCCATATTAAAAAATTCAACACAAAAAAAATATTTTTTGCTATTTTTAAAAAGTCGGTCAAACTTTCGCAGTTTTTAAAGTGCTTAAAAATAGCGAAAGTTTGATCGATTTTTTAAAAATAGCAAAATACGTTTTTTTGAGTTGATTTTATATATGGCTTCCTTGAAATGTTTAAATATTATAAAAAAAATCAACTCAAAAATATTTTTTTTACTTTTTTAAAAAAATGATGTGCAAATTTAGTGTGCACATCAACCTGTCTCTGTATGTGTGTGTGTGTGTGTGTGTGTGTGTGTGTGTAATTTTTTACTAAAAAAATATAAATTTTTAGGTTATAATTGTTTAGAAATTTCCTAATTATTAGAAAATATAATTTGGCCAATACCATTCATATTCTCTTTGTGTCAAGGGGTTTATTTGTCAATTAATTTTAATTTAGGAGGCTAGTATATAAACCCAATTTATTCAAAGAGTATTTAATAGGATGCAATTTAACAACATAACATTGTCTCGAGATCATTTTGATATTTTGACACATCAATAGTTATGGATCGTATCAAAGGCACCCCATTTTTTCTTCCTAGCACTGAAGCACAATTTTTTTAAATACAAATTACAATCATTTTATTAAAGCATAATGTGTTGCTGAAAAAAATGAGGATACCTTCGGCACAACCTGTTATTTATTTTGTCACGGTAAAACTTGGTTGTCATTTTTAAACATGAGGTAGATGAAGTGGTAGAAATAATTAAAAAACTTCCCACAAAATATAAAAAGAAAAGAGTAAAATACAATAATAGTTCTTAAGTTATCACTCAGGTTTTAAAATAATCTATAAACTAACAATCGTGTCAAATTAGTCCCTAAACTATTATTTTAGTCCCTTAGTATACATGTTTTAACTCACTCTATAAATTATATTAAGTGTTTCAACTTAATCTTTAGCACAAAATTTAAAATTTTCATAAATTATTACTTTGATGACATTACATTTTCATAATTTATGAAAGTTTTAAAATTTGTAATTTCAGACTAAATTGAAACAGATATAATTAAAAAATAAAAATAGTGATTTAGGGACTAATTTTTTTAAGGCTATTAGTGTATTTTACCGCGAACAAAATAAAAGAGAAGAATTGTGGGGAAGTTCTACTAAAGCTCAAATAAGGTTTAAAAATAATAATAATTATGACAACATTTGTGCTACTTTGAAACAACTAATACCAAATTTTATGGTTATGATAGCCTGAAGATGCTGTTAGCTTTAGGGTTTTAACTTGATTAACCTTGATAGTACAGATATTGCACCACCAGCCGCGGAACAAAGGCCACAGTATTATCATCTATAGGCCGCGACCCTAATTCCTATTGAATACATAAATGCCTTACCTACATGCCACAGTCTTTAACATATAGGCTACACCTATTTTCTACCAGCCGCAACCTTGAACATACAGCGCGACCCCATTTATAATATATATGCCGCAAGCCCTAAGCTCATTAATCAACTGGCCGCAGCACCTCTCATCATAGCAGCAGTACAGTGCACACCTATAAATAGAGGTCCACACCTCGAGATTGAGGACAGATTCATGATTCCTAATCCGGGGATTCAGATCAGAGACTACAAGGCTCTCCAGATCACTCAGTCCAGCTTGGGGGCTTCACTCTAGCATCGTAACCATCACTTCGGCACACCGAAATCCTCACAAACATGTATTATCTTCTATTCTCGTGCTTGTACGCCTCTTTAGGCCAAATTAGTATGTACCGAACATCATATATAATGAGAGCGTGGCACCAAAGTGGACTTAGGCTCATTATATAGCCGAACCACTCTATATATTGACTTTTATCTCTCTTTATATGCTCCATTTGCTTATTATACACTATATACTTGATTTGCTGATACGAGAACGACAAGTGGACGATTTCTCGTATCATCAATTTGGCGCCATCTGTGGGAACCGAGATATTTCAATCTTTCTTATCTAAATTTCGATTTCTTAAACACCTTATTCTATTAATGGGGATTCTTTGGATCATCATCCCTTGAGTAAATTTTGGTTACTGAGCTCTATTTTATATTTACACCCTTAACTGGGTATTTCTTATGTTCAGATCTACTATTGGGTCTTCATTTTATGACTTTAGATCTATTTTTCATACCCCTGTGATATCATGTCATCTAGATAATGTTGAAAAGCATGGTGGGCTTTAGCCCCGACAAGATGAGTGATTAGAGAAGGATTGTATTTACTCCCTTTTTGCTGTTCTATGCCTATGATCTATGGTTTATCATTAGAATCGTGCTATTTTGTACACCCTGATGATTTTCTCTCGTGGATAGACCCCAGTAGGTATTCTCTCCAAAGGTTGCGGGAGAAATACTCAGTTTCTGGGTTTTAATTTTGGGGGTTCCCCATTCACTGCCTAGACGGGGATGTGGCCTGGTAGGCAACTACCTTTTTCTTACCGCGGCCTCTACTAGTGCGGTTGTATTACAGCAACTCCAAATCATTGGGGAATGGACTCATGTGGTCTTTTAGCTCAACCTTGGTGCATATCATTCAAAGGCCACGGCAGTACACTTGTGTGCCTTACTGGCCGCGGCCTAAACAGTAGTATCACGCAACAATGCAAACGCTGCATCCCAACTTCCTACTTGGTTAATCCAATATTTATGTGATTACTCACTTTTGTTAGTTTTATCTCAGATTATATATACTTTGTAAAGACTAACAAAGCAGAAAATGGAAGGAGAATCCAGCTAGAGCACAGAAGTCAAAGATGAGATTGTGCAATTGTACAATCACCTCAACCATCTCTACGACAATCATGCTTCACTCCAAACTCAGGTCAACTATTTAACCCATAGGGTCCTTATTCTAGAGGCCGCAACCTCCTCCAAATTTGGGTGTGTCACCCAGGATCATTGCATCATCAACCTTCGTTGCCGCGGTAGTATCAAAAGTTCCATCCGTAGAAGCAGCATGCAAGAATCAGAAAAGGAAAGTGGAGAAGGAAAAAAGGGTCTTTGATTCCTACACCCCATTAGCCTTCCCAGTTGAAGACATCTTTGAGTCCATAAAAGAGGACAAGCTGCTGAAGTGGCCAGAGAAGCTTAAAGCTCCACCCCACAAGAGGAACAAAGCCAAGTGGAGCAAATTCCATTTGGACCACGACTATGACACTGAGCAGTTCTATGCCCTGAAAGATGAAATTGAGAGGCTCATAAGGCAAGGGATGCTCCAGCGGTTCCTGAAGCATGCCTGAGGGGATCAACCTAGCTGAACAGTCCACATGCCCATTTTTCATGCTTATGTTTTACATTTCATATGTTTCTATTTTACAGTGAAACTCTTCTTATGCTATTTTAAATTAAACTTTGTATTGCACTTACAAAGTCATATATATATATGAATAGATATATGAGATCAAGTTCACTCTTATAGTGCCATATTTTGATTCTCAATTCCATGAAATGTTATCTTATAAAAGACCATTTTATCTTAAACAGATCTCGATTCCAGAGAATATGCGTTGATGTAAAAAACTACACGTAATCTAATTAATTAATCACAGATAAATATGAATAAGGAAATAAGACAAAGGATTTTTAAAGTGGTTGAGCCTTATGAAAATGGCTTATGTCCACTATTTTGTATTACTGGGTATTTTGCCTTAATCTTGATGATGATCGCAAGTGATCAATTACCCTGTTATGGAGGGTGTTACAATGTATTTATAACCCTTGGACTGTCCGTATGAATAGACAATATGCCGTTATTTAATAGACATATACATCTGTACATAATAAGAATATTCATTGAATCTGTCTGTTCTCGTCACTTGATCTTCCTGGCTAGATGCTCTGTACGTTGAGTAGCTCGGCGCGTTGAGTTGCTCGGGGTGTTGAGTAGCTCGGCACTATGAGTTGTTTGGTGAATATATATTTCTGCCACGTAAAATGACACGGGTCTTCTTATAATTGGTCCACGTTAGCTGACTAATTTTTGTATCAACAGAAGCCCCCAATGTTTCACAGTTGAGGTTTGATACGAGAGTGTGGAACATTATGCCCAAGAGTTGCTCGAACATGTTTTACCCAGTCTTGTTAGATTATAGATCTCCAATACTTAGGAAAGTTTCCTTTTAGTCTTGTCATTTGAGCACAAAATGGTAAACTTGTAAATATTTTGAATCCTCGACAGACGCTTGAATATTTGCATCTTTTTCATTATTTAGTCGCCGGAAATGCAATCGTCTTTTCTACTAATCATTTCTTTTCTTGCTTCCCGATGCAAGGCATTTAAAAGCGATAGAATCAAATCATCTTCTACTTTTTACTTCCATACTTCTAAACACTTTGTCTTGTCGCTCTATCCTTGTACTATCATTCTTTCTTTCATTCGTCTCAGCAGATTTCTCAGTTTTCTGTAAGAACTTATTCATTCTTCTTTCTTTGCTTTAGCCACCATTATTTATCTTGTCGAATCCTTGGATAAGTTTCGGGCTAATTTTTCGATTCACTCTTGGGTTATTCTAGATGAACCTCCTTGCCCTTCTGATTTATTTTCTTTAGCTGAGGGACACTAGTTTCCCTCTATTTTTATAGCGGAATGTGGTTTTTCTTTCCTGCCTAATCCCTTGTGTTTTGAGTTTTGCCAATATTTCCAAATACCTGGAGGGTAGTTAATGATGTACATAGGTTAAACCAAATACATGGAATTCGCTTAGGAATTCCTGAAATTATGTATTGTTATAAATGGGTTACCAGTGACACTACTTTCTATTTAAAAACTAGGTTTTCAAATAGAGCTTTAGTGGTTAATCTCCCCGATGCTAATAGGGACTATTTTGATCATGGGGTTGTGATGAAAAATTGGAAATAACCTCCGTTAAAAGGAAAAGATGTATTCCAAGGTCCCAGATGTCCACTTTATGGCAATGGGATAGGTTATTTTTAGTTTTTTTTCAATTTAGCTTTGTTTAAGTTTGGTGAAATGCATTACTGACATGTATTTTTTGTTTATTGTAGCTAACAGTAAATGGCAACCCCCAAATGAGAGTGACATAAATATAAAAAATTTGACACTTATCTAGGGTTTGCATCAGTCCATTAATGGGGAGCACGTGAGGTCTGCTTCTTATTTGCTGAGATACAAGAACACCACTTCATCTTTTATTGCTCGTCTTCTTGTCCCTCCTATGGTAATTGATCTTGATTAAGTACCATCATCTTGAGCAAGCGTAGAAGAATCTTCTTCTGATTTGGGTGCCTCGATTGCTGATATGATGACGAAGAAGAGGAGGGTACCCGGGTTCTTTGCCAAATCTGCTCTTGGTAATAAAAGGGCGAAGAAGAAAAAGGACTACGTTCCAGCTGGCGGAACTAAAAATAAGGATGCTATGCCTTCTGCTATAGATATCAGCAAGAAGGACCCTATTGCCCCTAAAGAGGAAGCACCTTTGATTGAAGTTGTTGTCCCAAAAGAGGCAACACCTTTGATTGAAGAGGAGGCAGCACCTGGGAATGAAGGTGCTCATTTGAGGAGGTTGAGAAGGGGTCTTGCTAAGAGACCTGTGGTTACTGTTGCCCAACCTGCTGGAGTTGAGATTTCTTCCCTGAGGGCTAGTTCTCCATCTGTCCTTACCCCTGGCTTGGCCAAGAAATTGATCAAGTGAGGGACTCTTCCTGATTATCGAGCTACTGAAACTTCAACTCCTCGGGATAAGGTTATCGATGTGGCGGCTCAACTTCTTACCTCAGTAAGTGATCATTATTTTTATCTTTCTAATTCTTCACTACCGTGTTCATACTATGATTCGTGCCATTCTTATTCTTACAGTTTTTGGTGTACTTCGACAATATCATGGAGAAGGATGAGGCCATCAAATCTTCAACCTCAGTGGAGTAGAAGAAGCTCTTGCTGGGTTGTCCAAATCATTGGGAGAGTTTCGATAGAAATACGAGGAGGACAAAGATGCTTGGGAGAACAAAATCAAATCTGCTGAGACAGCTCGACAACAAGATGTTGAAGCGGATAAAGATGCTGACATAGCTCGACAAGAGGCTATTACAACTCAACAGACAGTTGATACAACTCTGCAATAAGATATAAATGATTCCAAAGAGGTGGAGGAGAAATTAAAAGTCACCGTTTCCAGCAAAGTGGAAGATGATAGCAAGCTTGAAGAGGCTGAACGACGTAAGAAAGACCTTGAGGAGCAGGTGAAGTCTGCTGAGGATCTTTTAAGGGAAAAAATGTCCTCGGAGAGGGTGAAGAGAAAAGCTGCCGTGAAGAAGTCCTTTAGCTCTGGCTGGAACAAAGGATGGAATAAAGCTTTAGCTGATGTTACTTACTATATGGAGTATGCAAGTTTGAAATACTTCTCAGATGGATGGGTTACAGCATTGAAGCAGTTGAGTGTTGCTGATGATTCTGAACTATTTCAAAAAAACACTCATAGCCCTCCTCCTAATGTTAAAGAAGAAGAAGAAGATGAAGCTTCATATGATGAATCTTCTATGGTAATAGTAGAATAAACACCTACTGCTACCCTTCCTCAATCCTTCAAGCAAGTTCAGCAGGCTATAACTTTTACCGAGCAACGCCAACTGCCCTCCGAGCAAACAACTTCTTCATCCAAACCAGCTGAAGATGTTGTAGGAAATAAGGAGAAGGTGTAAAGTTGTTCGGTTCTTTAACTATGTTATTTTTCCATTTTTTTGTAACTTTGGTTGTACTTTCTCGTCTTGTGATCAATAAAATGGACTTTGTTATTTATTCTGAGCTATCTCCTTTACTTGCTCGATTCGTATTGTTGTTGATCCATTTTTACTTTTTCTTGCTAGTTTATTGTCAGGATGGAGCTCTTGTCAGCTCATGATACAAAACTGATGAAGAAGTGTAATGATTACTTCAAAGGTGGTCATGCAGACTTCACTGAAGCTCAAATAATTGATATCCTTGGATCTGATGCTTCTGAGAGGGCAATTGATGCCTACCAATATTTAAAGTGTTTGCTTAATCGAGTTGTGGCCGACAATGTGGATTACTATGAAATGATTGAAGATCTTAAAGGAATAATCGAGGAACTTCAACTTTAACACAAGGGAACCAATGCACTTCTGCATGAAGGTTATGGGAAGAAGTACTAGCAGTTGAGTGCTGATCGGGGCCATGACAAGTTCATTTCAACCCATAAAAAGAGAGAGAGTGTGATTAAACTTGAAGTTAAGGATCACAGAAACATTGCTAAACTGTTAGAAGAGGAAAATATTGCCCTGCAAGAAGAACTGAGGCAACTAAAATTTGCTTCTTCTTCGGGAACTCTGGTTCCAGTTAATAATGAAGGCTTTTCATTTTTAGAAACTAAAAATGCTGCACTCAGAGAAAAATTGGATGCCTTGAAACAAGCTAGACCTATATCTTCCTTGTGGGGTAGAGCAAGAGTTGGTCGGAGCAACATTGAAGAGACTAGGACTCAACAAGCCTCAGTAAATCAGGCTGTTCAGCTGAAAGCAAAAAATCAAGCTATGGTTGAGATGTCCAAGAAAATACAAAGTCTTACCGAATAACTTTCCAATCAGAGCTCTGTACTAGAGAGTAAAGAAAACTTGGTGAAGAAACTTCATCAGCAGCTTGAGAGATTGACTTATCAGTTTCAAAAGCAGCCTAGAGAGTTTTGGATGGGGGGATACAATAAAGCTCTATGCCATCTTGATGCTCGGTTGAAATAATCAAATAATAAAGGATACAAACAGGGATGGTTGAACGCCTTGACTGTGATGAAGCTTAAGCAAGTAAATTCCTTATGGGATTAGTATGAGGCTAGAGTACTTGATCTGCCTAATCCTCCCTTTAAACTGGATGTCAACTGGATTCCAGCCCGTACTATTCCTCAGTGTTTGATCTCCAGGTATCTTGGTGATTACCAGCTTCATGAATATTTTGAGATATCCCGACCTCAACATCTGCTTGATCGATCGAGTTCGAGCAACATCAGAATGCTACGATATATGAATTTTATCAATTCTTCTTATGCTTTAGATGATCCTCCAGCTATAATGGATCCTGTACCTAAATCAGAAGGAAAAAATCCAATAGAATAGGAAATTTGTATATTGTTAACAATTATTAAATGGCACATCTTCTTTTGTAATTTTCCTTTCCTTGGAAATGAATCCATTGTATGATATTTGTATTATCAATATATCTTTAAAGGGATAATTTGTCATATTTTGCCCCATTTGCTGCGTAGTTATAGTGACTTGTCACCTATAAGTGCCTAAGAAATGGAGTGATTTTCATCCCATGGTTCTGCTTAATTGTAGCAATCTTATCTAGATTACCTTGGTGCCTAGGCAGTGGATGCCCCGTGAGGTCACCCATCTTCTTGCCTAGTTTTGGATGCTCCTTGAGGTCACCCATAATCAAACAGGCCTTGCCTTGTATGATTGTTATGCCAACACTGTTGGTTCAGTTTATTAATGCTTACCAACCTTAGTTGGTGGTTGCTGATATGCCGACCAACCGTAAGTGGTGGTTGTTGATATGCCGACCAATCATAGTTGGTGGTTGTTGATATGCCGACCAACCTTAGTTGGTGGTTGTTGATATGCCGATTAACCGTAGTTGGTGGTTGTTAATATGCCGACCAACCTTAGTTGGTGGTTGCTGATATGCCGACCAACCGTAGTTGGTGGTGTAGTGTGTAGCACGAGTACTCCAAAAAAAATTGAACAAAAAGGAATATGGGGAAAATATCATTTTTATTCATATTGAAAGAAATAGGATACATGTGCATCTGTATTACTGATAATATTTGCGCAGGTGCTCCGCATTCCATGCAATTTTGAATTCTTCTCCCGCTAAGGTTTATATTCTGTAGGTCCCAAGTCGAACAACCTCTATAACACGATAAGGTCCATGCCAGTTGGCCTCCAACTTATTGTGCTTCTGAATCACTTTCTTGAGCACATAGTCTCCCTCCTTAAGATCACATTACTTGACTCTTTTGTTGTAGAACATGGAAGTTCTTTGCTGGTAAGCTGCGTTTCTGATTGCCGCATCTTCTCTCACTTCCTCGAGCATATCCAAGTCTAAACGTAGCATCAAATCGCTGACAGGAGAGTTAAAATTGAGCACCCTGGGAATGGGTAGGCCCAGTTCAGCTGGTATGACTGCTTCACTTCCAAAGGCTATCTTGTAAGGAGATTCTCCCGTTGCTGTTCAGGGAGTTGTGCGGTAATCCCATAATACAGAATGTAGCTAATCCAATTCCCTTTCGCATCATCCAACCGTTTCTTCAATCCATTAAATAGAGTCCTGTTCGTCACTTCAGTTTGCCCATTACTCTGGGGATGGCCTGGTGTGGAGTGGATCTTTTGGACATCTAACTGGTGACAATATGTAGCGAACTACTCATTATTAAACTTGATACCATGGTCAGTGATGAAAGCATGCAACAGACCATATCTGCAAATAATATTCTTCCAAATAAATTGGTAGACCCTTTCATAGGCCATGTTAATAAGAGGTTTAGCTTCCACCCATTTGGTGAAATAATTAACAACGACCACTAAGTATTTGAATTATCCTCTGGTAGTTAGCAGAGGCCCAACCAAATCTATGCCCCACATGGAAATTGGCCAAGGGGAAGTGATAGGTGTTAATAATGCCTGTGGATTTCTTCGTATAATAGAAAACCGTTGACATTCTTCGCATTTCTTGGCGTAAGCTGCACAATCAGCGCGCAACGTTTGTCAACAATATCCCTGCGTCGTTATCCTCTGCAGGAGATTCTGACCTGCTACATGAGCACCACAAGACCATTCGTGAATTTCTTCTATCAGATCTTTAACTTCTGATGGATGAACATGAGAAGAGTGCGCTTGTGTTCAAATAAGGAAGTTATTTAATTAAACTCAATTTTTATCAATTAAGTTCTACACATGCATCTAGTTGTGATTGATGATGATAAAATCAAGTAAGAACAATCAAACACACACAAATGAGAAAAAAATCCTCCAAAGAGGCAAAACCTTTTATTTTCACTATAATTTTGTAAGACAACGACTTACACGGATTACAATGAACATATGAGACACAGAAATACCCTCGGGTGTCGGTTCTGTTGTCAGCGGTTGGATCTATCCCTTTCCAGTAAGGCAGTAATGAAGAAGAGAACGACTTCCTTACAAATTACTCCAGATGAGTAAAAAATCCTTTTGAAGGTTTAAAGATTCACACACATATATGGGAATGGTTTTGTGAATCAAAAAGGTTTAGAAAACTTAAAAAGATGAAGTCTTATTCGGGACAGTTTTCGCAGAATTTTGAGATTGCAGAAAGACTTAAAAAATGTGTAGAAGGAGAACATATATTTATATGAAAATCGAGGCGGTGGCTCGTTCGAACGAGATAGCCATGTCGCTCGAACGAAGGACAGGAATCGTTCGAACGAGATTGCGCGACATGCCTATCTCGCGCGAACGACATTTAAAGTCGTTTGAGCGAGCTTGTCGTTCAAGGCACTTCGCTTCTATACTTAAAAAAAATTCTGCTTTTGATAAAAAATTAATCCAGACTTCAAAAATAATTTTCAAAAAATTTCCCAAATATTTAAAGCTCCAATAAAACTTTTTATCGATAAAGCGTAGTGGAGTAGTGGGAATGAGTTGAGTAGCACGTCGCATGTAGCATAATGCACGTGAAGATATTGGATGCATTGAATTCGAATAAAGGCCGTCGAGGTTGATCGTGTTGACGTGCTGAATGCAGTGGTATCAGACATACAAACTGTAATCTAGGAGAAAACAGAGAATTCCTAGATTCTACCTCGGACATTTATAAAATTATGTCCTTACAAATCTCCCCCTATGTCTATGCCGGTACATACATAAAAAATCCGAATTATACAACCAAATGACATACAAGATAATATCCCCATTAAACCCTCAAACTGAAAATACTAAATGGCATATCTTTCAAATCTTCAGCTCTTCAGAAACTTCCAAAGCTTTTCTCATCAGGGTGTGCAATTCAGCAATGAACAATGTTGTACCTACACACATGAGATAAAACAAATATCCGTGACAAGAAACAGTTTGAAACATAATGATATGCAAAAATTGATGATCAATTAAGCTTTAAGCAAATCATTCATAAATCAACCAAACACCAAAACAAACAATTCTCCCCCGTAATTCTTCTCCCCCTTTTTATAATGTCCCCAAATAGACAGATATGAATGCACATGGAGAATGACACACGGGAATAAACTGCTATTTTTGTATTTTTCAAAAAATTTCACACATAGTATATAACAAAGAATCACACCATGAAAGAACACAAAAATAACCAAGTCGATGATTACGAAAATGAAGGGGTGTGGTCAAATTCGATAGGAAAATCAATGCATACAAACATGACATATGCGCACGATGAATATCGGATACTCCTAACGAATGAACTCAAAATCTTCCCTTGGTGTAAAAAGGTGGTAATATGAGACATTGACTCAATCAAATCAACAAATCAAAGCTCAAAGTGATTTCCACACAAATAACGTCCAAAACTATTTTATGCTTTTTCAGGACTTTCAAGGCAGTGCAAACTCGTATATAGTCTCCAACCAAACTCCCTCAGATATGTATTTTGAATAGAGGCGTTCTAAATTCTCAAACTTTAGAGAATTGATGGTGAAACCTAATGGCCCATATTTGGCATATATTGCTTTTTATTGCCTTTAAATTTTTTCAGGCTCTTTTAACCTCTTTGGACCCCGGATAGTAAAATTCCTCAATTTTTTAGGTCCTTTTTAACGGTGGCTTAGAATCGCAAAGGCTAAGTGAACCTTTCGCAGCCCTTCCCCATTTTCAAATAAACACACTGTCTCACCACAACGGTTTTTACATGCATTCCAATCTTGTCAAGTTTTATCGCATATGGTTAGTTGTATAGACAAAATTGAGATGGAAACACTCAAGCCAATTTGTGATAGACAAGTACAATAATCAAATAAAGCCGTGCATGTGTGCAATAAAGGAGATAGAAGTCAAACATGTATAAAGATATCACTAATCACATCTCAAAGACTCCAAACAATGTAAAGCACATGGACGAAATGCTGTAGCGTCTCAAATTTCTATCAAACAGTCACATGGATAAATGGAATGAAGTTGTGACTCGGCTATCTTAAATGATCATCCATAAAAGGTGCAAATAAAATACAAAAATCATTTTGGGTTTTTCTAAATTTTTTTATAAAACGAAAATCTTTTTTGATTTTTCAAAAGAATAAATAAATAGCTGCACAATAAAGCAATAATACATATAAAGCAAACTAGCAATAGGAAGCATATGATATGAACATGAAAAAGCATCATATCCTAGACATAGACCAACCCCTCAGTCAATTGTGAAAATCCCCAAAGACTTCCTAAGACTCTCAAATCTAAGGGCATCTAAAGGTTTCGTGAAAATATCAGCTAACTAACGGTCGGTGGGTACGAAACTCTGGGATACGACTTTCTCATCAACTAACTGACGTATAAAGTGCTCGCGTATCCTGATGTGCTTTGTGCGCAAATGTTGGATTGGATTGCGGGATATGTGTATCGCACTCATGTTATTACAGGATATAGTCATGGTGTCCTGTGAAATTCCATAATCCTCCAACATTTGCTTCATCCACAAGAGTTGCGTGCAACAACTCCCGGCGACGATGTACTCAGCCTCCGTGGTGGACAAAGAGATAGAATTTTGGTTCTTGCTCAGCCAGGAGACAAGAGTGGAACCAAAATAGAAACACCCACCAGAAGTGCTCCTACAACTATCTACATCCCCGTCCCAATCGACATCCGAATAGGCGGACAAATGGTCATCAGTATCAAAGGAATACTAAATACCATATGAGAGAGTCCCACTCACGTATTTAATAATACGTTTTAGAGCAAGTAAATTTGACTCTTTCGGGGATGCCAGATATCGCGCACATAATCCAACACTAAAGGCTATGTCGGGACGACTGGCAGTAAAGTAGAGAAGACTACCTATCATACTCTGATACAAGGTTTGCTCTACGTCCTTGCCTAAAATGTCCTTACTAAGATTGGTAGTGGTACTCATAGGCGTACGTTCATGCTTAGCAGAGTCTAACCCAAATTTCTTCACTAGGTCTCTAGCATATTTAGATTGGGAGATGAACATCCCATCCTCTAGCTGACGAACCTGGAGACCAAGGAAGAAAGTAAGCTCACCAACCATGCTCATATCAAACTCACTTTTTATCTCCTCCTCAAAGTGATGAGCATATTGGGAGCACGTGGATCCAAAGACTATGTCGTCCACATAGACCCGGGCAACCAAAATAGCACCGTCATCTCTCTTGACGAACAACGTCATATCAACTCCCCCTCTCTTGAAGCCACGAGCTAAGAGATGGAAAATAAGTATCTCGTACAAAGCACGGGGTTCTTACTTCAAACCATACAAGGCTTTCCTCAGATAGTAGACGTGCTCCGGGTGATTAGGGTCTTCAAACCCTTTCGGTTGTTCCATGTAAACCTCCTCCCGTAGAATTCTATTTAGAAAGGCACTCTTGACATCCATCTAATATAATTTGAAGCGCATATGACATGCAATGGCGAGTAGTAGGCGGATAGACTCAAGCCTTGCAATAGGAGCAAATGTCTCCCCAAAGTCTACACCTTCTATCTGTATGTAGCCTTGAGCGACCAACCTAGCCTTGTTTCTGATTATGGTACCATTTTTATCCATTTTATTCTTGAAAATCCATCTGGTACCAATCAAATTAGTCTCACTAGGTCGGGGGACAAGTTCCCAGACATTATTCTTTTTAAACTGAAGCAACTAATCCTGCATAGCAGATATCCAGTGTTCATCCTTGAGTGCTACTTTGTGATTCTTGGGCTCGACTTTGGACGTGTAGCAAAAAATGGCTAACAACGTTCTCGAGCTGAGCACGAGTCTTGACCCATAGAGTGGGATCACCAATAATGGCAGAAGGGTCATGACTCTTGCGAACCCAAAAAGGTGTGTCCCCTAAAACGGGAGTAGGGTTCACAGAGTGTGGGTGAGGTACAAATAAATTACTGCCAGAAACATCCTTGTCCTCACACTGAAGGCTAGAATCAATAAACGCCTAAGGTTCGTCATCTTGCACGGTGACGTTTATTGACTCCATAACCTTAGAGCTCTTCAGGTTAAAAACCCGGTATGCTCTACTATTCGATGAATATCCTAACAGCATTCCCTCGTCGCTTCGGGAGTCAAACTTTCCTAATTCCTCTCTATCCCGTAAGATGTAGCATTTACTCCCAAAACACAGAAATATGCAAGGTTGGGTTTCTTGCCAGTCCACAATTCATAAGGCGCCTTAAGAGTGTGTGGACGCAGGTAAACCCTATTCACCGTGTGGCATGCAGTAGACACTGCCTCTACCCAAAATATCCTAGAAACCTTACGACCTAGAAGCATAGATCTAGCCATTTCCTGGATCATCCTATTTTTTTTCTCAACAATCCCATTTTGCCGAGGAGTCTTCACAGCAGAAAAATCATGTTTGATCTCAATGCTATGACAGTAAAGATCTACCTTTGCTTCTTTAAATTCTGTTCCATTGTCACTACGTATCCTGTTAATAGTGACTCCGTGTTGATTTTGCAGGACACGACACTTGGTCATTAAAAACTCGACAGCATCGAATTTCTCCCTCAAGAAACCTACAATCGAGTATCTGGAGAAATCATCCACCATCACGAGGATATACCTCTTACCACCCAGACTCTCAGTACGATTAGGACCCATAAGATCCATGTGAATAAGCTCAAGTACACCAGAGGTGGTAATGGAATGCAACTTCCTATGGGGGCTACGAATTTGTTTTCCCAACTGACAGGGTCCACAAACCGTCGAAGTTGTCTTTCTAAGTGATGGTAAGCCACGTACTAGGTCCTTTTTAGCAAAACGAGATAAATCTCTAATGTTCACGTGACCTAGACGTCGGTGCCACAGATCCATAGGAGTGATCGTGGCGCTGTTGCAGACAAGTGAGGATGTGGGCTCAGTCCCATAGCAATTATCTTTTGTCCTCACCCCTCGCACTAAAAGTTTACCGGATTGATTATAGACATTACATGCGCCCCGGTTAAACTTTACGGCGAAGTCAGCGTCGCACAGCTGGCTAATGGTGAGAAGGTTTGCTTTCAAACCTATGACGTACAAGACTTCTCTAGCTTAGGAAATCGTGGTAACTCTACAGTACCACGTCCTACAATGCTAGACTTGATCCCATCTTCAAAGGTGACTCTGCCATCCTGATAATCTTCAAGAGATGTAAAAAATGAGGCATCACATGTCATATGTCTGAAGCACCCACTATCAAAATACCACTGTGAGGTATTATGTGCTTTGAGAATGACATGAACAACCAAGGCCTTTTTATCTTTCTTAGGTACCCAAGTCGAGGTGACCTTTCGTTTACCTTTATTGTTGTTGGTTTTAGTCGGAATGTGAGAAACATTCACTGACGGTAAAGACATCAGTCGAAATTCCTCCATCAAATTCTGTGATGTGGCAGCTAAAAAATCAACTCGCTCTCTCAGACTGGTAAAATCATTAGTATGCTGTGGTGGAGCAGTAGTACGTCGTGTTCGACCCATACTATAGCAAAACTCCCTAAGGTGGCCTTTTCTTTTGCAATATGTACAAAAGAACACATTCAAAGGCGGACCTTAGTTTGCTTTTCTTGGTCGAACTCTCCTTCGAGGTTTTTGACGATGGCCATAAGGAGTCGTAGTAAACTCAGGAATTAGTCCAGGTGTAATTTGGGACGTGGAGGTACCATCATAACCTATTCCCTGCCTATCACTAAAACCTAAAGTGGGGCCAAGGAGCATCTTTCCCATCTTCCCAGATCTGTCCTCGATTTGAACCTTGACTTACCGTGCTCTCTCAAGATCATGAGTAAGCTGGGCTACAAGGGCTTCAAGTTTCTTCCGAGTCTCCACGAAGGAATGGAGCTCACTCGTAAGACTAGCCACTTGGTTAGTAAAGTCCCCTCTCTCTTTCTCAAAACAACTCTCTCTCTCTCTAAACAGACTCTCTCTCTCTTAAGGTAGTGCAGATGGAGGACTCTCTCTCTCTCTCTCGCTTTTCTTAAGTTTTCCTCTAAAGCGGTGATCCTAAGAACTAACGCTTTGTTACGCTTTTTAGTTTTAAATGACTCAGAATAAATCTCGGCGTAGGCGCGTTGAATATCACTCTCGCTCTCACTTGTGTCATCCTCCCCCTCACTCACATCGATCTCACTGTCGAGGTGTCCCTGTGAAGCAACATCCTCATCGTCGTGAGGATAACTAGAAGTCTCACTATCGTCACTAAGGGTAGCATTAAGGATAACTTTGCCTTTTTCTCTGTTCAGCCTAGAAGCACATTCAAAAGCTCTATGACCCCTATCGTCGCACTCAAAGCATCTCTCACTTTCCTTCTTAGGAGGATCTTTAAAATATTTTTCATTTTTCTTTTTAAACTTATTTTTCTCATATTTCTTTTTATCTTTAAAATTACCATTTTTCTTGAATTTGAGAATTCTCTTGAAATTTTTAGCAAATAGGGCCAAATCATCTAAATCAAAATCACACTCAGAATCTGACGTATCCGTATCTCTTTTTCTAGATGACTCTCCCCTCTTTCTTGCCGACCCCTCACTCTTTCTTTCCTGGGCATTAAGTGCAATTCCCTTATCTTTAGACTTGACATGTTTAGGAAACATATCAATTTCATACGTTTGCAAGTCTCCTACAAGTTCTTCCAATTTAAGCGTATTTAAATTATCCATAGAATTTAACACAGTGACTTTAGGGATAAAACGCTTAGGCAGTGATCTAAGAATCTTTTTAACAACTCTAGCATTAGGAATGTGTTCACCAAGATTAAAGCTAGTGTTAACAATATCAGACAGTCTAGCATAAAATTCATCAAAACATTCGGTTTCAAGCATGGTGATTGTTTCAAATTGAGTTGTTAAATTTTGCAGTTTCGACTCTTTCACAGCATTAGTACCTTCATGGGTAAGTTGCAAAACATCCCATACCTCTTTTGACGTGGTGCACGTCATTATGCGTTTGAACTCATCAGGTGTGACAGACCCAGAAATAACACTTAAACCCTTAGAATTAAAATATGACCATTTAAATTCTTCTTCAGTCCATGTAGTAACAAGTGTTAAATTAGTCACGTTTTCAAAAGTGACGGAGGGAGGTGTCCACCCTCTTTCAACCAAAATCCAGACATGTTCATCAATTGCTTTTAATGCAGATCTCATGCGGGCTTTCCAGTATGCATAGTTTGTCCCGTCAAAAATTGGCATTTTATTCTATAACTTTTCCATTATGAACACACTCGTTTTCAAAAATCAATTTTTTCAAAAAATTGATATCTTAGAAAAATTTTGCTGAAAATTACACGGTAAAGTTGTGTAACTGGCTCTGATACCAATTTGAGAAGAGTGCGCTTGCATTCAAATAAGGAAATTATTTAATTAAATTCAGTTTTTATCAATTAAGTCCTACACATGCATCTAGTTGTGATTGATGATGATAAAATCAAGTAAGAATAATCAAACACACACAAATGAGGAAAAATCCCCCAAAGGGGCAAAACCTTTTATTTTCACTATAATTTTGTAAGAGAACGGCTTACACGGATTACAATGAAAATATGAGACACAAAAATACCCTCGAGTGTCGGTTCTGTTGTCGGCGGATGGAACTATCCCTTTCTAGTAGGGAAGCAATGAAGAAGAGAACGACTTCCTCACAAATTACTCTAGATGAGTAAAAAATCCTCTTGAAGGTTTAAAGATTCACACACATATATGGGAATGGTTTTGTGAATCAAAAAGGTTTAGAAAACCTTAAAAAGATGAAGTCTTATTCTGGACAGTTTTCGCAGAATTTTGAGATTGCAGAAAGACTTAAAAAATGTGTAGAAGGAGAACGAATATTTATACGAAAATCGAGGCGATGGTTCATTCGAACGAGATAGCCATGTCGCTCGAACGAAGGACATAAGTCGTTCGAACGAGATCGCGCGACATGCCTATCTCGCGCGAACGACATCTAAAGTCGTTTGAGCGAGCTCGCCGTTCAAGGCACTTCGCTTCTATACTTAAAAAAAAATTCTGCTTTTGATAAAAAATTAATCGAGACTTCAAAAATAATTTTCAAAAAATTTCTCAAATATTTAAAGCTCCAATAAAACTTTTTACCTATAAAGCGTAGTGGAGTAGTGGGAATGAGCTGAGCAGCACGTCGCATGTAGCATGATGCACGTGAAGATACTGGATGCATTGAATTTGGATAAAGGCCGTCGAGGTTGATCGTGTTGACGTGTCGAATGTAGCGGTATTAGACATACAAACTGTAATCTAGGAGAAAATAGATAATTCCTAGATTCTACCCCGGACATTTATAAAATTATGTCCTTATAGAACACATCTCTGTAGACCTGCTATCATACCTCTTTTATACGACCTGATGGGGTCCATCCAGGAAGGTCCCGTGTCCAAAGTGATGAATCTCACCAATAAATCTTCATCAATGCTCCAGTCTGCCAATATCTCGATAGGAATTATTCTTCGTAGCTCGGTGCGATTAGCTGAGGCTAACTGAGCTAGTGCGTCAGCTCTCGCATTCTCTAATCTTTGTATTCTGATCAATTGAACTGATGTAAAAGTGGAGACATTCTCCATAACTTTGGCATGATACCTAGACATGAAGTCTCCCTTCGCTTCATACAACCCAAGAATTTGATTTACGATTAACTATGAATCACTAAACATCGTAACTTGCTCTACATTCAGTGTTTTGGCTAAACTAAGGCCCGCAATCATAGCTTCATATTCAACTTCGTTGTTGGAAGCTTTGAATTGACAGCACAAAGCATATTCGATATCTAATCCATCTGGACTGTTAAGAATTATTCCTGATCCGCTGCCTGTGGTACACGAAGAGCCATCAACATACAGATTCCATATAGGTATACAATTATCAAACTCTTGGTTTGACAAAGTTCCCCGATGGAATATTTGGTACTTCCTTTTATTATCTCTCAACACTGGGCTGTTATTCGATGATTCTTGTTGCTTGGTGTGTAATACCCTGCATTTTTATCGATATTTATTTATGGAATTAATTAAATTAAATGTGAATTAATTGAGAATTAATCCGGATAAAATACTAACGAGATGTGAGTTGGTATTTGGTTATAATGTGTATATATGGCAGTATATGAATATTGAAAATATTAAAATTGTCGCGAGACTGAAATACGACAATTTGGGAAATTTTGTTGGGACGCGCGTGACAGTCGCGTCAGGAGGGTAATTATTTAAATTAAAAAGTGAATTTTATTTTTATCAACCGTATGGTCATTTTGAGTGCGCCAACGAGTCCGGAAGGGTCGAAATAGTCAGAAAACACTAGTCGGGGGTTTAGTTTGGGTCCCGGGGCATTTTTAGGCCATACCGGCAACCCAAAAGGGTAATTTGGTAATTTCAGAATTTTGGTAATTAAAACCCACGAAAATTAGAGTTTAATTATGATTTATCATTAAACCCACCAACCCATTATCAACACTAAACTAAGTAGTGGGCTACGGGAGAAGTTTAGAAAAGAAGTTAAAAGTCCAAAAATAAACCTCCACCTCCATTTGTCATCTTTGGAGAAGAAATTGTAGAGAGGGAGAGAGAGGAGAATTCTGCAGAGAGAGAGAGTGGATATCAACCATCATCTTCTATCATCTTCATCTACAACAATCTCAAGAACGATTAAGGCAAGTGATTTAATTACAATTGATTCAATGATATGTTCTTCCATGTTTAGGTAATTATCGAATTTGTCTTGGAAGATTGATACAAACCCATGAATTTGAGGATTAAAACTATAAACCATGTTAGGATTTGTATGTAGACATATTCTGGACGAATTATGAATTCAAAATATAACCCTTGATGATCTAAAAATGGATTTAAGAAGAGAATTATTAGTATTCTTGAAAGAAATAGAAAACTAGGGTTCTTGATGAAGTTTTGATCCAAATAAAGCCCTTGGTTGATGATTTATTGGTTTTAGAACGTTAACAATGTTGTAGGATGGTTGTATGATGATATTATAACGTTAGATTAAAGTTTCATGCATTATAATGGAGTTTTGGGACGATTTGAGGACTGCAAAACGAAGCAGCTCGTAGCCTATCTGGTGCAATTGATTCATCAGTCGATCGATCGACCACCATCGATCGATCGATGTTCAAGGTCGATCGATCGACCTTCCCAGAATGAGTAAAATTTTCCCTTGTTAAATTTTAATGATGTTAACCCTTAGAAAACTATTATTGGAGAATTTATGAATATCCTTAGACTTAAGGAAGACCAGTAGGTATGGTTATAAAATTTGGACCTTAATTAGAATTCAATTTGAGGAATTATTCTAAAATCTAATGAAATTCGATGAGTGAGATAATATTAGGGTTAAAAGAGTAAATTTGAATGATGTGATGAAATGAGGTTTGGGGCAGAAGTAAGGACCTTAAGAATAATGATGTTATATGTGGTAATAATAGGAAACTTAATAATCCCTTTGAGATAGGTCTTAAGTACCAGAAACTATGACGTGAGATGTGTCGACAGTCTACATTATGTATTATCGAAAGACTTAAAATGTATAAAATGGGAATAATGGTATAAGGATGTAGAATATACCTTTATTAATATTGAGACATCTAAGATGTGTGAATGCTTAGTATATAACTTATGTGTATGACATACCTACCATACTTGCTATCACGGGAGGCTTACATTCGCTTAGGGCCATCTAATCTTTGTGTGCCCGGATTTAGATTGGTACCTCGAGAACATAGTTCAGAGAAGGACTGATTGAGGTGTTAATAAGTTTGCTGATCGTGGGAGTGTAGGTATGTGCGTGACCCATGTGATGTGACTGTGTTCGCCTCCATTGTTTGTGATTTGCTATTATCTGAGAACGATTCCTGAGAGATTCGGAATGTGTGATCCTTATGTACGTGATGTACCGGGATGGATAGCAGAGTATGTGTGCACCGTAGCTTAGTCTCGGGGTGCTAGTATTGTATATTTATGATGTGAATAATATACGGTTAGATGAAAAGACTTATCACGTTTATATAGTGAAATATAATTATTGTGTTGCACGATTAAAGATAAAAAGAGATAACCTATAGTGCTTTGTATTTCTAATAATTGAGAATCCGGGAATTTAATGTAAAACTCTCTATTCAATTGATGATGTTGAAATTAAATTGCGAATCGAGTAGAAAGGTTAATAATTGTTTTGGTCTAGATAGTTATGAGAATCACTTGTATGGGTACATTTCGTTAGGAGTGCACAAGTAGTCGAGAGGTGAGTATTTCATGTGAGAGCACGTCCTAATATGTACTTTGCATTCATTGTTTTAAATGTTGTTAAAACACTTGCTGTTTTTAAAATATTCTCCACATTCGGGCTCTGACCCGTTTGCTTTCAAATCTATCTTTTTGTAAAAACCATTTTAGGTGCCCAGCCACAAGGACACCATGCATAGGAATTCTATACAGGTGACGAGCTGTAGCTGTAGTGGAAGTTACAGGGCCTTGACAGTAGACGCCTCCTTTTCTTATCTTGATTCCATATTCAGTTTCATCATTTGTAGGGCATGCCGCCCATTTCTTTTAGAGACACTTTACATTTCAGTTATTCAGACTTTGGTTTGTAATTAATTCAGGATACATGCTATGGTTCTTATTTCAGTTCCGTATTTGGATTGTTGTGAGGAGTATTTCCTCCAGACTTATTATTATTCGATGATTACTATAGTTGGACTTTATTGTGAATGGTTATGTTATCCTTTATATTTCACCTATTGCATGTTAATCAAGGTTAACTTAAAATTTGGCAACTCACTTTTTAAATACTAGGTGGTTAGTAATTATTAAAATGTTTTCGACAGTGATGCTATTAACTGAACCAACTTGGAATTTTGTATTAATTTAATAAAGGAGTAGCTACCCGATATTTAATTAGTCGGGGTGTCACAGGTGGTATCAGAGCATCAGGTTCTAGTGTCCTTTAGGATCTGTACGGCTTATTATGTTTCCGCTGAGCTTTCTTTGATGTAGAGCCCTATATTTTAGGACTGTTGGATTCTTTTATGTATGCTTCGCTCTTCAGCTATTTTGGGTTTATAACTGTGAACTTATAGAACTTACTCTTATTTCAGATGCCTCCACGACGTGCTCAGCGAGTTCCTAGGGATGCACAGCCAGAGCCCCAGCCAGCACCAGTACAGGGCACCATGAATGCCGCTGAGGTTGCAGCCATTGTAGCCCAAGCGGTAAATGCCGTTCTAGAAGTTGTACAGCAGGCACCACCCCAGGCGCCAGTAGCCGCGCCAGTTCAGGTAAATGCATTCCCGTCTACTTGGGAACGTGTACGTGATGCTTTTGAGAAAGCGCACCCGCCGGAGTTCCCAGGTAGCTCCGATGTTGTGGTATCTAGTCAGTGGAGGAAGGATATTCAGAGGCACCTGAGGATGTATGAGTGCACCTATGTTCAGAAGCAGATACTAGCTACTTTCAAGCTAGTAGGTTCTGCATTGCAGTGGTGGCAATCCATTACCACCGCAGGGGAGAGGGACACTCTCACTATACAGGAGTTTTGGGTGCGGTTCGACCGCAAATATTTTTCGCCAGCTGTTCACACGGAGATGAGAAGGAAGTTGATGAACCTCAAGCAGGAGGAAAAGACTGTGGCCGAGTATGAGGCCGAATTCACTAACTTACTGAACATTGTTCCGGATGAGATACCAACGGAAGAGAAGAAGATTCAGAAGTTCACATATGGATTGACTTGGAGGATCCGTCAGCATTTGTTAGGGAATCTCTCTTTAGCCACTTACTCTGATGTGGTTAACGTTGCACTGCTACACTGTCAAGATCATCGCTTTCACATGTCTGAGAGCAAGAGATCAGGGGAGTCCAATTATCAGGGCAGGACCGGGGGAAATGGTGCCAACGGAGCTCATTCTGCTCAGGGACAGTACAGGCAGGGTGACCAGGGTTCCCAACAGGGGGATCCTAAGAGATTCAGATCTGGGGGATTCAGAACTGGACATGGAGGTTTCAGGCAGGGCCATCAGGGTCCGAACGGCCATCAGGGCCAGCAGGGTCAGAATGGTCAGCAGCAGATTCAGCAGGGCCAGCACGGCCAGGGGAGGAATGGTGACGGCCACCAGGCCGAGGACAGCCGGGACAGCGAGGGGGAAACTTCCCGGGGAAGTGTTATGTTTGTGGCAAGACTGGCCACAAATGCCAGGATTGTCCTGATAGGGGAAGGGCCCCACAGCAGCAGCAGCTGGGTGCTCGACAGGAGCCGCAAAGGCCTATGTTTCCCGCCGCCCTCCCAGCACCACCACAGATGGCAGCATTACCACCCATTCCAGCGGTCCCAGTTCAGCAGGGACAACTTCAGTATGGGAGAGTATATCAGCTCCAGTAGGCCGCAGCCCCACAGGATCCACCAGCCATTGAGGGTATGTTCTCTTTTCAGGGGACTATGGGGCGTATTTTATTTGACACGGGGGCCACACACTATTTTATTGCTATGAGATTTGCACGCACCATTTGGTTGTTAGACACCGCCGAGAGTACGGTTACTTGTGTAGATTCGCCGTTGAGTAGGGGTTCCGTGATTTCCCTTGTATGTAGAGGCGTGGGTATAGAGATTGGGAGGTTTACTCTACCCGCGGATATGTTAGTGTTAGAGATGACTGAGTATGATGCCATTATTGGTATGGATTGGCTAGTTGCGTACCGAGCCATAATCGACTGTTTTAGTAGGAGTATTATCTTTGCTATTCCCGGGCAGGAGATGTTTTTAGTGGCGATGCCTCGTCCTGAGGGAGGATCGTCCACTCATATGTACTATATAGAGGAGGAGACCTCTAAGGAAGTGGTGATACCACTTAATTCGATTCCGGTTATTCGAGAGTTTGCCGATGTATTTCAGGATATACCTGGATTACCTCCGAGTAGAGAGATAGATTTTGTGATCGATTTGACGCCGGGCACTCGGCCTATTGCCCGCGCACCTTACCGTATGGCTCCAGCTGAGATGAGAGAATTACGGGATCAGATTGAACAGTTATTGGGTCAGGGGTTTATTCGGAGGAGTACTTCTCCGTGGGGTGCCCCTGTGTTGTTTGTTAAGAAGAGGGATGGATCGTTGAGGTTGTGTGTGGATTACTGGGAGTTGAATAAGGTCACGATACGGAATAAGTATCCGTTGCCCCGAATCGATGACTTATTCGACCAGCTGAGAGGAGCTTCTTTCTTCTCAAAGATTGATTTGCGTTTGGGATACCATCAGTTGCGTATCAGGGAGGAGGACGTCTCAAAGACTGCTTTCTTAACGAGATATGGTTCCTACGAGTTTCGGGTTATGCCTTTTGGTTTGACCAATACTCCAGCCGTGTTTATGGACTTGATGAATAGAGTGTTCAGAGAGTTCCTAGATCAGTTTGTCATTGTCTTCATTGATGATATACTGGTTTACTCCGAGACAAAGGAGGATCACACCGAGCATTTGAGGCAGGTTTTGCAGAAGCTGCGTCAGAACGAGCTGTATGCAAAGTATGAGAAGTGTGGGTTTTGGCTGAAGGAGGTTCAGTTTTTGGGGCATATTATTTCGGACCGGGGGATATCTGTTGATCCGGGGAAGGTATCCGCGGTGAGGGAGTGGGGACAGCCCACGACACCGACTGAGATCCATAGTTTCTTGGGCTCAACAGGATACTACAGGAGGTTTATTCGGGGTTTCTCCAAGATAGCGGGTCCTTTGACACATCTGACTCGTAAGGGTGTGCCATTCATCTGGAGTGATGCCTGTCACTTGGCATTCGATGAGTTAAAGGATAAGTTGACCTCAGCACCTGTGTTAGCATTGCCGAGATCGGGAGTTGAGTATCTAGTTTACACCGATGCGTCCTTACAAGGACTTGGAGGTGTATTGCAGCAGGAGAGTCAGGCCATAGCTTATGCTTCCCGTAAGGTTAAGCCTCACGAGAAGAATTACCCCACTCATGACTTGGAGTTAGCAGCAGTTGTATTTGCCCTACGAATTTGGAGACATTATCTTTTGGGGGAGAAGTTTCGATTGTTCACGGACCACAAGTCCTTGCAGTACCTATTCACGCAGAAGGAGTTGAATATGCGGCAGCGAAGGTGGCTTGAATTTGTTAAGGATTATGAGTTTGATATCCAATATCACCCGGGGAAGGCTAACGTGGTAGCAGAAGCGTTGAGCCGTAGGCCAGTAGATGAGGTGGAAGGGGTGTGGAAGGCAAAGTGGAAGGAATTGGGACAACAGGATGCAGTGGCCCGATCATTCATGTCTGTGATGACTGTTACACCGCAGATTGTCACGAGAGTGGTGAAGGCACAGGCAAACGACTCGTTCTGTCAGGAGCAGATACTTCGATTACTAGCAGAGTGAGCCGAGTCCTATACCGTTAGCTCAGACGGGGGATTACGCTTCAATGGGAGTCTGGTTAATACCCCGTATTTTTATAGCTTTTAAATTATGGGATTTATTAAATTTAATTGAGATAAATTAATTTAATTTTAATCCGGAATGTTGCTTTAAATATTTACTAGCGTGACGAGAGTTAGTAATTGTTGGAAATTTGTTATCCGTTGAATATTACTGGATGAGTATAGTAATATATGAGATTTATTGTTATAATATTGTCACGTGTGGATGAAATGACAATTATGGAAATTTAAGTCGGGACGCGCCTGTGTCGTGTCGGGACTAAATGTTGATTAATAAGTGAATATTTTATAATTTGTTCGTATGGTGATTTTGAGTGCGCCAACGTGTCCGGAAGGGTCGAGATAGTCAGAAAGGTTTACCCGGGGGTTTAGTTTGGGTCTCGGGGCGTTTTTAGGCCCAATTAGTACCACGGGAGGGCGTTTTGGACATTTCGCAATTATGGGTAATTAAACCTACGAAAATTAAAAGGGTTATATAAGATATCTAGGTTGTCTTCTAGGGTTAGAACAACCAAAGACAAATGACGGCCATTGGAGAGGAAGAGGAGAAGCTCTCCAAGGAGTTCTAGGCCAAGAACACCTCCGATTGCACCGCCGTCACCACCAACGCGTAGATCGCGAGACGGGGAACGAAACCACACCAATTTCGGTACCAAACCAGATTTCTAAAAATTCCAGGCAAGTGTTATCTTGCTTATTTCATTGATGCATCTTTCATATTGGTTTAGGAATGATTAGGATGAATTGTATGGAAGAAAAATCCAATTTGAGATAGGAAATTGCATGTAGTGATGACTTAAATGATATTTTGGAAACCCTTTGTCATGTAAAGGATTAAGAGTTTGATTAAGAAAAGAGTTCTAATTAGATACAAACACTAAAATTTTTATTCCGGATGATCGGACCATTGGAATCGCTTGAAATTTTAGTATGTCGTAGCGAACGGCGAGACAGGACTGCTGACAAAAATTCAGCTTGATCGAACGGTCGAATTTCTAAAAATATTATTTTTACTAGAGAGTTTTATATTTTGAGGACTCTTAGAGAGTTTTATATTTTGAGGACTCTTCTAAAAAAAAAAAATTCAATTAAAACTCCATTTTAATTCCGATTTCAAAACCATTTGAAATTCTCATCTTTGAAAATAAAATTCAAAATCCTTTAATGTAAGGCGAAATCTATATTTTTGGGATATCTTACATGAGGGACAATGTAAGTATATGTTAAAGAGAGAGAGACACGTAAGAGAGCTACTTTGGGACAAATGTGTATACCTACTGAATTTTATACTTGGGAGGATAGAATCCATGAGCGTTATGTAGTAAGTGGAAAAGTTCCTCAAATTTAAAATAAGATGTGAATGGTTATACGTGACAACTAAATAATGAGAAATAAATGCGAATGACGTAATTATGGGAATTGAGAATTTACCCATTATTGATATGGTAATATGAGTATAGTTATATGATTGTGTATGCATATACTATCTATGTGTGAAAATCATGCCCACGCTACTTGCTATCCCCGAGGTTTCCGCGCTGGGACAGTCTTATCTCGATGGGACCTTTATGGGGGATATTGACTTGTACCCTAGAAGATAGATATCCTTGGTACAGGCTATTGGAATGATAGTTCAGACGGTCCTAAGAGATGCGGGTATGTGCTTTCCTCTTAGAGACTTGGAATCTATGCTTCGCCTCATTTTGTTTGTGTATAGGTATCCTTGGTACAGGCTATCGCAGTGATAGTTCAGACGGTCCTAAGGGACTTGGAACCTATAGTTTGTATATGTGTTAATACAATTCGAGAGTGATTTCGAATTTGTATTCCCCTTAATGTGAGTGATATGGGGTTTGGATAGTATAGTATGCCCGCACCATAGTTTTATTTGGGGTGCTGTTATGGTTTATATATATATTTTACGAGTGGTTAATATATATATGAAATTCTGAAATCTGGAATTGTCTACTGTGATGTGATATGTAGGACGTGGTTGATAACTCAAATTATAAATACTTGTGTTGAGAAAGTATAATATGACACTGGAAAACTTTATTGATTTATAAGGTTAAAATGAGAACTTTGGTTACTAATTGAATAGTATCTTCAAACAATTAAATCGTTAATTTTGAATCTTACGAGTAATATAAGATAAATTAATCCATTGGGAAAGGATAGCATGTTATATGATGAGATAGACCATTGGGAAGGTTAGTGCGATAGGTGTGCACATTAGAAGAGATGTGAGAATTTCTCAAGAGAGTGTCGCACTAATATGTTGTTGTATTGGCCTATATCAATTTAAATACTTGCTAAACGTATTTTAAATCAAACACACTATCGGGCTCTGACCCGTTTCTTTTTCTCTATCTCTCTCTTGTATATATATGTATGTATTACAGGTGCCCAGCCACATGGGCGTCTTCCTTAGGATCTTTTGGAAGGAACGCGCTGCAGCTTAGGTGGGAGTTGCAGGTCTCTTGATTAGACGATTTCGTTCATTCGGGTCCACTCTTAGTACTTTCATCTAGTTGGGCATGTGTAGCCCTTTCCATTATTCCGTTGTTATTGGACATTTGTATTTCAGTTATTTCCAGCACTGTTACTATGGGATTTATTCAGTGAGTGTGTTACTTTAGATTTCTCATGTTGACATTCGATTGACGAATGTTTTAAATTAATTGGATTATGTTCCAGGTTTATTGTGGTGTGATTCTTATTTATTGAGATGTTGTTAATAAATAAATAAATATTTTTTCTTTAAATAAAATTTGGAAAGTAATGTTTAAATATGGTTTTGACACTTAGCTTAATTATTTTAGGGTGTTAAATTGGAAAAATTTATTTTACGATAGTGATGCTAAGAATGAACCAACTGTTCGCCTTGATTTAATTTAATAAAGGAGTGATCGTCCGGTATTTAATTAGGCGGGGTGTCACAGGTGGTATCAGAGCATCAGGTTCTAGTGTCCTTAGGATCTGTATGGCTTATTATGCTTTCAGCGTTGCTTTGTTTGTTATAGAGCCCTATGTTTAGGATTGTTGATTCCCTTGACGAGATTTCGTTCTCCTGCTATAATGTGTATACACTAGTGAATTCTAGTTTCGTTCGGATGTGTGCGTGTGCCGAGTGATGACGGATGTCAGAAGAGGACCGTTAAGCGTACATCAGGAGGCAGGGCTCAGTTGAGATTATGAAATATATCCAAGGATGATGACCGTAGTCGAGGTCACCTCCATTGTGGCACGAGAAGCCAAGACTAGAAAGGTGACTAAGGTGCAGCAATGATTTTCAAATGCTGTTATAGTCAAATGAGGTGCGAGGGTAAACTTACCCAACGTATTACAAAAATGTGTAGAGACTGTCAATGGGAAATTTTAGAAATGCAGAAATTGTATGTGTCTTTACCAAAGGAGGTAATGTACCCAAAGGCTTAGATATAGGACGGAGTGTGGCAAACTGAAAGTGAAAATTTAGAAAAAAATTTCTTGGCTTTCGGGACGAAATTATAATGGTTGGAGTCAACCACCAATTTGAGTAATGGAATGCTATGCCTATAGGAGAACCTTAAGTACAGTGTTGACTGTATGTTCCTTCCTTAACTGTTCAGGATTATAAGCAAATGTGGTTCTGAACTCATTGAGAGAGGGCATGTCAGGGTTCCATTCGTGAATATGAATCTTAACCGTTAGCGAATTTTGTATCGGAAGAGGTAGATACTAGTGGAGGAAATAACTCCAAGTGGGAGACCAACTTGTAATAATAGTTGATAATACTCAAGGAGGAAATTATGATGGACAATCGATTCAGAGGTTGACGTTGCCATATTTTGTCAAAATAGATGATAACGCTTCTTTGTGGAGGAAGTTAAAGAAATCGAAGGATTTAGTCGAGAATGAGACTGAATGCAACGATGGTGGTATAGCACCACAAAAAGGATGTGGATACCCATCAGGAAAACCATTTAAATGCTCCAGATAGTTAAATTCTTACCAAGTGATGGTAAATTCAGTAAATACTATTATAGATAGTAACATGATATTTATGGCCTGAAAAGTTAAGAGAACAATCGGGATGGTTTACAGGAATTGAGTTCACTAAAGTCCGAGAGAAGCACAAATCCTAACCTGGTTAGTAGGACAGGTGGTAAGTGGATTATGTACTGAGGTATTTTGTGTGGAGTGAGATCGCTCACGATAATATGTTCCAAAATGAGAAAAGGGACAAGAATACGATGCCTAGTAAAAGGCAACGATTAAAATAATTTTGTTATGGTTTGGGCAGACGTGTTACGTCCGAAAACCATTTGCGCAGTCAAGACGATTGACAAGGTAGAAGTGTAAGTTGTATCCTCGAGGATGAGGCATGTTTATGTGACACGAGAGAGTCACTATATTTTGTTCATTGCTAGATTAGCATGTGAGACGAGCTTAATGCATATAATTATAAATGTTACCATTATGTGAATATTTTTCCCTAGTGTAGCGGGATTCTTCTTTAGTGCTATCCGCGGAGGATGAATGAGTATATCAACAGTGTTTTATACTTTATTGAGGTTACTCGTTGTAGTGATGCGATACACGAGTATGATATTATCTTGTTTAAAACATTACATAAATGGTTAGTACGATAGTGGGCATTTATTGCAAGGCTATCGGAGTGGTTGCATTAGTGCAACATGTTTTATGTTTGCTTTGGCGAGGCTTTACCTGTGAGAAGGTTGGACTCGCACTTATATTATCTATCCTAGAGACTTCGGAGGAGATAGTGGGCTCGAGATATTCGATGCCAAAGTATGTATAAACTTTGCCAATATGATTCTGTATGTATCGGGATTTACCGTTGAGCGAAAAAATTTGACGCAGTATTATGTTTGGCACTCTGGACTTAGTGATAGGAAGAGTGCAGTGTTATATTTATCCTTAAGAGACGTGGGAGTTAAGAGTTATACCCCTAATGTTAGAAAAAGGAATTTCGAGAATTCCGATTGTATGTATTCGAGGTTTATGGAATGCTATTACCACCAACCTATGCTGAACGATGGTGAAATTTGGTGAAACGTTCTTTGTTAAGCATAATTACGGGAGAAATTGTAACTTTTCTGTCAAGGGACGGAATAAAGGGGTATATACTATGGACGGAGGACCTAACGGATTTCGATAACCGACAATGCTAGGTAGTAGTGTATCGGGGGGTTCCTTGTTTGGATTTCGTTTTGCGAGACATCCCACGCATGAAACTTAGAGTAAGGTTGGAAATAGGGAGACGTTTGCTCACTATTCCATGAGTTCGGTACCCTGGTCGAAATGGGATCAAGTAATTATGTATGTAAGTTGGAAGTTGAATTTTGTTTTAAGGTCATTGGAGCCGGATTTTTGTGGTAGGAAAGCATTAAAAGTTATCCCCACGAGTTGAGGGGTGGAACGATGATAAGGAGAATTTAAGAATTTTGATTTCTAGGGTGATTGAGAGTACCCAAATGTCATAACCGCGTACAGAACACAAGGTGAATAAAGAGTTGGAATGATTTTTAGCATGTATTATCTGGAAAGAACTTTATATTATACAAAAGAGATGACCTGTAATTATTTTGATGAATAGAGCGTTAGTGATTTATTTTGGTTGTTGTACCTATTTGGGAATATTGTTGTACTTATCTGAGGAAGGTTGAGAATTATTATTCCTCTTTTATTGTCATGGAATTTGAATGCCCTATCCCTTCTATTCCGTTGAATTTAGTTAGTCGTACAGATGAGTAGCACGCCGTTCGCTCTCCCAGGGCGGTCGGAGTGCTGCAAGAATGTGGGCATCTTGGTTAACTACAGTTGAAATAGTCCGAGTCGAAGGGACGTGGTAATAGACGTGTGAAATATATGTTTTTGGGACTAGTATAACGAAGTGGAAGTGATAGAGTGGATTAAACGTCACATGAGGGGCGATAATCCATACATAAGTGTGCAATTAGAATAGCACGCCCTAAATTGATTGGAAGGCTGTGGGAAGCCATTCAAGAATTGGTATTCCTTGAATATAGTAGAATTTAATTGTTATGAAGCACGCCCGGAGCGGAGTTGTTATGAGTCAAGTGTGAGAGCGACTCACACATATAAAGAGTAATGATGTTAGTATAGTATAAGAGATCCAGAAGTGCGCTTCGTGGAGAGAAGAGCACGGGTGGAACTTTCGGCATACTACAAGGAAGGAAGGGGAGTATTACGTGTCACTTAATGTGAGACATTTCAAGGGAAGAATCGATGTTTAGCGAGACGTAGTGAGTAGTCTCTACATGCACTGCCCATAGGTAAGGTTTGGTTGGAAGAGGAGAATCAACCAAATAATTTTGTGTTTATCGAAAATTCCTGAATTTGGAAGAGGTTGGTAAAGTCGGTAAAGTTCTTGGATGGGTTGCCATCCTCAAAACAAGATCAAGGGTTTATCCCGAACATGTGAATTAAGTCGCCGAGAAGGAAGTGATTGATATTCCTTTGGGCTGGCTTACAATATTAACTAGTATGCCCCAGACTTCCTTTGAAAGGAAGGATCGCGCCAGTGCATGGTCCGGCGCAGTATAAATTTCAGAATCAGGATGAGATTGGTGAATCCCACCTTTGATATGGGATTTCAGGAACCAGCGGAGATAAGATTTCGTTTCAAGTAGGATGTATCACCCTTAGCCAGGGAATAAGCGCATGGTGATTAAAGATTAGTGGAGCCACGTGAAGGAGATTTTGGAATCTTGGTACGATGATTTCAAGAATGCTCTGTAGAAGCACTCATACCTGTTTATCGCGTATGAGGTACTTATTAAGGTTTTGTTATGGAAGAACCTCGACTATTCTCCCTCCGTATGTTTAGAGGAGAGTAGATAATCAGAATTTTTGGATCGGTCGAGAAAATATCCGATAACTATGGTAGAATTCCACGACTGTTTTAGACGAGCAAGAGTGATCAAATGTTCGTAATAGTTTCTCAGAATGGGAGTTTTGTATATGAATAAATCCGAGTATTTGTCATGTAGTGAGGTGCGGCCTCCTAATGATAGTGAGATAATGAAATGTATAACGTACAGGCGTGACCAATGCGAATGTTGTCGGTTGGGAGCACAATGTGAAGTGTCTCCAAAGAGAATGCAAAACAATGTTACTGTGAAGAAAGGGCTATAGTGATTGAGCGTCGTAATGTGTAGTTAGTTTGTGTACGGAAAAGGATATCCAAAATTGTGCTACCTGATAGGCCTTATTTTCCAAATTTCGGGACGAAATTCAGTTATTAGGGGGGAAGTATGTAATACCCCGTATTTTTATAGCTTTTAAATTAGGGAATTTATTAAATTTAATTGAGATAAATTAATTTAATTTTAATCCGGAATGTCGCTTTAAATATTTACTAGCGTGACGAGAGTTAGTAATTATTGAAAATTTGTTATCCGTTGAATATTACTGGATGAGTATAGTAATATATGAGATTTATTGTTATAATATTGTCACGTGTGGATAAAATGACAATTATGGAAATTTAAGTCGGGACGCGCCTGTGTCGTGTCGGGACTAAATGTTGATTAATAAGTGAATATTTTATAAGTTGTTCGTATGGTCATTTTGAGTGCGCCAACGTGTCCGGAAGGGTCGAGATAGTCAGAAAAGTGTACCCGGGGGTTTAGTTTGGGTCTCGGGGCGTTTTTAGGCCCAATTAGTACCCCGGGAGGGCGTTTTGGACATTTCGCAATTATGGGTAATTAAGCCTACGAAAATTAAAAGGGTTATATAAGATATCTAGGTTGTCTTCTAGGGTTAGAACAACCAAAGACAAATGATGGCCATTGGAGAGGAAGAGGAGAAGCTCTCCAAGGAGTTCTAGGCCAAGAACACCTCCGATTGCACCGCCGTCACCACCAACGCGTAGATCGCGAGACGGGGAACGAAACCACACCAATTTCGGCACCAAACCAGATTTCAAAAAATTCCAGGCAAGTGTTATCTTGCTTATTTCGTTGATGCATCTTTCATATTGGTTTAGGAATGATTAGGATGAATTGTATGGAAGAAAAATCCAATTTGAGATAGGAAATTGCATGTAGTGATGACTTAAATGATATTTTGGAAACCCTTTGTCATGTAAAGGATTAAGAGTTTGATTAAGAAAAGAGTTCTAATTAGATACAAACACTAAAATTTTTATTCCGGATGATCGGACCATTGGAATCGCTTGAAATTTTAGTATGTTGTAGCGAACGGCGAGACAGGACTGCTGACAAAAATTCAGCTTGATCGAACGTTCGGATTTCTAAAAATATTATTTTTACTAGAGTTATATTTTGAGGACTCTTAGAGAGTTTTATATTTTGAGGACTCTTCTAAAAAAAAAAAATTCAATTAAAACACCATTTTAATTCCGATTTCGAAACCATTTGAAATTCTCATCTTTGAAAATAAAATTCAAAATCCTTTAATGTAAGGCGAAATCTATATTTTTGGGATATCTTACATGAGGGACAATGTAAGTATATGTTAAAGAGAGAGAGACACGTAAGAGAGCTACTTTGGGACAAATGTGTATACCTACTGAATTTTATACTTGGGAGGATAGAATCCATGAGCGTTATGTAGTAAGTGGAAAAGTTCCTCAAATTTAAAATAAGATGTGAATGGTTATACGTGATAACTAAATAATGAGAAATAAATGCGAATGACGTAATTATGGGAATTGAGAATTTACCCATTATTGATATGGTAATATGAGTATAGTTATATGATTGTGTATGCATATACTATCTATGTGCGAAAATCATGCCCACGCTACTTGCTATCCCTAAGGTTTCCGCGCTGGGACAGTCTTATCTCGATGGGACCTTTATGGGGGACATTGACTTGTACCCTAGAAGATAGATATCCTTGGTACAGGCTATTGGAATGATAGTTCAGACGGTCCTAAGAGATGCGAGTATGTGCTTTCCTCTTAGAGACTTGGAATCTATGCTTCGCCTCATTTTGTTTTTGTATAGGTATCCTTGGTACAGGCTATCGCAGTGATAGTTCAGACAGTCCTAAGAGACTTGGAACCTATAGTTTGTATATGTGTTAATACAATTCGAGAGTGATTTCGAATTTGTATTCCCCTTAATGTGAGTGATATGGGGTTTGGATAGTAGAGTATGCCCGCACCATAGTTTTATTTGGGGTGCTGTTATGGTTTATATATATATTTTACGAGTGGTTAATATATATATGAAATTCTGAAATCTGGAACTGTCTACTGTGATGTGATATGTAGGACGTGGTTGATAACTCAAATTATAAATACTTGTGTTGAGAAAGTATAATATGACACTGGAAAACTTTATTGATTTATAAGGTTAAAGTCACTAATTGAACAGTATCTTCAAACAATTAAATCGTTAATTTTGAATCTTACGAGTAATATAAGATAATCTAATCCATTGGGAGAGGATAGCATGTTATATGATGAGATAGACCATTGGGAAGTTAGTGCGATAGGTGTGCACATTAGAAGAGATGTGAGAATTTCTCAAGAGAGTGTCGCACTAATATGTTGTTGCATTGGCCTGTATCAATTTAAATACTTGCTAAACGTATTTTAAATCAAACACACTATCGGGCTCTGACCCGTTTCTTTTTCTCTATCTCTCTCTTGTATATATATGTATGTATTACAGGTGCCCAGCCACAGGGGCGTCTTCCTTAGGATCTTTTGGAAGGAACGCGCTGCAGCTTAGGTGGGAGTTGCAGGTCTCTTGATTAGACGACTTCGTTCATTCGGATCCACTCTTAGTACTTTCATCTAGTTGGGCATGTGTAGCCCTTTCCATTATTCCGTTGTTATTGGACATTCGTATTTCAGTTATTTCCAGCACTGTTACTATGGGATTTATTCAGTGGGTGTGTTACTTTAGATTTCGCATGTTGACATTCGATTGACGAATGTTTTAAATTAATTGGATTATGTTCCAGGTTTATTGTGGTGTGATTCTTATTTATTGAGATGTTGTTAATAAATAAATAAATAATTTTTCTTTAAATAAAATTTGGAAAGTAATGTTTAAATATGGTTTTGACACTTAGCTTAATTATTTTTGGGTGTTAAATTGGAAAAAAATATTTTACGATAGTGATGCTAAGAATGAACCAACTGTTCGCCTTGATTTAATTTAATAAAGGAGTGATCGTCCGATATTTAATTAGGCGGGGTGTCACAGTAGTTCCGGAAGGGGAGGAATTGCGACACGAGGTGATGGCCGAGTCGCACGGCTCACGGTTCGCGGTACATCTTGGTGGGGATAAAATGTACCAAGACATGAGGCGACAATATTGGTGGAGCGGGATGAAGAGAGATATTGCCTTGTTTGTTTCTAAATGTGCCACTTGTCAGCTCGTAAAAGTGGATCATCAGAGACCGGCAGGACTTCTACAGCCATTAGAGGTCCCAATGTGTATGTGGGAGAGCATATCCGTGGACTTTATCACGGGGTTGCCTACGTCACAGAGAGGTCACGACTCCATTTGGTTAATTGTGGACAGGTTGACCAAAGTCGCTCATTTTCTACCCGTAAGGACCGACTACACTACGGGATAGTATGCCCAGCTCTTTATGGCAGAAATAGTGAGACTTCACGGTGTGCCCCAAAATATCGTGTCTGACCGAGACAAGATATTTGTTTCACGGTTTTGGGAGAGTTTTTAGGAGGCCATGGGCACGGATTTGCGGTTGAGTATGGCATATCACCCGCAGACCGATGGGCAAACCGAACGTACAAATCAGATGTTGGAGGACATGTTGCGTATGTGCATCATTGATTTTGGGGGTGGATGGGAGCAGTATCTTCCACTGGTGGAGTTTGCTTACAACAACTCCTACCAGTTCACCATTGGCATGGCTCCATTTGAGGCGTTGTACGGTAGACCTCGTCGTTCCCCAACATGTTGGTTGGAGGTGGGGGACAACAAACTACTTGGTCCGGAAGTGATTCAGGATACTTCGGCGAGGATAGAATTTATACGGAGTCGCATTCGGGTAGCTCAGGATCGGCAGAAGAGCTATGCTGATGCGAAGAGGTTCTTCAGGGAGTTCCAAGTGGGGGACCAAGTTTTACTCAGAGTATCTCCTATGAAGGGGATTATGCGATTTGGGAAGAAGGGGAAGTTGGCACCGAGATACGTGGGACCATTTCCTATCATCGAGCGGATTGGGTCTGTTGCGTATAGATTTGGGTTACCGGAGCATTTACACAGGATTCATGATGTGTTTCATATTTCCTCGCTAAGAAAATATCTTAGAGATGATTTGGCTCATTCTCACATTGCTTTGGAGGACATCGATCTCCAGCCCGATAACTCCTACGAGGAGGGGCCGATTGCTATTTTGGACCGAAGTGAGCGAAAACAGCGGTCAAAGATAGTTCCGTTAGTACGTGTTCAGTGGCGGCATCATAATGCCGAGGAGTCCACATAGGAGCGCGGGGATGAGATGCGCGAACGTTATCCAGAGTTGTTTTTACCAGGTACTTTTTAGTTTCGAATTTCGTGACAAAATTCTATTATTAGGGGGGAAGTATGTAATACCCCGCATTTTTATCGATATTTATTTATGGGATTTATTAAATTAAATGTGAATTAATTGAGAATTAATCCGGATAAAATACTAACGAGATGTGAGTTGGTATTTGATTATAATGTGTATATATGGCAGTATATGAATATTGAAAATATTAAAATTGTCACAAGACTGAAATACGGCAATTTGGGAAATTTTGTTGGGACGCGCGTGACAGTCGCGTCAGGAGGGTAATTATTTAAATTAAAAAGTGAATTTTATTTTTATCATCCGTATGGTCATTTTGAGTGCGCCAACGAGTCCGGAAGGGTCGAAATAGTCAGAAAACACTAGCCGGGGGTTTAGTTTGGGTCCCGGGGCATTTTTAGGCCATACCGGCAACCCAAAAGGGTAATTTGGTAATTTCAGAATTTTGGTAATTAAAACCCACGAAAATTAGAGTTTAATTATGATTTATCATTAAACCCACCAACCCATTATCAACACTAAACTAAGTAGTGGGCTACGGGAGAAGTTTAGAAAAGAAGTTAAAAGTCCAAAAATAAACCTCCACCTCCATTTGTCATCTTTGGAGAAGAAATTGTAGAGAGGGAGAGAGAGGAGAATTATGCAGAGAGAGAGAGTGGATATCAACCATCATCTTCTATCATCTTCATCTACAACAATCTCAAGAACGATTAAGGCAAGTGATTTAATTACAATTGATTCAATGATATGTTCTTCCATGTTTAGGTAATTATCGAATTTGTCTTGGAAGATTGATACAAACCCATGAATTTGAGGATTAAAACTATAAACCATGTTAGGATTTGCATGTAGACATATTCTGGATGAATTATGAATTCAAAATATAACCCTTGATGATCTAAAAATGGATTTAAGAAGAGAATTATTAGTGTTCTTGAAAGAAATAGAAAACTAGGGTTCTTGATGAAGTTTTGATCCAAATAAAGCCCTTGGTTGATGATTTATTGGTTTTAGAACGTTAACAATGTTGTAGGATGGTTGTATGATGATATTATAACGTTAGATTAGAGTTTCATGCATTATAATGGAGTTTTGGGACGATTTGAGGACTGCAAAACGAAGCAGTCCGTAGCCTATCTGGTGCAATCGATTCATCAGTCGATCGATCGACCACCATCGATCGATCGATGTTCAAGGTCGATCGATCGACCTTCCCATAATGAGTAAAATTTTCCCTAGTTAAATTTTAATGATGTTAACCCTTAGAAAACTATTATTGGAGACTTTATGAATATCCTTAGACTTAAGGAAGACCAGTAGGTATGGTTATAAAATTTAGACCTTAATTAGAATTCAATTTGAGGAATTATTCTAAAATCTAATGAAATTCGATGAGTGAGATAATATTAGGGTTAAAAGAGTAAATTTGAATGATGTGATGAAATGAGGTTTGGGGCAGAAGTAAGGACCTTAAGAATAATGATGTTATATGTGGGAATAATAGGAAACTTAATAATCCCTTTGAGATAGGTCTTAAGTACAAGAAACTATGACGTGAGATGTGTCGACAGTCTACATTATGTATTATCGAAAGACTTAAAATGTATAAAATGGGAATAATGGTATAAGGATGTAGAATATACCTTTATTAATATTGAGACATCTAAGATGTGTGAATGCTTAGTATATAACTTATGTGTATGACATACCTACCATACTTGCTATCACAGGAGGTTTACGTTCGCTTAGGGCCATCTAATCTTTGTGTGCCTGGATTAAGATTGGTACCTCGAGAACATAGTTCAGAGAAGGACTGATTGAGATGTTAATAAGTTTGCTGATCGTGGGAGCGTAGGTATGTGCGTGACCCATGTGATGTGACTGTGTTCGCCTCCATTGTTTGTGATTTGCTATTATCTGAGAACGATTCCTGAGAGATTCGGAATGCGTGATCCTTATGTACGTGATGTACCGGGATGGATAGCAGAGTATGTGTGCACCGTAGCTTAGTCTCGGGATGCTAGTATTGTATATTTATTATGTGAATAATATACGGTTAGATGAAAAGACTTATCACGTTTATATAGTGAAATATAATTATTGTGTTGCACGATTAAAGATAAAAAGAGATAACCTATAGTGCTTTGTATTTCTAATAATTGAGAATCCGGGAATTTAATGTAAAACTCTTTATTCAATTGATGATGTTGAAATTAAATTGCGAATCGAGTAGAAAGGTTAATAATTGTTTTGGTCTAGATAGTTATGAGAATCACTTGTATGGGTACGTTTCGTTAGGAGTGCACAAGTAGTCGAGAGGTGAGTATTTCATGTGAGAGCACGTCCTAACATGTACTTTGCATTCATTGTTTTAAATGTTGTTAAAACACTTGCTGTTTTTAAAATATTCTCCACATTCGGGCTCTGACCCGTTTGCTTTCAAATCTATCTTTTTGTAAAAACCATTTTAGGTGCCCAGCCACAAGGACACCATGCATAGGAATTTTATACAGGTGACGAGCTGTAGCTGTAGTGGAAGTTACAGGGCCTTGACAGTAGACGCCTCCTTTTCTTGTTTTGATTCCATATTCAGTTTCGTCATTTGTAGGGCATGCCGCCCATTTCTTTTAGAGACACTTTACATTTCAGTTATTCAGACTTTGGTTTGTAATTAATTCAGGATACATGCTATGGTTCTTATTTCAGTTCCGTATTTGGATTGTTGTGAGGAGTATTTCCTCCAGACTTATTATTATTCGATGATTACTATAGTTGGACTTTATTGTGAATGGTTATGTTATCCTTTATATTTCACCTATTGCATGTTAATCAAAGTTAACTTAAAATTTGGCAACTCACTTTTTAAATACTAGGTGGTTAGTAATTATTAAAATGTTTTCGACAGTGATGCTATTAACTGAACCAACTTGGCATTTTGTATTAATTTAATAAAGGAGTAGCTACCCGGTATTTAATTAGTCGGGGTGTCACATGGTGTCTGTCCCCTCCGGCAAATCTACTGATGGAAGTTGATAGGGGATAGTCTCTGATAATCCCCCAACATCCATGGGTTGTTCTGCATTAGACCCTTATTGGTCGGAGGTGTTCGGGTAAGTGAACTCCGCAATGAAATCTTCTACCGCCTGCCCTTTGAGTGAAGACCTTAGCTCATAAATAATATCATACTCACCCAGTTCCACCGCCCAATACATCAGTCTCCCCGACTTCTCTGGCTTATGAAAAGCCTGTCTGAGTGGCATATCAGTGTACACCACTATGGTATGGGCCTGAAAGTATGGTTTCATCCTCCTGCTCGCCTCGATCAATGCTAATGCTAGCTTCTCCAACTGTGGATATCTAATCTCTGCTCCTCGGAATGCTTTACTTGTATAATACATCGGTTTTTTCACTCCATCCTCTACTCTTATAAACGATGAACTGACTGCACTTTTTGAAACAATTAAGTACAAGTATAACCTTTCTCCCATCACCGGCCTGAACAGAAATGGAGGTGTCCCCAAATATCTCTTTAACTCTTGAAATGCCTTCTCACATTCATCATTCCACTCTAGAGTTTTTTTGAGTGTCTTGAAGAATGGAAAACATCTGTTTGTTGATCGTGAGACAAACCTATTGAGAGCTGCAACATGCCTTGTGAGACTTTGTACTTCCTTCTTCATAGTTAGAGATTGTAGTTCTAGCAGAGCTTTAATCTTTTCAGGATTTGCCTCAATGCCTCACTGATTCACAATACACCTTACGAATATGCCTTCTTGTACACCAAATATGCACTTAGCCGGGTTATGTTTCATATGGTATTTCTCTAGCTAGTCAAAAGTTTGGTTAAGGTCAGCTATGTGGTCTGCGGCTTTCCGACTCTTAGTCAGCATATCATCAAAGTAAACCTCCATGTTTTTGTCGATTTGCTCTGCGAACACCTTATTCATCATCTGCTGGTATGGTGCACCTGCATTTTTAAGACCAAACGACATAACATTGTAGCAGTATGTTCCCCTTGGGGGTAATAAAATAAGTACTCTCCCTGTCTTCTGGTTTCATCTTAATCTGATTGTAGCCAAAGTAAGTGTCCATGAAGCTCAACAATTAGTGCCCCGAGGTAGCATCTACCAGCTGGTCTATTCAAGGAAAGGGGAAGTGATCTTTTGGGCAGGCTTTGTTAAGATATGTGAAGTCTACGCACATCCTCCATTTATTGTTCTTCTTTTTTACCATGACTACGTTAGCTAACCATTCAGGATATTTAACATCTTTAATAAAAGAGGCCTTTTGTAACTTCTCGACTTCTTCCTGTATAACTTAGTTCTTCTCTGGGCTGAAAACCCTTCTTCGTTATTTCACCTATTTGACCTCCTTATTAACGTTGAGTTCGTGGCACAGGAAGGCTGGGTCTATCCCCGATATATGTTCATGACTCCACGCAAAAGCTTATTTTCAGTGCCTCAACAACGTCACTAACTCTTGCTTTATTGTCGGGTCTAATGAAGTGCCAATTTGAGTTGTTCGTTCTGGTCGTTCGTCATCCATAAGAATGTTCTCCGTTGCTTCCATAACCCGCCCCTTCACAAGCTTTGATTCATCTCTGGGGTCCAGTGATCTCTGGATCTTCAAACTCTTCCACTTGGTAAGTGGTGGTCTTTTTTCTAGTTTCCTCCAACTCTTCTTGTTCGACAGATGAATAGTAGCATTCTCGAGCGACTTTCTGATCACCCTTCACAAGTACCACACTAAAGTTAGTCGAAAACATCAAGCATTGATGTACCATAGATGACACTGCCTCAAACTTTTTCAGGCCTACTCTTCCCATGATTATGTTGTTGGCTGATTCGACATTTTTGCCCATGATAAAAAAGTGTACTTTTTCTATTTTGTAAGCAGGCCAAGTACCGATAAGCATGTCCAACTTGATCGTCCCAAGTGGAAAGACTTTTTTGCTAGTGAAACTTAGGAAGAGCCTATGATATGGCTCTAACTGATCTAATTTCAAGTTTAAACTATCAAAGCAAGGGTAGAACATGATGGTTGATGAGCTACCATTGCCTACTAATACTCTTAAGATGACCACATCATTCGTCCTCATCTTGATCACCAAGGGGTCATCGTGAGGATACAAGACACCTTCCAGTTCATTTTTGGAAAAACCGATGACCAGTTTGTCCTTGTTCACCTTCCTCGGGCGATCCTCTTTTGCCAGATTTATTCACTGTATATAGGAACAGGCTTGGGCCTCATTGAGGTAAGCTTTCTTTTCAGCAGTGTGATCCTCACCTTCTACATCTCCACCTGTAATCACATTACATTCGAATGAACCAAAAAGGATTGAAAATACCTCACGCTCTGGTTGCCTTGGCTTTTTGAGAAGGTCGGGGTCATCCTCCGGATCATCTTCATTGTCCCTTCTCTTATCATCTCTTGTTTGGCGAGGAGATTTAGATCTTAGCCTTGCTCTGTCATTAGTCTTCCCATCATTCTGGCGATCAACAAAACCTGCTCAATTTCCCTCGTCTAATGAGTGACTCAATGTCATTCTAGAGAGCTATGCAACGCTTGGTCGTGTGGCCATAATCTTTATGGAACTTACAATATTTGGACTTATCCCTCTTTTCAGGGGTTGTCCTCAATTTCTCCGGCCAATTCAGTTCTTCGCTGTTCTTGATCTTCTCCAGAATATAGTTTATATCCACCTTTAAGGGAGTATAATTCCCATACTTCTTCAAGTGCTCTATCGTCTCTTTGCCTTTCGATTGCTTGTTGCCCTCATTATGCTTTTGATCTTTCCTCTCAGATTTACCTTCAAATTTAGTCTTTACTTTTGTATCAGCATTCTTCTTTGCAGCCATGGCTTCTTCGGCATTCATAATCTTAGCTGCTTTTGCCGTTAATTCTGCCATGAATTTGGGGGGATCTTTAGCCAAAGTAAATACAACGTGTTTCGTAAAAGACCGCTCATCAGAGCCGTAATGGCTGTCTTCTCTTCGTAATCGATTACCTCTAGTTTCTCATTATTAAAATGAGTGATGTAATCCCTGGTGCTTTGTCCTGCTCTTTTCCTTACACTCAGCGGATGTGCTACCCTCTTGATTGGCTTCACACCAAAATAGAAATTTCTTATAAAGATCTCTGCCAGTTGATGGAAAGTAGCATTCTTCCCCTGAGGAAGGTTGTTGTACCATATTTGAGCTGAACCAATAATAGTTCCTGAGAATGCCCTGCACCTCATCTCATCGAGAACTGCATAGATATCGACAGTAGCTTGGTACTGCTCTACGTGGAGAACAGGATCAATTTTGCCATCATACTTTGGCGTAACTACAGGAGCTTTAAACTTTGATGGTGAGGGAAAGTCCACAATTGCCTGTATGAAGGGTGATCCCTTGACAAAGGTTCTTTGGAGAGGGTTTCTGGCCTTAGCCATTTCCCTTAACCTATCTTCCAACCTCTAAATGGATCCCTTCCATGCGTCATTTCTAGGCTGTGATCTATTTGCCCGAGCAACAGATCTCGCTGAATTCTCCTATTGGGATCTTTCTGTACGAGCTACAGGGCGTGATTGGGCAAAACCTTCCCTTAGATCATGTGGTCGTTGAGAATTTTTTGATGCGATCCGAGGAGGATTTCTATTCCACCTGAGTCCCAAATGATCAAAGGCAGAGATTCTACTCAACCTCTCCAAAATGCTTATTCATTCCAGAGTTAAAGTAACATTTTCTTGAGAGTTCATGACTCTTATGGGAGATGTCCGACCAGGCTAATAGGAGGGATCACTAGACCTCTCAGTATGATGTGATTCAGTATGCCTAGACAAGGAAGTATAAGGGAACAAAGTACGTCTGATTCTCGAAGATAGCAGGTGAGTGGTTCTATAAACGCTTCGCTGGCCTGACTGGGCAGGCATTGCATTTTGAACGGAATGAATGAGTTATCGCATGGTATCCTGTATAGATGTTTGTCCCCTAGCTAAGCTGGCCACTATTCCAGTGAGTTCATTGATAGTTAGAGGAACAAACGGGTTGGTAGGAACTCCGTCATTATTCCTATTGCTATATTCTGGGAGCTCAGCCATGGATAGTGAATTTGTTAGTGAAAAATGCTACGTATAGTCGTTTCCCACAGACGGTGCCATTCTGTTGATGTAAAAAACTAGACTTGGTCTAATTAATCAATCACAGATAAATATGAATAAACAGATAAGGCAAAGGATTTTTAAAGTGGTCCAGCCTTATGGAAATGACCTACGTCCACTATTTTATATTGATTGGTGTTTTGCCTTAATCTTGATGATGACCGCAAGTGATCAATTACCCTGTTATGGAGGGTGTTACAATGTATTTATAGCCCTTGAGCTGTCCGTATGAATAGATAATAGGCCGTTATTTAATACACATATACATCTGTACATAATAAGAATATTCATTGAATCTATCTATTCTCGTCACTTGATCTTCCTGGATAGATGCTCCGTACATTGACTAGCTCGACGCGTTGAGTTGCTCGGGGTGCTGAGTAGCTCGGCACTATGAGTTATTTGGTGAATATATGTTTTTGCCACGTAAGATGACACGTGTCTTCATATAATTGGTTCACGTCAGATGACTAAGTTTTGTATCAACGATATGTTATATCGGGAATGACAATATCTAAATGGGCCCACAACGCCTGTCAAGATGCCTGATTATTCGAAAGTAAGTGATAATTAAAAATGGCAAAAGCAACTATCGAGAGTAGTTATCTGAATTGGTATGCGACATCACTTATAGAGACTACATTCCTACATATTATGGATGCATTCCGGAGGGCATTTATCAAAAAGCGTTATTAGCCACGGGGGCTTACAATGCCCGTTCTCAGCTTTCGGGATGCGTCATTAAGCCAGGAGGCTTGTAATATCCATTCAGGGATGGATTTATATATATCCGCAGTTATGGGTGGCTTAATAACATAACCCAGCCTGGGGAGGCTTGCTAGTATCCCGTATATTAGCTGTGGGTGGCTTTATAACATAACCCAGCCAGGGGAGGCTTGATAGTATCCCGTATATTAGCTGTGGGTGGCTTCATAACATAACCGCTCCTGGAGAGGCTTGATAGTATCCCACATATGTATAGAGGTCCATTTTTAAGAAGACAAAGGCCTAAAAGGGACCGTAGCCTTATACTCTTGGCTGCAGATATCTAAAAACACAAGTTGTTAAAGTACCGCAGAAGTATCACATGAGCTGTACATTTAAGTCTCAAGCATTTTTGGGCCTATTATCGCGGACCACTCAAGAGATTAGTGAAGTTTTAGGAAGAAAAGACAAGGACAAAGTCCAAGGCAAAAGCACGACAGACTGCTGCCAACTTGCTATACAGGCCGCAACCTATATGAACAAAACATTTGTATATTGGTTGCAATTAGTATGTTAGCCTATCAAGCTCATTCAGTCAGGCAATCATTCATTCATACAAGTATTGAGGTGTGCAAATGAAGTTAAAAAATTATCATACTAAAGGAGTCTGGCCGCACCCTTGAGAGTACAGTTGGTAGAAATATATAAGGATATAACAGTGTTTTAAAGCTAAAGCCTAAGCGAAAAATTCAAGTATTCAAGTTATACAAATAAAGGCCGCAGCCATTCCAAAATGCACACCAAAAGATAAATAGGGACGCAACCCTAAGATGCAGCATCGTCAACTTCATCTCCCTCTTCTCCCTCTACAGCCGTCATGGTCTCTTCCTCAGCTGCCGCTGCTTCAGTCTCTACCCTTAACCTGGTTGTTTCTTCTGCCATAACCTTGATCTTAGCCACGCACTGCTGATGCTGAGCATCATCAAGCCCCCAGGTAAAAACTGTCTCTTTAGATTCGAGGAATATTTTTATGACTCTATGCCTGAGCTCTGGTAGCCGCGGAGGTAGGCTCTATTATTGATGAGGTAGAAGTCTTTGGAGCCCCTGAATGACTCCATAGTGCTATCAATCTCCAATTGAAGGGTCGCAACATGATCTTCTCCCATTTTCTTTACCACCCCGGCATGGGCTTCAGCAACGTTAGCAGCCTTGGCCTCTAATTCCTCATAATTATTCTACAGAAGTTCAACCTTGCTATTGGCAAACTTCGTGGCCTTGGTATCTTCCGTAGTGTGAGATTGGGAAACCTTAAGTGACTCTGCGGCCTGCCTAAAATTCTCCTCAGCATCTTGCTTTGCCTATTTCGCAACCTTAATGGTGGCATCCGCGTTCATCTTGCACAACTCAAGGGCTGCAGTGGAAGACTTCTTTTTGGCTTCAAAAGAAGCTGCCCTGTCATTCTCCAAGTCAATGGAGTGAACTCTATCCTCGACCTCTTTTAGATTGTACAGGTCCTCGTACTTCCTCTTTTGAGAAATCATGACGTCCGTGGCTTGCAAAGAGATTTAAAGTTAGGAGAAAGATATAAAATGTGAAAATAAAACTGAGAAGGTACTTGCACTTACCCTCAACAGACTGTGGAGACCATACTCCTCCAATTCATCGTGGTCTTCATCCACGAGTCGATCAAGGTCCGCGGCATTTGGGATCCTCTTCATCCTGCGGACAACCCTCGCAGTTGTGTCCCAAGAAGATTCAGGGTTGGGCTGCCTAAGCTGTAGCCACGGATGGCCATCAAGACCAACACTGGCACGACACTGAGGAGGCGCCAGGTTGGCATTAATAGAAATAATGGTGGGTGGTGGTGAATTTGAATGTACTAGACCCTCAAACGTTGACATTAGCCCTGCCGCCGCCAGATTAGCCCCAATATCGTCATCAAAAGTACCCTCAGGCCTCTCGTGAGGGGCCAACTCCTCAACTTGGAGTTGGGGTGCGGCAGGGATAGTTTGTTCCACAACGTGATTTTGGGGCACGACAGGAAGATTTTGGTCACTTGAAGTGACCGCGACAAGAGCCTTGGTCTTTATCCTCTTCCTCTTCCTTTGCCTAACAGTGTTGTTAAGGACAGTTGTGTCATCCATTTCTGCGAGTTGGCCAGCCAAAAGCTCCCTATCATCTTCCTCACGTGAAAGAAGAAATACAACAATAAAAATTTGAAGTTTAAAAATAATTGCCGCGGTATTAATAAGTGAAAGGGTTATTACTTTCTGCGGCCATCTCTTTGGGAATAGATTTGTTGGGGAAGTAACCTGCTTAAAAAATGGAGGCAGAGGTTACAAGTGTGTTGAACTTCTTCTCCTCAGCAGGAATTGCTGCGACCTTGGAAACTCTCTTCTCTTGTCGCTTACTCAGCTGCAAATTGTCAAGAACTGTAGAAAAATACAAAGGTTAGTATAAAAGCGAAGTGTGGAGAATAATATGCAACTACAAAGAGGGGACGCGACCATAATTGAAAAAGTACCAAGTTTGGAGGGACACCCCCATTGCTGCGGCATCCTAAACGTTCTGTCCCTCTCAGTATCTTCAGGGTGGATCTCCCACCCTTCTCCAGAAATGAAAAAATATTTGCCCTTCCAGTTCTTTACACTGGTAGGCCTCCCAGAATAAAGGGTCTCGTCTTTACCGCAGACAGAAAAGTAATAGTACCCCGCAAACTTTACATAATTTTCCTTTAGGCAGTAGAAGTGGAAACACTCCGTAGGAGTAACGTCTCTCTTGAATTTATTCTCCCATAGTACAATAGCGGCGATTTGTGCCCTCCAGCCATTAGGATCTAATTGGGCTGGGGCTAACCTCATTGTTTGGAAAATTCTTCTAATGGGAATAGGGACAGGCAGCCGCAACCCATAAATGAAAGCGTGCAAGGGTAAGCAGACCCCATCGTCAGCAAGTTCTGTGCACGGCCTTTGTTTTCCAGTAGGTGCTGAGCACATTAAACCCTCAAGAAACTCAAAGGCCTCATCTACCTGATCAACCCATTCTTGGGTCATAGTGCTGCGGATACCAATTACAGTAGGAGGACTCTTAGCTTTCCTAGATGTACTAGCAGGTATATCTCTAACCTCAGACGGACCCCCTACCGCGACATTGTCATCTATGTCCATTAGTTGCTTGCTATAATTGGCATCTGCCTCTATGGCCGCAGAATCTACGTCTGAATCTAGTACCACACAGTTGGGGCAATTTCTCAGCTGGCAAGTTCCAACTGATTTCAAAGGGCGCACAAAGGGAAGTTCGGGAGGATAGGCTCCAAAATATTTGTTCCAAAAGACTCTTAGAAGTTTGTCTGGGTCGAAGTTCATACAGCTGCAGCAGTACTTGAAAAGCAGAGAGTCCGAAGTTAGGCGCCGCAACCAATATGGTCCTAAAAATCCTCTAAGAAACCGCGACAGGAATAATGATATATAGATTAAAGACTGAATAGAAATGATTAGAAAAATTGGCTAAATATGCCAAGTGTTGGGTCCTAAATCCCTAGAAGTTAAATATTGTCGCGGCGTATTATTTTGGGGGTAGGAGTCATTATCTTCTTACATGCCGTAGTCATTAAATTACGGGCTAAATGCCGCGAACTCTAATCTGAGAACCTAAGGAATATACTGAATTACTACAGGCCGCAGCCAAATATGTACATGCCGCAACCTATACTTTCTTGCATACCGCAGCATTATGTTTAATGCCTATCAGAACAACATTTTATATGCCGCAGATGTCTCTTAAACAAATAAATATTTGAAGGTTGCATTGATACAGGACACCCTTAATTTAATAAAGGGATTTTACCATGCCGCGGCTACTCACTCAAACAGGTTAGTATTTAATCTTTGTAATTTCAAAGATCAAAAGACCTAGAATACGAAGAGTCTCTCTCAAGAACATCAAGATCAGAGGCAGAAACCTAAAAGTCTACAATCGTATTCAAGAGAAAAGAGTTTACTACAGTCGTATTTAAGAGCAATTTTGCAACAGTTATTTTATAATTGAAGTTGTAATGAGTAATCGTTCGAGCAAGCTCAATTCATGGAGAGATTGACAAATATGAGTTCAATTCCTGGAGAAGTCACGGTTGTTTTGGAAGAACAGGAGTTTGAAATTTCAGTCAAAAACTCAAAGTTCTAGCAATCAGTTGGGGGTTTTCCTTAGAAAATAGTGCGATAAAAAATAAATCCCAGGAAAATTTCCATCAAATACCCAAATTACAGACATATATTTGAATTCAATACAGAGAAGTGTGAAAGATGGTTAGAAAATTACCTGGAAATGAAGAAACCACCAAAGCTCAGCCTCGAACCGCCTTCAACCGCATTAGAACCATCACTTGTAGCTGCTAGAGATCGCCAGAAAATGCAAGGAGATAAACGCGTAGAAATTCACCCTCGGTATGCTCTCAAAGATTTGGGAAACATAATGAAGTCCACGATCGGTACAATTTATATAAGAGGGCGCGGGAAGACGAAGCGTCGCCGTGGAAATACGGCGGCACCTTGAGAAGAGTTGATTACTCAGCCACAGGCCCAATCGTAATCTCTTGGCACTATGACTTGGGGGCTTATTGATGTACATATATTGCATCACCTGCCGAGGAACAAAGGCCAAAGTATTATCATCTATAGGCCGCGACCCTAATTCCTATTGAATACATAAATGCCTTACCTACATGCCACAGTCCTTAACATATAGGCTCCTATTCTCTACCATCCGCAACCCTGAACATACATCGCGATCCCATTTATAATATATATGTAGCGGCCCCTAAGCTCATTAATCAACTGGCCGCAATACCTCTCATCACAGCAGCAGTACAGTGCACACCTATAAATAGAGGTTCACACCTCGAGATTGAGGACAGAGTCATGATTCCTAATCGAAGGATTCGGATAAGAGACTACAAGGCTCTCCAGATCACTCGGTCCAACTTGGGGGCTTTTCTCTAGCATCGCAACCATCAGTCTGGCACACCGTAATCCTCACAAACATGTATTCTCTTCTATTCTCGTGCTTGCACGCCTCTTTAGGCCTAATTACTATGTACCAAAAAGCATATATAATGAGAGTGTCGTACCAAAGTGGACGTAGGCTCATTATTATAACCGAACCACTCTATATCTTGTCTTTTATCTCTCTTTATTTGTTCTATTTACTTATTATACACTATATACTTGATTTGCGGATACGAGAATGACAAGTGGACAATTTCTCGTATCATCAAACCTTATTTTTTAATGGTAATATTTTACTTTAATCTAGCAAATCCTTCCCCTTTCTCCATGATGGGACATTGCACAATGCTTTTCAGATGTTGGGCAACTATCTTATTCTTTAGTTTTCTTTTTTGTTGAAATTATGGTCAACTATAAGTATCTCATGTCTGCCACTATGGGCCACTATAGGGTGGTTTGTCGCATTTTACATCCTCACATGATCTTTACCTTTTTTCCTTACCATATTATTAATTTTATTATGTTAAAGTGAAATTTACTATAATTTAGAGCATGTGGAACTAAAATACATGTTTACAATTATAGGTTAAATTGGAAAAAATTTGTAAATGAATTAGTATATATTCTTTAAATGTTTCTACGAAATATAATGTAGCTAGTAGAAACATGATATTTAGTTAATACGATTAAATAATATTTATAAATTTTCATACGAACAAATATGGTTCATAAAATATATTTTTTTCTTTTGTACGAATACCATTAGTTCGTACGAAAGTCTTTTGCAAATTCATCCTACCCTACCGTTGTGGACTTTACTGGTGAGGAAAGATAAAATCGACTTTTGATTGTCGGGGATTACCATTCATGAGCATTCAACATTGTGAAAGCTCTTATAATTTTCATTTATTGGAGCATTAAAATTTAGAGATATTCATAACTACTTTTGTTGGCTTGTTTAACAAAAAAATGACATTTCAAGATATTTATAAAAATGAATTTTAATCAATAGTAGTGGAATTAGAATGATATTAGCATTAAATGAAATATTTTTAGGAACTAAAAACTATATCTCGAAATATATATCGAACTAAACATTAAATGGGACATTTATTTAGGAACTAAACTATTTTTGAAAATATATTAGACTAAACATTAAATATAATATTCTTTTATAGACTAAACATTAGTTAACCCTTTTTTGTTTGGTAATTTAATATTTAAACTAATGGAGAATTATCAAAAAATATAAGCAGTTATTTTACAAAAGCAATTGTTTATTCTAAATAATGATAAGTTATTATAAGATTAAAGAAGTATTTGTACAAAAGGTTAAATCAGGTGGGGGCGAGGTGGGAGACATAATTTGAGTTGTTATTATAAAATTTAAAGAAAAAACAAGAGAAAATAGGCGGGGTTTTAAAGCTAAATTAAGTGTAAAAGTCAATGCCTCACATTAATTGAAAAAAGTAGTGAACTTGGTACCTTAAAGGTCATGAAATTAGATGGCACACATTGATTACACATGATCATATGTATCACATTTAGGTGGTGTTTGATTTTACCACTTAAGTCTGAATCTGAACAATTCAGACATAAGAGGTAACAAATAGTGTTTTTTTTTAAATGATTAAGAGGCTAACAACTATATTTTTCTCTGAATGATTAAGGGGTGGATTTAAATCTGAAGTCTGAATCTAAAATCTGAATTAGTCTAAATATATTCATTCAGAGGTACATTCAAACATAAAAATAAACATATTTTATTCAGATTTCAGACTTCAGATTCAGTCTTCAGATTTCAGATTCAGATTTCAGATGAAAAAACAAACGCAACTTTAGTGTTTGATTAAGATCATTAGATGGGCTAATGTTATTTTATTCTAAGGATCTTGATAACATGTACCCTAAGGTCACACACTTAGATCCCAAAATTAGCAAAGAAAGAGTATCGACATATATTTAATAGGGCACAAACATTTATGTAGAGCTTTCACACTTACTATTTTGAGGCTCAAAAGATGTGCCGTTAGGGTACATGTTAACATTTTTCTTATTCTAAAATCGTCAGATGTTTGCATCCATTCAACGATAATTTAGAACATCGTTACAAATCAAGTGAATGATAACTAAAATTTGAGCGTTAAATTAATATATGTTGATTACATACACAATATAGGATAAATCAATGCCGAAGAAGTTATATGGATGGTTTTAAAATCCTGAAATCTCTTCTTCTTCAATGTTCATTTTCTTCCACTTTAATAGTCGTTATACGAATTCTTAAAGGTTTTATTTTAAGAATTTCGAGGGATTTTTCTATGCTTAGATATAATTGATTTGCCCCACACCCATTAGAAGAATCATACAAGTGGAACCACATATCTATTTATGGATATTGTTTATTAAGCCTTAAATCACTTTATTTTTTTCTCCTATAAGTTTAGTTATGTCTATACATATAATATTTTATAACAATGTAGGGTGTTATTTCTCTAGAGGTTCTTATTTGACTTCTAATGGTCAATTGGATCTCTTTGGTGGAACCAACTTTACTTGCTATATTGAAAAAATAGTATTTCTTCTTACTCTATTATGGCATCCTTGATAAAAAAAAATAGTTAGTTAGTTCCGAATATATAAAGTAGAGGCATCAAATCACAAAATACCATTTAAAATGACACAAGTAACACATAAATGTCATAATTCAATAAATAAGATAAAAAACAACCGAAAAAGTGTATTTTAGAAAAAAAACATATACAACTTTAGAATCCCAGCTATTAGAGGGTAGTGAGTGATGTGTAGATATTAATACTTGGGTGGTATCGTTATAAAGGTAATGAGGCATAATCCAATTCAACAAATAACAATATAATGTGGACCAAAAGGGTACAAGCTGGGTATTACTCATTAAATACATGTATCTCTTAATTAAAATTCTATCTTAATGGAAATAAAAGATTTTTTAATCCTTTTATTCGCGAGGAGTTAATTGAGAAGAAACTCTCACGTTTGGTTTTGTAGTAGAGATGGAATCAGAACCCCCCATCAACTATAACCCCAACATAACCAGATTCCGTAAATAACATAGAGGAAGAATGAAGGGAATATCTTATTGAATTAAAGTGCAAATACACAAGCACTCCACAAATGTTTTATATGAACAAGTTAAAAGGCATCAATCTTATAGGGTTTTTCGGTTATCAAAGTGTTGTTCAAATGTTTAAGCGAGACATGTTCCGTGTGGAATCAGGTATTTGTATATGTATAGTCATAACGGAGCCTTGGTCCTCAATTATTTAATTAAGGACCAATCATGTAAGTTCGTGAGGATGTCAATGCGTAGGGGTATAAAATTAAAAAAACTAGTAGATTTTTTAGAGAGTTTGAGAATGCGAGCTCTCGACACTAGATACTCCCAAAATATTTTAAAAGACAATTTTCTTTATTATTTTAAAGAGGGCCCAAATTATCTAAAAAGTCTATGTGATAAAATATTTTATCAATATTAAAAATTCCACCAAGCTAGATTAATTTTATATTTAAAAAATTAATTTCCCCACTAGTACTACATGTTGTGTGGCTTGTTAGTGTGGTGGATGTTTTGATGTTATTTTGATCTCGCTTTGCCGTTGACAAAGTACTAGGTAGTATGTAAGATCTTAATCAATATGACATGCTTAACCTACATTTTGTCAATTCGAATTTTGGACAAAAGAAAACTTTGTTCTTTATGAATTTCCCCCTTTGAACTATGGGCCAAACCTGAAACTACTTGACATAAATAGAACAAAATGATCCAAAATAATATAAAAAATGTGATAAAAAATATCAGCTTATACATCAATTGTTATCCAGTCCCAAACCCTTCGAGACTCGATATGTATAATATGATTCATAAATATGATTCGTTTTCAATATGTACCTACGGTATGTATTGCTTGTACTTGTAGCACATGGGCGAAGTATAAAAGATACAAGTTAGATAATAATAAATAATTAAAAAGAGTAAGTAAAAATACGATGCATGCACATATAAAATTTACTCCCCCTTATTTTCGATTATGAAAGTGTTGTTGAAATGTTTAAGCGAGACGTGTTCCATGTGGAATCAGGTATTTGTACATGTATAGTCATAACGGAGCCTTGGTTCTCAAGTATTTGATCAAGGACCAATCATGTAAGTTCGTGAGGATGTTAATGCGTAGGGGTAGAAAATTGAAAAGCTAGTAGATTTTTTAGAGAGTTTGAGAATGCGAACTCTCGACACTAGCTACTCAAAAGCTATTTTAAAAGACAATTTTCTTTATTATTTTAACGAGGGCCCAAACAATCTAAAAATTCTATGTGACAAAATATTTTATCAATATTAAAAATTCCACCAAGCTAGATTAATTTTATATTAAAAAAATTAATTTCCCCACTAGTACTACATGTTGTGTGGTTTGTTAGTGTGATGGATGTTTTGATGTTATTTTGATCTCTCTTTGCCGTTGGCATAGTACTAAGTAGAATGTAAGATCTTAATCAATATGACATACTTAACCTATAATTTGTCAATTCGAATTTTTGACAAAAGAAAACTTTGTTCTTTATGAATTTCCCCTTTGAACTACGGGATAAAACCTGAAACTACTTGACATAAATAGAACAAAATGATCCAAAATAATAAAAAAGGGATTAAAAATATCAGCTTATACATCAATTGCTATCCAGTACCAAAACCTTCGAGACTCGATATGTATTATATGATTCAGAAATATGATTCGTTTTCAATATGTACCTACGATATGTATTGCCCGTACTTGTAGCACACATGCGAAGTATAAAAGATACAAGTTAGATAGTAATAAATAATTAAGAAGAGTAAGTAAAAATACGATGCATGCACATATAAAATTTACTCCTCCTTATTTTTAAAATCCTCTCCCCCTTAAACTAACCCCCCCCCCCCCCCCACAATTTTCTCATGACTAGATAAAGAGAAAAATAAATATGCAAGATAAATACCAATTTATAATCTAACACTACACCAAAATAGGCCGATGGTCACGGTTTTCGCCCGTGGCCGTATTAAGGGTGACAAAATTATGGGTCACGATCTAAAATAGTGATGCCAACTGGGGGGTCACAATTTTGGACGAAGACTCCCAATGTGACCATTCAAAATTTTCACACTCGGGGTCACGGTTTTGAACCGTGACCAATACTAACACCAAATTAAAAAAAATATATATTTGGTCATGGTTTTGAACTGTGACCAAATAAAAAATATATTTTTCTTTTATTTTCTTCATCCCAAAAAAATATGTACATTTTTCAAACTTGTTTACATTTTCAGAAATAAATATTTAGCCAATACATTATCCTTAATTCAGAATATAATAATACATCACAAGTTAATTAACTAAGCCATCAAATTGTACAATATAAATAATAATACAATGCATGCTTGCGTGAATACGATAATAACATCGCGATATCCTTATCGAAATCCAATGCAGTGATTGTTTCTTTCCACGAAACAAAATTTCAATTTATTCCTTCTCCAACTTAAGACTTCAAAATATTCTAATGGTAAATAATAATGGACTTGAATCCTAAAATAACTTTGAAATAAAAATGGCATCAAAGTTTATGTACATTGTAAGATGAACAAGGTGAGGGTCTAACCCATAATTCGAACCTAGGGTGTCTCTTTTGATATATCAAAATATATGTGAAATGTGTTGAAAGTGTAGAAAATTATAAGAACACTCTAAATTGGGTATTGGGGTGGAGGCTCCCTTTTTTAGATTTTTTATTTATGAAATATATGTGAATGTATATATGATAATAAAAAGAGTGAATTAGTGATACAAGATAAAAATGGAATAATATAATAAAAATGGAATTAATGTTACCAATAAGAGACTTTGATGCCTTGTGTCTTGGTGAGCATCACATAACACAAAAAATCCTATCGAGGCAACCACACACATATTGAACATCAAAAGAATCCATTACCATTTGTGTGGTTACCTAATATTAGATATTTGTTATCAGTGTCACATTCAAAACTTAAGAAGATAAACATAATGATAGTTTATAAAATCTGAGAGATGGGGAAGAAAGTGTAGGAGAACTAAATATATGAGTAAAACATACACAAATATAATTAAGTATGAGGGTTGGTCCAATACATATAATACAAATAGGGTTTTCGTACAATAATATAATGTTTAGAAACTTAATCTTCATCTAAATCAACTAACATAATGATTAAATTAGGATTGTCATCAAGAGTTTACTAGAGCTTTGTGGCTTTTGAAGCATCTGCTTGACTAGTCAAACCCTTCGGTGCATGCATAACAACAGACCAAGTGTTGCCGTTTATGCACTTAGATAAGAATACCATCTTGACATTTTGAAAGGAACAAATAAAAGGCTTGTCGATCAAGCGATCTTTCCTATTCATCTTAGATAAATTTTCCATATAAGTTTTGAGGGAACATCAACTTTTCAACTATTAGTAGTGTCCTGCACCTTCACCCAGTCATAATAGAAGACAACTTCTTTGAAGTCTATATAATCTTGTTCCAGGATTTGTTGGACAATTACATAATAGGTCAACACCGCATCCTTTGGATTTTTATCATTTTTCCTAGCTACACAAGAAATCATGGCATAAATTGATATTCTGCTATTTAATGTCAATAGTTTTTTCTCGCACATGTATAAGATAAAATCAAAACCACTGACGCAAATTTTTTTGAACTCTTTCGCACAGAACCTAGGACCTTTAGCTAGGCGTGAAAACCTTGAAGACACGCCACCTTTCTTCAAAAGCTACATTTTATAAGGAATTTTTATTAGGCCATGTTTTATAATACATACATAAATAACTGCAACAAAAGAGATTGGAATTACCTCTTTTGATACCCATGCCCTAAAATCACTTATGTTTGATTTCTAACCATTCGCACTCTTACTTACTAAATGTGTTCGTGAAATTATAGAGTTTAGATGGTAATATAGAAAATACAAGTAATCAAACAAAAATAAGTTATATATGTAGTTACTTACTCTCTCCAATCTTTAACTTCATTTTGGGATTTGAAGACATATTGAGCTACTTTCTCGTATTATAGATTGGTGAGTCTCACCTCTTTAGGGTTCTCGAAAGATAATTCATCCTCAAACTCGCCAGGTTCCTCATTCACTCGTTCTCCACAAGAATTAAACCTCGTAAGACCTTGTTCCGACATATGTTCCCGGGCGTATAACGATGATTTTGTTGTTATGCGTTCTTTCACAATTGACCCTCTAGTATACTGTGTATTTTTAACGTAATATTTGAAGGTTTTTATTAATCGCTCGAAAGGATACATCCAGTGATACCTAACGGGTCCACATAACAAAGTATTATCTCATAAATGCACAAGCATGTGGACGCTAATGTCAAAGAACGATAGAGCAAAATACTTCTCTAAGACACAAATCGACTTGGCTGAAGTGGTTTTAGTAGGCTTAATGTGCATTTTGTTTACCACTTAATCACATAGTAAGGTGAAGTACAAACTAATCTACATAATTTCACCGTGGAGATTTTTTCACTAAAAAAAAGCAATGCCTAAATAATGGTGGGATTAATTGGATCATGACATGTAGTCCTGAGACTTGCATTGTTTCAAGTCATTTATCTGGTAGCTTATAACCCTATGAAAATTACCAGAATAACCATTTGGAGTCTTCAAATTGAAAATGTCTAATAGGATATTTTTCTCATTAGTAGTCCAAGTGAAAGTACCTACGAGAATCGAATTTCTTCCAGCTATAGGATCAGTTTTTAACCATAATTGTTTTTCAGCTCCTTTAGATCGCGACGCGCCCTTTCTCCATTTTTGGAATGATATCCACCCAGATATGTTCATACCAAATGTTCTAGAAAATTATTCTTTGAGTGCATCACATCAATTACATGCCTTACGTGGTGCTCTTTCTAATACAAAAAGTTAAATAAGATTGACCGTTTGGACCATGCCTTCATTTTCCTAGGATTTAGCGGATCCTCCTTAGATTTATGCTTATGGCCTATAAACTGAGGGTGTTTTCCTACAAACTTGTTACCCAAAGTCACAACCTTCGCCTTTTTCTCGATTTGATAATTGAAAAGCCGAGCTGGTTTCGCCCTACGTTCTTGACCGACAGGTAAAATGTTAGACATATCATTCCTAAATGGGTGACTACTCAACATAAATCTATGATGACCGTCATAACTCATCTTCCCACTATGATCTATCCAAGTGGATTCAGATTTTTTCCCACAGATAGGACATCCATAATAACCATGAACATTACAACTAAATAAGGTCCCATAGGCAGGAAAGTCATGGATCGTCGATATAACCATTGGTTTAAGTGTGCACTCTTCACCCTTGTGAGCATTAAATTCCCTCATGCTTTCATCTCATAACTCTATAAGTTCTTCGATTAACGGGGCAAAGAAAATTTCAATATCGTTGCTGGGAGACTTTGGCTCGGGTATCAATAACGACAATAATGTGAAATCTTTTCTCATTCACAATGTTTGAGGAAGACTTAAAGGGCCATGAAATCTGGACAATAACTATGATTAGTGACTAAATTATCGAAAGGGTTAAACCTATCGGTTCTTAATGCAAGATGGGCATTGTGTGGTTATTTTATAAATTTAGGGTTTCATGCATTTGAAAGCTACTAGATGAGTGAATCAACCAGATGATGCAACAGATTACCACCACCTAAACTCGAGTGTGCCATGTCATGGCCTCTTTACTTTAATACCTTATGTGGAAGTTATGAGCACTTATAAAATTTTATTGCACCATCTTTTCAACTCTCACAAACCATATATCTTGGCTCCTTGCATACATGACATTCATTATTTAGTTCATTTTCATTACTATATAATATGCAATCATACTTGCATGCATTAATAGATTTGTACTTCAAATCATAACCCGTAAAGCTTTTTTTCATGCTCCGATAACTATCTGGTCATATGTTCTCTTTCTAACAATGTATATATCCCACTTAAGAGTTATAGTTACGCTATTATCCAACAACCTAAATTCACTCTTCAAATTATGCGAACCAATCAATACGTACAATATCGAGTGATATTCTTCATAATTTTTATACAAAGGTCTAGTTACATCGTCTTTTAACTATGTGTATTCCCGATTTTTGGATAATTCAGCATCAACTTGTTCATTGACTTGGTCATAATTCATATTATCTGTGCCCATAGGGTAGTGGTTTTGATGAGCATCATCAATTTGGCCGGTCAAAGGACGATGTTCTGACGAATCATTCACCACTTCCACCTGGTAAGGTTCTATTACGTAGTCATGTACTGATAATTCTTTCAAAACATAAGGCACATTATTTTTCCCATGGAATGTTCATATCTTATAGTCTTGCATCATACCCCACTTTAGTAAATGCAATTCAATGTCTTCCAAAGACTTAAATTTTCTATTTATATAACGGTTGCATGGACACGAAATCTTATCACTATTAAAATTTCTATCTACGTATTTAATAAATTCTCGAACATCGTTTACATGATTATTAGATACTATATTACTCTCTCCTATCCACTCTTTGTATTGTGGAAAAGCCATTAAGTAGTCTTCAAAATTCAAGTCACATTTATAAGTAGGTTAAAACGAAGGTCATGTTGGATACAAGAACTCTCAGTTTATAATTTAAGAAGATTCATTCAACCCCATCAAATTCAAAACAAATTCAAAGAAAATTCATTCGACTTGAGCATTCAATTTATATGGAATAAAACCAAACAGATATCTCAGATAATTAAAATATTATAAATTTGTTCGAAAAGAAAACATTGCTCAATGCATAGATTTAGGGATTATGGAAATCCTATTGTTTGCATATTTCTCCAGACTTTTGGGAAAATCATGAAAAAAATGGCTCAAATGGTATGATCCCTCTGTCACCTTAAAATGAAAAGGGTAATATCGTAGTGCTTGGTTTGTGCATTGTTAGGTGCTACATTTTATATTCCCATTGAGGCTAAACCTAAGCATGTGCTCGAGAGATAGCCTTCCATACACTAGTAAGGGATGTATGGATTCTAAAAAAGAGAGGATCCATGGTGCTCCCCCCCCCCCCCCCCCCCGACCGCCCAATCCCATAAGTGAATCAAAAATTGGATCTAAATTGGATCTCACTTGAATCATTCCATAGAAAATATATATAATATCTATGATATAGGATCAAATGTAATTGTGTAATAATTTAAGCATAAAAGATTCACATTTCATATACATCGCATTTTAAGACAAAAACAAAACAAAACACAATAAGTAAAATGACAAAAACCTGAGTGGTTCACTAATGTGAGATAAATTAACAAAATCAGTAACCCCACACAAGATATCTAATGGGATGGACACTACACCAAAACTGGGATAATGGTCACGAATTTTATCCTTGTATTGAAGGGTAGGTCGCGGATTTGGTCCGTGACCAAATCGGGCGTGACCATTTCCAGTGGTCACGGCCCAAATCCCTGACCCAAAGCCTAGTCACGAATCTCACATAGTCACAGATTTTATCACGGCCCATAGCCCTGACCCTAATTGTATGCGTGGTCACGACCCAAATCAGTGACCACTTCACGACTAAAGAACGTGTGGTCACGGTGTAAGTCAGTGACCTGTTAACTGTGTGATCCATATTTATCATGGCTTAAGGCCATGACTAATCTTAGTATGCATATGATATTGTCACGTCCCATAGCCATGACTATGCATTAAATATTGTCACGGCCAAGGTCCGTGACTACACTTACTATGCATAATTCACTGTCATGGCTTTAGGCCGTGACCAGTTTTAATAATAATAATAAAACAAATCCTCGAATCGGGAGGCTAATTGGTTAGTTGCTGCAATTTCTCCTTGGTTGACCTCGAGGAGGTCATGTGCTCTCAAATATGGGCTCACGTGCTCTCAAATCGAGGGGTCTCGTGACCACACGGTCACGGGACCTATGTGGGCGTTCTGAAATATGGGCCGTGCTCTCAAACTAGGGGTCCCGTGGCCATACGGTCGACTCGTACGGGCTATGTCGGTCCCGTGTGGTGTTTGCGCCGCTCACGAGGCCGTTTGGGGTTCGCAAAGGGGTTTCACCCCTCGACGGCACCTTTCAAGCCTAAGTGTGGGCATTCTGAAATATGGGTCGTGCTCTCAAACCAGGGGTCCCGTGGCCATGCAGTCGGCTCGTACGATCTACGTTGGTCCCGTGCGAGATGTTGGCGCTGCTCACGGGGCCGTTTGTGGGGCACTAAGGGGTTTCGCCCCCCGACGGCACCTTTTCAAGCCTAAGCGTGGGCATTATAAAATATGGGCCGTACTCTTAAACCGAGGATCCAGTGGCCACGCGGATGACTCGTACTGGCTACGTGAGTCCCGTGCGTGTTGTTGGCACCTGTCACGAGGCTGTTTGGGGGGCGCTAAGGGGTTTCGCCCCCCGACGTCACCTTTTCAAGCCTAAGTGTGTGCATTTTGAAATATGGGTCGTGATCTTAAATTGGGGATCCCGTGGCCATGTGTTCGTCTCGTGTGGGCTATGTCGGTCCCGTAAGAGGTGTTGACACCACTCACAGGGCCGTTTGGGGGGTGCTAAGGGGTTTCGTCCCCCGACGACACTTTTTCAAGCCTAAGTGTGGGCATTCTGATGAATGGGTCGTGCTATCAAACCGGGGGTCCCGTGGCCACGTGGATGGTTCGTGTGGGCTATGTTGGTCTCGTGCGAGGTGTTGGCGTCCCTCACGGGACCGTTTGGGGTACGGCACCTTTTCAAGCCTAAGTGTGGGCATTCTAAAATATGGGCCGTGCTCTCAAACCGGGGTTCCCGTGGCCATACGATCAGCTTGTATGGTCTACGTTGGTCCCGTGCGAGGTGTTGGAGCCACTCACGGGGCCGTTTGGGGGGATGCTAAGGGGTTTCGCCCCCCGACGGAACCTTTTCAAGCCTAAGTGTGGGAATTCTAAAATATGGAACGTGCTCTCATGGCCACGCAGACGGCTCGTGCGGGCTACGTCAGTCCCATGCGAGGTGTTGGCACCTCTCACAGGGCCGTTTGGAGGGTGCTAAGGGGTTTTTCCCCCCGACGGCACCTTTTCAAGCCTAAGTGTGGGCATTCTAAAATATCGATCGTGCTCTCAAATAGGGGGTCCCATGTCCATGCAGTCCGCTCGTGCGGGCTACGATGGTGCCATGCGAGGTGTTGGCACCACTCACGGGGCCGTTGGGGGGAGGGGGGGCGCTAAGGGGTTTCGCCCTCCGATGGATCCTTTTCAAGCCTAAGTGTGTACATTCTAAAATATGGGCCGTGATCTCAAACCGGGGGTCCTGTGGCCACGTGGTAGGCTCGTGCGGGCTATGTCGATCCCCCGCAAGGTGTTAGCGCTGCTCACGGGGCCGTTTGGGGGGCCCTTAGTGGTTTTGCCCCTCGACGACACCTTTGCAAGCCTAAGTGTTGGCATTCAGAAATATGGGTTGTGCTCTCAAATCGGGGGTCTAGTAGCCATGCGGGCTACTTTAGTCCTGTACGAGGTGTTGGCTTCGCTCACGGGGCCGTTTGGGGGGAGCTAAGGGGTTTATCCCCCGACGGCACCTTTTCAAGCCTAAGTGTGGGCATTCTGAAATATGGGTCGTGCTTTATAACCGGGGGTCCCATGGCCACGCAGTCGGCTCGTGTGGGCTACATCGGTCCCGTTCGAGGTGTTGGCACCAGTCATGGGGCCATTTTAGGGGGCGCTAAGGGGTTTCACCCCCCGACGGAACCTTTTCATGCCTAAGTGTGGGCATTTTGAAGTATGGGACATGCTCTCAAACCGGGGGTCCCGTGGCCACGCGGTCGGCTTGTGTGTGCTACGTTAGTCCCGTGCGAGGTGTTGGCGCCACTCACGGGGCCGTTTGAGGGGCGCTAAGGGGTTTCGCCCCACGACGACACCTTTTTAAGCCTAAGTGTGGGCATTCTGATATATGGGTCTTGCTCTCAAACCGGGGGTCTCCTAGCAACGCGGACGACTCGTGCAGACTACGTCGGTCTCGTGGGAGGTGTTGGTTTCCCTCACGGGGCCGTTCGGGGGGCGCTAAGGGGTTTTTCCCCCCGACATCACCTTTTCAAGCCTAAGTGTGGGCATTATAAAATATGGGTCGTGCTCTCAAACCAGGGGTCCCATGGCCACAGGGTTGGATCTTGCAGGATACGTTGGTCGCGTAAGAGGTCTTGGAGACGCTCACGGGACCCTTTGGGGAGTGCTAAGGGGTTTCTCCCCCGGACGACACCTTTTCAATCCTAAGTGTGGGCATTCTGAAATATGGGTCATGCTCTCAAACCGGGGGTCCCGTGGCCACGAGGACGGCTCTTACGGGCTACGTCGGTCCCATGCGAGGTGTTGGCACCGCTCACGGTGCCATTTGGAGGGCGCTTAGGGGTTTCGCCCCCCCCCCCCCGACGATAGCTTTTCAAGCCTAAGTGTGGGCATTCTGAAATATGGGTTGTGCTCTAAAATTGGGGGTTCCATGGCCATGCGCTCGGCTCGTGCAAGGTAATGGCACCGCTCACGGGGTCGTTTGGGTGGCGCTAAGGGGTTTCTCCCCTCGACGATACCTTTTCAAGCCTTAGTGTATGCATTCTAAAATATGCGCCGTGCTCTCAAATCGGGGGTCCTGTGGCCATGCGATCAGCTTGTACGAGCTACGTTGGTCCCGCGCGAGGTGTTGGAACTGCTCACGGGGCTGTTTTGGGGGTGCTAAAGGGTTTCTCCCCCCGACGGAACCTTTTCAAGCCTAAGTGTGGGCATTCTGAAATATGTTCCGTGCTCTCTAATCGGGGGTCACGTGGCCACACAATCGGTTCCTACTACCTACGTTGGACCCATGCGCGGTGATCGCTCCCCTAAGAGGGTCGTTTGGGGGGTGTTATGGGGTTTCCCCTCCAACGGCACGTTTTGAAGCCTAAGTGTGGATTTTCTCAAATTATCATCATTTTCTCAAATTATCGTCATATTCTCAAACCGTGGGTCCCTTGACCACGCGATCGGTTCCTGCGAGTTACATTGGTTCTGTTCGCGGTGATCGCTCCCCTAAAGGGGCCGCTTGGGGGGCGTTAAGGGGTTTCACCCTCTAACGGCACGCTTTTAAGAATAAATATTAATTTTCTCAAATTATCGTCATTTTGTGGAACCACGGGTCCCGTGACCACGCGGTCGGTTCCTGTAAGTTAAATTGATCCCGTAAGAGGTGTTTGCACCTCTCACGGGGCCGTTTGGGAGGTGCTTTTGGTTTTTGCCCTTAAACGACATGTTTGGTAAGAAAATCTGAACAGTCATGGCATGGGAACACTAGAACAGTGATCTGAGCGATCTTTGGAGTTTTTTCTGGACTGTCTTTGGACTAGCGAAGCCACGTAGTCTCCCATGAGTGAATCCCTAGATTTTTACAACTATAGCAAGTGTTACCATTAATAATTTTAGATGGTGGAGTTTGATTTTGTTGAATAGAGTGAGCAGTAATGTTTGAAAGGGATTAATTTCAAGGTGCATGGAACTCAACATTATAAGGTGGCCTCACAGGAAGATTAAGAGTTTGACAAGCTCAAATGACAAGGTTGTGAGCTCAAAAAAGGGTTGTCAAGCTCTTAGGTTTAAAAATATCTATAATTAGGTTTAAAAACATGTCGTTAGAGGGCGAAAATCCAAAGCATTATCCCGTACTCCTTCTAACATACTATCCAACAACAAGCCAACAACCAATAATTATCCAACATCCAAACCAAACAAAACCAATAATTATCCAGTACTCCTTCTAACATACTATCCAACAACAAGCCAACAACCAATAATTATCCAACACCCAAACCAAATAAAACCATTAATTATCTCATACATCTAAATATTCGACTGAGCATAACATATTATCGAAAGTTAACTTACATAAATCATATTAAACATTCGTAAAAGTAAATAAACATTCATACATCAAAGTAAAGCGCTAATACACTGTCAATATCAAAATAGGATACAAATTGACAAGGTTTACATAATATTTTGATACTCAATCTTCCTCTAAATCAACTAAAAGATCCTTCAAATTAGGGTTGTCATCAAGAGCTGACTGGAACTCTTTTGGAGCCTTCAATGCATCCACTTCAGTAGTCATACCCTTTGGTGCATGCACAACAATAGACCAATTTCCATCATTTATGCACTTGGAGTAGAATACCTTCTTTACATTCTGAAAGGGACAAATAAAAGGCTTGTCGACTATGAGATCTTTACTCTTCAGCTTTGATAAATCTATCATAATAAGTTTGGAGTCAGGATCAGCTTTGAAAGCATTCGAAGTATCCTCCACCTTTACCCAATCACAATAGAATACGGTTTCTGTGAAATCTAAGTAATCAAGTTCTAGGATTTACTGGACTATCCCATAATAGGTTAGCACCGTATTCTTTGGATTTTTATCGCTTCTGCTAGCGATACAGGTGGTCAAGGCAGAAATTGATATTCCACTATTTTGCGTCAAAATTTTTTCCTCATATGGATATGAAATGAAATCAAAACCATTGGTGCGAAATTTCTTAAACTCTTTCGCACGAAAATTAGGGCCTTTTGCTAGACGTGCAAGCCTGGAAGAGACATCACCTCTTTTTAGAAGATGTATTTATTAATGAATTTGTATTAATGCATTTTTTAATAACACACGAATAAATAACTGCACACATAAGATGTGAAGTTTACCTCTTTTGATACCCATGCCCTAAAATTAGTTGTCGTGCAATTTCTCCTTTGATTTTGAGCAATTTCATTCTCGTACTTCCTATGGGTAAATTGTAGAGTTTAGATCATAAAATATAAAATACATATAATCAAAAAAGAAGAATTCAATAGATACTCACTCTCTCCATTCTTTGACTTCATCTTGCGATTCGAAGACATAACGAGCTGCTTGTTCGTATTGTATATTTGTGAGTTTCAACTCCTTAGGGTTCCCAAATGGTACTTCATGCTCAAACTCGTCAGGTTTCTAAGGACATTGTACGTCACATTTAGAATGTCGTATATCGCTACAAGTTTGTTGAAGAATTGGGAAGCTATCATCTACAATCGACGATCCGAATTTCAAGTCATCTTCAACAATCATGCCCAACAAGGACGACTTTGGTAAATATGGTCAAGTTCCATTTACATTTTACATTAAAAGTGTTGGGATGTTTTTATGAAAAGAAAAATTATTTTTAAATGATTTTAATCATAAATATTTTTTGGATAAATACTCCTGATATCGTAAATAATTTTAGTTTTTAAGGATTCCAAGTTATTTAATATTTTAAAGTTTCTTAATGAGGATCAGTGACGGTTGTTTGAACGATGTCACATCTCGTTCGAATGAGATGGAGTTATCGCTCGAACGACGTCGTGTTCCGTTCGAACGCCAGGTCTTTTTACCTGACACTGCACCGCCTTAAATGTTTTTATAAATAAGGTGTCAGGCTTCTGTATTTTGTGTGGAGAAAACACTAGTTTTACACAGAATACGTTTTTGGTGTTTTTGTTTATTCCCCATCACTTTTGAGGGTTCAAAATTTGTTTTTTACAATTCACAAAATCCCAGACTTTTTGTGTGAGTTGTTTATGGAACCCAAAAGGATAGTTTTGCTGGGAGTTTTGCTATTGAATCATAGGTTCCTTGGAAAGGTACTGGGCTGACCATAGGTGCCACTTGCGAGAGGTACTGGGCTGATTCAATATTTGGAGGGTGATCTAAAAAACCGAGAGCTGCGAGCTATTGCGGAAGGAGATCCTATAAAGATTCAGCACTGCGTGTCATAGGGAGTGCTGCGGTGTTCCTGGGTGACGATGACGAACCAACACCTACGGTTATTTCATAAGTCAAAGTGTATTTTTACTGTAATTCGATTGTAACCGTTGTTTTACAAATTATAGTGAAAATACAAGGTTTTGCCCTGAGGGATTTTTTTCCTGAATACTGCTTTGCACCTTTATTGATGTTTATTTGACACGCACACACACATGGCTGGTTTGTGTTTAAAAGGGATGATTTAATTGGAATGTGGTTTGAGCATATTTTGACATCCAATTGAATAAGTTTAAATGGGAAATTGCGAATCTATTTGAATTCAATATCGCATAATGCACTTTCAAGGTTCCTCAATCACTCCTCCTCTACGAGGATTGAACGTTCTCACCTCTTGTTCTAGTATATATTCCCTAGAGTATAACGGTGATTCCATAGTAACATATTTTTCAGCAATTGACCCTCCAATATACCGTGTATTCTTTACGTAATCTTTAAAAGTTTTCATCAAGCGCTCAAAAGGATACATCCAACGATACCTAACGGGACCACATAATAAGGCTTCATCGCATAAATGCACTAGCAATTGGATGCTGATATCGAAGAATGACGTAGGAAAATATTTCTCTAATACACAAACTGCCTCGGCTAAACTTGATTTTGCAGCTCTAATATGCCTTCTATTTACCACTTTTGCAAAAACTAGGGTAAACACACAACCAGTTGGAGTCTTCAAGTTGAACAACGTGTCTAAGAGGATCTTTTTCTCACTGGTAATCAAAGTGAAAGCAGCCAGAGGGGTAAAATTCTTCCTATTCTAGGATGATTTTTTAACCAGAGTTTCTTCTTTAGCTTCATATCCTGTAGATGTCGATGTGCCCGCTGTCCATCTTTGGAATGAGATCCACCCACACATGTTCCTATCAGATGTTATACAACATTCTTCTCTGTGTGCATCACGTTAATTACATGCCTTATATGATGATCTTTCTAATACGACAAATAAAAAAATATTGATCGCATGGACCATGGTTTTTCTTTAGTAGGGTCGTTAGGATCTCCCCGAGATTTACGCTTCAGGTTTTAAAACTTGGGTTGTTTTCCTACGTACCTATTCCCCGCAGTCACAGCGCCGCTTTCTCCTCGATCTGCTGACCAAAAAGCCGAGCAAGTTACATCCGATGCTCGTGACCAATAGGATAAAAGTTAGACTTGTCATTCCTGAAAGGGTGACTAGTCGGCAGAAATCTACGATGACCCATGTAACTCATCTTACTACTATGTTGTAGCCAAATGGATTCAGTATCCTCCCCACATATGGGACATCCATAATAACCATGAACATTACAACCGGACAAGGTCCCATAAACAGGAAGGTCGTGGATTGCCCGCATCACCATTACTTTAAGTGTGAACTCTTCACCCTTGTGAGAGTCGAACGACATCACGCCTTTATCCCATAACTCTTTAATCTCTTCGATTAACGGGGCTAAAAATATATCAATATCATCACCCAAAGCCTTCGGCCCGAGTATCAATAAAGATAATAATATGAACTCCTTTCTCATGCACAGCGTCGGAGGGAGACTTAAAGGCGCCATTAGAATTGGTCAATAACTTTGATTAGTACTTAAATTATCGAAAGGGTTAAACACATGAGTTAAGATTGCAAGATGAATATTGCATGGTTATTTTTCAAATTCATGGTGTTGTGCATTTGAAAGTTGCTAGACGAGTGAATCAACTGGATGACGCATCATATTCCCACCCACCTCGCATAGAGTGTGCCATGTCATGGCCTCCACTATCCGCGATACACTAACAAATCATTTTAACCATGGCCCAAGTGCAAAATACTTCAAACCTTTTGTGGGACTTGCGAGCTCTTTTGATATTTTGCAGGTTTATCATTTACTTTCTCACAAATGACATATCCAGGCTCACTGCATACTGGACATTCATCCTTCTCTCCGTGTTCGTTGCGATACAATATGCAATCATACTTACATGCATGAATAGATTTGTATTTGAATCATAAACCCTTAAAGCTCTTCTTCATGGTAGGATAATTGTCTGGTAACGTGTTCTATTTTGGGAGAATTTCTTTAACCCACTTAAGAATTCCGATTACGCTGTTCCCAGACAAGCCAAATTGACTCTTAAACTTATAAAAACTAATCAATTCATATAATACCAAATGATCTTCATCGCAATATTTATACAACGGTCTAGCCGCACCGACTTTCAACCGTATATATTCTCGGTCTCCTGGTAGTTCAGTATCAAATTGTTCATTGTACGCATTATCTGTCTCCATAGGTTAGTGGTTTTGGTCGTAGTGAACTCCGTAAGCATCGTCAATTAGGTCGATTAATAGGCGATGTGTTGGCGAATCATTTACCACTTCCCCTCATTTGTGTTCTGTTTCGTGGTCGGTTATCGGTAATTCTTTGGGAACATAAGGTACATGTTTTTCACCATGGTATGTCCACTTGTTATAATCTTGACAAATTCCCCAGATTATTAAATGTAACTTAACAGCTTCTAAATATTTATATTTTCCGTTTGTACAATGGGTGCATGGACATGAAATCTTCTCACTTTAAGGTTCTTAAAAGCCTATCTAATAAATTCTTGAACGCCTTTAACATAACTATTAGCTATTCGGTCCCCATTCACTCTTTGTATTGTGGAAAATTCATTTAATAATCTTCAAATTGCTGTCATGTGTTAACATGATATAATAAATATCACGTTGCATAGTAAAGCACTAATATAATATTAAAGCAAAGCACTAATATAGTCAACAACGCACCAATCAATCAAACTATGCAATAACTTAAATACAAGAACACGTCAATCAACGATACTACAAAACCACTTAAACTCAAATTAAATAAATTTGTCTATTGTTATTATTACAACATAAGAAAAATGTTTCTACATCTTCATCAAGCGATAAACTAGCCAAGTGGTAACAGAGTCTACATAATTTTTCAAAAATTACCTTCTTCACTATTAACGTGCGTTGGAACAGTTTCATAACCCTCATATACTATATCAACCATGATCTTACACTTACCCTCCTACAAAGGTCGATAATGTACTAAAGTTCCTACGACAGTGGACATGAGCGTGCAGATGCCAATAACAAATTTATCGCTCAGGTCCCATTTATAGTATTTCTCGCTATAGTCACCGTGGGTTGTTGACGATGATCTATGACCTGTGCCATGCTGAGGCACTGAGAAATGTAAAGTTGAAGGAGGAACCATAATGTGTGTGGGGAATAGAGAATGAGAAAATTTTTGAGGAATCCCTGCCATCTGTGGAGGGAAACCGTGATGCATTGGGGGCTTCAGGGGCATACGAACAGTTAAAAGGGACACAATCTGTGAAATTTTATCATTCACACCTCCCAATTCATTTCGAAGCCCCACTATATCCCCTTCAGTCCTAGATTGACGATCATCGTTGGATGCAAAACGCTCATCCATGAGAGGTGCGGTGTGTTTGAATCTTATTTTTGACATATGCGACCCCAAACCTCTCGTCCTCCCTTTGTGGTCCTTCCCAAAGGTGTGTGCGATGACATCATTGTCAATATCCTCGATCGAGCTTGAATCTGAATGACTATTGATAAACTCTATTGATTCTAGAGTTTTGGCCAAGTGAGGAGGGAATTTATTATCTTTGTCTCATCTAGCATGTATGTACAAGTTGGACCTATTCGGTATCTTTCCTTCATTCGGGCTACCTTTTGTAACGGTCCACTCATTATTAAAATCTTCATAAGATTTTGATCCAAGTCGATGATATCAGTTTTTTTGGCCCTATTCTACTTGTTTTTCTCCTTTTACATCATTTTGGAGTCCTTTGCCTTATTCTCCAAAAAAGCATTCCATTGAGAGACTGGCATCTCAACGATCGAAGGGGCTTTTTCTTTGAGCGCCAAAATGTCGGAGCTTGATGCTCCCTTAGGGAAATGCTTCTGCCTAAGGTTTCTTCGATATCTTCGGAGTTGTTCAGCAACCCAAGAAAGCGCCTTATTTTTTGAGTTGGTGGAAAATGAAAACCGTTTGCTGAGTTGCTCGTAGATGTCATCTTTAAGAGCTTTATCTACGAGGTTCCAATTATCGGCTCCTCCCACTCCCACATTCATTTTTGCCTATGACAAACACCGGGCTTTAAACTATTAAACGTGATTCTTATCCCCCTTGGGGTTATTTCCCAAAAGAGAGAACCCAATGGAGTTCTTCTCAACTAGCCTGGCAGTTTCAGGAGCATTGGGCGTGTCTGTTGGATTAGTGGGAGGAGTACCTTGCCTACTGTAACTCGGAGTAGGGGAGTGAGAAGTTTGTGGAGAAGGGGTACCGTGAACAGTTGGTGGAGTTGAGTATTCTCCTTGTGGTTGTTGGTTGTTGTTGGTTAGAGCATTGGTTCCATTACCGCCCGACATTATCTACAAAAATAATAAAAGTTAAATGTGTATCGATAATATTAGATGCATAACTTCAAAGTTCAATATGAGAATATAAATAATAAAATAAATTTTTTGACCATATATTATAATCTACCTATTCATGGTAAGACTTTAACAAAAGTTCAATGCTCTTTGTACGTAATTCTATCCATAATGGGTGAATTTTTTTTGGCCTTCTCTAACAGCGTAAGCAAGGTCAATTCTCTATCGGATTCATCCTAACATTGTAACAGGGAAAACAGAATATGATCTTCCTATTCTCATACTAATAAATTGTTTGATCTTCCTATTCTCATACTAATAAATCGGAGTACCCATTTTATGAGGATCATTAATGAAAGAGGCACGAGTGCAGACCAATTGTCACCTTTCATACTCTTGTTGCCATCGATTATCACCGTGACTCATTTTTCTTGAGAATAATGAGCGTGGGCGTGAATATGATTCCTATAAATAAGGGCTCTAATGACTCATTAACTAGTTATTGTGTACGAGGGCGTGGATATGGTTCCTATAAATAATGGCTTCGATGAATCATCAACCGTTAATTTATTATGTTTTGAATTCCTACTTTTGTCATTTAACCTACCAATCCCTAAAATGAACCCTTATGTTTGTTATTTTTTTAATGGTCCAGTATTTTTTTAATGCGGAGGTATTTTTTTTATATTTCAGCCCCGAACTTAAACCAACAATATCCATAAAATTATAATTTGCCCTAGTTTAAAAATTAAATCAACAATATCTATTAAATTAAAATTTGCCCAAGTTTGAAACTTAAACCAACATTAATCATATATATATATATATATATATATTTTTTTTTTTCTAGAATACAAGCAAAATACACAATGATAATTTATACACACCTACGTACACAATACACACACGTATACATGCACACACATAGAAATACACACACGTATACACACACACACACACATATACACATACACACAGAAATACACACACACACAATGAAATAAATAACAAGGGTTTGGACATACACACACGCAATGAAATAATTAATAAGGGTATGGGATTATAGACACACGTATACTCACACACATAGAGAAATACGCATATACACACACACACACACACACATACACATAAATACACACAAGTGAGGACACACAGAAATACACACATATACACACACACACACACACATAAATACACACAGAAATAACAATTAAAAAAACTGTTTGGATTACTTTTAGAAATTGGAAATGAAATCGCCGGAGAGAGAGGGAGGGAAAATTGTTTTCGTTCTGGTTTTTTTAAGTATAAAGACCATGGTCATGGCATTGGGTCATTACCCCATGACATGACCCCTTTATTTTTAACACGTCAGCGTGGAAACAAGTCTACGGTGACGGTTAAAAGCCGTGACCCAATCCTCAGAATGGTCACGGTCCTAAGCCGTGACTATAGTGGTGTGTATTTGGGTCCCTGGTCCCGGTCATAAGCCATGACCCCATCCATGACCACACTTGGCAGGAAACTTGGCGCCATAATGGTCACGGCTGGGTCAAGGTTGTGAGCCTTGACCCATGAGAGTCACGATTAAAGGAGACCACCTACAAGTCGATCCATGACCACACTGTGTCTTGGAATTGGTCACGCTCATTTTGCATGTAGTCATGGATTTTGGCCATGACCATCCAGTCACGACTCTTGGCCGTGACCCCATTTTCGTGACCATTTCCAATTTTAGTGTAGTGGGAGAAGGATATCAAAATATGAAAAAATATATTAACCCATCCCCATGTTTTCACAAGAATTCAACCCATCGTTGAAAACAAAAATTAGTCAAGCATAATGAAAAAGGTTAATTTTATAAAGGTTCATGTAAATTAAGACCTAAAGCTAACATACGAAAGTTAGGAAAGTCAATAAGATCAACAAAATATGCTAGACGAAATATGTGCACACCCTCCTTTAAAAATATTTTTTTTCTTTCCTTATTCATTGAGATTATGCATTTTGCATAGATATTTATTTTTCTTTTTTTCTCAGTTGTACATAAAAATAAGTTTCTTTTCAATGGATCTTTCACCACACTTTAGGCAACATTTCCCGTTGCTCCTTCATCAATTTTAACATACACACTCACATGCAATGGTTCTTACGAGAACAATTTCAAAAATCTTGAAAAAAATATGTGACCCGATTAAGTACAAATACATGCAATGAAAACGTTGCAAAAAAATTGAGGATACACCCTAATTCAATTCGTGTAAGTGTGTACGATATGGAAATGTCTACTACATATGCAACATGTGTCGTTCTTGATGAACTCCTAAAAATGCTAAGGAAAACACAAGTAAACTCGTTACATCCTCCTAAATTTCTAAACAAGAATTTGGGTTTGAGTTAGAATGATGTGTTCCCAAAATTTTCAATTATCCCCAAAACACTAGCTATTCATAAAAAATGTAAATCTTTTTTTCATTTTCATATATTTTTCAAAAAAAAAATATTTTTGGTTTTTTCATTTTTTTAAAACCAAAACAAACAAACAAAAAAACACAAACGAGACAAAATAAAATATAATTCATATAGTACACATATAGGTAGGATATAAATATGATGTAATCAATGAAAAGCACAAAAAATTCTAACGTAGAAAAATAAATGGCTAACATGGCGTCAGGATTGTGACAAGTTACCTCATCCTTGTTCCTCTTTCTCATATGTCGAGACCTCCTCTTAACTCCACCCACTTGGGAAGGAGGTGACTTCTTTAACTCACTCATTAGTTGTTGCGAAGTCTTAACTAGGTATTCTGTGAGCTCGTGTAGATTTTCTATAGTTTCAAAATTCGAATTAGGAGATTTACATATGTCCTCCTCTAGTAAAAAATAATACTCCTTAAGGTGACCTTTGGTCTTACAATATGTAAAAAATATTGTTGAGGGATACTCACCTTCATAGACTTAGGGATATATCTAGGTGGGGGACTAGATGGTGTTAATTTGGGACCTTTGACAATGTTAACCTCGACTTTCAGGATAGATTCTAAAGTCTTGTCATAGACAATGTGAGTCTTATCTTTAGAGGATCTAGTCGGTGATCAATACACCATTTGGTTTGGGTTGTCATGATCAAGGACGGTGATAAAAAGGAGTTGTTAATGTCAAGGACCATGATAAGTCTGTGTGAGACAACTCCCCATGTCACGATCCTTTTTACACCAAGGATATCACCCACAAACTGGGGTACACAAGACTTATCACGGTTAGCGACCGTGACAACACAATAATTATCACGATCCTTGATCGTTACACGACCAAAATTATACATGCGCATGGTTGACTTTGTTTTGTGCACAATTGTATGCATTACTGAATTGTATGCAGCTGTACGAACAATCCAAATTAAGGTCGTGCGCACGACCCTTAATTTTGTCTAGTTTTGACATGGTCCTTGATCGTGATAACTCCTTTTTGTCATGGTCAAGAACCGTGACAAAACTTTGGAACATAAAAAAAATTGGGCAGTAGCTCTTGCCAACAGTAAACCTGTGTAAAAAAACTCATGTTTTTGTTCAAACCAATATCGGCACAATCAACAATATAATACGACATAGAAATGAAATCAAAACCAAAATATTAAAATTCCATATATGAAACCAAATTAACGTTCCAAGTTAATCTAATCAAAACATCACAAGTTTTAATTACATCAACCAAGTTTATCAATGTAACACCCCCAAAACTTAATAAGGCTTGAGGAGAAAATTTGGTCAAGCATTGTACGCTCCCAATATGTCGTCAATTGGTTGGACACTGGCTTACTAGTCTAACCATAATACCTCATCCTCTTTCCCCACCATAATATTAATAACTTGGACCTCATACCTAAAATCTTTAAGTGAACGGTTATGCACCACAATACTCGGAGTGATACTCGTGTCCTTCACTCCTTTGGCGATTTAGTCGCCTCCACGCATGTCTAGGATATGCTCTCTCCCCAGCTGGGTCAAATGAGGTCAAGATAGTTGGGTTAGGGGCAGAGTCTCGTACAGGGACGATGAGTGATCAATGTCAAATATAATATTTTATTACCCCTTTTCTGTGTAATATTGCGGCCCCATGCTCATTAAATCACATTAGTTAAACTAATTTAATATTTAACATTGATATTCATGACTAATTGCTTGTACAAGGTTTATCTGAGTATTTACATAGTTTTGGAAGCTAATGGTAAAGTGTAGAAACATTCTGGGAAAGTAAAATACACAATTACATTTTCAAGGGAAAAATGGGTATTTTGTAAAGGTAGTACCGGACTCTGACTCAGCATGAATATTATTGGCCTTGAAATAAGGAACGTTTGGGTTCAAATGATGCGTCAGTTCAATCTCAAACAAAGAGTTATGAAGAGCCAAAGTTTGAAATCGAAAAAGTCAAAAGTCAAAGCTTTGGGTCAATGCAAAATTCAAACCATATTACTCAAAATCCGTTGTAAATATTTTGGATTCAAAATGAGGAACACCTCGATTCAAACGTGGCATTAATCCGAGGTTATAGGTGGAATTTACAAGCTTTGAGGTTTAAATTGAAAATTTTGAAATCTGGTTTAAATTAAGGGTTATATATTAATGGAGGTGTTATTATTAATGAATGTATGGCTGGTTTGATGGTTAAAGGAAGGAAGGAAGAGGGGGATGTTTTTGGTTTCGACTCTCCCCAGTCCCATTTCATTTTAAGAAGCAACAACGATGCCATGTGGCAGAGCCAGATTGCACCACGTGGCAACCCCCCATATTACACCAAATCTCGCCTCGTGGGAGGACAATATCGTGACACATGGAGCCCAGATCTTTCCATGTGGTAGGACCAGATTGTAACATATGGAAACCCAGATCGTACCTTGTGGAAGCTCCCAGATTAAGCCATGTAGCAACTTCATATCATGTCATATAGCAACGCCAAATTGTGACATATGTCAGGTCTTGTCCTTATGCATTTGCATACATCATGTTCATTTTCCATAATTACATATTATCACCAAGCTTATATATATATATATAAAATTTAAAAAATATATAAAAATAAAAAAAATGGAAAAATGGAAAAATCCATATTTTCTTTCTTTCTTCTTTTTAGGCTTTTTTCCGAATTTTTTTTTCAAGATTTAACTCTCTAGTTACCACATTCTTTTAAAATAAAGAAATGACACATATCTAAGAGTTTACTTTCCATAATAAATCTTTAGTTCATTTACCATCATCATTATGCTTTATAATTCATATGATTCACGTATTGACACCTTATGCACAACACAAATATTACTTGTGTAATTGTTAAAAGATAAAGGACCGGGTAAATTTGAAGATGCATAAGTATACTTACCATATCAGCTTTGTGTTGTCTATCCTATTCTTAGTGATGTATACACTTATTCATTATTTTTTGAAAAATATTTTAATTCGTTGGTAATCTCAATATTCTTGTTTTTAGTGTTGACTAAAGTATGGTGATATGATGTTTTTAAAATAAAATTTTAATAGTTATGCTTTACCCTCACTTTTGATCAAATGTAATTCATTTACATCATTACATACACTTCACCAAAACCTTGAGAATTCATTAAAAAAAATGCAAAGTGTAATAGGGATTAAACAAAAACAAAAGAAAAGAGGAAAGTAAAAAAAACAAGAAAAGAACAGAAAAATAGAAACAATGAATTAAAAAATTGAATAGAATTCCAAAGATACAAAAGAAAAAGAAATGACTCTTTAAGTTCACTATTTTTCAAATAAATAAAAATCATTTTAAGATATTGTGTGAGAGAAAGATTTATAATTTCTTCGTATTTTTTTTATTTGGCATATTTCGTTACACCTCCACATCATCATGTACATTCTTAAGAGCTTCAATCGAAAACAAGTTAGTGAGTGAATGCAATAATAAAAAATCAAAGATTTGAGATTGTCACTACAATCATCAGAGAAGCTATATGAGTTTGATTTTATGTAATCATTATGTTCATGGGTATTTTGGGAGTGTTTGAAAACATTAAATATTTTTTAAAATTTTTTAATGAAAAACTTATTTTTTTAGGCAGCTCATTAGAACGAGGTACGACATGCCATTCTATTGAGGTTTATTATCTCGTTCGATATCAATTGTTCGAACGAATCTTCTAATGACCTAATTTCCTCATTGCTCTGGAATGTTGTTTGATCTCTCGTTCGATGTTTTTTCAATTGACTCTGCATAAGTCATTTGGACGAGGTCTAATTTGTTCGAATGAGCCTGCGAAAAATTAATTTTTGCTTAGTTTCAAAAGCAATATTTTCTAGTCTATCTCCTGGAGATATTTCTCCGTATTTAAAGAGATAAAAACTTCCACTTCCTGGCAATCCTTTTACACATATTTTTATGATCAAACAATTTGATTTTTTAAATCAAAAGCCCTTGGACGTTTTGTGATCCCTTTAGCAAACCTTGAAGAATACATCTCTTGTTCTAATCCCTATAGAGTTGATTCTTCACTGCTGAAGATAGGAAAAGAGTTTCCTGAGGCTGATTGGTGGACACCGAGGGGAGTGGAGCCTGTAATGAAGCGTCGCAAGATCTGCCTCGCTTTATTTTATCAACAAGAAAGGAAACATAACTGCAATACTTAATGGAGTATAAGTTTGTAAGTCTATTTGTGTCATTCTGTAATACCTTAGTTGTAATAGTGCTGAAAAATGTTTTTTACGAAAATATCTTTTCAGAACATTATGTGTTTTGGTTTGTTTGATTCAATTTAACTTCAATATCGTAAATGCTTAGTTTCACCTAATTAATCAAGATAAAATAGGACTAAAATTTAATTTGGCTTGCTTGTAACATAATCTATGATTTTAATATTTGACCATATAACTAGATCACTCTAAATGCATTTTTAAATGGGTATCAAAGTTTGTTTCTATAAGTTATTTAGATGAATCATGGTGGTTATATGGAGAATTCGTATAATAGGACCACCTTTGTTTGATGCCACAAATTATGCCCATTGGAAAGCTCGAATCAGATCATCTCTAAAATCGATGGATGAGCGTATTTGGCTTACTTTTGAAGGGGTGGACTGCTCTTATTGTGACTAATGAAAATGTCATTCGTCTCAAGCCAATCACAAATTATACTTAAGATGATTTGAGAGTGAGTAATTTTAAATCTCATAGTTTTAATGCTATTTTTAGTGTTGTCACACCCGATAAAATTTTATCATATCATGACGTTTACCCCGTCTAAAAAATCTTAGGATATCCTCCAGCTGACACACGAGAGTACCAATCTTGTCGAAGATTCAAATATTCAAATTCTCACCACACAATTTAAAACTATATGCATGTTTGAAAATCAAAATTTTGATGAATTTTATACTTGCATGTTTGATATTGTAAATTCTTGTTTTAACCTGGCTGAGAAAATTCTAGAAATGATAGTTTTTTAGAAAATTTTGAGGCGTCTCCCTTCTCATTTTAGTGCGAAGGTTATCGTCCATAACTCTTTGAGAATTTTTGTCAAAATTAGGCTAGAAGAGCTCGTGGGTGATCTCCAGACTTACGAATTAAACATGTTTCCCGAAACTGAAAAGAAAAAGGTAAAAGGAATAGCTTTAAAAGCTAAATGAAAAAGGAGGTTTCCGAATCTGTTCTAGATGATCTTACCCTATTTACGAAAAAATTCAAAAACTTAAATTTAAAAATCAAATTCATCCATGTTGGAAAATAAAAGTTTTGAGAAAAATAAAAATTACAAAGCAGGTAAGAACTTTTTTGAGAATGATAAAAGAAAGCTAGAGGTGAGTTTTATAAGAAAGATGAATCAAAGAAGTGTTATGAGTGTGAGGAAAATGGTCACAAATCCTATGAGGGTCCCACTAGGCTTTAAGGATAGGGAAAAGGTAAAGCCACTTATAATACCACTCTAAGCGATAGTGATTTTGAGTCAGTAGATTCCAAGGATGAATAACCAAATGGACGTAACTTCACCGCGTTCGTGGCTAGTCACATTAATAATTAAAGTACATCTCACACCGATGAAGATGTATCTAAACGTGATAACCACGATAATCAGTCGAATGATTCCATAGAGTTTGAGGGTGATATTTTGAGTGAGGGATAACGTGGTCTTTAGTATGCATACTCCGAACTTTACATTGAGACATTAAAAAACAAAAAGCAAAATAAAAATTGACTCTTAGGATTTTTTTTAGAAAAGGAGTTGAAAATTTTGAGAGAGAGTGATACGTTGGTTTGAATCTCTTTGAGGTAGCAACTTATTTTGGTGGGTATGGAAAAGATGGACCTAAACAACAAAGTGGCTAGTCTTACGAGATATCTTCAAGTTTCATTATATACTCATAAGAAACTTAAAGCCTATGTTTCCCAGCTCGAGAAAGTTATCAAACGTGCTCGGGAGGTCGAAGCCACCTTAGAGGACACATATAAGAAAGTTGGAAAGATTTTCCTCGATCATGCTTTAGATTTTAAAGAGAGGCACGCCATGGGTTATAAGGGTGCATCCACTTCCAATACCGTACCCGAACCAATTGCTAAGTTTGTGTTAGATCCATAATGGCCTCCCCGTAACTTACTAGGGAGAAATTGTCCTAGGATTTTTGACCAAGCTCGACCCAAACAAATCTATGTTTGTATCTTTTGAAAACTAAGAGTTCACCTTAATGAGATAAGCTAGGAAGAATCTCCCACACACATGATCCCACACACCGCTATATCAACCTCACTAGCCTTAGAGAGCAAGTTAAGTTTTTACTCACTACTTCTAAATGTTTAATTAAATAATTTCAATGGATGTATTTGCCTCATGAGAAATCTTCCAACATAATGACTAATGCCAACAATGATAAGGGCAAGCAAAAAGTTACCATCTCTTGGGTACCTAAAAGTGACAAAAAATCCCTTTTTGCCATTTTGCTCTTAAGGTTCAAGATACTTCTCAATGGTATTTTAATAGCGGGTGCTCTATGCACATAACTAGTGACAAGTCACATTTTACCAACCTTGTGGATCACAAGAAAGTAAAAGTCACCTTTAGGGATGGGAATAGGTTTATCATATTAGTAGGGGTTAGCCTGGGTCGGGTCGGTTTGGTCCCACTACGAAACCAGAATCGGAACCAGAGCCAAACCTGATCTGGTCCATGGTTTTGAAATCAGAACCAAACTGATACCCTAATGTAACCAAACCGAATCTAACCACCGGTTCTCGATTTGGTTCAAGTTGGTTCACAATTATGGTTCATTGTCCTCGTTTGAATGTATATTTTGTGGTTTTGGTTCACAGTTCTAGTTCATGATTTTGCATTATTTTTGCAATTAATTATACTTTGCTCAAATCATTTTCTAGTAAATAAAAAAACTTAAAAGTTGGAAAATATTAATTATCCATGGTCATAACATCTTCACCAAATCATTAAATGTTAACCTTCTTTATTTTTCTCATTTAACATATTTCATTCAATTAATTTATTTATAAAAAAAATCACGCACACTCACTATTCGGCGAAAACTAATTATTTAATTTCATTACATCATAACTAAAACAACAAATATAAATAAAAATGGAAGCATTTTCCAGTAGCATTATATATGTCTAACATAAAATAATAAAATATCCAATCAAGTATTCGGGTCGGTTCTCGAGTTCGTTTTCAAGGTTGATTCTCCGATTTGGTTCCATGGGTTTTGTTCGATCGGTTAGATTCTTGATTTGGTTGGATTTGGTTTTGGTATAAAACCAAGAATCGACCCGAACACTTCGGTTCTCAATTTTTTAAAAATAGGACCAACCCATTGAGAAAAAAAACCTAACCAACCTAACCCATTAAGGTTGGTTTGGTTTGGTTCTTAGGGTTGCCGATTCTGATGCAGAACCCTACATATTAGGAGATACGTGGAGATTTTTGAATTTACTAAGCTAGACAATGTGTTGTATGTTGAAGGATTGAAAGCTAACATAACAAGTATAATCTAACTTTGAGATGCTAACTTTGCGATAAAGTTTGACCCGTCGGAGTGTAATATTTTTTATCAATCCGGTAAAATTTTGTTACAAGGTATGAGGACTACCAAAAATTTCTACCATATCATTGTAAAGTCCTGTTTAGTATGCAATAGTGCTACGGTCTCCACTACGATCCTTTGGCATCAACGACTAGGTTGCATCAATTTTAGAGATCTTATGAGGTTAGTCAAGAAAGACCTAGTTCGTGGCTCACAACCACTTGAAAAATCAATTTCCTTGGTTTGTTTTCCTTGCCAAAAAGGAAAATAAATCAAGAGTCCCCATATGAAGTTGCATATTATTCCCACCTCACATGTGTTAGAGCTAATACACATGGATCTTATCGGTCTAATGTGCACCAAGACCATTGGTGGTATGAAGTACATTTTGGTGATGGTTGATGACTTTTAGAGATACTCCATTATTGGATTTCTTAGGGAAAAGTCCGATGTTTGTGAGTTCCTTACAAATGAGTGCCGCGCACTTTAAAATCAACACAATGTTTCCATTAATAGATTGAGAAGTGAAAATGGCACAGAGTTTATCGATACTGATGTTGGTGCATATTATGATGGTATATGAAACAAACACAAGTTTTCGATGGTAGGAATGCATCAACAGATTATTGAGAGGAAAAATGGGACTATTCAAGAGATGGGGAGATCCATGATTCTTGGTAGAAATGTGCCTAGACGATTTTGGTTAGAGACGATTAACACTGCATGCCACACAGTGAATATGGTTTATCTTCTTCCAAATACATTTCACACTCAACATGAGAAGTGGACCAGTAAGAAACCCAAACCATCATATTTCCTAGTTATTGGGAGTCCTTGCTATATCCTTAGTGATAAAGAGCATATAGGTGAATTCAACTCTAGAAACAATGAGGGAATATTGTTAGGATATTCATCGATTAATCGAGACTATAGTGTGTATAATATTAAAATATCTAAGGTCAAGGAATCAATAAACATGACGATTAGAGATGATGCACTAATTACCTTTATTGATTGTGATCTTATGTGTGAGAATAATGCACCCCACGGTGACGATCCTATTATTCCCCACACCACTACAGTGGACCCGAATCTTGAAAAATAGGATCCAACCTCTTGGGTTCGAAATAGTCATTACCCTATTGACATACTTGGTGATCCCACATTCGGTATTAAGACTCACCCTCAACTAGATAATGTAAGTAGCTAATTTATCTACACTTCCATAGTAGATCCCAAGAATGTTAAGGAATCACTCATGGATGAGCATTGGATAAGTGTTATGGAAGATGAGTTACTTCAATTTTGAAAGAAAGATGTTTTGGAATTTGTCCCCTGACCTAGAGAGACTAATGTGATTGGTACCAAGTGGCTTAACAAAATAATATAGATGATAATGGTACCATCATAAGCAATAAGTCTAGGTTAGTCTCTCAATATTACACACAAGTTGAGGGTGTGGATTTTGACGATACATTCGCTCCTATTTCTAGAGTTGTGTCCATCTGATTACTACTCGCTACAGCATGTCATCTACGATTTAATCTTTAACAAATGGATATACAAAGTGACTTTCTCAGTGACATTCTTTAGGAGGAGGTTTACATGGAGCAACCAAAAGGTTTTGAAGACCTAGAGCACCCGAAACACATATTTTATCTAAAGAATGCATTGTATAGTTTGAAGCAAGCACCAAGTGCTTGTTACGAAAGTATAACTTATTATCTCTTAGATCGTGGATTCAAGAAAGGGGGATTTAATATGAAGTTTTTTATTTGGAGAGAGGGTGGTGATATCTTGTTGCCTAAGTCTATGTAGGCGATATAGTCTTTGGATCCACGTGTTCCCAATATGCTCACAATTTTAAGGATTACTTTCTTCCTAGGTCTCCAGGTGCATTAACTTGAGAATAGGATATTTATATATCAATCTAAATATGCTAAGGATTTAGTGAAGAAGTTTGGTTTGGACTCCGTTAAGCACTCTTGGACACCCATGAGTTCCTCAACAAAGCATAACAAAGACACTTTAGGAAAGGATGTAGGGAAAACACTCCATATGAGTATAATAGGTAGTATCCTCTACTTGATCGCTCACCATCCCGGTATCGCCTTTAGTGTTGGAGTTTGTTCACATTGCCAAGTATCCCCAAAAGAATCACACTTGTTTGCACTTAAACCTATCATCAATTACGTAACTGACACTTTTTTATGGCATTTGGTATTCCTTTTTGTGGCCATATCGAGATATTCCCCTCTCCGGCGTTTCGAGGGAAATAGGGAGGATAAAGGTCCCCCACCCCTCGCTATATCGGGTGGGGGGTGGGGGGGGGGTGATGCTTCGACCTTTGTCAGTTTTGGAGTGATGTAAAAAGATAGAATCGTCAACCTATTTTGCACAAAATAGGTAAAAGAACTTGTGGCCACCTCGAGAGAGCGGCATCAAAGACAAACTGATGCTTGCGAAACTAGTAGTTCAGAGGTTCGGGGCTAAGTTACAGAATCAGATGGTGTTAGGCACCGATACCGCCCTTTGGGTCTCTCATGGACTTATGTTACTATTTTTCTTAATTTCTACATGAAGTGTGTGTGCATGTATATACAAGTGGAGATCGGAATCGCTGGACTTACATCATGGAAAAGATGGAGTGAGGTCATCCATAGGAATGGTCCCAATATAATAATTAGAAAATATGATATGTGCGCTTATTGAGATATTGGCCTTTATGATGAAAAGATAAGATATGTTAGATAAGACACAAGTATGATATATATGGATAAAATAGAAAAAATATGAAAATAGGACTCGAGTCTCAGGTTTTAGCCCGAGATGCCTACGTACACTATAAAGGCATCAAAGTCCACGTAGTTTACATGCATGTCAAATATGGAGTTTATCCCATTGATTAAAATGGGAGTTATTATATGTATGTGTAGAAAAGATATTTTTAGTTTTGAGAAAATGTGATAATCAATCCCGTCGAAATTTATAGGTGTAACTCTTTTTTTATTGTTTTTTTTATAAAAAATATATTATGTGCACTATAACGAATAAAGGATGAGATATTAATGTGTATGATATAAAGTAAAATCTAAATTAATAATTTATTCAACTAATGCAAAAATAAAGAAATTTAAAGAGGAGAATGATGTTTGGACCTTCTTTGGAGACTTGAAGCTTGATCTTGATCCTTGATGAACTTCCTTACAAGCTGGGATGAAATTAGAATTAGAGAGAAGGATATTTTTTCTAAATTGGATATGAAAATGATGGGAATGAAAGGTGGAGAAGAATTTCACACACAAGGAAACTTCACTGATTGCAGAAGAATGTTGTAGAGATCACTGATATTTATGGTTGTGAGGTCTCTCTCGTAGTGAGTTCATGATCTCCTTACATAGGGTAAGGGGACTGCCATTTGACATTCCCTTTGTCCTACTTATCAATAGGTAACCTTAAACACACTTCCGATAGGCATGGAAATGGACCTGCTAATTAATAGACTCGTGCAAATTTTTTGGAAGAACAGTGGTAAAATACAATTCGTAAGTCCAAATCGTGCACTAAAAGACCCTTGAGAATCCTTGGGGCCACTCCCGTGTCTAGAAGTTGACTTTGGGTCAAATGGGTCTCGAAAGTGCCTATCGGTCCTTTGAACGGAAAATCGTCGGACAATGATGGATCCTTTTTCCAAACCATAAGTCCGAATCATGCACGGGGAAGATATTTGGAAAGGTTGTGTGAGTTAATTCTATGTTCTATAGAGCTTCACTAGGTTCAAAGCGTTAACTTTGTTCAAATAGGGCCCGAAAGTGCCCGATGACCTTTCAGTGTAAAACAGATCGTTCATCCTTACTGTAAGGCTGATTCGCACACGGGGTGGATCACTGGAAATGATATAAATTTACATTCAAAGATTCATTCAGTCTCATTTAAGATAAAGAGTTGACGTTGGTTAAACAAAGCCCGAAAGCACTCGGTGGCCCTTGGATTAGTTTTCAGGGGGAAATAGATCGTTCATCCAAATTGTTATTCTATTTTGCCCACAGGGAGGGACATTGGAAAGAGGTTTCAGTGACCTTCAAAGATCCATTGAGCTCTGGCTCTAATGGTGAAGTTGATTTGGGTCAAACTTGGGCCCGGGAGCTACCAGTGGCCTTTAGTTCGATTTTGGTAGTAAAATGGTCTGTTCTTCTGAACCGTTAAGATTATTCGCGTATGGGGTGGAACGTTGGAAAGAAAATTCATATCCATTTGAAGATTTATTGAGATTTTCTCTGACGATGGAGTTAATCGGAGTCTAACGGGGCCCGGGAGCGCCCGATGGCATCTAAATCGGTACTCAAAGTATGACCTGGGATTTATAGTGAACTGGGTAGGTGCTAGGGGCCTAAGAAGAGACTTAAGAGGGTCCTAAAATGTGGTGTCTATAGATCCCCTCGACGGGTGAGCTTGGAACAAGTAAAAGAAGTCGAATAGACACCACATGATGCTTGGGAAAGAGGTAAATTTTACAAACTAAAGTGACGAGGATTACCGTTTCAGAGGGTCTAAGTTGATTCTGAGAGTCTAAGGTAATGCTGGGGATGGTCGATTATGAGGGCGTAAAGTTAGAACAACTAGTTTTGAGGGTTGACGTTAATTTTGAGGAGCTTAAGTAGGGAGCGACAAATTCTGAGGGTTGAGGTTAAGTCTACGAACCTTAAGTAGGGAGCGACCAATTCTGAGGGTTGAGGTCAATTCTGAGGACCTTAAGTAGGAACGACCAATTCTGAGGGTCGAGGTTAATTCTGAGGACCTTAAGTTGGGGAGACCAATTCTGAGGGTCGAGGTCAATTTTGAGGACCTTAAGTTAGAGCGACCAATTTTAAGGGCCGAGGTTAATTCTTAGGACCTTAAGTAGGAGTGACCAATTCTAAGGGTCGAGGTCAAGTCTGAGGATCTTAAGTAGGGGAAACTAATTCTGAGGGTCGATGTGTCAATTCTGAGGACCTTAAGTAGGAGCGACCAATTCTAAGGGTCGAGGTCAATTCTAAGGACCTTAAATTGGAGCGACCAATTCTGAGGACCTTAAGTAGGAGCGACCAATTCTGAGGGTCGAGGTCAATTCTTAGGACCTTAAGTAGAGGCGACTAATTCTGAGGGTCGAGGTCAATTATGAGGACCTTAAGTAGAGGCGTGGGGAATAACTCTCTTGGAGAATTTTAAATTTACCATTTTTGAGACTCGGTCGGGGAAGAGACATCTGTCTGGGGATTATGTCTTTTTGAGAAGAACTGAAATTCTTAGTCTGTAAATTCCACTTGGGGAAATAATTGATAACTTGAGGTTTTGAGATTCCTCTGGGAATTGTGTTGGTGGGGAGAATGTTCGGTTAGGGCTTCTAGCTCTGCTTGGGGGGAAATTAGAATTTTTCTGGGAAAAAATTTAATTCTGGAATTTTGGATAGGATATTACACAGTCCTACTGAGGAAGTATTTGATGAGGTTTTGGGATTCAGTCGGAGAGTTGTGGTGGTCATTTTGGGACGTGGGTGCACTATTTTTTAGGGTTTAAGTTGGGGGTAGAATGTGGTATTAATCTGGCTGAGGATTTGGGAGCTTGAAAAATGGTTTTCTTGGTGAAGAAACATTCCAAAATTTATTTGGCAATTTTAGGAATTTTTTGAGAAAATTTTGGAATTTTCTAGCATTTTCTAGAATTTTTTGTACGAAATTTTAGGGGTACTACCGATCGGAGGGTGGAAGGGATTGCGAATCGGTAGTGGTGTGGTCTTCTGGGTTAACTTAGGAAGGGTAAGGGATAGTTGTCGATTAGTATAGGGTTCAACATCTGCTGAGGATTGACTGCGAGGGCACGCGTATAGAGGTGGACCAGTCTCTAAGGGTAACACATGTGGCGGTTGATGTTGCGCTGGGGTAGGATTGTTGAATCTCTATTGGGAATGTAAGTGACATCCAATTCTGGTTTTTTGCCTTCGAGATTTTCTTGCAGGTTCATCGTTGACCGTGGGAGCTTGGCGTTGACCATATTGCATGCGTGATGTAGTAACATTGCACCTGAAACGAGACTCAAAAAGGCCAAAAGAGATGCATATTTTGTTTGATTATCTTGATTTAATGGCTTACGTTACATGCATTTTAATTCGCTATTGAGTTTTTATTTTAAGAAATAGTAGTAAAACTGTGTTTTTTTAAAATTTTTGAATACGTTTTTTAGTAGAAGATGGCCTAAGAGGCTTGGTTAAAAAAGGGCTTTTATTTCAAGGGATTTATTTTGAGTAAAAGTATGAAGAATGATTTTTTTGGAATTTTTGAGTAGAGGAAGGCCTTGGAGGATTGGCTGGTATATGGATGAGGAGGTGGAAAGCTTGGTTGTAATTTAAAGCTTTCCATCTTTATTGGATTGTGATGAATTTGATGTGTTGAACAGACTATAATGATGTTGGTTTTACTAGAGCTGGTGCTTTGGGCCTAACTTTGAGGCTTTGCTGATAAAGGGACTCGGTAGTGGGCCCTTAACGGCCGCCATTACTGCGTGGATGTTATATCATCGCAATCTTACAGCAGTGATACTGGTAGAGAACCTGAATGATCTCGATGCATGGTAGGAAGGATATTCTGATTTTCTGAGAGGAAGCCTTGTTATGATATTCATGTGGCTGTCTAAGAGATTCTATTTGGCGGTCCCCCTAAATAACGTTGGCAACTATGTCGAATTTCTTCACTCATTATTTCATCAGCTTTGGCCCATCAATAGAGAACTGGGTAAACTGGTTTGTAGAGCATGGAGATGGATGTCTGTGTTGGTCGGAGCCAGAGTGGGGGGAGTTGCAGAACATTCTACAACTGACAGAATATCGGTATGTTCGGTTAGTTGGGTTTCGATATTTTCCCTGGTGGCTCTTATGCCAAGTCATATGGGAGCAAATTTTGCCTTCATATACCCCGAATTTCTTTCTTGTAGAGGATTTGACTGAAGGCGTGCGCCTGTGGTTGGCCTCTCTATGGGAGAACTTTCGCCCATCAACTCGTCCTTTCCAATATGTTGGCAGGGTTTGACATGTTTCTGGAGACTATATCAAATGACTATGGAAGAGGGCAGTGACTAAGATCTTAGCAGAAGAGACCGATCAGAGATGGTTTGTTTTGTTTGACACTATATAGAGCCTGGTGTAGTGGTTTTATTTAGCCTGGTCCGGGATTATCGTTCCATGGAGCTCCTTCGACATACTATCCAGACAGGGGAAGTTTGGTGGGCCTCAAGGAGCGAATGATGATGGGGTTGGGTTTTTTGACAGTTGCGGATAGGATCTTTTACGAAGCTGGTGTTTATTTGGAAGAGTTTTATGATGGATATCTATTTGGTTATGTTTTTGTTTTTTTTAGTTTGTGGGAATAATTTTGGGAAGGTTTTGTTAGTTTGTTTTTAGGGGTACTTTGTTTTGATTTGTTTTAGGACAATTTGGTCGGTGGGGGTAGTTGTTTAACTCCCTACGCTGATATTATCTGTAATCATGCTGAATTTTCCTAATTATGGAATAAGAAAGGATTTTAATTATACTGTTATTCCTCTTAATGAGTTTTACATTTGAATTATCTACACCAATTGCTAAGGCATACGAAATCCTTTTGTTCATGTAAATGATAAAATGAGCTGTCATTCTCGGAGGTAAGAAAAAAATAGCATTTTGTGAAAAAAATGGACCATTCGCATGTAAAGCGTATGAGCTTCCTACGTACCTTTGGGGGTTTTAAAAATTTTCTGAGTTTTTTTAGAGCAAAAGTTTTTTTAGAGGATCAGGACCACATAGTTCTGAGTAAAGGGAAATGAAGATTTTTTTTAGAATAGAAGGGCTATGAGAGGAGTCGTAGCGTGCCAAGATTTCGAACTAGGGGTAGAATTTCTTCAGACAGTCTAGGTTAGATAGACACGCCATCTCTTCTTTGTAAAGGTTAGTGAGCATATCGGCACCACCAAATAGGATTTTTTTTCTCAATGTAGGGGCCACTCAAGTTTGGCTGAAAATTCCCTCTAGGGTCCCAGACGGGTTCTATGATTTCTTTGAGGGATAAGTCCCCTTTTCGGATACCATGGTCCTTAACACTCCTGTTTAATGATCATTCTATCCTATGATGGTACCCCTATATATGATATAGATACTTTAGCCTTCTTTCTTCTAAGAGCAACAATTCGTCAAAACGGCTCCGATGCCAGTCTTCTTCGCTGACTTTGCTTTCAAGCATGATGCGTAATGAAGGCATCTCTAGTTCAACGAGTAGGACTGCTTCCATGTCGTATACCAGAGAGTAAGGGGCAACCCCAATAGATGCTCGGATTGAAGTACGATATCCCCAGAGGGCGTAAGGGATCCGATTAGCCCAATCTCGGTAACTCTCAATCATCTTACTGATGATTTCTTTAAGATTCTTATTGGTGACTTCAACTGAACCGTTGGTTTTTGGTCGATATGGAAAATATTTATGTCGCTGAATCCCATAGTCGTCGACCAATTTTATGACTTTTGCCTAAAAATTTAACCCGTTATCTGAAACTAGCTCGTGTGAAACCCCATATCAAAAAATAATATTCTTTCGAATGAATTTGGCTACCTTTTTGGCATTCAGCACTGCGTATGACTCGGCTTTGACCCATTTGGTCAAGTAATTAATGTCAACCAGGATAAACTCATGCCCATTAGAGGTTTTAAGGGTGACTTTCCCTATGATATTGATGCCCCATGTGGAAAATGACCAAAAAAAAGTCATGTTGTATAATTCCCACAGAGGCAAGAGCTGGAGATTGGAAAACTTTTGGCATTTAAGGCATCTTCGGACATAGGCAGTGCAATCCTGAACCATGGTAGTCCAATATAGCCTTTTCAGATAATCTATTTTGTGAGCATATGGCCGTTCATATGGGGTTTGCATTCCCCGATGTGGATCTTCTGCATCATCTATTCAAGTTAGCCCCTGTGATGTAGTGTATATGGGTTCCATTAAAGTATCTCTTGAATAATGCTTTATCACAGTTAATATAATGGGTAGCCAGTTTGCGAAGGGTTGCTCGATATTTCTTGTTGACATCTTGGGGGTACCTTCCAGGCTTGAAGAGGTGCCAAATATCGTAGTAACATTAATTGGTCATATCAAAATCCTCTTCTATGATGAACTCAATGTGGTAGCAGTGGGTATGTTTAGCTTATTTTGGGAATAGGAAAGGGGCCATCGTTATTCCCTCAAGCATGTTGTCCATGGAGGCTAGAGTAGCAAGGACGTCAGCTAGGTTGTTCTTTATAGGAGACAGGTAATAGAAGGTGATATCTCATAATTGGGAGGCCAACTCTTCTAGGTGGGCATGGAAGGGTAAGATCTTTTCATCTTTAACTTTCCATCTTCTAAGGACCTGTCCGATAATGGGGTCAGAATCCTCGTAGACATCTAGGCACTGGATACCTTTCTTTAGAGTGACTTTAAGGCCCACGATGCGTGCCTCGTATTCGATCATGATGTTGGTGCAGGGAAAATCTGGCTTGATGGCAATAGGAGTTTGAGAGTCATTAGGGGGATCAGGAGTATCCTAATATCGTATCATTTCCTGTTGGCAACACCATCAAAGAACATTTGCCACCGGAGGTCTTCCTGAGAGGTGCAAAGGATATTTTCATCCGAAAATTAGAGATCCAAACGTCGGCTTCTTTCATGCGGTAGTCAACAAGGTAGTCGGAGATGACTCTCCCTTTTATGGCTTTCTGCGTGACATACAAAATATCAAACTCGACTAGAAGCATGAACCATCAGGCTATTCAACTAGATAGGGAAGGTTTCTTGAGTAATTATTTAATAGGATCCATTCGGGATACTAGTCTAATCGGAAAAGTGAGCATGTAGTGTCGTAATTTTTGAGTGACCCAAATAAGGGTGACACATGCTTTCTCCAAGGTAGTGTAGTAAACATTGTACCTGATCAATTTTCAACTGGTGTAGCAGATGGACCTCTCTCTGCGAGATTCTTCAAGGTATTGGGCTAGTAAAGCCCCATCTAGGGTGTCTGTTACGATCAAGTATACGAGTAAAAGGAGATCAGGCTGTGGTGGCTTAAGTATCGAAGGTCGGGTTAGATATTGCTTGATTCGATCAAAGGTTCCTGACAAGACTTATTATAGACTTTGAGTGAATAATTTTGGAGGAGTTTGAATATGGGTTCACAAATAGAAGTCAACTGGGTGATGAAGCGACTGATATACTGTAATTTTCCCAAAAATCCACGGACTTCCTTCTTTTTTTGGGATGGTGGAATTTCGAGTATGGCTTTTAGTTTGGAATGATCTGCTTCAATTACATTTTTGCTAACTATGTATCCCAAAATCTTTCCATTAGTGATGCCAAAAATGTAATTCAGCGGATTAAGTTGCATCTGATATCACAGTTTCCATTCGGAGAACTTCTAAAGAGCGGGAACATGAGCTTCTCGAGTCTTAGACTTGATAATCATATCATCTATGTAGATCTCGACCTCTTTGTGTATTAGATCATGTAATATAGTTACGGAAGCCCTTTGGTAGGCAACCCCTATGTTGTTAATCCCGAATGGAATAACTGTGTAATAGAAGGTTACCCAAGGGGCGATGAATGCGGCTATTTTCTTGATGATCAAGGTACATAATGATCTGATTGTGTCTATCAAACCCATCGATGAATGACTTGAGAGTGTGACTGACCATGTTTTTCATAATTATGTCGATATTGGGCAGTGGTTAATCTTCTTTCAGAGAGGCTTTGTTCAAATCTCGATAATTAATGCACATGCGGACCTTCCCTCCAAATTTTAGCACGGGTACAATGTTAGCTAGTTATGTGGGATATTTGATCACCTGGATGAAGCTTATATTCAACTGTTTGACCACCTCCTCTTTAACATGAAGTTACCATTAGATGCAGAGCTTTTACAACTTTTGTTTGATCGATTTTCATTTTGAGAAAGTTAGAATCTCGTGCCGTTCTATTTCAATATCAATGTTGGGCATGTCATCATAAGACCATGTGAAGACGTCCATAAATTTCTTCAATAGTTCTGCAATTTGTGTGCCCTCATGCTCGTCAAGGGTGGATCCTATCCTAATCTCGCACAGTTGGCAATTAGAACCGAGGTTGATAATAAAAGCTTCATCTTCAATAATTTTAACGTAATCATGTTGTTTGTTATTAAACTTATTAAGATCAGTTAAGAATTGTTCATTTGCAATATCATCATCATCAAGAGTCTGTTTATAATCAATAAAATTAATGTAAGGCACAATAAGATACTTAAAAAATCTTGATTTATTTCATTCTCAGGAAAAACAACGTTGAGAACCTCGTCAAAGGAGGCCTTAATTACATTGTTATTAGAAAAGGGAGGAATAACAAAAGAGGAAGAAATGGGATAAACATTTGGGTTGGGTTGTATTTTAGTAGGTAGAACTGGTATAACATTCCATTTAAGGAGGGGTTTATTCGCAGTCTTGATCAGGATGGATGGATCTGACGACGTAGCGCCTAATTAGATCATGCAGAGTGTCAGCCACAATGTCTATAGATTGAATGAGTCCTCAGAGTCACTTTCCTCGGAACCCTCAGTAACAACTGTAGTTTTCTCCATGAGTGGCTGTACATGATGCTGTGAGTATTCATCCTAGTTGTGACTGTCTTGATAGAAAATCTCCATCCCTAGATTCATCTTCTTCTCCACATGATCATACCATGGTTTAGGAAAGCCACAAAAGGGAAAATCGTCACCCTCTTTGATGAATATTTTATTCATGGAGTCCCCCCAAATAGTCTTGGAACTTTTTAAACTTGTCTTCAACTGGGGTTAGCGGAGCATTATGAGTTCCTCTGATGATGCTTGATAAATCAAGCTATATGGAGGAAAGGCCTTCTTGAGTACTATGCGTTCCAGTATCCCCTGTTGTCATCGTCCCAGCCGTAGTCCAGGAATGAAGTGAATATTCTTGAACATTTGTATCACGTTAACATTGCCGTGGGGCTGTGCTATGGACAAACTTTGTCTTAAAATCACCCCCTTTGGGAGTGGAAGTCGTTCGACTTAAAATCCAGAAAAAACATATCATTTGCCCCATATTGTATCTCTATTATCTGGTTTTGGGTGCTTGCATTATTGCTATTATCATCGTCTCCTAAGATGGTGATGACCGGCCATTTGGCAAAGAACTTCATTTTTTTATGGAGAGAGGAATATAACCCCTTGATGCTATGAAACCATGGTCGGTCGAGCAGTGGATTGAAATAAGACAGTATGCCAATAACTTGGAATTTGGTAATGGGATTTATAAGGCTAACCCCTACTATAAGCTTTATAGATCCCATTACCTCTTGACGAGTATTGCCGTAAGTACACACTGTGATGAAAGTTGAAGGTCTCTTACTTTCAAACCCTAGAAGTTAAAAGTTATTAATGGGAAAACATTGAGTGCTGATCCATTTTCGATGAGTGAGAGCGGTACTTCCTTCCCTATTACTTCAACAGAGATGTTAAAGTCCTAGTTGTGATTAGGACCCGACTAGGTTCATGGCTTCTTCTAGAGTGGTGGAAGGAGGGACGTGGGATCGATAAGCAATTTTATCAAGGCATTTTGATGTAGTTAGGAAAATATAAAGAGTACCCACAAGATGATGTTGACCTGCAATTTCTTCAATTAGTTAAGGATCTTTCTCTCCTCGATGGTCATTTTTTGCATAAGGAGTTCCTCGATAACTCCCTTGCCTTCTGTTATTGCTGATTGAGCATTTGAACTCTTGTAGTGCCTCTCAGATCTTTTCATATCATTCATGGAAGAGGGGAAGAATGGAAACCCCATTTTTTCATCTATCTCGGTCTGTACGGCCACTTTGTTGATTTTTCCTAGTAGATCTTCAAACGATATCACCCAAAATACACTAATTACCTATGTGACATTTTCCTAGCTTAGATCTTTATCTGCACTATTAAACTCGTCCCTGCATTCGATGGCAATGATGTTATCTTGCCATGGGAAGTCAATGCATTCCACAACTTCCATGACTTTTTGTAACTTTATGACATCGAGTGACTCGAATTTATCGTAAATCTCATTGGTTTATCGAAATAAGACTGTCATGATCTGAACTTCATCGTCCAAACTTACTTCACCAATGGGTACCACCCAATTGTCTTACTCTCGAGCCCATTTTTGGGCTTCCATGAACAATGTGCTGAAGTTTTGGTAGTCAATAGGCATTCTTAAGGGCAATTTAATCCAAATTCTAGGAGTTGATTCATTACTGCTAGAAATTCCAAATATTTCCCTCCGGACTGGGTACGAATGGCAATGCATGCTCTTGTAAGAAGCACCAAGGCCTAGTCTACAAAATAAGTAACGTGTAGGAGAAAATATGGGCAAATTTTAAGGGGTTTAGGTGAAAATACAGGTATAATGGGTGATTTACTGGGTACAATCTGGGTAAATGAATTAAATTTTGGATCATTTTCTAAGAAGATAACATTTTCATGATTTGGGAGTGGATTATGAGTGGTGTTTGGTTTGGGATTGGCTGATGATGCGAGGACACCCCGGTCAATCAAACCTTAGATTACATTCCGAAGATGGAAGCATTGATCAGTGGTATGGTCGGCATTTTGATGGAAATCACAATGGGCATCGGGTTTAAAGTTTTTTGGAAGTGGGATAGGTAATGGACGAGGGTCAAAATTCTTAATGAGATATCGTCTCAATAGGGATTGGTAGACTTTGGAGAGGGGAACATGAATCTTGGTGTAGTCTTTTCTGAATGGGTTGGCACATTTTTCTGGCGCCCAAGAGGTAGCAGGTTGTGAGATGTTGTTGATGGTTGAAACTATTACACGTTTCTCATATATTCTTAGGGTAAACTGTCCGGATACTTTCTTTAGCTCAGTTTCTTTCTTGGTGATACTTTCTTCAATTTCCACTCCTGCTTTCCGGGGGCACAAAAATAGGGTAATACTGTCCTCCCATCATCATTTGGACATGGGGTAAGAAGTTTTATTCATAATACTAACTTGATACTCTTTGGAATGCTGGTTGGTCATGGTGGCCGCTTTCTCCCTCCATCTTCCTATGAAATTACTGACATTTTCTCTAAGGTTCTGGTTGAGAAGTTCTGAATCATGACGAGTAACCCCCAATTCCTCGTTGTAGTTGTACTGTTATATGAATTCACGGGTAACATCCTCCTAACTACGAATTATGGATTCCTCGTGGGATAGGAACCAACGAAGAGCACTGTCCTTCAAAGTTTGTCGGAATTTCTAAGCTATTATTTCCTTAGAGGCACCTAAGAGAATAATGTCTCAATGGTAACTTCAGAGGTGAATAATTGGGGGCTTGCTACCCCTGAACTTCTTAATGTTAGGCATCTGAAATTTTTTCGTCAACCTAGCTTTAGGGTGGGGAGACATATGGGCTTAATCCATTTAGTTTCGGAGATTCGGACCTGGTCAAAGTTCTTAATTAACAGCTTAAAGTCCTCCTTGACCTTATTCAGCTCTTCTTCCTTCAGATTGATAGGTACTGGCAGGTTAGCCCATGGATGGGTAAGATTTTGCATAAGGAGCTAAGCTGGTGGTGGGCCATTAGCTGGATGGGCATATGGAGCGTGTTGATATTCTTTCGGAACCTAAATAGGCTCAGGTGCGGGTGGCCCCATAGCGCAAGGAAAGAGGACCTCGAGGTCTTTGGGAAAAGGTACCCGATTTCGCTACATCTCATGAACCACGGTATTACTTTTGTTTTTTTGGTATTTTAATAAAAGAGGAGGTAAAATGTTTTTTTGTATTTTGATAAAACGAAGGGAAAATTATTTTTAGCATATCGATAAAAGCGGAGAAAAATATTTTTTTGGTATTTTAATAAACCGGGAGGAAAAATGTTTTTGACACTTTATTATGTTTTCACTTGTATTAGATTCTCCTAAATGTAAAAAAGAAATGTCGTATAGGACTCGAGGCTGGGAAAAATTAGGTTTGAAAAATATATTAAACATGGTTTGATTTGTTGTCAGGCTCATGGGGAGGGTCCCGTTTTGGAAAAACAGAAATCAGGCGAAAATTTGGGCGGCATACCGACCCGATATTTCGACAGAGTTCCTTGTAATAACCGACAAAATTAATATGATTGCCCTAGGTTTGACTTCTGTGATAAACATCTTATTTTTTAGGCCAATATGCGTGGACAAGCCATTTGATATACTTGAGTGTAAGAGAATTTCCTTATTACATACCTCATAGGGACAGTACATATGAGAGCGAATTAAATATACTCGACGTGCGCGGACGATTTTCCTGCTATATACCTCCCATCATGACCCACTTCACCAAAAGGCTAAATTATCACCTCAGCCTTGTCACGGTCTTTAACCGTGATAAAAAAATACGGGTTTTTTTTATCACGGTCATTGACCATGACAAGTGCAGTTGTCACAGACTTGCCACGGTCACCGTGAAAACCTTAGAAACAAAGTTGTCATGTCAAGGACCTTGATAGATCCATGACAACTTTCTTAACTAAAAACCCTGCCACCTATTTTTTTCCCCCGTTTCATTTCCCTCTTTTTTCGCTATCTCTCTGCGCGACTTCTCTCTCTCGCTCTCTCTATCTCAAGTACATTTTCTCTCCCTCTCTCTCTCACTCTCACTTTCTCTCTCCTTTGTGTGTATATATATAGATATGTGCGCGTGTGTGTGGTTTTTTCTATATATGTGTGTGTGATTTTTTGTATGTGTGTGTTATTTTTTCTGTATGTATGAGCGTGTGATTAATTTTTAGTTTACAAAAATTAGGCATAAAATTGAATTGGATCCCTTTGTTGTGTAAATATGAAATTCAAATTGGTCGGGCATCTGTAATTGGGAATAATGTTGTGTAAATGTGAAATTGGGTATAAAACGGAAATTGGGTATAATGTTATGTAAATCTGAAATTAGAGCCCTTTTATTGGGTAAAATATGAAATTGAAATTGTGTATAAATTTGAAATTGGGCATATTGTTATGTAAATGTGAAATTAAAATTGAAATTGGTTACAAATCGGAAATTGAGTATAGTGTTGTGTAAATCTGAAATTAGGTATAATGTTGTGTAAGTTTTGTACATTTATTTTTTATTTATACCCAATTGTTTAGCCCTAGAAAATTCTAATATATAGCATTATTATTTACACTGTTGTTTTGGATTCTTGAATTGTTGTTGACTGGTGGATTTGAACTCTTAGATGGCTATTGAGTTGGTTGGCCCTAGGCATTTCTAACATTTATTCGAGATAATTAAATGAAAGATATTAAAAATTTTAAAAGCTTGTTTTTAAACATTTAGTAATGTGAAATGAAACAAAACTATGTATAAATCATCACTATAAACATTATTATTGAATATTAAGAGTGCGCCAGCAATCAATGTCAAACTTATTTAATTGAATTTCAATTTTACTCCCAACAAGTCATAACTCTTGCAAACAAATGTGATTGAATAATGAAATAATCTACGCAAGCAAGACAATCACAGTTGAGGAAAAATCCCCCAAAGGGGTGTAAGGACGCAAATTTCCAATTGAGTCCATATATAGTTTTGGCTCAATTCCGGACAAAAACATTTATTCATAGGATAGTATTAATTGTAATATTCAAGACCTATGAAGTGTATGTTGAAGACGTAGCGGCAAAGAATTTAAAGCTTCATCAAAATGCCGGTTTGCATGCCTCGTTTCTACGTCATCATCTAAGGTTCCATGCTCCCAAGGTATGAATGTAATTATATTGATATAGGAGCTTGGAACAATGTTTAGTTGGGTGTTAGGTTTAATAAAAGCCATGTTTATTTCAGAAATAATTTAAAAAGAACTTTATATTAATATATATAAATTTTTCTGGGCCAATATAGAATTTAACAAAAATTTCTGAAACTCGTTCGAAATTTCGTTCGAACGAGACTGCTTTCCAACCAAACTGGTCAGTCGTTAGATAAGTCGTTCGAACGACTTTCTCGTTCTAATGAGGTATCTAACGAGGTTCTAACGAGCCTAGGCTGGTCACTCGTTAGAAACCTCGTTCGAACGACAGTCAAAGTCGTTCGAACGAGAATGCCAGGCGGGAACAGTTTTGAGCAGTTTTTTGGCAGTTTTTCCCCACTTCTCCCCTTGGTTTTCAACCAACTTTTTTCAGAATTATTTATGAACGGGAATCTCTTTTTCTAACTTATCTTTTTCATACCAAACAAACTCCTAGAGAGTGTTTTGAGAGAAAATTTATTTAAGGAAAAAGATCAAGTTTAGAGTGTCATTTTTGAAGAAAAAAATTCTACACACTCTAGTTTACACCCAATAGTTGTTTTATCCAAATTCTCTATATTCATATCTTTACTTGGAGTTTTTGGCACCGGTGTTTCTCTACCGAAATTAAAAAGGAGACGTTTCGGGTTTGCTTCTATTTCCCATCACAAAGAAGAAGACATTTGTTGCGGTTTTACTCACTTGGAGAAAGGCTCCAAGCTTGGGTGACGGTGTGCCTAATTGCCCGATCGGAGGGAGTCCGAGACCGCGATGGAGCTCCGTTGGTTATCCGCTAATTGGAGGTCGATACAAGAATAAGCATCACGGCTTGAGAGGGTTCGAGTTTAGGAAGTAAGTCTTTTGTCTTGTATTTTGTAATACCATTTTTAGTGGATTTGAGGCTAGGGCCGTCCCGAGGTTTTTTCCCGTTAGTGGGTTTTTCCTCGTATATCGCGGTGTAGTGTGACATTGTTTATTTTATCTTGCACATCAGTAAGAACGCATGCTTTAGGTTTAATTCAAGATAAAATTTGGTTTAATTATCACACTCATTTAATTTGGGACTTAAATTAAATATTGGATAAAATTTGGTATATTCAAGTCACTTGCATTAATATGGTTTCGCCTAACTTTGAATAATTGTTAATGATGACTTAGGCAAATTCTAGGACTTGAATTATGTTGTTTTAATTTGTTTTGTGATATTAAAACTTGTTGTTTTGTTTGAAAGTTGAACCATCATAACGCTTCCGCATCGTTTTACATAAAAGGAAAATATATATTTTAATTGGGACAAAACTGCGTTTTACAAATTGGTATCAGAGCCAAAAATGATAAATTATTTCGTTAAGATCCTTTAATTTTTGGCTAAAATGGATTTTTCCCCATTTTCAAAATTTCCTATTTTTGATGGTTCTAACTACGCGTATTGGAAAGCGCGAATGAAATCGGCACTTAAATCTATCGATGAGCGTGTTTGGATGTCTGTTGTTAACGGTTGGACTCCACCAACACATTTAATTGAAAATGTACATGTTCCCAAACCCGTTGATAGATGGACTGAAAATGAGTTTAAGCTTGCAAATTTTAATTCCCGTGGTTTAAATGCCTTATTTAGCGCTGTCGCACCGGATGAATTCCGACGTATAATGACGTGTGAAACCGCTAAAGAAGCTTGGGATATTTTACAATTAACTCATGAAGGAACGAGTGTCGTTAAAGCTTCTAAACTTCAAAACCTCACCACTCAATTTGAAACTATCAAAATGGATGAAAAAGAAACTTTTGATAAATTTTATGCTAGACTTTCTGATATTGTCAATTCATCCTTTAACTTGGGAGAGAAAATACCTGATGACCGTGTTGTAAAGAAAATTTTAAGGTCCCTACCCGATAGATTTATTCCAAAGGTGACCGTTTTAAATTCTTTACCCACTTTAGCCTCTACAAAATTAGAAGAGCTTGCAGGTGATTTACAAACCTATGAACTAGATATGTTTCCCTCTAAAACTGAAAAGAAAATTGAAAAGGGCGTTGCTTTAAAAGCCCGAAAAGAGGTCAAACAAGTAGTAGAGAGCGATAGTGATAGTGACTCGGAAGATATGGCTTTGTTTGCTCGTAAATTTAGAAAATTTCTTAAATTTAACAAAGTTAAAGTTAAAAATGATTTTAAGAAATTTGAATCTTCTAAACATGATAAAAATGAGAAGATTTCTAAAGCCGATAAGATCCCCAAACCTAGTAATGAAAATGTTGATAGGGACGAGTTTAATAAATGTTTTGGTTGTGAAGGTTATGGCCATAGGGCTTTTGAGTGCCCCACTAAACTAAGGAAAGAGGGTAAACGACCCATTTCATATAATGCGACCCTTAGTGATAGTGATAAGGAAGAGAAGCCCGAATCCCCCACTAAGAAAAATTTTGTGGCTTTTATGGAACATGTGAGTGATACTGAAAACTCATCGGATGATGAAATTATAGCACATACCACTTCCAAGGTCATTGTACATGATTCTCTTATTTTTTATGATAGTGAGAGTGAAGAAGAAGAAGAGAGTGAAAATGAAGAAGAGGTTGATATGAGTGAACTTCAAAATGCTTTTCATGAATTATATAAAGAATCTATTAAATTGAAAAGAGCTAATTTGAAGTTAGAAGCGAGTTTAAGATAGAGTGTCAAGGTCATTGATGAAAGTGCCTTAATAGAAGACCTTAGGACACATGAGAGGACTCTTCAAGAGAAGCTTAACTATGTAGAAGGCGAGAGAGATAGCCTTAGGGGTTTAATGGAATCCTTGAAAAAGGAGCTTCTTGGTTTTGAAGAGCGAAATGTTTTACTAGAATCTAAAATTTTAGAATTGGAAAATAAATTAAAAGATTCTAGTAATGTCAAATTTGATTTGGAATGTCGTTCAGAAAAACTAGATAAAATGTTAGGAACGGTCCAAATTAAAAATGACACTTTTGGTTTAGGCTTCAATTCTTGTAATGATTTTAACCCTAAAGTCAAAACCAATGTTTTAGGAGAATTCTCTAGGAATGCATTTAATGATCACTCCTTAGATAAATCTTTTCGACATGTTCTCACTTGTACACATTGTGGTCGACAAGGTCATCTTAGGAAATTTTGTTTAGATCTTAAACGAATTCCTAGAAAATCCCATAGTAAAGTAACCACGATAGCTAACGTTTCTACACCCCAAGATAGTAATTCTTCATTAATTTGGGTTAGGAAATCCGACTTGGTTGCCTCACAAAATAGGGATTTTGATTCTCATTTACTTACACATGCTTCCTCCCTTGCTAAATCTAAAGGATGAATGTGTTAGTGTTTGCATACTTTAGCGTTTGTACTTCATGCTATATTCATATGCTAAATGTATGCTTGTTTAGTCTTTTTCTAGTCATTGCCTTATTTCATATCACATGCTAGAAATTATGACTTGTTTATCTTTTTGTATTATATTTTGTGTTTGAATCGACTGCATAATATAAAAATATTTTTGTTTATCATTTGTGTTTTATTTATTTCATTTAAGCTTAATGAAAAATACAAATGATTTTTGTTTGTCCTTTTGAGTAAATATTTATTTTTGATTAAAAATGTTAAAAACTCAAAAAGATTTTGTTTTGTGTGTATTTTATTTTGACACACTTTAAGTGGCATATACTTGTGTTTGAATCCTATCGTTTACGCTTCCATGTGGCTAGAACTTTTGGTTTAGACTTTCAATCCTTAAAATGTTCTTTACCATGTTTTATATGGAGTAGTTGGATTTTGTATTGTTTAAATGGATTCTATTTCTATATGCCTCTATTCACACATGCACGAGCTCTTTTGAAATCTTAATGTCAAATGTTATATTTGAGCTTTTTGAGGTGTTCTCCTATCAATCTAGTCATCTACATATCTATGACCTAGGAGGACTAGTGCATGTCAAAATCCGTTGCATGTGAGATTTGTGTGAAAAATGAAAACATGATAAATTAATATATGCACGGGGAAGGGCTCCGAAAGGATGAATTAAATCCTTTGCGATAGTAAGCCACCGTTGATTGGATCTAAAAGAAATACGTGATCCAAAGGCCTAAAAACAGAATATCTGGCATTTAAAAGAAAGCAATTGCCAAGGCCTATGTTTGTTTGATATATTCATTCACAAACAAAAGAATATATATGCTCATTGAGGGAGAATTGGATGGTATATCAACGGTTTGCACAATGTCCGTTTATCCTAGTTGTCTTTAATGTCATGACTCTATTTGGTTTGTAGAATCATCATCATGCTAGGCTTGTATGCATTGTGTATGTTTGTTCATTGAGTTCAATCTTTATATTGTCACATGAGGTTATATTTAAGTGTGATGAAGTTTGCAATCAAATGAGAACTCCGTGAACGTTTCTTAAGTGTTTGGGTCTAAATTTAATTGTTGCTAGTTCACACCCCTACACTTCCGTTTCCATATGACACATTTTTGCCATACGAGTGTGCAAACTTATTGTATTTTGTGTCATGTGTGTGTTTATATCTATCTATATATACACGTACTTATTGGTATATCTATAGTATATATAGATATGATATTTGTTTGTCTTTGCCTTGCTTTATTTCCCATATGCTTTCATGTCTTATCACTTTAAGCTTTCACATGCTGTTTATTAGTTCTTTATCCTTTGCCTATTCCCGAACAAAAAGGGGGAGAATGATGATAGGGGGAGAAAGAAAGTCTTTCTAAGTAGGTCATGTGTTTAAAGGGAGAATTAACTTAGGGGGAGTAATTAATTAATTTCATTTAATACTTTGATATTCCCCATGCATTTGATGAGTTTGCTTAAGTGTGCAGGAAAGCGGCATCTTTCTATGGCAAAGCGTTTTTGTTCCTTGGGTTGTGTCAAGATTGGGCGGGTTATGTTTTGAGTCTAGTAGAGCTTGACGGCCCTTTAGGATTTTTGTTTGGATTTTTGTTTGGTTTTTGTCCCGGAATAGCCAAAGGGGGAGATTTGTAAGGACACAAATTTCCAATTGAGTCCATATATAGTTTTGGCTCAATTTCGGACAAAAACATTTATTCATAGGATAGTATTAATTGTAATATTCAAGACCTATGAAGTGTATGTTGAAGACGTAGCGGCAAAGAATTTAAAGCTTCATCAAAATGCCGGTTTGCGTGCCTCGTTTCTACGTCATCATCTAAGGTTCCATGCTCCCAAGGTATGAATGTAATTATATTGATATAGGAGCTTGGAACAATGTTTAGTTGGGTTTTAGGTTTAATAAAAGCCATGTTTATTTCAGAAATAATTTAAAAAGAACTTTATATTAATATATATAAATGTTTCTGGGCCAATATAGAATTTAACAAAAATTTCTGAAACTCGTTCGAAATTTCGTTCGAACGAGATTTTTCGTTCGAACCAAACTTCGTTCGAACGAGACTGCTTTCCAACCAAACTGGTCAGTCGTTAGATAAGTCGTTCGAACGACTTTATCGTTCTAACGAGGTATCTAACGAGGTTCTAACGAGCCCAGGCTGGTCGCTCGTTAGAAACCTCGTTCGAACGACAGTCAAAGTCGTTCGAACGAGAATGCCAGGCGGGAACAGTTTTGAGCAGTTTTTTGGCAGTTTTTCCCCACTTCTCCACTTGGTTTTCAACCAACTTTTTTCAGAATTATTTATGAACGGGAATATCTTTTTCTAACTTATCTTTTTCATACCAAACAAACTCCTAGAGAGTGTTTTGAGAGAAAATTTATTTAAGGAAAAAGATCAAGTTTAGAGTGTCATTTTTGAAGAAAAAAATTCTACACACTCTAGTTTACACCCAATAGTTGTTTTATCCAAATTCTCTATATTCATATCTTTACTTGGAGTTTTTGGCACCGGTGTTTCTCTACCAAAATTAAAAAGGAGACGTTTCGGGTTTGCTTCTATTTCCCATCACAAAGAAGAAGACATTTGTTGCGGTTTTACTCACTTGGAGAAAGGCTCCAAGCTTGGGTGACGGTGTGCCTAATTGCCCGATCGGAGGGAGTCCGAGACCGCGGTGGAGCTCCGTTGGTTATCCGCTAATTGGAGGTCGATACAAGAATAAGCATCACGGCTTGAGAGGGTTCGAGTTTAGGAAGTAAGTCTTTTGTCTTGTATTTTGTAATACCATTTTTAGTGGATTTGAGGCTAGGGCCGTCCCGAGGTTTTTTCCCGTTAGTGGGTTTTTCCTCGTATATCGCGGTGTAGTGTGACATTGTTTATTTTATCTTGCACATCAGTAAGAACGCATGCTTTAGGTTGAATTCAAGATAAAATTCGGTTTAATTATCACACTCATTTAATTTGGGACTTAAATTAAATATTGGATAAAATTTGGTTTATTCAAGTCACTTGCATTAATATGGTTTCGCCTAACTTTGAATAATTGTTAATGATGACTTAGGCAAATTCTAGGACTTGAATTATGTTGTTTTAATTTTTTTTGTGATATTAAAACTTGTTGTTTTGTTTGAAAGTTGAACCATCATAACGCTTCCGCATCGTTTTACATAAAAGGAAAATATATATTTTAATTGGGACAAAACTGCGTTTTACAAGGGGCAAAACCATCTTATGTTCACTATAATTTGTAAAGAATTGAAGAGTGGCTACAGCGAAAATATTGCGACTTCTCAAGTAAAATCCAATTCTAATAATCCTAAATTTTAGTTAAATCCTAAAACATGCATCTAGATGATCTATCAAATAAAATAAAGCATGCAGGATAAAATAAACAATTTCAGGAAAAATCATCCAAAGGGACAAATCCTTTTTATTTTCACTATAATTTGTAAGATACGGTTACACGGATTACAATAAAAATAAGTGTCAAACAGAAATACGCGCATGTGTCGGTTCTCATGTCGTCGGCTGGAATCTCCCGCAGGAACACCGGGTGAGCAGCAATGAAGAAGAGAGCGACTTCTCCACAAGTATGAACAAAATTATAGCAATGTTCTTGGGTTTCAAAAGGATTCAAAAAAGTATGAGAATGATGTGTGAATCAAAACATGAGTTTTGGGACTCAAAAATATGAAGACTAAGGCTAATAGAACTCTCAAAATCGTCTCTCCAAGTCTTGAAATATAACTCCCCCAAAGTTGGATTTTATAGGAAAACCAAAAGAGTTTTGAGTTGGTGGCACTTTTGCTATGCGTGTACCCCGAACCGGTTAACCCCCGAACCAGTTCACTATGCGGCTCGCGGTACCTTGCTGGTTTGGGGTTAAAAGAAAACAACATTCTTCTAAGGAATTTTCTCCATCTTCAAAAGGTCATGATGCCTTCACTGTAGCTCGGATTGAGTTATCGTTTCTTCCAGTATCTTCGTGGCGTCAAGATCTTAAACTTTCCAGTTGACTGGACCTCCGAAATATGGCTATAAAATAACCAAAAGGACCTTGCACTTTCCTATGTTGCCTTTCTTTAATTATTTTGACTTCTCTTGCGTACCACTTGCATAGAGTCCCTAAAATCGTGGATCGTGAAGTCGTTGAGGTAGACGTGGGATACTTGATGGAGATGTTGAATGCTTGACTCTTAGAATTTGGATAGAAGCCGTCATGTGATATCGAGAAGTGATGTGCCTTTTGTAGCGGGCGTACAACATATACAAATGTAAGATATCGGACTTGAAAAAAATGTCCTTACAAATCTCCCCTACGTCTATGCCTGTACAAAACAAAAAATCCGAATTATTATCATTCAATTGACCTAAAAAAATCTACCCTCCCATGAACCCAAAACTGAAAAGATACAAATGAGTAAGTCTTCATCGTTTGTTCTTCAAATCTTCAAAATTTCAAATCTTTTCTCATCAGGGTGTGCAATTCAGTGATCATCAATATAGTACCTACACACATGAGATAAAGCAAATACCAAGTGACGTATCGAGTTTGAAATGAGATAAACACAAATACCAATGTATGAGAAAAGCATAAGTCAAATATCAAAAACTCCCCCAAAATTCAAATGATAATTCTTTCTCCCCCTTTTTATTATGTCCCCAAATAGACAAATGAGAAGAATAAATAAAACAAGCAAAGTCGGGGTTGTAACCGTATTCAAAACAAGGCATCAATCAAATGGCAAATGTGCTCTTGCAAATGGATGCTAAAAAAAATCTTCATAAACTATTTTTTGAATTTTTAAATTTTTTCATAAAAAAATAAGATACTAAAAATCACACCATGGATTTAAACAAAAAAAAACAAGCCATAGAAATGGAACGTATGGGTGTGAACACATTCGATAGGAAAATCAACTCAATCAATCATATGTGCACGATGCATAGTGTACTCCTAACGAATGAACATCAAAAGTCTCCTTAGGTGTAAAAATTATTGAATTTAGATGACATCGTCTTATGTAAATCAACAAATCAAAGTCAAAGTGATTTCCACACCAATAACGTCCAAAATGTTTTAGCGCTTTTTCAAGATTTTCAAGGACGTGCAAACCCGTTATAAAATCTCCAAACAAACTCCCTCATATATATTTTCTTTTAGAGATGTTAAACCAAATTCTCAAACTTTGGAGAATTGGTGCAAAATCCTAAATGGCCCATAATTGGCTTGAATTTCTTTTCATTGCCTATAAATTTTTTCGGGCTCTTTTAAAACTCTTTGGAACCCAGATAATAAAATTCCTCAATTTTTTAGGTCCAATGTAAACGGCGTCTTAATCTCAAAGGATAAAAAATAATCTTTCGTAGCCCTTCACTGTTTTCAAATAAAGCACACAAACTCACAAACGGCTCTTACATGCACAACTTTCTTATCAAGTTTTATCGCGCTTTATTCATTTGAATGACAGGATTGAAATGAAAACACCCAACCAACATGTGATAAGACAAGCACAATAATCAAGCAAATCCGTGCATGTGTGAAATAAATGAAATCATGAGTCAAACATGTAGGAAGTAACACTTAATTACATCTTAATGACTCCAAACATTATAAAGCACATGGATGAATTGACCTATTCTCTCAAAACACTATCAAATAGTACCATGAAAAAAAATGGAAGGATGTTGTGACTCGATCATCCTAAGTGTCCATCCATAAACGGTGCAAACAAAAAACAAAAATCTTTTTGGATTTTCAAAAATTTTATCAAAATAAAATCTTTTTGTATTTTTCAAGAATTTTCAAACAGAGAAAAATATAACTACAAAATGAAACAACTAGCAGGAGGCATATAATATCGATATGAGCAACATCCTATGCTACCAAACTACAATCACACAAGAGAATCCATAATGAAAGAAGATGTGATAAACGAGCAATGCAGTGATATCAATTAAGCATGGATACTAAGAATAACTGCATATAAACTGACCAGAAGCAACCCATCAGTACCATGAACCTAAGCATATGAACACCGGGTACTGAAATTATAAGGGAAGAAAAAATAGAATTTCAATACAGGTCGCTAAAATGACATATAGATCTCGCTCGAACGAGAAAACCAAAACTTCCCAGAATGCCTAGTTAATCATACAGTTTTGCCCAAAACTCATGTTTTGATTCACACATCATTATCATACTTTTGTGAATCCTTTTGAAACCCAAGAACACTGCTCTTCTTTTGTTCATACTCGTGGAGAAGCCGCTCTCTTCTTCATTGCTGCTCACCTAGAGTTCCTACGAGAGATTCCAGCCGACGACATCAGAACCGACACCTACGGGTATTTCTGTGTCACACTTATTTTCATTGTAATCTATATAAGGTTTTGCCCTTTTGGGGGATTATTTCTGAATTTTTTTGTTTTATCTTGCATGCTATATTTTATTTGATAGATCACCTAGATGCATGTTTTAAGGTTTAACTAAAATTTTGGATTCTTTGAAGAGTGGCTACATCAAAGTGAGTCATAACACTAGAAAGAATATAACATGATGCATAGCTAATGTATGACAAACATCCAACACAATCAACCAAAAGATTTCACATGGGGTGAATCACGTGCAAGCAAATGAGAGTTGTGAACAAAAAGACCATATGCCTCTAAATTCAATTTTCTAGTCCAAATAGATTTTTAAGGACATGTGGGGGTTTGGGGGATCGACTTTATTCTTTTATTAACCTTCATAGTTCCATTTAAAAGCTTGTAATAAAAGCGCCTAAGATGACCTTACCTACCGCCATGTATGCAAGAGTAAATCGGGCGGTGTGTGTTACCTAAAGTTGGCCCTCTCCTCAAATTTCTCGGCTTCTCTCTTCGAATTTGCTTAGGTGGCACTCTCCTAATGATCCTAGGAGGTTCTTTCACGATGTTCCTAGAGGGCTCTTTCTTAACAAACATTGGTGCCTCTTTCTTAACAATCCTAGGAGGCTCACTCACACGTGTGGGAATGGGTGCAACATATTTTTCAAGACCAATCCCACCCCTATCCGTTTTGATCTCGACGGTGCCTAAAATCTTATCAAGTTTTTCAGACCTAGACTCCAAATCAAATTTCATCTTACTTGAATCTTTCAATTTCACCTCAAGTTCACATATCCTAGATTCAAGTACACGTCTAGAATACTCAAACTCTAAAATCTCCATTTTTTATAGTCTCCATCAACCCTTTAAGACTATCTCTCTCACCCTCGACGTACTCAAGCTTATCTTTCAAAATTTTCTCATGTACCCTAAGTTCTTCAACTAAAAAATCATTATTTTTTAAGGCACGCTCTTTCAATTTCAAATTTTCTTTCTTCATTTTCAAAGATTCGGCATAAAGTTCATTGAAAGCAGTTTGCAAGTCACGCTCATCTACACTTTCATCCTCACTCCCATCACCCTCACTATCATCACTAATCACATGGGTGGGAAGCTCTTGCATAGAAGCATAAAAAGCTTCTTCTTTTGAATCACTATCACTAAGGGTAGAAACACGAGAAACCGATTTACTCAATTTTTTCTTTAAATTTGTGGTACACTCATCTAACATGTGATCAACACCCTCACAACAAGGACACCTCTCAGATTCGTTCTCAACAGAAGATTTAAAACAAGAGTTCGTATGAATTTTCCAATTAATTTTTTCAAAAATTTGACACCAAAGTTCATCAAAACCACCAAAAGCCATTTTTGTGAAAAATCAGGATCAAAACACAATAACTTAGTGCAACAGGCTCTAATACCAATTTGTAAGTGTGAGTAGAAAAATTGTATCAGAAAGTAAATCCTCGAAAAATCAGGATCACACGATAAATTAGCCTAACCCTCTCTGATAGCAATTTAAAGAGTGGCTACAGCGAAAATATTGCTACTCCTCAAATAAAATACAATTCTAATAATCCCAAATTTTAGTTAAACCCTAAAACATGCATCTAGATGATCTATCAAATAAAATAAAGCATGCAGGGTAAAACAAACAATTTCATGACAAATCCCCTAAAGGGACAAAACCTTTTTATTTTCACTATAATTTGTAAGATACGGTTACACGGATTATAATAAAAATAAGTGTCACACAAGTAATACCCGCAGGTGTCGGTTCTGATGTCGTCGGCTGGAATCTCCCGCAGGAACACCAGGTGAGCAGCAATGAAGAAGAGAGCGACTTCTCCACAAGTATGAACAAAAGGAGAGCAGTGTTCTTGGGTTTTAAAAGGATTCAAAAAAGTATGAGAATGATGTGTGAATCAAAACATGAGTTTTGGGACTCAAAAATATGAAGACTTGAGCTAATAAAACTCTCAAAATCGTCTCTCCATGTCTTGAAATATAACTCCCCCAAAGTTGGCTTTTACAGGAAAACCAAAAGAGTTTTGAGTTGGTGGCACTTTTTCTATGCGTGTACCCCGAACCGGTTCTGGTGTATTCCGAACCAGTTCACTATGCGGTTCGCGGTACCTTGCTGGTTTTGGGGTTAAAAGAAAACAACATTCTTCTAAGGAATTTTCTCCATCTTCACAAGGTCATAACTCCTTCTACATAGCTCGGATTGGGTTGCCGTTTCTTCCAGTATCTTCGTGGCGTCGAGATATTCAACTTTCCAGTTGACTGGACCTCCGAAATATGTCTGTAAAATTAACAAAAGGCCCATGCACTTTCCTATCTTGCTTTTCTTTCATTGTTTTGAATTCTCTTGCGTACCACTTGCATAGAATCCCTAAAATCATGGAACGTAAAGTCGTTGAGGCATATGTGGGACACTTGATGGAGATGTTGAATGCTTGATTCTTAGAATTTGGATAGAAGCCGTCATGTGATATCGTGAAGTGACGTGCATTTTGTAGCGGGCGTACGACATACACAAATGTAAGATATCGGACTTGAGAAAAATGTCCTTACAAATCTCCCCTATGTCTATGCATGTACAAAATAAAAAATCCAAATTATTATCATTCAATTGACCTATAAAAATCTACCCTCCCATGAACCCAGAACTGGAAAGATACAAATGAGTAAGTCTTCATCGTTTGTTATTCAAATCTTCAAAAATTCAAATCTTTTCTCATCAGGGTGTGCAATTCAGTGATCATCAATATAGTACCTACACACATGAGATAAAGCAAATACCAAGTGACGTATTGAGTTTGAAATGAGATAAACATAGATACCAATGTATGAGAAAAGCATAAGTCAAATATCAAAAACTCCCCCAAAATTCAAATGATAAATAAAATGATAATTTTTTCTCCCCCTTTTTATTATGTCCCCAATTAGACAAATGAGAAGAATAAATCAAACAAGCAAAGTAGGGGTGGTCACCGTATTCAAAACAAGGCATCAATAAAATGGCAAACGTGGTCTTGCAAAGAGATGCTAAAAAAAATCTTCATAAACTATTTTTTGAATTTTTAAAATTTTTCATACAAAAATAAGATACTAAAATCACACAATGGATTTAAACAAAAAAAACAAGTCATGGAAATGGAATGTATGGGTGTGAACACATTCGATAGGAAAATCAACTCAATCAATCATATGTGCACGATGCATAGTGTACTCCTAACGAATGAACATCAAAAGTATCCTTAGGTGTAAAAATTGTTGAATTTAGATGACATCGTCTTATGTAAATCAACAAATCAAAGTCAAAGTGATTTCCACACCAATAACGTCCAAAAATTTTAGCGTTTTTCAAGATTTTGAAGGACGTGCAAACCCGTTATAAAATCTCCAACCAAACTCCCTCATATATATTTTCTTTTAGAGGTGTTAAACTAAATTCTCAAACTTTCAAGAATTGGTGCCAAATCCTAAATGGCCCATAATTGGCTTGAAATTCTTTTTATTGCCTATAAATTTTTTCGGGCTCTTTTAAACCTCTTTGGATCCCGGATAATAAAATTCCTCAATTTTTTAGGTCCAATTTAGACGGCGTCTTAATCGCAAAGGATAAAAAATAATCTTTCGTAGCCCTTCACTGTTTTCAAATAAAGCACACAAACTCACAAATGGCTCTTACATGCACAACTTTCTTATCAAGTTTTATCGCGCTTGGTTTATTTTAAGGACAGGATTGAAGTGAAAACACCCAACCAACATGTGATAAGACAAGCACAATAATCAAGCATATCCGTGCATGTGTGCAATAAAGGAAATCTTGAGTCAAACATGTAGGAAGTAACACTTAATTACATCTTAATGACTCCAAACATTATAAAGCACATGGATGAATTGACCTATTGTCTTAAAACACTATCAAATAGTCACATGGAAAAAAATGGGTTGATGTTGTGATTCGATCATCCTAAGTGTCCATCCATAAACGGTGAAAACAAAAAATAATAATCTTTTTAGATTTTCAAAAATTTTATCATAATAAAATCTTTTTGTATTTTTCAAAATTTTTCAAACAGAAAAAATATAACTACAAAATGATACAACCAGCAAGAGGCTATAATATCGATATGAGAAATGTCCTATGCTACCAAACAACAATCACACAAGAGAATCCACAATGAAAGAAGATGTGATAAACGAGCAATACAGTGATATCAATTAAGCATGGATACCAAGAATAATTGCATATAAACTAACGAGAAGCAACCCATCAGTACCAAGAACCTAAGCATATGAACACCGGGTACTGAAATCAGAAGGGAAGAAAAAATATAATTTCAATATAGGTCGCTCTAACGTGAAAGCCAAAACTTCCCAAAATGCGTAGTAAATCATACGGTTTTGCCCAAAACTCATGTTTTGATTCACACATCATTCTCATACTTTTGTGAACCCTTCTGAAACCCAAGAACGCTGCTCTTCTTTTATTCATACTTATGGAGAAGCCGCTCTCTTCTTCATTACTGCTCACCTGGAGTTCCTGCGAGAGATTACAACCGACGACATCTGAACCGACACCGGGAGGTATTTCTGTGTCACACTTATTTTCATTGTAATCCGTGTAACCGTATCTTATAAATTATAGTGAAAATAAAAAGTTTTTCCCCTTTGGGGGATTTTTTCAGAAATTGTTTGTTTTATCTTGCATGCTTTATTTTATTTGATAGATCACCTAGATGCATGTTTTAAGGTTTAACTAAAATTTGGAGTTCTTTGAAGAGTGGCTACATCAAAGTGAGTCATAACACTAGAAAGAATATAACATGATTCATAGCTAGTGTATGACGAACATCCAACACAATCAACCAAAAGATTTCACATGGGGTGAATCACGTGCAAGCAAATGAGAGTTGTGAACAAAAAGATCGTATGCCTCTAAATCTGATTTTCTAACCCAAATAGATTTGTAAGGACACGTGGGGGTTTGTGGAATCTAATTTATTCTTGTATTAACCTTCATAGTTCCATTTAAAATCTTGTAACAAAAGCGCCTAAGATGACCTTACCTACCGCAATGTGTGCAAGTGTAAATCGGGCGGTGTGTGTTACCTAAAGGTGGCCCTCTCCTCAAATTTCTTGGCTGCTCTCTCCGAATTTGCTTAGGTGGCACTCTCCTAATGATCCTAGGAGGTTCTTTCACGATGTTCCTAGGGGACTCTTTCTTAACAAACATAGGTTCCTCTTTCTTAACAATCCTAGGAGACTCTCTCACACGTGTGAGAATGGGTGCAACATATTTTTTAAGACCAATCTCACCCCTATCCGTTTTGATCTCGACGGTGCCTAAAATATTATCAAGTTTTTCAGACCTAGACTCCAAATCAAATTTCACCTTACTTGAATCTTTCAATTTCACCTCAAGTTCACCTATCCTAGATTCAAGTACACGTCTAGAATCCTCATACTCTAAAAGCTCCTTTTTTATTGTCTCCATCAACCCTCTAAGACTATCTCTCTCACCCTCGAGGTACTCAAGCTTCTCTTTCAAAATTTTCTCATGTACCTTAAGTTATTCAACTAAAAAATCATTATTTTTTAAGGCACGCTCTTTCAATTTCAAATTTTCTTTCTTCGTTTTCAAAGATTCAGCATAAAGTTCATTGAAAGCAGTTTGCAAGTCACGCTCATCTACACTTTCATCCTCACTCCCATCACCCTCACTATCATCACTAATCACATGGGTGGAAAGCTCTCGCATAGAAGCATAAAAACTTCTTCTTCCGAATCACTATCACTAAGGGTTGAAACACGAGAAACCGGTTTATTCAATTTTTTCTTTAAATTTGTGGTACACTCATCTAACGTTTGACTAACACCCTCACAACAAGGACACCTCTCAGATTCGTTTTCAATAGAAGATTTAAAACAAGAGTTCATGTGAATTTTCCAATTAATTTTTTCAAAAATTTGACACCAAAGATCATCAAAACCACCAAAAGCCATTTTTGTGAAAAATCAGGATCAAAACACAATAACGTAGTGCAACAGGCTATGATACCAATTTGTAAATGTGAGTAGAAAAATTGTATTAGAAAGTAAATCCTCAAAAAATCAGGATCGCACGATAAATTATCCTAACCCTCTTTGATAACAATTTGAAGAGTGGCTACAGCGGAAATATAGAGACTTCTCAAATAAAGTTGAATTCTAATAATCCCAAATTTTAGTTAAACCCTAAAACATGCATCTAGATGATCTATCAAATAAAATAAAGCATTCAGGATAACACAAATAATTTCAGGAAAAATCCCCCAAAGGGACAAAACCTTTTTATTTTCACTATAATTTGTAAGATACGGTTACACGGATTACAATAAAAAAGTGTCACACAGAAACACCCGCAGGTGTCGATTCTGATATCGTTGGATGGAATCTCCCGCAGGAACTCCAGGTGAGTAGCAATGCAGAAGAGATCGGTTTCTCCACAAGTATGAAAAAAAGTAGAGCAGTGTTCTTAGGTTTCAAAAGGATTCACAAAAGTATGAGAATGACGTGTGAATCAAAACATGAGTTTGATGACTCAAAAATATGAAGACTTGAGCTAAGAGAACTCTCAATATCGTCTCTCCAAGTCTTGAAAAATAACTCCCTCGAAGTTGGCTTTTATAGGAAAAACAAAAGAGTTTTGAGTCAGTGCGACTTTTTTTGTGCGTGTACCTCAAACCGGTTCCCCCCGAACCGATTCACTATGCGGTTCGCGGTACCTTGCTGGTTTGGGGTTAAAAGAAAACAACATTCTTCTAAGGAATTTTCTCTATCTTCAAAAGGTCATAACTCCTTCACCGTAGCTCAGATTGAGGTTCTGTTTCTTCCAGTATCTTTGTGGCGTCGAGCTCTTAAACTTTCCAGTTGACTAGACCTCCGGATTATGGCTATAAAATTACCAAAATGCCTTGCACTTTCCTATCTTGCCTTTCTTTTTTTTTTTTTTTACTTCTCTTGCGTACCACTTGTATAGAATCCCTAAAATCGTGGAACATGAAGTCGTTGAAGAAGATATGGGGCACTTGATGGAGATGTTGAATGCTTGATTCTTAGAATTCGGATAGAATCCGTCATGTGATATCGTGAAGTGACGTGCCTTTTGTAGCGGGCGTACGACATACACAAATGTAAGATATCGGACTTGAGAAAAATGTCCTTATAAGAATGGTTTACACTGATTATAATGAAAATATAAACAATGACATACAAAATAACCTCAGTCTTCGGTTTCGATGTCGTCGGCTAGAGTTCCTGCAAGATCTCTAGAAGGTCAGCAATGGAAAAGCTTCATCTTCTCCACAAGTGTACTCCAGATGAGTAGTATAATCTTTCTTGGGGTTTGGAGGATTCACATAAAGAATTGGGAATTATTTGCGAATCAAAAAAGGTATTGAAAACCTTAAAATATGAAGTCTGGAAACAGGTACTGTTTTGCAGAAATAGAGGTAAGCAGACTTGGGAAAAACATGTAGCACGGACACTGTTTAAATAGGCATGTTGAGGCGGTGCATCGTTTGAGCGACATACGATGTCGTTTGAGCGAGATGGCATCTCGTTCGAATGAGATACAATGTTGTTTGAGTGACATCAGTGACGTGTCTAAAAAAACTTCTTAAAAAGATCTTGCGTGTTTATCATCTTCCAGACTTTGAAAATTTATTTAAAAAATATTCCCAACTGTTTAAGCAAATAATTAAAAAAACTCCAATTAAAATTATTTTACCATAAGAACGTGGAGTAGTGGGAACTGTTGAAGTGTACGTTGCTTGACACATGATGCACGTACGAAGATGATGGATGTATGAATTCGGATCCAGGCCGTCGAGGTTAATCGTGGAGACGTGTCGAATTGTAGTGGTATCAGACATACTTAAATGTGATCTAGGATACTTAGAAAATTCCTAAATTCTAGCCCGGATATTTATAAAACATGTCCACACAAATCTGCCCCTATGTCTATGCCGGTACATACATAAAAACAACCGAATTATGATGCCCAAAATAAACAAATTGACATATAATCTAATATCCCCATTAAACCCGAAAACTAGAAATACTAAATGTGTGTCTTCACAGATTCGATCATCTTCAAATCTTCAACTCTCCAAACGTTCTTTAACATCATCAGGGTGTGCAAAAATGGTTCTCCATTGTGATATCTACACACATAAGATAAAAAACAAATACCCGTGATGCGCAACAGTTTGAAATATAATGATAAGCAGAAATAAATATCAATTATGTGCAAGCAAATCATTATAAAAATAAACAAGCAATTCTCCCCCATAATTCGTTCTCCCCCTTTTTATGATGTCCCCAAATAGACTTATATAAATAACATACGCAACTCACATGGAGAATGTCACAAGGTAATAAACTTTCTCTTTTTAATATTTTTTAAAGAAAAGTAAAAAATCACACCATGAAAGAACACCAAAACAACCAAGTCAATGACAACGGAAATGTAGGGATGTGAACAAATTCAACAGGAAAATCAATACATACAACCATGATATATGTGCATGATGAATGTTGGATATTTCTATCAAATGAACTCAACATCTTCCGTAGGTGGAAAAATTTTTGAATCAAAAGAAATTGACTCAATCAAATCAGTAAATCAAAGCTCAAAGTGATTTCCACACCAATAACGTCCAAAACATGTGAAATATTTTTTCATGACTTTCAGGGATGTGCAAACCCGTTTTTCATTTCTTTCCATCCAAACACCCTCATAAATAATTATACATTATATTTTTCTTTTGAGGTGATGAAACTAAAATCTATTGGCCCCTTTAAGTTGGCATGATATGCTTTTTATTGCCATTTTAATTTTTTAGAGCTCTTTTTCAAATGGTGGATTTCTCGACGAGATAAATTTTAAACTCTCGTAGCCCTTTCCCGTGATTCACTCATCATATTTTATTGCAATTAATTCTTCACGATAAACGATTTTTACATGCACTACTATCTTGTCCAGTTTTATCGCTTTTTGTTCGTTTGATATGGAAACACTCAAGATAATATGTGATAGACAAGTACAATACTCAAATAATACTGTGCATGTGTGAAATAAAGGAGATAAGGAGCAAAACATGTAGAAGATATCAGGAATCACATCTCAAAGACTCCAAACAATGTAAATCACATGGATGAAATGAAGTAGCATCTCAAACCACTCTCAAATAGTCACGTGAAAAATGGAATGAAGTGGTGACTATGGTTATCTTAAATGTTCATCCATAAATGATGTAAACAAAATACAAAAATATTTTTTGTGTTTTTTAAAAAAAATTATCAAAGAAAAATCTTTTTGGCTTTTTCTAAAAATAAAAGATTAAAATCTTTTTGATTTTTTTTAAAAAAATAAAAAAAATATACAAATGATAGGAATCAATTGATATGATCAAGAAAACTGTATCCTCCACTAGACCTGGTGACCACCCCTCAGTCAACTGTGCAAATTCCTAAAGACTTCCTAAGACTCTCGAATCTAAGGGCATCTAAAGGCTTCGTGAAGATATAGGCTAACTGGAGGTCGGTAGAAACAAAAATCAAGGACACGACCTTTTCCTCTACAAGCTCACGGATAAGGTTCTCGCGTATCCTAATGTGTTTTATGCCCGAATGGTGGACTGGATTACGAAATATGTGTATTTTGCTCGTGTTATCACAGGAAATAGTCTTGGTGTCCTTTGATATCCCATAATCCTCCAACATCTGCTTCATCCATAGAAGTTGCATGCAATAACTCCCGGCGGCTATGTACTCAGCCTCTATGGTGGACAAAGAGATGAAGTTTTTCTTCTTTCTCAATGAAGAGACAAGAGCAGAAATAAAAAAGAAACACCCACCAGAAGTGCTCTTACATCCATCTGCATCCCCGTCCCAATCGGCATCCGAATAGGTGGATAAACGGTCACTGATATCAAAGGAATACCAAATGCCAAGTGAGAGATTCCTACTCACGTATTTTATAATACGTTCAAGAGCGAGTAAGTGTGACTCTTTCGAGGACGCCTGATATCGCGCGCAGACTCCAACACTAAAGGCTATGTCGGGATGACTGATAGTCAAGTAGATAAGACTACCTATCATAATCCGAAATAGAGTTTGATTTACGTCCTTGCCTGAAGTGTCCTTACTAAGCTTAGTTGAGGTACGCATCGGTGTACATGCGTGCTTATCGGAGTATAGACCAAATTTCTTCACAAGGTCTCTAGCATACTTGGATTGGGAAATGAACATCCCATCCTCTAGCTGATGAACCTGGAGACCAAGGAAGAAGATAAGCTCACCAACCATGCTCATCTCAAACTCACTCTTCATCTCCTCCTCAAAGTGTTGAGCATGTTAGGAGCACGTGGATCTAAAGACTATCGTCCACATAAACCTGGGCAACCAAAATAGCACCGGAATCTCTCTTGATGAACAACATCATATCAACTCCCCCTCTCTTGAATCCATGGGCTAAGAGATAGGAAGTAAGCCTCTCGTACCAAGCACGGGGTGCTTGCTTCAAACCATACAAGGCTTTCCTCAGATAGTAGACGTGATTAGGGTGCTTGGGGTCTTCAAACCCTTTTTATTGTTCCACGTAAACCTCCTCATGTAGAATACCATTCAGAAAGGCACTCTTGACATCCATATGATATAACTTGAAGCACAGATGACATGCGATGGCGAGTAGTAAGCAGACGGACTCAAGCCTCGCAATAGGAGCGAATGTCTCATCAAAGTCTACACCCTCAATCTGTGTGTGGACTTGAGCGACTAACCTAGCCTTGTTTCGAATAATGGTACCAGTCTAATCCACCTTTTTCTTGAAGATCCAATTGGTACATATCACATTTGTCTCACTAGGTCGAGGGACCAGTTCCCAGACATTATTCTTTCTAAACTGAAGCAAATCATCCTGCATAGCACATATCTAGTGTTCATCTTTAAGTGCTTCCTTATAGTTCTTGGGCTCGACTTTGGATGTGTAGCAAACATGGATAACAACATTCTATAGTTGAGCACGAGTCTTGACACCCAGGGTGGGATCTCGTAGAATAGTAGAAGGATCATGACTCCTGTGAACCCAATCAGGAGTGTCCCCTAATTCAGGAATGGGATCCACTCTGGGTATGGGAGGCACAAAGGGATCATCAGTAGAAAGTGCGTCACCCTCACCCAAAAGGTTAGAATCAATATGTCGGTGGTTCATCATCTTACACGGTGACGTTTATTAACTCCATAACCTTAGAGATATTTAGGTTATACACACAATAAGCTATACTAGACGATGAATAACCTAAAAATATCCCCTCGTCAATCCGGGAGTCAAACTTTCCTAATTTCTCTCTATCTCGTAGGATGTCGCATTTGGTCCTAAAGACACGGAAATATGAAAGGTTGGGCTTCTTTCCAGTCCACAATTCATAGGGCGTTGTAAGAGTGTGTGGATGAAGATATACCCTATTCACCATGTGGCATGCGGTAGACACCACCTCTGCCCAAAATATTCTTGCAACATTATGACCCAAAAGAATAGATTTAGCCATTTCCTAAATCGTCTGATTCTTCCTCTCAACAATCCCATTTTGCAGAGGAGTCCTAACGGTCGAAAATTCATGTTTGATTCCGAGGCTATCATAGAAAAGATCTATTTTTTCTTCTTTAAACTCAGTGTTGTTGTCACTACGTATTCTATTAATAGTGACACCGTATTGATTTTGCAGGATACGGCACTTGGTCATAAGAAAGTCCATAGCATCAGATTTCTCTCGTAAAAAACCTACAATGGAGTAGCGTGAGAAATCATCTACCATCACGAGAATGTACCTCTTACCACCTAAACTCTCAGTACGAGTAGGACCTATAAGATCCATATGTATCAACTCAAGGATGCGAGAGGTGGTAATGGAATTCAACTTTCGATAGGGATACGGATTTGCTTTCCAAACTGGAAGGGTCCACAAACTGCGGAAGTTGTCTTTCCAAGTGATGGTAAGCCACATACTAGGTCCTTTTTGGCTAACTTTTCTAAATCTCAAAAGTTCACATAACCTAGACGTTGATGCCACAGATCCATAGAAGTGATTATGGCACTGTTGCAGACAAATGAGGACTCAGGCATAATCCCATAACAATTGTATTTAGTCCTCACCCCTTGCAATAAAAGTTTACCGGTTTGATCATAGACGTGGCATTTATTCCGTTCAAACTTTACTAGTAAAGTCGACGTCGCACAACTGGCTAATGCTGAGTAAATTTGCTTTCAATCCCTTGACGTACAATACATTCTCTAGCTTAGGAAATCCTGGTAACTCTACTGTACCGCATCCTACTATTCTAGATTTGCTTCCATCTCCAAAAGTGACTCTACCTTCCTTATGATCCTTGAGGGAGGCAAACAGATAAACGTCACCAGTCATGTGCCTGGACCATCCACTATCGAAGTACCACTATAGAGAATTATGTGCTTTAAGATCAACATGAACAACAAGTGCTTTGGCGTCGTGTTTAGGCACCCAATATGTGGTTACCTTCTGTTTGCCCTGGTCATTGTTGGCTCTAGTCGGGATTTATAAGTTTCCACTGATGGCATAGAAATACGTTGGAACTCTTCCACTATACTCTGAGATGTGGCGACTAGAAACTCAACTCACTCTCTAAGATTATCAAAATCAGTAGTGGCATGTGACGGGGGAAAAGTACGTCATGTCCGACCCAAAGTATAGCAAAACTCATGAAGATGACCTTTTCTTTTGCAGTAAGTACAAAAATATGTAGACTTAGGCCGACTTTCGTTTTCCTTTCTTGGTCAAATTCTCTTTTGATTTTAAGGTGGGTGGCCATAAGGATTTGTAATAAACTTAGGAACCGGTTCCAATGACGTGTGGGACTTGGAAGCGCCATCAAAACCTATTCTCGGCCTCTCAACTAAACCCAAAGCAGGGGAGAGGAACATCTTTCCTATCTTACCAGATCGATCCTCAATTCTTACCTTGAGTTTCCGGGGTCTCTCAAGGTCCTGCATGAGTTGGGCTACAAGGGCTTCCAGTTTCTTTCGAGTGTCCAAGGAGGAATGGAACTCACTCGATAGATCGTCCACTTGCTTAGTCAAGTCCCCTTTTTCTTTCCTAAAAACACTTTCTCTCTCCAAAAACTTTCTCTCTCTCAACACATGCGGTCTCTCTCTCTCTCTCTCTCTCTTAACGCAGTGGATATGGAGGTCTCTCTCTCTATCATCGCTCCTAATTATGTTTCTAGAGCTGCTATCCCAAGAGATAATGCTTTTTTACGCTTTGTAGTCTTAAAAGTATTAGCATGTAATTCAACATACGCGCGTTACTGATCACTCTCGCTCTCACTTGCTTCTTCCTCCCCCTTGCTCACACTGCTATCACTGTCGAGGTGTCCCTGTGAGCTTGCATCTTCATCGTTGTGAGGAGCACTGTCAGTAATCACATGACTAGCCATGGATTCGATGGAGTTACATTCATGCGATGACTCGTCTCTAGAGTCCATCGACTCGACCTCGCTACCATCACTAAGGGTGGTGCTTAACGCAAATTTGGATTGTTCTTGACGTTTCAACCTAGTTGCACACTCAAACCCCCTATGACCTCTACCGCCGCAATAAAAACATCTCTCACTTTCTTTCTTAGAGCTGTCATTTTTATCTTTCTCAAATTTCTTTTCAGATTTATTTTTCTCAAAATTCTTTTTATCTTCAAAATTTCCATTTTTCTTTAATTTGAGAAATTTCTTAAAATTTTTCGCAAACAGAAACAAATTATCTAAGTCAAAATCAGAATCAGAATCAGACATCTCTTCCCTCTTCTTCTTAGACGACTCACCTCTCTTTGACCTCTCAGTTTTTCTAGACTAGGCTTTAAGAGCTACCCTTTTATCTTTTGATTTTATCGTGTTGGGGAACATGTGGATTTCATAGGTCTGAAGGTCTCCAACTAACTCCTCTAATTTTAGCGTACTCAGATTACCTAATGAATTTAACACAGTGACTTTGGGGATAAATCTTCTAGGCAGTGATCTCAAAATTCTCTTAACTACCCTAGCATCAGGAATGTGTTCTCCTAAGTTAAAACTAGTGTTCGCGATATCAGATAAGCGTGCATAAAACTCATCGAAACACTCATTTTCATGCATGGATCCAGTTTCAAACTCAGTAGTTAAGTTTTGCAATGCTTCTTTAGATATGGTACACGTCATGATGCGTCTGAACTCGTCAGGAGTGATGGATCCAGAAATGGCACTAAGCCGACGTGAGTTATATGTGCTCCATTTAAATTCATCCTCAGTCCATGCAGTCATAGATTTTAAAGTAGTTACATTTTCTACAGTGACAGTGGGAGGCGTCCATCCTCTTTCACACACAACCCAAACACGTTCATGAATAGCCTTTAGGTGAGATTTCATGCGTGCTTTCCAATAGGCATAATTTGACCCGTCAAAAGTTGGAACTCAATTATATAAGTTATCTATTGAAATTGCTCTTTTTCAAAAATCAATTTTCAGAACAAAATTGATATCAAGAAAAATTTTGCAGAAAAATTACACGGTAATATTGTGTAAATGGCTCTGATACCAATTTGAGAGTGTGCCAGCAATCATTGTCAAACTTATTTAATTAAATTCCAATTTTAGTTCCAATAAGTCTTAACTCTTGCAAACAAAAGTGATTGAATAATGAAATAATCTACGCAAGCAAGACAATCACAGTTGAGGAAAAATCCCCCACAGGGGCAAAACCATCTTATTTTCACTATAATTTTGTAAATAACGGTTTACACGAATTATAATGAAAAGACAAGAAGTAACATATGAAATACCCTCACGCATCGATTTTGATGTCGTCGGCTAGAGTTCCCCTAAGATCTCCAGAAGGTCAGCTATGGAAAAGCTTTGTCTTCTATACAAGTGTACTCTAGATGAGTAGTATAATCTTCCTTGGGGTTTAGAGGATTCACATAAAGAATTAGAAATTATTTGTGAATCAAAACAGGTATTGAAAACCTTAAAATATGAGGTCTGGAAACAGGTACTGTTTTGCCGAAATGGAGGTATGCAGACTTGAGAAAAACATGTAGCACGAAGACTGTTTAAGTAGGCATGTTGAGGCGGTGCGTCGTTCTAGCAACATATAATGTCGTTTGAGCGAGATGGCATCTCATTCGAACGAGATAAGATGTCGTTCGAGCGACATCAGTGATGTGTCTAAAAAGAACTCCTTAAAAAAATCTTGCGTTTTTATCATCTTCCAGACTTCGAAAATTTATTTAAAAAATTTTCCCAACTATTTATGCAAATAATTAAAAAAACTCTAATTAAAATTATTTTATCATAAGAACATGGCGTAGTGGGAACTGTTGAAGTGTACATTGCTTGACACATGATGCACGTATGAAGATGTTGGATGCATGAATTCGGATCAAGGCCGTAGAGGTTGATCATGGAGACGTGCCGAATTTTAGCGGTATCAGACATACATAAATGTGATCTAGGATACTTGGAAAATTCCTAGATTCTACCCCGAACATTTATAAAACATGTCCTTACAAATATAAATAAGACATAATTAAATGAAACATACTATTGCCCTTACATAAAGTGCGTATAAATACTAGTCTTCTATTTCTTATGCGTACGCATTCAATAGCCCTTAGACCCGTTCGAGATACCCCCTATAATGAGATCTCTCGAATTATCCCATTTGGACAGTTTGGGACAACATAGTTTTTGTATAATAATATTCTTAATGGCTTAAACTTGTTACTTTTTGGGAAAGTTCTGCTATCATATCTTAATATTCTTTAGGTACGTACTAGATGATCCGATTTTAAAGGTTATTTAAATTGATAAATTAAAATAACACTTATACATGTAAATCTATACTGTGTACTTAGAGAACTATGGGGATATGCCGCCGAATTTTCCTCAAATTGGAATATTGTGCATGAGCTGTTAAGTATATTACAGAAATACGTGATCTTGAATGGGATAGGACCACTCACCCTTTAGAGGAGATGGAGGAAATAATAATTAGTATTATAAATTGAATTTTAATTTTAATTTCAATTTCTAATTAAAATTAAATTTTAATTTGAATTTGAAATTGGTATTATAAATTGAAATTGAAATTAGTATTAGAATTTCAAATTGTAATTGATATTGGTATTTGATATTTGATTTTTGGTATAGTGCCTATTTGATTTTTGGTATTCAATTCTGAAATTGAGATTTGGTTTCTCTCTCTAATTGCAGCAACGGTCGTCATCTCTCTCTCTCTCTCTCTCTCTCGCTCTCTATGTATACACACACACACACACACACACACACACACACACACACATAGAGATTGTTGAATTGTTGAATTTGTTGTTGATTGGTGGATTTGAACATTTAGATGGCCATTGAGTTGGTTGGCCTTAGGAATTTCTAATATGATACATCACTATTTGCATTGTTGTTTTGAATTTAGAATTGTTGTCGACTGGTGGATGTGAACACTTAGATGGCCATTGATTGGGTTGGCCCTAGGCATTCTCTAACATTTAGGGTTGTGATGCAAAATGAAATATAACTAAGTAAAAATTGAATATAAATAAGTCATAATTAAATGAAACATACTATAAATTTCATGCAACAATTAATAAGTAATCATGCATTCACATGAGAATCCATGCGTGCATGTAGCCCACAAAGAAAGTGTTATATAACAAGTAACGAGGTTAAAAGGTAATAACGGGAACTGGAATAGATAGCCCATGTGTATATTGACATTAAGTCCACTTCTTATATAACACTTGCTTCGGGGGTGCATGACTGCATGCATTCTCATTTGAATGCATGACATTACGGTTCTATAACATTTATAGCTAATTAAAATTACATATAGTGCGCATAGATATTGGCCTTCTAGTTCTTATGCGTATGCATTCAATAGCCCTTAGACCCGTTCCAAAGTCATTATCCCTGTAATGAGATCTCTCGAATTGTCCCGTTTGGACAGTTTGGGACTGCATAGTTTATGTATAGTAATATTCTTAGTGTCTTAAACTTGGTACTTTTGGGGGAAGTTCTGATGTCGTATCTTAATGTATAATGGGTACATACTAGATGATGTGATGTTAAGTGTTATTTCAATTGATAAATTGAAATAATACTTACACTTGCGAATCTATGTCGTGTACTTGGAGAACTCTGCAGATATGGTGCGAATTTTCCTCAAATTGGAATAATGTGCACGAGCCGTTAAGTATACTACAGATATATGCGATCGATAGGACCACTCATTCTTTAGAGGAGATGGAGGAAATAGGAATTATATTATTTCTATAATATAACACCGAAAGATGATATGTCAATATTGTAGTAAATTATTTAATGGGAACTAAATGTTCATACCTTTATTCATACTAATCCATGAATATAAGCTTCTTACCCATAATAGGTGATTATTTGTAGTAGTTGTGATAGGATATCCTAAATACAAAGAATGGATGGGTGAGATAATTATATTAAGGGATGTGTTTTGCAGAGGTGCTAATGAATTTGTGAAATACGTAAAGAGATCGTAATTATGAAGAGTTCCCATGTATGTGTGCTAAGTGTAATAATGGAAAGGTGTTTGAGTAAAAAACAGTTGAACTACATTTGTTAAGATGGGGTATGCAAGATATTTATCGATTTTAGGATTTTCACGGGGAATTGAAAGTTCATTTTATCCCCGAGAAACCTTCACAACAACCTTCAACAAGTAGGATAGATGTACAAGGGTAGGATAATATAGATAATAATAGTCTAGAGGATTTAGTTGATGATGCCTATGGAGTTCATAAAGTGGAATAAAATGAGGTCACGGACGATGTACAAGGTTCAGGTGATCATAAAAATATCGGGATAAACCTTGATGATGACTATCAAAGTTTAAAATTGAAGGCGACCTAGCCATTTTACTCTGGCTGGGAAAAAGATCAAATAACTTTACATGCCATGGTTGGTTTTCATAGTTTGAAGACCCAATATGGTTTGTCTGGTAATAGCGTAGTAGGAATTTTGAATTGGGTGAAGGGCTTGCTACCCAAGCAGAATATGCTTCTAAATAGCTATCGTACTATAAAGAATAGTTTGATTGGTTTGGGAATGAAGTATAAATAAATTCATGCTTGTGTGTATGACTGCATACTATACCGAAAGGAGTATGAAAATCTCGATCGGTGTTTGGTATGAGATGAACCTAGATATGCCCAATCTACTGGCAAGGAAGGCACAAGCTCAAAAGTGCCTCAAAAAGTGTTGAAATATTTTCATGTTGGGCCTAGATTAAAGTGGTTTGTCACAATCCCATGGATAATGAACGCAATGACTTGGCATGCTAGGGTAGAAGTAGGGGATAATCTCATGCGTTATCCTATTGATTCTACAACTTGGAAGAGGATGAGTTTTGAGTATCCCGATTTTTCTCGAGAAAAGCATAACATTTGTTTGGCAATATCAATAGATCGTTTCAATCCATTTGGAAATCTAAGCACCAATCAGAGTGTATGGCCAGTGGTCCTAGACCCACCCAACCTCCCTCCTTCACAGTGTATGCCATCTGAATTTTCGATGTTGTCTTCGTTGATACCTAGGAAAAAGGCACTAAGTTAGGACATCAATGTCTACCTGGATCCTTTGGTAGAAGAATTAAATGAGTTATCGGAAGAGGGTGTGAAAGTATTTAACTCTTTTAAAAAAGAAGAGTTTATGCTGGAAGCTATGTTGATGTGGGCAATTCAAGATTTTTTTAAACTTTTGGGACATATTCCGATTGTGTAGTACATGGTTATTTGGTGTGTCATATTTTTGAAGAGGAAACTTAATCTCTTAGTCTCCCTGCTAGCTCAACAAATGTATACAATTGCCATAGGTGTTTTTTGCCCCCCCCCCCTCTCATAACTTTAGATTTGAGAAAGGTTTTAATTTTTTATCAGGAGGGGCTGAACATAGTGTACATCCGAGAAAACTTTTAGGTTCATAAATTTAAAGTAAATCTTCTGATTGTGGCCCTAATATGCCAGGTAAGAATAATAAATTTAAAAATGTCAAGCATAAGAATACCCTAATTGGGAATGAAACTGAGAAAAGAAAGGCATGGTTTAGGAGATCAATTTTATTTGTCTTTCCTTATTGGAAGAATAACCCGGTGCGCCATGTATTAGATGTGATGCACATATAGAAGAATATTGTTGAACATATTGTGGGCACATGCCTTGGGGGGAGTCAATCGAAGGATGACGAAAATGTGCAAAAAGACCTTAAATCATTGAAACTTAAGCCACAACTATGGTTGAAAGAAGATAGTAGGGGAAAGACAATAATTCCCCCTGGTGCGTTTACTTCGACGAGTGAAGAAATGAAGGTGTTTTAGACACAATACATAATTTGAAGGTTCCATCTAATTTTTCGTCCAACTTGCAATGGATTGTGAATTATGCTACCCATGATTTACATAAGTGTAAGTCCCACGATTGGAATATGATCATGCAATTGGTTCCTCTATTGTTCAAGCAATGTTTCTCCAAGAATAAGGATTTGCGAAGCGCTATTATGCAAATTAGTATTGGCTTCTCACTTTTATGTAAGAAGGTAGTCAATCGAGATCACATAGTGACTGCAAAATTTACGGTGATCGAAGCGATTTGTGTGTTGGGGAAGTATTTTCCCCCATCATTCTTTGACATAAGTGTTCACTTGTTGGTACACCTATGCGATGATACACTTCTTTGCATCCCGGCTATATATCGGTGGATGTATCCGTTTGAAAGATTAATGAAAGTTTTCAAAGATTACGTCAAGAATTCATAATACATTGAAGGATCAATTGCAGAGGAATACATCATCGTGGAGTCATCAATCTACAATCAAGAATATATGCCTGACTCGACCAGCATGGATGACAATGATGAGTTCATCTATGAGGGTGGTCATGTGATAGGAAAACGAGTGAAATTAACGAGTTTAAAACATGAACAAGTAGCTCGTTATCTATTTGACACACGTGAAGATGTAGAAGAATGGAAAAAAGTAAGTTTAAATTATTTTAAATTTTACATTATTTTAATTTTTATACATAATTAATTTTGTAATACATTCATCATGATATATGCAGAAAATATAAATCCTATAAGAACAATAAAAGATGAAAAAAATCAGATAGCGAATTTAAGTTGTGGTTGTCACACGAGGTAATTATGAAAATATAAGTTATTAAATGTCACATTATAAGAAAGCTTTACAACTAACCTAATTAATTTATCTATATCCTTAGCTCTTAAAGGAAGGTTATGCGACATCAAGGCTTGGTCGTCTAGCCACTGGACCCTTTGTTCATGGTACAAGAGTGCAAAAAAGATCGATTGAATGATTACGTATTCGGTGCAAGGGTGTACGAGAAAAATACAAATATACAGAACTCGAGCATTTCATAAAAGGCACTTACTTATGTTCGAGCGAGCGCGAAACTTAAAACCTCGTTGATGCTGAAATGACTTACTATGGTGTAATTCGAAATATATTTGAATTGGACTATGCAAGCTTCAAAGAGGTTGTATTTTACGGTGATTGGGTAAGAGTTGAGGACAAAAATGCTTGTAAAGCTGACCCTGGCACCAATTTGATCCTGGTTGACTTGTCCAAGTTCAAGAGAAACAAATACATGAGCGATGAGCCATTTGTTTGTGCTTTTCAAAAGGTCAAGCAAGTGTTTTACTCGGAGTATATCAACAACGAGCCATGGTCAATCGTCCTATATGTTCCAAAGCATTTAAACAGTAGTGTGGATGACTTGGCTGCTCCTACAGAATATCATTCCATTTTTTATGATACCATGAATTTGAAACAACTTTTAGATTCGTAATAAGCATTCCAATTATTTGTAATGACGAGTTGCTATATTATTCTAGTGCTTTATGATTATCAGACGACAATTTAATGCTTTTTGTTCATTTGCACTTAATCAATTTAATGCTTGTAATAACTAGTGGGGGTATTCTTCTAGTGCTTTTTTATTATCGAATTTGAATCAAAATAGGTTTTGTTTTTAGTGAATATGTCAATTTAGTTTTTAATCAATTTAAGCATTAATTCAAAGTGCATGACATGACCCGATATTGAAATAATATTTAGATTTATAATGTCGTTAACTTGTATTATTCTAATGCTTTGTTATTATCGCATTTGAATCAAAACTGGTCTTATGGTTAGTGAATATGTTAATTAGGATTTTAATCAATTTAAGCATAAATTCAAAGTTCATGACATGACCCGATGTTGAAACAATTTTTAGATTTACAATGTCGTTAACTTGTATTCTTCTAGTGCTTTGTTATTATCGGATTTGAGCATTAATTCAAAGTCCATATACATGTTTGTACTAATAATAAAAAATTTTGCAACAAATGTCTCCATCCTACGCAGTAGCGGAGGCGATGAGGGTTCCTCGGCCACTAGGCCCCTAAAATGGGGCAAATTGGGATCCGTCGTCGAGAATAAGACATCATTATTGGCTAGATCCCTAGAGTTGCTGAAGGCGATTATCGGCCTGGGGTACACTGATTGGAGGACCAGGCCAAATGAGCTTAAGATGGGCATCTGAAGGGCACTACATGTAGTGTGTTTATATTTATATTTATAAGCAACTAATACTTACTTTCTTTTTGGTTTGTATTTATTTTACAAGATCAATCAGGCCTTCTCCCACTTGTCTGCGACACCACATTGGAACAATTGAGGGATCAATATAAGATGTGTAAGAAAAATATGCGGGAACGGTACTTTGGGTAAACTCGAGAGTCCATTCTGAGAGCGCATGACACCATTCCCTCGAAGGAGCCGATCTCATTGGTACAGTGCCAAAAGTTTGTCGACAATGAGGTCGATGAGCGGAAATTGGTATCTTGTCAATAAGGGAAGGAAAACATGGCAAAAAAGTTAGACGTGCACTACTTCGAGCGAACGTCTTATGCCGAGATGGAGCACAAGATGGTAAGTTTTTATTTTCCATTAATTTTAGTTTTATATTGTTCTAATTTAGCATTAATTTGCTTTACTTAATAATTCTGCATTATTTTATTTCAGGATATGGGGAGTGGCCCTGGGGGTAGGCCACATAGGCTCGATACCTATGTGGAAATTCGGACGAATAAGGGCAAGGATAAGGAGGTGTCCCTGAGCATCACAGCCACGATTGTAAGTTATTAATGTTTAATTTTTTTAATTACGTTATAATTTTTTTATTTACTTAATCAACTAATCGTGTACTTTGTATCATTTCAAGCTAAGGAAGAACATGAGTCGCAGTCTGATATCGACAAAGCATATTTGGCTTATACGCACTCAACCAAGTGCTCGGGGCGGATTGCAAGGGGTGGACTGGGGATGAGGTCACGGATGGGGAAGTCGAGGATCATCGAAATGGATACACATAAAATATGTTCAAGGGTATATGTGTTTGATTTTGTGTTTGATTGGGGATGTTCAAGGGGTGGACTGGGGATGTTCAAGGGTATAGGGGTGGACTGGGGATGTTCAAGGGGAAGTCGAGGATCATCGAAGGTATATGTGTTTGATTTTGTGTAATCATTATGTTCAAGGGTATTTTAAAAGTGTTTCAAAACATAAAATATTTTTTCCACATTTTTTAATTGAAAAAAACATTTATTAAGGCAGCTCGTAGAATGAGGTATGAGGGGTTATTCAAACGAGATTCCTTATCTCGTTCGATATCTGTTGTTCGAACAAATAGTCTAAAGCCCAATTTCCTCATCGCTTTGGAATTTCATTCGATCTCTCATTTGATGTTCATTTAAAAGACCCTGCATAGGTCGTATGAATGAGCCTGTAAAAAAATATTTTTTCTAGGTTTGAATCACAATCTTTTCTATCTCTTAGAGATTTTTCTCCTTATTTAAAGAGATACGAACTTACGCTTCTTGGAAATCCATTTACACATCTTTTTGTGATCAAGCACTTTGGTTTTTAAAAACTAAACCCCTTGGATGTTTTTTTATCACTTTATCAAACCTTAAAGAACACATCTCTTGTTATAATCCATATAGAGTTGATTCTTCACTACTAAAGATAGGAAAGGAGTTTCCAGAGGCTGATCAGTGAACACCGAGTAAGTGGAGCTTGTTATGGAGTGTTGTCGAATCTTCACCGTTTTCTATTATCAATAAGGAAGGAGACATAACTGCGATACTTATTGTTGTGTAAGTTTGCAAGTCTGTTTATGTCATTCGATAATACCTTAGTTGTAATAATGCTGGAAAAAGGTTTTTCCCGACTGTAACACCCCGCCTAATTAAATACCGGGTGGCCAGTCCCATACCAAATTAAAACAAAATATACAGTTGGATCATTCTTAGCATCACTGTCAAAAATATTAACTAATCACCCAATACCCAATTAAGCTGGTGTTACCCGACTGTAACACCCCGCCTAATTAAATATCGGGGCTCAGGGATGTCTGGGAGCATCTCCCACCTGTGGTGTGTTGGATGGTATCATCAGCGGGTTTTGGGCGGTTGTCATCGGTGCTGGATGAGACGCCTCGTTTGATAGCATCTTGTGTGCTTTGGAAGAGAGGTGGTGGGATACTACCCACACCTTCCATTTTGGTTTCGGGGAGATGACTGTGACTCCCATAGATGTGCATCAACTACTGGGGCTGGATTGTGATGGAGAGAAGATAGAGTTGGATCGCTCTTTATGGGTGAGATCGGAGGCAGTGCGTGTGGCTTTTGGTAATGTAGGGAGGATAGTTTCTGGGGATTCTATCCGGCTGTCCCTGCTGAAGGATGTTCTGCTGAGTAGGGTGATTGATGTGGAGGACGGGATGCAAGTGAGGAAAATGGCCTGGTTATTTATTCTGCTGGTATTGGGAGGTTTCATGGTGGTGTCGAGCGGCGACGTGGTCCATTTGTGATTCTTGTCGTACCTGAGGATGTTTTCGAACATCCTTTTCTATGATTGAGGGAGTCTGACTTTGGCGACCCTTTACTCTTCTCTGGATGCATTCAGTCGGTGCTACCGGCAGACTTTTACTGGGTCCACATACCTTCTTGAGGTATTCTTCAGTTTGCGCATTTCTTTTCATGCATCTCTTTTTCCTTTCATGCATTCGCATTTTCCTTTCACGCATTCGGATTTTCCTTTTATGCATTCGCATTTTTCCTTATGCGTTATCTTTTTGTTTGTGAATTCAGACGTGGTTCTACGAGGTGATTGGGCACAATACCTCCCTGATCTCTTTGAAGGACGACACTTTTGGGGACTTCTGTCGATTGTATCGATGGCGTAAGGCTAATCGGTAGTCGAAGGGATCTCTCTCCCTGGAGGCGGTGCATCAGTCTTGAATGACCTAACCAGTGGAAGGGTAAGACTCTTTCCATTTCAATCTTGGTTTTTTATCCTTCTGATCTTGTATTGATTTATGCTCGCTTGGAGATTTTCAGGTGACCTTTTATCCCCGGGGGACAGCCATTCAGGATGCGGGGGCGACTGGGGTGAATGCGCGGATGAGGCATTTGATGGCGCATGAGTTCAGCCATTCCTGGTATCTTGGGGAGAGGTTGGTTCGTCCGATTGCCATGGAGGAGGTGGTGGTGCCACCTGTGCATCCTCCTACGTCTATGAGGCGGGAGCGACTGCTCTCGGAGGATGAGAGGATCGCGGTGATGATTGGCGAGTCCTACTTGCTGTACATCGATACGGCTGCATCGTATGATTATATAGACTTTGTGACGAGCTGGTTGATGGCTCCCAGCATATATGATGCATTGCATTTCCCTCTGATGGGTTCGAGTCGGGCGATGGGATCTTCCCACAGCGGCGGTGGTCCGTCGGCATCTGCAGTGGCGGCGACTTCAGAGGTGCCTTTTGTGCGATTGCATACCCCTTCGTACAACATTCGACGGGCTGATGGAGGGATGGTGCTTATGTTGCACCGTCCTCATGCGATGGATACGGAGGAGTTGGGTTTGACAGAGGAGGTCCTTCGACCTGCGGTATACTTTTATGTTCCTCTCTTTCTTTCTTTTCTGTTTTGGTCATTTCTTCTTTGATACTGATTTCACCTTTTCTTACAGCAAGTCCGGGTGTCGACCACTTGGCTAAGGGACATCAGAGACTAAATATCTTCATCGACTGCCCATATTCGGGATGTGGTTCCTGTTCCTTCTTGCTTGGTGTCGTCTGCTTCGTCCGGAGAGGACTCTGGCTTGGGTAGTGGTGGTGCATCGTCTCGCCGTAGGGGGAAGAGAGCACATCATAGGGGTCGAAGCTGTTGAGAGAGAGAGAAAGAATATGGGTTCGGGTTGAGTCCTATTGTTTTTACTTTTTCTTTTTATTTCCTGCAAAATTGATGTAACACATAACATAAATTGATGCAATGCAATGGAGTTTTTTTATTATCTTTTATTTAATGATGAATGCATGCACATGCGCTTTTTACTTTGCTGCTGAGACCGTAAAAAGGAATATTTTTGGAATTTTTTGAGGGAAATTTTATAAGGAGAAAAAGGGATTTTGAAATTCTGTTGAGAATGTCAATTTATTTTTATTGAGTTTTCTGATTTGATAAAAGAGGAAAAGAGGAAAATTTCTAAAAATGGGGGGTTGCCGATCGGCAAGCATCCTGACCTGCCTATCGGGAGTACCCTCTTCAGCCTTTGGTACCTTGTGGGGTAAGATTCCCTTCGATTTTATCAGGGATTGTGTCTCTTGTGAGGGTTCTCAAGTATAAAAAGGGGTAAGGGTGGAGTGTTTTCATCACACCTATGCATTTTTACTTACTTGCCCACTATCTCTTAGCCTTGCAAGATGGCTCTCCCTGGTAGCATTGAGTTTGTCAACTACCTCAAAACTTTGGAAGTAATGTGCTCTTATAATGTCGACTACAATTCTTTCAACATGCGTCGAGTCTCCTTGTGGCGCAATCGGCCTTTTGAGTCGAACATGTTGACGGCGGCGGTACAATTTTGGTACCCCAAAGACCATGTATTTCGCTTTGGGTTGGATGAAGTTTGTCCTACCTACGAGGAATTTTTTGCCATACTGGGTGTAAATCCCAGTGTTGCTGCGGCTTGCCTGAATTTTCCCGCTCTCTCAGGGATTTATTGGTCGAGCTTCTTCATATTTCGCCTTCGGCGGCTAGATCATTGGTTGTTGGAGGAATGATCTCCCTCCCGACGGTGCTGTAGTCCTTGCATTTGCGGGAAGTTGGTGATGCTGGCTATGCTGTAGCCATTGTTCTGGGTCTAGTTTTGAAATTGCTGCTGGTGACTGGAGAGGTGCAAGTGGACCCACAACTTGCGGCCATTACTTCATGGATGTCATACCATCGCAATCCTGCGGCGGTGATACTGGCGGAGACTCTGAATGGCCTAGATGCCTGGAGAGAAGGTCGTTCTGACTTTTTGAGGGGTAATTCCGTAATGCTGTTCATGTGGTTTCCTGAAAGATTCCGCTTGGCGACTCCTCTAGAATATCCCTTGTCGCCCGTACCCAACTTCTTTTCACGCTACTTCATCAGCGTTGGCCTGTATGTTGAGAACTGGGAGCATTGGCTTGTGGAGCGTGGGGCTCGTGGGCTGTATTGGTCAGTGCCTTGGTGGGGACAGTTGCAGCCTGTTCTGAAGCTAGGAGAGTATGCATATGTCCGGTTGGTTGGTCTTAGACAGACCTCTTTTTATTTCCCTTGGTGGCTTCTGTGCTAATTTGGCTAGGCACAGGTCCTGCCCCCTCGGACCTCAAATTTCTTTCATGTAGAAGATTTGACTGAGCGCCTGCGTCTATTGCTTGGGTCTCTGTGGGAAAATCGGCGTCCGTCGACCCGTCCCTCTCAGTCTGTCGGGAAGGTTTGGCATGTCCCCAAAGATTATATTAAGTGGTTGTGGAGGAAAGTTGTCAGCAAGATGTTGGCAGTGGAGACTGGACAAAGATGGTTTGTTTTATCTAACAACATGGAAGGGGGTGTTATGGTCTTTTCGAGGACGGTTAAGGCTCATATATCCATGGAATGTTTACGGCACTCTATTCGGGAAGGGGAAACTTGGGGACTTCCGGATGTAGATGATGAGGGTGCAGGCTCCTCTGGTGGCTGTGGGTAGGACTCTTGGAGAGTTTATTTGTGTAATAGATGTAGGGATTTTATTTGGATTTTTATGGTAATAAGGGGAAGGGAGTTATTCGTTCCTTTTTCTTATGTAATCCGTACTGTAATTTCTTATTAATGGAATAAACAAGTTTCTGATCATCTAGTTGTGCCTTTTGATGAATTTTGTATTTTGAATTATCTATACTGATCGCTAAGGTATACATAATCCTTTTGTTCAAGTATTTTTAGAATGAACCACTGTTCTCGAAGGTAAGAAAAGAATGGTATTTTGTGAAAAAGAAAGGGCCGCACTCATGTGAGGTGCATGAGCTTCCTACGTACCTCTGGGGTTTTTGAAAAAGTTTTTTTGAAGAGGATCAGGCCCACGTAGTTCTGGGTAGAGGAAAATGAAGAGTTTTTTTTTTAGAATAGAAGGGGGATGAGAAGAGTCGTAGCGCGCCGAGATTTCAGACTGGGGGTAGAATTTCTTGAGACGGTCTAGATTGACAAGACAAGCCATCTCTTCCCCATCTAGGTCAGTGAGTATGGTGGCACCGTCGAATAAGATTTTCTTCACAATGTAGGTACCGCTCCAATTGGGCTTGAATTTCCCTCTGGGGTTCCAGATGGGTTCTATTATCTCCTTGAGTGCTAAGTCTCCCTCTCGGACACCACGATCCTTGACTCTCTTATTGAATGATTGCGCTATTCGGCGATGGTACCCCTGTATGTGGTAAAGAGCTTTTAATCTTCTTTCATCTAGGAGGGCTAGCTCATCAAGACGGCCTTGGCACCAGTCTTCTTCGCTAACTTTGCTTTCGAGCATGACGCTTAACGAGGGTATTTCCAGCTCCACAGGTAGGATTACTTACAAGACGTAGACCAGGGAGTAAGTGGTAGCCCCAGTAGAGGTTCAGATTGAGGTTCGATAGCCCCAGAGGGCGTACGGGATCCGGTCGTCCCAATCCCTATAACTTTCGGTCTTCTTGTTGATGATAGCTTTGAGGTTTTTGTTAGCGGCTGCCACTACAACATGGGTCTGAGGTCGGTAGGGAGAAGATTGTGTCTCTGAATCCCGTACTCGGTAACTACTTATGTGACTTCTTCTTCGAAATGCAATCGGTTATCTGACACCAGCTCGTGCGGGACCCCATATCGGCAGATGATATTTTTCTTGAGGAACTTGGCCACTTTCTTGGCATTCAGTACTGCGTATGACTCAGATTCGACCCATTTGGTAAAGTAATCGATGGCGACTAGGATGAACTCATGTCCGTTTGAATACTTTGGTGTAACCTTCCCTATGATGTCGACACCCCAGGTGGAAAACGGCCAGGGAGAGGTCATGTTATATAATTCTCGCGAAGGCAGGTGTTGAAGATTGGAGAATTGTTGGCATTTGAGGCATCTCCAGACATAGGCGGTCCTGGGTCATGGTGGTCCAGTAGTAGCCCTGTCGGATGATTTTCTTGGCGAGCATGTGACCATTCATGTGGGGTCCGCATTCCCCGCTGTGGATTTTCTGCATTATCTTCTCAATCTCGGCCCCTGCGATGCAGTGTAGATGAGTTCCATCGACGTTCCTCTAGAGTAGGGATTTATGACAGATGATGTACTGGGCGGCCAGTCTTCGAAGAGTCATTCAATCTTTCTTGTTAGAACCCTCGGGATATCTACCATATTTGAGGAGGCACCAGATATCGTAGTACCAGTAATCGGCTAGTTCGAGATCTTCGGTGGAGACAAGCTCAATATGGTATCACTGGGTCAGTTTGTCTTGCTTTTGAACTAGGAAGGGGGTCATTGTTATTCCCTCGGGCATGTCGACCATGGAGGCCAAGGTAGAGAGAGCATCAGCTAGGTTATTCTTTGCTCGGGGTAGGTAATGCAAGGTGATATCTCGGAATCGGGAGGCTAGCTCTTCTAATTGGGCATGAAAAGGTTGGAGTTTTTCGTCCTTGACTTTCCACTTTTTGAGCACTTGACCGATGATAAGGGCAGAATCCCCGTAGACATCAAGGTATTGAATACCTTTCTTGAGAGCAATTTTGGGGCCCACTGTGCATGCCTCGTATTTCGTCATGTTGTTGGTGCAAGTAAATCCAATTTAATGGCGATGGGAGTATGGGAGTCATCTGGGGCGATCAGAAGTATCCCAATGCCATATCCCTTTTTGTTGGTAGCACTGCCAAAGAACATTTTCCATCGAAGGCGGTCTTGAGTGGTGCAGAGGATATTTGCATCTGGGAATTCGAAGATCTGTACATCTGCCTCGTCTATGGAGTAATTAGCGAGGTAGTCAGAGATGGATCTTCCTTGAACGGCTTTCTGTGTGACGTACACGATATCGAACTCGGTTAGGATCATCAACCATCGGTCCATTCGACTCGATAAGGCGGGTTTCTCAAGTAGGTATTTGATGGGGTCCATTCGGGATACAAGCTTGATGGGGAAGGCGAGCTTGTAGTGTCGTAACTTTTGGGTGACCCAAACAAGTGCGACACATGCCTTATCCAAGGCAGCGTAGTTGAACTCATACCCGTCCAATTTGCGACTGGCATAATAGATGGCTCTTTCTTTACGGGAGTCCTCTAGGTATTGGGCTAGCAAAGCCCCAGCTGCAGTGTCAGTTATGGTTAGGTATAAGAGCAAAGGGAGACCAGACTGTGGTGGCATGAGCACTGGAGGTTGGGTCAAGTATTGTTTGATTCGGTCAAAAGCTTATTGGTAGGCCTCATTCCAAACCTTGGTTGAATCCTTTCGAAGGAGATTGAAGATCGGTTCACAGATGGAGGTTAGTTGGTTGATGAACCGGATGATATATTATAATTTCCCAAGAAAACCTCGGACTTCTTTCTCTGTTCAGAGCGGTGGCATCTCCAGTATGGCCTTCAGCTTTGCAGGATCTGCCTATATCCCCTTTTCGCTGACCATGAATCCCAAGAGTTTTCCCATTGTAACGCCGAAGACACACTTATGTGGATTAAGTCACATCGGATACCGTTGCAGTCGTTCAAAGAACTTTCGGAGAGCGGGAACATGACCTTATCTAGTTTTGGACTTGATAATCATATCATCCACATAAACCTCGACCTCCTTGTGAATCAGATCGTACAGGATGGTTGTGGAAGCCCTTTGGTAGGTATCCCCAGCATTCTTGAGACCGAATGGCATAACGGTGTAGTAAAAGGTTCCCCATGGGGTGATGAATGTGTTTTTTTCTTGGTGGTCGGGGTGCATCTTGATTTGGTTGTATTCGGTAAACCCGTCGATGAATGACTTGAGAGCATGACTGGCTGTGTTGTCCACGATCATGTCGATATTGGATAGCGGTTAATCATTCTTCGGAGAAGATTTGTTTAAATCTAGGCAATCCACACACACTCGAACCTTCCCTCCCGATTTCGACACAGGTACAATGTTGGCTAGCTATGTGGGATATTCGATCACCCGAATGAAACCCACGTTCAACTATTTGACCACTTCTTCTTTGACCTTGAGCGACCATTCGGTGCAGAGTTTTCTCAATTTTTATTTAACTGGCTTGTAATCTGGGAGAGTGGGGATCTCGTGCTGAGCTATTTCAGGATCAATGTCGGGCGTATCATCATAGGACCATGCGAAGACGTCTACGAACTCCTTCAGTAATTCTTCGAGTTGTCCACGCTCATGCTCTTCAAGGGTGGCCCCTATCCTAATCTCGCGCAGTTTGCTACTAGAACCGATATTAATAACAACAGTCTCTTCTTCATTAACTTGAACGCGGTTATGTTATTTATTATTAACCTTATTTAGATCAGTTAAGAATTGTCCCTTTACAAAATCGTCACCATCGAAAGTTCGATTAGAATCTAAACAATTAATGTAAGGCACAACAAGATACTCAAAATCTTCGTTTATTTCATTGATAAGAAAGAAAACATTGAGAACCTCATCAAAAGAGATCTCGATTACATTTGAACAAGGATAGACAGTAGGAGAAGAAATAAGGTAAACATTGGGGTTAGGGGGATTTCAAGAGGTAAAACTTGTGCAGCATGCCAGTTGAGGAGAGGTGTATCAGCAGCTTTAATCAGACGGGATGGGTCCATTGATGTAGTGCCTGAATGAACCATGCAGAGTGCTAGCCCCAGTATATGTAAGTTGAAGGAATCTTCGGAATCACTTTCCTCAGTCTCTACGGTATCTTTGATGAGCGGTTTTACGCGGTGTTGGAAAATTTCGGCCCATGGGCAGCTGTCTTGAAAAAAGATCTCCATTCCAGGCTTCATCTTATTGTCTGTGTGGTAATACCATGGTTCTGGAAAACTGCAAAAGGGGAAGTCCTCGCCTTCTTTGATGAATCATCCATTTAAGGAGTCTCCTGAGATAGTTCGGATGCAGTCTAATATTCTCTTTGGTCGAGACTGGCGGATCATTCTGAGATCTTGTCCCGATGGTTGATACCCCAAGCCACAAGGAGGAAAAGCTTTTTTCTGTTCGATGGGCTCAAGTATCCTTTGCTGCCTTTGCCCTAGTCCCAGTCCGGGCATGAAGTGCATGTTTCTGAACATCTAAATCACATTGACATTGCCATGAGGGTCATATTTTGGACAAACCCTTTCTTTGAAATTGTCCCCTGCCGGAGTAAGAGCGGCTCAACTCGGAATCCTGATAGGAAATATCATTTGACCTATACTGTATCTCAAGGATTGGACTGCTGGTGCTTGTGCCCACAATATTTCCCTCGTCGCCCAAAACGATGATGACTCGCCCGTCGGCGAAGAACTTCAATTTCTGATGGAGTGAGGAAGACACACCCTTGATACTATAGAGCAAGGGTCATCCGAGCAATAGGTTGAAATAAGCTGGGATGTCTATGACTTGGAATTCAACGATGGGGTTTATAGGGCCAACCCCTATTACAAGTTTTATGGATCCCATCACCTCACAATGGGTATTATCGTAGGCACGTATGGCAGCGGAGGTTGGAGCGAGGTCACTTTCTTTCAGGCCTAAACACTTGAAGGTTTTCAGAGGGCAAACATTCAAAGTGGATCCATTATCGACAAGGGAGAGTGGCACAGCCTTCCCCATAACTTCGACGGAGATATTGAGTGAATGATTGTGATTTGGCCCAATTCTGGGGATTTCTTCTTCAGAAAATGATAGCATTCGGGTAGAGGTCAAGGATCCGACCAGATTTATCGCTTCTACTGGTGTAGTAGATGGAGGAACTATGGGTCCAGTGAGCAGCTTGATCAAAGCATCTCTATGCAGTTGGGAAGACATGAAAAGCCCCCATAGAGTGATGTTAGCTTGGGTTTTCTTCAGTTAATCGAGGATATTGCTCTCCTCGATGGTCATCTCTGGCATAGGAAGGTTTTCAACGCCCTTCCCCTTGTCATTTGCTGGTAGTGAGCTTGGAATCTTGTAATGTCTCCCTGATCTGGTAATGTGATTTACTGAAGAAGGGTAGAACATGAATCCCGTTTCCTCATCAATCTCAGGTTGTTCTTCCACCCTATTTATCTCTCCGAGGAGTTCTTCAAATGATATCATCCCACATATGTCAGCTACTGGGCCAATTCTTCCTGAAGATTATTTTTCATTCAAATCTTCGAATTCTTCCCCCCATTCGGTGGTAACAATTCTCTCTTTCCATGTAAAGTCGATGCATTCCACAACTTCAACGGCTTCTTCATACAAGTTTTCCCATTCTGTGGGAATATATGTGATTGAAGGGACCAAACGCCCTTGTAGCTTCAAAGTGTCAAGTAACCCGGTGATACTGCAAATGTTGTTGGTTTGCCCGAATAATTCTGCCATAATCTAGATAACATTATCTAAGCTGACTTCGTTGGTTGGTACCACCCACTTATCTTAATCTCGGGCCCATTTCCGTGCTTCTAAGAACAGTGTGATAAACTTCTAGCAATCGATGACCATCTGTGAGGGAAATTTCAGCATGAACTCTAGGAGTTGGTTTAACACCTCTGACAATTCCATACTTCTATTTTTAGAACGGGTACGGACAGCGATGCATGCTCTGGTAAGGAGTAACAGTGCCTGATCATTGAGGCTAGTAGGGTGTAGGAGGAAATATGGGAAAATCTAAAGAGGTTTAGGAGAGTATATGGGTGTGATTTGAGTTGAGGGATAAAAATCTAGGTTTTCTTCTAAGAAGATGGCATTGGCATGATTTGGGAGTGGGTTGTGAGTAGTGTTTGGCTTAGGATTGGCTGGTGGGGCGATGGTACCCCAATCAGTGAGATCTTGGATTATGTTTCGAAGGTTAAACCATTGGTCGGTGGCATGGCCGACAGTTTGGTAAAAGGCGCAATGAGCATCGGTCTTGAAATTTCTTAGGAGTGGATTTGGCAACGGACATGGATCCAAGGGTTTGATGAGGTTTCGGCTTAACAGGGCTTGGTAAAATTTAGAGAGGGGAGCATGGAGCTCAGTGTATTCCCTTCGAATGGGGGCAGGGCGGCTTTCTGGTGCCCATGATGTGGTTGGTTGAGAGATGTTGTTGATGGTTGAGACTGTATCACTGGCAGGCTTGTCATACTTTCTAGGGTTGAATTGTCTGGACACCTTCTTCGGTTCAACCTCTATTTTAATGAGGCTTTCCTCAATTTCTACTCCTGCCTCTCTGAGAGCTCATAAGTGGGGATAGTATTGTCCTCCCATCGTTGCTCGGACATGGGGCAAGAATTTCTTCTTCACTATGTTGACCTGTTCTTCCTCGGATGGCCGATTAGTCATGGTAGCTGCTTGCTCCCTCCATCGGGTTATGAAGTTACTGACTGATTCCCCAGGAATCTGTTTGAGCATCTCTAAATCACGATGGGTGACCTCAAGCTCTTCGTTGTATTTATATTGCGACATGAATTCTCGGGCTACATCCTCCCAGCTACGAATTCTGGATTCCTCAAGGGATAAAAACCATCGGAGGACACTATCCTTCAAAGTTTGCTGAAATAATTGATCCATCACTTCTTTAGAAGCCCCTAGTAGAGTCATGGAACGATGATAACTACGAAGATGAATAATTGGGGGTCCACTCCCTCCGAACTTCTCGATATTCGGCATCTTGAACTTCTCGGGTAACCTCGCTTTAGGATAAGGAGACATGTGGGTGTAGTCCATGTAATTCCCAGAGATCCTGACTTGGTCAAACTTCTTAGTGAACATCTTAAGATCCTATTTGACTTTATTTAACTCTTTCTTTTTTGGATCAGCGACTATAGGCAGGTTAGCCACAAGCTGGGCAATGTTTGGCATTGGAAGCTAGGTAGGCGGCGGCCCATTCGCAGGAGGGGCACGTGGAGCGTGATGATATTCTTCCAAAACCCAAATAGGCTCGAGTGGACCCATAACACGAAGGAATAGGGCCTTGAGCTCTTGAGGAATTGGAACCTGGTTTCATTGCATTTCTCGAACCTCAGTTAAGAGGTTGTCGATCTTAGACACGAGCTGAGCTAGGACTGTCGTCAGATCCGACTGTAAGACTGGTGTTTGATTTGTATTCTTCATGGAAAGTAGATGGATTCCGGACTCAAAAGAAGTAGTAGAGGAACGTACGAAACTTTGGGGTGATTTGACTGAAGACCGAAGCAAATAGGGAGCCAGGCCAAGGACTAGCAATCGACCTGAAAAGGCATAGGATGAGATTTATTTTTGAGAAAAAAAGGAAGAACTATTTTTGGATTTTTGATAAAGAAGGGAAAAATGTTTTCGGATTTTTGATAAAGAAGGGGAAAAAAGCTTTTGGGAGACAAAACTCAGCATGATTATTATGATTATTATGTTCTCACTTGTATTTAATTCTCCTAAATGCAATGCCGGACAGGACCCGAGCCTGGAGAAGTGGGGTTTTCAATATATGCAAAGCTACGGTTTGGAATTGTAACGAGGCTCACGGACAGGGTCCCATTTTAAAAATACGCAAAAATTAAGCAGTAGGCCGACCCGGAATTTCGGCAGAGTTTCGGGTTGAAACCGGTGATCTAAAGTGCATGTCCTAGGTTTGACACCTGTATGCTGGTATGCAGTTGGTTGGGTGAATCGGCATGGGTTCCCCCCTTTGGCGTGACTTCCATGATATACGTCTTGCTCTTGCGGGCAATCGGTATGTGTGGATAAGCCATTTGATATACCTGAGTGTACGTGAATTTCCTCACCATATACCTCATGGGGACGGTACGTGTGAGAGAGAATTTGATATACTCGGCGTACGTGAACGAATTCTTTGCAATATACCTCCCGTCATGACTTCGATCATCCGGTATGATGCAGGGGAACTGTTCGATATACGTCAAAGGTACTTGGTCAATGGAAGGTGAGAGTCATATCGCTTAGGCTAACTGCGACCTGTCGGACTAGCGCCCATCACGAAGTGACCCTCCAGTTACTGGGTAAAATTTGGTCAATAGCAATGCTCCTTGGTGATGTTGTGTGAATCATCTATGATTCTCTTATTAGTATCTTATGATGAGAATGCCTTTCTTGATTACGCCAAACAGGGAGAAAAGTACAAGTACCCCAGGTACACCAAGTATGGATGGGTGATGCGTGCAACATGAGGATATATGTGATCCTAGGTGTACGTGGTGTGAAGTGTACATGGAGAAATTTTTACAAGTGTGCAAACATAAGCATAAGCATGGGATACACATGGAAAAGGGGAACATAAAGATATGGGGGGAAACATAAACAAATATAGCATCCATGCAAATAGAGTCAAGCCCATAAATAAATACATATCCCTAGCAGAGTCGCCATTGTGGCCATCCCCGATCCTCGCCATGCGGGCGGGCTCATGGAGGAAGGATCCTTCGGGTCCCGCGCGTCCCTCTCGGGAGCGCTTCGGCCGGCGTCGTTTGGAATATGGTGTAAAAATGTATAGAGATTCAGAGTCGCCAGTCTATTTTACTCAAAACAGACAAAAGAAAAAGGGGAAGCCACCCCGAAGGATGGCATCCAAAGACATACTGGTGCGTGTGAAACCAAAATGATTCGAGAAGGGTTCGGAGGCTTAGTTACGAAATCGGAAGGTGTTAGGCACCCATTCCGCCCTTTCGGTCTCTCATGGATATTTGCTATTTTCCCTTATATTTCCCCCTGTGATATGTGTGCATGTGTATATATATAATGGAGGTAGTAATCCTCGACTTGTATCATGGAAAAGATAAAGCGAGTCATCCGTAGGAAGATATAAGAATAATATTAGAAAAATAAGATTTATGCGATTACCCCTACGTTGATCGTTATAATGAAATGATAACGCATATTAATCAATACGTCACTAAGGGCAAGTATATAGAATATAAGAAGATTAGGTTTAGAGAAAATAGGAAGTAAAAGAAAAGGTGAGAGAGAGGACTCGAGTCTCGGGTTTTACCCCGAGACGACTATGTAGCCTATAAAGGCATCAAAGTCCACGTAGTTCGCATACAAAACGAGGGGTGGGATTTATCCCATAAATCCAAATGGGGGATCTCTTATTTATAAATGTGTGTATGTGTGTAGAAAAAGTGTTTTAGTTGTGAGAAAAGTGTGAGAAAAAGTATGAGAATCCCTACTTGGAATTTATGAGTAAACCCTCTTTTTCTTATTTTTTGGGTTTTTATTTATATGAAAATAAGTGATGTGAAATAATACTAAATAAAAAGTATATTAGGATGTGTGGGATGAGATAATAAGAGTGCTAAGTAATGAAAACAAGTTATTGAGAATTTAAGAGGATTTAAGAGAGAGTTTGAGAAAATTGGACCTTCTTGAAGATCTTGAGCTTGATCTTGAGTGTTGGAGAGAAGTCCTTGCACTTGGATGATGATGGAGAGTGACTAATTCACCAAGTTTGATGAAAAGGATGATGAAAAGTGGAAGTAAAGAAGGGATTTGGGGGTTGAAATCATGCTGCCTTCGAGAGAGGTTTTTGGGATTCGTTGAGAGTGAATTTTATCAGATCTGGATCCCCCTTGAAAATGGAGTGAAGGCCTCCTTTTATAGGCCCAGGTAACTTCCGATCAGAATATACCTGTTCCTGCCTATCGGCGCTTGTCGATAGGCAGGGTCTGGAACCTGCCATTTGGTAGTGCGTTTTAGACTTTTTCGGAAAATCGGCGGCCGAGGGTAAACCGTTGGCCAGAATCGTGCACAGGGCATACCATTGGAAAGGTAATTCAGAGACCTTTGAAAGTCCTTTGGACAGCTCCCGGGTTCGGGAGTTAACTTTGGGTCAAATATGGCTCGAAAGCGTTTGTCGGTCCATTGGACGGGGAATCGTTCGGACGCAAATGGATCATTCGTCCACATGGTAAGTCCGAATCATGCACGGGGTGGACCATTGGAAAGGTTAGGAGATGTACTTAGAAATTACAAAGAGTTTGACCCGGTTTGGAGAGCTGACTTTGGTCAACCGGGCTCGGGAAGCATTCGGTGACCTCTCGGAGTCAAACGGATCGTTCGTCCGCATGGAAAGCCAGAATCGCGCACGGGATGGACCGTTGGAAAGGGTATTCAGTTCCCTTTGAAGATTCATTCAGCCTCGGTTGAGCTGAAGAGTTGACTTAGGTCAAACAGAGCCCGGTGGCCTCTGGGTCAAGTTTCGAACGCAAACGGATCGTTCGTCAGCATGGTAAGTTGGAATTGCGCACGGGATGGATCGTTGGAAAGGGTATTCATCGCCCTTCGAAGATTCATTCAGTCTCAGTCGAGATAAAGAGTTTGAATTTTTGGTCAAACTGAGCCGGGGAGTGCCCAATGGCTTCTAGGTCCGTACTCAGGACATGACCTGGGTTTGTAGTGATGAAGGGAGTTACTAGGGACCTAAGGAGAGTTGGGGGTAACGGAATGGGGTGTCTACAGAAATCAAAATCGAAATCGAAATTGAAATATTCATATAAATATAAATACAAATACATTACCTGTAGTGCCACTCAAATAGCTAACTTCAGCTCACATGGCACCTACTTCCAACTAATGTACCTTGGGTAATCGTGTCAAATATAATTCCCTTCATATCTGAACACTAAGAAATGCCATAATCCTATGGAGTTATGCTCTACAAATTCCTTCCAACTGTTATGTAGCCAAACTTCACCAATTGAAGTTATCAATTTCACTTTCCATATTTTCCCATGTTTTGCTAGAGTTTCCAAGTAGTGGGGTATGTAAAGTGGAATTGACAACTTCAACTGGTGATGTTTGGCTACACAACGGTTGGAAGGAATTTGCAGAGCATCACTCCATAGGATTATGGCATTTCTTAGTGTTCGGATATGAAGGGAATTCTCGCTTCATTTTTTTATCAAAAGGATAGACAAAGAGATTCAGTCTCCTCTCCACAAATAGGACACCCAAAATAACTATGTACTAATCACCTATTAAAGGTAAGAAGCCTATATTCATGGATCAATATAAACAAAACTTAAATTTCAAATTCAAATTCAATTTATAATAGAAAGTTCATCCAAAAGTAACAACTTTAAGCCACTAAGAATATTATACAGAAATTATGCAGTCCTAAACTGTCCAAAGGCATTGGAATATTTCAGTAAAAATTGGAATATTTCTTACAAATTGAAAAATTGTTTAAAATTCGAGTTATCATAAAAAATGGATTGATATTCGGTAGGAGCAGCCAAGTCATCCACACTACTATTTAGACGTTTTGGCGCGTGTTGGACAATTGATCATAGTCGTTGGTGATATACTCTGAGTAAAACACTTGGTTAACCTTTTGAAATGCACAATCAAACGGCTCATCGCTCATGTGGTCGTTGCTCTTCAACTTGGACAAGTCAACCATGATCAAATTAGTGACGGGATTAACTTTACAAGCATTTTTATCCTCAACTCTTACCCAGACACAGTAAAATACAACCTCTTTGAAGCTTATATAATCCAATTCAAATATATTTTGGATTACATCATAGTAAGTTATTTCAGCTTCAACGAGGTTTTTATCTTTTGCGCTCGCTTGAAAGAAAGTAAGAGCCTTGTATGAAATGCCCGAGTTCTGTACATTTGTACTTTCCTCGTACACTTTAGCGCCAAAAATGTAACAATTCAATCGATACTTTTTGTACTCTTGTGCCATGAACAAGGGTCCAGTGGCTAGACGAGCAAGCCTTGATGTCGCATCACCTGTCTTTAAGAGCTAAGAATATAGATAAATTAATTATATTAGTTGTAAAGTTTGAGCGTAATGTAACATTATATAATGGCCATTTTCATTATAATTACCTCTTGTGTCAACCACAACCTAAATTCGCTATCTGATTGTACCATTGTTTTTCGTCTTTTATTGTTCTCACAGGCTTCATATTTTCTTCATATTACAAAATTAATCATGTATAAAATAATCTAAAATAATATTAAACATTATAATAATCGAAACTTAGTTTTTCCAATCTTCGACATCTTCATTCTCTTCTGCTTCATAAACTCCTTACGCATCATCTACTAAATCCTCTAACATATTATGATCTATGTCGTCCCCTTCTACATCTATCCTACTTGTTGAAGATTGTTGTGAAGGTTGGTCGGGGACAAAAAGAACTTTCAATTCACCGTGAAAACTCCAAAATCGATAACTATCTTGCATACCTGATCTTAACAAATGTAGTTCAAATGTTTTCCACTCAAACACCTTACCATTCTTACACCTAGCACACAGACACGGAAACTCTTCATCATTATGATATCTCTTTGCATATTTCACAAATTCGTTAGCACCTCTGCGAAACACATCCCCCATTCTATTTGTCTCACCCATCCACTCTTTGTATTTTGGATATCTCATCACAACTACCACAACTAATCACCTATTAAAGGTACGAAGCGTATATTCATGGATTAGTATAAACAAAACTTAGATTTATAGTATGTTTCATTTAATTACTTCTTATTTATATTCAAGTTCAATTTATAATATAAATTTCTATTTCCTCCATCTCCTCTAAAGGGTGAGTGGTCCTATCCCATTCAAAACCGCATTTTTCTATAATATACTTAACAGCTCATGCACATTGTTACGATTTGAAAAAAATTCGGCAGCATATCCCCGTAGTTCTCCAAGTACACGATGTAGATTGGCAAGTGTGAGTGTTATTTCAATTGATCAATTGAAATAACAGTCACACTTGTCAATCTAGTATGTACCCAGAGAACATTAGGATATGACTGCAGAACTTCCTCTAAAAGTAACAACTTTAAGCCACTAAGAATATTATACAAAAATTATGCAGTCCCAAACTGTCCAAACAGGACAATTAGAGAGATCTCATTACAGGGGTAATGACTCTTGAGCGGGTCTAAGGGATATTGAATGCGTACGCATAAGAACTAGAAGGCTAGTATCTATGCGCACTATATTTAATTTCAAGTATGTTTCATTTTATTGTCATACTATATATATTGTTCGATATACAAAGTAATTTTCAAAAAACGTTGAAAAATCGCACCCCCATATGGACAATAATCCAGTGGTCATGCCACTTTTAAAACTAACCAACCCAACATCGATCCACTATAATCCAACAGCAATGTCAACAACAAATGTGTATCCCGTACTCCTTCTAATTCATTTACTCAATTAATTATTTTCATCAATTAAACTAACAATTGAAGTATACAATTATTAATTTACTAATTTACAATGAGGGGCAATCCTACTTTCATAATTAATGATATATTAATTTACTAATTTACAGAGGGGCAATCATATATTAATTTACTAAAAATATTAATAACCAATCAATTCGTTTACAAGGGACATCACGCACAAACACGCACATACACGCACACTACACACACATATACACACACGTGCATATACACATACACACCCGCGCACATTCACACAAACACACACACGCAACCCCCCCCCCCCTACCCCCCCTTCCCCCACCACACACACACACATTCACACACAACACTACACACACACGAACACACACAATAGCCCCCCACCCTATTCCACCCCCACCCCCTCCCCACCCACCACACACATGCACATATATATACACACACATACACACATATATATATATAAATGGAAGAGAGAGAGAGAGAGAGAGAGAGAGAGAGAGAGAGAGAGAGAGTAACCTGAAAGTAGAGAGAGAGAGGGAAAGCAGTGTAGAGAGAGAGAGAGAAAAAAGGAGGGAAGAATCGGCGGGGGACAAAAAGGGGAAAGGGTTTTTTATTGATACATTTATCACGGACGTGTCACGGTCCTTGACCGTGACAATATTATAAGAATTATCACGGTCAGTGACCGTGACAAGTCCGTGACAAGTACAGTTGTCATGGCCTTGTAACGGACAATGATCGTGACAAAAACACATGTTTTTTTGTCACGATCAATGACCGTGACAAGGCTAGCCGTTGGAAGGGTGCCAATTTACTCATTTTGGTGTTGTGAATCCCGAACACGTTGCTATAAAATTTCTAACTATTTGTAGTGAGAGTACCCACCTTTTGGCTATTCACTACTACTGAGGAATATGAACTTTCCTTAACCCTAAACTGTTGTACTTCAGACTTAGCATTATCCTTTTATCTCCCTTTAGGGAAGAAAGTAAAGGTATTCACAAACAACCAACACCGACCTTTGTCTACTGATGATCCTCATTCCCAAATTATGAAATGGTTTCGATTTTTCCCACCATATCTAATCCAAAGAGTCCTTTGTTCAACAATTATAAATTCATTCTAAGAACATGATTCTCACTTGGGTGTCATCAGCCAATAAAGGTGTTAACAAATTATCATCGATGAATTCTTTAAAATTAAAATTGCACATAGATAACTTTTTTGTTGGGGAGATAGAGCACATATAATACTTAATATAAATCATTTATCATGTATTTTAGAACACTGTGATTCTGTGATTAAAACCATTGTTTGAGGGGCCGAACGAGCTGACGCGAGGAGTTAGTCACATCACTGTTTTAAAATATTTATACGAATTTTGGTTTAAATAAATATATTATCCTTAAAAGTTATAACAATGTCCAATTACATTTTCAGGCCTTAAAAACTGTTCGAGTTAAATTTTAAGACTAAAATAGTGAAAAAATGTTGAATTAATTTTTGAAATCCTAGAATCATGAAGTTGAAAAAAAAAATTCTAATTAACATACGAGAATTACTTCGATTAAATTTTAAAGTATCATCCATCAACCACCAATTTTTAAAATTAATCTCGTCGAACATCATAGTTCCTTTATGAGGTGTGATTTCTCGTTAGGCGCTTAAATCACCATACCTTGAACTAGACAAACTTGTATCTTTCATTATGTTATCGGAAAGTTCAAGACTTGATGTCCAACATAATTTATACCCGATGACTTTCGCTCCCACTCCAAATGACAGTGACTCCACTGGGGAGGATATCAAAAGTGGTGTCTAAGTGTATACCACCGGTTCATTCCTTGAAATAGAACCAGCTCGCGGCGGACTTTCCCTTTGGGGAGATCGAATTCACTCACATTCTTATTATCGAAATTATCAATTATTTTTTTTAATGAATCCCTAATTCCCTGAGTAATTCCATCCATTAGTGGGCTAGACTAACTGACGTGGGGAATTAATCACATCAGATTCATAAAACACCAATGAGACCGTGGGGTTTATATTAAAACCCCTCTCCCACTTAGTATTTTGAAAAACAAATCATTCAATTCTAAAAGGACAAATTAAAATCCGTGGTAATTTTCAAAATTACTTGTGTGAAATAAATATCTTGATCTCACATTTTAATTTTTCTGTGAATAAAAACATTAATTTGTATTTTCTAGAAAATAAAATTCTAAGATCTCAATTTTACTCGCACCTTAAAATTTAACTACTCGAATGTAATTCAATTTAGAAAAGAATAAAAAAAAATCTAGAAAACGGTGATCTAGGTCGATCTCAATATTAAATTTATGATGTCCATAAAACGGGTGTTCCTAATTAATCCAATTAGCACGCCAAATTAAGCAACATAATAATAAAAAGACATACATGAAAATATAAATAAATAATTGCAGCTAATAAATAAAATAATAAGGGTAATTATTCACGTATCAATTATGACCTAGATGTGACACCCCGCCTAATTAAATACCGGGTGATCACTCCTTTATTAAATTATAATCAAGGTGAACGGTTGGTCCATTCTTAGCATCATTGTTACAAAGATAAATTTTCTAATTTAACACCCTAATTAATTAAGCTAAGTGACAAAACCATTTTTAAGACATCAATTTCCTAATTTCAATTAATACCAATATTCAAAACTTTACATAATTCATAAATTAAGAATCACCCAACAACTATACTGGAACAAACAATCCAAATAATTAAACATCCAACTATTTGATTCCAACATTAAAACTTAAAGGAAAAACATCCTGACAGTAATAAAACCCAAAGTATAAATACTAGAAATGAATGAGTCACAACATCCGATAAAACAAATGAATAATAGAAAAGGGCGACACATGCCCAACTGGATAAAATAGTGCTAGAAGTGGAATAAAAAATGAGGTCATCTAAGCAAGAGGCCTACAACTCCCACCTAAGCTGCAACGCGTGTCTTCCAAAGGATCCTATGCAAGACGCCCTTGTGGCTGGGCACTTATAATATATACATATATACAAGAGAGAAGAGAAAATAGGAAACAGGTCAGAGCCCGATTGTCAAACAGTTTAAAATTAGTTTAGCAAGTATTTAAAATGCTTACCGGCTAATGCAACCAACATATTAGTGCGGCACTCCATTGAGAAATTCTCACCTCTCTTCTAATGTGCACACCTATCGCACTAATATTCCCAACAGTTTAACTTATCTTATCTTAAGTTACTCGTAAGGTTTCATGTTGACAATTTCAAATGTTAAGGAGGTTAATTTTATTTAACAGCAAAGTTCTCACATAAGCATTATATGAATATAAAGTTTCTCGGTAATATAACATACTTTTCAAACACTTATTTCCAAGTTGAAATAATTATTCATTTCTTACATGCCAATCACAGTAGGTAGTTCCCAAATTCCAGATTTGAAATATATATATATATATATATATATATATATATATATATATATATATATATATATATATATATATATATATATATATATATATATATATATATTCTAACAGCACCCCACATAAAATTTATGGTGCGGGCATACTCTGCTATCCAGTCCCCGTATCACTCGTACTAAGGGAAATACTAGTTCGGAATCACTCTCGAACTGTATTAACATAAAACACATACAAATTGAGGCGAAGCATAGTTCCAAGTCACTAAGAGGTCAGCACATACCCTCACGTCTCTTAGGACCATCTGACTATCGATCCGATAGCCTGTACCAAGGATTCCTATGTTCTAGGGTACGATTCAATATCCCCCATAAAGGTCCCATCGAGATAAGACTGTCCCAGTGCGGTAACCTCGGGGATAGAAAATAGTGCGGGCATGATTTTTACACGTATATAGTATATGCACAATCACGGTCATATATGTATACTACTATTCCCATGTCAAATTTAGGTATACTCCCACGACCCATAATTATGATATATCATCATCGCACATTATTTGATTAGCCCGTATAACGGTTTATCTCTTTTATTCTTATTTATGGGGTTATTCCGACTTACATCGTAACACTCGTGAAACCCTATCTTCATAAGCGTAATTTCAGTAGGTACTCTTTTACTTTACGACGTAACTCCCTTACGAGTCTCACCCCTTAGACACACGTTCCCATTGTTTCTTAAGTGTAAAATACCTTTATTAAGGATTAAATCTCGTCTTAGATTAAAGGTTCCATTTTTATAAGGTCCTACTGGTCTTCTTTACCTCCCAAAATATTCTAACAATAATGTTCAATAATTTCCATCCATTTACGTTGGGACCACCTATTTAAAAAGGGAAATTTGAGTTTTCCAGGAGGGGTCGATAGATTGATGGCAAGAGCTCGATCGATCGACACTCCTGGTTCGATCGATCGATCAGGCAGGTATGACGAATCTGTAGAATTTCCAGTTACGGGTTTCCTCTTCCAAAATCATCCAAAATAATATCTTTGACTACCAAACTCCAAATAATTTATACTACACGTATTATAACCTCAAATAAGTGATTTCCTACGCCAAGCATGCGGATTTTCACCATGAATAACGAATTAAAAAAGCATAATCCATGAAAATATCAAGAACCCTAATATTTCTTTTATTTAGTTTCTTCCCATTCTTTTACCAGATTTCATACTCTTTATTTACTGTAATTTCGTGGTTCAATCTTTAAATATGAATTGGGTTTCCAGAATACATCTATTACTCATACAGCATGCGAATTTAAATATCCTAGGTTAATATAATTGGAGCATTAACTGAAATAGAGAAAGATAGATACTTGCCTGAGAATTCTTGGTTCAGATTTGTGGAGAGATTTGTGTGGTTGTGATCCTCGTTGCACGATCTATCGTTTGGCGGCGACGGCGGTGCAAACAGTGGAGTTCTTAGCCTAGAACTCCTTGGAAAGCCTCTCCTCTTTCTTTCCTATGGCCATCTATGGTTTATGGTTCTTCTAACCCTAGAAGATGACTCCTACCATCTGATATAACCTTAGGAATTTCATGGGTTTAATTCCCCAAAAATATAAAATGTCTAAAATACCCTTTCGTGATGTCAATTAGGCCTAAAACTGCCCCGGGACCCGAACTAAACCCCCGGGTACACTTTTCTGACTACCTAGACCCTTTCGAACACTTTGGCGCACTCAAAACGACCATACGAGCAACTTATAATTTATTCACTATATATAATAATAATTTAGTCCTGACACGACCCAGACGCGTCCCGACTTAAATTTCCATAATTGCCATTTTATTCACTCGTGACAATTTTAATAAAATAAATCTCATATATTACCTTACTCGTCTAGTAATATTCAACAATTTTCCAATATTTACTAACTCACATCACATTAGTAAATATAAAAAAAAAAATCCGAATTAATATTAAATTAATATCTCAATTAAAATTTAATAAATCCCCAATTTTAAAAGTCATAAAAATACGGGGTATTTGATCGAGTGGAAAAACCGAGCGTCCGTGTAATACGCTAGTCGTTGTTATCGGCTTCCAACCTCAATACAAAAAAAACTAAACTTGTAACTACACTCTTAAGGAGTATAGTGACGAGTCTGGGTATAGAATCCACAGGGAATGGTTGATAGAATTTAATTGATTTATTACTTCTAAAAAAAATGAAAAAGATGATGATAGTTGAAAAGAGAAAAAATAGGTAAATAAAGAAATTAAATTAATTAAGATGAATGAGAAAATAGGGTGGAGTACAATCCCTCAAACCTTAGCAAATTACCGTAGAGAATCCTAGACTTGTAAATTGAAATTTTTAACTAAATTCAATCTTTATAGATCCTAAGCATTACATATATGAGGGAACTACCCCGCATCATATGAAATCAAAGGTAAATACAAAGCGGTGAATGGACAAATTACACTTTACATAGCGTTCTTAAACATCTCAAGTACCTAGGGCGAGAGATTAAAAGATTGGCCATGTTCATGTAATTTCCCTCCACGATTCGGTCAATATTTAATTATCCCTCTATTTTCTACATGGGTAATTTACCTCGGAATGAGTTCATGTACCCCAACCCTTGAAAATTTAACTAGACATGATTTTATGGGAAAACAATTTCATAACAATGCATATAATTGTGGATCTAAGAAACATGGTAAAAACAAAAATTATAAATCAAGAAAAGATGATTAAATTGAAAATAAAAATTGAGATTAACTAAGAGAATGGAATTTGATACTTGAAATCTGCACTAGGGAAGAGAGATGATTGAGTCCAGAAATATTCTTCTTCTTCAACCTTACAAACTAGGGTTTATGAAAATTTCTATGTAAAGAAAAACTAAGAAAACTCTCTAAAATCTGACTTTCTCTCTCTAAAATTCTATTCTACTCTCTAGAATTCGTCTCCCTTGGAAGGATGTAGGGCTTGGCCTTTTATACACCAAAAAATGACTCTTCCCATGCCTTTCCACGTTTTTCCCTTTTAATATACCTAAATGAGACTCTTCCCGTGCCTCTCCACGTTTTACAACTAATAAAAATGAATTAAACAAGAAATTTCAAGAGTTGTCTCTTCAGCTTCCAGAATTAATTTCAACTTTAGACTTTCTGTCTCCAACTTTAAATGGGCATAACTTCTTTATCGTAGCTCGGATTGGGGTGCCGTTTTTTCCAATGTTCTTGTAATTTAGAGCTATTTAACTCTCTAGATTTCCCCACCACCGTAATATATATGTAAAATTACGAAAATGCCCTTCAACTCCCCATTTCTTGGTTTCTTTCACTGTTTTGAGTTCTCCTTCACACTAATTTGCATGAAATACCTGTAAAACACATGAGAAATACAAAAAACACGAAATACTTGCCAAAAGAGGTTAGTAGCATAAATACAAGGCAAATCCAAGCTATTTACACTGTACGGGATCATAAAAATACCGAAATTAAGGGGATAAATATGAAGAATATGTGCCTAATCACACCCCCTAACTTAGAACTTTGCGCGTCCCGAGCAATGTAAAAGAAATTAGTTTAAAGTTCAACTCTTGAAATTTTTTTTATTGGGATAGAATACCTTTTTCGCGGGCAAGCGATTGCATTTAGCGTATGCAACAAGCCTTTAAACCCCTAGGTTACCCTAGTAGGACGAGTTTTGTCTCGTGAGGGTTTGCAGTGAATACACCCACAAAATTCTTTATTGACTCAAATAAATATCAAAATATTTAAAAATTATACAATTTAAACTTTTCAAAAAATAATCACCATAAATTCATATTCAAATGTCTCAAACCATAGTGTGTGTATGTAAAGCCAGAAATTAAACCTCAAATTTTCACCGATTGAGCATTACGTTACTTTCCGAAAATTCGTCTTGATTCAAATTCTTACGGATGCACTCACAAATGAATCACTCGGATTGTGGCTATTTTCTCTCGGTATGCATGATATAAAGAGTAAATATAATGGACACAAATTCATGCATACAAAATTGAAAAGAAGGAAATATATGGTGAAAAGATCTCATCATAGGAATACAGTTATTAGGAAACGGCAAACAACATCTCTTAATCACACAATTTTAATCTCTTTTATTATCTTTTTGTGTTTTAACTCTCCATGCAGTAATTAATTTCGTCATTCGGACTCGGTTAGGACTTTTTCGGGTTTAAAAGTGTAAAGGGTAAAATTGGGAATAGACGGAATGTTCAGAATTGGAAAATGTCCCTATGACGTCCATTAGTGATTTTTCGGGCATTTGCTCATTTTTCTCTTTTTTTTTTCTATTTTCATTTTTTTTCTTTTTTTTTTCTTGCTATTTTTTTTTGTTGAGCATTTTTTCTGTTTTTCTCTTGCCCCTTTTATTGCACAATTTGGACTTACTTGATGAATTTTCTCAATTTTCACAATTCCGGGCTATTTGAGTTTTTCGGGTTATCAAACGAAAGGGAAATATTTTATTAGGCTCAATTTGGGTTACAAAGGGATAATTTTACACAACTTTATTATGGCTAATATTTTTGGGTTAAACAAAAGAGGGCCTACTTCATTGTCCAAATTGCTAATCATTACCATACGCATCTCAAGATTAATTAAGTTTAGAGATATATTTATCACGAATTTCGAGACAACATTTCACACATTTCCCATAACCGATCAAAACAAAGGATTGAGATCATCAACGACTTATTAAAACGCTGAAAAGAACTTTGAGTTAATCATAAACTCGGATTGATTTAAAAACTCATAAAAAATTTAAAGGCTTGAAATCTCACCGGGTTTGATCAATCTCCACACTTATTCGTTAAGTCATCAATTTTCGCACAATTTCCATCTTCGGTCAATTTCGACTTAGTGCAATTGATTGTTAACAATTTGAGACTTTAAATAGAATAAAGGTGATATTTTTGAAAATTTTAAATTCCAATTTTTATTTACTTTGAACAATTTTTTTTTGGTTTTTTCTAAATTTTTAATTTTTTTTTGGAAAATAAAATAAAAAATATACTTGGAACAAACATGTGATCGAATCAAAGAATCTAAACAATAAATGGGAAGAATATCCCACACCCCCTAACTTAAATGTTGCATTGTCCTCAATGCGAATCAAGAACACAACATAAAGAGAGGAAAAGAAAGATATTACCCAGATGGAGCGATTCCTGATGAGTACGAGTCCATTGAATCTACAAAACACGTTAAAACCAAGCATAGCAAAAATAATAACAAAAACTCTAACTATCAAAACTAGACTATAATAAAAGAGAAAAAGAAAAGAAAAAAAAAAGTAACTATTTACAACCTAAAATTGGAACGGCTAATAAATCATACACTAAAAGTCGAAAAATTTGAGGGTCCACCCAAAATACAATCTGACTTTGAGGGATTAATAGTGTACCATCACTATAAAACATGCCTCCCGAAAAATAAGAATTTCGTTTGAAAAACGGAAGGCATGTGCAAAGTTTAAAAAATGAACCATCACCAATTAAAAATTTTAACGGGATGATGGCGGGTTTGGGTGCTAGGTGGGACAAGTACAATTGATATCCAAGAAAAATATAATCACCTCCCAAAGATTTTTCAAGTAGTATGGGGAGAGGGGCACACAAAAAGGAACAGTCCATATTAGAAAACAATTCTAGCCAAGTGTCTTTATCGGTAAAAGGTGTAAACGTTTCAGAATTTTCAACCGACTCATAGGAATCTAGCGGTACTTCTAATGGTTCAATAACCGTGAACGAAAATGGTGATGAAATAAACTCAATCTCAAGTGATTCATCATCACTTAGAGATTGAATTTCAAGGGAGCAAGACTCACTCTCAATGAGATGTTCTTCAAAAATTTGAGGTGACACACAAGTCTCAACCTCCTCTTTGTTTTCCAAAATAGAACGCACATCATCGCAAAGTTCGACCATTTCCTTCACAAGACCATAATTGATATTCTTTTTGCTTTGGGTGGAAAGAAAATCAAGTACTCTTTTGGTTAGAAAAAGCGTGTTCTCTTCCAAAGTAGGATCCCTTGGCTCTAAAACCTCAGATTCCTCATTTGGTTGAAAACCTTCTATAGTTTCACAAATATCGGAAGAAAAATCTTCATTGGATTCCCCAAAATGATTTTTTTTTTATATTCGTTTTCAAGTTTTTCATACGCAAGATTTAGAAAGGCCTCACCCATGGTAGTAGGTCAATGCACAGATTCTTGAGAATATTTAATATAAATTTCTCTCCGATATTCATTTTCAAGCCTTTCATACTCCAGAGTTAGAATGGCCTCACGAATGGTAATAGGTCGAGCCGCGGACTTTTGAGAATAAAAAGTTTGAAAACTATTACCATATGAACCATTATAATTACCGAACTCACTATGAAAAGACATGATTACCGAATAGTATGTAAATGAAAATTCGAGTACAAATGTGTGCGGTTGAGGATTCAACATTTCTTGGCGCTCAATTGTGCAAGACTACAAAAAAGGTTAAAACAAAAAAAATCCAAAGAAAAAAAATCTTTCGAAATAGTAAATCAATTATAATCTATAACAAAACATTCCCCGGCAACGGCGCCATTTTGATCGAGTGGAAAAACCGAGCGTCCGTGTAATACGCTAGTCGTTGTTATCGGCTTCCAACCTCAATACAAAAAAAACTAAACTTGTAACTACACTCTTAAGGAGTATAGTGGCGAGTCTGGGTATCGAATCCACAGGGAATGGTTGATAGAATTTAATTGATTTATTACTTCTAAAAAAATGAAAAAGATGATGATAGTTGAAAAGAGAAAAAATAGGTTAATAAAGAAATTAAATTAATTAAGATGAATGAGAAAATAGGGTGGAGTACAATCCCTCAAACCTTAGCAAATTACCGTAGAGAATCCTAGACTTGTAAATTGAAATTTTTAACTAAATCCAATCTTTATAGATCCTAAGCATTACATATATGAGGGAACTAGCCCGCATCATATGAAATCAAAGGTAAATACAAAGCGGTGAATGGACAAATTACACTTTACATAGCGTTCTTAAACATCTCAAGTACCTCGGGCAAGAGAGATTAAAATATTGGCCATGTTCATGTAATTTCCCTCCACGATTCGGTCAATATTTAATTTACCCTCTATTTTCTACATGGGTAATTTACCTCGGAATGAGTTCATGTACCCCAACCCTTGAAAATTTAGCTAGACATGATTTTATGGGAAAACAATTTCATAACAATGCATATAATTGTGGATCTAAGAAGCATGGTAAAAACAAAAATTATAAATCAAGAAAAGATGATTAAATTGAAAATAAAAATTGAGATTAACTAAGAGAATGGAATTTGATACTTGAAATCTGCACTAGGGAAGAGAGATGATTGAATCCAGAAATATTTTTCTTCTTCAACCTTACAAACTAGGGTTTATGAAAATTTCTATGTAAAGAAAAACTAAGAAAACTCTCTAAAATCTGACTTTCTCTCTCTAAAATTCTACTCTACTCTCTAGAATTCGTCTCCCTTGGAAGGATGTAGGGCTTGGCCTTTTATACACCAAAAAATGACTCTTCCCATGCCTTTCCACGTTTTTCCCTTTTAATATACCTAAATGAGACTCTTCCCGTGCCTCTCCACATTTTACAACTAATAAAAACGAATTAAACAAGAAATTTCAAGAGTTGTCTCTTCAGCTTCCAGAATTAATTTCAACTTTAGACTTTCTGTCTCCAACTTTAAATGGGCATAACTTCTTTATCGTAGCTCGAATTGGGGTGCCATTTTTTCCAATGTTCTTGTAATTTAGAGCTCTTTAACTCTCTAGATTTCCCCACCACAGTAATATATATGTAAAATTACGAAAATGCCCTTCAACTCTCCATTTCTTGGTTTCTTTCACTGTTTTGAGTTCTCCTTCGCACTAATTTGCATGAAATACCTGTAAAACACATGAGAAATACACAAAACACGAAATACTTGCCAAAAGAGGTTAGTAGCATAAATACAAGACAAATCCAAGCTATTTACACTGCACGGGATCATAAAAATTCCGAAATTAAGGGGATAAATATGAAGAATATGTGCCTAATCAGTATTACATACTTCCCCCCTAATAAAGGAATTTCGTCCCGAAATTCGAAAAATAAGGCCTACCTGGTAAAATGCATTTTAGATACCCTAATAGTACGCATCCTATCCACATAGTAAGGCGCTCAATCAATATAGCCCCCGCCTCACAGCAAGCTTGTTTAACACTCTTCATTAAGATACTTCACATTGTGCTCCTATCTGACAACATTCGCATAAGACACGTATATACCCTATTAAATCCTATTATTTTAATATCATTGGTAGGTCGCACCTCACACATGACAACTACTCAAATTTATCTAAACACAAAACTCCCATTCTGAGAGAAACCATACGAACATCTGACCACTCTTGTTCGCCCAAAACAATCGTGGAATTCCACCATAGTCATCGGATTATTCTCGACCGATCCAAAATTCTGATTATCCGCTCACCTCTAAACATATGCAGAGGGAGAATAGTTAAGGTTTTTCCACACAAAACTTCAATAAGCACCTTGTTCACGACAAACAGGTACGAGTGCTTCCACGGAACTCTACCATTAGGTAATATCCTTCCCCAATTATCGTACCGCTCCACTTGTTAGCTATAACTGTTGTGGAAATGAAATGATCACCAAGATTCTAAAATCACCTTTACGCGGCTCCATTACTCGTTAATCACTGTGCGCCTGCTCCTCGGCTATGGGTGATACCTCCTACTCAAAATGAAACGTTATCTCCGCTGTTTCCTGAAATTCCATATTTAAGGTGGGATTCACAAATTTCATCCTGATTCAGAAAATAATATCGTGTAGGACCACATACCAGCGCGATCCCCTCCTTTTAAAGGAAGGCTGAGGCACACTAGTTAATATTGTAAATCACCCCAAAGGAATGTCAATCACTTCCTTCTTGGGCGACTTACTCCCCATGTTCGGATGAACCCTTGAATCTTACCTTGAAGATGGAAACCCATCCAAGGAACTTTACCGACTTTACCGCCCTCTTCCGTTACAGGAATGGTTGATAACCACAAAATTCTCTGGTTGATCCCCTTATTCCAACCGATCTCTATCTATGAGTGGTGCCCGCGGAGAATACTCACTATGTCCCGCTCAACATCGACTCTCCTTGAAATGTCTCACATTAAGTGACACTTAACACTCCCCTTCCTTCCTTGGTGTATATCGAAAGTTCCGCCCCGTGCACTTTTCTCCACGATGCGCACTTCGGGATCTTTTATACCATACAAACATTATCACTCTTTGTATGCACAACTCGCTCTAAACATTTGACTAATTACAACTCCGTCCCGAGTGTTCTCCATATAGTTAAATTCTACCCTTCTCAAGGAATGCCCCGTTGTAAACGGCTTCCCACAGCGTTCCAACCAGATTCGGTGTGCTACCCTGATTGCACACGTATATATGGATTTATCATCTTTCACACGGTGTTTAATTCACTCTACCACTTTTACTTCGTTATGTTAGTCCCACAAACATATATTCCACACGTCTATTCCCAAGTATCTTCAACTCGGACGATTTTTAACATTAACTAACCAGGATGTCTACACACTCGATAACCGTGCATACTAGCGTAAGCATCACACACTTCACACCTAATAACCAGTTCTTTATTTTCCTAGTGCTCACAATGTGATTTTAACATTTGGGTAATCTCACTCACCCTAGAAATTGAAATTCTAAATCCTCATTATCATCGTGCCACCCCTCAACTCGTGGTGGTAAAACAAGACTTTCAATACTTTCTTACCACGCAATCGTCTCCACTAGCCTTAAATCATATTCCAACCACCAACCTACAGATATAATTATCTGCTCCTATTACGACCGAGGTACTGAACTTATGGACTAATGACCAAACATCTCCCTATTCCCAACCTTACGCTAAGTTTCATGAGTGGGATGTCTCGCAAAGAGAAATCCAAATAAGGAATCCCCCCGATACACTACTACCTAGCATTGTCGGTTATCAAAATCCGTTAGGCCCTCCGTCCATAGCATGTACCCCTATTTTCCTATTTCTTGGCAGAAATTTACATCTCCTCTCGAACTTACACTTAACAAAGAACATTTCGCCGATCGCACTATCGTACAGTATTGGTGGTGATTGCATTCCATAAACCTCGAATACATACAATCGGGATTCTCGGAATCCCTTTCCCCAATCACAGGGGTATAAATCTTAACTTCCACATCTCCAAAGGATAGATATAACAATGCACCCTTCCAATCACTAAGTCCTGAGCGCTAAACATAATACTGAGTTAAATCTTTTTGCTCAACAGTAAAATCGATACATACTGAATCATAACAACAAAGTCCCACACACATTAGAATCGAATATTTTGAGCCCACTATTCCCTCCGATGTCCCTAAAATAGCTAATATCAATGCGAGTCCGACCCTCTCGCAGGTGAGGTCTCGCCAGAACAAAACATGCTTCACTAATGCAACCATTCCGATAGCCTTGCAATAACTGCTTACTATCGTACCGACCATTTCTATAAAGTTGTAATCAATGCCATCTTATACTCGTATGTCACATCACTAAAACGAGTAACCTCAATAAAGTATATAACACTATTAATATACTTATTTATCCTCCGCGGATAGCACCAAGGAAATTCCCGTTACACTAGGAAAAATATTCACATAATGATATCGTTTGTAGTTATACGCATTAAACTCATCTCACATGCTAATCTAGCAATGAACAAAATATAATGACTCGCACGTGTCACATAAAACACGCCTCATCCTCTGAGGATAAAACTTATACTTCTACCTAGTCAATTGTCTTGATTGTACAAATGGTCTCTGGACGTAACACGCCTGCCCAAACCAGAACAACACTACTTTAATCGTTCTCTTTTACTAGGCACTATACTCTTGTACCCTATAATCGTTTCAGGAAAGAAAAATTTGCATGTGTGATTTCACTCTCCACAAAATACCTCAACAAATAATCTACTCATCTCCTATTATACTAACCACGTTAAGATTGTCATTCTCTCGGACTTTTGTAAACTCGATTTTTGTTAGCTACCCCCTTTATTCGCTTAGCCTTATAGGCCCCAAAGAACATGTTACTGACTACACTAGTCCTTACTAAATCTACTATCGCTTGGTAAGAATTTATCTATCTGAATCATTTAAATGGGTCCCCTGATGTGTATCCACACCCCCTTGTGGTGCTACACTACCCCCGTTGTATCCCGTCTTATTCTTGACTAAATTCTTTGATTCTTTTAGCTTCCCACACCAAGAAGCATTATCATCTTCCTTGACAAAGTATGATCTTGTCAACCCCTGAACCGATCGTCCAGCAAAATTCCATTTTTGGTGTTATTAACTATTTTTACGAGTCGATCTCCCACTTGGAGTCCTCTCCTCTATTTGTATCTACATCCTCCTATACAAGATTCGCTAACGGATTATATTCATATTCACAAATGGACCTCTGTCAGGTCCTCCTATGATGAGTTCAGAACTATGTTCACTTCTTATCCTGAACATCTGATGAAGGAAAATGCGGTCACACTGTACCTAAGATTATCCTATAGGCATAGCATTCCATTTCTAAAAGTAGTGGCTGACTCCCACCATGATAACTTTGTTCCGGCATGTCAAGAAAATTTATTTCCAAATTTTCACTTCCAGTTAGCCACACTCCGTCCTATGTCCAAGCCTTTGGATACTTTACCTCCTTGGGCTAACACATACAATGTTCGCATTTCTAGAATTTCCACTCACAGTTCTCTACAATGCTTCGTCTGACTCTTTCCCGTCGTGCCACGTTGGGTAAGTCTACTCTTGCACCTCTTTTGACTATAGCAGCACTTGGGGATCATAGGTTGTGCCCTATCCGTCTTTACAGTCCTGGCTTCCCGTGCCATAATAGGGGTGACCTCGACTACGATCATCATCCTCAAATATACTTTACAACCTCAACTAAGCCTTGCCTCCCGTTGTCCGCCTAATGGCCCTTGCCTTCCATATTTAATTGTTCGAACACCTCCGAATGCAATTAAGGTTCACTATGGTATATATGTTATAGCAGGAGAAGGGAATCTCACCATAGAAAATAACAATCCTAAACATAGGGCTCTATATCAAACAAATTAACACTAGAAGCATAATAAGCCGCACAGATCCTAAGGACACTAGAACCTGATGCTCTGATACCACCTGTGACACCCCGCCTAATTAAATATCGGGTGATCAGTCCTTTATTAAATTATAATCAAGGTGAACGGTTGGTTCATTCTTAGCATCACTGTGGCAAAGATAACTTTTCCAATTTAACACCCTAATTAATTAAGCTAAGTGACAAAACCATTTTTAAGACATCAATTTCCCAATTTCAATTAATACCAATATTCAAAACTTTACATAATTCATAAATTAAGAATCACCCAACAACTATACTGGAACAAAAATCCAAATAATTAAACATCCAACTATTTGATTCCAACATTAAAACTTAAAGGAAAAACATCCTGACAGTAATAAAACCCAAAGTATAAATACTGGAAATAAACGAGTCACAACATCCGATAAAACAACTGAATAATAGTAAAGGGCGACACATGCCCAACTGGATAAAATAGTGCTAGAAGTGGAATAAAAAATGAGGTCGTCTAAGCAAGAGGCCTGCAACTCCCACCTAAGCTGCAACGCGTTCCTTCCAAAGGATCCTATGCAAGACGCCCTTGTGGCTGGGCACTTATAATATATAACTACATACAAGAGAGAAGATAAAATAGGAAACGGGTCAGAGCCCGATTGTCAAACAGTTTAAAATTAGTTTAGCAAGTATTTAAAATTCTTACCGGCTAATGCAACCAACATATTAATGCGGCACTCCCTTGAGAAATTCTCACCTCTCTTCTAATGTGCACACCTATCGCACTAATATTCCCAACAGTTTAACTTATCTTATCTTAAGTTACTCGTAAGGTTTCATGTTGACAATTTCAAATGTTAAGGAGGTTAATTTTATTTAACAGCAAAGTTCTCACATAAGCATTATATGAATATAAAGTTTCTCGGTAATATAACATACTTTTCAAACACTTATTTCCAAGTTGAAATAATTATTCATTTCTTACATGCCAATCACAGTCGGTAGTTCCCAAATTCCAGATTTAAAATATATATATTAAATACACATACAATATATATATATATATATATATATATATATATATATATATATATATATATATATATATTCTAACAGCACCCCACATAAAATTTATGGTGCGGGCATACTCTGCTATCCAGTCCCCGTATCACTCGTACTAAGGAAAATACTAGTTCGGAATCACTCTCGAACTGTATTAACATAAAACACATACAAATTGAGGCGAATCATAGTTCCAAGTCACTAAGAGGTCAGCACATACCCTCGCGTCTCTTAGGACCGTCTGACTATCGATCTGATAGCTTGTACCAAGGATTCCTATGTTCTAGGGTACGATTCAATATCCCCCATAAAGGTCCCATCGAGATAAGACTGTCCCAGCGCGGTAACCTCAGGGATAGCAAATAGCGCGGGCATGATTTTTACACGTATATGCACAATCACAGTCATATATGTATACTGCTATTCCCATATCAAATTTAGGTATACTCCCACGACCCATAATTATGATATATCATCATCGCACATTATTTGATTAGCCCGTAAAACGGTTTATCTCTTTTATTCTTATTTATGGGGTTATTCCGACTTACATCGTAACACTCATGAAACCCTATCTTCATAAGTGTAATTTCAGTAGGTACTCTTTTACTTTACGACGTAACTCCCTTACGAGTCTCACCCCTTAGACACACGTTCCCATTGTTTCTTAAGTGTAAAATACCTTTATTAAGGATTAAATCTCGTCTTAGATTAAAGGTTCCATTTTTATAAGGTCCTATTGGTCTTCTTTACCTCCCAAAATATTCTAACAATAATGTCCAAGAATTTCCATTCATTTACGTTGGGACCACCTATTTAAAAAGGGAAATTTGAGTTTTCCAGGAGGGGTCGATCGATCGATGGCAGGAGCTCGATTGATCGACACTCCTGGTTCGATCGATCGATCAAGCAGGTATGACGAATCTGTAGAATTTCCAGTTACGGGTTTCCTCTTCCAAAATCATCCAAAACGATATCTTTGACTACCAAACTCCAAATAATTTATACTACACGTATTATAACCTTAAATAAGTGATTTCCTACGTCAAGCATGCGGATTTTCACCATGAATAACGAATTAAAAAAGCATAATCCATGAAAATATCAAGAACCCTAATATTTCTTTTATTTAGTTTCTTCCCATTATTTTACCAGATTTCATACTCTTTATTTACTGTAATTTCTTTGTTCAATCTTTAAATATGAATTGGGTTTCCAAAATACATCTATTACTCATACAACATGCGAATTTAAATTTCCAAAATGGGTTTTTCTTTCACAAAAACTAGTCATAATCAATCCTAGGTTAATATAATTGGAGCATTAATTGAAATAGAGGAAGATAGATACTTGCCTGAGAATTCTTAGTTCAGATTTGTGGAGAGATTTGTGTGGTTGTGATCCTCGTTGCACGATCTATCGTTTGGCGGCGACGGCGGTGCAAACGGTGGAGTTCTTGGCCTAGAACTCCTTGGAAAGCCTCTCCTCTTTATTTCCTATGGCCATCTATGGTTTATGGTTCTTTTAACCCTAGAAGATGACTCCTACCATCTGATATAACCTTAGGAATTTCATGGGTTTAATTCCCTAAAAATATAAAATGTCTAAAATACCCTTTCGGGATGTCAATTAGGCCTAAAACTGCCCCGGGACCCAAACTAAGCCCCCGGGTACACTTTTCTGACTACCTAGACCCTTTCGAACACTTTGGCGCACTCAAAACGACCATACGAGAAACTTATAATTTATTCACTTTATATAATAATAATTTAGTCCTGACACGACCCAGACGCGTCCCGACTTAAATTTCCATAATTGCCATTTTATTCATTCGTGACAATTTTTTAAAATAAATCTCATATATTACCTTACTCGTCTAGTAATATTCAACAATTTTCCAATAATTACTAACTCACATCACGTTAGTAAATATAAAAAAAAAATTCCGAATTAATATTAAATTAATATCTCAATTAAAATTTAATAAATCCCCAATTTTAAAAGCCATAAAAATACAGGGTATTACACTAGACTCCTGCTTGAAGTAGAACTTTTTAAGCCTACTAATCCTTGTTGTTGAAGACTTCTCTTTGACATAGAGTTTGACTTGAAGTAGACTTAATCACAACCAATAATTCTTGATGATCTTTCTTTTTGGAAAAACTCCTTTGCATCTTTCGAGAATGATCAGAACGAAGAACTGGAGCAAGAAGCTTCGAAAACGCATCGAAATTTCTTAAATATTGAATATGTCTAGTGGGCCTGATCTATCAACCTCCCAGGGTCGATTGATCGGCTATGTCGGGGACTACCTTCTTTTTCCTCTCATTTTTCCATGTAAAAACCTCCATAACTAGGTCGAAATTTTACCAAACTCCATGAAAATTTTCCCAACACTGAAGCTAGTGAAAATTCATGATTCTAACATTAAAGAAACATTACAACACCCTTTCAACTCCTCCAAATATTACGATATTAAAATAATAAAAAAAATGAAATTATTATGACCCTATTTAATCTTAAAGCAAAAAATGAGAAAGGTGCATGATCTTGTGAATTACTTCTAAATAAATTCAGAAATAATATGTAAGAACCTTAGCATTTCGTGATTCATACTATTAATAAACCACCGTAGGATCTAATAACACAAAATAATGATATTTGACCATGGTTGAAGGGATATAAACATATAATCTCAGCAAAACCATGTTAGTAGGACTCCATACACAAAGATGTATTATACAACATGCCAAAATTAGGGTTTCTAGATGGACAACACAAACCTTTTCAATACATGGTCAATCTCAATCTGAGCTTTAATACCAATTGTTGGAAAAACAACTTAAGAAAGACATTTAAAACACAAAAATAATTCATCCCTATGGATCTTTGATTAATTATGCATTGAAAAGACCAAATAAGAATTAGATATAAATATTAAACCTAGAGTTTTAAGAATTCAATGCATGATTAATTAAATATACATAGGGTTGAATTTTTCTAATGCATGATTCGTATAAGGAGATGAATTTTTTCAATGGATGGGTCATTACTGTCATTCGTATGAGGAGAAATTATTTGATGACAAAAAATAAGTTTTTTTCTATTAAGGTCTCCAAAAACATTGTCAAACTTACTATAAAACTTGGATCTTCTAGTATACAATCCTTCTTTAAGACAGGTAGGTGTGTGGGCACATTTTGAGATGAAAACCTTGTGACTAAGATGTGGTGGTTTCTCTCCAGGCCTCTTCACAAAAATGTAAATAGTATTTTATCTCACCCCTGTCAAACCCTATTAATGCATAATAATCTTTAGAAAACCTTCTCACGCCTTAATATACATGTACAAAAGGTGGGCTTTGGACAAACTAGGTTTCTTGAGCGTTTGGGCCTAACTACTTATGTATGTGGACTGCACTAAGGACCCAAGATCAATGATTAAATTGTCTTCCAAATAAATACTCAAAACGACCAATTACCATTACTGCAGTCCATTTCCTTTCCTTATTTAATCATAATTAATTCCACTAGATAATTATGATTGCAATCTAATTTAATTATCTCAAAAATCACTCTAATATAGCAATGTCTTATTTACAAAGTTAATTATGGTAGATAATATGATTCCCCAAGTTAAGTGTCCGATATTCGCTTGGTAAAATTAATTTGTTGTTAATCGATTTTAACAAGCATCTAATCAATTTCCTTGATTCTAAGACTTAACTTATTTTATACTTCACCAGGATTATAAAAACTCCACCAACTCGGTTTTACTAGTGGAAACAAAAGATATAAGTCTATCAAGAGTTTATCACAATCCACGATATCCTTCGGATATATATTCCTCCGAATTTTGATCTCAGACCAAATTATATAACTGACACCCAATATGCGGGGATAATAATTCAATTCAATATAAAATTAAATCGCACCCGTGTAAATCAAAGAAACATCTACATAAGCATTCCAATCCTTATAACTCTCGTGATTAAGAACATATGCATGAGTGGTCCGTTTCAATACATTCATGGGATGTGCCGATCATAATCGTATGTTAAACTATCGCACAAGTTTTCAAACCACCACAATGGTTCCCCATAGTTTGAGATAGAGTACTAGGATTGCATCGGAACTATTTCGATTGGATGCCAATCTTCTATTTAGGTTGTGAACTTTCTAGAACCAAAATTCCATTTTCCTTGTGATCAGCTCGAAGTGACATCACTAGAATTCCCACTAAGATTTTTTTACTGATATTATTATGAAACAATATATTTTAATAGATATAAAAGGATTCTCGTAACAATAATTGTTATTTCAAAATTAAATAACACACTTAAAAGTAAAGTAACTGTCATACGTGGTTTTAAAAATAAAACCCCAATAAGTCACCCCGTCCTTCTTCATTTGGATCTTTATATAGGAGTCGATCATATGTGGCTTTCTCCAAAGCCACTCCTAATCTCTTGAAAAATGCGGCCAAATTAAAGAAAGATATACTTTAAAGCAATTTACTTACCATCCTAAACAAAATGTAGTTTGAAGTAATTTTTTTACCATCCTATTGTCCACCTCCGCGTAAGATGTCCGCCCAGAATAGTGCACATCCACCGTTTTTGACCGCTTAGTCTTTGCTGAGCCATAGGAAGACAACCATCTCTTAGAAGTCTCATTGTCCATAAATTTATGATAGTTGCCCAAGGTGATTTGCTCCTTATTCGGTACATTATCCCTACACCACAACAAGAACTCTCGGTCCATCCCAAAACAGCGAGCGCACGTGTTCTTCTTCCATGTCTTTCATTTTTTTTAAACACCCGAGCACATAGGTTCTTCTTCCATGTCTTCCACTGCTCGCCTACACCATCCAATACACTGTCACGCAATTTCGGGTGTAAGTTGAATTGTTGTTATCGTACAAACATATAATATAAGAAATTTAATTAATTAACATTAAAAACATAATAATAAACTCTTATATCAAACTAAAATATTTAATATAAATACTGAGATTTTCATACCTCTAAGACCCCCAAAGTGACCATCTTCAGCTCCACAGGCACAATCCTCCAATCATCGTACCCGGGACTAATTACTGATTTCACCGACTATAACACCCTCATATTGATACCATACTTGTTTTCAACTATGCTTCCATACTTTTCAAACTTTAGGGGCTTATTGTTTGACAATTCCTCGTTACCCTAGCTTTTTCTCGGGGTCCAATTGCCCGACGTTGACATATTCTGCAAAAAATAGACCTGGTCATCATAATATATAAAATAAATCAAATGAAAATGCTCAAGATGGGGATATACTAATTTAAATAACATAAAACTATTCCACTCACTTGTATTCATTAGTGAATCAAATGGAAATACTTACACAATTGTACCTGTTGTAATTTTTATTTAAGATACGCATCAATAGCATAATTAGTAGCATAATTTACGTTTGATTTTCATAATTTAGTAGCATAGTTTACGTTTTCGATCAGTTTTAATATGATAAGTTAGAGTTAATGAATTGTAAATTAATGTTTGAGATCCACATTACTTTTAACAAACTACATACTACAAATTACAAATTGGAATCTTCAATACATGTTACAACTTAAATAACTTTACTCGTGTAAAGTATCTTAAGGTTGTTTTATATTTGGGTTGTTATCTAAAATGGATTGATATTTTTAGGAGCAACCAGGTTATCTATGCTACTGATTAGAGGTTTTGGCGCGTGTAAGATGACTTGCTACACTTCATTGTTAATATGCTCCAAGTAAAACACTTGCTTGAGTTTTTCAGATGGACAAACAATTAGTTCATCATTCATATACTCCTTGCTCTTTGATATGTAGAAATTTAGCATTAGACTTATTCAAGGCCTAATCTACCTCAAGAGTCCAGGGGTGCATGTGACTCAAGAGTCTAATGACCCATACTGAATGAAGCACAATAACCCATCCATTCAAAAGTGAGTTATGTCACCATCAATTAAAAGTTACTCAAATCTTCCTTAATTGTCTAATCATTACACTATCGTAAAGATCCATAACCCACAGCCCCAGGTGACACAATTGAGACATGATAGGACCCTGGTGAAGTTGAGAATTTATAGCTCTGACAAGCCCTTAGATAATCCTCAAATGTCTGATCATAACACTATTATAAAGACCCATAGTTCCATAGCCCCATGTGACATAATTAAAGAAAGACAGGCCCCTGGATAAGATGAGAATTATGGCTCTGACAAGTCCTCGGATAAGGTGAGCATTAATGTCTACCAGCCACTACAATCAAGGCATTATTCTCACCTAAAGCCCAAGAAAGTTCACTCCAAGTCTATGTCCCCCCCCATAATATCTCATTAGTTCCCTAGAACCTCCCCATTTAAAACAAACCCTAGATCATACTCTAAGTACTAATTTAGAGGCCATCTGGCACCCTCGGGCCAAATTTGACCCCGATCAACTTCACTGTCAGAGAGAAAGCTCGATGAATTTTTGAAGGTCACTAAATCCCCTTTCCAATGGCCTGATCCATGCATAAGACGGCATAAAGGTTTGGACGAACGGACCATTTTACTATCTAGAACCGATCTGGAGGCCACGGGGCTCTCTCGGGCCCCGATTTGACCCTGATCAACTTCATCATCAGAGCAAAAGCTCATGAATCCTGATCTTCATCATCAGAGAAAAAGCTCATGAATCTTCATAGGGCACTGAATCCCCTTTCAACTGTCCACCATGTGCACAAAATGGCATAACCATTCAGACAAACGATCCGTTTTCTCTCAAAAATTGATTTGGAGGCCACCGGGCGCTCCCTGGTTCCTTTTGACCAAAGTCAACTCTTCAAATCGAATAAGAATGAATGAATCTTCTAAGGGCACTAAATAACCTTTCCAATGGTCAACTCCATATGAAAATCAACCTTATGGTACGGACGAACGATTTATTTTTACTTCGAAAGGTCACTGGGTGCTTCCGAGCCCCGTTTGACTAAAGTCAACTCTCCAAACCGAGCAAAGATATTTGGAAAATCGAATTTACTTGCATAACCTTTCCAACAGTCTGCCCCATGCGTGATTCTAACTCACTGTTTGGACGAACGATCCATCATTGTCCTACAATCTTTTGTCTAAAGGAAAGATGGGAGCTTTTGAGCCCCGTTTGACCTAAAGTCAACTCCCGGACCTGGGAGCGGACTAAAGGATTATCAAAGGTATATAAACTACCTTTCTAACGGTATGACCCATGCATGATTTGGATTTATGAATTTCATTCTATGATCCTTTTCCTGAAAAATCTGCACGAGACTGCCAATTGGCAGGTCCATTTCCCTGCATATCGGTTGTGTGTCTAGGGTCACCTGCTAATTGGCTGGGTAACTACAGTGCCTATCGGGAGTCCCCCTACCCTATATAAGGTGATCATGATCTCACTTTCAAGGCATTTTAGAAACATCAACTTTAGTAATTAGCAAAGTTTTTTTTGGTGAAATTCTTCTCCACCTTTCATTCCCTTCACTTCCATACCCAATTTAGCAAAAATCTTCATCTCTCTCTTCCCATATTCATCCCAAATTTCAAGGAAGCTAATCGATGATAAAGATCAAGCTTCAAGTCTCCAAAGAAGGTCCAAACATCATTCCCTCTCTTTAAATTCCTTTTATTCTCGCATTAGTTATATAAATTCTTAATTTAACTTTTCACTTTTCTTAGATCATACACATATTAATCCTTAATCCTTTCTTATTCATATTTCTTATAATATATTTTCTATAAAAAAAGAATAAGAAAAATAGGGTTACACCCATAAATTCCGACGGGGATTCATCATCATTTTTTTCTCAAAACTAAAAATATCTTTTCGACACACACATATATAATAAACTCTAGTTCGAATCTATGGGATAAAGCCCATCCTCATGCCGCATGTGAACTACGTGGACTTTGATGCCTTTGTAGCCTACGTAGGCATTTTAAGCTAAAACTCGAGACTCGAGTCCTATTTTCATATTTTCATCATTTTCCTATTTTATCCATTTATTATTCATACTTGCGTCTTATCTAACACATACTATTATTTCATCGTAACGATTAATATCTCGATAAGCGCACACATCATATTTTTCCAAGTATTATTTTAGGAACATTCCTATGGATGACCTCACTCCATTTTTTTCATGATGCGATTCGAGCGATTCCAATCTCCTCTTACACACACACACACACACACACACACACATACACACACACTTCATGGAGAAGTTAAGGAAAATAGTAGCATAAGCCCGTGAGAGATCGAAAGGGCGGGATGGGTGCGCAACACCTTCCTATTCCATAACTAAGCCCCCGAACCTCTGAACTATTGGTTTCGTAAGCATCAGTTTGTCTTTGAAGCCACTCTCTCGAGGTGACGACATGTTCTTTATCCTGTTTTATGCAAAATAGGTTGGTGACTCTATCTCTTTACATCACTCCACACCGGCGATGACCGAAGCACCCCATTTTTTAGTAGCGATGGGGAACGAGACCATTATCCTTCCCTCTTACCCTTCGAATCATGCCTTGCGGAGAGAGGGGAAGAATATCAGGTATGGACACACCAGCATTACCTTAGGTCCTCAAAATTGACCTCGACCTTTTGAATCGATAATCCTCATCCCTTTAGGTCCTCAAAACTGATATTTATCCCTAAAACGTTAATATGATGTCTATTCGATGACTTTTATTTGTTCCAACCTCACTCGTCGAGGGGTTTGTAAATACCACATTCTAGGACCCTCCTAAGCATCCCTTAAGGTCCTAGAACTTCCTCCTTTACCATAAACCCCAAATCATACTTCGAGTACCTATTTAGAGGGCACGGGTTGCTCCCGGGCCCCATTTGACTCCTGTCAACTTTATTTTATGAGTTAAATATAAATGAATCTTTAAAGGAATATGAATCCCCTTTCTAGTGATATGCTTCATGCACAGATCGACCTTACGATTCGGAAAAATAGTCCTTTTTACAATCGAAAATCAATCTGGAGGCCATCGGGCGCTCTTGGGTCCCGTTTTGACCCCAATCAAATTCCTTGCCTGAGAGGAAGAAAAATGAATATTCTAAGGGCTCTAAATCCCCTTTCAAACAGTCCACCCATTCACGAATCGACCTTATAATTCAGATGAACAGTCCGTTTTCCCTCGAAAAATTATTCAAAGGCCACCGGGCGCTCTTGGGCTCTATTTGACTCCCGTTAACTCTTCAACTCAAAAGAGACTGAAAGAATATTTTAAGGTCTCTAAATACCCTTTCCAATGGTCCGTCCCAATGCAAATCAGCCTTACGATATGGACGAACAATCCATTTTACTCCGAAGGGTTATCGGGCGATTCTGGGCCCTATTTGACCAAGGTCAACTCTCCGAACCAAAGAGACAGAATGAATCGTTAAAGGGACCTGAATACCCTTTTAAAAAGTTTTTCCCATGCACAAATCGACCTTATGGGTTGAATGAATGATCCATTTCCTCTGGGAATCTCTTATCCAAAAGACCATCGGGCGCTTTCAAGCCATGTTTGACCACAATCAACTCCCAACCCCGGGAGCGGTCCATGGATTCTTAAAGCTTTCTTAATAACTTTTCCAACGGTACATCTTGTGCACGATTAGGACTTATGGATTGCATTTTCTAACCATTTTTCTAAAAAATATGCATGAGACCGTCGAATGGCAAACCCATTTCCCTGCCTATCGGTAGTGTGTTCGGGGTTGGCTACCGATAAGAGGATTGAGGACAATGTCTATTGGCACCCCCGACCCTATTAAGGAGGGCATGAGATCACTTCAAAAATCAACTTAAAAACATCCCTCTCGGTGATCTCAACAACATTCTCTCAAAATCAAAGTGGTTTCCGTATTGAAACCTCTTCGCCACATTCCATTTCTACCTTTTTCTAACCAAATTTAGCAAATTCCATTCCCTCTCCTCCTCCACTTACATCAACTTGCAAGGGCAATCCTTCAACAATCAAGATCAATCTTAAAACTTTCAAAGAAGGTCCACACCTTTCCACCTTCTCTTTCAATTTCCTTATTTTCGCATTAGTTACTTAATTCTTACTTTAGCATTTCATCTTTGCTAGTTCGGGTATATTAATATCCAACTTTTTTATTAGTAACTTTGCACATACTATATTTTCTATAAAAAAAAACTCAAATACAAGAAAAAGAGGTTTGCTTATAAATTCCAAACGAGGATTTATCACTACATTTCTCACACTAAAACATCCTTTTTCTATACACACATATATAATAAAGTCCCCGGTTGGATTTTTGGGATAAATCCCACCCCCGTACTGCATGCGAACTACGTGGATTTTGATGCCTTTTAAGCTACATAGGCATCTCAGGTAAAATCTGAGATTCGAGTCCTCTTTTCCTATTTTTGGTCATATATTATATTTGTGATTCATGCTCTCGTTTTGTCCAATTTATACCATCGTCTATATATAAACGATCGGTGACCCGATAAACACACACATTATATTTTTAATTACTATTTTGTGGACATCCCTACGGATGACCTCATTCTGCCTTTCTCCATGATGCGAGTCGAGTAATTCCATTCTTCATTTATATATACATATCCACACACTTCACGGAGTTAATAAGGAAAAGAATAATGCGTGCCCGTAAGAGATCGAAAGGACGGGATAGGTGCCTAACACATTCCCATTCCGTAATTTATCCCTCGAATCCTTGAACTAATTGGTTTCGCAAGCATCAGCATGTCTTTGATGCCGTTATCTCGAGGAGACAACATTTATTTTGTCTATTTAGTGCAAAATAGACTTGCGACTCTATCTCTATACATCACCTCACATTTGACGATGGTCTAAGTGCCACAAGGACGGTCGCGACCCCCCACTGACCAGTGCAATCGCGCGTCGACTCGGGAGATCGGGATGGCCACAACACTAATTATTACTAATTGTTATATACTAACTATTTTTTGGGAGGAAAACTGTTACTAACGTGTCCTTTATACTAAATGTTTATATTAATTGTTATATTACTATGTATTTAGTTGAAATATGTCCCTGTATTGAGCTCCTTGAAATATGTCATTCGTCATATTTAATGTGATGTTCATTTTATTTTATTTTATTTTATTTTCCTGTTTATTAAAAAAATATGCCCCTAAAGAAAAATAAATATTGCTCCAACCTAAACATATGGGTCGTATGGTGTTAGCATATGAGAAAGAAAGGCTGAATAATATTAAGAGGAATCAAATGCAACTGAATGCTTTAGTGCCTAATGCGATTAGATCTAGTAAGAATTAAAATTTTAATGTAAATGTGCAAGTTGATGATGAGTATAGATTGTCCGAGGGTGAGGAAGATCTTAGTTTGTCCAACGGTAATGATGTCAGTGACGATAATAATGAATATTATAATCCTAAAATGAAGAAGGTAATGCATGTGGGGTATTGTAACTGAAATTAATTTTATGTTCATTACCTTAGTTTTACTTTAAAAGTACATATACATATTCTATACATTTTATGCAAAACTAATTCAACTGTATTTTATATTGGCAGGTCTTGAACATGGGGCCTGTACGATGATTATTTCATCATTCTCCAAGAGATAAACCTCATTCGAGCAGCCATTTGACATCCAACTCGATATGTCACAAGTACCCTCAGTGAGAATCAACGAGGGTAATTTTTTTATTAAAAAAATGGTTTTGATTTGCCCAATTTTGACATGTTTATATTCGTTGATTTGTCAAAAACAACTTTTTAATTCAGTTTTGTTATGGAACTTCATATCTATTGTTATACATACATATGTAGCTTTATATTTATAAATAACCAAATATATAATCGTGCATATTTTATTATTAAAATAGGAAACTCCGGTCACTCATCGACGCGTCTCCAACAAAAAAATCAAACAATAATGTTGTCGAAGATATACAAGCCGTTCCTAATGTTTCCATGACATGTAAGTCATTTTGATCATTTTTTCACATCAATAATAGAAAGTCACTTTCATTGAAAGTTACGGGAATAAGACATCAACTAAATAGGGAATAAAACTGTTGGAATTATTCATTTAGAACAACATATAAACCTACATTTATTATTCACCAAACTTGCTAGAATAAAAGTAAATTATCATGTAACTGCTTTTTATTTCTATATATTAAATCAAAATACTTTATTATGGTTCAAATTATTCAAATTCAATTGTTGTATATATAATTTTTTTTATTTTTTATCAGTCAATGATGTTGTTGAAGATATACAAGCCAATGTCCGTGATGTCTCCATGATACGTAAGCCATTTTGATTGTTTTTCAGATCAATAATAGAAACTCATATTCGTTGAAACTTACGAGAATAAGACATCAATTATATATGGAATAAAACTGCTGGAATTATTCATTTAAAACAACATATAATCCTAAATTTATTATTCACCAAAGCTGCTGGAATAAAATTAACTTATCATATGTAACTTCTTTCTTTTCATTTATGTATACTAAACCAAAATACTTCATCTTGGTTTAAGTTATTCAAATGTAATTGTTGTATATATAACTTTCTTTATTTTGTATTTAAAAGGAAACTCAAATCACTCCTCGACGCGTCTCCAACAAAGAACATCGGTCGATGATGTTGTTAAAGATATACAAGCCGATGTTCCCGATGTTTCCATGATACGTAAGTCATTTTGATTATTTTATTAGTAGTTTACCATGTAATACTTGATATTTATTATATTACCTTATGATCTTTTCTTTTGTACAACCATTCTAACCAAAACACGAGTGTGAGCATTGACATGTGAAAAGAATATCGAGAAGATGGGGAAAGACATGAAAAACTTGAAGTGCATGTGTTGGAAAGTGATGGGAACCAGTTACAAAAATGATTTCACGCTTCATCATTTTGGCATCCAGTTATAAAAGGTTGTATCACAGTAACTATACATTGGTTTTTTTCATTTGCATTCCTTGGTTTTCTCACCACTATTTAGTTTATCTCAGAGTATATTTCAAAAGATTGACATAGTAGAAGTCATGGAAGGAAGCACTAGGTTCGGTTCGCAGCAGAAAGTAGATGTTGTCCAACTGTTGAACTACACCAACCACCTTTATGACAGTAAGGATAGATCAACCTCCTGGCACAGAGGGTCATGATGTTGGAAGTTGCAGCCTTTACCTCCCAGCAGAAGGCATCGACTATTGAAGACAAGGCCACACCAGTGCCTTTGAAGAAGAGGAAGCAGGAGGAACTAAAGCCAAAAGGAGATTACGAAGATGATAATCCTTTGATCTCCGGTCTTGAAGACATCCTTCAGATCATCAAGGAGGATAAATTGCTTAGGTGGCCTAAGAAGCTCAAGTCCCGCCACATAAAAGGGACCGGGCCAAATGGCGTGAATTTCATTGAGACCACGACCACAACACCAATAACAGTTTTTCCCTGAATAATGAGATTGAGAGGCTTTCTAGACAGGGAATGCTCCAACGATTCATTAAGGCTGCATCCCACAACTAAAACACCACATGCTTGCCTCCAAACATTTTTATTCTTCTTTTTGTGAAACTCTTTAAGTGTAGCTTTTATATATGAACTTTGTATTTCACTAACAAAATAATATATATATATATATATGTGTGTGTGTGTGTGTGTGTGTGTGTGCGAGTGAATGATGGATTTAGTCATATTTTAATCCTTGATCTCCACATCTAAAGTCTTATGAAATGCCTTTGTCTTAAACAAATTTCTAAGTAAAATGACCAATTATCTCATAAGACTATTTATTACGGAAGGAATAGTCTATAGAGGAGAAGGGGTGACGGCCTTAATTGGCCTATAACACCCCTTACATCGCAAAAGTATTAAGAGATACGCGATGCTTATATTTAGCCGTGAGGGCTCATAATACCCACTCTCAGCATTTAAAGTGATGAAATTCTCATTAATAGCCTTGAGGGCTCCTAATACTCATTATTAGTCATGGGTGGCTTATTGGCAACCTAGTCTAGGGAGGCTTAAAAATACCTAACTTGGGGAGGTTTGATAATACGTAGCCTAGGGAGGCCTAAAAATACCCGTATAGCCGTGGGTGTCTTATTGGCAACCCAGCCCGGGGAGGCTAAAAAATAGCCCAAAAGCAAGAGAAGTTTTAACTCTATGAAAGAAGTCGTAGTCAAATCAAGAGGGTGGGCCAAGGACATTGTTGTCTGCTGCAAGGGAAATTGTTCCTAATAAACCACAACAATCAAGTATTACTGCAGCAACCATTATTCAAGTGCCTAAGTTTTAAAGACCGTGAAAGGGTAATTTTATGCCCAACTATCTTGGCATTGACCGTTGCATTCATCTAAAGTGTGGGGGCTCATTTATTTCATCCCAAGAGTGTAGTCGACCAGCCCAGCGTACACAGTGGACTGCCCGACCCAACCCAATTATTTATTTAGACCCGAGTATATAACATGCGTTTAAATGCATGGAAATATATTCAAATCGGTCATCAATAATCTCGTAAGAGATATTCAGGGACACCACGAGTTATTAAGAAGAGAATTGAGATACTTGTATAACTTAATCACTTATATTCCACAACTATAAATTATAAACCCTGGCTCGGGATGTAACCTCGATTATTGAGAGACGCTAATAAGAACATAGAATTGAGATTGGTCTGTCGACCACATCTTTGTTGCACTAATCACTGAGGAGGAAAGAGGCTAGCACCATCGAAGATCTCATGGCTCGTATTGAGAAATATGCCAAGGTCAAGGACGTGGTTCACTCTAACACAGGGGATAACATTCGAGAAAAATCAAGAAAAGGAGGAAATAAGAGTGACACTCCAAAGAAAGGGAACAAGAACGGCTCTAAGAATGGGAGTATGGCCGACCCTTCAAAGGCATTCTAGGTTGTTAACACAGTCTTCAAATAACTAATCTACAAGATATTGAGTAAGATCAAGGACCAGTCATTCTTCAAGTGGCCTAAGATGATGAACAGGAATAACATGTTGAGATATGTATTCCATAAGTAAGGAAGCCACATGACTGAGAATTACAAGGCTTTGAAGTCGCACTTGGAAGAGCTGGCACAAAATGGGCATCTCAAAGAGTACATAGAAAAGAAAGTTGGAAAGGTCGCAGCCAATGGAACCAAAATCAGATAATTTCCTTGATGACAACATGGAATAGGAGTTCGCGGTGATTCATAGAGTGTCCGACCTAAAGCAGATCCAAGGGAATGTCATTCGAATGGATTTGAAGAAGGTTATTATCATCCTGGAGGCATTCCAGATTGATGGGCGACCAAAGAATGTTGACTACACCAAACACATCATTTTTACCGAGGAAGATCTGATTGGAGTAAGAACTCCCTACCATGATATCACTTTCAAAAATATAAATTGGGATGTCGACAAGCTACTAGTATATCAATGAATCTCATCAGAGCTGATGTACCTATAGATGTTCCACAAGCTGGAGCTCAACCTAGTCTACCTCAAGGAGGTCACGATTTTGTTAATCAGCTTCGCAGTGAAAATTACAATGTTACTAGAAAAGATAGTCTTATCGGTCAGAGCAGGCAACATCTCAAAGTTGATTGAGTTCTTGGTGGTGGACATAGAATCCCCATATCACATTATTATATACAGAGGTTGGTTGCACGCCATAAGAGTCATACCATCCATCTACTACTAGAAGCTGAAGTGTGTCACTGACCATGGCATGGTAGAAATTCATGGTGACCATGCCACTGCAAGGAAGTGCTTTATCATAGACATTCGACCCTAGAAGGAGAAGAAAAGGAACAAAAAGACGCTTGAAAGGAAGCTTAAGATGGGGATACACCCTCTAAATAGCAACTACGGTACGGCTAAATAGGGGTGGAGGAAACCAGGATCTAACCAGCTGACAGGGCCCTTAAAATCCTGGATGAAGTTGGTGTTGATGACAGGTTTTTAGAAAGGAAGTTTCTGATCGAAACTGCACTCATTGATGAAGAAAATGAAGAGTTTATTGCCTTCTTGAGAAGTAATCTGGATGTTTTTGCCTGGGAGCCTTATGATCTACTTGAGATTAATCCCGACGTAGCCTTCCATCGCCTTCATATTGATTCGAATTTCAAGACAATCAATCAAAAGGTTCCCCGAATAGCCCCGAGAAGTCTAAAGCGATAGAGAACAAAGTACGAAAGCTTATAGATGCAAGATCCATTAGGGAAGTTCAATTCCCCAAGTGATTATCCAATATAGTGGTAGTACGGAAGAGCAACGACATTTGGCGGGACTGCATTGATTTCACAGATCTCAATACGACCTGCCCTAAAGACAGTTTTCCACTCCCGAAGATTTATCAACTGGTTGACGCTACGTAAGCATACGAGTGGATGAGTTTTTTGGACTCCTATTCAAGTAACCATCAAATTCCATTATTCGGTACCGACCAGGATAAAACAACCTTCATAACCCTGATTCGTTTATACTATTATAAGTTTATGTTGTTTGGCCTAAAGAACGCATGAGCAACTTACCAGAGGTTAATCACGAAGATGTTCAAGTAGAAGATGGGAGACACAATGGAGGTCTATATTAATGATATATTAGCTTAAAGTAAGAACAGAGATGACCACCTCACGAACTTATCTAGAACCTTTAAAATCCTCAAAAAGTATCGGATGAAACTTAACACAAGTATTCATTTGGTGTCCAGTCAGGTAAATTTCTGGGCAATTTAGTCAGCAAGAGAGTCAAATTGATGCAATCATCAACGTTCATCCCCTAAAGACGTTGTGGTATTTTCAAAGGCTTACTAGTATGCCCGCAACACTCAACTTCTTTATCTCTAAGTCCTTATAATGCTGCCGACCATTCTTTCAAATTCTAAAGAAAGAAAAGGGCCTCATGTGGAACGATGACTGGTCAAGAGCTTTGGAGGAGATTAAGTCCTACCTCAACAAACCTCCCTTATTAGTAGAGATAATTTATATCTCTATATCGCAGTATCAAACCACGCTATTAGCTCAGTTCTAGTATGTGAGAAGGAAATTGGACAGTAGCCCTACTACTATGCTAGCAAGATGCTTTTGAATGCAAAGTAACGCTACTTGCCCTTGGAAAAGATAGCCTTTGCATTAGAGGTTGCCTCAAGCAAGCTGAAACACTACTTCAAAGCTCACTTAATAACATTAATAATTTTTTATCCCCTCAAAGTTGTTCTTCGAAAGGCTAACCTCTCCAAACGACTCTCAAAGTGGTCGGTTGAACTGGGAGGTTTGATATCCACTTTCAACCAAGAATTGTAATTAAGGGATAAGTCATATTCGATTTTATTATCAAATTTATGGGGGGGCCATCCTAGCAACCAACTGAAAATGGAGCAGTCAATAAACAAGGAAGCACAGTCTAAGGACTGGACCCTATATGTTGATGGAGCCTCTAATTCCAAGGGGGTGGATTAAAAATTATCCTCATCACCAGAAGATGTTGTCATCTAACAAGGAATCAGGTTGGGATTAGAAAACTCCAACAACGTAGACAAAAATGAAGAGCTGATCACTAATTTCTGAAAAGCCCAACTGTTGGGGGTAAAATGCGTCAACGTCTTTGACGATTATAAACTGGTCTCTAAGCAAGTAAGTGGATATTTTAATGCAAAAGATGATAGGATGGCAGATACCTCGTCGTAGTAAGAGGTCTTATGGAAGGATTTGAGAAGGTTGATATTCAATAAGTTTCGGGGGGCTGAGAAATCATGATGACGTTATATTAGCCCTCGGCTTAGCGGTGGACTCTTTTCTCATAAGAACTATTCAGATAGAGTTCCTCAGCCAGCCAAGCATTGACCCGATGATGGTCGCTGAGAATTTCCTCCTCATGAAAAGTTACCAATTAGATAGATCCCATTATTACCTTTTTATAAAGTGACGCGTTACCGGATGACAAAAGATTGGCTCATTAAGTGACGATGAAAGCAACTCGTTTATACCTTGCCCTCAGGCAAGCTCTATAAAAGTTCATTCACATGCCCTTACCTCGAGTGTTTTCACCCACATGACACTAAGAAATTTCTCAACGACCTTCATGATGGTATTTTTAGGAGTCATGAAAAAGGGAGTTCATTGGCTTTTGGAGCGATCAAGGAAGGCTACTGGTGGCCTCACATGCAAAAGGATGCAAGTAACTATGTTTACAGATGTGAAAAATGCTAAAAATTCTCTCATATGGTTCACCAACCATCTAGAGATCAGAAATCTTTAAAAACTCTATGGTCATTTACATAATAAGAACTGGATTTTATGGGACCACTTGGAAATTACAAGTATCTTTTGGTCGACAAAGACTAGTTCACCAAGTGGGTAGAGGCAGAACCACTAGAAAACATTTGTGATGCTGACTGATTTGTATCAAATATTGCATATTTCTCCCCTTTTTCTTTATGCATTCTAGCGCTTTTACGATCCTTAATGCCTATATTTATGCTCATTAACCAGACAACCTTGGATTTGGATATATACATATTTTGCAGGGGTTAATTGTGCTTTTGTAGGTATTGGAACGTTAAAAGTGAGGATCCGTTGCATTTTGAAGAAGTTCCGTCATCGAACACTACTTCAAGGGCATTTTAGTCTATTCACATTTCTTTTCCAACTTATGGAAATTCCACGGATCCGTAGTTCATTTAGTTCGCATCGTATGGCCACAAACGGTGCATCGTTTGGAGTTCGGACGAAGAAGCTAGACCGGTTTCCATTTTGGAACTTTTCCCCCTCATCATGGACCAGGCAAGTGCAGAAAACAGAGTACTGGTCGATCGCACCCAGGGGGCGGTCGATCGCGGTTTGGAATTTTGCCGTGGGAAGGAGACAGTGCACTTTGGCCTAAGGGACCGATCGACCGGTCCCCTGGACGCGGTCGACCGCGCTTGCCAAATATTTTGGGCTCTTTCTTCTTTCTTTCCTTTTTCCTTTACTTTTCCCTCACTTACTATAATTAGGTTTTTTGTTGTAATAATCAGATATACTTAGTTTTTAGCTTAAGGTTTTGGGTTTTGAGAGCTTGGCTTCAATTTTTCTTGGGTTGACAACCATTTGGAGTTTGTATGTTGAACTTTCATCTTCCATCTCCATTAATATAGCTTTGTTCTTCATTTTTCCTTGCTTTGTAATTTAATTTCCATTCTTTCTTAATTAGTTTAATTGCTTTAATTCTTTCTTTCCTAGTTTAATTAGTATAAATTAGCTTAGTTCATGTATTGCCCCTAGATAAATAGGGTCGGGATTTCGTTTCGCCATTTTCGGGCCCCGAGCACCGAAAAATGAGGTTTTGTGTAAAATTCTGTTTAATTGAACCCGCGCGAATTAAAGTCAGATTATTATGCGTTTAACTTTCTATGTCATGCATCGTTAGTGTTTATAGCGATAATCCGAATTTAATCCGTGTGCGACCAATTTTCGGTTAAGCGTTTATTCTCGCAACTTTAGCTTAAATTCCTTATTGTGTGAAGTTTATGTTTAATTGATAATGCTCGATTAAATTTCTTTTGAGCCCGAATCCTGATTAGTAGTTTTTTCGAGCCATATGGTTGGATGATATCCCAATCCTCGCTTTTACTTTATGTAGACTTAACTTCCCTCTTTTCTTTTATTTACATTTACACATCACCCTTTTACACTTTTATTCTTGAATTAATAATTCGTTACGATCTATCAAACATTCTTTGTGGATTCGATACCCGACTTACCGCTATACTTGTATCGCAAGTGTAGTCGTAACTTAGGTTTATTTGTATTGAGGCGGTCAAACTAAAACAACGATCGGCGTTTGACACGCGCCGCTTTTTCACGCCTAATCAAAATGGCGCCGTTATCGAGGAGTGTTTTGATTTAGATTGTAATTGTTTCTTTTAACCTTTTTTGTAGGACTTCTACATGTGAGCACCTAGAAACGCTTCAATTTTGCTGTGCGCACATTGCTTTGTGGAATTTGTTGTTTCGAGCCTTTCTTTGGGGTAAGCATGTCTTATTCCAATCATTTCGGTAATCATTATGATAATTCTCAAAATCCTCATACTCCTATAAATTTTGGTCAAAACTTAGAATCCCAAAAAATTGCAAAATCAAAAATGACTTTTAGCGAGTATTACAAAAGTCAAGCTTTGGAGTGCATGTATTTTGATGACGATGATAATGATTTTGGGCCTTTGCCTCCTTATAATAGGAGTTTTGAAACGAATTGCAATGGTTTTTAAAACTCCTATAATAATGAGTTTCACTTTAGTGTCGATAATGATTTTCAAACACCTCATTTTCAAACATCCTCACCTCAGCCTATGACTTTCGGCAAGGGTTTTATTATGCTTAAGAACGAGAGGTATGAAGAACGTTATCGGGAAGAAAATTGTTGTTGGGAGCAAGACTTGGATTTATTATTCGAATCCGACGACGATTTCTCTTCCGAGACTTTTGAAGTCAAGGAATGTTTTGAACCAAATGAGGACTTTGTGCCTACTTTGGAACAAACCATTCGTCACTTGGCCCATCTTGTAATTGAGAATGAAAGCGAGGATGAAATGTATGTAGTATCTATTTTCAATGAGATGATTTCTTCTTTGGATCCCAAAGAAGAAAGTTTCATTGAAAATGATCCTATCTCCTTTGAAATTCCAACTTTGAGCGATGATAATTCATCTCTTGAGTTTGAATTTCTTTCCTCCCCATTTTAATTCTCCGTTATCACACATCACAAGTACCCGATGAATCAGTACCGAACTTTAAAACGTTCAACCCTTTCACCGACGAGGAGTACTTGCTCGATTTGCTTTCCATGAAGGCATCCTTGCCCTCATGTGCGCAACCTCCCATTTCGCTTGCTAAATCTTTGGGAGGAAATTCAATTTTTTTTGGTCCCCTTGTGTATTTGTCACCCGTCATATCCAAATCCCCCATCCTCCCGCACAAAGTTTTAATTGGGGATGGTTCACCTTTTCCACCACCCACATGCCTTCCGTCCTTTGAACGAAATTCCTATTTTCTGGGAGGCATGCATGAAAGGGAGGGTACACTGGTTATCCTCCAAAGTCAAATCGTTTTTGCGGTGAACCCTCAGCTATTTAGACTTCTAGTGTACAATTAGTGTGAAGCCTAAATAGTAGGTTATATATAGTTAGGTTTTTATTCTTTCTTTTTATCTTTTCTTTCCTCTTTAATTTAGTCTAGTGTATTTAGTTAAACTTTTTGTTATGCTTTGGTACTAACATGTTTTGTAGAATCATTGGACTTGTACTTTCCGTAGATCGCTCCATTTTGGGTAATATCGCTCTTTTCCTTCTTTAACTTGGTTCTTAATTAACATTGAGGATAATGTCGGGTTTTAAGTTAGGGGGTGTGGGATATTATATCCATTCATTGGTAGTGTCCATGATTTTGATTATATGTTATTTTTAAGCATGCTTTTCTTGAAAAATTGAAAATTTCAAAAAGATTTTCTTTCTTTTTTTCTCCTTTTTTGGGCATTTTGCCTTTGTTTCCGATGATATATTTTAATAATTGCCCGATCCAATTGACAATTCAACGATGCATGTTCTCGATTTTAGAAGTTATTAGTCTTTAGTCCTTAAATCATTAATATTATGAATAACTTCATGAATTAAACTTTATCCCTTGAGCACATGCACTTTTATTGCCTTATTGATTTGATTTAAGATTTTTATAACTCGGTAATCTTTTGTTGCATTGTATATAATTACACCAAGTGAGATTAGAGACTTATCTTCATTTGTGAGTGTATACACTATTCTTTCCTCTTTGAAAACATTGAATTCGTCGGTAATCTCTTTATTCTTTCATTGACCGTTCATTAATTGAGTTCATACTTGAAATGTGTTACTTGATAACGATTTTCATATATTGTTTTGATTCGAGAATTGAATAAACTTTGTGAAATGATCATAGGCATTCTTTGTTATATCACTCATATTAGCCTTGACCTCACCCTTATATGTTTACCCTTGGTAACCCCCTTGAGCCTAAATATAGCCTTTCGTTTCATCACCCAAATCCCATAACCAACTATAAATTGGAGTTTTAAACCATATATACACTTTTCCATACCTTAGTTTGGAATGTTTCTTGGGATTGAATGATGTTGTTGTGATGTTGGTTGCAATTTAGGCATATGAGAGTTTGATAAGTAAAGAAAAGAAAGTAGTGAAAAAAGTGATGAAAAAGAGAAGGCAAAAAAGCAAAAGAAAACAAAAGAGAAAAATGAGAAAAAGAAGAAAAGAAAAGAAAGAGAAAGTTGTAAATGTTGTATATAGTTCGAATAAGATTTGATTACTCTCTCCGATGATATATTTAATGTCGTTTGGAACTTGTTTTTCCAATTTTTATATTGCATGCATCTTTCCATTATCCCGAGTTTTCATCCCGAACACTTTGAATCTGTACATACATTCCTTCATTTCATACCCTAGCCTACCCTACATCATAACCCTATACAAGTCCTATGTGATCTTAGGTGCATGTAATTCAAAAGTCATAATAGTTTTGATAATCTGTGAAAATGCATTTCGCCTCTTTTAGTGTGCGGTATCCTTTCATTGAGATTACAGTTTTTGAGTTTACATATAGCATTCTTCATTTGTGACATGTGTGCGGCCTAGTTTCCATTTACATTTACTCTTTATGCCCGCATGTTCCGTGTGTTAGCTCCCTGTTTCGAGTGAATTAACTTGATGAGTGTAATGCCCGTGAGGATTGAATGTATGCTTGATTTAATGTTTATCCGATTTATTTAAGTTTTTGCCAAATCACACTTTACATGTGCTCGCTCCCCTCCCACATTTTAAGGTTTCAATTCTATGAGGTGCATTCTATAATGTTAATGATTTGGACTTTTGTGTGAATTCATTCACTTTGCTAATAATGCGTATGACATCCTTTTCTCCATTGTTGGGCTTGTCGCATGTTGGGTTGGGAATATTTTGAGGAAACCATGTGATGTTTGTGGGTACCATCCCTAAAAACCCTCACGAGACGACACTCGTCCACTATGGTGACTTAGGGGTTTATTGTCTTATTGCATATGCTAAACGCAATATTGCTCCCTACGAAAGTGGATGTTATATTTCGATGCATATATACGTCTTGTACCGCTCTCTGTGGTCTGGTTTTGTTTGTTTCATAACTAGGGACTAGCAATGTTTAAGTTGGGGGTGTGATTCGTATTTAATATTGAATATTTCTCCCCTTTTTCTTTATGCATTCTAGTTCTTTTATGGTCCTTAATGCCTATATTTATGCTCATTAATCAGACAACCTTGGATTTGGATATATACATGTTTTTCAGGGGTTAATTGTGCTTTTGTAGGTATTGAAACGTTAAAAGTGAGGATCCGTTGCATTTCGGAGAAGTTTCATCGTCGGACGCTACTTCAAGGGCATTTTAGTTAATTCACATTTCTTGTCCAGTTCATAATAATTCCACGGATGCATAGTTCATTGAGTTAGCATCGCGTGGTCACAAACGGTGCGTCGTTTGGAGTTCAGACGAAGAAGCTAGACCCATTTCCATTTTGAAACTTTTCCCCCTCATCGTGGACCAAACAAGTGCAGAAAACAGAGTACCGGTCGACCGCGCCCAGGGGGACGGTCGACCACGGTTTGGAATTTTATCGTGGGAAGGAGACAGTGAATTTTAGCCTAAGGGGCCAGTCGATCGCCCCTGGACGCGGTCGACCGCGCTTGCCAGATATTTTTGGCTGTTTCCTCTTTCTTTCCTTTTTCCTTTACTTTTTCCTCACTTACTATAAATACATTTTTTGTTGTAATAATCAGATATGCTTAGTTTTTAGCTTAGGGTTTTGGGTTTTGAGAGCTTGGCTTCAATTCTTCTTGGGTTGACAACCATTTGGAGTTTATATGTTGAACTTTCATCTTCCATCACCATTAATATAGCTTTGTTCTTCATTTTTCCTTGCTTTGTAATTTAATTTCCATGCTTTCTTAATTAGTTTAATTTCTTTAATTCTTGCTTTCCTAGTTTAATTAGTATAAATTAGCTTAGTTCATGTATTGCCCCTAGATAAATAGGGTCGGGATTTCATTCCGCCATTTTTGGGCCCCGAGCTCCGAAAAATGAGGTTTTGTGCAAAATTGTGTTTAATTGAACCCGGGCGAATTAAAGTCGGATTATTATGCGTTTAACTTTCTATGCCATGCATCGTTAGTGTTTATAGCGATAATCCGCATTTAATCCGCGTGCGACCAATTTTCGGTTAAGCGTTTATTCTCGCAACTTTAGCTTAAATTCCTTATTGTGTGAAGTTTATGTTTAATTGATAATGCTCGATTAAATTGATTTCGAGCCGGAATCCTGATTAGTAGTTGCTTCGAGTTGTACGATTGGATGATATCCCGATCCTCGCTTTTACTTTATTTAGACTTAACTTCTCTCTTTTCTTTTATTTACATTTACACATCACCTTTTTACACTTTTATTCTTGAATTAATAATTCGTTACGATCTATCAAACATTCTTTGTGGATTCGATACCCGACTTACCGCTGTACTTGTATCGCAAGTGTAGTCGTAACTTATGTTTTTTGTATTGAGGCGGTCAAACTAAAACAACGATCGGCGTTTGACACGCGTTGCTTTTTCACGCCTAATCACAGACATGATAAGGTTTATCTAGAAGAGCATCATAACATGCTTTGGGATACCAAGAACTATCATCATCGATAATGGAACACAGTTTTAAATTAGCTTTTTTCAAGGCTTCTATGATTAGCATAGCATCAAACATCATTTCAGTTCTATGGCGTATCTCCAAAGAAATGTTCATGCATAATATTCTAACAAAGAGATGCTCGATGGCCTAAAAAAGAGGCTGGAAAAAGTAAAGGTTGCCTTGGTGGATGAGCTCCCCTAATTTTTGTGGGCCTACCGTACTACTCCTAAGAGATAACCCAAGAAAACACCCTCCATGATCACCTATGGAATGGAAGCTATTATCTGCTTAAATATTATCTCCCTACCATGAGAACCAACTTGGTCGACCAAAGGATAAACGATGATGCATTACTCATTGAACTTGACTTAGTAGTTGAGCTAAGAGAATATGGCATGATCCAGCTAGCTTCATATCATTATCAGTTGGTCAAATAATATAACAAGAAAGTCAATCCAAGGAATTCTAGGTGTGGGACTATGTCCTGTGGAAAGTCCTCAGGAGTTTCATAAAATCGTCAGATGCAAAGCTGGGACCAAACTAGGAAGGACCTTTTAAGATAATAAGGGATGACCTTCAAGGGGCATAGCACTTGGAAACACTGGAGGGCAGGGAGATACCGAGAGAATGGAATGCATCCAATCTCAAGAATTTCTACTTTTAGTCTTCTTTATCTTTTATTAGCACATTTAGTTTACGTAAATTTTCATTTCAAACTTATGTTGCTTGAAAGTATTATTCAATAAATAAAGTTCCATTGGTTCTCGCATTTCGTTTGTATATATTGTTTGCCTCAAATTTTTGTTATATCTTAATATTATACACCATTTCCAATTGATAAGCTCTCCCAATGCCAAGAGAAATCACCTTTGGTTATAGCAAGTTTCTTAGCTTATCTCAACCAAGGAACTTCCTCGCGCATGATAAAACTCTTATGGATTACAATAAGTTATTCAACTTATTTCAATAAAGGGATTTTGTTTTCCGAATAGGGTTCACAGTAATTATAATAAGTTATTAGAGTTTATTTCAATTGCTAAAAGCCTCAGGTCTTTGTCATAAATAAACACAACAGCCCTCACGAGTTTCCTCAACAATAGTAAAATCCCTACAGGGGATCCTTAGGTAAAAATCCAACCAAGGTTGGTTGCCAGCTGTGTTGGTCATTTAAAACCTAATCGAGTGGATAACCCATTAGCCAGGTACATTCTCACCATCATCTCACCTAGGACTAAGGGAATGTGATGACATGACCTAAAAGGTAATGCAGATAGAATGATACTGCTAAGGCATACTAGACTGGGAGAATGTTCGACACAAGTCATAAAACTCATTTAGTCAGAAGAATCCCATAATGGTTAACACTTTTTATTGATTCATTTAGTTGGCTAAAAGATCAAAATGATTAATCTTACATACTAACTCATTTAATCGGCAAATAAGACCAAAATGATCAACGATATTACATGGTCAGTAAACGCCTTAAATGGTTGGTAAATTTCAAATCTTCCTAGTCGGCAGTCATTACTCATATTTAGTCAGCACATGCTCAAAATATGGAACAAGTTGATAATAAAACTTTATACATATTCACAAAAAAATTAGAGAGTGCAATTACAAGAATACAAGATACACCAAAAGACCATACAAGGACCTATACCAACTATGGGTGACTAGCAACATAATCAGCTGCGCATGCTTTTCGATCATCATGTGGGTTAGGAGCGAACACCTCCTCGTCATCTTCAAAATAATGACTTAGAAGCTGGGCAGGAATGTCATCAATCGGGATCTATTTATCATCCTTTGAAAAGGGAGGCTGGCGATAAGCAGGGCAATATATTTGGTACTTGTACATGTTCAATTCCTTCAGGGTCTTAAGCTCCCCGAGGGCAGTTAATCACCCACACTTGAACGCAACATCCTCGACTTCTTTCAACATTATTGGTGCATTAGTACAGCTTTTATCATAACATATTGCCCACTCTTCTCGAGGGCCTATTCTAAAGAGATATCTAAACCTTTTAACATCCCTCTAGAGACCAGTTGCGATGATATATCCTCTTTGGACATCCTTTTTCAGCTCGACGATATCCTTTTTTAAGACTTTATTTCTGGCCTAAATTTGCTCGCCTAATTTTCTTCTTCTTCTTCTTCTTCCTCAATTGGTTCAGAAGGCCCTTCTTCAAGAAGATCCAAGGCATGGACTTTATCAACTGGCCGAGCAATGAAACTACTGGTAGTAATTTTGTACTCTAGTAAATAAGCTGAAGCACGAGGATGCTCATCGTCAGGAAGATTATCTTGGACTCTCCAAGCTTTGAGTAAATCAACAATTCTCAGCTCGCAAAGGGAAAGTTCTTGATTTTTGTCGTGAGCTACAAAAACAGAGGAAGAATGCATATATTAGAAGATGAAAAACATAAGTAGTAAGGAGAAGAAAAGGAAATATCATTAAACAGAAGTAATGATAAAGCAACCTATTTGACCCCCCCCCCCCCCCCAAGTTAAGGATCCAGGGACCTCGATACCTCTCACCCTCAGGTAGGGGATAATGTTTCCAATTTTTAGAAGAAAAAAAAACCTTGATCCTAGTAGCCTTTATAGGAGTCGGGAAGGTTCACGACAAAGACCCTATTAGATTTCCTAGTTTTTAAGTACACGATGCCATTATTTATACGCAACCAAACATAATAGTAATAAAGCTCAGCTAACCCTAGGTTTGTTCCATACAGTTCATTTATCCTATGGACCCTATTTACAATTTTCTAAACATTTGGGGCACATTAAGAAGGGACGACATCAAAGTACTTGAAGAATCTCAAAAAAATAGGGTTTGGGGGAAAAGTTAAACCCCCTAGGTAATCAAGAGGGTATGAATCCAGGTCCCCCTCTATGTCATGAACATCTTTGGGGATGGGGACACAGTCGATTTCCACCCATTTTGGGATGTTATAAGACTTACTAAACTCTGCTACAGTTTTGTTAGCGACAAGAGCCATGGTTGATAAAAGACCTCTAACAATAAAAGGAGAGTAGTCAAAATAGTGAGAGCAAAGAGACAATTAGAAAGACTTATAGAAGTGTATGAGAAGCTCTGAGAATATGAAGAACTAAAGAAAAAAACACACTCGAAGTTTTATGGCTGAGGAACACTTTAAAGATGACGGTTGGCGGTGATGTGTCTGGGTTTGAACCTCATGTTAATGATGGAGACCAAGTCTCGATGAGGATTCTGGCCCTCCAATTTCTTGCTTGGACCAGCGTATCCTCACCTCTTTAACTAAATCCCAAGTCTTCCATGGTGTTTGACCTAGGACGACCGTAGCCTCATAAATTCACAAGTATTATAAGCATGCCACCTCAATTTTAAAACAGTTTTAGGCCTTGGGCCTTGAACTTACTTAAAATCTATTGGCCCAAATGTTTAGCCCAAAGATTTTAGGGGCAATTGTGGGGGCTCATTTATTTCAGCCCAAGAGTGTAGCTGAGTGTACACTGTGGAATCCCCGACTCAAGTCAGTTATTTATTTAAACCCATGTATTTAACATGTGTTTAGATGAATGGAGATATACTCGAATCGGTTACCAATAATCTTGAAGCAGATATTCAGAGACACCACGAGTTATCAACATTATAATTAAGATACTTGTACAACTCAATCACTTATTTTCCATATCTATAAATTATAAACCCTGGACCAGGGCAATGGGATGTAACCTCGATTATTTAGAGACACTAATAAGAATATAGTAATCTCTCCATGTATGTAGGCAACCACTTATATTTGTTGTCATGTGTGTGATTATTTGCTGTCATCTTGATATTACTTTCTGGATCTTTTTATTGTGATAATTCTTGCACTCACATAAAGAATGAAGACAAGAATAAAAGATCAAAAGCTCATCATAAGACGCAGCCTGTGGGGCCACAGTTAATCTACAACCTTAGTTTACATTGCATCATATCCTAAAAAGTTACGGGACTTATATTAGAATATGCCTAAAGCTATTGTGCTCATACATCACAATAGGAGGCCACCGCAGCCTGTACAAGACTGCGAAAGATAAAGCTACAGGCATTCAGATGAACAAAAATATGGCAAAAGAAAGAGCATGGCATTCAACATCAATAAATGGGGTCGCAACCGTATATAATTACATACAAAAAATTATTCAATATTTAATGCCAAAGAGGGCCCTATGAAGTTTAAAAATTATAAAACAGTTGAAAATAAAATAGTTACTGACAGCCTCAAAGAGAAAGCATAGTACAAAAAATTACAAGGAAAGAAAAATAAGACTACGAGGCCGCATCCTCTTCAGCATCATCATCGGCATCATCCTCAATCGTAGTCTCTGTTTCTTCATCCTCAACTGCAGCTTCCTAAAACTGCTTTCTAGCCATCTCCCTTAGTTCAGCCATGCACTTCATGTTCTTGACATCAATGAGCGTCCAGGAAAAAAATTATCCTTTCAATCTATGAACTTTTTAACCACCCTATGCCTAAATTACTAGAAGTCGCGGAGATATGCCTTATTGTTGATCAAATAAAAGTCTTTGGAAACTTTATATCAGGCCAAGACGTCATCGACAACTTTCTTCAAGGCTGTAACATGCTCATAGTCTTTCTTCTTTATTTCCTCAGCATGACATTCTAGAATCCTCTGGTGATCTGCCTCCATAATAATTAATTTGCCTTGTATTTTTTTTGGCCTACCTTGCTTCTTCCTGTAATACCTCGCGATTTTGGGAGTGAGAATTTAATTTATTTGGGAGAAATAAAATTTATTTAAATCGGAGAATTTTAAAATTTGGCTATTGAGGTCAAAATTTGAAGATGATATAAAGTATTTCGGATGACGATTCGAAGTGCGCGGTTGATTCCGGATGGGTCAACATAGTTAAAATGACTGTCCTTGGGATTTATTTTGGTTCTGGAATATTTTAAGTTAGTTTGACTCGAATTAGAGTAAAGGAGTCATTTAAAGTGTGCATTATCATTTAAAATTTTGATTTAGGATTTAAAGGCTTACGAAATCAGCCAATCTCAATTGTGAGAAAGAAAAAGAGCTCTAGGTAGAGAGAGAGAGAGAGAGAAAGAGAGAGAGAAGGAAAATAAGAAGAGAGAAGAGGAGAAAAGCTTGGAGCTTGGAGATTTCCGACCAGTACACGATTTCGAGGAAGATTCAACCTCTACAATTTCGAGGTAGGTGTTTAATCTTACTAAATAATTCATATGTGTATTTGATTTCATGAATTATGGATAAAAGTATGGATTTTGGGTATAAATATCAAAACTTAGATTTTATGGGTTAAATCTTGCATTTGATGTTTGTAAATGTATTTGAGGTTGTATAATGAGTGGGGTTGATTTATATATGAATTTTGATGTTAAAAACATGTTTGGATTAAAGATAAATGGTTTGAAGTGGATAAATTAGGGTTTTGGGAATTTTAGATTTTGGACAATAAATTAAGCCATTCGTAGCTTGCTGAACAGGCCGAATCGATTCGACCCCCTTCTCGAATCAATTCAGAATGTTTTAGGTTTACAAGTCTGAGTGATCGAATCGATTCAGACTCAAATCCGAATCAATTCAACCTAAGACAGACTCCCAGGTCCTTTGGACCGAATTGATTCGCATTAGGGGGCGAATCGATTCGCTGGGCCGAATCGATTTGGAAACAAGGCCGTTTTGAGAATTTTTTTTCTAGAATGAGTTTTACTCCATTTCGGTTGGGTTTCTCGATTTGGAACATTTATATGATGCGAGAGATACGCTTTGGAGATTTATTGGGGGTTTCTCACATGATATGATCGTGGGGAGGTATCGAACTAGTTTGGGAGCATACATACATATGTATTGGAGTTTGTCGCATCATTATAGTGGGGAAATTTCATTAGGGATGAGAGTCCTATTTAGAGATTAGAGGTGAGTTAATCCATGATGCCAGGTTGAGGATTCTTCGAGGAAGTTGTGAAGGTATGACATGAAATTTGTATGCCAACTTTTGTGTTGAATCCTTCCAGCAATAGGACTTTACCTAGATATGATTGGGGGAGACCAATGAGAGAGAGGTCATACATCCTTAGTGACGATATCTTAGGAATTTAATTTGAATTGCAGTAATATTAAGGGTTCACATGAGTAACTAAACCGTAGTTTAAATTGAGGATAATAGAACGCATTACCAATTAGAATGAGTGGTGTTCATACTTATAGTCGGAATAACTAATGTACATCTATGGGTGATTAACAAGAAGTATTCCAATGTGTGTTGGGATTATGAAATGAATTGAAGATTGAGCTTGAGGTTTACCGACTATTTGTTATGTGCATACCTATAGCCGGGATAATTGTTGTATATTAGCGTACATACGGATATAGATGGTGTGTAAATGAGGATTTTATACACATTCAGTTATGAGATAGTATCCTCAAGGTTGATTTAATTGGGATACTATTCCTATAATAGGTAATGGATGAGTAAGTTTCAAGTGAGAGAGACCGCATTATTTAAAATGCATTGGGAGAGTATGCATTATAACGATGGTTAGTATAATAAGGGTTATATATATATGAAGCTAAATTCATTTCCCTTATATATACGGATTGGAGATAGTGTATATATATATAGAGAGAGATATATGTTTGAATGGGTGTATATATGGTGTGAATGCATAAACCTTGTGTGATGGTTTGTACATATGATGTGATTGCGCATATATATATGTGTAGCGTGAATGATATATATACTTGTTGTGTGGGCATACCCAGCACATGCTATCATGGGAGGTTGCACGATGTGGGTGAGGCCCCTGGCTTAAGGAGCAGGGTGTGTATAGTCCCCAGGTCATAGTCGTCCATTATTATTTGTGTGATTTTATTCTGGGGTGAGAAGTCTTGGGTATGATTCGTTCTTACCTGCAGGTTTGGAACTATGACCGCTACCCATACGTTGTGTTTTGTTGTATTACCATGGCGGTGTGATAATAATCTGATATATGGTAATCCGGGATAAAGTGAGAAATTCCTGGAAGATGATAGCATTTTGTAGTATATTTATATCTTACAACCGTATATTTTATGAGTATGTTGAAGTGAGCATTATGTGTGGTATGTGTACATGGTTATAGGGTTGAATTATTGTATATATCTAGAGTAATGATATATATCCTATAGGTGAATGTGATATGGGTATTCTAAGATGTACATTTTATATGATTAGGTGTACTAACTTGTTAGGGTTAAACGACCGTACTTAGTGACTAAGGTTGTTATATAGACCCCAAGGATTTTAGGAGAGATCCTACTTATGTACTTCGAGATAGTACTCAAAATAAGTAGCTGAGGTTATAGGATGAGTGTTGAGGGCGTAATGGATCCCGACGATCAACATTGTCAAGGAGTAGTGTATCGGGGGGCTCCTTATTTGGATTTCGCTTTGCGAGAAATCCCACGCACGAAACGTAGCGCGATGTTGGGAGTGGAGAGAAGTTTAGTCCTTGGTACTCAGACGTGTGTTGAATGGTGAAAGAATGTTTTATAAGAATAGGAAGTACATGTGTACATATTCTGTTGTTAAGGACTTGTTTAAATTAATAAGTAGAATTGGTAGGACTCTAAGAAGGTATATGTGTGTACGTATATATTATTATGCTATTATATACGTTTGAGAGTAAACTTAGAGTATGATAGAATGAGAAGATTTTTGGGTTTTACTTGAGTTAGTGGGTTACGTGGGTGTAGTCTATGTGTATATTAATATTGGGTTATCCCTAGTAGGTGTTGGGTAGTTTAATTAACATTTAAATGAATATGTTTAGGTGCGCGCTTTAGTCGAGTAGTGAGTTTGAATTCCACGAGAGTGCGACTCCACTTTAAATATGAGATTGTGCATCTATAATTATTATGCATTGTTATACACTTGCTTTAAATGTTTTTCACACCTCGGACTCTGACCCGTTTATATCTCTCTCTTTCTATATATATATCATGTACTACAGGTGTCCCACCGCAAGGATACCGATGATGCTTTTCTATCCAGTGTTTTGGGAACCGTAGCAGATGCGGACTGTTGCAGGATTTTGTTATAGCCGCTTCCTACCATTTGTAAATCTAGATAGGATTCATTTTGTACATAGGGCTTAGACCCAAGGTTTATATCTTAGCACTTTTATAGTTTCTTTCTCACGATTGTTGTATTGTCTGTGACCCGACAGCGTATTCGGGTATATTTCCTTTGTGTACTTAATTGGTTTTAATTTGAGTATTCCTTTCTATCGTAGTATGTATATATTTTTTATCATGTTCAGTATCTATTTTATTGTTGTCATGATGTTCATTGCATGTTTTTAAATTTTTTGGCATCCACTTATCGTAATAGTGGGGAGATGGCTATGTTATTTTAGTATCAACTGTAGATGCTAAGAACGATCCACTTGAGATTCCTGATTTAATTTAGTATAGGGATGGCCACCCGTTATTATTTTAAGTGGGGTGTCACACTTCCATAGCCTTGGCTTCAACAATCTTTATGGCCTCCGCAACTTGCCTGAAATTCGTCTCAATTGCATCTTTGTTCATGACTGCATCATTGACCTTGGAATTTGTATCCATCTTGTACGCTTTAAGTGTTGCGGTAGAGGAATTTTTCCCAGCCTCAAATGAGGCAGTCCTAAAACTTTCCAATTAAGTTTGGTGATGGGAGTCATCGGCCTGGTGCTAAGAATACAACCTCTCATATTTGACCCATAGGGCCAAAGAAGACTCCATGACTTGAAAAAGAAAAAGTCAAAATCTATATGTAAACTACTGACCTCGAGAAAAGAAAAAAATGTTATTATACTTACTTTCACAAAGTTGTGCAAAATGTATTCCTCTAGGTATTTCGCATCCTACTTGACAAAGCAGTTGACATTCGATGCCTCCACGGCCTGTTTCATCCTTGGGAAGACTGTAGTAGTTGTGTTAGAAGGTGATTTGGGGTCAGGTGCTTTAAGCGAGGTTGCAGATGACCCTCAATAGCTGTACTCTATAGAGTTGGAAGATTGACATTCACAACCATCACAGACCACAACATTGTCCCATTGGTTAAAATGTGAATAGGGGTTGAACCCCCAAAGAAATCTCCACCATAAGACGTAAGGCCTACCATAGAAAGTTGCTCCCCTATATCATCGTTAACTTGCGGCTCAATGACTTGAGGCTCCGTGGAAACCCCAGTAGTAGAAGTTGGCTCCTTATCAGCAGGAGCAACCTCCTTCTCAACCTCAGGGGATAGTCACTTGTGTGCCCTCTTACTCTTCTTCCCCTTATTTTTGAGGGCCTAATTGAGGCCAAGGGTAGCCTCATCCGTCTCATTGAGCTAGGCAATGAGTAGCTCGTGATTAATTTCCTTAGTGCCACTTAAAAAAGAATTGGGAAAAATCATTAAAGTGCAAAATACACATAACATCAAAGATTTAGAAGAAATTGGGATACCTTCCGTAGTCATATTGGTAATTTCCTTGGCAGGGAAGTATCCTCTTTTGTAAAGCTTCCATGAGGTTAATATATGAGGAAAGTTTTTCTCTCCATTGCTTAAGAGATTCGCATCCTCAATCCTCTTCCTCAGCCTGCTATTGAGTTTCAGGTCTGTAAAAGCTGCAGTTACCAAGGAGATAATAAGTGTCGTGGAAAATATACAAAACTAAGAAATATAGACTGTAATGTATGATACAAGGAAAAAATAAAAGTCATAGAAGAAAGTTTACCTTCTTTGAATGGGCGACCCCATTGCCAAGGCAATCAAAATGATCTCTCCCTCGCATTTTCCTCAAGGTAGGTCTCCCAGTTATCCCCAGAAATGAAAAAGAACTTCCCTTTTTCCAGTTTTTGACACTAGAAGGCCTTACCTTCATTAGATATCGATCTCCCTTCCGTAAACTAAAGTAATAGTACCAGGAATTTTACACGGAGTTCTATTTAGGCCTATAAAACTCAAAGAACTCCATGGGAGAGATGTATTTCTCAAAATGTTTCTTCCAAATGATAATAGCAGTAGGGATGGTCCTCCAACTATTTGGGTCCAGTTGGGTTGGGGCCAAATTCATGGCGCTCAAAAATCTCCTCACTGGAATAGGGGATAAAAGCTACAGACCCAGGAGAAAAGCATGCAGAGGGAAGCAAATGTCGTCATTGGGGATCCTAGAGCATAACCTCTGCTCTGCGAATGGCAGTGTGTAGATGGTTCCTTCATGGAACTCAAAGGCCTCAGATAAGTCACTTAACCACTCCTTGTTCATGATACAATGATGGTTAAGTGCCACGGTGGTTTTTAGTAGATTGGCCACTGCCAGAAGTCCCATCATTAATATTCCTAACAAAGACCCCAGTGTTTACCTCAGCATGGGGGATTGCTGCTTGAATGGGTATCTTCCTCCATCATTGCTGTAATCTCCCTGGGATCCTTATAATTATATGAGTCCGTAGAGTCAGTGTTTATCATCACACACTAGGGATAACCTTTGAGTTTGCAAGGCCCAATGGTTTTCAAAGGTTTTATGCGGAGCATGAAGGGAGGAGGAATACCAAAGTTTCTCTTCAAAAAATCTTCCAAGTACTCCCAAGTATTCCAATGCATAAGGCCGTGGAAAGGATATAAAAAGTATAAGGACTCCACAATTAGTTGTCGTAGCCATTATAATCAGAAGCCCATTAAGGACGCCGCGGCTATGAAAATATTTTCAAGAAAAAGGAAGTGACCGCTGTCAAAACTAAGGGCTGCAACCATCTAACCTAAAGATCCTAACAGGCTACGAAAAATGGGATATTTGGCTTGGGAACAAGGTAAAAATAAAGGCTACATCCAGTCAATTCAAGACAACGAAGTGGCTACAGCCAAGGGAAATTTATACATGAAATGATTGAAAGGAGGCCACAACAAGCTATTGCAGATGCACTATCAAGCTACGACTGGAGGATAAACTGGTAAACCATTCTTATTGCAAACTTCCAAGGATCAAAAATCAAAATCCTAGGGTTTTGGCCAAGAACACCAAGAACATATTCTTGGTGTTCTTAGCTAAAAACAAAATCTAAAATGGGGTCTAGGTAAAGATTCAACCCAGAAATTACCAAATCCTACCGACAGATGGAATTTCCTAGAAAACCCTAGTTCCTATTTGATTTTTCAGAAATCCCAAGTCCATTCGGTTGGACCCAATTTCATTCTAGACCAATAAATTACCCGAAAATCAAAACTAAAATTCCAACCAAAACCCTAGTTTGAGAGAGGTTCAAACAATGTAGAGGTTCAAAAACATGGAAATTTTACTGCGAGAATTAAGGTGCAAATAAATAAAGAATTGAAGAGTTACCTGAAAAAATCAGCTAGAGAAACCACCTTGCTCTGCCTTACACAGCCTTGGAACCTTGCTGGAAGACAGAAAGTAGAAGTTGCAAAGGTTTGCTATTGATTTGCTCTCAATAAACTTGCTAAGGTAATAAAAGCCTCGGCGTCCTTCCATTTATATAAAAGGGCACTGGAAGATGAAGCATCGCATCTCATCGACCACGGCACTCTTTAGCGTCCTAGACAAACAAGTTGTAAAACAAGAATAATAACACCACGAAAAAGGGCATAGAACATAGTCGTAGTACCAACTTGCCAGCCCTTAGCACTGAGGCTTGTGGGCTTATGATATGCCTAATACTGGCACTAGCCATGGAGACTAAGTGAAAGGCCGTTTCCTGGGAACAGACATGTCGCGATCAGAATCTAACACACCACTATCTGAGAACAGACAGGTCACGGTCAATATTCAACACCAGTTGCTACTTGGGTTTAATCAGGTTGTGGCCATATCTCCTTCCACACTATATAACTTGCCTAAAAAAGAAACATATCATCATTCGTTTGGTAGTTGTCTTACTTGTAGAAAGATTCTATGATCATACAACTTATCCACGTTTACGTGTTCCGTGCACGTGAACCTCCTTTTGAATTCTATAAATAGAAGTTCTCACCTCACAAATAAAGAGATGAATCGAGCGGTGAAGCCCTGACCCAATCTTCATTATACCTCTCTCTATAAGCCACCCGACTTGGGGGAGTACCTGGAAGCAACCACCTGAAGACTTGCCTCATAGGCCGCATCCATGGCTCTCCAGATCTACTATATTCATGTATACTCCTCTCTATCTCACTTTTAACCCTCTAATGGTACCATAATATTATATTATTGAACAAACATAATGAGAGTAGCGCAATAAAGTTGACGTGGGCTCATTTTTATAGCCGAACCACTATATCTTGTGCATTTCTCCTCCTACTTTCTTTATTTACACTTTTATACTTGATATGATGGTTGGGAATGATATATGTATGATTTCTTGCATCATCACATGGGTATAAATGTTCATTCTCTAGAAAAATAAATCGGAGTTGAGGTTAGAAATACAGCAACACTTTGAGGGCTGACTCGTTGGAGTGAAATTGATTATGGGAGACATGATGCAGTAATCGCCAAGATTCAAGTAGTTATATTTGATTCTTTTGGTTAGATATTTTTTTCCTTAGTTTTTTCATTACACTATACGCACACATTTACGGTCTTTTTGGTATGGGCATTTTGCACGATGATATTCTGTTGATCTCTAATTAAAAAGAAATTTGCAAGGTAAGTTCGATATTATTGAGTATGAAGAGGATGAGTCTATTAGATATGCTATTCATAGGAATTTTGCGTGGAGGTATAGTAACTGGAGGAGAAAAATGTACTTATATTAAAAAAATTATCGAAGGATGATGTTGACCCTAAAAAGAATCCATATGGTGGGGTGACACCAGACGATTAGAAAGACATGATAAATGATGTTTTGAGTGGTGAGAAGTTCAAAGTAACTAATTTGTGCTCAACTATATTTTTAATTTAGTTATTACTTGAAAATTGCATTATTGGAGGTCTATTTAATATTATTTTTTATGTTTTTAATTAGGCATTGTCAATGAAAGGTCAATTAGCACATGCTATTTTGCTTTGGAACCATGCTTGTGGGTCACAATCATTTGTAGCTACCATGTCAATTGAGGTGATGCATTTTATAATTTATGAATTTAATTACTTATAAATGTATAATCATATTCTCATTTGTTCCATTTATGAACAAGCTAAAGAAAAGGGTGGTGAGAGACCCCATATTACTGACTTCTTTAAATCATCTCATTGGAGTGGAAAAAAAAGATTGGGTGGATCCAAAGTGCAAGGCAAAATATGTATGTACATTTTTTGTGTTAGATAAATTTATATTGTTATTTTAGTATTCATTAATTAATTATGTTGTGAGGTTATACTATTTCAAATATGGCAAAAGAAGTTTGTGGAGCTAAAAGATAGATCCTCGCAGCCAAGCGCGACCTTCATATCATAAGAGAAGATGTCCATTCAAGTTTTAAAAAAAATATGGGGCCATATTGTCATATAGGGGTTAGGCCCGAAGGCCTCTAAAGCTTAAATTACAATTGGACAGTTGAGGGCCCATGTTGAAGAGGTGAGGTAACTAAGAGAGCAATTGGTTGTATTCGAGGAGAGAAATGATATCCAACAATAGAAGATATAATATCACGATAAAAAAAAGTTGAGGATTTCTAAGTATACACGATGCAAATGTTTGCATAATTACGTAAGGATCAAGAACGGGGGATCTTATCCGGAGGATCTTAAGTTGCGAATCAATTTAGAATGTACTCATCTCTTTATATATACTTGTATATATTTTAGCAAATTTGGACATAAGTTCTCCGTTTTCAATTATAATATGTGTTGATATATATATTTATTTTGTGTTGGTTATTGTGCCCATTATGGCTGTAGTTCTGGGGATCTGTTGGAGTTGGTCAGAGGACTTTATATTAGAATATTAGGTACTTGGACAATAGACTCACGAAAAGAGAATGTTCATTTATGTTACAAACACATGCTTATTCTCGTTATATACTTACGCATGTATTTATCTTACATGATGCTTAAGAAGACACATTGTTGCAACCCTTAACAAACTAGAATTTTTTAGTACTACTATTTTGTTCGCACCTCCATGGCCATCCACCTTTAAAATTGCTCCATGCATAACTGTTCTTGAGTTTTCATCACATGTAAAGACAAATAAATCTGAAGCCAATTGTTGTTCAATCAACAAGATGGTGTACTAAACAAGCAATTTATCAAAGATGATGCAATATTTTAACCCTCATGCAGTGGCAACATTTTCCATGGCAAGTGTAGAAATCTCCTCCCCATTAATTCTAGGCTCATTGCCATGAACCCCTAAACTCAGTAGCATATTTTCATTTCTTGGCAGGGCCCTTCCAGGAAATTTCCTAAGACATGCAATTCTAAACCATCTCTTTTAAGCAAGGGTACCATATGTTGTTAGGTCTCTCACCACAGTTGTCTCAATTTTAGTTATGCCATCTGGGTCAACAACATCACATTCAACGTTGAAATCTCCCATTTGGAACCCTATGTAACCTTTTTTGACCATGTCAACAAGCCCGCCAGTTGAGGCAACAATAGGCACCATTCCATATTGCATGGCATGCAACTGAATGATATCACATGGCTCTAATCTACTTATAATCATCATAAAAATCAGCCCCAACAATAATCATTTAGGCTAAGGGAACATTGAATTTTGCCACTCCTCTAGCCTTGTTAAGATACAATATCTCAAGATGTTCAAGCTACTTCTCCATATATTTTTTGCCAGTTCCAAGTACTACTATCTGAAAATTCTGGTGGTTAAATTTTGGGATGACAGCTATAAGAATATCCGAGACTTTTTGCTCTTCTAATCTTCTAATGAAACCAATTAGAGGAATATTCCAGTCCACGGGCAATCTTACTTCTACTTGATGAGCTTCTTTCATCAGAGGCTTTGCACTTACAGTGATTGTGATATCATATATGACACTGTTAGTTTCAGGAGGTAGTTTGGAATGTAGTTAAATGTTTAGTTTAGGAAATTGGAATTTCTAGATATGGGCAACCAAGAATTTAGAGGGAGATAATTAGTTGGTAACTTATTTGAGGAGAATTTGGGAATATAAAAAAAAGAAGGAAAGTTTTTGTATTAGACTTGATGATTGATTATAATGCTTTGCTTGGATTGGCATGGTTTGGACAAATGACCTCCCCACCTATTTATAGGCATCTCACCTCCTTAATGGATGGTAGAAATTAAAATATATGAATGGTCTATATTAGTTTCTAGAAGGTTCCCACCTCCTTATGGGAACATTCCAGAAACCTACATACTTTCTTACTACTATAGATTATTCTATACATTACAAGTATGCTTTATCTGATCTAATATGGATTAACTAATATTTAATAGTTGACATTATCTAGAATATTCTAGACTGTACTAGGAATTAGTATCACATTTCAACACTCCTCCTTGACGCTAATTCCTGAAATCCCAAGCATGGCTCGTACTTGTTCGAACTTGGCCATTGGTAGTGCTTTTGTGAAAATATCTACAACTTGTTCTTCAGTTTTGAAATAATTAAACTCGATCTCTTTGTTGGATGTTACGTCTCGTAGGAAATGGTACTTGATTACAATATGCTTTGTTCGGCTATGATAAATTGCATTCTTCGTCATTGCAATTGCTAATTTCCTGTCGCAGTAGATTTCTGTAGGTTCATTCTTCATTACTCCCATATTCTCAAGTATTCTCTTTAGCTACATTATTTGACACGCTGAGCTTGAGGCTGCTACGTACACAGCTTCTATTGATGATTAAGTAACTATCTCTTGCTTCTTTGATGCCCACGAGAAGAATCCTGAACCAAGTGTGAATGCATAGCCTAAAGTGCTTCTCATGTCATCCACTGATGTGGTTTAATCCCTGTCTGTGTACCCGATCAGTGTTGAGTAGGTTGTAGACTTGTACCTTATACCATACTCTTTCCTGCCTTGTAAGTACCTAAGTATTCTCTTACCTGCTCCATAGTGAACCTGAGTTGGACATTGCATAAATCTAAATAGCAAACTTGTAGCATAAATTATGTCCAGTCGAGTAACTGTGAGATATAGTAAGCTCCCAATAAGGCTCCTGTAGAGAGAGGCCTCTACTTTAGGCGAACTCAGTTTTTCATTGGTCACGAGCGGTGTAGCAACGAATTTGCAGTCATTCATTCGAAACTTCTTTAGGAGGTTCTCGATGTATTTCTTTTGTGATAAAAAGATTTCGCCATTTTCTTGGCTTATTTTAATGCCAAGAAAGTAGGGCATCAAGCGCAAGTCGATCATCTCGAATGTTTTCATCATGTCTTCTTTAAACTCTTTAATCATCTTTTCATCATTGCCTGTATAGATTAGATCATCCACATAAAGGGAAATGATAAGAGTATGTTTCTTACCTTGGGTCTTGATGTAGAGAGTTGGCTCACTCTGGTTCCTCCTGAATCCTTGATTGGTGAAGTATCCGTCAATTCTGTTGTACCAGGCTCTCGAAGCTTGCTTTAGACCATACAAGGCTTTCTTTAGTCAAAGGAATTTATCTTCTTTTCCTTGCACCTCGAAACCTTGTGGCTGTTAAACGTAGATTTCTTCCTCGAGATATCTATTTAGGAATGTTAATTTAACATCTAGTTGATGAATATTCCACCTATTTTGAGCTGCTAGCGCTACAGGTTCTCAAATGGTATCTAATCGTGCCAATAGTGCAAAATTTTCATTGTAGTCAACTCTGAATTTTTATGAGTAGCCTTTTACTACTAACCTTGCTTTGTGTTTCTGGATTGAGTCATCAGGTTGTAGTTTAGTTTTGTAGACCCATTTTACTCCAATAACGTCTTTGTTCTTTGGTCGATCCACTAATCCTAAGTTTTATTATTTTTTATCATCTTCATCTCTTCTTCCATAGCTTTGACCCAGACTTCTTATTTTGCGACAGCTTCATAACTCTATGGTGCTAGAATTGCAAAGTTATAACTTTTATAGATCTCAGGTAGTGGTCTGGTCCGTCTACGAGTTAATTTTGGAGATGAGTCTTCTTGCCTTGGTGATGCTGGAGGTATTATTTCTGGTGTCGGGGCAACTGTAGTCTCCGCAGCTTCACTTTGTTATGGCAGTGTAGGTGTGATGATGCTTCTTCTTTCAATCTTCTCTTCTTCCCAATTCCAGGTAGCACTCTCATCGAACTCCAGATCGCGACTGATCATTAACTTCTTGGTTCTAAGGTTATAGACTCGATAGCCTTTTGATTAAGTACTATATCCTAATAAGATTCCTTTCTCCGACTTATTATCGAGCTTGCTTCTCTTATGGCATGGAACATGAGCATAGCATATGCATCAGAACACTCTGAGATGTTTTGCTGATGGCTTTTGACTGCTCCAAGCTTCGATCGGCATCTTGTTTTGAGCAGCCTTGGTGGGAAGCCTGTTTAGGAGGTACACTATAGTGTAGACTACTTCCGCCCAGAAATTCTTGGGAAGGCCTTTCTCCTTGAGCATTGTTCTGACCTTCTCCATGACTATCCTATTTTTTCTTTCAGAAACTCCATTCTGCTCAGGAGCATACCCAACAGTTTGTTGGTGTTATACTCCTTCATCTTGGCAGAACTTATCAAACTCATTGAAGTTATACTCCTCTCCTCTATCACTTCTCAAAACTTTGATGAAGTGACAACTTTGTTTCTCAATGAAGTTTTTAAATTTTTTGAAAACTCTAAAAACTTCTGATTTTTCACGGAGAAAATAGACCCACGTCACTCTTGTATAGTCATCAATGAATAAGATGAAGTAATTATTATTCTCGTGAGAGCGTGTCCTCATAGGAACACACACATCGGTATGTACCAACTCCAGTAATGTCTTGGCTCTCCATGATTTGCTTGATGGGAAAGGTTATCTTTATTGATTCCCGAGCATACAACCTTTGCAGACATGATCTAGCTCTTTTATCAGCGATATGTCTCTCATCATGTTCTTCCAATGGAGTAATTTTAACGCGTAGAAGTTGAAGTGACTGAATCTTTGGTGCCATAGATACGAGTCATCTACTTGTGCCTTCATAGCTGTGTCTTTTTCATATCTCCACTCGATACGAAAATTTCTATTGTTCTTCATTTTTACCACAACTATTTCTATATTTTTGTTCTTTTTCTCATAGATGGTACATGAGTCTCCAGAAAAGTATAGGGGGTACCCATTTTCCATCATTTGGCCAACACTAAGTAGAATTTGGTGTAAAATAGGCACAAGTAAGACATCTTTGATCAAGCGCGTACCATTCTTTATCTGTACGACTATTGTGCCTTTTCCTTTTGCCTCTACAACTGCACCATTTCCCAATCAAACTTGTGACTTGACTAACATGTCAATACCTTAGAAAATGTCTTATTTTGTAGTCATGTTATTGCTGCAGCCTTTATCGATGTACCAAGTATCCTCCTTCTCCTTTGTTGCTTCTTGGCAGGTGTAGAAAATAACTCTTTCTTCGTCTTTTTCTTCAGAGAAGTTATCTTGGTGTTTTTCCTTTAGACGATAGTCTTTTTCTTCAAGCCCGAACTTTTTGCAGTTTCGGCATTTTGATTTGTCTCGAAACCAACAATCTTTTTCGAAATGGTTTGTATTTTTACAAATACCACAAGGTGGAAATTTTCCTTTTTTCTCACCTTGATTTTTCAATTATCCATTATTTCTAGATGTTTCCTCCCTTCTAGAATTTTCTTTGAATTTTCTCCAATCACCTTGTTTGGAATTCAAACACCTTGAATTGAACTTAGACTGGAAGGCAGTTTCTGTCGAATCTTCTCTACGCCTACTCAGTCTTTGCTCATATGCTTATAGAGAGCCTATTAGTTCGGTCACTGAAAGTTTTTTTAATATCCTTTGTACTTTCAATTGTGGTTACAATAGGATCAAACTTTATAGTGACACTAATAAGAATTTTTTTGATAATCCTTTTATCGGGTATATCTTCCCCGTAGGATCTCATTTGATTTACTAATTCCCGTATTTTAGAATAATATGTTTTGGAGGTCTCAGATTCCTTCATTTTTAAATTCTCATAGTCCCTTCTTAAAGCTTGTAGTTCAATTGTTCTTACCTTTTTGTTACCCTTGAACTTTTCTTATAAGATCTCCCATGCTTATTTGGAATTTGTGGCTCCGATTAGTCTTGGAAATATTGAGTTGTTGACGGCTTGTTGAAGAAAACTGAAAGCTTTTGCATCCTCCACTATATTCTCCTTTAGTTCCTTCTTCTGTGCGTTTGTGAGGGTAGAGGTGTCTTCAGGATGGACAAAACCTTCACTGATGACATACCATATATCATGGGCTTGGAGAAATGTTTTCATTTTGAAACTCCAAAAGTCATAGTTTTTCCCATAAAATGTAGGGATCGGAATCAACGAATTATACATGTTAGAGAAAAAATCAGAGTGAGTTTATGGTGAAGGAATGTAGGTAGGAAATATTAGTTACGCCCTGTTGGTGACGGAACCGTGCTCTGATACCACTGTTAGTTTTAGGAGGTAGTTTGGAATGTAGTTAAATGTTTAGTTTAGGAAATTAGAATTGCTAGATATGGGCAACCAAGAATTTAGAGGGAGAGAATTAGTTGGTAACTTATTTGAGGAGAATTTGGGAATATAGAAAAAGAAGGAAAGTTTTTGTATTAAAATTGATGATAGATTACAATAATTTTCTTGGACTGGGATGGTTTGGCCAAATGACCTCCCCACCTATTTATAGGCATCAATGGTCTATATTAATTTTTCAAAAGGTTCCCACCTCCTTATGGGAACATTCCAGAAGCCTACATACTTCCTTACTATTCTAGATTATTATATACATTACAAGTATGCTATATCTTATCTAATATGGATTTACTAATATTTAATAGTTGACATCATCTAGAATATTCTAAACTATTCTAGAAATTAGTATCACATTTCAATAGACACCAACGTATTTATACATAGATGGATTCCATTCTTGGGTATCCATACCATTAACGGTGTTAATTATGCCAGTTTTACGAATGATGTTATCCAATTCCACATCCTTTTCAACGCTAAAAACAAATTCCCGGGCATAGTATGGGATCATAGTGAAGACCTTGTCTGATTCTAATACCCCAGCCTTCATCCAGTTAATTTTCCTTTCCTTCAAAGGCTTGTCATACCCATCAATAAAATCAAAAGATCCCTTAAATTCAACAAGTAGGTTAAAAAGTTGGAAGTCATAAAAGGCCAAACTTCATTGGTAGGTAATGCTGTGAAAACAAAAAGCGACCTTGGCATTTTTATCGATTCCATTTGTTTTGTAGATAGATTTTAGGTAGCATGGAAGGAGAGCAGTGTGCCAATCATTGGAAATGAAGATAACATCCTCCCCATATGGTCCACAAAAATATTTATTGCTGTTCAAATTCAAAATTCTCGATGCCTCTAGAGCTGGTTGGCACAACAAACTGAATCGAAGTTGGTTGTCCTTGTAATCATCTCCTGCCTTAGGTCCATAGACTTTTGATTGAGTTTTTCCCCAAACCTTCTCTAAGAACGATGTTTGATCAACAAAAATACGATCAACTCCACATTTGTAATAATGGAAGAAGTGAACAATCTCAATTCAATCACCGACTTTAATCTTAGCAAGTACATCAGTATCCAAAGCATCTTTGTATTTGTCATAGTTTGGTGACATTGTCATAACCCGGTGCCCATTGGCTATCATAGATGGTGGAAGTCCTCTAAGAAAATCACCGAGCCCACCAGTTTTTCTACATGGACCTACCTCACCTGACATAAAAACCAAGTCCATTCCAGTTCTGCATATAATGGTTTCTGAGGGCCTATTCGAGTCAATATTGGGTTCATATCTCCAGCTTGCATTGTAGTTGTCTTTGCATTGGTTCTCATTTTAAGCATATCCACCTTTTTCAACGATCTCAACCCATTATGAGTCATTATTTGCTTCCTTATGCCAATTTGTGCCAAATTTATCTTGGTTTCTGATCCCAAAATTACTCCACCATTTACATGCGAGCTTCTTAATACGAAGTGTTAAGCAGTCACAATTGCCACATCTTTTATCTTGGTTTGGTTTTGTGCCTATTACTCATGTGGGAGTGCCGGAGTGGGGTCTGTTGTCAACGTTAGGAATATGCTCTGCATATTTAAAGTTTGAGGTTGAAGGGGGTCCAAGATTTTGTTTATTCCGCCTAGATGATCTTAGTCCCAGTGGTGAATCCAGGGTTTTTGGTCAACTGGCGCGACAGTCTCAAGTGGTGCCGGGGGTTCGGGAGCGGGAGCCCCCAAGGCGATTTTTTTGGGTTATTTCGAGTTTTTTACAAATTATAGCTTTATAATGTCCAAACAACTACTCTCAATCATTATTAACAATACCTAATTAATTTCAAGAAATAAACAATGCTTAATAAATATTCACAATACCCAAATTTTAGTAGTTATAACAATTGTTCTTTTGATAACAAATATTCACAATACCCAAATTTTATTAGTGATAACAAATATTCAGAGGTTTGTTATTTGTTCCGGAGCAGAGCAGAGCCGATTAAGAAACGAAAAGAGCAGAGGAAGAAATAAATTTGCTTACCAGAGCAGAGCAGAGCGGTGGCCGAAGGGAGAATAGCAGCAGTAGAGAGGGAGAACAATCCAACCTCTGTCAAACACCAACCCACCATCAACCTCTCTCAAACACCAACCCACCATGAACTAACCCTAATTATTTTTTTCAAATCTAAACTGGGGTGGCCGCCCAAGTTCGTCCTAAAGTACGTCCGCCCCTAAGGATAATCCAACCTCTGTCAAACACCAACCCACTATCAACCTCTCTCAAACACTGACCAACCATGAACTAAACCTAAAAATAAAATTCCAAATCTGAAATGGGGCGGCTACCCCAGTTCCTCCTAACGTGCATCCCCTTTGCTTAGTCCCCTATTCCTTGTTCTACTCAAATAAGGAAACGACTATAGTTACAGGCATGATTTAGTATGTCCAAATACACTACAATTACATGACCAATTCAACCACAATTGATTAATTGTCATACGTATTACCTTTTTTATTTTGTCTTTACAAAGTAAATTTCACCCAAATATAATGGTGTATGTTTTACAAGTTTGTGTTAGTTATTATTGAGACATTTTGTTTCATGCACTCTAGATTTCAATTCATAACCTCTGGTGTGATTTTTACATATAAACCCATGGTTTATAAGGTTTCATATGCATGATTATGTGTTAAATTTACCTAAGTTCGGCCCTAACAGTGAAAACTTATGGAAATTTTAAACATAGCATACTAGGTTGGGTATCAAGGGGTAATTTTTTTTAATAAGGGGGTGGGTGTCTTCAAACCACTTTAGGTATTCTACATATGTATATATGTAAGTATCTCAATTTATAGTCAATATTTTGCAAAGAGCATTGGTTTAATCCTTATTTTTGCGTGATGACGTAATGATAATTATAACTTAATGTTATTAGAATATTATACTCAATGTAGGAGAACTTATCATAATAGTAGTAATTTTAACATTGCAAGTATTATAGAATTAAAATTCCACGGTTATCGTATAATTATTACTATAATGAATGATGGTACCGGATATAGTACCAAGAAGTAAAATAGTATGGGCTCAATCCAGAACAGCTTCTAATGGTGCAACAATGGTGGAAACCAAGTATTTAAGTGAAGAAGGAGATGAGGCAATGAGGAACAAGACTAGAAAATAAGTGGTTCAGCCATTTGGCATACTCCACTGTGCAGTTGAGTATGTGTTTCACTATGAAAATGGGTTCTAATGGCCTCAGTGATATAATTACCACTACTTTATCTCTCTATTGTGATAGCAACAAAGCTCTGACTAAGGTTTGAATATTTTGATCCTTTACAATGATGAAGAATATAAGTATATATAGTACATGGGCGGTGAACTATACCCTCCAAGAATGTAGTAAGCATGTGTAGAATATATTTTCCAATAGAGATCAACCACCTATCACTAGCACATATAAGTCATAATGATGAAATATTCCCTCACATGTGAGGGAGATCTTGTTATAATGGTTTCATGCACGTGGGAATTGTAACCCATGCACACTGCAATCTTCCACGCATGCCCCAATCCACGCGCTCTGCCAACTGTCAACTGTCGATCGTCCGGACAAGGACGAGGCCGAGTTGTTAAGTTTGATTCTTTGATGGTACGGTAATTATCATGCTGAGCTGAGTCTTCATTCATCCCCCTACCTCTAGGTGATGGACGAGGTCGAGGGTACTTTAGTTATAAGATCACTGATATTGATATCGTTGTCTATATCTGAGATGGGGACGAGCCATAGCTCTCTCAAATTAATAGTTTTCCACTGGTCGGCCTTGGCCAAGGAGTACAGTCCAGGGACGAGGTCATACTTGGTAAATCAAACACCCCCCAGCCTTTAGTCTTTACTGTGAATATAAAGCCGAGGGATAAAATACCTTCGAGCAAAAGTTGATAAGACGTCCTTGGTTGACAGCTGATATGTCCTTTCATATATCAAATCTATGATGTTAAACGTGAACTCTGGATGGAAACTTGGTAGTCATCTTGTGGGTTAGCACGTTGCCCAAGAATGATGGCTATACGTGTGCTATATGGGGATGTTCCCTAATAATAACCGCCTTGGAAGTTGTGCATAATGATTATAATATTAAAATGGTTTTGAACAACCCATTTCTCTTTCCAGTTTCTTCTTCTTCGTGCTAAAATATCTCTCTCTCAAACATAGCTCATTTATTCCTTTCTCTCACCAACGTTTAAGGCTTTTAGGCGAGGTTTTAGGCCATTTCCTCCTCTTCAGGCATACCCTATGTCGTTGGTAACCTCCTTTATCCTTTCCCCATTCATTTTAAGGTTTTTTTGCCATTTTATTTATAGCTTGATTTTTCTTACGAGCTTCAATCTTTTCTGATGACCGTAAATGGAGGTTCTAAGGCTAGGATTAGGTAATTTGTTGGTGGCTTTGAGGGCTGATTAGTAACCCTTAGGTTTCCTGGCCTTTTTTAGCATTCTTTGCCTTCTGATCATCCACCGCAGTTGCGTCCGTCTTCTTCTCCGATGAAACTCCAATTGAGTGTTCTTGAAAGAAAATGATTTAGTATCCCATTTGGATCTTTAGGTAAAAAATGGTCAAACTTCAATTTGTTTGTGCCTTTTTACCCTTTAGTCCAACCAAGTTAAATCTCAGCAATGTGAATGTTAAGAACCCTTTACAAGTTAGCAAAAAAATGCCCCACACTTAAAGAGAGATATTATCAGGAGATACGCCGAATCGAAAATGAGGCCGAGGATCATCGTAGAGTCAGAGACGACCTCACTCGTCCAATCTTCCCCATTCCCTTAAAGGTTATCCTACCTTCACATGTTGAGGTTGGTGAGGATGAAATATCTGCCTCATTCTCCTTAGATGCTGGTCCCTCGGTCTCTGCCCAGGCCGAGAGTGGAGGTTTTTTTGAAGAGGTAATGAGATTTTCACCTATAAATCCCGAAGGGTCTGAGTCGATCGAAAGTTTGTCTCGGTCTCCATTTTCCAATCATGATGAGTCATCCAACCAGGCCGACTCTTCAGTTCAACTTATCTCGGATAATGATGAGCCAAGTGTTAACGTAACCATTCCACCAATAACTGTTCCCCCCTTGGCTATGACCGAGAGATAATTCTAATAAATATTACCTGATGGGGTCCTGACTATTAAAGATCTTTCTTACGTTGATGATTTAGAAGCCGGGGAACCAGTTGATTACTCATATGCCTACACTTTCTCATCGACTTTTAGAGAGTCCGACCTTCTTTTCTAGATACACTTATACAACATCAAGTCAGATATCATTATACGTGTCCCAGACGAGACGAGAGAGTCTATGATGATCGAGAAGGTAAAGTTGCCATCTATGAACAAATATTTAGGGTCGACTTTCGACTCCCATTCCACCCTTATGTCCGAGAAATTTTGTCTAGCATGGGAGTTTCCACTTCCCAATTAGCATCGAACTCATGGAGGATTATACTAAGCTTCGTCTCTCTCTGGTTGAATAAGTGCGAGGATGATCCTTAAGTTATGTTTTTCAAGGCTTATTATAACGTCTCATCATTAAGGACTCACCCCGGCTACTACCACTTAGGGGCTAGAAAGCCCGATAAGAAAATCCTTTATGTTAGCCAAGATCTAATCATCATTGAAAGTTGAGGTTCTTTTTTATCTCTGTGGCTTGGGAATTTTTGGTCGACGCCGATTGTTATGAGGATGAGCCAAGAGTTCTTTGTGATTGGGCTGACCCTTCCATGTTCGACAAGCTGGACCCGAGTCTTAGTATTGCCGATAGGGAGGGGTTGACTTTCTGAGGAGTCAAGGGAAGGAAGGTGCCCTTCCTGAGTTTGAAGATATGATGTCTCTTGACTTTTTTGAGACATTTGGTCTGAGGGTAGACCCCCTAGATGAGTTATGTGAGTTACTAAACTTTTCTGATCATAAGTCTTTCCTCATTTTCTGGATTTGTTACTAACCATTTTTCTTCTTTCTTTACAGACCATTCACCTCATATTTTAGAAGAACTTTGGAATATGAAGGTTCCAAGTCTCCAAAATGATTTTGGAAAGAAAGGCAGCAAGCAACCAACCAAGAATCGACATCCAGTAGGCTGAACTGCCCTGAGGTCAATCAGAAAATAAAGGAGTCAACTGCTCCCTCGAACACTCATCATGATCATGATACGAGGCTGAGAGTAAATCCACCTCCACTTGAGTCTGTGCCAAGTTCTTATGGGACGAGTTCATCTTTGCAGGACTCATTTGAAACTTTTTGGATGGCCAACATAGCCCAACTTAAGGCATGCCCCAACTTATTTATTCCTTCAGCGCCGAGGTCGAAGGCTGCTATATTTACAGTCCCTTCAAAAGGAGATTATGAATTCAAGGGTAAGATGCACCCATTGAAGACTTATGACTTCAGTCTTCATTATTTGATGCAGGTATTCACTTCATCCTTGATTTGAACCTTGTATACTTAAAAGTTTTACTTCTTCATACTTTAACATCGATACATTTTTATTTTTCTACTGTCTATGTGCGCCTTTGCCTCGGCCACCAAGTGGGCAACTGAAAACTACTCCAAAATTCAAGATACCGAGAAAGCTCTTCAGGCAGAGGTGGATCTGAGGTGAAAGTTGAAGGAGCGTAAGGACGAGTATAAAAAGGCCCTTGACAAGTTGAAGTTGGATCATGGAAATGCCTTGAAGGATAAGGAGGCATTTAATACCCAAGCTACGAAGCATATGACCGATCTTGCTTCAGCCATTAAGAAGGCAAAGGACAATACCCTTTTTGCCAATGCAATCAAAAAGATCACGATTTCGGCAACTTTTATGTTGTACCTTGAAAGAGATATTAAGACGACACGTCCGTGGGTCATCGTGAAAGTGTTTGAGGCCATCTTGACCATTCGTTCGGAATTGGAGGCCCCTTATTTGGAAGATCCTCTTTTCCACAAGGCCTTAGAGTATTATAAATCAATGGCCTCAGCCGAGGGAGAGGGAGTTATCGTCGAGGTCCCGGTTAAAACTGATATTAATATCATTGATGTTGCTGGGGACATTCAGGCCATGATTGGTGTTGATGGGTCGGTTGCTAACAACAAAATAAGTCTATAGGGTGGTCTTCTATGACCAATACCCATCTTCTTGTAATTTTTTTATTTAAAACATTTGATCGTTTGTAATATTTTGTATTCAATTGAATATCACGCTTTCTTGAATATAGTGTTGTCTTGTACTTCAGCTTTCATTTTCTTTTTATTGAATGTGTGTAATGGTTTTGCCAAGTTTATTTCTTATCTCGGCTTCCATATTTGAGCTCTCCCTCGTCTTAAGACGGGGGATAATAACTAAATCATTAGTTTTTTAATTAAGAGGTCACCAAGTTAATAATGTTTATCTCAAGCTTTTCGTCGTCTTTAAACGAGTGTTAATAACTAAATTACTATTTTTTTAAAATGAAAGACCACCATAATTAAACGGTGTCTACTCTCGTCCTTAGACGATGGGTCAATTAACTATAATTAAATGATTTTCAAATTTGAACCACCAAATTAATGGTGTTTAATTGCAAGTCTCCTCTCGTTATTTTTTAAAGTATATGGACGAGGGTCGGCTCGTCCGTTACTATCGTGTCACAGAGAGAGTTTTGACTCTTATACCACAAAATTAATGATGTTTAAAGGAACCATAAATAAATGGTTTTCAAATTTGAATCCACCAAATTAATGGTGTTTAAATAAACAATAATTAAATGATTTTTCAATTTTGAGTCACCAAATTAATGGTGTTTAACTACCAATTCCCCTCTTGTCATTTTGAGAGTGTATGGACGAGAGTTGTCTCGTCCTGCATTGTCGTCTCGTAGAGAGAGTTTGACTCTAATTCCACCAAGTTAATGATGTTTATATGAACCATAATTAAATGATTTTCAAAGTTTCTTTGTGTTTTTCACAACATTAGTGATGTTATCACATTGTTCCCCCCTCTCGGTATTATTGAGAAACTATGGACGAGTTAAACCTCATCTGGCTTCTTATGTCATCGAGAATGAGTTACCTCTAATTCACCATATGAATGATGTTTTGTAGCTTAGGACGACTTGAAACATGCAAATTTGAACAATTCACACAAAGAACAATATATGGGGGAACACTTCAAGATTTTTCATTCAATATTTTCTAGTACATCTCTCATATAATGGTAAAATAAAACTTTTACAAAATTCTATTGATAGTATTTCTTCAAATGATCGGCATTCCAGGGGTTTGAGAATGCCCCTTCCTCTAAATTCTCAAGTCTATAGGTGCCTAAAATGACTTATTTGGTAACTCTGTACAGGCCATGCCAATTTGCGTGGAGCTTATTCAGCTTCTGCCCAGTCTTCTTTAGAACTAGATATCCAATGGCTATCAACATAAACTTAACCCTCTTATTATAAAACTTCATAATCCTCTGCTAATAAGCAGCCTGCCTAACTTCTGCATCTTCTCGTCTCTCTTCGATCAGATCTAAGTTTAGTCTGCGTTCCTCTGCATTTTCCTTCGGGTTATATGTTTGAACCCTATAACTTGACAAGCCTACATTAGTGGGTATCACAGCCTCTGAGCCGTAGGCAGCATGAAAAGGGACTCCCCTGTTGGCGTTCTCTCTGTTGTCTTGTAGGCCCATAGGTGGGCATGTACTTCTTCAGTCCAAAGACCCTTGGCGTCTTCCAATTTCTTCTTGATCCCATCTAAAATAGTTATGTTGGTCACCTCAGTCTGGCCATTTGCATGAGGTCAGCCTGGTGCTAAATAAAACTGTTTGGTGCTGACCTTCTTATAATAGGCCTCTAGGGATGAGTTCTAAAATTATTTACAATTGTCGGAGATCAAAGTGTTGGGCAGACTATACCTGCAGATGATATTCCTCAAATAAATTTGAAGGTCTTCATCTTGGTTATAGTGATCATGGCCTCAGCCCCAACCCACTTAAATAAATATTCAATCACCATAATTAGGTATCTGTAATTTCCTATAACCCTAGGCAGGGTTCCTACAAGGTCAATCTCCGAGACTGTAAATGGCCAAGTGGATGTGATAAATGACAGGGGTTGATGAGGTTGATGAGGGATGCAGGCATATCTCTAAGACTTGTCTCACCTATTCACATAGTTGACTACCTCTTTGGCTAAGGTCGGCCACCAATACCCTTGAGTAACTATTCTCTTGGCCAAAGACCTTCCTCCTATATGGTTTGAACTGAAGCCCTCATGCATATCTTTCAATATATACTCCACCTCTGTGGGATGAACACATTACAGTAAAGGGAGGAGGAATCCTTTTTTATACAAAGCATCTCCTATTATCATGAACTTGGCTGCCTTGTATCTCAATTTCTTCCTTTTAACCTTTGACTTTGTAAATTCACCATCTATAATGTATCGGATGAGTGGATCCATCCATGATGCCCCAAGGTTCAGGTTTAAGCAGAACTCCACTATATTATCATCTTCTTTGATGGTCAGTCGATACAGGATCTCCACTGGCACTGACCTACTGATCTCAATTCTTGTTACAAATTCCAACCTTGCAAGGAAATGAACTCAACTGTTGTCTAGTCGAGAGTCCTCTTGAGCTTTACCTCCCTGAAGTTCTTTAACATTGTCTTCACCCTAACCAGGTATTTGGCCATCCTTTCATCTTTGGCCTCATATACTCCCAAGATCTGATTTACTACTAACCTGGAGTCATTATGAACCAAAATTTGTCCAACATTGAATGCTTTGGAAAGGGAAAGTCCTACCAAAAGAGCTTCATACTCCGACTCATTGTTGGATGCATAAAAGTTGAACCTCATAGCGTATTCTATATCGATTCCATCTAGGGTTGATATTATCAAGCCATATCCACTTCCTATTTCACATGATGAGTCGTCTATGAATAAGTTCCATAATGTGCCTCCTTTTGAGAAGGTCCCTTCATCGAGGACTCTATTTTTTAACAAAAAAAATTATTCTTTAGGGTTGGTCATGACAAGCCTTACAACACTTATCTCAGCCTCAGTCGGGCTTCAACTTGCTTTCTTTGGCTCATTTATTGGTACTACAAACTCTTCACTGTCGACCTCATCTCAAGTGAACTCGACTACGAAGCTGACCAAAGCTTTCCTTTTGATTATTGTTCTCTGCAGGTGAAAAATATCAAATTCTCCTAACTCAATCAACCAGGCCATCAACCTAACTAATTTCTCGGGTTTATGGATGACCTATCTTAGAGGAGAATCAGTTAGGATGACCATTGTGCGAGACTGAAAATAGTATTTCATTTTTTAGGCATTTAATAAGGCATAAGCTAGCTTCTCCATCTTGAGGTACCTCTGCTCGGCCCCTTAAAGGGCCTTACTGTTAAAGTAGACCAACTTTTGCACTCTATCGTCATCTCGTACGATCACTATGCTAATAGTCGACTCAGATACGACCAAGTACAAATATAACTTTTCCCCTTAAACTGGTCGGGATAACAACATGGGGGGATCCTAAGTAAGCCTTGATCTCCTGGAAGGATTTTTCACATTCTTCGTTTCGTTCAAAGGCTTTCCTCAATAGCTTGAAGAAGGGAAGAAATTTTTTATGGCCCTTGATACAAACCTGTTCAATGAAGCTACTCATCCGGTCAGCCTCTAAACATCCTTAATGGTCTTTGGGGTCTTTATCTTAATTAAGGCTTTTCTCAATGATGTAAGCTATTTAGAAGAGTCTAGTTCTTCTATCATTTGAGAATAAAAGGATGTTATTTCCAAAAAAAAAGGCTTTGATCTTTTCAAGATTTTCCTCTATTCCTCGCTGATTGACAGTGAATCCTAAGAATTTGCCCAGTACTACCCCAAACACACACTTAATGGGATTTAGCTTCATCTGGCACTCGTTCATGGTATTAAAAGCGCGCTCAAGGTTGGCCACATGCATCTCGACCTTTAGGCTTTTTGTCAACATGTCATCCACATATCCTTCTATGGTTTTTGCTAATCTACTCCTCAAACATCTTATTCACCAGTCTCTGATATGTTGCCCTGGCATTTTTAAGGCCGAAGGGCATGACTTTGTATCAATATGTTCCTTTGTCTGTGATGAATGAGGTCTTTTCGGTGTCAGTTGGGTACATAAAGATCTGATTATAGCCTAAATAGGAATCCATAAAACTTATCAATTCGTGTCCAGTCATGGCATTTACCATCTGATCGATCTTGGGGATAAGAAATTTGTCTTTCAGACAAGCCTTATTCAAATCGGTAAAGTCTACACACATCCTCTATTTATCATTAGGCTTTGGTACGATGACTGCATTATTCATCCACTCTGGGTAGACCACTTCCCTGATGAACTCATCCTTCTCTAGCTTTTTAACTTCATCTCTTATTACCTCGTACTTTTCTCTAGAGTATATTCATCACCTCCATCTAACCGGCTTTACTCCTTCATCCATATTCAGCTTGTGGCAGAGAATCTTCGGATCAATCCCTAGCATGTCCTTGTGACTCCAAGCGTAAATACTTTGTCTCTCCCTCGGCAGCTTGATCTGCTCATCCTTTAGTTCTTTCTTCAATGCTTTGCTAATTTGTATAATTTTTTCGGTTCGTCCTCATTAAATATGACAGATTCTACCTCTTTAGTGGCTTCACCTTTTTTTAGTTTCGTTTCATCCCTTGGATGAGAGTATCAATGTTATATGTAGTGGTGGCTCTTTTATGGGCTTCTCTCTCTTCAGCTGAGTTAGCATTCTCGTGCCTCTATTTAATCACCCTGAACTTCCCCTACTCCATAGAGAGTAAGGAATTTTATCATCTGGTGTACAGTAGAGGGTACTGCATCAAATTCCTTTAGGGATACCCTTCCCATGATGATATTATAAACCGAATAGACCTTCTCATCCATTACAAAAAGTTTATGTTTTTAGTGAGGCACCTCAGTCAGGTCTGCCCAATACAAACATCCATCTCATATTTCCTCAGGGGATGGACTTTTCACCACTGAAGTCGATCAAAGGCTGGTGGTATGGGATAAGTCTTTTCTTGTTAGGTCCCAGTCCTTTAAAGCATTCCCAAAACATCACATTAGCCGAACTTCCTCCATCGACTAGTATTCTAGGAACATCATATCTATGCACCCTCGTAGTAATCACCAGTGGGTCATCATGAGGGTCTAGGATCCCGTTGAAGTCTAACATTGAGAAACCTATCACCAAGTGTTCATATCCACTTTCTTCTTTTTACTCGGTTTGGAATCAACTGCGGTCGACTTTACCACCTCAATCTTAGGTACTTATTTAGCCTCTTCAATATGGGTCATCCTGTCGGCTATATCCTTACCACCTCCTCCTAGGACATCATAAATCATCTTCACCCCTAAAGAGATCGTATGTAGCCTACTCTTAGGTGCAGGTACCTTTGGCGAAAGATCTGGGTCATCATCATCATCATCATCATCATCATCATCATCATCATCATCATAGACATCATTATTTTTATTTGCCTAGGCATCCCATCTAGGCTTATCGTCTCGTCTTAGTGTTATCTCTGTCACCTTGGGTACTACTCTTATCAACATATTTACTGAGTTTTCCCTGCTTCATCATTTTTTAAATTTTATCCTTAAGTGCAAAGCACTTATCAATAGTGTAGTTGTGATATTGGTGGAACTCATGCCATTTTCTCTTATCCCTTTTGTGAGTAGGGGCTCACAACTTTTTTAGCCATTTCAGAGATCGGTCATCTTTGATCTCATTGAGTATCATATCTATACTGATCGTCAAGGGTGTGTAACCAGCGAATTTATCGTCCGTCGATGTCTTCTTACCTTCTTTTCCTTTGGATTTTTCGGACGTACTCCCACTCTTTCATTTATCGTACTCTCCTTTTGTAGCCATGAACTCCTCCCCATTCATAAATCTCCCAGTCGTGGCCAGGAGTTCTATCACAAATTTTAGAGGATCTTCGTCTAGCTTCCATATGAGTTTCCTCTTCTGTAATCCCCCTATGAGGGCAGTCATAGCGATGCTTTCCTCATAGTCTTCTACTTCTATCTTTTCTTTGTTAAAATGGGTTATATAGTCTCTAAGAGACTCATTTTTCCCCTACTTGACGTATAACAAGTGTGTGGTCTTTTTAGAAGGCTTCAATTCGAAACAAAAATTGTAGATGAACCTCTCGGCCAACTGCTTAAAATTCTCAATGGAGTTCTTGGAGAGAAAGGTGTACCATACATGTGCATCACCAGTAAGGGTGCTTCAGAAAGCTCGACATCTTATTTCATTGAAGATCGAATAGATATTGGTTACCAACTGGTACATTTCCACATGATGAACATGATTTGTGCTCCCATCATACTTTGGCGTGACAACTAGCGGCTTGAACTTAATCGGGGTTGGGTAGCTCACTATTCTTGTAACAAATGGAGACCCCTCTATGTAGCCTCTCTGTATAGGGTCTCATCTCTTCAAGATATCACCAATTTTATCTTTAAGCATCTGTTTGGAGCTATTCCATGCTTGTCAATTGCTGCTGCCTTGTCTCCCTCGGCTACCACGGTATTATCACCAGCCTCTTCTCTGTCGGCTGGACGCTACAGGCTCTCTGCCAGCCGTCTTTTGACAACTATTGACATCTTTTTACTCCTCATCTCGGCCACATGGAGGTCGATGTCCAGCACCACTATTTCCCCTAAAACTAGCAATATTACGTGACTTAGAGAGTCGGTCTCGTAGATCATCCACTGGGTTGAGTCTATTAAAGGCAGACCCTCTGCTCAGCCTATCAAGTGCTGAAGCACGAGCTTGGCCATCTCGGCTCGGCTTGCCACTATATCCCATACTGATTTGAATTGGGTGCACAATATCTCTAAAGATCTAATAGGGTTCCCAATATTCATCCTCATAATCACATTGGTCGTCTTAAAATTCTTGGCTTTGCTTCCCTAGGCCCAATCGCCTAGGGTCGACCACATCCCCACCTCTCTGCTTCTGCGCTATTTCTTTGTGTTGGACTGGGGGTAGTCCCCCTGTCTCATGATTACCACCTTCCCTGGTGGTAAGAGTAATCATCTCTGCTACCGCGCCAGTGGGTCTAGTCAATATATTTTGGCTAAAAGCAACGAGTTGCTCCTGCATCTTTTGTTGGTTGTCTGCCAGCGAGTGCAGTGTCGCCGTGATCTCAGCCATATCTGACTGAGGAGGCACCCGGCTGGAACTGGAATATCACCTTGTGAAAAATTTGAAGCCATTAATTTGACGAACGAATAGAATAAAAAGTGCATTGGATGAGCTGAGTAAAATGGAGAAAAGCTTGGATAACTCAACCTTGCTCTATCAATGGTGATACAGTTCCAACCAAGGGTGGAACTAGATCACCACCAGAGAATTTGGTGATAAGCAAGTTGTAAATGAGAGAATAAAGATGAAGAATCTCCACTTCCCACAAACGGCGCCTACTGAGGATACTAGTTATAGTAACAATAAGTAAAATAATATGAGCTCAATCCAGAACAACTTCTAATGGTGCAATAATGGTGGAAACCAAGTGTTTAAGTGAAGAATGAGATTAGGCAATGAGAAAATAGACTAAAAAATAAGTGGTTCAGCCATGTGGCCTACTCCACTGTCTAGGTGAGCATGTATTTCACTATGAAAATGGGATTTAATGGCCTTAGTAATATAATTTTCACTGCTTTCTCTCTCTACTGTGATAGCAATAGAGCTTTTTTTAGGGTTTGAATATTTCGATCCTTTACATTGATGAAGAAGATAAGTACATATAGTGCAGGGGTTGTACTATACCCCCAAGCATGTAGTAAGCATGTGTAGAATGTATATGCTAATAGAGATCAACCACCTGTCACAAGCACATGTAGGTTATGATGATGAAATATTCCCTCATATATGAGGGAGATCTTGGTAGAACAGTTTTGTTGACTTGGGATCTGTAACCCATGCGCACTCTTCCATGCATGCCCCAATCCATGCACTCTGCCAGTTGTTAACTGTCGATCGTCCGGACCAGGCCGAGGTCGAGTTATTAAGTTCGATGCTCTAATGGTACGATAATTATCATGTTGAGCTGAGTCTTCATTCGGCCCCCGACCTCCAGGTGATGGACGAGGCCAAGGGTACTTGAGTTAAAAGATCACTGATATTGATATTATTGACTATGTCTGGGACGAGGACAAGGACGATGACAAGGGTCGAGACCTTTCATCGTAGGTCTACGGCCAAGACATAGCTCTCTCAAACTAACAGTTTGCCACTGGTCAGCCTTGATCGAGGAGTACAGTCCAGGGATGAGGTCATACTTTGTATATGGATGAATTACTAAATTAAGTTTAATAGTATGTAAACAAATCGGTCTAATACCACTATAAATTCACTAAATGCCTATGCTTACTCATATTTTCTCCCAATCATCATAATTGCCACGGTTTCTCCTATTACAGCATTGCTTTGTAAATAAAGCTCCTCGTGACCCAATTTTACATGATTACTTGAGATAAATGCAACAATACTCCTTCATTATAAATTATAAATTGTTATTATCTTTTGAAGTCGGATTGATTATAATTTATTTTGTATTTTGTGCAATATGATGGTGGATTTGCTTGGAGTAGTTATTTTTACAGGAGTATGGAGTCATGGTTTCTTATATTATGGATTCATATAGTCGTTGTTTATTTGATGCAGATAGCTTCTTGGACATATTTTGATGTTGATGATTTTTGGATATCATCTGATGTAATATGATGAATTATAATTTTTGGACATCATTTGATGAAATAGGATTTTTAGTTGACTTTCTTTTGTACTTGATGCTTGAAGTGGGAGAATGTATTGTTTTGCATGATATATATGTATGGGTTTGAGCAATGGGCAATATAGGATTATAAATGTTTATGTTGTGCTGACTTTAAATTATCTTTAATGATTATTGCATGAAAAACAATAGCAAAAATTGATTATGGTTTGAAAAAATATAGCAAAAAAATAAAATAAAGTAATTATGGAAACAATTTGTTTTTATTTCCAATAGTGATTTTATATCTCCTTTGAATCTAATATGGCAACCTACTTTTTTGTTGCCAAAAAAGCTATTTTTTTGCGACAAAGTTGATCGTGTTACTGAAAGGTATACATTTGGCAACAAAAAAAAACTGTGATGCAAAATATATACTTTTTGACGATAAAAGTATTATGTTACCGAAGGTAAGCCTATATGACCTTTGGCAAAAAAATAATATTTTTGGTAAAAAGGTTTAAAAATAAAGAATATACATTTCACAACACATTTGTGTTTTGCTAAAAGTATATGTTCGGCAACATAATTTGTTTTGTTGCTAAAGACTTTTCCAGACAAACTTTGGGTAACATGCTGGCAACACAATGGATTTTATTGACAATACCTATTAGCGACACATTTGTAACTATTAGCGACATACATCGTATGATGCCTATGTTATTTTTTCTTGTAGTGTTGGGAATTGGTGGACCTCCCACTAGGTAATAAATTTATTAGATGCAAGTGGATATTCAAGAGAAAATTAAAATTGGATGGATCAATTAAAAAATAGAAAGCTAGACTTGTAGCTAAAGGATATAAGCAAGAGGAAGGATTGAATTATTTTTATACTTACTCAACTGTTATGAGAATAACATCCATTTGAACGTTAATATCTATTGAATGTTGCATAATTTTTAGATACATCAAATGGATGTGACAACTGCCTTTTTAAATGGAGAGTTAAATAAAGAGATATACATGGCACAACCAAAAGGGTTTAAAGTTCCAGGACAAGAAAAGAAAGTGTGTAAACTTGTTAAATCCCTTTATGGATTAAAATAAGAACCTAAACAATGGCATGAGAAATTTAACAATGTAATGATGTCAAATGGATTTAAAATAATTGAGTGTGATAAATGTGTTTACATTAAAAACACTTAAAGTGGTTATGTCATTGTTTGTCTCTATGTGGATGATATGCCATTTTTGGAACTAATAAGAATATCATTAAATCTTCTAAGAGAACCGTGTTCAGTAAATTTGATATGAAAGATATGGATATTGCAGATGTTATATTAGAAATTAAAATTTTGAAAACATCGGATGGACTTTTCTTGTCTCAACCTCATTATATTGAGAAGATACTTGATAAGTTCGATAAAGGTAGTAATAGCATAGCTAAAACACCTATTGACCCAAATCTTCATTTATATAAAAATAGCGGGAATACTATATCTCAATTAGAGTACTCTAGTTACATAGGTAGTTTAATATATGTTATGAACTGCACTCGGCTAAATATATCTTACTCAGTTAGCAAATTGAGTAGGTATACAAGTAATCAAGGGGAAGGCCATTGAAAAGACATAATAAGGGTTCTTAAATATATAAGATATACCCTTAATCATGGATTGTACTACATAAGATATCCAATTGTACTTTAAGGATACAATGATGCTAATTGGATATCTGATTCGAAGGATTCTAAATACAAAAGTTATTATGTATTCACACTTAGTAATGCTGTTGTCTCTTGAAAATCCTTAAAATAGACTTGTTTTGCTAGATGTACTATGTAATATGAATTTATAGATTTGAATAAAGTTAGAGAAGAAGCTGAGTGGCTTTGACATTTTTTAGAGGATATTCCAATGTGGCCAAAACATGTGCCTGCAATTTGCTTACATTGTGATAGCCAATGGTCAAGTGGCAGAGCATAAAGTAATATATGTAAGGATAAATCTCGACATATACGTCAAAGACATAATACCATTAAACATGTACTCTCTAATGGAATTATTTCCTTTTATTATATTAAGTCTAAGGACAATATAGCGGATATATTAACTAAAGGTTTAAATAGAGAGCAAACATATCACTTATTGAGGGGAATGGGATTAAAGCCTACAAAATAAAGAGTTGTCTTAATGGCAACCCTACTTAGATGATTGGAGTCCCAATATCCAGTTTCAAAGGGATAATTGAATCTTGGATGGCTCTTCGTAGTGAGAACTGATGAGTTTATAACTCATACCTATTCCTATGATAAAACGATATTATCTACAAAGTAAGTAAGGATAAGCATAGTTTTTAATGACTCGTGTATATTGAAAATTCAAGTGGAGTATAATAGGATACTCTCAATGGGAAGTCACCTACGCGAGTGCGAAGGGACTGGTTCTATGAGAACTTTGAAAGGATGAAATTTTCTAAAGGACTCGTGAAAATAGCAATTGTTCAGGGCTAAAATAAACGCAACTGAAATAACCAACGATATTTGGAAGAATACTGTGTGAAGTCTACTGCCTTGATTTTAAACCAAAAATTGAATAGTTCAAGATATCGCATTCACTAATCAATTTATAAATCTAGTATTATTTCACTAGGGAAGATTCATGGCCAAACATTATCCTTCCTGATGGAGAAATCATCCCATAGTACTCTTTTTGAGTTTGGAGAGTCTTTTTATGCTAATCCAACCAATTTTCATCCATATGGGGGATTGTATGAATTTATGATAATTTATTGGGATGACAAAATTTTATTTGGTTCAACTTTAGGGTCAATTTAATATCATACTCAAACGTCTTTCGAGATGGTTCGAACTTGTAACGTATTCTCCTCCGCGAGGAGTATAACGTTGTATATTCATATGTGTAAAATCATAACTTAATGAATGAGAAATTATTACTCAAAGTACCCACTTGGAACATGGAATTTGGTTGAAATGTTATATTGAAGTTAAATCCCCACATAAATAGAATAAAAGAAATATGTGTAGTATATAAGGACACATTTTGGCTTATAGGTTTGTTGCCCTTGGGGTATCCCAACTCTTTGAAGTAGAGAGGGCCTACATGGGGTTTGATTGTCTTCCAATACCACACGCACGCACGTCACCGCCCACTCGTCACGACACAAGCACGAACATGGGTCGTGGGCCTTGGGCTTTGGGCTTTGACTTTGCCAAAGTATTAATTTTTGGGGCCAAATTTGATTGGGCATTTAATTTATGAGTCCAATTTTTTATGAGTATTTTATTTATTATAGTCCAGTATAATTTCATTTTTTTCAGTTTATATTTGTTCCCAACTGTTGTGAGAGTTAAACAATTTTAACTGTTTTTACCATCATTTATTTTAGTATAAATTGGTGTTTTTTTTTCCTTTTCAGACATTATTTTTATCTAAATCTTTCTCCATTTTCTTGTTTATAAAAGAGAGTTATTCATTGTTGGTCCAACTGTTACTTGTTGAAGTGATACTATTGCAAGTGTAGATTATTGTATCCTCAGAGACGATTATCGTTGAGTTCGTGAAGCACCATTTCGAGGCAAATCTTGTTTTAAGGATAAAGTGTTCAACACTTGCCTTAATCATTTATATTTCTTCATATTGTCATTGTAAGTCTGTTTATGTCATTTCACATTATGACACATACCTATATTTATGTTTTTATATTTTGTAATTTAATTAAAAATCATTTTGGATAACATTATCCATGGACCATGAGCGAATAATTTTAGCTTAAATGATCTTCTTCCACGTGCATTACTAAGATTTTTTTAACCATCTCACATTCAAGTTTTTGCTAGATCGTTTTTTTCACCACTAGTTATTCCAACATTTTATGTGTCAGATTTTGTGTATATATATCGTTTTATACAGTGTGAGATCATTCTTCTATGCACATGCTTAGTTGTGAATTTTTTTTATATGACTTGTAGTTTCCCTTTTTAACTCTCATATATATATATATATATATATATATATATATATATATATATAGTCTGAGACATACATCCATTTCTAGGATCAACAAGGATATATGGAAGTGGAAATTCGTTGATTAAGGCACAATGTATTTTTTTATTTCGGACTTGTCTTTGAATAGTGGATGAAATATTTCTCATTTGTTGCTGCAGCAATATTTTGGCCTTAAAAAAGGTCAAAAATTAAAATACTCTAAGTTATAAAGTTACAGGTATTTTAATAAACTTTCAAAAAATAATATCCCCTACCAAAGCAAATATACTATAAAAATGAGATACGGTAGAAACATTGTGCACTCTTCTTCGATTCTATCTTTTGTTTCTATGTTACAACTTTACCTTAGTCATTTAGACAACTTTACCTACTCATAGCTTTATTTTGGTCGTTGGGGACCTTGAATTGTAGCATAGTTTTGTTTTAGTCATTCGAGACCTTGGGTCATAACATAGTTGTGGTTATTGGGGACTTTGGGTCATAACCTACTTTTGATTTTAGTCGTTGGATACCTTGAGACTTAGACCTTTTTAGTCATCGGTGACCTTGGGTCATAGCCTTATGTCGGTCACTCAGATTGTTAGCCATAACCTTTGGTTGGTCACTCAGATCGTGGGTCGTAGACTTAGGTTGGTTACTCTAATTGTGGGTCGCAACCTTAGGTAGGTAACTCAGATTGTAGGTCATAGTCTTAGGTTGGTAGTACCCTTGTACGCTTTTATAGATCTCAATGCATCCTCCATATTTATTAGTGTAATATCCCGCATTTCCAATATTAAGAGGGGGGGGGGGGGGTATGTCTAAATATTAAGAATATGAATTACTAAACAATTAGTATACTATTCTTACCACAAGATGAAATATGAGACAAATTTAAATCTTTTCCAACAATAATATAATTGAAATAAATGAAAATACTAATATCCATCAGCCACAAAATCCAATAATAAATAATCTCCAACATAGTACATAACCACTATTTTCTCCAATAAAACTCTTAACAATTATGAAATTATAAACAACCCACCAAACCATATCAGTTGCCTAATAAAAACCAACCAAAGGAAATATAACTAGTACATAATTAAAACTCCAGCTTCCATTCCTACTCCTCCATTCCAAAGCTCTAAATCAATCAAAAGCTCGAATATTAGTCAACGAAGGCGGCTCAGACCCACCACAAGAAATACCAAGTACGCGAACATAAATAGGGTTACATGAACCCACTCAGAAGTGTTAAATGAAGAAAATATTGATAAAGTCTTTTAATTAACATGAAACATTTAACAATAGAACACATACAACTTTCTAATCTCATAATATTAACATCACCAACTGTCATTTAGCTACACCACTATACCCCATAAATCCCACACATGACCCCACACATACTAAGGTGTACTACTCTCTAAAGTCATATAAATACTAATGACCACATCATTATAGACAGACGACCCATATTGTAACCTCGTACATATTGTGATGCGCCCTAGCATACATATTTATACTATTCATAACCTACATCATTATGGTCAAATAGCCCATATCGTGCCCCTCACATACCATAATGTACCCAAACAATTCCCATCTCTATAGTTTGATAACCCAGGTCCTGCATACATAGACTCACTATAGCCAACCCTCTCTAAAACCACACATACAACAATGCACCCATGATCACGGTAACATGTTAGTACATGTCCACATATATACACACACACACCATAGTTAGTTAACACTACTCCTCGTATATACAATGACTCCCGAATCATTACTAATTAAACTACAGTACCTATTATATCATAAGTACTAGTCCCATATCATTACCTCATCGTATTATAATAATTAATATTCATTCATTATTCTTGCATATTAGTTTAGAGTACTAACACAACGCCTAGTTAATCTCTAGTCCCATTCCTAGAGAACACAAATAACAATATGTATCCTTCAGTCCCATACATACCCAACCATCACTATAACATTCTTTAATCCCATAATTTAAGAATTTACCCAACAATATCATATTTTCAAACTCTAGTGCCATTTTTCATGCATTTTTTCCTTTAAATCTCAAGTTACAATAGAGGCATGGAGTAAATCTAAGACAACATAAAAAAAACTATATGTATGGATAATAACATTCTTCATCACTATGATAATTAAATTTCAATTATTTACCTTTATTCTAACTATTAGTTAATCTCAGGTTAAAGGAGGCAAATGAGGAAGGAAAGCTATGAAGGGGAGTAAGGCAAGGAAGAAGCAGTAGGGGAAAGAATAAGTACTAACGTTATTTGAATGGAATGGCTATTTTTTGGGGGATTATTTATGTAATTGGTTGACTATTTTTTGGGTTTAATGTTTTACCAATTCTAGTTTGAACAATTTAGGCCAGTAACCTAAAATGGACACCTCTTCGACGTTTAAACTATTACTACTAACTCCAAATGATGCATATCAACGTTGAAAATGCTATATTGTTTATTGAAAAGTAATATTTCATTTCATTAAACTCAAGTTTCAAATTGAATAGTACATATTACATTACACATTACACTTTGATGTACAATAGTAGAATCGATCAGATTATAATCATTATTTTCATCTTTTTTTCTGTTGCTTTTGATTTAGCAACTTCAATCCATTTTTCCTTAACTTCAACCTCTAAAGATTTAAGTTCATCCCTAAACAGTTGACCCTCCTTAGTAATTCGGGTATTATTTGTTGTCCCTGAGGGCATATAGGATATCCACCCACTTGAAATAGCCATAAGAACTTTCATTCGGTAAAAGTTAGTAAGCCTTTGAAACCTTTGAAAACCTCTAGTTTTCTCACTTTTAGGGTTAAATTAGCTTACCAATGGTGTACCATAACTCCTAAACCTCTTGTCCGGGTCACTTTCAGTCCAAGAGGTTCGAATATAAGAGTTTTTACCACGAAAACAATCATCCCCTTCCATACATAAGTGTTTATCCTTGTTTGTTGAAGAAAAAGATATTGTAGACTTGCAACAACTTCAATAGGGGAGAGGAGAAGGTTGGAGATGAGAATATCGGATCAAACAAGGGTTATAACATGGGAAATAGCTTTGGCTGGCTTACTATTTCTATTTTGGCACCAAATGAAGTGGGCAAGCTTGGTTGACTAAGAAATAACCACGTGTACCAATCCAATCATGTTTAAGTTTTAGACGGAATGGTAAAGGTAACTCACATTTAGGGTCGGCAAATGGGCGGGTGATGACGGATTTGATCGGGTCGTTAACGGGTTAAGGTCAGATATGAGCGGGGTGGTGGTTATTGTGGTTCGGATTAACTGCCGACCCGTTTTCTCATTCAAATTTTGTAATTACTAGTTTATACGAATAAGAGTGATAGCGGATCATTTCTCAATCCGCCTAAATCCACAAAAAATCGGTGAGTTGTTAGTGACCCATATGCTACCCACCTGAAACAAACATAATAGTGTCAATTCTCAATCATTGCGGGTAGAAATTGGTGGACGGTATTGTTTGGATCCATTTTTCCTGCCCTACTCATATTGCAATACTAATTATACTTAGGAATTAACATTACAACTTTTAAAATTTCAAGTCTAAAATTAAAAATCATCCCAAACTATAGAGTAAAATTTGTAATTTTCCCTTTTTTTTTTCTAAGACGTTTCGAATGAATGTGTCCAAGTGGAGAGAAAGGCGCCACGCCACCTCATAACTAAACTACCACTCTCTCTCTCTCTCTCTCACCCTTCAGTTCTTCAACTGCCAAAATTAAAACCAAACTCTTCAATTTCCAATCTCCATAATGGCTAAATACCCAAACCAAACTTTTATCGCCTAACATGTTTTGCATTCGTTTCTCACTCACCCGCATTCTCCCACCCAACCACTCTCACCCATTTTATCTCCCCTCCAACACCATGCTTTCAAATCTACACACAAATTCACCACCTTCTTATACTGAGGTACCCGGGTTAAGTATCAACGAGATGGATCAAACTGTTCACAAAACTTTTGAAAGATATAGTTTTTGTTCAAGTGTGAAGAGAGAGGGAAAAGGGGTGTCCATTGTTTGGTTTAGGAATGATTTGAGGGTGTTGGATAATGAGGCTTTGTTTAAGGGTTGGCTTTCATCAGAGGCTGTTTTGCCGGTTTATTGTGTTGATCCTAGACTTTTTGGAACCACTTATTATTTTGGCTTCCCTAAAACTGGAGGTATTTTTATATTCACTTGTATTCTAATTTTGTTTATCAAACATCCCTTAACTTTGTAATTCCATTTATTGACACGGATTGCCATTACCGTTATATTTGTGTTCTTAATTTGTGTGATTGGTTTGTTGATCACTAGGGTATAAAATGCGCTTATGCACAACAAATTGGTATTAGAGCCTAGGTTGCAAGCTAGGGTCTTATGTTATGGCATTCAAAATAAAGTATGATGTTGAGAAATTTGACAAAAATAATAATTTTGGATTGTGGAAAGTGGAGTTGATGGACATCCCTGTCAAAGAGGTCTTGATCCAAGCATTAGAAGGAAAGCCTGACGAAATAAAGGATGATGTGTGAAAAAAGATCGATAAGTAGGCTTGTTTTACGATTCGGTTAGGTTTTTTAGAGGAGATCAAACACAATGCTGTGACAGAGACATCTCCTAAAGTGATTTAGGAAAAGTTTGAGAAGCGTTATTTGGATAAGTCTTTGACAAATCATCAATAAATGATATCTACCTATTTTGTATGGGTCCAGGTAATTCGTTGCAAGACCACCTCAATGAATTTAATAGGCTTCTCTCGGAACTATTAAATACCGAGGTGAAGATAGAGGACAAGACAAGTTTGTGGTTTTTTGGTTTCCCTTCCTGATAAGTACGATCATTTTGTGACTACAATGATGTACGAGAAGCAGAGTGTTGTTTTGGATGAGGTCATGTCAGCCCTTCTCTCTAATGAAAATAGGAGGGAGGTGTTTGAGGGTAACGGCAATGTCGCAAGCCTAGTCACTAGAGGAAGATCAAAGAGCCGAGGTTTAAGGAGCTTCAGGTCCAAATCAAAGGGGCACAAGGATAGGGACAAGTTTGGGCACATCGTTCCTTCTCCTTACAAACTTAAGGGAAGGAATGGGAAAGAGAAGGAGAAAGTTTAGGATACGCCAGCTGCAGTAGCCACTGATGCAAGTGATTCGGAGGATGTTAATGATTTTTCTCTCATAAATTTTGGTAAGGGGTGAACCTGGAGTAACGGTAATGTTGCCCCATTATGACCTGGAGGTCACAGGTTCGAGTTACGGAAACAACCTCTCTACACATGCAGGGGTAAGACTGCATACATCTAAACACCCCAGTACCCCGCAATGGCAGGAGCCTTGTGCACTGGGTTTGCCCCCTTATTTCTTTTTATTAACCGAAAGTTTTGGTAAGTCATTTAATGACCTTTGGATTCTTGATTCTAGTTGTTTTTATATGTGTCCCAATCAGGATTTTATTATTATCCTTCAAAGAGGTGAAAGTTGTTCCGTTTTGATGGCCGATGATGAGAACCTTCAAAATTTTTGGAATTGGATCAATCAAAGTCAAGATGTGTGATGGGTTAATGAGAACTTTGTGTGGTGTTTGACACGTTCCGGGTCTTCGCTTGAACCTCATGTCAGTGTATGTGCTAAACTCCATGGGTTACAAGGTTATAACCTTAGGTGGAGCTGTGAGGGTCATGGTAGGTTCTCTTGTGGTGTTTACGAGTACCGATGTGAGAAATTTATGTGTTCTCCAAGTGAATACAATGGCATGCGGAACTATTATGGGGTCTTCTATGGTGAGTGAAAATTCTCATTCGAAGCTTGGCAACCGTGGAGTAGGCAGCGGGGATTGCATTATGGGAAGAATCGCGATCTTTATTTTCATTTGGGTTATGAGGGAGCTACAGATAATTTTGGCAGAGTGAAATTCGTTTTAAGATGGCAACTAAAATTGCAATATTCTTTACAGAGAGGCAGACTTATAAGGTCAGACATAACATTATCTTGCGGTAATTTTAGTGGCATTGAAATAGCTCATTTTAGTGCTACGAAGATGAGTGGGAGGCAAGCATTGAGTCATTATAGAGAAATACGAAGAAAGGTCGGGGACGTCCAAACCTCCGAAAGAGGGAGACATTGACTTTGAATTAATAACCAGTGGTTAGGGGGCGGTTGGTGGTGGTTGCTAGGTGTGATGTCAAACCGGGGGATTTTGAGAGTGCTACTGAACATTATAGGTTTGACTGAGACGGTGAAGGCATTTTTGTGGCTACGGGATATATGCATTAGTTGTAGAGTGAGATGGGAGTTAGGTTTGAGAAGGCCTCAAACTTGCCCAGAAATCTTTGTTAGTTTTGTTTTGAATGATGATGATGGGGTGTTTTGTTGATAACTCCCATGTTATGGTTTTGACTCAAAATTATTCGGGCAATTTTTTGTCGGTAGTTTGTTGGAGTTTGCTAGCTGTATTTTGTGAAGAAAAAATATCGGGTTGGGTTCGTAGGGAGCGAACATTGGCTTCGCCTCAGCGAAGGTTGCATTCGTTTCATTCGCAGCAGCAAAAGGATCATATTTTTTGTTAAAAAGATTTCTGGTTTGGTGCGCGACCAGCGAATGTGTACTTTGCCTCCTCGTTGGGAACACATTTGCGAAGGTCTTTTGTCGTTTCAGCGAACGTACGTAGCAGGATTTGGAAGACTTGTTATGGTATTATTTTGTTATCTTGCCAAGGTGGAGATTTGCTGGATATTGGCGCAATCTCTCCACATGGGTTTCTTGTTGAGGCGGTGGAAGTGTTTGTGCAAACACTAGCAAAATCCTAGATGTGGGTTTGTTTAGGAGGCTTAGACTCCCAGTCTAAGTCTAACTCACTATGGGTGTTGGTTCATACAAAAAGTTTCACCCCTCATTTGTACTTTGGTTATTTTCTCATATAAAAGGAGAGCCCACCACCGATTTTTTGGGTTCTCCTTTTGTACCCAATAAGAATTTGGTGAGGTGAAAAATTAAGGTTTCACTTCTTTTATAGAATTGGTTAATTATTTTGGAGACTAATTTTGGGTATTCTCTATTGAGGATTTGTGTTATGACCTTTTTTGTGGTGAGATTAATTTTATTTGAGTCTTCCAATAGTATGAGGAGAGATTGTTTTGTGTGTGAGAAAGGAATAAAAGGTCCTTCAAATTTGTAATCTTCTTCAATATAGTGACACGGATGTCCATTGCTGTTATATTCCTGTTCTTTCATCGTTTTTATTTTTTAATTTGGTTTGCCATATATGATTATTTTTTAATTTGGTTTGCCATATATGAGTATGATTGGTTTGTTTGTCACTGCCAGAGCCCTAGTAAAAAACGCGCTTCCACACAACATAAATGATACTAATACATTTAAATCCAATTTATAGGTTGTCCCTTTTTGTGGATGCTGGTCTAGTTCTGCTACCAATTGATATAAATCAGTGAATAGAACTTCTCTGAAAACTAGCTTACAATGGAAGCGTAGTTAAGAGTTCATATACTTGCCTAAAATATTTCTTTTCAATACGGAACTGTGGATCATGACAGTATCATGTGTGTGTAATTTTGAATGGAAGCATGCAAAATGGCATCCATGTTAACAGGTTACCTAATCACGACCCAGTGACGCCCAACATTGATGCAAAAGCTGAGTCTGCTTGGCAAAATGCATAATCATCTTGTTTTAAGTTTTTTATTTGAGCGGTTGTTTATTACAGAGATTGACAATACTCTAAGAACGACCATGCGCAAAGCTGAGTCTGCAAATGTTTGGTTATGAACATTTTTTTCCCAGACAGCTCAACAGACTGGTATCATAATGTGCCGTTTGACCGCTGAGTGAAATGTATTAATAATATAGGCAATTGTTGGACCTCTTTGATTCACATATTTTAAGAATCACACGTTGTTTTAATTTCATTCTCGTCTACTAAATTAAGGAATTTTGATCCCAATAATGATATGCTAATTTTAGCCAGTTTTCTTGACATTAAACTTCGTTAAAAATTTCTTCTTTTGCAGCTCTGAGAGCACAATTTCTCATAGAATGTTTGGCTGATTTGAAAAAGAATTTAATGAAACGGGGCTTAAATTTGCTCATTCAGCATGGGAAACCTGAGGAAATTCTCCCTACACTTGCGAAAGCATACGGTGCCCACACAGTTAAGAAACTTAGTTATTTCTCCCCTTTCTTTCAGATAGAGATTTATATTATAATTGGACTTCTCTCAATAACTGTTACATAGAAAATTTTGAATGTGGGTTTCTAATGTAATAGGTATATGCCCAAAAAGAAACTTGCAGCGAAGAGCTGGATGTTGAGAGATTGGTCAAAAGAAACTTGGAGCAAGTGGTGCTACCATCATCTAAAGGGCTATCCAATAACCCTAATTCTATGAACAGTACTAAGCTAGAATTGATCTGGGGTATTAGTATGTATCATCTGGATGACCTTCCATTCAGTTGTAACCATTTACCGGATGTGTATACTCAGTTTCGTAAGGTATGGTCTTCTTATAAGTTTGAGCCCACACGTTCGGCCTATTTGGGTGAGTTTGATTGGTTTACCTTTATGGGTGTGTTTTGTAGTCACTATTTGCCAAAACAATAATACTTGCAATCCATTTTTATATACTTTAGGTTGTTTGATAGTGCATATTTTCCCTGAAATATTTTTCCACCCACCCTTAGGTGTAACTTGCTAAAGCTTTATTTTTATCATTTTCCATCTGCCCCCCCCCCCCCCCCCCCAATAGGCAAAACAATCCAGGGAAAATATGCTTTGGTTTAGGCTATATAAACATATCATTTCCACAACTACAATCAATCACACACAAAAGATGAAATTTTAGCTTTGAAAAGTTCTACTTTTCCATCTTTGCAATTAACCGCACCCTAAAAGAAATTTTTACTTGAAAATGCTCTTTTCCACTATTTTTATATTTTGTGTCTTCAATTATAGTGATGTAAAATGATGAGTTTATTAGGCTACCAAATTTTGGAAAACAAAACCTAGGGGGAATGTTGGAACAAAATTCAATGTAAATTGAGAAAATTTCTGTTTTACCTAAAGGTGGGTGGGAAAGTTTTTCAGTAGAAAGTATGTGATATCAAAAACTAACAAGTTTTGGAGAACTTGGAAATTGGTTAGCATTTTTTTATGGAAAACATGTGCTGTCGAATCCACCCTTTAGTAAGATTATCTCATATTTCAGCATTTCATTTTTCTTAATGATACTCCAGTCAGTTGAATCCAACTCTACCATCCGAGGCTGCTTTAAGATCCCATCATCGTTTGGTCCACCAGCTGGCGTCGAGGATTGGGGACATGTTCCCACAATTAATCAGCTTGGGCTTCACGAAGAACAGGCAGGTCTATATATATAAAAGTGTATATACATATGCATGAAATTGTTATATACTAAACTAATTAAAATTTCTATGAAGTTAATTCGCTCTTATTGTACAGGTTAGCAAGGGAATGAAGTTCGTTGGTGGTGAAAGTGCTGCACTGACTCGAGTACATGAATATTTTTGGAAGAAGGCAAGAAAACATTTTGTTATATTTCCAACCAATTAACTAAAGGGTAAATTCCAATTAAGTCTTGTTGCTAAGTTCTTTCGACTATATGCTTTTGTAGGATTTTCTGTGGAAATATAAAGAAACCCGAAATGGTATGTTAGGACCCGATTACTCAACAAAGTTCTCCCCGTGGCTTGCTTCTGGAAGCCTCTCTCCCCGTTTCATATATGAAGAGGTAGGTTTCTCTGGTTTCAACTCGCTTATTGCAAATTTAAATTAGCCAATGACGATAGTGATCATGGGTAGATTTTGTTTTAAAGGTAAAAAGATATGAAAAGGAGAGACGCTCAAATGATTCCACTTATTGGTATTTCTCTCTTTCCCGTGTGTGTTTGTCACTATGGCTTGTGATTATATTTTAAAATTTTGATTTCTAAATCAAGTGGCGAGTAGTTTTCCAAATTCAGCTATGTCCTTTTAAATTTATGGCTATATAATATAATGTCAGTCCAATAATAATAATAATAACTGTTTGAAAATGACAGTTTCCAAATTATTCCCTCTGAATACCACAATTTAGGCGAACTCAATTTCAAGACATAAATGTATCTACTAGTGCACCACTTTGTAAACCAACTTTAAAAAAAAAAAAAAAAATTTGGACTTTTATATTTTCTGCAGTATTAAAATTTTATCATAGTTCAGGTTAATCTAAGTCAATGATCATGATTGCAGGGTCTTGTTTGAGTTGATATGGAGGGATTATTTCAGATTTGTATCAATCAAATATGGAAATTCCCTTTTCCATTTAGGTAAATAGAGATCTATTAACTGTTTATACTATTCAATTACATATATAGAACTCCAATAGTTGTATTTGTTAGCTAGTTCAGATAGTGGCATGTTTGTAATAATTATTGGATTTGAATCACATTCCACTCTCCTCTTCCATCACTGGTGGTCTATTTAAAAAAGGGGAAAGTAGAAGAAAAAAAATATGAAAAATAAGACATTAATCTTTTAGATGGATTCTGTTAACTCTCTTGTATATAGTGGAGTTTTGATACTATCAGATTAGAGTGGAATCTGTGCTCTCTGTTATTATAAAGATCTAAAGTAGTTTTTTTTCTTCTTTTACTAATCTTTAGAATTTTTTCCAGTTTACCATTTTTATTTTATCTAATGGTTTTCCTTTCTATTTTCAGGTGGCCCAAGAAAAGTGGAATCTAGTTGGAGTCAAGACATGATTTTGTTTGAAACTTGGAGAAATGGTCGCACTGGGTATAGTTTCTAGCCATATTTTTCTTATTATAATTCTTTTCTAGAACCCCCTCCCTCTCCAACACACAAAAATAAAATTAAAAAAATGATATGATCCACGAAGGCATTTTTGTCATATTCTACTTTTGTTTCTTGACTATTCATGTAAACATTTCCCCTTTTTTTAGTTTGTGGTAGTTTTAAGGATTAATAAGGGCTAGGATAAGTATTTTGTAGAATATGTGTTGACATGGGATTATCCTCATGTCACCATGACATCACACAAATGCTCGCATTCCTTAGTGAGCAAGTAATCGACCCTTCTAGATTCTTCCCTTAACACTATTGATATTGTACACCCCTCAAGTGGAAAATCATCCCTTTAATAGATATTTTATGTATTACTACTCTTGTTTTATGCGTAATTTCCATTTACGTCAATTGGTTTTAGCGCCTCATTGCTCCACAGACCATTGTAAAGAAATCTGACGTGAACCACCCGTCAAAAGCCTCCTAAAAGTTATCTAAACACCAATTTAGAGAGAGAAACACTCTTTTATATTGTCAAAATTCAAGGCTTCCTCAAATGAGGCTTACAAGTGGGTATTTAAAGGAGAGGAGTAGCTTAGGTTCTAAGCTAAAGCACTAATTACAAAAATGCCATTACTACTCCTTACCTCTAAATACAATAACAAAAATAAAGGAACATACAATAATAAAATAAAAGAAAATACAAAATAAAATAAAATGACTAATAGACCCTAAAATGACGACCCATTTTCATCACTCTCCCCCTCTTAAAACCAAGCTCGTCCTCGAGCGTTCAAAAATTGGGGACTTGTGAGGAAATTCCAAAAAAATTGGTGCCAAAAACTTGTGGGGACCAAAATTTAATTTCTAAAACTTGAGGGGGCATATCCACAAATCTTGGTCTTCATTTCTTCTTCTTCTCTCTTCACCCAAATAAACCCTAGAAAATTCCACCCGGGTAAAAAACCATAGTTTGGAAGCGGGTAGAAGGGTTTGGGGTTGAGTAGGCCAACCCAGGGAGTTTCCAAGCAGGCCTAGGGCAAAACCCTAGGTTTTCAGGAGCAAGTCGGGACTGGGGGGCCTGCGCGACCACCAAGGGTGGTCGGCGGCAAGGAGGGGAGTAGCTGGGGTGATCGGAGATGAGGCGGGGAGGCAGGGGTGGATTGGGGCTGCTGTCGGCAGTGTTTTTGTGGCTATTTGAGTGGTCGGCGGGTGGGCAGGGAGTTGCCGAAGGGGTTGGGGTGGCCTGGGTTAGGGTCGCGATTGCGTTTTTTTTTTGTTGAGGCAGCCGGTAGGTTTTTTGGGGTGGAGTAGAGGGTTTTTGTGCTCCGATGGTGGTGGGGTAAGGCTAAGGCAGCGGGGCGGAAGCTAGGGTAAGGGTTTGAAGGGGGGGGGGGCTAGGGTTTGTGGTTCTTCTTGGGCTGGGGAAGCTATGGGGTTGGAGGGTTAGGGTTTAGCCCTAGGTTAGCAAAGAATTAGGCCATTTGTTGTTGCAACTCCGCCATTTGTTGTTTCAACTCCAGAATCTCATCTTGTTGTTTCGATCTTTTGGGACCATTGAAGAGTAGTGAACGATTTTTGATAAAAAAATAAACCGATACACGAACACCAATGTGTAGCTTCATCCGCTCTGATACCAATTTGACGGGAACCACCCGTCTAAAGGCTCCTAAAAATTATCTAAACACCAATTTAGAGAGAGACTCTTTTCTATTGTCAAAATTCAAATCTTCCTCAAATGAGGCTTACAAGTAGATATTTAAAAGAGAGGAGTAACTTAGGCTCTAAGCTAAGGCACTAATTACAAAAACGCCATTAGTACTCCTTACTTCTAAATACAATAATAAAAATAACGGAAAATACAATAATAAAATGAAAGAAAATACAAAATAAAATAAAATGATTAATAAACACTAAAATAACGACCCATTTCCATCAAAATCATAAACAAAGAAGCAATGGTGCCAAAAAGAAACACCCAAGTAGAACATCGTAACACTCGAGTAGAGGAATCCCTCGCCCACCTCACTGAAAAGGTCGAATACCTTCTCAGCCATAAACAACTCTGTACAACTTTAGAGTCCTCTACCATTGCAGCCCACGGTTCCAACATTGGCTGGTCTACCAACCAGTCTCCGAATCTTCCCCAGAACAGCCTCAACCCTTCCTTGCCAACCTTCGATAGTAAAAAATTCCACCCATACTGGTCTGATCTCCACCCGCCACCTTTTATGGTCCTCGCACGACGACGGTCCATTCCTAAAACCTCCAACCATATGCCACCGACCATGAAAACAGTTGATGGGAGGATCACCAAGCGACTCTCCCCACCCCTATACCCCCTGGCCTAAATCTACCCTCGCTTCTCACATGGCTCCCCCCTCCCCCGGGGTAAAAAAAACATAGTTTGGATGCGGGTAGCAGGGTTTGGGGTTGAGTAGGGCAACCCAGGGGGTTTCCGAGCAAGCCTAGGGAAAAACCCTAGGTTTTCAGGAGCAAGTCAGAACTGGGGGGCTGCGCGACCACTAGGGGTGGTCGGCGGCCAGGAGGGGAGGGGCTGGGGTGGTCGGAGATGAGGCGGGGAGGCAGGGGTGGGTTGGGGCTGCTGTCGGCAGAGTTTTTTTGGCTATTGGGGTGTTCGGCGGGTGGGCATGGAGCTACCGAGGGGGTTTGGGGGCTGGGGCGACCTGGGTTAGGGTCGCGGTTGTTTTTTTTTGGTTGAGGCTGCCGGTAGGTTTTTTGGGGTGGAGTAGAAGGTTATTGGGCTCCGATGGTGGCGGGTTAAGGCTGAGGCAGCGGGGCAGAAGCTAGGGATAGGGTTTGAAGGGTGGGGGAGGTAGGGTTTGTGGTTCTTCTTGGGCTGGGGCAGCTATGGGGTTGGAGGGTTAGGGTTTAGCCCTAGGTTAGCAAAGAATTAGGCCATTTGTTGTTGCAACTCCGCCATTTGTTTTTTTCAACTCCAGAATCTCATCTTGTTGTTTCGATCTTTTGGGACCATTGAAGAGTAGTGGACAATTTTGATAAAAAACAAACCGATAGACTAACACCAATGTGTAGCATCACCCGCTCTGATACCAATTTGACGGGAACCACCCGTCAAAAGGCTCCTAAAAATTATCGAAACACCAATTTAGAGAGAGAGACACTCTTTTCTATTGTCAAAATTCAAATCTTCCTCAAATGAGGCTTACAAGTGGATATTTAAAGGAGAGTGGCTTAGGCTCTAAGCTAAGGCACTAATTACAAAAACGCCATTAGTACTCCTTACTTCTAAATATAATAATAAAAATAAAGGAAAATACAATAATAAAATGAAAGAAAGTACAAAATAAAATAAAATGATTAATAAACGCTAAAATAACTACCCATTTCCATCAAAATCATAAACAAAGAAGTAATGGTGCCAAAAAGAAACACCCAAGTAGAACATCGTAACACTCGCATAGAGGAATCCCTCGCCCACCTCACAGAAAAGGTCGAATACCTTCTCAGCCATAAACAACTCCGTACAACTTTAGAGTCCTCTACCATTGCAGCCCACGGTTCCAACATTGGCTGACCTACCAACCAGTCTCCGAATCTTCCCCAGAACAGCCTCAACCCTTCCCTGCCAGCCTTCGATAGTAAAAAATTCCACCCATACTGGTCCGATCTCCACCCGCCACCTTTTATTACAGGTGGCAATTCGGGTTTGTCGTGTCGTTTTCGGGTTATGTTGATTTTCATTTGAGTATAAGTTTTGATTACTCTTAAATCTATACAAGTTAATCGTGTCATCTTCGGGTCATATCGGGTTATTACCATAAACGGGTTATCGTGTAAAAAATTGCCAGCTCTACCTTTTATGGTCCTCGCACGACGGCGGTCCGTTCCTAAAACCTCCAACACCGACCATGAAAACAGTTGATGAGAAGATCACCAAGCGACTCTCCCCACCCCTATACCCCCTGGCCTAAATCTACCCTCGCTTCTCACATGGCTCCCCCCTCCCCCGGAGTAAAAAAAACATAGTTTGGATGCGGGTAGCAGGGTTTGGGGTTGAGTAGGGCAACCCAGGGGGTTTCCGAGCAAGCCTAGGGTAAAACCCTAGGTTTTCAGGAGCAAGTCAGAACTGGGGGGCTGCGCGACCACCAGGGGTGGTCGGCGGCCAGGAGGGGAGGGGAGGGGCTGCGGTGGTCGGAGATGAGGCGGGGAGGCAGGGGTGGGTTGGGGCTGCTGTCGGCAGTGTTTTTTGGCTATTGGGGTGGTCGGCGGGTGAGCAGGGAGCTGCCAAGGGGGTTTGGGGGTTGGAGCAGCCTGGGTTAGGGTCGATCTTTTTTTTTTTTTTTGTTGAGGCAGCCGGTAGGTTTTTGGGGGTGGAGTAGAGGGTTTTTGTGCTCCGATGGTGGTGGGGTAAGGCTGAGGCAGCGGGGCGAAAGCTAGGGTTAGAGTTTGAAGGGGGGAAGGGCTAGGGTTTGTGGTTCTTCTTGGACTGGGGCAGATTTAGGGGTTGGAGGGTTAGGTTTTAGCCCTAGGTTAGCAAAGAGTTAGGCCATTTGTTGTTGCAACTCCGCCATTTGTTGTTTCAACTCCAGAATCTCATCTTGTGGTTTCGATCTTTTGGGACCATTGAAGAGTAGTGAACGATTTTGATAAAAAAATAAACCGATACACTAACGCCAATGTGTAGCTTCATCCGCTCTGATACCAATTTGACGGGAACCACCTGTCTAAAGGCTCCTAAAAATTATCTAAACACCAATTTAGAGAGATACTCTTTTCTATTGTCAAAATTCAAATCTTCCTCAAATGAGGCTTACAAGTAGATATTTAAAAGAGAGGAGTAACTTAGGCTATAAGCTAAGGCACTAATTACAAAAACGCCATTAGTACTCCTTACTTCTGAATACAATAATAAAAATAAAGGAAAATACAATAATAAAATGAAAGAAAATACGAAATAAAATAAAATCATTAATAAACGCTAAAATAATGACCCATTTCCATCAAAATCATTAACAAAGAAGCAATGGTGCCAAAAACAAACACCCAAGTAGAACATCGTAACACTCGAATAGAGGAATCCCTCGCCCACCTCACTGAAAAGGTCGAATACCTTCTCAGCCATAAACAACTCCGTACAACTTTAAAGTCCTCTACCATTGCAGCGCATGGTTCCAACATTGGCTGCCCTACCAACCAGTCTCCGAATCTTCCCCAGAACAGCCTCAACCCTTCCCTGCCAACCTTCGATAGTAAAAAATTCCACCCATACTGGTTCGATCTCCACCCGCCACCTTTTATGGTCCTCGCACGACGGCGGTCCATTCCTAAAACCTCCAACCATAAGCCACCGACCATGAAAACAGTTGATGGGAGGATCACCAAGCGACTCTCCCCACCCCTATACCGCTGGCCTAAATCTACCCTCGCTTCTCACATGGCTCCCCCCCGGGTAAAAAAACTTAGTTTGGAAGCGGGTAGCGGGGTTTGGGGTTGAGTAGGGCAACCCAGGGTGTTTCCGAGTAAGCCTAAGGCAAAACCCTAGGTTTTCGGGAGCAAGTCGGAACTGGGGGGTTGCGCGACCACCAGGGGTTGTCGGCGGCCAGGAGGGGAGGGGTGGTCGGAGATGAGGCGGGGAAGCAGGGGTGGGTTGGGGCTGCTGTCGGCAGAGATTTTTTTGCTATTGGGGTTTTCGGCGGGTGGGCGTGGAGCTACCGAGGGGGTTTGGGGGCTGGGGCGACCTGGGTTAGGGTCGCGTTTTTTTTTTTTTGGTTGAGGCAGCCGGTAGGTTTTTTGGGGTGGAGTAGAAGGTTTTTGGGCTCTGATGGTGGCGGGGTAAGGCTGAGGCAGCGGGGCAGAAGCTGGGGATAGGGTTTGGGGGGGGGGTAGGGTTTGTGGTTCTTCTTGGGCTGGGGCAGGTATGGGTTTGAAGGGTTAGGGTTTAGCCCTAGGTTAGCAAAGAATTAGGCCATTTGTTGTTGCAACTCCGCCATTTGTTGTTTCAACTCCAGAATCTCATCTTGCTGTTTCGATCTTTTGGGACCATTGAAGAGTAGTGAATGATTCTGATAAAAAATAAACCTAATGTGTAGCTTCACCCGCTCTGACACCAATTTGACGGGAACCACCCGTCAAAAGGCTCCTAAAAATTATCTAAACACCAATTTAGAGAGAGAGTCACTCTTTTCTATTGTCAAAATTCAAATCTTCCTCTAATGAGGCTTACAAGTGGATATTTAAAGGAGAGGAGTAGCTTAGGCTCTAAGCTAAGGCACTAATTACAAAAACGCCATTAGTACTCCTTACTTCTAAATACAATAATAAAAATAAAGGAAAATACAATAATAAAATGAAAGAAAATACAAAATAAAATAAAATGATTAATAAACGCTAAAATAACGACCCATTTCCATCAAAATCATAAACCAAGAAGCAATTGTGCCAAAAAGAAACACCCAAGTAGAACATCGTAACACTCAAATAGAATCCCTCGCCCACCTCACAGAAAAGGTCGAATACCTTCTCAACCATAAACAACTCCGTACAACTTTAGAGTCCTCTACCATTGCAGCCCACGGCTCCAACATTTGGCTGGCCTACCAACCAGCCTCCGAATCTTCCCCAGAACAGCCTCAACCCTTCCCTGCCAGCCTTCGATGGTAAAAAATTCCACCCATACTGGTCCGATCTCCACCCGCCACCTTTTATGGTCCTCGCACGACGGCGGTCCATTCCTAAAACCTCCAACCATAAGCCACCGACCATGAAAACAGTTGATGAGAGGATCACCAAGCGACTCTCCCCACCCCTATACCCCCTGGCCTAAATCTACCCTCGCTTCTCACATGGCTTCCCCCTCCCCCGGGGTAAAAAAAACATAGTTTGGATGCGGGTAGCAGGGTTTGGGGTTGAGTAGGGCAACCCAGGGGGTTTCCGAGCAAGCCTAGGGAAAAACCCTAGGTTTTCAGGAGCAAGTCAGAACTGGGGGGCTGCGCGACCACCAGGGGTGGTCGGCGGCCAGGAGGGGAAGGGCTGGGTGGTCGGAGATGAGGCGGGGAGGTAGGGGTGGGTTGGGGCTGCTGTCGGCAGTGTTTTTTGGCTATTGGGGAGGTAGGGAGCTGCCGAGGGGGTTTGGGGGTTGGAGCGGCCTGGGTTAGGGTCGATCTTTGTTTTTTTTTTTGTTGAGGCAGGTTTTTGGGGGTGGAGTAGAGGGTTTTTGTGCTCCGATGGTGGAGGGGTAAGGTTGAGGCAGCGGGGCGAAAGCTAGGGTTAGAGTTTGAAGGGGGGGGCTAGGGTTTGTGGTTCTTCCTGGACTGGGGCAGATTTAGGGGTTGGAGGGTTAGGTTTTAGCTCTAGGTTAGCAAAGAGTTAGGCCATTTGTTGTTGCAACTCCGCCATTTGTTGTTTCAACTCCAGAATCTCATCTTGTTGTTTCGATCTTTTGGGAGCCATTGAAGAGTAGTGAACGATTTTGATAAAAAAATAAATCGATACACTAACACCAATGTGTAGCTTCACCCGCTCTGATACCAATTTGACGCGAACCACCCGTCAAAAGGCTCCTAAAAATTATCTAAACACCAATTTAGAGGGAGAAAAACTCTTTTCTATTATCAAAATTCAAATCTTCCTCAAATGAGGCTTACAAGTGGATATTTAGAAGAGAGGAGTAGCTTAGGGTCTAAGCTAAGGCACTAATTACAAAAACGCCATTAGTACTCCTTACTTCTAAATACAATAATAAAAATAAAGGAAAGTACAATAATAAAATGAAAGAAATTACAAAATAAAATAAAATGATTAATAAACACTAAAATAACGACCCATTTCCATCAAAATCATAAACAAAGAAGCAATGGTGCCAAAGAGAAACACCCAAGTAGAACACTGAATAGAGGAATCCCTCGCCTACCTCACATAAAAGGTCTATTACCTTCTTAGCCATAAACAACTCTGTACCGCTTCAGAGTCCTCTACCATTGCAGTCCACGGTTCCAACATTGGCTGCCCTACCAACCGGTCACCGAATCTTCCCCAGCTGAGCCTCCCAACCTTCAATAGTAAAAAATTCCAGCCAGACTGGTCCGATCTTCACCCGCCACCTTCTATGGTCCTCGCACGGCGGTGGTCCATCCCTAAAACCTCCAACCATAAGCCACCGACCATGAAAATAGTTGATGGGAGGATCACCAAGCGACTCTCCCCACCCCTAACCCATTGCCCTAAATATACCCTCGTTTCTCACTTGGCTCCCCCCCTCCCCCCGCGGGTCAAAAACCACAGTTTGGAAGCGGGTATAAGGGTTTGGGGCTGAGTAGGGCAACCCAAGGGGTTTCCGAGCAGGTCTAGGGTAAAACCCTAGGTTTTCAGGAGCAAGTCGGGAATGGGGGGCCTGCGTGACCACCACAGGTGGTCGGCGGCGAGGAGGGGAGGGGCTGGAGTGGTCGGAGATGAGGCGGGGAGGCAGGGGTGGGTTGGGGCTACTGTCGGGTGGTCGGCGGGTGGGCAGGGAGCTACCGAAGGGGTTTGGGGGTTTGAGCGGCCTGGGTTAGAGTCGCGATTATTTATTTTTTTTGGTTGAGGCAGCCGATAGGTTTTTGGGGGTGGAGTAGAGGGTTTTTGTGCTCCGATGGTGGCGGGGTAAGGCTGAGGCAGCGAGGCGGAAGCTAGGGTTAGGGTTTGAAGGGGGGGGGGGCTAGGGTTTGTGGTTCTTCTTAGACTGGGGCAGATATGGGGGTTGGAGGGTTAGGTTTTAGCCCTAGGTTAGCAAAGAGTTAGGCCTTTTGTTGTTGCAACTCCGCTATTTGTTGTTTCAACTCCAGAATCTCATCTTGTTGTTTCGATCTTTTGGGAGCCATTGAAGAGTAGTGAACGATTTTGATAAAAAATAAACCGATACACTAACACCAATGTGTAGCTTCACCCGCTCTGACACCAATTTGACGCGAACCACCCGTCAAAAGGCTCCAAAAAATGATATAAACACCAATTTAGAGAGAGAAAAACTCTTTTCTATTGTCAAAATTCAAGTCTTCCTCAAATGAGGCTTACAAGTGGGTATTTAAAGGAGAGGGGTAGCTTAGGCTCTAAGCTAAGGCACTAATTACAAAACTGTCATTACTACTCCTTACTTATAAATACAACAATAAAAATAAAGGAAAATACAATAATAAAATGAAAAAAAATACAAAATAAAATAAAATGATTAATAAACCCTAAAATAACGACCCATTTCCATCAAAATCATAAACAAAGAAGCAATGGTGCCAAAGAGAAGCACCCAAGTAGAACATCGAACAGGGGAATCCCTCGCCCACCTCACAGAAAAGGTCAAATACCTTCTCAACCATAAACAGCTCCGTACAATTTTATAGTCATCTACCATTGCAGCCCACGGTTCCAATATTGGCTGCCCTACCAACCAGTCTCCGAATCTTCCCCAGAAGAACCTCAACCCTTCCTTGCCAACCTTCGATAGTAAAAAAATCCACCCAGACTAGTCGATCTCCACCCGCCACCTTCTATGGTCCTCGCACGGCGGCGGTCCATTCCTAAAACCTCCAACCATAAGCCACCGACCATGAAAACAGTTGATGGGTGGATCACCAAGAGAATCTCCCCACCCCTATACCCACTGCCCTAAATCTACACTCGCTTCTCACATGGCTAACCCCCTCCCCCCGGGTCAAAAACCATAGTTTGGAAGTAGGTAGAAGGGTTTGGGGTTGAGTAGGGCAACCTAGGGGGTTTCCGAGGAGGCCGAGGGCAAAACCTTAGGTTTTCAGGAGCAAGTCGGGACTGGGGGGCCTGTGCGACGACTAGGGGTGGTCGGCGGCCGGGAGGGGAGGGGCTGGGGCGGTCGGAGATGAGGTGGGGTGGGATGGGGATGTTGTCGACAGTGTTTGTTTTTGCTATTGGGGTGGTTGGCGGGTGGACAGAGAGCTGCCGAGGTGGGTTGGGGGTTGGGGCGGCATGGGTTTGGGTCGCGATTTTTTTTTTTTTTTTTGGTTGACGCAGCCGGTAGGTTTTTTGGGGGTGGAGTAGAGGTTTTTTTGGCTCCGATGGTGGCGGGGTAAGGCTGAGGCAACGGGGCCGAAGCTAGGGTTAGGGGGGTAGGGTTTGTGGTTCTTCTTGGGCTGGGGCAGCTATGGGGGTTGGAGGGTTAGGGTTTAGCCCTAGGTTAGCAAAGAGTTAGGCTATTTGTTGTTGCAACTCCGCCATTCGTTGTTTCAACTCCAGAATCTCATCTTGTTGTTTCGATCTTTTGGGAGCCATTGAAGAGTAGTGAACAATTTTGATAAACAAATAAACCGATACACTACCACCAATGTGTAGCTTCACCCGCTCTGATACCAATTTGACGTGAAATACCCGTCAAAAGGCTCCTAAAAATTATCTAAACACCAATTTAGAGAGAGACACTCTTTTCAATTGTCAAAATTCAAGTCTTCCTCAAATGAGACTTACAAGTGGGTATTTAAAGGAGATGAGTAGCTTAGGCTCTAAGCTAAGGGACTAATTATAAAAATGTCATTACTACTCCTTACTTCTAAGTACAATAATAAAAATAAAGGAAAATAAAATAATAAAATGAAAAAAAATACAAAATAAAATAAAATGATTAATAAACCCTAAAATAACGACCCATTTCCATCAAAATCATAAACAAAGAAGCATTGGTGCCAAAGAGAAACACCCAAGTAGAACATCCAATAGAGGAATCCCTCGCCTACCTCAAAGAAAAGGTCGAACACCTTCTTAGCCATTAACAACTCCGTACAGCTTTACAGTCCTCTACCATTGCAGTCCACGATTCCAACATTGGTTGCCCTACCAACCGGTCTCCGAATCTTCCCCAGATGAGCCTCTACCGTCCGTGCCAACATTCGATAGTAAAAAATTCCACCCAGACTGGTCCGATCTTCACCCGCCACCTTCTTATGGTTCTCGCACGACGGCGGTCCATTCCTAAAACCTCCAACCATAAGCCACCGACCGTGAAAACAGTTGATGGGAGGATCACTAAGCGACTCTCCCCACCCCTATACCCACTGCCCTAAATCTACCCTCGTTTCTCACATGGCTCCCCCCCCCCCCCCCCCCGGCAGGTCAAAAACCATAGTTTAGAAGCAGGTAGAAGGGTTTGGGGTTGAGTAGGGCAACCCAGGGGGGTTTCCGAGCAGGCCTAGGGCAAAACCCTAGGTTTTCAGGAGAACGTCGGGACTGGGGGGCCTGCGCGGCCACCAGGGGTGGTCGGCGGCCATGAGGGGAGGGGATGGGGTGGTCGAAGATGAGGCAGCGAGGCACGGGTGGGTTGGGGCTACTGTCGGCAGTTTTTTTTTTGCTATTGGGGTGGTCGGCGGGTGGGCAGGGAGTTGCCGAGGGGGTTTGAGGGTTGGAGCGGCCTGGGTTAGAGTCGCGATTATTTTTTTTTTGGTTGAGGCAGCCGGTAGTTTTTTGGGGGTGGAGTAGAGGGCTTTTGTGCTCCGATGGTGGCGGGGTAAGGCTGAGGCAGCGGGGCGGAAGCTAGGATTGGGGTTTGAGGGGGGGGGGGGGGGCTAGGGTTTGTGGTTCTTCTTGGACTGGGGCAGATATGGGGATTGGAGGGTTAGGTTTTAGCCCTAGGTTAGCAAAGAGTTAGGCCACTTGTTGTTGTAGCTCCGCCATTTGTTGTTTCAACTCCATAATCTCATTTTGCTGTTTCGATCTTTTGGGAGGCATTGAAGAGTAGTGAATGATTTTGATAAAAAATAAACCGATACACTAACACCAATGTGTAGCTTCACCCGCTCTAACACCAGTTTGACGCGAACCACCCGTCAAAAGGCTCCTAAAAATTATCTAAACACTAATTTAGAGAGAGAAAAACTCTTTTCTATTGTCAAAATTCAAGTCTTCCTCAAATGAGGCTTACAAGTGGGTATTTAAAGGAAAGGAGTAGCTTAGGCTCTAAGCTAAGGCACTTATTACAAAAATGTCATTACTACTCCTTACTTCTAAATACAATAATAAAAATAAAGGAAAATACAATAATAAATTGGAAGAAAATACAAAATAAAAGCAAATGATTAATAAACCCTAAAATAACGACCCATTTCCATCAAAATCATAAACAAAGAAGCAATGGTGCCAAAGAGAAACACCCAAGTAGAACATCGTAACACTCGAATTGAGGAATCCCTCGCCCACCTCATAGAAAAGGTCAAATACCTTCTCAACCATAAACAACTCCGTACAACTTTATAGTCCTCTACCATTGCAGCCCACGGTTCCAACATTGGCTGCCCTACCAACCAGTCTCCGAATCTTCCCCAGAACAACCTCAACCCTTCCTTGCCAACCTTCGATAGTAAAAAAATCCACCCAGACTAGTCGATCTCCACCCGCCACCTTCTATGGTCCTCGCACGGCGGCGGTCCATTCCTAAAACCTCCAACCATAAGCCACCGACCATGAAAACAGTTGATGGGAGGATCACCAAGCGACTCTGCCCACCCCTATACCCTCTGCCCTAAATTTACCCTCGCTTCTCACATGGCTCCCCCCCCCACACACACACAAAGAAAAAAAGAACTGGTCGACACTACCCTACAACCTTAAGCTGCTGACAGCATCCCCACCCACACTCCTCAGGTTAGGAAGGTCCAACCCAATAATACCCCTCCCTCCTTCACAAACCCAGCCCCTCACACTCTACCGGGTGGTGACCAACCCACAAACCTTATACAACCTCCTTGCCACCTCCTTCTGCTTCCCCACAATCCCTGCCTATCCAAAAGGCACTACCACACCAACCCGATCCGTTCAGCTGTCAACGCCCCCGTTGACCCATAAGACATTGGAAGAGACTACAAACAAATGGTGAAGGAGTGGCGCAAACAACCACCTTCCCTCCACCATAGGGTTCTAGTTGGCAGTTATGTTAGATGGGAGGACTTGCCTCCTACACATGTATCACTATAAGGGGATGGGCGAGGACTCGTGCCCCAAGAATGGAGGACCGTTTTGTCCCGTTCGATTCCTTTGGATCGCAATTGTTTTATGCTATGAGAAGGGTCACCAAATGGATGATTGCCCCGTTAGGAAACAGGAAAAAGATGACCCACCCCTGGTTGATGAGATTCCACTCACATATGAGGCCCCACCTCCAGCACTCATGCTAAGATTTTAGTGAGGAGGACGATGACCCTTTGTATCCCCACCGGGAGATGACCATTTAGCCTGTGCATTGCGGATACTCTCCAAAAGCCTCAATGGAGATATTCGGGTCGGTATTTTCATGTTTCACGGGCACCTCAACCCTTTCGACTTGATTTATTGGTTAGATGTTATGGATAAGGTCTTCGAGTACAAGGGAGTTTCCAAGCACAAGTGTGTTCAATTGAGGACAACAAAACTCCAGGGCTTCACATGTGTTGTGGATTGATAATGTCCAAAGGTGTATGATGACCCAACAACCCCCGATCACTACTTGGGCAAGCATGAAGGAGAACATGCGAGTATTCTTTGTACCACTCACTTATGAGCGAGACTACTTCTCACTAGTCAAGGGCCTTTGATAGGATACATCCTTAGTGACCACCTACACTCAGATTCCAATGTTATGCACCCGTGCATGTTTAGGTGAGAGTGAGGTGGCATGGATCAACCACTAAATCTATTGTCTGCATCCCTATATCCGCTAAGATCTAAGTTTACGTGAGATCCCGACATTTGTCAAAGCCGTGGAGTATGCCATCGAAGTGGAAGAGCACCACCGGAGTTCGTTCGCCCTGTCTCGTCCTCCTTCCACTATCCCACTTCCTAGAGCACCGCCACTGCTATCAAATGCTTCACATGTGGCGTGGTTGGACATCTAGTTTCCGAGTCTCTCAAAGGAAGAAAGAATGCCGTCTTTGTAACTGATAGGTCAAGGCCACTTGATGATGAAGAAGTTGAGCATGAGGCGTTGGTTGCCTACATCATTCTGATGGATCTCGACTCCAATGGTGTCCCCTTTGAGTTTGAGGACGAAATATTTTCATGGAGGGGAGAACGATGTGATCCACGAGGGCATTTTTGTCATTTTCTTGACGTAAATGTCGTTTTCTTGACATTTAATTTGTGATAGTTATAAGGCTTAGTAAGGGCTAGGATAGGTATTATGTAGTAAGAATGTTTTAGGCCACATATTTTTGTAGTATCATTGTGGGGATTATGATGTCACCCATGACATCACATGAATGCTAGCATTCCTTAGTGAGCAAGTAATAGGCGCATCTAGATCATTTTCTTAGCACTATAAATGTTATACACCCCTCATGGGGTAAATCACTCCTCTAAATGATATTTTGAGTATTATTACTCTTGTTTTGAGTGTAATTTCTCTGTGTGCCATTGATATCGTTTACGTAAAAAAACATTACATTTTATTTTTTCTTGCAATTTTGGAAATGGTTTTCTCATTCCCTTAATGTTGAAAGGATCAGATATTTTAACAAAATCTTTGTTTCTTATATAAACTGAAAGGATTTTTTTTTTTACTTTGTTACCTCACTAACTTGCAATTTTAGATCCTAATACATTTTGTTTTATTTTTTTAGACTTTGGTATGTTTTTTGTGGTTGAATGGTTGAAGTTTTGTTACGGAAGATAATATTCAGCAATAAAAATTAACAAAGTCTAAAATAAATTTCAAAATTGTTTTAAAGTCTGAAAATAACAATTAGTGATGTACAAAAAAAAGGAAAAATTAGTAAAGAAGTGATAACTTGTTCAAATTTTGAGAAAGTGGACTATAAAAAGGAATCATAAACTTCTGTACGCTTTCCAAATGCCATCTTTGTGGCTCGATCATAAATTTATTTTGTTTTGGTGTACTTTTAGGTACCCTCTCATAGATGCAAATATGAAAGAACTATCATCTACTGGGTTTATGTCAAACCGAGGGAGACAGGTAAATCACAAGTCAATTTTATGTGAGAAAGTAGAAAAATATTGTTGTTAACTCATTTCCACATAGGAGCCATTGTATTCCTCCGTGATAAAAAGCTCACATGTTTGGATTTTACACTTTGTTTTTTCATTTTTGTGAGAAATTAAAAAAGTGATTTTGAGATAGCTATCGCGCTAATGATCAAATTTAAACTTTGGTACTACTATAATTGTTTTTTCAGACTTCGTACTTTTTCTGCGCTATTAGGTCACCTTTAATGGTGAAAATTTTACATTCTGCAATAATTTTTTTTTACCAAAGAGGTATCAATGTCAATTTCAACCTTTAGATCTAGAGCTGTCAAAAAACACGATAACCGACCCGACACGGAATTATAAGTTATTAGGTTTACCTTTATTGGGTTTGGATTATTAACGGGTTAACACGGTAGACCCATTAACACTAACGGTTCGAGTTTGAAAATTTACCTGTACCCATTTTTACCCATTTCTACCCGTTAACACTAATGGGTTCTAAAGGGTCACCCAACCCGTACCTAATAAGAATAACCATTAAAACTCATTATTTCTAAATCCTTTAAGACTAACGGGTACTTTAGGGTCACCCAACCTATACCCAATAAGAATAACCATTAAAATTCATTATTTTTAAACTAATGAAGACTAACGGTGACACTATAGGATCACCCAACCCATTACCCGCTTAGACCCAAACTGATTTGTTAATATTAGCGGGTGCTAACAGTTCGGATCGTGTACCCGTTAATATTAACGGATTGTATTTGGATATTGTCATTAAACCCATTAGTCTTATTGGTCGTATATGGGTTAAGAATGTTTTGACCCGTTAACCCGGCCCGTACACGACCCAACACGACCCGTTGACAGGTCTAGATCAACTCCAAGTGTTTGGGCATGTTGCCTGGGCAAAATAGCCAAAAATCATCATTTACTTAAATGCAAGAGCCTTACTATTATATTTTGACCTCAGGCGGCAATTGTTTTGCTGTTCAACTAATGCTTTTTCCAAAAAATAAAAAAGAAAGATAAAGTGGGGGGGGGGGGGGGGGGGCAAGAAAAATACCACCGAACAAAAAGAATTTTAAAAAATAAAATAAAAGAAAAGAGAAAAAGGTTGGGGGTGGCAAGGCATTTGCCACCCGTGTTCAAATTTTAGTCAGTTTTGGTATGGGCGAAATTCAACCAAAATAACTCGAAAAATGGGCCTAAAATGACTAACCCATTATGGCCAGTTGGTTGGATCGCGTTTGGCCATGCAAAATGAGTTATTTGGAAGGTATCTAAGTATCAGAGCCTATCCGCACCAAAATAATGAACGGACAACCTCAAAACGATGTAGTTTTGGCTTGAAAATGAGTGAAATTACTAGAAAACCCATCATTTCACCTTAAAACGCCCCAAAACTGCATTGAGGTAGTCCGTTAATAAACCTGTTATTTTGGTCCGCACTTGATTGGTTCTAATCTAAGTATATTTTTTTTGCTTTTTAGTTAGTTTGTTGGTACTTGCTTAAATTGTCACTAGTTATCTGATCTAGAAAGAACTCCTTATCAAGGTACATGTTAACTAATATTTCCTCAGATAGTATGTTCCTTTCTTGTTCGAGATATGGGAATAGACTGGCGAATGGGAGCTGAATGGTTCGAGACTTGCCTTTTGGATTATGACCCATGTTCCAATTATGGTAATTGGACGTACGGAGCAGGTAGTCACAAAAAACTATAGCCATCTAATATAAGCACCATTAAATGTGTAATTATTTTCTTGATTATGATTTTTTTCTCATTTGTATTTGATATTTTTTAGAATTACAAGTTTAACATTTCATTTTTATCTTTTCTTTCTTGTAGGTGTTGGGAATGACCCAAGAGAGGATCGTTACTTCAGCATCCCCAAGCAAGTAAGTGAACCCAAATATTTAAGCATTTGTGTGGTTATGTTCTCAAAAACTGTTTTCTGTTTTAAAAACGATTTTCATTAGAGAAGGTGTGGACACCGTGTTTTAATAATCTTGTTTTTAAAACAGTTATCCGAAAACAACAAAATATTATTTTCAGAAACTTGTTTTTAACTCAGTGCCATTCATTCACCATATCTTAATCCACTTATGCTTCAAATGCATTATATGCATATATGAGGGTGTTGATTTTATTGAAGATATGACATCTATTTATAAAGAGTTCGTTCATATAATTTGACAATGCTTTCTAAATCAATTTTGGGTGGGTTAAGAGAGATTTTTTTTTAAAAAAATTAGCTCTAATCAAACAGGAGAGGGAATACTGAAATGTGTGTGTGTGTGTGTGTGTGTATGTTGTTACATTATTTTTATTTCTTTATGTTGCAGGCTCAAAATTATGATCCTGAAGGGGAGTATGTAGTGTACTGGTTGCCGGAGTTAAAAGCACTTCCAAAAGACAAAAGGAACTTCCCGGGTCATTCATATATTAAGCAAGTTGTAGCTCTCAAATATGGGAACACTATCAAACCCGGTGGTAAAAACGCGTCTTCATCATCAAGACGAACAAAGCTGGAGGAGAACAAATGGAGGGGACCAAGAGATAACAGAATAGGATAGTTTCTTGCAAGGGCTATCCGATTAAAATATTATTTACGCTAACATATTTTTGGGTTAAAATTTAACTTTATGTGTTAAAAATGCATTGATCGTCTTCATAAACAATAAAATTTGAGATATTAATGCACTCACACCACATTCTCTCTCAAAGATGTAACTATCGTATACTCACAATGGAAGTCAAAATAAAGGAGTTGCGAACATGGTAATTTTCCGCCACAACATAGGAGAGTTTTGTATTTTTAATATCCTTTATAGGGTATATGTAAAGAGTAATGTTACACTTACTGGGTAAATACCGGACAAGCTTTACATGCTTATACCATGGTGGGACAACATCGTGATACAATTCATTTAAAGCTTGTCCGGTAAGCAATGTATTAGTCATATGCAAAACTTCTCTTGGTTTCTTTGTAAAGTTATATTGATTTTCTATTTTGAATGTGAAAAAGTGAAATAAGACTCTTAATGGTGTAAAAGAGTGGAGTGACGGATTGGTAATGCGTTTGTTGGTTTTGTTGCTAGTAATGTCTCCCCTTTAATATTATTTTAGACTATTGGTCCCGGTGCGAAGATATTTGAGTGCAATCTTATATTCTTTCCATTTAATGAGTAATCAGTGACACTAAACTTTACATTGTGAAGGATTAATTAACAAAAAACGATTTCTTGGGGAGTTTGAAAAAACACTAGAGAGAAAGAGAGACTCTGAAAATGTTCTCAAAGCAATTATGATACTTCCATCTTGATTTCTTTGTTCTTGGTTTAATCATTCATTCCTTTTGTTTACCATGACCAATAGTGACCAGCAGGGCCGGTCCTGATATTTAGAAAAAAATTAATCATAACATCAAATTCATGGCAATAGATTTCAGTTTGCATGAAATAGGTGTTGATTTACACGAAAGATGTGCTTATTTGCATCAATTTTGTGTTAATTTGCATGGAATAGGTGTGAATTTGTATGAGATATGTGTCGTGTTATGGCTAGTTGTTTTTAAAATTATGATTGGATCAAAATTAAAATGGGGCTTTATGAGAAAGACCCCAAGAATTATTCTCTTGTATGATTGTTGTATATTACAAATATATGCCAATCTCACGTCCAAGAGGCGAAGAGGAGATGAGATTGACGTTCAAGTTGATTTACAAGTTTATTTGTTTCTTTCTAAGCCCATATATGTTTTTTTTTATTTTATTAATTAATGAATGCGCCGTGTCATATTGTGAGATGAGATTGGAGTTTTTGATTTGTTTACCGTTTCTTTGTTAAAATATAGGAATCATAGCTTGCTTTTACCACCAAATTGGCGCCATAGTTTTTCCCCTTTTTCAGGCATTTCAGCGTGTTTTGTGTCAGATCAGGTTAAAATTTGTATAATCTTTTAGTGCTATTAGATCATGAGTTCTATAAAATATTTGGACTATTTTTCTTTCTAGGATTTCAGCGTGTGTGTGTTAGCTTACTGTCAAAGCAAAGTTAAGTAATAATTTGAGTGACAAAAAAATCATTCATTTACATTTAAAAAAACTCCAATCTCCACTCTGTGTTATTCAACATCTTGGAGGTTTTCATATAATTTTTTATGGAAGAATGTTTGTTATTTTAGTTTTCATTGGTTCATTCTATTATCCCTCAAATTTCAGGTCATTATATTGCCATAAAACGCTCCTATGAAGAACCTGTATCTAGCAATGAAAATTTCATACACAGTACACGCTGTCCGGAAAGTACGCCATCGTTGGATTAAAATAACAAAAATGAAAAGGACATGAAAAAATATTTGTTGGTTTAATTTAATTTTATCCAGTGGGAAAAAGACTTGCTTTGATTTACTTTTTGTACATGCATGATGGAAGTGAAGAGATTGGAACTTTTGCATGTAGGCAGAATTGGAAGTTATATTTGTTTCATAATATTGTAATTTTTTTTATTCATTCGTTTGGCATTTCTATTAAAAAAATATTTGTGGACAAAGGTTGAGGATGTCAAAGACATCAACTTCAAGAGAGTTGCTTTTTTTTTCTCAAGTTGAGAGAGTTTTTTTTCATTCTTAATCAAAAATTTAAAATATATGTGGTATGGTGATAGTGCTTTATTATATCAACACGCAATGAGTGGTTGTATTCCAAGTATAGTTTTTCAGGTTTCAAATGATTAAATCCTTTGTGAGAAATGTTCCCCCTTATGCTTTGTTGTTCATAAAATGGTTGTGATTATTCAAATAGTTGTTTACTTTGTTATGAGGAACGATTAAGCCATCATGTTATTTTCGGCGAATAAGTTTGAGCAAATGAAAAGGACCTTTCTTAATAATTAATTTATTCTGTTTTAGATTTGTGTGTTCATTAACCTGTTTCATCCATCTTCTATTCATGGTTTTTATTCCAACTTTCGCAACTGATTTTAATCACCACACGATTTCACTTTACAGTTTTCATAACAATGTTTCTTTGGTCTAAAGTGGGGTACTCATTTTGGTTTCTATATCCATTTGAGTGTTTTCCTTTGGTGCCTGGCAGGTTTGTATGTTTTGGATTTTATTTGTTATTTAATTGTTTGGTTGTTGTCTAATCACATTGTTTGATTATACCCAACACATTTTTTTAATAATTTTTTTACATTATCTCTGTTTGGTTTTAACCAAGACACATTTCTTTTCATTTTGGATTAATTTTACACGTACCCAAAGATTACGAGCTATTGATACTTGCAAGTTGCAAGTATCAATAGCTCGTAATCTTTGGGTACATGTAAAATTAACCCAAAATGAATAAGAAATGTATCTGGTTAAAACCTAATAGAGATATTGTAACAAAAATACTAAAAAATGTGTTGCTAGTTTAAATTTAGGATTAATTTTAGAGATATTATTGGTTTAAATTCGGGCTAAAATGTTGGGGTTAATATTATGAGTAATGTTAGAATGGTGTAAATTACAAATTAAATTTTTTATTTGTTATTCTATTTTTTAGGGTTTAAAATCTTTAATCAATGAATATTTTTTCTCTTTTCATTAGATTAAATAAATATTTAAGTAATTCTTTGGTAGATACTAAAATATAACGTCAAAAAATTCGACTCGAGGGCTCGCGCCCCCCAACCCTTGAGAATTCCCATTAAATTAGCCCCCGCACTGTTAAAACCCTGGCTTCGTCACTGCTTGTAAGGAGGGAGACTCAAGCTTGCATACTCTAATGGTGTAATATTATTGAAGGTTATAAAATTTCAAACGATCACGGAATTGTGTTCCTATGTATTCGGTTCCTTTTATCCCTACATTAGTTCTAATTTCTTCTGTTGCGTTTTAGGATATAGATGCCAACTTTGGTTTGTTTTTATATTATCGAATATTTATTGGAGTTTTGTATTTCGTTATTCTTTTTCATTTTTGTTTCACCTGATACTTTTATAATATTTATAATTTATTTAAGCGAGAAAGTATTTACCGTGTCTTTTTTTAATCTTTACAGTGAGATTCTAAAAAACAGTTGCTATTGTTTTCGTGGTATAATTGCAGGGGCAATATTCAAATACTTTGAGAAATAAAAATAAGGGGAAAGTTCTCTTAGCTCCCTCACAAATAAATTTTAAACACTTAAGTCCACTAATTCTCTTCTTGAAAAGTCGACGCTAATGACATAACAAGTGGACCTAATAGTAAATTGTCCTTAAATATTTAAAAATTATTACCAAGGAACGTAATTGTAAATTATCCTAAAAATAATGGGAATTTTCTGTTTTTTTTTTTTTCTTTTTTGCATCACATATTGAGTATTACTATTCCATTTGCTAAGGTATATGGGTGTTTTTTTCGAAATAATTATCACAATAGTCTAACTCGCCTTTCGTGCGAGACTACGCCTCATAATCTATGTTATAAACAGTACTGCTCTGGTGCATACTAGTCCACATTTTAAGAGTGCGGATCGAACGTGTATTACCTCTCGGTGAGCCTAGAAATTATAGGCTAAATTATAGGTCTCTCTCTTTTCTGGGTTCACCGTCAAGTGGCACGTATCCGATCTGCACTCTTAAAATACGGACTCATATGCATAAGAGTATTCATTGCATCCTGTTCTCTTACTCTACCCAGAAGCAAACCACCAATCCTTTTCTCTTCTTCTGCATAAAATTACAACCGTAAAAACTTTTCACCTCCCCCACCCTCTCTCCCAATAGGTCGTAAAAGGATCCCCAATCATAGTTTCATAAGCACATTGTTTCTCCCTCTCTCACACCATATGTTTTATTTGTGAGCACACTAGGCATGTACAAGAGAATGCAAATAAACCTTTGTCCTTCCTCTCTACGTCTTCAAGAAAACCCATAAGTATGCATACCTTTTTTAAATAAACCAAAGCCTTCCTTATAACTCGCCTTATTTTTGTTTTTTTCTAACCATCCCCAAGACTAATTGGTTCTTTATTTTTAAGTGGTGGAGGAATGGGTTTGGTTCAGTATTAGGGATATTGTTTATAAATGTAATGGTGGGTCTGGTTACATATTTAATATGACAAATGGTAGTTGTGGGTTTGGTTCGGTATTGGGGATATTGTTTACAGGGGTGACAATTTTTAATACGACAATCCATTTATGGTAATAATTCGAAATGACCGAATATGACATGATTATTTTGTATAGATTTTAGAGCATTCAAAACTTATACTCAAATTAAAATCAACGCGACTCGAAAATGACACGACTAACTTGAATTGTCACCCCTAATTGTTTATAAATGTAATGGCGGGTTTGGTTACAGATTTAAAGGGTGACAAATCGTACTAGTCCATGTTGTTGATTTCAAAATTTCAACCACAACTGGTATGTTGCAATCTTTTTATCTTCATCCGATCCTTTCTTTTTTTCATTGAATTTTGTAAGTTTTGTTTTTCGTTCTACAGACCATGTTGACCTTCTGATGTATATTTACTATTTTTCTATTATATTTTGAGGGTGATATCCTGAGGGCCAGCCCGAAAGATTTGGGGGCTCAAGACGAACTTGTAAAATGGGGCCTTTTATATAAAAAAAATTTCGAAAAGTATAATATGTATTTTTACAAGCTAACAAGAAAAGAACAAAATAGAATACACAACAACCCAACAATCAATCTAAAAAATTTCGACCACAAAAAAATAAAGGAACAATGGAACCTGTTTTGCTGATAGAATAAAAAAATTAATAGCAGATTAAAAGGAGCAACAGAATTAATAACAAGAACTTAACAAAAAAAATTAACACTAAAAACTATAATTAAAAAAAATGACATATATTAACAAAAAAATGATAACAAGAACATATAACTTTCTATTCACTTTTAAACAACATTATTTAAATCTTTAAATATAAATGTTGTTTGTACTAATCTAAGTGTTTAAAATATAAAAAAAAAAAACAACGAGAACAACATTTAAATTCAAAAATATAAAAAACAGCATTTAAATCCAAAAATTAACAACAATAATTATAATTAAAAAATGACAGATTAATAAAAAAAATGGCAACAAAAACTTAACAAAATGACAACAAGAAGAGGTAAAAAATGACAATAAGAAGAGATAGCTTTATATACACTTTAAATCTTAAATTAGTAAAATGACAACCTTTAAAAAAATTAATAAAAGAGTTTAACATATTAGTAAAAAACGACATTTATATTTCTGGATTTAAAAATAATACGAACAAGAATAACTTAACAAAAAAATTAACATCATTTTACAAGTGTTCAATAAATTAATAAAAAATAACATTTATATTTAACAACAATGAAGATTTCAATCTAAAAAATTAACATGAGATAATGAGAGAGGGTGAATAAAAAAAATACAAACCTCTCGAATTTTTTGAGTTGAAACTTGAGAGTATTGTAAGCATTTAAAAGAGGGTTGATTTTTTTAGATATAATGAAAGAGAGTTTAAATAGTTGGAAGTTGGATGGAATATGAAAAGTTGGTCTTGGGTGGGGTGAGAGTCGTTTTTTTCAATTCTTAAATGAGTGTAATGAATGAGCAAGTGGAGATGAAAGGTTAGTTATTGGTGGGTGGATTTTAAGTTTATATTTTGGGCTTGGACCTATTTTTAGAAACTTATATAATACACACCTATACAATATTTGGGGCCTATATTTTTATATCAGATTTGGGGGCCCAAGGCGGTTGCCTCATTGGCCTACCCCTTGGGCTGGCCCTGGATATCCTCATATATTGCAAAATCAAATATGCTGTGTGATGAACTTTTGTAAATAAATTTTTATGAATGAGGTTCACTTCATCCCATCTCGACGCATCCGTTCACTGACCCACTTTTTACGTATCTAGATTGTCGTGTCTTTTCTTGTGCTTTTTTAAAAAATAAATTAACTGATTACTTCATATATATAGTTTTGGGTGATTTTTATTTTAAGAATTGATACAATACAAATATGTTTCTCTAATAGCAATTTTTGAAAAATGATACATCTACGGTAATACTCTCTCAAGAACTCAGATTTTTATCTTATTGCAAGTTTTGTTTCCATCATAGGTCATAATAATAGATAGTACAGTGTAATATTATTTATCAAAAAATGCTAAGTTTTCACCACACCAACATCATGTGTAAGGTGCATATTATTTAGCTAGAGTAATAAAAAAATTTCATTTCTTATTTACTATATAATGTGTTTTAGTAATTTTCTAAACAAGCAAAATATATTAAAATATTCACTTCTTATTTCATGTATCAATATATAATAGGTTTCTCTTTCGAGAAAATATACTGTCAATGTGACTTTTATCGAAAAGTTGTTGGATTTCATGTTCTATTGTTTAGTTATGATCATGGTAAGTAATAACATTTGACACCTAAAACGAAAATTATAAACATCCATGCATTGTGCGAGTTGGATGCTAGTATTTATATACATTGTTATGTCATTCGTTTATGACTTATGTGAATTTACATCCTCTAGAAATCGACATAATACAATGTAATTCATGAAGTAAATGTTTTAAATGAATAAGTATTATGGGCGACTATGGAATTTTCAGGGACTATATTTCAAGGATTTCCTTGTTTAAGTTATTCACTTGGTATCTGGTCCCACCAATCATGATGTAGTTTCTTATAATGTCGAACCATACATAACTAATTAAGAATTAAGTTTTAAATTAATATACTCGTACCAACTAATAATTAAGATAATGAGACATTTAATTAATAGACTATTTTCTCTATTAGGATTCACTTTTGAGACATTTAGAAATTATGCTATTATCTTAAAATAGTGCAATTTAACTTAGTTGGGTAACTATATGGTTCGGGCCAAGTTTCGGGCCATTTAGAGCATGTTTCGGGCTCATTAGGTAAATGTTATTTTTGGGCCTAGGATTAATTTTGGATTTAGTGGATTTTTAACTTAATTAAGAAAACCTAAAACACTCATAACACATTAAAGAATAACCCTAGCATTTAAGGAGGCTAAGAGTGCAATAGGAGGTTGTAGAGATTGGGTATATGGTGGGGGTGGAAATTCGGGCTAACGGATCGTGTTTGGGCCTGGCCCGACACAACATGGCTTCAATTTACCCGACACAAACATGAAATAACAAGATGTCGTATTTTTTTCTAATATAAAAGAGCCCTGTTAAGAACATGACTCGACTCGACACGATACGAATAACACGATAAATCAATTTCGTGCCAATTGGCACGATTCAACATGACCCAACACGATAACCGACTTATTTTTATACATAAATGTCATTTTTTTAAATTTTATATTGCATGAAATATATTAATTATTAAGGGATGGTAATCGGGCCAAATTGGGTTGCTTAATCGGGGTGTAATTGGGCTAAAACGGGTCAATTTCGTGTCGAACTTATGGCACGAACACTACACGCCCACTATCAGGCCAAGATATCATGGACCGAACACGACATACCGTGTTCATTTCATGCCAATTTTCGTGCTAGGTCTTGTCGTGTTTTCGTGTCCTGTCAAAAATTGTCACCCCTAATATTTGGGACTCAATGTGGGAGTCGATAATTAATTTTGTGTTTGTAAGAGAGCACTTCTCTTTAGGTAATAGGAGGAAGTAGTAATTGCTCTTGTTAGTGTTTGTAGTAATACTGAGGTGTAACCCTTATAGATGGTAATGTGAAAGTATGCTTTGTAAAAGTGATAACCAACAGGTTCGATAATGAATAGAAAATATACTTAGGGGAGGGAATAAATTGCAGAGAACACAATAAATAACGTGATTCATCCAACTTGGGCTACGTTCACATGAGTTAGAGTTGTATTTCACTTAGAATGATAATCAATGTTTTACGAGTGCTCAGATCTCAATCAAACTCTCAATATCTCTGTGTTTAAAGTGTTTAGAACTCTTTTGGAATCTTGTCTCTCTATGTATAATCTTGTATCTTAACTTAAAATCTCGTCCTTCGTCAATATGAAGAAGTAACATATATAGTATGTCTTCCCTCGTGGAACCTCGAGCCCCTATCCGTTGTCTTGGGATGCCTATGCTGGTAAACCACACCCGCATATCTAATGGGGGGCATAATGATTAAGTATGTAATAAAGATATATCAAAGTATGGTAGAAATATTATTTTAATAAAGCATTATGATCACACTACCCAATACATTATATAAATTCTGCCAGCATGGGATCATGTACCAAAAGAAATATTCCTTCATGTCAAATAATGCTTTCTACGTTAGTGGAATTTTATGGGTCACGGGCATCATTGATCGTTCAAGCCCGTGGTTGGTCAAAGTATGCTCCCTCGAGTGAGCTTGTTTCGCAGTGTGCTTGATTGTGTGGAGCTCTTTCGACCTTTATGTTTTTGTGGGCAGTTTCTTCAGGTGACTCTGACATAGAGCCTATGTGGTTCTTGAGCTTCTTCGATTTTGCGATCGTTCTGATTAACCTCCTTTATGTAATATCAACTGAACTCCTTTTTTACCTTCTTGAAGTATCTTATCTCTGTGTAAGTAGTTCTATAAATAAACCCCTCCTACATATGCCCCCTCATAGAGAAAGGTGTTGTGTATTCAAGAAGTTTCTCTACGAAACACCTCCAATCGTGATTGTTTATTATTTGCAACCTCCCCATTTTGAATCTTAAACCAAGGAACCTTTATTCAATGAGACTAAAACTGAAGAACCTTCTACGTACATGGGTCCAAATATATTTATTTGTACTTTACACGTGCAACGTTATTCGTTGGCATATCTTGGCACTAAATACCAATATCATTAACTTTGACACTACCGTGACCCATTGCCATATCTAGCCTCAATATTATCTATCAGACATTGGTTTTTGCAAGCATCCCGCCTCGTTTTATGAACCTTCAAAAGAAACTGAAGCAATTGGAGTTTCTTTAAACCCATAAAAAAATTCTCTCTCTCTCTCTCTCTCTCGTCTTTAAACTCTTTTAATCTCTTTCTTCCATAAATATTTTGCAAATATTTTTTCTACAATAAAACTTCGCTTGTTTACCTTCTCTTTGGGCGATCATAACCTGTTCCGATATCTTCCTCTAAGGATTTTTTTCATACCATCTTCTCTACTTATACAATTCTTTTTATCATAAATGACTTCATTGAGCAAACTTACAAAATTTTTTAATGACATTTTAGGCGTTTCTCTGTCGTCTGCGCTATCGAAGAGGGAGGTGTAAGGACATAAATTTATAAATTTTCGGGGTAGAATCAAGGATTTTTAAGTTTTCCCTAGATCACAATTTGTATGTCTGATACCGCTACATTTGACACGTCATCACGATCATCCACGACGGCCTTTACCCGAATCCATGCATCCATCATCTTCACACGTGCATCAAGCTGCATCTACGTACTGCTCAACCATTTCCCACAAACTCCACAACACATTATCAGTAAAATGATTAACTGGAGTTGTTTATATTTGCATATATATTTGGGAATTTTTTCGAAAATATTTTTTAATGTCTCAAATCATTTTTTATCAAATGCATAATTTTTTCTAAAGCTGAAACGGACTTTTTTAGAAAGCGTGCTCGTTCAAACGAGATCACATGTCGTTCGAGCGACATAAGCATGTCGCGCGAACTCATTCGAATGACATGTCTTCTCATTCGAGCGACATCCAATGTCATTCGAACGACGTCGTCGACCTCAATTTTTGTGCCAAATGTTGTCAACACTCTTTGTTGGTCAAAATGCTTTTGCAACATGTTGAGAAAATTTCGGCCCAGATTCTGCCTTCTTTTCTTAAAGATGTTTTTTAAGGCTTTTAAATTTCTTATAAATGCACACTTCTTCCCATTTGTTAAGTGCACATTGTGGACACCCCATTCTATTACCCCCCCTAACTCACCTTAGGTCCCTAGTACCTCCACTCATCACCGCAAACCCAGGTCATGTCTCGAGCACTGACCTGAAAGCCATCGGGCACTCCCCGGCTCAGTTTGACCCAAAAGTCAAAATCTTCATCTCGATCGAGGTTGAATGAATCTTCGAAGGGCACTGAATACCCTTTCCAACGGTTCGCCCCGTGCGCGATTCCGACTTACCATGCGGACTAACGGTCTATTTGCGTCCGAAACCTGACCTAAAGGCCACCAGGCGCTCCCGGGATCTGTTTGACCTAAGTCAACTCTTCAGATCATCCGAGGCTGAATAAATCTTCAAATGGCCCTGAATATCCTTTCCAATGGTCCGCCCCGTGCGTGATTCCGACTTTCCATACGGACGAACGATCCGTTTGATTCCAGGAGGCCACCGAGCGCTTCCCGGGCCCGGTTGACCAAAGTCAACTCTCCAAACCGGGTCAAACTCTTTGGAATGTCGAAGTACATCTCCTAAAATTTCCAACAGTATGCCCCGTGCGTGATTCGGATTTACCATGCGGACGAACGATCCGTTTGTGTCCGAATGATTTCCCGTCCAATGGACCGATAAATGCTTCCGAGCCATATTTGACCCAAAGTCAACTATCGAACCCGGGAGCATTCCAATGGAGTTTCGAAGGTCTCTGAATTACCTTTCCAACGGTATGCCCCGTGCGCGATTCTGACCAACGGTTTGCCTTCGGCGGACGATTTTCTGAAAAAGCCTAAAACACACTGCCAAACGGCAGGTTCCAGAACCTGCCTATCGGTACCTGCCTGCCGATAGGCAGAAAGGGCTCTAAGCCGATCGATACTCACCTGGGACTATAAAAGGAGGCCTTCACCTCATTTGCAGGGAGAGCCCAGATCTGATAAAAATCTCTCTGAACGAATCCCAAAAACCTCTCTCGAAGGCAGCGTGATTTCAACTTCCAAATCCCCTTTTTACTTCCATTTTTAATCATCCCTTTCATCAAACTTGGTGAATTAGCCACTCTCCATCATCATCCAAAGTGTAAGGGCTGCTCCCCAACATTCAAGATCAAGTTCATGATCTTCAAGAAGGTCCAACTTTCTCAAACTCTCTCTTTAAATTCTCTTGAATTCTCAATAACTTGTTTTCTTACTTAGCACTTTTATTATCCCATTTCACACATCCTAGTATATTTTTTACTTAGTATTATTACACATCTTTTATTTTCATAAAACCCAAAAAATAAGAAAAAGAGGGTTTTTCTCATAAATTCAAATAAGGGATTCTCATATTTTCCTCACACTTTTCTCACAACTAAAACACTTTTTTTCCACACACACACACACACTCACAAATAAGAGATTCCCCATTTTGGATTTATGGGATAAACCCCACCCCTCGTTTTACATGAGAACTACGTGGACTTTGATGCCTTTATAGGCTACGTAGGTGTCTTGGGGTAAAACCCGAGACTCGAGTCCTTTTCTCACTTTTGTTTCTCTTATTTTCAATTTTTTTTAAATTCAATTTTCTTATATTACATATTTGTTCTTAGCGACGTACTACTCCATATGCGTTATCGTTCCATTATAACGATCAACGTAAAGGTAATCGTGCAAATCCTATTTTCCAATATTATTCTTATATCTTCTTACAGATGACTCGCTTTATCTTTTCCATGATACAAGTCGAGGATTCCTACCTTCATTCTATATATACACATGCACACATATCACGGGGGAGGGGGGGGGGGGGGAACGAAAGGAAAATAGCAAATATTCATGAGAGATCGAAAGGGAGAAATGGGTGCCTAACACCCTCCCATTTCGTAACTAAGCCTCCGAACCCTTCTCGAATCATCTTGGTTTCGTATGCACCAGTATGTCTTTGGATGCCACTCTTCGGGGTAGCTTCCCCTTTTTCTTTTGTCCTTTTTGAGTAAAATAGACTGGAGACTCTGAATCTCTCTACATTTTTCACACCATAAACGACGCCGGCCGAAGCGCTCCCGAGAGGGACGCGCGAGACCCGAAGGATCCTTTCCTCCACGCGCTCGCCCGCGAGGATCGGGATCAGGGATGGCCACAGTGGCGACTCTGCTGGGGATATGTGTTTTTGTTTGTGGGCTTGACTCCATTTACATGGATGCTATATTTGTTTATGTTCCCCCCCCCCCCCCCCCATATCTACCTTTTCCCCTTTCTCACATGTATCCCATGATTACGCTTATGTTCACACACTTGTAGAAAATTCTCCATGTACACTTCGCACCACGTGCACCTAGGATCACATGTATATCCCCATGTTGCACACATCACCCATCCGTACTTGGTGTACCTTTTGGGGTACTTGTACTTTGTTCCCTGTTTGGCATAATCAAGAAAGACATTCTCATCATAAGATACTAATAAGAGAATCATGAATGATTCACACAATATCACCAAAGAGCATTGCTATTGACCAAATTTTACCCAGTAACTGGAGGGTCACTTCGTGATGGGCGCTGGTCCGGCAGGTCGCAGTTAGCCTAAGCGATATGACTCTCACCTTCCATTGGCCAAGTACCTTCGATGTATATCGAACGGTTCCCCCGCATCGTACCACTTAATCGAAGTCATGACGGGAGGTATATCGTAGGGAATTCATTCACGTACGATGAGTATATCGAATTCGCTCTCACACGTACCGTCCCCACGAGGTATATGGTGAGGCAATTCACGTACACTCAGGTATATCAAATGGCTTGTCCACACGTACCGATGGCCCGCAAGAGCAAGACGTATATCGTGGAAGTCACGCCAAAGGGGGGAACCCATGTCGATTCACGCAACCAACTGCATACCCGCATATAGGTGTCAGACTTAGGACACTCACTTTAGATTGCCAGTTTCAACCCAAAACTCTGCCGAAATTCCGGGTCGGCCTGCCGCCCAATTTTCATGCATTTTTTAAAATGGGACCTTGTCCGCGAGCCTGGTTACAAGTCCAAACCGTAGCTTTGCATATATTAAAACCCCACTTTTCCAGTCTCGGGTCCCGTCCGACGTTGCATTTAGGAGAATTAAATACAAGTGAGAACATAATAATCATAATAATCATGCTGAGTTCCGTCTCCAAAAACATTTCTCCCTTCTTTATTAAAAATCCAAAAACATTTCTCCCTTCTTTATCAAAAATCCAAAAATAGTTTCTTCCCTTTTTCTAAAAAATAAATCTTATCCTACGCCTTCTCAGGTCGATTGCAAGCCCTTGGCCTGGCTCCCTATTGGCTTTGGTCTTCAGTCAAATCACCCCGGAGTTTCATCCGCTCCTCTACTACTTCTTTCGAGTCCGGAATCCATCCATCTTCCATGGAGAATGCAGATCAAGCACCAGTCATACAACCGGAGCTGCCGACAGTCGTAGCTCATCTCGTGGCCAAGATTGACAACCTTCAAGCTGAGGTCCGAGAAATGCAACGAAACCAAGTTCCTATTACTCTAGAGCCCGAGGCCCTGTTCCCTCGTGCTATGGGTTCACCCGAGCCTATCTAGGTCTCAGAAGATATCAGCACGCTCCACGTGCCCCTCCTGCCAATGCGTCGCCGCCTGCCCAGCTTCCAATGCCAAATATTTCCCAGCCTATGGCTAACCTGCCTGTGGTCGCTGATCTAAAGGAGGAGGAGTTGAATAAAGTCAAAGAGGATCTCAAGATGCTCACCAAAAAATTTGACCAAGTCAGGATCTCTGAGAATTACATGGACTACACCCACATGTCTCCTTATCCTAAAGCGAGGTTACACGAGAAGTTCAAGATGCCAAATATCGAGAAGTTCGGGGGGAATGGTCCCCCAATTGTTCATCTTCGCGGTTATCATCGTTCCATGACTCTACTAGGGGCTTCTGAAGAGGTGATGTCCCAATTATTTCAGCAAACTTTGAAGGATAGTGCCCTCCGCTGGTTTTTATCCCTTGAGGAATCCAGAATCCGTAGCTGGGAGGATGTAGCCCGAGAATTCATATCGCAATACAAATACAACGAAGAGCTTGAGGTCACCCATCGTGATTTAGAGCTGCTCAAACAGAATCCTGGGGAATCAGTCAGTAACTTTATAACTCGGTGGAGGGAGCAAGCAGCTACCATGACTAATCGGCCATCTGAGAAAGAACAGGTCAACATAGTGAAGAAGAACTTCTTGCCCCATGTCCGACCGACGATGGAAGGATAATACTATCCCCACATCAGAGCTCTCAGAGAGGCTGGAGTGGAAATCGAGGAAAGCCTCGTTAAAGCAAAAATTGAGCCAAAGAAGTTGTCCGGACAATTCACCCTTAGAAAGTATGACAAGCCTGCCAATGCTACAGTCTCAACCATCAACAACATCTCTCAACAAACCACATCATGGGCACCAGAAAGTCACCCTGCTCCTGTCTGAAGGGAATACACTGAGCTTCATGCTCCCCTCTCTAAAGTTTACCAAGCCCTGTTAAGCCGAAACCTCATCAAACCCTTGGATCCACGTCCATTGCCAAATCCACTCCCAAGAAATTTTAAGACGGACGCTCATTGCGCCTTCCACCAAACTGCTGGCCACACCACCAACCAGTGCTTTCACCTATGAAACGTAATCCAAGATCTCATTGACCGGAGTACCATCGCCCCACCAGCCAATCCTAAGCCAAACACTACTCACAACCCACTCCCAAATCACACTAATGCCATTTTCTTGGAAGAAAACCCGAATTTCGATCCATCAACCCAAATCATACCCCTATACCCTCCTAAACCTCTTCAAATTTGCCCATATTTCCTCCTACACCCTACTAGCCCCGCTGATTAGGCACTATCACTCCTTACCAGAGCATGCATCGCTGTCTGTACCCGTTCTTAAAATGGAGGTATGGAATTGTCAGAGGTATTAAACCAACTCCTAGAATTCGGACTGAAATTGCCCTCACAGATGGTCATCGATTGCCAGAGATTCAGTACACTATTTTTGGAAGCACAGAAATGGGCCCGAGATTCAGACAGATTGGTGGTACCAACCGACGAAGTCAGCTTAGATGATGTTGTCCACATTATGGCAAAATTATTCAGGCAAACCAATAACATTTGCAGTATCACCGGGTTACTTGACACTTTGAAGCTACAAAGGCACTTGGTCCCTTCAGTCACACATATCCCCACAGAATGGGGGAACTTGTATGAAGAAGCCGTTGAAGTTGTGGAATCCATCGACTCTACAGGGAAAGACAAAATTATTGCCACCGGATGGGGGGAGGGATTCGAAGATTCGAGCGAAGAACAAGCTTCAGGAAGAGCTGGCCCAGTAGTCGACATATGTGGGATGATCTCATTTGAAGAACTCCTCGGAGAAATAGACAAGGTGCCAGAGCAACCTGAGATTGACGAGGAAATGGGATTTATGTTTTTTCCTTCTTCAGTAAATCACATGACCAGATCAGGGAGACATTACCAAGTTCCAAGCTCACTACCAGCAAATGACAAGGGTAAGGGCGTTGAAAACCTTCCTATGCCAGAGATGACCATTGAGGAGAGCAAGATCCTTGATCAACTGAAGAAAACTCAAGCTAACATCACTCTATGGGGGTTTTTCATGTCTTCCCAGCTACACAGAAATGCTTTAATCAAATTACTCACTGGACCTATAGTTCCTCCCTCTACCATACCAGAGGAGGCGGTAAATCTGGTCGGATCCCTGACCTCTACCCGAATGCTATCATTTGCTGAAGAAGAAATCCCCAGAATTGGGCCGAATCACAATCATTCACTCAACATCTCCGTCGAAGTTATGGGGAAGGTTGTGCCGCTCTCTCTTGTCGATAACGGATCCGCATTGAATGTTTGCCCATTGAGAACCTTCAAGTCCTTAGGCCTGAAAGAAAGCGACCTTGCTCCAACCTCCGCTGCTGTTCGTGCCTACGATAATACCCGTTGTGAGGTGATGGGATCCATAAAACTTGCAATAGGGGTTGGCCCTATAAACCCCGACGTTGAATTCCAAGTCATAGACATCTCAGCTTGTTTCAACCTATCGTTCGGATGCCCCTGGCTCCACAAGATCAAGGGTGTGTCTTCCTCACTCCATCAGAAATTGAAGTTCTTCATCGACGGGAGAGTCATCACCATTTTGGGCGACGATGAAAATGTCGAGAGTGCAAGCACCAGCAGTCCAATTCTCGAGATACAATACGGGTCAAATGATATGATCCTATCAGGATTCCGAGTCGAGCCATTCCTACTCCCGATAGCGAATGGTTTTAAAGAAAGGGTTTGTCCAGAATATGACCCTCATGGCAATGTCAATGTGATTCAGATGTTCATAAACATGCACTTCATGCCCGGATTGGGACTAGGGCAAAGGATACTTGAGCCCATCGAGGCTTGGGGTATCAACCATCAGAACAAGAGCTTAGAATGATCCACCAGTCTCGACCAAAGAGAGGATTAAACTGTATCCAAACTATCTCAGGAGACTCCTTAAATGGACGATTCATCAAAGAAGGTGAGGATTTTCCCTTTTGCGGTTTTCCAGAACCATGGTACGACCACGCAGATAAGAAGATGAAGCCTGGAATGGAGATCTTTTTCCAAGACAGCTACCCATGGGCTGAGATTTTCCCACACCAAGTACAACCGCTCATCAAAGATGCCGAAGAGATTGAGGAAAGCAATTCCGAAGATTCCTTTAACTTACAGATACTGGGGTTGGCACTCTGCATGGTTCATTCACGCACTACATCAATGGACCCATCCCGTCTGATTAAAGATGTTGATACACCTCTCCTCAACTGGCATGCTGCGCCAGTTCTACCTCTTGAAATCTCCCCTAACCCCAATGTTTACCCTGTTTCTTCTTCTGTTGTCTCTTTTGATGAGGTTCTCAATGCTGTTTTTCCTATCAATGAAATAAATGAAGATTTTGAGTATCTTGTTGTGCCTTATATTAATTGTTTAGATTTTAATCGAACTTCTGATGATGATGATTTTGCAAATGAACAATTCTTAACTGATATAAATAAGGTTAATAATAAACAACATAACCGCGTTCAAGTTAATGAAGAAGAGACTGTTGTTATTAATATCGGTTCTAGTAGCCAACTGCGCGAGATTAGGATAGGGGCCACCCTTGATGAGCATGAGCGCCCACAACTTGAAGAATTGATGAAGGAGTTCGTAGATGTTTTCGCATGGTCCTATGATGATATACCCGGCATCGATCCTGAAATAGCACAGCACGAGATCCCCACTCTCCCAGATTACAAGCCAGTTAAACAAAAATTGAGAAAACTCCGCATCGAATGATCGTTCAAGGTCAAAGAAGAGGTGGTCAAACAGTTAAACGTGGGTTTCATCCGAGTGATCGAATATCCCACATGGCTAGCCAATATTGTACCTGTACCGAAATCAGGAGGAATGGTTCGAATGTGTGTGGACTACCGAGATTTAAACAAAGCTTCTCCGAAGGATGATTATCCGCTACCCAACATCGACATGATCGTGGACAACACAGCCAGTCATGCTCTCAAGTCATTCGTCGACGGGTTTGCCGGATACAACCAAATCAAGATTGACTACCACGAAAAAACCTCATTCATCACCCCATGGGGAACCTTATGCCATTCGGTCTCAAGAATGCTGGGGGTACCAACCAAAGGGCTGCCACAACCATCCTGCACGATCTGATTCACAAAGAGGTCGAGGTTTACATGGATGATATGATTATCAAGTCCCAAACTAGAGAAGGTCATGTTCCCGATCTTCGGAAGTTCTTCGAACGACTGCGACAGTATCGGATGTGACTTAATCCACAGAAGTGTGTCTTCAGCGTTACAAAGGGAAAACTCTTGGAATTCATGGTCAGTGAAAAGGGGATAGAAGCAGATCCTGCAAAGCTGAAGGCCATACTTGAGATGCCACCACCCCGAACAGAGAAAGAAGTCTGAGGTTTTCTTGGGAAATTACAATATATCAGCCGGTTCATCAACCAACTAACCTCCATCTGTGAATCAATCTTCAAGATCCTCCGAAAGGATTCAAGCAAGGTTTGGAACGAGGCCTGCCAAGAAGCTTTTGATCAAATCAAACAATACCTGACCCAACCTCCAGTACTCATGCCACCACAGTTTGGTTTCCCTTTGCTCCTATACCTAACCATAACCGACACTACAGCCGGGGCTTTTCTAGCCCAATACCTCGAAGACTCCCACATAGAAAGATCCATCTATTATGCCAGTCGCAAATTAGCCGGGTACGAGGTCAACTACACTGCTTTAGAAAAGGCATGTGTCGCACTTTTTTGGGTTACTCAAAAGTTGCGACACTACATGCTCGCCTTCCCCATCAAACTTCTATCCCGAATGGATCCCATCAAATACCTGCTTGAGAAACCCGTCTTATCCAGCCGAATGGCCTGATGGTTGATGCTCCTAATCGAGTTTGATATCGTGTACATCACACAGAAAGCTGTTAAAGGAAGAGCCATCTCTGACTACCTCGCTGACTACCCTGTAAAAGAAGCAGATGTATGGATCTCCGAATTCCCAGATGAAAATATCCTCTGCATCACTCAAGATCGCCTTCGATGAAAAATATTCTTTGATGGCGCTGCCAATAAAAAAGGGATATGGCATTGGGATACTTCTGGTCGCTCCAGATAACTCCCACACTCCCATCACCATGAAATTGGATTTCCCTTGCACCAACAATATGACGGAATACGAGGCATGCACAGTGGGCCTCAAACTTGCTCTCAAAAAGGGTATTTAGTACCTTGATGTCTACGGGGATTCTTCCCTCATCATCGATCAAGTGCTCAGAAAGTGGAAAGTCAAGGACGAAAATCTCTAACCCTTTCATGCCCAATTAGAAGAGTTAGCCTCTCAATTTCGAGATATCACCTTCCATTACCTACCTCGAGCAAAGAATAACCTAGCCGATGCTCTCGCCACTTTGGCCTCCATGGTCGACATGCCCGAGGGAATAATAATGACCCCCTTACTAATTTAAAAGCAAGACAAACCGACCCATTGCTGCCATGTGGAGCTTGTCTCCACTGAAGATTCCGAACCAGCCGATTGTTGGTACTATGATATCTGGTGCCTCCTCAAACATGGTAGGTATCCCGAGGGTTCTAACCAGAAGGACCGAACAACCCTCCGAAGACTGGCCGCCCAGTACATCATTTTTCATAAAGCTCTACTCAAGAGGAATTTCGATGGAACTCATCTACACTGGATTGCAAGGGCTGAGATTGAGGAAACAATGCAGAAAATCCACAGCGGGGAGTGCGGACCCCACATGAATGGTCACATGCTCGCCAAAAAGATCATTCGATAGGGCTACTACTGGACCACCATGACCCAGGATTGCACCGCCTATGTTCGGAGATGCCTCAAATGCCAATAATTCTCCAATCTTCAACACTTGCCTCCGCGAGAGTTATACAACATGACCTCTCCCTGGTTGTTCTCCATCTGGGGTATCGACATCATAGGGAAGGTTACACTAAAGGCTTCAAACGGACATGAGTTCATCCTGGTCGCCATCGATTACTTCACCAAATGGATCGAAGCTGAGTCATACGCAGTGTTGAACGCCAAGAAAGTGGCCAAATTCATCAAGAAGAATATCATATGTCAATATGGGGTCCCGCATGAGCTAGTGTCAGATAACGGGTTACACTTCGAAGCAGAAGTCACAAAAGTTATCAACGAGTACATGATTTAGAGACACAAATCTTCTCCCTACCGACCTCAGACCATTGGTGCAGTTGAGGCCGCCAATAAGAACCTGAAAGCCATCATCACTAAGATGATTGAAAGCTGTAGGGATCGGGACGATTGGATCCTATACGCCCTCTGGGGCTATCGAACCTCAATTCGAACCTCTACTGGGGCTACCCCTTACTCCCTGGTCTACGACATGGAAGATGTCCTCCTTGTGGAGCTGGAAATACCCTCGCTACGCGTCATGATCGAAAGCAAGGTTAGTGAAGAAGACTGGTGCCAAATCCGTCTTGATGAGCTATCCCTCCTAGATGAAAGAAGATTAAAAGCTCTTTATCACATATAGGGGTACCATCGCCAAATAGCGCGATCATTCAACAAGAGAGTCAAGGATCGTGGTGTTCGGGAGGGGGATTTAGCCCTCAAGGAGATAATAGAACCCATCTGGGACCCCAGAGGAAAATTCAAGCCCAATTGGAGCGACCCTTACATTGTGAAGAAAATCTTGTCTGGCGGTGCTGCCGTGCTCACTGACCTAGATGGGGGAAGAGATGGCTCGTCCAGTCAATCTGGACCGTCTCAATAAATTCTACCCCTAGTCCGAAATCTCGGCGCGCTACGACTCTTCTCATCCCACTTCTATTATAAAAAAAAAACTCTTCATCTCCCTCTACCCAGAACTACGTGGGCCTGATCCTCTATAAAAACTATTTTAGAACTTTTCAAAAAACCCCAGAGGTACGTAGGCAGCTCATACATCTTACATGAGTGCGTCCCTTTCTTCTTCACAAAATACTATTATTTTCTTACCTCCGAGAACGATGGTTCATTCTAAAATTATTTGAACAAAAGGATTATGTATGCCTTAGCGATCGGTATAGATAATTCAAAATACAAAACTCATCGAAAGGCACAGTTGGATGATCAGAAACTTATTTATTTCATTAATAAGAAATTACAGTAACGGATTACATAAGAAAAAGGAACGGATAACTCCCTTCCCTGCCACCATAAAAAGCCAAATAAAATCCCCACATACATTCCCTATTACATAAATAAACTCCCCAGGAGTTCTACCCACAGCTACCCGAAGAGCCTGCACCCTCATCATCTACATCATGAGGACCCCAAGTTTTCCCTGCCTGAATAGAGTGCCACAAACATTCCATGGATCGATGAGCCTTAACCATCTTCGAAAAGACCACAACACCCCCTTCCACGGAGTCAGATAAAACAAACCCTCTTTGACCAGTCTCTACTGCCAACATCTTGCTGACTACTTTCCTCCACAACCACTTCATATAATCTTTGGGGACATGGCAAACCTTCCCAACAGACTGAGAGAGACGGTTCGACGGACGCCGATTTTCCCACAGAGACCCATGCAACAAACGCAGGCGCTCAGTCAAATCTTCTACCGGAAAGAAATTTGAGGTCCGAGGGGGCACGACCTGCGCCCAGCCAAATTGGTGCAGAAGACTCCAAGGGAAATAAAAAGAGGTCTGTCTGAGACCAACCAGCCGCACATATGAATACTCTCCTAGCTCCAGAACAGGCTGAAACTGTCCCCACCACGGCACGGACCCATACAGCCCACGAGCCCCGTGCTCCACAAACTAATTTTCCCAGTTCTCAATATACAGGCCAACGTGAATGAAGTAGCGCAAAAAGAAGTTGGGTACAGCCAACAAAGGATATTCTGGAGGAGTCAACAAGCAGAATCTTTCAGATAACCACATGAACAACATCACAAGGCTACCCCTTAAAAAGTCCGAACGACCTTCTCTCCAGGCATCCAGGCCATTCGGAGTCTCCGCCAATATCACCACAGCAGGATTGCGACGGTATGACATCCATGAAGTAATGGCTGCAAGTTGTGGGTCTACTTACACCTCCCCAGTCACCAATAATAATTTTGAAACCAGGCCCAGAACCACGGCTCCAGCATAGCCGACATCACCTACTTCTCGCAAATGCACGGATTGCAGCACTGCCGGGAGGGAGATCATTCTTCCACCAACCAATGACCTGGCCGCCGAAGGGAAGATATGAAGACGCCCGACCAACAAATCCCTGGGAGAACGGAAAAATTCGGGTAAAGCCGCAACAACACTGGGATTCACACCCACTATGGCAGAAAATTCCTCGTAGATAGGACAAACTTCTTCCAACCCAAAGCGGAATACATGGTCTTCGGGGTACCAGAATTGTACCACCGCTATCAGCATATTCCACTCAAAAGGCCGATTGCGTCACAAGGAGACTCGACGCATGTTGAAAGCATCATAGTCGACATTATAAGAGCACATAGCTTCCAAGGCTTCAAGGTAATTGGCAAACTCAATGCTACCAGGGAGAGGAATCTTGCAAGACTAAAAGATAATGGGTAGGCAGATGAGGATGCAAAGGTGTGATGAGAACACTCCACCCTTACCCTCTTTTTATACTTGAGAACCCTCACAAAAGACAATCCCTGCAGAAATCGGAGGGAATCCTACCCCACAAGGTACCAAAGACTGAAGAAGGTACCATTCAAAGCTTTAAAATTGATGGGACTGGACTGAGCGGTCAGGGTGCTTGCCGATCGGTAACCCCCCCATTTTTGGAAATTTCCTCCTTTCCTATTTTGACAAATCAGAAAACTCAATAAAAATAAATTGATATTCTCGAAAGAATTTCAAGAATCCTGTTTTCTCCTTATAGGATTCCCCTTTTAAAATAAAAGCTTTCCTTCGAAAATTCCAAAAAAAAAATCCTTTTTTACCGTCTCAGTAGCAAAGTAAAAAGTGCATGTGCATGTATTCATTCATCATTAATAAAAGATAATAATAAAAAAACTCCCATTGCAATGCATATATTTGTGTTCTGTGTTACATCAGTTTTGCAGGAAACAAGGAAATAAAAGCCAAAAACAACGGGACTCAGCCCGAACCCACATTTCATTCCCTCTCTCTCTCTCTCTCTCAAGAGCTTCTACCCCCTCGACGTGATCTCTTTCCCCTATGACGAGACGAAGCACCTCCACTACCCGAGCCAGAGTCTTCCCCGGAAGAGGCTGGCGGCACTAAGCAAGAAGGAACAGGGATAGCATCCCGAATGTGGGCAGTCGCTGATGATATCCAGTCTCTAATGTCTCTCAGCCAAGTGGTCGACACCCAGACTTGCTGCAAGGAAAAGGCAGAATCAGTATCAAGCAAAAGAAATCAAAAAGAGGAAAAGGACCGAAAGGTTTACCGCAGGACGAAGGACCTCCTCTGTCAAACCCAGCTCCTCCGGATCCATCGCAAGAGGACGATGCAGCATCGACACTATCCCTCCATCAGCCCTCCGGATGTTGTACGAAGGAGTGTGCAACCGCACGAAAGGAACTTCTGAAGTCACCGCCGAAGATGTTGATGGATCGCCGCCGTTATGGGAGGACCCCACTGGCTGACTCGAACCCGTAGGAGGGAAATGCAAGGCATCATGTATGCTGGGCGCCATCAACCAGCTCGTCACAAAGTCCATATAGTCATACGGCGCAGTCGTATCAGTGTACAACGAGTAGGACTCGTCGATCATCGCCGTGATCCTATCATCCTCCAATAGTTGTCGCTCTCGCCTCATAGACGTAGGAGGCTGCACGGGTGGCACCACCACCTCCCCCTCGACCATCTGGTGAACTACCCTCTCCCCGAGATACCAGGAATGGCCGAACTCATGCGCCAACAAACCCTCATCTGCGCGTTCACTCCAGTCATCCCCGTATCCTGAATGGCAGTCCCCCAAGGATGAAAGGTCACCTGAAAATCCTCAAGTAGGCATGAGTCAATACAAGATCGAAAGGTGCAAAAACCAAGACTGAAAAAGAAAAGATCTTACCCGGCCACTGGTGAGGTCATTCAAGACCTGACGCACCGCCTCCAGGGAGAGAGATCCCTTCGATTGTCAGTTGGCCTTACGCCATCGATACAAGCGATAAAAGTCCCCAACAATGTCATCCTTCAAAGCGATCAGCGGGCTATTGCACCCAATCACCTCATAGAACCACGTCTGAATTCACAAGCAAAAAAGAGACGCATAAGGAAAATGCGAATGCATGAAAGGAAAATGTGAATGCATGAAAAGAAATGCACAAACTGAAGAATACCTCAAGAAGGTACGTGGCCCCAGTAAAGGTCTGTCGGAAGCACCGACTAAATGCATCCAGAGAAAAGTACAAAAATTCCCAGAAAATGCCAGAAAACCTTGAAAAATCCTCAGAAAATTCCTAAAAATCCTCAGAAGGATTTAGAACGTTTTCATTAAGAAAATTTCGCACTCATTCAAGCGGAACCTAAAATCCAATTCTTATCCCTAGCGGAACCCCTCTTCCCTAGAGGAATCCTCAAAAGCTAAGTGAAAACTCCTCCCAGCAAAGCTTCGAAAAATCCCTAAGGATCACCTGATCACTTCCCTAGCGGAATTCTCTTACAGCACCCAAAATAGGTTGTTCCCCCCTTGCGAGGTCTCCTAAAAAGCTTCCCCAGCTATCAGCTCCCCAGCTCAGATCAGAATCACAAATCTCTTTCCCTAGCAAAACCAAAATCTAATCCTCAACCACTCTTGGGTAAGAATTGGCCCCGGTCTTGGATCGTCACCTGAGTTAGGTCTGAATTGACCTCGGTCCTCGTTCGTCACCACTTTTGGGTCAGAATTGACCCCGGTCTTGGATCATCACCTGAGATTAGGTCAGAATCGACCTCAATCCTCGGTCGTCACCACTTTTGGGTCAGAATTGACCCCGGTCTTGGATCGTCACCTGAGTTAGGTCAAAATTGACCTCGGTCCTCGGTCGTCACCACTTTTGGGTCAAAATTGGCCCCGGTCTTGTATCTTCACCCGAGTTAGGTCAGAATTGACCTCAGTCCTCGGTCGTCACCACTCTTGGGTCAGAATCGACCCCGGTCTTGTATCGTCACCTGAGTTAGGTCAGAATTGACCTCGGTCCTCGGTCGTCAGCACTCTTGGGTTAGAATTGGCCCCGGTCTTGGAACGTCACCTAAGTTAGGTCAGAATTGAGCTCGATCCTCGGTCGTCAACACTTTTGGGTCATAATTGGCCCCGATCTTGTATCGTCACCTGAGTTAAATCATAATTGATCTCGGTCCTCAGTCATCACCACTTTTGGGTCAGAATTGACCCCGGTCTTGGATCATCACCTGAGTTAGGTCAGAATTGACCTCGGTCCTCGGTCGTCACCACTTTTGGGTCAAAATCGGCCCCGGTCTTGTATCGTCACCTGAGTTAGGTTAGAATTGACCTCAGTCCTCGGTCGTCACCACTCTTGGGTTAGAATCGACCCCAGTCTTATATCGTACCTGAGTTAGTCAGAATTGACCTCGGTCCTCGGTCGTCACCACTCTTGGGTCAGAATTGGCCCCCGTCTTGGATCGTCACCTAAGTTAGGTAAGAATTGACCTCGGTCCTCGGTCGTCACCACTCTCTACCCTTGGGTCAGAATTGGCCCCGATCTTGGATCGTTACCTAAGTTAGGTCAGAATTGACCTCGGTCCTCGATCGTCACCACTCTTTAGGTCAGAATTGACCTCGCTAGACCTTTACCCTAAGCCTGCAGATTCATCTTTGATCCACAAAATTGATCATCCCTAGCACACTCCTTAGGTCCTTAGAATCGACCTCAACCCTCTGAATCGGTCATACTCCCTCAAAAGCATCATGTGGTGTCTATTCGACGATCATCATTTGTACCAAAATCACCCATCGAGGGGCTCTGTAGACACCCCATTCTATTACCTCCCCTAACTCACCTTAGGTCCCTAGTACCTCCACTCATCACCGCAAACCCAGGTCATATCCCGAGTACTGACCTGAAAGCCATCGGGCACTCCCCGGCTCAGGTTGACCCATAAGTTAAACTCTTCGTCTCGATCGAGGCTGAATGAATCTTCGAAGGGCACTGAATACCCTTTCCAATGGTTTGCCCCATACATGATTCCGACTTACCATGCGGACGAACGGTCTGTTTGCGTCCGAAACCTGACCCAGAGGCAACCGGGCGCTCCCGGGCTCTGTTTGACCTAAGTCAGCTCTTCAGCTCAACCGAGGCTGAATAAATCTTCAAAAGTACCTGAATACCCTTTCCAACGATCCACCCCGTGCGCCATTCTGACTTTCCATACTGACGAACGATCCGTTTGACTCCGGGAGGCCACCGAGCGCTTCCTGGGCCCGATTGACCAAAGTCAACTCTCCAAACTGGGTCAAACTCTTTGGAATGTCGAAGTACATCTCCTAAAATTTCCAACGGTATGCCCCGTATGATATTCGGATTTACCATGCGGACGAACGATCCGTTTGCGTCCGAATGATTTCCTGTCCAATGGACCGACAAACGCTTCTGATCCATATTTGACCCAAATTTAACTCCCGAACTCGGGAGCCGTCCAATGGACTTTCGAAGGTCTCTGAATTACCTTTCCAACGGTATGCCCCGTGCGTGATTCTGACCAATGGTTTTCCCTCGGCGACCGATTTTCTAAAAAAGCCTAAAACACATTGCCAAACGGCAGGTTCCAGAACATGCCTATCGGCACCTACCTGCCGATAGGCAGGAAGGGCTCTAAGTCGATCGGCACTCACCTAGGACTATAAAAGGAGGCCTTCACCTCATTTGCACGGAGATCCCAGATCTGATAAAAATCTCTCTGAACGAATCCCAGAAACCTCTCTCGAAGGCAGCGTGATTTCAACTTCCAAATCCCCTTTTTACTTCCATTTTTCATCATCCCTTTTAGCAAACTTGGTGAATTAGCCACTCTCCATCATCATCCAAAGTGTAAGGTCTTCTCCCCAACATTCAAGATCAAGTTCAAGATCTTCAAGAAGGTCCAACTTTCTCAAACTCTCTCTTTAAATTCTCTTGAATTCTCAATAACTTGTTTTCTTACTTAGAACTTTTATTATCCCATTTCACACATCCTAGTATACTTTTTACTTAGTATTATTGCACATCTTTTATTTTCATAAAACCCAAAAAACAAGAAAAAGAGGGTTTTGCTCATAAATTCAAATAAGGGATTATCATATTTTCCTCACACTTTTCTCACAACTAAAACACTTTTTTTCTACACACACACGCACACACACACTCACAAATAAGAGATTCCCCATTTTGGATTTATGGGATAAATCCCACCCCTCGTTTTACATGCGAACTACGTGGACTTTGATGCCTTTATAGGCTATGTAGGCGTCTCGGGGTAAAACCCGAGACTCGAGTCCTTTTCTCACTTTTGTTTCTCTTATTTTCTATTTTCTCTAAATTCAATTTTCTTATATTACATATTTGTTCTTAGCGACGTATTACTCCATATGCGTTATCGTTCCATTATAACGATCAACGTAAGGGTAATCACGTAAATCTTATTTTCCAATATTATTCTTATAGCTTCCTACGGATGACTCGATTTATCTTTTCCATGATACAAGTCGAGGATTCCTACCTCCATTCTATATATACACATGCACACATATCACGGGGGGAAACGAAAGGAAAATAGCAAATATTCATGAGAGACCAAAAGGGAGGAATGGGTGTCTAACACCTTCCCATTTCGTAACTAAGCCTCCAAACCCTTCTCGAATCATCTTGGTTTCGTATGCACCAGTATGTATTTGGATGCCACTCTTCGGGGTGGCTTCCCCTTTTTCTTTTGTCTGTTTTGAGTAAAATAGACTGGCGCCTCTGAATCTCTCTACATTTTTCACACCACGAACGACGCTGACCGAAGCGCTCCCCAGAGGGATGCACGAGACCCGAAGGATCCTTTCCTCCACGCGCCTGCCCGCGAGGATTGGGATCGGGGATGGTCACACACATCATAAACCTTCAAGAGATTATCCTTACTCATTTTGGAGTATTTTGTGGAGAAGTCAGTATCTTCTTCATTGCTTCCCATCTGGAATTCTTGCGGGAGATTCCAGCCGACGACATCGGAACCGACACCCACGGGTATTTTCATATGTCACACTTATTTTCATTGTAATCCGTATAACCGTTCTTTACAAATTATAGGGAAAATAATATGGTTTTGCCCTGCGGGGATTTTTTCTAATATGTTGTGTCACATGCTATATTTATTTGATAAATCATCTAGATGCATGTTTTTAGGATTTAATTGAAAAACTGTGTTTAATTAAATATCTTCTTAATTTGAACGCATGTTTAGGGGATGTATTTATTTTGTTCAAAAATAGACTCTAATTAAAAATGATTTACTTGGAAACTTGTGAATACTTTTTTATTCGATATCACACACCGCATTTATTTATAGCACTTTTCAAATTGGTATCAGAGCGGGTTGCGCTAATTTATCTCGTGATCCTGATTTTTCGAGGATTTACTTTCTGATACAATTTGTCTACTCACGTTTTCAAATTGGTATCAGAGCGGGTTGCGCTAATTTATCGTGTATTCCTATTTTTCTCAAAATTGTGTGATATTGATTTTTTAAAAAATCTGTTTGTGTTTATTCGCAATTTTTTCAATGGACCGCCCATCTTATGAGGAGTCTATTTTTGAATATGTTCACGACAGTGCTGAAAAATTAAAACTTTTGGATTTGAAACTTTTCAAAAGAATTAAAGTTTTGGAAAAAGAAAATTCTCGTTTTAAATCCGCAATGGATCTTTTGCAAACGTTCAAAATTAAAAAGATTTTTATCGTGAAAAATTTGGTTCCTTGGACCGTGACTTTAATGATTTAAAATTGTCCAAGAAGGAGAGTGTTGATAAAGTCCTATTTTTAGAAAAGGAAGTGGAGGACTTAAAAAACTCTCGGGTTCCCGTTTGTGCAGTCGAGGATAAAAATTTAATCGATGATTTTACGGCACGTGAAAAGACTCTTAAGGATAAGTTTGCTTTAATTGAGGGGGAGTGCAATAAACTGTTTAGTTTAATTAAAAATTTGAAAAAGAAATCCCTATCTTTAGAAGAGTCTAATTCTTTGCTTGAATCAAATATTTTGAAGTTAAAAAATGATTTAAACGATTCAAGTAGGTTTGATAGTGATGGTAATGGCTCATTTTGTTCACATGCTTCTAGTGCTAATGCCAAGACCATTATTTGTTTTAGAGAGTCAATTAATCCCAAGGACGTTAGAAAATATCACACTTTAGGTAACATTCCTCCTGTTTACACATGTTCACGTTGTGGTAGGAAAGGTCACCTTAGGAGATTTTGTTTTGATCTTGAAAAATGTCCTAGGAAGTTTAAGTCTAGTGTTTTGTTGGTTCCCAAAACTCTGTGTCAACGTGTTACATCCATTTGGGTTAGGAAATCACTTTTGGATACGCTAGATTTTAGACAAGTTTATTCTCACTTGCTCGCACATGATTCTTCTATTTCCATATCATATAGATGATTGTGTTCGCATGTTTTCCATAAGCCTAGTGTTTGATTCCTGATATGTATATTTGCTAGCGTTATGACATGTTCCTTTTGTATAATTTTTTGCTTTTAAGATTCTTTTTTTTTAAATACAAAAAAAATATTTTGATAAATTTTTTGAAAAATCCAAAAAGATTTTTGTATTTTGTTTGCACCATTTATGGATAAACACTTAGGATGACCAAGTCACAAACATCATTCCATATTATTCATGTAACTATTTGATAGTGTTTCGAGACAATATATCTTGTCATCTTTGTGCTTTATAATGTTTGGAGTCATTAAGATGTAATTAAGTGTTACTTCCTACATGTTTGACTCATGATTTCCTTTATTGCACACATGCATGGATTTGATTGATTATTGTACTTTTCTTATCACATGTTGGTTGGATGTTTTCACTTCAATCTTGTCCTAAAACGAACCAAGTGTGATAAAACTTGATAAGAAAGGTGTGCATGTAAAAACCAAACCGTTTGGTGAGATTGTGTGGTATTTTATAAACGGGGAGGGGCTACGAAAGGTAATTATCTTTCCTTTACGCAAAAGCCACCATTTAAACGGACATAAAAAATTAAGGAATTTTATTATCCGGGGTCTAAAGAGGTTAAAAGAGCCCGAAAAAATTTAAAGGCAATAAAAAACAATACATACCAATTATGGGCCAATAGGTTTCACCATTAATTCTCCAAAGTTTGAGGATTTAGTTTAACGCCTCTAAAAAGAAAATATATTTTAGGGTGTTTGGTTGGAGATTTTATAACGGGTTTGCACGTCCTTGAAGATCTTGAAAACACGCTAAATAGTTTCGGAAATTATTGGTGTGGAAATCACTTTAACTTTGATTTGTTGATTTGATTAAGACGATGTCATCTAAATTCAACAATTTTTACACCTAAGGATACTTTTGATGTTCATTCGTTAGGAGTTCACATATGCATCGTGCACATATGATTGATTGAATTTATTTTCCTATCGAATGTGTTCACACCCCTACATTTACGCTATCATCGACTTGGTTGTTTTTGTGTTCTTTCATGGTGTGATTCCTTGTTGATTATTTTGTGTAAAAATTTTAAAATATTCCAAAAAAATAGAAGATTCTTTGATTCTTTAAAAAATTAAAAAAAAAGAAACATTTTTTTGTGACATTTTTCATGTTTATGCTTCTCATATCTGTCTATTTGGGAACATCATAAAAAGGGGAAAATGAATTATGGGGGAGAAATTATGTTGATTTATCAATGATTTGCTTAAGCTTAAATGATCTTTGATTTATGCATATCATTATAAATCAAACTATTGCGTGTCACGGGTATTTTCTTTTGCTTATGTGTAGCTACAAAGTTGATATTTTTTGGATTGCACACCCTGATGAGAAAAGCTTTTGAAGATTTGAAGATGTTGAAGTTTGAAGACATGTCATTTAATATTCTCAGTTCGAGGGTTTAATGGGGATATTATCTTATATGTCATTTGTTTTGGGAGATTGCATAATTCGAATTTTTTATGTATGTGACGGCATAGACATAGGGGGAGATTTGTAAGGACATAATTTTATAAATATCCGGGGTAGAATCAAGGATTTTTAAGTTTTCCCTAGATCACAGTTTGTATGTCTTATACCACTACATTCGGCACGTCATCACGATCATCCACGACGGCCTTTAACCGAATCCATGCATCCATCATCTTCACACAGGCATGAAGCTAAATCTACGTACTGCTCAACTGTTTCCCACAAACTCCACGACACATTATCAGTAAAATGATTAATTGGAGTTGTTTATATTTGCATATATATTTGGAAATTTTTTCGAAAATATTTTTTAAAGTCTGAAATAATTTTTTATCAAATGCAGAATTTTTTCTAAAGCTGAAACGAACTTTTTTGAAAAGCGTGCTCGTTCAAACGAGATCACATGTCGTTCGAGCGATATAAGCATGTCGCGCGAACTCGTTCGAACGACATGTCTTCTCGTTCGAGCGACATCCAATGTCGTTCGAACGATGGCGTCGACCTCGATTTTTGTGCCACATGCTGTCACCACTCTTTGCTGGTCAAAATGCTTTTGCAACATGTTGAGCAAATTTAGGCCCAGATTTTGCCTTCTTTTCTTAAAGATATTTTTTAAGGCTTTTAACTTTCTTATAAATGCACACTTCTTCCCATTTGTTAAGTGCACATCATAAACCTTCAAGAGATTATCCTTACTCATTTTGGAGTATTTTCTGAAGAAGCCGGTATCTTCATCATTGCTGCCCATCTGAAATTCTTGCGGGAGATTCCAGTCGACGACATCGGAACCGACACCTACGGGTATTTTCGTATGTCATACTTATTTTCATTGTAATCCGTGTAACCGTTCTTTACAAATTATAGTGAAAATAATATGGTTTCGCCCTGCGGGAATTTTTCCTAATATGTTATCTCACATGCTATATTTATTTGATAAATCATCTAGATGCATGTTTTTAGGATTTAATTGAAAAACTGTGTTTAATTAAATATCTTCTTAATTTGAACGCATGTTTAGGGGTTGTATTTATTTTATTCAAAAATAGACTCTAATTAAAAATGGTTTACTTGGAAACTTGCGAATAATTTTTTATTCGATATCACACACCGCATTTATTTACGGCACTTTTCAGGAGGCCCTTTCAAATCGCCAACACCACGCTCCCTTCATTAGTAAGGGCAATAAGTTTTTTGAGAAAATGAAGGCTTTTTATGTGAATTTGAAGGGGTTAGAGGACTCATTGCTCATGGCTGAGGAATTAGAAGATCATTATAAAGGAAGTAACCTACCTCCTTATGATATTTTAAGGTTCCGTTTGGACATGGATGGTTTTCCCTATTCCAACATTGATTTTGAAGCAGTAAGTGGTTCATCGGAGAATTTATTTGCTTGGACTTCTTATCTACAAGAAGCACGAGTAAGCTCTTCTCAATGTGGATCTTTCAAATAATATTTATTAGTTTGACGATTTACCCTTTCCAAAAATAACTATTCTCTGCATTTTTTTACCTCTCGATGGAACTATTTATCTCACACCTTCATGGAAGATTTGGGTGAGTTCACCATTACATTAGAAGATATGTGTGAGCTAATGGGGATAGATACCTGTTATTCCCTCCCATAAAATGACCAACCTTTAGATGAAAAGGTAGCTGAAGCTCGAATGGAGCAAAAAAGGCAAAAGGGCACAAGGTGAAGGATGTGGTGCCTGGTGTATCACTTAGTCCTGACAAAGATCAACCTTTCGAGTTAACTCCCTACATTTTATGCCTGCTGTCTTGTTTCTTGCTTTCTGGTAAACCTAACGATCAACCACAGAGGGACTTGATCAATTTTTCAATTAGGTTGGCTCATAGAGTGGGCATTTTTCTGGATGCTACAATGTTGGATCATTCTTTTTAGAAACACCATTCTTATAATGGGGTTCCTTTACAACAAGTTTCCCAATATTTCCCTCATGTAACTCCCAATGTATAAATTTCCAGTTAAATGCCCTAGGTTATTGCGTTGGAATCACAAGCAAACCACGAAAGATTTTCTTCCTGTAATACATGTATATAGTGATTTCATCACAAGACCTTGTGTCGAGGAAACTCATACCAAGTCATGGTCATTTTTAAGGATGGATCTTACACTGTCCGTTAAATCGCTTCTGAAGCATCTGTAGGTGATGATCCCTCATTAACTAAGGTTCTTCTACTTACACCCATTCATCTCTCATCCTTCACTGAGTGGGAAAAGAGAGAGTGAAGCTTTCGCCCCACCCCCCAACTCTTATGGGAGATAATTTGGTTTTAACCACAGAATTCCTTTTTCCTTTTGCCTAAGTAACAGAGTTGATGATTCCTTTTCCATCTCTTCTATTGACTTTACGCGCCAAAATATCTTTGCTCCATGTGTAGAGTTTGATGGCAGAATGGTCGTTCCTATTAGGAAAAGGCAGGGAAATGTCTTTACAAGATGGTTTTACCACTTTTGTCCATTATAGCTCGAACAATTCAGAGCTTTTATTAGGACCCAACCCCTCTATCCCGCTGTGGAATTTTTTGGGCCTAATGAGATTGGCCTAAAAATTACTTGAATCGATGACTTGGGGTTGGAATTGAATATCACCAATCTCGATCCACCTATCGAGTTTCCTCCTTTTCCCCCTAACAATGTGGTTGTTGAAGTGGCAAAGAAGGCAAAGAAAGCTCAGAAAGTTAGTGTTAGTGTAAAAAAAACTGAAATGGATGAAGGTCCCTGGAAGCCTCGAAGCTCCCAAAAAATCCAAAACCACTCGTGGTTCCTATGTTGTAGTTGTTCCACCCCCAAAGTCCATTAAACCCCTAAATACAACTTTTGTTGAGTAAACATGCCAAATGATAACTGATCTTTTGTCTAAGATGGATTACATTCATGTTACTCCAGCTGATGTTTTAGTTGGTATTGAAAGATGGTACCCTGATATTGATTTCATTATTTCTCATGTTTATCGAAAACAAGTTACTCCAAAAGTTCCCATGGAGGAGGGTTCTCCAATTAATGTGACTCCTCAATGAAAAACAACATTTGAGGAAGAAGATCAGTCAGGCACGAGTAACAGTATCCCCAACTTCTTCTCCTTAAGGTTCCTATAAGCATCCTTTGAATGATAAACCGGATGAAGCTATGGAAGTTGATTCCTCATGTGATGCCATTAACGAGACATCTTTGCTAGCCTAAATGGTAAGTATTTTGAGTGTTGATCTTATTGCATATTACTCCAAAAGCCTTATCTTAATTCATATTCACGAGCCCTATTTGCTAGCCTAAATGGTAAGTATTATAAGTGTTGATCTTATTACATATTACTCCAAAAGTCTCATCTTAATTCATATTCTCGATTCTTCTTTTATAAGATGATCATTTACCTTCAAGGATCATTGTTGATATTGATGATATCCCACCCCTAAAAGCATAATTAAGTCCAGTTATTGAAGATACTTTTGTTGCACCTTCTCTATTACCCCATTCTCCAATGTGTGGGCTTACATACTCTATGAGATCTCCATTTGTGCGAGCTGCTTCTACTACTAAAAAAATACTTTGACCAGAGAGCCATTGGTGACTCTAAATACATTAACTCATCCTTCGATTACCTCAATTTTGGTGGAGTTACCCCTGGTTATTCTCCCTCCAACTGATTCAGCTGAGGTAAGTTTGTGAATGATCTTCTTTTTTATTGTTATTTCATCATTTAAGTATGTTGCCTTTTATCAATACTTAAATAGACAAATATTTCATTTGTAGGTAAATTTCATGGCTGCAACTATGCTTCTTTTGGATAAGCTTCCTCTTATCCATGAGGCCATTATTGAGGTAATTTCCTTCTTAAAACCAAATATTAAATCTTTGCTCATTTTTTGAACAGTGCTTCAATGAGTTCTTTTTATTTGTGTTTTTTTCAGACTGCTAATAGTGAAAAGGGTGATCAGATAACTCCTTTAGTTGAGGTTGGTCCGTTCACACTTCCCTTGGTGTAGCAATGGAACCTCAAGCTTCTTCAGAATATTTAGTTCTTTCTCATTTTGTTGATGAGGTATCTCTCTATAAACCTTTTTATGATTTATCTCAATTATTGCTAAGGTTCTTTTCAACATTTACATTTTGTAGGCCAACTTAATATCTTACTACTAAGGTTTTCTCAAACTTTACACTTTATAAGTCAACTTAGTAACTTCCTAAGGTTTTTCTCAGTATTTACACTTTTTAAGTCAACTTAGTAGTTTACTACCAAGGATTCTTTAAAACACTTTATGCTTTGTAAGTCAGCTTAGTCATTTACTACTACAGTTTTCTAAAAATTTACAGTATGTAAGTCAAATTAGTAGCTTACTACTAAGGTTAAACTTTATAAGCTAATTTAGTAGCTTACGACTAAGGTTTTTCTCAGTATTTACACTTTTAAGTCAACTTAGTAGTTTACTACTAAGGTTTATCAAAAACACTTTATGCTTTGTAAGTCAACTTAGTAGTTTACTACTATGGTTTTCTTAAAATTTACGTTTTGTAAGTGAACTTAGTAGCTTACTATTTAGGTACTTCTCAAAATTATAAATACATCTTCTTGGTGACTTAGCACTAAGTGTTATAAGGTTTGTGTTAATCCTTATGTTTCAATTATTATTGCAGTCCGTTATTAAGAGCAACCCTCTCGAAGCACCTTCTCTTGTTGTGTCGATTATTGAGGTAGATACAGATGTTCCAGTTTGTGCTCATTCGTCTTCCTACGCTGACCAAGGTTCTATTGCCAAAGTTTAAATCGGGGAGAGTGAATATGGATTTGAGCCTCCTCTACTAAACATGTCTCCAACCTAGTATTGTCAACAGGTTCTTAAAAGTAGAACCATCATTCCACGATGATTTTAGTATGTGCTTAATTAGCTTTTTGACCTCTCACCCTGAGACTTATATTGTTGACTGCGTGAGACCTCACAACTTGCTGATGTTTTATCACCTCCAAGAGATTACAATCGTTATTTATAAGATTGAGAATATTTCACCATATACCTTGGATAGATCTTTGCTAACTTACTTCATTAAAAACCTCAATACTTTGGGGAAGGATGGATATGATTTTTCTTGATTGTTCAATAAGTTAATGGGTCTAAAAAACCCTTAGCTAGTAGTTTGCCATTCTAGATACCTCAAAGTTGTGGAGGATTTAAAGGTTGAGGAAGGCAAACTAAAACAACTCATCCCTCAACTTGAGAGGTGTGATCAAATGGTGTCTGTAGCAGGAGAGGCTTTAGCTAATTCTAAGAGAGAATTGAAATTGTGCTCAAACGGAAGGTTGAGGTTGAAGTGAATATCTCTATTATGTTTGAGCATCAACGAAAGATTGTTCAAGATATAGCTACCTCAGTTGGGGAGGATTTCTTCACTGCTTCCAACTTAGGATTTTATTTTTTGGACGAGTTAACTAATTTGTATCTCCAGGTAGTAGTCCCCTTTTGAAATGTAATTATCTCTAAAGTGAAATACAAAAGAGGCATTTGGTTTTGAATTTAATGTTTACACTTTATTTCTTGCTTCAATACTTAGCTTATATATATTACAAATTGGTGTGTTTCTTTGCAATTTTTCAAGTAGTTTTCTTTCTTTAAACATGATAAATTTTCAACCATTTATTATTCACCTTGAAAGGCCGATCGTCTTCAATTTTTGAAATTAGATAATAACTTGAATTATGTGCTTTTCTAACCACATATGGTCCCTTCTAATTTGCTACAAACTTGGACAAGGGAAGTCTTTAATGTGATTAACAGTCGTCTTCAACACCAGATTTCCTTCTACAAACTTTATTGGTTTCACGAGGTTCTCATAATCTTTGGATAGATATTTTGTGTGAATTTGAAAGTGTTTCCTCACATTGTCCATGTGATCATCCAGTGCCTCTAGAGATAGTACTTCTAACTTTACTGGAAGAACTTATTCAGCTCCATAAAACAAATAGAAAGGTGTGTAACCTATTGGATTCCTCTTGGTTTTTTGATATGCCTAAAGCACCATAGGCATCTTGTCATCCCATGCTCCAGGAAAATGCTCCATTATTTTGGCTAAAATGTTGACCAAAGTTTTATTTGTAGCTTCTGCTTGACCATTGCCTCTGGGATAAGCTACCGTTGAAGTATGGTGAATAATGGAGTATTTGTTAGTCAATATTATAATCTCTTTATTGATGATTGGAGTTTTATTATATGAAAGAATGACCTTAGGAATGCCAAAATGATAAATGATGTATTCTCTAATGAATTATGCCACCACTCCTATTATTGACCGTTTAAAGGTATTTCTTCTCCCCATTTTCCAAAGCACTCAGTTTTCCTAAGAACATTATTTTTCCCCTAAATGGAGGTTTAGTTGTCCCCACGAGGTCAAATGCACAGGTATGTAAAGGATAAGGTGTTGTCAATGAGTGAAAATTGACCGATGGAGTATAAATTAAATTTACATGTAGTTGGCAAGCCTTTCACTTTCGAACAAACTCACTTGAATCTTTCTCCATTGTTGGCCAAAATACCCAATGTCATAAGTTTATTATATAATTTGGCTCCTCGAATATGAGTTGTATTGTGACCTTGTTTGAGAACCTCTTATGCTTCCTCTATTGTGATGGATCGTAAGGGCCTACTAAAACCCCCCCTCTAGTAAAGCTTTTCCTCGAGCAAGTAAAACCTTTGGTTTCTTCGTCTAAATGTAATGGCATCTTCTTTCTCTATTGGTATGACTATATTTAGAATAAAATTAATATAGGTTTGCCTCCAGTCTATCTAATCTTCTAGGAAATTACACTCAACTGGTTGAAAGAAGGTGTAACACCCCGTAATCTTATTGAGTTGTATAATTGGGAATTATTGGGATTAATTAAATTATATTTGGAAATTAATTCGGTAAAATAAATATTAATTAACGAGATAAGGATCAACATTTATTTATATTGAATATTACTTAGTGAATGAGTAATAATAATGATAAGGAAATATTTAAAAAATTCGTGAGTGAAAAATACGGTGATTACGATAAATTTAATCGGAACGCACGTGTCAGTTCTATTGGAACTTAATTTGGAAAATAAAATATAATTTTACTTTTGATATTCCATATGATAAATTTGTGTGCGCCAGTGTGTCAGTAAGGGTCAAGATAATCAGAAAAGTCTACCCGGGGGCTTAATTTGGGTCCCGGGACACTTTTAGGCCAAACCGGCATCCCGAAGGGGTATTTTGGTCTTTTGAAATTTAGGAAAAAATAAGCCCACGAAAATTAAAAGATTATATCTGATGAAGCGTAAAGGAAACTAGGGTTATCAATCACAAAACCAAAGGGAGAGTCACAGGAGGAAGAAGGAGAGTCATTCGTATGGTTCTAAGGCCAAGAACCACCTTCATGCACCACTACCACCACCGGATTGTAGATCGGGGATAGGAAAACACAAAACCACCATCAGTTATGTGCAAATCAGGCCTACATACAGAGACAAGTGTTTAATCTTGCTAAACTATGATTTAATATATCATATATGTTAGAATAAGGTGATAATCTTAAGAAATTCATGACATTTGGCTTTAAAAATTTGAGATATAAATCATGTTCTTGGGTAGGATTGGTGTTATACTTGATTCCTTACACATTTAGGACAAAATTGAGGAAAAATAGCCCGAAATTGAGAAGAAATCTGGAATTATGTTCGGGATTGTTGAACATGAATAAGAAACTAGGGTTTTTATAAATTTCTCTTGATTAAATTTTATTTGGAGTTGTAATTTAAAGATTTTGTGATTCTTATACATTAAAAATCATTGATACATGATACTATATTGTTAGAAACCTTTGGTTGGGAGTTTGGTATAGTGTAATGTTTGTTTGAAGGCTTAATAATGGTGGTTTCCCATAACAGTATAAGGAAGAAGATGACAACTGCTACGGCGAATCGGTTCGGCTCCTTGGCCGAATTGATTCAAAAAATGAATCAATTCAGACCACGATCGAATCGATTCGGTTTACCAGAATTGCATAGTATTTCCCCTCTTTACATAGAACTCATGGAAAATGTTTGGGATGACCCTTGAATTAAATGTAAGATTTCATTAAGAGATATTCTAATTACCAGTAGGCTATTTTGGGTTTGAGGTGGATATCATGAGGAGGGTTTAAGACTAATAATGAATTTAGCTTAACGGGTAATAAAAGCTTATTGGGATATTGATTTCTTATAATGGAATATTATGGAATGTAGGACTAGGACCAGTAGGCCTTGAGTGACATTACCTACTGAATTTACTTAAGGGACACTTGGCAACCGTTTGAGTATTGAGAAACACTCGAGAATTTACCATGAGAAGTATCACGTTACGTAGAATATTTGAGAGACACTATATTATGTACGGGCATATGATATAGGTTATGTTCATACCTAAGATGAAATTATATTTATATATATATGGGTGGTGTGTATACCTATTATTTGATTTGTATGTGTAATCATACCTAGGTTACTTGCTATCAAGGGAGGTTTCGCGTCGTAGTCAGTCTTATTCTGATGAGTCCATTCGGGGGGATATTGACTTATACCTCAGGACATAGACCTTAAGGATTGAGCACCACTTGTATGAATGAGGGTGTGACCGGTCATTTGGGTACGTTAGGTATGAGCGTATCCCAAAGGCTTAGAGCAATGTTCGCCTCCAATATTGTGTGATTTGATTTACGGTTCAAGGGAGATTATCCGAGCCTATGTCCTTAATTAGAACGTGATGTATCGGACTATTAAGGTATTAGTAATTAATTTGAACTTTGACAGTGATGCTAAGAATGACACCATTAATGATTGTTGTTTAATTTAATAATGGACTGATCACCTAGAATTAGAATAGTCGGGGTGTCACAGAAGGTTTGACACTTAGAACAATCTCATTGCTCTACTGTTGCATCTTGCTTTATCATAGGCCAATAATACCCCTCCCTTTATATTATTTTATAGAGAGAAATCATAGTGATCTCACAATGTTTCTCATCGAGCTAAGGCATCTGGATAACCAATCGCCCAGATTTTTATAACATAGGCCTCATTAGATAAGGAAGAATTATTCTAGTTCGGTGAGCTTTATCGAACCATTTCTTGTTATTAGCTGCTACCTTATTTCTCCTATTTAATCCGAAGCATCATCTGTGGGAAAAAGCTAGAGTAAAAAAGATAGATAAGTTCTTTGATGGATCACCATAATGGTTGGATCTCCTTTTATGGCTATCTTTTGTGTAATTGTGGCATAAACATCAGCATTTATGTTCATCATTCTTAGATGTTAAACTACTTTGAATTTAAAAACTGATTGATCAACCTTTGTATAATTGTTCGATAGGGAGCTAAATTTAGGTTCTTTAATGCGTATTCACTATTCACGTGTTTAACCACTAATTTAGAATATCTCTTAATGCAAAGTGACCTAATGCCCCTTGAAAGGCTTTAAGAAACCCTAGAATTAAAGATTCATATTTTGCTTTATTATTTAAACAAGGAAAATCTAATTTAAAGTATAAAGAGATCTCTAATTTTACTCTAGTTAAAATTACCACAACTTTTCCCTTATCATTGGTCGATGACCCACCAAACTCTGTGGACCATCCCTCCAAGTCTGTTTCACAAACATTAGCTTCTAAATAATCGCCAGGTAAATCTTCATGAGGAGGTTCAAATAAACCTGAAGGAAAAATAGCCAACAGGTCTATAAAGGCTTGTCTTTTGATTGCACGAGGAACCATGCACTTCAGATCATACTCTGATAGAATAAGGAACAATCTTGATTTTCTCCCCATTAAAATTGTTCGTGCGAGTAAAAGCTTAATTGGGTACATTTTGTCACTATTTTAATAGGGAAAGACAACTTATAATGCCCAAGTTTTTTAGCCATAAATTCTAAATGAAAACAACGTCTCTCATGCTTGTATATCTTGCCTCTGGGCCATGAATGATCCTACTCAGATAGTAGACATGCCTCTCTTGTCCATTAACATCATGTCCTAGCAAAGCACCGCTGGACCTTGTAGTAGAGGTTAGATAAAGTATCCAAAGCTCTCTCGCCTTAAGTGGAATCCTCATTTGAGGAAAAGTGTGCAATTTCTTAAGCTTGTCAAAAGCTTTTTGGTGTGGTTCCTCCCATTTGAACTTCATGGTGTTTCATAAAACTCCATCAATGGATGGGTAATCTCAGATAAACATGGGAAAAATCTCCTCAAGTAGAAAATCTTTCCTAGGAAACTCTTCAACTCTTTCTGTGTCTTTGGAGGAGGCATATCCATGGTTTTTCCATGCTCTAGTCCCTAAACCCCAAGAATTTTCCACTAGTTACCCCAAAGTCACACTTGAGTGGATTCATCTTTAGCTTATACTTTCTACACCTAATGAAAACTCTTCTTAAATCATCCAGATGAGCATCCCCATTCTCTGAATTGATGAATTAATCATCCTTATAAAATTCCATAATGTTATAGAAAAAGTCATAAAAACTAGCCATCATTGTCCTCTTATAACTTGACCCCACATTTTTTTAGACCAAAAAGCATTACATTGTATATGAAGTTTTCTAAAAGAGTTCTAAAAGTTATTTTCTCCACTTTCGTTGGATTTATTTTGATCAGGTTATTGCCTACATAGTTATCCATAAAGCTATATATATCTCATTACTAACCGTTGAATCAATCAAAGTCATCAATTAAAGGTAGAGGGAACTCATCTTTGGGACAAGCTCTATTAAGGTCCCTAAAGTCAACACAAATTTGAATTTGTGTTTTATCTTTCTTCCCTACGGGCACAATGTTAAAAATCCAAATTGGATATTAAATTGGCTTAATATACCCAGCTTCCAGCAACTATTCAACCTCAGCTTTGATTTTAAGGTCCGGTTTAGGCTTGTATGTTCTAGTTAACTGCTTGATCAGGATTGTTGAAGGTAAGAAATTCAACTTGTGGAAACTCACTTATTGATCCGACCTAGACATTTTGGTGTATTTCCATGCAAAAATATCTTGGAATTATTGAATGATTTCGATTATCTCCAGCTTATTCATGTCTTCCAGGTCTTTTGAAATGAATGTTAGCCTTGGCTTATCGCCATCCTCAATAGATTCCATCTTCTTCATCTCTTGGAATTGTGGGTTTTGATGATTTGCATGCACTCGAATTAATCTTCCACCTCTTCCATATATTCTTGAATTTTTAAATTATCTATGACAAGACATTTTCCTTGATTACCAATAAAAAAATGTTCATACTTGGGGTCATCTTCCTCAGGGTCTTTAGTTGCCCGCTCACACCTTCAAAGGCAATATACCATGCTTCCATCATTTAGTACCACCTCTTTTCTTTGAAGCTGGTGGTGATTTTTTTTCTTATAGTTTTCCAGTTGCTCCATCGTCGGTCTATTATCTTTGCTCAGTGCATTATGCCCCTACCTCCTATTCTACTGGATCTATCCTTGGACTCATTCTATATTTAAATTATTAAGAGATAGGATGAGGTTTGGGATTAACCTACCCTTCTTCTCTAACTTCCATGGCTTGTTCAAATTCTTCCTCTTGCACTTTTAGAGGTCCCAATCTATTTTTTATAAAGGCTACTCGCACCCCCTCAATACGCCTTGTGAGGATACATGTATCCTCATATAACCAAATGTGCCTCTTCTTTTACAAAAAGATCATGAGTCGAATTACTTCTCCGTCTATCTATTAGTGAACCATCTCTCTTGGGATTGTCAAAGATGTTCCATTAGAAATATTCTTGTTATTGCTTCAACTCATATTCTTTAAAAAGTGGATCCCACTCTAATAGCTCTGAATAAATTAAATACGTGCATTAAGATACTAAGGCTTCTTATTCCATAACAATGAAAGCACTTTTTTATTTTTGGTGGCTCGTATCACAATCTCCATTCCTTTGATGTTGGCCTTTGTATATTAATGGTATGTTAAAATAACCAAACCATGGTTGTGCATCCAAACTCTCCCAATTACCATATGATATGAGGTAGTTGACTCAATCACGGGGAATTTAATGTGTGATGTGAGATTACCTGTTGTTATTCTAACGTTCACGTAGCCAATGGACATTGAAGTTTTGTTATTATAACCCGAGATTGAAAGTGGTATTGCAACCAATCTTGTCTTTGAGATATTAGCCACATAAAATGAGTTGATAGGCATAATGTTCATCGAAGAACCTCCATCCATCAAAGTTCTAGAGAATCTTGTTCCATTGATGCTTATTGTCACGTACAAAGGTCTATTATGAGGGAACCTTATTTATCAATTTAAGAAAGTTATCTCAGGCATAAACTTTCTAATTAACCTGGCCACAGGTCCCTTCCACTTCAGGGATGGAACGACATTCTTCTTTGCGATCTCTAAAACATCCTAAGTTATTTCCAACCCGCTTTCTGGAGGCATCCCAACCTGATTGAAGAAACACAAAAAAATTGGTAATTTTGATTTTTTTGGTAGTATACCATGAGGTGTCCGGGACAGCTTACGCTCACCTCGACTAATCTCCATTCGCGGTTCGTGGCTTCCGCTAGCCAAGCATTATTTTGACAGTGGCAGGAATCGAACTCGGGACCAAACCCAATGCACCTCCAAGACTGTCCCAGTGGAAACCTTATACCACTGGGCCAAGAGGCTTGGTTCCTCTGTCTGATTAGCTTGATATTCTAGACTTAGATGTATCTCATATTATTCCTCTGTCTGATTAGATTACTAGCTATCTTTAAGACTTGGTGCACTATAAGCAAGAAGAACATTATCCATTCTTTGAAAATAACTATCATAAATATCTTGGAAACTTTCTCGTCCTCTCGTTCTACTTTCATCTTACTCATCAAATTCAATAACCGTGTGTGCTCTATAAGCTGGCAATGAGTTGTTGTTAACATTGTGTTGAGGGATCTGCAGAGTTCTTGACAGTAAATGTTTATTGATGATCTTCCTGAAGGTGAAGCATGAAGCCATGGGATGACTAATATGCTAATGGATCTGGTTGTAGTTTGGATAATCTTGAATGTATGTCACTCGAGAAAAAGGTGGATCATTTATGGGTGGAAAAACTAATCCATCATCCACCATTGTATTGTAACAACTTATTTCTTTTTCAACACTACAAGGCAATGGGGGTGGGTCCTCACGATCAAACTTCATCTTATTATTTTTCTTCTTGTCATTCTTACTTGCTTCTCCACCTCCATATGCATAGTTAACTCATGGAAGTCCCCTCTATCTACTTGGTTAGCTAGATAATTCCATGGCACATTGGTCATAATTGGCATAGGTCTAATAACCAATGCAATATTTTGAGTTGCTCTCGTAAGGGATTTAAATATGAATTCTCTAGTTTCATTTTTCATATGACAACTAAAATTCGGTAACAAACATTTCGACAAAAAATTGAAGGAGCTTCCCCTCTGTAGCAGCTTCTCATACGTCTAAAGATATTTCTTTAAACCTCTTGATGTAGCCATCAACTCCTTACCTGGCCTTTGTTTCTCATGAATAAGCTGGGACAGAGTAAACTCGTCATCTGCCATGAACAACTTCTAGATAAATTATACGTGCATATATTCCCACGTAACCACACTCCTTGGTGCAAAGTAAGAGTACTATGTGTGAGCTTTGTCAGTGAGGGATTTTGAAAACTCCCTTAATGCATCTTTTTATTATTAGAATGAGCACATAAATGATCCATAAATATCTTCAAATGTTTTTTTAGGTTGCCTTATTTTCCATTAAACTTCTCAAAGATAGGAGGAATATACCCCTCAGGATAAGGTTAATCGTTGTACTCTTCAGGATAAGGAGTATAAAAATCATCATAAATAGAGGTTATCGTACTAAATATTTATGAAGATGATGCCAACATCTTCGTCGTCTCCTTTTTATCTTCTTTAATGGTTAAAGAAGGGGGAAAATTATTTCCACCATTTTAGTATGTGGTGGAGTGACCAGGGGTAGAGGAGTAATGACACCTAGAGCTTTAACAGTTTTCATTATAGAATGCTTAACCATCGTTGTAAGAGTATGCTAGGAGGCAGAACGTAAATTCCCATTAAAGGCTCGGCCAATGGTGCAACTAGTGCAATAAAATAATTGGGATCCTTCGAAGAACCAAACATTATAATTATTTGTTGGATTTGAAGGAACTCCATAAACTTGGACATAAAGTTGGTCATATGATTTATCTTCAAAACAAATCTCATGGTAGCTTGGACTCTAGTAACATTCCTCGTAGCAACAACTACTTAAGGGATCTTCATAACAAACTTGACAATAACTTGATCCTGTTCTTGTTGAGTATCATTCCATGCAAGAGTACGATTTATTTTCTCATTAACCATTTCTAAAAGAATATTGCCCCAGCAGATTCGCTAAATGTAAGAGAGCACTTATCTTTAGGTCATAAGAGGGCGTAGTAATTTATCTTGTCACTTAGGTGTTTGTAGTAAAACTGCGGCGTAATTCTTATAGATGGTAATGTGAAAGTATGCTTTGCAAGAGTGATAATCAACATGTTCAATAATGTAGAGAAAATATACTGAGGGGAGGGCATCAATTGAAAAGAACACAGTAACAAACGTGGTTCATCCAACTTGGGCTACATCCATAGGAGCTAGAGTCGTAAGTAATAATAAATGTCTTGAAAGTGCTCAAATATCTATCAAACTCTCAATCTCCTTAGGAGTTTAAAGTGTTTAGAACTCTCTTTGTGTATAATCTTCTCTATTGATTTAAAATTTCATCCTTATTTAATAGGAAGAATTAAAATATATAGTATGTCTTCCCTTCGTGTGACCTCGAGCCCCTGTTCCCTATCTTGGGATGCCTCTGCTAGTAAACCACACCCGCACATCTAGTGGGGACAAAACGGTTAAGCATATCATAAAGTAATCTCAAAGTATGGGAGAAGTATGATTATAATAAAGAATATTGATCTTATTTCCCGATACATTATAAAAATTCTACCAACATGGGATCATGTACGGAAATAAATATTCCTTTATGTCAGATAGTTCTTTCAGCACTGGAAAAATTTTACGGGTCAGGATCATCATTGATCGTACAAGCTTGTGGTTGGTCAGAGTATTCTCTTTCGAGCGAGATTGTTTTGCACTGTACTTGATTGTGTGGAGCTATTTTGACCTTTGTGTTGTCGTGTGTAGTTTCTTCAGTGATCCTAACTCCGAGACTTTTAAGTTCTGCTCTTGAGCTTCCTCGATTTATTGAGCATTCTAATGTACCTCCTTTATGTGATACCAACTGAACTCATTTCTTACCTTCTTGAAGTACCTTATCTCCAAGTGAGGAATTTTATAAATAATCCCCTCATTCAGTGTTAAAATAATTGTAGTTCATTAGAATATGAACTTAATCCATGAAAATATCATTTTAATCGTATATTAACCCAATTCAGTAATTAGATTAATTGCATGGTTAAGCCTTAATTATGTATTGATGAATTGGTGTAGTTTTAATGTTAAATCCTTTAATTGAACCAAAATATCATGTAATATGATTGTAATAACTTTATATCCTAACTATAGTGATGATTATATGTAAAGCCCCTCATCTTTCTTTAGTTATTGAATCGAATGGGTGAAGAAATTTGATAAACTTTGTTTAAACCATGAACTTAGGGTTCAAATTGTATAATATGAAATTAAAGAATTAATTGTATATTTAATCATTTAAAACTCGCTACTATACATTAGTAACGTTTTTATACATGTTATATTTGAAGGATAATGGGTATTTTGATATTTAGAGGATTTAAACTTCGGTTTTGAATTGGAATGATGGTTTCTGCTCAAGGAGGAAGATGAGCTATGCACCAACCTCATTCGAATGACATTTTCATTCGAAAGAAAAGGGCTTCTTATTCGAATAATAAGGGTTCTTGGTTCGAATGACTTTGCGGGTGACAGGGTTTGTATCAGAGCATTCTAGGTTTTCCTATGGTCTTAAGTGCGTTCATCGCTTTTTTGCGTTTTGTTCTTTCATACTTCAGAGGTAAACTATTTAGTATTTTGTATTCGTATGTTGAACGTTACTAATATGCTTTGTTTGTCATCCTTCAGATGGTGATAGGTTTTTTTTTTTAATTTTTTGATTTTTTCGAATTTCGATTCAATTTTTTTCCGATTTTGGAAAGATTTTTTTATTGCCGATTTCTGATTTTCCGATTTCCGATTTTTTCGAAAAAAATCAAATCCAAAATCGAAATTTTTTTATATTCCGAATTTACGATTTTTGCCGATCCGAATTTTCGAAATTTGTTTCAGTCTGAATTTCCGAATTATTTTTTAAAATATTATCCGAACTATTTTTCGATTGTTTTTTCGAAATATTTCCCGAAGTATTTTTCAATTTTGCCACGAAAAATTTTCCGAACTATTTTCCGCAGTATTTTCCAATTTATGTTTGTGGAAAATTGCCGAAAATTCTGATTTTGCCAAAAATTCCGAATTTGGAAAAAAAAAAACATTTCCAAAAAAATCGGATTCGGCACGCCAATTTTTTAGCCGATTTTTTCAGAAATTTTTTCGAAACATGCTTTTCCGATCCGGCCGAAACACAACCCTAGATGGTGAACTAACAGAGAGGAGCTTGTCACTACTGAGTCAGAGGCATCACAATACCAGCAACAATTGTAAGGGATAATTTCCAATCGACTTAAATTGTAAGGGAACAAAATATTTGAGTCATGGGTTAGGCTTTGTATTATCGATCTCGTAATCCTAGGACACGTTTAATGAAGACATAGCAGGCAAGCTTCAAAATGGATATACATCGTGCCAAGTTTGTCTTCACGTTTATCGAGGATCTCGTAAGGTATAAATGCATTTTGAATATAGTCCTGGGATATATTTTTTGGGTGTTTGTTTCTGAGAAAAAAAAATTAGGACTATTTTAAAATTATTTTTAAAGATTTTCTTTTATTTTAAGGTAGTTAGAATGAAGTTGTTACATCGTTAGAACAAGTCCCTGATCTCGTTAGAATGAAGAAGTAATCTCATTGGAATGAATCCATAAGCATCATTAGAGCGTGCATTTAATGAACATCAAACAAGGATTTTCTGTCAATATAAGGAATCTCGTTAGAAGCTCATTGGAAGTACATTTGAATGAGAAATCCATCTCATTCGAAGGAGCTTAGTTCTCATTAGAATTAAATTGGATTTTTGTCCGAACGAACTATTTATTTTTATTCGAACGAGTTCGTCGTTGTTGAAAGAGTTAGAGAACATAAAGAAGAATACAACCAAATCTGTCCAATCTTCTAGGCAAACCATAATTGCTCGGCCAACCATAGATGAAGAAAGAACTAAGAAGATATTAGCCGACCAAGCTGCTTTACTCCAAGAAAATGATAAGGCTATCAGGAAACTCCAAGACTGTGTGGACCGACTAACTTTCCACTTCCATAAGTAACCCGGGGTTATTTGGATGGATGATTACGATGAAGCCTTAATTTACTTGGATAGACACATGGAGCAGGCGAGGTCGAACGGGTAAAAATGGGGTTAGTTGAACTTGCTTGGATTGCTGAAGATACCTGAGGGTAATGAATTATGGCATTGACATGATCCACGCATGTTGGATTATCCTCATCCACCTTTCAAAATTGATGTTAATTAGATTCCACTTGATGCCATTCCTCAGAGTTTAATAAAAAATATATATTGGGGATTACGTCCTTGAAGGAAAAGAGGAATATGTTCGTTCTCAGCACCCACTGGATTAGCCGAGCAGCAGTAGACGTACCAGAATGGGGATTTTAGATCTACTACTCTGTCGGGTTCCCTTGATGAACCTCCTACTGGGATGAGCAAAGCTGAAGAAAAACGCCTAGTAGGATAAGATTGTACTTATTGCTTTCTGGATCTTTACTTCGCAACACACAATTGTTGGAATGAAATGAAGTTATTTTATGGCTTTGATCCCTTATCATCTTTATTTAAGCTTGTGATTAGTATTAGTCGTAATGTCGACTAGGTAATCTGCCTAATGATTATTTAATTAGCTTACCGACTAAGTAACCTGCTTAAATGATAAATGCTTTATTCGTGGTTGATTCTATTTGTAATGCCTTAGATTCGACTAGTGAACTTAAATAAAACTAAAAATAGTTTTGTTAAACTAAGTTTTTGCATTAGTTATCAGTGGCAACCAAGTGTATTAGGAATGTATAGAGATTCTTGTGTTTAATTTAGTTGGGTAAAATCTCTTGTGTTTAGTTTTAAGTTATACAGGAAGTTTTACACACTTATTATTATTGATTTGTCGAAGACGAAATCATACGTGAAGTTTACGAATATTCGTTAACTTTTCTGAAGTTGGAAAAGTTTGAATCATAAATGAAATTTTCTGAAGTTAGAAAAGTTTGAGTTAAAAATGAACTTTTTTGAAGTTGGAAAAGTTTGAATTAAAAAAGAACTATTCTGAAGTTGGAAAAGTTTGAACTAAAAATTAGAAAGTCACTCTGGTGGTAGCACCATGCTCCGAAAAAACATAAAAATGAAGCATAAGTAGTAGAAAATTTCAATTACAATAAATTGAATAATCGGTTACATTAAGGAAAAATTGCTGATAATATTTGCGAAGGTGATCTGCATTCTAGGGATTTTTAAATTCTTCTCCTTCCAATGTTTCCAAGCGTTATGTTTCTTGTCAGATAACTGTCAAGATACGTAATGGGTCGTGCCAATTTATCTCTAACTTGTTGCTCTTCTGGATTACCTTCTTAAGTACCAGATCTCCCCCTTTTAAGTTGGTCGGCTTGACCTTCCGGTTGTAGAACCTTGAAGTCCTTTGTTGATAAACAACCATCTGAATCGTAACATCTTCCCTGACTTCCTCAACCATGTCTAGATCTATTCGCCTCATGAGATCCCTTTTGGGTTAATCAAAATTCATCACTTTGTGAGTTGACAAACATATTTCAGCTAGTACCACTGCCTCGGTGCCAAAAGCGAGAATGTAAGGATTCTCACCTATTGTTGTTCATGGTGTAGTCCTATAAGCCTAAGGGACACTGTGCAGTTCATTCATCTAATTGACTTTAGCATCATCCAACCTTTTCTTCAATACGTCGAGCAGAGTCTTATTAGTAATTTTTATCTGATCGTTACATTGTGGATGTCCACGTGCTGAATGAAGCTTTTAAATTCCAGGTAGGATGCAGTATCCCTCAAACTCATCATTATCAAACTGGGTACCATGATCGGTGATGAAAGCATAAGGCATACCATAATGGCATATGATTTGATTCTATATAATTTGGAAAGCCCCCGGATAAGGCATATCCACTAAAGGCTCAGCTTCCACCCATTTGGTGAAGTAATCCACTACTACAATAAAATACTTGAACCTTCCTTTGGTGGTCAATAATGGTCCGACCAAGTCTATTCCCCAAATCGTAAACGACCAGGGAGAGGTGATGGGAGTGAGGGTATTCCCCGGCCTTCTATGAATAGTGGTAAATTTTTGGCACTTATCACACTTTTTAGGGAAAGAAACACAATCTGCCTTTATCATCGACTAGTAGTAGCCCTGTATGGCTATTATTTATGTTAACGAATAGCTGGTTGAATGAGATCCACATGAGCCTTCATACACTTCTTTGATCAAATCATTTACTTTGGCTGGATGAACACAATGAATCAAGGAGACAATGTATCCTATTCTATACATAACACCCTTCTCTAAAACATAAGTGGTTGCTTTGTATCTCATTTTCTTAGCTTCTTTTTGGTCGGATGGTAACAAGCCTTTTTAAATGTAATATTTGATTGGATCCATCCAAGAAGGGCCTCATTTTATATAAATTATACTGACGTCTTCCACATCAATACTTCTACGAGTGAGAATTTTTACTGAAATATTTCGTCTGAGCTCTATCTAAGTTGCCGAGGTTAGCTGAGCAAGGGCATCTTCTTGGGCATTCTCCACCCTTGGAATTCGAACCACCCCGATTGTAGGAAATAAGGAGATAATCTTCGTAGCCTTGTTCAAATACCTTACCATTGCTTTTCCTTTAACCCCATATATCTGAAGCATTTAATTGATAATGAATTGAGAATCACTGTGCGCTATCACTTGCTCGGCACCTAGTGATGAAGCTAGCTTCAACCCTGTAATTAATGCCTCATATTCATCTTCATTATAAGCTTGAAATTGAAATTTCAAATCATATTCCACATCTAAATCATCTGGAGTGTTTATGAGAAGTCCAGCTCCACTACCAAAAGTGCGTGAAGATCTGTCTATAAATATTTTTAAGACTGGAATGTCATTGGTGAAGTCTTCTTCTGACAGCACTCCATATCTGAATATCTTCTTGCTTTTTTCATCCATTCGTTGAGCCAATTCTTGAGCAACCCATGCTTTTGGTTGGTCGGTGATAATCTCGATTTGCTTTTGAGCTAAGCTCTCTTATGAAGAAGTATGCTCGACAGGTAAACTTGGATTATTCTCTGCATATGTGAACTCTGAAATGAAGTTTGCCACCACTTGCCCTTTTAGTGAAGTTCTTAGCTCACAGACAATCTCATATTCCCTAAGCTCAACTGCCCAAGACATCAACCATCCTGACTTTTTAGGCTTGTGCAAAGCTTGTCGTAGAGGTAAGTTAGTATATACCACAATAGTGTGGGCCTAGAATATGGTCTTATTCTTCTATAAGCTTCAATAAATGTTAGTGCCAGCTTCTCTAAGCGTGGATATCTGATTTATGCTCCTAGAAATGCTTTGCTAGTGTAGTACACTGGCTTCAAACTCCTCCCTCTAATCGATTCAAAGCCGAGCTAATAGATAATTCTGAGACAACCAAGTATAAATACAATTTTTCTCCCAAAACTAGTCGGGGAAGAAGTGGTGGAGATCCTAAATATTTATTTAAATACGAAAAAGATTTCTCGCATTCGTCATTCCGCTCAAAAGTCTTTTTAAGAACTTTAAAGAATGGAAGGCATTTATCAATTGCTCGAAACACAAAATGATTTAGAGTTGCCACTATTCCAGTCAGTTTTTGCACATCCTTCTTGCCGGTCGGGGACTGCATCTTCATTAAAGCTTTTATTTTATCGGAATTGACTTTTTTATTCACAATATATCCTAAGAACATTCCTTCTTGTACCCTAAGTATAAATTTAGTCGGGTTGAGCTTTATTTGGTGTTTCTCCAACTGATTAAATGTCTGGGCCAAATTCGCAATATGGTCAGCAGTAGCCTTGCTCTTGGTGAGCATGTCATCCACATATACTTCCATGTTCTTATCAATCTAGTCTGCAAATACTTTATTTACCAGCCTCTGATATGTTGCTCCAGAATCTTTTAGCCCAAAGTTCATAACGTTGTAGCAATATATTCCTTGGTTTGTGATAAAGGGCATGATCTCCTTATCTTTTGGCTTCATTTTAATCTAGTTCTAACCAGAATAAACGTCCATAAATCTAAGGAGCTCATGACCTGCAATTGCATCTACCAACTTATCAATCCTTGACAAGGGAAAATTATCCTTTGGGCATGCTTTGTTAAAGTCGGTGAAGTCTACACACATGTGCCATTTGTTGTTCTTTTTTTTTTACCATCACCACATTGGCCAACCAATTGGGATATTTGACATCTTCTATAAACTTTTCTTTTTATAACTCTTTCACTTCCTCTTGGATTTCCATATTCTTCTCGAATCTAAAAACTTTGTGTTTCTTCTTGATCGACTTAGAGTCCTTATAAATTTTGAGCTCATGGCAGATAAAATTAAGATCAATCCCTGGCATATCCTCATAGCTCCATGCGAATAAATTCTTCCTCTCGCTAAGTAGTTTAATTGATTACTGTTAGAGGGAAGGAGTTAATCTTGGACTAATTTGAGTGGTCCTTTCTGGCTTCTTATCATCAAGCACAATAGTCTATGTTGCTTCCATAACCTATCCCTTTACCCGATCTTCCTCTTCTCGAGGATCCAAAGTGTCAATATGATAAGTAGCATTGAACTTTTGTACTTCCCGTTGGTCGCCTGAGGTATAATAGCATTCTCTAGATTCCATTTGGTTGTCAGTCACTTCACCGACTCCATTATTAGTAGGAAACTTCATGCACTGATGCACAGTAGACGGTACCACTTATAACTGCATCATTCCTAATCTGTCGATAATGATGTTATAAGTTTAAAGGATATTTTTATCTAGTATAAGGAAACGGATTATTTCCTTTTTACTTGTCGACCAATACATCCGGCTTGATTATTCCAAAGGGATACACTTTTTCTCCTGAGAACACTGTGAGAGGCCTATGATAAGGTTCTAGCTTAATGTCTCGTAGCCCTAGGTTGTGGAAACAGTTGTAGAACATAATGTCTGCAGAACTCCCATTTTCGACCAGGATCCTTGCCACTCTATAATGGTGAATTCTGCAAGTGATGACTAATGGATCATCATGAGGATAGAGCACTCCGTTCAAATCATTCTTAGAGAAATTGATCACTAATATGTCCTTGTTAATCTTCCTAGGCATGCCATCTGTGCATTCAAACATGTCAATCTGTCTAGTAGAAGAACAAGCCTTGCCTTCATTCAGATAAGCTTTTCTCTCGATAATATCATCTCCTCCACCAGCGTATCCTCTTGCAATGAAGTGATAGCCAAAGTAAATCATTCCTACCTCCACTTCAGGTTCATCAGGTTTCTTCGGCCGGTCAGGATCATCCTCATATTTATTTGCGTGCCCTTTTTATGTCATATTTTCCTCATCCAGGTGACTTAGATCTTCTTCTGGTATCTCGGTTACCATTCCAATCAACAAATTTGGTTAATTTTCCTCTCTACTTTATTCTTCAGGGTGATATATTTATCAGTAGTGTGCCCATAATCTCTGTGAAAAGCACAATACTTGGTATTTATCTCTCCTGTTGGGAGGTGACTTTAGCTTCCCAGGATAATTTAAATATTTCTTTCCCCTGATTTCCTCCAATATGTGATGGACACCCTTAGTGAGAGGAGTATATTCATCATACTTCTTGTTAACCTTCTTGTCTTTTTGATCTTTTTTATCGGATTCTTCTGACTTTCGATTTTTACCTCCAGAATTTCCTTAGCGTCCATAGCTTCCTTGGTGTTCATAATCTTCCCAACCTTAGCCATTAGCTCTTTCATAGTCTTGGGAGGATTCTTTGCAGAGAATAGTATAGATTATTGGTGAGTAATCCACTCATAAGTTCTACAATGTTTTTTTTTCTCTTCGTAATCTACCACTTATAGTTTTTTATTATTTAAGCGTGTGATGTACTCTCAAATACTTTCTCCAGGTTTTTGAGGCATGATAAAGATATGAGTAACAATATTGATCGGCTTAGCCCCAAAGTAGAAGTTATCAATAAATAGTTCGACCAACTAATGAAAACTAGAAATTTTACCTCTGGGAAGATTATTGTACCATATCTGGGCTGGACATGTGATTGAACTAGAGAAAGCCCTGCACCTCATCTCGCTGGGAATAGAATAGATATCAGCAGCAACTTAATATTGCTCAATATGGAGTATTGGATCAGTCTTCCCATCATACCATGGAGTAATAACTGGTGGCTTGAATTTGGAAGGCGTGGGATAATCCACAATATCCTGGAAAAAAGGTGACCCCTTAGCAAAATGTGACACCCCGTATAATTAAATACCGGGAGATCACTCCTTTATTAAATTAAAATCAAGGTGAACAGTTGATTCATTCTTAGCATCACTGTCGTCAAAATAAAATTTCCAATTTAAACACCCTAAATAATTAAGCTAAGTGTCAAAACCATTTTAGATATTACTTTCCAAATTTTATTCAAAACCAATATTTTAAAACTTTACATAATTCATAATTTAAGAATCATCCAACAAATATACTAGAATAGACAATCCAATTAATTAAACATCCAACTGAGAAAAATACCAATATTAGAACTTAAAGGAAAACATCCTGACAGTAATAAAACCCAAAGTGCAAATACTGGAAATAAAAAAAATCACAATGTCTAATAAAACCACTGAATAATGGGAAAGGGCGACACATGCCCAACTGATAAAATAAATGTTAGGAGTGGAATCAAGAAATGAGGTCGTCTAAGCAAGAGGCCTTCAACTCCCACCTAAGCTGCAGTGCGTTCCTTACAAAGGATCCTATGCAAGACGCCCCTGTGGCTGGGCACCTGTAATATATACATATATATACAAGAGAGAAAAGAAAATAGAAACGGGTCAGAGCCAGATTGTAAAAACGATTTAAAATTTGTTTAGCAAGTATTTAAAATGTTTACTGGCCAATGCAACAAAATATTAGTGCGACACTCCCTTGATAATTTCTCACCTCTCTCCTAATGTGCACGCTTATCGTATTAACCTTCCCAACGGTTTAACTTATTTTATCTTATGTCGCTCGTAAGATTTTTAATCTGACAAATTCAACTGTTTAAGGGGTTCATTTCATTTAACTACATAGTTCTCATTTAACCTTATTTACTAATAAAGTTTCTCCGCAATATATTATACTTTTCAAACACTTATTCCCAAGTTGAAATAATTATTCATATCTTGATTATCATAAACACAGTAGGTAGTTCCCAAGTTCCAGGATTCAATATATATATTAAATACTCATATAATATATATATATTCTAACGGCACCCCACATAATAATTATGGTGCGGGCATACTCTGCTATCCAGTCCCCGTATCACTCGTACTAAGGGAAATACAAGTTCGGAATCCCTCTAGAACTGCATTAATACAAACGCAAACAACATTGAGGCGAAGCATAGATTCCAAGTCTCTAAGAGGTCAGTACATGCCCTCACGTCTCTTAGGACCGTCTGAACTATCGATTCAATAGCCTGTACCGAAGGATTTCTATCTTCTAGGGTACGAGTCAATATCCCCCATAAAGATCCCATCGAGATAAGACTGTCCCAGCGCGGTAACCTCAGGGGTAGCAAGTAGCGCGGGCATGGTTTTCTCACGTATATAGTATATGCATAAACACAGTCATATAAATATACTATTATTACCACATCAAATTTAGGTACATCTCATAACCTATAATTATGATATTTATCCTTATTTCTCGTTATATAGTTATCACGTATAACGGTTCGTCTCTTACTTTAATTTGTGGAATTATCCCAGCTTATTAAGTGACACTCGTGGATTCCTATCCTCCCAAGTGAAATTTCAGTAGGTACTCATTTATTTACCAACGTAACTACCTTACTCGTCTCACCATTTTTATCCTAGTTCCATTGTCCTTATATGTAAACATCCCCGAAAATGTAAATCTCGTCTTATATTAAAGATTCCATGTTATCAATAAGTCCTACTGGTCTTCTTTATCTCCCAAAATATTTTAATAAGGATGTCCAAGGATTATTACACCTTTAAATTAAATTCAACTATTTAGAAGGGGAATTATGAATCTGCCAGGAGGGGTCGATCGGTCGATGGCAAGGGCTCGATCGATCGATGCGTCGATCGATCGACACTTCTGGTTCGATCGATCGATCAAACAGGTATGGGGAATTCTGCAGATTAATAGTTACGGGTTCTATCATCCAACATCATCCAAATCCGGATTTTTAACACCCAAACTCCCAGAAATTTGTACTGCAAACATTATAAACCCAAACTAACAATCTTCTACGTAAAGCATGTGAATTTTCATCAATAACCATGGATTAAAGGGCCAAAACTTATATAAATCTCATGAACCCTAGAAATTTCTTTAATTTTGTTCTAATCAACCTTTTTCCAGAATTTCTACTTCTAATTCATTATAAATCCGTGGTTCAACCTCTACATATGAAGGGGGATTTCCAGATTATCATTTATATTATTACTACATGCAATTTTCCTATCTCCAACATGGGTTTTCTTCTATGAAACTCATCCTAATCAATCCTAGACTAACATGAATGATGCATTAACAAAATTAAGCAAGATAAATACTTGCCTGGGAATTTTTGGTCTCTGATTTGTGCTGAAATCAGTGTGGTTACAATCCTTGCGACGTGATCTCTCGTTTGGCGGCGACGGCGGCGCAAACGGAGGGGTTTTCGGCCTAGAATTCCTTGGCAAGCTCTCTCCTTCCTTCTCCAATGGTCGTCACTTGCTTTTGGTTGTGTTAACCCTAGAAGGTAACTCTAAGCATCTGATATAACCTTGTAATTTTCGTGGGTTTAATTACCCAAAATTACGAAATGTCCGAAACGCCCTCCCGGGGTGCTAAATAGGCCTAACAACGCCCCGAGACCCAAACTAAACCCCCGGGTACATATTTTTTACTATCTACACCCTTCCGGACACTTTGGCGCACTCGAAATGACCATATGGGTGACTTATAAGTTATTCACTTTTATAAATTAATATTTAGTCCCGACACGACATAGGCGCGTCCCGATTTAAATTTCCAAAATTGTCATTTTATTCACTCGTGACATTTAATAGTACCAATATTATATTACTTTACTCATTAGTAATATTCAACAAGTTTCCAATGATTACTAACTCTCGTCACGTTAGTAATTAACAATAATTAATTTCCTAATTTATATTAAATTAATAACACATTAAATTTAATAGATCCCGAAATTTAGAAAGCATAAAAATACGGGGTATTACACAAAACTTATTTACAAAGGATTCTTAGTTTTGGCCATTTCTCCCAGCCGATCTTCTAGTTGTTGCATAGATCCTTTCCAGGAATGTTCCCTTGACTTAGACTTGGCTGAAGCAAATTTTGTGGCTTTACTGTGCACATGCACTGAACGCTCTTCCTGAGAAGTCTGCTCGGCACGAATAGATCCTCTCATGCTTGCCCTAGATCTCACGGATCCTTATCTGCACTAGCGAGGGAAATATTTCTCCTTGTGATAACCTCTAGTAGCTCGAGGACCCAAATGATCAAAAGCAGATTCCCTACTCAGTCGTTCCAACAAGCTGGGTCACTCGTTGGAGAAAGGTCAGCCATTGTAATAATCCGTTGATCGGAATTATAAAATTTCTCCAGGACGATATGATCTATCATGAGGAGACCTAGAATGATAACTTCGTTCATTCCTAGAAGGCTGAGGTGGCATGTCCCTCCTAGAAGGTTCATTGATGGACTTGTCTTGCAACGTACGAGCTAATTTCTAACTGACTCTTGCATGACTCCGTGTCCCTTAGCCAGGTTGAGAAAAATTCCCTGGAGATCTATCACGTTAGGAGGAGCAGAAGGAGCTGGATTGTTACCTACAATTGCAAGGCTTATCTCGGGAACAGTGGTTATTCTTTAGAGAATGTACATAATGAACAAAAGGAACAAAAGAGGTAGAGAACAATGACAAGCAGTTGTTCCCAAAAATGGTGTCAATCTATTGATGTCTAAATATAGGTTAAGTCCAAATTCATAATCACATATAAATAAAGATAACCAAGCTTGACAAACACACACAATAGCAAGGTTTTTAAAGTGTTTCAGTTATAAGAAAGTCTATGTCCACTGTTGGTATTATTTTTATGGATTACAATAGCTCAGGAGTGAATGTGCTAGTACTTGATTGAATTATCCCCATGAGCAAAGGGAGAATAAGTATTTATACTGGTTAGGAATCAAAGAGATTACAATAGCTCAGGAGTGAATGTGTTAGTACCTGATTGAATCGTTCCCTTGAGCTAAGGGATAATGTGTATTTATATTGGTTAGGAATCCAAGAGATGGAATGCCTTTATATTTCCAGGCAGTTACATATGTATACAATAAATGAGACTCTTGATATTCAGTGTTGGTCGTTATTCGGTCTGAGTAACCTTTGTTATTCCTGATGGTTCACGTTCTTGGAGTTGATCGGTAGGCCATCCGACCAGATTTTTCTAAATCCGACCAAGATAGCTGAGTGGCCACATAGGAGTACAGGTGTCTACTTTTCATTGGTCCACGTGGGAGAATAATTTTTACACACAACGAAGGCGTTTATATATTGGGATCTAGTCGTTACCAGTTCTCTAACATATCCTAAGATGTTTTTCTTCGGGTGATTTTCCTTAAATCAGTTTGGAACATTGGGGTCATCAGGTGGTAGAGAGTTGGAATCTCTATATGTTGACTATTTTTGTAAATTTTTGTTTTCGGTGTTATCAACAGGTAGGAGATTCTCACTTTTTTCCAAGTGATGTGTAAAACTATCATTTGCAATGACGTTAATGGATTCCTTAACAGTCTTTATTTTTAGACTATACACACGATACATGCGTCTATTCTGAGAATAACCAAAAAAAATAGCTTTATCTCCACGTGTGTTAAATTTGAAAAGATGTTCCCTATATTTACAAGCATAACATTCACTTCCATTATCATCATCATCATCATCATCATCATCATCATCATCCTTGCCTTAATCCCATCGCATGGGGTCGGCCGCGTGGATTCTCCTTTTCCATTTTAATATATTATAATCAATATGTAAGAACATGATTATATAAATGTTTGTATTTAGTATCTAAAAAATTTTCTAAGTGTCCTAGACCACACCTAGTCTGTCTTATACCTCTACACTCGGCACGTCAACACGATCATCCAAGACAACCTCGATCCGAATCCAAAGTTTTCTTGCAACCATCATGTTCATACGTGCATAGTGCAACATTATTGAGAAACGTGCGTCTTCAACATTCCCATCACTCCACTCACAATTATGATAAAATATTTAATTAGGAGTTTTTACGATTTACATATTTATTTGGGAATTTTTTATAAACTGTTTTTCAGCACCTGAAATGTTTTCCTTCGAAAGATGATTTTTATCTAAGTGTTGAGGTGAAGGTTTTGTCATTTAGGTCGTTCGAACGACATAGCCATGTCGCGCAAGCGTCGTTCGAGCGACATCCAATGTCGTTCAAGCGAGGCGCCGCCTTAGTTTTCTTATAAATACCAGTTTTCTGCACACACGTTTTCCAAGTCTTCACAACTGCGTTTTCTTTAGAAATTGCTGCATTTAAGACTTCATTTTTTAGAGTATTAAACCCTTGATTACTTGTTTTACTATTCTGGAGTACACTTGTGGAGAAGAAGGCGGATTCCCCATTGCTAATGATTGGAGATCTTATGGGATCTCTTGCCGACAACAACGAATCGACGCCTGCGGATATTCGTGTGTCAAGATTTATTTCTCTGTATTTGTAAGTGTTACAAAATATAGTTAAATAAAAAGTTTTCTCCCCTTTGGGGGATTTTCCTCAAACTTGTGATTGTGTGCATGCTTATTTTTATTCAATTAGTCAATCACAATTAATTGCAAGAGTTAGGGTTTTGGAGCATAAAAATTGGAATGTAATTAAAAAAAATTAATCATTGATTGCTGACGCACTCTCAAATTGGTATCAGAGCCTATTACACAATTATACCGTGTAAATTTTTCGCAAATTTCTTTCTCGATATTAATTTTGTTCTAAAATTAATTCTTGAAAAAGCGCAATTTCAATGAAAATCTTGTATAATCGACTGCCAATTTTTTACAGGACAAATTATGAATATTGGAAAGCCTGTATGAAATCCCACTTAAAGGCCATTGATGAATGTGTTTGGGTTGTATGTGAGCTTAGTGCAATTTCTGGTGTCATCACCCCGAGGAGTTTCGACGTATAATAACGTGAACCGCGTCTAAAGAAGCATGGGATGTTTTACAACTTACCCAAGAAGGCACTAATGCAGTCAAAGAGTCTAAACTGTAAAATTTAACTACACGGTTTGAAACAATCACCATGCTTGAATCTGAGTGTTTTGATGTATTCTATGCATATTTATCGGATATTATTAACACTAGTTCTATCTTGGTGAACAAATTCCTGATGCTAGATTAGTTAAAAATATTTTGAGATCAATACCTAAGAATTTTATACCTAACGTCACCGTGCTAAATTCTTTAGGAAATTTTAGTAGTCTGAAATTAGAAGAACTGGTAGGAGACCTATAGACTTATGAAATTGGCATGTTTCCTAACACGATAAAATCAAAAGATAAAGGGGTAGCACTTAAATCCCATGCTAGGAAAAGTGAGGGGCCAACAAGAAAGAGAGGTGAGTCATCTAGGAGAAGAGAGGAAGAGAGGTTTGATTCAGAGTTTGATTTTGATTTAGAGGATTTGGCTTTTTTTGCAAAAAATTTCAAGAAATTTCTCAAATTATTGAAAAATGGCAATTTTAAAGATAACAAGAATTTTGAGAAAAATAAGTTTGAAAAGAAAAATGATGAAGATAAAAAGGTCGCAACTAAGAAAGACGAGGATAGATGTTATGAGTGTGACGGTAGAGGTCATAAGGCGTTTGAGTGTACTACCAGGTTGAAATGTTAAGGCAAAGGTAAAGCTGCTTTAAATACCTCCCTTAGTGACGACAATGAGGTCAAGTCGATGGATTCTGAAGACGAGTCACCGAATGAATGTAACTCCATCGCATTCATGTCTAGTCATGTGATTACTGATAGTTCACCTCACGATGATGAGAAAGTTACTTCATAGAGACACCTAGACATTGATAGCGATGTGAGTGAGGGGGGATACTGCAAGTGAGGGCGAGAGTGATCTACGACACGCGTACGCCGATTTATATGCTGACTCATTCAAAACTAAAAAGTGTAAAATAGCATTAGCACTTAGGATTGCCGCCTTAGAGAGAGATTAAGGAGAGAGAGAGAGAGAGAGAGAGAGAGAGAGAGAGAGAGAGAGAGAGAGAGAGAGAGAGAGAGAGAGAGAATTTGCATAGAAAGAGAGAGAGGGTTGTTTAGAGAAAGAGAAATGGGACTTGACTAATCATGTGGCTAGTCTTACAAGTGAGCACCATTCCTCCCTGGACACTCGGAAGAAACTTAAATCCCTTGTATCCAAATTCACTCATGACCTTGAGAGAGCCTGGGAGGTCAAGGTAAAAATAGAGGACAAATCTGGAAAGATGTTCCTTGCCCCTGCTTTAGGATTTGGTAAAAAGCGGGGAATAGGTTTTGATAGTGCTTCCACATCTCATGTTACACCAAAACCAATTTATGAGTTTACTACGAATCCAAATGGCCATAATCCAAAACCCCAAATAAGAGTTTGGCCAAGAAAAGCAAACCAAAGTTGGAATAAGACTATATATTTTTATACTTACTGCAAAAGAAAAGGTCACCTTATGGAGTTTTGCTATAGTTTGGGTTGGACACAACATACTTTTTCTCTATGATGTACCACTACCGATTTTTCTAGTCTTAGAGAGCAAGTTGAGTTTCTAGTTACCACATCTTATAGTTTAATGTAAAAGTTCCAATGGGTGTTTTTACTGTTAGTGGATACTTCAAAAATCCCGACTAGAACCAACAATAACAAGGGCAAACAGAAGGTTACCTCTACTTGGGTACCTAAGCACGATGCAAAAGCCCTCATTGCTTATATTGCTCTTAAAGCACATAATACCTCACAGTGGTATTTCGATAGTGGGTGCTCTAGGCACATGACAGGTGACGTTTCATTTTTTACCTACCTAGAGGATCATAAGGAAGGTAAAGTCACTTTTAGAGATGGAGCAAGTCTATCATAATAGGATGCGATACAATAGAGATACCAAGATTTTCTAAGCTAGAGAATGCTTTGTACGTCATGGGTTTTAAAGCAAACCTTCTCATCATTAGCCAGTTGTGCCATGCTAACTTTATAGTAAAGTTTAACCAAAACAAGTGCGATGTTTATGATCAAGCCGATAAACTTCTATTGCAAGGGGTGAGGACTGAAGATAATTGGTATGGGATTGTACCCAAGTCCTCATTTGTATGCAACAGCGCCACAATCACTCCTCTGGATCTGTGGCATCAATGTCTAGTTCACATGAACTTTAGGGATTTGGAGAGATTATCTAAAAAGAACCTAGTACGCAGCCTGCCATTGCTTGGAAAGTTAACTTCCTCAGTTTGTGGACCATGTTAGTTAGGAAAGCAAGTCCATAGCCCTCGCGGGAAGTTGAATTCCATTACCACTTCACGAGTGCTTGAGTTGATACACATGGATTTCATGGGTCCTACTCGTACTGAGAGTATAGGTCGTAAGAGGTATTTCCTCATGATGGTAGATGATTTCTCTCGTTCTCAATTGTTGGTTTTCTGAGAGAGAACTCTGATGCTCTGGAATTTCTTACGACCAAGTGTCATGTCATGCAAAATCAACACGGTGTCATTATTAATAGAATGCGGAGTGACAATGGAACTAAGTTTAAAGAAGCAAAAATTAATCTTTACTGTGATAGCCTTAGGATCAAACATGAATTTTCAGCCATGAAGACTCCTTGATAAAATAGGATTGTTGAGAGGAAGAATTGAACAATTTAGGAGATGGCTAGATCTATGCTTCTAGGCCGTAGAGTTGCTAGGAGATTTTGGGCAGAGGCGATATCTACCGTGTGCCATACAGTGAATAAGTTTTAGCTTCATCCACACACACTGAAGATGCCTTACGAATTGTGGATTGGAAAGAATCCTAACCTTTCATATTTTCGTGTCTTTTAGAGAAAATGCTACATCCTACGAGATAGAGAGCAATTATGAAAGTTTAACTCCCGGAGCGATGAGGGAATATTGTTAGGATATTCATCGACACGTAGAGCATAGCGGTTGTTTAACCTGAGGAGCTCTAAGGTTATGGAGTCAATAAACGTCACCGTGCAAGATGAAGAACCACTGACGTTTATTGATTATAACCTTTTATGTAAGGATGACGCACTTACTGCTGATGATCCCATTATCCCTCCCACACCCTGGGTGGACCCTACTCCTGACTTAGAGGACACACATGCTTGGGTTTGCAAGAGTCATGATCCTACTGCCATTCTAAGAGATCTTACATTAGGGGTTAAGACTCATTCTCAGCTAGAGAACATGGTTAGCTTTGTTTGCTACACGTCTAAAGTCGAGCCCAAGAACGTCAAAGAAGCACTCAAGGATGAACACTGGATATCTTCTATGCAAGATGAGTTTCTTTAGTTTGGAAAGAATGATGTCTGAGAACTTGTACCCTCACCTAGTAAGAAGAATGTGATTAGTACCAAGTGGATTTACAAGAACAAGATGGATGAGAATGGTACCTTTATCCAAAACAAGGCTAGGATGGTCGCTCAAGGCTACACATAGGTAGAGGGTGTTGACTTTACCGAGATATTTGCTCCTGTTACGAGGCTTGAGTCCGTCCATTTATTACTCACCATCGCATGTCATCTGCGCTTCAAGTTATACCAGATGGATGTCGAGAGTGCCTTTCTAAATGGCATTTTACAGGAGGAAGTTTACGTGGAACAACCAAAAGGGTTTAAAGACTCTAAGCACCCTGATCACATCTATTTTATGAGAAAAGCCCTGTATGGTTTGAAGCAAGCACCCCGTGCTTGGTACGAGAGGCTTACTTCCTATCTCTTAGCCCATGGCTTCATTAGAGGGGGGAGTTGATAAGACGCTATTTGTTAGAAAGGGAGACGGTGTTATTTTGGTTACCTAGGTCAATGTGTATGACATAGTCTTTGGATCCACATGCTTACGAATTTGAGGAGGAGATGAAAAGTGAGTTTGAGATGAGCGTGGTTGGTGAGATTACATTCTTCTTTGGTCTCCAGGTTCGTCAGTTAGAGGATGGGATGTTCATCTCCCAATCTAAGTATGCTAGAGACCTTATGAAGAAATTTGGTTTAGGCTCCGCTAACCATGCACGTACCACGAGGAGGACCACAATAAATCTTAGTAAGGACACTTTAGGCAAGGACATAGAGCAAACCTTGTATCAAAGTATGATAAGTAGTCGTCTCTATTTAACTGCCAGTCGTCTTGACATAGCCTTTAGTGTTGGAGTCTGTGCGCGATATCTGGCGTCCCCAAAAAAGTCGCATTTACTCGCTCTTAAACGTATTATCAAATACTTGAGTGGGACTCTCTCATTTGGCATTTGGTGATACTTTGATATCGATGACCGTTTATCTGCCAATTCAGATGTCGATTGAGTTGGGGATGCATATGGATATAGAAGCACTTCTAGTGCGTATTTCTTCTTTGGTTTTGCTCTTATCTCTTAGTTAAGCAAGAAGCAAAACTCCATCTCTTTGTCCACTACGGAGGCTGAGTACATCATCGTCGGCAGTTGTTGCACGCAACTTCTATAGATGAAGCAGATGCTAGAGGATTATGGGATATCACAGGACACCATGACTATTTCCTATGATAACATGAGAGCAATACACATATCCCTCAATCCAGTCCAGCATTCGCGCACAAAGCACATTAGGATACGCGAGCATTTTATCCGTGAGCTTGTTGAAGAGAAAGTTGTATTCTTGAGTCTTTTTTCTACCGACCTCTAGTTAGCCGATATTTTCATGAAGCCTTTAGACGCCCTTAGATTCGAGAGTCTTATGAAGTCTTTAGCCTTAGGAATTTGCACAGTTGACTGAGGGCTGGTTACTATGACTAGAGTAGCATGCATTTTCATGTTCATATCATATGATTCCTATCCCTAGATTGTATCATTTGTATCATTATTTGTTTTGGCTTTATTTTTTATTTTTTATTTTTTATTTTTTATTTTTTATTTTTTATTTTTTATTTTTTATTTTTTATTTTTTATTTTTTATTTTTTATTTTTTATTTTTTATTTTTTATTTTTTATTTTTTATTTTTTATTTTTTATTTTTTATTTTTTATTTTTTTTCGAAAAATACAAAAGATTTTCTATTTTTTTGAAAAATTGAAAAATCCAAAAAGATGTTAATTTTCATAATTTTTTTTTTGAAAAAGCCAAAAAGATTTTCTTCTTATAAATTTTTTAAAAAGCACAAAAAGAGTTTTGTATTTCTTTTACACCATTTATGGATGAACATTTAAGATAGCCATAGTCACAATTTTATTCCATATTTCATGTGACTGTTTGATAGTATTTTGAGATGATACATCGTTTCGTCCATATGCTTTATAATGTATGGAGTCATTGAGATGTGATTAGTGATATCTTTTACATGTTTCGCTCTTTATCTCCTTTACTTCACACATGCACGATTTTATTTGAATATTGTACTTGTCTATCACATGTTGGTTTGAGTGTTTCCATCTCAATTTTGTCTATACAAAGAACCAAATGCGATAAAACTTGACAATGAAAATAGTGCATGTAAGAATCATTACCCATGAGGAATTTGTTTAATATGAAAAAATAATGAGTGCACGGAAAGGGCTGCAAGAGTACAAAATCAACTCTTTGTGAAAGCCACTGTTTGAAAAGAGCCCAAAAAAATGTAACGGCAATAAAAAGATAAATATTACAAAAGGGGGACACCTCAAAAGAAAAAGAAAATGCATTATTATTTATCAGGGAGTTTGGATAAAAAATAATCAACGGGGTTGCACGTCCTGACAAAGTCTTGAAAAAGCATTAAATAGTTTTGGACGTTATTGGTGTGGAAGCCACTTTGAACTTTGATTTGCTAATTAGATTGAGTCAATTTCTTATAATTTACACCATTTTTACATTTAAGGAAGATATTGACTTCATTCGTTAGAAATATCCAAAATTCATTGTGGTATGCATTGATTTGCCTATCGAATTTGTTCACACCCATTCATCCCATTTCCATGACTTGGTTATTTTTGTGTTCTTTCATGGTGTGATTTTTTATTGTATGATTTTTTTCCTTGAAAAATTTAGAAAATTTCAAAAAGACTCTTACCTTGTGATGTTCTCCATTTACATTGCTTTGTGTTCTTCATATTTGTCTATTTGGGGACATCATAAAAAGGAGAAGAACGAATTATTGGGGAGATGGGAGACGTTTTGTTTGCATATTTAATTTTATAATGATTTGCTTGAGTTTAAATTGATATTATGTTTGCTTATCATTATTTGTCAAACTTTTGCGCATCAAGGGTATTGTTTCTTGTCTCATATGTGTAGATACAAAATTGAGGATTATTGTTGCACACCCTGATGATGATAAAGAAAGATTGAAGAAGTTATAAAATTGAAGATGTCGAAGACTGTTTGAAGACATATCATTTAGCATTTCCAGTTTTTGGGTTTAATGGGGATATTAAATTGTATGTCATTTGTTTTGAGTTTGGGCAGCATAATTTAGATAATTTTTATGTAAGTACCGGCATAGACATATGGGGAGATTTGTAAGTACATGATTTTAGAAATTTCCGTTTTTAATATCTAGAAAATTTTCTAAGTGTCCTAAATCACAGCTAGTATGTCTTATACCACTACACTCGCAGGTCAACACGATCATCCATGACGACCTCGATCTGAATCGAAGTTTTCATGCACACATCATCGTTATACGTGCATAGTGCAACATCATTGAGCAACGTGCAACGTGTGTCTTCAACATTCCCACTACTCCTTTCACAATTATGGTAAAATATTTAATTAGGAGTTTTTACGGTTTATATATTTATCTGGGAATTTTTTATAAATTGTTTTTCAGCACCTGAAATGTTTTCCTCCGAAAGATGATTTTTTTCTAAGTGTTGAGGCGAAGGTTTTATCATTCAGGTCGTTCGAACGACATAGCCATGTCGCGCGAAGCGTCGTTTGAGCGACATCTAGTGTCATTCGAGCGAGCCGTCGCCTTAATTTTCTTATAAATTCCAGTTTTCTACACACACGTTTTCCATGTCTTCACAACTCCGTTTTCTTTAGAAACTATTGCATTTAAGACTTCATTTTTTAGAGTTTTCAACCTCTTTTGATTCACCACACTATCTCAAATTCATATGTGAATCATGTAAACCCTTAATTACTTGTTCTACTCTTCTGGAGTACACTTGTGGAGAAGGGGTTGATTCTCCATTACCAATGATTGTAGCTCTTACAGGATCTTTTGCCAATGACAATGAACCAACGCCTGCGGGTATTCGTGTGTCAAGGTGTATTTCTCTGTATACTTAAGTGTTACAAAATATAGTGAAATAAAAAGGTTTTGTCCCTTTGGGGAATTTTTCCTCAAACTAGTGGTTGTGTGCATGCTTATTTTTATTCAATTAGTCAATCACAATTAATTGCAAGAGTTAGGGTTTGGGGGAATAAAACTTGGAATTTAATTAAATAAATTTAATCATTGATTGTTGGCACACTCTCATAATATTATCATTCATGTTTAATTCTTTATGATCTCTCCTAATAATTTCATCCCATGATAGCTTAGGGCGGACCATTTCTCTTTTACCCTCTATTTCCAATAGTCTTCCTTTATTTTTTGTTTTTCCTTAAATACACATGATTTATAATGTGACACGCAATATGATTAGCCTCAACCCAAAAGTATTTAAGTAAATCTTTAGCGTGAAGTAAGACCCAAGACATTTTTTGTATGGTTCGGTTCTTTCTTTCCGCTATACCATTTTGTCGAGGTGTTTTGAGTGCACTAAATTCGTGTTGGTACCCATTACCTATACAATATTATTCAACACCCATATCATTAAATTATCCAACTCTGTCACTATGAATTCTAGTTACTTGGATTTCATTTTCATTTTCAATTCTTAAAATAGTTCTTAAGAATTTTGAATAGTGTGTGATTTTTCTTTCGTTAAAGCTACCCAAGTAAATCTCGTAAATTCATCGACAACAACAAGAATGTAAGAATTACCACACATACTGGTAGTCCTAGAGGTACCCATTAAATCCATGTGAAGTAATTATAAAGTTTGATAAGTTAAAACATCTTTTACTTTCTTGTTAAGGGCTTTATGTATTTTACCAACTTGGCATGGTCCACAAATAGTGCGTTTAACTTTAAAAAATTTAAGTAGACCACGAACAAGTTGTTAACTACTTAACCTAGACAAGTTATTATAGTTAATGTGTCCTAGCCTTTCATGCCACAAGTCTATGTCATTTAACATAGCAGATGAACAATTTTCAACATCTTTGTTTCTAATAACAACATAACAGTGACCGGGAGTTCTTTCACCACAAAGAATAGTTTTACCCCTAAATTAATAATTTTGCACTCATATTTAGAAAAGTTAACGGTGTGGTTTATGTTGCAAAATTGACTTATACTAAGAAAGTTGTCTTTAAGTCCCTCAACGAGTAAAACCTCTTCTAAGTTAGGGAGCCCATCAATCTTGATTGTTTCTTTGCCTATGATGTGGGATATTTTATCGTCTCCAAAAGTCACATTTCCTGTGATAAAAGTTTTTAAGGAAAAAAATCTTGATTTGTCCCTGGTCATATATCTAGAGCAACCTGAATCTAAGTACCATTGAGAGTTTTTATACGCAGCAATTAATGTTGATATGACAACATTACATCTCAACTAGTAGATTAAATCATTTTCCCTAATCCAAATTGTCTTAGTTCTTGGAAAAACAGTTATAGTATTCAAAGGAATTAGCTTAGTAGGTGTAGGCTTCTTAACAGATTTAGTCTTTATAGGTCCCTTAGGTCTGTTATCATTCATACCATTCTTATATAAGTTTAAACGTTTATAACAAAATTTCTCTAAGTGATCAATTTTATGGTAGAAATCGCAATGATAAGCTACCTAGTAATAGGTTAGGTTTTAAAAGGCATTTTGGGTCTATTAACATTGGCACTTATTCTATTAATATATAACCATTTAAAATAGAATTTTTCTAAATGGACAAGTTTGAAATAGTAGTTACAATGATAAATCTGCTTATCAGAACAGTTGGCTTTTTTTACTGAGGTTGATTTTTCACATGTGTAAAAGACATGCGAACAATGGATGATTATGGACAATCTTTAATAAAGTTTACAAAGTTTGTATTGGAAAAACTTTCCCATTAAATCCAATTCCTTCCATGTCCAAATGAGCCTTTCCAGAATCAACCATGTGTTTAACCAAAAGGTTAGAAGTGACTTAACAATCTAATTTTTTAAATGTTTCTTTTAATTCAAATTTAGATTCTTCAAAATCATTTAGAACAGTCGTGTGCCTCTGTTCGAATAAGTGATTGTTTTCAATTAATTTTGAAATCTTTTTCTCAATTAAAAGATTATCAGATTCAAGCTCTTCCATTTTGCATATCTTATTCATCCAAAATTTGGTGAATTTGGTTATTTAAAACATCAATTTTATATAGAAACCTACAATTGATTTTGCCTCACTGTGTGCACTTTTTCAAAGTTGATTTGTACAATTTCTGAAAATTCAAATCATCATCATCATAATCACTATTAGCAGATTCAGTCGCAAGGGATGATTGATTATATAATTCAGCTTCGTCATCCCAATCCATGTTATAATCGTACAAAGTTATAAAAACAATGGCAATAGTGTGTTTGTGTCTATGAGTCCTAACATGTAAAGAATCGTTATCAATAGATAACACATAGTTGTCTACACAAAGATCATAATCATCAGACACAGTCGAAAACTTATCAAACTCATTTTCAAAATCATTAACATATACCGAAGTAAATGCCCTAAAATTATTGTACCCATCAGTACTGTCAGTATCTGAACTATCATCCTATGTTTTAGATATACGGGCCTAATTCGAAGACTGCCATTTTATTTTAGAAAAATATCTATTAGCATAATAACCAATTTCATTACACATCCTATATTAAATATGACTAATATCTTTATTAGTGTCATATTTTTCAAAGTTTTTCTTTTCATATTGTTTTTCATGAGACCTGTTAGTATAACTTGGTTGGCCTTTTTTAGAAGCAAAATTGTTCCTATATTTAACAAATTTCTTAAAATGTTTAAATAAAAGGGAAATTTTATTATCTAATGACTCAAGGGATATAGAAGAGTCATCTAAATTAGATAGTGAAGATACAAACGCAAGGATCTTTGCACTAGATTTAAAAACTAATGATGGTTGTGTAGCGTGTGCATGTGCATTGCCTCGTTGATTTTTATTTAAGGCAGTTTGCAATTCATACATTTTCATTTTACTACACAGCAGTTAAGGTGTCATACTATGATCATTCATTCATATATAGCATGTATCTTCATATCAAAGCTAGCAAGTAAATACCGAAGTATCTTAGCACAGATTTCAGAATCAGCATACACAATTCGATTAGCATGCGATTGATTAACTACATCTTGCAATCTATGATAGAAAACATCAAACTTTTCATCGTCTTTTATGAACATTGTGTTATATAAGTGTATTGAAAGTTGTGATTTAGCCTTTTTAACCCTAGTGTTACCTTCGTGGGTAGACATTAGAATGTCCCAAGCTGATTTCGATGTAATGCAGGTTGAGATTCGTTTGAACTCAAACTCACCCATAACTTAGAAAATGGCATTTCTGCCTTTATTATTATATTGTGAATTTTGTTTCTCCTCTTTTATCCATTCGGATAGGGGTTTTCTTACAAACAAATCATAAGCATCACCTTCACCAGTAGGTTTAGTAGGTTTAGTAAAACTAGCTTCAATCATGTCCCATACCTCATCTTCCAGCAGTTGGATGTGTGCAACCATTATTACTTTCCAGTAAGCAAAGTTAGCACCATCAAACATAGGAGGGCGTATGGAACTAACATTTCGGACTTCCATTTAAAAATGGGTTTTAAAAAAGTTCAAAATCTTAAAGATTACATAAAAACTTTAAGGAAAAGTAATCATGTTGCTATGATATCACTTGAAATAATCTAATACACAATAGTGTCAATATTAATTAAAAATTCTTTTAACTCTTTGGTAAAAATCTTTTTAAATTTCAACAGTAAAAAACAAACACACAAAAAAAAGTATACAGGTTGGTGTGACGTTCTATATAGCAAAAATTGTTTCAATAAGATTGGGATGAGAAGAAGCAGTAAATAGATAATATTTGCTCACGAGAAAACCAGCTGACTGGAAAACTCCGGGTCCCTTAGTTACAGGACCACACACATACCCAAGTCGACTATAACAAATGTTTAAGTACAAATTGTAGATTACAATGTGTAAATGAAATAGTCTAGCCAATATAGACAGTATACCAAGGCTCAAACTACACAACCCCACAACTACTAATATTTACTAAACAGAACAAGCCAATGAGAACATAGGAATCACACACTCAGAGCTTCATACTCAAAACTAGAGTATCAGTGAAGATGAACACGACAAAAAATAATAATATAAGGTTTGGATTAATGAAGACGTTAAATCATTATACACATAGAAATCCTTCTTTAATACTTTAAAATTAACAGAGATGAAGAAACCTAAAAGTATATCAATTTTGTGTAAAAGATATCTAAGAATAGTAGTGAGGATATTATGGCAAAACTTTGCACACCAACTAAAATAAAGAAACACAAGTCCTGTTTCAAATAATTAATATTGTAGATAGGAGTAATGTTCACAAAATATAACTATTCAATATGCAACGAAGTTTAGCATTGGTAATCAATATAAAAACGTAGATCTAGTTTAAACAAAACAACTTTCACAATTAGGGATTCAAAAAAATGTTTTTGATAAAACAAGATTTTGGGAAAATTATAACATGTAGGTCCTGAACTTCCTCAAAAAAATTGTTTAATACAATAAAATTTATAAATCAGTTTGGATAGAGACAAATCAATATAAATTCGAAATAAATACATTCTAGTTTATCATGCAAAGCCAAACAACAGGAAAATTTATATATAAGAGTTTATAAAGGAAAATGATAGAAGATACACCCAACTGATGATCCAAAAATTAAGCCAAATAGAGGATGAATCGCTCGGTCTCTAAACGACTTAGAAAGGACAAAATCAGCAAGTATCAAGCAACCCTTTAACCCATAAAGTTTAAGAACTTTCAAACTTGCACCCCAAATCTATAAACCAGAAAAGAATCAAAACCTCAAACCCTAAAAAGAAAACTATACACTAAACCTCACGACGTATATATTTAATGTATAAATCAGTGTTTAGGTGTTTTCGTGAACGAAAAATGAACTCTCAAATGTATAAAGTACTTAGATTAGAGAGAGAAAATTGGGAAATTTTTCGACAATAACAGTTGATTTTTGGAATTAAAATGTCTGGTTAAAACTCTAACCCAATCCTTATATTTATAGGCTCGAAGGAAGACCCCTGGTAAGATTGAAATTCCCAAAATCAAAAGGGCATAAGGGTATAAGACCATGAGGATAAGAGGTAGAAAAAACAACGCAGAAAATACTAAACGTCGGGGCTACATACGTAAATAGCCAATCCATGAGTGAGGGCAAAAGAGAAAATAAGCCCCAGATAAACAATCGTCATACAGTCAACCCAGTTAGCTTACGCGTGGTCAAATCGCATGAGCTGAACGCTCAAACCTCATTAATCAAAACCACAAAACACAGACCGAAACAAAATGACCCCAAACACACTAAAATGCTACTATTTGATGTTTTGTTAAATTTGGTTAATTAATTAATTAAAAATGTTTAATCAAATGTAAAATTTAATAAATCAAATTCCAGAAAAAATTACAAAAATAAAGAAAAATATTTTATAAATTCTGAAAAATAATAAAAGCATTAAAAGTATAATATAAAAAATATTTAGGTTAGAATACATTTAAAATGTATAATTATAAAAATAATTAAGATATTAAACTAATAATTCAAAAAATAGGTTTTAAAAATAGGATATTAGGTCTTAAGACTAATAAAAAAATGTTTTTGGTCACGTGTTAAGTGCAGGAAGGAAACGTAGAGTAAAAATGACAGTTTGTCGCAAAATCTGGCCAAACTAAACAAGGGTATTGTCAAATAATACATTGATTAAATGAAGATGTGTAAAAAGTATTAAAATGAAAAATCATATTTGGGGGTGTCGTGCAGAGACGGGCTTCGACCACCCGAAAAAGTGGTGAGTGTAGCCAAATTTTAAATTTTGGCCTGCAAAGTTTCCTGTTAAACGTAGCTCAATGGAACTCTCTTGAGAACGTATTCTGAAAATAATTTTTTCATGTTTCTATTTTGGAATCATGTCATTTTATTTGTATTAATTTAGCATAGCGGAGGTGGTGAGTTAAAAACCAAGCTAAAACAAATATAACATATGTAAATTGCATATCCGGTCCCTTAAACTGGGGCCGAGTTACAGAGAGTAAACAAATATGAACAATATATAACAATATATAAATGTGGGGGTTGTTACAAAATTTGGACAAAGGTTCTTTACCCTCACGGCGAAGCCGACTTTTTGCTTTGGGACAAAGCCCCGCTTTTTGGTGCTTTTCAGTTAGGTAGAGCTTTGACTAGAATTGTTGACTTTTATAGAATTTATGTAGGTGCACTACACCAAAAATAGGAATCTGACATGGTTTAAAACTGTGCCAGAGCCAATCTGGCACGGTTTTGAACTGTGCCAGAATCAGGTGTTTCAAAATGGCTATTTTTTTTTGCACGATTTAAAAGTGTGCCAGATTTGATAAAACAAGAACACTTCTGGTACACTTTTAAACCGTGCCAGAATTTGATATTTCTAGCACAGTTTTGAATTGTGCCAGATTGAGCACATTTTCATAAAAATTTGGCACAGTTTAAAACCGTGCCAAAATTTGATACACTTTTGGCACGGTTTTGAACTGTGCCAAATTTTTGGATTAAAAAAAATTAATTATTTGAAAATAAGAAAATTCACAAATTGCAAATCTTACACGTTGTTGATAAACTTATGTACATATAAACTTCAAAATATTACAAGTCTTTAGTAGTTCACAGACCAAAAAAAATGGGCAAAGTTTCCTCTATTTTCTGAACATTTTAAAACCTGCTAATATAAAACCTACATAATATAAAGCCCGCGTGGCCACAAAATATAACAATAAACTTACAAAAGCCCGCACGGCCATAAAATTTAACAATAAAACTACAAAAGCCTGCACGGCCATAACACAAAAAAATAGAATCATGAATATTAACGACATTAAATAAATAAACCCCTTATTGTAAACCATTGACTTATCCATGTGTTCCACGTGAATAAATACTAACGATAAAATGTTATCCTGCAAAAAAAAAAATAGGATACAAAAAAGAGACGATGTTAGTAACCAAGTAATTTATAAAAAAAGCTTACTCAAGCTAAAAAATTACATATAAGAGTTCAATTATTATTATATTCTAAAATTGAAAATCTTACGCAAGTTATGACTACCTGATCAGTTCCTACGAGTTACATTGGTCTCGTGTGAGGTGTTAGTGCTTCTTACAGGATCGTTTGGGGGAAGATTTGGGTTTTCACCCTTCAACGGCTTGTTTCTAAGCCTAATCCATATATTATCAAATTATCGTCATATTCTCAAATCGAGACACCCGTGACTACGTGGTCAGTTCCTATGAGTTGTATTGATCCCGTGCGAGGTGTTATTTACTCTTACGGGGTCATTTGGGGGCTGATTTGGGTTTCCATCCGTCAACTACTTATTTCTTATTTCTAAGCATGATCTAGATATTTTCAAAGTATCATCATATTTTATAACCAAGAGGCCTGCGACTATGCGGTCAGTTCCAACAAGTTACATTGATCCCGTGCGAGGTGTTCGTGCCTCTTACGGGGCCATTTGGCGGCTGGTTTGGGTTTTCACTGTTTAACGGATTGTTTTTAAGCCTAATCTACATATTTTTTAATTATCATCATATTCTCTAACCGGGAGACCCGTGACTACGCGATCAATTCCTACAAGTTATATTGGTCCCGTGCAAGGTGTTCGTGCCTCTTATGGGGTCGTTTGGCGGCTGGTTTGGGTTTTCATCCTCATACGGCTGGTTTTTAAGCCTAATCTACATGTTTTCGAATCATCATCATATTCTCAAACCGAGAGACCTGTGACTATGCGATCAGTTCCTACAAGTTATATTGGTCCCGTGCGAGGTGTTCGTGCCTCTTATGGGGCTGTTTGGCTGCTGATTTGGGTTTTCATCCTCAAACGGCTTGTTTTTAAGCCGAATCTAGATATTTTCAAATTATCATCATATTATTAAATCGAGAGGCCCGTGACTACGCAGTCAGTTCCTACAAGTTAAATTAGTCCCGTACGAGGTGTTCGTGCCTCTTACAGGGACGTTTGCCAGCTAGTTTGGGGTTTCACCCTCAAACGGCTTATTTTTAAGCCTAATCTAGATATTTTGAAATTATTGTCATATTCTCAAACCGAGAGACCCGTAACTACGCGGTCAGTTCCTACAAGTTAAATTAGTCACGTGCGAAGTGTTCGTGCCTCTTACGAGGCCGTTTGGGTTTCACCCTTTAACAGCTCGTTTTTAAGCCTAATGTAGATATTTTCAAATCATCGTCATATTCTCAAACAGGGAGACCCCTGACTACGCGGTCAGTTCCTACATATTACATTGGTCCCGTACGAGGTGTTTGTGCCTCTTACACGGTCGTTTGGCATCTGGTTTGGGTTTCACCCTGGAACGACTTGTTTTTAAGCCAAATCTACATATTTTTAAATTATCATCATATTCCTAAACCGAGAAACCCGCGACTATGCGATCAGTTCTTACAAGTTATATTGGTCCCGTGCGAGATGTTCATGCCTCTTATGGGGTCGTTTGGCTGCTGGTTTGGGTTTTCACCCTCAAACGGCTTATTTTTAATCCTAATTCAGATATTTCCAAATTATCTTCATATTCTCAAATCGGGAGATCCGCTACTATGCGGTCAGTTCCTATAAGTTAAATTGGTCTCGTGCGAGGTCTTCGTACCTCTTACGGGGCCGTTTGGCGACTGGTTTGGGTTTTCACCCTCAACGGCTTGTTTTTAAGCCTAATCTAGATATTTCCAAATTATCGTCATATTCTCAAATCGGGAGACCCGCGACTATGCGGTCAGTTATAACAAGTTAAATTGATCCCGTGCGAAGTGTGAACGTTTGGAGGCTGGTTTGGGTTTTCACCTTTAACGGCTCGTTTTAAGCCTAATTTAGATATTTTCAAATTGTCATCATATTCTCAAATCGGGAGACCTGGGACTATGCGGTCATTTCCTACAAGTTACATTAGTCTCGTACGACGTGTTCGTGCCTCTTACGGGACCGTTTGGCAGCTGATTTGAGTTTTCACCCTCAAACGGATTATTTTTAAGCCTAATCTAGATATTTTCAAATTATCATCATATTCTCAAATTGAGAGACCCGTGACTACGCGATCAGTTCCTACAAGTTACATTGGCACCGTGCAAGGTGTTCGTGCCTCTTATGGGGCCGTTTGGCGGCTGGTTTGAGTTTTCACCGTTTAACGACTTGTTTTTAAGCCTAATCTACATATTTTTGAATTATCATCATATTCTCTAATCGAGAGACCCGTGACTACGCGATCAATTCCTACAAGTTATATTGGTCCCGTGCGAGGTGTCCGTGCCTCTTACGGGGCCGTTTGGCTTCTGGCTTGGGTTTTCACCCTCAATCGGCTTGTTTTTAAGCCTAAACTAGATATTTTCAAATTACCATCATATTCTCAAATCGAGAGTCCCGTAACTACGCGGTGAGTTCCTACAAGTTACATTGGTCCCGTGTGAGGTGTTCGTGCCTCTTACGGGGCCGTTTGGCAGCTGGTTTGGGTTTTCACCCTCAAACGGCTTATTTTTAAGCCTAATCTAGATATTTCAAAATAATCATCATATTCTCAAACCGATAGACCCACGACTATGAGGTCAGTTCCTATAAGTTAAATTGGTCCCGTGCAAAGTGTTCGTGCCTCTTACGGGGTCATTTGGCGGCTGGTTTGGGTTTTCACCCTTTAACAGCTCATTTTTAAGCCTAATTTAGATATTTTCAGATTATCATCATATTCTCAAACCGAGAGACCCGTGACTATGCGGCCAGTTCCTAGAAGTTACATTGGTCCCGTATGAGGTGTTCGTGCCTCTAACGCGGTCGTTTAGCGGCTGGTTTGAGTTTTCACCCTCAAGCGGCTTGTTTTTTTAGCCCAATCTAGATATTTTTGAATTATCGTCATATTCCAAAACTGAAAGACCCGCGACTACGCGATCAGTTCCCAAAAGTTATATTGGTCCCGTGCAAGGTGTCCGTGCCTCTTACGGGGCCATTTGGCAGCTGGTTTGGGTTTTCATCCTCAATCGGCTTGTTTTTAAGCCTAATATAGATATTTCCAAATTATTGTCATATTCTCAAATCGAGTTACCGTAACTACGTGGTCAGTTTCTACAAGTTAAATTGGTCCCGTGCGAGGTATTCGTGCCTCTTACAGGGCCGTTTGGCTACTGGTTTAGGTTTTCACCCTCAAACGGCTTGTTTTTAAGCCTAATCTAGATATTTTTTAATTATCATCATATTCCCAAACTGCGAGACCCGCGACTACGCGATCAGTTCCTACAAGTTATATTGGTCTTGTGCAAGGTGTCCATGCCTCTTACGGGGCCGTTTAGCAGCTGGTTTGGGTTTTCACCCTCAAACGGCTTATTTTTAAGCCTAATCTAGAAGTTTCCAGATTATCATCATATTCTCAAACCGGGAGACCTGCTACTACGCGGTCAGTTCCTACAAGTTACATTGATCTCGTGCGAGGTATTCATCCTTCTTATGGGGCCGTTTGGCGGCTGGTTCGAGTTTTCACCCTCACACGGCTTGCTTTTAAGCCTAATCTAGATATTTACAAAATATCATCATATTCTCAAACCGAGAGACCCGCGACTACGCGGTCAGTTCGTACAAGTTAAATTAATCCCGTGTGAAGTGTTCGTGCCTCTTACGGAGCCGTTTGGCGGCTGTTTGGGCTTTCACCCTTTAACAACTCGTTTTTAAGCCTAATTTAGATATTTTCAAATTATCATCATATTCTCAAATCGGGAGACCCGTGACTATGCGGTCAGTTCCTACAAGTTACATTGGTCTCGTACGAGGTGTTCATGCCTCTTACAGGGCCGTTTGGCGGCTGTTTTAGGTTTTCTCCCTCAAACGACTTATTTGTAAGCCTAATCTAAATATTTTTGAATTATCATCGTATTCTCAAACCGGGAAATCCGTGACTGCACGATCAATTCCTACAAGTTAAATTGGTCCCGTGTTAGGTGTCTGTGCCTCTTACGGGGCCATTTGGCAGCTTGTTTGGGTTTTCACAGTCAAACGGCTTGTTTCTAAGCCAAATCTAGATATTTCCAAATTATTATCCTATTCTCAAATCAGGAGACCTGTGACTACGCGATCAGTTCCTACAAGATAAATTGGTCCCGTGTAAGGTGTTCTTGCCTCTCACGGGGCCGTTCGGCGGCTGATTTGGGTTTTCACCCTCAAACGGCTCGTTTTTAAGCGTAATCTAGATATTTTAAAATTATCATAATATTATCAAATCAGGAGACCCGCGACCACACAGTCAGTTCCTATAAGTTAAATTAGTCACGTGCGAAGTGTACGTGCCTCTTACGGGGCGTTTGGCGGCTGGTTTGGGTTTTCACCCTTTAACGGCTTGTTTTTACGCCTAATTTAGAAATTTTCAAATTATCATCATATTCTCAAACTGGGAGACCCGTGACTACGCGGTCAGTTCCTACAAGTTACATTGGTCCCGTACGTGGTGTTCGTGCCTCTTATGGGGCCGTTTGGTGGCTAATTTGAGTTTTCACCCTCAAACGGCTTGTTTTTAAGCCTAATCTAGATATTTTCAAATTATCGTCATGTTCTCAAAATGTGAGACCCGCGACTACACGGTCAGTTTCTACAAGTTACATTGAACCCGTGCGAGGTGTTCGTGCTTCTTACGGGACCGATTGGCGGTTGGTTTGGGTTTTCACCCTCAAACGGCTTATTTTTAAGACTAATCTAGATATTTCCAAATTATCATCATATTCTCTAACCAGGAGACCCGCGACTACGCGGTCAGTTCCTACAAGTTATATTTGTCCCGTGCGAGGTGTTCGTACTTCTTACGGGACCGTTTGGTGGCTGGTTTGGCTTTTCACCCTCAAACGGCTCATTTTTATGCCTAATCTAGATATTTTCAAATTATCACCATATTCTCAAACCGGGAGATCCACGACTACGCGGTCAGTTCCTACAAGCAACATCGGTCTCATACGAGGTGTTCGTGCCTCTTACGGGGCCGTTTGGCGGCTAGTTTGAGTTTTCACCCTTTAACTGCTTGTTTTTAAGCCTAATTTAGATATTTTCAAATTATCATCATATTCTCAAACCGGGAGACCCGCGACTACGCGATCAGTTCCTACAAGTTACATTGATCCCGTGCGAGATGTTCGTGCCTCTTACGGGACCGTTTGGCGTCGGGTTTGGGTTATCACTCTCAAACGAATTATTTTTAAGCCTAATCTAGATATTTCTAAATTATCATCATATTCTCAAACTGAGACACCCGCGATTACGCGGTTAGTTCCTACAAGTTACATTGGCCTCGTGAGAAGTTTTCATGCCTCTTACAGGGCCGTTTGACAACTAGTTTGGGTTTTCACCCTCAAACGGCTTATTTTTAAGCCTAATCTAGATATTTTCAAATTATCGTCATATTCTCAAACCAGGAGACCCGTTACTATGCGATCAATTGCTACAAGTTACATTGGTCCCATACGAGGTGTTCGTGCCTTTTACGGGGCGTTTTGGAAGTTGATTTGGGTTTTTACCGTTTAACAGCTTGTTTTTAAGCCTAATCTACATATTTTTGAATTATCGTCATATTCTCAAACCGGGAGACCCGTGACTACGCGATCAATTCCTACAAGTTATATTTAGAAACGTATAAATCATCATCATTATGAAAAAAATATAAATTAAGGGAGGAATACTTTGTGAATTATGGCAAATTGTTGAATAATATACAATTTTCCATAATATTTGCCATAATATTTTCCATAAGGATACTATTTGCCATACTAAATGAGGACATAAGAATCTTAATAGTTTCCCCACCCTTGCCTATTATTAAACCAACCCACAATGGAAAAACATTTCAAGTGAGAAATGGCAAGGAAATTTTAAGTCTTTCACCTGGGTAAATTTAAAGATATATACTGTATTTATGTTTAAAGCCCTGAATATTTCTTTGGCACTTGTTTGTATGTTATTTGAGTGTGTATGCTTCATTTTGTATTGATGTTTATGTATATACACATAAACATCAATACGAAATGAAGCATGCACACTCAAATAACATACAAATAAGTGCCAAAGAAATATACATGGCTAGAAAACGTAATCCTAAACAAAATACTTGTAATTTGGTTTCCACTCATGGAACCTTCATCAACACAAGAAAAAATTGAAATGTTCATTCACCAAAATGATTGTTAGTAATAAGAACAGATCTTTATGCAATTCCATAGACCCGTTACCAAAACAGGAAGAAGAAGAAGAAGAAGAAGAAGAAGAAGAAGAAGAAGAAGAAGAAGAAGAAGAAGAAGAAGAAGAAGAAGAAGAAGAAGAAGAAGAAGAAGAAGAAGAAGAAGAAGAAGAAGAAAAAGGGTGAAACTTAATATGGCCCTACAATCATTACATAGATACGCTAATAGTTATGAGGGTAAGCACTTCCAGACGAAGTCATAAAATTTTAACATGATATGATAATAGCAAAAAAAAAAATTCAAGTTGAAAGTTTTAGAATTCAAAATTTTGGATTGTTTGATCCTTAATTACTCAAACAACATACCTGCACCATTTCATTGTTAAATTTCAAACCACTAGATCTAATAAGAGAACCCGCAAGGAGATAGCCAACAATCTTTATCTGCAAATATAAGCAAAGAATCAGTGATCACTTATTTCTCTTTTGAAATTATGTCGAATGCCTAAACAGTTTTATAAGGCAGGGGATGTAGTACCATTAAGGGACGGTAATTTTGACTCGATAAACCTCTTTTTTGCTGCATTATGATTAGAAGAACGAAAATAAAACACAAATCTGGAAACAGTAGTAACACCAAAACGGATCTAAGCAAACGAATAGAAGATCCCTAAAACAAAGATGATCAGGCAATAGAAGCATATATCAACAGCAATACACAAAGTCTTAATACTCTATTTTTTCAACAGCAATACACTAGATTTTTAATTCCCAAATATAACAAATATAATAACTTCTCTGAAGTAATTCATGATCAATTAAAATTAAAGCTTAAATTAAAAAAAGATGTAATTGTGAGTAAGCATAAATGAACTTACAAGTAGAGGATAAAAGGAAGGGAGATGTACGATCATCCCGGAGGTTCGGCGCTAAAAGCTCAAAGTGGAGTTGCCCGAGTTAATCTTATCGGTGACCAACATCCAACCAGTGTCGACCAACCGCTCAACCCACCTTTCACCATCAGCTAGTGTTGGTACGATCCATCTGAGAACCCAAAACCTAACATCCATGATCTCCATCCAGAAATTGACGCCGATCAACCCATGTAATCACATCATCGGTGACCACTTTCTTAAAGTCGGAGCTACTATCTCATCTACCTCCATGCCACATCTTCCCCAAAACCCATATTTTGACCCACCAAATACCTTAAACTCGTAAACCCAACAACCCTCAACTCCAAACCTAAGGCAACCCAGGTGAAATAGGCCAAAACCAACCTATGTCTCGACCCAATACAAAACCCGTTTACCTACCCAAACTGTAGCTACTCCCAAAACCGAATTTTGACTGGACTTCCTTTAACCCCTTGCTGTCTTCAACCCAAATCAGGTGTAAAACCCTAAGCTAAACCTATTTCAAGCCCCAGAATATTAACATCTTTGTTCCAACACAAAAACAACTTAGGTGATGCGAGAAAGAGAGACTCGTGCAAAAGAATGAGCGGGGAAGAAAATGCTTGGCTCCAAATGAAAAGGGAATGCATTTTAATATTTCATATTTTTTTAAGTGCTTGGATACAAATGAAAAAGTCAAATGAATTTTAATATTTAATATTTTTTTATTTAACACAGTTTTGGCACACTTTTAAACCGTGCCAGATTCTGGCACCGTTTTAAACCATGCCAGATTGAGAATAAAAAGTGCTAGAATCTGGCACAGTTCTAAACCGTGCTAGATTCTCTTTGTCCAACCGTACCAGATTAGTAATTTTGATGTAGTACGAACCTCTTTTTGGGGTGACTTCACGAAAGTACGAGCTTTTCCTTCTAGAAAAATGTCTTTTCTGAAGTACGAGCCCTTTGGGACTGCTCAGAAACCTAGCTTGAGTATCTTGAGCACTCGGGATTAAGAAAGCTAGAAAATTTAATCAACACTGGGTTTTGACTACGGATTCCAAGTGGGATGAATTGAAAAAGTGGGTGGGGACCTCTATTTATAGGAGTTTTGACGGACAAAATGGCCAATTGGCCAAAGGTTTAGGGTCGTTCATTTCTTTTCAGCGTCTGAGAAAAGATTTTGATAATATTTGTATGCCATAAGCTTTATCTGATCAGCTAATTCCTTTGGCCAATCGGCTATTTCTTTAAGGGAAACAAATCGATCGACTAAAGCCACTAGAGGGGTCATTTGTTTGTTGCTTTACTAGATTCAGTAGGTTTTTGATTTTTTTAGTTATATATATGTTGGACCTAAATACCCAGGTTTCCTATGTTTTTTACACTCAAAACTTTAGGGTAGGTTTTGAAACTTGGGTTTTCTTAGGATTTCACGTGGCGTATGTACCCGGGGTTTATTTGAAATGGACAAAGCATCCCAAAACCTTTATTTCGAATCTATGTGTCCACATAGGGGCGACTAAGAGTGTGCACGTGCGAATACTCTTCATCAAAATAATAGCTCGACAAATTAGGTTTGCCTATTTTGGAGGTATTGTGGGGAATATGGATGATGTCTTGGAAGTATTGCGGGGATGGGGGGAATGGGATTTTGGAAAATCTCAAGGGTTAGCTGATCAGTTGAAGAGAGGAGGGGAATTGGTTATTTAATCATCCAAATGTTGGAAATGGATAGCCGATTGGCTAACTCTTCCGCCATGCCAAACCTTATAAATTGATTCGGTGGTGCTCGCTTTGTCACTTTCCTATCCACTATCTATCTCTTTTCGGTTTTTTCCCTTTCTCAACTCCCAAAAGTTGGTAGTATTTTAGATTTCTAGGTTTCCATTTTATAGTTATGGACCCATGATGACCCTTTATTTTAGAGGAGGGAATGCTCTTAGCATGGACCCGACTGTGGTTATCGATCGGGTTCCCGAGGGGGTTGTTCTAGTGGTGGTCGAGTTAGAGGTGGTATCACTTATCTTGGTTGGTCCTAGTGTCTCATTGTCCTTAGATGTAGTAAGGGAGACCTTAGCCTCCGTTGTGAGGGTGGCGCTGCCTTGGCCTGAGGCTTCTGTAGATGGATGGGAAGTATCTCCTTCATTATTATGGCTATGAGTTCATCGCCTACGATTTTGTTGGTTGTAGTCGAGTCGGAGGTGGTGGACGTTGTTTATGAGACTAGACGGGCTAAGAAGGCTCGTTATGATTTATTTCTAGGAATATTTATTAGCTTGGTGGGGGGGCAGTCTCCACCCATTTATACATTTGATCATGTCTTTCTTGTTTCCCACATTTATGATACATGCATTATTTTTTATTGGTATGTTGGATGGGATATTTTTTAGATTTTATATAGCTTTCATTGAGTTTTGACCCATGTTCCTGCTATTGTATTTTTCTTCAGTATATATCCTAATATTATATGTGCAATTTACCCTTGTTTGAAGGATAATGAATGTTGAATATGCGTACAAAATAAAATGAGAATAAGTTCTTTTTATTTGGAAATGGTAGAGATACACACACTTTTTGTAAAGGTATAAAATAAAATGGATGAAAAAATGAAACTAAACCAAAAGTAAAAAAATGACACGGGGAGAGATATATGTAAAAAAGGAGTCCCATCTTTTTTAGATTTCTTCTTTAGTGAGAGATAACTGCTTGCATCTTATCAGCGTGCCATGTGTTTGAATGGGTGTGGGGGTAGGAGAGGGAGCTCCTCCCTCTTTCTTCAAATTGTGATAAGGCAAGTGCCATTTGGGATGCTTTTGGAGATAGGAGCTTTGTCCTTTTACCAAGATAATATGGTGTCGTTTAGTGGGGAGCCCTTCGTGAACCTGTCTGCCTTGATATGTGTCCTGGGTATTTTGAGGGAGAAGTTCCAGATCCTTCAAATGTAGTTGGGATATATGAGTACCATCCTTTTAACAAAAATAGGGTGTCGATTAGGGGGGAGCCCTTAGTGAATCTGTCTACCTTGATATTTGTCCTGGGTTGTGGGGTATTTTGAGGGAGAGAGGTTGTTGACTTCTAAGAAGAAGTATATATGGGTATAACGTTCTCCCTTTCAAGCTTCTTTTTATTTTTTATAGTATTAGCCTTTGTGCGTATGTTATTAAAGATGACCCCGCAGAGTCTTTAAAATGTTTTAGAGCATTATTTTATTCTACTTGATTATTAGTCTATTTAGATCGAGCCAGTCTTTTTTAGAGTAAGGGCACAACGATTATAGATAGGGTTTTCCTGTAAAATAGGGTTTTTTAATGTTGATTTAGATCAGGCCCAAAGTGATATCTCGATTTTCCTACATATCTCTGATTCAAAGATATCTAGGTATCTATTTAAATCTTAGTGATAAAAAAATATCGAAGAATCAGGTCCTCGCAATTCCCTATAAAAACAAATAAAAATTTGGGGGCTTAAAGGGTTTTAGCTAAGTTCAAGAGAAAGGGTACTAGATCAAGTGGGTTTTCTATATAGGACTGGGAACGTATATGGTCTTGCATAATCTTCCCTTTCTTAATGACCGATTGTTCAATCCTTTTCCTTTTCACCCTAAGCAAACTAAAGGAAAGGATTTCTTTAATTGGTCGAGATTAAAGCGTTGGTAAAATGTGACTCCATCGAGATCATCTAAGGTATCCACCCTGCCAGAGTTTATTTTGATGACTAGATAGGATACTCCCCAGTTGGGTGCAAATTAAACTCTGGGAGTACGAGTTGGTTTAAGATTCTCCTTCAAGACTGGGTCGCCATCTTGGATGTTTCGCTCATTGAATAATTTATTGAATGCTTGTGCAATACTTTACTGGTATCCCTGATTTTAGTAAGAAGCATTTTGCCTCATTTTTTAAGGAGAGCTAGTTCGTCGTAGTGATCTTGGACCCAATTAATTTCTTCCACTTGGATTTTGAGCATGATCCGTAGTGATGACACCTCGAGTTTAATCGTTTTGTTGATTTGAGGTGGGTAGAGGGATGATTTGTGACCAGTGATACTATACTCATTCAGTAGGTTTGAGACCTATTTCTTAAAGTGAGACCCATTGTTTGGCACTATTACATGAGGTACATAGAAGTTAACGATGATGTTGCATCGTATGAATTTTGCCACTTTCTTAGCATTTATAATTGCATAAGATTAAGCCTTGTCCCATTTTATGAAGTATTCGATGGAGACCAAGATGAACATATTCCCCGTAGTGGTCATGGGAGTTACCTTCCCTATGATGTCGATCCCCTAGATGGTGAACATCTAGGGAGACATCATATAGTATTATTCTCGAGGTGGTAGATGTTGTCGGGGTCCTTATATTTGGTACTTGAGGCACCTCTTGACCTAATATGTACAATCTTTTTGCATGGTGGTCTAGTAGTATAACTTCGAGAGTACTTTTTGGATAGGGTGTGCCCACTCATGCTTAGGCCACATTCATCGCTATGGATTTTATTCATGGTTTTGAAGGTTTCATCCTCCGTGCTGCATCATAAGCGTATTCCGTCAAACCCTATCTTGTAGAGCTGATCCCTGCATATGATGACTTGGGTTGTTAGTCGTTTTAGGTTAAGTTGTTCATTGGAAGAGGAATTCGTCAGGTAATAATTTTTGCTGAGCAAGTTCTAGATGTCATAATACCATACTCTGGGTCCCATGATTTTTTCTTCGACGGCCTCAACCTCGAAGAAAAATGATGGGGTGTTACGGATGGCTATGGTGAACATTATTTTTGTAATTCCATTAAGAATTTTTATCATAAAATCCGGAGTGGTAAGTGCATCTACAAAATTATTCTTAGCCCTCGGGAGGAAATCGAACTCGAGATGCTCGAATCGCGAATATACCTCCTCTAAGTATGCATGGTATGGTTGAAACTTTTCATCTCAGAATTTTCATTTACTTAGTATTTGACTCATAACTATGATGGAATATTCTTAGGCTTTTAGGTTGGTGATTCCCATTTTCAAGGCAATTTCGAGATCTGTGATGCAAGCCTCGTACTTGAGCATGTTGTCGGTGCACTCGTATATGGTCATGATGACTGTAGGGAGTCATGGCGAGTTAGGGAATATGAGGAAAATCCCGATGCCAAATCCCCTTTTATTGGAGGCTCCATCAAAGTACAATTCCCAAGTTTCTCTATCGTTTAGAGAGAATATATCAACGTCTAGTAATTCTTCCTCATTTTTTCCTCGCTTGACAAGGGTTGCCCTGTAAGGAGGTCAGAGATGGATCGTCCTTTGAAATATTTTGTGTGACATATGTGATATCAAACTCTAATTGAATGAGAAGTCACTTGGTCATTCTGTTGTAGAGAGTGGGTTTCTCGAATAGATACTTTAGGGAATCCATTCTCGATATTAGTTTTATACTAAATGACATCATGTAGTGTCAAAGTTTATGAGTGATCTATATGAGGGGCCCATAAGACTTGTCCAAGGCGATGCATTTGAGCTTATAAGATACTAGTTTTTTACTAACATAGTAGATGTCACATAATTTCCAAGAGATTTTAACGTATTATGTTAATATGGTTATGAAAGTCGTGTCGATTATTATCTCGTAGGACAAGAGTGGTTGTCTTAGTTTTGGAAGAACTAGCACTGGTGGATGAGTGAAGTACTATTTTATTTTCTCAAACACATATTCTCATTGAACGTTTCATTATTCGGGGGAATCTTTTTGAATATTTGTAAGATGGGTTTGCAAGTTGTGGTAAGTTGGTTGATGAACCGACTTATGAAAATTACCTGATCTAGAAACCCTTGCACTTCCTTTTTTATTTTGGGTGGGGGAATTTCCTGTATGGATTTGACTTTGAAGGGGTGAACCTCAATTTTATCGTTACTAACGATGAAGCCAAGAACTTTCCCTTGAGTGACTTCAAAGAAACATTTTTGGGATTTAGCCTCATTTTGAAGAGGTGTAACCTTTGGAAGAATTTTTGAAATTTTAGTACGGGTCCTTATTGATTTTTGGATCATGTTGTCCATGTAGACTTCCATTTCCTTCTATACGATGTCATGCAAGGCGGTTATAGTTGATCTTTGATAAGTTATTCCATCATATTTTAGATCGAAGTGCATGACTGTATAACAATACATCCCCAGGGGTTAATGAAGTCGATATTTTCTTGATGATCAGGATGCATTTTAATTTGGTTGTAACCTGTAAATTCATCCACAAAGGACATCGGTGCATTTTTGGATGTACTATCTACCAATAGGTCCATACGGGTTAGGGAAATCATCTTTGGGGCAGGACCGATTAAGATCCTTATAGTCTACATACATTCAAACTTTATCGTTGGTTTTGGGTACCGGTACGATATTGGCTAAAAAAGTGCGGTACTCCACAAATCGAATGAACTTAACACTGAGTTATTTCTCCACTTCCTCTTTAACTTTGAAGGACCATTGAGGTAATGAGCTTACGGATCCTATGTTTTACAGGTTTGGCGTCAGGGAGAGTAGGTATCCCGTGCATGACGATAAAGGGGTCGATGTCGGTCATGTCGACATGGTACCAAGTGATAATATCCATAAAGCTGGAAAGGAGATCTATGAGCTCCTTTTGTTAATTCTCATATATGGAGGGCCCTATTTGTAATTGTTTCAGATTTTGGAGAGTACACAAGTTAATGGTAACTGTGCCATCCTCATTAGGAGACATACGATTATTTTGACTTTGGTCAAGTTTTTTAAATGTTTTAATGTATTTTAAGTTCGTAGAGTTATCATTATTAGGGGTGACTTTTAACCATTGTTGGATTCATTATCATAACATGTAACATACACAGGAAAATACTAGAAAACTTCATTTATTATGCCATCAAAAGGAGGAAGGACGACATCGATAATAGAAGAAAAGTCTACTTTATAGAGGGACATATTAGGAGAGGGGATACGGGGGACTCTTATGCTACTAGGACAGACTCAAAGGGACTTGATATGATAAGTGATGGGATGCATCCGTTAGAGGTCCGGTTCTTCAGTGATGGAGTTACCTTGATTTGGATATGGGGTAAGCAGGTTCTGTCGAGGTACTTTCGGAGTGCCCTTTGTGACTTTCGTACTCACTGAAGGCTGGGGTGAGAGGTGTTTCTTGGGTTGGGCCATTCTTCCCTTAAGGGAAACTTTAAGGTCTTTAACGAGGTTTGCAGTAGGGTTAATGCAAATAGGTGCTTAGAAAAAGGTTTTAGAAAGCGCTAGTGATTTTTCTCATTCCACTGATAGTCCTATAGGGGTTCATTAGGTGTGTCCTGAAGTTCAACCGAAGGCAGTGTTTCAGGTGGCGGAATGGTGGATTTTAGCATACTAAGGTAGATATTGAGTTCAGGGATTCTCACCAACCGTCATTTCTCTGTAAAGGTGTATTGGTTGGTCGAGGTGTTGTACCAATCGTGGAAGAATTACACTGGGGTCAAATCAATGGAGCTCAGTATAGCTACAAGGAAAGTCTCATCGTGAAATAGTGAGGATAATAACCATTAGGGCTCTAGCTGAGGGGTTTCCTTATCTTCTATGGTAACCTGATATGTTCATTTATCCCTAGTCGACTGTGTGAATTTTCCCGTAATCGACTTATACTCCTTACTCGTAGAAGATCTCCATTCCAGGTCATAAGGATTTCAAGGTATAATATCACTAGGACTCTGGGAGTATGTGATAAGCGAAGTCCTCTCTTTGGAGACATAAATGACCATTTCACCCTTGATAAGGGTTTTAGGGCTATTTTTTAGGACTTTATTGTAAGGGGTTCACCCAAGACTGATCTTTCCTCGTGTTCCGTAGTGGTGATATCCTCGAGGATTCCTAATTATTTTTTTTAGTCTGAACCCTGGCATGTATCCCATCTTTTTAATGATATACGACTATATTATGGATAAATCGCTCCTCTATTTTCATGTGAATGAGTGGGATGACCCAAAATCCACTGAGGTAGATATCGTTGTTAAGAGATGGGTAGTGCTAAAATTGGCTACAGTGGTCCAACCATCATCTCCTTGGATGGTGATGACCTCGGCATCAAACAGGAACCTGGCCTTCATGTGAAATGATGAGGTTCATGATCCTATGGGATGTATTAAGTCCCTCCTGGGTAAGAGGTTAAAACTAGACGGAACATTGAGTACTTGAAATTCAACATCACATTTGATAGACCATATTATGAGAGTAAGGATGATGGCCCCCGATACCTATCTGTGAGTGTTATCATGGGCACCTGATGGTCGGGGAAGATGGTGTGAATCCTAAAACGGTGTATCCTAGATCGAAAGTAGTGTGGAGAGGGCATATGTTGATGGTAGAACCATTGCCCACCAGTTTCAAGGGTATTATCTATCCGATGATCTCAGTAATGATGTGCAATGCGAATCGGTAGTTGTGGCACTAAATGGGGAGGTCCTTATCAGAGAAGTTAATGTGTTGTTATATGGTGATGGAGTCAATAGTGGATGACATTTCAGTCAAAGTTAGATCCATAAGTGCAGAAGCCAAAGACAGTAGTAAAAAAAGATAAGCTCGATGCACCTAGGATGCATACAACAACTCCCGTATGGTGATGTTAACTGAATTTCTTTAGAGTTGCTATTAGATTTTGTTTTTTTCCTAGGGACGAGGTACGATGGTCACCTCGGTGGAACCTTTATCCTTTTCGATAGAGTTAGGTGAAGCAAAGAGTTGACCTGACCTGGTGAGAAAGTCAACTTCCTTGTGTAAGGACACGTTTCAAAATAGAGTCAATTTTCATGTTTTGGCTTATTCTGTGTTTATACAAAACCATTTGAGTCATAGGTTAGAAATTGAGTGTGTTGACCTAACAAGATCTACATCATCGTGTCGTGTTTAATGCCTTGTTTCATTTTCAGATTTCAAGGATCTTCAGGTATTAATGCGTAAATATTTTGATCCTTAGAAATTTTATATTCAGGAGGTAGGTTTTTATAAAAAAAATTCAAAATGATTCTACCCCTCTTTCAATATTTCATAGAAGAAAAATATTTTTTTCATGAGGTTGTTAGAGCTACATTAGGTATGTCATGTGAATGAGTCTATGTACCTCATTAGATCATATTCCAAACTTCTAACGAGATATTTTTTTACCCTTTACTGGAATCTCGTTGGAAGTGTCGTTAGAGAGGTGTTCGACTTAGATGCATGGCTTCATTCCAATGAGATGTACCTCGTTCAAATGAGTCAGTGAATTTTTATTATTTTTAAGATTTTCCAAATTGCTTTTCATCCTTATCACATTTTTAGAAAACCTCCTATAAATCGGAGTGCAGAGCAATAGTTTCATTAGAGACAGACCTATTTTTTGAGTTTCCAAACTCTATAAAAAAGGTCTCCAAAACCCTAGTTTACACACAAGTTATTTAGGATCCATGTGTTCATCATATTATGCTTTAGGATATTATTCTAGGCAACATTATTTTGGTTCGCTTCATCTTGCTGAGAACTCGTCTCATTCGGTGGACTCCGTATTTGATGTTTACACATGATGGACTCTGTGCTTGTGGTGCCGCGGTGGATAAGACGTGGAATACATTGTTTGATCTGTGGATGGTTATTAAAGATGTTCGATGGATACTGAGGTATGTGTTGACTCACACATTGTGGCAGTTACACGGTTGGACTCTTGTGTGTTATTGTGCAGAGGTGGAGGAAAGAAGAGAGACAAGGATTACGAGGTCGTTGAGTCGTTGTGCAGGTATACTGTCATTTCCTATTGAAATCCATACATAGTGAATTTGTGTGGTTGGGTCATCCGAGTTTTTTCCCATTGTGAGTTTTTCTCGTACATCGGGTGTTTTGATTGATTTACTTATTTTATCCTACACTCACATAGATGCATGTTTCGGTTAAGATAAAATTGTTTAATTATAACTTGTTTAAAATCGGTGCAACGTTTTACATTGGGTTAAATTTTTAAGTTTGATATTTAATTTGAAAAAATTAAAAATTCGCATTTGTTTAAACCATTTCATATATCCATAACTTTAACCTTGTCTGGAGTGGGTGTGGGTTTTGCCCAGATCTTCCGTTTAGCCTTCTCGAGACATATTAGCAGATCAGTCATGGATGCGGGGTCAAAGGCAAGCGTCGTTGGTTTTAGGGCCTTCACCCCGACCCAATCTTGAATGGGGTTTTGTACCAGGTATTTTTGGGAGACTCATTAGGGTATTTGAGGGAGCTCGGGACATGGAGTTATCTATCCACCTTATAGCTACGTCTGAGCTGGGAGTGGTTGTGGGAATCTCCATTACCGTATCCAGAACTTAGTCATCTATCTGGTCAGGTGCCTTGAGTAAAAGTTCAGTGGATATGGAGGATGCCCACTAGATGTAGTCATTTAAGGCAGTTTATTATTGCCTTTCATCACCGGACCGGGGGGGATGGATTTCCTGGATCCATTTCTTTCATGATACTAGCGGCTTCGCAGAAGAAGTCTCCATTTTAGTGTCGATATTCATCGTATTTAGGGCCTCTGGGCGAGATCTCATAGACATACTCGGTGAGAGTCAGTGGAGGTTGTCAAACTTACCTTGTGCAAGGGCATGGGGAAAGAAGTGGATAAGTTATATTTTCGCAATGTACAAGTATCTTCGTGGGGGAGGACCTTCTATTGGGAGAAGGCCTTGATAGACCATCTCATCTTATAAATTCAATAATTCCAACAACATGGGCTACATATATGTACAACTTCCCATAATTATTCCCCATGTATATATGATGATGGGACTATGGTGATATCTTGAGGACAAAGAGTTAAAAATACCACAGTGAGACTAGCAGGTCTAGCTCATCTTGAGGACTCATAAGGTCTTCTTCTAGTGGGGGAGTTCAGGGGATCATTGTCTACTTCCATGAAGATGCACATTATATCTTGTAATTATATAAGTATATTTTCCTATCAAGTATCTCGGATGATCTGATAGATGTTCATATTGGGATATCGAAGTTCCTCTTTTCTATTGAAGAACTGGAGAGGTGGCTCTCCGTATGAGAGGCTGGTTTATATACTGTCTGCAATGTGACCTCACTTTTTTAAGCGACGGATCCAGTATTTGTGATTCTCGAGTTGATCAAGATCCTCTCTCATGGTTCTGTTTCGATATCAAATTTATAGTCTCAAATGCTAGGGGCCTCGAAGGACATGGTCCCTTTTTCATATATCCCGACGCCTTTTTCCTTGGGATTTGTCCCACTTTTCCATTATTTCCCGGACCTTGGGTAGGGGTGGAAATTTTAGAAACGACATAAAAACACGACACATAATGACACGATATGTCGTGTTCGCGTCGTTTTTTTTTTATATAAAGTCATGTCATGTCGTGTCGTGTTCATGTCAAAATTATTAGTCCTGTTAGTCGTGTTATCTTGTCTTATCCTGTTAATCGTGTTTTCATTCGGGTTATTGTGTTTGATTATTTTTTAATTTAGTGTGAAATTTAAGAAATCTTGTTATTAGTGACATGTTGTGTTGTATCATTTTTATTTGGTTTGTGTTCATGTCAACTAAAAAAACACGAATTTGTGTCGTGTCATGTTCATATCCGAAAAACCCTTATCATGTTGTGTCGGCCCAAAACACGACTTAAAAATACGAATTGCCACAAATACCTGGGGGTTGAGTCTGAACTCATCTCTGGGACCTGGGGAAGTGTTTCCTTCGATGATGAGGAGGTGGTGAAATCAATCTATGATTCCCTATTCTAGTAGGCCAGCATAGTACAACGGGTGGGAACTGGGTGCAAGATCTCTCTGAGAAAGATTTGGCAGGACGAATGTAGTGGTTTGTAGGGGAGGTGTCGATTGTGAGCCTATCATCCGCGAAAGGTCAATGTCACCTATGGAGTCAGTCTTTCTCATGTGGATGGTACCCAAGAGGTAAAGTGAAATTTATGGTCTAGGGGGAGAGTCTCGGGGGAGTACTCCATAATATCGATCATAGTCTGACTTGAATAAGAATTGGCAAATCGCAAGCCTTTAGTTCTCACAGAGTCGGTTCAACCTTTATTTTAGGATTTTTGGGTCGGCTCTATATTCGATAGGTCTGGTATCATCCCTCGGATTGGTTTCCCAATCGATGTTTCTTTATATGTAGTGGGATTCTATCCATTACTATGTGTTACATAATAGCTGGTGACATGCCTTGCATTTTTAGGTACTATAATCGTTGGATTGGAGCTGTAAATTTTCCTCACTCATCTGTATTGGGGTACTCGGGTATATGGGTGGTCAAATCATGGGTTGCCTATTTCAATAACTAAAGTCATGGTGTTTTTACTGTTTAATAGAGAATGAACTAATGGTGAGCTAGGAGTGTGAGGTGAGGTGGTACTTCCATTAGTTTTTGTATTCGAAAGGGAAACAAGTGCGCCTCTGGGGTGGGTTTTTCCCATCCGATGGACTGGATAGGTAATGCGAATATGATGTGTTATGTTGCCTGGGAGACTTCACCTCATATTTTTTCCCATTCCATCGAGTGACCGTCCTATGCTAAGAATGGGTAATGAGTCGTGGCTCTTTGAAGAGCATGAATTCCATAACTAAGAGGAGGTTTAGATTGCAATGACTAGTCTGTAAGAATTTTATGGCCACTATGAAGAAGTTCATAAGGTCATATGGTCTATGGTGGGATTAGTCTTTGTGATGATTTGCATGACGGGAAATGGCGTGCCCAAGGGGGTAGCTGTTTGGAAGGGGGCATGTGTCGTCATCCTCGACTTGTGATGGATAGGGACTATTGGAGTGGAGGAATCAGTGTTTTGGACTTAAGCATGTTGGGATGATATGGTAAGAGGTTGGTGGTGACATTGGGCCTTGGAGGGATGAGTCTCCCAAAAATTTTGAGGTCCTGGATAGCATACCTTAAGGTCTAATATATATCAGTGATGTGACCTGGTCCCTAGTGGTAGTCATAGTGTGAGTCCATTTTTTAGTTTTTATTCGTAATGGATGGGAGTGGTCTGGGGTTAAGTTGTTTGAGATGAACATATAACTTTAGAGCGGTGAAGACCAACTAAGAGGGTTCTTCAATTTAGTGAAGGTTTTAGATCAATCACAAAAATATTTGGGAGGAGGCATAGTCTGATAATTTCTAAGAAGGTGTCCTGATGGAAAGGGTGCAGCAGTGGCTACCATGGTCGGGGTAGCATAGATAATCGGGCGTGATTCTGGCTGTACTTTGTCCACAAAGGTGGTAATATGATATATGGAATCCCCTGACGAGTTCTTATAGGCAGATAACAAATTGGTATTGCGATGAGATTTATTAGTGATTTTGGAAGCTTAAACGGCCAGGCTTTCTCCAATTTTACACCATATATGATTGAGGTCTTTGAAATATAGGATCCACTTAAGCCCAAGTTCATTTTAAACTTCCCTCCGTAGGTTTCTAATTTTGATCTTTATCTAGTCATATTTTACAGGACGATTGACCATCTGAACAACTTTCTCTTTCCAACGAGTGACGAAAATGTTAATCGCTTCTCTTTCCTCATGTTTCAGAATTTTTTATCCTTATGGGTGATGCCTAGATCTTCGTTGTATTTGCACTGCTTCAGGAAAGGACGATATACATCGTTCTTCATTGTATTCACAACGCTTCAGGAAAGGATGACATACATCATCCCAGGTCTTAACATTCCCCTCTCGTTTAAGGCTTGTGTAACAAATGAGAGCTCCTCCATCTAGTATGGATGACAACATCCTAATACCCCTAGGTCAATATTTTATACTTATAGGTGGGAGGTTGGAGTGCCTACCCCTTTATAGGTTTTGGAGACTAGCATCATAAATTTGTGTAGGAGTCGGGCTTCAGGATAGAGGGACATCCTATTGATGATGGTAATCTCATCTATGGTTTTCATTTTACTAATGTATTCCTAAAGGAGACGTATTTTTTATTGGACTTGTGTTATCTCTTTATTTAGTGGTGGGGGAATGACCTCTTTGATTGGCACAGGCAACACATTCAGCCCGCAGGGGACCTTGGAAAGTGGTGTTCGAATACTCAGGGTACTGATAGTAGGGATCGAAGTAACCATAGAGGGGAATGGTACTTAGCAGTGGGGAGCACTAATGTTGGCAGGGGATTCAAAGCTTGAACTGGAGCAAGCGGATCCTGGGGTTTGGTGGGCATGTCCTTGACATCCACCTCAAGCGGTGTTCCAATGTTGGGGATTAGAGGGGGAAGGACGTTCTCTCCTGTTATGGTATGGGTTCCCTGCATGCGAGCTTGGGTTTGCACTAGTGCCCTGATTTCGGACTGTATGGTGTTCTAGGAAGCGATGATGTTCTTAAGTTATCTTAGAATTTTATCCATGGATAATGGGACCTAGTCTTCTTCGGTAGACATGGATTGTATAACGGTGTAGATATGACAATCGTGGTTGGGTATTTCACTGATGAAAACTAATCGATCGCACGCAGAGCGAACTCGAGTTTCCAGGTTAAGGACTTAGTGTGATCTATCTGCTGATGTTAGTAACTACAGAAAAAGTCGGTGAACTTTTATTCATAATTTTACATATAAAAGGACTGACAAATGGAAAATACATAAGGGAGAAGGACTCACATATGCATAATGTTTTCTCATGCAATTGTTTTATTTTTAATTCTATTTGGACGGTATTTTTATTTTTTATTTCTTATTTTTGGTAGTATGTTCAAAGGGTAAGAACTGAACAGAGTCTTATTGAATTCAGGTGAACATGGGTGAGCTCTCATGTAGTTAGAATGCGAAGAGAGGAAATAATAGACCGAGGTCTATTACTTGCCCCAAAATAAAAAAATGGTTAGGTAATCCAAATAAAGAACCTTTTTTTACGATGACTTTTAAATTCATACTGTTAATCTCCCTTGTGAAAAAAGACATTCATCCTGGAATCTGAGGGGTTTTGAACAAGACTCTAGCCGTCTGACAATTTTTTATAAGTTCCATCGGAGTAATTAACCCGTAAGTATCTGTTATTTGTGTGAAAGAAGGTGTGTTCCTAGAGCTTTTTCTATAGGTAAAAGAGGCGATGTGACTTCGTTATCATAGGATTGCTTTTCATTGTAATTGGTCATGATATACTGAGTTGCTTAGATGAAGAAACCTTTAAGGTAAGTGTCACACCACTTTACCCCAGTAGTGAATAGTTGTGAAAGCATATCTGATATACCCCAAAATTAAACAAACTTCAGATATTCCCTGTCACCGAGACTTTAGGATCAAGAGATAATTTTTTTATTTACCAGACAGGGGGACGAAAAGAGTGAGGACGCTCATTGGCAACTAGCTTTCCAGGGAAATGATTTTTCTAAAGTATGAGCTTTATTTAAGGTGGTGACTTCTTGAAAGTACGGAACATCTCTTTTGGGGAGAGATGAATTTTCTGAAGTACGAACATTCCCCTTGATAAAGTTTCTTTCCTAAAGTACGGACTTATTTTAACTAGCGAATTTTGAGAGCCTTAAGGGCCTAGGGTTTAAAAAATATGAAAATCAAGACTATTAAGTGTGTGATGAAAACAAGTAATCTTCAATTTTTACATACTTTGATGTTTAATTTTATCGCGAGGTCCTTTTCACGTACCTATGCTTTTGGGAAAATGCACAATCATATACATGGGGACCTAAACATGTATCTACGTTATGAGGGACTCTAAAACTAAGGCCACTAAAAAAATTCTAAAATTGACAGAAAGTAGTCATTCGGGAGATCAATATTAAGCATAATATAAAGGAATAATATATATACTTTGGTTCTCTAGATTTCTTTTGGAAGAAGTTACTACTATGACGTAGCTGGAAAGGTCCAGCTATCATAAAAAATGTTGTATTTCGATAGTAGAAAAATTATACCCAGCGGAGTCTCCACTATGGCGTTGTTTACCCGAGTGAGCTAGCAGTGCGCCCAAGGAGGAAGGGAACTTGTTGTTACGATGGAAGCGAGGAGTGCTTATCTCTCTTTCCTCCGCTCCCCCCCCCCCCAACCCAAGATTGGGTTATCAGTTTGACGTTGTGTGATGATGATCTTGCCCCGGGATGTAGTTTGGCTCCATATCCAGGTTTGGTCCATGCCCCTTTCGTAAGTGTGCCTTTCGTGAAGGAAGAAGGGATTTCGTAGGTTGTTCCGAGTCATCAGTTTTTTCTAGATAAAAGAGAATAAATGTTCGTGTTAATCCTAAAGAAGGTTTTAAATTATGTGATTAGTCCAGAGATTCTTGTTGTGCAGGTTCAAAAACCGAATTACGAGTGGGGAAGGTGTTAGGCATCCTAATTTTTCTATTTGCTTCCTTAATTCAATGCTTATTATTTATCTTTAGAACATTGACTACTTTTTAGTTATTTAGAACTTATTTAGAGACCTTAGCGTGGGGATGCCTCAAAGATGTAGATAGATGCTCGGGTTGCAAAATAATATAAGTGAGAGGTGTAGAAACATCACTTCAACTAGTGATATACACAAAATTGCTTGTATATGACTCCATGCTTTTATTTTTATAGTGGGTGGTCTTTATTAAGTATGGAAGTGTTCAATAAAGCTTGGTTTGTCTAATGGGAGGCCATCGGTGTGTATATAACTGTGCGAGGGAGCTCGACTTTTGAGATAGTTTAATATCTCGTTCGTGTTGTGAGGAGACGCAGAAAGGTGAGAGATGGGTCAATCTGTCGTGATTAATGTGTACATGTTTTCACATTTATATGTAGGAATATGTTTTGGAGGTCCCATCTTGAGATAGTTTGATATCTCGTTTTGTGTGTTGAGAGTATTTGTAGGGATGCTCTTAAGATCGCGACTTTGAGATATTTTGATGTTTAGTTTTGAGATATTTAGGGTGTAATGGATGAAAGACGAAAGATAGATGCATCTTGGTGGAGAAAATATATTAAGAAACATATTGTCGAGTCTCAAGCTCACGAGAAAGATCAGTAATGTGCCGACGTACCCAAGGGAACTTGGGATCAAAGCCTACGTTGTTCGATTGTAACGCGTGTTTGAACTTGATGTGTGTGAAACTTTAAGACTATATATGGACGCATTATTAGTAAATAATACACCAAGAGACAAATTATGAGTCTTGGGCTTCACGATTTTAGCTCGGTATAGCTCTTACGTACCTGAGGAGACTCGGGATCAAGTCTAGTGTAGTTCACTAACAGTGTTATATTATATAAACGGGTGTAGGACTAGAGATGGAGGCATCCCTAGGAAATAATACGCCAAGAGAGGCATTATAAGGATTAGGATTCACAAGTTTAGTTAGGTATAGTTCATATGTATTCGAGGAGACTCAAGATCAAAGCCAACGTAGTTCACTCCACGGACTCTATATAGCGCCTATATACCCAAGGATACTTGGGATCAAATCCAACGTAGTACCAACAATGGGATTGGATAATATATATATATATATATAATGTGTGTGTGTGTGTGTGTGTGTGTCAATAGACATGGAGACATCCCTTCGAGATAATACGATGAGAGATGTATTATGAGGCTTGGGCTTCACGAGTTTGACTCGGTATAACGCCTATGTACCCAACGATACTTAGGATCAATGACAACATACTCCCAATAAAATATGGTATATTTACATGCATGGGTAACGAGATACCCGGGTATACAAGGTACAACAGTGAGGTTTTTATGTAGCTTATTTCTTGTATAGAATTTCCATTGCCTCGAATTGATATATTTATATGTTAAAATAATACGCTGATCAATGAAAATGTTTGAAAAGTATTGAAATGAAAACACATATTTGGTGTGTTGTGCAAAGATGACCTTTGTTTGCTTGGAGAAGTAGTGAGTGTATCTGGAAAGTCTCGTGTTGAACGCAGCTCAATGACACTCTCCTGAAAACGTATTTTTAAAACTATGTTTTCATGTTTGTATTTTGGAATCATTTCATTTGATTTGTATTAATTTAGCATATTATTATGTCAATTCATGACACGAGTGCAGGTGGTGGATTAAAAATCAGGCTAAATAAATATAAATGTTGTAGATTGCTTAATTGTGGCGAAAGCCGACTTTTGCTTTGGGGGGAAACCTCGCCTTTTGTGCTTTTTGACTGGGTAGATCTTCAGCTAGAAGTGTTGACTTTTGTGAAATTTTTGTAGGGGTTTGACTATATTTTTCTCTCGGATGCAACATTTTAGGAGTACGAACCTCTTTTTATGGTGGCTCTCTGGAAGTACGAGCTTTTCCTTCCAAAAAAGAAACTTTTCTGAAGTAAGATCCCTTCGAGACTTCTTAGAAAATGAACTCGAGTATCTCGAGCGTTCGAGATTAAGAAATCCAGAGAATCGAATCAATGTTGGGTCTTCGAATTCGAATTCTAAGTGGGATACCTTGAAATAATAGTAGGGACCTCTATTTATAGGAGTTTTGACGGATCGGATGGTCGATCGACCAAAGGTTTAGGGTCGTTGATATTTTATCAACGGCTGAGAAAAGATTTAGATAAGATTTGCATTTCAAAAGCTTTAGCCGATCAGCTATTTCTTAAGGGGCCTTTAGCTAATCGCCTAAAGTCACCAGGGGGTTGTTTGTTGGTTGCTTTGATAGATTAAGTAGATTTTTAATTTTTTTATTATTTATACTTTGGCCCTAGATAATCAGGTTTCTTACATTCTTTACACTCAAAACTTTAGTGCATGTTCCAAAAGTGGGGTTTCTCGAGAATTCTCTCAAGGTAAGTATCTGGGGTTTACGTGGAATAGGATGAGAGATTCTGGAACCTTGATTGCAAATCAAGGTGTCCACAATTACTAATAAATTTTAATAATTTCAAGGTAATAACATCGTAGAGTGTATGCATATTAATTCACGAGTCATATAGTAATAATGAAAGTATTTGTTTAAACGTACTAGTGAGCAAGATGAACTACCTGCGTAGCACGTGTCAAGGATATTTCAATGGTGAGTGCAAACAAATGGATATGTGTCACAACAATGAATATCCATATTTAAAGTATGTGTGAAGATACTTAGTGATGGCATGTATCACATTAACATGCTACTAATATTATAGGAAAGTATGACAATATCTAGGGATAAATAAAGAAATCATAAAAGGATTAGGTGTGTAAAGAATCATTTTCAAATATCATGAACCAAAGTATGATTTTCAAACATCTTTAGATAACCATTAAAAAATCTCTTTTATAACTTTCTAAAAAATTTAAATGTAACTTTTCCAAAAACTCTCTTCATCAAACTACCAAGGGCTTTCTTTCGAGAGTTTATTCTATTAATTTTTGAAGCACTTTATCAATGTGTACAGGGGTAAATGGGTATTTAAGATTTCTATAAAATTCTAAAGTTATTTCTTCCACAAAGCCTTGTTTTTGCATATTTACCAAATTATCATTTACAAGGTAAACTTCCATAATAAGCATCAAAGAATACCAAGTTTGATTTACTCAGATATTTGGGATTTAAGTTGGGTGAGATATGTGGGGTTTTATCTTCAAGTCACTATGACTTTTATGTGTGTATGGCAAATGGATATTGTTCATATACTCATTGACGTTCATAAGTTCTAGCGTGTAGCTTTAAAACGTATAAGTTTGAGTGTACTACATGTATAAGATATGGATAAGAACAACAAAGATCATATTAAATCAAATAAATCACATTTTCTCATGAAACTGAATGTGTATGATCTTTTGACAATAATTTTTCAAATTCATTTTTCAAAATCAATTTTTACTCTCAAACACTTTTTTATTTTTTAACAAAAATCTCTCAAACTTTTTTTTTTAAAAGTCGTTTTGTTTTTCAAACAAGATCCATCATGTTCCAAAATCTAGACAAATGTCATTTTTAAATAACATTCCTTCTTTTGGATGTGATCTTTAAACTCAAAATATAATTTTTCAAAGCAAGTATCTATGAGCTAGGCTCTGATACCAATTGTTATCCCGAAATAATTCCAATAGGGGTGTGAATTGGGATTATGACACTTATTTAACTTTTCTCAAATTTCTTTCTTTTCAATGTCATATTATAAACTTTGCAACTAGTAAAAAGTTTTTCTTTATTTGTTGATAAAATGACTACTCCATTGTTGTCTTGCATCCATATAAATTCACATTCATATTCAAGAAATTTAAGTATTAAACATATTAACGTAAATTAAGAATGTAAATATAGTAAGGGGGGATAGAGGATTTAAAAGAACTTTGTAAAGTGAGATTTTAATGTGGTTCGATCTTTCCTGTGTCAATGGTTGAGGCGGTGCTCGAGAACTTCACTATCTCCTATTTTCTTATGGTAGAACCAAAACCTCATAAGGAACAACACCTTGCAAAAATGAAACCAACAAGAAGATAACCTTTTCCTTGCCGAAGAGGTAACCTTTTCCTTGCCGAAGATAACCTCGACTATTCGCAAAAATGATGCTACTGATCGAGAAGATACAATTAAGTTAGACTATAATCTATAGTTCAAGATTGGTGACAAAAGCGTAAAGCAAAATTGCTTTACCAAAACAATGGTGAGATTGATTTACTTTCTTTCAAGAAAAGTAAACAAATAAGTAATCCCACGTATTTTGCTCAAGAGGTATTTGGTTATGGATCAATGTCTTAGGACATCTGGGCTTTAATCTCTAGGCACATATGTTATTTTAAGGCAACTTGATTCAAGACAGAGTTTGGGTTTAAATCATTTTAAATCACAAGTGGGTTTTTGGTATGGATATTTATCTTAGGATATTTATGTTTTAATCTCTAAGGAGGACAAATTATGGTTTAGGAATCTTAGTTCATGAGTGATTTTTTGTTTAAATCACTTTGAAACACAAGTGGGATTATGTATTGTGATGAGTTTATTGCTTAAAAGAAAACTTTTAAGGTGGATATAATCTTCTCTTTCTAGAAATGGATTTTTTCTAGCATTATCAAGAACTTGGTTTAAATGGGTCCGGGGCGTGGAACTGGGTTTTCTTTGAAACTCATGGTGTTTGGTTTGGAACATGGATATAATGTGTTTTTATTATTTGAACTATTTTGGTCAGGGCCCGTCGTAAGATTGGGAGTGTCCTGTGTGAAAATCAATTTAGGGCCCTTCTAAAAAAAATATTGTACAAAGATATTAAATACCTAAAATGGGCCCCTAAAAATTAAACTTACTTTTTAAGGGCCCATTTTAGTTGGGTGAGAGTTTTAGGGAGTTGAATCATTCTTTGTACATATTTTTTTGGGGTAGTTATAAAAAATGGGCCCCTAAAAAATTAAACTTATTTTAAAAATTGACATTTTTAATATACAAAAAAAATTTTGGACCCCCAAAATATACATATATAGGTGCATACTCTAAAATGGGCCTTGTACCATTGCCCATTTGGCACATGGACAGGGTCGGCCATGATTTTGGTTTTGAACTTGGATAGGTGTGGTGTTTAAAGCTTTACTTCAATGGATCTTTGTCTAGAATGGAGATTTGGGTTTGGATCTCACATAGATGGAATAGAGGTTTAAGAAAGTAAGATAACCTAAGATTGGGTTTTGGCTTGGTGATGTTTGATGTAGGTTTTCATCTTCATTTATAGCGTTCAAAGGCAGCCAAATGTTGGTAATGAAGTTGGTAATAAGTTTGGAAAAGTTTAGGGTATTAGGATAAAAGGTTGGAGATTTGTACCAAATTTAATAGGTGAAATCTGACACTTTTAGTCGACGAAAAGTGAAGTTTATTCGATAAAACTCCTTTAGGCAAGGTTGCCCCAAAGGTTTAGTTGGTTATCCAAAAGTTTAGTTGGCGAATCTTTTTCCTAGGACTTTTAGTCGACTAAACCTCAAGTTTAGTCGATTAAACCTCTAAAGTTTTAGCCTAAATGTTGTTAGGTTTTAATTGAAGTCTAAGGGAAGGTTTAGAGATCTCTAGGGTGGGTATATATGTGTAATACATGTTAAAACATATTAATTTACATTTTTCCAATGGTTCCTAAAGTAAAATACAAGTAAAGTAATAAATATCATGGTATTTGATTTGTTTGAATCATCAAATGAGGGTTTGTGATACGTTACTTTCTTTGAGCTTCATCACCATAGGTTGTGGGATGGGGTTTTAAACTTTCTTGTGTGACAGGTGATGTTGAACTGATCTTAAGGTTTGAGAGTTGATCTCTGTTAGGATTTGATGCAAGATTTAAGTCACCATTTTGTAATACCCCGTATTTTTATGCTTTCTAAATTTAGGGATTTATTAAATTTGATGTGAGTTATTAATTTAATATAAATCCGGAAATTAATTATTTTTAATTACTAAAGTGACGAGAGTTAGTAATTATTGGAAACATGTTGAGTATTACTAATGAGCAAAGTAATATATAAAATTGGTTCTATTAAATGTCACGAGTTAATAAAATGACAATTTTGGAAATTTAAGTCGGGACGAGCCCGTGTCGTGTCGGGATAAAATTTTAATTTATAAAAGTGAATAAATTATAAGTCACTCGTATGGTCATTTCGAGTGCGCCAAAGTGTCCGGAAGGGTCGAGATAGTAAAAATAATGTACCCGGGGGTTTAGTTTGGGTCTCGGGGCGTTTTTAGGCTTAATTAACACCCCGGGAGGGCGTTTTAGGCATTTTGTATTTTTGGACTTGGAAACCTACGAATATTCTAGGTTATATCAGATGCTTAGGGTTGTCTTCTAGGTTTAACACAACCAAAAACAAAAGACGGCCATTAGATAAGGAAAGGAAGAGCTTACCAAGGAGTTCTAGGCAAAGAACCCCTCCGTTTATACCGCCGTCACCGCCAAACGTTAGATTGCACAACAAGAATCACCCCCACACTGATTTCATCCACAAATCAGAAACAAAAATTCCCAGGCAAGTATTTATCTTGCTTAATTTAGTTAATGCCTCATTCATATTAGTTTAGGGTTGATTAGGATGAGTTTTTATGAAAGAAAACCTATGTTGGAGGTTAGAAATTGCATCTTGTAGAGATATAAACACCATTCTAGAAATCTCCTTCACATGTAGAGGTTTAACCACGAATTTACATTCGGTTAGAAGTAGAAATTCTGGAAAAAGAATGAGAAAAATTAAGTTAAAGAAATTTTTAGGGTTCATGAGAATTATATGAATTTTGGCCCTTTTAATCCATGATACTTGATGAAAACACGCATGCCTTACGTAGAATATTATTCATTTGGGTTTATAATGATTGTGGTATAAATTTCTGGGAGTTTGGGAGTTAAAAACTTGGATTTGGATGATTTTGGATGATAATTCCCGTAACTGATATTCTGCAGTTTTCGCCATACCTGCTTGATTGATCGATTGAGCCAAGAGCTTCGATCGATCGACGGTTCGATCGATCAACCCCTTTCTATCGATCGATCGACCCCCCTGGGAAAAACTAGATTTTTCCTTACGTTGACCTAATCTGATTAAATGCATAGTAAATGTTGACTAATGTTATTAGAACATAATGAAACATAAAAATGACCAGTAGGGTCAAGGTAAACCCCGATGGGACCTTTATGGGGGATATTGACTCATACCCTAGAAGATAGGAATCCTTGGTACAGGCTATCGGATCGATAGTCAGACGGTCCTAAGAGACGTGAGAGTATGTGTTATCCTCTTAGTGACTTGGAAACTATGCTTCGCCTCATTTTGTATGTGTTTTGTGTTAATACAGTTCGAGAGTGATTCCGAACTAGTATTTCCCTTAGTACGAGTGATACGGGGACTGGATAACAGAGTATGCCCGCATCATAGATTTTATGTGGGGTGCTGTTAGAATATATATATTATATAAGTATTTAATATACATATTTAAATCTGGAATTTGGTAACTACCTGCTGTGATTATGGTATGTAAGAAAAGAATAATTATTTCAACTTGGGAATAAGTGTTGAAAAGTATGATATAATACTGAGGAACTTTATTATCATCTAAGGCTTATGTAAGAATTGTACTGTTAAATAATATTAACCTCCTTAACATTGGGAATCGACAACTTGAAATCTTATGAGTAACTTAAGATAAAAGAAGTTAAACTGTTGGGGAGATTTGTGCGATAGTTGTGCACACTAGAAGAGAGGTGAGACGTTCTCAAGAGAGTGTCATTACTAATATGTTGTTGCATTAGCCAGTAAACATTTTAAATACTTGCTAAACTAAAATTTTAAATTGTTTTACCATCGGGCTCTGACCCGTTTACTGTTATCTCTCCTCTCTTGTATATATATATATATTACAGGTGCCCAGCCACAGGGGCGTCTTGCATAGGATCCTTTGGAAGGAACGCGTTGCAGCTTAGGTGGGAGTTGCTGACCTCTTGCTTAGACGATCTCATTTTTTGATTCCACTCCTAGCACTATTTTATCCAGTTGGGCATGTGTCGCCCTTTTCCATTATTCAGCTCTTGTATTGGATATTGTGATTCGTTTATTTCCAGTATTTACCCTTTGGGATTTATTATTGTCAGAATGTTTTCCTTTAAGTTTTAAATGTTGGAAACAATCAGCTGGATGTTTAATTGTTTGAATTATATGTTCCAGAATAGTTGTTGTGTGATTCTTTAACTATGAATTATGTAAAGTTTTAAATGTTGATTTTTAAAATAAAACTTGGAAAGTAATGTCAAATGGTTTTGACACTTAGCTTAATTATTTAGGGTATTTAATTGGAAAAGTTATTTTTACGATAGTGATGCTAAGAATGAACCAACCGCTCACCTTGATTATAATTTAATAAAGGACTGATCACCCGGTGTTTAATTAGGCGGGGTGTCACAACTGGTATTAGAGCCTCAGGTTCTAGTGTCTTTAGGATCTGTACGGCTTATTTCGCTTTCAGCTTAGCATTCTTGTTATAGAGCCCTATTTTAGGATTGTTGTATTCTTGCTTTTATGAATACGTCTTCATCTATTTGAGATTTGATAATAACTGTAGATTAATAAGTTTCTTCACATTTCAGATGCCTCCGAGACGTGCACCAAAGGATAGGCGTGCCCAAGCCGAGCATCCAGTAGCTCCGGCTCAGGGAACAATGAATGCAAATGAGGTAGCCGACATCGTTGCTCAGGCGGTGAATGTCGCGTTAGCGGTAGTACAGCAGGCTCCACCCCAAGCTCAGGTAATGGCGCCAGTATCTGCACAACTTCCATCTGCATGGGAGCGGGTTAGAGATTCCTTTCAGAAGGCGCATCCCCCTGAGTTCTCGGGTAGTTCAGATATCATCATTGTTAGCCAGTGGAAGAAAGATATCCAGAGGCATCTGCGTATGTATGAGTGCACAGATGTGCAGAAACAGTTGTTGGCTTCCTTTAAGCTAGTGGGGGCCGCTTTGCAGTGGTGGGAGTCCACCACCACCTTGGATGAGAGGGATGTTATCCCGATTCAGTCATTCTGGGAGCGATTTGACCGAAAATATTTTTCGTCCGCCGTGCAAACTGAGATGAGGCAAAAGTTACTGAACTTGAAGCAGGAAAATTCTACTATTGCTGAGTATGAAGAGGAGTTCCCAAGACTTCTCACTATAGTGCCAGATGAGCACCCACTGAGGGTAAGAAGATACTATTATTTGTGGACGGGTTAGCTTGGAGGATCCGTCAGCATCTTATAGGAAATCTGTCTCTGAGTACCTACACAGACGTACTCAATGCTGCTTTGCTACACTGCCAAGATCACCGCTTCCATCTACAGGGAAGCAAACGAGCAGGAGAGTCCGGCCAGCAGGGCAGGACAGGGGGTAGTGGTGCTAGTGGAGCACCGACATCTCAGGGGCAGACTCGTCAGCATGAGCAGAGTTCCCATCAGGGGAACCCTGCCAAGCGGTTCCGATCAGGTGATTCCAGGTAGGGATTTGGGGGATTTAGGCAGGGTCAGCAGGGCCAGCCTAATCAGCAGGGCCAGCAGGGCCAACATCGTCAGCTGCAGGGGCAGCAGCAGGGCCCTCAGGGCCAACAGTGATTTCAGCAGGGCCAATGGCGGGGTGGTAACGGCCAGCAGGGCCGTAATCAACAGGGACAAAGGGGAGAAAATTTTAAGGGCCGATGCTTTGGGTGTGGTAAAAATGGCCACAAGCGTCAATATTGTCCAGAGGGTGATAGGGTCCCACAGCAATAGGGTGCCCGTAATGAACCACAGAGGCCACTTTTTCTAGCCGCCCTCCTAGCACCAGCTCAGGTACCAGCCCTACTAGCCATTCCAGTCGCTCCAGTGCAGTAGGGCTAGTTATAGTACGGACGTGTCTATAACGTCCACCAGGCAGCAGCTCCACAGGCACCACCCGCGATTGAGGGTATGTTTCCTATCCATGGTACTATGGGTCGGGTTTTATTTGATACTGGAGCGACACACTATTTTATAGCTACCCATTTTGCGAAGGCTTTAGGGTTATTAGCCACAGCAGAGAGCACAGTAACATGTGTAGACTCACCACTGGGAAATGGATCGTTAATTTTCTTTATATGTCGGGGTGTAGAAGTAGAGATTGGTAGCTTGGTATTACCAGCCGACATGTTAGTCTTAGATATGCATGAGTACGACGTTATTATTGGTATGGATTGGCTCGCAGCTTACAGAGCCATGATAGATTGTTTCGGTGGGAGTATTGTCTTTGCCATTTCGGGGCAAGAGATGTTTGTAGTGACGATGCCTCGCCCAGAGGGAGGCTCGACCGCTCATTTATATTACATATAGGAGGATACCTCTAAGGAGGTCGTGATTCCCTTGGACTCGATCCCAGTTGTTCGTGCGTATTCTGATGTATTTCAAGAGATACAAGGCCTACCCCCAGTCGAGAGATAGATTTTGTCATAGATTTATTACCAGATAGTCGACCGATAGCACGTGCTCTATACTGTATGGCTCCGGCGGAAATGCGTGAGTTACGGGATCAGATAGAGCAACTATTAGGCCAGGATTTCATTCGTAGGAGTACCTCACCTTGGGGTGATCCAATGTTGTTTGTGAAAAAGAGAGATGGTTTACTGAGACTATGTGTGGACTATCGGGAACTAAACAAGGTCACGATACGGAACAAGTATCCGTTGCCTCGAATCGATGATCTGTTCGGCCAGCTGAGGTGAGCAACTTTCTTTTCGAAGATAGATCAGAGGTCAGGATACCATCAGCTACGTATTAGGGAGCAGGATGTTTCAAAGAATGCTTTCTTGACGAGATATGGGTTCTATGAGTTCAGAGTGATGCCATTTGGACTCACAAATGCTCCAGCCATATTCATGGACTTGATGAACCGAGTGTTCAGAGAGTTCTTGAATCAGTTTGTCATCGTCTTCATAGATGACATCTTGATATATTCACATACCGAGGAAGAGAATGTCGAGCACTTGAGACAAGTTCTTCAGACTCTACGAGAGCATCAGCTGTATGCTAAGTACGAGAAGTGCAGGTTCTAATTACGGGAAGTGCAGTTCTTGGGACATATTATTTCTGAACGAGGGATAGTAGTTGACCCGAGTAAAGTGTCAGCGGTAAGGGAGTGGGGACATCCCACAACACCGACGGAAGTGCGTAGTTTCTTGGGATTAGCCGGATACTACAGGAGATTCATTCGGGGGTTCTCCAAAATAGCTGCTCCATTGACGAACCTGACTCGCAAGGGGGTACCGTATGTTTGGGACGATGCTTGTCAATTGGCTTTCGACGAGCTGAAAGATAAGCTTACTTCGGCACCGGTCCTCGCTTTACCTAAGCCGGGCGTGGAGTATCTAGTTTACACCGACGCCTCTTTACGGGGACTTGGGGGAGTACTTGAGCAGGAGGAGAAGGCTATAGCTTTTGCCTCCCGCGAGCTTAAACCGCACGAGAAGAATTACCCCACACACGACCTAGAGTTAGCAGCGGTCATTTTTGCATTGAGGATATGGAGACACTATTTATTGGGGGATAAATTTCGCTTGTTCACAGACCACAAGTCACTGCAGTATCTGTTCACTCAGCGAGAACTGAATATGCGTCAGCGCAGGTGGTTAGAGTTTGTAAAGGACTATCAGTTCGACATACAATACCATCCGGGGAAGGCCAATGTAGTTGCCGATACGTTGAGCCGTAGGTCGGTAGACGATGTAGTGAACATCTGGAAAGCGAAGTGGAAAGAGTTGGGTCACCAGGATGCAGTAGCCCATTCCTTCATATCTATCATGACAGTGACACCCGAGATTGTTACGAGGGTAATACAGGCACAGATTGCCGACCCATTTTGCAGGAGAAGTTTGTACGACTTTTAGCTGAGGGTGCTGAGTCCTATTCTGTTAGTTCTAATGAAGGGTTGAGGTTTAATGGGAGATTGGTGGTCCTAGAAGGAGCAGACTTACATCATGCAATGATGACCCAGTCTCACGGGTCCCGATTTGCGGTGCATCCTGGGGGAGATAAGATGTACCAGGATATGAGGCGGCAATACTGGTGGAGTGGGATGAAAAAGGACATTGTTGATTTCGTGTCCAAGTGTTCTACCTTCCAGCTGGTAAAGGTGGACCACCATAAACCATAAGTGTTGCTTCAGCCATTGGAAATACCCGCGTGGAAGTGGGAGAGTATTTCTATGGATTTTATTACTGGGTTGCCTACATCACAGCGGGGCCACGACTCCATCTGGGTGATTATGGACCGTTTGACCAAGGTGGCTCATTTTCTACCGGTATGGACAGACTATACCACGGGTCAGTATGCTCAGTTAATCATTGCTAAGATTGTCAGATTACATGGGGTGCCCCTGAATATTGTGTCAGATAGAGATAAAATCTTCGTGTCACGTTTTCGGGAGAGCTTTCTGGAGGCCATGGGTACAGAGTTGAAGTTGAGTTCAGCTTATCACCCACAGACAGATGGACAAACAAAGCGTACTAATCAGATGTTGGAGGATATGCTACGCATGTGTGTCCTTGATTTTGGAGGAGGTTGGGATCGACATCTTCCAGTGGTAGAGTTCGCTTATAATAACTCTTATCAGTTCACGATTGGCATGGCTCCATTCGAGGCTTTATATGGCAGGCCTTGTCGTTCCCCAACGTGTTGGCTAGAGGTGGGGGATAACAAGTTGCTCGGACCCGAGGTAATACAGGAAACCTCCGCGAGGATTGAGATTATCTGGAGTCGCATCCAGGTAGCCCAGGACAGGCAGAAAAGCTACGCTGATGCAAAACGGTTCTTCCGAGAGTTTAACGTGGGGGACCAAGTATTAATACGTGTATCTCCTATGAAAGGAGTGATGAGATTCAGGAAGAAAGGTAAATTGGCCCCGAAGTACGTGGGACCATTTCCCATCATCGAGAGGATTGGGCCGGTAGCATATAAATTGGGGCTGCTGCCAGAGCATTTACATCGCATTCATGATGTATTCCACATCTCGTCGTTGAGACGATACCTTCGGGATGACATGGCCAATACCCATATCGTGATTGAGGAGATTGACTCACAGTCCGACAGCTCTTACGAGGAAAGACCAGTGGCTATCCTAGACCATAGCGAAAGGAGATTGAGGTCGAAGGTAGTTTCACTTGTACGGGTCCAGTGGGAGCACCATAATGTGGAGGAATCCACCTGGGAGCGTGAGGCAGATATGCGCGAGAAATACCCAGATTTATTCTTATCAGGTATGCCTTATTTTCCAAATTTCGGGACGAAATTTCTTTATTAGGGGGGAAGTATGTAATACCCCGTATTTTTATGCTTTCTAAATTTGGGGATTTATTAAATTTGATGTGAGTTATTAATTTAATATAATTCCGGAAATTAATTATTTTTAATTACTAACGTGATGAGAGTTAGTAATTATTGGAAACTTGTTGAGTATTACTAATGAGCAAAGTAATATATAAAATTGGTTCTATTAAATGTCACGAGTGAATAAAATGACAATTTTGGAAATTTAAGTCGGGACGCGCCACGGTCGTGTCGGGACTAAATTTTGATTAATAAAAGTGAATAAATTATAAGTCACTCCTATGGTCATTTCGAGTGCGCCAAAGTGTCCGGGAGGGTCGAGATGGTCAAAATAATGTACCCGGGGGTTTAGTTTGTGTCTCGGGGTGTTTTTAGGCTTAATTAACACCCCGGGAGGGAGTTTTAGGCATTTTGTATTTTTGGGCTTGGAAACCTACGAATTTTCTAGGTTATATCAGATGCTTAGGGTTGTCTTCTAGGGTTAACATAACCAAAAACAAAAGACGGCCATTAGAGAATGAAAGGAAGATCTTACCAAGGAGTTCTAGGCCAAGAACCCCTCCGTTTGCACCGCCGTCACCGCCAAACGTTAGATCGCGCAACAAGGATCACCACCACACTGATTTCATCCACAAATTAGAAACAAAAATTCCCAGGCAAGTATTTATCTTGCTTAATTTAGTTAATGCCTCATTCATATTAGTTTAGGGTTAATTAGGATGAGTTTTTACGAAAGAAAACCTATGTTGGAGGTTAGAAATCGCATGTTGTAGAGATATAAACACCATTCTGGAAATCTCCTTCACATGTAGAGGTTGAACCGTGAATTTACATTGGGTTAGAAGTAGAAATTCTGGAAAAAGAATGAGAAGAATTAAGTTAAAGAAATTTTTAGGGTTCATGAGAATTATATGAATTTTGGCCCTTTTAATCCATTATACTTGACGAAAACTCGCATGCCTTACGTAGAATATTGTTCATTTGGGTTTATAATGATTGTGGTATAAATTTCTAGGAGTTTGGGAGCTAAAAACTTGGATTTGGATAATTTTGGATGATAATTCCCGTAACTGGTATTCTGCAATTTTCGCCATACCTGCTTGATCGATCGATCGAGCCAAGAGCTTCGATCGATCGACGGTTCGATCGATCGACCCCTTTCTATCGATCGATCGACCCCTCCTTGGAAAAACTAGATTTTTCCTTAAGTTGATCTAATCCGATTAAATGCGTAATAAATCTTGACTAATGTTATTAGAACATAATGAAATATAAAAATGACCAGTAGGGTCAAGGTAAACCCCGTGTAGTGGAACTTTAATGAAATGGGAAAAATGAAGGGTAAACGGGAAAGATTCATACCTAAGAAATTTAATGTGTGTAGACTTAATAATCGAAATGTCTAGGAGTTGGATTAGAAGGTAAGAGAAAGGACCTACTGAATTTGTACTTAACTAAGAAAATACTTCGAGAGATGAGAAGTGAGTTAGAATAAATTAAATTTTGAAAATAAAAATGAATGAGTTCGTTATAAGAAATAATCGAATAAAAATGTACTAAGAATGGAATAATATAATGTTGGGTCGTGGGCGTACCTAACTTATGAATTTGAATAGTTATATGTCTATATGACTCTATGATTGATCATATATTTTATTTGTGCGTAAAAATCATGCCCGCGCTACATGCTATCCCTGAGGTTACCGCACTGGGACAGTCTTATCTCGATGGGACCTTTATGGGGGATATTGACTCATACCCTAGTGATAGCGCGCGAGAAGTGTGCGCGTGTAAAGTGCACAGTCGTTGTTTTCTGTCTCGCCGCGACTATACAAACAAACCTAAATTACTACTACACTTGTGAGGCAAGCACAGCGGTAAGTCGGGTATCGAGAATCCATAGGGACAAGTTGCTAGAATTCAAGTGATTTAATACTCCGAAATAAAAGTGTAAAAGGTGATTAGAAACTAAAAAGGAAAAGATGCATAAAAGGGAAAGATTAATCTAGGCGAGGGAAATGAAACTAGATTAAGAAAGTAAGTAAAGCTATAGGTTGCGTCAAATATCCCTCACCCGAGTTAATTAGTATAAAATGGTTACATGCGTCGACGAGTTATTTCAAATGCATCTCGTTTCGACGGTTAATTAAATCAAGGGTTGTCACGCCCTAAATCATCATAAAAGCCTAATAAGATTTTGGCATCAACAAATATCCCGGAAATTGCCCGCGAAAGGTCGTAAGCACGGTACATACATGATATGCCCCATCAAATCTCCTAGACATAATAAGTAGGACAACGCACCCGAAATAGACCCGTAAACTCCATCACCAAAGCAAAGCAACGCGTCAACCCGAGTGAGTTCAATTCAAACACAACCTAATTTAAATTACCTAGAAAGCATGTTAAAAACGCGATAAATGAAAAGCGGCAAATAAACGCGATAAATCTACACTAGAAAGCAAGTAAATCAAAGCATGTAAATAAAGAAAGAAAACCTAAATTAGAAAGCTTGTAAATTAACTAGAAAGCAAGAAATGAAGAAATACAAACTATATTAATGGAGAGGATGATGAATAGTCAACATTCAAGCCCAAAAGTGTATCAATCCAAGAGGAAATGAAGAAGAACCAAGCAAATCAGCTAAACCCTAAGCTAAACTAACCTAAAAACGTGTATCTCCTGCTATATGTTCTTATCACAACAAAAATTGTATTTATAGTAAGTGGGAATAAAAGAAAAGAAGAAACAAAGGAAATGAAAATATCTGCTGAAAAACAGGGGATCGATCGATCGGCCCCTTTGGTCAATCGAGCGATCAAGGCCAAAATTCGACAATTTAGAATGGTCGATTGATCGACCAAAGGGTTCGATCGATCGATCAAACAGGGCAGATTGCAGCAGCAGCACTGCATTCCTTTCTTCCTCTTTTCTTCTCCTCTTTTGCTTTCCTTATTTTTCCTCCGCCGAAATCGTCGTAACTTCTTCGTTATGAATCGGAATCGCACACCTTTCACGTCCACGCGAAGCTAGCGAGGAGGGATACAACTTCCATGAGATGTCGGGCCAGGTACCCAAGCTGTGAAAAGACTAAAATGCCCTTGAACGTGCGATTGCGTACGGAACTTCACCGGAATGCGTCCGAACTCCATACTTAGTACCTAAATACCTACAAAAGCCCAATTATACCTCATATAGCATGTTAACAATATAAATCGAGGTTGTCTAGTTAACAGGCTTAAATATAGAGATTAAGGCACCCGAGGAGGCTAGAATGCGTAGGTTCGACGGATGAAATACGCAATATTTGCGTATTATCACACCCCCTAACTTACACATTGCTAGTCCCTAGCAATGAAATAGGATGCAACAAGAACTACAAGAAAACCAAAAGCAGGAGAAAGTACAAAAGTATGGTCTAAAAGCAAAAGGCCATTTTCGCGGGCGATTCGATTGCATTTAGCGTATGCAATAAGCCGTTAAACCCCTAGGTCACCCTAGTGGACGAGTGTTGTCTCGTGAGAGTTTTCAGGGATGGTACCCACAAACATCACATGGTTTCCTCAAAATATGTCCAATCCAACATGCGACAAGCCCAACAATGGCGAAAAGGATTTCATACGCATTATTAGCAAAGTGAATGAATTCAAACAAAAGTCCAAATCATTAACATTATAGAATGCACCTCATAGAATTGAAACCTTAAAATGTGGGAGGGGAGTGAGCACATGCAAAGTGTGATTTGGCAAAAAACTTATATAAACCGGATACTACATTAAAGCAAGCATATATTCAATCCTCACGGGCATTACACTCATCAAGAGAATTCACTCGAAACAGGGAGGTAACACACGGGACATGCGGGCATAAGGAGTAAATGTAAATGGAAACTAGGCCGCACACATGTCACAAAAGAAGAACGCTATATATAAACTGAAAAATTGTAATCTCAATGAAAGGATACCGCACACTAAAAGAGGCAAAATGCAATTTCACAGATTATCAAAACTATTATGACTTTTAAATTACATCAACCTAAGATCACATCGGACTTTAATAGGGTTGTAATGTAGGTATGGCTAGGGTATGAAATGAAAGGAATGTATGTACGGATTCAAAGTGTTCGGAATGAAAACTCGGGATAATGGGATAATGCGAGCAATATCAAAATTGGAAAACGAGTTCCAAAACGGCATTAGATATATCATCGGGGAGAGTAATCAAAGCTTATTGAACTATATACAACATTTACAACTTTCTCTTTCTTTTCTTTTCTTCTTTTTCTCATTTTCTCTTTTGTTTTTTTTTTCTTTTTGCTTTCTCTTTTTCATCACTTTTTTCACTACTTTCTTTTCTTTACTTCTCAAACTCTCATATGCCTAAATTGCAACCGACATCATAACAACATCATTCAATCCCAAGTAACATTCCAAACAAAGGTATGGAAAGTGTATGTATGGTATAAAACTCAAATGTAGAGTTGGTTATGGGAATGGGGTATGAAATGAAAGGCTATATTTAGGCTCAAAGGGGTTAACGAGGGTAAACATATGAGGGTGAGGTCAAGGCTAATATGGGTGATATAAAAAAGAGGGCCTATGATCATTTCACAAAGTTTACACAATTCTCGAATCAAAACAATATATGAAAATCATGCTCAAGTAACACATTTCAAGTATGAACTCAATTAATGAACGGTCAAATGAAAGAATAGTGAGATTACCAAGGAATTCAACATTTTCAATGAGAAAAGAATAGTGTATAACACTCACAAACGACGAAAGGTACAAAGCTTACTCGGTGTAAGTATATACAATGCAACAAAAGATTACCGAGTTATAAAAATCTTAAACCAAATCAATAGGACCATAAAAGTGCATGTGCTCATGGGATTAAAGTTTAATTCATGAAGTTATTCATAATATCAATAATCGAGACTAAAGTCTAATAACTTCTAAAATCGAGAACATAAATCATTGGGTTGTCAATTGGATCGGCAATTATTAAAATTTATCATCGGAAACAAAGGTAAAAAGCTCAATAAAGGAGAAAAAACAAAGAAAATCTTTTTGAATTTTTTTTAATTTTCTTAAGAAAAGCATACTAAGTAACTAACATGTGAGCAAAACATGGACTAAATAAAGAAATGGATAGAATATCCCACACCCCCTAACTTAAAACTTGACATTGTCCTCAATGTGAATTAAGAACCAAGTTAAGAGAGAAAAAGAGCGATATTACCCAAAAGTGGAGCGATCCCCATAAGAACAAGTCCAAAGAATCTACGAAACAAGTTAGTACTGAGCATAGCAAAAACAAATAACGAAAAGTTAACTAATTACACTAAACTAAATTGAAAAGGAAAGAAAAAAATAAAAATAAAGAATAAAAAGCTAACTATATATAACCTACTATTTAGACTTCACACTAACTATACACTAGAAGTCTAAATAGCTGAGGGTCCGCAATAAGAACGATTTGACTTTGGAGGATAACCGGTGTACCCTCACATACAAGCATGCCTTCCGAAAAATATGAATTCCGTTTGCACAACGGACGGCATGTGTAAGGCGGAAGAAAGGAACCATCGCCAATTAAAAGTTTTGGTGGGACGATGGGGGGTTTCGATTGAACGGGTGATAAAAACAAGTGGGGACCGAGAAAAGCCGAATATCCTCCCAAAGATTTTGAAGTCGGAATGGGAGGTGGCGCACACAAAGGAAAAGATGCGATCGTGGAGGGCGACTCGAGCAAGTACTCCTCATCGGCGATAGGGTTTAAAACATTAAAGTTTGAAACCGAATCATCGGGTACTTATTCCGGTGTGGTAATAGAGAATGAAAATGGGGATGAAAGAAATTTAAACTCATGAGATGAATCATCATCGCATGAAGTTTGAGTTTCGAATGAAATAATATCATTTTCAATGAAATGTTCTTCTTTGGGGGCCAAAGAAGAAATCATTTCATTGCAAATAGATATTACATCATTATCATACTCACTTTTAATATCTATTACGCAATGGGCAAAGTCTAGAATGGCTTGTTCCAAAGTAGGCACAAGTACCTCATTTTGTTCAAAACATTCGTCGACCTCGAAAGTCTCGAAAGCAAAATCGTCGTCGGACTCAAATAATAAATCCATCTCATGTTCCCACGAATGATTTTCTTCCCGATAGCAATTTTCAATTTTCTCATTTTCATACATACGCAAACCCTCACCGAATGTCATAGGTCGAGGTGCGGATGCATTAGAATGGGAATTTTGAAAATTACCATCGGACTTAAACGAAAACTCATTATTATAGGAATTTTGAAAACTATTGCAATTCGTTTCAAAATTCCTATTATAAGGAGGTCAAGGCCCAAAATCATTATCATCATCATCAAAATTAAAATAACCCAAATTTTGACTTTCGTTATACTCGCCCAAAGTCATATTTGAATTTCTTATACTTTGGGATTCTAAGTATTCACCAAAAGTCATAGGCTTGCGAGAATTTTGAGGATTATAACAAGGATTACCGAAAGAATTAGAATAAGACATGCTTACCCCAAAAATGGCTCGAAGTGGCGGATTCCACAAAGTAGGTGCGCGCGGGAAAGATTCGAGCGTTTCTAAGTGCTCAAATGTGCAAGTCCTGCAAAATATTAGCAAATAATACAAATAGAAAGAAAATACTATGAAATACTAAATAAAATAAAGTCTAAAACAAACTAGTCCCCGACAACGGCGCCATTTTGATAGCGCGCGAGAAGTGTGCGCGTGTAAAGTGCACAGTCGTTGTTTTCTATCTCGTCGTGACTATACAAACAAACATAAATTACTACTACACTTGCGAGGCAAGCACAGTGCTAAGTCGGGTATCGAGAATCCACAGGGACAAGTTGCTAGAATTCAAGTGATTTAATACTCCGAAATAAAAGTGTAAAAGGTGATTAGAAACTAAAAAGGAAAAGATGCATAAAAGGGAAAGATTAATCTAGGCGAGGGAAATGAAACTAGATTAAGAAAGAAAGTAAAACTATAGGTTACGTCGAATATCCCTCACCCGAGTTAATTAGTATAAAATGGTTACATGGGTCGACGAGTTATTTCAAATGCGTCTCGTTTCGACGGTTAATTAAATCAAGGGTTGTCACACCCTAAATCATCATAAACGTCTAATAAGATTTTGGCATCAACAAATATCCCAGAAATTGCGCACGAAAAGTCGTAAGCACGGGACATAAATGATATGCCCCGTCAAATCTCCTAGGCATAATAACTAAGACAACGCATCCGAAATAGACCCGTAAACTCCATCACCAAAGCAAAGCAACGCGTCAACCCGAGTGAGTTCAATTCAAACACAACCTAATTTAAATTACCTAGAAAGCATGTTAAAAACGCGATAAATGGAAAGCGGTAAATAAACGCGATAAATCTACACTAGAAAGCAAGTAAATCAAAGCATGTAAATAAACCAAGAAAACCAAAATTAGAAAGCTTGTAAATTAACTAAAAATCAAGAAATGAAGAAATACAAACTATATTAATGGAGAGGATGATGAATAGTCAACATTCAAGCCCAAAAGTGTGTCAATCCAAGAGGAAATGAAGAAGAACCAAGCAAATCACACAAACCCTAAGTTAAATAACCTAAAAATGTGTATCTCCTGCGATATGTTCTTATCACAACAAAAATTGTATTTATAGTAAGTGGGAATAATATAAAAGAAGAAAGAAAAGAAATGAAAATATCTGCTGAAAAACAGGGGATCGATCGATCGACCCCTTTGGTCGATCGATTGATCATGGCCAAAATTCGACAATTTAGAATGGTCGATCGATCGACCAAAGGGGTCGATCGATCGATCAAACAGGGCAGATTGCAGCAACAACACTGCATTCCTTTCTTCCTCTTTTCTTCTCCTCTTTTGCTTTCCTTATTTTTCGTCCGCTGAAATCGTCGTAACTTCTTCGTTATGAATCAAAATCGGGCACCGTTCACGGCCACGTAAATCTAGCGAGGAGCGATACAACTTCCATGAGATGTCGGGCCAGGTACCCAAGTTGTGAAAAGACTAAAATGCCCTTTAACGTGCGATTACGTACGGAACTTCACCGGAGTGCTCCCGAACTCCATACTTAGTACCTAAATACCTACAAAAGCCCAATTATACCTCATATAGCATGTTAACAATATAAACTGAGGTTTTCTAGTTAACGGGCTTAAATATAGAGATTAAGGCACCCGAGGAGGCTAGAATGCGTAGGTTCGACGGATGAAATACGCAATATTTGCGTATTATCAAAAGTTATTTCAAATGCGTCTCATTTCGACGGTTAATTAAATCAAGAGTTGTCACGCCCTAAATCATCATAAAAGCCTAATAAGATTTTGGCGTCAACAAATATCCCGAAAATTGTGCGCGAAAGGTCGTAAGCACGGGACATACATGATATGCCCCGTCAAATCTCCTAGGCGTAATAACTAGGACAACGCACCCGAAATAGACCCGTAAACTCCATCACCAAAGCAAAGAAACGCGTCAACCCGAGTGAGTTCAATTCAAACACAACCTAATTTAAATTACCTAGAAAGCATGTTAAAAACGCGATAAATGGAAAGCGGTAAATAAACGCGATAAATCCACACTAGAAAGCAAGTAAATCAAAGCATGTAAATAAAGCAAGAAAACCTAAATTAGAAAGCCTGTAAATTAACTAGTGTAGATTTTGGTGAATACTTAGAATCCCAAACTATAACAAATTCAAATATGACTTTGGGCGAGTATAACGAAAGTCAAAATTTGGGTTATTGGAATTGTGATGATGATGATAATGATTTTGGGCCTTTACCTCCTTATAATAGGAATTTTGAAACGAATTCGAATAGTTTTCAAAATTCCTATAATAATGAGTTTTCGTTTAAGTCCGATGGTAATTTTCAAAGTTCCCATTCTAATACATCCGCACCTCGACCTATGACATTCGGTGAGGGCTTGCGTATGTATGAGAATGAGAAAATTGAAAATTCTTATCGGGAAGAAAATTGTTCGTGGGAACATGTGTTGGATTTATTATTTGAGTCCGACGACGATTTTGTTTCCGAGACTTTCGAGGTCGACGAATGTTTTGAACCAAATGAGGTACTTGTGCCTACTTTAAACAAGCCATTCTAGACTTTGCCCATTGCGTAATAGATATTGAAAGTGAGGATGATAATGATGTAATATCTATTTGCAATGAAATGATTTCTTCTTTGGCCCCCAAAGAAGAACATTTCATTGAAAATGATATTATTTCATTCGAAACTCAAACTTCATGCGATGATGATTCATCTCATGAGTTTGAATTTCTTTCATCCCCATTTTCATTCTCTATTACCACACCGGAACAAGTACCCAATGATTGGGTTTCAAACTTTAATGTTTTAAATCCTATCGCCGATGAGGAGTACTTGCTCGAGTCTCCCTCCACAATCGCATCTTTGCCTTTGTGTGCGCTGCCACCCATTCCAACTTCAAAATCCTTGGGAGGATATTCGGCTTTTCTCGGTCCCCACTTGTTTTTGTCACCAGCCTTATCCAAATCCCCCATCCTCCCTCCCAAAATTTTAATTGGGGATGGTTCCTTTCTTCCGCCTTACACATGCCTTCCGTTGTTCAAACGGAATTCATATTTTTCGAAAGGCATGCTTGTATGTGAGGGTACACCGGTTATCCTCCAAAGTCAAATCGTTCTTATGGTGGACCCTCAACTATTTAGACTTCTAGTGTATAGTTAATGTGAAGTCTAAATAGTAGGTTGTATATAGTTAGATTTTTTTCTTTCTTTTTATTTTTTCCTTTCCTTGTTAATTTAGTTTAGTGTAATTAGTTAACTCTTTGTTATTTGTTTTTTCTATACTCGGTACTAACTTGTTTTGTAGATTCTTTGGACTTGTTCTTATGGGGATCGCTCCACTTTTGGGTAATATCATTCTTTTCCTCTCTTAACTTGGTTCTTAATTCACATTGAGGACAATGTCAAGTTTTAAGTTAGGGGGTGTGGGATATTCTGTCCATTTCTTTATTTAGTCCATGTTTTTGCTCACATGTTAGTTACTTAGTATGCTTTTCTTAAAAAGATTCAAAAATTTCAAAAAGATTTTTGTTGTCAATTTATAAAATACCGCAAGTGCACGGGCTATTATAGAATAGCGAGTGTAAGTACGGGTCGAACCCACGAGGATTTGTCAATTTTAATTATTAAAAGAATTGCAACTGTCCAACTAGATCAAATGGGGTAGAGAATAATTATAAATTATACAAAATAAAAGCAACTACGATAAATGAGAGTAACGCAAGAGATTTGTAAACAATTAGGAAATAATTAGGATTCGGGGTCCATTTATCACGTAACTAATATTGCACACTAATTTAATGTTGTCATTCCCTTTTTATAACTAAAATTAAACCGACTCTCGCCGTGTTTAATTCGGAAAATATGACGGTTATGATCAAAATATTTTTAACGTCTCTAATAGACGGCTAAAATCCCTATTCCCTTAGAAAATACAAGTTTTAAAATTCGCAAATGTATGTAAGCATGGACTATCAAAACAATCAAAGTGCAAGCATAATCCATCAAAAATTACTATTTTTAAATCTCAAAACTTGATTTGACAAAACAATCTTGAAGGTTCTAAAACACACTCTCGTGTCGCTTTAAAATGAATACTGAATCTTTAATAACAATTAAAACAAGTAGGGAATAAACAACGATAAAATTAACGTGACAATATTAGTTAACTATGATAAACTTCACCCTACTCCTAATATAAGAATCAAGCTACCATAATGAAAGAGAAATTGCAAGAATGAGTAGAGATCTTCATTAATAAACCAAACTTACATTAATAAACCAAACTTACATATAGTTCTCTCACAACAATCTTGAATCCTCTAAAAAAATGATAAAAACTTGGCCCTCAAATTGATTACAATCACTCAAAGTTGCTCCCCGAAATCCTCCACGAAAGTCCTCTCCAATTGTCTCCAAATTAGTACAAGAATATTATAAAATTATCGAAGTGCCCATTTTTTACTTAAAATTTCCATTTTCAATATGAATTCAATTATTCTCGCATTTTTTCCTCCTTTTAATAAAATAGTCCTAAGAAATTATTAAATACACTAAAAGGGGACTAAAAAAGTATAAATTTGGGTATAAAATATATAAAATAATGCACTCATCAAATACCCCCAAACCTAAACTTTGCTAGTCCTCGAGCAAAACTAAAAATTAAAATTTAACTCACTTTCGTAGGAATCACGATTGCACTTAGCATGTGCAACAAGCCGTTAAACCCCTAGGTTACCCTAGTGGACGAGTTTTGTCTCGTGAGGGTTTGCAGTGAATATACCCACAAAATTCAAAAACTTGACTCAATACAAAAGACACAAAAGTAATATAACCAAGTTTGAATGCAAACTTCATAAATATAGTAGAACTTCATTTCTCAATCTCAACTTATTGTGTCTGTGTGTGCATAGCCAATATAACCATCAATTTCAAAAGATTTGATCGTTGCATTTCTTATCCGAAAGTTCGTTTTGATTTTAAAATCTCACAGAATGCACTCACAATCGAATACTCGGAAATGGGTTATTTTCTCTCGGTATATGTGAATAAAAGAGTAAATTTATATGAACAAATTTCACATATACATAATCAACAATGGATTTTTATACAATGGATGAATATGATCTCATGAACAGAAAATCGATTACTTTTTGAAAACATTGAATCACACCATAGATCCTATTCATCTTCTCTCCACACTTTAACTAACTTCACTTGAGATCGATTAGGACTTTCTTTGGTTGTATTGTAGGCTCGAATTTTGGCTAGAAAGAATGGTTGTTTTTGGAGTTCAAAATTTCTGAGAATATAGAGGTTTTTCGGTATTTTGACTTTAAGCACTTTTTCTTCTAACCTCAATTTGTCTTTTCGCTTTTTCTTTTCAAGCTCACATTTTTTTTCAAACTCACATTCTTGCAACCTCATTTTCTTTTGGTCTTTTTCCTACCATAATTTTACCCTAGTATTCTCATAAAATAGGTATGGCTTGTTTTTATAGGCTTTAAACTCCCAGTTGGAGTTGGGTAGGGTAATGGGTTTTCAACAAAAGGCTTATTTTCTTTTTTTGCTCAAATGGATTTGCAACGGAATATTGTAAAAATGTTGGAGTTTAAGCTTATTTTTGGGCTTTCAAACGATGGCCTAATCTCATTTCTCAAGTTTCGTTAATCTGATTTGTGTCTCAAGACGACTTACTAAGACTTCTAGTGCTTAAGATTCACATTTTGACTTTTTGTTTTCAGTAATCGAACAAAACAAAGAATTTGAGATCATCAACGAATTTATCACTGAAGGAAAGATTGAGTAATTTTAACTCGGATTGATTTAAATCTCTCGAAAACGATGAATGGCACAAAATCTCATCGGGTTAAAATCTCCACATTTATTCGTTAAGCATATTACTTTCGCCTCAATATCCATTTTCGATCATATTATATGGCTAATGTGTAAAAATTTCATAAGATGAGAGATCCGTGAATTAATTCTATATTAAGAAATCGTTTCAAAACTCAACTATATTGAAAATCTTTTTGAATTTTTGAAAATTTTTCTGATTTTTTTTTATAAAAAATATCATCCTTACCCCCAAACCTAAATTTTACATTGTCCTCAATGTATGCTCAAATAAAAATATGGACTAAGAAAATAAAGTAACGAAGAAGAAAGATGATACATGTTAACTAAAAAAAATAATATACAAACACGTGACAATTACCATCCTCACCATAAATTAATAATCGAAATAGTTGTGGGTCATTCCAATTAATAAACTTTATAGCACTAAGTGCCAAAATATCATAAATTTGAGAGCATGACCGCACAACACAAATTTCAATCTTAAATCTATGGTCATAATGGTGAGAACCGACATCATCAATAATAAATAAATTTGAATCGCCTGAATCATATGTCGATGCATCACATGGAGGTAATAAATTGCAATAAGGATCCAAATATTTATTATCCCTTTTTCGAAAATAGTCAAGTAAAATTGGGGATGCATACTCTACTCCTAAATGTGAGATTTTATGAAAAGCGTGGGAAGAAGATCTATCACTGGGTGTTACACTTTCTTCATCAAAAACAGGAGGATCGTCATAAATACTTGAAGTATCAGTAAAATCGGATGACGAATCCTCAAATAAATTTTCCCACATATAAAAAGAAGCAGCATTCTGCTCAATTAAATTAGGAGAAAAATCTTGACAAACATCCAAATCATCACAAGTATTACACGTGTCGAGATTGTCAATTTTTTTCTCCTCACAAAATTGATTATTCCCAATTAATTCATGATTATTTTTAGAAATAGCATCGTTATACCTTTTGTTCACCTCTCTCCAATTGATACACTTTGGTGGACCGATAGTAATTACAGGGGTTGGAGTCTCATCCATACCTTCTTTAATTTTTAAAATGACTACTGACCCATCTGAATTAAATTGAAATACGTAGTCATATAGATTTCAGTATTTTGTAAAAACACGTCCACAGGATCCATTGAGGAATATGAGAAAGATGACGGGATAACAATATGAGGATCACCCATTGCAATTTACAACACATGAATTTATTTATTTATTTTGGATAGCTTCTACCCTTTGACAAGGGAGAATTTAAAAGAGGACCAACTACGGTTGTCTCCTCAAATTTCGATTTCACCTCCATGTAGGTGGTCGGTACGAAGACTCATTAAAAACCACCAATCCTAGACAAGGTGAAACGGAATCGATTTGACAAGTTCGCGTTGGAGTAGCTTTTAATTCTAGCCTTGTTAAGAGTTTTTTTTATTTTTTTATTTTTTATTTTTTATGAATTTTTTACTAAAAAAATGCAAAAAGAAAAACAAACTAGTCCGAAAGTCACAACTTCTTTTAAGAAAAAAATTGTCAAATCCCCGGCAACGGCGCCAAAAACTTGTTTTCAATTTATAAAATACCGCAAGTGCACGGGCTATTATAGAATAGCGAGTGTAAGTACGGGTCGAACCCACGAGGATTTGTCAATTTTAATTATTAAAAGAATTGCAACTGTCCAACTAGATCAAATGGGGTAGAGAATAATTATAAATTATACAAAATAAAAGCAACTACGATAAATGAGAGTAACGCAAGAGATTTGTAAACAATTAGGAAATAATTAGGATTCGGGGTCCATTTATCACGTAACTAATATTGCACACTAATTTAATGTTGCCATTCCCTTTTTATAACTCAAATTAAACCGACTCTCGCCGTGTTTAATTCGGAAAATATGACGGTTATGATCAAAATATTTTTAACGTCTCTAATAGACGGCTAAAATCCCTATTCCCTTAGAAAATACAAGTTTTAAAATTCGCAAATGTATTTAAGCATGGACTATCAAAACAATCAAAGTGCAAGCATAATCCATCAAAAATTACTATTTTTAAATCTCAAAACTTGATTTGACAAAACAATCTTGAAGGTTCTAAAACACACTCTCGTGTCGCTTTAAAATGAATACTGAATCTTTAATAACAATTAAAACAAGTAGGGAATAAACAACGATAAAATTAACATGACAATATTAGTTAACTATGATAAACTTCACCCTACTCCTAATATAAGAATCAAGCTACCATAATGAAAGAGAAATTGCAAGAATGAGTAGAGATCTTCATTAATAAACCAAACTTACAAATAGTTCTCTCACAACAATCTTGAATCCTCTAAAAAAATGATAAAAACTTGGCCCTCAAATTGATTACAATCACTCAAAGTTGCTCCCCGAAATCCTCCACGAAAGTCCTCTCCAATTGTCTCCAAATTGTCTCTGAAATTATGAGCCCAAGGGTCCTTTTTATAGGACAAGTGGTGAGGTATTTGAGTTGTGGTGGGACTCTTTCTGATTGGCCGAATAGTGTTGGTAGCTATCTCTCCACCTCTTTAATCTTTGGATCGTGATAAGGGACGGAATTTCCCCCCACTCGAAAACTCTTATCTTTTCTTCCTGAACACGCATGCCGAGTTTCGTCCATATCGGAGAATAAAAATTTCCGACTTTTTTCGAACGACCGTAAAAATCAGCATTTTCGTGCCTTTTTTGAATTGATCATCAATTTGCACCAAATTCCATCATTATCTGCAAAAATTTCACTAGGCAACTTTTTTCACAAATTAGCACAAGAATATTATAAAATTATCGAAGTGCCCATTTTTGACTTAAAATTTCCATTTTCAATATGAATTCAATTATTCTCGCATTTTTTCCTCCTTTTAATAAAATAGTCCTAAGAAATTATTAAATACACTAAAAGGGGACTAACAAAGTATAAATTTGGGTATAAAATATATAAAATAATGCACTCATCAATTTTCTTTCTTTTTTCTCCTTTTTTGGGCTTTTTGCCTTTGCTTCCGATGATAAATTTCAATAATTGCCCGATCCAATAGACAACACAACGATGCATGTTCTCGATTTTAGAAGTTATTAGACTTTAGTCTCACTTATTGATATTATGAATAACTTCATGAATTAAACTTTAATCCCATGAGCACATGCACTTTTATGGTCCTATTGATTTGGTTTAAGATTTTTATAACTCGGTAATCTTTTGTTGCATTGTATATACTTACACCGAGTAAGCTTTGTACCTTTCGTCGTTTGTGAGTGTTATACACTATTCTTTTCTCACTGAAAACGTTGAATTCGTTGGTAATCTCACTATTCTTTCATTTGACCGTTCATTAATTGAGTTCATACTTGAAATGTGTTACTTGAGCATGATTTTCATATATAGTTTTGATTTGAGAATTATGTAAACTTTGTGAAATGATCATAGGCCCTATTTGTTATATCACCCATATTAGCCTTGACCTCACCCTTATATGTTTACCCTCGTTAACCCCTTTGAGCCTAAATATAGCCTTTCATTTCATACCCCATTCCCATAACCAACTCTACATTTGAGTTTTATACCATACATACACTTTCCATACCTTTGTTTGGAATGTTACTTGGGATTGAATGATGTTGTTATGATGTCGGTTGCAATTTAGGCATATGAGAGTTTGATAAGTAAAGAAAAGAAAGTAGTGAAAAAAGTGATGAAAAAGAGAAAGCAAAAAGAAAAAAAAATAAAAGAGAAAAGATGAAAAAGAAGAAAAGAAAAGAAAGAGAAAGTTGTAAATGTTGTATATAGTTCAATAAGCTTTGATTACTCTCCCCGATGATATATCTAATGTCGTTTTGGAACTCGTTTTCTAATTTTGATATTGCTCGGATTATCCCATTATCCCGAGTTTTCATTCCGAACACTTTGAATTCGTACATACATTCCTTTCATTTCATACCCTAGCCATACCTACATTACAACCCTATTAAAGTCCTATGTGATCTTAAGTTGATGTAATTTAAAAGTCATAATAGTTTTTTGATAATCTGTGACAATGCATTTTGCCTCTTTTAGTGTGCGGTATCCTTTCATTGAGATTACAGTTTTTCAGTTTATATATAGCGTTCTTCTTTTGTGACATGTGTACGGCCTAGTTTCCATTTACATTTACTCCTTATGCCCGCATGTCCCGTGTGTTACCTGCCTGTTTCGAGTGAATTCGCTTGAGTGTAATGCCCGTGAGGATTGAATATATGCTTGCTTTAATGTAGTATCCGGTTTATATAAGTTTTTTGCAAAATCACACTTTGCATGTGCTCACTCCCCTCCCACATTTTAAGGTTTCAATTCTATGAGGTGCATTCTATAATGTTAATGATTAAAACTTTTGTTTGAATTCTTTCACTTTGCTAATAATGCATATGAAATCCTTTTCGCCATTGTTAGGCTTATCGCATGTTGGATTGGGCATATTTTGAGGAAACATGTAATATTTGTGGGTACCATTCCTAAAAACCCTCACGAGACAACACTCGTCCACTAGGGTGACCTAGGGATTTAACGGCTTATTGCATACGCTAAATGCAATCGAATCGCCCGCGAAAGTGGCCTTTTGCTTTTATACCATACTTTTGTACTTTCTCCTGCTTTTGGTTTACTTGTAGTTCTTGTTGCATCCTATTTCATTGCTAGGGACTAGCAATGTGTAAGTTAGGGGGTGTGATAACACGCAAATATTGCGTATTTCATCCGTCAAACCTACGCATTCTAGCCTCCTCGGGTGCCTTAATCTCTATATTTAAGCCCGTTAACCAGACAACCTCGATTTATATTGTTAACATGCTATATGAGGTATAATTGGGCTTTTGTAGGTATTTAGGTACTAAGTATGGAGTTCAGACGCATTCCGATGAAGTTCCGTACGCAATCGCACGTTCAAGTGCATTTTAGTCTTTTCACAACTTGGGTACCTGGCCCGACATCTCACAAATGTTGTAGCCTCCTCTCTAGCTTCGCGTGGCCGCGAACGGTGCGCGATTCCGATTCATAACGAAGAAGTTACGGCGATTTCAGCGGAGGAAAAATTAGGAAAGCAAAAGAGGAGAAGAAAAGAGGAAGAAAGGAATGCAGTACTGCTGCTGCAATCTGCCCTGTTTGATAGATCGATCGACCAAAGGGGTCAATCGATCGATCCCCTGTTTTTCAGCAGATATTTTCATTTCTTTTCTTTCTTCTTTTCTTTTTTTCCCACTTACTATGAATACAATTTTTGTTGTGATAAGAACATATAGCAGGAGATACACGTTTTTAGGTTAGTTTAGCTTAGGGTTTGGGTGATTTGCTTGGTTCTTCTTCATTTCCTCTTGGATTGACTCACTTTTGGGCTTGAATGTTGACTATTTATCATCCTCTCGATTAATATAGTTTGTATTTCTTCATTTCTTTCTTTCTAGTTAATTTACAAGCTTTCTAATTTAGGTTTTCTTGCTTTATTTACATGCTTTGATTTACTTGCTTTCTAGTGTAGATTTATCGCGTTTATTTACCGCTTTCCATTTATCGCGTTTTTAACATGCTTTCTAGGTAATTTAAATTAGGTTGTGTTTGAATTGAACTCACTCGGGTTGACGCATTGCTTTGCTTTGGTGATGGAGTTTACGGGTCTATTTCGGGTGCGTTGTCTTAGTTACTACGCCTAGGAGATTTGACGGGGCATATCATGTATGTCCCGTGCTTACAACCTTTCGCGCGTAATTTTTGGGATATTTGTTGACGCCAAAATCTTATTAGGCTTTTATGATGATTTAGGGCGTGACAACCCTTGATTTAATTAACCGTCGAAACGAGACGCATTTGAAATAACTCGTCAACCCATGTAACCATTTTATACTAATTAACTCGGGTGAGGGATATTCGACGCAACCTATAGTTTTACTTGCTTTCTTAATCTAGTTTCATTCCCCTCGTCTTGATTAATCTTTCCCTTTTATGCATCTTTTCCTTGTAGTTTCTAATCACCTTTTACACTTTTATCTCGGAGTATTAAATCACTTGAATTCTAGCAACTTGTCCCTGTGGATTCTCGATACCCGACTTACCGTTGTGCTTGCCTCGCAAGTGTAGTAGTAATTTAGGTTTGTTTATATAGTCGCGGTGAGACAGAAAACAACGACTGTGCACTTTACACGCGCAAACTTCTCGCACGCTATCAAAATGTGTGATAATACGCAAATATTGCGTATTTCATCCTCCGTACCTACGCATTCTGGCCTCCTCGGGTGCCTTAATATCTATATTTAAGCCCGTTAACCATAAAACCTCGGTTTGTATTGTTAACATGCTATATGAGGTATAATTGGGCTTTTGTAGGTATTTAGGTACTAAGTATGGAGTTCGGACGCATTCAGGTGAAGTTCCGCACGAAATCGCACGTTCAAGGGCATTTTAGTCTTTTCAAACTTTGGGTACCTGGCCCTACATCTCACAAATGTTCTAGCCCTCCTCTCTAGCTTCGCGTGGCCGCAAACGGTGTGCGATTCCGATTCATAACGAAGAAGTTACGGCAATTTCAGCGAAGGAAAAACAAGGAAAGCAAAAGAGGAGAAGAAAAGAGGAAGAAAGGAATGCAGTGCTGCTGCTGCAATCTTCCCTATTTGATCGATCGATCGACCCCCTTGGTCGATCGATCGACCATTCTAAATTGTCGAATTTTGGCCTTGATCGATCGATCGACCAAAGGGATCGATCGATCGATCCCCTGTTTTTCAGCAGATATTTTCATTTCTTTTCTTTCTTCTTTTCTTTTTTTCCCACTTACTATAAATACAATTTTTGTTGTGATAAGAACATATAGCAGGAGATACACGTTTTTAGGTTAGTTTAGCTTAGGGTTTGGGTGATTTGCTTGGTTCTTCTTCATTTCCTCTTGGATTGACACACTTTTGGGCTTGAATGTTGACTATTCATCATCCTCTCCATTAATATAGTTTGTATTTCTTCATTTCTTGCTTTCTAGTTAATTTACAAGATTTCTAATTTAGGTTTTCTTGCTTTATTTACATGCTTTGATTTACTTTCTTTCTAGGGTAGATTTAACGCGTTTATTTACCGCTTTCCATTTATCGCGTTTTTAACATGCTTTCTAGGTAATTTAAATTAGGTTGTGTTTGAATTGAACTCACTCGGGTTGACGCGTTGCTTTACTTTGGTGATGGAGTTTACGGGTCTATTTCGGGTGCGTTGTCCTAGTTATTATGCCTAGGAGATTTGACGGGGCATATCATGTATGTCCCGTGCTTACGACCTTTTTGACGCCAAAATCTTATTAGGCTTTTATGATGATTTAGGGCGTGACAACCCTTGATTTAATTAACCGTCGAAACGAGACGCATTTGAAATAACTCGTCGACCCATGTAACCATTTTATACTAATTAACTCGGGTGAGGGATATTCGACGCAACCTATAGTTTTACTTGCTTTCTTAATCTAGTTTCATTTCCCTCGCCTGGATTAATCTTTTCCTTTTATGCATCTTTTCCTTTTTAGTTTCTAATCACCTTTTACACTTTTATTTCGGAGTATTAAATCACTTGAATTCTCGCAACTTATCCCTGTGGATTCTCGATACCCGACTTACCGCTGTTCTTGCCTCGCAAGTGTAGTAGTAATTTAGGTTTGTTTGTATAGTCGCGGCGAGACAGAAAACAACGATTGTGCACTTTACACGCGCACACTTCTCGTGCGCTATCACCTAGAAGATAGGAATCCTTGGTACAGGCTATCGGATCGATAGTCAGACGGTCCTAAGAGACGTGAGGGTATGTGTTATCCTCTTAGTGACTTGGAAACTATGCTTCGCCTCATTTTGTATGTATTTTGGGTTAATACAGTTCAAGAGTGATTCCGAACTAGTATTTACCTTAGTACGAGTGATACGGGGACTGGATAGCAGAGTATGCCCGCACCATAGATTTTATGTGGGGTGCTGTTAGAATATATATATTATATGAGTATTTAATATACATATTTAAATCTGGAATTTGGTAACTACCTGCTGTGATTATGGTATGTAAGAAAAGAATAATTATTTCAACTTGGGAATAAGTGTTTGAAAAGTATGATATATTACTGAGGAACTTTATTATCATCTAAGGCTTATGTAAGAATTGTACTGTTAAATAATATTAACCTCCTTAACATTGGGAATCGACAACTTTAAATCTTATGAGTAACTTAAGATAAAAGAAGTTAAACTGTTGGGGAGATTAGTGCGATAGTTGTGCACACTAGAAGAGAGGTGAGACGTTCTCAAGAGAGTGTCGTTACTAATATGTTGTTGCATTAGCCAGTAAACATTTTAAATACTTGCTAAACTAAAATTTTAAACTGTTTTACCATCGGGCTCTGACCCGTTTACTATTATCTCTCCTCTCTTGTACATACATATATATATATATATATATATATATATATATATATATATATATATATATATATATATATATATATATTACAGTTGCCCAGCCACAGGGGCGTCTTGCATAGGATCTTTTGGAAGGAACGCGCTGCAGCTTAGGTGGGAGTTGCAGGCCTCTTGCTTAGACGATCTCATTTTTTGATTCCACTCCTAGCACTATTTTATCCAGTTGGGCATGTGTCGCCCTTTTCCATTATTCAGCTCTTTTATTGGATATTGTGATTCGTTTATTTCCAGTATTTACCCTTTGGGATTTATTATTGTCAGGATGTTTTCCTTTAAGTTTTAAATGTTGGAATCAATCAGTTGGATGTTTAATTGTTTGAATTATATGTTCCAAAATAGTTGTTGTGTGATTCTTTAACTATGAATTATGTAAAGTTTTAAATGTTGGTTTTTAAAATAAAATTTGGAAAGTAATGTCTAAATGGTTTTGACACTTAGCTTAATTATTTAGGGTATTTAATTGGAAAAGTTATTTTTACGACAGTGATGCTAAGAATGAACCAACCGTTCACCTTGATTATAATTTAATAAAGGACTGATCGCCCGGTGTTTAATTGGGGGGGGGGGTCACACATTTGATTAGTTTGTGATTAAGATCTTCACTGTCTTAGTTGGGAGCTTATATGACAGGTTGTTGTTGATTTTGGGCATGTTGGTATGGGATCTTCATATCATTTCTTGGGCATGTTGGTATGGTTTAACAGTTGATGTGTTCCTGGTAACATATCTTATAATATATTAAGTGTTTTCTTTAATGTCAAGTACATAAGAGAGAAGATACTAAATTTATGATCTTATATCAATTGTGTTTTTATCATCGAAAATCCTTTTTAGCTGAAATACATTTGGTTTCACAAAATTGTTTAAAGTCATTAGTTTTAGAGTCCCTCAAAACGTAGATACGTGATTAGGTTCCCATGTACAACATTGTGAATTTACCCAAACATATAGGGACACGAGAAGAACCTCACGATAAAATAAACTTCAAAGTATGTAAAATAAATATTACCCATTTGCATCACGCACTACATATTCTTGATTTTCATATTGTTTAAACTATACACCCGTGAGGCCAAAATCGGTTGGCCTAAAGGTTAGTTTTTATGAATATCGTCACTCTTTTTGCCCACCCGTCATGTATATTGGGTAGCTCCTCTCTCGATCCCAAAGCCTCGGTGTAAGAGAACATTTGGACCTTGTCCAATACTTGGGTATATTGAATAGGCTTCTATCGATATTCAGTATTGGGGTAAAGTAGTTTCACACATACCTCAAACGTTTATCAGTCCAAGAAATCTAGTATATTATGATCAATGGCAATGAAAAGTGATCCACCGATCACCGAGTCTCATCGCCTTTTATATATATATATATATATATATATATATATATATATAGAGAGAGAGAGAGAGAGAGAGAGAAAGCTCTAAGTACACATCTTATTGCACAAAAAGAATATATACTTACGGGTCAATCTTTTTTACATAAATTTTTAAAATTATAAGGCAATCGAAGGCTGGTCTAAACCCCTTAGATTTCGGGTTGAATGTCTTCCCGTTTTTCTAATGGAAGATAAAATAGTATTAATACTCAAACCATTGCCAAAGTAGGGTTCCCTTACAATGGATTCCCCCGCCCACTTTTTACTTTTGAGAAAATAAAGGACCATAGTCTGTTACATCCTCATTCCTAATGTGCAAGTTGAGAGTTTACCCCAGTTTACTCGAATCCAGAGGGACTCTCCTCAGTTCTTCCCCTAAGAATATACTTCCAAACAAAAAAAATATAAAACACTAAATACCATACATATGCTATTAAAAATAGATAAAATTATTTCATAAAACTTGTCATACATATGTGAGTCATTCTCCTACTATGTATCATTCTTATGCCAGTCATTCTGTCTATAAAATTCTGAACAAAATTTGCCAACTTTTTCTATAGTTATCATCACCCACATAAATTTACACTAATCTCTTACCCTCGAACCTGTGTTTGTGCTCCATGCGGTCATTCTGTTTTTATCAGTGAACTAACCACACATGACTATCAAGTCTGTTCCAAAATACATTCCATGTCTATCAAGGAAGATCAGGATCCATCCATAATGGATAAGGTTTTGAGGCAATTATTTATTATCATCGCCTCTCATAACACCATGCAATCGAAAATCAGGTCACTGAGCCAAGCACATGCCTGCCTGTAAGAGGTTATGGTTACGCCTAAAACTGGAGATAATGTACTCTATCCCTTATCCCCAAGATTGGTATCCCGACCAAAATAATGCTTATGATACTATCGAGCAATCCCCAGGACTTACATGCGTTAATGCCATCACCGATCCCATAGCTAATACAGGATCTCACCAATTCGAGTCACCCTTCGCCCATCATGGTTATTTCGAGACGTACCATTAGTATCCATAGCCTGCCTATCAAGGGTACCCATGGGCTGAATCAATAGCTCATCCACTAGTCGATGAGGTTACTCCTCCTCTAAATTTAGACATAACATAGGTCCATTATCAATTTTGGCTTCTCTAAGAAACTATTAGCAAGATGCAAACCAAAAATTAGCTTATAAACATCAATAAGATGCCTTATTATCCAGAAGCTTGACTTTCGGATAAACTCAAAAAGCCTGTCTTTAAGATGTATAAAGGACTCGGCTCCTTTTTCATCTATCTATCCAACTACTAATTATATATGCAAGTCCCAAACATAGACCTAAATTTACTAGATAGAATTGTCTCATCCATTCTGTCCGGAGGAGCCTTTATATGGTATATGGGTCTGAAATGTTTAGGAACGGCTAAGACCTCTGATAACGCCTATCGTGCCTTTCTCAAGTAGTATTAATATAACGAGGAGCTTGGCGTCACCTGTAAAGACTTAGATATGTAGAAATAAGAGGAAGGGGAGACAATAGTCACGTTTATGATTCTTCGGATGATAAACAACTTGCCGATAGTATATCTTATTTTTCCAAATCAATTTAAGGGACTTGGGCTTATTGGTATACAAAACTTAAAGAGCTCATTTCTATGGTCAATGAATTAGGTGCTCAGACTTTATTCTTTACAATTAGTGTAGAAGACATGCAATGGACAAAATTATATCAGCTTTTGGATCTTTTGAACGAGATCCACACATTATCAAAGCGAAAGTGGAAGAAGATGCAAGAATAATTTCTTAATGATAACACGTGTTGTTGCATAGTTCTTTCAAGGATTAATTGTTTATTTTGAGATTTTTTCATGACTGAGTTTGGTGTGATGTAATATATTTTTGGTATCAATTTGAGTGGAAACATGGAGGAATTGGACACGCCCATCGATTATTGTGTTTGAAAAATGCTCCTAGTGTTACCTAAATTACAAAAAAATGTTGACGTTAAAAGAAAAAACATTGAATATTTTGATCATTTTGCATGCACTGAAAATCTGGATGCCAACATGTCTATCCACATTCAATAACACCTTTGTTGACGTGTCTTATCACTAGAAGCAAATATTGATTTGGATGATTTTGATGCTTTATTGGTTAATTGGGTCATGAGGAACTCTAAATATTGGAGCTATTGATTACGCTTGCACAAACAAACCATGCAAATAGTATGTCGATTAAAAAACAGTATGATCTTTTAGATTATTAGTTAATATTAGACGAACTTGTTGATAGTAAGATGTATTGGTTCATGGGTCATTGAAATGATTAATTGGTCTATTCTCATAATAAAAAAAATCTTCAACCTTGGTGTGTAAACATTGATTGGCCACCCATACTTTTTGGTGTAGTAGATGGAAAATTATATTGCCAAATATTCTTCTAGAGCAGAACCAACCTAAAAAAATTCACATATAGTTTACAATGGATTATTGAAGATCTCCATCGACCTTATCAAACAACCAGATTTACCATCAAGCATTTGCTCATGAAAAGCAACTCCGAAAGAGACATTTCAGCACAAAAAATATGCCACTTGATTATTGGGTACCCTCTTATGAGGTCATCTAAACAAATTGTGCTTTTAAACTTGAGTGAGAAGAGGATGATGCCGTTAAGTATTCAAAAGAAATAAGGTAAAAAATTGTGAGGATTTATTGGGACAAATCATGGATTTATGAGTAGTTATATTTATCGCCCCCTTATTATGAATATATCACCCTCATTAACGTAGAAAATATGTACTACTACTCCAAAAATTGTTGGCATAGTTCTAAATGTGAAAAAATTATTCGGGTAATTCCTGAACTAGACTATGATAGTCAACGAGATGGTAAAAATAGGAATTATTTTCATGTTAACATGTATTTCTTAACCACTATTATAATAGTAATAATGAAGCAAATGGTGGTTTTAATATCTGGTTTGAATGGCATACTAAGTTGGGTATGGGTAGTATTCTAATTATCAATATTCTTAAACCCATTGATGATGATTTTCAATATAAACTGGATAGGAATGGATGCAACGTGATGAGTGTACGATAGCTACATCAATGAAACCAGTGTTTGATTCTTTGGATGATGTTGACTGAGGTTTACGGGACTTCGATACCTCACACAATTAGGAGGAGACTTTGAACAATATCCTAACATTGACATTGAAAGAAAATTTATGCACGCTCATTCGTGCCTCTGGGAAGATTTAGAAAATGAAATGTTAAACACAACATTTAATTCCCACTCAATAAGTTATTAGTTTAACAATGATTGGCTCGTGATTTGGTAATGAGATCAATTGTGTCTGAGAGGCTCATTTAAATGATTGTTTGTGGGGAAATAGGTACGAGAAAATTAACTCTCATAGGTTTAATCGTTCGCTCAATTGATGAATGGTTTCAAACTAGCAAAGCAACCCACGTAATGGATCCAACGGGAGTTGCCACCTTCAATAATGCTGGTTCTACTATCAAACATGAACTGGCAATAAGTGCAAGGAGTAATCATTCCCAATTATAAATATCCATTAGTGGTTAGCAATGCCAATGCATGCAAGAAGACTTTAAGGATACTAATCTAGTCATTATTGATGAATATAACATGTTAGGACAAGTAATGCTTACCAACGTCGACCTTTATTGTCGATATATATTTGTAAGTAGCGAGCCTTTTGGGGGTCTTTCAGATTTCCTTATATGAAATGTGCATCAATTGCTTCCTCTTTTTTATATTCTTTTATATGGCACTAAAGGAAATTGTATGCCAAAATGTGACAGCATTGCTTATGTTGGATTTGATAAGTGTGTTCAACTATCACACGTTTTTCAACAACTAGGGGGTAGAGCAAACACCATACAGAGAATATTTTTTGAGATTTAGCGATCGAACATCCACCATTGAGGATTGACACTTGTTTAATAGTCACAATTTTACAGCCCTTACGGTCAAAGAGTTGAGAAACTTTAAATACGTTTTTCATTTATTTTCCACAAAGCCACCTGAAATGCACACAATTTAGAATGATTAGTTCATCTTGGAAGACCAATTGCAATAATGCCTTAAAAAATAACCATGATGTTGCTTCCAATACTGTATCTAATCATGAAAAAGGCTTGGAGAACGTTTTCAAGTTTGTTTTTCTTCTCCTGTTATGATTAATTTGAACCTCGCCACTTATCATGGACTTGTTAAGGGTGGAATGGGTATTGTAGTTGACATTGCGTATGGGTCTGGCAGTCAATCACCATCTGATGTACCTCTCACAATTATGGTTGACTTTGATAACTATCGTGGTCCAGCCTTTTGACCCGGAAGTAATATAATTCTGATCCCTTCCCAAATAACAAATTGGAAAACATCGAGTGGACATTCCCAAAGAACTCAGATACAAGTTATTTTATGTTGGGAAATTACAACAAACAAAAGTCAATGGCTAACTCTTGATCATGTGGTGGTGGATATTGGTTATCGGGAAAGCCTTGGGTAAACTTTCGCCGACTTATCTCACGCTAGAAAGTTGCAAGACCTTGTGTTTAACACCATTTTCACTTATAAAAGACTTTAAAAATTTTCCAAATGCGAGGGTTTGAAAGGACGCCGACAAGAAGAGGAATGCTTGTGCATTTTTTGAACCTCATGTGCGTGAGTATGACTCTCATAAGTATGTGGGTCTATTTTTTTTCTCTAAATTTTTGTAATGCCCTGTATTTTTTGTGCATTATTTAATTGCGTAATTAATTATTTATTTGCGTGCTTGTGACAGTGAGATGTCACTCATTATATATTATATGTTGTTGTGAATTAACACCATTTGGGAAACGAACATTATACACAGTAATATACTAATTAAATAATTTAAATTACTTAGTATTATGAGCAACTATGGAATGATCAAGGACTAGTTGTTGGAATTTTCTTGTTTGGATTATTCCCTCAGCAACGGGTCTCGCCAATTATAAAGTACTTTCTTATATTGTCGTGTCACATGTAATTAATTAATTTTGGATTTTTAATTTAATTGACTTGTACCGGTTAATTTAGTGATTTAGTGGTATAATTGATTTATTAGAATTTGTCCTATTTTTTATTTACTTTGAGGATGCTTCAAAAGTCCATTTTCTAATTAAAATAGTGGGATTCAAGTTTGTTGGGTTTGTATATGACTTGGGTAGAGTTTTGGGCCATTTAGAGCGTTATTTGGGCTCATTGGGTTAGGGCTTATGTTGGGCCTAAGCCTAATTTCGTGGAAATCACTATTATTAGGTTAATTAGACAAACCTAAAACACACTTGAGGCACTAGAGAAACCCTTAAGGATAATGAGAGAAGATCACGTGAGGTTGAAGAGAATTTGGAAGGACTTGGGACTTTGATTCATAAATTAATCCAAGGAAAGTTTACATCGATTAAGAATTTGATTTGAGTTAGGATAGTGATAATTTATTATAATCTGTATTAACTCATATTAAAACCATATTTTTATAATCTAAACCCTAATTTTCAAAATTTACTTAATTGGTGAGTTAAAGCTTAATCTCAAGTTAATAAATTTAGAGAGTTTGATATTAAATCTCATGAATTTGATCTTCTAATCTAATTTTAATTGATATTGATGAGAGGGAAACCAAGTGTTCGTGTAGGAACACTGTCGTTGATTTCGGTTACCGTTCTACATGCAAAAACCTAAGCTACTACTACACTTGCGAGGCAAGTACAGCGGTAAGTCGGGTATCGTAATAAATCCACATGGAGTGATTGAATTTTAGATTTTAATTGTTTAATTACTTCAGGAATAAAAGTGTAAAATAAATAAAAGAAAAGGTGATTGTTGGGAATGGTGACAAAAGAAACGAATAAGTTACGCTACACAAAAGTAAAGTGAGGATCGGGATCGCATTCCATCACACGGATCAAAACAACTACTAATTAGAGTTATGGCTCGAAAGCAATTTAATCGAGCATTTTCAATTAATCATAAACATCACGCATGAAGGGAATTTAACCCAAAAATACTTGATAAAACATTTAATCAGAAACGGTCACACGCGAATTAAATTCGGATTGTCGCTATAAACTCCAACGTTACGTGACAAAGAAAGATAAATGCATAACAATCCAACTTTTATACGCACGGTTTCAATTAAACGCAATTTTACACAAAACCTAGTTTTCGAAGCTCAAACCCATTAATGGCAGAACACAACCCGACCCTATTTATCTAAGAGAAATACATGAATAAAACCAATTAACAACCAGGAAAGCAATAAATAAACACAATAAATATTATCTAGGCAAGAAATTAAATGATAAGAAAGTAAAGAAAGCAAGGAAATAGGGAAGAAACAAAGAAATACAACTATATTAATAGTAGGGGTAATGAAAAGTTCAAGTTACAACACCCAAAGAGGTCACAACCAAAGAGAGAATAAGAAGATCTCTCAAAACCCTAACCCCAACCCTAACATAAAACTAAAAAGATATCTCTCAAAATGAGAGAAAAGTTATTTATATACAAAACCAAGGATGGCAATTTTTTAATAAAAGAGAAGCTAAAAACAGGGGATTGATTGATCGACCCCTGAAGTCGATCGATCGATCGAACAGAATTGATCCCAGTGTCTTTGACCTAAGGCAGAAATTGAGGAGTCGATCGATCCATCCATCGGGTTTCAGCCAAGTTGCATTCTCCCCTGTTTTGATTTCTTTATAATTCTCTTCCGCGAAAAGTCTCGTAACTTCTTCGTTAGGGATTGAATTCACGCACCGTTTGTGTCCACACGAAGCTATCTCTACATGTAAATGTTGGACCAGATGCCCAAACTATGAAATGACTAAATTTCCCTTGCACGTGCGGAATTGTATGAAACTTCACCGGAATGCGTCTGAACTTCATACTAAGTATCCAAATACCTATGTAAGTTCAATTAACCCCTGCAAAATATGTTAATATAGAAATCCGAGGTTATCTGGTTAAAGAGCATAAATATAGAGATTAAGATACCTGCGGGGGCTAATAACGCGTAGGTTAACGGGTGAAATACGCAATATTTGCGTCGTATCACACCCCCTAACTTACACATTTCTTGTCCCTAGCAATGAAATAGGAAATAACAAGAACTACAAGTAAACCAAAATCAGGAAACAAGTACAAAATAGGGACAAAAAGGATAAGGCCACTTTCGCGGGCGAACGATTGCATTTAGCGTATGCAATAAGCCGTTAAACCCTTAGGTTACCCTAGTGGACGAGTGGTGTCTCGTGAGGGTTTTTAGGGATGAAACCCACAAACATCATATAGTTTCCTCAAAATACGCCCAACCCAACATACGATAAACTCAACAATACGAAAATGATTTCATACATGTTATTAGCATATCTAACGAATTCAAACAAAAGTCCGTTGTTATTAACATTATAGAACGAACTTCATTGAATTGAAACCTTAAAAGTGGGAAGGGAGAGAGCACATGCAAAACATGATTTGGCCAAAACTTAAATAATCCGGATAAATGACATTAAAGCATACATATATTCAATTCTTACAGGCATTACTCTCATCAAATGAAATCATTAGGAAAGGAGAGGTAATACACGGGACATGCGGGCATAAAGAGTAAATGGAAATGGAAACTAGGTTGCACACGTGTCATAAATGAAGAACGCTATATAGGAAATGAAAAACTTTTAATCTCAATAAAAGATACCACTCATTAAAGGAGTCGAAATGCATTTTCACAGATTATCAAAATATTTCAACTTTTAAATTAAATTCACCCTAAGATCACATGGGACTTTTATAGGGTTGTAATGTAGGTTTTGGGGTTAAGGTACGAAATGAAGGAAATGTGTACGGATTCAAAGTATTTAGGGATGAAAACTCGGGATAATGGTAAATAGTGGGTAATATCAAAATTGGAAAATGATTTCCATAACAAGAATTAAATATGAAATTGGAGAGCAACAAGGATTATTGAACACTATATACAATCATATACAACCTTTTATTTTATTTTCTTCTGTTTCTCATGTTTTCTTTTCTTTTCTTTTGCTTTTTTTTGCTTTTTCTTTTCTTTTTCACTACGCTTTCTTTTTTTCACTTTTCTCACTCTTTTTATGCTCAAATTGAAACCACAAAGAAAGAACATCATTCAATCCCAAGTATCATTCCAAACAAAGGTAAGGAAGTTAATATGTATGGTTTTAACTCCAATTAGAAGTTGGTTATGGGATTTGGGGTAATGAAACGAAAGGCTAATATTTAGGCTCAAAGGGGTTGACTAGGGAAATAAGGCGAGGTTAAGGCTAATATGGGTGATATAACAAATATTGACTATGATCATTTCATAAAATTTACGCAATTCTCGAGTCAAAATAATTTTGAAAATCATGCTCAAGTAACACATTTCATGAATGAACTCGATTAATGAACGATCAAATGAAAGAATAGTTAAATTACCAACGAATTCAATGTTTTCAAAGAGGAAAGAATAGTGTACTCATAAATGAAGGTAAGTCTCTAATCTCACTCAGTGCAAGTATATACAATGCAACAAAAGATTACTGAGTTATAAAAATCGTAACCCAAATCAAGAAAAACAAGAAAAATGCATATACTCTTGCGATAAAGTTTAATTCATGAAGTTATTCATATCATCAATGATTTGAGGACTAAAGTATAATAACTTCTAAAATCGAGAACATGCATCGTTGAATGTATAATGGATCGGGAAATTATTGAAATTTATCATCGGAAACAAGTCAAAATGCCCAACAAAGGAGAGAAAAAAAGAAAATATTTTTGAAAGTTTTCAATTTTTTTCCCAAAAAGGCATATTTAGTAACTAAATGTGAGCAAACCATGGACAAAACAAAGAAATGGATAGAATATCCCACACCCCCTAACTTAAATGTTGCATTATCCTCAATGCGCATTAAGAACACAACACAAAGAGAGGAAAAGAACGATATTACCCAAAATTGGAGCGATCTCCATAAGTACGAGTCTAAAGAATCTACAAAACAAGTTAGTACCGAGCATAACGAAAAGCAATAACAAAAAGTTTAACTAATTACACTATAATAAACCAAAAAGAAGGAAAAACTAAACAAAGAAAATAAAAAATAAAGAGCTAACTATTTACACCCTACTATTTAGACTACACACTAACTATACACTGGAAGTATAAATAGTTGAGGATCCACCCAAAAATGGATTTGTCTTTGAAAGATTAACGGTGGAACCACCAAAGTGAATATGCCTCCCAAAAAATAGGAATTTCGTTTGAAAAACGAAAGGCATGTGTAAGGCGTAAGAAATGAACCATCATCAATTATAAATTTTGGACGGACGATGGGGGATTTGGATAACAAGGGTGACAAGACCACATTGATCTCAGGAAAAATGAAATTTCCTCTCTAAGATTTTTCAATTAGAAGGGGGGATGGGCCTAGTGCAAGTGAATAGCCCATGAGATGAAGCATATCAAAATAACAATCTCGTTCAAGAATCAGGTCTAAGACCTCAAGACTTTCAATCGATTCTTGTGATAAACTTAATTTTTCGGGAATAGTAAGGAATAAAGGAAATGAAGGACCATCAACCTCAATATAATCGAAAGAATTAATAAGAGGTTGGAATTCGAAAGTGCTAAAGCTTGGATCACTCTCAATTATTTCCTCATCAACAAGGGGTGAAAGTGAAACGCAAATTTCAACCTCAACCCGATTTTGTGAAGAAATGATCTCATCGAGCATGGCATAATTTTCCACAAACCAAGCTTGAGAAATTTCGGATTGGTCATTGATTTCCTTAATCATTAACTTATAATAAAACTGACAAGAAGACATTTCATCTTCTTGTGCGGGTTTCTCATAGCTAACGGATTCCCCACTTTCCAAATTCTTCTCACAAGGCAATGAGGGGATACTTACATACTCTTGAATTTCACGCTCAATGCGCTCATCTTTAAGAATTTGTAGGCATTCTTTCATTTTTTTGGGAGTATAACTTGGAAAACAATTATCATAACAATTAAGGTTATCTAAAGCATAATAGCGACCCATTTCAAAATAAGCTAATTCAATTAAGGATAAGCGCCAAAATTTTAATTTCTCGAAACAATTTAGCACAAGTCAAAAAGAAAGGATAAAATAAAGAATACAAATATGAAAGAAAAAATACTACGAAATAATAAAACAATTATGATCTAAAACACACTCCCCGGCAACGACGCCATTTTGATGAGAGGGAAATCGAGTGTTCGTGTAGGGACACTGTCGTTGATTTCGGCTCCCGCTCTACATGCAAAAACCTAAGCTACTACTACACTTGAGAGTCAAGTACAACAGTAAGTCGGGTATCGTAAGAAATCCACAGGGAGTGATTGAATTTTAGATTTTAATTGTTTAATTACTTCAGGAATAAAGGTGTAAAATAAATAAAAGAAAAGGTGATGGTTGGGAATGGTGACAAAAGACAAGATAAGTTACGCTACACAAAAGTAAAGCGAGGATCGGGGTCGCATTCCACCACACGGATCGAACCAACTAATAATTAGAGTTAAGGAACGAAAGCAATTTAATCGAGCATTTTCAATTAATCATAAACATCACACATGAAGGAATTTTAACCTAAAAATACTTGATAAAATATTTAATCAAAAATGGTCACACACGGATTAAATTCGGATTGTCGCTATAAACTTTAACGTTGCGTGACAAAGAAAGATAAACGCATAACAATCCAACTTTGATACGTACGATTTAAATTAAATGCAATTTTATACAAAACCTAGTTTTCGGAGCTCAAACCCATTAATGGAGGAACACAACCCCGACCTTATTTATCAAAGGGAAATACATGAATAAAACTAGTTAACAACTAGGAAAGCAAAAAATAAACACAATAAATATTATCTTGGAAATAAATTAAATGATAAGAAAGTAAAGAAAGCAAGGAAATAAGGAAGAAACACAGAAATACAACTATATTAATGGTAGGGGTAATGAAAAGTTCAACTTACAACACCCAAAGGGGTCATAACTAAAAAGAGGAGAAGAAGAGCTCTCAAAACCCTAACCCTAACCTAAAACTAAAAAGATATCTCTCAAAATGAGACAAAAGTTATTTATATACAAAACCAAGGATGGCAAACTTGTAATAAAAGAGAAGCTGAAAACAGGGGATCGATCAATCGACCCCTGAATTCGATCGATCGATCGAACAGAGTTGATCCCAATGTCTTCGAACCAAGGAAAAAATTGAGGAGTCGATCGATCGACCCCTTTGATCGATCGATAGATCCATCAGGTCTCAGCCAAGCTGTATTCTCCCCTATTTTGATTTCTTTATAATTCTCTTCCGCGAAAAGTCTCGTAACTTCTTCGTTATGGATCGGATTCACGCACCGTTTGCGGCCACACGAAGCTCTCTCGGAGGGATACAACTTCCATGTAGATGTTGGAGTAGATGCCCAAACTGTGAAATGACTAAATTTCCCTTGCGCGTGCGAAATTGTACGAAACTTCACTGGAATGCGTCAGAACTTCATACTAAGCATCGAAATACCTATAAAAGCTCAATTAACCTCTACAAAACATGTTAACGTAAAAATTCGAGGTTGTCTAGTTAACGAGCATAAATATAGGCATTAAGATACCCAAGGGGGCAAATAATGTGTAGGTTAACGGGATAAATATGCAATATTTGCGTCATATCAAATATAAACTAATTCATTGTAATAAATCTGATGAAATCCCCTTTATTTAATCTATAATTAAAATAAATTTGAGTTGAAATTGTTAGAATTATGAACTTAGGTTTCTTAACTCTATTTTATTAAATTAATTTATAATCCATATTTAATTGTTTAAAACTTGTATATATAGGTTATTATTATTGGTATGCAACTTATATTTAATGGATAATGGGTTTAGGAACAATTAGATGCTTCAGATTTAGGATTTTGTGTGTTAATGACCGTTTTTTAGATTTTAGAGAATATGGACATTGCGTTCATCTCGTTCGAATAATATTTGGACCTCATTTGAGTGAGATGTGGGATCTTGTTAAAACGACTTGGAAACTAGTTGGAACGACTTTTGGGGTTTCGTTCAAATGAATTAGGTTGTCGTTTAAACGACATATTATATTTCATTAGAACGACTTTGTGAATTCGTTAGAATGACCTCAGGGAGGATTGATATTGATTTCCTATATAATGAGAGTTAATTGATTGGGAACTTATAAATATATATTATGATCCTTGAGTAGACTAGATTCCTGTGATTTAATTATATGGAAGCATACCATGTGTGAGTGCTCGTGGTATCATACTAAGAGTGATTCTTTATAGGGTGCGCACGATATTGATCGTTCTGATACCATGATGATAGAGACATAATTACCTTGATCATGTAGAACAGTCAAAGAAGAAAGCAAAGCAAATGAAGGATCTAGTAACCGATAATCCATAATTAAGTAATATGGAGATCTATGTGAATGAAAGGAAGACGTAACGACTTATCCCTTATTGTATTTTGAGGTTATAGGTATGGGATGACCTATAACTATACCTAATACGCACAAGTGATTCGTGAAGGTCCTAGAGATAGGCCTTCGGATCTTATGTGCGGGATTGTCCATAACCCATTTACTTAGATGTGTTGGGAACATACTTGATTGGATATTAGACATATGTGATGATATTCACTTTACTGAGTTCATACTCGAGAAGTATATACTGGACATTAATTATGGAACCTTGTAAATATAATCAATTAAGAATAATTATAATTATTAATCATTGGGTGCACTTGGGCTTAGGGTTTAAACCTACATGTTATATTTAGGGTTGTTGGGGTTGGGTTAACTTAAAAACCACTAAAATATGAGAGGAAAATGCATTGTTATTATTATGACCCAAATTCAGTTAAATTCTTACTCTTTGAAGACCTGCTCGGTTTAATCCCGCTATTGAAATTTGTCTTCGGGTCCTAGGCCGAAATTGTCGCTAGGGGTGCATATGGGTCGGGTTGGGTTGGCTCTACTACGGAACTAGAACTAGAACCAAAGTTGGTCGGTTCTATGGGTTTGGAACCAGAATCGAACCAATACCCTACCAAACAGAACCATCGGTTCTCGGTTTGCTTTGGGCGATTCACTATTCTGGTTCATGGTTATTGTTCGCAGTTCTGGTTCATGATTTTGCATTATTTTTGTAATTAATAATAGTTCACTCAAATCAATTTCTAAAAAATAAAAATAAAAAACTTAAAAGTTGGAAAATATTAATTATCCATGGTCATTACATCTCAACTAACTCATCAAATATTAACCTTCTTTATTTTTCTCAATTAACCAGTTTTACTCAAATAATTTATTTGAAAAAAATACCACACACACACAATTTGGAAAAAATAAATTATCTAATTTCATTACATTATAACTAAAATATTAAATAAAAATAAAAATATAAACAATACATACACCAAACATAAACTATAAAGTATCCAAGAAACTCTTCAAGTTGATTCTCGGGTCAGTTCTTAGTGTTGTATGTAAAAATTATTCTCCTACGTGGACCAATGATGAATGTACACCCGTTCTCCTTCGTGGACGACCAATTCCCTTGATCGGCTTCAGAGACACTTAGTCGGCTGGAATGCTGACCAACTCCTGAAGGCCAACCAACATGAATCCCAATAGTTACTCAGATAGGATACTAACCAACACTGAATTCCAAGAGTTTCATTTATTGTACACACATGTAAACTCCTGTCAATATAAAGGCTCTCCATCTCTAGGGTTTTACACCATTATAAATACAAGATACTTCCTCAGATGGAGGGACAACTCGAACCATGTATATGCACACCATACTAAGCTATTGTAAGCCATACTAAATAAAACCAACAGTGGACGTAGGCTATTTTACAACTGAACCACTCTAAAAATCTATTCTCTTATGTGTATCATTTGAGTTACTTACTATATTATTATCTGTGATTATAAATTTGGAGTAAATCCATTTTTAGACATCAACAGATTGGCGACATCTGTGGGAATGTTTGTCTGTCATCGTTCTCTACCATTGATTTCATTTTTTTACCTTTAAGGAAATGAATGACCTAGAGAATAGCGCTAGAAATGAAGGCAATGTCATCATTCCATCTGCTTATCCTAGTGCGACAGATCTACATGGAATTCTACTCAACCTTGCTAAAGGACAAGAAGCTATGCAAGAGTCCGCCAAACAATTGGCCCGCACTATGTAAGATAAATCTTCCAACTCTAGGAGAGATATATCACCTCCACCATCCAGAAATGAAAAAAGTCAATATTCCCGTTCTTCTAGAGATCGATCATACCGTCCTGGTGCAACTTCTTCAGTCCGATCAACGAATTACTATGATGGTTGATTTTTTTCCAAAGAAAGGTCAAATGTATTAGAGAGACTAAGTAGGGAGTCTACTTTTGATTATCTGGGTACCCGAGTAACCACAGGTCATTATCAAGAACATGAGCATCATCATGAACGCAGAGAAGATTTTATGAGATCAAGATCTAGCCTCATAGGCTCTGTGCGTGCCGAGCAAACCTCTCAGGAGGAGATTTCAACACATAGGCATAGCAAAGTTGCTAAATCTACCTCAGTTAATTCTAAGCCTGAAGAACAACCTTGGAAGGGATACATGCAACGGTTAGAAGATCAGTTAGGCGAAATGGCAAAAACTAAGAATCCACTACAAAGGAGTTTTGTTAAAGGTTCGCATTTTATTCCGGCTATCATGAACTACCCTACATTATCCAAGTTCAAGCCACTAGTAGTTACTCCCAAGTACGATGGCAAAAATAATCCAGTCATGTACATTAAATAATATCAAGATGCTGCTGATATATACATAGTACCTAATGAGATGAGGTGTAGATATTTCTCCAGTTCTATCACAGGAACAACCCAAATCTGGTATAATTAGGGGTGTGCACGGGTCGGTTCGGTTCGGTTTTGGACCGCAATCCAAACCGAACCGATCGGTTCGGTTTTGGAAAGGGTTAGACCGAAACCGAACCGACAATGAAAAAAACCGTCGGTTTCGGTTTATGTCGGTTTCGGTTCGGTTTCGGTTCGGTTCGGTTTTGGTTAGTTTTCGGTTTTGGTCGGTTTTTTTTGGGCGGTTTTCGGTTTTGGCCGGTTTTTAAGGCCGGTTAATGGATTTTGTATATAAAAATATAATTTTTTTAATATAAATATTGATATCGGTTCGGTTCGGTTCGGTTCGGTTTTTCTCATGGCTAGACCGCCAACCGAACCGACATGGTCGGTTTTTTAATTCCTTAAACCGTAAACCGAACCGGGCTAAAAAAAACCGCCGGTTTCGGTTCGGTTCGGGCCGGTTCGGTTCGGTTTTCGGGCCGGTCGGTTTTTTTGAACACCCCTAGGTATAATAATCTCCCAAGAAGTAAAATCTCTAGTTTTCATGAGTTAAATGAATTATTCATAGATAACTTTAATTTTTTGGCTAAGCCGATCAATAGTGTCACTCATCTCTTGACTGTGCGATAAAAGCCGGGAGAAATATTACACGTTTTAACAATGAAAAACTAGATGTAGTGGACTATCATGAGAAAACACCCATTGCATCACTTATGAGTGGGTTGCTCGCTAAAGATCTCTATTATGCTTTGGTAACCCCCCCCCCCCCCCCCAACACCCCCTAAAAAAAACATGACAGATTTAATGGCTAAAGCTAAAAAAATAATGAATGCCGAGGAAGCTATGGCAGCCAAGGAAGTTCCTGAGACGAAGGGTGAAGGCTAAAAATAACAATTCTTTCAAGAAGGACCAGAAAGACAAAAACTAGATCGGATCAAGAAGTATGATGAATATACGCCGCTCAACAACGGTGTTCACCATATTCAGGAGGAAATCAAAGGGAACATAGAATTGAATTGGCTTGAAAAGTTGAAGATAACCCCCAATAAGAGGGATAAGTCTAAGTACTGTGATTTTCACAGGGATCATGGGCACAACACTAACAACTGCATTGTACTAAAGAATGATATTGAAAATCTTATTCGGCGGGGAACGTTGAGCAAGTTTATTAATCGAAATGGCAACTGAAATGGTCGAAAAAGGTTTTAATCTCCATCACGAGTAAAAGATTCTAATAAAAGAGCAAGAAATGATGATTTTGAAGAAGACCCAGACTTACCAAAGAATACTAAAGAACCAGAGGTAGATATCGGCATAATCTCCTTTGGATGCCACTTCATCGTAGGAGGGTATGCTGAAGGAGGAGATATGATAGTAGAAAAAAGTTTATTTGAATGAAGCTAAGGATTACCTAACTGTCAGATAGATTGACATAGCCGAATTCGGTGATAGCTGACCAAGGAAGGTCAATAAAGACAGACTCGTGTTTGGATTCTCCAAAAATGATCTGAGTAGGGTACTTTATCCTCACAATGATCCATTAGTGATCACTTGCAGAGTTCATAGAGGCAGGGTGATGATACGCAAATATTGCGTATTTCATCCTCCGAACAGATGCATTTTAGCCCCCTTGGGTATCTTTTATGCTCATTAACTAGACAACCTCGGATTTCTACGTTAACATGTTTTGTAGGGGTTAATTGAGCTTTTATAGGTATTTGGATGCCAAGTGTGAAGTTCGAACGCAAATTGCTCGATTTCCGTATGCGATCGCACGTTCAAGGGCATTTTAGTCTTTTCATAGCTTGGTCACCTGGCCTAACATCTCATGGAAGTTATAGCCCTCCTTGTAAGCTTCGCGTGGTCGTGAACGGTGCACGATTCTGAGTCCGTATGAAGAAGTTACGGCGATTTCAGCGGACGGGAAATCCAAGTAGCCCAAAACAGCAAAGTAGTGTGCTGATACCTGCTTGATCGATCGATCGAGAAAAGGGGTCGATCGATCGATCCTTCTCGACAGTGGGATATTTTGTTCACCATCGATCGATCGACCAAAGGGGTTAATCGATCGATCCCCTATCAAATATTGCGTATTTCATCCTCCGAACCTACGCATTTTAGCCCCCTCAGGTATGTTATTCCCTTTATTTATGCTCGTTAACCAGATAACCTCGAATTTTTACGTTAACACATTTTGCAGGGGTTAATTGAGATTTTATAGGTATTTGTATGCTAAGTGTGAAGTTCGGACGCATTTCGCTCGATTTTCGCACGCATTTCGCACTCGATCAAAATGGCGCAGTTACCGGGGAGGAGTTTATTTTAGACTTTATTTGATTTAGTATTTCATAGTATTTTCTTTCTATTTGTATTATTTGCTAACCTTTTTGCAGGACTCCCACATTTGAGCACTTAGAAACGCTCGAATTTCTCGCGCGCACTTACTTTGTGGAATCCGCCACTTTGAGCCATTTTTGGGGTAAGCATGTCTTATTCCAATTCTTTCGGTAATCATTGTTATAATTCTCAAAATTCTCGCAAGCCTATGTCTTTCGGTGAATACTTAGAATCCCAAAGAATTTCAAATTCAAATATGACTTTGGACGAGTATAACGAAAGTCAAAATTTAGGTTATTGGAATTTTGATGATGATGACAATGATTTTGGGCCTTTACCTCCTTATAATAGGAATTTTGAAACGAATTGCAATAGGTTTCAAAATTCCTATAATAATGAGTTTTCGTTTAAGTCCGATGGTAATTTTCAAAGTTTCCATTTTCATGCATCCACACCTCGACCTATGACATTCGGTGAGGGCTTGTGTATGTATGAAAATGAGAAAATTGAAAATCATTATCGGGAAGAAAATCGTTCGTGGGAACATGAATTGGATTTATTATTTTAGTCGGACAACGATTTGCTTCCGAGACTTTTGAGGTCAAAGAATGTTTTGAACCAAATGAGGTTCTTGTGCCTACTTTGGAACAAACCATTCTAGACTTTGCCCATTTTGCATAATATATATTGAAAGTGAGGATGAAAATGACGTAATATCTATTTGCAATGAAAGGATTTCTTCTTTGGCCCCCAAAAAAGAACATTTCATTGAAAATGATATTATTTCATTCGAAACTCAATCTTCATGCGATGATGATTCATATCATGAGATTTAATTTCTTTCATCCCCATTTTCATTCTCTATTATCACACCGTCTCAAGTACCCGATGATTCGGTTTCAAACTTTAATGTTTTAAACCTTTTCGCCGATGAGGAGTACTTGATCGATTCGCCTTCCATGATTGCAACCGTGCCTTCGTGTGCGCCGCCTCCCATTCCAATTTCAAAATATTTGGGAGGATATTCGGTTTTTCTCATTCCTCACATGTTTTTGTCACCCGTTCAATCCAAACCCCCCATCGTCCCTCCAAAACTTTTAATTGGCGATGGTTCATTTCTTCCGCCTTACACATGCCTTCCGTTGTTAAAACGGAATTCATATTTTTCAGAGGGCATGCTTGTATGTGAGGGTACACCAGTTATCCTCCAAAGTCAAATTGTTCTTATGGTGGACCCTCAGCTATTCAGACTTCTAGTGTATAATTAGTGTGAAGCCTAAATAGTAGGTTGCATATAGTTAGCTTTTTATTCTTTCTTTTTATATTTTTTCTTTCCTTTTTACTTTAGTCTAGTGTAATTAGTTAACTTTTTATTATTTGTTTTTTCTATGCTCGGTACTAACTTGTTTTTTAGATTCTTTGGACTTGTTCTTATGGGGATCGCTCCAATTTTGGGTAATATCGCTTTTTTCCTCTCTTTGACTTGGTTCTTAATGTACATTGAGGAAAATGTCAAGTTTTAAGTTAGGGGGTGTGGGATATTCTATCCATTTCTTTATTTAGTCCATATTTTTGCTCACATGTTAGTTACTTAGTATGTTTTTCTTAGAAAAATTAAAAATTTCAAAAAGACTTTCTTTCTTTTTTCTCCTTTTTTGGGCATTTTTGCCTTTGCTTTCTATGATAAATTTCAATAATTGTTCGATCCAATAGACAACCTAATGATGCATGCTCCCGATGTTAGAAGTTATTAGACTTTAGTCTAACTTATTGATATTATGAATAACTTCATGAATTAAACTTTAATCCCATGAGCACACGCACTTTTATTGTTCTATTGATTTGATTTAAGATTTTTATAACTCGGTAATCTTTTATTGCATTGTATATACTTACACCAAGTAAGCTTTGTACCTTTCGTCATTTGTGAGTTTATACACTATTCTTTTCTCATTGAAAACGTTGAATTCGTTGGTAATCTCACTATTCTTTCATTTGACCGTTCATTAATTGAGTTCATACTTGAAATGTGTTACTTGATCATGATTTTCATTTATTGTTTTGATTCGAGAATTGCGTAAACTTTGTGAAATGATCATAGGAATTATTTGTTATATCACCCATATTAGCCTTGACCTCACCCTTATAAGTTTACCCTCGTTAACCCCTTTGAGCCTAAATATTAGCCTTTCGTTTCATAACCCAAATTCCCAACTAACTCTGCATTGGAGTTTTATACCATACATACACCTTCCATACCTTTGTTTGGAATGTTACTTGGGATTGAATGTTGATGTTATGATGTCGGTTGCAATTTAGGCATATGAGAGTTTGAAAAGTAAAGAAAAAGAGTAGTGAAAAAGTAATGAAAAAGAGAAAGCAAAAAGCAAAAGAAAGCAAAAAGAAAAATGAGAAAAAGAAGAAAAGAAAAGAAAGAGAAAGTTGTATATAGTTCATTAAGCTTTGATTACTCTCCCCGATGATATATCTAATGCCTTTTTGGAACTTGTTTTCCAATTTTGATATTGCCCGCATTATCCCATTATCCCGAGTTTTCATCCCGAACACTTTGAATTCGTACATACATTCATTCATTTCATACCCTAGTCTGACCTACATTACAACCCTATTAAAGTCCTATGTGATCTTTGGTTGATGTAATTTAAAAGTCAAAATAGTTATGATAATCTGTGAAAATGAATTTCGCCTCCTTTACTGTGCGGTATCTTTCATTGAGATTACAGTTTTTCATTTTATATATAGCATTCTTCATTTGTGACATGTGTGCGGCCTAGTTTCCATTTACATTTACTCTATATGCCCGCATGTTTCGTGTGTTACCTCCTTGTTTCGAGTGAATTCGCTTGATGAGTGTAATGCCCGTGAGGATTGAATATATGCTTGCTTTAATGCTTATCCGGTTTATATAAATTTTTTGCCAAATCACACTTTGCATGTGCTCGCTCCCCCTCCCACATTTTAAGGTTTCAATTCTATGAGGTGCATTCTATAATTTTAATGATTCGAACTTTTGTTTGAATTCGTTCGCTTTGCTAATAATGCGTATAAAATCTTGTTCGTTGTTGTTGGGCTTGTCGTATGTTGGATTGGGCTTATTTTGAGGAAACCAGGTGATGTTTGTGGGTACCATCCCTGAAAACCCTCAGGAGACGACAATCGTCCACTAGGGTAACCTAGGGGTTTAACGGCTTATTGCATACGCTAAATGCAATCGAATCGCCCGCGAAAGTAGCCTTTTGCTTTTATACCATACTTGTGTACTATCGCTTGCTTTTGCTTTGCCTGTAATTCTTGTAGCATCCTATTTCATTGCTAGGGACTAGCAATGTGTAAGTTAGGGGGTGTGATGATACACAAATATTGCGTATTTCATCCTCCAAACGGACGCATTTTAGCCCCCTCGGGTATCTTATTCCCTATATTTATGCTCGTTAACCAGACAGCCTCGGATTTCTACGTTAACATGTTTTGCAGCGGTTAATTGAGATTTTATAGGTATTTGGATGCCAAGTGTGAAGTTCGAACGCATTCCGCTTGATTTCCATACGCGATCGCACGTTCAAGGGAATTTTAGTCTTTTCATAGCTTGGTCACCTAGCCCAACATCTACACGAGAGTTGTAGCCCTCCTCGCAAGCTTAGCGTGGCCACAAACGGTGCGCGATTCCGAGTCCATATGAAGAAGTTACGGCGATTTCAGCTGACGAGAAATCCAAGCAGCCCAAAACAGCAAAGCAGTGTGCTGATACCTACTTGATCGATCGATCGATCCCCTGTTTCCAGGAGATATTTTTCCTTTTCATTTCTTTTTCCTTTTCTTTTCTTTACTTATTCCAACTTAGTATAAATACCAAATTTTATGTAAATAACAGATATAAACATTTTAGGATAGGTTTTAGGTTAGAATAGCTTAGGGTTTGAGGGTTTTGGAGAGTTCTTCTTCAATTGTTCTTGGTTTGACACCCCATTTGGGTTGAATGTTGTACTATTCATCATCCTCTCCATTAATATAGTTTGTATTTACTTCATTCTTGCTTTCTAGTGTAATTTACATGCTTTGTTAATTAGTTTACATGCTTTGATTTACTCATTTTCTAGTGTAACTTTACCGCGTTTATTTATTGCGTTTTTAATATGCTTTCTAGCTAAATTAAATAAGGTCGTGTTTGAATGGAACTCACTCGAGTTAACGCGTTGCTTTACTTGATGATAGTGTTTACGGGTTTATTTCGGGTGCGTTGTCCCGGTTATTACGCCTAGGAGATTTGACAGGGTATATCATGTATGTCCCGTGCTTACGACCTTTCGCGCGTAATTTCCGGGATATTTATTGACGCCATAATCTTATTAGGCTTTTATGAGGATTTAGGAGTGTGAAAACCCTTGATTCAATTAGCTATCGAAACGAGATGCATTTGTAATCACTCGTCGACCCATGTATCCATTTTATACAAATTAACTCGAGTGAGGGATATTCGACACAACCTATAGTTTTTACCGCTTTCTTAGTCTAGCTTTATTTTCCCTCGCCTAGTTAATTTTTCCCTTTTATGCATCTTTTCTTTTTTAGTTTGTAATCATCTTTTTCACTTTTATTTCGGAATATTAAATCACTTAAATTCTAGCAACTCGTCTCAGTGGATCTTTCGATACCCGACGTACCGCTGTGCTTGCCTCGCAAGTGTAGTCATAACTTAGGTTTTAGTATTATCGCAGTGAAATGAAAACAACGACTTCGCACCTTACACGCGCGCACATTTCACACGTTAATCACAGGGTTGCTAGGATATTAGTTGATAATGGGAGTTCTGTGAATCTAATGTTCTACGAATGTTTCAGTAGCCTAGGGCTACGTGATAGCAAACTAGAGTCATACCATAGACCTCTCATTAGATTTGTAGGAGAGAAAAAGTATACCCATTGGGGACCATCAAGCTGGAAGTCTTGGTCGGCACCCGGTCAACCAGCAGGAGGGAAAGGATTTGCTTCTTTATATTAGATAAAAATGTCCTGTCAGCATACAATATCATCATAGGAAGAGTGGGAATAAAGCAGTTAGAGGTTGTACCGTCTATAGTACATCAATGCATGAAATTTCCAATAAATTATGGAGTCGGCGTAATAAATAGCAGCCTAAAACAGGCCAGGGAATGCTATTACACGTCAACCGATCAACAAGATATACAAATAAATGGCGTAACTACTTTCCACATTGACACTCTAAATCATTGGGAAGAAGAGAAGCTGGTAAAAAGGGCAAATTATGAAAGAAACAGACGACGATAAGCTAAAAAGGACCACCCAGATCGGTTCAAGGTTATCTCCTTCTCTCAAACTGGAATTAATTACATTCCTTATAGAAAGGAAAAATGTATTCGCTTGGAGCCACGAAAATACATCGAGAATTGATCCGAACTTCATGTGTCATGAGGTTAATATTTATCCGGACTCTAAACCGATCAAGCAAAAGTAAAGAGTCTTAAGCCCAAAGAAGAATACGATAATCCAGGAAGAAGTGGAGAAATTGCAATGAGCACAGTTCATTGAATATGTCAAGTATCCCAACTAGTTAGCTAATATGGTAATGGTCAATAAGAAAAATAACAAATGGTGCATGTGTGCAGATTTCACAGATCTAAATAAGGCATGTCCAAAAGATCATTTCCCTTTATCAAGGATTGATCAATTGGTCGATGCCACAATAGGCCATAAGTTACTCAGTTTTATAGATGTTTATTCTAGTTATAACTAAATTAAGATGAAATTTGAAGACAAGGAAATCACTTCCTTCATTATCAGTCGAGGAACTTATTGTTATAATGTTATGCCCTTTGGGTTGAAGAACGCTGGAGCTACCTATCAGAGAGTAGTAAATAAGGTTTTTTAAGACCAGATCGATAAAAATAAGAAAGTCTACATAGATGACATGCTCACCAAGAGCAAACGTGCTGCCAACCATATTGTAGACTTGGCTCAAACCTTTGATCAATTAAAAAGGCACCAGATGAAGCTCAACCCAACCGAATATATCTTCGTAGTGTTGAAAGGAATGTTCATAGGGTACATTGTTAATCAAAGGGGAATAAAAGTAAACCCAGTCAAAATTAAAGCCTTGCTTGAAATGCAATCCCCTACCAACAAGAAAGAAGTTCAAAAACTGTCAGGAAGAGTAACTGCATTGAACCATTTTGTCTCCCGAGCAACTGATAAATGTCTTCCATTCTTTAAGGTGCTTAGAAAGACCTTTGAGTAGAATGATGAATGTGAGAAGGATTTCTTGGATTTTAAAAAGTATTGGGGTTCTCCCCCACTCCTTTCCCGACCAATTCTGGGAGAAAAATTATATTTATACTTAGATGTTTTAGAGTTAATTGTTAGTTCATCTTTGCTCCGGTTGGATGAAAGAGTTCAAACGTCACTATATTTACTAGCAAAGCATTTCGAGGAGCAAAAATTAAATATCCACGACTAGAGAAGTTGGTCTTATCTCTCATTAAAGCTTCTAGGAGGATGAGGCCATATTTCAAAGCCCATACCATTGTTGTCTACACAGATTTGGCTTTGCGATAAGCTTTACATAAATCAACAAAGTTTAGAAGTTTAATGTCTGGGGCAGCTAAATTGGGAGAGTATGAAATTATTTATGAACCCAAAGTTGCAATAAAAGGCCAAGCAGTGGCAGACTTCATTGCTAAATTCACATATGCAGAAGAGCAACATGATCCATGTTGCCTGCTATTGTAAGTGGAGATTAATCCTCATATGCTACTGGAAGTAGAGCAGGCCTCATCATCAATACTCCGGATAGCTTGGATGTGGAATATGCTCTGAGGTTCCAATTCAAGGCTTATAACAATGAGGCAGAGTATGAAGCATTAATCACAGGATTAGAATTGGCTTCATCACTGGGCGTCGACCATGTATTGGTATGTAGTGATTTACAATTGATTGTTAATCAAATACAACAAATTTATGGCATTAAAGGGGAAGTTATGATGAGATATCATAAAAAATTCATGGAAGTTATTTCTTTATTCGCCTCAGTCAATATGGTGAGGATTCCTAGACTAGAGAATGCTCGAGCAGATTCTCTTGCTAGACTTGCTTCAACAACTCCAACAGAACTCAGATGAATAATCCCAGTGGAGATTCTTTCTCATATAAGCATTGATGGGATGAAAGACGATGACATCTCTATGGAGTTAGGTTCCTCATTAATGGACCCTATTGTAGAGTATATTAAAAGAGGAACATTGCCATCCGACCAGAAGGAAGCCAGGAAGATGAGGTATAAAGCAACCAGTTATGTGTTAGAAAAAGGTTTCCTGTACAAGCTAGGATACATTGTTTATCTACTTTGTTGTGTTCATCCAAATGAAGTGAATGATTTAATAAAAGAGGTGCATGAAGGCTCGTGTGGAGCTCACACGACTGGGAGGTCTCTGTGATAAAAAATAGTAATGCAAGGTTATTATTGGTCGACGATGAAAGCAGACTATGTTACTTTTACCAAGAAATGTGATAAATGTCAGAAGTTTGCCGCCATACACAGAAGACCAGGAGCAAGTCTAACTCTTATCACTTCTCCATGACCTTTCATTATATGGGAATTGACCTGATCGAACCACTGTCGACCACCAAAGGAAGATTCAAATACCTGGTTGTAGCTGTTGATTATTTCACCAAATGGGTGGAGGTTGAGCCCTTGGTACATATGCCATATCAAAGGGTTTTCCAGTTTATATAAAAGCAGATCATTTGTAAGTATGGCATGTCTTATGCCTTCATCACCAACCATGGCACTTTATAATGAAGAATTTGAAGAGTACTTTATTTGGTCAGGCATCTAAAAACTCCATTCAACACCTGGGCATCTATAGTACAATGGCCAAATAGAAATCACCGATAAAACCTTGCTAGATGGGTTGAAGAAAAGGATGGATGAGGCTAAAGGAAACTGGATTAACGAAGTCCATAGTGTCCTTTGGGCATATAAGACTACTCCTAGAACAGTAACAAGAGAAACCCCATATATGATAGCTTTTGGCATGAGGCAATAATACCAGTGGAAATCGGTCTGCCGACTCATAGGGTTTTAAACTTTGATTACCGTAAGAGTGACCTCATGAGGTGTCTTGACCTGGACATGATAAAAGAAGTCCAAGAAGATGCTTCTATTAGGGTGACTGCCACCAACAAAGGACTGCAAGGTTTCATAACCGGAGGGTTAAGCCGACTAACTTAAAGCAGGGAGATTTGGTACTCAAGAAAGTAATCCAAAAGAGCAACAAGCTGGAGCCTAATTGGCATGGTCCATACCACATCGTGGTGGTTATCCGACTAGGAACTTATCACTTGGAAACTATGGAGGGAGAAGAATTCAAGAATCCTTGGAACGCAGACCATCTGCACAAGAATTATCAGTAATGCAGTTTTTCAAAATTTTATTCTTAATGTAAGTGTGTATTCAAGTTAATGTAATGTTAAGTTTTCCTCCGTTATACATCCTTTTTTGTGTTTTGTTTTTCGGAGTTTCTTGGCTACACCTTAACCAGTAATTAAAGTTCAATTTTAATTCAAACTTTTACAACTTCATAAAAGTTTTCTAAAAGTTCCTCACCAAAGAGCATGGTTCAAACTTTTCCAAACTTTTCCAACTTTAGAAATTTTTCCAAAAAGTTCATCGTCGAAAAGTGCATGGTTCAAACTTTTCCAACTTCTAGAAAAGTTAAACTTCATATATGATTTATCCTTGGCAATTCACCAACAAGAAGGAAATAAAATTTCTTAATTAGAGGTCTTACATGACCAAGTTCAAATACTAGAATAATTATACAAATCTAATACACTTGGTCGCCACTGAAAACTAATGTTATAACTTGTACAATAAAGCTATGTATAGTTTTATCTATGTGCATTAGTTGAATCTAAGGCCGTATAAATGATTCAAACATGAATAAGATATCAAACAGTTGAGTGGGTTATTTAGTTTATAAGTCGATTAACTAATCATTATACTGGTTACCTAGTTGGTAAAAAAATTAATAACAACCATAAGCTTGAATAAAATGAACACAGTAAAAAAAACTCCATTTCATTGATCAAAATGTATTACTATAGCAAGACTTGATTAAAATACAGTACAACAAGTATATATTTATTATGCTAGACGCTTTCCTTGTGCCTTGTCCATTCCAGCAGGAGGATCATCAAGGTATATGGAGAATTAATTGTATTGAATTCCCTTAGCATTTGCCTATTGTTGTTGCTCGGCCTATCAAGCAAGTGAGGAGGAAAAACTATCTCACATTCATCATGAAGGCTATAATCCCACAAGTATTTACTTATTAAGCATTGAGGAATGGCATTAGGAGGAATCTAGCTCGTGTTCAACTTGAAGGGAGGGTTTTCATGATCTAAAGACCAGGGTCATTGCAATGCCACAAATCAGTGTTTTGATCATACTTTAGCAGAATCAACAAGTTAGTCCACCCCCATTTGTATTTTTCATGATTTTTTTTGGTAAGATGGTCATCCATGTGAATCAAGTCTTCATTATATCCATCCATCCAAACCTTCCTTGGTTGCTTATGAAATTATAGTCGGCCTATTAACTTGATCCTGGAGCTTCTTGATGAATAGATCTTTGGATTTCATCAGGAAGCTTGGTCGTTTAGAGTTTTCTTAGTCCTCTCCTCCTCAGTGGTTGGCCGAATAACTATACTTTATTTGAAAGCTTTCCTAAACTTGGCCTTCTTCTTTTGCAATGCTCTCAGCTCTTCCAACAGCCTTGTATTTTCAGTCTCTAAAAAGGAAGCATCTTCATATGGAACAGTGGTGGATAATCTCTTCAAGCTTTCAAGTTCATCCTTCAAGGCATTATTTTATTTCTCTAGCATTGTATCAATTACTTGGGCACTCTCCAAATCTAGTTTCAAAGATAGTTCCCTCATTTTTAAAGCAGAAGTGATGTCTTTTAATTTCTTGTCAAAACCACATCCTTCACTTAATGCCTTATACTTGGCCTCATAGTCAGCATAAAGTAGTGCTTTGGACATTTTATGATCCTCCTACACCTGTTCCATCATTTCATAATAATCTACATCATTTTCCACTGCGCTATCTAAGAGACAATAAAGGTGGATGTAAAACTCTTTCATTTGAGTAGATACATCTGGGCTGAGCAACCCTGATAAATTTTCCTCGGACAAAGGCACATGGTCTGCTTAAAAAATATTCACGCACCACTTGAGTAGGTCGAATTTAGTAAGAAAAAATGGTCCTTTTCCTAGTATCAAACAGTAAAGTTACAAATATATGAGTTTATGGGGCAAATCCAGAGGAGCAGATAATATAAGAAATAAACAACAAAGTTTAATAAGAAATCAAGATCATTCAAAGGCAAGAAGAGTTGAAATAAGAAAAATTATTCTTTTCTTGATTAATCGTTGAAGTATAAGAGTTGCTACATCATTTAAAAAGGAAAGAAATAAAGTAAACTTGCTAGACCTTCTCCTTGTCCTTAATTTGGTCTTGGATAGCAACTGGTTGGTCGACACCGGTACTGGGCACCATTGAAGAATCAATGGCGATAACTAAATAATCTTCATACCCCTCTTCATCATCAAACTCCTCATCCAGGTTAGGAGGAGTGCCAGGGTCATGCCTTGTGAAGAGGTCATAACGTTTTTCTGTGCTGACCAACTTTAGGGCCTCACTCCACTCTTCCTTGAAGGATAAATTTTTGGCATACTCAATTTGAGTAGAGGCAGCAAATATAGTCTTCTCCCAGCCCTTATTAATAGCATATTTGCCTTTGGCCTTCAAGGAAGTAACCTCATAAGTCAAACCAGCTACCTTCAGTAGTTTGGGCCTGAGTGCCGACTTCAGTAAGTTTGTCCTCGATAGCCTTGGACCTGCCTTCAGCATCATTCAATTTCTTCTCAAAAGCTTCAGCTCCTTCCTTGGCAGTATTTATTTTGCCTTTAGCTGTGATGGCCCTATCATTGGCCTTCTTTAAATCCTCTTTCCAGGATTTCTTCTTTATCTCCAAAGCTCGTCCGGAAGCTTCCAAAGATTATTTTAGACCTTCAAAGGCCTCTTCAACTTCACCCTGAGAGGATCTTTGTTGGTTATCCTTCTCCATCATTTGGTTGAAGTCAACCAAAAATTATAAAAAATAGCAAGATATCAGATGTCAGAAAGAATTCATCAATATGGAGAAAATAATAAAAAAGTGAGAAAATTACCAGTGTCAGGTTATGGCAAGCTCTTTCAGTTAGCCTGGACTTGGATAAGGGGGCTGATGTTGCTTTATCAGTAGGAGGCGTACCAAACTTAAGCAAACCCCTGGCCATTCCATGGTTAATAATAATATAGGCTGACCCAATATCAAGGTTATCCTGAATTTTTCTTACCAACTCTTTTTGGTCGGCAATCTTCTTAGCAGCCAACGCCTACTGGTCGACTGATGTTTACTGGGCCTGTTTTTGAGGATCAGGCAAACCTCTTCTTAACCTTTTCAGCTGAGGCTCAACGGTCTGAGTCTCATTAGCACCAATAGGCCTCTTGTCACTGGCATGAGACTTCTTTTCAACTAGTTTCTTGCCAATATCAACAACTTTGGGGGTAGGAGATAAAGGCCCACCCACCAAGTTGGGCATCTTCCTCTTGGTCATGTTTGTTGAAGGAGAGAGGGGAATCTCAGAAATATCGAAAGACTCAAATAAGGAGGAAGTTCCCCCTTAGATAAATTCAGCACCGGTAGACTCGGTAGCCGAAGAAGTTGGTACAGGATCCTCCTCAAGGTTGGTAACAACTTGTGACAGAATAAGTGTAGGTCGAATAACAAAGGAAGTTATTGAGTTTTTGTACTCCAATAACACAGAAGCTAATTGGGGATATTCTTCTCCCACTCTCTAGTTAAGTCCCCAAAGGAATTTCAGCTATTCAAGGTTAATTTTCCCTTTTCTAAGACAACTCTTCTTACTTTCCTCTGCATTAAAAATAAACAGTAAAGTTAGTCGGCAAACATTATAAATGCATAAAAACAAGGGGAAACAGTTAACAAAACTACAACCTATGCCACTTCTTGATGAAAGACATTTGAGACCAGTATAAGGTATTCCAGTGGGTAGAGGAGCATGTTTCCATTTCTTTACAACTACACAATAATCCCAATAATCCTTATTGGAATCTAGTAGATTTACTACTAAAGCCATATTGGCCTGCCTAGTCTTCAAGTAATATGTACTTTCTCCAATAGTACCCTACTTATAGCAAAACATCAACTTTGGAATCCTAATATGGGTCCCATGGAGTTTGTTCAATCTATTTACACCGTTTACAATTCTCCAAGTGTTGAGTGCTACTCTGGCAGGAGCTACATTATAATATTAGCAAAACTGAAGAAAAAGAGGGTTTAGTGGAAACGCAATGCCACACCCAACAATGAATAAAGTAGGGATTCAATGACCCTCAGGAAGTGAATACACATTTATGGGACCCTGGACTATCTCTAAATCTACCCAAGCATGGATTTTTCTCTCTCTTTAAACTCATCTAATGAACTCTCATCTACAATGTAAACCATGGTGGAAATAGAGAAAGAGATGATAAAATAGAGAAAGGGTAAAAGAAAGCTTACAAGGGATCTAAGACGATTGCAAGAGATGATGGGAAAAACTGAAGAGAAAATGGCTACAAACGATCGCACAGAAAAAAGCTTGAAGATAAAGAAAGTGCTAAGTTCAAAAGGATTGAGGTAAAAAGAAAGAAGGGAAATTTCTCTATATTAATAGGTTGCCTCGATAAATGGGAATATAATGATTAACTGAACGAACCGTATAGCTACCACTGGCTGCACGACTCCCAAAACGTTAAAAGACTGTTGTATCCTTTGGCGTTTCAAAAAAGTTTAAATTATTTACAAAAATGCCATTGTCAAACAGTGTCAGTGGAAATTTTTACAATTATGGGAGATCGGCTGTCGACCAAACACTAAAAAAAGTATGAAGAGTAACTTCCTGGGCTAAATACTCCATACTTTCACTCAAGCATCAATCATTGAACATTGGGGGATTTTTTGTATGTAAAAAATTATTCTCCTACGTGGACTAATGATGAATGTACATCTATCCTCCTTCGTGGCTGACGAGTTACCCTAATCGTCTTCAGAGACACTTAATTAGCCGGATTGCTGACCAACTCCAGAATGCCAACCAATAGGAATCCCAATAGTTACTCTGATGGGATGCCAACCAGCACAAAATTCCAAGAGTTTCATTTATTGTACACAGATGTAAATGTCTGTCAATATAAAGGCGCTCCATCTCTAGGGTTTTACACCATTATAAATACAAGATACTTCCTTAGCTGGAGGGACAACTCGAACCATGCATATGCACACCATACTGAGCTATTGTAAACCCTACTAAATAAAATCAATAGTAGGCGTAGGCTATTTTACAGTTGAACCACTCAAAAAATCTATTCTCTTGTGTGTGTGGTTTGAGTTACTTATTATATTATTATACGTGATTATAAATTTGGAGTAAGCCTATTTTTAGACATCAACACCTAGGGTCGTTTCTCCAATTCGATTTTTCGTTTCGATTCCATAGGTTTGGTTCTCAATTCGGTTTGGTTTGATTCAGGTAAAAGACCGAGAACCGAACCGAACACTTCGATTCTCAATTTTTAGGAACCAGAACCAACCCAACCTACAAAGGTCGGGTTGTTTCAGTTCTTCGAGTTGACTGGTTAGAATGCACACCCTTAGTTGCCGCGACAATCTTGATCTCATATCATTCATTTCGGCTCCTGCTCATCTATAAGATGTAGGTGTCGAGCCTGTGTGCTCATTCCTATTTCTTGCATTTATTTTTCAATACTAGCTAGTATTGCATTACTGTATTAGAGATTACTTTATGTCGGAGTCAACTTTTACATTCATTGTTTGTTACAGTTGAGATAACTATTGTATTCCTCAGATGGCGACCCTTTTTACTGTATGATTTATCGGTATCAGAGTTTATTGGTTTATTCCTGTTATTGTTGGTTAGTTCTTATTGTATTAGTTTTATTTTATTTCAGTCATACTTAGAATGATACTTATCGTTTAAACTCCTGTATTATTTATATTTGGACATGATCAAACTAGTTATGAATTTTACGGTTCTACAATTTCAGCCATACTCTAAATTACCAAATTATGATATTCTTTTGGAGAGACTGGATGATAAAGAATTGTTAAATAGTTGTTTCAACAATATTTTTTTGTGAAACATGTAAGTTGTACATTTAATCCAACCCTTTTGTACATTCTCGATTATAGAAATTAAACTACACACAATAACTTTATATAAAAAAGAAAATTAAACGGGAAAAAGAAAATAACAAATAAAACGACCACTGCAACAAGGGAGTGAGATCACAAAGCAGCTCACTTACAAAGTTGGAATATACAACTAAGCAACTAAAGATTTCGAAGTTCTTTTTAGTTCAGCAAAATTATAAGCTCTTTGTTACTTTTCCAAAGGTCAGAAAATCTCACTTTAATTAATCATATGTATTAGTTGTTGTTGTTTGTATTATACTAATATTAATACTAAACTTTGACTCACTAATAAACTCAAAAAACATTAACTGATCTCTTTTTGTTTGAGCTCAACTCATAAAGTTGAATTTTGGATTAATGACTGCTTTATACGGTTTTTATAGTTGGAAGTTGAGCATGAGTTGTGTTTTGGGTGATTTTCGATAAGGGTTTTGATTTCTTTGAAGAATTTTGATATGGGTAAGTGATTTTATGTCTTCTTAGTAAGTGTGATCTCTGGTTTGATATTAGGGTTTTGGATTTTGGATTTTTATTGAGATGAGATTTGATTGTGCATTGTTTGAATGTTTGATCCCGAGTTTATTTTTTTATTATTTTATATATATATATATATATATATATAGAGAGAGAGAGAGAGAGAGAGAGAGCGGATCTCATGAGGAACTCTGTTTGCATACCGCTGACGCAGATCAATTTTGATAAAATAGTACAAAAAATATTTTTGAGCTAATTTTTTTATATAGTTTTTAAACATTTCAGTAGGACCATATAAAAAAATCAGTTCAAAATGATTCTTTTTACTATTTTAAAAAAATCGGTTAAAATTTGACCGAATTTTTTTAAAATAGCAAAAAAAATCATTTTGAGCTGATTATTTTTTATGGTCCTTTTGAAATGTTTAAAAATCATAAAAAAAGTCAGCCCAAAATATTTTTTTTATTATTTTAAAAAAATGGTCCTCAAACTGGGACCTCACTTAATCATTTCGCTATATGTATATATATATATATTTTTTTTCTTCATTTTTGGTTTTGACAGTTGGAAGCTGGGAATATAGTGTTTTTTGTGATTCAAGAACAGGTTTTTTATTTTTATGAAGAAATAGAATATGGGTAACTGATTTTATGTCTTTCTAGTGAGTGTGATCTCTGGTTGGATGTTAGAGTTTTGATTTTTGATTGAGATGGGATTTGACTGTATATTGTTTGCAGGAATTTGGGTTTGTTTGATCTTGAGTTTATTTTAGTTATTTTTTTTTTCCGGTTTTTACAATTGGAAGTTGAGCATATATTGTGTTTTTTGGTGATTCAAGATAAGGGTTTTGATGTTTAAGAAGAACTCGAATATGGGCAAGTGATTTTATATCTTTCTAGTGAGTGTGCTCTGGTTGGGTTTTAGGATTTTCGGTTTTGATTGATATGAGATTTGATTTTGGGTTGTCTGGATGAATTTTTTTTCTTCATAATCCTAAGTTAACAGTGAATTATTGATAAATGTATCAATTGTTGTTTTTGTTTGTATTATATTATATTAATATTAAACTTAAACTAACTAATAAACTCAAAAAACCTTCACTGATCTCTTTGGTTTGAGCTCAGTTCATTTCTTACTCTGTGTTTGAAGGCACGTTGAAATATGGATTTTTGAGTGTTTTTATACGGTTTTTATAGTCAGAATTTGAGCATATATTGTGTTTTTTTGGTGATTTTTGATAAGGGTTCGATTTTTATGAAGAATTTTGATATGGGTTGGTACTTTTTTTGTCTTTAAGTGAGTGTGATTTCTGGTGGGATTCTAGGGTTTAGGTTTTTTGATTGAGATGAGATTTGACTGAGCATTGTTCAGATAAATATGGGTTTGTTTGATCTTGAGTTCGTTGTTTTATTTTATTTTTTTCATTTTTGGTTTTTACAGTTGAAAGCTGAGAACATAATATGTTTTTTGGTGATTCAAGATGGGTTTTCGTTATTTTGAAGAATTAGAATATGGTTTCATGTCTTTCTAATGAGTGTGATTTCTGGTTGGATTTTAGAGTTTAATTAGAATATGGTTGGGTTTTGATTGATATGAGATTTGATTTTACGTTGTATGGATGAATTTGTCTTTTGTTATCCCAAGTTAACATTGAATTTTTGATAAAGAGTGATTTTAAAACTGTGAAGTGATTTATACGGTTTGTACAGTTGGAAGCTGAGAATTTTTTTTTGGTTTTTTTCCTGATTCAAGACAAGGGTTTTGATTTTAATGAAGAATAAAGTGATTTTATGTCATTTTAGTGAGTGTGATCTCAGGTTGGATTTTAACGTTTTGGTTTTTAATTGAGATGAGATTTTACAGTGCACTGCCTGGTATGTGTATGAATGAATGTGGATTTGTTTTGATCCTGAGTTAACTTTGGATTTTGGATAAACGAGTGTTTTGAAAACTGTGAAGCGATCAATTAGACTGTTTTTATAAAGAGTATATTGTGCTTTTTGGTGATTCAAGATAAGGGTTTTGATTTTTTATGAAGAATTTCATTATGGGTAAATGATATTATGTTTTTCTAGTGAGTGTGATCTCTAGTTGGATTCTAGGGTTTTGGGTTTGATCGAGATGAGATTTAACTGTGCATAGGGTATGTGTATATGGATGAATTTGAGTTTGTTTTAATCTTGAGTTAACTGTTTTCTTTTGGATTTTACAGGTGGAAGCTGAGGGTATATTGTGTTTTTTGGTGATTCAGGATCAGGGTTTTGATTTTAATGGAAATTTTTAATATGTGTAAGTGAGTTCACGTCGTTATAGTGAGTATGATCTCTGTTTGGATTTTAGGGCTTTGGGTTTTGATCAAGATGAGATTTGACTGTGCATTTTATGGTACGTGTATGGATGAATATGGGTTTGTTTTGATCATTAGTTAAACTTCAATTTTTGGATTGAAATTTGGGATGAATTATGGTTTACTTTGATCCTTAGTTGACTGTAATTTTTGGATTGAAATTTGTGGTCATTCACTTTGGGGTTTGAGAATTGCAAGTTTGGTATTGGTGTATGAGTTTGGTAGTTAAGAAATGCAACCATCAAGAATCAATTTACCGGTCATGAAAGCTCAGATAACAAAGAGGATTGGGGCTGAGAGGTCAAAGAAGTATTTTTATTACTTGAATAGGCTGTTGAGTCAAAACCTGAGAAAAGTTGAGTTTGATAGGTTGTGTTTTCGGGTACTCGGGAGAGAAAATCTGCCTTTGCACAATCAATTCATACTTTCAATCTTAAAGAACGCTTGTCATCCAAAAAGTGTGGGTCCCACAAAATCTCCTACTATAGAATATGGCCAAGAATTAAGTGAGCCTTTAGTTCCAAATCAAAATCCAAGCGCCCCAATTTGGTCAAATGGGGTTGTTTTGCCGATTTCGCCCAAAAAGAGAAGATCTACTAATCGTTATCGAAAGCTCAAGCATGGGAAACTTGATATCGCTTCCAATCATTCAACAGCTAAAGAAGATATTGGTTGTAAGAATGTTATGGAAAACGGGAATTTGACACCATGCGATTACCAGAGGCCAATGCAATATAGTCAAGAACTTGCCGAACAACCCGATAATGAAATTCCTAGAATAAAGGAATCAATCGATGCTCTTAGTAAAAAACAAATCGAAATAGGTGGTTTCCAAGACGGGGATGATGTAGAGGAAACTAATTGGTCGAATATCTCTAAAATCCCTCTTTGTGCTCCTCTAGGGATTCCTTTATGCTCGGCTAGTGTCGGTGGGGCCCGCAAAGAGTTTTTATCAAGCAGTACTGATTTCAACAGCTGTTATTATAGTGGTGGGTTGTCGGATACCGAGACACTGAGGATACGGATGGAGAAGATTGTAGCAACACAGGGTCTTGGAGTGGTTTCTAATGAAACCGCTAGTATGTTGAATAATATGTTGGATGTTTACTTGAAGAGATTGATTAGGTCTTGTGTTGAGTTGGTTGGGGCAAGGCGTGAGAATGGGCTAAACAAACAACCGATACAAGGCAAGCTAATAAATCACTTACATACGCAAAGTAGCAGTGGGCCCCATGAATCTCAATGTTCGATATCTTTGCTTGATTTTGAGGTTGCTATGAAATTGAATCGACAGCAACTTGGAGGGCATTGGCCATTGCTTCTGGAGAAGATTTGTATGCACACGTTGGATGAATTTACGCAAAAACAAACTTTGGATTATTTGTAAGATGCGTTTGTGTGGTCTGCTCTTGTTTTAAGGCTTCAGCTACTGAAAGAAGGAACGAGGTTTGGGATCGGTTCTCTAGCCTTGTGCTGCTGATCGTGTATACAATCAAGATTGGGTAAGTTTAAATAGAACGCCCCTGTTTGTTTGCCTTGTTATACATTTAAACATTTATGTAATCTGTCTTATGCCTCAGTGCAGATTTCTGGCCTTTCGTTTATTTACATACACTGAAGAGGAAATCGAGAAAAGTTTTGCCAGGATACTGTTGTGTGGCTTGGTTAAAAGGTAAAAATCTCGTTTGTAAGACATGCAAAATTTCTCTGTATTTTTCTTCCTCTGAGAATTTATTGAAATTTCTATATTAATAACACATTAACATCCATTAAATTGTTTCTTCTGTTTGGAGTGCGATAGTCTTGCGATGAGTTATTGGTTTCTTTAAATAATTTATCGTGTAAAAATTCAATTCATTTACTATGTTTGCGAGGTTTTGGTTACCCGAAGTTATCCTATACCAAATTTGTTTCTTTGTACCACTCCTTGTGAAGGGTTTTCTTATTGTTTGTCACTGTTCATGTTTTTCATTTAACGATCATACAACCTTGAAATTGAAAAGTTTCAAGTTTTTGGAGAAATTACGCAATTCAAATTTTTATTAATTAGCCATAATTTTTTAGGTATTGAATTTATCTATTCTTGCAACCGAACATTAAATTTGTAATTGGGTCAAATCTTAGATGGCCTGATTAACAAATTAAGGGACAACCAAACGAGATCCATAATCTTGTTTTATAATATAATTTTGAAATGGCAAAGCAGGTCATTGCTCATTTTATTTAATATCTCAAAAGTAATTTCTTTCCATAGACGGGGTATCAAAATTCGTGTGAGAATTGAAATTTGATTAGTGATGTATTAACAAATGTCTGATTCAATCCACCAGGGATAATGCAACATGCCATCATTCCTTAATCTTTAATCAACAGTACAAGTTATTATAACCTCCTCATCTATATATATTTTGTAAAATCTCAAAAGTAATTTCTGTTTTTTTGTTGTTATATATATATACTAGTGTGTGCCTGTGCTGATGGCACGGCAATAAATTTGCACCCGGGCCAAAAAAAAAAACATTTGCCCTGGGCCAAAAAAAAAGTGAAATTTAAAAAAAAAAAAAATTACTACCCCCCCCCCCCCCCCCCCCACACACACACTTAAAAAAAAAAATCCTTAAACCCGCCTTTCTTAAAAAAACAAAAAACAAAACCCCTTTTTAAAAGAAAAAAGAAAAAAAAACTTTTAGCATGATATTTCATGCATGCCCATGCATGCATGAAATATATGCGTGTTATGTAGCATAAAAAACATAAAATATCATACATAAAAAGTTAAAATATCATACATATATTTTTAACATAACATTCATATCTTATATAATAGATACATGCGTGTCCAACATATGATTGAACTCTCGTTACCCGTTCCTATATGGCTATATATATGTCTTTATGCCACCTCCCATTTTGTTTATTTATCAAAAGATCTGCTTTAAGGCCTAATTATTGTAAAGATCTACCAAGGACCTTTGACCTTATTTGGTTGAGAGTTGATTGTGTGTGTTGTGTAACTGCACTTAACAATTCTCATAATTATTTCTGATAGCATATCAAATTACTAATACTCCGTCAGTCCTGAATAAAGAGTCCACCATTTCTTTTTGGGTTGTCCCCAAAAAAGAGTCCCTATTCCTTTCTAGTCGAACATCAATGGACCCAATGTCACGATAGCCAATATATTTTAATCTTGATCTTGACCATTGATTTGTGATATCCTTAATAAATGCGAAAGTCAAATATGGACTTTTGAATTGGGATGGACGGAGTATAATGGTTATAGGGTTATTTTGCCTTTGCCCCCCATTTGTTTGCTATATTGAGTTTGCCCCTCTTTTTTTCACTTCTAGGACTTTGACACCCTAAAGTATCATAAATACTCTTATAGAGTTGCGAAAAGTGTATTTATGACACTTTTACCTTTTACTATATTGAGTTCCCCTCCCCCCCCCTCCTCGTCCCTCCCCCTCTATATTCAGTTTTTGAACTTTTAGCTCTAAAAGTGTATTTAGGGGTCAAAGTTCAAAAAGGGGAAAAGTGGGAGTCAAACCCAATACAGCAAATATATTGAAACCAAAGGTCAAATAACTCAACATAAGATCCATATTCATGATATTGATATAGCAAATAATTGTATTAAAGCTTTTTTTCAACTCCATTGTCTATAAAGATTTTTTTGGTACCTCATAGGACACAAGTCTTTATACATGCTTACATGTCAGTATTGAGAGATCCGATCTATATTAAACTGAGGATGCTCTTATCTACTACCCTTTTATTTTCTGTATGCCTGCTTATTTTTTTTATTATTATTCTTTTTCAACGCTTTTATATTAAATTGACTTTTTTCTGAAGTTAGGACCTTGCCTCTGTGTTGTCTTCCATGTTCCTATGTTCTTCTATGGGATGATCAATGTTAGCTGGTTGGTTCTGAATCTATTGTTTTTACTTAAAATAGATTGATGAAAATAATGACATATATATATATATATATAAAATAGGATGGTTTTACGTATGTTCGTAACCCGTGGTTCATATTGTAAGGTTGCTTATTTAACAATCCATGGCGCTTTTAGCAAAAATAATTACCCCCCAACCCCACCCCGCACACACACACAAAAAAAATGTATACAATTAAAAAAGTCACTACTTTTTAGATTATCTCGATCTCTGACGTTCAAAATTCTCTCCAGTTGTCTCTCTCTCTTGTACAACTCACCAAGTGAGTCATTGCTGAAGTCCTATCATCTTGGTGTTTGAAGCACTCGCCTTTGATCATCAAGTTGAAAAGCCCAAGTATTTCGCTTCCCTTTTTTTATGTTTTGTTCATTTTATATAATTTTAAATAAATATTATTTTATGTTTATGGTTACTAGTGCTAATGATTGTCAATGCTATTTCGTCATCTTCATCAAATTGACATTTTTGTATGCACAACAACAAAAGAAGAATGATGATATTGTCACGATGACACGTATTTTACTGATGTAAACATGTCCTAGAAATGAATTTATATGATAATGTCTTATTATTTTATATATTATATTTTTGACGTATTTGCACATTTGTTTTATTGTTTTTTACTGAATCTTACGATTTAATTCACAATCTGATACTCGATTCCTGATTCATAGATTACGTTTTGCATTATGGTCCAGATAATGTTATATCTTGGAAGGAAATTCACTAGAAAGATGGTTGTAAACCACAACATAATTGTCACGAGAAACATTCGAGTAAGCTGTCCTGTCTGTCCTGTTTAACCAAAACTCACATTATCTGTTTAAAAGGAGTTCAAATGTGCACTTGTGAATAACTTAAAAAGTGCATATTTTTTAATCCATTGAAAGGCAAACGGTTAAATTGGAAGTATGTGAGAGTTTTTGATGTTGTGGTTGTTATTCTGTGTGCTGTTTCCCTTTTTTCCAAAGATATCGCATCCTACCCCGCCTCTTGTAATCTTTTTGTTATCAATCCATTTTGTTTTTGTCAAAAAAAATAAGGGGAATATATGACGCAGGAGCATAGTAGTTGAGGGTTGTTTTGTCATTTGGTTATTTTTGCTTTTTAGTCTTTTACCCATTTAGAGTTAGCTTGACTAGCAAGCTAACCATTTCCTTTAAATAGGGCCTTAGGCCCCTCATTTGTACTCACCACGATATTTTGGAGAGTTGATTTAAAGATATTTTTTAGGCCATTGGCCTCTAGACATTATGTTATTGTTGTTGTGTAGTTAATAATTAATCGCTTTCACTCCCACTACACATCAAGCTATCAAAGCGTCGTTTCCTCTTGGGTTCCAAACATGGATGTTGATGATTGGGATTCGAGATGGCACCACCCCGACGAAGCACGAAACACCATTAAAAGCAACTCTCTTGTGAAGAAGTTTTCCGGAAGCTCGCTTATGGAGAAGTTTTCCGGAAGCCCTCCTGATCAACCTCCGACCTCTAACAGGCCCGACGGCTCAGATCGGACCATAGTCACAATCGGCCTTGCTACCATTGCTCCGGTGCTAACAGACTGGTCGGCAACCACTCCAGGTGGGTTTTCTAGCTAGATTGGCCACCCCTCAGCTCCCCAGGAGCATATCCGGAGTGAGGAAAATTTTCTATGAAGCACGGACAATCTCGCGGAAGCCACGAGTTGTGTGTCGTGTCGAAACATGTATTATGTGCACGCTCCAGCACGTTACCGACACGCTGGGACATGTGATGGTGATTATGCTTTATCTATGATTTTTAATGTTAAAGTGTATTTGAATTTTGTTTTGTATGGTCCATTTTCTTTATTTCATGTTAAGAATGCTCTAATAATGTATGTTTTGGAAAAAATTTGTTTCATTTCATTAATAACTATATTTAAATATATTATATATTATACTTATCCTAGCGTGTCGTATCCCAGTTTTTGGAAGAATCACGTGTCGCGTGTCGCGTGTCACGTGTCGAAACGCATATTACGAGTTCGTGCTTCATAGAAAATTATCCATTGGCTCCTGAGTGCTACCTGACCAGATCCGGCTCCCTCCGACCCATTTCCGACCAGATCCAGCCTGGATCTGACTCACGACCAGTAACCGCGACCCTCCCCCTCTCTTCTGAACAGATCTGGGCTCACGATCAGCCCCACAGACCTGCAAACCTCCGACCAAACAAAGTTGGCGACTGTCGACCTATTTGCGATCAGATCGAGGTCAATCTGTCCGTTAGCCATTGGCGGCAAGCCAATCTCTTTCCCACGGGGGCTCCAATAATCCATTTTGAAAACCCAACAGCCCCCTCTTATGACACCTACTTGACCCTAGCTACGGTTTGTCAAGAAAGTAAGGGGAGTGACACTTTTTTCCCAAAATACCCCTATTTAAGTTCTGAAAATTACACTAGCCCCCTCCTAACCTCATAAATTTACAAGGCATTCCTTAAACTTGTCCAAAATCCCCAATCCCACCAAAACCCCATGGACTTGTCCCCTTTTTATGTTGGTTGCCCTCAATCCCGCCTCATGTACCACTCCCGGAGGCCGGATCCATTTTTCGCCGACATGACACGTTTTGTCACCGCCTAACAAAGCGTGTTGCACTCTCCCCTACCCCAGCAGTTCGCAGAGACTCCCCATCAGCAGACGTCACACTTCTCCTCATGACGCCCCATATCCTTCTCAGCTCCACCGACCCTACAACTGACTACTCTTTATGGTTGTGAACCGGTATTTTCTTCACTTGCTGCACATCCAAGGGACGTGTATGCACCATCATCATTGACGGAGGAGCCAACGACAATCCACCCAAGAGATGGTTGATAAATTGCCCCTCCCCATTGAGCCCCTTTCTAGGACATACTGTATCGGATGGCTCGGTAGCAGCGGAGCTATTTCCCCTAGCCGGCAGTGTCGAGTTTCTTTTTCCAATGGCACTTACGTCGATGAGATCCTGTGCACCATTGTGGATATGCGGGTATGCCATTTACTCCTCTGGTGACCCTGACAGTATGACTACTCGAGTATGCACGATGGTCGTGCCAACACTTGCACATTCCAGCATCTTAGCCAGCAGTCCAGCTACGCTCGATGCGTGAGCTTCGACCAGCCCGCCCCTCAGCGCTTATCATCTCATGAGGATTTGACTACTGAGGTAGCCGACATCGATCTTTGATATGCCCTTATTAGTCTCATTGGCAAGGCCCGAGTCTGATGTGACCCTGAAAATTTTGGACCTCCTGGACGGTCATGCCGATGTTTGCACACCTCCATACGAGCTTCCACCCCCAGAGACATTCATCATGCGATTAATTTCGTACCGGGAGTCTTTCTCCCCAACATTTCTTACTACCGTATGTTTCTGACCGAGCATGTGGAGTTGTAGTGACAGGTGTCTGATTAGTGTGATCGAGGCCTTATTAGAGAGAGCATGTCACCGTGTGTCGTTTCCCCCCTCCTGGCCCCAAGAAAGATGGAAGTTGGTGAATGTGTGTAGATAGTCGAGCCGCCAACAAGATCATAATCAAGTACCGATTTCCCATTCCTCGCTTGGAGGACAAGTTAGACCAATTGCACGGTGCCCAAGTATTCTCCAAGCTAGATCTAAAGAGTGGTTATCGCTAGATCCATATGCGTCCAGGGACGAATGGAAGATCACCGACGAAGGACGAATGGAAGATCACCAATGAAGGACGACCTGTATGAGTGGACCGTTATGCCATTTAGTTTATCCAACGCCCCTTCCACCTTTATGTGCTTTATGACCCAGATCCTCTGAACTTTCATGGGCACGTTTGTAGTGAGGTATTTTAATGATATCCTCATCTATAGTCGATCTGAGGAGAACTTGGCCAAAGTGGCTCAAGTATTTTCCGTTCTTCACGCAGAGCGTTTTTACCTCAACCCGAAGAAATGTTCCTTCATGGTTTCGTCAGTCACTTTTTTGGGGTATGTGGTCTCCGGTGACGGGGTGATGAGGCTAAAATTCAGACCATCCTCTGTCTCTGATCCGCAGTTTTCACGAACTTGTCGGGTTTTACAAGCGATTTATCGCGGGTTTTAGCACCGTGATGGCTCCCATCACAGACCTGTGGCCGTCTCCTCTAGCACCGAGTTTCGATGGACGAACGAGGCAGACAGTGCCTTCTGTCACATAAAAGATTTGATGACCTCGGCCCCTGTCTTCGCCCTTCCTTATTTTATCCAGTTGTTTGAGTTGCCTTGCGATGCCTGCAAGACCAGAGGGGGTGTTGTTCTCAGACAGAATGGGAAGTCAGTTGCGTACTTCAATCAACTTCAATCAGAAGCTGTCAGGACCTATGACCTCGAATTTTACGTTGTCATCAAGGCGGTGAGGTTTTGGCAGGCCTACTTTCTTCACAACGAGTTCGTCATCACGTCAGACCATGAGGCCCTCCGCTACTTACACAACCAGCGTCGAATCATTGACCGCCATGCCAAGTGGACCGCACACCTCCAGAGACACTTTTCACGTCCACTATGAGCCAAGAAAAGACAATTAAATGGCCGATGCTCCCAACCGCCTACTCATGATATCGTCACGATTTGTAGCCATCTCTTTGGCTTTGACGAGGTGCGAGCCTTATACTTATCTGATATTCAATTCAGAGATATTTCTTAGATCATTGGCCTCTAAACATTATGTTGTTGTTGTTGATTAGGAATCCCCTCCCCCCCCGGGAAAATGCTGAAATGCCCAAATTGTGCATCATCAACTTGTACCATAGTGTAAGTTGCAAAAAAGAAAAAAAATTCATGGCACGTAAATGCTGTCAACACACACCTAAAGCTGGAAAATGAAAAAGATCTCTTATTTTCCATGGCAAATAAGGCTATGAAACACAACCTTAAGATGTGTTTGATTGGCAACACTTGCCATGGAAAATGTGACAGATTCCATTATTTTCTGACTTTTGGTGTGTTAGATTTCATATATTTGCCTTGAAAAAATGTTCAAACCACCCAGAATGTACAACTTGATAAAGCATGAAATTTGCAGTTTTCAACTTTTATTTTCTTGCATCCAACCCTCTCCCTCAACACACACACACACAAAGAAAAGTCTTCCATAGAAAATTATCATTATTGGTTTAGCCCAAGTAAATCCATCTTTTAACACAACTACAATCAAACACATAAAAGCGCAAATTTTAGCTTGGCAATATTTTCCGTAGAAATTATTTTCTTTACCATCTTTTCTATCAAACACACCATTATAGTGTAAAATATTCTAATTGATATTTTTATATATAATATAGATTATATTGGGTTTACAAAATTATTACCACTTCATGAAACTCCATGTGTTTGTCAGGTGATGCAAGATATGAAGAGTTTAATGGGCAGACAAATTATTGAGGTCTATGACGAGGGTCTTTGTGTGTGAACCTAGTTGTGATAATGATTGTTTGGATCAACTTCCAGTGAGGTACTTAAGCCTGAGCTCCTGATTATTTTTATAGATATTTCCCCCCCGTTTGGCCATGATGAAAATTAATGAAATAAAAAAGAAAAATAAACTTGAAGTTTGGAAATCGAGAGCAGTATGGAAATCGCTTGAAGAAGTACTTGTGGACTGTTTGATCCATTTTTAAGAATGATAAGGGTTTTGAAAACAAATTGCAAAACTACGCTCGGTGAGGTGTTCTAAAACAAATTTTCAGAAGATTTAAACTCATTATTGGCCCAATTTTGAGAACAATATTTAGTGCCATTAGGCAAAGTCAATTTCAAGTTTATTTAATTTCATTTATATTTATTACCTTTCTTTATATCTGTTTGAATAATTAGGGGACATAAGAAAAGGAAAAAGAAACTTAGACTTTGCTTATGTTGGACCTATTATTTTCCTTTCATATTAACTGCACTAGGTAAATCAAATTGGATGTTTCTCGAACTGTCTCTGTCTTGTGTGATTTAGGCTTCATTTGGTCTTTCATTAAAAAGATAATCTTACAAAATATGTCCCTGTTAAGAGTTATTGTTGTTCCACCATAACAAACTTATACTTAACTCGTGTACTGGTTGGTTTACGTGGATTCTCGAAGTACAAAAGTTAGCAAGAGGGAGGGTGATTTAGGTCTTACCGGTTATGTCTTTCAATTTTTGATGTGAATCGAGGGCATTTTTGTCTTTTTTTGGGCATATTAGTAGTTTAGTTCCTTTTTGTTATTTTTATTAATTTTGTTTTGTTGTTTATTTGTAAGTTGGGACATAGGTGAGAACAAATGAGTATTAGGCTTATTTGTAAAGTAGGAGTCTCACATTGGTTAGAGATCCATTTAGTGCTCCCCTTCCCAACTTATAAATAGACCCCTTGTAACCTCATTTGAGAAAGACCTTGATTTGGAATATAGAAAATAGTTGTTTCTCTCTCTAAAAGTGTGTGTTAGATATTTTAGGAGCCTTTTGACTGGTGGATTACGTCAAATTGATATCAGAGCGGGTGAAGCTTTACATTGGTGCTACTGTAGAGGTGATTTTTTTTTCTTTTTTCAAATCATACACTACACTCGATGGCTCCCAAGATATACAAACAATAACAAGAAGAGGAGAATCGAGAGTTGAAGCAACAAATTGCGGAGTTGCAACAACAAATAACCCAACTCTTTTCCAACCTAGGGCTAAAACCTAACCCTCCTACTCCCATGGCTGCCCCAACCCCAAAAAAACCAGAAACCCTAGCCCCCCACCTTCTAACCCTAACCCTAGCTTCCGCCCCGCTGCCTCAGCCTTACCCCGCCACCATCGGAGCCCAAAACCCTCCACTCTACCCCCAAAACCCTACGTGCTGCCCCAACCAAAAAAACACCCAAACCCGACCCTTACCCAGACCGAACACCCTCTGAACTCCCTCCAAACAGCCCCTAGGGCAGCCAAAACCACCCCTAGGACTGGCCGACCTGATTGCCACTCAGCTCCAACCCCCGCCCTGCTTCCGACGCCATCCCCTGCCCCACGGCCACCGGCGGCCTCATCCCAAACCCTTGTCGACCTACTTTTAAACCTCACCCGAACCAAAAAAATCCCATTCCGACTCCATTTCAGCCCCTTAGCCCCTTCGACCCTGCTGCCCACTTTCCATCCTCCACACACATGGTTTTTGACCCGGGAGGAGAAATCTATTTATTTGGGTGAAGACAAAGAAAAGAAAAAGAAATAAAGAAGAAATTGCGGAATGGGCACCCTCATGTTTTCAGAAATTTTATTTTTGGTCCCCCACAAGTTTTGGTACCCCTTTTTTGGAGTTCCCTCATGAATCCCCAATTTTTTAACGCTCGAGGACGAGCTTGGTCTTAAGAGGGGGAGATTGATGTGAATCGAGGGCATTTTTGTCATTTTTTAAGCATATTAGTAGTTTAGTTCCTTTTTGTTATTTTTGTTTTGTTGTTTATTTGTAAGTTGGGATATAGATGAGCACAAATGGGTATTAGGCTTATTTGTAAAGTGGGAGTCCCACATTGGTTAGAGACCCATTTAGTGCTCCCCTTCCCCCTTCTCCACTTATAAATAGACCCCTTGTAACCTCATTTGAGGTAAACCTTGATTTGGAATATAGAAAAGAGTTGTTTCTCTCTCTAAAAGTGTGTGTTAAATATTTTAGGAGCCTTTTGACGGGTGGATTACGTCAATTTTAATATTTTTTATCAATTAACCGTTTAAAGCCTGTACAATTCTTATATGATTAAAAATAAACCTAAACCAATCACACAATGAGAACAAATATATTCGTGGAAAACCCTAAATAAGGCAAAAAATCACGGTCACGACACACAACCTTCTTTGTAAACAAAGGCTCGTATGAGTTTGTATATTAAACCAAAACTAATACTAAGTACAAATACAATGAACTACCGATAAATCTAGTGCTTCAAAGAACTACTAATGCAAAATTAATCTCACTTGGGTTGGTACCAATTAAGAATTCTATCATATGCCAGTCACGACCTACAAACACTATGAAGATAACAATAGAGTTGCAACTTGCAAGATTTAGATGCTATGTAGACTTAACCAACAACTATCGATCTTTGCTTCGTCTACTCTAACCCAAATACCGCATCCTTATTGCAAATCTCATTGTCTTTCACAACTCAAAGTACTTGAACCACGGTATCACACCATTCCACAAATCAATGAGCTAAGAATGTATTTAGAACGGATCTCGCCTATTAACTTACGAGCACCGCAAAGTTTGAATATATAACATGCAATGAATGAGATTGTGTAAAACAAACCTATGCTTGGGTCATTAGTAATGAGGTATTGGAGTTTTGAATCTCTTCTTCTCAATGTTACCAGATACCCTCTTCCCCCTAGTTAAGTGTTTCAGATTCTACATATACCCTTTTCAGGGTACTTTAGCATCCGAGATCCCCAAGTCTTACATCCAACTTTTGTTTTGAAAAGAAGAGAATTGCAAACAAAAACAAGAAATGAAACATATGTTATTAAGCCCTTGCGATTTGCTCCTGATTCTCTAGAATATCTACAAAAACTATTGACTCCAATACCTTGTGTCTAATACTAAATCTAATCTAAATAGTTGAAAACATTGGGTATGTGTATTTGGATGTTCGATCCGGAATACTATGTAGGTCTTGAATGCACTTGCAGTCTTCTTTCTAGTCTTGAAATTCAAATACAACCATGAAAATGGCTAGAGATATAATACAACTCATGTTTGTCTTATGGAATATGAAAACTGCACGTGTATAAGAATGACATTTAAGCTTTTACATTACCTCATAATGAAGAGAAGTGGTTTATGTTTTTCTTTGGGTTATTTGGATTTTAAACATTTAAAACCCAAAAGTTGTTTGTATGGTGATTGACCCACCAAAAAAACTTATTCACTATAAACCCCCAATATTTAACAAGATCATTAGTTGACTAATTTTGACTGTTTATTTCCCGTTAAATTACAAAAATACTGTTTGAATAATCCTGAATATTAAGAATATATTCATACACACACACACACACACACACACACACACATATATATATATATATACATACACACACACATATATATATAAGTGCATATATGTACAAGTGGGTTTATATAAGAATTGAGGAGGTTATTTGGGTTATCAAAAAAATCTCTAAAAAAAAGTCAAAATTGGTCGGAAAAATTAGGGCCCACTCATGGATTGGTTGGGGTTGATGTTGGTGCAGATGTGATTAAAGTAAAATAAAAAACAACATCAATATTGGGGAATACTCTCTGATTCTCATTCATACTCAAAATAGTAGCAGAGATTACAACACAATAGCGAGTCCCTTTTTATAGGCGTCAATGGTATGTTTTTGGCCTAGTGATGTCATGGGTGATGTTACAAAAGTGGGGCATCATGCATGACATCAATAGAAGTCACTACTCCAGAATCAAACGTAAAATTAACTGTAAGTACGAAAATAACCGTCGTGAAGGCTAGAAGCCTAGATGGTCATATTGTCACGGCCCCCCAAGCAGCAAGTGGCAAATACTCTTATTGGCAACTATTCACAGAACCTTGTCATCATAGGACTCTATTGAGAAAGGCACCCAACACTGGCGACTGAAAGCTTTAAACCCTCGAAGCAGCCCTATACGACTTGGCTGGTAGCCCTGACATGTTGGCCATCTCCTGTGCTACCAGGTATCACTCGATCCTCTGTCAATGATGACTCTGCACGACCGATCAGGCTGGTCTGCAACCAATCAGGCTGGGCCGAGGTGATGGTAAGAGTACGGGACATTACAAGAACGGGTTTGGAGGTCTTAGGTGTTGATGGTTCTGTGATGGTAGGGGTGGGTGTAAAGGCGGATTGTTGTGAGGACTTAGGTGGGATCAGTAGAATGCCTATGGAGGGTGACCAGTGATAAAGGAAAGGGTAGATCAGCGGTCATGGGGGTTTGGTTGTCCATTTCATTTGAAGGGGCTCAATGGTGGCCAGTTGTAATCTAGCTGAAGGCGGAGGGCTGGTTAGGGATGTTTCGAAGGGTTCCGAGGTGGTTGGGAAAGCATGAGGGACTGAAAGCATATTCAGAAGTTTGGGGGGGTGTTTCGTGATTGTATGACCTAGGTTTTTTTCAAGGCAACTTTGGATTCAAGCAACTTCCTCACTGGATAGACTGCTGGAGACATTGGGAGAGGGTTTTGCCCTGCCTGAAGAGTCGCCAGTGGTCCGGTGGCCATTGCCTAAGGTTGGTAAGACTCGTCGGTAGCCGAAAGAGTCAGATCAGAAGTCGGCTGGTGCGAATTGGTAGTGGATCACAAACTCGGATCTGAGGCTTGAGGTCGCGAAATGGGCTGGGTGAGATTTCCACCCAATGGCATAGCGGAGGTGCTTGCTGATCGCAGGTGAGTTTTCCTGATGCCATTGAGGCTGCCAGCGTTGTGGATCTGAGGGTTTGTTCGGGTCAGCACCCTGTGTTTGTCCGATTGGAGTGTGGCCTGCTTCGTTGGGTTGACTATCTGAATGGGGTAGGTGATTGAACAGAGTACGTTTCAGGGTGTGTTGGGATGCTGGAAATCGCTCGGGTGGCATCACCTTGAACCTAGGAGCGAAACCAATTTGATGTAGGTGCGGAAGCGATTAAATTAGACTATACAAGAACATTGAATTTTAAGGAAAACTCTCTAATTCTCATTCAGTCTCGAAATAGTAGTAGTAGTAGCTACAATACAATTGAGAGTCCCTTATTATAGGTGGTCAGGGAATGTTCTAGGCAGTGATGTCACGAAAGTGGGGCATCTCTAGAAGACTCTAGAATAAGACGTTTAAGTAACTGTAAGTTTAAAAGTAGCCCTCTATGCCCATGCTCTCGCATCAGTCGAAGCTAGTTTAATCGGTAAAAAATAACATCAATAAATTGAAATACGACTCCTTATGGTTTTATTAGAGCCTCTTCAGTTTTTATCTTTTAGTAGATTAAAAATCTCTTGAAATTTTTATATTATGCTGTCATTCAAGGACCTCGGCAAGCAAGGACAGTCATTTAGTTGAATTAACAATGTTTCTCCCTACAGAAAATTTAACCCAAAATGTGTCGACGTAATCGAGATTTGTGCTAAAGAGCATCCCAAATTAGCATATTTGAAAAAAAAACACTATAAGAGTATTAAAGTTGACCTGCCATACAAACATCACCAGTCATGTGAACCATCTTAGTATACTATAGTTAGGGGTGGCAATTTGGGTTAGTCGTGTCATGCTCTGGTTGTGTTCCTTGTGTTTGATTAGAAGTTTTGAGTACTAGTAATTCAAGCACGAACTAATCATGTCATTTCGGATCATATCAGGTTATGGTGTTTACTTTGTTTTCAACTACAATAATCTAAGTTTGATTAAGATTTTTCTCCACTTTGCAGGCATTTTGTTCACCACATGACCATGATCATGTTTAAGAGAAACAAGGTAAGTCTCGCGAGTTTTGCAATTTTGCTAACAAATAATTCTAAGTTGACACTGTTTATTGACTCTGTGATGTGTCTTCAATGTATTAATCAGTTAAACTTTTCTAGTTATGATTACCTCACACAACGACCACGCACCACTAAATTAGTAAACCGTGTCATTCAAAATAAATATGTTTCGACTCAATTGAGAAATAAAGAATGGAGGCTTGGATTCAATAGGCTATCAAGACTAAGAAAGAAGGCCTTTTTTTTATGTGGTGCTTAGTAATTCCAAATTAAAAATGAGAAGTGTCTAATATTTTCTAGGGAAAATGACAAATAAAACCCTGGAGTTGAGGGTCAGTTTCAATTTAAACTTTGACATTTCAATTATTTAAATTGAAACCCTGAAGTAGCATTAGTTACCTTTTCTCAAACATTGTAAGAGAGCACTAACGGAAACGTGATGTGGATGCTGATTTGGAAAAGGGAAAATTACAATCTGAACTTTAAAATTAGGGCTGTTTCAATTCAAACCCTGACATTTCATTTGTGCGGAAAACAAATAGATATTTTCTGTTCAATTAATTATGATAAAGGGATAATACTTTTCCACGTCATTAAGCCAATCAACGTTCCATGTCAGATTTCTGTTAGTGCTCTGTAATAGTGTTCGCTAAAAAAACGACATTGAACAACTAATGGTATTTTAGGGGTTGGATTGAAATTGACCCTAACTTTAGATTTGTAAATTTTCCATTTGTATAGTTTCTGACAATGCTTTTTTCCTCCATTTCTTTTCAGCAAACATGTAGCCAACCCTCGAGCTTGAATGTTGATGGTGTAAATACTGGAGATTATACTTTGTGTGCTCCTGTGAGGCTTTTTGTTTTTTATTTTTTTTGTGGATGGGTGGGGAGGTAATATTTTCTCTTGGTCTTTTTGTAATTTTGTCCTATTGTTATAATTCAATTTTGTTATTTTCCAAGTCAAACAATTGCTATCAAATGCTTCTAAAAAACTGAAAATGAAGAAAACAAATTATTTGTCATAGCAAATTGTATGGCATTAATACATTGGAAAATACTCGGAGTTTGTAGAAGGAGGTGAAACACAAGGATTGTAATCAATTAATATTTAAATAATAAATTAATTAAAAAAAACTTTTTTATTAATAAATACATGAACTAATTAAGTAATTGAAATGGTCTTCACTCTGCGCATATATATATACACACACAATCATGCTCTTGTGCAGACTAGTCCGCATTTTTAGAATGCGGACCGTACATGTTTCAACTAGCGGTGAGCCAAAAAAGAGAGTGCCTATAATTTAGGCTATAATTTCTTGGTGCACCGTTATGTGAAACATGTTCAGTCCGCATTCTTAAAATGCGAACTGGTATGCACAAGAGCATTATTATATATATATATATAAGATTTCTCTGCGAAATACTCATCCTAGTAATTAAATTAGTAATTAATTTATATTTAAAAAATAAATGTTTAAATTACAAATAAATATTTAAAAATAAAAGTTAGTCCAAGTCCACAACTTAAGGACTTTTAAGGGGTTCACTCATCCTAGTATTTGAATTAGTTATTTAGTACTTAATGAGTAAATGAAATAAATACTTGCATAATTAAAAAAAAAACTACATATTCGCAAAATAAATGGTACAACACAAGGAATTTTGGGGAAGGCACCCATCCTCGTAATTAAAATATTAATTACTAGCAAATTATCAATCAATCAATAGATTAAAATATGTTTAATAAAAACAAGTACTTGTATAATTAAACCCGCCCCATGTATTAATGTCATATTTAGGCTTAACTCCTTAAAGATGATGACTTAGACATTACCCTTAAAGGCTGAAGGACGTAGTCTTCGTTAATATTTCGGGGGTATATTTAATAATGACATTAATCTAAGGGGTTATGTTTAATTTTTCAATTTTGAAGGGCTATGTCAAAATATACTATTATTGCAGGGGTAAGTCAAAAAGACCTTTAATTAACAAAAGGAGACGTGATTGGATTTGAAACCGTCTTTACTAATATTACGGGATATGCTTGGGCCTCTATCTTTTTTTTAAATAAATGAATTCCTTATCGAAAAAACAAAGGATTACATCCTTGCACACCGTGTGAAAGATGAAAAGTCATAAATTGTGAACGGAGTTATATACTTATTTATACAAAATTTAAGTGTGAAAATCTCACTCCCCACCCCACCCCAAAACACATACACAAGTTGTAAAAATGTAATAAATGGTTGGCGTAAAAAAAATCTCCCACATACATAGAAGTTATATTATTAAAACGTTCGATATACTTCATACCTACCACAACATAATACCATTTTTTTTGTTTTTGAGGTCAGAGGATGAAAAGGATCGTGTGGAGCTACCACATGTTCGTAATCAATACTAATATGAATGTGACATGGGTATGATATATGTTACGCATGTTATCCACTATAAAGTGTAATGTCCCTTATTTTTCACGTAACAAGTGGTTAACATGTACACCGAAGAGTGATCATTCTTAACATCAATGATAACGAAACTAAAACCATCAACAGTAATACATAACATATGCGAATAAAATGAGATAATAAATACGAGTCTCAAATAATTGAATAAATGAACTGAATGAGTATCCACAATATAAATATCTTAATTGATCCAATATCAAAACGGAAATGTAAATAACTCTTGGACCCACCATGAGCTCATAATGAGAATCTCTGAATAAATAAGTAAATCACCTCACATAAACAAAATGCTAAAATCATGCGCCTAAGGATAGATAAGTTGAATGATTTAGTCATTGCAAATATGCATGTCCAATGCTCTGGCTTAAGAACTTCTGAAAATATTTGTAAAAAAACCATTGTGGGTTAGACCCACATTTGCAAGAAATAGCTTGCTATAGTGAACAATATTAAATGCGACTCAATTATGTCTCATGTCGTCCCCGTTGGCACTCACACCTAATATACCTCAGCTAACCTAATCGCAATCAAAGATTTATCCTAACCATATGCAAATCTAACGCCAAACAACATAAGTATTCCAATTCCAAGACAAATCCTGTAACTAGCGCAAGTCTTACTCCAAACTACAGTGCAATGTCGTCACTATTAAAATAGAATCTAAACCATCACCGGACTCAAAGTGTTTAAAGTAATATCATCTCCGATAAACAAATACTAAAACTAACATCAATCTCGTAGTATCCATATACTACATGATACCTAAGTAATAAGTCCCTCTCAAAGGAACAACTACTATCCTGTGTAGTACCTGCTTAAGCCCTACTCATTACTAGGCTAACCATAGTATTACAAATAATCCTGATGACCCATACCTATATAGTCGCTATATTATACAATACCCGTATAAACTAAACCCTTATTGGTCTAGTTATAAAACTCAACAATCCCTAGTAAGTCAAGCCCCTCGTTGGCTAGCTACCCCACTATATAAATCACAAGTAAATATTAATCTTCGCTGAAATTGCTACAAAACCATCACCTAGTGATGCGGCACCATATCGCAGTCATTAAACATATGCTAAGTATTACACGTATACGTAGTACCCATATATTACACTGTATCGTACAAAGCAATCGTATCACATTATAAAATATTTAACATGGAAAGGATAATTAAGAACAACCTCATCATAAATATCCAATCACACACGCTTTGGACCATAATGAAATCTCATGCAGAGATACCGGTATTTCATGAACAAATTGTAGCTTATCAATCGGGCATTGCTAAGTTGGAGCTAAGTTTCCCCACCTCAGTCATCAAGTCAGCATTTATAACCTCCTGTAAATTTTAACACTAGGCTAAGGTTGATCACGTCATAATATTATAAATTACAACTTGTAAATAATTTAAATATCATTCTCAACATGTATATAATCACAAGAACAATATGGAAAGATATATGTACGATGTGATAAACCTCAAATATAATGAATCATCACCACTCAAACTAAAAAAGAGTAAAAGTATCTCAACATCGAGAGTACTACAAGCTAACCATAAATTCCAAAACATAAAGTCTAAACCTTGACAAATAATATAATATTAAAATGAAAATACATGTTAAAAGTATCTTCTGAATACAAACTAATATAAATTAAGAATGTCTAACTCAACACACACTAACTGAAAATAAAATATAGGCGGAAGCCAAAGGAGCCTACGTCCAAGATCCTAAATAATGACTTTAGTAAGGAAAAGATAGGAAACTGTGCGAGATGGGAAGAAGACTAATCACATGGTCTAACCCTTTCTAAAGTGCTCTAATATACTAAAGCAAAGTCCAAGCCCAATTATTATCAAACCAAATCCCAATTCATCTAACAATTTACCATTAAGTCTCATAACTTCCAAATAACAAGTTTTCAATCCGATTTCACATTATTTTATCAAATCACCAATTGCCACTTCCATTTTGTTTTAAAAAAAAATTGTTATTTCCAAAATATTAATTAATGTATTTAATCTTTTTAAACATACAAGGTATTACACCATTTTCCTTCTCCAGTAAGGCTATAACACCACACGTGTTTTCTACTATCATCATCATCATCCTTGCCTTAATCCCATCATATGGGGTCGGCCACATGGATTCTTCTTTTTCATTCTAATATATTATATGCATTATTATCATTCAAGTTTAATTCCTTAAGGTCTCTCCGAATTTCCTCCCATACCTAAGTCTACTTTCTCTTAATCTATCACTAATGGGAGCTACTCCTAACTTTTCTCTCACATATTAGTTTTTAATTTTTTCCTTTATAGTAATTCCTATCATCCACCGGAGCATCCTCATCTCATTAATATGAAGACTTTGTTCATGTTTTTTTAATGCCCAACACTCCGCTCCATACAGGGTCGCTGGCCTAACAATTGTTCCATAAAATTTTTCTTTTAATTTATTAGTTATCCTCTTATCGTATAACACCCCACTCGCTTGTCTCCATTTCATCCAACCCCATTTTTTCTCTCCCCAACTTCCAATAATGAACCCGATAGCTTCCTCTAAGAACCCAATCAACCTCTAAATGATAAAACCACATAAAAGCAATAATTGAAACCTATTTCCATCATCAAATCCCAAATCTACACCAAGATTCAAATGAAAACCCAATTTATTATCTAAGAACCCTAGTTTTATCCAATTTTACAAATTACCATGGATTTATTCAATTAAACATAACGTTTTTATATAACTAACAATATAAAATAGATTCAAATCATCATCCATTTGTTTTAATCCAAGTTCATGAAGAAATAAATCATTATAGAGGGGAAATAAACCTAATTAAAATCTAGAATAGGTTAATTACAAAAATTAACTATTTAATTATCTAAAATCAGATTTACAACATAATATGATTTAGATTTGTAATGAATAGATACAATATTTGCGCACATACAACCACAATAATATTTTATATAGAGCTTGCCTTGTGTGCTTTCTCCAAAATCTTCCTTTCCTCTTAGTGCTTTCTCTCTTTAGTCCCTTTAGTGATAAAAATGAGATACCTAATGATCCATTACAACCTTAAATCTCGAAATTAAGGTTGGCCCTAAATGGGCCTCCCCTAAAAGAGCCCAAAAATAATTCTAAATGACTTAAAACTACGTTCGAACCTTAAACTAACCCAATAAGCCTTTAAACCATTTTTAAAAAAATATAAACGAAAATTCTACTCATCCCAATGTCCAATTATTAATTATTAAATCATTATTTAATAATTTTTCGATAGGAGTCCAAATATTAATTAATTCAATCAATTAGTCACTGTGTTTTAAATCCAATTTAAATAATGCAAGCCATTATAAATGGTGACATCTTCACTCACAACTAGCACACAAAATTAAGTTTATTTAATTTAAATATTCATAGAAAATATGCGGTATAACATTCTCCCCCCCTTAAACAAGGAATTTCGTCCTCAAAATCGAATCCATTGTATTCCTAGTCGGAAATCTAAGAATACCTCACTTGTAGCGTCCTCCCAATACTATAAATAAATATATCCTCTATGATCTAATACACAACTAGGTCTCTTTCTTCATATCTCGCATTCAGTTATACCCTAAACCAACTAGTCTAATAGTTGAACAACAACTGGTCCCTCAGGAACTCTCTCCATCCTATACCAGAAAACATCATGTGCACTAACGATGATAAGGTGAGATCAAACGACACCGGCTTCGCACTATGCATGCCTTTTAGAGGAACTTCCCATTGGATGGCCTACTCCCTATTGGAATCCCCAATTCCACAATTTCAACAATACGCTTGAAGCTCCAAACCATGATTCTTCTCATTCTCAAATTTTCTTAGTCGATTTCATCAACGTTCACACACTCGACTAAGGACACCTTATCCTCTAAGGTATTACCAAACACCCACACACTAATAACTTCCTAATTCATAGCTCAAATCAATGTGGTCACTCAACTTCAATGTCCACAAATGGTCCTATGACCTCCCGAGGATCCCAAAACCTCATCATAATCAAACGAGAAACCTTTTACACTCAGGTACTTCTAATCGTCTCTAGATTGTACAGTAAATCATCAAATAAGTGCCTTGGTACACACTAACCCTCGTATTTGGGATCCCCTTCTGGTAAGAATTTTCCTGAGAAATATAACCCTATCCCATCATCGAACAGAGAGAAGAACCTATTCCCCATTCTAGTTGTGTACCCTCCTCTCGATAAACTTCAATGATGGTCATAAACCACTCCTAATTATAGATTTGGGCGTAATGAACACCACTACCACCCCACTCCCTCTTCATCAAAATATCGTTGCAATTCACAGCGAACTACGCCTTTAAGTGATTAAAATCCACTAATGACGCGCCCTTTCCATATTGTGCTCGAAAGATACATTCGGGATATCCTCCTCCCCATCTCACCAATAATGATAACTCGTTCTTATCTCAATTATCAAGAGTAAACATTCTCCTCAACTGTCCCGACAGGTCATAAATACATAATAGTAAATACTCATCTCATATCTTGACCTTATCTTGCTCATGGTGGTTTACACATCCGCTTAATGAATCATGCCTCTTTTGGAGCTCCCTCAAAGTAACATCGTCCCCGAATGCTCAAATCATCTCAAAACAATTTATGCTTTTTACTCCCTGTTGATACCAAATTTAGTATGCTGACGTGGACCGATTATGTGGAGACACGTGTCAACTTACATGGCACCCGCAAATATTTTTGAACAACACCTTGACTCCGAGGAACTCAACCTCCCCGACCAACTCAGAACGCTCCGAGCAACAAGTGTTCTCCGAGGAACTCTACTGTACCGAGCAACTCATGTATACCGAGTGTAATACCCCGTATTTATGAATATTTTATTTAATTAAATTGGAGAATTAAATGAGAAAATATACAGCTTAATTTAAATTACGTAAGAGGAGTAATTTAATGGGATTTATTAAAAATTATAATTTTGGAATATTAATCGAGAGATAGTTACCGATTTCTATTGCCTCATTATATTTACTTAGTGCGAGTGGTAAATAGTTACTTAACGCGTGTAGACCGTGTCGGGGTGAGAACGAGTAATATTTTTTAAGTTACTCAAATGATAATTTAGAGGTCACAGATGAGTCCGGAAGGGTCAAATTAGTCAAAATAGTATACCCGGGGGTACAAGTTGAGTCCCGGGGTAATTTTGGACTAAACCAAGACCGTTTGGGGGCGTTTTGGTCTTTTAACATGAGAGGGTATGTAGACCTACGAAATTGAGAGCTTTATATCAGCCGTATGATAGAGGGTTAGGGTTAGAAAACCCATGAAAACACACCATAGCCATTAGAGATAAGAGAGAAACCATTCTCAAGGCAAAAGGAAGAATTGGGAAGGATTCAAAGGAAATTTTCACTATCAACTTGTTGGGGAAGAAGGATTGAAGGATGAAGATCATCAATCATCAACAACAACCACGAAATCAGACCCTACTGATCATAAGGCAAGTTGTTTATTGCAAAAATTATAAAGTTATAATACCCATGTGTAGGGTTTTTGAATAGTCTTGTTTAAATCAATATCTTCATAGGAGAATGATGATATTTATGCATGTTGGGATATGAATCGCATGTAGAATGATTTAACTTATGTAGAGGTAATATTCAGATTAGACTTGATGATTTTTCGGAGTAAAAATCTGGATTTTTAATGAAAATATGGGAAGAACACCATAACTAGGGTTTCAAGAAATTCTGGGTTTAATTCATTATGTCTTTAAAGGAATTGGAGTTTTGATGTATTTGACACGTTAGTAATTGTCCTAGTATATGTGGAAACATGTTAGGATCATTGGGTCGAAGTTTGGTGGACGATAATGGAGTTTGGAGATTTGTTAATGGAGGAAAGAATTAACGAAGAAGACGAACTGCGTCTGTCCCTGTTCGATCGATCGATCGATCTCAAACTGTTGATCGATCGACTATGCCGATCGATTAAACCCAGCTGTCGATCGATCGACGCATGCTGTTTCCCGAAATTTTCGTGTTTAATTCTTCGTTGATTTTCGGGAATGAATGAGTATCCTAGGATTTACATTATACTTATATGGGAGTGAGAATAAAACCAGTAGGTATATTGTTGAGGTCCGATAAGGCCATTTGGTGTAGGGCTTGGATTACGGACCGACGAGAATAATCCGATTTAGTAGAGTATCGGGGACTTCGAAAATTGAGTTACGCGGCGAAGTAATTTCAATTTAAGTAATAGACCAGTAGGGTAAGCGATAACTACTGAAATTATATATAAGGGGTAACTAGGACCCTTAGAGTTATGTAAATACTCAAATAAGTGCGATTAATGAGATAAATCGTAAAGTGAATGTTGTACGGCAGATATATGCGATTAAAATATTACGTACGTATATAATTAATAGGTCGGGCGTGTACCTACTGAATTATGTGATCTTTTAGGTCGAGAGTTTTATACCTAAATTAATTATGTTAGGGTCGTTGAGACATTCCGAACTAACATAAAGTTATTATATGTTTGGGGTCGATGAGAAATGCCGAACCAAACCTTGAACTGGTGTCACGATGAAAGAGTCCTGAACCAGAATATGTGTATATATATATATTTAAAAATAGTTGGGGTCGATGGATAATTCCGAACCAACTCTCACTTGGGGTCGATGAATCATTCCGAACCAAGAGATCTTTATTTGTGTATATAAATAGTTGGGGTCGATGGATAATTCCGAACCAACTCTCACTTGGGGTCGATGAATCATTCCGAACCAAGAGGTCTTTATTTGTGTATATAAATAATTGGGGTCGATGTATCATTCCGAACCAATTCTTACATTGGGGTCGATGAATCATTCCGAACCAAGAGTCCTTTACGTGTATAAAAAAAAGGGGGGGGGGGGGCAAAATAGTAAAGACTGATATTTAGTATATATTGTGTGTGAATGTATATACTTGATGATATTCTACTTTTGTGTATCAGTAGATTGATATATATTATATATTTAAAGATACATACTGAACTGGTAAGTTAAGTAGTGAAACTTAATTACGAAATGCACCTTTAGATAGAGAAAATCTATTTAGTAATTCAAGTAGCGAAACTTAATTACACAAGTGGGAAGTCAACAATTGTGAGAATTGTAGTAACTTTAGTAGTGAAACTAAATGAGAAGTCTTGAAAAACAACATAGATGAAATGTTACCTGAGAATTTATTAACATACGTGAGATGTTAGTGAAACGGTTGTACTGTATGGGCGGTACTGGAACTTGGGTATAGATAAGTTCAGTTGACTACTTTGGTTTTAGTTAGCTTGGGAGGTATGGCTAGATAAACTAAGTGTAGAACGTTAGGTGTGCACAAAAGATGAGGGGTGAGTAAACTCAAGAGAGTGTACGAGAACCTAACATGTGTAATCAATAATCGCATTTTATATTGTGATAAACGCTTGCTAAATATTTTCAAAATGTTTTGAGTATTAACTCTTGCTATAAAATATTTTCAAAACCTTTTAGGTGTCCAGCCACAGGGATGCCATGTATGATGATTTCCTTCCTGGGACTCGAAGCTGGAGCACAGTGGATGCTTACAAGATTTTGACTAGACGATATCACTCATTCAGATTTAGTACAGGATCCCACACTATTCTATGTATGGACTTGTGGTCCGGTATTAGTCTCAGATGTTTAGTTTCAGATTAGTGGATTGTTCTTGTTCTATTGTTGTTTGGGAAGTTTTGCCGATGGTTTATTCGGTATTACTCTTACTCTTTTGTACTTACACTTTGTTGATTGGGTTATAGTACATGATTATTTTGTTTCCGCATGGTTAGTTTATCTGTTTTAAGAAAGATAAAAATTTGGCACCGGTCTAATTTTACTTAGGGGATTAGTAATTAAAAAGTTTTCGACAGTGATGCTAAGAATGAACTATTTGAGAAACCTGTTTTAATTTAATAAAGGCCTGATCACCCGATGTTTAATTAGGCGGGGTGTCACAGATGGTATCAGAGCATCAGGTTCTAGTGTCCATAGGATCTGTACGGCTTACTACGTTTCCAGCGTATCGTTTGATTGATATAGAGCCCTATCTTAGGATTGTTGTACTCCTCTACGTACGTAGTTTACGTTCTCCTGCTATTTAGTAGATGTAGAGTTATATATACGAGTTCGATTGGGCGTGGTACATCGAAGATGACGGTAGGACCAACATTAGCGTTGGAATGACTGCAGGAGGGAGGAGCTCGGTATAAAGCAGGGAGAGTTCGAGGATGGTAATCATAGGAGAGATGACTGTTGTCGAGGTCACTCCTAGTGTGAAATTATAAGTAGATGCTGTAAGGGATGTTAAGGCATAGTAGGCATTTTCCAAGTGTCGCGATGGCAAAGGGGGATGCTAGTCTAGACCCGCCCAATGCAGTGATAGTGGGAGGAGGTCTGGGGGGATTTTTGATGAGAACGAACTGTGAAAATGCGATAAAACGACGACTATGCATGTTGATCCATGTATGTTGAATGCCTAGAGGTTTTGGCATTTAGGATAGAGTAGAAATACTCAGAAGTGAAAATTTGAGTAAATTTTTAGAGGCAACGAGGCGGGGATACCAATCACCGCATTCGGACCAAGGGTCCGTATACAAATAGAGAGACCTTACATATAGTTTAACCGCAAAGTTCTCCAATGTTGATTCATAAACGAAGAGAATGGAAATACCGGAACCCATCACGTGAAAGCCTGGTAGAGGCCAACCGTGAGAAAGAAATTTATCCGTTGAAGTGAACTTGTACCGATGAGATAGGTACGAAGGAAAAGAGCATAGTAGACATTTTCCAAGTGTCGCGATGGTAAAGGGGGATGCTAGTCTAGACCCGCCCAATGCAGTGATAGTGGGAGGAGGTCTGGGGGGATTTTTGATGAGAACGAACTGTGAAAATGCGATAAAACGGCGACTATGCATGTTGATCCATGTATGTTGAATGCCTAGAGATTTTGGCATTTAGGATAGAGTAGAAATACTCAGAAGTGAAAATTTGAGTAAATTTTTAGAGGCAACGCGGCGGGGATACCAATCACCGCATTCGGACCAAGGGTCCGTATACAAATAGAGAGACCTTACATATAGTTTAACCGCAAAGTTCTCCAATGTTGATTCATAAGCGAAGAGAATGGAAATACCGGAACCCATCACGTGAAAGCCTGGTAGAGGCCAACCGTGAGAAAGAAATTTATCCATTGAAGTGAACTTGTACCGATGAGATAGGTACGAAGGAAAAGAGCCCTTGAGAGGATAAGACTCTCAAGTTGTCGTTCAAAATTTTAGTAAAACTCTTCTTGGAGGACTTATGTATATGAAGAAAGTATGGTACTTCTTACAAGGTTGAGGTAAATGCTCCTAGGTGGGCGGAGCTAAGAGAGTTTAAGGATTTGATCAAAGAGTAAGACTAAATGTAAAGGGGCTGGTGCAAGCCATAAGTGGAAACCCACTAGAGGATTTAATGATTAGATTCTAAGTCGGGACTGTTAAGCCCCATAGTGCGTTCCTCTTGGTCAGCAGAACTAAAGGAACCAGGATGATAGTGCTTAGAATCGAGGCTACCAAGTCCAAGAGGAGGGATACCCCAAACCGGTCAGTGTGGCCTGGAGTAAAGGGATTTTTGTAAAGATGTCTAGTGTGGGTTGTAGGGCCACACATTTTATTTTAGCTTGAAGTTATTTGAGGAAATAATAACTCTGATAAGTTTTGCATTCCGGAGAGGATAAGCGTGTTATGTCCGGAAACCATTTGAATCACCAGAGCGATGGATAAGGAAGTAAATGGGTTTTAGCCTCGAGCGAATGGGGTATGTGACGATACCTCACCTGAAAGAGGGTCGAGTTGTCATTATTCATCAATAGGTGAGAGATTTCAGAGATTATGAACGTCTCATAGTAATTGATTCCGGTGTGTAGGAACGTAAATGACGTGAGTCAATGTATGTCGTATGAATGCTGAGCGGAGAGATCGAGCTCGCTGTTGTAATTAGTGCTAAGGACTTAGTGACGGTATAAGCGCAGTACCACTTGACTCCTTTAGAAATATTGGAGTATGGTTGCACATATTGTCGAGGAATGGAATTTGAGTATCTTGACTATGTGTTGTTCCGACAATGCTCAGTAAGAATGCATGGGGAGAAGTCCCTTGTCTAAGTTCGGTTGCGAAAGGGGATACGACTGAATTTTTATGCACATCAGGAGAAGAGACATTGCTAGATGCTAGGACATGAGTGGAGCCAGTAGTGTTGTGGAGGAACAATGAAAGGCTTACTTCACCACGAAGGGATAAGTGGGACTTTGTGGGAAAGAATTTGATTATTGGTCTATAGGGGATTGTGAATGCCCACAAGATTGTAGTCACGCCGAGAAGATAAGGCGAGAGTTGAGGAAAAGCATGTTACAAGTGCGACGTTTGCAATGTTTTTGCAAATATGCACGGAGAAAAGGGTGTATGGGAGCCCTATTCAATTGGCTTCCTTAGCCATCCGAGGTAGAGGGATGCAGAGAAAATTAATTGTTAAGTACATCGATGGAGGAAGTTGCGTCTAGTCGTGTTGATGAAATGGATTGAACGTCGTGAGAGATAGACGATAACCCAAGCTTATGTGCTGAGAGAGCCAACACCCCCTATGGGATAAGAATCAGTGGGAATCCATTCAAAGGTTATCTCTTGATATGGGAGGCCTAACTGCCGTGAAGAAGTGACGCAAGGTTCTACTTAACTGAGTGTTGAGAGTGACTTACGCATTACTAAAATGTTGATTCTTATAAGGTAATCAACCCTTAAAGTGCGCCAATTACGAAAAGTGCACGGATCGTAAGGTATAATATACCCGGAGAGAGAGGGGAATAGATTACCACTTAAGGAAAGATGACATGAGTAGGAAGCAGTGTTGAGGAAGAGACATAGTGAGATTGTCTCCAGACGCACCACTAGTTGATAGAGAAAAAATGACTCGAAATGAGCAACCGGAATGTGATAGTGAAACTATGTTTCCAATGGTGGAAGGAGGAGACAGACTTATAAATTAGTGATGGGCTGTGAACATCATAATTAAGCCAACATTTCGCTGGGGTAGCGGAATGGGGTGACCGGGATGGATTAATATGTAGTTGAAAAGGGAGAGTGCACAAGTACACGGTGCCTCTCTACATGTTCGTGAATCAGGATGAAATCCTAAAATTCCACCCTGTGAGAGATGGTCAGGGAGGAATAGAGATAAAGTTTTATTTTGAGTATGTTGTGTTACCTACGACTCAATGTTAGTGAGAAAGAATGATGATACGCCCTCATGATAGTGGAATTTTGGAGAAGCCCACTGATCAATTCATAGGTTGAATGTATGCCTATAAGAGCCTATTTATAGGTAGAGTGAGTTCCTATATGAAATGTACACGAGGATTAGGTTCGTGGGTACCGATTACGAACAATACATGTACTTTGAGGTGTGGTTCGAGGAGACATTTTGAACTTTTAGTCCTTAACGCGTGATATGAGGATATTCTATTGGAGTATGACATTTTAGGGTATATGAAATGTGTAATATATGGCTCACAAATTGTCTACTCATGTGCGATGAGATATATATACATATATTGGTGCTCGAGATGTGATTCCGAGACAAGTAATAAATCACTATTGGTGATCGAGGTGGAATTCCGAGCCAATAAGCCCAAAAGTGTTATAGAAGGGGGGTGATTATAAAGTAAGTGTCGATAGTATATGTTATGTGTACGATATACATACCTATTGATTTTTCCTACTTATGTGCGATAGTAAGTGTGCTTAATCTCTGTATTGGGGTCGATGATGTTCCGGACCAATACATGAGGGATCGATTTGGGGTCGATGATTTTTCCGAACCAAATCAATGATAAATATTGGTATCGACGGAAGGTCTGAACTGACATGTGCATTACATTTACCTTGGGGTCGATGGACTCCCGAACCAATGTAAATGATAGGATTATTGGGGCCGATGATTTTTACCGGACCAATTTTCCTTAAAGTATATATTGTGTGTGAAATATATACCTTATAATATTCTACTTATGAGTGATAGTAGACACTTAGATGTTATATAGAGATATACATCGAATGGGTAAATTAAGTAGGGAGAAACTTAATTTCAAGAATTAACATTGGATTGGGAAAATCTATGGAGAAATCTAGTAGTGAGACTTAATTATGATATAGGCGGCATGGGTAACATGTAATAAGAGTTTATAATGAAGCAAGACATGTACTTGGGGCGAACGTTAGGATGATATGAATTGATTTTGGGTATTAGAGGATGCAATGACGTTTAAGGTCCTTGGTCTTAATACCGACCTTATCCTAATTTCGAGGACGAAATTCCTTTGCAAGAGGGAAAGTATGTAATACCCCGTATTTCTGAATATTTTATTTAATTAAATTGGAGAATTAAATGAGAAAATATACAGCTTAATTTAAATTACGTAAGAGGAGTAATTTAATGGGATTTATTAAAAATTGTAATTTTGGAATATTAATCGAGAGATAGTTACCGATTTATATTACCTCATTATATTTACTTAGTGCGAGTGGTAAATAGTTACTTAACGCGTGTAGACCGTGTTGGGGTGAGAACGAGTAATATTTGTTAAGTGACTCAAATGATAATTTAGAGGTCACAGATGAGTCCGGAAGGGTCAAATTAGTCAAAATAGTATACCCGGGGGTACAAGTTGAGTCCCGGGGTAATTTTGGACTAAACCAAGACCGTTTGGGGGCGTTTTGGTCTTTTAACATGAGAGGGTATGTAGACCTACGAAATTGAGAGCTTTATATCAGCCGTATGATATAGGGGTTAGGGTTAGAAAACCCATGAAAACACACCATAGCCATTAGAGATAAGAGATAAACCATTCTCAAGTCAAAAGGAAGAATTGGGAAGGATTCAAAGGAAATTTTCACTATCAACTTGTTGGGGAAGAAGGATTGAAGGATGAAGATCATCAATCATCAACAACAACCACGAAATCAGACCTTACTGATCATAAGGCAAGTTGTTTATTGCAAAAATTATAAAGTTATAATACCCATGTGTAGGGTTTTTGAATAGTCTTGTTTAAATCAATATCTTCATAGGAGAATGATGATATTTATGCATGTTGGGATAGGAATCGCATGTAGAATGATTTAACTTATGTAGAGGATTAATATTCAGATTAGACTTGATGATTTTTCGGAGTAAAAATCTGGATTTTTAATGAAAATATGGGAAGAACACCATAACTAGGGTTTCAAGAAATTCTGGGTTTAATTCATTATGTCTTTAAAGGAATTGGAGTTTTGATGTATTTGACACGTTAGTAATTGTCCTAGTATATGTGGAAACATTTTAGGATCATTGGGTCGAAGTTTGGTGGACGATAATGGAGTTTGGAGATTTGTTAATGGAGGAAAGAATTAACGAAGAAGACGAACTGCGTCTGTCCCTGTTCGATCGACTATGTCGATCGATTGAACCCAGCTGTCGATCGATCGACGCAAGCTGTTTCCCAAAATTTTCGTGTTTAATTCTTCATTGATTTTCGGGAATGAATGAGTATCATAGGATTTACATTATACTTATATGGGAGTGAGAATAAAACCAGTAGGTATATTGTTGAGGTCCGATAAGGCCATTGGGTGTAGGGCTTGGATTACGAACCGACGAGAATAATCCGATTTAGTAGAGTATCGGGGACTTTGGAAATTGAGTTACGCGGCGAAGTAAATTCAATTTAAGTAATAGACCAGTAGGGTAAGCGATAACTACTGAAATTATATGTAAGAGGTAACTAGGACCCTTAGAGTTATGTAAATACTCAAATAAGTGCGATTAATGAGATAAATCGTAAAGTGAATGTTGTACGGCAAATATATGCGATTAAAATATTACGTACATATATAATTAATAGGTCGGGTGTGTACCTACTGAATTATGTGATCTTTTAGGTCGAGAGTTTTATACCTAAATTAATTATGTTAGGGTCGATGAGACATTCCGAACTAACATAAAGTTATTATATGTTTGGGGTCGATGAGAAATGCCGAACCAAACCTTGAACTGGTGTCACGATGAAAGAGTCCTGAACCAGAATATGTGTATATATATATTTTTAAAAATAGTTGGGGTCGATGGATAATTTCGAACCAACTCTCACTTGGGGTCGATGAATCATTCCGAACCAAGAGATCTTTATTTGTGTATATAAATAGTTGGGGTCGATGGATAATTCCGAACCAACTCTCACTTGGGGTCGATGAATCATTCCGAACCAAGAGATCTTTATTTGTGTATATAAATAATTGGGGTCGATGTATCATTCCGAACCAATTCTTACATTGGGGTCGATGAATCATTCCGAACCAAGAGTCCTTTACGTGTATAAAAAAAAAGGGGGGGGGGGGGAAATAGTAAAGACTGATATTTAGTATATATTGTGTGTGAAATATATATACTTGATGATATTCTACTTCTGTGTATTAGTAGATTGATATATATTATGTATTTAAAGATACATACTGAACTGGTAAGTTAAGTAGTGAAACTTAATTACGAAATGCACCTTTAGATAGAGAAAATCTATTTAGTAATTCAAGTAGCGAAACTTAATTACACAAGTGGGAAGCCAACAATTGTGAGAATTGTAGTAACTTTAGTAGTGAAACTAAATGAGAAGTCTTGAAAAATAACATAGATGAAATGTTACCTGAGAATTTATTAACATACGCGAGATGTTAGTGAAACGGCTGTACTGTATGGGCGGTACTGGAACTTGGGTATAGATAAGTTCAGTTGACTACTTTGGTTTTAGTTAGCTTGGGAGGTATGGCTAGATAAACTAAGTGTAGAACGTTAGGTGTGCACAAAAGATGAGGGGTGAGTAAACTCAAGAGAGTGTACGAGAACCTAACATGTGTAATAAATAACCGCATTTTATATTGTGATAAACGCTTGATAAATATTTTCAAAATGTTTTGATTACTAACTCTTGCTATAAAATATTTTCAAAACCTTTTAGGTGTCCAGCCACAGGGATGCCATGTATGATGATTTCCTTCCAGGGACTCGAAGCTGGAGCACAGTGGATGCTTACAGGATTTTGACTAGACGATATCACTCATTCAGATTTAGTACAGGATCCCACACTATTCTATGTATGGACTTGTGGTCCGGTATTAGTCTCAGATGTTTAGTTTCAGATTAGTGGATTGTTCTTGTTCTATTGTTGTTTGGGAAGTTTTGCCGATGGTTTATTCGGTATTACTCTTACTCTTTTGTACTTACACTTTGTTGATTGGGTTATAGTACATGATTATTTTGTTTCCGCATGGTTAGTTTATCTGTTTTAAGAAAGATAAAAATTTGGCACCGGTCAAATTTTACTTAGGGGATTAGTAATTAAAAAGTTTTCGACAGTGATGCTAAGAATGAACCATTTGAGAAACCTGTTTTAATTTAATAAAGGCCTGATCACCCGATGTTTAATTAGGCGGGGTGCCACACCGAGCTACTTAGGCGGTCCGAGCAGCTTAGGCGGTCCGAGCTGCATCTCGTACAGAGCATTCATATCCGGATAATCAAGAGGATGACTGCGCATTTAATGCTCATTATTATCACACAGACGCATACGCCTATTGGACAACTGTGTATTATTCTTTCATTTGTACCGCCTCAAGGCTATAAATACATTGTAACCTCCTCAATAGCAGGGGACTCGAAATTTTTTGGTAAACCCATTATCGAGAATTCTGCAAACAGTCAGCAATAACACAAACAATGGACGTAGGCCATTCTTTCAAGGCTGAACCACTTTAAAAATCTCTTGTCTTATTTATTTTTTATCTGTGATTAAATAATTTGAGATAATCTAATTTTTTACATTAACAGATTAGCGCCGTCTGTGGGAAACGACTGAAACTATCGTTTTCACCAAAGCAATTCATCTCCAATGGTTGATAATCCTGAATCCAGTAATCGAAACAATGGAAATCCTCCAAATCCATCCACTTCTCCAAGTGTCCAAGATCTGGCTGGAATAATGGCTAATTTAGCTCAAGGCTAGACCGCCATGCAAGAAACAATGCGACAACTCATGCAAACTATCCAGGGTGGAGCACCTGCCCAGTCAGGACAACGAAGCATTCAGAGAAATACCCAATTGCCTTCCTCAAGAACTTGATGAAAATTACTACCAGAGGAATCTCGATCTAGACATGTCGATTCATATCGCATTGATAGATCTAATAATTTTTCTTATCAACCTGGACGAACTTCATCAGTACGAGCCACAAATACCGAACAAAATGTCACTCTATCTCCAAAAGGACCAGTGCTCTTGAAAGATTGAGTAGAGTCTCTCCCTTTGATTGTTTGGGTCCTAGGAGGAATAAAAGTCCCCCTAGGATGGTGTCGAGGAACTCTCAACGATTCTCTGATTTAAAGGAAGGTTCTGCCCAATCCCGACCAGCTGCTCGTCGTGAAAGATCCCAAGAGGCAAATTCAACACGATCAGTTGCTCGGATCAACAGGCCCGAGGAGGAAAATGACGCATGGAAAGGCTCTATTAAGAGGTTGGAGGATAGACTAGGGAAAATGGCTAAGGCCAAAAATCCTCTACAAAGAACTTTTGTCCAAGGGACACCTTTTATCCAAGCAATTGTGGATTTTCCCACTCCATCAAAGTTCAAAGCCCCAGTGGTAACACCAAAATATGATGGAAAAACTGATACTGTTCTACATATAGAGCAATATCAGGCAGCTGCTGATATCTATGCTGTTCCAGACGAGATGCGATGTAGGGAATTTTCAGGAACTCTCACTGGATCTGCTCAAATATGGTACAACAATCTTCCTCGGGGGAAGATTGCAACTTTCTTTCAACTGGCCGAGCTCTTTATTGGAAACTTTTGTTTTGGAGCAAAACCAGTTAAGTGAGTAGCACACTTGCTAAGTGTTAGACAAAAAGCAGGTGAGAGCACCAGGGATTATATTACTCGTTTCAATAATGAGAACCTCAAAGTTATTGATTACGAGGAAAATACAACAATCACTGCTCTGAGGAGTGGATTGTTGCCAAATAAATTGTACTATACTTTGGCCAAAGATCCACCTAGGACCATATCAGAATTAATGGCAAAAGCAGCCAAAATCATGAATGCCGAGGAAGCTATGGTTGTAAAGAAGAGCATGGACACTAAGGAGACCAAAGTTGAGGACGAAAAGATTGAGAGGAAGGATCAGAAGAATAATGGTGGTAACAAGCAGTCAAAAGCAAAGCAAGCATTGGAACAGTTGAATAAATTTGGAAACTATACTCCTTTGAAGGTAGATATAAACCACGTTTTGGAAGAGATCAAGAACAGCGAGGAGTTAAACTGGCCTGAAAAAATGAAGACAGATCCTGACAAAAGGGATAAATCCAAATATTGCGAGTTCCATAAGGATCATGGTCATATGACCAAAAACTGTATAGCTCTCCAGAATGAAATTGAAGAGCTCATCAGGTGAGGAAAATTAAACAAGTATGTGGATCGCCGAAATGGTGGAAAAAGCAACGACCGAGCAAGGCAGAGGTCTAGATCTCCTCGATGAACAAAAGAAGATAAGAAGAGAAATCATGAAGAAGACCTTGATGAAGATCAAGACGACCCCGATCTCCCCAAAAGACCAAACAAGCCAGAACGTGAGGTATTTTCTATCCGTTTTGGATCATTTGATTGCAATGTTATTACTGGTGGAGATGCAGCAGGTGGAGACCTTACTGCAGAAATGAAAGCTTACCTCAATGAGGCTCAAGCTTGTTCATATATTCAAAGGATAAATCTAGCAGAGGATGATCGCCCGAGGAAGGTAAACAAAGATAAACTGGTCATCGGTTTCTCTACGAATGACCTCGCAGGTGTGCTATACCCTCATGATGACCCATTGGTGATCAAAATGAGGATGAAGGAAGTAGTGATTTCGCGAGTCTTGGTAGATAATGGCAGCTCGACAGATATTATGTTCTACCCATGTTTTGATAGTTTGAACCTAAAGCTATCCCAGTTGGAGCCATATCATCGGCCCCTCCTCGGTTTTACTGGCGAGAAAGTTTTTCCACTTGGGACGATCAAGTTGGATATGTTCATCGGTACATGGCCTGCTTGTCGAACATAAAGAGTGCGCTTTTTTGTGATGGATAAGAATGTTCAATCAGCTTACAATATCATCATGGGAAGGGTAGGATTGAAGAAGTTCGAAGCAGTACCATCTACTGTACATCAATGCCTAAAATTTCCAACCAACTTTGGAGTAGGAATTGTGAAGGGTGACCAAAAAGTAGCTCGAAAATGCTACTATTCATTTGCCGAGCAAGAAGAACTGGAAGAATCTAGGAAAAAGACTACCACCTATCAAGTGGATGAAGGTGCAGAAATTGAAACGTTAGATCCTAGAGACGAGTCGCAGCTCGTAAAAGGTCAGGTGCTGGAAGCTACTGAAAACGTCATTCTGGACGACGAACACCCAGAACGAACAACTCAAATCGGTTCATCGTTGGACACCCCACTAAAACAGGAATTGATAGCCTTCCTAAAAAGCAGGAAACAAACTTTCGCATGGAGCCACGAAGATATGCCAGGAATAGACCCAAATTTCTTGTGTCACGAACTTAATGTGAACAGGGAAATCAAACCTGTGAAGCAGCGAATAAGAGTGTTCATCCCTGAGAAGAACCAAGCTATACAAGAGGAGGTCGAGAAGCTCCAAAAATATTTCTTTATTGAAGAAGTCAAATTTCCAGACTGGTTAGCTAATGTGGTGATGGTGAAGAAGAAGAACAATAAGTGGAGGATGTGTGTAGACTTAACCGACCTCAACAAGGCATGCCCAAAGGATCATTTTACTTTGCCCCGAATTGATCAATTAGTGGACGCTAACTCGGGACACGAGCTGTTGAGCTTCATAGATGCTTATTCTTATTACAACCAGATTAAAATGAAACCTGAAGACAGGGAGAGTACCCCTTTTATTACCCCTAGGGGAACTTACTGTTATAATGTTATGCCTTTTGGTTTGAAAAATGCAGGTGCAACATATCAGTGGCTGATGAACAAAGTGTTTGCAGAGCAAATCAGTCACAATATCGAGGTTTATGTTGATGATATGCTGACGAAGAGCAAGAAAGTTACTGACCATCTAATTGATCTAGGTAAAACCTTTGATCAATTAGATAAATATCAAATGAAGTTGAACCCTACCAAGTGCATATTCGGGGTACGAGAAGGTATGTTCCTCGGGTATATTGTCAACCAACGAGGTATTGAAGCAAATCCAGAAAAGATCAAGGCTCTATTGAGGCTACGATCTCCAACGACGAAGAAGGAAGTGCAAAGTCTCACATGGCGAGTTGCAGCACTTAATAGATTTGTATCACGAGCAGCTGATAGATGCCTTCCATTCTTCAAAACACTCCGAAAAACGTTTGAATGGAATGATGAATACGAGAAGGCCTTTCAAGAGTTAAAGAAATACTTGGGAGCACCCCCACTGTTGTCCAGGCCGGTGATGGGAGAAAAATTGTACTTGTATCTGACAGTTTCGGAGAATGCAGTTAGCTCGACATTGATAATAATGGAGGATGGAGTGCAAAAACCAATTTATTACACTAGCAAGGCCTTCCAAGGAGCAGAGATCAGATATCCAAGACTAGAAAAGTTGTCACTAGCGTTGATCGAAGCAAGTAGAAGAATGAGGCCGTACTTCCAAGCTCATACCATAGTAGTGTCTACCGATATGCCACTGAGGCAAGCTCTTCATAAACCAGAAAAATCAGGGAGATTGATGTACTGGGCAGTAGAACTTGGTGAATATGATATAATTTATGAGCCTAGGTCGTCACTTAAAGGGCAAGCAGTAGCAGATTTTATCGCATAATTCACTTATCCTGACACCTCCGAGGAGCAAAAGCTGAATACCGACCAACCTGTGGATGTTACAGGATCATCAAATTTAAACCCCGATCAACTTAAGTCAGTTGACGATCAGGAGGAGATGGTCGACGAGCAGCAAGAAGTACTAGAGGAGGATAAAAGGAAGCAACAAATATTCCACCGAGGAACTTTGTCCGATCAAAAATTTGAGGACGAGGTACCTATATGGAATTTATATGTGGATGGCTTATCTTGCATTACAGGCTGTGGGGCAGGGATTGTTTTGAATAGTCCGGATGAGGTCGATGTGGAGTATGCTTTGCGCTTCCAATTCAAGGCTTCTAATAATGAGGATGAATATGAAGCTATGATTGTAGGACTTGTCCTGGCAAAAACCATGGGGGCGGAGCAGGTTATCGTATTCAGTGACTCGTAATTGATCGTAAATCAAATGCTGGGAGTATATGCAGCCAAAGGAGAATTAATGATCAGGTATCATGAAAAAGCAATGAAGGTTTTATCAAGCCTGATCGCAGTACAGATAATTAGAATACCAAGATTGGAGAATGCAAGAGCGGATGCCTTAGCTCGGTTAGCTTCAGCCACACGCACCGAGCTACGAAGAACAATCCCAATAGAAGTCTTGACTAGTCGAAGCATAGACAAAGATCTAATGATGAACTTCATTACCCTTGATTTAGGACCATCTTGGATGGATCCCATCAGGGCATATATTGAGGAAGGGAAATTACCAACCGACAAACTCGCAGCCAAAAAACTAAAGTTTAAAGCTGCTCGTTATGTATTGACTAATGGTATTCTATATAGACGAGGAATTATAACAGGTCTGCAAAGATGTGTGCACCCTTTCGAGGTGAAAGATTTGGTTGAAGAGGTCCATGAAGGGTCCTATGGATCTCATGTAGCAAGTTGGACGCTTTTACAGAGAATAATGACGCAGGGATATTATTGGCCGACGATGAAGGCTGATTGTATAGCGTATGCCAAGAAATGTGACAAATGTCAGCGCTTCTCGTCCCTTCGAAGAACTCCTCAGGCATTGCTAACACCCATAACATCCCCTTGGCCATTTGCCATGTGGGGAATGGACTTGGTCGGGCCATTCCCGACGACAAGAGGAAGGTTCAAATACCTCGTCGTCGGTGTGGATTATTTTACTAAATGGGTGGAAGCTGAACCTCTTATTGATATGACTTATGAGAAGGTGTATCAATTTATATGGAAGAACATCATTTGTAGATATGGTCTTTCTCATTCATTCATCATAGACCATGGAACTCAATTTGATAACGAGGAGTTTGTTGCCTATTGTCATCAGTCAAATATATTGAAAATCCACTCGGCACCAGGCCATCCCCAGAGCAATGGACAAACTGAGGTGACGAACAGAACGCTGTTGAATGGTTTGAAGAAAAGACTGGATGATGCGAAGGCAAATTGGATCAACGAGCTACATTCTGTACGGTGGGCTTATCGTACTACACCACGAGTAGTAACAGGAGAATCTCCTTATATGTTGGCATTTGGAAGTGAAGCTATTATACCTGCCGAGCTGGGCCTCCCCACACACAGAGTGCTGAATTTCAATTCTCCTATCAGTGACTTGATGAGAAGATTAGACTTGGATATGCTCGAGGAAGTTAGAGAAGCAGAACAATTAGGAATGCTGCATATCAATAACGAACAACTCTGTTCTACAACAAGAGGGTAAAAAAGTGTGATTTGAAGGAAGGAGACTACGTGCTAAAGAAAGTAATTCAAAAGCACAATAAATTGGAAGCTAACTGGCATGGACCTTACAGAGTAACATAAGTTGTTTGCCCAGGAACTTATAGGATTGAAACCTTAGAAGGAGAGGAGTTTAAGAATGCATGGAACGCAGAGCATCTGCGCAAATATTATTAATAGTTCAATCCTTATGTAATGCAGTTTTCTTCGATATGAATAAAGCTTTGGATGTTTTACCCAATTCTCTCCTTTTGTTGAAATTTTTTCGGAGTATTAGTGCTACACACTATGCATCAAGTTTAAAATAAAACCCTACCAACTACGGTTGGTCGGTCTACCAACTACGGTCGGTCGATAAATAAAACCCTACCAACTACGGTTGGTTGATAAATAAAATCCCACCAACTACGGTTGGTCGGTAAATAAAACCCCACCAACTACGGTTGGTCGGTCTGCCAACTACGATTGGTCGATAAATAAAATCCCACCAACTACGGTTGGTCGGTCTGCCAACTACGGTTGGTCGATAAATAAAATCCCACCAACTACGGTTGGTCGGTCCAACTACGGTTGGTCGATAAATAAAATCTCACCAACTACGGTTGGTCGGTCTGCCAACTATGGTTGGTCGATAAATAAACTCCCACCAACTACGGTTGGTCGGTAAATAAAACCCTACCAACTACGGTTGGTCGGTCTACCAACTACGGTTGGTCGATAAATAAAATCCCACCAACTATGGTTGGTCGATAAATAAAATCCCACCAACTACGGTTGGTCGGTAATCAACTATGGTTGGTCGGTCTACCAACTACGGTTGGTCGATAAATAAAATCCCCTAACTACGGTTGGTCGGGGAATAAAAGTTCACCAACTCCGGTTGGTCGGAAACAAATATCTTAATAAATTCTAGTTGGTCGGTAAGCCAATTACAATCATCTCCAGTTGTTTAAATTAAACAGGATCATGAGATAAAGGATGTTTTATCAGATAAAGATCAAAGATTGATAAATCACTGCAGTGAAATAAGCAACCAACAAGCAAAAACATTCTACAAATTATTTAGAAGAAAATGAAATGACAAAAGGCAAATTTTTATTCATACTAAGTAAAATTACAAATGACGTGAGAAATGTATTACCAAAATTTTTCATTCAAAACCAGAAGGATTACATATGCTGTGAAAAGTAGAAATTATTACATAAAATCCTATTCTATTGGTTTCTTCCCTTCTGCCTTTGAAACAGGTTCTACTCCAGCAGGAGGATCGTCTAAGGCATACAGGGAATTTATGAAATTCAGATCTCGAAGCATTCGAACATTCATCACTAATGGCCGATCAAGCAGATGCTCAGGGCAAGAAATATCAACGTTGGAATGAAGACTGTAGTCGCCGAGATATTTGGAGATTAAACACTGAGGGATTGACCGAGCAGGAATCCAGCTCATGTCAAGTTTAAAAGGTGGCACTGGCAACTCGAGCAATCCAGGGTTATGATAATCCCATAGATAATGGCCCTGCTCCAATTTTAATACACCCAGCGCATTCAACCATCCTTGTTTATAACCCTCATTATTCGCTTGCTGGATTCGATCATCAAGGTGGTAGAGGGCTTCATTATAGCCAGCCATCCAAAACTCTCTAGGCTGTTTGTGGAATTGGTAAGTCAACCTTTCCAGCTGTTCGTGGAGATTCTTCACAAAAAATTCTTTATTCTCTAAGACGGATCCTTGTGTGGAAAGTTGCTCGTTAAGGTCCAGAATCTTCTTGGACATCTCTACCAGAGCCTTATTCTTCGCAACCAACTGAACTGCTTGATTTTCCAAAGATGCTTGAGTTCTCGCCTCTTCAATAGTAACCCGAGCAGCTCTTGCTCGTCCCTGAGAAACTCTTGCTCGTCCGCGAATAGATGTAGAGGGTCCGATTCTCTTTAAAGTTTCCAATTCGTCTCTCAAATTGTCATTTTCAACCTCCAGAAACGAGAAACCTTCGTCATTGACAGGGACCAAGGCTCCCGAGGTAGATGCTGCAGATTTCAGTTGGAATATCTCTCCTCGCAAGTTATTGTTTTCCTGCTCCAGCAGTTTCGCGATCTGCCTATGCTCTTCAACCTCGGTCTTCAAAGTCCTCTCCTTAAAATCATAAGCAACGACTAACTTATCATATCCTTTGTCAGCATTTAGTTGCTGATACTTTTTCTCATACCCTTGATGTAAAAGGGCAGAAGATTCCTTGTATTGTTTCTGAAGTTCCTCGATGGTACCTTGGAGATCTTCAATCATCTCGTAATAATCCACATTATTGGCAACAACTCGGTCGAATAAGCATTTCAGATATTGGTAAGCTTCCACTGCTCGTTCAGAGGCATCTGAGCCCAGGATATAAAAAATTTGTGACTCATCCAAGTCTGTATGGCCAACTTTGAAATATTTATTACATTTTTTCATCAACTCAGTATCGTGAGCTGACAAGAGTTCCATCCTGGCCATAAACTAGCAAAGAGAAGCCATAAACAGGATTAATAAACGATAAAGGCAGAGCAAGACAAAGAAAGTCAACATGAACAACAAAAACTCGAATTTTTATTCATCAAAAGACAAGTACAAGGTTCAGGGTTACATTCAAAAGAAATAATAAAATTAAAGCCCGAGAAACTTTACACCTTCTCCTTGTGATTTGCGACTTCCTCGAAAAACTGAGATGAGGAGGCTGGTTGCTCGGAGGATAGCGGCAGTTTCTCGACAAAGGTACTGGTAGATTGAAGCTTCTGGGTAGGAGTGATAGTTGGTTAGGGCTGCTCGTAGCGAAGTTCAACAGTAGGGACCTGATCCCCATCCATCATTGAAGACTCTTCAGAGGCAGCTTCGTCATCTTCTTCTTCTCCAGGAGAGGGAGGAGGACCATGAACATGGCGCTGAAAAAGTTCAGAACTCTCTGAGACCTTTAACTCCTGCAGAGAAGCAATCCATCCGTCCCTGAAGAATTTGAGGCTAGCAAAATCCAACTGAGAGGACATGGCAGCTAGGCCTTTGTTCCAACCTTTGTCCCAGCCAGCGCTAAAGGATTTTTTAACAGCAAGTTTTCTCTTTGCTTTCTCCGAGGAAATCCTCTCAGTAAGAAGTTCCTCGGTTTCCTTCAACTTTTCTTCTACCTCTACCTTCTGACGATCAGCTTCACGAAGTCTACCAAGTTCCTCTTCAGCAGTTTTAAGCTTGGTCTCAAGCTCTCCAGCATTCTTGAGATTTTCTTCAAGCTCTTCATTTTTCTTCTTAAACTCTTTCATTTTCCTCTCCAACTTCTGAGAGGCCTCCACAACTTTTTCTCTCTCTTGCTCGACGGACTTCAGTTGCTTCTCCCAAGCAACCTTATCTTCTTCATATTTATGACGAGAATCCTTTAAGGAATGAGTCAGACCTACAAAAGCCTCCTCCACACCTCCCGAGGAGGTCGAAGCTTTAAGAGCTTCATCCTTTTTCAAAATAGTATTGAAACATGTTACCAGCTGATAAGAAAAAATAACTTTGAGTCAGTACAAGAATAAAACATTGAAAAATGAAAGCTTAGATTAGTAATACTTACTGAGGCAATATGTTGAGCTGCCAAGGTGGTAACCCTATCCCGAGAAAGAGTGTCTTCAAGACCTTGGATTTCTGGGATAATCCAAGACTTCACAGATCCCATGGCAGAGCTCAGAGCAATAAAAATGGGAACACCACTTCCAGCAGTAAAAGGCTGAGAGATAGGTTCAACCAGTTTATCCGAGGAACTTTTCTTTAACTTCCTCGTGGGTGCAGGAACATTCTAAACCAAGGATGTTGTCTTGATCGGTGATATAACGATGACCTCGCTTGGAGGAGAAACAGCTACAACCTTGCTCGGAGCCACGGGGGGATTCTCAGCAACTTTCTTAGCAGCAGCAGGAGGGGGTGCATCAAATTTTCTTGTCCCCTCCTCTGGGATATCCTGCTTATTTCTCTTTGCCTCCACATTGGCAGAGTCTGATTTGTCAAAGTATGAGGGAGCTCTTCTTCTCTTCATTATGTCACTGAGAGGAATATTTGATTCAGGAGAGGAACCTTCAGAAGCTGGTGCTGGTTCTATGTCACTTATTACTGGACGAGCAGTAAAAGATGAAGTGTAACTCTTGTACTGCAACAAGTACGAGGGTGATCTGATATGTTCGTCAGCAACAGTTTGGTGCAAACTCCAGATAAGTTTCAAGTGCCTTAAAATTGACATCAGTTTCTTTAGGAGATTTCTTTTTGCTATCAACTGCAAATAAACAAAAATTAAAATGTCAATGACGCACTTTATCAAACACAAAGAAAACATAATTTCAAAAATAAAATAAAAACAACCTATCCCATTGCCATAGGGAGGGCATCTAGGACCCTGATACACATCATTTCCATTCAATGGAGCATGTTGCCAATTTTTTATAACAACCCCATGCTCGAAGTAATCCCTGTTGGCATCGGGGAGATTGACAACTAAAGCCCTATTTAAAAACCTAGTTTTTAAATAAAAAGTGCTATCACTAACAACCCATCTATAGCAAAACATAATTTCTGAAATTCCTAAACGGGTTCCATGAATCTGATTTAACCTATGGACTCCATTAACTATTCTCCAGGTATTGGGAGCAATTTTTGCAGGTACCATGTCAAAATATTGACAGAATTCCAAACACAAGGGGTTTGGAAGAAAAGAAAAGCCACATTCAGCTACAAAGAGACTGGGGAACCAATGTCCCTCAACCAAACGAAAATAGTCAGAAGGTTCAGAAAGCTCTTCTAATATGACCCAGGAAGGAATAGAAAAATCAGAACGAAATTTATCAAGCGATTCAACAAGGTAAACCATGATGAACAAAAGAAATAAAAGAGAAGGAAGAAGATCTTACAGGAAAAAGATGAATCAGATGACAACGAACAATGGAAGAAACGAACGCACAAGACAGAGAAGAAGTGAAGAAGTTCTAAAGATGCAGATTTGAAAAAGTAAAAGACGATCGAGTTTTCTGACGCGTTTAAATACTTTACCTCGAGAATGGAGAAAAGCAATGATTACCAAGATGGATGATTGCGTATCCGACGGCTAAAAAGAAGAAAAAGGCACGAAACACGAAGCGGTTATTGAAATTTGAAATACTTTAAAAAGCCTGATACTATGCACTCAAAAAGGGGCTATAAACAACAAACGATTATCTAAAATCCATAAAGTTTAGGCAGCGTAATGTTCCATACTTTTCTTCAACATCAAACTACGAAACATTGGGGGCTTCTGTTGATACCAAATTTAGTATGCTGACGTGGACCGATTATGTGGAGACACGTGTCAACTTACATGGCACCCGCAGACATTTTTGAACAACACCTTGACTCCGAGGAACTCAACCTCCCCGACCAACTCCGAACGCTCCGAGCAACAAGTGCTCTCCGAGGAACTCTACTGTACCGAGCAACTCATGTATACCGAGCTACTTAGGCAGTCCGAGCTGCATTTCGTACAGAGCATTCATATCCGGATAATCAAGAGGATGACTGCGCATTTAATGCTCATTATTATCACACAGACGCATACGCCTATTGGACAGCTATGTATTATTCTTTCATTTGTACCGCCTCAAGGCTATAAATACATTGTAACCTCCTCAACAGCAGGGGATTCGGAATTTCTTGGTAAACCCATTATCGAGAATTCTGCAAACAGTCAACAATAACACAAACAGTGGACATAGGCCATTCTTTCAAGGCTGAACTACTTTAAAAATCTCTTGTCTTATTTATTTTTTATCTGTGATTAAATAATTAGAGATAATCTAATTTTTTACATCAACACTCCCATTAAGTCAATCCTATGTAAATGCCCTCGTGGTGAACCCAAATCTAGTGCCAATATCTAAGGCAAAAATGTATCTCTTATGTAGGTGATAACTCAACACCTATCCTAAGAAAACTAGAAAAATTTGATACTATCGCTGAAATCTCTACGCAATCGAAATCCCTTTTTAATATACCCACATCCATACACAAAATAAGTGTGCCAGACCTTATTCGGAGCCTAAGAACAACTACCCATAGCAAAATTTTCCCAATAATGGCATATAAAAGCTTACCCCCGGTTGTCGATATAACCGTCAAACATAGTTGTACACACAATCTCACTAATAATAGGATTATATCTCATTTTAAAGTCAATAAAGAGGCTAAAACCAAGTCGACCAGACAAAATGTCACGTCTCTATAATCACGATGTAAAGTATCCCCCTCTCGATAAGTAACTTTTTCCTCATATTGATCACCATATGGTTGCATAGACGAGGTCTTCGAAAAGTTACTTATGATGTTGTTGAGAAACACCCAACGATGCGCAAGAAGACTACGTGCGGAAATAAACCCTTGTCGATTAAATGCAATTTACCTACGAGTTTTACCGGTTATTCTAGGAGGGACCAATTCAAACTTTTCTTGAATTATTAACTTTATTAAAATAGTTTTACTTTCCAAAGTTAATTAAAAGCCCAAATTATTATCTTTGTTAAATCTAGGTGGTTTACAAAATAATAACCAATTCAGTTTTTAGGCGAGTTTCTATTTATTTAAACCTACTTTTTCGTGTGAGGTTATATGCGAAAAATATAAAGCACGCGGTATTTATTTAACGTCGCAAAAACCCTTCCCCGGGAAAAACGACGGACTCTCCTAAGAGTCAATCTAATCTACTTCCACTAAAACCAAACGAAATAGGAACGATTATACAAATATACAACAAAACTCAAAGCAAGATAAATCAGAACAAGATATTACCTATCTCGACCAAGCTTCTCTCCGCTCTGGTTGCTCTTCCATAATTATCCTCACAATGAAGCTCATGTTCACTTTGCTATCTTCACGTCTTAGCCTCCCCTCTAGCTTCTTTAGCGCAGGCCTATTATGTCCTAGTTCTTAGTGAAGTATTTGTGTGCGGTGTTCTATCCTAGATGACACACCCACACTTAAATAGTACAACCGAATGCAATGCGACAATATATCTTTCTCCTAGATATCAGCAAAAACTCTTATGTTCTGTTCTCTTATTTAAATCAATCTCTCTTGATTTAACACAATGTTCTCAAACTTTACTTATCTCTGGTACTGCCACATAATAATTACATATTGTAGGAGAAAGACTCTATTTATGTCTAACATCCATACCAACGTACAACTTTCGGATTGATAATGAAGGCCAACGCTTATTACCTTTGGGGATCTCTCACGTATACTAAGTACAGTCTTAGGCCGTCCCAAACCTAAGACCTTATCACAGCAAATGATAAATCACTATGTCTACCCATATGTCATATAGCCTACCATACCCAAAACCATATGAAAGATATATCCCTGTGGACCCTCTTCGTGCATGGGTAGCTAGATATAGGACCCTGGGGTAAAAAGACCATTTGTGAATGAAGAACTCGTCTACTGTCACTACCGTAGTTCGCGTCGCGTGTGTCTTAAAAATAGAATCCATCCCCTTAGGCCTATCAATGGGTCGGGTCTAAACCCAGACCCGACCCGAACTCGATCCGTAAAATAGGATCTGAGCATATTTTTTGGGACCCGAGTCTCAAAGATCCATTTATTACACGAGTAGTGTCTGGATCACATACAATACTCGGACCCTAAGACCCGACCCGCCTTGTACATTATTACTTAATATATATATATATATATATATATATATATATATATATATATATATATATATTTTATCAATATAACATGTGACTATTATATATACAATATATATTTATGTATATAATAAATATAATAAATATATGTTTTATTTATGATAATCATATAATATAATACATTACGAAATATATTAATCGAACTTTAAAAGATAAAGAAGGAGGATAAAATAAAAATAAATATAAAATAAATGTATATATCTGGTCGGACCCAGACCCGAACCCGAAGACCTTTTTTGGATCCGGATCTGGATCCAATATATTAGACCCGATGAAGACCAGGACCTGAACCCGATAAGGTGCCTATTAAACGGGCTTGGATCTCCATAGATCCAACCCGAATCCGACCCGTTGACAGGCCTACCTCCCCTAGCATGATACGCTTCGAGAACTCACACATGGTATGCATTGCACATAAAGCGCATAAGTAATTCGCATCCTCACTAACGAGCTAAAGCATACAAGTACATAACCCTCACAAATGGATTAAGTAAATCTACATACACATGCCGACCCTACTCTACCGAGTGATACTAGCATCGTTATTATAAAAAGGTATATCACATATATAACCCAATATTCATGCCATAAAACATCAACCCTAACCTCTCGGGTTCCAATTCTAGATGTAGACTCACCCTATCATATATTAAAAACTGTACATAAACTATATTCAATATCGATTAACCCTAGTCTACCCTTCCAAGGCATTGTGTCTAGGTATAATTGCACATCTAATTACAATAAAACCACGTGACATAATAAGTACCTCACTTAGGGAAGTTGTAGCCCAAACCTAATCTTACCCAAATTGTGACAACCCGAATATAATTATGGTAAATTATATTTGAATCATGATTACCTTATGTGATATGCATAATGTGTTATTAGTATATTTAATGTTAAGTAATTATGTTTATTATAATCCTACTTTCATAAATCATGAAATATTGAATTAGTTACAATCACAAAGTTTTGAAGTTTTCGGTAGGAATGTTCAGATTGGAGACTAGTTTTGACTATTATAATATAAAAATTGACTTGAGGTAAAAACTACATAGTTGTATAAATATGAGTTAAGTTTGTAAAACAACAAACGGTGTGTAAAACAGAAGTCTGAGTAAGGAGTTATGCTAAAATTTTGAAGCAAGGGCAAATCTGTCAATTCATTAAGTGGTGTTTTGTCTTATCAATACAACAAGTGGTTTGTTTTGATTGGTTGGAAAGGGAGGTGGGTTTGTCCGACTTAAAACCCTTAAAATCATCCCGTTTCTTCAAAGAATTCGGCCTTGGTTCAGTTTTGTAGAGTTTATCTTGAGGAAAGAGAGTCGGAAAGTTCACGAAGAAGAAAGTGAGGAAGGAAATTGAGAAAAATTAATAGGAAATTACATAAAAGTCTCTAAGGTAATTTTATCCATAAATTTTGTTATTTTTCTTTTATTATTGATTTAAATGATAAAAATCATCAATTTTTAATTAAACTTTCATGCCTTGATGCATATATATGGGTAGATACGAGTTTAAAGAAAGTTGAAGGTGTAAACCCTTTATATTGCTTCGATTAGAAACCTTGTGTATTCAAACTTCTATATCTTTTTGTATACTTATTCGAATTGATTAACTCTGTTGAAGATTAAAATAGACTCATATATGTATATCATATTCGAAAATAATGTAAAAATACCAAGAAATCAATCTTGGGTGATAGTTTGAAGTTCAGGTATAGAATCTGCCCCCAAAGTGTAAGTATGCACACCATGTGTTAGAGGTTTTTTTTGACATAGCAAATGAACTCTAAAAATTATGAAACTTTCATTGTGTATTATTCAATATGTTTATTGAAATTGGGTGGAAGATCTTAGAAAGTTATGATGTAGAAAATATATGAAAATTCTTGGAAGTTGACTGAACGATAAAGGAGCCTATAAGGCAGATTTGCTATGCAGTAAAGAAATTGTCACATTTTTCTCTAGGGAACTTGAAATGATGCATCGTCTTTTGTATTGGAAACCTAATATGGTAATAATTGGATTACTAAGAAGAAATTAAATTTTATTTAGACTGTGAATTGGATATGTTAAATATCTTAAGATGAATTTAGATGGAACTTCATTTATGATAAATGATTTGAATGGAATCATATGATGCTTTGAGTTACGTTTAAGATGTTCCTTGGATTGTTGATATTCTTATGATGATACGATTATTGTAATAATGATAGGAAGGTAAGAAGAACCGGTTGAACAAGTGTCGGATAAAGGAAAAGGGAAAGCCTGATAAGTTACTAAGGTGAGTGTACTTACACTACACCAAAATGGTAAAATTGTCACCTTTTTAATGGCTAGGCTTGTCACGGTCATTAACCGTGACAAAAAAACACGCATTTTTTGTCACAGTCAATGACCGTTGCAAATCTGTGACAAAGACTTGTCACGTTCATTGACCGTGACACGTCTGTGACAATTCTGTCAGTAAAAAACCCTCCCCTTTCTTTTTTTTCCCACCGATTTTGTTCCCTCCATTGGTATGTTTACTCTCTATTTCTCCTCCATTTATGTATATGTGCGTGTGTGTATATATGTGTGTGTAAATGTGCGTGTGTGTGTGTGTGGTGTATATATGCGTGTGTGTGTATGGTGGTGGTGGGGAGGCAACAGGGCTGGGGGAGGGGAGGGGGTATGTGTGTGTGTGTGTGTGTATATATGCGTGTGTGTGTGTATATGTGCGCGTGTGTGCGTATATGTGCATGTATATATATGTGTGTGTGTGCATGTGGTGGGCAGGGGCAGCGGTGTGTGGGGGGGGGGGGGGGTGGGGAGGGGGTAGGTCAGGGGGTGGGGGGGGGCCAAGGGGGATAGGTGGTGTATATGTGCGTGTGTGTATTTTTTTTAATTAATTTTTTATTGGTTTATTAGATATTGCCCCTCATATTGTAGTGCCCCTTGTAAAAGAATTGATTGATTTAATATTGATTGGTTGTTAATTTTTTTTGTAAATTAATAATTAGTGCCCCTTTCATATGCAAGTAGGATTACCCCTCATTGTAAATTAGTAAATTAATAATTGTATACTTTAATTGTTAGTTTAATTGATGAAAAGAATTAATTGAGTAGATGAATTAGAAGGAGTACAGGATACACATTTGTTGTTGCCATTGCGGTTGGATTATAGTGTATCGATGTTGGGTTGTTTAATTTTAAAAGTGGCATGACCACTGGATTATTGTCCATATGGGGGTGGGGTTTTTAAATTTTTTTTTGAAAATTACTTTGTATAACGAACGATATATATAGTATGATAATTAAATGAAAAATACTTGAAATTACATATATGCGCATAGATACTAGCCTTCTAGTTCTTATGCGTATGCATTCAATAGCCCTTAGACCCGTTCGAGAGTCATTACCCCTGTAATGAGATCTCTCGAATTGTCCCGTATGGACAGTTTGGGACTGCATAATTTCTGTATAATAATATTCTTAGTGGCTTAAAGTTGTTACTTTTGAAGGAAGTTCTGAAGTCGTATCCTAATGTTCTCTGGGATATACTAGATTGACAAGTGTGACTGTTATTTTAATTGAACAATTGAAATAATACTCACAGTTGCCAATCTACGTCGTGTACTTGGAGAACTACAGGGATATGCTGCCGAATTTTTCTCAAATCGTAACAATATGCATGAGCTGTTAAGTATATTACAGAAATATGCGGTCTTGAATGGGATATGACCACTCACCCTTTAGAGGAGATGGAGGAAATAGAAATTAAATGAAACATACTATAAATCTAAGTTTGAATTTGAATTTGAAATTTAAAAATCGAATATAAATAAGTCATAATTAAATGAAACATACTATAAATCTTAGTTTTGTTTATACTAATCTATGAATATACGCTTCTTACCTTTAATAGGTGATTAGTTGTGGTAGCTGTGATGGGATATCCGAAATACAAAGGGTGGATGGGTGAGACAAATAGAATGGGGGATGTGTTTCGTAGAGGTGCTAATGAATTTGTGAAATACGCAAAGAGATGTCATAATGATGAAGAGTTTCCATGTTCGTGTGCTAGGTGTAAGAATGGTAAGGTGTTTGCGTGGAAAACAGTTGAACTACATTTGTTAAGACCGGGTATGAAAGATAGTTATCGATTTTGGAGTTTTCACGATGAATTAAAAGTTCCTTTTGTCCCCGAACAACCTTCACAACAACCTTTAACAAGTAGGATAGATGTAGAAGGGGATGACATAGATCAATATATGTTAGAGGATTTAGACACAATATATAATTTGAAGGGCCCATCTAATTTTTCGTCCAACTTTCAAAAGATTGTGAATTTTGCTACTCATAATTTACATAAGTGTAAGTCCCCCAATTGGCATGTGATCATGCAATTGGTTCCTCTATTGTTTAAGCACTGTTTCTCCAAGCATAAGGATTTGTGGAGGGCTATTATGAAAATTAGTATACCTTCTCACTCTTGTGTGAGAAGGTAGTCAATCGAGAACACATAGTGATCGCAAAATTGGCGGTGACTGAAGCGATTTGTGTGTTGGAGAAATACTTTCCCCCAACATTCTTTGACATAAGTGTTCACTTGTTGGTACACCTATGCGACTAGGCTTTTCTTTGTGCTCCAGTTAGATATCGGTGGATGTATCCGTTTGAAAGATTGATGAAAGTTTTTAAAGATTAAGTCAGGAATACGTGATACATTGCATGATCAATTACAGAGGAATACATCACCGTGGAGTCATCAATATATACTCGGGAATATATGCCTGACTCGACCAGCGTTGATGACACTGATGAGTTTGTCGATGATGGTGGTCATGTGATGGGAAGACGAGTGAAATTAACGAGTTTGCAATATGAACAAGTAGCTCGTTATCTATTTGACACACATGAAGATGTCGAAGAATGGAAAAAGTAAGTTTAAATTATTTAAATGTTTAACATTATTTTAGAATATTTTAGATTATTTTAATGTTTAACATTATTTTAGAATATTTTAATAAGTCTAATTTTGTAATATACAGAAAATATGAAGCCTGTGAGAATAATAAAAGATGAAAAATAATGGTGCAATCAGATAATGAATTTAGGCTGTGGTTGCCACAAGAGGTAATTATAATGAAAATGGCCGTTATATAACGTTACATTACACTCAAAATTTACAACTGATCTAATTAATTTATCTATATTCTCAGCTCTTAAAGACGGGTGATACGACATCAAGGCTTGCTCGTCTAGCCACTGGACCCTTGTTCGTGGCATAAGAGTATAAAAAGTATCGATTGAATGGTTACGTATTCGGCACAAAAGTGTACGAGGAAAGTACAAATGTACAGAACTCGGGCATTTCATACAAGACTCTTACTTTCTTTCGAGCGAGCGCAAAAGATAAAAACCTCGTTGAAGCTGAAATGACTTACTATGGTGTAATTCGAAATATATTTGAATTGGATTATATAGGCTTCAAAGAGGTTGTATTTTACTATGACTAGGTAAGAGTTGAGGATAAAAATGCTTGTAAAGTTGATCCTGTCACCAATTTGATCATGGTTGACTTGTCCAAGTTGAAGATCAACGACCACGTGAGCAATGAGTCGGTTGTTTATGCATTTCAAAAGGTTAACCAAGTGTTTTACTCGGAGTATATCAACAATGAGCCGTGGTCAATTGTCCTACACGCGCCAAAGTGTCTAAATAGTAGTGTGGATGACTTGGCTGCTCCTACCGAATATCAATCCATTTTTTATGATAACCCGAATTTGAAACAATTTTTCAATTTGTAATAAATATTCCAATTTGTACTTTATCAATCCATTTTTAATGCTTTTAATTGATTTGCACTTTATCATTTTCACTCTTGTGTAGTGTGCGTGTGTGTGGGAAGTAGGGGTGGGGGTGGGGATGTTTCGAATTTTTAGTAATCCTACATATTATGATCTAGATACTGTTGTTTTGGAATTCAGAATTGAGGTGTTAAACAATAACAATTCATTTGGATTTGTAGTAATTGTACATATTTGCATGTCTTCTTCTAATTCATTTCGATTTGTACTAATAACAACATTTTTTTACAGCAAATGTCTCCTTCAGGTATTAAGGCGAGGATGATGATGCTGATTATGATGATGTCTTCTGGGCTCGGTGGTAGCAGAGGTGATGAGGGCTCCTCGGCCCCTAGGCTCCCCAAATATGACAAATTGGGGATGGCCATCGAGAGAAAGACGGGGCTATTAGCGAGATCTCTCGAGCTAGTAAAGACGATCATCGGCCCGGGGTACACTAGTTGGAGGGAGGTGCCAAATGAGCTCAAGTTAGCTATTTGGATGGCACTACAGGTAATGAATTTATATTTATATGAACATTTCAATTTCATTTCATTTAGATTTCATTTTATATTTATATTTATATTTATTCGCAACTAACATTGTATTTGTTGAACAAGAACAATTCAGCCTTGATCCAAAGCTACGCGATTCCGTCTTGGAGTAGTTGAGGGAGCAACACAAGACGTGGAAGAAAAATATGCGAACTCGGTACTTTGGAAAGACCCGAGAGTCCATTATCCGAATGCGTGAATCCGTCCCGTCGAAGGATCTGATCTCATTGGCACAATGACAAAAGTTCATTGACAATGAGATCAGGGAGTGACAATTGGCATCTCACCAATCGGGGAGGGAAAACTAGGCAAAAAATACGGGCGTGCACTAATCCAGCCGGACGTCTTACGCCGAGGTGGAGCATGGGATGATGGTAAGATTTAATTTTTCTATAACTACAAAAATATATTATTCTGCATTATTTTACTTTGCGGGGCCGATACTAATTTTACTTTATTTTATTTCATGGGACATGCCCTGGAGGTAGGCCACATAGGCTCGATACTTATGTGGCTATTCGGACGAAGAACGGGAAGGATAAGGAGGTTTCCCCGAGCATTGCGACCACAATTGTAAGTAATCTAACAATTTTCTTTTTATTAATTACGTTATAATTTTTTTATTTACTTATTTTATTAATCATGTGCTTGTTGTCTTTTCAGGCAAAGCTTAAGGAAGTGCATGAGTCGCAGTCTGATGCCGACAAGGCATCTTTGTCCACAGACGCACTCAGCCAAGTGCGTGGCCAAATCTAGGATTATCGGATTGGAGACGAGCGATACTGGGTTGGCTCGAAGGATGGACTCACATGACCCGAAGCTGTCCCATTTGGAGGCGATGGTCCAAGATATGTTCTCATTCATGAAGCGTTCGTTGGGAGAAAATCGTAAGGGGAAAGGGAAGGAGAAGGTGGTGGATAAGGAGGTGCAGGAGGACGAGGTGAAGGATGATGAGGATGTGGACCTCGCTGCTTCATCACCGATACGTGCAGACTTTGATGATCCACTCCCCTATTTTGCTCCCTTCAACCGACCGACGTCGACACTTGGTTGGCCGAGCGTGTTTATACTGAACATATTTGATGGACATCGGATAGGGCGGGAGTTGAGGGACCCGAAGACCGTCTAGGGTATGCCAGTTCATGGACGTTTCCTTCAAGACATCTGGTCCAAGGTGCTCGTCATGCATGTGATACCCGGGAAGGAGAACTCCCCTTTGTGGTTGCGCGAAAAATGCGGCACGATGTAATTGCTGGATGTGTCAATTCGTATATCGTGTGGCCTACTCACCTCCTTAGATCTAACCTTACCCCAGACATGTAGTGACATTATTTGAATTGAATTAATTTAAGTTGTTACATTAGAATTATATTTGGATTATATCGTGATGCATATTGTTTTGAATGTATATTTGCATTATCTATATTTTATTTGGATATATGATGTTTGAACAGGTACAAATATACTGGTGGACAGTGGCAGTGGCCCTACTGCAGAACAAATTTTTTTCTAATTCTGTCCAGAATTGTCAAGGTCATTGACCATGATAATTTTTTTAAAAATGTCACGGTCATGTCACGATCTATGACCGTGACAAAACTTGTCACGATCATAGATCGTGACATGACCATGATAGTTCTAATGAACTTGTCACGGTCAATGACCGTGACAAAAAAAGTTGTCACCCCCAGAATTGTCACGGTCATTGACCTTGACAAGTCCAACTTATCAAGCTCAATGACCGTGATAATTCGGCAGATTTCGTGTAGTGTTTTGATTATTTCATATATATATATATATATATACATATATATATATACATATATATATATACATATATATATATATATATATATATATATATATGTTGGATTTGAATATACCTCTAAGAGCGGATTGATTTGAATACCTCAGTATTCAAGATTTGTTTGGATATTCAAATATCCAGGATTGTTTGGGTCTTATGATCTAGGATTGGTTTGAATACTTCGGTATTTAGGATTTGTTTGGATATTCATATATCCAGGATTGTTTGGGTCTTACGATCCAATGATTTGTTTTGTCTCATGACAAGGATTTGTTGGAACTTATGTTCCAAGATTTGTTATTGCCATAACGGGCAGAATTGTTTGGATTTTATATTCACGGATTTTATATAGAATTGTTATCTCATTACAGGGAATGAGTACCTCACTAAGCTTAATGCTTACGGTTTATATTTTAACATTCTTAGGTTTGTACCCTACCAGCTAGGATACCACATGATGGGCAATTTTGAGAGTTGCACTGGTAGATAGAGATAAGGTTTAGAGATGGGATTTCTATCATTATCACACTCATGATTTTACTACACTCACATATTGTATATATTAAGTTACCATGGTTTAATTTGATGAATTTTAATAGTTAACCATATCACTACATGTCCACTATTTATGACTTGATGTTGATTATGTTATAGTATAAACAACATTATTATGTTCATTATGTACATTACTCATGAAAATATTGATAAATGAATTATATTTTAAATGGTTGAAGATTATGATTTAATTAACATAAAATAAATGATTAGAATTGATTTGTGTTTGGGGTATGACAATTAGTGGTTTCAGAGCAAGGTAATAAATTCTGGACGTGTGTGATGGTCAGATAGCAGTTATTGGTTTGATTTGATATCGTTGAATTGCTTATCTACTAACCAATAGTTTAGTATTATAAAATGTTTATGTTAATTGATAGAACATTGTTGTATTACAGATGGAACTTGGGAATGAATATCATAGAAAAGAGGGAGTAACTTCTCATCCAAAGGATACTAAAATAGAGCAAAATGTTACAAGAAGGGCCAGAGAGCATGACCAGCCTACAGAGATGTAGATAATGGCACAAGCAATGTAGAGGATGGTAGAACAACATAAAAAAAAGATGACATTAATGGCAAAACAACAGACTTGATATCTAGAATCAAAGATGGTGGCCAGAATTGAGAAAGAGACAAGGAAGGAGATTAAAGACACCACGTATGAAAAGTTCCTAAATTTGAATCATCCATATAGGAGAGTGGTGAGACCGGGGTCTATGAATAACTGGAAAGGGTGAGGCATGACCCACTCCAATGGACGCTGTTTGCAAGGTTCTCAAGAACTTCTGGAGCAGCTTTTGATGAAACCTTCTCCCTTTGGTAAAAATGGAGCTCAAGATGGAACTCCCTCCCTGCAAGAAGATGAACTTCCATAACAATAATAGTAATTTTCTAAAGAAGATCTCCTGAGAATGATGGCTGTCAGTGAGGAGTGAAAGAATAAGGTACTTAGCACTAGAGAGAGAGTAGGGAGAGAATACTAGAAAGTTCTAGCGTGATTTTGACAGAGTAATAGTGCTATTGAGTTTTTCTCTCTTCCTTGCTTGACCTGGCCTAGGGGTGCTATTTATACTTGGGCACTAGGGCTGAGTTGGCACTTTTGGCGCTAAAATCTTAGAGGGTTGGTGGGGGACAAGGTTTGCAGTGTACTTGTAGACACCCCATTCTTTTACGCACTACGCCAAAAACAGCAATTTGGCACACCCTGATATTAAAAATCTGGCACAGTTTAAAACTGTGCCAGATTCTGGCACGGTTTAATAACAATCTGGCACACTTTAAAACAGTGCCAAAATTTGGCACTGCTTTAAAGTGTGCCAAAATTGAGTACACTTCACTAAAATATAAATAACCAAAAAAAAAATTATCCCCCTTAATTTTTTAGCCTCCCGCTCTCTCCCTCTCTCGATCGCTCAACCCCCGCTCTCTCTATATCTCTCGCCCTCTCACACGCTCAACAAATTCTCCATCCACCATCATCGCTTACCTTCGCCATCCTCCACCATCGTCGACCGTCGCCATTCTCGCCATCCACCGTCCTCTACCGCCGCCGTCCTCGCCATTCACCATCCTCGACCATCACCATCCTCGCTCAGTCCCGATCCGTCGACATCCTCTACATCCTCCACCATCCACACATCTCCATCTCCATCTCCATCCTCCACATCCTCCACCATCCACCCACCTGAGCGGAAAGATACAGATAGACGCAACGACGGAGCCCTAGCCAGCCCAGGTAAATCCTCCCATTTTTTTATTAATATATATATATATATGTACACATTGCTGATATTATGAGATTGCTAAGGTTCTAAAAATATTGCTAAGATTAGTGTCGTTTTACCCCTTCTAATATTATGAGATTGCTAAGGTTCTAAAAATATTGCTGAGATTAGTGTCGTTTTACCCCTTCTAATATTAGTATAAATGTGAATTTTGATTTATAGTAATTATTAAGTATAAATGGCACAACTATTTTACCACTTTTAGTATCACAGTGTTGTTTTACCTCTTTTTTTTAGATAATTAAATGCCATTAAGAAACCTCGCAAAGGGTGCGAACCTATATACAGGGAATATACAACGCGTCTAACATTAGTATAAATGTTGTTTTACCTCCTTTAATATTAGTATAAATGTTGTTATTAGTTTGTAGTATTTATTTTTTAGGCATGAGGTAAGGAAAAACAAAAGTGTACCTGAGCGGCAGTTGTATATGAATGAGTTGAGAAGAGCTTAATAATACAAGTTGTGTTAAATCTATGCTCAGGCAACCCTATTGCCGCTCTGAGGCCGGCACCACCTGCACCTACCACCACCGCATCGTACGTATGATCTACTATAGTATATGATGACCCTCCAACAATCTCTTACATTTTATTCAAATAATCAAATGTTTAATCAATAACAGGTTCTTAAATGAAATGACATAAGATCAAAAGATGATTTATACATACAGATTCGGAAGAGAAGAGTCTAGGTTTGACGAAGATGGATATCTTTGAACGAATGCTAAGGCCATGAGCAATGGACCTCCGTAGCAACCCTCACACAACCCACGAACCTTAATCAGGTATTACGAAACACTAATATATGATTTATTATTTGTGTTGAAAGATCGATATTCACGGATTTGAGTTAGTGTACCTATATAGGTTATTTTGACATTTATTTGCTTTATTTGCAGTTACCAATCTTATGCACCATTTTTTGCACTTCAAAAGCCTAACAATGGTGCCCGGGGTTCTAGAGCTACTAATATTCCATTTTATCTTTTAGTTTTTGCACCATGATAAGTAATTTCTAACTAATTTGACATGTATTTTATTCTTTCACTTGTTATTAACCTACAAGATGTTCTGTAATTTAACATGTATTTTGTTGGGACAATATTGTGTTATGCATACTAGACGGACAGTAAAAAACATTCCCAAGTATGCTCCATCACAGTTCTACATTGCAATGTGTTTCCTCGGATCAAGGAGAAAAAGATAATGTCCCTAAAACCTTTTGTTGAACGCCTTCGGTAAGTTTAAGGATGTTATTCAGAATGTTATGTTTTCAATTTAGTACATTTTTTAAAAGTTCAAGTTTGTGTTAGTTTTTTAATCTATTTTTCATCTCATGGCTTGAAATCATCGTAACTGCAATTGTATATCATAATGTGCCCATACATTTTTCAGATTCTTAGCTCTGGAGTGGAAATGAGAGAAGGAATAAGGTTTTCAGTTACACTACTAAAGATGGTAGTTTGGTCTTCTGTAAGTTGTTTTTTAAATAATCCCACAATATGATTAATAACGTCTTGATTATTCTCCCAAGTATTACCCTCTTCATCTTTAATGGAGTGAATCCTAAGCTTTTAGTGCTTGGTTTTAACACTAGCCTGGCCATTACCAAACTTACCTCATCTCTGTTGTTACATCAAGTTTATATTGTCCCCTATAGTCTGGCCATTACCAAACTTACCTCATCTTTGGTTTGGTTTATTTGTATTTCAATATGAGTTGAAATTGATAGATTATGTATATGAATTGACTTCTACTATGAATCGTTCATAAAACCCTTGAATATATGCGTAAATATTTAGAGAATGGGATCAAATCGATTAAGATTGAATTTTTAGGGTTCTTGATACAGAATTGGGTTTTATCATTAAATCTTGAATTAATATTGTGTTTTTGATGTTTTAAGCATGTTTAAATCATAGTTACTTTATTTAGATGCTATACCAATTTAAGTAAGATCCTACTTTTATGGTAACATTATAGTTCATGCTTATAGACTTTATGACCGTCTTATTTATTTTGTACACTCGTAATTATTTAGTATAATGAATAGGACCCAGGGTGAGGACAATACTCAATATTTCACAATAGGACTCGGAATAAATCGACAAATCGATAGGACCCACATCGAACACATGTGCTTGGTTTGTGGCCTTTCTCAATTACTTACTCATTTCACTAATTCTTCATGTATGCCAAAATTGAAAAACTGGTAAATAAAACAAAAAACCAAGAACATTTCACAAATCAGAAAATTAAGTCACATGTTGTAAAATGACTACTTTCCCTACATAATGGTTAATATATCTTTTTAAAATATAATTTTGGTATTGTAGGACCTCTTTGTGTCGGGACTGATACAACATCAGCAAACTGGTGAAAGCCAAAGCGAAACTCGAAGAAGTGATTGGAAAAGGGAAGATCTCAAGTTGTTTGCACAAATACGCAAGGATCAAGAATGAGGGAGCTTATTCGGAGGATCTCAAGTTGCGAATAAATTTGGTAAGTATTTTATATTGATGATAGAAGATTTTATAATGTAGTGCACCTTTACCAAAGTAAATTCTTCATTTAGTTGTGTGCGCGTGTGTGTGTTGTGTAAGATGTGTGTCTTAACGCCTTAATAAGTGGTTGACATGGAGGAAGGGGCTATATGGATTTATATACTATTTTTAGATGTTAAATCGGTGGAAGGGATTTATTGGTGGTTTAGCTGCGGCTTTTGTGCTTGTTGTTGTTGTTGGGCTTATGTTAATATTAAAATAAGTTGGATTTCATGAATAAACAAAGAAAACTCTGTCGAAATTTTATGAAATAAGTAAGTGTTCTAAATTGATTAAGGCTAGCATGCAACATTTGAAAATTGAACATTGGTGAATGAAAACGTAAAACAACTAATAAACATACAAGAATGAGACACGCGTAGTCACGAACACCTCGCACGGGACCAATGTAACTTGTAGGAACTGACCGCGTAGTCCCGGGTCTCCCGGTTTGTGAATATGACGATAATTTGCAAAAATCAGCACTTAGTTAAAAACAAGCCGTCAAAGGGTGAAAACAAAAACTACCCCCCAAACGACTCCGTAGGAGGCACGAACACCTCGCACGGGACCAATGTAACTTGTAGGAACTGAACGCGTAGTCCCGGGTCTCCCGGTTTGTGAATATGCCGATAATTTGCAAAAATCAGCACTTAGTTAAAAACAAGCCGTCAAAGGGTGAAAACCCAAACCACCTCCCAAACGACCCCGTAGGAGGCACGAACACCTCGCACGGGACCAATGTAACTTGTAGGAACTAACCGCGTAGTCCCGAATCTCCCGATTTGGGAATAGGACGATAATTGGCAAAAATCAACACTTAAACTTAAAAACATGCCGTTAAAGAGTGAAAACCCAAACCACCTCCCAAACGACCCCGTAGGAGGCACGAACACCTCGCACGGGACCAATGTAACTTGTAGGAACTGACCCGTAGTTCCGAGTCTCCCGGTTTGAGAGTATGACGATAATTTGCAAAAATCAGCACTTAAACTTAAAAACAAGCCGTTAAAGGGTGAAAACCCAAACCACCCCCCAAACGATCCCTTAGGGGGCACAAACACCTCGCATGGGACCAATGTAACTTGTAGGAACTGACCGCGTAGTCCGGGATCTCTCGATTTGTGAATAGGATGATAATTGGCAAAAATCAACACTTAAACTTAAAAACATGCCGTTAAAGGGTGAAAACCCAAACCACGCCCCAAACGACCCCGTAGGAGGCACGAACACCTCGCACGGGACCAATGTAACTTGTAGGAACTGACCGCGTAGTCCCGAGTCTCCCGATTTGAGGGTATGACGATAATTTGCAAAAATCAGCACTTAAACTTAAAACCAAGCCGTTAAAGGGTGAAAACACAAACCCCCCCCCAAAAGACCCCGTAGGGGGCACGAACACCTCGCACGGGACCAATGTAAGTTGTAGGTACTGACCGCGTAGTCCCGGGTCTCCCGGTTTGTGAGTATGACGATAATTTGCAAAAATCAGCACTTAAACTTAAAAATAAGCCGTTAAAGGGTGAAAACACAAACCACCCCCAAACGACCCCGTAGGGGGCACGAACACCTCGCACGGGACTAATGTAACTTGTAGGAACTGACCGCGTAGTCCCGGGTCTCCCGGTTTGTGAGTATGACGATAATTTGCAAAAATCAACACTTAGTTAAAAACAAGCCGTCAAAGGGTGAAAACCCAAACCACACCCCAAACGATCCCGTAGGGGGCACGAACACCTCGCACGGGACCAATGTAACTTGTAGGAACTGACCGCGTAGTCTCGGATCTCCCGGTTTGAGAGTATGATGATAATTTGCAAAAATCAGCACTTAAACTTAAAAACATGCCGTCAAAGGGTGAAAACCCAAACCAACCCCCAAACGACCCCGTAGGAGGCACGAACACCTCGCACGGGACCAATGTAACTTGTAGGAACTGACCGCGTAGTCCCGAGTCTCCCGGTTTGAGAGTATGACGATAATTTACAAAAATCAACACTTAAACTTAAAAACAAGCCGTTAAAAGGTGAAAACCCAAACCACCCCCCAAACGATCCGGTAGGGGGCACGAACACCTCGCATGGGACCAATGTAACTTGTAGGAACTGATCGCGTAGTCCCGGATCTCCCTATTTGTTAATAGGACGATAATTGGCAAAAATCAACACTTAAACTTAAAAACATGCCGTTAAAGGGTGAAAACCCAAACCACCCCCCAAATGACCCCGTAGGAGGCACGAACACCTCACACGGGACCATTGTAACTTGTAGGAATTGACCGCGTAGTCCCGGGTCTCCCGGTTTGAGAGTATGACAATAATTTGCAAAAATCAGCACTTAAACTTAAAAACAAGCCGTCAAAGGGTGAAAACCCAAACCACCCCCCAAACGACCCCGTAGGGGGCACGAACACATCGCACGAGGACCAATGTAACTTGTAGGAACTGACCACGTAGTCCCGGGTCTCCCGGTTTGTGAGTATGACGATAATTTGCAAAAATCAACACTTAAACTTAAAAATAAGCCGTTAAAGGGTGAAAACCCAAACCACCCCCCAAACGACCTTGTAGGGGGCACGAACACCTCGCACGGGACCAATGTAACTTCTAGGAACTGACCGCGTAGTCCCGGGTCTCCCGGTTTATGAATATGACGATAATTTGCAAAAATCACACTTAGTTAAAAACATGCCGTCAAAGGGTGAAAACCCAAACCAACCCCCAAACGACCCCGTAGGAGGCACGAACACCTCGCACGGGACCAATGTAACTTGTAGGAACTGATCGCGTAGTCCCGGGTGTCTCGATTTGAGAGTATGACGATAATATGCAAAAATCAGCACTTAAACCTAAAAACAAGCCGTTAAAGGGTGAACACCCAAACCACCCCCAAACGACCCCATTGGGGGCACGAACACCTCGCACGGGACCAATGTAACTTGTAGGAACTGACTGCGTAGTCCCGGGTCTCCAAGTTTGTGAATATGATGAAAATTTGCAAAAATCAGCAGTTAAACTTAAAAATAAGCCGTTAAAGGGTGAAAACACAAACCACCCCCAAACGACCCCGTAGGGGGCACGAACACCTCGCACGGGACTAATGTAACTTGTAGGAACTGACCGCGTAGTCCCGGGTCTCCCGATTTGTGAGTATGACGATAATTTGCAAAAATCAACACTTAGTTAAAAACAAGCCGTCAAAGGGTGAAAACCCAAACCACCCCCCAAACGATCCCGTAGGGGGCACGAACACCTCGCACGGGACCAATGTAACTTGTAGGAACTGACCGCGTAGTCTCGGATCTCCCGGTTTGAGAGTATGATGATAATTTGCAAAAATCAGCACTTAAACTTAAAAACATGCCGTCAAAGGGTGAAAACCCAAACCAACCCCCAAACGACCCCGTAGGAGGCACGAACACCTCGCACGGGACCAATGTAACTTGTAGGAACTGACCGCGTAGTCCCGGGTCTCCCGGTTTGAGAGTATGACGATAATTTACAAAAATCAACACTTAAACTTAAAAACAAGCCGTTAAAGGGTGAAAACCCAAACCACCCCCCAAACGATCCGGTAGGGGGCACGAACACCTCGCATGGGACCAATGTAACTTGTAGGAACTGATCGCGTAGTCCCGGATCTCCCTATTTGTTAATAGGACGATAATTGGCAAAAATCAACACTTAAACTTAAAAACATGCCGTTAAAGGGTGAAAACCCAAACCACCCCCCAAACGACCCCGTAGGAGGCACGAACACCTCACACGTGACCATTGTAACTTGTAGGAATTGACCGCGTAGTCCCGGGTCTCCCGGTTTGAGAGTATGACAATAATTTGCAAAAATCAGCACTTAAACTTAAAAACAAGCCGTCAAAGGGTGAAAACCGAAACCACCACCCAAACGACCCCGTAGGGGGCACGAACACATCGCACGAGGACCAATGTAACTTGTAGGAACTGACCGCGTAGTCCCGGGTCTCCCGGTTTGTGAGTATGACGATAATTTGCAAAAATCAACACTTAAACTTAAAAACAAGCCGTTAAAGGGTGAAAACCCAAACCACCCCCCAAACGACCTTGTAGGGGGCACGAACACCTCGCACGGGACCAATGTAACTTCTAGGAACTGACCGCGTAGTCCCGGGTCTCCTGGTTTGTGAATATGACGATAATTTGTAAAAATCACACTTAGTTAAAAACAATCCGTCAAAGGGTGAAAACCCAAACCAACCCCCAAACGACCCCGTAGGAGGCACGAACACCTCGCACGGGACCAATGTAACTTGTAGGAACTGATCGCGTAGTCCCGGGTGTCTCGATTTGAGAGTATGACGATAATTTGCAAAAATCAGCACTTAAACGTAAAAACAAGCCGTTAAAGGGTGAACACCCAAACCACCCCCAAACGACCCCATTGGGGGCACGAACACCTCGCACGGGAGCAATGTAACTTGTAGGAACTGACCGCATAGTCCCGGGTCTCCAAGTTTGTGAATATGATGAAAATTTGCAAAAATCAGAACTTAAACTTAAAAACCAGTCGTTAAAGGGTGAAAACCCAAACCACCCCCCAAACGACCCTGTAGGGGGCACGAACACCTCGCACGGGACCAATGTAACTTGTAGGAACTGACCGCGTAGTCCCGGGTCTCCCGATTTGTGAATATGACGATAATTTGCTAAAATCACACTTAGTTAAAAACATGCCGTCAAAGGGTGAAAACCCAAACCAACCCCAAAACGACCCCGTAGGAGGCACGAACACCTCACACGGGACCAATGTAACTTGTAGGAACTGATCGCGTAGTCTCGGGTCTCTCGGTTTGAGAGTATGAGGATAATATGCAAAAATCAGCACTTAAACTTAAAAACAAGCTGTTAAAGGGTGAAAACCGAAACCACCCCCCAAACGACCCCGTTGGGGCACGAACACCTCGCACGGGAGCAATGTAACTTGTAGGAACTGAACGCGTAGTCCCGGGTCTTCCGGTTTGTGAATATGAGGATAATTTGCAAAAATCAGCACTTAAACTTAAAAACAAGCCGTTAAAGGGTGAAAACCCAAACCACCCCCCAAACGATCCCGTAGGGGGCACGAACACCTCGCACGGGACCAATGCAACTTGTAGGAACTGACCGCGTAGTCCCGGGTCTCCCGGTTTGAGAGTATGACGATAATTTGCAAAAATCAGCACTTAAAACTTAAAAACATGCTGTCAAAGGGTGAAAACCCAAACGACCCCCCAAACGACCCCGTAGGAGGCACGAACACCTCGCACGTGACCAATGTAACTTGTAGGAACTGACCGCGTAGTCCCGGGTCGTATGATGATAATTTGCAAAAATCAGCACTTAAACTTAAAAACAAGCCGTTAAAGGGTGAAAACCCAAACCACCCCCCAAACGATCCCGTAGGGGGCACGAACACCTCGCACGGAACCAATGTAACTTCTAGGAACTAACCGCATAGTCCCGGATCTCCCGATTTGTGAATATTACGATAATTGGCAAAAATCAGCACTTAAACTTAAAAATAAGCTGTCAAAGGGTGAAAACCCAAACCACCCCCCAAACGACCCCGTAGGGAGCACAAACAACTCGCACGGGACCAATGTAATTTGTAGGAACTGACCGCGTAGTCCCGGGTCTCCCGGTTTGTGAGTATGACGATAATTTGATAAAATCAACACTTAGTTAAAAACAAGCCGTCAAAGGGTGAAAACCCAAACCACCCCCAAACGACCCCGTAGGAGGCACGAACACCTCGCACGGGACCAATGTAACTTATAGGAATTGACCGCGTAGTCCCGGGTCTCCCGTTTTGTGAATAGGACGATAATTTGTAAAAATCAGCACTTAAACTTAAAAACAAGCCGTTAAAGGGTGAAAATCCAAACCACCCCCCAAACGATCGCGTAGGGGGCACGAACACCTCGCACGGGACCAATGTAACTTGTAGGAACTGACCGCATAGTCCCGGGTCTCCCGGTTTGTGCGTATGACGATAATTTGAAAAAATCAGCACTTAAACTTAAAAACAAGCCGTTAAAGGGTGAAAACACAAATCACCCGCCAAAAGACCCCGTAGGGGGCACGAACACCTCGCACGGGACCAATGTAACTTGTAGGTACTGAACGCGTAGTCCCGGGTCTCCCGGTTTGTGAGTATGACGATAATTTGTAAAAATCAGCACTTAAACTTAAAAACAAGCCGTTAAAGGGTGAAAACACAAACCACCCCCCAAACGACCCCGTAGGGGGCACGAACAACTCGCACGGGACCAATGTAACTTGTAGGAACTGACCGCGTAGTCCCGGGTCTCCCGGTTTTTGAGTATGACGATAATTTGCATAAATCAGCACTAAGTTAAAAATAAGCCATCAAAGGGTGAAAACCCAAACCACCCCCCAAACGATTCCGTAGGGGGTACGAACACCTCGCAAGGGACCAATGTAACTTGTAGGAACTGGCCGCGTAGTCCCGGATCTCCCGGTTTGAGAGTATGACGATAATTTGCAAAAATCAGCACTTAAAATTAAAAACTTGCCGGCAAAGGGTGAAAACCCAAACCAACCCCCAAACGACCCCGTAGGAGGCACGAACACCTCGCACGTGACCAATGTAACTTGTAGGAACTGATCGCGTAGTACCGGGTCTCCCGGTTTGAGAGTATGCCGATAATTTGCAAAAATCAGCACTTAAACTTAAAAACATGCCGTCAAAGGGTGAAAACCCAAACCACCCCCCAAACGACCCCGTAGGAGGCACGAACACCTCGCACGTGACCAATGTAACTTGTAGGAACTGACCGCGTAGTCCCGGGTTGTATGATGATAATTTGCAAAAATCAGCACTTAAACTTAAAAACAAGCCGTTAAAGGGTGAAAACCCAAACCACCCCCCAAACGATCCCGTAGGGGGCACGAACACCTCGCGTGGGACCAATGTAACTTGTAGGAACTGACCGCGTAGTCCCGGATCTCCCGATTTGTGAATAGGACGATAATTGGCAAAAATCAACACTTAAACTTAAAAACATGTCGTTAAAGGGTGAAAACCCAAACCACCCTCCAAACGACCCCATAGGAGGCACGGACACCTCGCACGGGACCAATGTAACTTGTCGGAACTGACCGCGTAGTCCCGGGTCTCCCGGTTTGTGAGTATGACGATAATTTGCAAAAATCAGCACTTAAACTTAAAAACAAGCCGTCAAAGGGTGAAAACCCAAACCAACCCCAAACGACCCCGTAGGAGGCACGAACACCTCGCACGGGACCAATGTAACTTGTAGGAACTGACCGCGTAGTCCCGGGTCTCCCGGTTTGAGAGTATGACGATAATTTACAAAAATCAACACTTAAACTTAAAAACAAGCCGTTAAAGGGTGAAAACCCAAACCACCACCCAAACGATCCCGTAGGGGGCACGAACACCTCGCATGGGACCAATGTAACTTGTAGGAACTGATCGCGTAGTCCCGGATCTCCCTATTTGTTAATAGGACGATAATTGGCAAAAATCAACACTTAAACTTAAAAACATGCCGTTAAAGGGTGAAAACCCAAACCACCCCCCCAAACGACCCCGTAGGAGGCACGAACACCTCACACGGGACCATTGTAACTTGTAGGAATTGACCGCGAAGTCCCGGGTGTCTCGATTTGAGAGTATGACGATAATTTGCAAAAATCAGCACTTAAACGTAAAAACAAGCCGTTAAAGGGTGAACACCCAAACCACCCCCAAACGACCCCATTGGGGGCACGAACACCTCGCACGGGAGCAATGTAACTTGTAGGAACTGACCGGGTAGTCCCGGGTCTCCAAGTTTGTTAATATGAAGAAAATTTGCAAAAATCAGCACTTAAACTTAAAAACAAGCCGTTAAAGGGTGAAAACCCAAACCACCTCCCAAACGACCCTGTAGGGGGCACGAACACCTCGCACGGGACCAATGTAACTTCTAGGAACTGACCGCGTAGTCCCGGGTCTCCCGGTTTGTGAATATGACGATAATTTGCAAAAATCACACTTAGTTAAAAACATGCCGTCAAAGGGTGAAAACCCAAACCAACCCCCAAACGACCCCGTAGGAGGCACGAACACCTCGCACGGGACCAATGTAACTTGTAGGAACTGATCGCGTAGTCTCGGGTCTCTCGGTTTGAGAGTATGACGATAATATGCAAAAATCAGCACTTAAACTTAAAAACAAGCTATTAAAGGGTGAAAACCCAAACCACCCCCCAAACGACCCCGTTGGGGGCACGAACACCTCGCACGTGACCAATGTAACTTGTAGGAACTGACCGCGTAGTCCCGGGTCTCCCGGTTTGTGAATATGAGGATAATTTGCAAAAATCAACACTTAAACTTAAAAACAAGCCGTTAAAGGGTGAAAACCCAAACCACCCCCCAAACGATCCTGTAGGGGGCACGAACACCTCGTACGGGACCAATGCAACTTGTAGGAACTGACCGCGTAGTCCCGGATCTCCCGGTTTGAGAGTATGACGATAATTTGCAAAAATCAGCACTTAAAACTTAAAAACAAGCCGTTAAAGGGTGAAAACCCAAACCACCCCCCAAACGATCCCGTAGGGGGCACGAACACCTCGCACGGAACCAATGTAACTTCTAGGAACTAACCGCATAGTCCCGGATCTCCCGATTTGTGAATAGGGCGATAATTGGCAAAAATCAGCACTTAAACTTAAAAATAAGCTGTCAAAGGGTGAAAACCCAAACCACCCCCCAAACGACCCCGTAGGGAGCACAAACACCACGCACGGGACCAATGTAATTTGTAGGAACTGACCGCGTAGTTCCGGGTCTCCCGGTTTGTGAGTATGACGATAATTTGCAAAAATCAACACTTAGTTAAAAACAAGCCGTCAAAGGGTGAAAACCCAAACCACTCCCAAACGACCCCGTAGGAGGCACGAACACCTCGCACGGGACCAATGTAACTTATAGGAATTGGCCGCGTAGTCCCGGGTCTCCCATTTTGTGAATAGGACGATAATTTGTAAAAATCAGCACTTAAACTTAAAAAGAAGCCGTTAAAGGGTGAAAATCCAAACCACCCCCCAAACGATCGCGTAGGGGGCACGGACACCTCGCACGGGACCAATGTAACTTGTAGGAACTGACCGCATAGTCCCGGGTCTCCCGGTTTGTGCGTATGACGATAATTTGAAAAAATCAGCACTTAAACTTAAAAACAAGCCGTTAAAGGGTGAAAACACAAAACACCCCCAAAAAGACCCCGTAGGGGGCACGAACACCTCGTACGGGACCAATGTAACTTGTAGGTACTGAACGCGTAGTCCCGGGTCTCCCGGTTTGTGAGTATGACGATAATTTGCAAAAATCAGCAATTAAACTTAAAAACAAGCCGTTAAAGGGTGAAAACACAAACCACCCCCCAAACGACCCCGTAGGGGGCACGAACAACTCGCACGGGACCAATGTAACTTGTAGGAACTGACCGCGTTGTCCAGGGTCTCTCGGTTTTTAAGTATGATGATAATTTGCCTAAATCATCACTTAGTTAAAAATAAGCCATCAAAGGGTGAAAACCCAAACCACCCCCCAAACGATCCCGTAAGGGGCACGAACACCTCGCACGGGACCAATGTAACTTGTAGGAACTGACCGCGTAGTCCCGGATCTCCCGGTTTGAGAGTATGACGATAATTTACAAAAATCAGCACTTAAAATTAAAAACTTGCCGTCAAAGGGTGAAAACCCAAACCAACCCCCAAACTACCCCGTAGGAGGCACGAACACCTCGCACGTGACCAATGTAACTTGTAGGAACTGATCGCGTAGTTCCGGGTTTCCCGGTTTGAGAGTATGCCGATAATTTGCAAAAATCAGCACTTAAACTTAAAAACATGCCGTCAAAGGGTGAAAACCCAAACCACCCCCCAAACTACCCCGTAGGAGGCACGAACACCTCGCACGTGACCAATGTAACTTGTAGGAACTGACCGCGTAGTCCCGGGTCGTATGATGATAATTTGCAAAAATCAGCACTTAAACTTAAAAATAAGCCGTTAAGGGGTGAAAACCCAAACCACCCCCCAAACGATCCCGTAGAGGGCACGAACACCTCGCATGGGACCAATGTAACTTGTAGGAACTGACCGCGTAGTCCCGGATCTCCCGATTTGTGAATAGGACGATAATTGGCAAAAATCAACACTTAAACTTAAAAACATGCCTTTAAAGGGTGAAAACCCAAACCACCCCCCAAACGACCCCGTAGGAGGCACGAACACCTCGCACGGGACCAATGTAACTTGTAGGAATTGACCGCGTAGTCCCGAGTCTCCCGATTTGAGGGTATGACGATAATTTGCAAAAATCAGCACTTAAACTTAAAAACAAGCCGTTAAAGGGTGAAAACCCAAACCACCCCCCAAACGACCCCGTAGGGGGCACGAACACATCGCACGAGGACCAATGTAACTTGTAGGAACTGACCGCGTAGTCCCGGGTCTCCCGGTTTGTGAGTATGACGATAATTTGCAAAAATCAGCACTTAAACTTAAAAACAAGCCGTTAAAGGGTGAAAACCCAAACCACCCCCCAAACACCTTGTAGAGGGCACGAACACCTCGCACGGGACCAATGTAACTTCTAGGAACTGACCGCGTAGTCCCGGGTCTCCCGGTTTGTGAATATGACGATAATTTGCAAAAATCACACTTAGTTAAAAACATGCCGTCAAAGGGTGAAAAGCCAAACCAACCCCCAAACGACCCCGTAGGAGGCACGAACACCTCGCACGGGACCAATGTAACTTGTAGGAACTGATCCCGTAGTCCCGGGTCTCTCGGTTTGAGAGTATGACGATAATTTGCAAAAATCAGCACTTAAACTTAAAAACAAGCCGTTAAAGGGTGAAAACCCAAACCACCCCCAAACGACTTCATTGGGGGTACGAACACCTCGCACGGGAGCAGTGTTACTTGTAGGAACTGACCGCGTAGTCCCGGGTCTCCAGGTTTGTGAATATGATGAAAATTTGCAAAAATCAGCACTTAAACTTAAAAACAAGCCGTTAAAGGGTGAAAACCCAAACCACTCCCCAAACGAACCTGTAGGGGGCACGAACACCTCGCACGGGACTAATGTAACTTGTAGGAACTGACCACGTAGTCCCGAGTCTCCCGGTTTGTGAATATGACGATTATTTGCTATAATCACACTTAGTTAAAAACATGCCGTCAAAGGGTGAAAACCCAAACCAACCCCCAAACGAACCCGGAGGAGGCACGAACACCTCGCACGGGACCAATGTAACTTGTAGGAACTGATCGCGTAGTCTCGAGTCTCTCGGTTTGAGAGTATGACGATAATATGCAAAAATCAGCACTTAAACTTAAAAACAAGCCGTTAAAGGGTGAAAACCCAAACCACCCCCCAAACGACCCCGTTGGGGCACGAACACCTCGCACGGGAGCAATGTAACTTGTAGGAACTGACCGCGTAGTGCCGGGTCTCCCGGTTTGTGAATATGAGGATAATTTGCAAAAATCAGCACTTAAACTTAAGAACAAGCCGTTAAAGGGTGAAAACCCAAACCACCCCCAAACGACCCCGTAGGGGGCACGAACACCTCGCACGAGACCAATGTAACTTGTAGGAACTGACCGCGTAGTCCCGGGTCTCCCGTTTTGTGAATATGACGATAGTTTGCAAAAATCACACTTAGTTAATAACATGTCGTCAAAGGGTGAAAACCCAAACCAACCCCCAAACGACCTCGTAGGAGGCACAAACACCTCGCACGGGACCAATGTAACTTTTAGGAACTGATCGCCTAGTCCCGGGTCTCTCGGTTTGAGAGTATGACGATAATTTGCAAAAATCAGCACTTAAACTTAAAAACAAGCTGTTAAAGGGTGAAAACCCAAACCACCCCCCAAATGACCCCGTAGGGGGCACGGACACCTCGCACGGGACAAATGTAACTTGTAGGAACTGACCGCGTAGTCCCGGGTCTCCCGGTTTGTGAATATGATGATAATTTGCAAAAATCACACTTATTTAAAAACATGCCGTCAAAGGGTGAAAACCCAAACCATCCCTCAAACGACCCCGTAGGAGGCACGAACACCTCGTACGGGATCAATGTAACTTGTAGGAACTGATCGCGTAGTTCCGGGTCTCTCGGTTTGAGAGTATGATGATAATTTGCAAAAATCAGCACTTAAACTTAAAAACAAGCCGTTAAAGGGTGAAAACCCAAACCACCCCCCAAACGATCCCGTAGGGGGCACGAACACCTCGAATGGGACCAATGTAACTTATAGGAACTGACCGCGTAGTCCCGGATCTCCTGATTTGTCAATAGGACGATAATTGGCAAAAATCAACACTTAAACTTAAAAACATGTCGTTAAAGGGTGAAAACCCAAACCACCCTCCAAACGACCCCATAGGAGGCACGGACACCTCGCACGGGACCAATGTAACTTGTCGGAACTGACCGCGTAGTCCCGGGTCTCCCGGTTTGTGAGTATGACGATAATTTCCATTCATATATGTAATTTTTTTGTTTTTAGTATTATTTTTGTAAATTATTGGGTTACTAATATCGTATCTTTTTTGTATTCTATTTTTTTTGCAGGATAACAGTTTATCGTTGGCTTTTATTCTCGTGAAACACAAAGAACTCAATGGTTTACAACAAGGGGTTTATTAGTGAATCCATTTTTTTGTGTCATGACCGTATGATCATTTATTGTTTTATTATTGACTTTTATGGCCATGAGGGATTTTGTAAGTTAATTGTTATATTTTGTGGCCGTGCGGGCTTTATGTTAGGCAGGTTTTGTATTAACAGGTTTTGGAATGTCCAGAAAATAGAGGAAACTCTGACTAATTTTTTTTGGGCCTGTGAGCAGTTGAAGACTTGTAATATTTTGAAGTTTATATGTACATTAGTTTATTAATAACGCGCAATATTATTAATTTGTGAATTTTGTGCTTTCAAATATATATTTTTTTAATTAAAAAATTGGCACAGTTCAAAACCGTGGCAAAAGTGTATCATATTTTGGCACGGTTTTAAACTGTGCTAATTTTTTTTAAACTATGCTGAATCTGGCACAGTTAAAAACTGTGCCAAAAGTGTGCCAGAAATATCAAATTCTAGCACGGTTTAAAAGTGTGCCAGAAGTGTTCCTATTTTGCTGAATCTGGCACAGTAACTCTCCTTAGGTCCCTAGTACCTCCCTTCATCACTGTAAATCCTGGTCACGTCCCGAGTACTGACTTGAAGGCCATCGGGCACTTCCCGACTTAGTTTAACCTAAAAGTCAAACTCTTCATCTCGATTGAGACTCAATGAATCTTCAAAGGGCACTGAATACCCTTTCCAACGGTCTGCCCCGTGCGCGATTCTGACTTACCATGCAGACGAACGATCCGTTTGCATCCGAAACCTGACCTAGAGGCCACCGGGCGCTCCCGGGCTCTATTTGACCTAAGTTAATTCTTCAGCTCAACCTAGGCTAAATTAATCTTCAAAGGGCACAGAATACCCTTTCCAACGGTCCGTCCCGTGCGCGATTCTAACTTTCCATGCGGACGAATGATCCGTTTGACTCCGGGAGGCCACCAAGCACTTCTCGGGCCCAGTTGACCAAACTCAACTCATCCAACCGGGTCAAACTCTTTGGAATGTCGAAGTACATCTCTTAACCTTTCCAACGGTCCACCCCGTGCACGATTCGGACTTACCATGCGGATGAACGATCCAATTGCGTCCGAGCGATTCCCCGTCCAATGGACCGACAAATGCTTTCGAGCCATATTTGACCCAAAGTCAACTCTCGAACCCGTCTAAAGTACTTTCAAAGGTCTCTGAATTACCTTTCCAATGGTCTGCCCCGTGCGCGATTCTAACCAACTGTTTGCCCTCGGCTGCCGATTTTTCGAAAAAGCCTGAAGCGCACTGCCAAATGGCACGTTCCAGACCTTGCCTATTGGCACCTGCCGATAGGCAGGAACAGGTCTATGCTGATCGACACTCAACTAGGCCTATAAAAGGAGGCCTTCACCTCATTTGCAAAGGGAGCCCAGATCTGATAAAAATCTCTGTCAACGAATCCTAGAAACCGCTCTCGAAGGCGGCATGATTTCAACTCCCAAATCCCTTTTTTGCTTCCACTTTTCATCATCCTTTTCATCAAACTTGGTGAATTAACCACTCTCCATCATCATCCAAGCTCAAGGGCTGCTATTGAACACTCAAGATCAAGCTCAAGATCTTCAAGAAGGTCCTATTTTCTCAAACTCTCTCTTGAATTCTCATAAATTCCCATAACTTGTTTTCTTATTTAGCTTTTTATTATCTCATCTCACACATCATAATATACTTTTTATTTAGTATTTTTGTACCTCTTTTATTTTCATAAAACCCCAAAAACAAGAATACCAGGGTTTGCTCATAAATTCCAAGTAGGGATTCTCACACTTTTTCCACACTTTTCTCATAACTAAAATACCTTTTTCTACATACACACACACACACACACACACACACACACACACACACACACAAATAAGAGATTCCCCATTTGGATTTATGGGATAAACCCCACCCCTCATTTTGTATGCGAACTACGTGAACTTTGATGCCTTTATAGGCTACGTAGGCGTGTCGGGGTAAAACCTGAGACTCGAGTCCTTTTTCTCACCTTTTTTTCTCTTATTTTCTATTTTCTCTAAATCCATTTTCCTTATATTCTATATACTTGCCCTTAATAACGCATTATTCCGTACGCGTTATTGTTCCCTTATAACGATCAACGTAGGGGTAATCGCGTAAATCTTATTTTTCTAATATTACTTTTATATCTTCCTACGGATGACTCGCTTTATCTTTTCCATGATATAAGTCGAGGATTCCTACCTCCATTCTATATATACACATGCACACATATCACGGGGGGAAACAAAAGGAAAATAAAAAATATTCATGAGAGACCGAAAGGGCGGAATGCGTGCCAAACACCTTCCCATTTCGTAACTAAGCCTCCGAACCCTTCTCGAATCATCTTGGTTTCGCACGCACCAGTATGTCTTTGGAAGCCATCCTTCGGGGTGACTTACCCTTTTTATTTTGTCTATTTTGAGTAAAATAGACCGACGACTCTGAATCTCTCTACATTTTTACACCACATCTCAAACGACGCCGGTCGAAACGCTCCCGAGAGGGACGCACGGGACCCAAAGGATCCTTCTCCTCCGGGACGGGGATCGGGGATGGCCACAGTACCATTTGTCCCTACCTGTGTGCAGCCACCTGTTCCCTCAGACAGGTGCCACATGGTGCAAACCAAATTCAAAAAGCAAATATGTCTCCAAATGGAGACAAAATATCTAATTTGGTAAATATCTTTTGAAACGATAACTTTTGGTACCAAATTTGTAAACTTGAGAGAGGATCATTTTTGTAAAGAGTTCATTTCTTGTAAGCAGCCAACCCTTTGGCTGCTCACTTCACTTGTGACTAAGTGTGAGGTGTGTGTAGTCTTGAGTGATTCTTGGGTCTTCCTACTAGTATTCTCTCACTCCTATAGTGCTAAGTGGTTGAGCTTTCTCAACTGACCTTGTTCCTCAACCGCCAAGCCAAAACTCCCAAGAGATCCCAACTGACCTACTTGAGCCCTGCCTGCTCAACTAGGTTACCTGTACAAGAAAAACAAGTGTTAGTACTCTTGTTATTTTAAAGGATAACTTTTCATGGCGAAGGGTTGCTGATGGCAGCCACTCCCTCATCCAAGTTTATTTTCTGGAAGTTGGGGGAGGACCTCAAGGGTTTCTCCTCAATATGAATTTCTGTCGCCACCTATATGAGGTTCCTTCTCAATATGAGTTTCTGCTGGGACCTAGGTGAGGTTCCTTATCAATATGACTTTCTGCCACCACCTAGGTGATTTTCCTTCTCAATATGAGTTTTTGCCGCCACCTAGGCGAGGTTCCTTCTCAATATAAGTTTTTGCCGCCACCTAGGTGAGGTTCCCTATCGATTTCAGTTTTTGCCTCCACCTAGGTGAGGTTCCTTCTCAATATGAGTGCCGCCACCTAGGTGAGGTTCTTTCTCAATATAAGTTTTTGTCGCCACCTAGGTGAGGTTCCCTCTCGATTTGAGTTTCTGCCTCTACCTAGGTGAGGTTCCTTCTAAATATGAGTTTTTGTCATCACCTAGGTGAGGTTCCCTATCGATTTGAGTTTCTGTCGTTGAGTGACCCTGGGGGGTTCCGCATCCCAAATATTTTCTGGCAGTTGAGGAACCTTGGGGGTTTCGCTTTTAAAATATTTTCTTACAATTTAGGGACCTTGGGGGTTCCGCGTCCCAAATATTTTTGGCAGTTGAGGGAGGGGACCTTTGGGGTTTTCGTGCCCAAATATTTTCTGGCAGTTGAGGGACCTTGGGGGTTCCGCGTCCCAAATATTTTCTGGCAGTTGAGGGACCTCGGGGGTTCCACGTCCTAAATATTTTCTAGTAGTTGAGGGACCTTGGGGGCTCCGCATCCCAAATATTTTCTTGCAGTTGAGGGAGGGGACCCTTGGGGGTTGCGCGCCCAAATATTTTCTGGTAGTTGAGGGACCTTGGGGGTTCCGTGTCCCAATTATTTTCTTGCAGTTTAGGGGGAGGACATTGACTACTCCTCGCCCGAACATTTTCTGGAAGCTCATGGACTGGAACTTGATTGCACCTCGCCCCCAAATTTTTTGGAAGTTGAGGGAGGGGCACCTTGAGGGTTCCGCGCCCAAATATTTTCTTGCAGTTGAGGGGGAGGACCTTGACTGCTCCTCGCCCCAACATTTTCTAGAAGATGAGGGGCAGGAACTTGACTGCTCCTCGCCCCCACATTTTCTAAAAGTTGGGGGGGGGGGGGTCTTAAGGGACCCTCACCCCAAAATATAGTGGGCAGGCCAGAAACACCCTTCTACATTAGCCCCTAGTGAAAAGTCTTTTGTGTTGGGTAGACCCAAAAGCCTTTATACGTTATAAATTCAATTTTCAATTTTGAGGGACCCTAGGGTTTCCTCATCTTTATCCCTATGGTCTTTAAATTCTCTGTCACTTTATCCCAAGTTTTGTAGATGAGGCCACTTATGGTGGACCTCCTTATCTGGTTATCGACTTAGGCAGAGGGGTTGCTAGCGGTGAGACCCTCTTCCTTGGCCTTTTTCTATGGCCTTCTATCTTGGGTAGAGGGGCTGCTCATAGTGAGCCTCCTCATCCTTGGTATTTGTTGTGTGGTCTTCTATCTTATTTAGAGGGATTACTCACAGTGAGCCCCTCATTCATGGCCTTTGTCTGTGGCCTTCTATCTCGAGTAGAGGGGTTGCTCGCGGTGAGACCCTCGTCCTTGGACTTTTTTTTGTGGCCTTCTATCTTGAGTAGAGGGGTTGATCTCGGTGTGCCCCTCATCCTTGGCCTTTTTCCGTGGCCTTCTATCTTGAGTAGAGGGGTTGCTCGCGGTGAGCCCCTCATCCTTGGACTTTTTTCGTGGCCTTCTATATTGGGTAGAGGGTTTGCTCAAAGTGAGCCTCTCATCCTTGGACTTTGTTCTATGGCCTTCTATCTTGTTTAGAGGGGTTGCTTATAGTGAGCCCCTCGTACTTCGCCTTTTTTTTTCTATGGCCTTCTATCTTGGGTAAAGGGGTTTCTCAAAGTGAGTCCCCTCGTCCAGGTTTTACACCTCATCATAGGGCTATTCAAGGTGGACCCCCTTGCTCTAAATATTTTTCTTGCTAACTTGGGCAGTAGGAGCCCCTCTAGGTGGGCTCACTCTCCCATGGCTATTCTTGAATAGTAGTTGTACACCTATCTACATTAGTCCCTTAGTACAAAAAACTTTGTGTTGGGTAGACCAAAGGATTTTGTACGAAACAATCACTTCATCTTGGAATGCGAAAGTTTCATGCCTTTACATCATTATACTGTTTGATTTAGAGTGACTGAGGGGTCCCTAGTGGTGGACTTCCTCATCCTTAGTCATTCTCTTTTTTGCATCGGTTTTGGGCAGAGGGTCCACTCTAGGTGAGTCTCCTCACCGTAACTCCTTTTACCTTATTTCCAGTTTATGCAGTGAGGAGGGGGGAGCCCTTGGGGTAGACCCTCTCGTTTATGAGTGAAATCTTTGGCAGATGGGTCACTTATTGTGGACTTCCTTTCCCTAGGTTTTCCTCTTTGTATTCCCCCTTTGGTAAAGGGGGTCATTCGAAGTGAACTCCCTCACTATAAACTGTTCGTGCCTTTGATTGTAGCATAGGGGCCACTCGTGGTGGACCCCCTCACCACCCGCTGTTTTGTAACATTGTTCTTGGTCGAGGGGCCACTCATGGTGGACTCCATTGGCATAAACTATTGCTTGTTATAGTCTTGACTGAGGGGCCATTTGTGGTGGACTCCCTCATCCTCAAACTATTACTTGTGTTAGTCTTGGCAGAGGGGCCACTCGAAGTGAACCCCCTCACCATAAGTCACTTCTTACATTGATCTTGGCAGAGAGTACCACTCGTGGTGGACCCCTCACCCTGAGTCATTTTCTATAGCATCAAGTTTGGGAAGAGGGGACACTCAAGGTGGACCCCCTCTCTCTAGGCTATTTTCTGTCAAACTTAAAATCTTGAGCAGGTGTAGCCACTCTAAGTGGATCCCTATGCTCTAGGCTATTTCACTCTTTGTTCACTGCCTTGAGGACTTCTCAATATTATCCCCCTCGTGTAGAAGTGTCTTGTAGTGCCGAGAGACTTGTGCACAAAATATCATAATCAAGATTTTGCTCTTTATTTACTGGCTTGAGGACTTCTCAGCATTATCCCCCTCGTGCAAAAGTGTATTGTAGTGTCGAGAGACTTGTGTATGAAATATTATAATTAAGATTTCACTCTTTGTTCAATGGATTTAGGACTTCTCAACATTAGTCCCATCTTAAGCAGAATACAGGCTAATAGTATGGACGTTCCAATGCCCTTGGATCCCCAAGTAATAAATTATCGCACCTCTTATTTATACTTGAAAGTTGCTCAAGACTGTGAGTGCTCCCATGCCTTTGGATCCTGAGGTACTAAAATTTTGTACCTTTGTTACTGTTTTATTCATACTTGGCACTTGCTCGACTTCTCAGGTTGATGCTATGAGCGCTCCGGTGCACTTGGAGCTTTAGGTACTAAACTATTTGGCATTTTCTCAAGACTATGAGCCCTCCGATGCCCTTGGATCCTTAGGTACTAAACTGCCATACCTTATATTTATACTTGGAATTTTCTCAAGACTGTGAGCGCTCCAGTGCCTTTAGATCCTTAGGTACTAAACTGTCGTACCTTATATTTATGCTTGGCACTTGCTCAAGACTGTGAGCACTCCGGTGCCCTTAGAACCTTTAGGTACTAAACTGTTGTACCTTATATTTATACTTGGCACTTGCTCAATACTGTGAGAGCTCCTACGATCTTGGAGCCTTAGGTACTAAACTGTCGCACCTTATATGCATAATTTCACTTGCTCAATACTCTGAGTTGCTCTATTTTCTTTGAGAACTTCAAGATTGAACTTCCCCGTGGTCTGTGGGGTTTTTGCCTATGATTTGAGAAAGTTATTATTTTAAAGCTTCCCCTTCTAACTGTGGGGTACTTTCATATGAGATGAGAAAGTCAAAATTTGAAAGTTGCCCCTATAGTTGTGGGGTACTTGCATCCCTCTAGCCGTGGGGTATTTTCATATAGCCGAGTAAGTTATTATTTTTGAAGCTACCCCTCTAACTGTGGGGTACTTTCATATGAGCTGAGCAAGTTATTATTTCTGAAGCTTTCCTTCTAACTACGAGGTACTTGCATATAATTGATCAAGTTAAAATATGGAAGCTGTCCCTCTAACTGTGGGGTACTTCCATATAATTGAGCATGATAAAATTTTGAAGCTGCCCCTCTAGCTGCGGGGTACTTGCATATAACTGAGCAAGTTAAAATTTGGAAGCTGCCTCTCTAGCTATGGGGTACTTGCATATAACTGAGCAAGTTAAAATTTTAAAGCTTCCCCTCTAACCGCGGGGTACTTGCATATATAAGCTGATCAAGTTAATATTTTGAAGCTTCCCCTCTAACTGCGGGGTACTTGCATATAGGCTGAGCAAGTTAATATTTTGAAAATTCCCCTCTAACTGCGGAGTACTTGCATATAGGTTGAGTGAGTTAAAATTTTGAAGTTGCTCTTCTAACTGCGGGGTACTTTTATATAGGAAGAGCAAGTTAATATTTTGAAGCTGCATCTCTAGCTGTGGGGTACTTGCATATAACTAAACAAGTTAAAATTTTGAAACTACCCCTCTAACTGCCGGGAACTTACATATAGGCTGATCAAGTTAATATTTTGAAGCTTCCCCTCTAACTGTGGAGTACTTGCATATAGGCTGAGCAAGCTAATATTTTGAAACTTCCCCTCTAACTGTGGGGTACTTGCATATAGGCTGAGTAAGTTAAAATTTTAAAATTGCCCCTCTAACTGTAGGGTACTTACATATAGGCTGAGCAAGTTATCATTTCAGAGATGCCCCTTCTAGCTGTGGGGTACTTGCATATTTTATGTGCAAGTTAATATTTTAGAGCCGCCCCCTCTAACTGTGGGGTATTTTGCTATGCACATTCATTTCTTAGGGAATAACTAGGAGGAAGGGGTTAGCCTTTCTCCTTCCCATAAATTTTGAATATAATTCTCAAATAGAAAATGACTATTTTTAAAAACCTTGCCTCTCGTCTGTGGGGTCTTTATTTTGAATTGTTTATTGGAAAAATAAATTTAGAGCAGGGGGATGTAGACCCCTTTTCTCTATAATTTCTGAGAACTAGTCGAGTAAAGGTTTTCTTTGGGAACAGAGGTTAGCACATGTTCTCTACGCTATGAATCTTATCGTTATATATATATATATATATATATATATATATATATATATATATATATATATATATTATTACTTGGAGGATGTCCTCCTACTGTCCGGGTGACAAGGATAAAAATCATTTGTCTCATATATCTGGAAGGACTTTGCTCAATATATTTTTCTATTTGGTGGATATTCCTCCAAGTATAATGAGGAAAGACTTTCATGTCATGAATCCTCTTCTAATCTAGTAGAGTTCTACTATTCTCTTAAGAAAGAGAAAGCATTAATCGAATGTACCTTTTATTTACCATTGCCATTTTCTCGTCTACTTAACCTATTTATTTGTTTTCAAGTTAATACTGTGAGCACTCGTACACCCTTGTGCCAAAGTTACTAAGCTGTCGTACCTTTTATTTATACTTGGCACTTGCTCAATACTGTGAATGCTCCTATGCCCTTATAGACCGAGGTACTAAACTGTCATACCTTTTACTTATACTTGGCACTTGCTCAATACTGTGAGCGCTCCTATGCCCTTGGAGACTGAGGTACTAAATTTTCGTACCTTTTATTTATACTTTTACAAATATTTTTTGTGTTCTCACACCTATTGCCTCGTTTTATTAGGTGGAGATATACTAGCAAGTAAATGGATTTGGCAACACTATTCTTGTGCGCTCAAGTGTACAAATTTGTATTATAAATTCGAGCAACCCTTGGTCACATAAATGCTCGGGTCATATATTGAAGCAATCCCTATTCATGCATTCAGGGCATTTTTTTTTATAAAAGAACACTCTTGTTCTTCAAGAAATTTTATATTAAGAAGAAATCGAGTATATACTTGGACAACTATTATTTGATGTCCATTTTTTTTAAATCAACTCGTATAACTACATATGAAGTGAATCAAGTAGACTATTTCGAGGATTCAACTTGAGAAATTCCAAAGTATCTCAATTATTCAAATAATAATAATAAAAATAATTATATTATTATATCAATTATCTTGCCTGACACAAAGTACTTCATTTTATGTGAGGGGTCTAGCTTGTATTTCGAGCAATGTGTGCAAAAAGCATGACAATCTAGTGTATTTGTCTTGTGAATACATAATTTGAACCAAGATCAGTGCTTTGATTCGAGACAAATAATTCCTACTTTAAAACAAGCAATTAATTTGTCATTTTTAAATAGTTCTTCACGCAACTATTTTTTTTTGTTAAGGATGATATAATTTTCGAGCAGCATTTTTCATTACCATCTACTTTATCTTGCTTGAATATGTAAAGAAAAAAAATGTGAGACCAGCCAAATAGATTGGCGAGCAAAGTACGAAAATCACTAGTGAGTGATGTTATATATAACAATTTCATGAATGTGGTTGAGAAGTACGCGCCTCGAATTTAAGTAGCTCACATCGTTTTTCTAGGTGTTTCCTCGCCCCTTTTTTCACATCAGATAGGAGAGAGACAAGACTTCTCGAAATCTTTTGATCTCGTCCCTTTTTTCTTTTTCGTCTTGTTTTTATATAAAATAAACATGGAATGCTTAAGATCAACCCTTACGGGTAGGGTATACCAGTATATATGCGGTATATGTGTATATTATGGGTAGGGTAAAGTGTAGATTTAGACGTTCCTAGTGTAAAAAATAACAAATATAGAATTGGACTAGTTAGTTTTTTGTGGGGCCCACGGTTAAAACGAAACATCTTGTTCCGCGGAAGAAAAAAATCAATAAAGCCTAAAGAAAAACATCATTTTCCGCCCAAGCTTAAAACCATTTACCCCTCTTTCTATTTTGACCCCCAAATTATTTAAACGACTATATTTATTCAACGGTTATTTTTTTTATATAAATAGGAGGTTCAAAACAGTCTATAGTATCTTCATTTTATTTATTCAATACAACCCAAATCATACCATTAATATTTTTATTCAAAACACTCTTTAGTATTTTCATTTTAATTATTACCAAATATTATTTTTTTAGCTGCAATATATATTATTTATTTAACCAAAAATAATTTCCAAAAATTTATATTTGCTTAAATATAGTTTGTGATTATTTTACAATGGTTCGAGGTCAAAATATGTCTCAACACAATGATGAAGTGTTATGCACCGCTTATGTAAATCAAACAAATGATGGTTTACGAGGAACTAATCGACCTAACACATTATTTTGGGATGCGATCGTCGAAGAATATAATACAACGACGGGTATCACTGAACATCGGACGGGAGACAACCTACAAACCCGCTACAGCAAAATTTTGAGACACGTAATGTTATATGTTTCTAAATTGAAAGATGCATCGATGAAAAATTGTGGTTGTGGGACTGTGAACACAAACTAGGTAAAATCACTATTATTTTGTATTTTATTTTTAAATATTATTTCTCGTAAATCTGTTGCTAACGAGGTAATAAAATTACATTGTCGTATTATTTCAGGTTACTGCGGCTAATCTAGCATTCTAGCGAGAGAACAAGGGAAAATCATTTAATTTTAAATTTTTTTACCAAATTTTAAAAGAACTCCACAAATTTCAAATTTCCCAAACATTTTTAGACTCCCCTCAATTTCATTTTGATTCACCAATGACCGGTGCAACAGAAAGTGAAAGAAGTCCGAATGTTTGATTACCCGCAGGAAATTCCAAAGATGGGGCAAAAGTTGATATAGAAAGGCCTTATCCGAGGCTACCTGGAAGGAAAGAGATGAAGCAACGGGCTAAAGGAAAAGCAAAGGCTACAAATATTGAGGTGAATCGAGAAATACTCAGTAGTTGCTCTTCGTTCAATGAATCATTCGAGCGATCATGTCAGGCAGATCATGTACGTGACGAAAAGGCCCGTGAGGGGCTTAAACGTTCACTGCAACTTAAAGAGCGAGGTTTGGAGCTCAACGAACGCAGTATATTGGCTATGGTCAGGAAAGATATGCGTGAACAAATATTGCTTGATCAACAAATTCTGAGCACCGACACCTCAAACATGAATTTATCCCAGAAGGAGTACCATGAATACCTCGTGGTTAATATAGTCAACAAAGTACGGGTCCAACATGGGCAATCAAACTTTCCAAATTAACAACCACATGGAGGTCATTCTGGATTTTAAAATTTCTATGCTTCTAAGTATGTAACCTGTTATATTTTTTATCGTTTGTTCTACTTTGTAAAATGATTATAAAAATTGTGAAATGAATTTGCTTCAAATTTCCATACATAAACATTAGTTGGGTACAAACTTAACGATACAACATTAATAATAAAGATAACAACATAACAACATTACAAAAGAAACATAAATTGGGTAAAATCACACACTGTTATTGGCAAACGTTTTCCAAACATGTTCAACGAGATCTGCACGTAGTTGTAAATGATTCCTCTTGTCGTGCATGTGCATTGTCCTAGCTTCGATCGCATAATGTTGCTCGAGAGGGTTTCGAAACATAGGAACCGGGTCAGGTGGGAAGTCTTATTCTTCTCTCCAATCACAATCACGCCTCTCGTCTTCAACAATCATGTTGTGCATTATGATGCACGAATGCATAATAGATGACAATTTTTCCTTGCTCCAGAGTTTTGCTGGCATATGAACGAATGCGAACCTAAGTTGCAGGACACCAAATGCTAGTTCCACATCTTTTCTTACCCCCTCTTGCACTTGAGCGAAAAGTTTTTCCTTTTGGTTGGTTAGCCTTTTAAAAGTTTGCACCAATGATGCGTAAGGCGGATAAATGCCATCGGCTAAAAAATACCCCATATCATAGACGTTGTTATTTATCTGAAATTGGATTGGTGGAGTTTTATCGCGGATAATATCGGAGAAAACTCTTGATCAGTTCAATATATTAATGTCATTACAACTACCTGGCATCTCAAAAAATGACCTCCATATCCAAAGGTCATGCGATGCTACCGCCTCTAGTATAATTGTCGGTGACTTTTTATGTCCAGTATATTGCCCATGCCATTCGGTTGGACAATTTTTCCACTCCTAATGCATGCAGTCTATGCTCCCCAGAATTTCGGGGAATCCACATCCGTGTTGACTGCTCGGTAGAGGGGTGGCATTACAAGACCTAGGGACACTTGCTTCCAGTAACGGTAATACATAGGTCGAGAAACAATAGATATTCTAGGGTCCGTCTCATCAATAAGAATCCCATGCCTTTCAGGGTGAAAGGGTATCCTCATCATTTACGGGGGAGGATCATTTGGTATACAAATTTCACCGTTAATCTGTCGGCGGCATCAATCACCCAAGTAATATATCCCCCCATATTGAGGATCCATAAGAACACATTCACATGTTGAATGTAGGCATTCATCTTTATAGTAGACCCTGAGTAAGGTAGCCAATTGATTGAACCTGACGATTGCATTTCAATCTGACTCTGGGCGGTGCAAAAATTATACTAGATTGAGCCATTTGTCTCCTTAAGATTTAACCGATTTTCTTTCTTCCATCGATTAATCCTAGGCCAACAGTCACCAGTATCTTCCCTCAATAAGGGACACGCCCGTTGTATGTATTCAAACTCGAAAAACTTCAATACAAAAATGAGTATTATAAAACCATAATAATTTTATTAATTATATATTAAATACAGATAATTTCAGTTTTTAACACTTACCAAAATGAGTTGCCAAAAATAATTCATAGAGGCTACGCGACATCTAGACAAGAGATGGAGTGAGTAGTATATGCGAGCTAGAATTGCCGAACCCCAATCGTATGATCCCACGATCTTTAAATCCTCCAAAGCAGCCAACCAACCAATAGGAACGCTGTCTCTTGCGATTGGGAAGAAACTATGTCTCACAAAAAAAAAAAAAATGCTCTAGCAGTGTCCTCAGGGACAACAATCAAATTATTTAACTTTATGGCCTCAAACCACTTATTTAAGCTCGATACTTTCACCCCACAAGAATCACTGCAATTTGGTTCAATGTCAATCAGTATTTATGTATAATGTCACCCCATATTTGAGTTTTCCCGTCAAGTACGATCAAGTATTTTCTATCATCCATCGGTACCATAGGACCGCTTCCAATGGGAATACCTGCAAGATGGGAGGGATAACAATCAATTATAAATTTAATTATTGTACTAATCAATGTTATTACTCAAGTAATTTTTTGTATACAAAAACTAACCAGCCAAAATCGTAAAACCATAAGGAATAATGGTCAGCTCCCCGCTAGGTAGTTGGAACGTGTTGGTTGTGTTCCACCAACGTTCACCCAGCGCTTGTACCAACCCCCAACTTGTCTTGGGAATTTGAGCGTCCAACAATTCTCCCCAACCGCTACGGTGTATAAAATGCATGACCTCGGGAGATGTCTTACAATGTTTGTATGTGACTCTATGACTGCCAATTACCATGCATCTTTATTGTGTTGTCGTTTGTGACCGTGTCCGGAGAAGCTTTAATGTGATCTCCATCATCCACAATACGTCTATAGTTTTCAAAAACTATAGGTCACTCGATAGTAGTAATTCCGGGCTCTCGCCTTGCTTCTCCAATTTTTTTAGACTTTCTAGTCCCAACAGCCCGTCTAATTTTTTTCCCAAGTTGTTCCATTATCAACACTGCAATATCAACAAAAAAGTTATCGATTTTCGAGCATATTGGGTACTGAATAAATAAATATTATGTAATATTTTATTTGGTAAAAAAATTAAAATATATAGATTTTTGGCCAATCAATAAATTTTTAGCCACTTTCGCTATAAAAAAAATCACGTCTATATAATTATAATTTTTCCGTCTAAATATTTGGCTAAAATTTTATTTTTTTAACCAATAACTAAATATAACATTAACATAACATAAATTTACATGAAAATTACTAAATACCTAATAAATACCCCACTTACAAAAACAGAACAAATAATTATTTAAGAAACATAACAGATAATTTCTTAAATAATTTCTTATAAACATTCACTAATTTATTATAAATATTCACTTAAATAATTTCTTATAAACAGAACAGAACAAAAACAGAACAGATAATTAAACAGTTACTAATTAACAAAAACAAAACAGATAATTAAACATTTAGTAATTAACAAAAACAGAACATAATTTAACAATTACTAATTATAATAAGAAATTATTTAAGAAAAAATATTAATGATATTATGTACATAAGGATTGCTCCTAATTAAATAAATAAAACATTAACTAATACGTAATTAAATAGAACATTAAGATTAACAAATAAAAAATTTACACGAAAACAAAAATGGAGAGGATTTACCTGCTATTATATACTCGATGTTGTTGAAGTTTTTTTGAAGTGATAAAAAACATTTACGGTGGGATGATTTAAATAGGGATATTATATTTAATTTTGTGGTTGGATGGTAGGTGGAGTAGTTGAAGTAATTAATTTGGGGGTAAAATATAACCCATCTGATAAAATGACCACGAGGAAGTGTTTGAGATGTACAACGGGGATATTTGGAAATATTTTCGTTCGAGCAAGGGGAATACGGTTTCGATTCGAACGGGTCACAGACGTTTATATCTGTTATTTTTACTGGTATAATTCTTTCTTTTTTTTGCTCATAAGAGCTTGTGAGAAACTGCGATGTGGACGAGGAGGTGTGATGCTCCTGCAAGCAGCGAAGAACACAATATGGGCTTTTTTATTGTTGGTAGTATTTGTTTATTTTGGAGTAAGCAGTAATCTCTTTTGGGTTTTGCCAAAATCGAGCAACTTGTATGGGCTTTTTTATTTTGGCCTGATCTGTTTGATGAAACGTCAATGAGAGATATATCTGTTTGATCTCTTTTTCTTGTGCGCAGATTTGATTTGAGCAAGCGCCCCCCCAAAATCGAGTCAAGATAAATTTGGACGAGCAGGTCTTCAACCCTTTTGGTTCGAGCAAGTCTGCCAAATACTTTTGGTTGGGGCGAGCAGTTTCTTTTTTAGTTCATAAATTTGGCTCGAGCAGGTCCTAAGGATTTTTTGACTCCAGTATATTAAAAAACAGTTGTATTCAGATTTTGAGCAATGGAGCCATGTCATTTGTATAGGCCTCATGTGGCTCTTTGTTATTTTCACATATGAATGAGCAAATGGCATTCCATATGTAAAATTTAATACGAGTAATTTCGTATAGACTTTTAAACATCACAAGCAATGACATCAAAGATGTTGGACACAAGTATTAAACTTTGCAGACCTTGTCTCAATATGCTACATTACTTGATGAGTGAAATAAATGCTACTGTAAAAGTTATACATGATTATACCATTGCTTGCAAGTCAATATACATTTTTAGCCATGAGCAATAAATGATTTGGCGTGAATTAATTTTCGCCCTTTTATTTTATTCATCATAATATGAATAAAATAAAATAATAAGTAACATGATATGTCCCCTCTAAGGCTTACAATACTAAATAAGAGGATGTGACGTGGCTTTGAAAGTTGCGAACATGTATGTCTATAGAATTCCCAAAATTAATTATGGGCAATAAATAAAAAAAATTCTTTCTTTCTGATTGAGATATTCCCACATATTGTGTATGTTCTTTGCAATTTACCATTAGTAATCCCAATAAATTCTAGCATTCATGATTTCTTTATCAACTAAATCAACTATCATATATATGAAATGCTCGTAAAACGTAAATTGAGACTCGTGGAACGAACATATTCAAAAAATAATAAAGCAAGGCAATTTACTTAGATGATTGAGAATAAGATATGTCACGACATGGTTCTTGAATGCTCTATTATTTTTTCTTCTTATTCAGCATTTATATTCTATAAGTGAGTAAAGTTCTTCTAAGATGCCTTTCATGATGAATCATCCACCTCCACTTTCTTTGTTAGAGAATTACTAGACCGTTATTTTTTTGTCGGGGCCACCTCCGGCGCTGCTTCTCTCTCTCTCGCGGGAATCGTCACTGGTGAAACTATTTTCTTCGTCACCGCCTTTTGTAGTGGAGCCACCTCTACTGTTGCTGGTGCTTCTACGGCTTCCCCTCCGGATGGGGTTGTTTCTGTCAGTGGAGCAATATCTACTGCACTAGTATGTCCTCCTTGAGGAGGAAGTGCTCTATCTCCGGTTACTACCACCTACTCTTGGTGGTCTGGTCACTCTAGACTCCATTTTAAGCTAGAGTGTCTTCAAAGACTGGCTGCTTAAAAATATTATAACCTTCTTTGTCCATGAAAGTGAGGATACCTCCCCAGTAGAGTCGCCAAATATAGGAGGGTAGTGAGACTGGGCTCTATGAATAACTGGAAAGGGTGAGGTGTGACCTACTCTAATGGACGCTATTTGCAAGGTTCTCAAGAACTTCTGATGAAACCTTCTCCTTTTGGTAAAAATGGAGCTCAAGTTGGAACTCCCTCCTACAAGAAGATGAACTACCACAACAATAATAGTAATTTTCTCAAGAAGATCTCCCGATAATGATGGCTGTCAGTGAGGAGTGAAAGAACAAGGTACTTAACACTAGAGAGAGTAGAGAGAGAATACTAAGAAGTTTTGGTGTGATTTTGACAGAGTAACAGTGCTATTGAGTTTTTCTCTCTTCCTTACTTGACCTTGCCTAGGGATCCTTGATATGCCAAAGTGCACCCTCTTACTCAGAGTAACTAACCTCGACTGATGAAGAGCCGAGGTGACAAGATGCTTATGACAACTATCAGCAAGGCCGTCTCTCTCATGAGGTCGGCCCCTTATACACCAACCTCGGCCCTTCATCAGCCGAGCTCAGCGGAGTCTCGCAGGCTCAATCAATCTCTAACTTCATCATCGGCCTCAATCGACGTTACAACTACCTCATACCTGTAACGCCCCGCCTAATTAAATACCGGGTGGCCAGTCCCATACCAAATTAAAACAGAATATACAGTTGGCTCATTCTTAGCATCACTGTCAAAAACATTTACAACTCACCCAATACCCAATTAAGATGGTGTTAAAAACTTTCCAAATTTTAATTTAACAAAATCCATTTCCAGTTTAAGAATAACACAACACATTTTATTCTACAACACTGATAACCAAGTAGATAACACAAAAGAATTTAAATGCAATTGGAATAAACATTTCCAAATAATATAAATCCATTACAGAAATCCCAACAATATTAAATGTATTAAAAAGACACGAATACCATAATATTTGACCCCGATATAAGAAGATAACTGAATCCTTTGGGCGACATGCCCTAACTAAGAATACTGTGAATCAAATGAAGATAAGCGTCTAAGCAATACTCCATAAATCCATAGCCTGTCATAATCCGCTAAGGTTGGCGTCTCTGTTGCTGGACACCTGATATAGAAGATACAATAGAAAAGAAAATATGCAAGGAAACGGGTCAGAGCCCGATTGTGAAAATGATTTTTAAAACAACAAGTATTTAACAAGTGCAATAAATCTTTTATTATGTAAATGTTAGACCCAACTCTCACTTGCCATTCTCACCTCTCAACTAGAGTTCACACTTAACGTTTCCTATTAACCTCCTAGTTAATGGTTCCTCTTTTCTAGTCTCCATATTATAATTCCATTCCCATATCATAATCCCCATATGTCCCATACCATACGTCACATTATTATTCATTTACATTTCTCATTTATATGATTACTTTCTCATTAACATGAATCATTTCTCATTAATATGAATTAAGGTTTTCAATAAACATTCATTAACTTAATTCCATTATCTTTCTCTATTCACCGTTATCTACAATTTATCACACAGTATATGATTTAACCACAACATATCCATTCATTCATTTAATCCATTATATATATATTCATATATAATACGGCACCCCGAGTCAAAGCTACGGTGCAATGCATTACTCTGCTATCATGTCCCATCATCGCTTGTCGTCGAATAAGGGACTAAAGGTTCGTTAAGATTCCTCGAACCACAAACAACAACACAATCATTGGAGGCGAACATAGTTCTCGTATCCATGGGTCACGCACATACCTACGTACCCACAGTCAGCGGACTTATCAACTCCCCAATAAGTCTTTCATAGACCTATGTTCTCGAGCGACAAATCAAAGATCCCATGGATTCATCAGGATATGACTGCCCTCACGCGCAAACCTCCCACCGATAGCAAGTAAGCTAGGTATGTCATACACATAAATCATCAATCAATCAAATAGGCATTATCATACCTATAGTATAATATCAATAAAGTAATATCACTACCCTAAGATAATTCCCATACGTAGCATTATATCTCTTTTAAATTCCACGTATTAAAATATCATATCTTTACTTCCTAATTTAATTATCCTCGCATCCTATATCATCTCTCCACTCCCGATGTCGTTAAGGTTCATGCGCGGAGCGTCTCGCAAAGCGAAATCCAAACAAGGAACCCCTCCAATACACTACTACTTAACTTTGTCGATCGAGGAGGTTCGTCAACTTCAAATATGCGATCGGAATAAGATCATCCCCTCTTTCAACCAAATGTGTTCTAAACTCCCATCTCTCTCCAGGAGCCATACCACTACGCTTTTGTATTACACTCAACCCTTGCGAAATCAATAATGAGCTTAAACTCAGTCCTTGATGTTTAAATTGTAACCCTAAGGCTACCCAGGTGTTATATTAAATCTCCCCTACTTGAACTATCCTTAATCTTCATACAAACAGATTAGAATCCAACACATGAATCTAGCAACCGAAATCTCTTTAACTTTAATTATCATAATTCTAATCAATTAAATCCCAATCAAATTATTTCAAATCTTAACTAGGGCTTACTGATCTTTTCTAAGTCCCATAATATCCAATTAATAATCACCGAAGATCTACAAAAGTTTTGGAATAAGAACCAACATTAAAAAGAAACAACATCATGAATTCTCATATTTTAAATACTCAGAAAAATCAGATCCAAAAATTATTCAAATCATCAATCCGACTTCAGATTTGGATTCTACACGAAAAATTGAGTCAGGTATGTGTTTTAAGTTTTTCTTAAATCTCATCCAAATGCACTAAAAAATAAGATCTAAACCTTCCAAATTGGCTCTTCTCATTCCACTCGTTTTTGCCTCTTTTTCCAGAAAATTATCAACATATTATCTTCAAGAACACTAAATTATTTTCATAATTTCTTCCACAGATTGATGAATATTTATTGGATTACTAACTACCTACAACATGAGTTTAATTCCTATATATTTTTAGATTCCAAAAATCCATTAACAACTATATCCTTTCATCTTCCAAGCATGAAAATAATCTCTTTTTATAAATATCCTAACGTGGACAATATACGAACTTAAATTGCAAATATCAAACACTTACCTCTAATGAAGATATGATCCTTTGGAGTTGAATAACACAGGTAGTGATGGTGGTGGTGACCTTTGACCTTTGGTTCTCCTCCTTCCCAAGCAAACTTCTTTTTCTTTCCAAGCAACCTTCCACTCTCTCTAAGAAGATGACTTTTCAATTTTGTGTAGAAGAGATGAAATGAACCTACATACACTAATCTCCAAATACTTATAATAAGACAAAACCCGAAATCACTATTCACCCCCTAGAAAAATGACTAAAATCCCCTTTTGGGTTGTCTATTCATTTCCAAATGACCTGAGACTCAAAATTAACATCTAAATAGACTTTTCTGACTATTTCAAACCTTCCGGACGCAACGGCGCAGTCGAACTAACTATAAGGTCGATAGAAAATAAATTTCCTTTTTAATTTAATAAATTAGTCCCGACACGTCCCATACCGCGTCTGACTAAAAATACAAATTACTGAAATTATATCACACCGTCATATCAATGACATCACATTCATATATTACCTAAATATCTTTAAGTAATATTCAGAATCATCCATTTTAATATCCTCAATTCGGATAAAACCCAAATGAATTAATTAATAATAAAAATCCAATTAATCCATTAATTTAAAATATAACCCATTTTAAAAGTCATAAAAATTACGGGGTATTACATACTTCCCCCCTTATAACAGAATTTCGTCCCGAAATGCAGGAATATAAGTCATACCGGTAAGGTCAACTCCGAGTATAAATCTCACATCGCAAGAAATCCAAGTAGTACGCCCATACAGTACATTAACGAAAATCCCCATCGATGTTACACTAAGTCTCACCATATAGTTCCAACTGAATCAAATTTAAATTATACCCAATCTTCCCTATACCGTCCTCGTGACAAAGTTTGGGAAAAATGATCCTCACTTATTAAACAAATAAATCCTGAAGTCACAACTACTTACTGTTTCACAATTTTGAAAACTACTACAATCCAATCATCCAGGGCACCCATACACCATATCGTACAACTTTCATTATAATAGCAAAGGTTATAAACTCATATCCTAAAGACCTATCTTATTTAGACTCTCAAAGGTTATTAGTTTCATGCGTGGGGTGTCTCGCAAGCGAAATCCAAACAAGGAACCACCCCGATACACTACTTCCTAAAGTAGTCGGTCATCGAAACTCCTAAGGTCCTTAGTCAATAGTATATAAAAAATTAGTTTATCGAAAAAAAATATCAGGTTTATCGATTTAAAAAAAAATATATATATATATATCAGGTTTATCGATTTAAAACAAAAATTAGGTTTTATCGATTTCAAATAGAGTCTACGCATCTACTCTCTTATAGAAGACAAGATGCAGGATAGTATAGTACATACGCTCTCGTATACCACAAGTCAATGCACGCTGATAGTCACATCACGCTCGGACATGCCCAAAGTAAATCATCCCATATAATATTAATCGCTACAAATATCAATGTACGCCTTATAATTCCTTAGATAGGAAACATACCCTCATTTGCGGGTGGTGGTTATTGAATCCCACTATTATAACTTTTCTCCGATGAGTCAAGAAAAATTTTACCCAAATTTTCCAGTTCTAGTTAACCACACTCCACTATTTGCTCAAGCCTTTGAATATATTGCCTTCGTTAGGTAACACACACAATTCCCGCATTTCAAGAACTTCTACTGATGCCTCTCCTCAATTTTCCATAATAGGGGTGACCTCGACTACGGTCATCATACTCGAACATACTTCATAACCTCCTAAGTACGATCTCCGCTATCTGTCTAATGGCCCTCATCTGCCATACTTCTTTTTTCGATCACTCCGGAACGTAAATAAGATTCACTGATATATACGGAATCTTACCAAAGAAATCAACAATCCTAAACATAGGGCTCTATATCAAAGAACGCTAAGCTGAAAACACAGTAAGCCGTACAGATCCTAAAGGACACTAGAACCTGATGCTCTGATACCACCTGTAACACCCCGCCTAATTAAATACAGGATGGCCAGTCCCATACCAAATTAAAACATAATATACAGTTGGCTCATTCTTAGCATCACTGTCGAAAACATTTACAACTCACCCAATACCCAATTAAGCTGGTGTTAAAAACTTTCCAAATTTTAATTTAACAAAATCCATTTCCAGTTTAAGAATAACACAACAAATTTTATTCTACAACACTGATAACCAAGTAGATAACACAAAAGAATTTAAATGCAATTGGAATAAACATTCCCAAATAATATAAATCCATTACAGAAATCCCAACAATATTAAATGTATTAAAAAGATACGAAATTATATCACACCGCCATATCAATGACATCACATTCATATATTACCTAAATATCTTTAAGTAATATTCAGAATCATCCATTTTTATATCCTCAATTCGGATAAAACCCAAATGAATTAATTAATAATAAAAATCTAATTAATCCATTAATTTAAAATATAACCCATTTTAAAAGTCATAAAAATTACGGGGTATTACAATACCTAAACTTGGTCAGCCCCCCTGGCCGAGGTCATCACGATTAAAGAAGACAAAGCAACTACATCTGACTCCACCAACCTCGTACTCATCCAGGTCGAGGTTACACTAGTCAAGGACGCAGGGTCGAGCATTTACAAGCACATGTGAGGTTCAGAATGCGTGGAAAAATCAGTTATAACCGAATCATTCCCCCCACGTGAGGGAATATTGAGGTCATCATTATCTACATAAGTCATCCTTACACTGGTTCGATCCTCATGCACATGCTCACTACATGCTTGGGGGGTACAATTCACCCCCCAAGTACTATATATAGAGGTCATCCTCTACCTTATAAAGGGATCCATAATTGCAACCCTAGCTAAAACTCTATTAGTCATATAGTAGAGACAAAAAACTTGAGAGATTGTATCTATGGCCATTAGTTCCTTCATCTAGTGATATTACTCACACACTCAGAGTGAACGTAGGCCAGATTGGTTGAACCACTTACATAAAAGTGTTCATCTTCCTCTCCTCACCTCCTTCTACTATATATATATATATATATATATATATATACACTCTTATGCTGCAATTGTTTCACTAGCTTTAACTTATCAACACCTCATCTGGTGGTGCTGTTTCCAGCATCATCATTTTGGCACCGTCTGTGGGAACGAGAAGATTCATCTCTTCCTTTTTGCAGCTTAACCTCACCGGATACTATAGTGGTGAACCAGGCCTCACCCTACGTGTGAAGCTGTGTCACCATTGAAAGAGGTCCTTTAAGGTACCAAGCTCTCTAATATTTTCATTACAAGCTATCTAGTATTACTATATGGCACCGGAGTTACCACCACCTCCTTCACCATCTGGTGTTGGAGGATCCAGTTCCAGCCAGGCGCCATCCCAGTCCGAGATGGCTAAGGTGGCAGCAGCTTTGAAGTCCTTGGCTGTAATCCAGCAAGTGATGCATGAGCAATTTGCCCAACTAAGACAAAATATAATGAGACCACCTGGGGTCTCACCGTAGATGATTACTCCGGGAGCTGTTCAACCTCATCCTAAAGCCAGCGGACCACCCCAGGCACCGCGAAAAGACCAACCTACTCCTCAATGGAATAGGGATGTTGTTGACCCTAAGCGTTTACATTTGGGGAGGCAAGGAAACCCTTGCCTTGAGGATAGGAACGATGACATTGAGGCAGAAGATGCTCCGGCAGACTGTTGCGAGCCATATAACGTCTCAAACAACACTATATGTCCTATACATCATAGACGAGGTCATTGTGAAATAAGGGATGGGGATGCATGACAAAGAGGGTCCGCTTTTGATCGCTTAAGTAGAGGGTCTGCCTTTAAAAGGCTCGACCCAGTTAATGATCTGAGGCAGAGATTATCCAGGTTAAGAAGTGTAGCTAGTTCACAAAAGGAAGGTGGTAAAGCGAGGTAAGTAAGGGTATCAATCCACATCAAGGGGGTAAAGAGAGGGAAAAACAATTGTAATTCACTTTTTATTTTTATCAAATGGCGCCGTTGCCATTCTTGGGAGCGTGAAGCACTCGGAGCGAATTTTAACTTGTAGTTCATTTTTTTTGCACTTTATTATTTTTTTGTACCATTTTTCTTTATTTTAGAAGGCTTGTATTAGGTTTATTTTATCATTGCTTGTATTGCGGTGAATAGAGAGACTTTTATTTTATTTTTCATTTTAAAAAATATTGTAATAATCGAAAAAAGCGTGATAGGGAAACCGGACAAGGTAGAGAGGGGCGTCCAAAGAAAGGATTTAGAAGCCTATCTACCTTGGGTCGGTAGGACTCCTGGGGTCGATTGAGATAGGCGTAATCTCCCCCCGGTCGACTCAAAATTTTTCAGCACCCCACGGCGTAAAAACCGTGGGAGGTACATTTCTAAACACTCGCATCTCTTTTGTTAGCGAGTCAATTATTGTGTGTGCTTTGTGTTCTCTTACTTGATTTTATTATTGCATTTATTTTCGAATGGTGTGATGAATTAATTAATTGAGACCTACACTCGTTCACTCACGAGAATGTATTTCATCACCCGATTCACTCGCTTATCATGGTGTTCTACCCTAGCCATCACTAAATTTAAAATCAATCAACTAGGTAGCCCAATAGGAGAAAATTTTGCAAAGGCGATCACTCAGATCAAATACGTGATTTTTTATCGCCCGCGGACTTAATTAAAATTTTACTACACTCTCACTAATTTTGAAGATAAAAATTGGCTATGTGCTAGTTAGGATTTCTCCTTGACTTGTGTGTGTGTCTAATTCATTTTTTGGTAGTCGATTTTAGTGAGTTCGTCAAAATTCAAAGAGTCCATATTTTTCCCCTCTTTTCTTCCAAAAAAATCCAAAAATATTTTCTTTCCTTTTGAAAAAATTGAAAAAAATCAAAAAAATTATTTTTCTCCTCATGGCCGAAGAACGTCCTTTACGGGACTACTTTGGTCATTTCCCATTGACACGCGACACGTGTGAGAGTGATCCCGAGCCGTCTCTTTATGATATTCTTAGTGGTTTCATCTCTCTCACGAGTACCATTGATATTCTTGACCCGTCCATGAACGCACCTCATATTCCATCACCCTCGGTGTCAAGTGTTGACGTGTCTCATCCTTTGTTGTGCATCCATTGTTATTATGCCGATCACTTATCCTATGAGTGCCCTTACATTCCATATCCATCAGAACCCATCATGGAACATGTGTATCCATATGAAACTGTTCCGGAACCCACCTCGGCGCATTGTCATGATATACCCAATTCTGAGTGGTGTGAGTACTCAAGTTATTCGTGGAGGCCTGATCAACCTTTCACGCAATATGATTCCCAACCCGATGTTGTGGATCCTCATACGTTCCCACAGTCGTCATGGCAACCTTGTACACCCATTCACAATCAGTTTCCTCACTACGCACCCCATGAATATCAACCATTTGTCCATCACGAAAGCGATCATTTCGTGTATGATGAACTTGGCCCCACTCCACCCACTTCATTTGAGTACTCTCCACATAGTCATGATCATAGCGAGTTGTGTCCACCTCAACACCACCACCACCCATCACTCCCCCACCATCATCCACATCCGCTCTCGAGGCACTCTTGCAATAATTTATCATCGAGCAAGAGCAAGACACTCAAATCCAAACTCAAGCTCTCCAAAGGCTTGAAAAAAGGTTAAATGAATTGGAGTGTGCGAGAGAGTCAGATATTCTCATGGATCCACCCATCGTTGCAACCGAGTGTGATGATGATGTGTCCTCTTATGACACGGATTTTGAGTGTGACCAACCATACCACCCCGAGAATCTCGAAGTTGAGACCATCCCATGGTCCGGGCCCCAAGTAGACAATTGTGTTGACTTACCTTTCGATAGTGAGCCTGATCGAATCGTGTCATATCCAAATGAATCCCCCTTTGAGGTTCAAATTCCCTTTCCCGTCGAATCCAAAAAAATGCTCTAGTCTACACCTATCGAGCTTCACCCTTTAGTTCCCGAGGAACTAATTTATCCTAGGTTATCTCCGGCTACGAGTGCTCACCATTTTCCCGAGATAGAATTTGTGATAGTTCCTAATTATTCGGATATGGATGATATCCCACCATGCTTGGTCCATCTTGAGCCCGATATTTCTAGTGATTCCTCTATCTCCGATCTTAATGCCTCGTCTTACCCACCCACCACATTCACCGATGCTACTCTTATGGAGAAGTTGACCACTCCATCTTTAGAAACCACACTCCCTTGTGAGTATTCCTTTACTCCTCCCAATGAGTGTGTGTCTCCCACTCTTGAGTTGGATCATCTTTCTCCACCATTTATCCCACCCGATCCACCCTTTACCCCACCCATTATTTCTTTCACCCCACCACCTAGTTTGGATCTAGATTTTACACATTTCATGTATCCATCTACATTTTTATATCCTCATCTAAAACCATCCTCCACCACCCATGAGAGTATTTGTGGTGCCACTCTCTACTTTTGTGACACCGAGCTTGTTCCGCTATACCTGCCACTCTCTTGTCGTGTTGATTTTTTCCCGAGACAGCTCCCTGGCGTGTCACGGCGCGACCATTATTATCCTCCATTATAGAACGGTCGTATGATTTCTATTAGGCCCAACCCATTCCACTTACCAAACCCTTTTTCCTTCCCATACAACTTGAGCACCATGCTTACAGGGCCTAGTCGCCCTCACCTTTAAGCTAACAAGGCCCATGGCCGATACCTCTTCACCCTTTCCACCCTCAAGTTTGCCCTTTTTACGACCCATCCTTGGTCCACCGATGCTTTGCATCCTGTGATACACTTTTCCATACAAGTGCATTGACCTATTTTAGCCTCTATCCAACAGGACTGACACTTCAGTCTTGTTTGGGGGTGATTATCATCACCCGATTTTTCTACCTCCCAACACTTTCCTCGTTCTTATCCTTAGGGTGAGATTCCATCGGTCTGGCTGAAGACATTAAACTTAGCGCTACCGGGAGGTATCCCGTTGTTTCTTGTACTGGTCTCATCCTGTTTGGGGGTGGTGTTTCACACCACCCAACGCTCTCCATGTTTATAGACTTGTACAAATTTTGTTATCTCACTTTTTATTCAGGTTTCATTTTGGTTTCATCTGTCCACTTCATTAGAGGTTGATTCTGGTAATCTCTTTCCTACCTTTTGCACTCAATTTTAAAAATCATTTCACTTAACATTGAGGACGATGTTCCTTTTTGTTTGGGGGTGGGGAATTTTATCAAAGTCGTACCTCTTTTGAAATTTTTTGATTTTTAAACCTGATTTTTAAAATTTTCTGCAGTTTCTTTCATCTCACTCATTGATGTGAATTTTCAATCATCCATCTTTTTAAGTCTAGAAATCAAGCTAAAGAATATTTTTTCTAAATAACTTATGTAATACATAACAAGGAATTTTGCACCATGAATTTCTAGACTCAACAAAAAATTGGGCACGTATCACGTCACTACGGTTTAGAGTTGAGGAGCACTACATTTTCCAAGAGAACCTTAAGGATCACTAGTAGAGACTTTAGGTTGTGAGATTCGTGCCTTTCACCCTTTTAGAGTGTTTTACGCAATCTCCGAGTCAAGTTGATTCAACTTCTTTTGGGTCCGCAGTAAATCGTTGTATGATCTCATTATTCTTCACTAAATTTTTGTCGTGATCACTGAGAACGACATCAATTTCGAGTTGTAAGAAACATGTGTCTTGAAATTTGTCCCGATCACTAGGTTTACACCCATTCACTTCCCCCATTACATCATCATTCTCTTCCATATTTCCATATATTTCCCACATCATCCACCTATCATCTCCATGTCATCTTTCATTTTCAAATAAAAGAGTGTTTTTCAAATGTAAAATGTTTTATGTGTTGAAAAAAAAAAGAGAGAAAAATAGAAAAAATAGAAAAAAAAGAAGAAAAAGAAAAGAAAAATAAAAAAAAAAAGAGAAAAGAAAAGAGAGAGTAGTTAGTAGTTAGTTGTGAAATAAAGACATTTGTGCCTAAAGTGCTATACACTCTCTCACATCGCATATCCATCCATTTCGCATCCATCTTTTATGCATCACACATCCATCACTCATTATTCATCCATACATCACCCATCATATCCCACCTACCTCATACCATCCCATCATTCCCATCTCATTTTCCCCTCACCCATTATCATCCATATTTTCCCCTAGGTGTTCAGACAAATGAAAGTCAATGTGGTGAATAACTCGACGTTCTCACTATAATGATTAGCATTCTTTCATGAGATCATTTTCTTTCAAAATTGTACGTTCTTTCTTATATGTGTGTGAGACGTTTGAACTTGCTTACCTTTACTCATCTCCTCACACACAAGAGCGATACACTTACCCAAATCTCGAGAGCTCATTTGAGAGAGATGTATCCGTGAGATTTGAAGTTGAAGCGTTGATTCCGATAAGGCAATCTTGGAATTACTCTTGTGATACTCGACCCGTTTCGACTATTTCACACTACACACATTGAGTTCTAGGAAGGATGTGCCTTGCATATTTACTTAGCTAAACTTTTTATGCTTCTAGCTTGTATTTCTCAAAACATTTTCTCTTGTGATGGATTGTGCGATCATTCTACGTCTAATAAGAGATTGACTTCCTTTCAATAAATCTTTGCAAATAAGAATTTTGTGGGTATATTCCCTTCAAACCCTCATGAGACACAACTCGTCCTGTAGGGCAACCTATAGATTTAAAGGCTTATTACACATGCTAAGTGCAATCGCAAGTCCCCGCGAAAGTGGTACACTTTTGGTTACTTATCTTTCTCTTTCTCTCTATCTTATTGCTCGAGGACTAGCAATGCTCTGTTTGGGGGTGGTGTGATAAGCACCAAAAACTGTATATTTTATACCCCAAATAGACGTACTTTAGATGCTAATTCTCGACAATAATGGTCTTATGTGATTAAATGTTTATCTTGTAGGTCAAATGTTCGTTTGCGGTGTCAAAAGCTATATATCAAGGCAAATGCGCGTTGAATGGATATAATTCCCCATTCCCGTAACCTTACCCCAGCCTATACCTACCCCGAACCCCGTGTGTGTTTAGTTTGTCCCTTTTTAATATTTTTTAGATTTTTAGTTTGAATCATTTTATTTTTAGGTTTCATTTTAGATTTATTTATTATTTTCTATTTTTCTATTTTATTTTTATTAGTATAATTTTATTTTACTTTGATTTTGATTAGTTTTTATTTTATTAGGATTAGAATATTTAGGATTTCATTTATTTATTAGTTTTATTAAATTTTACTTTTTTTTAGGATTTTAGTTTTTAGTTTTTAGTTTAATAGATTTTTATTTTTATTTCTTTTTAGTTTCAATTTTTATTTGAGTCTTTATTTTATTTTTGAATAGAATTTTATTTTTTAGGTTTTTATTTTATTTTACTAATTTTTATTTTAGTTAGTTAGTGTTATTTTAAGGGTCACAAATTAAACACACATTTCCTTAAATAGCCACACCCATAAACCCACTCACACCTCACTATCATACACCTAACCTACACCCAAACACTACACATTTCCTACACCTCACCCACCTTCCTATCCTACACACTCACCACATACAAACATTCCCCAACTCATCTTCTTCCCCAACAACTCACTCTCTCTCCTCACCTCCATAACCCCCAAACCCATTAACCTATCTACATCAACCACCACTACCCGATGCGACCCCAGCAAAATCGCCACACTTATCTCTCCATAACCCGAAAACCACCTCAAACCTCTTAACCCGACATCCAAATACCCAACTTTGACCAACCATTTAGCCCAAAACCGATGGCAACCCTCCACTCGGTTACACCCATTTTCGGCCGCTGCCTTTGACCGACGACCCCCCTGCCAACCTTCTAACCCACGTTCACCTCCGGTGGTAACCCCAACCCGATCGACCAAACCCGTCCAGTGGCAAAACCATAGCCGACAACCTTGACCCGTGCTCAAACCCGCGATCCATTTCGCCTGAACAAAACCTCGACCTACCAGACCCGACTCCGGTGAAGCCCAAACCCAATCCGGCCGACCCTTAACCTGATGTCTCCAACCCGAAATCCAATCCACCTCCATACCCATTTTCACCCAAGTCCAAGATCCATTTACCATGTCTACCCATTTCATTTCTCAAATCCCTTCTTACGATTTCTCCACATTTGCCAAAGCCAAATAAAATGCCTATGTGTCTTACTCATATCCCTTTTAACCCATTTTCCTTAAATGCCCCCAACACCTCACAACACACATGCACTTGTGTGTCACCTAAAATACACTCCTACACTTCTCCCACATGCACACCCTCACCATTAACCTTCCCAATTTACCCCCATGCTCCATGCCTACAATTTAAGGAAGAAGAAGGCCATTTTGAAAGGAGACTTTTATTATATCAATTTTAGAGAAAGAAACACCATTTTTTAGTTTAGTTTTTTTTTTAAGGTTAGAATTTATTTTATTTTACTTTTTTTATATTAGTGAGAAAAATAAATTAGTGAGAATCCATTTTTGAGTGTAATTGTTGATGTAATTTTGGGTTGATCACACAAATTGGAGGGATGTAAATTGCAAATTCAAGGATTGAAGTCCAATTTCACTCAAAGAGATTTGGTTTGATTGTTCTTCTCTTCTCCTTTATTTTATATGCCTTTGATTATTAATTTGTCAAATTCCATACCATGTTAGGCTAAATCCCCTTTCAAGGGGTGGGGGGAACCCTTATTTGATGTTATTTTAATTTAATTAGTTTGATTACTTGAAAGTTCTCTTTGAATGTTAATTTTGATCCCTCACCTTTAAATTTATGCCTCGAGAGAGGGTAAATGATTTTCGAGAGAAAATCAAAATTCTAGTTATAATACCCTTTTAGGTTCGAACTACAGATAGAGGTTTCTTAAGTGTGGTATTATTCCTTGAATTTCAACTCTACATTTATTTTCTATGATTTACATAAATTTTAATCGATCGATCCTAGCGGGTGATTAATTAAAGGGGGTTTTGGGAAAAGGTCCTCCTAATTCTCAAAGTGTATAAAAATAGGACACTCCACATAATTTTATAAATTTAGTCCCTGTACTAAAAATATGACTAAAACACAATGAAAATGGTGCCGCTGGCGAGGACCAAAAAAATGAACTCCTAACTCTAAGGGGACCACACAAATAAATGCTATTGTACCACAAGGACTTGATTTATAAACTTGAAAAGCACTGTCCTAAAAATTCAAATATAGGAAGGAACATGACCTTTACCTTAATTCTCTATTAATTAAAAGGAGTGTAGATCTAGCTTTCTAGAGTTGTGGGGTGTTAAACTTAATTTTCTAAAAGGTTACTATTAAAATTACATTTGCAACGAGAGTTGATTTGTAAGTTTGATAGTAATTTGGGAGAATTCAATTAATTAATTAGAATAGCTAAAATTTGTGGTGTAATCCCACTCATTGATTGTTCTCAAATTTACTTACCTCATTTATCTCTTATTTTAGTGTTAGACTTTATTTTTCATTTTAGTCACTTTTTAGTTTGTAATTTGATCTTTCATTTTAGTTTAGTGTTATTTTACCTCACCTCACCTAATTGTTTTAATATTTGAAAAAGATAAAAAAAATAGAAAAAATAAAAGCCCAAAAAGAAAATAAAAAGTGAACTACAATTGAGTTTGTCTTTAGCTTACCCCCTTAATGCGGATTGATACCCTTGCTTACCTCTACACTTGAGTTTGTTATATTTTGTAGGTAATTTGAAGGTTTTGATTAACTTGACTTTCAACAACGACACATAAAAATCTAGTTATCAGTGAATATCGACCTCATCATGGCCGATCCCAACATGGCCGAGACTGTGGCCTGTAGGTCAACAACCGACGTTGTGCAGTAGTTGGGGAACCCTCGGTCCACCCCTTAGAGGTGGCTGGGGACAACCTCGGCCAGGACAGTGTTGATAAACCATGGAATGACTCCATTCAACTGATGGAAGAGAAGATAGGGAACCTCATAAAAAGTCGAGACCCACTACAAAGGGAATTCTCATAGGGTTCCCCATTTGTGGCAAGGATTGTTAACTTTCCAACCCCTGCCAAATTTAAACCACTGATGGTGTTTCCCAAGTACGATGGTAGTACCATCCCAGTGCATCACATTGAGATGTATCAGTCTGCAACAGATATTTATTCAATCCCTGATGAGATGAGGTGCCGAGCTTTCTCAAGCACTTTAACGGGAGCTGCACATATTTGGTTCACTTCTCTTCCTAAAAACTCCATTGAGAACTCTAAGGGTTTGGTTGAGCGTTTTATGCACAATTTCTATTTTGGGGTAAGACCTAAGAATAAGACAACTCATCTGCTCAATGTAAAACAAGGCAAGAATGAAAGCCTCAGAGACTACATCGCAAGGTTCAACAAGAAAAAGTTGGAGGTTGAAGATTATGAAGAGACCATAGCCATGACAACCCTTATAGGAAGACTTCAGAAGGGAAAGCTACTCTGGAAGCTTATTGAAGACCCTCCTAAGTCTATAGCCGAGCTGTTAGCAACAGTTGGAAAGGTCATGAACATAGAAGAAGCAATGGATGCAAAGTATGAGGATGAAAATGGAAGTAGTAGTGGAAAATTTCAAAGGAAGAAGGATGGAAAGAAGAGGGATGCACACGACAAGTTTGCACACTACACTCCTCTAACTGTGAGCTGCGAACACATCCTCAAAGAAATAAAGAATGACAAGTCACTGAGATAGCCAGAGAAACTTAAGGCTCCTCCACATAAGGGGAACAAGAACCTATGGTGTGAGTTGCACCAAGATCACGACCATCTAACTGACAAGTGTTTCGCCCTGAAAGATGAGATCGAGAAGATGTTGAAGTCTGGAAAGCTTAGAAAGTATGTGGATGGCAGAGCTTCTAAGGGAGGAAGAGACGACCCCAAAAAGAAAAGAAATGATAAATGACGGGAAGATGTCCCTTCCAGAAGAGCTGATTAACTCAGATGATGATGACGATGACCCTAACCTCCCACCAAAAGATGATAATGCTCCAGTAAATAGGGTTGGTATGATCTCTTTCAGTGTGAACACTATCTGTGGATGACTAGCAGGAGGTGACTCAGAGGTAGCAGATCGCAAGGCTCATGTGGCAGAGGCTAAGGCAGTGACTAAAGCTGAGGTTATAAACTTGGCATCTACGGAGGTTAAGTGCAAAATGAGAAAGAAGGTAGATATGGACACCCTCATAGTTGGCTTCTCACGACTTGATTTCAAAGGTATCTTAGATCTTCACGATGACCCTCTGGTAATCACCACAAGGGTGCATGGGTTTGAAGTTCAGAGGATCCTCGTTGATGGGGGAAGTTCAACATATGTTATGTTTTGGCCCTGTTTTAAGAGCCTAGGTCTTAGCAAAGCTAGGCTTGTCCCTTATAATCATCCCTTGATAGGCTTCAGCGGTGAAAAGGTTCATCCTTTGGGTATGTATGAGATGGATGTTAGAATGGGAGACGAGTGGCCTAAGAGGTTGACCAAAAAAATTAATTTTTTTGTGATGGATGAAAACGTCTTCTCAGCTTACAACCTCATCATAGGATGAGTAGCCCTCAAGGAATTTGAGGTTGTGCTTTCAACGGTTCACCAAATGCTAAAATTCTTAACTCCCTATGGAGTAGGGGAAGTGCAAGGTGACCAAACATTAACACGAGAATGCTATTTTAAATCTGCAGAAGAGAGAGAGGCTCATAAGAGGGCAACAACCACGTACAACATCGATACACTTGATCCTAGAGATGAAACAAAGCTCAAGAAGGGAGAGGCCGCGAAAGAGGTATAATCCATCGTCCTTAATGAGCACGAGCCAGAAAAAACCATCCAAATCGGCAAAGCCCTAAGACTTGAGATCAAGGAAGAACTGGTTAAGCTCTTAAGGAAGAGACAAAGTGTCTTTGCGTGGAGCCATGCAGACATGCAAGGTATTGACTCTGAGATTATGTGCCATAAACTCAATATTACAGAAGATGCTAAGCCCATCAAGCAGAGAAGAAGAGTATACTCATGAGAGAAGTATGATGTCATCAGAGAAGATTTTAGAAAGCTTGAAGAGGTCAAGTTCATCAGAGAGGTCATATACCCTGAGTGGTTATCCAATGCTGTTATTGTGCCAAAAGCAAATGGGAAATGGAGGATGTGCGTAGACTTCACTGATTTGAACAAGTTTTGTCCAAAAGACAGTTCCCCCTGCCTTGTATTGATCAGATGGTGGATGCCATAGCAGGACATGAGCTCATGAACTTCGTGGATGCATATTCAGGGTATAATCAGATCTTCATGAATTCAGAAGACTTAGAGAAGGAATACAAGGGGACCTATTAATACAAGGTCATACACTTTGGACTGAAGAATGCAGGGGCTACTTACCAACGTCTTGTAAATAAGATGTTCGAGGATCAGATAGGCAAGTCCATGGGAGTGTTTGTGGAAAACATGGTGACGAAGAATCTGAAGTCCGACACTCATGTGGTCGGCCTTGAAAGAACTTTTGACACCATGGATAAGTATAAAATGAAGCTCAACCCGACCAAATGTGTCTTCGGAGTAGGAGTAGGAAAGTTTTTGGGATTTATTGTCAACCAAAGGGGAATAGAGGCTAACCCTGAGAAGATAAAGGCTCTGCTGGAAATGAAAACATCCAGAACTATCAAAGATGTTCAGAGGTTAATCGGAAGAATTGTAGCACTTGACAGGTTTGTCTCAAGAGCCACAGACAAGTGTCTTCCTATTTTCAAAGTGCTTAGAAAGGCCTTCGAATGGGATGAGGAATGTAACAAAGATTTTAAGGAGCTCAAGTCTTACCTCTAATCCCCTCTACTCTTATCTCGGCCCATTCTAGGGGAGAAGTTATATGTATATCTAGCTGTTGATACGAAAATTAGTCAGCTGACGTAGACCAATTATATGAAGACATGTGTCATCTTACATGGCAAATGCCTATACTCACCGTATAACTCGCAGCACCGAGCTACTCATCACCCCGAGCTACTTAACGTGCTGAGTTACTCAACGTGCAGAGCATCTGGTCAGGAAGATCAAGAAATAATTACACATTCAATGAACATCAGATTTAATGAACATTCTTATTGCACAGATGTATATGCCTATTAAATAATGGTATATTGTCTATTCATACAGATAGCCCCAAGGATGTAAATACATTGTAACACCCTCCATAACAGGATAATTAATCTCTTGTAATCATAATTGAGATCAAGGCAAACTACCTAGCAATACAAGCCGGTGGACGTAAGTCAATTTCATCAAGGCTGAATCACTTTAAAAATCCATTTGTCCTATTTATTATTTCATATTTATCTATGATTAATTAATTAGATCAAGTCTAGTTTTTTACATCAACAGATTGGCGCCGTCTGTGGGAAACGACTATACGTAGCATTTTTCACTAAAACATTCATCAAACATGGCTGAGCTCCTAGAATCTAGCAATAGGAACAATGACGAAATCCCTCCTAATCCGTCTGTTCCTCCAACTATCAATGAACTTACTGGAATAGTGGCCAGCTTAGCTAGGGGACAAACATATATGTAGGATACCATGCGATAACTAATTCAAACTGTTCAAAATGCAACGCCTGCCCAGTCAGGCCAGTGAAGCGTTCAGAGAAACACTCACTTGCCGTCTTCATGAACCGGGTGTACTCTATTCCTAAACGTCTCTCAGTCTAGATGCGGGGAATCACACCATACTGATATATCCAATGATCCCTCATATCAGCCAGGTCGGATATCTCCCATAAGGGTTTTAAACTCTCAAGCTAATGTTACTCTAACTCCGGAACGACTAATGGCTCTGGAGAGATTAAGTAGAGTCTCCCCCTTTGACCATTTGGGCCCTAGGAGGAATAGAAATCCCCCTAGGATTGAGTCAAGAAATTCTCAACGACCAAATAATCTGAGGGAAGGTTCTGCCCAATCACGCCCCATCGCTTGAATAGAGAGATCCCAAGAGGAGCATTCTGTGCGATCGATTTCTCGAGCAGATAGATCAGAGGCTGGGAATGACCCTTGGAAAGGCTCCATCCAAAGGTTGGAGGATAGGTTAGGGGAAATGGCTAAGGACAGGAACCCTCTCCAAAGAACTTTTGTCAAAGGATCACCGTTCGTACAGATATTTGTGGATTTTCCCACACCATCAAAGTTTAAAGCTCCTGTAGTCACGCCGAAGTATGACGAAAAAACTAATCTAGTCCTCCACATAGAGCAGTACTAAGCTGCTGCTGATATCTATGCAGTTCCCGATGAGATGAGATGCAGGGCATTCTCCGGAACCATTACTGGATCTACTCAAATACGATACAATAATCTTCCTCGGGGGCAGATTGCAACCTTCCATCAACTGGTAGAGCTCTTCATAGGAAACTTTTGTTTTGGCGCAAAACCAATCAAGAGAGTAGCACATTTGTTGAGTGTGAGGCAGAAAGTAGGAGAGAGAACTAGAGATTACATCACTCATTTTAATAACGAGAAACTTGAGGTCATTAACTACGAAGAGAAGACAACAATCACAACTCTGATGAGTTGTCTTTTTCCAAACAAGTTGTATTATACTTTGGCGAAAGATCCCCCTAAATCTATGGTGGAATTAATGGCTAAAGCATCCAAAATTATGAACGTCGAAGAAGCTATGGATGCAAAGAAGAATGGTGAGAGTAAAGCAGAGACCAAAGTTGAGGGCAGGTCGGAAAAGAAAGATCCAAAGCATAATAGGAGCAATAAGAAATCGAAAGGAAAAGAGACGATAGAACACTTGAGAAATTATGGGAATTATACTCCCTTAAAGGTGGATATAAACCATATTCTGGAGGATATAAAGAACAACGAGAAACTGAATTGGTCGGGGAAATTGAGGGCAGCCCCTGAAAAGAGGGATAAGTCCAAGCATTTTGAGTTCCATAAAGACCACGTCCACACGACCAAGCGGTGCATAGACCTCTAAAATGAAATCAAGGCACTCATTTGACAAGGAAAATTAAGCAGGATTTTTGATCCCAGAATGATGGGAAGACCAACGACAGAGCAAGGCAAAGGTCTAAATCTCCTCGGTGAACAAGAGATGATAAGAAGAGGGACTATAAAGATGATCCGGAGGATGAACCGGACCTCCTCAAAAAGCCAAGGCAACCAAAACGTGAGGTATTTTCAATCCATTTTGGCTCATTCGAATGAAATGTTATTACAGGTGGAGATGCAGGAGGTGGGGATCATACTGCTGAAAGGAAAGCTTAACTCAACGAGGCCCAATCCTGTTCCTATATACAACGAATAAATTTGGCGAAAGAGGATCGCCCGAGGAAGGTGAACAAGGATAAACTGGTCATCGGTTTTTCCAAGAATGATCTGGAAGGCATCCCGTATCCTCATAACGACCCATTGGTGATCAAGATGAGGCTGAAAGATGTGGTGATATCAAGAGTGTTGGTAGACAATGGTAGCTCTGCATACATCATGTTTTACCCGTGCTTTGATAGTTTAAATCCGAAGCTAGCCCAATTGGAGCCATATCATAGGCCCCTCCTCGGGTTCACTGGCGAGAAATTATTTCCACTTGGGACGATCAAGTTGGATATGCTTATTAGTACCTGGCCTGCTTGCAAAATAGAAAAAGTATGCTTTTTTGTAATGGATAAAAACGTCCAATCAGCCTACAACATAATCACGGGGAGGGTAAGTCTGAAAAAGTTCAAAGCACTGCCATCAACTGTACACTAATGTCTGGAGTTTCCAACCAATTTTGGAGTTGGAATTGTGAAGGGCGACCAAAAAGTGGCTCGGGAATGCTATTATTCATCTGCCGAATAGAAGCAGATGGAGGAAGCCAGGAAGAAGACCACCACCTACCAGGTAGATGAGTCTGAAGATGCAGAAATTGAGATATTGGACCCAACAGATGAGTCAGAGCTCGTGAAGGGTCAGGTCATGGAAGCCACGGAGAACATTATTCTGGACGATGAGCGACCAGAACGAATATGTCAAGTTTGCGCTTCACTGGATTCGTCAATAAAGCAGGAGTTAGTGGCATTTTTAAGGCACCGAAAATAAGCTTTCGCATGGAGTTATGAAGATATGCCGGGGATAGACCCAACTTTCTTGTGCCACGAACTCAATGTTAATAGGGAGGCCAAGCCGGTGAAATAACGAAGAAGGGTATTTAGTCCAGAGAAGAACCAAGCCATTCAGGAGGAGGTTGAGAAGCTCCAAAAAGACTCTTTTATTGAGGATGTCAAATATCCTGACTGGTTAGCCAATGTGATCATGGTAAAAAAGAAGAATAATAAATGGAGGATGTGCGTAGATTTCACCGATCTCAATAAATCTTGCCCAAAAGATTATTTCCCTCTGCCTCGAATAGACCAGATGGTAGATGCGACCTCGGTGCATGAGTTACTAAGCTTTATGGACACTTATTTCGATTACAACCAGATTAAGATGAAACCAGGAGACCGAGAGAGTACTTCTTTTATTACCCCAAGGGGTACATATTGCTACAATGTCATGCCATTTGATCTAAAAAATGCAGGTGCAACGTACCAACGATTGATAAATAAGGTGTTTGCAGAATAAATCGTCAATAACATGGAGGTTTATGTCTATGATATGCTAACGAAGAGCAAGAAAGCTGCAGACCACATAGCTGATCTGAGCCAAACTTTTGATCAACTGGAGAAATATCAGATGAAGCTAAACCCGACTAAGTGTGTTTTTGGCGTACAAGAAGGCATGTTTCTCAAGTATATAATGAATCAGCGAGGCATTGAAGCAAATCCTGATAAGATCAAGGCTTTGTTAGAACTGAAATCTCCAATTACTAAGAAGGAAGTGCAAAGCCTTACGGGGCGTGTTGCAACTCTAAACAGGTTCGTCTCCAGAGCGACGGATAAATGCCTCCCATTCTTCAAGGTTCTTAGAAAGACTTTTGAGTGGAATGAAGAGTTCGAACATGAATCTCTAGCTTTGAAGAAATACTTGTGGATGCCACCTCTGCTTTCCAGGACGGTGGTAGGGGAAAAATTGTACCTGTACTTAGTTGCTTCTGAAAGTGCAGTTAGCTCAACTCTAATTAGAGAAAAAGGTGGAGTACAAAGACCCGTGTATTATACGAGTAAGGCATTTTAAGGAGCAAAAATCCGGTACCTAAAGTTGGAGAAATTGGCGTTGGCGTTGATTGAGGCAAGTAGAAGGATGAAACCATATTTCCAAGCTCACGCGATAGTGGTGTACACTGACATGCCACTTAGACAGGCTTTGCACAAGCCAGAAAAATCTGGAAGACTGATGTATTGGGCGATTGAGCTGGGAGAGTATGATATTGTTTATGAGCCAAGGTCCTCACTCAAAGGGCAGGCGGTAGCAAATTTCATTGTGGAGTTCACCTACCTAGATGCTTTCGATCAATAATGGTCTCATGTAGAATAACCTGTGGATGTTAGGGGATCATCAGAGACTACCCTCGAGCAATAAAAATCATCAGATAACAGCCCAGTGTTAGGAGATGATAAAAGGAAGTATCAAATATTCCATCAGGGAACTTTGTCAGACCAAGAGTTTGATAATAACATCCCCATATCGAATTTGTATATTGATGGCTCTTCCTGTGCCACAAGTAGCGGAGCCGGTATAATTCTGCACAGACCAAATGGATTGGATATAGAATATGCATTGCATTTCCAGTTCAAAGATTCCAACAATGAAGCCGAATATGAAGCCAAAACACTGAATGCAGAGCAAGTTATTGTGTTTAGTGATTCAGAGTTAATTGTAAATCAGATTATTGGGTTGTATGTAGTGAAGGGAGACTTGATGTCAATGTATCATTCCAAAGATATAAATATTGTGTACACTCTCGCTGCGATCCAATTGATCAGAATACCGAGATTAGAAAATGCGAGGGCTAACGCACTGGCTCAGTTGGCCTCAACTACTCGCACCGAGCTACGAAGAATGATTCTTATTGAGATTCTGGCGGACCGGAGCATAGATGAAGATTTAATGTTAAGATTCATCACCCTGGATATGGGACCATCCTGGATGATAAGAGTATATATTGAAAAAGGAGTTTTACCAACTGACCAACTTGGATCCAAGAGGCTGAAGTTTAAAGCTGCTCGGTATGTTCTGAATAATGGTATTTTGTATAGAAGGGGTGTCATAGAAGGTCTACAGAGATGTGTGCATCCTTTAGAAGTTGAAGATTTAATAGAAAAAATTCATGAAGGCTCTTACGGAGCTCACGTAGCAAGTCAGACTCTCCTACAGAGGATAACGACATAGGGATACTATTAACCAATAATGAGAGCTGACTGTACAGCTTATGCGAAGAAATGTGATAAGTGCCAACGTTTCTCTTCAATTCTCAGAACTCCCTAGGCATTATTAACACCCATCACATCCCCTTGGCCATTTTCCATGTGGGGTATAGACTTGGTCGGGCCTTTGTCGACCACCAAAGGGAGATTCAAATACTTAGTAGTCGCTGTTGATTATTTCACTAAGTGGGTTGAGGCTGACCCTCTCATTGACATGTCGTATAAAAGGGTTTACCAGTTTATTTGGAAGAATATTATCTCCAGATATGGTCTGCCACATGCTTTCATTACTGACTATGGTACCCAATTTGATAATGAGGAGTTCGCTGCATATTGTCATCAATCCAATGTCCAAAAAATCCATTCTGCACTAGGCCATCCCCAAAGTAATGGACAAACTGAAGTGACAAATAGAACTCTGCTGAACGGGTTGAAGAAACTGCTAGATGGTGCAAAAGGAAACTGGATTAACGAGCTACATTCTGTGTTATGGACTTATCGCACAACATCCCGAACAATAACTGGGGAATCTCCCTACATGCTAGCCTTTGGAAGTGAAGCAGTCATACCATCCGAATTGGGTTACCCACACACAGGGTACTTCATTTTAACTCTCTTGTAAGCGATTTGATGAGACGTTTAGACTTGGATATGCTCGAATAAGTAAGAGAAAATACGGTAATCATGAACGTAGCTTACCATCAACGAACTGCCATGTTCTACAACAAAAGAGTCAAGAAATGTGATCTTAAAGAGGGAGATTATGTGCTCAAGAAGGTGATTCAGAAGCATAATAAGCTAGAGGCCAACTGGCATGGGCACTACCGAGTAAATTTTCTATTCTATAGGCCTTTTTCCCTCAGATTTTGGTACAGGTTCCATTCCAGCTGAAGGGTCATCTAAGGCATAAGGAGAATTGATGAAATTCATATCTCGTAGCATCCTCGTGTTACTTGAAATTGGCCGCTCAAGCAGATGAGGAGGTCGGGATATCTCATAATCTTCATAAAGATTATAATCACCAAGGTACTTGGAGATCAAACATTGAGGTATGGCACGAGCTGGAATCCACCTGACATCCAACTTAAAAGGAGGATTAGACAGATCAAGTACCCCAGTCTCATACCAATCCCATAAGGAATTTCCTTTTTTAAGCTTCATCACAGTCAAGGCATTCAGCCACTCCTGTTTGTACCCCTCATTATTTGACTTCTTCAACCTAGCGTCAAGGTGGCATAAGGCTTAATTATATCCCTCAATCCATAATTCTCATGTCTGTTTATGGAATTGATATGTAAATCTCTCAACATTTTGATGGAGCTTCTTCACAAAATTCTCTTTACTCTCCAAGGCAGAACTCTGCTTGGAAAGTTTCTCGGTAAGACTTTGGATTTTTCTGGACATCTCACCCAAGGCTTGATTTTTTACCGTCTGTTGAACGACTTGATTTTCTAAAGCCAGTTGGGTCCTCGTCTCTTTAATATTAATTCGACTAGCTCTTGCTCGACCACGGGCAGAAGGCGTTGCTCTGCTATGAGTGGACGATGTAGGTCCGGCTCTTTTCAAAGTTTCCAATTCTTCTCTCAAGGTAGCATTTTCAGTTTTCAAAAATGAAAATCCCTCATCATTGATTGGGATCAGAGCTCCAGAGGAAGAGGAAGACTTTAGTTGTTTCAATTCTTCTCTCAAAATAATATTTTCCTCTTCAAGTATCTTGGCAATGTTCCTATGTTCTTCGACTTCAAGTTTCAACACACTTTCTCTCCTTTTATGGGCTGAGAGGAATTTGTCATAGATCAGCACTCAACTGTTCGTATTTTTTTCTCATAACCTTCATGCAGGAGAGCTATGGTTTCTTTATGCTGAATTTGAAGTTCTTTGATTACTCCTTGACGATCCTCCATCATTTCATAGTACGCCACGTTGTTCACCATAGCTCAATTAAGAAGACATTTTAAGTATTGATAAGCATCAATTACTCGTTCTGAGGAATCAAATCCGAGAATATCAATTATTTATGCTTCAGTAAAGTCTGCATGACTAGATTTGAAGTAATCATTACATTTCTTCATTAACTCTGTATCATGATCTCACAAGAGTTCCATCCTAGCAATAAACTAGCAAGGAAAAATAAAGATGAATCAACAACAGTATAATTATGATGAGCAGGTAAGAGAGAAAATTCAGAATAAATCACAAAGTCTTTTTTATTGATCAATGGGAGAAGCAAGTACAACCAAAGTTACAATAAAAAGGGAAAAACATAACAATATAATTAAAGAGCCAAACAACTTTACACCTTCTCCTTATTACCTACAACATCATCTGCCGACTTGAACGAAGGAGTTGGTTGCTCTGAGGGCAGTTGGCATTGCTTGGTAGAAGTTGGTTCCTGATGAACTTGCTTAGAAGGTTGAGGAATTGTAACAATAGGTACTTGTTCTACTATCACCATAGAAGACTCATCCGATGAAGCTTCATCCTCTTCTTCTTCATCAATAGTAGGAGGAGGGCCATGGGTGTGTTTCTGAAACAATTTAGAATCATTTGCAACACTCAAATCTTTCAATGCTGCGATCCATCCATCTCTGAAGTACTTTAAACTTGCATACTTCATCTGTCAAGTAATAGCAGTTAAGGCTTTGTTCGATCCTTTATCCCAGCCAGAGCTAAATGACTTCCTCACAGCAACCTTTCTCTTCACCTTCTCAGAAGAAGCATATCCCTTGGCAAGCTTCACCTTCTCTTCTAGATCTTTCTTATGCCATTCATCCTCTTCAAGCTTGCCATCATCTTCTTCCTTGATGGAAATGGCGACCGTCAATTTTTCCTCCAACTCCTTGGAGGCATTTACAGCTTGGTCTCGAGCTGTATTAACTTGTTGACGAGTTATCTCTGCAGATTGAAGTTTTTTCTCCCAAGTATCCTTATCTTCCTCGTACTTCTGTCGAGAGTTATTTAAATATTGTGTTAACCCAGTAAAAGCTTCTTCCACCCCATTGGATGAAGTTGAAGCCTTGATAGCCTCATCTTTCTCCAGGATACTATTAAAACATGTCATAAACTGAAAAAGAAAAGAAGCTCAGATTAGAATATGAATACGATATATGGAGGTAAAGTAATAAGAATGATGATACTTACTGACGTGATATGGTGGGCTTCCAAGTCAATGACCTTTTCCCGAGAAAGGGAACCCTCAGCAGCTCGATATTAGGGAATGGTCCGAGACTTGATCAAACCTTTGGCCGAACTCGGAGCAATGAGAGATGGAGTGTCATCTCTCAAAGAAGGATCCTCAACATCATAAGGATGAGCAGTAGTTTCTATAGGTCTTTGTGCAAGACCTATACTCAATCTCCTTAAAGGAGCACCTTCAATCAGAGGTGCTGACTCTTCTTGTGTAATAACAACACCTTCAATCAAAGGTGCTGCCTCTATTGGGACAACAGGTGGCTTCTTGTCAACCTCCTTGATAGTTGGAATTGTTCCATTAGATGGAGCCATATTTATTTCTTTGTCCCTTCAGCTGGGACATCCCCTTTACTCTTTTTTGTCCCATCAGTTCCAGGAGCATCTTTGGCAAAGAATTTAGGCATCCTACTCTTCCTCGTCATCAAATTAACAATAGAAGTACCCAAATCAGAAGAATATTATTCTACGCTGGCTCGAGATGATGGAATTTGATCAAGATAAATTATCACAGGAGGGGCAAGAGGACGAGCAATAAAAGAGGAAATAGTGTTTTTGTATCTCAGCAAATAAGAAGCATCTCTAACGTGCTCCCCATCAACTGATTCATGCAAACCCCAGATGAGTTTCAAATCTTTTATATTAATGTTACTCTCTTTTGGGGGCTTTCTTTTGTTATCAACTGCAAAAAGTAAAATAAATATCAGTGACGCATTTCATCGAACATAAATAGAACTAAATCGAAAAATTAAAAACAACCTATCCCCTTGCCATAAAGTGGACATCTAGGACCTCGGTAAACATTATTTTCTTTTAATGGGGGGTGTTGCCAATTTTTCATCACAACTCCATGATCAAAATAGTCCCTATTGGCATCGGGAAGATTAACAACTAAAGCTCTATTGGAAAACCTAATTTTTAAATAAAATATGGTATCACTGGTAACCCATTTATAACAAAACATAATCGCAGGGATCCCTAAATGAGTTCCATGAATTTGGTTTAACTTATGTACGCCATTAACTACTCTCCATGTATTTGGAGCTACTCTTGAAGGAACAATATCGAAATATTGACAAAACTCCAAACACAAGGGATTAGGCGGAAAAGAAAAGCCACATTTTGCTACAAAAAGGGAGGGAAACCAGTGTCCCTCAGCTAAAGAAAATAAATCAGAAGGGAAAGGAGGATCCTATAGAATAACCCAAGAGGGAATTGCAAAGTCATCCCGGAACTTATCTAATGACTCAAGAAGATAAACCACGGTGGCTAAAGGAAAGAAAGAAGACAGAAGAAGTTCTTACAGAGGGATTGAGAAATCTGCTGAGGCGGATAACAGAGAGAGACAATACAAGGATAGAATGAGAAGACAAAGTGTTTAGAAGGCTAGAGGTAAAAAGTATATGACGATCTGTTTCTATCCCTTTTAAATTCCTTGCATCGGGAAAGTAAGAAAAGAAATGATTACTAGAAAAAATGATTGCGTTCCCGGTGGATAAATGATGAAAAAGACGCAAATACCCAAGCGTCTATTGCAGATTCAAAATATTTACAAGTTTACCATTTCGCGCTCAAATGACAAGACTAAAGAGAAAATTCCTAAGTAATGGAGATCTATAATTAATCAAGATGTAAAAAGGTTCCCGAGAAACTTTTGGGTAAATTGTTCCACACTCTCATATCAAAACTGAATTGTGAAACATTGGGGGCTTCTGTTGATATGAGAATTAGTCAGCTGACGTGGACCAATTATATGAAGACATGTGTCATCTTATGTGAAAAATGCCTATACTCACCGAACAACTCGCAGCACTGAGCTACTCATCACCCTGAGCTACTTAATGCGCCGAGCTACTCAACGTGCAAAGCATATGGCCAGGAAGATCCAACGATAATTACACATTCAATGAACATCGGATTTAATGAACATTCTTATTGTACAGATGTACATGTTTATTAAATAACGACATATCGTCTATTCATACTGATAGCCCCAAGGCTATAAATACATTGTAACACCTTCCATAACAGGGTAATCAATCTCTTGTAATCATAATTGAGATCAAGGGAAACTACCCAGCAATACAAGATAGTGGACGTAGGCCAATTTCATCAAGGCTGAACCACTTTAAAAATCCACTTGTCCTATTTCTTATTTCATATTTATCTGTGATTAATTAATTATATCAAGTCTAGTTTTTTACATCAACACTAGCTGTCTCAAAGTCCGCCATTAGCGCAGCCATAGTAAAAGCAGATGATAGAGTGTGGAGGCCCGTATACTTTAATAGTAAAACTCTTCAAGGATTTGAACAGAAGTACCCTCGGATTGAAAAATTAGCCTATGATCCGATACATGCTTCTAGGAAAATGAAGCCATACTTCCAAGACCACTCCATGGTTGTCCTCACTGATTCCCCACTCAGACAGATCCTCCATAAGCCTGAGAAGTCCGACAGGCTAATGACCTGGGACATTGAGTTGGGGGAACATGACATTGTTTATTAACCCAGGGTTGCCATTAAGGGACATGCACTCGCAGACTTTGTAGCTGAGTTTACCTGGGAAGAGGATGAGGTTGAAAATAGCCAAACAGCTGCAGATGAACCAGACAGAAATTTCTTCTAAGATACAGAAGAGGTTGAGTAAAGCAAAGCCAAAAAAAGAATAATTGAGAATGAGGAAGACAGGTACCTCTTCAAGCAAGGGACCCTATTAGAGGGGAAATTCTCTTTAAAAGAAGATGTTTGAAACCTCTTCGTTGATGGGTCGTCCTGTGAAAGCGGAAGTGGAGCGAGGCTAATTGTGTCAGCACCAGATGGTACCGATATTGAATATGCACTAAGGTTTAGCTTTAAAGTTTCGAACAACGAGTCAGAGTATGAGGCATTAATAACAGGTATCTCCTTGGCAAAAGCCCTCAGTATTGGACAACTCCTGGTCCACAGTGACTCAAGGTTAGTCGTCAACCAAATCCTGGGAGTGTATGAGGCCAAAGATGAAAGGATGGCTAAATATCGGGAAAAGGTGATAATGATTCTAGAAAGCTTCAAGGAAGTGAAGATGAAGAGGATACCTCGGTAAGACAACAGTCGAGCCGATGCACTCGCAAGGTTGGCCTTAGCAATAAGGACAAACATAATAAGAGCAGTACCCATTGAAATTTAGCTCAAGTTGACCATTGAAGAAGAAGAGGTTGCCAGAACTTACTCAACTTGAATATGGGAGCCTCATGGATGGATCCTCTTATCAAATACATCAAAAAGGGAGACCTACCAGAGTCAAAGTCAGAAAGAAGAAAGCTGAGGGTCAGAGCTTCCAAATTCTCAATTGTGGGAGATATCTTGTACAAGAAGGGTTTCCTACTCCCTCTCCTCAGATGTGTCCACCCATCAGAGGTTCCACACATCTTGAAAGATATATATGAGGGATCTGGATCCAGTCACATATGAGGAAGACCTTTAGCTAATAGGATAATCACTCAGGGGTACTGGTGGTCTACCTTAGCCAAAGATGCATCTGCGTATGTAAAGAAGTGTGATAAGTGCCAAAGGTTCTCCACTGTCCCTCATCAGCCTCATCAACCTATGACTTCAATCAACTCCCCTTGGACATTTGCAATATGGGGCATTGATTTGGTAGGACCCCTGCCAAGAGCTCTGAACAATTATCGATTCTTGATCGTGGTAATTGATTATTTCTCTAAATGGGTAGAGGCGAATCCAATGATCACAATCACTGAGCAGAAGACCTTCCAGTTCATCTGGAAGAACATCATATGCAAGTATGGTCTTCCAAACACCCTCATCTTAGACAATGGAACCCAGTTAAAGAATGTTTCCCTAGAGAAATACTACGAAAAAGTAGGGATAAAGCAATTCTTCTCCTGGCCGACCCTAGGTAAATAGTCAGAACGAGGTTACAAACCGAACAATTCTTGGTAGGATTAAAAAAAGGTTGGAAGAGGCCAAAGGTAGATGGACAGAGTAGGTATACGCTATGTTATGGGCCTACAGGACGACAACAAGGACACCAACGGGAGAGACTCCATTTATATTAGCCCACGGTTTGGAAGTTGTCATCCCTACAGAGGTAGGACTTCCCACTCATATAGTTCAGACCTATAACCCTCAGAGGAATGGGGAAGAGAGAAAACTTGATCTTGATTTGATCAAAGAAAGAAAAGAGGATGTCGAGATAAGACAGGCAGCCTACCAGTAGAGGAATGCGAGATTCTACCATCAAAGGGTGAAATCAAAGCCTATATCCATGGAAGACCTAGTCCTAAAGAAGACGTTGCAAAAGGAAATTAAGCTCCATCAAAACTAGCATGGTCCTTACAGAATAATTGATGAGGTTGTGTATGGTACCAATCGACTAGAAAATCTTGAAGGAGAACCTTTCTCCAACCCTTGGAATGCTGATCATTTGAAGAAATTATTCATATGATGTTACAGTTGTTTCTTTTTGTAATACATGTATTTGTTTAGACAAAAGATGTTAATGAAAAGATAACAATGTTGTTCTAGTACTCTCGTTATATTCTTTAAACATCATTAGTTTGGTGAAATTTTTTTGAGGGTAAACATCATATTATGGTGAAAAATTTATGAGGGTAAACATCATATTATGGTGACCTCAGACCTTAAACATCATTAGTTTGATGAAAATATGAGGTGAAACATCATTATATGGTGACCTCAGACCTTAAACATCATTAGTTTGGTGAAAAATTTATGAGGATAAACATCATTATATGGTGACCTCAGACCTTAAACATCATTACTTTGGTGAATGTATGAGGTGAAACATCATATTATAGTGACCTCAGACCTTAAACATCATTAGTTTGGTGAAAATATGGGGTGAAACATCATTATATGGTGACCTCAGACCTTAAACATCATTAGTTTGGTGAAAAATTTATGAGGGTAAACATCATTATATGGTGACCTCAGACCTTAAACATCATTAGTTTGGTGAAATATTTATTCGGGTAAACATCATTATATGGTGATTTCAGACCTTAAACATCATTAGTTTGGTGAAAAATTTATGAGGGTAAACATCATATTATGGTGACCTCAGACCTTAAACATCATTAGTTTGGTGAAAATATGAGGTGAAACATCATATTATGGTGACCTCAGACCTTAAACATTATTAGTTTGGTGAAAATATGAGGTGAAACATCATTATATAGTGACCTCAGACCTTAAACATCATTAGTTTGGTGAAAAATTTATAAGGGTAAACATCATATTATGGTGACCTCATACCTTAAACATCATTCGTTTGGTAAAAATATGAGGTGACACATCATTATATGGTGACCTCAGACCTTAAACATCATTAGTTTGGTGAAAATATGAGGTGAAACATCATTATATGGTGACCTCAGACCTTAAACATCATTAGTTTGGTGAAAAATTTATAAGGGTAAACATCATATTATGGTGACCTCAGACCTTAAACATCATTAGTTTAGTGAAAATATGAGGTGAAACATCATTATATGGTGACCTCAGACCTTAAACATCATTAGTTGGTGAAAAATTTATGAGGGTAAACATCATTATATGGTGACCTCAGACCTTAAACATCATTAGTATGGTGGGAGTTTAAGAGGTAAGACATTCAAGCATAACATCGTATAAAGCAACAAAATCTAAAGAAGATTGAACTAATGATCATAAAAAAGATGAATTACAAGTCAGAGGCATCAAAAGGCCATCAGAAGTTCACACCCATACAAGAAACAGAAGGGAAATCAAAATTACAACTCTTAAAGGCTTCACAAGAAAAGGCCTAAGTCTCTGCACCTACAGTCGTGTCGTCACGACCGACATTTTCCACCTCAGCTCCATCATCTCGATGAATTACATCTTCAGTCTAGGTGACCTTTAGGGGAGCAGTCTCAGCTGGAGCAGTATCAGCCTTCTTAACTTCTTGCAAGGCCTCAGCAAACAGGGGATCACCAAAGCCAAGACCCACAAAGTCTGAGGTAGACAAGCTCCCTGACTCTTTCTCCTTAGTGGCTGCCCATTTGCCAGTTGCTTTGATACCTCTTTCAAGGTATTCAAATCCAAAACTGATAAACTCATCCGAGACCTTGTAGTCTTTAATGGTCTTCTCAGCAGTATCTTCAACTGTAGCCCTGACAGCAGCATCTACCTTGGACGGAAGGGAATCATCCTTGGCCTTCAGGGCTAACCCATGGTCCTTCTTGAGTTTAGACATATCATTGTCCCTCTGCTTGACAACCCCCTTCAGTCTTTTAACCTCTGTATTCAAAGAGTCTTGAACCTTCTCAGTTTCTTGGCCCTTCTCTATAAGGGGCAACCTCTTCAGACTCTAATCAATGAGGCGATTAAAGGACAAGACACCCTGCAGAAGAACATCAGATATAAGAAATATGAGCTATAATTTCTAAAAAGCGAGGTTACTTGTGAAGAGCAATTGATCAAATTAGTAAAAACTAGTACCTGAATGGACTTGTGGAGAGAAAACTCGACCAATAACGGGATGTCCAAAGAGCATAAGAAATGCTTATCCTCTTCAGTCATTATTGTGCCGATAGCACTAACAACCTTCAGACTGTGGTCAATGAGTCTATCACTGATCTTCAGCTGAGCTAGACGAGCAGCTAAAGCATCGTCTGTAGAGATGGGGATAGAACAATATCGGGCTTGAGCCTTACTTTGCCTCGTATGCTCTAGGTTGGTCGTGGAATTCCTCTTTTTTATAACATCGTCTTTGGAGGTACCTAAGTTCTTCTTGATGACAGGAGGGGGTACATTTTTGCCACCCCTCTTCTCCATCAGCTTCACAAGACCAGGTGCAGACATTTCCCAAAGTTCGTCTGATATACTTGCTAGACGCTTGGGAAAAGACAAACCTCTGAGTTACTGAGTCAGAGATATACAAAGTAAGAGGTATAACTTATGAAAAATTAAAACTTATGAAGCTCTCCCAAAGGACCACCCCCAAGCCTGTCTGAGAGAGGTAGTAGGGGGTCATCAGATGTTCATATTTTACAAGACGACCCTACTTTCCCTACTTGCGAAGATCCTCAATCTTTTGGCAATTATCCTGGATAAGTCCAGGGTCAGCTTTAGTAGCAAGGGAGAACTTCCTCCATCTCATAGGGGTCCTTAGAATTGATGTTCCAGAGGACTTATTTTGACCAAATTCTCATGCCCCGGAAGCAAAGAAATACCGAGGTTTCCAGTTATGGTTTGAAGTTTGGGTAACCAATAACATTTTCTTCTCTGATTTCCTAGATAAGAAGTGGTAATAGTTACGATGGTTTTTGGCAGAGGAGGGCACATAACAACCAGTGAAAACCCTAACTGGAAGGTCTGAGTGGTGTACAACCCTCCAAAGGACGATGGCCCCAATCATAACCCTTCAGGCATTAGGGGATAGTTGGGAAGGGGCAATATTTATATGGGAGAGTATAGCTCTGATAGAAGGGTGGATAGGAAGACGAAAGACTAATTTGAACATCTGATCATAAATGCAGATCTCTCCGTTTCGGCCATCAAAGTCCCTCTCATCCCTCAGAGGTTTCCTAAGAATGATGTAAGAGTTTATGGAATAGAGGTGCCTAAAAGTGAGAAGGCCGTACTCAGTGATGGAACTCTCAATCTCGGCCGCCTAAGATGTATCAAGATCAATCTCCTTGCCATCATCACCATCCCTAGCAATGTCAGCCTGGGCAGGTGCAGGGACACCACCAGGAAATATCTGAGCAAATTTTAGCCCCGGTGTCAACCGACAGAGGAATGGCCTCAATAGAAGGGGGAATGGACACACTCGACCCTATAATTTCAACTTTAGAAGACCTATGTGAGGTTCTAGCACCTTGGTGAGATGAGTCACGACTCTAAACCTCAGCTTGCTCAGGAACCTCACCCTGCCTAGGAGAGTAATCCATAGCCTCTTGAAAAGAGTCTACAAACATGGGGTCTGAGGAAGATGACTCAGACTCGGACTCACACATTGGTATGGGATGCCCAGGAACCTCTACAGGCTCGGATGGCTCGAGGTAGATAACCTTCAGGGGTGGAGGAAAGATGGGTTTGAGAGGAAAGGCCTTAGCCCTACGAGCTTCCTCTTGGGCTAGCTCTATTTGCCTAATTTTCTCGAAGGTCTTCTCACGAAGAGATGGGAACTCTTCTATGAGTTGGTACAAGGGTCTGAGCATAAGTGGAACGACACTGCACTTAAGAAAGTCTCAAACCACAAACAAGTACATAACTTAAAAGAACTCAAACTCAAGATCAAAAAGGGAAGTTAGAAAGTTTCAAATGAAGAGCCTCAAGAACATTCAAGAACAGGGTCGTCGGAGAAGATGACCGGAGGTTCATCAAAAATCTAAAGAAGGGCTATTTCTGGCTGAAATAACCTCAGAGCTACCTACCAAACCCCCTAAACCATTGCTATCCTAGCCCTACAACCACCAATAATAGTGGAAACCCTCGCCAAAAAATGTAAAGGCTCATCGAAAACTCATAAATGATGATGCTATAACTAAAAATGGAAAATAAAGGTGGAAATTAATACCTGGATAATCACGAAATAGAGAAGAAGAGGTTTGGAGGCAAAGAGATCTCTAAATCTCCTCAACAATGGAACTCTTGGAGAGAGAGAAGAATTTGCAAAAAAATCTAAGACGGGAAGAAATTTGGAAGAAGAGAGAGAATGAGGAGAGATAAGAGGGTTTTTAAACCTATTCAATGATAAGGTGCGAGTCCCAATTCCCCATCATTGCCCTAGGGAACCTAAAGGGCAAGTCAGAATCATCACACCTTGATAAGCACGCTACGCACTTTAGTAAGTGACATGTGTCAAGAAAATATTGGCACCCAAAGAGACTAAGCCTCGGCCTTAACTACATACCCCTCAGTCATATAATTACATAGAAGACTAAGGGCTAGGGGGTGATTGATATGCCCAAAGTGCACCCTCTTACTCAGAGTAACTAACCTTGGCTGATGAAGAGTTAAGGTGATAAGATGCCTATGACAAGTATGAGCAAGGCCGTCTCTCTCACAAGGTCGGCCCCTCATATACCAACCTCGACCCTTCATCATCCAAGGTCAGCAGAGTCTCACGGGCTCAATCAACTTCTAACTTCATCATCGGCCTCAGCCGACGTTACAGCTACCTCATAACTAACTTTAGCCAGCCCCCTGGCCGAAGTTATCATGATTAAAGAATACAAAGAAACTACATCTGACTCCACCAACCTCGTACTCATCCAGGACGAGGTTACAACAGTCAAGGATGTAGGTCTAAGCATTTACAAGCACATGTAAGGTTTGGAATGCGTGGACAAATCAGTTATAACCCAATCATTCCCCCCACTTAAAGGAATATTGAGGTCATAATTATCTACATAAGATCAGCTAGGTGTCATCCTCACACTGGTTCGATCCTCATGCACATGCTCACTGCATGCTTTGGGGGTACATTACATGCCCCAAATACTATATATAGAGGTCATCCTCTACCTTATAAAGGGATCCATAATTGCAACCCTAGCTAAAACTTTGTTAGTGATAAAGTACAGAGAGAAAGCTTGAGAGATTGTATCTATGGCCATTAGTTCCTTCATCTAGTGATATTACTCACACACTCACAGTGGACATAGTCCAGATTGGATGAACCACTTACATAAAAGTTTTCATCCTCTTCTCCTCACCTCCTTCTACTATATATATATATATATATATATATATATACCCTCTTGTGCTGCCATTATTTCACTAGCTTGAGCTCATCAACACCTCATCTGGTGGTGCTGTTTCCAGCATCATCAGTCCTATTTATACTTAGGCTAGAGCTGAGTTGACACTTTTGGCACCAAAAACTTTGAGGGTTGGTAAGGGACCAGGTCTGTAGTGTACCATTTGTCCCTACCTCTGTCCAGCAGCCTTCCCCCTCAGATAAGTGCCACCTGGTGCAAACCAAATTCAAAAAGGAAATATGTCTCCTAATGGAGATAAAATATCTGATTTGGTAAATATCTTTTGTAATGGTAAATATCATTTTTGTAAAGAGTTCATTTCTTGGGAGCAGCCAGCCCCTTGGTTGCTCACTTCACTTGTGACTAAGTGTGAGGTGTGTGTAGTCTTGAGTAATTCCTGGGTCTTCCTACTAGTATTCTCTCAATCCTATAGTGTTAAGTGGTTGAGCTTGCTCAACAGACAGCCGTCAATCCAAAACTCCCAAGAGATCCCAACTGACCTACTTGAACCCTTCCTGCTCAAGTAGGCTACCTGTACTAGAAAAACAAGTGTTAGTACTCTTGTTATTTTAAAGGATAACTTTTCATGGCGAGGGGTTGCTCATGGCAGCCACTCCCTCTTCCTGGTTTATTTTCTGGAAGCTGGGGGAGGACCTCGAGGGTTTCTCCTCAATATGAATTTCTGTCGCCACCTATATGAGGTTACTTCTCAATATGAGTTTCTTCCCGGACCTAGGTGAGGTTCCTTCTCAATATGAGTTTCTGCCGCCACCTAGGTGAGTTTCCTTTTCAATATGAGTTTCTGTCGCCACCTAGGTGAGGTTCCTTCTCGATATAAGTTTCTGCCGCCACTTAGGTGAGGTTCCCTCTAGATTTGAGTTTCTGCTGCCATCTAGGTGAGGTTCCTTCTCAATATGAGTTTTTGACGCCACCTAGGTGAGGTTCCTTCTCAATATAAGTTTCTGTCACCACCTTGGTGAGGTTCCCTCTCGATTTGAGTTTATGTCGCCACCTAGGTGAGGTTCCTTCTCAATATGATTTTTTGTCGCCACCTAGGTGAGGTTCTCTCTCGATTTGAGTTTCTGTTGTTGAGGGACCCTCGAGGGTTCCTCATCCCAAATATTTTCTAGCAGTTGAGGGACATTGGGGGTTCCTCGTCCCAAATATGTTCTCGTAATTGAGGAACCTTAGGGGTTTTGCATCCCAAATATTTTCTGGCAGTTGAGGGAGGGGAACCTTGGGGGTTCCGTGCCCAAATATTTTTTGGCAGTTGAGGGACCTTGGGGGTTCCGCGTCCCAAATATTTTCTAGTAGTTATGGGAGGGTACCCTTGGGGGTTTCGCGCCCAAATATTTTCTGGTAGTTGAGGGACCTTGGGGGTTTCACGTCTCAAATATTTTCTTGCAGTTGTGGGGGAGGACCTTGACTGCTCCTCCCCCAAACATTTTCTGGAAGTTGAGGGGAAGGAACTTAACTGCTCCTCACCCCCACATTTTCTGGAAGCTGAGGGAGGGGAGCCTTAAGGGTTCTGCGCCCAAATATTTTCTTGGAGTTGAGAGGGAGGACCTTGGCTGCTCCTCGCCCCAACATTTTCTGGAAGTTGAAGTGAGGGAACTTGACTGCTCCTCGCCCCCACCTTTTCTGGAAGCTGAGGGGGGGGGGGGGGGGGTCATAAGGGACCCTCACCCCAAAATATAGTGGGCAGGCCAGAAACACCCCTTTACAATTTTAGAATATTCAGGGTCAGTTAAACCTACATAAGTTGAGATATAGGTTAGAGATCTAGAGACTATCTTTGCAGTAATGAAAGTTCCAGATAATCAAAAGGTAAATTTAGTTGTGTTTAGGCTGAAAGGAGAGCCCAAATATTGGTGGTAAGCTTGCAACCATTTAGTGCGCAGGATATAAGGTACTGATGTTATTACTTAGGCTAAATTTATTAATTCTTTATAGGTTAAGTATTTTCCTAAAGTTTATAGGAGTGAGAAGGTTAAGGAATTTATTAATTTGATCCAAGGGAAAATGTCTGTGAGAGAGTATGAAGCTAAATTTACAACTTTGTTTACATTTGCTACTAAATATGTGGAGGATGAAGAAGAGAAATGTAGTAAGTTCCAAGATGGACTGATTTGGCCCATTCAAAATAGAGTGGCTACTCATGAGTTAGAATATTCTATTCTTTGGTGAATAAAACCATGATAGCAGAAAGGCAAATGAACTAAGGGGTGGAGAGTAGAGAGAGTTTTAAGAAAAGTAGATTCAACGCATATCAGTCTAATGGAGGTGAGGGTGTGTGTATAAATATGGAACCTCATAAATTTCAGAGAGGTGGTGGAGATAGTGGTAGAGGCTAAGGGAGATTTGGTAGAGATACCAGGGGTGGAGGATCTTCGGGTTTAGTTAGAAAATCAGGAAGAGGAGAGGCTTGAATGAGAGTGGTTACACGTTTCTTTATGTAAAGAGGAGGGGCGTTATAAATCGAATTGTCCTAAGCTTAAGGTAATATAATGCTACCATTGTCATCAAGTCGGGCATGTTGAGAAAAATTGTCTGCAGTTGTCAGAGACTCCAACAACACCTAGTGAAGCGACAAGTAGAATGTTACCTCCAGGCAGTGGAGCGAAAAGTGTGGGAAGGGGAAAATCTAGTGGTTCCAAACTTGGTGGACGAGTCTTTAAGATGTAAAAGGCTCATGTTACTCTAGATCTGTTACTGATAGAAGTGCTTATATTTTGATTGATCCCGGTTCCACATATTTTTTTATGTCATATGCATTTTCTATATATCTGAATAGACCATGTACTCATTTAGATATGGGGTTGGGTATTTATACACCTATGGGGGATATGGTTGTAGATGAATATGTTTTTCGTGATTGTGTTTTGACTGTGGGGGTTAGAGATACAATTATAGACTTGCTTCCATTGGATATATCTGTTTTTGACATAATTCTGGGAATGGATTGGTTATCTAAATATCATGCATCTATGGATTGTTTCCATGAGAAAGTTATTTTTAATATGCCTGGTGAATCTGAATTTAAATTTGTGGGGGAAAGAAAAATTGTTCCTAGTTGCATTATTTCTGCTATTCAGACGAGGAAATTGATGAGTAAGGGTTGTGAGGGTTTCATTGCATATGTTCTTGACACTAGGAAGGGTTCTTTACAATTAATTAATGTTTCGATTGTATGGGATTTTCTAGAAGTGTTTCCTAGTGAGTTGCCTGGGTTACCTCTAGAGAGAGAAGTTAGATTTAGTACTAAATTAGCACCGCGAACAACCCCTATTTCTATAGCACAATATAGAATGACACCTGTTAAATTGAAAGAACTCAAGATTCAGTTACAAGATTTACTTGATAGGGGGTTCATATAACCTAATGTATCTCCATAGGGTGTACCAGTTTTATTTGTGAAAAAAAATCGTACTATGTGTTTGTGTATTGATTATAGGCAACAAAATAAAGCTACAATTAAGAACAAGTACCCTTTATGTCGTATAGATGATTTGTTTGATCAGTTGCAGGGCGCTAAAGTGTTTTCAAAGATATACTTGTGATCAGGTTACCATCAGTTGAGAGTGAAGGAAAGTGATATTTCTAGAACTGCCTTTTCTACTCGGTATGGTCATTTTAAATTTTTGGTGATGCCTTTTGGGGTGATTAATGCTCCAGCTGTATTTATGGATCTTATGAATCGGGCACTACATCCTTTTGTCGATTCATTTGTGACAGTTTTTATTGATGATATTATGATTTACTCACGTGATATGGTTGAACATGAAAAACATCTCATAATTGTTTTGAATGTGTTGAAAGGTAAGAAGTTGTATGCTAAGTTTAGTAAGTGGGAATTTTGGTTATCACAAGTTGTATTTTTAGGCCATGTTATTTCTGGGGATGGTATATGTGTTAATCCTAAAAAGGTAGAATCTATTGCAAAATGGGAGAGGCCCAATAATGTGACTAGGGTGAGGATTTTTCTAGGTTTGGCTAAGTATTATATGAGGTTTATAGGGATTTTATTTTATTGCCTTGCCAATGACTAAATTAACCCGAAAAAATATCAAGTTTGAATGGAGTTCTGTGAAAATAGTTTTGAAGATCTGAAAATTAGATTAGTAACCGCACTTGTTCTTACTATTCCACATAGTGGATATGGTTTTGTTATTTATACCGATGCTTAACATGAGGGGTTGGGTTGTGTTTTTATGCAGCATTGTAAGGTTATTGCTTATGCTACAAGGAAGTTGCGTACACATGGATGTAATTATCCTACGCATGATTTAGAACTTGCTGCTATTGTGTTTTCTCTGAAATTACGACGTCATTATTTGTATGGTGAAGTATATGAAATTTTTATTGACCATCAAAGTATTAAGTATTTATTTACTCAGAAGGAGTTGAATTTGAGGCAGAGGCGGTGGATGGAGTTAATTAAAGATTATGATTGTACAATTCACAGGGAAGGCAAATGTAGTTGCTAATGCTCTGAGTATAAAGGCTTGAGGTAAGTTATCTTTTATTCGATGTGGTAAGTTTATCACACTATGGAGTTGAAATTGATGGGAGTGGAATTGCATCTAGCAAATGGGGTGCTCATGTAAGCGTTAGGCCTTTGTTAGCTACCCGTATTCATGAATTGCAAAGTCAGGATCCTTTTCTTGAGATGAAAGGGAAAGATGTCTGAGATGGTACGTCTGATGATTTTTGTATTATTAATGATGGAATTTTCTTGTATAAGCAAAGATTATGCGTGCCGAACGTGGATGGATTGAAAGTGAAAATTTTAGATGAGGCTCATAATTCCATTTATACTATGCATCCTAGTAGTACTAAAATTTATTGGAATTTGAAGAATCACTATTGGTGGAATAATATGAAGAAGAAAATAGTTGATTTTTTTGCTAAATGCCTTATATGTCAGTAAGTGAAAGTGAAACATCAGAAACTTGCGAGTTTGCTTCAGCCATTACAAATACCGAAATGGAAATGGGATCATGTAACGATGAAAGGGGTCAGATTAGATTTAGGTAGTGGTAGATAGATTGACCAAGTCAGCTTATTTTCTACCAGTCGAAACTACGTACAAAGTTGATAGGTACACGAGATTGGATATTAATGAGATTATTCGATTGCATGGATCACCTGTTTCTATTGTTTCAGATAGAGATCCTACTTTAACATCCAAATTTTGGGATAGTTTACAGTATTCTATGGGTACTAACTTAAAGTTTAGTACAACTTTTCACCCTCATACGGATGGGCAGTCTGAAAGAATCATACAGATTTTGGAGGATATTCTTAGAGTGTGTGCTTGATTTCAAAGGTAACTGGGATGAATATTTGGCTTTGATAGAATTCACATATAATAATAGTTTTTAGTCTACTATTGGTATGTCTCCATACGAAGCATTGTAGGTAGATGGTGTCGTACACCGATATGTTGGGGTGAAGTTAGTGAAAGGAAGATATAGGGTCCATAGCTGATTGAAGTCATCACTAAAAAAGTGAAAATTATTCAAGACAGAATGAGAAAAACTCAAAGAATACATAAAAGTTATGCGGCTAAACGGAGAAAAGATTTGGAATTCCCAAAAGGCGATCATGTGTTTCTTCGGATATCACCATGGAAAGGAGTTACGAGATTTGGAAAGAAATGGAAATTGAGTCCACGCTATATTGGACCTTATAAAATTCTTAAGAAAGTCGGCAGTTGCCTACCAATTAGCATTACTACCGGAGTTAGCCCGATTACATGATGTTTCCATGTTTTTATGTTGAGAAAGCATGTAGCAAATCCTTCATATGTATTGGTAGAACAACCTATTAAGTTGAAGGAAGACTTGAGCTATGTGGAAGAACCATTTGCTATCATAGATATGAAGGAACGGATATTGAGATATAAAGTGATACCACTGGTGAAAGTTGTGTGGAGAAGGCATTACGTGGAAGAAGCCACATGGGAGAGCGAAGCTAGCATGAAAATGCGTTAGTTGTATTCGTTTGATTTTGACAACCAAGGTATGTCAATTTCGGGGATGAAATTGACTAACGAGAGGAGAGTTATGACAACCCAAATATAATTATGATAAATTATGTTTGAATTATGCTTACCTTATGTGATATGTATAATGTGTTATTAGTATATCTAATGTTAAGTAATTACGTTCAGTCTCATAAATCATGAAATATTGAATTTGTTACAAACACAAAATTTTGAAGTTTTCGGTAGGAATGTTCAGATTGGAGACTAGTTTTGACCATTATAATATAACAATTGACTTGAGATGAAAACTAGATAGTTGTAAAAATACGAGTTAAGTTTGCTACACAACAAACGGTGTGCAAAATAGAGGTTCCTTTTTCTTATAGATTTAGAAATATAGAGCAGGAGAAGAGGTTATCCCCCAAGTCAGTGCTGAGTTTTATGGTGCACTTATGGGTGGGGTTATCTTATTATAGGGAGGTCTATTACTTGTTTGTGTAAAGCTAAAACCTTTAGAGTTGAAGGATGGAGCACCATGCCTAAATTTAGGAAGATTAATATATCATTATCCCATAAACGCAAGACTGGGGTTGACATTCTCAGAGAAATGAGACTTGTTTCAGAGTTCATGGCTTTGCAATAGCGGAATAAGATCAATATACGACGGATCAGGAGGTTTCAACATAGCGGTTGAGAAAGACTCATACCTTGGTCCCAGTCCACTAATGATCCAGAAAACTTTCTTTTCATTAGCGATTGTCTTTCTAATAACATTTAATTGATCACAAATGGATTTAAAATCTTTGATATTATCAGACAATAAAGTTGAGCCCTTCTTCTTCTCTTGAAGTTTGAGAAGCACTTCAAATTACCGTGCTTGAGAATACTGAGAAAATGCATTTTGTAAAGAAGACAAGACTCCATATGATGTTTTGATACCAACCAAAGTTCCTGATGCCTCTTTCGATATGGTTGCTACAGTCCTTTCTTTTACAAATCGATTTGTGCAAGTCCAACTGCCAGACTTGGATTCAAAATTTTATTGTTGGTGGTGGAGAAAAAAATTTTAATTGGTGGTAAAGTTGTATCTCCAGTAATAAAACCATGTAAGTCTTGACTCAATCAAAGATGAAACTTGTGTTTACTATGGAAGATTGTTAATAAAAAGAGTTTGAGCGAAACGAAATTAGCTACATTCAGATTGGCTGGATATGGGTAATTTGGTGCAGCTATGTTGATCATTTTTGTTGATGTTTTTAATTTTGGAAAGATTTTTCTTTTGGATCAGACTCCTTAAGGTTATGTCTGCTCTGATACCATAAATAAGTAAGAGAACCTAAAGATAATTAATTTGGAACAATACTATTTCTTTTCAATATCCTGAATGATTAGATACAATATATATAGTAGATGCTGATAAGGATATACACTAGTAGTTGGGTTTAACTCAGTATGCACAACAAGTGTTTTCTAATAAGGATATACACTATGTGATGAGGATGCACACTAGTAGTTGGGTTTGACTCAGTATGCACAACCGGTGTATTATGTACTACAGTTTTACTTTAAGTTAAGTTTGAGTGAGCATGCACAACAAATGTTTTGTAAGTGAGCACACAAATTTGTTGCAGTGGAGGTAAAGGTTCAGGGGGGTATTCTGGGCAAATGCTATAAGGAATAGATTAAGGACTGAATGTATGCAACCGTTTTTATATGATGTCTTATTTTTAACAAAAATTAAGATCGAGTTTAATAGTATATTATTAAATGATAATTTAGTCTAATATTTTACTATGAAACTAATGTTAGTATCTATTTTCTTCTTTCCTACTTACCCACATTACCTGCTCCCTTGACTTGTCATTCGAATATATTTGACAAAATAATATTTTCATTACTTATCAAAAACAGAAAATAATATTTTCTCACTTTCCACTCCCCAGATACACCCCCATTCTTTCAAACTTCCTTTCCATCATTTGATTCACTTTAATGTTTTTGTTTAGGATAATTATTGTTGTAGATTCACAATGAGTATGTCCACCTTCCTTTTCCCATATTGTCCAAGCAAGTAGTGATTCATTTCAAGTCTGCAAACAAGGGAATCATTCTTTCAACATGCACTCACATCCTTTTTTTTCCTTTTGAAATACTATAATGGTTTTCTAACCACACCACTCGTATAATTCCAACAAAGCCCTCCTTGAAAGACCGAAAACGTTCTTTAAAGAAAACCTTTAATTGGTAGATGCAAATCAAGTAAGATATTATTTAATGGATATACTTACACTAATTTCCTGAATAATCAATTGTCAGTAAAAGACTCAGTACTATAATTCAGAAGACCTTGTCATTGTTATCTTCATTCTCAACAAAAATTCGCAGTACACAACTTCCCTATTTGGGCTGTTGGTCCTTTTCTAATTTTTCTGGTAATTACCACACTTATTAAAAAAATTGCCAAAAGAATATATAACCCACGTACACAAGAGAAATACAAAGAAAAAAAATCCTTTACATATACAGAACAGTTTCCTGCCCCTAAAAAAGAAAAAAAATCCATCGACAAAAGTTCTGACCCACAATTTTAATATGTTCCAGTTTTCCCAAGGAAAAACAACATAATATATAAGAAGCTTATAAATAACAAGATTAAATGAAGAGAGAAATGTTCTAGTTTTTCACGAAGGATGGGATTCCAATATTCCATCATCAAATACTTTTCTTCGGATCAAAATTTCTTCTATTTATTTTATTTAGAGTAATGGTACGCATTAAAATGCCTTAAATGCTTGTATCATATATGGGATTCAGCTCAATGTATAAATACTTAATGCACTTTGGGGGAAGTTTTGGGAATATTTTTTGGACTCATATCATTATTATTTTATTTATACGAGGAACACAAAGAAGTCATCATTCAACCTATGTCATATGTAAGCACATATTTGTGGTGCATTCCCCTTCACAGCCACCTTGTGTTTTGGGTCCATAAGACACTCTCAGGAAATTTGCCTACTGAGTCCCTATATATGCACCATTCACATTATAAAACCAACAAATCTATCCAATACAGTTTGCATAAGAACTAATGTTCATGGTAACCAAGAAAGAATTCTTTATGAATCCAGTTTTCTTCCTACTCTTTGCATTATTATTCATCAATGAAATTAATTCCTCTATCATGGCAACCAAGACTTTCACAATCAGGCTTGGTGACCACCTCAATTACACCAATCATCTTGTCTCACAAAATGGTCACCTCACTTTAGGATTCTTCACTATCAAGGAAACAAGTTATAGCTACTTGGCAATATGGTACACCAACATTGATGGCAACCACAAGAGAGTATAGGTAGCCAATCGAGACGAACCTATTACTGACAATTCAAGAGTCCTTAAAATTGATACAACCATAAGAGAGTTGATTACAACTAGTCTTTTTTATCATGAAAAAGGTTAGAATCCAAAACTAAACAGCTAATACAGAGATCAGACTTTCTGAAGGAGAACAAGACCATCCATAGTTATGGAAGGCATGGGGATGATTGCAAATCCAGTGGGTTATAGAGTTGTTTCGTCTTGTTATCCATTTGAATGTGACCTTCCAATATGTACAAATATCATTAATATCGGCCACCACAGAATAGATCTCCCGAGGGGGATCACCATCCGTATTGTAGTAATTGATTAGTTTTGAACTACCACTTTCAAAAGAAATATGTGTGAGACCCATGCTACTAGCAGCTAGGAAGGCTTCTATGAGAGCCTAAAATTCCCCTACAAGGGCAGACGTAGCTGGAGACTTTTCTTACATCCCATAACACAATAACCATGAGGGTTCATTATGAAACCCCTATTGACAGCCTTCGACGACTTACTGCAGAAAGTAACATCACTTCTAGCCACAAAGCTGATGCTACTATCATTCTTTAAGAGAGTCTTACTCTCTGAAAAAGTGGAAGGAGCAGGAGAAGAACCTGTCAGCGGGTGATGATACAACTCATTCTATTTTGTCTGGTCCTTAATGTTTAAGAGGGAAGAAAAATCTAAAAGAATTTGACTTCCTATAAAATAAACATTTCTCTTCTTACCTTCAAAGATGTCTTGGTTTCACAAAATTCAAATATGCCATAAAAGGATAACCAGCTTCCTCATTTTTTCTCTCATGTTTCTAGTGGAGTTCTCTTCTTCAAACCATCCTGATATCCATCTTGGTAGTGATCGGTGGTCAGCTCCCTCCCACTCCATTCCCATCCACAGACTTCCCAAATCTGTTTACATCCTTTGTATCTAAGAAATAAGTGTTCCAAGTCTTCTGGTTCTCTGCTATAGATCTCATTCCAAGGGGAGGGTTTGCATCTCCTATTGAACAAGTTGAAGTTACATTCCACAGCATTCCTTAGAACTTTCCATAAGAAGTGTTTGATCTTGGGAGGGGTGTCCAGTTTCCAAAGAAAACTCCAAAGTTTCACATTAGGATGGAAGGAGGAAAAGGCCCCCTGATTGCTTGTCATATCGGGGAGATTGTTAATGTCAACCTTGTGAGCAGATTTAACTGAGAAAACCCCATTGTGATTATAGTGCCAAAGAAGCTTGTCTTTAAAAGAGCCTTTAGAGATAGGTATATTAAGGATCTTTTCAACTTCTGTGTTATTAAAAATACTGTAAAGTTTTATTTTGTTCCACTCCTTATAAACGGGAGATATTAGCTCTACAACCTTGTGCTCTCTAGGTTCAAGTGGTTTAGGGGTCTAGATATTGAAACCCTTCAAGTCGGGGATACATTTATCCTCCCATATATCGATGCTTCTACTATCTCCCACTTGCCATATCAACCCCTTTTTTTTAAAATCTCCCTACCTTCCATAATGCTACTCCAAATCCAAAAAGTTTTATGGCTTTTATGAGCATCCATAAAGGAGCTTTTAGGGTAGTAGATAATTTTAATGGTACGAGCCCTAAGAGTATTGGGCTAAGAAATAAGCCTCCTCCCTTTTTTAGAAAGGAGAGCCTTATTAAACTCGTTGATAGTGCAAAAAACCATTTCTCCATAGATTTTAGGTTTGGTAATGGAGTTCCAATTGACCTAATGGATACCTTTCTTTCCTTTATTTCCTCCCGACTAAAAGTTCCTAACCATCGATTCAATCTTCTGGCCAAGAGATTTGGGAAGGAGAATACATGATATAATGAAGGTAGGTATAGCCTGGACGACCTCTTTAATGAGAATCTCCTTGCTCCTGGAGAAAGCAATAAGGTTTTCAAAGTTTTGAGTTTGTTGGCAACCTTATTTAGAATGAAGAAGAAACTTTGATATTTTAACCTCCCCCAAGAGCCAGGAAAACCCAAGTATTTAGTTTTGGGATCTATGGGGGATATAGAAAGTAGGTTACATATGTTCTGCCTCTTTTCTTCTTTGATGTTTGGAGAGAAGAAGACCCTTGATTTGGAGAAGTTAACCACTTTCCCCGAAGATTTTCCATTGGTCTCGAGGATTTCGAGCACCTTAATACATTCGTGGTTATTAGTTTGGAGGTAAAAAAGAGAGTCGTCCATAAAGAAGAGGTGAGAGAGAGTAGGGCAACCTCTTTTCATAATGATCCTAGAAATATCTTTCCTCTTAGTGGCTTCAACAAGAATTTTTGACAGAGCATCTTAAACTAATAGGAAGAGGTATCGTGAAAGTGAATCGCCTTGATGAAGACCTCTTTTGGGGGTCACCTATCCACACTCTTGACCGGTCAGGAGGATTCTAAAAGATACCGAAGAGTCGCATTACATTATCCAGTGTATCCATTTTTCGATAAATCCCATTTTTTCCATGACTCATTTTAGAAAGACCCACTCCACCCTATCATACGCCTTATTTAAGTCGAGTTTGAGAGCCATCTCTTCTTTTTTCTATTTTCTTCTTTTCTTGAGGTGGTGAAAGGATTCATGAGTTAAAATGATGTTGTCTTGGAATAGTTTATTAGGGATACGAGTAGCATGGTTAGGAGAAATAAGAGAATCAAGCAAGGGTTGAAGGCGATTGGTAAGGGTTTTGGATATAATTTTATAGAGGAAATTACAAAGGGTAATGGGACAAAATTGGTTGAGGGACTTTGAGGCTAGGGTTTTTGGGATTAGCACTAGATTGGTTCTATTAAGCTCTTTAAGAATGTAGTTACCCTTAAAGAAGCCTTTAACATCTCTATAGACATCTTCCCCTATACAATGACAATATTTTTGGAAAAAGAAACCTGGGAGTCCGAGGGCTTTAAGGGCCCCCAACTGCTTAACCACCATTGAAACCTCCTCCCTAGAGATTGGTTTGCACAAAACCTCGTTCATAGAAGGAGTAACCATCAGTTCCCAGTCGGTAATAGGGCAGTCCACGCTACTGGGATCTTGATAATTGAAAAGGACTTTAGAATAATTCACTCTTTCATCTTAAGATCCTCCTCATTTGTAGTCCATTCACCACTCTTTTTTTTTCACAATGCGGTTTCTACTTCTCCTTTGGATAGTAGATGAGTGGAAGAATTTTGAGTTTTTATCCCCAAAGTTGAGTTAATTTATTCTGGATCTTTGGTACCAATACTTTTCTTCCCTATCCAGAACCTTGTCGACGACCTCAATAATACTCTCCTCTAAATCAGGATTGACACTAGTCAGGGGTAGCTGTTGAACCCTCCTCAGCTTGTTATTGAGTTCATTCAGCTCAAGATGCAATTTTCCCATAATATAGTTCTTCTATTTCACTAATTCTTTCGCGATCCATTTGAGTTTTGAAACCACCTTAAACATGTTGGAACTCCTTACCTCCAATTCCCACCCTCTTTTTATCGTTTCTTGACACTGGGGAGCATCCACCCACGAGGACTCGAACTTGAATCTCGGTTTGTGATTGTGGAAAACTGGATTAGTATCCATAATAAGGGGGCAGTGGTCAGAGTCCTTAATTATTTCTTGCATGAGGGTCGCAATTGGGAAGGTGTGTCTCCATAAGAGGTTGCAAAGGGCCTGTCTAATCTTTCTTTCACATTGTCATCCTCAAATTTTTTATTGGACCAAGTAAATTTTAGGCCTTTGAATTCAAGATCTAAAAGGTTGAATCTATTCAGAACTTCGTGGTATTCCTCTATTTTCTTCCTAGAGTCGTCTGAACCACCATCCTTCTCCTATGCTACCCCACTAATGTTGAGATCTCCTAAGATGAGACAAGGGCCTGCTTGTAAGTTAGACTGGGAGAATAGCTCATCCCAAACCTCCATCCTTTTCATATCCCCAGTGCCCAAATGGATTAAATAGGTTCTCCATTTTTCAGAATCCCCAACACCATAGCAAGTATGCTCAAAATGTTGCTGGACTTCTCCTGAACAACCACTTCAATAGAACTATTCCACCAAAGGGCAAGACCCCTAGATTTTCCTATAGGTTCCACATAAGAGTTATACTCCATTCTAGTCTCTCTTATGATTTTCTCCAATTTTTGCCTTTTGTTTTTTTTCTCCATCAAAAATATAATGGAGGGATGATAGGACGTAATCAGGTCCTTCAAAATATGAATTGTCATGGGTCACTAACTCCTTGACAATTACATGATAACATTAACATTAGTCGTGTGGCTATTTTGGGTCAGCCACCACCACCCTTTAATTGAATTTCATTTTGTAGTGCGCATCCCTTAACAGGCGGTCTCCCATCTTCAACTCACATATGGGAATGTCAATTAGCGATTAATATACTTCCTCCACCAATCTATTTGGGGTTTTTTCAAAAGGCAAAACTCCCCTCTTAATTTGCTAGATTAGACTTTTCTTTATCACTTTTTTCTTCTTCATTTTGTTGTGAGAGGATTGTGAAATAAGAAGGCTCTGTCCACAACTCTTCTTGGTCCTCGCATGTTGTTCTGGATACTCCTTAATTCTATTTGTCTTAAGAGTCATGGCTTATAAGGCTGAAGTTATTCCTTTAAATTAAATTAATCCCGAGATCTGAGAATCCAAAAATTGGTTATTTATTCTCTCATTCCATATCTGAAGATGCTACTCAGCATTGTAGTTCTCCTCGCAGATATTATGGACTCCACTTATACGGTGTGAATAAGGGGCTGAGATTGTTTTGGTTGGGAAAGGTATTTGATTAAGGTTTTCATTTGGTTCTGTCACAAAGTAGGGCAGGTTGGTTTCATTCCGGGATTGGGTTAGGGAGGGGTGAGAATTGGCATTATGTAAGAGGCTTGGGTTAATTTGGACATTAGTTCTTAACTATGATATTTGAGGAATAGAATCAGATAAAAGTAATTTTGGTTTGTAGTGGGGGTTAAGAGAAGGTTTCATGGTTTTGCATGTGTTGGGATATCCTTTAATATTTGAATCATCAACTAATTCATTATTGCTGTTGATCTTGTCTCCCCTCACCGACACCATTATTGGCAATTAGAGAGTATTCGTGGGTCACGTCAAGAGAGGCGATTGTAGTGGCATTCCCTTTTAACGTGTTATCTTCCCACGTCATCCCTAAGTCTTGATTAGGGTTGATTGTCGTTTCTGGGTTTGTACGCTCCTAACTAGCGGCGCCTCCTCCACACGCTATTCCACCACCCGCAATACCCTCTATGTTGTAATTCTAGTTTTTTATCTCTTTGAAGCTTCTCTCGGGGGAGTCCATTTGTTTATTTGTGAAATCCCTGAAGAAAGGATTCGATTCTATAGGATTATCTCTCAATCATGGTCCATAACTTTCACCCACCATTTCTTCCTATTTCTTGAACCAACAGTCATCCTTATCATGGCCAACTCTACCACATTCATAGAAAAAGTTTGCAAGCCTCTCATATAGAAATGCAACCCACACAAGATTTGCCCCTTCTTTGATGATGTAAACACCCTTTCTGAGTGGCCTTCGGATATTATCTTTGATTCTTACTCACACGAACCTGGCTATAAGTTGGTCTTGCTCTTGTTTCGCATTATACATCGCTACGTCGCCAATCAGAGTAGCCAATTTATGAATGTTATTTCTAGATCTTTTGTTGAAAGGAATGTTGTACATTCGGACCCAAAAAGGAACTTCATAAAAAAGTATATCCTCTATCTCCACTCTTGGACTCCAAGTTTTCAATACCAGTAGATGGTTCATAATAGACCATGGGCCTCCTTCCAATATCTTGGTCATATCCTCGCTCTCTATGAATCAAAAAATTTATGTGTTCTCACCCCAGATTGTTATAGTAAATCATTTCTGGTCTTCCAAGCTCCATTGATGATGTTACATACTCCCACCATATTCAACGCTTTTATAAAAAATATTCTTCCACCCATGGTTTTGGAGGGATCACTACTATCTTCCAACCGAGCTTCTTCGAGGGTTAGCACTTCTGAGCTTTCTGACTATTGTTGTTGTTGGGTGGGGGGCATATTACCAATTAGGGTTAGTAGGGGAGAATAGAGTAATGGAGAAATAGTGTAGAAGGAGGGTTTGAGCATTTTAGTGGATTTGAACAAAGAGTAATAAACAGAACTGAAAAGGTGATAGAGAGAAAGGAAAAGAAAAAAAGGTGATGTTTGATAATGAGGGGGCAAAGACCACCCCAGAAAAACTCAGAAGAGAAAACTCTCATAAAATAGAGAGATAACTATTCATTTGATTGTAACTAGTTAAGGAAAGAATATTATGATTATTTGTAATGAAGTTCCTATCAATGAAACGGCTACACTGAAGAACTCTGGTAACTTTGTTATGAGTGATGAAGCCGAAGAGCGAATTTTGTGGCAATGTTTTGATCATCCTACTAATGTGATGATACCCGGTATGAAACTTGGTTTCAACCTCATGATGGGGAAAAAATGGACACTTACTTATGGCTAACCGATGATGTCTCGGTTTCTAGGGGGTTCACATTGAGCTGGGAACCCACCCAAGAGTCAGGTCAACTCAACATACATCACAGAGGAAGGCGTTATTGGAAAAGTGGGATTTTCGTTGAACATAAATTAATATATGTCTCTCTTATGAAATATGGTTATAACTTTAGTTATATTTCTATTAATTACGAGAAGTCCATCAGGTTAAGTTTTGTTGAAGAGCACTTACATACGTTGTCTTTATCACTAAAAGGGGAAAATACTCCTGAGGTATTCCATTATGATAGCTATCAAATTCGGACGTTAAGTAATGAATTTCGTTATGGTTACAAAACTGTTGAGTGGTGTTTGACATCCGACATGCCCATTTGTCATAACCATAACATGAAGTTTGAGACAAGGAGGGAATTTTTTGGGCTTCACGATTACGATATTCAGAATTACCCAAAAGTCAAAAACTCAAGCCTGGGCATTAGTGATTGTATGGATAGGTGCTGGAATGATTGCAGTTGTATGGGCTTCAGCAGTACCAGCAGCAATGGAATGAGTTGCACAATATCTAGGGGATGTAAGCAATATAAAATAGATAAGTCTGGTGTAACTGGCTTGAAATATTTGTTGGTTCCCGTAAATTCATCTAAAGCCAAAGGTAAAGCTATATTTTATTTTCATATATAAATGTCAAGTGAATCTGGTTTTATTTATAAATCCCAGCACAAAGATAAGTGAACAATTTGTTTGCCCACCGGTCTAGTCTATATGATTAGAACTCCTGCTTGAGCTTCATGATTTGTGACCAGTTGATATAGAAAAGTTTCCCTAATTATTTTCTAGGTTCAAAATCATATAAAAAACCAACTAATGCACTTTTGCCTATTAAGTGAGTCATAAACCAACTAAACATTTTTCTATCATCAGTCACTCAAATTACATGCGTATAGATAGTGGCGGATCCAGGAATTTAGGTGAAGTGGGTTGAAAGTTTCGAGTGGTACTGGGGGTTTGCATGCGGGATCCCCCAAGGAGATTTTTTTAGGTTATTTCGTGTTTTATACGAAGTATAGCTTTATAATGACCAAACAACTACTCTCAATCATCATTAACAATACCTAATTAATTTTAGGAAATAAACAATGCTTAATAAATATTCACAACACCCAAATTTTAGTAGTGATAGTTTTTGATACAAAAATTAGTTAGCTAACATGGACCAATTATACGAAGACACGTGTCATCCATTGCGGCATAAAAATATTTTCCGATCAACTTACAGTGCCGAGCTACTCAGCATACCAAGCATCTGGTCAAGAAGATCAAACGACAAAGACAGATTCAATGAACACTCTTACCATGTACAAATGGATATGTCTCTTAAATAAAGGCGTATTTTCTATTCATACTGATAGACCAAGGACTATAAATACTTTGTAACACCCCCATAGCGGGGTAAGCTTCCATAAGAAAATATACTCAAGATTAAGACAAATTACCCAGCAATACAAAACAGTGGATGAAGGCCATTTCCCTAAAGCTGAACCACTTTAAAAATCCTTTGTCTTATTTCTTTATTCATATTTATCTATGATTAATTAATTAGATCAAATCTAGTTTTTTACATCAATAGATTGGCTCCGTCTGTGGGAAACGACTATACGTAGCATTTTTCACCCAAAAACTCATCCTATATGGACGAAATCCTAGATTCTAGCAACAGGAACAATGACGGGAATCTTTCTAACCCCTGTACCCCTCCAAATGAAAATGATATCACAGGAATCTTGGACAGTTTAGCCAGGGGACAAACAGCTTTGTAGGATACTATGCGACAGTTCATCTAGACTTTTCAAAATAGAGCTTCCACCCAGTTTGGCCAACGAAGCATCGTGCGACCATCGACTTCACAATCCAGACACACTGAACCTCATCGTGCTAGAACTTCAAGTGATTCATCCTATCAGCCAGGTTTGACATCCCCTATAAGAATCGCTGAGTCCCACGAAAACATTACTTTAACCCCAGAACGAACAAGGGCTCTGGAAAGGTTGAGCAGAGTCTCCCCCTTTGACCATTTTGGGCCCCAAGAGGAATAAAAACCCTCCTCGGATTGCGTCAAGAAATTCTCAATGACCAAATGATTTAAGGGAAGGATCTTCCCAATCACGCCCAAATATCAGGCCCCCAGCTCGCCCAGAAAGATACCAAGAGGAGAACTCAATGCGATCTGTTGCTCGTACACATAAATCAGAGGTTGGAAACGATACATAGAAAGGATCTATTCAGAGATTAGAAGACATGTTAGGGGAGATGGCTAAGGCCAAAAACCCTCTCCAAAGAACATTTATCAAGGTATCTCCTTTGTAAAAGAAATTGTGGATTTTCCCACACCCTCAAAGTTTAAGGCTCCTATAGTTACACCGAAGTACGATGGAAAAACTAATCATGTCCTCTATATAGAGTAGTACCAAGCTGCTACAGATATCTATGAAGTTTTAGATGAGATGAGTTGCAGGGCATTCTCAGGGACTATCACTGGATCTGCTCAAATATGGTACAACAGTCTTCCTCGGGGGCAGATTACAACTTTCCATCAATTGGCAGAGCTCTTTATAGGAAACTTCTATTTTGGTGCAAAGCCAGTCAAGAGGGTAGCACATCTGTTGAGTGTAAGGCAAAGGGAAGGGAGAGCACAAGGGATTATATCACTCGTTTTAACAACGAGAAACTGGAAGTCATCGACTATGAGGAGAAAACAGTTATTACAACCCTCATGAGTGGTCTTCTACCAGACAAGCTGTATTACACTCTGTCCAAGGATCCCACCAAATCCATTGCAGAAATAATGGCTAACGCAACCAAGATTATGAATGCTAAAGAAGCTATGGCTGAGAAGAAGAATGCTGAGGCAAAAGCAGAGACTAAAGCTGAAGGTAGGTCTGAAGTAAAGATCACAAGCATAACGGAGGGAACAAGTAGTCGAAAGGAAAGGAAACATTGGAGCACTTGAGAAATATGCCAATTATACTCCGTTAAAGGTGGATAAAACCATGTTCTGGAAGAGATCAAGAATAATGAGGAATTAAATTGGCCAGGAAAATTATAGACAACTCCCGAAAGAAGAGATAAGTCCAAATATTGCGAGTTCCATAAGGACCATGTTTACACGACCAAGTAGTGCGTAGCTCTCCAAAATGAGATAGAAACACTCATTAAATGAGGGAAGCTGAACCGGTTTGCTGATCACCGGAGAGATGAGAAGACCAATAACAGATCACGATAAAGGTACAAATCTCCTCACCGACCAAGAAATGACAGGAAAAGTATCACGAAGATGACCCAGAAGATGACCTCGATCTCCCCAAAAAGCCAAGACAGCCAGAGTGTGAGGTATTATCAATCCTTTTTGGTTTATTTAATTGTAATATGATAACAGGTGGAGATGCAGGAGGTGGTGAACATACCGCTGAAAGGAAAGCTTACCTCAATGAGGCCCAAGCTTATTCCTACATACAACTGATAAATCTAGCGGAAGAGGATCGTTCGAGGGAGGTTAAAAAAGATAAACTGGTCATTGGTTTTTCCAAAAATGATCTCGAAGGTGTTTTGTATCCTCATAACGACCCTTTGGTGATCAAAATGAGGATGAAAGATGTAATCATCTCAAGAGTATTAGTGGATAATGATAGCTCGACGGACATCATGTTCTACCCTTGTTTCGACAGTTTGAACCTGAAACTCGCCCAGTTGGAACCATATCACAGGCCCCTCATAGGTTTTTCTAGCGAAAAAGTTTTTCCACTTGGGACGATCAAGTTGGACATGCTGATTGGTACCTGGCATGCATGAAGATCGGAAAAGATATGATCCTTTGTGATGGACAAAAAAGTCCAATTGACCTACAATATAATCATGGGGAGAGTAGGCCTGAAAAACTTTGAAGCAGTTCCATCCACTGTACACTAATGTTTAAAGTTCCCGACCAAATTTGGGGTGGGAATTGTGAAGGGAGATCAGAAAGTAGGTCGGGAATGCTACTACTCATCTGCCGAACAAGAAGAATTGGAGGATGCTAGGAAGAAAACCACCACTTACTAAGTGGATAAGTTTGATGAGTCCGAGATTGAAACCTTAGACCCCATAGATGAAACATAGCTCGTGAAGGGTCAAGTCATGGAGGAACCGAAGAGCATTGTTATAAACGATGAACGACCAGAAAGAATAACTAAAATTAGCACTTCACTTGATCCGATATTGAAGAAAGAGCTGGTGGCATTTCTGAAGCATAAAAAGTAAGCATTCGTGTGGAGTCATGAAGATATGCCGGGGATAGACCCAGCCTTCCTATTCCACGAGCTTAATGTCAATAAAGAGATCAAACTGGTGAAGCAACAAAGAAGGATCTTTAGTCCGGAGAAGAACCGAGAAATTGAAGTGGAAGTAGAGAAGCTACAAAAGGCTTCTTTTATTGAAGATGTCAAGTACCCTGATTGTTTAGCTAACGTGGTGATGGTAAAGAAGAACAATAAATGGCGTATATATGTGGATTTCACAGATCTGAATAAGGCTTGCCCAAAAGATCCCTTCCCTCTGCCCAGAATAGATCAGCTGGTAGATGCTACTTCGGGGCATGAATTGTTGAGCTTCATGGATTCTTACTCCAGATACAATCAAATTAAGATGAAACCAGAAGACAGGGATAGTTCCTCGTTTATTACCCCATGGGGGACATACTGTTACAATGCCATGCCTTTTGATTTTAAAAATGCAGGTGCTACATACCAGTGGCTGATGAACAAGGTGTTCGCAGAGCAGATCAGAAAAAATATAGAGATATACGTCGATGATTTGCTTACTAAGAGCAAGAAAGCTGCTGACCATATAACCGATCTGAGCCAAACATTTGACCAGCAGGAAAAGTACCAGATGAAGCTGAACCCGTCCAAGTGCATTTTTAGCATACATGAAGGCATGTTCCTCGGGTATATTTTAAACCAACGAGTCATTGAATCAAATCATGACAAGATAAAAGCCCTGCTAGAATTACGATCCCCAACCACCAAGAAGGAGGTACAAAGCCTTACGTGGCATGTAGCAGCTCTCAATAGGTTTGTCTCCCTGAGAAATTGACAGATGTCTTCCATTATTCAAGGTGATTAGAAAGACCTTTGAGTGGAATGACGAGTGTGAGAAGACATTCCCGGAGTTGAAGGGATACCTGGGAATGCCTCCTCTACTGTCCAGGCCAGTGTTGGGAGAAAAAATATACTTATACTTAGCTGTCTCAGAAAATGCAGTCAGTTCAGCTTTGATAAAAATAAAGAGCGAGGTACAAAAACCAGTTTATTATACGAGTAAGGCATTCAGTGGAGCAGAGATCAGATATCCAAAATTGGAGAAGTTAGCATTGGCATTAATTGAGGCGAGCAGGAGAATGAAGCCATATTTTCAAGCCCATACAATAGTGGTATATACTGACATGCCACTTAGACAGGCTTTACACAAGCTAAAAAAATCTGGAAGGTTGATGTATTGGGTAGTGGAGTTAGGGGAATATGACCTTATCTATGAGCCAAGGTCTTCTCTCAATGGGCAGGGAGTGATAGATTTCAACGCTGAATTTAGCTACCCAGATACCTCCGACTAATAGGGGGCTGACGCAGAACAACCCACGAATGCCACAGGATCATCAGAAACTGTCCCCATTCAACTCCCAGCAGTAGACCTATCAGAAAGGATTCTAGACGAACAACCGAAATCTTCTGGTAAGAACCCAGAATTGAAGGATGACGAATGGAAGCACCAAATATTCCATCATGGGGCTTTGTCAGACCAAGGGTTTGATAAAAGTATCCCCATATGGAGTTTGTATGTTGATGGTTCTTCGTGTGCCACATGTTGCAGGGATGGAATTATTCTCAATAGTCCGGACGGGATAAATATAAAATATGCTCTACATTTCCAGTTCAAGTCTTTAAACAATGAAACTGAGTACGAGGCCATAATTATGGGCTTTAACTTTGCTAAATCATTGACCGTAGAGCAAGTAATGGTGTTTAGTGACTCATAACTAGTGGTGAATCAGATGCTAAATCTTTACGCAGAAAAAGGAGAGTTCATGTCAAGGTATCTAACTAAAACTATAGAGATGGTATCCAGTTTTACAGCTGTCCAAGTAATCAGAATACTGAGACTAGAGAATGCAAGGGCAGATGTACTAGTTCGGTTAGCCTCAACTACTCGCATCGAGCTACGAAGAACAATTCCTATTGAGATACTGGCTAGTAGAAGTATCGATGAAGATTTGATGGTAGATTTTATCACTTTGGATATGGGACTTTCCTGGATGGATCCCATTAGGGCTTACATCAAAGAAGGCATTTTACCAACCGACCAACTTGCAGCCAAGAGGTTAAAGTTTAAAGCTGCTAGATATGTCTTAAACAATGGAGTTTTATACAGAAGGGGTATGATCGCAGGTTTGCAAAGATGTGTCCACCCAGTGGAAGTTCAAGATCTAGTGGAAGAAATTCATGAAGGATCTTGTGGAGCTCATGTAGAAGGTCGGACTCTTTTACTGACCAACCGAAGTTGGTGGTAATTGAGTTCCCGACTAGTCATAGTTGGTGGTAATTGAGTTCCCGACCAACCGGAGTTGGTGTTAATTGAGTTCACGACCAACCGGAGTTGGTGGAAATTGAGTTCTCGACCAACCGTAATTGGTGGTAATTGAGTTCCCGACCAATCGGAGTTGGTGGTAATTGAGTTCCCGACCAACCGGAGTTGGTAGTAATTGATAATAAATGATAGAGACTTCCTCGGAGCTGACAAACAGATTGTTGGGAATAAGATATAATAAATGCTGGAGACCTCGTCAACAGATTGTTGGGAATAAGATAATATAAATGATGGAGACCTCCTTGGAGCTGGATATATGGTTATAAATATTTTTTTGAGCTCCATGTTGAGCTAAAATAGACATAAAGAATGATTTAGAATAATAATAAACTGTCTTGCTGATCTGTCGAGGCAAAATTGCGTAATGCCGAATAAGGATAATATTTTCCACAATATAAGAATATGGCCGAGAACTTTGCTGAGCCTGAATATAAATAAGAATTACCCCAACCAACTATCCGTTGGGGGTCAAATATAATAACTGTTGTAGCTTTTCCTCGGAGATGAATATAATAATAAGTTTTTCTTCGAGCTCCATGATGAGATGAATATAGAATATGAATCCGAACGGGTATATAGAATAATTCATGCTTGAGCATAAATCAGAGCAATAATAAAATATATAGTTCCTTGCTGAGGTGAAATTTCATAATGCTGAGCAATGATAATAGTTTCCAGAAGTTTAAGATTGTTTCCGAGCATTCGTCGGAGTTGAATCTTGTACCAATGATATAAAAAATATGAAATAATATATGTCCGCCTAATCTGTCGAAAGCAAAATTCCCTGATGTCGAGCAATAACAGTTTTCAGAGGTTTAAGATTGTGGCCGAGCTTTTGTCAGGATTGAATCTTTTACCTAAGGAATTTTAATAAGCTGCCCCAACACCTGTTAAGACTAGATCAGATAGTTAGTCATGAGATTAATTTAGTGATCCAATCAATATATGATATGTATATGCTTAAAAAAAATGAAATAATATATGTTGGCTAATATGTCGAGGCGAAATTTCCCGATGTCGAGCAATAACAGTTTCCAGAGGTTTAAGATTGTGGTCGAGCTTTCGTCGGGATTGAATCTCGTCCCTATGGAATTTTAATAAGCTGCCCGAGCCCCCAAGATTCTACTGCATCAGATAGTTAGTCATGACAATAATTATTTAGCCAAACAATATATGATGTGTATCAGCATAAAACAATAAAAATTTCAAAATATGAAATAATATTTTTGAGCCACATGTGTATGATGTGGGCAAATTTTTGTCAAACATGTTCCATAATTAGGGCTAATTAATCATTCGGGGAATTATTTGAAATTCAATAAATGTTCGAATATAAGTTGATTTCAAAAATATTTATAAATTAGTTTTGAAGTAAAAAAATTTATTGTGTTAGAAAGGTATGAATTAATAAATGGTACGGGTGAATTTGTCTTGTGTCATGTCGAATGTGTCATGTGAGCAAATATATAAAAGACATGAAGTTTGATTTAGCCTCTTTGCAAAATAATTTTAATTTTAAGCAAATGCCCAAATTTAAGTCGACTTTAAAAATATTTTTCTCATGTGGTTGTGAAATAAAGACTCGGTGTAATAAATCATAAGATTTTAACAATTGAGTTTTTAACAGCAAAAGGTTTTATTTAGACCCAAAAAACCAAAGGATTATAACCCGTTATGCACTACCAGGACTTTGTTAGAGATTTAAGCTATATATCCCTATTTTGCCTCCGACCAGTAAATGATGTTCTGATTACAATTTTCTCCATCTCCGATCAGCGATAGGTGACGTCGATCAACAAAAATGCCCCGTTGAAGCAATAGAATTTGGTCGACCATTGATGCCGACCTAAAAATGTCTCCGACCAACAAATAGGAGTGGACGACCAGTTGTTGGTTCCATCGACCTACGGTATGAGTCTTCGACCAAGAATACAATACGCCCAATATATGCCGAGCACCTATAATTTCCCCCGACCAGTGATATAAGGATGTGAAATCTTTGTTCTCATTCTATATCTTCCACCGAGCAATTATATGAGTTCGGAAAGCCTTCGACTTGTGCTAATCTGGCGCTGAACTGTTACAGAGGGGCTTTCGACCTGGTCTATTTATCTTACAAGAATCTCCGAACAACACCAATGTTGCTGATGGATCTTTAAACTCTACCGTCGACCAACGAATTGGTATGGCCGACCAACAATAGGTGTTGTCGACCTAAACGAACACTGCTAATGGATCTTTACACCTTACCACCCATCAACAAAAATGGCTGACCAATAATTGATCCCTCCGACAAACATTTGGGAGTTCTCAGGTTGTAGAACACATGGTGCCGACCAAGAACCGACCAGCAAAAATGGTCTCTGACCAACAATATATATCACCGACCAAGAAAAAAGGTGGGCTGATAATTGACTTTGCCGACTAGCTTCCTATAACGCCGAACAACAAATAGTAGGTCGGGAAGCTTTTCAACCTGTGAAACCTTGCCGTCGACCGACAAAAGAGGTCCGGTGCGTATTCCAGCTAATTAATGGTCATCTCAGTATGTTCAGGGGACCACTAAGGCGGTTGTCGATGTGTGGATCTAGTTTTTCCTGATCGCCAACTAGTTAAATGGGTACAGTTCGGAGGTGTGGTACATAGTAAAACCGTTGAACGATCTGACGGTTGGCCGAAATTAATTCCGGTGTGCTGACCTTTACAATCGGTGGTAACCACTGACTATAATTTTTCAATAGAGGGGGAACAAAAATGATGTAGATCGCCTTTAACCTGTACTGGATTTCAACTTCAACCTGTAATGGGTTCGGAATGGATCACCATCCCCGTCGTTGTGATCTGCAATGCAAATAAGGCTTGGTATTTCTACCATAATTAGATCATAATAATTAATTTTTTTTTTAGAGATAGAATTTGGATTCTCATATGAACAGTTTCAACGATATTTTCATACAATTTTTAATAAAGAAAATTTGGACATAGACCATCCCATTTTGTGTTCAACCATGGTTGTTTTAAGAATGATATTTAAGAGAGATACGATTTGTATTCCTTCCCTCTTACAAAGATAAAAGTATGGTAAGCAATCATATATTCATATGACAATCAATTAACGAAAATTATCTAAAATTGATATTATTGTATTTGTAATTTCAGGAATCCTTAAAGATCTCTTGAAATTCATCAAACTTGACACCATCGTGGAGATGGAAAGAGGAATAGCAGTGTCAGAAATTAATGGAACAAATCGTTCTACTATCGAGACAAAAATTATGATTCTGAAATTCAATAATTTTTAGATTTCCTAATAAGAATTTATCCAACAATTTAAGAATATAAAATCATGATTGAATAAAAAAAATGTATGTGTAATTGATTATACGTAGAGAAAATAAAAACTTAGCTTTTGATGGAGAACAACGCTTGTAACACGGTTCCCATAGACGACGCCAATCTGTTGAAGACAGAAAATGGCCTCTGCCATTTTAGTGGCGTCAACAGCAGATAAATGATGAGGATGAAATTGAAGATGAAGATAAACATTCACATCAAACATATAAGAGACAAACGGTTTTTAAAGTGGTTCGGCTATGAATAAAGCCTACATCCATTGTTATTTTATTCCCAGGGGTTTACAATAGCACAATATGGTGTAGAGAGAGAAAGAATGTGTATCTTGTGTATGGTGTTTCTTAGTTGTCCCCTCCTTTGGCTAAGGGAATACATGTATTTATAGTGATGGGAGATAAAGAGATACAATGTCTTTATACATTTAGACATTTATGTCTATATACAATGAATATAACTGTTGGTCTTCTAGGATGGTTGATCTTCCTTGAGTTGCTTGGTATGCCTTGCGTTGGTTGGTATGCCGACCAACTCTCCTCGGGTGCCGAATAAGTATAATATTGCCACGTAGGATGACATTTGTCCTTTTCTGATTGGTCCTCATAGATGAAGAATTTTTTGCGTCAACAATAACTATCCAGGGGTATTACTGGCCAATAATATGCGCTGACTGTACAACTTATGCCAAGAAATGTGACAAATGTCAGCGATTTTCTAGAATACGAAGAACTCCTCAGGCATTGCTGACGCCAATCACTTCACCTTGGCCATTCTACATGTGGGGAATAGATTTAGTTGGGCCTCTACCAACTATAAGAGGACGATTCAAATATTTTGTGGTCACTGTTGATTATTTCATAAAATTGGTAGAATCTGAACCTCTCACCGATATGACATATGAAAGGGTCTATCAATTCATCTGGAAGAATATTATTTGTAGATATGGTCTTCCACATGATTTTATCACTGATTATGGTACCCAATTTGATAATGAGGAGGTCACCGCGTACTGTCTACAGTCTAACATCCAAAAGATCCATTCTACTCTAGGTCATCCCTAAAGTAACAGGCAAACGGAGGTAAGAAATATAACTTTATTGAACGGGTTGAATAAACGGTTGGATGATGTGAAAGGTAATTGGATCAACGAGTTGCATTTTGTGTTATGGGATTACCGAATAACTCCCCGTACAGCGACTGGAGATTCTCCTTACATGTTAGCCTTTGGAAGTGAAGCAGTCAAACTTGATGAACTAGGCTTACCTACTCATAAGGTGCTTAATTTCAATTCTCCAATAAGTGATTTGATGAGACGTTTAGATTTGGACATGCTCGAGGAAGTCAGAGAGGACGCAGCAATCCGAAATGCCGCTTATCAGCAACGGACTGCCATGTTCTACAATAAATGGGTCAGGAAGTGTGATCTCAATTCAGGAGATTATGTGCTCAAGAAAGTCATTCAGAATCACAATAAGTTGGAAGCCAACTGGCATGGGACTTATCGTGTTACAACGGTTGTTCGACCTGGAACCTATAGAATAGAAACTCTAGAGGGAGAAGAATTAAAAAATGCTTGAAATGCAGAGCACCTGCGCAAATATTACCAGTAATGTAGATTCACATGTACTCTATTATTTCAATATGAATAAAAATGATAATGTCCCAATATTCTTTTGATTTTAATTTTTTTTGGAGTACTAGTGCTACACACTACACCAACTAAGGTTGGGTGGCATATCAACAACCACCAACTAAGGTTGGTCGACATGAACAAACATAACCAACAATGTTGGTACAACAATGATACAAGATAAGGCCTGTTTGATTATGGGTGACCTCAAGGGGCATCTGAAACTGGGAAAGAAGATGGATAAAATATCCACTGCCTAGGCACCAAGGCAATCTAGATAAAATTTCTACAACTAAGCAGGATCATGGGATGAAAATAATTCCATTGCTTAGGCACTTATGGGTGATAAGCCACTACAACTAGGCAAACATATGGGGCAAAGTTCCATTGTCTAGGCAATGAAATCAACATAGGATAAATTATCCCTTTATATATGTTGACTAAAAAATTCTCCATCTACGAGGACCAATAAAACAAAGGACACATGTCATCCTATGTGGCAATATTTATACTTATTCGGCACCCAAGGAGAGTTGGTCGACACCTGAGGAGAGTTAGTCGGCACCCGAGGAGAGTTAGTCGGCATACGAACCAACACATAGCATACCAACCAACTCAAGGAAGACCAACCACCATAGAAGGCCAACAGTTATATTCATTGTATATAGATATAAATGTCTGAATGTATAAAGACATTGTATCTATTTAACTCCCATCACTATAAATACATGTATTCCCTTAGCCAAAGGGGGGACGGACAACTAAGAGACACCATACATAAAATACACATCTCTCTCTCTCTCTACAACATATTGTACACCCCTAGGAATAAAATAACAGTGGACAAAGGCTTTATTCATGGACGAACCACTCTAAAAATCCTTGTCTCTTATGTGTTTGATGTGATCACCATTTCATCTTCAATCATCATCTTCATACCTTCATTTTTATCTGTTGTTGATGCCGATAAGATAACATAGATGCTATTTCTAGTCATCAACAGATTGTCTTCGTCTGTGGGAACATATTACAAGCATTGTTCTCCATCAAAAGCTAATTTTTTATTTTCTCTACGTATAATCAATTATACATACATCTTTTGATTCAATCATGATTTTTATGTTTATATACATAAATTAATTGTCCAATTTTTATCTGCAAAATGTTGCATATCATGATTTTTAAATCATAACTGTTAGATTAATTCTTATTTAGAAATCTGAAAAATAGTGAATTTCATAAATCATAACTTTTTGCTTAATTCTCGAGTTTCAATTTTATCTCATGAAATTAATATTTTAAATGATTACATATACTAATATATACGACGATGATAAGATTTGATAATTTTCATTGTTGATTTTGAAATAATTTTGAAAGATCTTTGATAACTATTCAAATTCCCATTATATTTTTAATCAGAGAAGGGGAAAAGGTTAAATACAATAAAAAGTTTTCTCATGGAAATCATGACCCAGATCTACTTTCTCTCTCTTCAAGTTTGAGTCTCTTTATATTCATTTTTATGAACTATATATTTAATTTGGTTATTCTTCCATCTATGTTAATAAAGTCTCATTGATTGATTTTTGATATAAATTTGGTAATAACTTCGATCATTCAGCATATTTTTATCTCTCCAAATAGGGAATAGGAAGGGTTCAATATAAAAAATAATTTTCTCTCACCTGAGAAACCATTACCCACCTCTTGTAAAAAGGATCAATTAAACAATAATGGGCATATCAAGACACTGGGCACAAATTTCAGATGTTGGCTCCTCGTTCATCACATCACAGGGTTTCTTTGTCGGAATCACACGATCTAGTGGATTAGAGAATGGATCATTTAATTAGAAATCTTAATGCTTGGATTTTACATCGAATGTTATTTTTCTAATCTATTGGTTCGAGATATGTTGGGACATAACAATCTCATGAAAAATTCATCACCGCGGCTCATATGGCTGTTCGAAATCATCCACTTATAACCCCTATTTCTGCTGAGCCATACATACTGTTGGTCAGCATCATCTCGGGTCATCTTTTATTAAAGGGAAGCTTAACCAGACCATTTTTATTTGTCAGAGATAAGATGTGAAGATCCATCAGCAACGTTGAAATAATTTTATCCAACTACGAGGTATCTTATTGTTGGTCGGAGACTCATATTGTAGCTCGGTGGAACCAATTGCAGGTCGGCGATCATCTACTTCTTGATCGTCAACATATTAGTCTTGTTCGGAGGGTTCAATTTACTGGTCGACAACTATCTAACCATTCACTTCTTGGTCGGCGACATCTGATGTTGTTCGGTGACCATCCAACAACTGGTCTGCAATATCAATGCACCATTTTTGTTGATCGACGAAATTGAGCTGCTGGTCAAGGACCATTTGCTTCTTGGTCGGCACTATATATTCTACAACCTGAGACATCCCCAAATGTTGGTTGGCAACACCCATGCATTTGGTCGGCAACAGTAGAATCTTGGGGTATTAAAAAATGTGGAGCACCCCAGATATTTCTTTAAACACGAGTTCAGCTTGGGGATAAACAGGGGGCTTAAGTTTTTTTAAAAACTTGTGATCACCCCAAAAAAATATTTTTAAAGCTAAGTGATAAATAATTTTCAAACATCAACTTATACATGATTAGTTGTTGGATATTAAATAACTTTACGAAAAACTCGACGTCTTATTTATGGCTCATATCTAATAAAAATTTGTCCATCTCACACACATTTGGCAAAAAAATATTAATTCATATTTTAAAATTTTTATTGCCTTATGCTGATACACATCACATATTGTTTGGCTGAATAATTATTCTCATGAAAATAATTATTTGATCTAGTCTCGACAGGTGCTCGGCCAGCTTATTAAAATTTTATAGAGACTAAATTCAATCCCGACGAAAGCTCAACCAAAATCTTAAACCTCTGGAAACTATTATTGCTCGACATCAGGCAATTTGGCCTCGACATATCCGCCAACATATATTATTTTATTTTTTGAAATTAATATTTTTATTTCTCAAGCATATACATATCATATATTGATTGGATGAGTAAATTATTCTCATGACTAATCAATTTATCCTACACATATGGTAGATCAAGTTATTAATTTTTACAGGTACAAGATTCAACGCCGATGAATGCTCGGAAATAATCTGGAAACTATTATCATTGCTCAACATTATGAAATTTCACCTCACCAAGGAACTATATATTTTATTATTGCTCTGATTTATGATCAAGCACGAATTATTCTATATATCCGTTCAGATTCATATTCTATATTTATCTCATCATGGAGCTAGGAGAAATACTTATTATCATATTAAGCTCCGAGGAAAAGCTACAACAATTACTATATTTCACCCCCAACGGATAGTTGGTCGGGGTAATTCTTATTTATATTCAGGCCCAGCAAAGTTCTCAGCCATATTCTTATATTATGGAAAATATTATTCTTATTCGGCATTATGCAATTTTGCCTCGACAGATCAGCAAGACAATTTATTATTATTATTATTTTAAATCATTCTTTATGTCTATGCATATTTTATATTGATCTCATCATGGAGCTTGAAATTTTTTTTCTCTCTATATATATTCAACTTCAAGGAAGTCTTTAACATGTATTATCTTATTCCCAACAATCTGTTGGTCCGCTCCGAGGAGGTCTCCAGCATTTCTTATTCCCAACAATCTGTTGAGGAGGTCTCCAACATTTATTATATCTTATTCCCAACAATCTATTGGTCAGCTCCGATGAAGTCTCTAGCATTTATTATCTATTACCACCAACTATGGTTGGTCGGTACCTCCAACTACAATTGGTTGGGCAATTATTACCACCAACTACGGTTGGTCGGTACCTCCAACTATGGTTGGTTGGGCATTTATTACCACCAACTTCGGTTGGTCGATACCGCCAATTCCGGTTGGTCGGGCATTTATTACCACCAATTACGGTTGGTCGGTACCACCAACTTCGGTTGGTCGGTCATTTATTACCACCAACTACGGTTGGTCGGTACCACCAACTCCGATTGGTCGGGCATCTATGACCACCAACTACGGTTGGTTGGCCATCTATCATAACCCAATTCCGGTTGGTCGGTCAATTAACAAATAACAACTCCGGTTGGTCGGATAGTAGACAGTAGGTGGAGCAAATCTTATTGTCTATGAAAAATAAGAAAAAAATGTCAAATAACATACTTCAAGGCCGAGAAAGCATTCAAAATTCATATTCCACACTTAGGGGATTCTATTACAAATTCAGGTGTTCATTCGGTGGCACATTCTCATAACATCATGCAGTCGAGCATCAAATTCAACTCCACAAACTTACATACTCGGGGCCCCGAATAATTATCATTCAGAAGTTATTTTTCTTGCTCAGGAATTAGTTTTGATATTGAAGTTCAGGAGGCATAATGATGTTCAGGAGATGTATTCAGGAGTTAGTTGCGCTGTTGAAAGTTTAGAAGGCATATTCAGGAGTTATTATGCACATGCTATTGAAGTTTAGGAGTCAAATTCATCATCTACATCATTGAGATCTTTACTATTACTGTCCCAACCAATAATGAAGAAGAAGTTGTATGAAAATGTTTCGAAGTCCACCACTAGCTTGGTACTAACAACATTGAAGGATTGGGTTCAAAATCTAGAATGTTACTTGAAAAAGTATTTAGAGAATCATAAATCAGAAAAATCAAGCACATGAAGTTAGCACTCAGTTGCTCGGCACAGGAGGCAGTTGGTCGGCTAGCAAACCAATCAACATACTTGAAGATTATGACAAGCTACATGCTGCATACTATGGCATGGCTGCATCCAAATTCCCAGGGGTGATACATAGCACACGTTCACTTGACGAACGGAGTTCCTCAAAAGATATATTAACAACCATCGATCAGCCTGCATCATATGTCGTCCAGGAGATAGTGCACTTTATGTTGAACAAATCAAGAAGGCAGATCAAGAATTTCACAAGCACCGAGCAACACTGAAGAATAAATACTCCATCCTTTCAGTGAACCATCAAGCATGGAGCATTGGGGGCTTCTGTTGACTAAAAAATTCTCCATCTACGAGGACCAATTAGAAAAGGACACTTGTCATCCGACGTGGCAATATTTATACTTATTCGGCACTCGAGGAGAGTTGGTCGGCACCCGAGGAGAGTTAGTCGACACCTGAGGAGAGTTATTCGGCATACCAACCAACACATAGCATACCAAGAAACTCAAGGAAGACCAACCACCATAGAAGGCCAACAGTTATATTCATTGTATATAGATATAAATGTCTGAATGTATAAAGACATTGTATCTCTTTAACTCCCATCACTATAAATACATATATTCCCTTAGCCAAAGGGGGGACGGACAACTAAGAGACACCATACACAAAATACACATCTCTCTCTCTCTACAACATATTGTGCTATTGTACACCCCTGGGAATAAAATAACAGTGGACGTAGGCTTTGTTCATAGTCGAACCACTCCAAAAATCCTTGTCTCTTATGTGTTTGATGTGATCACCATTTCATCTTCAATCATCATCTTCATACCTTCATTTTTATCTGTCAATATATATATATATATACGTATATTTATAAATTGATAAGACACACGTCATACAATTGATTTTCTAAGGAAACAAAATATGATTTTTCTTCATTAAATAATCATTGACAAACTACAAATTGCCTATTCACTACAAAAAAGCTGCTTTTTACTACGGTTCTCCAACCGTCTCAAAAAGTCCTCTGACCGTCTCAAAAGCCTTTTGTGATGCCATTTGAGATGGCAAAGGAGCGTAGTATTAGACCCCCATTTTAAAAGCTTTTTGAGACAAAAAATACACTGTCTCAAAAGGTTATTGCTTATAGGACCCTTTTGAGACGGCAAAAAATTCGCCTTTTAAATTTTTTTTAGAGACACCAACATACGTCCCCAAAGAGTTTTTTGAGACGATAACTTAACCGTCTCAAAAAGTCCTCCTTTATGGAACCTTTTTGAGACGGCGAAGAAGCAGTCTTTAATAATTTTGGCACCAAAAATATAATTTCATCTATTCCGTAATATACTCTATATAATTATAAAAAAAACCTCTTAAAAACAGTATGACATATGTTGCATCCCATTTCAACATATAACATATAATTTTCCATTCAATTATAATTAAAGTTCATACAAAGAAAAAATACACAATTTAAACATTATGTCCAACGTAGATCTCTCTATACAATTTCACTCATCTCATTTGAAAAAATACATAAAAAAATGATGTACGCAAAGTAAACTCGCAATCTTCAAGCATACGACCTCCAGCAAAACGACTCAAATATCTTGCCTTGTCCACAAAAGGTTTTCACCTGCAATAAATTTATTAAGTGTCAGTTACGTTAAACAAAGAAGTAATTTTTTTAATAGTTCCTATAGATGACAATCTTTAAAAACCTTATCAAATTTGTATATCTTCGTAGTATTTACTTTTAAAAATACTTAATATTTTTTTAAAAATTCGGTAGAGTCTCCTTTATTTATTCATGAAAACCAACCTGTTTAAACATAAAAATTAACTCAAAAACAACGACAGAAATAGCCATAACTTTCTAAACAACTAATATAAATAAAAATTTTACATTACGATTCCTTTTACCGTTGGACAACATAATGAACAAAATTTAACTTGAATATGTCTCACCCCTGCTTGTGGTTGAGAGCAAGACTATAGAGGACTTAAGCGACAAGGTCTTTGTTTGAGAGAATAGATGAAAAACCTCCAACGGTAAAAGGCTCAAGTATACGTATAACAAGTCGTCGTGGGATAGTAAACTTCTTGCAACAAATGGGATACAAAACGCAATTAACTATGGTTCTGAAAAAGTCAAGAAACATTAACTTAATTTAGATACTTGGACAATACCTGTTTAAAACCCAATACAAAAACCATCTCCAAAGATGTCATGATTATATCATTATAAAAGAAGAACAAACATTAAAAACCTAATTGATTTAACTATTTAACACTTAACGTCTATTTCTATGCATTTCATCTGCTATACCAAAGGCTGCCTCAATTCTAACCTATTAAAATCATACTATGGCCCATGGATTGAAAAATGAAATCAAATTAGAAGTTGGAAAATTAGAAAAGTGGTGTACAAACAAACAAAAGGGTTTTCATCCCACAATTAGAATTGAAATTTAGTTTCGAGTACTATCAAGTATTCTGCAATTTAGTTTTCGAGTTCTATTTTGAAGTACCTGTGGTGGTTTTGGCAAGGTTACTTCATTTAGGCTCAGAAGGCATGGTAGTTGGTGCATTAAATGCTCTCTTAGTGTTGGACCGTGGCGACGCTGCAACTTCCGTAGCGATGGTCGAAAGTGGTGCCATTGAGGCACTTTTGGAACTCTTACTTTATAAAGCACACTCAAGAAAATTTGATATTGGAATGATAGAATAACAAAATAAAATAACACCTATTACTACATTTGACAATTCTTACTATATATGCATTTCGATATGTGGAGTAGTAACCTTCTATTAGACATCTCCACTAACCTCAACGTAAACCAATCCAGAGTTATTCTTTTTGAGCTCATCGTGATTACCTCATTGAATGTGGTTAAAGGGGTCTCATTCAATTTGTTAGCTTTACAAATTTTCCAATAGATAAAATTTACCAAATAAATATCACAAGTCAATATTAAATAACAAAACAATAAAAAAAAGGAAGAGGAATATTTCTTAGAGCTAAAAAACTAATCAAATGTCAGCAACTAATAAAACTAAAATACTCAAGGATCCCTCACACACATTAGAAAAGGGATAATATTAATTTAGCAGATAAAAACATTCAGCAATATGCATAAAATAAGAAAATAAACTGAAAAAAATTACCAATGAATGAAGATGAGAGCAGGAGGGGGAGGCAGACGCAGGAGTTGTCTTGTCCGGGGGCAACGCAGGGGGAGGAGGCAGCAGTAGTGCTGTCCTATCCAGGGGAGGGGGGAGGACGTCGCAGCCTAAGCAGGGGAGGGAGAGAGAAGGGAGATGTGAGAGATAGAGTGTATGATTTAAATATTGTATTTGGACTTGGAACAAACTGGTCTTTTAGAATGTTTTTCAATCAGCTGAGAAGACATAAGACTTTCTACTTAAAAAAATTAATTAAATATGATTTGAATGCTTTTGATATTAGAAAAGAACAATATCATAAATCCAACTCTCAATATCAGTACCATCTTAAAAATGAGGAAGAATATTGGAAATAAAAGGCTCGGGTCAAATGGATGGTGCATGGAGATTGCAACTCAGCATTTTTCCACTCAATGATAAAACAAAAGAAAAATAAATTGAGGATCCAAAAGGTTAAAGATGATTCAGGTAAGTGGTTATCGAATAAAGAGGAGATTAATAAGGAATTTATTATGTATTGCACATATGAAGTTTTTTGCATTTACTGCAGTTAGTCATTTTTCTCATGTTAGTTTTTGAGGAAATTACTTGAAGTCTGAATTTTGTCCAATGGTTTTGACCTTTTCAAAGTACAAATTTTGGTATATGAAATCCTTGAAACTTCTTGGGAAAAAAACACTTCATTTAGTCAGTAAAAACCTTTGACTATTATTGATTTACTATCATCCAACTGAGAACATATTTAATCGATACCTTTTTATATTCAGGAACAAATTTTAATCGATGAATCTAACTTCCCATCCGTATAGTACTGTAGATCAATGAGGAAAAATACAATAAAAACTATAATATATATAGATGAAGTAGCTATAGTAAAGGCATTGGCAAGAAGAAAAAAACAAAGTATGTATTACATGTTCTTTCAATAATGACCTTAGGCCTATTGTTGACTGAGATATATAAGCGTTGCACGCATATTTGGATCCCTTCAAACTTTCACCACCAGTGAACATGCACAAACTAAAATTTTTTGAATACAGGCCCAATGAGCATCATAAAATATTTGTCCACATTTTTCATCACCGACCACCATCACAAATGTTACACCACCCCAATTACATCATTACAATCAAATCAAGGCTGAACTTCACCAATACCACCCATTAACTGCAATTGAGCCACATTAATGTCCTCGTTATTAATTAACTATAGGGGGATTATCATACTTAAAATTGAAACCAGAACATGAAATTACAATACAAATTCCTTATCTGACAAATTAGAATTGAGATGGGATAAATATTTTGCGGGTTCATGTAATGAATTGAGCAACATTTTCAGATTATTCTCACCATTTTTATGTTGTATGAGTGGTAATTCAGATTGATTCAAATGAATATGTACATCCCTGCATATATTGTTTATAAATAACTGGATCATGCATGTGTTATATGTATATTATGTGTGTGATGAATGGTTAAGTGTTGTATATTTGTAGAGTGCCAATTATGAAATTAAGGTAAATCTAGCACCTATATATTCATGGCTACCCAAGATAAATAGGAATGGTCTGAGCGCCATATCAATTTTGTTTAAAGAAGACATAATTGTAGAATAGATATTAAACAGGAATATAGATTTAATAGCTGAACTAACTCCAGCAAGCTTTAAAGTAATAGCCTTTCATGGCCGATAATCCTCTCAGTAATATTAAGACATGCCCTTGCTATGTAAGATCATGACATGATTTGGAAAAAGATACTTTTCTAGAGAATATATGTGCGTCTCATCAAGGAAATAATGAAGCAAAATTGCAAAAGCGTGAGATCTTTACCATAAAATATGTTACAAACTTAAAAATTCATAATGTGTATGTTCATTAGTGTACTGAATATCTTCTGGATAAACTAAAATGGATTAATTGGAGACACACACATGGATGTAGCTAAATAAAACGCGATTGTTCTAGAAGCAATGTAGGTATTACTTAATAAAAGATTGTGCTGATCAAATAATGGACATTCAAATCAAAGCTCTAGTGCAAATGTTATGGAAATGGCCATATTTGTTCAGCTTGTCAAAGAGAAGATGCCGAGGGAAACAATACTTCTAACCAACTTCAAACTCTATTTTTCAATAGTCCGATTGCCCAGTTATTTAAGTTAAAAAAATTGCATTTTGTAACCTGATCTAATAGCATGGAGTACACAATATCCACTGAAGCAATCTCTCCCTCTTATTAATATTGAGACAACACACAAAAGGAGAATTTTTCAAATGACTTTGAAGTCATTGTTATGGCTCCAATTTCCAAGAACTGAAAACATAATGTGAGGTTTTTCTTCCATCTCATGTAACCGACTTACATACACCATAAACATGTTATTTAAGGTCAAAGTATTGCATTGTGCAACTTGATCTAATACGTGGAGTAAACATTATAGGCTGCAATGTATACATCAATACCAACGAGAATATCAAAATGCAACTCCTGACTGCAGTCCACATACAGAAAGCTCGCATCGAACTTCCTATGAGAAGACTGTTAAAAAATAACCTCCCACCACCATTAGGAGCACACCAAATCTGCCACCCCGTATGCTATAATCTCAAAAAGAGAATCAATAACCTCCAACTTAAAATCCTAGAAATAGTGTCAAAATAGAGTATTCCACAAGGTGTGTAGTAACACAAGCCTCTTATTTTTAATTTTTTTTATCTTTGTTTTCGTCATTGAGACATTCACGCATCGTCATTGTGCCTGTTGTTATTGCTGTCATTATGTGTGTCTATTTTATAATGTGGTACGCATACGTGGTACACTATAGAAACAAAATAAAAAGTGAGCTTCTAAAGCATAATAAGATTTATGTTATATCTTAATTATAGTAGTACCATGAGTTGTGAAAGTTGTCATTTTTAGGAATTTAATGTGGAATTAAAAACAACAAAATGATAGGAAGGGTGTAAATAGAAGGATTTTAGTTTACTGTAGTTATTAACAAATGTGATCTAGGATAGTAATTAAGTAGAATTAAGGGCCGGAAAGGGCTTGGCTTAAAGGATGTGGGTATTAAAGAAATAAAACAAGTGTCCACCTAGTGTACAAGTCAATGCCAGAGCCTTGCTCATATTAGTGGAACGAGACACTCCTTTTCTAAGATTTTGAGCAAAGTCATTATAAATTACACATTTTATTGAATCACAATATATTGTATACTAGGTGTGAGCAATTTTGATAGTCAATACGCGCACAAAGTGTATTCATTTTGACACTCTGTCGTTGATATTCTTGAGGACCAAATTATGCTCGTCTAGTGACACTAATGTGACTCGTAATTAATTCATCCTGTTTGCTCACAATATTGAAATCCCTTATCGCTATATGAGTAATGTTTTCATATACATATGATAAATTCTCCAAAGAATCCCAAAGATCCAACCTCTCATCTTTAGAACATTTAGCATATATAAATTTAACGAGAACTCTAAAATGGAACTGAGACTGCACAATGCAAACTGATAAGGACTTATCGGTGTCCTTAACAGTGTTCATCTCCACACCAAATCTAGAGAAAATCCATATTTTATTAGGCATGTTGTTGATTGCTTCCTCACAATTGAGTTTTAACTTAAGCTTTAGAAGTTGCTTTTCAGTAGATATGGGCTCTAAGATGACAAAAATAGGAGTTTTATAAGTTTTCCAAAGGCGTGTTATCCTCCTCACAGTTTCTTTATTTGAAACTCCTCTGCATTCCAACATATCATATTGATCATTGATAATGAGGCAGAGATGAGTGATTGTTCCTCTTTAAAGATGATCTTGTGATGCATTTAAAGAGAGGATAAAATTAGGTTGTCTCTTAGTATTGATTTTCCTCATCAAAAGGACATTAGTATATCCCATTATGTAATGGTGAGAATTTAAAAATTAAAAGTATCGAGGAAAACATCCCCTCGTATCTAATAATGACAATGCCATCAAACAAGATCTTCCAAATGCAATGAATGCTGCTTAAATAACTGATAAGCTTGGCCTCCGTTCCCTCAGGCAGCGTCACTGGTACATCCAGAGCACCTGCGCAACCTCCGGGGAGAAGGGTTGGATTGGATCTCCAACAACATTGCTAACAAGGTATGAGCTGATGAAGGGACGTCCTGGAATGTGGATGTTGGGCAGGTTTATTATTTTTTACTCTTTTTCATTCCCTATGCGAGTACTCTTTCTTGGTTTTCACTCTCTTTCGGCAATGTGTTGGGTTATGGATTTCATTTCAAAGATTTTTTTTGGGGGGACTTCAAATTGTAAATGTTTGATATAATTGTTGGTTGAATGTATGTATGTACCTACGAACAGTTGTCTAGGTTTTAAATAGAGTACTTAAAAATTGTAATAGAAAGATAGTTTGGTGGTGGTGTTCATATTTCCCCCTAATTTTTAAACAATTTTGGTAAAAAAAAGATAGGATACAAGCAGCTAGAGAGTTGATAGATTTCAAAATCAGCTTATATGAATAATGAATGGCTGTGGAAACCTGCTACAAATGGTATATTCACTTTCCAGTCGGCTTATGACCAAGTTATACATAAAAAATCTCTTCCCTAGCCTATAAGTCTATTTGACACCCAAATATTCCTCCAAAAATGTCAGTATTTGTGTGGAGAGCTCTATCAATGTGTGTTCCAGTGGATGATCTCATTCACTCAGTTGGAATTATAATGGATTAGAAATGCCAATTCTACCACTCTTCTATAAAAACCATCAACCATATCTTTATTTCTGAGCCAGTAGCTAGACAAACTTGGTAGTTTTTTAATCAGGTTATGGGAATTAATTCTCAATCTTCATCTATGCATGGCTCTTTAATTCAGTGGTGGCTTCACTCTGGATCCTCAAAACTATCAAAATGGCTAATTAAAATAATCATAGTTAGTATTATTTAGGAAATTTATCTTAGCAGGAACAAGTCCTTATTTGATTCCTTTCCCATGAATTCTAAAACTATATTGCATAGAGTAATGGCCACTATATCATATCTATCCAAGTTCATTAGCAACAAAGGAAGAGCAGAGCAATACTGATGACATTATTGAAGTTAGACCTTCCTTCCCTTTGAAGATGGGAAAAGAAATACTAATGACATTTATCTTATCTCTATGTCAAATAAAGATATTGTTGGGAGTGTTTTTAAAAATTGCAAAGGCTCTGTAAGAGGTTCTTATTATGATTGTATTGTCTATAGTTATGCCTTCAATGCTGAAACGATGGCTATCATTGTAGGAATTGAAATCGCTTCGAGATATAAATGGCTCAATTTGTGGTTGGAGATAGACTCAAAGTTAGTTCTATAGGTCCTTCAAGATGAATTTCACGTGTTACCACATATATAGAGAAAGTAGTGGGGAAGGAAATGCAGTCAGTCAATGCAAGACAATCATTGCTACTCAGCGAGAACATTCTATATTAAGATAATGTACCGGTCATAAATAAAGGAGGATATAACCAAAGAGTTCTATAACAAAACAAATAAGTTCATGTAGAGCTCGAGAACCATAGTCATATTCTCCATGGGATATGACGAAAGAAAATTGTATGAAGAATGATATGAGACACACTCGGCTCAGGAAAAACTTTTTTTGGGTCTTCTTGAGATGCTCTGTATCAAAGTCCCCATAGGTCTGAGCAGAACGAGTGAAACATATGCCACATAGGTAGAATATTGCATCTTATGCGAATCGAATAACACTCGACTCTTGGCTATCGATGATAGAGTTAGTGAGGGAATCATATCGTCAATATGTATGGTAATGAGTGGAGCGTCTAGCCGAGATGGAAAAAGACTCTAGAATATAAAATTCATATGAAGTCTAAAATATTTATAGTTTTTCCTGAATTTCTGAGTATGATCTAAGGTTGTGATTATTTATTCACCGTCTTTACACCCTTTTTCATTCCAGTAATCACTGAATTCCACAAACATATTTGTATAGCTGAATTGAATGGATCACTAAGATTTATAGTACTTTAATCCGTGATAAGTTAAAGTCTCTTGCATCTCTATTTTATTGTCTACTTAAAGTAAATATATCTATGCAAATACGCTTAGCAAAAAGAACAAAAAAAAAGTTCTTAATACAATCACTCAAGCAAATAAAAAAATGCTACATAAGAGAACATAAGTTCACAACTAGCTCAAACAAAGTGTTCTTAATCCAATCACACATGTTTAAAGAGTTCAAATATTAAGAAAATGATGCTCAATATTGTGGTGTTTCATAATGTATTACAAAATAATATCTACATGTATATGCTTAAGGTGAAAAAGTAACATGGAATTGATAAGCAGTCATTCGTATGGCCATATGCCCTAGTTCAATGGATTACATCCAATATTGTTAACGCGAGAGAAGTGTTCTCAATTTGTCGTACCTCATAACGTTCTCTAGTGAAGAAGTAACCATATAAAGAAACTTCACCATGCATAAAGAAAAAAAAACTTGACAGAGTGATACATTGGAAGGATAGACTTTCTAGAAATCGTTAATGAGGGTGACGACAAATACATTCAAATTCGAAGTGAGGTACGGCATAATTTTATTCTTGTTTGATGAATCTTTATCAAATCACAACTTCCTTTATGGTATATCCTTAACAAATTTTATCTTCGAGGTTACGAGACCCTGATAATACATGTAATGTGATTATGATAGAGGAGACGACTCTAACATTACCTATAACCGTGGAAGAGGAGACGACTCCAACATTACCTATGGTCGTGGAAAAGGAGACGACTCCAACATTACCTGTGGAAGATGAGATGACTCTAATATCATGCATTCGGTTTTGTTGTTAGGGTTTGTTGAATATTCTACATCATATAAAGGTCGTACCCAGTGCACAAGGCTCCCACTTCACTGCAGGGTCTGGAAGAGGTAGGTATCGATTGGTCTTACCCCATATTATTTTATAATATGAAGAGATTGCTCCTAAGTCTCGAACTCGAGACTAACCGTAGCTTGGGCAACATAACTTGCCATCGCTCCAAGGTACTTCATATTCAAAGTTTATTTTTATTTGTTTAGTTGGTTGTGTCAAATGTGTGGTACACATTGTTTAGAATTAACAAATTATTGTATTGTTTCCAAAGGAAATAGTTTAGGTTAATCTCTTCTACATTACCCTAAAAATATTATTTTTAAAGTATCAACACGTTTTTCCCGTGAATACACCTTAAAAGGGAAACAAACTTGCGACGTTGGTTAGTTAACCAAATGTCAGCAAATCAAATTCTCCCACTCGCACTAAAGAACATTGAATGCGAACTTAGATTAAATACTAGTGGTAACCCGTACGATGCATGGGAGAGCGTGATTGAAAAGGGTTACTATTTTCTTAATTGAATACAGTCATTCAAATATCACTCCCCATAAAGTGTAGAACTAACAAAAGTTTGGGGAAAAACTAAGTTCAGTTAAATAACACATGAACAGAGACCACAAAAATATTTAAGTTTCATATACAATGAATAAGATTTGTTCAAATTGATAATCAATATTCACTATTAGTCTTAAATTAAAAACATGACATGTGTCGCCACATAATTATCAATATTCAGTAAGAACTTCACCTTTAGATATTCTAGTGTGTTTTAATCTCCCTAGAAACTGTCCATTACAAATATTAGACTTCCTTCACAAAATAAATAACTTCATTAAACATACTTATTTTTTTATTTTCCTCTCAATAATATTGTGAAATTTAGGCTTCTTGGTCATGAAGATAATATTTATGCACATTTGACCTTTCGATTGGTCTAGGATTCACCATTACAAATCAATCAAATAACATTAAAATGGTGATGTATATTTATTTCTTTTAGGTACCACCTCTTATGTTGGAATCTGTATCCCAACACTTAGTGATTTGAATGTTAAGATTTAGCATCTGATATGGTGTTGGATAACATTGACAAATTTTCAAAACTTATGCATATTTGAATTAATTAGGTCCATCAAATATATCACAAAATAAAATCATAATAAAATAGTAAATTAAATTAGTGGCATAAACTACATGCGAAAGACATGAATTAATTAACATAAACAAACATATCAATAATTCTAACTAAAATTCACACAAACAAGTAAATAAATATTATGATATATTAATCTTAAAACTATACTACAACAACCAATTGACAATTCGTATTTTCAATTGGCTCACTCTCAACCTCCTATCATCACTACAAATCAATCCAATAAAAAAAACAATGATATTAAGTAATAACCAAGAGTTAAATTTACCTTTTATCCGTATCAATTCGACGATACTATAACTTGAATTCCTGGAATAAGATTAAATATTTAAACGTTAATGCAAATGTGCAACGCAATCAATAATTCCCCTGTCAAATACCCATCAATGAAAAATATATGATTGCCATTTAAAAATCATAGTAATGATATAATGCAGAAAAAATTATTATTCTATTATTACGAGTAATTTCTATTATAATAAAAACTCCAACTATCTCAATAACCAACTAATTACATCAACAATACATCAAATTACTTTTCCATTACCTTTACTTTCATTTTAATAGCAACCAAATAATGAAATTGGCAACCAATATATGACAAAACTAATTTGATGTTTTCAACCATAAAACCTTAAATTGATAATTTCCAATTACATTTAATTCCACTTTTTGAAGCCTTAACTAGATAGAAAACTAAGCCACCATAATGTCACCATAACCAAAAGGAAAGGAAATAGTAATTACCAGCGGTGAGGGCAGGGGAGATATCAAGGGCGAGCGACGGTTGTAAGGGAGCGGGGTTGGGTTGCTTTTTGTCCGAGTTGAGAAACGAGATGTTTAGGTTTTGCTCTTCTTATTCTTTCATTTTTTTTGTTTTCTATGTAGAAGGTTTCATCTCTCTTCACTAGGTGGGAGTTAAAATCATGAAGGAGGGAACTAAATTATTTCAGCCGTCTCATAAGGTGGACTATTTGAGACGACTCTTAATATGCTGTCTCATTAGCCTTACTTAATAAGACGGGAAACATATTTTGTCTTAAATAATATTTGTTTTTGAGACAGTCATTTTTACCCGTTTCAAAATATATGCTGTAGGGACTAAAATTTAAGCCGTCTCAAAAGCCCCCGTCTTAAAAACTACTTTTTTGGTAGTGATTCTACTGGTTTCTTTCCTTCAACTTTAGGTACGAGATCCATTCCAGATAGAAGATCATCTAAAGAAAATGAAGAATTAATAAAATTCAAATCTCGCAATATTCTCGTATTGCTTGAACTAGGTCGGTCAAGAAGATGTGGAGGTCGAGATATCTCAAAATCTTCATGAAGATGGTAATCACCAAGGTACTTGGAGAATAAACACTGAGGAATAGCATGGGCTGGAATCCAGTTGACATCTAGCTTAAAAGGAGGCATTGGCAGATCAAGTAATCCGGTCTTATACCAATCCCACAACTCTGTTCCTTGTTCGACCTTCATTATAATCAAGGCGTTCAACCATCCTTATTTGTATCCTTTATTGTTTGATTGCTTCAACCTGGCATCAAGGTTGCATAAAGTTTCATTGTATCCCCCCATCCAAAACTCTCTGGGCTATTTGTGAAATTGATAAGTCAATCTCTCAACATGATGATGAAGTCTCTTCACTAAGTTTTTTTTACCCTCCAATGCAGAAATCTGGTTGGACAGCTGCTCATTAAGAATTTGAATTTTCTGGGGCATCTCAGTTAATGCTTAATTTTTTGCCTTCAGTTGAACAACTTGATATGCCAAGGCCTGTTGTGTCCTTGCCTCTTCAATGTTTCTCCGACTAGCTCTTGCTCTACCACGCGAGGAGGATGTAGGTCTGGCTCATTTTAAAGCCTCCAATTCTTCTCTCAATGTAATATTTTCAGTTTCCAAAAATTAAAAGCCCTCATCACTGACTGGGACCAAATCTCTAGAGGAAGAGGCATATTTTAGTTGTCTCAGCTCTTCTCTCAAAGCATTATTTTCCTCTTCCAGCAACTTAGCGATGTTTCTGTGATCTTCAATCTCAAGCTTTAGGACACTCCCTCTCTTATTATGGGATAAAATGAACTTGTCATTACCCCGATCAACACTCAACTGTTGGTATTTTTTCTCATAACCCTCATATAAAATAGCAGTGTCTTCTTTGTATTACAATTGAAGTTCTTTGATCATTCCTTGAAGATCTTCAATCATTTCATAGTAAGCCACATTATTTGCTACACCCTGATCAAGTAAGCATTTTACACACTGGTAAGCATCAATTACTCATTCAGAAGCATCAGATCCAAGAATATCAATTATTTGTGCTTCAGTAAAATCTATATGACCAACTTTAAAGTAGTCCATACACTTCTACATCAACTCTGTATCATGAGATGACAACAGTTCCATCCTGGCATTAAACTAGTAAGGAAAAGTAAAAATAGATCAATAACGATACAGCTATATTGAGCAAGTGAAGGGGAAACTTAGAATAAAAGAGTCCATTTTATTAATCATAGGAGGAGAGGGTACAACCAAAGTTACAACAAAATGGAAAAAAGAAAAACAAAATAAGTAAAGAGCCGAACAACTTTTCACCTTCTCCTTATTCCCTAGAACATCATCAGTCGACTTTGAGGAAGGAATTAGTTGCTCAATAGGCAATTGACGTTGCTCGGTAGGAGGAGTGGCTTGGTGAACTTGCTCGAAGGACTGAGAGATACTAGCAGCAAGTGTTTGTTCTACTCTAACAAATAAGATTCATCAGATCCAGCTTCATATTCTTCTTCTTCTTCTTCAATGGCAGCAGGAGGACCATGAATGTGCCTCTGAAATAACTCAGAATCTTAAGAAACGTTCAATTCTTTCAAAGCGACAGTCCATCCATCCCTGAAGAATTTTACACTTGCATACTCCATTTGGATAGAGCAACAGTTATGGCTTTATTTCACCCTTTATCCCAGCCAGAGCTAAAGGCCTTCTTCACTGCAGCTTTTCTCTTCAACCTCTCCGAGAAAGTATTTTCCTTAAGGAGCTCTTCAGCAGACTTCACCTTTTTCTCAAGGTCTTTCTTACGCCGTTCATCCTCTTCAAGCTTGCACTAAATTTTCACTTTGTTGGAAACAAAAATCTTGCACTTCTCCTCTGCCTCCTTGGAAATATTTACAGCCCCCTTGGTAACTTCGTCAGCTTTTTGTTGACCTGTTTCAGCAGACTTGATTTTATTTTCCCAGGCAGCTTTGTCCTCTTCGCACTTCTGTTAGGACTCCATCAAAGATTTCGACAACCTAGCGAGGTCTTATTCCACCCACTGGATGAAGTTGAAGCCTTGATAGCCTCATCCTTCTCTAGGATATTGTTAAAATGCACCAAAAATTGCAAGAGAAAAGAAGCCCAAGTCAGAATATGAACATAGTACAAAGACGTAAATTATCAAGTGTGATGATACTTACTGATGCCTTATGTTGGGCAAGACATGATCAATTTTTTAGCCAAGCTAGGATCAACGAGAGCTGGAGTACTGACTCTCAAAGAAGGTACCTCAACCCGAGAAGGTTAGGCAGCAGCATCTACAGTCTTCTCAGCCAGACCCCTTCTTAATCTTTTTAAAGGAGCAACTTCAATCAAAGGTGATGTCTCTTCTTGAATAAGGATAACCCCTTTAATCAAAGGTGCTGCCTCTTTAGGGGCAACCGGGGGCTTCTTGCTGATATCTTTGGCAGGTGGAACAACATCCTTTTTCTTAGTCCCTTCAGCTGGGACATCATCTTTTCTTTTCTTCGCCCTATTCATACTGATAGCCCAATGACTATAAATACTTTGCAACACCCCCATAGCGGGGTAAGCTTCCATAAGAGAACATACTCAAGGTTAAGACAAATTACCCAGTAATACAAAACAGTGGAATAGGCCATTTCCCTAAGGCTGAACCACTTTAAAAATCATTTGTCTTATTTCTTTATTCATATTTATCTGTGATTAATTCATTAGATCAAATCTAGTTTTTCTACATCAACAGATTTCAGCATACCATACATCTGGTCAAGAAGATCAAACGACAAAGACAGATTCAATGAACACTCTTACCATGTACAGATGGATATGTCTCTTAAATAACGACGTATTGTCTATTCATACTAATAGCCCAAGGACTATAAATACTTTGTGAAACCCCCATAGCGGGGTAAGCTTCCATAAGCGAACATACTCAAGATTAAGACAAATTACCCAGCTATACAAAATAGTGGACATAGGCCATTTCCCTAAGGATGAACCACTTGAAAAATCCTTTGTCTTATTTCTTTGTTCATATTTATCTATGGTTAATTAATTAGATCAAATTTAGTTTTTTACATCAACAATAATAATTAAATTTTGCTTAATATAAAGTACAAAAATGAGTTAACTCACCTAGATTAAGGCTCAATCCAAGCACACCTGATGAAATAGAAACAGGTTGATGAAGATCCATCTCCAAAACCTACCCTGAACTTTGGATATGATTGATTGGACTAACCCTAATTTGTTTTTTCAAATCTCAACTGAGGCAGCTATAGTGGATCTACCACTGCGTATAGAAGCTTAATTAATGATACAAGTAAATGTAATTTGTAGATCCCAATTTTACTAACTACTCCCTTTCATAGAGTTATTACACAATTCCCTTTACTATTTTATGTATCGTTTGATGTAAGTATATTTTCACGGAAGACATTGTATAAAGAGTAATGCTACACCTACAAGAATATCTTATGACCTTTTCTTACTTGGTGCTATAAATGCTTAGTGAAACGTACAAGTATTTAAGTACGAAAATGTGGTAAGATTTGATACTATTTTGATGCTCAAAACATGTGTCCGAAATTATAATGTTATCATTCTCCTTAATAAAATTACGGGTTCTAAGTTTATGAGTAATGAATGTATACATATGGGACTATATTTCAAACATTTTTTATTTGATATAATTTGAGTGTCCTGTTTGAATATCTGAATCACCAAATGTAAACATAAATATTTATATATCCAAATGTGGGACACTAAAATAATTTTTGGTAAAAAAATAGGTACAAAACAAGGACAAATAGAATTGGAAATTGGTGGCATTGTGATGATAGGTGTTACATTCCCCTATTTATTTTAATTATTGAAAGATATATACATCGTTTGATTTGTGATAAATTGCGTTATATATAACGCAAATAATTTATTAATATTTAATGGTATAGTTGATTATCTTAGCATGTAATATTTACACAGTTGAAAAGAAGAAATGGATGATTATTGGTGTGACATTTTCTCTATTTTTTATAGTACGAAAGCTTGGACAATGAGGTAAAATCTTGGGGTATATAGAGAAATCACATTTATTTTATATTTATTGATCTACTTAAAAAGTGAGTAAACCCGAGTCTCAAATTTTATTATTTGACCCTAAAAATTTGAGTTACTCGCTTACGAGTCTTACTACTCTCCACCTATAACATTCAAGAGTCATATTACACTGCTCTTAAGTAAGGTCGTATACCGCTCTTAAGTATATCAACAAATTTGAATTGTACATTAATTAGCCTATTAACATTTGATATTTTTTATATGCATGTGAAGACTAATTATAGATAATGTAGATGAGAGAGAGAGGCAAGAGAAGTACCTACTTCAGTTGATTACTTAAGCAAGCATTAATAATGGAAATAAGGTGAAAAATAATGGGAAGAGCAGTCACAATTTGAAGATATTTACCTTTGCAAATGTTGCAAAGGCTACAAATAATTTTGCAAATGAAATTAAACTCGGGGAAGGTGGTTTCGGACCGGTTTACAATTTATTCAACTACAAATTCTAATCTAAAAAATTGAAGAATGTTCCATTGTAATGTACTAACATGTGTGTGCGCTATATACAAATAAAACAGGGAAATATATTGGATAAGAAAGAAATTGTAATTAAGTGACTTTCAAAAACATCAAAGCAAGGGCTTATAGAGTTTAAAAGTGAACTTACAATCATAGCAAAACTTCAGCATATGAATCTTGTTCGGCTTATGGGGTGTTACATTCATGGTGATGAAAAGATGTTGGTTTATGAGTACATCCCAACAAGAGCTTGGATTCATTCGTATTTGGTTTGTTACACTTATACATCAATTTATATTTCCATTGGTTTATATTGAAACCTCTAGATGGTTAATTATTCCCAAATACATCTATTATTAATTGAGGAAAGATGTGTTGTGCAATTGGGTCTAGTCTTTCACAATTTAACCCATCATCAATGGGGTGTGAAAGTATCCTTAATGAGATTTGAACTCATCCCACCTTTGTAAAATATTTATAATCTTATTGTATGAGATAAATCCCATTAGATTATTGTTGTAAGCATGTAATCTACATTATTATAATGTTGGCACTCCACAATAGATTCAACTAAACGAGAGCTATTAGTTTGGGAGAAAAGATTCAACATCATTGAATGGATTGCGCAAGGGTTCTTGTACCTTGATATGAACTCAAGAATGCGACGGAAGTGAAGACTAAAAGGATTGTTGGAACTCAGTAAGTAATCAATCTTATGTGTGAACAGGCTAATGTTTTAGAGCTTACAAGTGTTATTTCTTGATATTGTATGTAGCGGTTATATGTCTCCCGAGTATGTGGTGGGAGAAACTTTCTCAATGAAGTCGAATTTTTAGCTGCGGAGTCATAATACTAGAAATTGTGAGTGGAAGGAGAAATACTAGCTTTTATTATCTTGATCGACTATTCAATCTCATCGGATATGTAACTAATCTAACATATCGTTTTTTACATAATTTTTTGAGTCATATCATTATAAGATTTAAACAAATGTAAATATGGAAAGTAATATTATGTGTATTTCTCAGGCATGGGAGTTATGTATTTCTCAAGAAAAACAATGATGTTTAAAGATCCAACACCAGCTGATTCATGTGATATAAACCAATTATCAAGAACCATTCATGTAGGTCTCTTATGTGTTCAAGAGAGTGCAGTTGATAGGCCAACTATGACAGATGTTATTGCTATTTTTGATAATGAAATAATGCCTTTACCTACTCCACATAAACCAACCTTTTTCATTGGACAAAGTCCTCTTTAGTCAACTTCAAAGGAGTCGAAATCAAAAGAAGGCTCATTAAGTTATGTGTCAGTTAACGTAATGGAAGGTAGATCATAATAAACCTTTCTTCAATATATATATATATATATATAGTGAGTGAGTGAGAGGGGAGGGGAGACTCACCTACATCACACCTAATTCTAGGTACTAAGACATATTTTCTCCAAATTTTTTATTTTTCTCTTCAAATTAACCTTCTAATCAACCCATATGCAAAAAATTAGGTCAAAATACATTTTGGACCTATTTTTAAAAAATTCATAAAAACTGCTCGCGCAAACCCTTATAAATAAGGTAGTTTGAGTAATTTTTTTTGAATTTTTAAAAAATAGCTACATAGTGTATTTTGACCTAATTTTTTGAATGAGTTTATTCGAAGATTAATTTCAAAATAAAAATAAAAAAAAATAAAAAAAAGGTTTTTTAGGGCCTACAACTTGGTGTGATGTATGGATTATGTATAAAGCATGATGTAGGTGAGCATATATATATATATATATATATATATATATATATATATATATATATATATATATATATATATATATATGTTGCAGTTACAACATTTTCTTGAAATTTCATGTATTTTGCGTTATTATGAAACGACTGGATGTATAGGTATTCAGGAGTAACTCCATAGATATACTCCTTTTGTGTTTTCATTATCTAGTTAATTATTATTATTGGAATTTTTTTATTATTATTGGCATTTTTCATTTTAATGTCGCTACATTTAAATTAAACTGGCAAAACAAGAGGAACGTTAAAGTGAGTGAGATTGGATGATCATTCATCACGATTTCAATTGGCATGTAGAAGCTAGAAAAAAATAATAATAATAAAGTAAAAGTAAAATTTCAATTTTAGTGAAAATATCCTAATCCGAAGTTAACCTTTTTAACCTTCTTCCAAGAACAGTAATTCATCGCCTTTTCATTCACAATTATCTATCCGATTTTTTCCTTCCTTTCCTTTCTCCCCAAACTAATATATCCATCTCATTAACATTCAATACGGGACAATTTGATATGCCTTATTTCATTTTTCGTGAAATATACTGATTTTAATTCATGTTTTAGTTTTGGTATGCTTGATTTCAAAAACATTTTATGAAAACGAAAATTATAAATATGAAAAGTGATCCATAGTTTTATCATTTTATACGAAAAAAATTTCTTTCTCATCCCCTAGATAATTTACTTTCATGAAAACCGTCAAAAATAAGACCAAATCATTCCTATAGTTTTCCAAAAATGAATTACTTTCAGTCATTTTCCTATTTGTAATCAAGCACACCATATATCTAAATGAATTGTTATAGTATTGTTATAGACCACAACTATGGTCACTAACATGGGGGGTTTAACAAGTTGGTTATTGAAATCCTAAGTTCAAAACTCGATAGCCCATAAGGTCAGGCCATGTCTGGGTTGGTGTGGCCGAGATGATTCCCTAGTCCCGCTCTGAATTAGTTACCTTTGACTAAATGAGGGAACACAATTAGTCTAGGGATTGTTTGTTTTTACCTCTTAAGCTTGAATCTGAACCATTCAGACTTAAGATGTACCAAATAGTGTTTATTTTTTTAAATGATTAAGAGGCTAACAATTATATTTATCTTGACTGATTAAGAGGTAGAGTTATCTTTGAAGTCTGAATCTGAAATCTGAATGAGTCTAAATATATTCATTGAGAGTTACACTCTGATACTCTGACTTCCAACTTCAGATTCAGTTTTCAAATTTTAGATTCACGAAATGATAAAACAAGTGCGGTCTAAGCGATCAAAATTTGGTGCAAGGATACCTTACTGCATAAATAAAAAAACTTCCCTAACTTATATTGCAAACCTTAACATTGCCAAAAATTAGATAAATACGATATGGATATTTTTGAAACCCAATTCAGATCACTTTTGTCTAGGTTTAAGTGTATTAGCCATGTAACCATCATACAATTACTAATGGAAAATAAATATTAATTAAATTTACCAGTGGAGTTTTAAGAACAACACCATCTGCTAGTATTTTAACATCCCTACAAAATCAACAAGTTAAAGAAAAACAGAGGAAGGGTGTCAGTTTCGGCATACAAAATGGTATGGATTCAAGGTCAAAATGGAGGAAATGATCCATTACCAGATTGAAGTGTCACAAATAAATACTTTACCAGATTGTGTTCGTCGCCAGAAAAGTAGGGCTTAATGGAGTTTTGTTGACTCAAATCTTTAACTGTGATAAGGAGCATGATGAAAATGTCCATTTCCCAGAAATATTATTTGTATTGTGCGCGTGTGTATAATAGGAAACGATGAAAGAAAAGTTAGATGCTATGAATATTTTTTTTATGATCAGAAGTAAAAAATTAAAAATATAAATGAAAAATATTACTAATGTTTCATAAGAAAATATTTGTTATAATATAATATTGTATGAACGTGAGGACTAGGAACTCCAAATAACATGTTTCCTTTGTAGAGATGAACAAGGGGAGGAATCTTAGTCCATCATGGATACACTCGACTCATTCCATCCTATGATTGACAACCCCCATCTTATCATCATATTGAAATATATCAAAGTGTATGAGTAGATTTACTTTAAATTTAGAGATTTTTTTAATTTAAATTTACTTTCCAAATGATTAATTAAGATAATAAGTCAAGATAAACTTGATCAAAATAGCTAACATTATAGTGATTAATTTTTAAAAATTTATTGGGAAGAAGAAGAAAGAGAAGGTCAGTGAGAGATGGGTTTGAAAAATGGGTTGTTCAGGTTTGGAGTGTCATGAAGGTGGTGAAATGTGTAAAATCATTCTTAAGAATACCTTACTATTAATCACGAACACATTAATATGATTAAACTTTAGCATAAAATTGTTCTTCATAAAAGGATCTTGGATCTTTAAATTTTCACAAAATATGTCTAAACGATATAAAATAAGACTTACCTTAATCAAATGAATTAATGAATCTTGTTGTAGAAGTCTATTTTAATCATCTTGATTAATTTCTACCATATTCCCTATTCTTAAAAAAAATTACACTTTAATGGAATTTTGAGCATTTCTCTTTCTAGCCCAATATATTGTTTGTTTATGAAAATTATTTGATGGAGAATAACCTATTATATATAGAGTGAGAGATAACTCGAATATCAATTTGTAAACTATAATTCGACCATTCATCACAGTTAGACTTGCATTAGAAGACACCCACTTTACATCTTAAAAATCCTGGTGACTTATCTAAAGATCTCCTAACCAAATCTGATTTCTTATTTGGATCACATCAAGTAGAACTCTTTTATTTAACCCATTAATTAATTATGAATTTCACAATTTCAAAATTATTAAATGGATAAAATATTCCTAATAGTCCCCCACTTGATCCTAATAAGAATTCACATAATGATTTGATTAAAGGGACATCCAGCGCACAATAATATTTAGAATAGTCATTAATAATTATTCACCTTAATTCAATACTCCACTAAATGTGAGTAATGTTGATTCCACACTAATTCAAGAGCATGGTTCCTTCCATGTACTATGCCACTAATGTCATATTCAATTAGGCCTAGAATGTGGATTGTCAATAACGGTCCCATAATGTCTTTATAAAAAAGACTATTTCTATCACATTCAATCATTCCTTCACATGCATGTATTCAATGAAGACAAAAATATAAAATTCGGAAACACTTTAGTGATATCATAATGTAGTGCCAAAAATAAGAACTAGCAATCCACTACATAAAAAATTTATTGGATATCATTAAGACCCATATATCAGGCATGATTCATTAATATCCTTTGTGATAGCCCATTTATGTGGATTTTCTATGTTAACACTTATACTAATGTGTCCAAGTGACACTCGTTGTTTCTATATTTATTATTTAATTGAAAGGTATTTACATTCAATGTGCTTAGTTACTCTTGGAATACCTAAGATTTTTTCTTAAAGAAGATTGCAGCGACATTATCATAATATTTCAACGGCTTGATAATAGTAAAAAATTCCAAGTCCTGAAATGAAGTCATGCTACCAAAATACATAAGTTGTAGCCTCAAGGCATGCTACAATCTCAATTTTCATAATAGTTAATGGATGGATTGTGTTGCATTCCTTAATTTTATTGGTCGTTAAACAAGAACAAACATACTTAGGTAAGAGTGAACTCCATACTATACGTAGAACTAGTAAATCAGAGTCATAATAACCGCTCATATTTAAATGAACACATATATCATAAATGTGATCATATAATCTTTTAAATATCTCATTAATTCGTACTTAACTTTTAAACCCATATAAAATTATTTTGTTTCTCTACTTTCTAAATTTTTGCTTGTACATAGAGAAAATATATAAATTTACTCCTATTGATCTTAAAGTATATACAAATATACAATGATTAAAAAAAATAATGGTATCGTTTCTTAAAATATGACATGCAAAAAACTTATGTGTATATAATGATCTCTTAAACATATACACATGGTTTATTAAATTCCAAAGTCGTTTTCACATCCACTTAATGTAACTCTCAATCATAATGAGATACTATAGTCATAAGAATTCCATGTCCTAAGATATAATTCAGAAGGTTCATTTATAATATTTTCTTCATTAATGATGAAATATTTGACTACAATTTAGCTTTATATCATTTAATTACCATTAGCGTCGTGTTTGGTCTTGATGACCCACTCATACCAGACTTAGTGAATCAATTATGTAATTCAACGAGATCCTAAATTTAGTTGTAGTCAATTAGTTTCACTTCTTATGACTTGTGAAAACGATACCAGATCATTATTTATCCCTATGCTAAATTCATGTTCATGCAAATACACCACATAATCATTAGGATAGTAGACCTTTTAGGATCTTCTTAATATTATTCCTTATGATTTTTTCTACATTTGTCTCACAGTGACAATACTATCATTTCGTGGTTGATCATTTATTTATTCTTTATTATTTATATAATCTAATAACTAAAAGAACAAGTATTCAACAAGGTTATCGGTAATAGGATAAATACCCTACCTTCCTTTATAACCATATTTTATGATTTTCTACTCCCACTAATCTCACCATTCATAATGAATTTAAATTTTTTGATTTTATTTAATGAAATAATTACGTGTTAATAGAAACTTTATTATCTATATAGGTCCACTTTAAGGAAAGTTTCTCATAATCTCCCACTTGGACACATAGATCATCCTGATATTAGACATCATAATACCTTAAGATCACAACTCGAATATCATGATTTATAAGAGATATTACAAAAATCTTGTCCATGAAAATTATTAAATGGAGTCTAGATTTAATTTGGTACAAGATTAAAGAGTTTCATCAATAATGCTATGATTATGATGAAGGATCAAAAAAATCTTCAAAAGAAATATGTCCAAATTTTATTTTATACAAAAAATTAAAAGGAATACCATAACCTTTGAAAAAGGTACACTGAAAGATTTTTTAGAGAATATCCCTCACGATCAAGTCTAGAAAACATTTTCCAAAAAAATAAAAACATTGAGGGTTTATGAAAAAGAAATGGAGATTTGATTCCCCAGGAACAACATAAAAAGAATCTTATTTGCATTTCTAGATTTTTTGTAAAGAATCTTTGAATCAAATTTAAACTTTTTCGTAGCACTCTAAGTTTAATTTGAAACATACGCAGGTTAAATATTTCAAATTCTTTTCAAACTATACATTATGTTTCACACAATTTACCTTAACGTTCTTGAATATGTAACATAATAGGTACCTATTAGTGTGAAAACGATGTATTATATATACATTTAATCTTTAGCATTGTTAGTCTGAGTGTGCAACACTTGCTGTGTTAAAATAACACTTAATGTATTTAATCTCTTCAAACTTTATATGTAGTACGCCGTAGCACGTCTCTTTATATAGAGTCGTTCCTTCCAGAGGAGTAGTCTCTTTCAAGTTAGTGAAGCGAAACTCTGGATGGGGAAGAATTCGTCAATACTGGATAGTATTAGTCATTTATTTAATGGTAAGTACGGTGCTGGAAAACTCAGATGCTACACGCCCTATTTGAGTAAGGCTGGAAAGTCTCCACTTTCTGTTCTTTATATGATAGTTGTCCACGCATTGTTCATCAGCAATAGTGGATTCATAATTAAAAGTTACATATAAAAATCTAATACAATGACTGAAACTTAACTCTTTACTTCATTTGAAGAAGTTAGTCTTGAGAGAATTAAACAGATGAGATATGCAATATTAGAGAAACAAAGTGGGATATAATAATATGATAAAATAATGAGATAAATTGCTCACTCCATTAATGTTTTGATTTAACAACAGACACATTGATAACATAATAATACATTGAGTGCATAACTGTGAGTTTTCTTCAGTAGTAAGCTTGAAATATAGATTATATGATGCTTGTAGATTAATTTATTGGGTATAATGTTATTTCATTAGATGTACATAATATTTGTGGACCATTTATTTTCACATACTATGATAATGTATGTGATCTTTGATGTTCATTCAATCACTCAAAATCAATTCCTTGTAAGGAACAACCTTGCTTGAATAAATAAACTCAAGATACCCCATTAATATATTTACAATTATAAGCATCATGAGTTACAACTACTATCATATTTACATTTAATATTCATTGCCTTTCTAGTTGGGTCACTGTGGTGACTATCAAATATTTCATAATATGAATATTACATTAAGTAAAGATTTACGTACAAAATTCAATAAATTTTTCACTTATATTCATTAAATATGAACCAAATTATTCATGTTTATATTTTTCATAAACTTAATTATTGCTATCATAATAAAAAAAACTACGACATTTGCATTTGATGACCATTATTGCCTTTCAAAATATATATCACCACTTAATTTTTGCTCAATTATTATAATTGGACATGTAGACTATCGAATCACAACAATTGAATAAACAATAATATGCATGCAAAATCATAAAGTATCAACTTCCTAGTATTCAATATCATACATGGATCCATAGACAACCAAAATATGCATGATATGAACGCATTAGTCCAATATTTATCTCTTCTAGAATGGGGCACTTTAATGAACACCAAACCTTGCATATATAAATATTAGAGATACACATATATGTGCAAAATACCTGTAATACATGAATAAATTATAATAATTTCTATTGCATAATTTGAAATTCATGAAATGTTATAATCTGGCGTAATGTGAAAATCAAATAGGCAGGGGACTTGCTTGAGACATGGGTGAATAATAATAAATGAGTGAGACATTAATAATTTATTTTCACCTCATCATGCTTAATGTCAAAATTTATGTATGAGGACCAAATTACAAAAATTGATCCAAAACCCCTTCATAGTTATATTAATGCACAATATTATTATATCGAAGAGAACGTTAAGTTAATGATATTTTTAGGATACTTAAATTGGTAACATGCTAATTAATTTCAAAATCATGTCATCTATGTTTGATGTCAAATAATTTATTAATCAAAAATATTTTTACCCATTAAAATTCAGTGAATCATAGCTACCATACTTGTGGCATCTATGTTTGATGTCCAATAACATTAATTATGATTAAGTGAATAAACATAATACACCAACAATTCAACATTCTCATAAATGAATCTAATATTCACAATTTCAGATTATAGCATGTGTTTGTCATATAATCTAATCCAAGCATAAACATTATAATTAAAATTTTACCATACATCTAACATCTACACATATGGATTGTAGCTTGTGTTTGACATCTAATCGAACTTAAACATGAATATTAGTATCTGAATAAAATCAACAATCTAATATCAACACATACGAATTGTAACATGTGTTTGGCATTTAATTCAACTTAACGTGAATACTAGCATTAATAATGGACCGTACATCCAACACTCATACATATGAACTATATCCTGTATTTGGCATCTAATCCAACTAAGCATGAATATTGGTATTAAAAAAATCATAAATCTAGTATCCATACATACAAATTATAGCCTACATTTGGCATCTAATTCAACATAAACATGAATAATAGAATCAGCGTGAACAAAGAAAACAACCCCCGTGGTGGAAAAATACATAATATTTGGAAAAATTGTAATTTTTGTCAAAAATAAAAAATTAGAGTTAACACCACAGGGATGTAGAGAATTACTACCGGGTCTGAAAACAATTTGCGAAATTCAAAAAATAATTTTCTAGAGTGAGATATTGACGTCAAAATTATTACCAAAAATGGTAAAAACGTAATTTTAAGGGTCTAAACGACATCAAAATGTGACACCCCACCTAATTAAATGCCGAGTGATCAATCATTTATTAAATTAAATCAAAGTGTCCGGTTGGTTCATTCTTAGCATAACTGTCGAAAAACAAATTCTCTTTATTAATCACCTAATAATTAATTAAGCTAAGTGTCAAAACATTAAATTTTATAGATTAAGTCTGATTGCTATGATTTAATATACGAAACCACCTTTATGAACATAGAATAATAATGAATACCAAGACATCCAAAATAGGATAGATTAATCAACCCAAATAAAATGTCTCAAATCGATGTACAATGAAATAATTAAAACAATCCCAATTAAAACTGAATACTGAAATAATAAAGAGTGCAAGTCTCTCTCTGAACTAAATAAAACTGAAAATGGGCGACACATGCCCCATCTAAAAATACTAGGTGAAGAACTGAGATGACAAGGATGAAGTCGTCTAAATGCAAAGACATGCAACTCCCACACTAGCTGCAACACACGTTTCTTCCATATTAATCATCAAAACCTCCATTAAAATGTCTCAAACTCCCAACCAAACATCACAAACATTATATAAACAGGTGTGGATGATTTCTAATGTAAAGCATTCATTAATTCTCCAAGAATCATCATTAAATGGCTATAATTCATGATTTGGTCTCTAACCCTAGTTTACCATATTAATTCAAGAATCCACATGATATTTCTAGATTTCCTTCTCTAATCGTGGTTCAAATTCGTGATAAATACTCTACATATGATAAAATAACAACCTAACATGATTTCCATTCAAACATATGAATTTTAGTCTTCCAATTACATTAATTTTCCATAAAAACTTATAATTAGCTTTCCTACTCTAACATGGATGAAATATCAACCCAAGAACAACAATATAAATACTTGCCTGGAAATCAAAGGTCTGAGTTGTAGAAGATGATGGTTATATATACACTCCTCATTCTCCAATCTACGCATTGGTGGTGGAATTGATGGAAACGGTGTGGGATTGATGGTTCTCCCCCTTGGAAACCTTCTCTCTTCTTCCTTCCTTAGACTCTATGCAACTCAAGTAGTTCTAACCCTCGAAGACTCTATCTCCCATTAGATATAACCCTATGATTTTCGTCATTAATTAAGGCCTAAAATTGGAAATTATGAAAATGCCCTCCTGGGTTGCCGGTTAGGCCTAAAAATATCCCGATACCCAAACTAAACCCCCGGGTATACTTTTCTGACTTTATCGACCCTTTCGGACACATTGGCGCACTCGAAATGACCATACAAGCGACTTAGAATTAGTTTACTATTTATTCCATTAATTTAGTCCCGACGCAACTGACATGCGCGTCCCGACTTAATTTCTATAACCGTCGTATTATTCACTCGCGACAATTTTAATAAATTCAATCTCATATATTACATTACTCATCAAGTAATATTCAAAATTATTCTCATCAATAATTACTAACTCTCGTCACACTAGTAAATATTCAATTTAAAATCCACATTAATATTAAATTAATTTATCCCAATTAAATTTAATTAATCCCAATTAAAGGCCATAAAAATATGGGGTATTACATAATTCCCCATAATAACGGAATTTCATCCCTAAATTCGAAAAAATAAGGCATACCTGGTAAAAATAATTCCGAATACTTTTCGCGCATATCTACCTCGCGCTCCCAAGTGGACTCCTCTTCATTATGATGCTCCCACTGGACCCGTACAAGTGGCACTGCCTTCGACCTCAATATCCTCTCGCTATGATCTAGGATATCCACTGGTCTTTCCTCATAAGAACTGTCGGGATGCAAGTCAATTTCCTTTATCGCAACGTGAGTGTGGGCCAAATCATCCCGAAGATACCGCCTCAACGACGAAATGTGGAATAAATTATGAATACGATGCAAGTGCTCCGACAACCCAAGTTTGTATGCTATTGATCCGATCCTCTCGATAATGGGGAATGGTCCTACGTATCTCGGACGTATTTTACCTTTCTTCCCGAACCTCATCAGTCCTTTCATAGGAGATACTCGCAGTAATACTTGGTCCCCCATGCTAAACTCCCTGAAGAACCGCTTTGTATCGGTGTAACTTTTCTGCTTATCCTGGGCTACCCGAATGCGACTCCTGAGTAACTCAATCCTGGATGATGTATCTTGGATCACCTCTGGCCCGAGTAACCTGTTATCCCTCACCTCTAGACAACAAGTGGGAGAACGACAAGGTTTGTCATACAACGCCTCAAATGGGGCCATGCCAATCGTAAAATGGTAGGGTTTATTATAAGCGAACTCCACCAGTGGGAGGTACTTCTCCCAACCCCCTTCAAAATCAAGGACACACATGCGTAACATATCCTCCAGCATCTGATTAGTATGCTCAGTCTATCCATCTGTCTGCGGGTGATAAGCCGTACTAAAATGCAACTCGGTACCCATAGCCTCCTAAATGCTCTCCCAGAAGTGTGACATAAAAAAAATTTCACTATCGAACACGATATCCAGGGGCACCCCATGCAACCTCACTATAGCAATAATAATTAACTAGGCATACTGTCCTGTAGTGTAGTCTGTCTGCATCGGCAAAAAATGAGCTACCTTGGTCAACCGATCCACCACTACCCATATAGAATCGTGACCCCGCTGTGATGTAGGCAACCCAGTGATGAAACCATGGAAATGCTCTCCCATTTACACATAGGGATTTCTAGCGGCTGAAGTAACCCTGGTGGTCTCTAATGGTCCACCTTTACCAGCTGATAGGTGGCACACTTGGACACGAACTCCATAATGTCCTTCAATCCACTCCACCAGTACTATTGCCTCATATCATTGTACATCTTATCCCCTTCGGGATGTACTATAAATCGAGATACATGCGACTCTGTCATCACTGCATGACGTAAGTCCTCCCCCTCCGGGACCACTAATCTCCCATTAGATCACAAACCTCCATCTGAACTCACTAAGTAGGACTCCAAGCCCTCGGTTAGAACCCATATAATCTGATCCTAGAAAAACGTATCAGCGGCTTGGGCCTGGATCACTCTTGTAATAATCTCAAGTGTGACTGTCATGATGGACATAATGGATCGAGCGACTACATACTGATGTCCCAACTCTTTCCACTTTGCCTTCCTCACTTCCGCCATCTCACCTACTGGCCTACGGCTCAAAGCATCAACAACTACGTTAGCCTTCCCTAGGTGGTACTATATCTCAAACTGATAATCTTTCACAAACTCCAGCCACTTGTGCTGATGCATGTTCAACTCCCGTTGAGTGAACAAGTATTGCAGTGACTTGTGGTCTATGAGCAGGCAAAATTTCTCCCCAAATAAGTAGTGTCTATAAATTCGTAAGATAAAAATGATCGCTACAAGCTCCAAGTCGTGGGCGGGGTAATTCCTTTCGTGAGGCTTGAGCTTGCGGGAGTGATAAGCTATAGCCTACTCCTCCTGATGAAGTAATCCACCAAGTCCCTGTAGGGAAGCGTCATTATACACCAGGTACTCCACCACTGTCCTGAGCAAAGCAAGAACTAGCATCGAAATCAACTTATCCTTTAGCTCAACGAAAGCTAAGTGAAAAGCGTCGTCCCATACTTACGGTACCCCCTTGTGAGTCAGATTAGTCAATGGACCCACTATCTTCGAGAACCCTCAAATGAACCACCTATAGCCTGCCAATCCCAAGAAACTACGGATCTCTGACGGTGTCGTGGCCTACCCCCACTCCCTCACTGTAGACACGTTTCCCGGATCCACGAATATCCCCCGGGCAGAAATAATATGCCCTAAGAACTGGACCTCGCGTAGCCAAAACTAGCACTTCTCATACTTAGCATATAGCTGACGCTCTCGCGGAGTCTGAAAAACCCTTTTCAAATGCTCGGCATGCTCCTCTTCAGTCTAGGAATAAATCAGAATGTCATCTATGAAGACAATGACAAACTGATCCAAGAACTCTCTGAACACCATGTTCATTAAGTTCGTGAATACGGCTAGAGCAGTGGTTAGCCCAAACGGCCTAACCCAAAACTCGTAGGCCCATATCGCGTCAAGAAAGTAGTCTTCAACACATCTTGTTCCCTAATTCGTAAATGATGATATCCCAATCTCAAGTCCATCTTTAAGAAGAAGGAAGCTCCTCTCAACTGGTCGAACAAATCATCGATTCGGGACAACGGATGCTTATTTCGTATTGTGACTTTATTCAAATCTCGGTAGTCTACGCACAATCTCAATGACCCATATCTTTTCTTCACAAATAACATGGGATCACCCCAAGGCGAGGTACTCCTACAGATGAATCCCTATCCCAACAGCTGTTCAATTTGATCCCGTAACTCTCTCATCTCAGCTAGAGCCATACGGTATGGTACACGGTCTATCGATTGAGTGCCCAACATCAAATCTATAATGAAATTTATCTCTTGGTTAGGCGGTAACCTCGGTATCTCCTTGAATACATCAAAAAACTCGTAAACTATAGGAATTGAATCAATAGGAATAAATATCTCCTTAGAGGTTTCCTCCTCTATATAATATAAATGGGTGGACGATCCTCCCTCAGGACAAAGCATCGTTACCAAAAACATCTCCTAACCCGAAATAGCAAAAATAATACTCCTACAGAAATATTCTATCATGGCTCTATACGCAGCAAGGCAATCCATGACAATAATGGCGTCATGATCGTACATATTTAAGACTAGCATATCTGTAGGAAAAATTAGGCTGCCAATCTCTAGACTTACTCCCCGGCATATAAAGAAAATCAATGACCCCATTACCCAACGGTGAGTCTATACCTGTCCCTGTACTCTCTGTCGTATCTAAAAACCCCGTGTACCATGAAAAACTAGTGGCTATAAAGCAGTGTGATTCCCCGGTGTCAAATAAAATGTGCCCCATAGTACCATGTATAGTAAACTTACCCTCAACTACGGGTGGCGCCTGCGGTGCTGCTGCCTAGTGGGTGTAGTAAACACGTTTATACTGCAATTGTCCCTGCTGAAATGGGACTACTGGGATGGATGGTAACGCTGGTATCTGAGGTGATACTGGGAGGGGGCTGGGAAGATCGGTCTCTGCAACTCCTGACGGGCACCCTGCTGTTGTGGGGCCCTGTCCCCCTCGAGGAATCCTGACGTCTATGGCTATTCTTGCCACAACCAGAGCATCTTCCCCTGAAATTTCCTCCCCTCTGTCCTTGATGTCCTCGGCCCTGATAGCTATTACCACCCCTCCACTGGCCCTGCTGATACCGCTATTGGCCTTGTTGGCCCTGATAACTGGACTGTCCCTGTCTATTGCCCCCATGTCCCTGCCTTGAGTCACCAGATCAGAATCGCTTGGCAGGGGCCCCCTGATGGGAACTCTGCTCACCCTGATGGACCTACCCCTGACCTGTTGGTGCCCTATTGGCACTACTACCTCCTGTCCGGCCCTACTTACTGAACTCCTCGACTCATTTGCTCCGTTGTTCATAAAAGCGGTGGTCCTGACAATGCAATAGGATGACGTTGAGTACATCAGTATAAGTACCCAACGACAGGTTACCCAAGATGCGTTGGCAAATCCTCCAAGTCAAGCCATCCATGAACATCCGAATCTTCTTCTCTTCGGTAGGTACCTCATCTGGCACTATGGTAATCAATCTCGTGAACTCCTCCTCATACTCTGCGACAGTCACACTTTCCTGCTTGAAATTCAACAGACTCCGCCTCATCTCAGTCTTCAAGGCGGAAGGAAAGTATTTATGATCAAAGCGCACCCAAAAACTCTAAATTGTCATGTTATTCCTCTCTTTCAAGGCGGTAGTTGACTCCCACCACTGTAAGGCGGCCCCTACTAGCTGAAGGAAGCCAGTAACTCTCTCTGAATATTTGTGCACTCGTACATGCGAAGATGCCTCTGGATATCTTTTTTCTATTAGCTCGCAATGACAATATCAGAACGGCCCGAGAACTCTGAGGGATGTGTCCTCTGAAAGGCATCCCTAACTCTCTCCCATGCAGTGGGAAACTGAGATGGAATTGGCGCCACAGCCTGAACCTGGGGTGGGGCCTGCTGCACTACCTCTAAAGCTGCATTCACCACCTGAGCAACTATGGAGACAACCTCAACTGCGTTCATCGTTCCCTGAGCCTGAGCTGCTTGTTGCTCTGGCTGGGCATTTCTTTCCCCTGGTGTTCATCTCAAAGGCATCTAAAATGAGAAGGAATTTATCATTCCATAGTTATTATTAAATCTCAAATAGTTGAAGACGTAATCGCATAAATAAGAATACAACAATCCTAAAAATAGGGCTCTATATCAAAGACGCTAAGCTGGAAGCATAATAAGCCGTACAGATCCTAAAGAACACTAGAACCTGGTGCTCATATACCACCTCTGACACATCGCTTAATTAAATACTGGGTGATCATCCTTCTATTAAATTAAATCAAAGTGTTCGGTTGGTTCATTCTTATCATCACTATCGAAAAACAAGTTCTCTTTATTAATCACCTAATAATTAATTAAGCTAAGTGTCAAAACATTAAATTTTATAGATTAAGTCCGATTGTTATGATTTAATATACGAAACCACCCTTATGAACACAGATAATAATAATAATAATAATAATAATAATGAATACCAAAACATCCAAAATAGGCTAGATTAATCAACCCAAATAAAATATCCCAAATCGATGGATAATGAAATAATTAAAACAATCTCAACTAAAACTGAATACTGAAATAATAAAGAGTACAAGTCTCTCTTTGAACTAAATAAAACTGGAAATGAGAAATAGATGCCCCATCTAAAATGACTAGGTGAAGAGTTGAGATGACAAGGATGAAGTCGTCTAAATGCAAAGACCTTTAACTCCCTCACTAGCTACAGCACGTTAACAGTCCAAAGATCTAAATCTGATGCCCCTGTGGCTGGGCACCTGTAATACACACACACACACACACACACACACACACACACACACATATATATATATACATACAAGATAAAGAAGAGATGACGGGAAATGGGTCAGAGCCTGAGTGTAAAATAGATTTAAATTAGTTTAGCAAGTATTTAAAATGATTACCAATTGATATAACACACATGTTAGTACCTCGACACTCCCTTAGAAATTTTCACCCCTCAACTAGTGTGTATGCCTAACGTACTACTGAATTAATCTACATAAGCTAACCCAGTTAACTAGTCTAACCCAATCTCCCTTACCAATCCTAATTCACGCGATCGTATAACTATATTTTGTATATGATAACCTCTTCTTATGAATTTACCAAGCCAGTTATGTACATCTCAATACAGCCTTAAGTTCTCAACCGTTTAATCTATTTAATATTAATTATTCAATTTTATCTACTTACAAGCACTGTAGATTAATCACAGGTACATATATTTATCACTTATAATATATATATACTAATAGGGCACCCCACAGAAATCTATGGTGCAAGCATACTCTTCTATTAAGCCCTCGCATCTCTCGTACAAAAGGGAAATAGTAGTCCGGAATCACTCTCGAACTGTATTAACAAAAAAAACACATATTGGAGGCGAAGCATAGTTCCCAGTCACTAAGAGGTCAGCACATACCATCATGTCTTTTAGGACCGTCTGACTATCATTCTCAGATAGCTTGTACCAAGGATCCTACATTCTAGGGTACAAGTCAATATCCCTCATAAAGGTCACATCAAGATAAGACTGTCCCGATGCGGAAACCTCCGTGATAGAAAGTAGCGCGGGTGTGATTAAACACATATACGTGACACATAGCACCCGAGTCCTACGGATAATTAATTCATTCTTTTATTTTATCAATTACTGCAAGTTCTTATGTACTTCTCAACTCTCGAAGTGTATCATTTTAATAAATATCAAATCACTAGGAGTGACCTCTCTACCCTACTGGTCTAAGTCGTCATTGGCTTTCACAATCCTCAATTTATCACACACACAATTATAACCCATTTTATACCCCAGTTATCCCCACGATTTAAAACCATATGAAATCGTACTACCCGGACCTTGACCACAAACCTATTGGTCCTTCTCAAGTCCCATTATGATATTTAAATTATTCCTAAGGGTCCTTATACATTTGGGTTGGATTAACATTTAAAAAGGAAACACGAGTCAAATTCTAGGAGGAGTCGATCAATCGAAGGAAAGGGTCGATCGATTAGTTATTGGCCCAGAAATTCTGTAATTTTTGCCTACATGTTTCTTCCATATTAATCATCAAAACCTCCATTAAAATGTCCCAAACTCCCAAAAAAACATCACAAACATTATATAAACAGGTGTGGGTGATTTCTAATGTAGAACATTCATTAATTCTCCAAGAATCATCATTAAATGGGTATAATTCATAATTTTCTCTCTAACCCTAGTTTACCATATTAATTCAAGAATCCACATGATATTTACAGATTTCCTTCTCTAATCATCATACAAATTCACGATAAATACTCTGCATATGATAAAATAATAGCCTAACATGATTTCCATTCAGACATATGAATTCTAGTCTTCCAATTACATTAATTCTCCATAAAAACTTATAATTAGCTTTCTTACTCTAACATGGATGAAATATTAACCCAAGAATAGCAAGATAGATACTTGACTGGAAATCAAAGGTCTGAGTTATAGAAGATGATGGCTATATATACACTCCTCATTCTCCGATCTACGCGTTGGTGGTAGAATTGATGGAAACAGTATGGGATTGATGGTTCTCCCCCTTGGAAACCTTCTCTCTTCTCATTTCCTTAGCCTCTCTACAACTCAAGTGTTTCTAACCCTCAAAGACTCTATCTCCCATTAGATATAACCTTATGATTTTCGTCATTAATTAAAGGCTAAAATTGGAAATTACCAAAATGCCCTCCCGGGTTGCTGGTTAGGCCTAAAAATGTCCTGAGACCCAAACTAAACCCCCGAGTTAATTTCTATAACTGTCGTATTATTCACTCGTGATAATTTTAATAAATTCAATCTCGTATATTACCTTAATCATTAAATAATATTCAACATAATTCTCACCAATAATTACTAACTCTCGTCACGCTAGTAAATATTCAATTTAAAATCCAGATTAATATTAAATTAATTTATCCCAATTAAATTTAATTAATCCCAATTAAAGGCCATAAAAATACGGGGTATTACACAAAAGACAAAAGTAAGGTGGTGACCATTGTATATAATAAGTTTGATTATTTCGACATTTTAGTCGACCATGTGAGTTTCGTAAAATTTCGAGCAAGTTTTGACCTTCCATACCAACCAGTAAGTATTGATGACGGAAAAAAAATATCACAGAAAGTCTCAAACATACTTTAAGAGTACATTTAATAATAGAAGATTAAAACGTTGCCGAAAGTCTCAGGCCTACTTTAAGAGAAGATTTAATGATAGAAAAATAAAACGTCGCAGAAAGTTCCAGGCACACAAAAGCAATTTAATGTATATTTCATTATTAGCAAACATCAATAAAGAAAAATCATCAGATTTTAAACATTATCTCTAATACCACATATAAAATCATTTTTGAGAATACCCTAATATTAATCACGAATACCTTAATATGATTAAACTTTAGCTAAAAAATTATTCTTAATAAAAGGATCTCGTATCTTCTAGTTTTTACTAATTATGTCTAAACGATGGAAAATAAGACTTACCTTGATCCAATGCATTAATCAATTTTATTGTAGAAGTCTATTTTAATCATCTTTATTAACTGCTCCCATAATTCATCTTCTTTAAAAAATTGCACTTAAATGGAATTTTCTCTCTCTAGCCCAATATATTGCGTGTTTAAGCAAATTATTTGATGGAGAATAACCTACTATATATAGGGTAAGAGAGGACCCGAATCTCTTATGTAAATTATAATTCTACCATCCATCACAATTAGACTTGCATTAGGAGACTAACCCACTTTATCTCTTAAAAATCATGTTGACTTATGTAAAGGTCTTCTAACCAAATCTGATTTCACAGTTGGACCACATCAAGTAGGACTTTTTTAATTGAACCCCCTAATTAATTCTGAATATATAATTTCAAAATTATTAAATGGTTAAAATATTACTAACAAAATGGGGTTTCCTTATGCTAATGTTGGTTTCTCATAGGTTTGATGTTAATACAAGTTTTAGTTATGTGTAAGTGCATGAATTATCTCAATGCGGGTAATCACCTGTTCGATTAGCATAATAATAATAATAATAATAATAATAATAATAATAATAATAATAATAATAATAATAATAATAATAATAATAATAATAATAATGATAATAATAATAATAATGATAATAATAATAATAATAATAATAATAATAATAATAATAATAATAATAATAATTGATATGACAGATATAGTACCTTACCGCGAAACATATACAATTCAAGTGCCGAAGACTTGCTGCCGCATCCGTTAACTTACAGGCTGCGGCCTTATCCATATCTGCCTCACTGGCAACTGCACCAGCCTCTCATACACGGGTGCGACCCCTTCATGCTACAGGGCGCTACCCTACTTGCTACAGGGTGCAGCACCAGTGTTATCATATTAACTGGTCGCACCCCTTTTCATCCACCAACAATAGAACACACACACACACACACACACACACACACACACACACACACACACACACACACATATATATATATATATATATATATATATATAGGTCCACACATCGGAAAATGACAGATTCAGATTCCTCATTGGGAGATCCGGGTTCATTTCTTACACTGATACACAGCTCAGAGCTAATCTCTCTCTCTCTTCTCCACTAAGAACAACTTGGGGGCTACTAGCAGGAACATTACAACCACCATCTCGAAGCCACCGGAATCATCATAGTTATGTACTATATTCTATTCCCATGCATGTACTCCTCTTTATGAATAATTACTATGTACCAAACAACATATATAATGAGAGTGTGGCACCAAAGTGTACGTAGGCTCATTTTCATAGCCGAACCACTCTATATCTTGTCTTCTATCTCTCTTTACTTGCTCTAATTGCTTATTATGCACATTATACTTGATTTGCTGGCACGAGAACGAAAAGTGGATGATTTCTCATATCATCAATTTGGCTTCATCTGTGGGAATCTAGGTATTTCAATCTTGTTTCTCTATGTTTTGAGTTCTTAAACACCTTATTTTATTCATGGGGATCCTTTTAATCATCATCTCATGGGTAAATTCTAGTTATTGAGCTCTATTTTATATTTACACCCTCAAATGGATATTTCGTAAATTCAGATATGTTTACAGGTCTCTCTTTTATGAACTTAGATCTATTTTACATACCCCTGTGATATCGCCTCACCTAGATAAGGCTGGAAAGCTTGACGGGCTTTAGCCCCGTAAAGGTGGGTGATTAGGGAAGAGTTATATTTACTCCCTCTTTGCTGTTCTTTGCCTATGATATAGGGTTCATCATTAGAATTGTGCCATTTTGTGCACCGAGAGGTTATGCTCTCATGGATAGACCCTAGTAGGTATGCTCTCCACGTGTTTCGGGAGAAAAACTCAGTTTATGAGTTTCAATTTTGGGATTATTCTCCCTGCTTAGAAAGGGATGCGGCTTAGTAGTTCAACTACCTTTCTTGTCGCGACCTCTACAAGTGTAGTTAGATCACAGTGGCTTCAAAGTATCGAGCATACTTGCGCTCAACCTGGGAGAGTTCCATTGTTCAAAGGGCCACGGCAGTGCACTTACGTGCCTTACAGGCCGCGACCCCATCAGCAAATACCATGAAGCAGTGCAAATGCTGCATCCCAACTTCATACTTGGTTAATCCTGTATTTCTGGGGTCACTCACTTCTGCTAGTTTTGTCTCAGATTATATATTTTGTAAAGACTAACAAAGCAGAAAATGGAAGGATAATCCAGCCAGAGCACAGAAGTTAAAGATGAGTGTTGATACAAAAATTAGTTAGCTGATGTGGACCAGTTATGTTAAGACATGTGTCACCCAGTATGGCATAAATATATGTACCGAGCAACTTTAAGCGTCGAGCTACATAGCGCACCGAGCTACTCAGTATACCGAGCAACTAGCTGGGAAGATTAAACGACCAAGACAGATTCAATGAATATTCTTACTATGTACAGATGCATATGCCTATTTAATAATGACATAATTTCTTATTCATACTGATAGCCCAAGGGGATATAAATACATTGTAATACCCTAATGGCAGGGTGAGCTATCAAAAGCGAACATAATCAAGATTAAAGCAAGACATCCAGTAATACAAGACAGTGGACGTAAGCCATTTCATTAAGGTTGAACCACTTTAAAAATCTCTTATCTGATCTCTTTATTCGTATTTATCTGTGATTAATTAATTAGATCAAATATAGTTTTTTACATCAACAGATTGGCGTCGTTTGTGGGAACGACTATACGTAGCATTTTTCACTAAAAACCTATCATAAATGGCCGATATCCCAGAATCTAGTAACAGGAACAATGATGGGAATCCTACAAACCCTTCTGCTCCTCTAAATACACATGATATCACCGGGATCCTGGAAAATTTAGCCAAGGGACAAACAACTATGTAGGAAACCATACGACAGTTCATTTAAATTGTTCAAAATAGAGCATCTACCTAGTCAGGATAATGAATCGTTCGTAAAAGCATGCGGCCACCGTATTCACGATCTAGACACACTGAACTTCATCATGCCGCGAATTTAAGTGATCTATCCTATCAACTTGGCTTAACTTCTCCTATAAAATTTTTGGATTCTCACAAAAATGTTACTCTAATTCCAGAAAAAACGGGTGCTCTGGAAAGGTTGAGCAGAGTTTCTCCTTTCGATTGTTTGGGCCCTAGGAGGAACATAAATCCTCATTGAATTGTGTCGAGAAATTATCAATGACCAAATGATTTAGGGGAAGGCTCAACCCAGTCACATCCCAATCCTAGGCCTGTAGCTCACATAGAAAGATCCTAAGAGGAGAAATATGCACGATATATTGCACGTGTGAGTATAAACAGGTCAGAGGCTAGAAATAATGCATGGAAAGGATCCATTCAGAGATTGGAGGAGAGGTTTGGGGAGATGGCTAAGGCCAAAAACCCTCTCCAAAGGACCTTTATCAAAGGATCTCCATTTGTACAAGAAATTATGGATTTTCTCACACCCTCAAAATTCAAGGTTCCTATGGTAACACTGAAGTACGATGGAAAAACTGATCCTGTTCTCCACATAGAGTAGTACCAAGCTACAACAGATATTTATGCAGTCCCAGACAAAATGAGGTGCAAGGCATCCTCAGGAACCATTACTAGATCTGCTTAGATATGGTACAACAACCTTCCTCTGGTTCATATGAAACCTTACATCAACTGGCATAGATATTTATAGGAAATTTCTATTTTAGTGCAAAACTAGTCAAAAGAGTAACACATCTGCAGAGTGTAAGGTAAAAGGCAGGAGAAAGCACCAGGAAAAGCACCAGGAACTATATCACTCGTTTTAATAACGAGAAACTGGAAGTCATTGATTATGAGGAGAATATAACTATTACAGCTCTCATGAGTGGTCTTTTATTAGACAAGCTATACTACACTTTGGCCAAGGATCCCCCCAAATCCATAGCTGAATTGATGGCCAAGGAAGCCTAAATTATGAATCTCGAAGAAGCTATGGCTGCGAAGAAGAATGCTGAGGCAAAGGCAGAAACTAAAGCTGAAGGTAAATCGAAGAGAAAAGATCACAAGCATAACGGTGGGAGCAAGTAGTCGAAAGGCAAAGAAACATTAGATCACTTAAGGAAGTATGCATATTATACTCCCTTAAAAGTTGATATAAACCACGTTCTGGAGGAGATAAAGAAGAGTGAGGAAATGAATTGTCTAGAAAAGCTGAGTACAACTCCCAAAAGAATGGATAAGTTCAAGTATTGCGAGTTCCATAAGGATCATGGTCACACAACCATGTAGTGTGTAGATCCCCAAAATGAGATAGAGGCACTCATTAGACGAGGAAAGTTAAACAAGTACATTAATCATTAGAATGGTGGGAGGACCAACAACAGAGCTCAGTAAAGGTCCAAATCTCCTTGACAACCAAGAGACGATAAGAAAAGGGACCCTAAAGATGACCCCGGTCTTCTAAAAAGGCTAAGAAAACCTGAGCGTGAGGTATTTTCAATTCGTTTTGGTTCATTGGATTGTAACATGATTACAGGTGGAGATGCAGGAGGGGGTTATCATACTGCCAAGAGAAAAGCTTACCTCAATGAGGCACAAGCTTGTTCCTATATACAGTGGATAAATCTAGCATAAGAGGATCGCCCGAGGAAGGTTAACAAAGATAAGCTGGTCATTAGTTTCTCCAAAAATGATCTTGAAGGCGTTTTGTATCCTCAAAATGATACTCTAGAGATCAAAATGATAATAAAGGATGTAATCATCTCAAAAGTACTGGTGGATAATGGTAGCTCGGTAGACATCATGTTCTACCCTTGCTTCGATGGTTTGAACTTAAAACTTGGTTAGTTGGAGACATATCATAGGCCCCTCATTGGGTTCTCTAGAGAAAAAGTTTTTTCTCTTGGGATGATCAAGTTTGATATGTTGATTGGTACCTGGCTTGCATGTAGATCAGAAAAGGTACACTTCTTTATGATGGATAAAAATATCCAATCAACCTACAATATAATCATGGGGAGAGTGGGCTTGAAAACATTTGAGGCAGTTCCATCCACTGTACATCAGTGTTTAAAGTTCCCGACCAACTTTGGGGTTAAAATTATGAAGGGCGATCAAAAAGTAGCTCAGGAATGCTACTACTCCTCTATCAAGCAAGAGGAATTGGAGGATGCCCGAAAGAAAACTACTACTTACCAAGTGGATGAATCTGATGAGTCTGATATTGAAACCTTAGACCCAAGAGATGAAACGGAGCTCGTTAAAGGCCAAGTCATGGAGGCAACGGAAAGTATTATTCTCGATGATGAGCAACCAGAAAGAACAACTGAGATTGGTACTTCACTTGATCCGGTATTAAAGCAAGAGCTTGTGGCATTTCTAAACCACAGAAAATAAGCTTTCGCATGGAGTCATGAGGATATGCCGAGGATAGACCCAGCCTTCTTATGCCTCGAGATTATTGTTAATAAAGAGATCAAACCAGTAAAGTAAAAAAGAAGAGTCTTTAGTCCGGAAAAGAATGAGGCTATTTAAGAGGAAGTGGAAAAATTGCAAAACGCTTGTTTCATCGAAGATGTAAAATATCTTGATTGGCTGGCTAATGTTGTGATGGTAAAGAAGAAGAACAACAAGTGGAGAATGTGCGTGGACTTCACAGACCTGAATAAATCTTGCCCGAAAGATCATTTCCCTTTACCCAGGATAGATCAGCTGGTAGATGCAACTTCGGGCCATGAGCTGCTAAGATTTATGGATGCTTATTCTGGATATAATAAAATTAAAATGAAACCAGAAGACAGGGAATGTACCTCTTTCATTACCCCACGAGGAACATATTGTTACAATGTTATGCTGTTTGGTCTTAAAAATTCAGGTGCTACATATCAGCGGGTGATGAACTAGGTATTTGGAGAACAGATTGGCAAAAATATGGAGGTGTACGTCGACAACATGTTGACCAAAAGCAAGAAAGCTGCTGACTATATAGCTGATTTGAGCCAAACATTTGATTAGTTGGAAAAGTACCAGATGAAGTTGAACCCGACCAAGTGCATTTTTGGTGTACAAGAAGGCATGTTCCTCGGGTACATTGTGAATCAAAGAGGGATTGAAGAAAATCCTAACAAGATAAAAGCCTTATTGGAATTATAATCTCCAACCACTAAGAAGGAAGTGCAAAGCCTTACGGGGCATGTTGCTTCCCTCAACAGATTCGTCTCCTGAGCAACTGATAGATGTCTTCCATTCTTCAAGGTGCTCAGAAGACCTTTGAGTGGAATGACGAATATGAGAAGGCGTTCTTAGAGTTGAAGAGATACTTGGGGACACCTCCTTTATTGTCCCGCTAGTGGCGAAAGAAAAATTGTATTTGCACTTAGTTGTTTCAGAAAGTAAAGTCATTTCATCTTTGATACGCATAGAAAGAGGAGTAGAAAAACTAGTTTACTATACGAGCAAGGCATTCAGGGGAGCATAGATCAGGTATCCAAAGCTGTAGAAGTTAGAATTGGCACTGATTGAGGCGAGCGGGAGGATGAGACCATATTTTCAAGCCCATACAATAGTGGTATATACTGACATGCCACTGAGACAGGATCTACATAAGCCAAAAAAGTATAGAAGATTGATGTATTGGGGGAATACGACATTATATACGAGCCAAAGTCCTCTCTCAAAGGGCAAGAAATGGCGAATTTCATTATTGAATTTACCTACCCAGATATCTCTGATCAATAGGGGCTAATGTAGAGAAACTCAAGGATGCTGGAGGATCAACCTAAATTGTCCCCGATCAACTCCTAGTAGCAGAATCTCCCGAACGGATGGCAGCCGATCAACCAAAATATTATGGTAAGAGGCCAGAGTTGAGGGATGAAGAAAGGAAGGACACGATATTCCATCAAGGGATTTTATCAGACAAAAGGTTTGATAATAATATCCCCATATGGAATTTATATGTTGATGGTTCTTCATGTGCAACAGGTTACGGAGCTAGAATTATTCTCAATAGTCCAGATGGAATAAATATAGAATATCTCTCTATTTCTAATTCAAGGCTTCCAACAATGAAGCTGAGTATGAAGCCATAATTATGGGCCTCAACTTAGCTAAATCATTGAATGCAGAGAAAGTTATGGTGTTTGGTGATTCGTAACTAGTGGTAAATCAGATGCTCAGTCTTTATGTAGCAAAAGGGGAGTTCATGTCGAGGTATTTAACTAAAGATATGGAGATTGTATCCAATTTGGCAGATGTCCAAGTGATTAGAATACCAAGACTAGAGAATGAAAGGGCAGATGCACTTGCTTGGTTAGCTTCAGCTACACGCACCGAGCTACGAAGAACAATTCCCATTGAGATACTTGCAAGTAGAAGTATTGATGAAGATTTGATGGTGAGTTTTATTGCTTTGGATATGGGACCTTCCTGGATGGATCCCATCAGGGCTTATATCGAAGAAGGCACTTTACTAGCTGACTAACTTACAACCAAGAGGTTTAAGTTTAAGGCTGTCAGATATGTCTTAAATAACGGAGTTCTCTACAGAAGGGGTGTGATAGCTAGTCTGCAAAGATGTGTTCATCTAGAAGAAATCAAAACAAGGAACCCCTCTGATTACACTACTACTTAACTTTTTCGGTTGTGGAGATATGTCAACATAAAACATGTAAAATAATAATTCCTGCATACCTTAGACCATCTCTACAAAGTCTCAACCTGTATCCCGGTGAGATATTACAGCACAACTAGTTCCACCCTGGAACCGTAGATACGATAGCCTTGTAATCAAGGAACCCCTCCGATCAATCAAAATTATTTTATACGCGTATCACACATACAGAATGAGTAGTACAAACTATATATAATTTTAAAATATCAACACCCGCTTTTACAGTGAATGAAGGAAAATAGAACCTCACTACCGCGAAAAACATATAGATATACCCGCTATAATATTACCGATACTCCCACAAAGCTCGAATTACACACCTGAATCTAGGATTAATAAGATACTGAGACTCAGTCTTGCCACACAAAATACACCTCCCTCGTTCGAGGTGGAGCTCACAACAGAATTATTGCCAATTACCCTGGCTACTCCAAATAGTTCCCAGATACAGTACCCTTGTCCTATCTGTATCAAAAACTACTTTAATCAATGCCCCATCTCGGCACCCTATTCTTTTCCTTTAACTTATACCGGACAAAATCAAAGCGTGTGATTCTATGTTCCACATCACAATCATTCCCCATCTTTGGCCCCCCTGACCGTGTTAAAATTTTCAGCATCTCAGACTCTATAGCCTTGATCCTGACAATCACCCTCGTAGTTCCCTTAACTCAGCAAAAGAGAACATGCTACCTGCCTCAACTGCCTTAATTTAGTGAATTTCTCCGGGAAGTTGCCCATCAATGGGGTTACACTAACACAACTTCTCCATAAGTGTTAATAATACTTACTAGTGAGCCTATCACTTCACTGAAAGACTCTTTCTTCCTTGTACCGACCTGTCTTCGGTGTAAGGTTTCCTTAACCATAAAACTCTTTATTTACGTTCAGCCTTTGACCGATCTTCATGTGAATACTCGAAAAGCTGCATTCTCTTCATTTCTGATAAATAAAAGGAAACAGCTATTAAAACCATCCATATGATTCCTCTATGAGCAAAACATCCTGCTCCCCCAAATATGGTGACTACCATTCCCACCATTTCAACATTGCTCCAACGGGTGAAAAAAAATTTCCTCAAATTTTTACATCTTGGCATTCCTATACCCCACTCTAAGCCCAAGCTTCTGAGCCCTATACTTCACTGAATGAAACTACACTACCTCCGTATGACTTGACTTCAACATATGGTTCTTATCAAGGACCTTTTAAAATTTTTCCAATTTAACTTCATTGGGTAATTCAAGTTTAGTACCACTCTCAACTATAGTGGTACTTGGGTAAATATAGCTACTGAACTTTTATAGTCGTTGTAGAAATCCAAGAAAATTTCACGAAGGGAGTGACCTCCAATGTGTTCCTCGTCCCCGACTCTAATTTACAGTTCTAACTAAGCCCCACCTCCTGTTACCCTCATCACGGCCTTCCCTGGTCGCCCTTCATCAATCAGCACACGAATGTCAAACGAACGCGTAAAATATTTACTAAAATCTTACATTATGGCAGGAGAACGAAATCTCACAAGAGGAATCAACAATCCTAATCCTAAGGCTCTATGTCAAATAAAAAGTAATGCTGAAAGCGGAGTACGTTTGTACAGATTCCTAAGAACACTAGAACCTAATGCTCTGAAACCATCTGTGATACCCCGCTTATTAAAATAAGAGGTGGCCAGCCCGATACTTCAATAAATACCGGAATCATAAATGATTCATTCTTAGAATCACTGTCGGGAAAATAATAATACGAAAACGGATGCTAAATCAATTAGTAAGTTTAAATAAAACCATTTAGACAATCATATTTATAAAAGATGGTGGATAAATATATATATAAGTGACTGTTTAATAAACATATTACAAAATAATAACGGAATAAGCTGTCGATTAACAGACCAATAAAACGGTTACACCGAGTATTACAAATAAATATCACAGTATATAAGCAATTACAAATCTTGGACAACATGCCCTAATGTTTGTCTAATCATAACTAGAATATACAAAAGATAGCTGCGTCTATAACAATAATCCTACAACATTCACAAAAATACTGTAGCTCCCTGACACTGAGAAGGAAGGATCATATCGGGTGCCCTTGCAGTGGATCACCTGAGCATAAAGAGAACCACACAAGAAAGAGAAATATAAATGGGTCAGGGCCCAATTTGATATGATATACGTGCAAATAAAATGCATAACAGTTATGAGCACTAAACATTATAAACAGGTTGGATTCGCTCTTCAATAAAAATCATCCTTACCTCTCATGTAAATGCACATCCTAGCGTCACACTAGATCATAATAAATTAAACCACCTGCTTAATTAAGAGAAATAGCTAAATTCCATTAATCGTGCTTAACTTACAATTTCATAAAACATTAATTCACAAGTTCATTTACCATTTGGGAAACTCATGCCACAAAGTTTGTTTATAAAATTCTTTAGCCATTTATAAAATGCCACTTTCATGCAAATAGTTATAGTCACAGTATAACGATTCTAAGACCATCCTTTCGGGAGTCACCCCACTGGATGCGCCCCTAAATAGCTATCATCTTCCAGGTCCTATAACCAAGACCACCTAGTCATCCTAAATCGCGTGGGAAGCGGCCATATACCTTCGACAGTGAGTCATAACCATACCTGTAATTACCTCACTTCAAATAAAATAACATCACAATGTAACCACCGGTCCTATGGCTGAAGACTATATTCTCCATGCATTCACTAGGCAGGGGACATAACCTCATGCGCGTAACTTACCTTATGATATCATTTAAAGAGGTATGTATATGCATGACATGATTCACAAGATATGCCCATTTAAAACATCCACTTTTTAAATTCACAAAACTATCCGTGCTTAACCAGTATATGGAACTTTAAAATATACGTTACTTATTCACGAAGTCATATGTTTTTAACAACATAGGCTAAAAAGTGTAACTATCCTCATACTAATCTCTGAGAGTTAAAAACAATACTATAGGCTACCAAGGGTAATTTTCCTTATACTAGTCTCCAAGAGTTCAAAATAATACCATCCTACTTTCACTTAGTCCTAGGCTAGCTTCCGAGATGAAAATGACACTAACTTCTATTAAATAACCCCCGAACTAAGCCCAATTACCCCATACTAATCTAGAGTATTAATCCCCCTAATATAAACCCCTAATACCCTTTATTACATCCCGAGAGAAGGTTCCTAAGCCTTAAACCTAAAAGAAAAGGACTAGAAACCAAGTTGGAAAAATCCTATAAAATAGAAGGATTTTCGAATCGATTCACCTAGGGTCGAATCGATTAGCCCCTGATAGAGAATCGATTCTCCCAAAAGGCAATTGATTCGGCTAAGAGAAACCAACTTCGTGTCTCATCCCGAATCAATTCGGTTCCTCAAACTTGTAGCCCCCATTCTTACCGAATCGATTAGCTGAGGAGGGAAAATCAATTCACCCTGGTCAGATTGCTCAGTTAGGGCTACAGAATATTATGAACCCTAAATCCCCCAAATACATTTCTTTCAACAAATCCCAACATCATTAACTAGTAATTTAACCAAGTCATTCCTACACAATAACTAACTAATATCTCCAACTCAAATCAAATTTAAATCAAAGATTAAGGGTTTAAACACTAAAATCATCAAAACCCATTAATGGTTAAATCTCCAAAACACAACTATATACACAAATTATCCACACTAAATAACACATTTGCAAGTTAGAAACTTGCCTCAAGTTTGTAGTCTCGGATTCTCTTCTCGTAGCGACGATTCCAAGCTCCAAATCTCAAATTCTCTCTCTCTCTCTCTCTCTCTCTCTCTCTCTCTCTCTCTCTCTCTCTCTAAGTTTAGAAGTACAAAATGAGAAATAAATTGCTCTTGCAAGACTAAATACCGCAAATACATTAAGTCTAGCATTTAAATGCTACTACACAATTAAAATGACTCGTAACAACATAATTAAGTTATAACCGGTCAAAAGTACCTGGAACCCAAAAATACAACTTGGCACTTATTTTGACTATTTCAACCATTTCTGGACTAACAGTACCCTCTAAATTGGCTTCCGAAATATCGTATAATATTTCATGTTCCCATGTCATATTAAATCATTAATAATGATTCAGTTGGAATATAATTCATAATCGTCGCTTAAAGCACAACGACGCAATAAAACACAATGTGATGCTATTTACATTCACATAACAGTAAATATGCAAAACTAAGTAAATATTATCTCTTAGATCACTTAAAATAATATTCACTTCAACTTTCTTTATTTTATATAATTAACCCACAGGGCAAATTAATATAAAAATAATTACTCAAAAGTAAGGGGTATTATAGGAGCTAACTAGAATCCAGCTAACATATAGTTTGAAAGGAGGTACTGGCAGATCAAGTAATCCAGGGTCATACCAATCCCACAACTCGGTTCTATCCTCAACCTTCATCACAGTTAAGGCATTCAAACACCCCTGTTTGTATCCCTCATTATTTGATTGCTTCAACCTCGCATCAAGATGACATAAAGCTTCAGTGTATCCCCTCATCCAAAAATCTAAGGGATGCTTATGGAATTTGTAGGTCAATTGTTCAACATGAGGATGAAGCCTCTTCACCAAACTTTCTTTAATCTCCAATGCAAAAATCTGATTAGAAAGTTACTCGAGGAGCAGTGGCTTCCTTGTGTTGAAGTTGAAGTTCTTCAATCATTCCTTGAAGATCTTCAATCATCTCATAGTAAGACACGTTATTTGATACAACCCAATCAAGTAAACATTTTAAATATTGATAAGCATCGATTGCTCGCTCAGAGGCATCAGATCCAAGAATATGAACTATTTATTCTTCAGTGAAGTCTGCACGACCAACTTTCAAGTAATCAGTACACTTCTTCATCAACTCTGTATCATGAGCTGACAATAATTCCATTCTGACAATAAACTAGAAAGGAAAAGTAAAAATAGATCAACAACAGCGTAGCTATAAAGGAGAAACTCAGAATAAATAACAAAGTCCATTTTATTGATCGAAAGATGAGAAGGTACAACCAAATGTACAAAAAAAGGGAAAATAGAGAAAAGAAATAGATTAATGAACAACTTTACACCTTCTCCTTATTCCCTACAGCATCCTCAGCTGATTTTGAAGACGAAATTGGTTGCTTGGTGGGCAGCTGGCATTGCTCGGTAGAGGTTGTTGCCTGCTGAACTTGCTTGGAGGATTGAGGGATAATGGCAACAAGTGTTTATTCTAATATTAACCAAGAAGATTCATCAGATATAGCTTCATCATCTTCTTCTTCTTCAATAGTAGAAGGCGGGCCATGAACATGTCTCTGAAATAGTTCAGAATCCTCAACAACATTCAACTCCTTCAACGCTGCAACCCATCTATCGCTAAAAAACTTCAAACTTGCATACTCCATTTGGGTAGAGGCAACAATTATAGCTTTGTTCCACCTTTTGTCCCAACCAGAACTAAAGGACTTCTTCACAGTAACTTTCCTCGTCGCCCTCTCCGAAGAAGTATTTTCCCTAAGAAGCTCTTCAACATATTTTACTTTTTGTTCAAGATATTTTTTACGCCTTTCAGCCTCTTCAAGCTTGCCCTCAATTTCCTCCTTGCTGGAAATGACTATCTTTAATTTCTCTTATGCCTTCTTCGAAGCATTTACAGTCTCTTACCACGCTACATCAACCTCTTGTGCAATATCCACAGATCTCTACTGAGCTAGATCAACCTCTTTGGAAGCTTCCACAACTTTTTGTTGAGTTGTCTCAGAAGACTTAATTTTAGTTTCCCAAGAAGCTTTATCATCCTCATACTTCTGTCGGGATTCCTCAAAAGATTTTGACAACCCAACAAGGTCTTCTACTCCACTGGAAGAAGTTGTAGCTTTGATAGCCTCATCCTTATCCATGATATTATTAAAATACACCAAAAACTGCAAGATGAAGAGAAGCTCAAATAAGAAAATGAACATTGTACGAAGGATTAAAATAATAAGCATAATGACACTTACAGATGTAAGGTATTGGGCTACCTAGTTATTGACCTTCTCTCGAGAAGTAGAAGTCTCAGTAGCTCGATAGTCAGGAAGAGTTCCAAACCAGATTAATTTCTTGTCCAAGTCAAGAGTAATGAGTGCTGGAGAACTGGCTCTCAAAGAAGGTACCTCAACCCAAGAAGGTTGAGAAGCAGCATCCACGGTCTTCTCAGCAAGACCCCTTCTCAATCTTCTCATAGGAACAACTTCAATCAAAGGTGATGTCTCTTCTCGAATAACAACAACCCCTTCAATCAAAGTTGATGCCTCTTTAGGAGCAACTGGGGGCTTCTTGCTGACTTCATTGACAGTTGTGAATGCTCCCCCAGATGGAGCAACATCCTTTTTCTTAGTGCCTTCAGTTGGGACATCTTCTTTGCTCTTTTTTGCCCCATTGGAACAAAGGACAACCTTGGCAAAGAGATCATGCATTCTCTTCTTCTTTATTATCAGGTCAGCAATAGAAGATCCCAAATCAGAGGAAAATTCTTCAACAATTGAAGAAGATGATGGAGCCTTCTCGAGGTCAATCACCAAAAGAGGAGTAAGAGGCCGAGCAATAAAAGAGGAAGTGGTGTTATTATATCTCAGCAAATAGAAAGTAGGACTCACGTGTTCCCCAGCTATTTCTTGATGCAAACCCCATTCTTGCAGGAATAATATCAAAATACTGGCAAAATTCCAAACACAGGGGATTAGGCGGGAAAGAAAAACCATATTCGGCCACAAAATAGAAGGAGGCCAATGTACCTCAGCTAGAGAAAATAAATCATAAGGGAAAGAAGTTTCTTCCAGAATAACCCAAGAAGGAATCCCAAAATCGTCCCTAAACTTATCCAACGATTCGATAAGGTAAACCATGATGGCTAAAACAAAGAAAGAAGAAGGAAGAAGTTCTTACAGAAGATTAAGAAATCAACTAAGGCAGATAACATTGAAGATGATCGTAAGAAGAAAAACGAGAAGATAAAGAGTTTGGGAATCTATATGGCAAAAGGTAGAAGATAATCTAATTTTACCGCCTTTATATACGCTGCTTTGGAAAATGAGAAAAGTAATAATAAAAAATGACGACGATTGCATTTCCGATGGATAATCAAGGAAAAAGACGTAAGTACCCAAGCGTTCACCAAAAATTCAAAATATTTACAAGTTTGCCACTTTGCTCTCAAAACTATTATGCTAAGAGAAAAAGTTCACAAGTATTGAAGGTATGTAACCAAACAGGACATGGAAAATATGCCCGAGGAGCTTTGGGGTATAACATTCCACACTCTCCCATCCAACCTTAAGTATGAAACATTGAGGGCTTCTGTTGATACAAAAATTAGTTAGCTGATGTGGACCAGTTATGTTAAGACACGTATCACCCAGTATAGCATAAATATATGTACCGAGTAACTTAAAGTGTCGAGCTACTCAGCGCATCGAGTTACTCAGTATACCGAGAAACTAGCTAGGAAGATTAAACGGCCAAGACATATTCAATGAATATTCTTACTTTGTACAGATGTATATGCCTATTTAATAACAACATATTGCCTATTCATACTGATAGCTCAAGGCCTATAAATTGTGACACCCCGCCTAATTAAATACCGGGCGATCATAAATTAAATCAAGGTAAACAGTTGGTTCATTCTCAGCATCACTGTCGAAAAAAAAATAATTTTTTTTTACCAATTTAACACCCTAAATAATTAAGCTAAGTGTCAAAAACATTTTTCATACAAACTTCCAAATTTTAATTAAAGAAAAGATTTACTTATACCAAACAACATTTCTAGAATATTGAATCACACCACGAAGAACTAAAACAAAACCATACATTCGTCAATCGAATGTCAACATAATAAAACTAAACATCATAAACCATCCTGAATAAATCCCATAAAACAATACTAGAATAACTGAAATATAATAATCCCAACAATAAATGAAATGATAAAAAGGGCGACACGTGCCCAATAAATGAGAGTAATAGGAGTGGAGTCAAGAACAGAAGCCGTCTACTCAAGTGACCTGCAACTCCCACCTAAGCTGCAGCTCGTTCTTCTCAAAGGATCCTAAGCAAGACGCCCCTGTGGCTGGGCACCTGAAAATATACATATATATACAAAAGAGAGATAGAGAAAAAGAAACGGGTCAGGGCCCGAAAGTGTGTTTGATTTTAAAATACGTTAAGCAAGTATTTAAATTGATACAAGCCAATGCAAATCATATTAGTTCGACACTCTCTTGAGAAATTCTCACCTCTCTTCTAATGTGCACGCCTATCGTACTAACCTTCCCAAATAATTTAGTTTATCTTGACTTACTCCTAAGTTTTCAAAATCGAACGATGACAATGATTTAAAAAGGTTACTTTCAATATGTAGCACTCTTCTCGTTTTAGCTTCATTAAATTATAAAGTTTCCCAGTGTCTTCTCCTACTTTCACAAAACAAGTATTTAATAATTTGAGTCAACAACCATGTTCTATTTATCAAATCACAGTAGGCAGTTTAAAGTATATAATCTCATATATATTAACTACTCGGATAATATATATAAATAACAGCACCCCAACTAAACTATGGTGCGGGCATACTCTGCTATCCAATCCCCGTATCGCTCACACAAAGGGAAATACAAGTTCGGAATCACTCTCGAACTGTATTAACATATACAAAACAACGTTGAGGCGAAGCATAGATTCCAAGTCCAAGAGGTCAGTACATACCCACATGTCTTTTAGGACCGTCCGACTATCAATCTGATAGCCCGTACCTAGGATCTCTATCTTCTAGGGTATGAATCAATATCCCCCATAAAGCAACACAGGATAAGATCGTCCCAGTGCGGTAACCTCAGGGATAGCAAGTAGCGAGGGTACGTTTTTCACATGTATATAAAATATTTGTACACACAATCATATAAATATACCCATTCATCATATTAATATAGGTTCCTCCCATTATCCATAGTCACAACATTTACCCGTAATTTCCCATTATTATGATTACGTATAAGGTTTCGTCTCTAACCTTAATTCGAAGAGTTTTCTCACTCATTACCTAATACTCATGGTTTATATCCTCACCAATCTGAAATTCAGTAAGGGACTTTATTTGATTCCAACGTAACTCTCTTACGTACCTCACCCTGAAGTTATAAATCTATCAACCTAAAGTAAATATCCCATAATTACCATACTTGTTGAAGATTAAAGGTTCTAACATATATCCATATACCCTACTGGTCCTTAATATCTCCCAAATCCTTTTATTTAGAATGCCCAAAGGTTATTTCACGATAAATTAATTTAAGTAAATAAACAAGAGGAATAGGAGTCTGCCAGGAGGGGTCGATCGATCGAAGCTTGGGGCTCGATCGATCGAAGCTCTATGCTCGATCGATCGATCAAGCAGGTCTGGGCAAAAATTCTGCAGAAATTGGAGTGACGGGATTTGATTAAAGTTCTTTATCAAAACTCATATTTTCCAACACTAATCGGCCCAAAAAGTTTACTGTTAACATACTAACATAATTCCAGATATCTTTAACGTTCAGCATGTGTGTATACATCATTAAACATGGTTAAACAACCTAAAATCTCATCTAATAATCAAGAACCCTAAAGGTTTCTTAAGTTTTGTTCTAATAAGTTTTCTCCAAAATTTCCTTCTAACATAACATTACAAATTCGTGGGTTAATCATCTACTTCACATATTATTTCCAGAATATGGTTATAACGATTTCTACATGCAAATCCCTATAAAAAATTGGGGTTTTCTTCCATTGATTATACTCCTAATCATTCCTACACTAATATGATTATTGCACCAACAAAAATACGCAAGTTAAACACTTTCCTGGGATTTCAGAGGTCTGGTTTCCTGCTGATATTGGTGTGGTTGCGTTCTCCTCCTCGCGATCTACGCGTTGGTGGTGACGGCGGTGCAATCGATGGTGTTTTGGGCCTTGAATCACCTTGAGAGCTCTCTCCTCTCTTCTCCAATGGCTGTTCTAGGGTTCTGAATGTTCTAACCCTAAAAGTCTGACTTAAATGGCTGCTAAGGATGGCTGAAATTCGTGGGTTTAATTACCCTATTTTGTAAAATGACCAAAATGCCCTCCCGGGTCACTAATTAGGCCTAAAAACACCCCGAGGCCCGAACTAAACCCCCGGGTACACTTTTCTGACTATCTCGGCCCTTCCGGACGCGTTGGCGCACTCAAAATGACCATACGGATAACTTATAAAATATTCCCTTTTTAATTAACATAATTAGTCCCGACGTGACACGGGCACGTCCCGACTTAAATTTTCGAAATAGTCATTTAATTCACCTATGACATTCAATATAACCAATATAATATATTACTATGCTCATTAGTAATATTCAACAAGTTTCCCATAATTACTAACTCTAGTCACGTTAATAATTATAACATAATTAATTTCTGGATTTTTTTATTAAATAAATCATCACATTAAATTTAATAAATCCCCAAATTAAATATAGCATAAAAATACGGGGTATTACATAAATACATTGTAATACCCTCATGGAAGGGTAATCTATCATAAGCGAACATAATCAAGATTAAAGCAAGACATCTAGTAATACAAGATAATGGACATAGGCCACTCTAAAAATCTCTTGTTTGATCTCTTTATTCGTATTTATCTGTGATTAATTAATTAGATCAAATCTAGTTTTTTACATCAACAATGAGATTGTGCATCTGTACACTCACCTTAACCATCTCTATGACAGTCATGCCTCACTCCAAACCCAGGTCAACTATTTAACCCAGAGGGTCCTCATGCTAGAGGTCGTAGCTTCCCCGAGAACGACTGCGGCACCAAGTGTTGCTTCCGTAGTCACAGAGGTTCCTGTCGCGGAAGCAACCAGTAAGAGCTAGAAAAGGAAATCAGAGAAGGCAGAGGGGAGTTATAAGGCCTACACCCCATTAGCCTTCCAAATGGAGGACATCTTGGAATTTATAAAGGAGGACAAGCTGATCAGATGGCCAGAGAAGCTGAGGGCTCCACCTTATAAAAAGGACAAAGTCAGGTGGTGCGAATTCCACTAGGATCACAACCACAACACTGAGCAGTACTATGCCCTGAAAGATGAAATTGTGAGGCTCATAAGGCAGGGGATGTTGCAGCGCTTCCTAAAGGATGCCTAAGGGATGCAACCTAGTCTTACAGGCCACATTCCTCTTTTTATGCCCATATTTATATTTCATCTATTTATGATCTTAGTGAAAACTCTTTCTAAGTGGTTCCATTTTAACTTTGTATTGAACTAGCAAAGTCCTGAATATATGAATAGATATATCAAATCAAGTTCATTTGATAGTACCATATTTTGAATATCATTTCCGTTAAAATTTATCTTATAAAAGACTCTCTGTCTTAAACAGATTTTGTATCAAGACAGTATGTTATATCGGGAATGATAATATCTAAATGGGCCCACAATGCCCACCATGAAGCCTGATTATCTGAAAGCAAGTGATAATTGAAAATGGTGAGAGCAACTATTGCGAGCAGCTATATAAATTGGTCTGCAATATCATTTATAGAGACTATATTCCAGCATATTATGGCTACATTCTGGAAGGCATTTAACAAAAAAGCACTATTATCCACGAGGGCTTATAATCGGAAATGGTGAAAGAAACTATTGAGATCAGCTATCTAAATTGGTCTGCAATATCATTTATAGAGACTATATTCTAGCATATTATGGCTACATTCTAGAAGGCATTTAACAGAAAGCGCTATTAGCCACAAGGGCTTACAATGCCCATTCTTAGCTTCCGGGATGCGTCATAAAAATTGAGGTCTTACAATGCCCGTTCTTAGCTTTCGAGATGCGTCATTAGCTACAAGGGCTTATAATAACCATTCTTAGATTTCGGGATGCGTCTAAAGAATCGGGGGCTTTAAGTGCATGTTCTTAGCTTTCAGGATACGTCATTATCCTAGGGAGGTTACTCTATCGGAAAACATCATTAACTTGGTGGATGGAGACGAAACATCATTAACTTCGTGATCTCATATTATCTTAGGAAGATTCATAATACCTAGCTCGGGAAGGCCTGATAATAACCCATAGGGTACGGAGACTTAATTATCTACGGATAATCCTATATTTGAAGGGGCTGAAGACTTGATTATCTATGGATAATCCTATTATAGCCTGGGAAGGCAGTATATATATCCAAACATAGCTTGGGGAAGCTTTATAATACCTAGCCCATGGGGGACTGATAATAACCCAATCTAAGCGACTAAAGAAACGCCATGAAAGGAAGTTAAAGCAACTAAAGGAACTACATAAGGAACGCCATGAAAGGTAGTTAAAGCAACTAAAGGAACGCCATGAAAGGAAATCGAAGTGACTAAAGGATGATGTGTTTCTGTCATCAAGAAGAATGATAAAGCTACAGAAATAGTATGGCCTTAGCCCAACACATTGTCATCAATTTCCTAAAGGGATAGAAAGGTGACACGGCCTTATCAATATGGCTGCATCCGTTACGTTCATTCATTCAAAAGATGCGGCAAAGGATTGTAAACATGTCTCAGCTAGACGGAAACCTGTCATAGTTGGTGTAGGACCTACCGTAGAAAATAAGGATGTTGCAGCCTTATCATTTGGGTTGAATAAGGCTTTGAAAGAGAAGATTGTAGAAAAAGAAGTTAAGTTGTGGCCTTGATATTAAAATCCATGGGAAAATAGAGGAAAAGAAGTATGGACGCAGCCCCGAAAATCTATAGCACTATAGCTTAGGGGAGTGGCAGCCACAAGTATGGGTAGAAAATTTCAAAATCATAAGCAAAATGTAATGAGCCGTAGCCTATTCTGAGGAATCCCTTTTAAAGGGAAGCAAAGTGGTCCAAAGACTTAATTATCCACGACAAGGGACTTGTTCCCCAATATCCACTACACATAAGAATACAAACACAACCTACTTCTAAAAGGAGCAAGAGTTACCATCATTTTACAAAATTCAATAAAGGTGCCGCGACCCTATTCAAGAAGTGTCTAAAATGTTGCCACAACCACATTTCCCATGCATTTAATTAAAAGAAGAGACTGCAGCCACCATCAAACATTCAAAATTCTAACAATATTCGATAGCTACAACTATATATCAATAGTGCAGACAGATACGAATAGAGGCAGCCTCATGGGATGCAACCTATCCTCAAGGTTGCAAACTTATTTTTGTGGCATCAATATACAAGAATAAAAGTGAAAAATTTAAGGTGAAGAAAATAAGCCACAACCTATACGAAGAAACCATTTATGTTATAATGATGCGGCCTTATTCTATTACATGTTCATTCAATTAAGCAAATAAGCATCTATGTAAGTTTTAAAGCATTGAAAGTATAAAGCATGCACATAAAGAGTAGAAAATATTATTTTTCTGCTTTGGCCGTAACCTTGATAATAAGATTCATAGAAGTTTCAAAGGGAAGCAACCCTACATATCGAAAGGTGAATCAAAGGCTAAAACTTCAGAAAAAATTCAAGCGTGCAAGTTAAACAATTAAAGGCCGTAACCTGTGGGGTAAAAAAAAGTTAAGTTGAAAAGGGGCGCAACCCCAATGTTCAAAAACCTAGAAATGAAGTTTGACTAAGAAGCTGCATCATCTTCTTCATTTCCTTTTTCTTCATCCACAGCTGTCTCAGTCTCTTGGTATTCTACCGTGGCCTCTGCCTCAGCCCTTTGTTTGGCTTTCTCTTCTGTTGCGTCCTTCATTTAAGCCATGCAAGCGTCATGCTCGGGATCCCCTACACTCCAAGTCTTAATTATAGTCGCGGCATCTAGGAAGTTCTTTGCCACCCTATATCTTAGCTCTTGGTAGCCACGGATATAAGCTCTATTGTTGATAAGGAAGAAGTATGGGGAGCCTTTATATGATGATACAGTATTGTCAATGGATAATTGAAGGGCTTCGCCATGTTGTTCATCTTTTCTTGTAAGGGCCACATAATGATCTTCTTCCATCTTCTTGATAGCCGTGGTATGGTCCTTGGCATCATTGGCAGCCTTAGCCTCCAATTCCTCATACTTCTTCTATAGACGTTCAAGCTTGTTATTGGCAAACTCCGTGGCCTTGGCAACTTCTATAGCCTGAGCTTACGCAACTTTAAGGGACTCTGCGTCCTGCTTAAAATTCTCCTCAGCATCTTGCTTGGCTTGTTTCACAGCCTTGATGATGGCATCCGCCTTCATCTTATATAACTCAAGGGCCACCATAGAAGACTTCTTTCTAGATTCAAAGGAATCAACCTTTGCCTTCACCAAATTAGCATTATGAACGTTGTTCGTGACCTCCTTCAGCCTATAGAGGGCTTCATAATTCCTCTTATGTGAAATCATAACGTCCGCGACCTGCAAAGAGATTTAATATTAAAAGTAAAATATGAAATGTGAAAATGAAGCTAAGAAGGTACTTTCACTTACCCTCAATAAACTGTGGAGACCATAATCCTCCAAGTCATCATGGTCTTCATCCACGAGTCGATCAAGGTTCGCAATATCTGGGACTCTCTTCATCCTGCGGACAACCCTCGCAGTTGTGTCCCACGAAGATTCAAGGTTGGGATGCCTAAGTTGGGGTTACGGAAGGCCATCAAGACCAACAATAGAATGGCACTGAGGAGGTTCTAGGTTAGCATTAATTGTAATAATTATTGGAGGAGGTGAATTTGAATGGATTGGAGAACTGTCGCGGCATTCAATCTGCTCAAACGTTGACATTAACCCTGTCATGGCCAGATTAGCCCCAATATCATCATCAAAAGTACCCTCAGTCCTCCCTTGAGGGGAAAACTCCTTAATTTGGAGTGAGGGCAAGACAGGAGTAGTTTAATCCTCAGCCTAATTTTGGGGCGCGACAGTATTATGATCCACGGCCTGATTTTGAGGCGCGGTAGGATTAACTTGATCGCTAGAAGTGACAGGGACAGGAGCTTTGGACCTTTTCCTCTTTCTTTTCCTCTGCCTAGTAGTGTTATTGAGGACAACTGCATCCTCATCCATCTCAGCAAGCTGAGACGCTAATAGAGATTTATCAATCTTCTCACCTGCGAAGAAATAAAGTAAGGTCAATATCCAAAACTTGAAGCAATTACCGTGGAATAAAAAATAAAATAATAGTATTACCTTCAGCACCCATCTCTTTGGGAATATATCTGTTGGAAAAGAAACCTCCCTTGTAGATTGAAGTATAGGTTACAAGAGTGTTGAACTTCTTCTTGTTAGCAAGAACTGTCACGGCCTCAATGACCCTTTTTTCTTGCCGCTCACTCAACTGCAAATTGTCAAGAGCTACAAAAAAATGCAAAGGTTAGTACAAAAGAAAATCATGAAGAATTATACGCAATTGTAAAAAGGGGAAACGACCGTTATTCAAAAATTTACCAAGCTTAGATGGACAACCCCACAGCCGCGGCATCCTAAAGGATCTCTCCCTCTCAGTATCTTCGGGGTGTATCTCCCACCCTTCTCCAGAAATGAAAAAAATATTTGCCCTTCTAGTTCTTTACGCTGGTAGGCCTCCCACAGTAAACGGTCTCATCTCTATCGTGGACAAAAAAATAATAATAACCCGTAAATTTTACGAGTTTCCTTTGGGCGGTAGAAGTGGAAAAACTCCGCAGGAGTAATGTCTCTCTTGAATTTCTTCTTCCACAGTACAATAGCCGCTAGAATGAGCCTCCAGCCATTGGGATCTAATTAGGATGGCGCTAAGCTCATCATTTGGAAAATTATTCTAACTGGAACAGGGACAGGCAGCCGCAACCCATAAATGAAATCGTGGAGGGGTAAGCAGACCCCATCGTGAGCAATTGCCTTGCATGACCTTTGTTCCGCGGCCGATGAAGAGCACATCGAGTTATCAAGAAATTCAAAGTCTCCGGCCACCTAATCAACCCACTCTTGGGTCATAGTGTTGCGGACACTAAGCGAAGTAAGAGGTCTCTCAGCTCTCCCAGTCGTGCTTGCAGGTATATCCCTAACCTCATATGGACCCCCTAATGCGGCATTCTCATCCATTGGTTGGTTGCTAGAATTGGCACCTTCCTCCATAGCCGTAGATTCAGGGTTGGAATCTGAATCTAGTACCACACAGTTAGGGAAATATTTTAGTTGGCAAGATCAAATTGAGTTCAAAGGGCACACGGAAGGAAGTTCGTGAGGAGAGGCCCCAAAATTTTTGTTCCAAAATCCGTTCAAAAATTCATCTGGGTCAAAGTACATATGGCTGTAGCAGTACCTAAAAGTAGAGAGCCTGCAGTTAGGTGCTGCAGCCAATATGGTCCTAAAAGGCCTCTCAGAAGCCGCAGAAGGAATAATGATATGTAGATTAAAGACTAAATAGAAATGATTAGCAAAATTGGCCAAGTGTACCAAGTGTTGGGTTCTAAAGCCCTAGAAGTTAATTATCGCCGCGGAATATTATTTTGGGGGATGGAGATATGTTATTTTCTTACATTCCGTAGTCATTAAACTATGGGCTAAATGTCGTAGTCTAATCTGAGAACCTAAGGAAAAAGAAATATTGTATCAAGACGCAACTAATTATTTTCATGCCACAACCTTTATTTGATACGTGTCGTATATTTTTATTAAACCAATTGAAGGTTGTATTGACTCAGGACAACCTTAATTTGCTAAGGGATTTTATCATGCCGCGGCCACTCACTCAAACAGGTCTGTATTTAATCTGGGTAAATTCAAAAATCAAAAACTTTAGAATATGAAACGTCTATCTCAAGAACAAAAGGGAAAGTAAAAAACCTAGAAGTCTACATTTGGCCAACAATTTTCATCTACAAAAGCCTATTTCTATCATATGAAGATCAATTCAAAGGACAAGAGCAATCATTTACTATAATCATATTCAAGAGAAATTTCGCGACAATTATTTTAATTGAAGTTACAATGAGTTATCATCCAGATGCGAGTTTAATTCTTAAAAGAGTTACAGTTATTGTGATTTTCTACATGAGTTCCTAGAAATCAGCTGGGGGTTTTCTTAGAAAATCATGTGACAAAAAATGAATTCCAAAAAAGTTTCAATCAATACCCGAATTCCAGACATAAATTCGAATTCAGTACACATAAGTGTAAAAGATGATTAGAAGATTACCATAGAATTGGGAATCCAATGATGCTCAGCTTCAAACCACCTTCAATCGCCTTAGAAGCACCACTCGCAACTGCAAGAGATCGCCAGAAAACGCAAGGAGACAAACGCACATAAATTTGCTCTCGATATGCTCTCAAAGATTTGGGAAACGTAATGTAGTCCACGGCTGGTTCTATTTATATAAGAAGGCACGAGAAGACGAAGCGTCACCTTTGAAATACCATGGCAGTTTGAGAAGACTTGATCACTTAGCCGCAACCCAATCGCAATCTCTTGGCACTACGACTTGGGTGCTTATTGATATGATAGATATAGTACCTTACCGCAGATATATACAATAGCAAGTGCCGAAGACTTACTGCCTGAGCCTTTAACTTACAGGTTGCGAACTTATCCATATCTGCCTCACTGGCAACTGCCGCATCCTCTCATACAAGGGGTACGTCCCCTTCATGCTATAGGGCGTGGCCCTACTTACTACAGGGCGCGACCCTACTTGATACAAGGTGCGACCCTACTTGCTACAGGGTGCGGCCCCAGTCTTATCATATTAACTAGTCGCACCCCCTTTCATCCATTAGCAATACACCACCTACATATAGAGAGGTCCACACCTCATAAAAGGACAGATTCCTCGTTGGGAGATTCGGGTTCATTTCTTACACTGATACACAGCTCAGAGCTGATCTCTCTCTCTCTCTCTCTATGACACTAAGCACGACTTGGGGGCTACTTGCAGGAGCATTACATCCACCATCCCGGAGCCACCGGAATCATCATAGTCATGTACTATATTATATTCTCATGCTTGTACGCCTCTTTAGGCCTAATTACTATGTACCAAACAACATATATAATGAGAGTGTGGCACCAAAGTGGATGTAGGCTCATTTTCATAGTCGAACCACTATATATCTTGTCTTATATATCTCTTTACTTGCTTTATTTTCTTATTATGCACATTATACTTGATTTGCTGGTACGAGAACGACAAATGGACGATTTCTCGTATCATTAATAATAATAATAATAATAATAATAATAATAATAATAATAATAATAATAATAATAATAATAATAATAATAATAATAATAATAATAATAATAATAATAATAATAAGAAGAAGAAGAAGAAGAAGAAGAAGAAGAAGAAGAAGAAGAAGAAGAAGAAGTAATTAAAGATACATATAAGAATATCTGATAAGACACGTTAAGACACATTAAATGTAAATATTTTCTACGATTTTATTTTTTGGCCTTACTATCATTCGATTTTCTTTTACTTAATTTTTATTACATCTCAATATTTTCCAGTCTAGATTAATCCTAATAAAAAATCAACCAACCTCGCAAAATACGACGGAGATTTAAGGTTCCAAACCCTTATTAGAAAAATTAGGAATTCGTGCAATCCGTTTCAGTGGTGGCAGAAGGGTTTCCTCAAAGGAGAGTGCATTGTGGGAGGAACACCTCGAGAAAATTCATTATCGCAAAGCTGGCATTACCTAGGTGTGTCATGTCCATTATTACCCTTTTTTTTAATTGGTTCATTTTTTATTAACTTGCATACATTTCTACGTAATTAGATACTATTGATGTTGTAGAGTAAACATATACCTGTTTAGTTAACTGACTTTTCTTCCTTAATTATTTCATCTATATTAATTATATGGGCTAGTGTTATTACTATTTTAACATATGTGGGGTGTGCATATTTTTATATGAGCTTATTTGTGACTTTACATTTAGCACACTTATTTTGTGAATTAACTTGTAAAGAATATAGTTCATTAAGTAATTAATTAATCCTTTTGAGTCTACCATTGCCGGTACCCAAGTCCAGATGTCAAACGAGGTGGGTTAGGTTGACAGCGACTGTAACATTTATGTCAAATATTGATGGTGGATTCTCTAGTAAAAAAAGAAACGTAAATAATAATAATAATGATAATAATAATAATAATAATAATAATAATAATAATAATAATAATAATAATAATAATAATAATAATAAAAAAAAAAAAATTAGATTTGGTATGTGGAATTTAGGAACATTGAGTGGCAAGTGTAAAGAACTTATGGATAACTTGAAACGGAGAAAAATCAACATACATGTCTACAAGAAATTAAATGGAAGGGAGAAAAGTCTAGAGAGATAGGAGAAGATTATAAATTATTTTATTGAGGAGGGGAGGATAATCGTAGAAATGGGGTAGGAATCGTAGTTGACTACTATATGAAAGACAAAGTTGCAAATGTTAAAGGAAGGAGAGATAGATTAATGAACATGAAGATTGTCTTAGATAAACAATATTGAATGTTATAAATGCTTAGGCACCCCAAGGAGCTTTATACGAAAATGTAAAGAAATTATTTTAGGAATTATTAGATGAAATATTACAACAAAGTCCTAAGCATGAAAATATATTTTTAGGACGTGACTTGAATGGACATGTAGGAGTAGAAAATGATGGTTATCCAAGGATACACGAGGGTTATGATTTTAGTGAGAGAAGTGTAGGAGCGGGAACTATTTTTGAATTTTCTAAGGCCTATAATCTAACGATAAGAAATACATATTTTAAAAAAAGGGACGAACATTTAATAACATTTAAAAGCGTCAAGAAATAAAACTTAAATATATTATTTCTTACTTAGAAGAAGAGACTTGAAGACATGCAAAGACCATAAGATTATAACAAGTGAAAAGTTAACAAATGAACATTGCCTACTAGTAATAAATTTAGCCATTAAGGATTTAAGTACCGAAAAGAGAAGATAGGTTATCAAAATATAAAATGGAAGGATTTAATAGGATGCAAAGAGATATAATTTAGGCAGAAGTTATTATTAAACATGAAGTGAAATTGGAACAACAATGTTAACAACATTTGGTTAAGAACAAAGACTGATATTTAGAAAATAGGCAAGCAAATTTTAAGTGAGACTAAAGGGAAGAGATTCATTAAAAAAAGAGACTTGGTGGTGGAATGAGGAAGTTAAATAGATTATACAAAAGAAACGAATAAGTTTTCAAGAATGACAAAAGAGTAAAAATCAATAAGACTTAAAAAAGTATAAGAAATTAAAAAGTGAAGAAAAAAATATTGTTAGAAAGGCCCAACAAAATGCACTAGATAATCTGTATAATAAATTAGGTACCAAGAAAGGTGAGAATGAGATATATAAATTGGCAAGGAATAAGGATAGAGTGACAAAGGATATGGGCCCAGTTACGTGTATAAAAGACATGAAGAAAAATATATTAATTAATGATAAAGAAATTCTAGATAGATAGGAAGAGTAATTTCAAGGATTATTAAATGAAAAATATCCTAAAAAATATATTGAGAACATAGACTCAAATATTGGGATAGTGTATTTGGTTACTGAAAAGGAAGTAGATATATTCATAAAAATGGGGAGGAATAAATTGGTTGTCCTGGAGAGAATACCTATAGATGTGTGGAGAACCTTAGAAGTCTAAGGGTAGAGTGGTTAACATATTTGTTCAATAAAAATTTAAAAGAAGGAAGTATACCAGATGAGTGGAAGAAAATACCATAATACCTTTTGTAAGAGCAAATATTTAGAATTGCTCACAGCTTAGGCTTTATTTTTTTTTTTGCCATATTCTGTTACAAATCAACTCATCAAACCGAACTTCAACATCTCCAAGATAGAAGACACCCCTACAAGATATCAAGGCATATAACATGGGTGTTCATAGAATTTTATAAAAAATATGTTGGGATGTTACTTTTTAGAAAAATCGGGGCTTTTTGCAAAAAGGATTTAAAAAAAAATATTTTTGAGCCTCGTTCAAACAAGAAGAAGTCTCGTTCGAACGAGAACTAAGATCTTGTAAGAACGCACTTTTAACGACCTTCAAATGCGGTTATTTTCTCAGGAAGAGAATTGTCGTTTGAAGTATGTGAGAAGGACGTTCAAATGAAAAGTCCATGTCATTGGAACGAGTTTGAATCTCGTTTGAACGAAGTCCACTTTCGTTCGAATGATGACGACACCTCAAAATTCATGATTTCCTTATAAATACTTGTTTTGAGCAATTTTTTCAGGCGACTTTGGCAAAAATTATTTCTGCATACCTCTTCTAAAGTTCTTCAAATTTTTTTTCTCAAAGACACTTTTAGATTTATAAATCTATCATCCCCTTATGTGATTTATGAACTTTACAAAACCCTAGTTTTAAATACCTTAAATAAACCTTGCGTAGTTCATTCACTATGGATAACTTGTGAACCAAGGGTTTATTACTAAAGAAGACGAAGGCTGATCTTTTGATATCGATGGTAGATTGCTACGTGTGGACAACACTAGACTAACTCATTTTCTATAAAAAGATTTGAAGACTGTAGGCATCATACTTAGTTTGTCTAAGTTACTTGTAAGTCGATTGTCTTTCAAATCACTCTGTAGTCTTGAATATAGGTTTTTCTCTTTTTAGGGATTTTTTCCCATCTCTTTATGTTGATTGCATGCTTAGTTTATTAATTTAAAATTGGAATACATATCGTATACACACATAATTTAATCAAAGATAAAAATTAGTAAAAATTGGATTTGTGTGTGGGAACCTAAGATACAGATCAATCCATTGAACCCCTAGCATTCTTGCATTGGTATGAAAGCCCATTACACTAAATTACTGTGTGATATTTTTATAAAAAATTTAATATCATTTTTTGAAAAATTTCATCTTTAAAATTTTGAATTTAATGGACAATTTTTATAATAGGATGCCTATATTTGATAGGTTAAACTATGCATAGTAGAAAGCTAGAATGAGGTCTACTTTAAAATTTATAGATGAACATGCCTAGCTAGTTTGTGAAAGAGGATATACACCACTCACAGTGACCGTTGATAATGTCATAAGTCCAAAACCTGTTTCTGCATGGATAACATATGATTTTAAATTGAGAAATTTTAACTCGCGTAGTCTGAGAGCCATCTTTTGAGCCTCCACCCCTAATGAGTTCCATCGCATTATGACATACACCACATCTCAAGAATATTGGTATACCCTCTATCTCACTCACGAGGGAACCAATGCTGTGAAAGCTTATAAGTTGCAAAGTTCACAACACAATTTGAAATAATTATTATTCTTGAGTCCGAATATTTTGATGAGTTTTACGCACATCTGTTTGATATAGTAAACTCGAGTTTCGATTTAAAATACCTGAGAAGGGTGTAGTTAAGAAAATTTTGAGATCTTTTCCAGCCCGCTTTATTCCTAAGGTTACTGTACTAATTTCATTAGGGATATTAAATACTCTTAGGTTAGAAGAACTTGTAAGAGACTTTTACACGTATGAGATAAACATGTTTCCTAAAACTGTTAAACTAAGGAAAAGGGAATTGCGTTAAAAGTACAATCTAAAATGAAAGAGGAAGTGTCGTCTAAGTTCGAGTATGATTTTGACTTGGATGATTTAGCCCTATTTATAAAAAATTCAAAAAAATTCTCAAACTTAGAAAAGAAAATACTTCAAAAGAAAAGAAAAGTTTTGAGAAAGAAAAAAAATATAAATTAGAAAAGTGTGATCTAATTAATCAATCACAGATAAATATGAATAAAGAAACAAGACAAAGGATTTTTAAAGTGGTTCAGCCTTAAAGAAATGGCCTACGTCCACTGTCTTGTATTGCTATGTGTTTTGCCTAAATCTTGATTAGCTTTTCTTATGATATATTACCCGTTATGAGGGTATTACAATGTATTTATAGACTTTGGGTTGCCTATGTGAATAGACAATACGCCGCTATTAGATAGGCATATGTATCGGTATATAATAAGAATATTCATTGAATTTATTTTGGTCGTTTAGTCTTCCTAGATAGTTGCTAGGTATACGGAGTAGCTCGGTATTCTGAGTAGCTCGGCATGTTAAGTTGCTCAGTGTATATAACTATGCCATGTTGGACGACACGTGCCTTATCATAACTGATCCACGCTAGCTGACTAAATTTTGTATCAACAAAAGCCCCCAATGTTTCATAGTTGAGATTGGATGCGAGAGTGTGAAATATTATGCCCAAAAGTTGCTCGGGCACATTTTCCCATGCCTTGTTTGGTTACAGCCCTTCGACCTTTGTGAAATTTTCTTCTCAACATACTAATTTTGAGCGCAAAGTGGCAAACTTGTAAATATTTTGAATTTTTTTGCGAACACTTGGGAACTTGTACCTTTTAGCCGCCGGAAACATAATCGTCGTTATCTGCAATCATTACTTTTCCCATTTTCCAAAGCAGCGTATATAAAGGCGGTAAAAGCAGATTATTTTCTACCTTTTTCTATCAAGATTCTCAAACTTTCTGTCTTCTCACTTTTCTTCTTACGATCGTCTTCTCAGTTCATCTACCTTAGCTAATTTCTTGATTTTTCTATAAGAACTTCTTCCTTCTTTCTTCAATTTAGCCATCATGGTTTACCTTATCAAATCATTGGATAAGTTTAGGGCCGATTTTTGGGATTCCTTCTTGGGTTACTTTGTAAGAACCTACTTTCCCTTCTAATTTATTTTCTCTAGCTGAGGGACATTGGTTTCCTTCCATTTCTGTAGCAGAATGTGGTTTTTCTTTCCCGCTTAATCCCTTGTGTTTTGAATTTTGCCAATATTTTGATATTGTTCCTGCAAGAGTAGTTCCAAATACATGGAGGGTAGTTAATGGCGTACATAGGTTTAATTAAATTCATGGAACTCGTCTAGGGATTCCTAAAATTATGTACTGTTATAAATGGGTTACTAGCGATACTATCTTTTATTTTAAAGCTAGGTTTTCTAACATAGCTTTACTGGTCAATCTCCCTGATGCTAATATGGATTATTTTGATCATGGGGTTGTGATGAAAAATTGGCAACACACCCCATTAAAGGGGAAAGACGTGTACCAAGGTCCCAGATGTCCACTTTATGGCAATGGGATAGGTTGTTTTTATTTTTCAATTTAGCTATATTTTTATTTGATAAAATGCGTCACTGACATTTATTTTTTATATATTGTAGTTGACAGTTAGAGAAAATCCCCAAAAGAAAGTGATATTAATATAAAAGATTTGAAATTTATTTGGGGATTGAATCAAGCAATAGCTGGGGAACACGTGAGGTCTGCTTCCTATTTGCTGCGATACAAGAACACCACCTTTTCTTTTATTGCTCGACCTCTTGTTCCTCCCTTGGTTATTGACCTTGAGCAGGCTCTAGTATCTTCTTCATTTATTAAAGAATCTTCCTCTGACTTGGGTACTTCTATTGCTGACGTGATGATGAAGAAAAGAAGAATGCCTGATTTCTTTGACAAGGTTTCCCCTAGTGCTAATGGGGCGAAGAAGAGCGAAGATGATGTCCCGGCTAAAAAGACTAAGAACAAGGATGTTGATCCATCTAGGGGAGTAGTAACAACTGCCAAGGATATCAGCAAGAAGCCCCCTGTTTCTCCTAAAGAGGTTGTACCTTTGATTGAAGGGGTTGTCGTTATTCAAGAAGAGGCAACACCTTTGATTGAAGCTGCTCCTTTGAGAAGATTGAGAAGGGGTCTTACTGAGAAGACCGTGGATGCTACTGCCCAACCTTCTGGGGTTGAGGTACCTTCTTTGAGAGTTAGTACTCCAGCACTCATTGCTCTTGGCTTGGCCAAGAAATTGATCAGGTCTGTAACTCTTCTTGACTATCGAGCTGTTGAGACTTCTACTCATCGGGAGAAGGTTATTGACTTAGTAGCCCAACATCTTGCATCAGTAAGTGTCATCACACTTGCCATTATACCTCTTTATAAAATGCTCATATTCTGACTCGGGCTTCTTTTCTCTTGTAGTTTTTGGTGTACTTTAATTATATCCTGGAGAAGGATGAGGATATCAAGGCTTAAACTTCATCCAGTGGAGTAGAAGAAGCCCTTGCGGGTTATCAAAATCTTTGGTGGAGTCCCGGTAGAAGTAAGAGGAAGAAAAAGCTACTTGGGAAAATAGAATCAAGTCTACTGAAACAACTCAATAGAAAGATGAAGAAGCTACCAAGGAGGCTAATACAGTTCGGCGAGAGGCTGATACAGCTCCACAACAAGCTGTAAATGTTTCTAAGGAGGTAGAAGAGCAATGCAAGGTTACCATTTCTAGCAAGGTAGAAGCTAAGGGAAAGCTTGAAGAGGCTGAACATCGTAAAAAAGACCTTGAGGAGAAGGTGTAGTCGATCGAAGAGCTTCTTAGGGAAAAGACTTCCTTGGAGAGGGTGAAGAGAAAGGTTACTATTAAAGGCCTTTATCTCTGGCTGGGACAAAGGGTGGAATAAAGCTATAAGTGCTGCCTCTACCACAATGAAGTATGCAAGTTTGAAGTTCTTCAGGGATGGATGGACTGCAGCTTTGAAAGAGTTGAATGTTGCTGAGGATTCTGAACTATTTCAGAGACATGTTCATGGCCCTCCTCCTGCTATTGAAGAAGAAGAAGAAGAAGAAGAAGAAGAAGATGAAGTTGGATATGATTAATCTTATTTGTTGATAGTAGAACAAACACCTGATATTAATATCCCTCAGTCCTCCGAGCAAGTTCAGCAGACAATCACTCCTGTCAAGCAACGCCAGACGCCTACCGAGCAACCAATTCCTTCCTCAAAATCAACTGATGATGTTGTAGGGAATAAGGAGAAGGTGTAAAGTTGTTCAGAAATTTGTTGTTTTTCTCCGTTTTTCCCTTTTTATTTTGTATCTTTGGTTGTATTATCCTCTCTTATAATCAATAAAATGGACTTTGTTATTTATTCTGAGTTTCTCCTTTACTTGTTCAATATAGCTGTGTTGGTGTTGATCTAGTTTTACTTTTCCTTGCTAGTTCATTGCCAGGATGGAATTTTAATCATCTCATGATACATAATTGATGAAGAAGTATACTGATTACTTCAAATTTAGTCATGAAGATTTCACTGAAGCACAAATAATTAATATTCTTGGGTCTGATGCCTCTGAGCGAGAAATTGATGCTTAACAATATTTAAAATGTCTACTTGATCGAGTTAATGAAAATAACGTGGCTTACTATGAAATGATTGAGGATATTCAAGGAATGATCGAAGAACTTCAACTTGAACACAAGGAAGCCAATGCTCTTCTGCATGAAGGTTATGAGAAGAAGTACTAACAGTTGAGTGCTGATCGGGGTTATGACAAACTTATTTCAGCCCATAACAAGAGAGAGAGTGTGTTAAAACTTGAGATTGAGGATCATAGAATATTACTAAGCTTGTGGAGGAGGAAAATATTGCTTTAAGGGAAGAACTGATTCAACTAAAATTTGTTGCTTCGTCTGGAGATCTGGTCCCAGTTAACGATGAAGGTTTTTAATTTTTGGAGATTGAGAATGCCTCTTTGAGGGAAGACTTAGAAACTTTGAAATGGGCCAGACCTACATCTTCTTCGCGGGGTAGAGTAAGGGTTGGTCGGAGCAGCATTGAAGATATTAGGACTCAACGGGCCTTAGAAAATCAAGTTGTTCAACTGAAGGAAAAAAAATCAAGCTTTAGGTGAGATTTCCCAAAAAAATTCAAACTCTTACCGAGCAGCTGTCCAACTAGAGTTCTGCGTTGGAAACTGAATAAAATTTGGTGAATCGACTTCATCAGCATGTTGAACGATTGACTTATCAATTCCACAAGCAGCCCAGAGAGTTTTATATGGGGGGATATAATGAAGCTTTATGTCATCTTGATGCCAGGTTAAAATAAACCAATAATGAGGGATACAAACAGGGATGGTTGAACACCTTAACTGTGATGAAAGTCGAACAAGGAACAGATATGTGGGATTGATATGAGCCCGGATTACTTGATCTGCCAGTGCTTCCTTTTAAACTAGATGGTAACTGGATTCCAAATCGCTCCATTCCTCACTGTTTGATTTCCAAATACCTTGGTGACTATAATCTTCATGAACATTTTGAGATATCCCGACCTCAACATTTGCTTGACCGACCCTACTCGAGCAACACCAGAATGCTGCAAGATTTGAATTTTATCAATTCTTCTTTTGCTTTAAATGATCCTCCAGATGGAATGGAGCCTGTACCTAAATCTGAAGGAAAGAAACCAATAGAATAGTCTATTTGTATTTCGTTAGTGATTGTTTGACGAAGAAAAATCAGCTTTTTGTAATTTTATTTTCTTGGAAATAAACTAATTGTATGATATTTATCTTGTCAATATTTATAAAAACAACTACAATAACGTTGTACTTTGCTGAGTATATATCTATAAAGGGACAATTTGTCCTTTGTTGATTTGATTGCCTAGACAATGGAACTTTGTCCCATATGTTTGCCTAGTTGTATTGACTTATCACTCATAAGTGCCTAGGAAATGGAATTATTTTTATCCCATGTTCCTGATTAGTTCTAGCAATTATTTATGTAAATAATTGCCTTGGTGCCTAGGTAGTGGATATTTTAGCCATCTTCTTGCCTAGTTTAGATGTCACTTGGGTCACCCATAATCAAATAGGCCTTGCCTTGCTCGATTGTTGTACCAACATTATTGGTTGTGTTGATGTCGATGAACTTGTAGTTGGTGATTACTGATGCCGACCAACTTTGTTGGTGTGTATGTCGCTGCCGACCAACTGTGTTGGTGTTATGGTGTTGCTGACCAAATTTTTTGCTACTTTTTAGATGAGAGAATTTTTTTTTAGTTATGTTGCTACAAAGTTTTATGTGTAACAATAGTACTCTGAAAAATAAAATAACATAAATGAATATCGGGAAATCCGCGTTTTCATTCATTCTAAAATAATGGGGTACATGTGTAGTTACATTACTGGTTATACTTTTGCAGGTGCTTTGCATTCCAAGGATTCTTGAATTATTCTCCTTCTAGAGTTTCTATTCTGTAAGTGCCAGGTCGAACAACAGTTGTGACACGATAGGGCCTAAGCTAGTTGGCTTCCAATTTATTGTGCTATTGAATTACCTTCTTGAGCACATAATCTACCTCCTTGAGATCACATTTCTTGACTCTTTTATTGTAGAACATGGCGGTCCTTTACTGATAAGCTACAATTCAGATTGCTGCGTCTTCTCTGACTTCTTCGAGCATGTGCAAGTCCAAACGTCTAATCAAATCGCTTACCGGAGAATTAAAATTAAGAACCCTATGAGTAGGTTATCCTAATTCAGCAGGTATCACTGCTTCAGTCCCAAAAGATAACATGTTAGGAGATTCCCCAGTTGCTGTTCGGGGAGTTGTTCGGTAATCCCATAGCACTGAGTGCAACTCGTTTATCCAGTTTCCTTTAGCATCATCCAACCTTTTTTTCAACCCATTTAATAGATTTTCGTTTGTCACCTCTGTTTGCCCGTTACTTTAGGGATGACTCAGAGCAGAATGAATCTTTTGAATGTTAGACTGTAAATAGTATGTAGCAAACTCCTCATTATCAAATTGGGTACCATGATCAGTGATAAAAGCATGTGGCAGACCGTATTTGCAAATAATATTCTTCCAAATGAATTAATAGACCCTTTAATAGGTGATATGAGAGGTTCAGCTTCCACCCATTTCGTGAAATAATACACAGCAACCACCAAATATTTGAATCGTTTTCTTGTAGTTGGTAGAGGCCCGATTAAATCTATTCCCCACATGGAAAATGGCCAAGGGGAAGTGATTGGTATTAACAGTGCCTAAGGAGTTCTTCCTATAGTAGAAAATAGTTGGCACTTGTCGCATTTCTTTGCATAAGCTGTGCAACCAGCGCGCATTGTTGGCCAATAGTACCCCTATGTATTCATTCTCTATAAAAGAGTTCTACCTGCTACGTGAGCTCCGCAAGATCCTTCGTGAATTTCTTCTATCTGATCTTTAACATTTACTAAGTGAACAATCTTTCAAACCAACTATCACACCTCTTCTGTACAGAACTCTATTATTTAAGACATATCGGGAAGCCTTGAACTTCACCCTCTTAGCTGTAAGTTGGTCAGTTGGTAGAGTTCCTTCTTCGATATAAGCCCTGATGGGATCCATCCCAGAAGGTACCATATCAGAAGCGATAAAATTCACCATTAAATCTTCATTAATACTTCTGTTTGCCCATATCTCAATTGGAATTATTCTTCGTATCTCGGTGCGTGTATCTGAAGATAACCGAGAAAGTGCATCTGCTCTCGCATTCTCCAGTATTGGAATTCTAATCACTTAGACGGCTATCAAATGGGATACAATCTCCACGGCTTTAGCCAAATACCTCGACGTGAACTCTCCTTTCATTGCGTAAAGATTGAGCATCGATTTACCACTAATTGTGAGTCACTAAACACCTTAACTTGCTTGGCGTTCAATGATTTAGCTAAGCTGAGGCCCACAATTATAACTTCATATTCAGCTTCATTATTGGAAGATTTAAATTGGAAACGCAGAGAATATTCTATATCTAATCCATCTGGACTATTGAGAATAATTCCAACTCCGCAACCTGTTGCACACAAGGAACCATTAACATATAAATTCCATATAGGGATATTATCATCAAACCCTTGATTTGATAAAATCCCTTAATGGAATATCTGCCTCTTCCTTTCTTCATCCTTCAACTCTGGACCCTCACTAGAAGATTCTAGTTGATCTTCTACCATCTCCTCTGGCCGTTCTGCTGCTGGGAGTTGATCAGGAATAATTTTTGTTGGTTCTCCAACATTTTTGAGTTTCTTTGCATTATCCCCTTATTGATTGGAAGTATATGGGTAGGTAAATTCAGCGATGAAATCCTCCACTACCTGCCCCTTGAGAGAAGATCTTGGCTCATAGATAATTTCATACTCCCCTAACTCTATTGCCTAATACATTAATCTTCCAGACTTTTTTGGCTTATGTAATGCCTGTCTGAGTGGCATGTCAGTATATAACACTATAATATGGGCTTGGAAATATGGTTTCTTCCTCCTGCTCACCTCAATCAATGCCAGTGCCAATTTCTCTAGTTTTGGATACCTGATCTCTGCTCCCCTGAATGCTTTGCTCGTATAGTAAACTGGTTTTTGTATTCCATTTTTTATTCGTATTAAAGCCGAACTAACTGCACTTTCGGAAACATCTAAGTACAAATATAATTTTTCTCCCAACATCGGCCTGAACAGTAAAGGAGGTGTTCCCAAGTATCTCTTCAACTCTTAAAATGCTTTCTCACATTCGTCATTCCACTCAAAGGTCTTTCTAAGCACCTTGAAGAATGGAAGACATCAATCTGTTGCTCGGAGACGAATATATTGAGAGCTGCTATTCACCCCGTGAGGCTCTGCGCTTCCTTCTTAGTGGTTGGAAATTGTAGTTCTAGCAAGGCTTTTATCTTGTCAATATTTTCTTTAATACCTCGCTGATTCACAATATACATGAGAAACATGCCTTCATGTATGCCAAAAACACACTTGGTCGGGTTCAGCTTCATCTGGTACTTCTCCAACTGATCAAATGTTTGGCTCAGATCGGCTATATGGTCAGCACCCTTCTTACTTTTGGTTAACATGTGGTTGACGTACACCTCCATATTTTTATCGATCTGTTCTGCGAACACCTTGTTCATTAGCCGCTAGTATATAACACCTGCATTTTTAAGACCAAAAGGCATAACATTGTAACAATATGTTCCTCGTGGGGTAATGAAAGAGGTAATTTCCCTATCTTTTGGCTTTATTTTAATTTGATTGTATCTGGAGTAGGCATCCATGAAGCTTAACAAATCATGCCTCAAAGTATCATCTACTAGCTGATCTATCCTGGGAAGAGGGAAATAATATTTTGGGCAAGCTTTATTCAGGTCTGTAAAGTCCATACACATTCTCCACTTGTTGTTATCTTCTTCACCGTCACCACATTAGCTAGCCAATCAAATTACTTGATGTCTTCAATAAAAGAAGCCTTTTGTAGATTTTCTACCTGCTCTTGAATAGCCTGATTCTTCTCCGGATGAAAGACTCTTCTTCGTTGCTTCACTGGTTTGATCTCTTTATTGACATTGAGCTCGTGACACAAGAAGGCTGGATCTATCCTCGATATATCTTCATGACTCCACACGAATGCTTGCTTGCTATGACTCAGAAATTCCACCAGCTCTTGCTTCAATATCGGATCAAGTTAAGCACCAATCTGAGTTGTTCTTTTTGGTCTCTCATCATCCAGAATAATGCTCTCCGTTGCCTCCATGACCTGAACTTTAACGAGCTTCGTTTCATCTTTAGGGTCTAAGGATTCAATCTCAGACTCATCAGATTTGTCCACTTGATAATTGGTTGTTTTCTTCCTTGCATCTTCTAATTCATCTTGCTCGGCAGACGAGTAATAGCATTCCCGAGCTAATTTTTGGTCGCCCTTAACAATTCCAACCCCAAAGTTGGTTGGGAACTTTAAACACTGATGTACAGTGGATGAAACTCCTTTAAACTTTTTCTAACCTACTCTACCCATGATTATATTATAGGTTGATGGGACATTTTTATCTATCACAAAAAAGTGCACCTTTTCTGATTTGCAAGCAGGCCAGGTGCCAATTAGCATGTCTAACTTGATTGTCCCATGCGGAAAAACTTTCTCTACAGAGAACCCAATAAGGAGCATGTGATATGGCTCTAATTCACCAAGTTTTAAGTTTAATCTATTGAAGCGCAGATAAAACATGATGTCTGTCGAGCTACCATTATCCACCAGTACTCTCGGGATGATTACATCCTTCATTATCATCTTGATCACTAGTGGATCATTATGAGGATACAAAAGGCCTTCCAGATTGGTTTTGGAAAAACCAATGACTAACTTATCTTTGTTAACCTTCCTCGGGCTATCCTCTTCTGTGAGATTTATTCACTGTATATAAGAACAAGCTTGCACCTTATTGAGGTAATCTTTTCTCTCGGCAGTATGATCACCCCTCCTACATCTCCACCTGTAATCATGTTACAATCGAATGAACCAAAATGAATCGAAAATACCTCATGCTCAGGTTGTCTTGGCCTTTTTGGGAGATGGGGTTGTCTTCTGGGTCATTTTCATGGTAACTTTTCTTATCGTCTCTTGGTCAGCAAGGAGATTTGTTCCTCTGTCTAGTTCTATAATTGGTCCTTCCACCATTCTGGCGATCAACGTATTTGTTCATCTTTCCTCGTCTAATGAGTGTTTTTATCTCATTTTGGAGAGCTATACACTGCTTGGTTGTGTGATCGTGATCTTTATAGAACTCGCAGTACTTGGACTGATCCCTTCTTTCAGGGGCTGACTTCAGTTTTCCTGGACAGTTCAGTTCCTCGTTGTTCTTGATTTCTTCCAAAATGTGGTTATATCCACCTTTAAGGGAGTATAATTCACATACCTCCTCATATGGTCTAATGCGTCTTTACCTTTCGACTGCCTTTCCCCACCATTATACTTGTGATCTTTCCTCTCTAATTTTCCTTCATCTTTAGTTTCAACCATTGACTCTACATTCTTCTTCGCAGCTATAACTTCTTCGGCATTTATAATTTTAGCTGCTTTGGCCATCAATTCAGCCATGGATTTGGGGGGATCCTTAGCTAGGGTGTAGTACAACTTGTCTGGTAAAAGACCACTCATGAGAGCCGTGATGGTTGTCTTCTCCTCATAGTCAACGACCTTCAGCTTCTCGTTATTAAAATGAGTGATATAGTCCCTGGTGCTTTCTCCTACCCTCTGTCTAATGTTCCACATATGTGCTACCCTTTTAACCGGCTTTGCACCAGAACATAAATTACCTATGAAGAGCTCGGCCAGCTAATGGAAGGTTATGATTTGCCCCTGAGGAAGGCTATTGTACCATATCAGTGATTGTTCCTGAGAATTCCCTGCACCTCATTTCATCTAGGACCATGTAAATGTCTGCTACAGTTTGATACTGCTCTATGTGGATAACAGGATCAATTTTGCCATTGTATTTGGGAGTGACCACAGGAGCCTTGAATTTTGATAGCGTGGTAAAATACACAATAACCTTTTACAAATGGAGATCCCTTGATAATGGTCCTTTGGAGGGGGTTCTTGGCCTTATCCATCTCCCTTAACCTGTCTTCCAATCTCTAAATGGAACCTTTCCGTGCATCATCTCCAGCCTCTGGTTTACGAGCAACAAATCGCGCAAAATTCTCCTTTTGGGATCTTTATGTACGAGCTACATGCCTGAGATTGGGATGTGACTGGGCTGAGCCTTCCCTTAAATTATTTGGTCATCGAGAATTTCTCGACGTAATTCGAGGAGGATTTATGTTCCTCCTAGGGCCCAAACGATCGAACGGAGAGACTCTGCTCAACCTTTCCAGCGCACTTATTCATTTTGGAATTAGAGTAACATCTTCTTGAGAATCCAGAATTCTTATAGGTGAAGTTAAGCCAGGATGATAGGATGGATAAATTGAATTCTCGACATGACATACTTCAGCGTGTCTAAATCTGGAGACTGGTGGGCGTATGCTTTTACGAATGCTACGTTATCCTGACTGAGTAGGTCCTCCATTTTGGACAGTTTGGATGAACTGTCTCATGGTTTCTTGCATGGCCATCTGTCCCCAAGCTAGATTTACCATTCTTGCATGGCCATCTGTCCCCGAGCTAGATTTACCAGGATCCTAATGAGATCTTGTGTATTTGGAGGAGCTGAAGTATTTGGGGGATTCCCGTCGTTGTTCCTATGGCTAGATTCTGGGATATCAACCATTTCTGATGAGTGTTTAGTGAAACTGCTACGTAAAGTCGTTCCCACAGATGGTGCCAATCTGTTGATGTAAAAAACTAGATTTGATATAATTAACTAATCACAGATAAATATGAATAAAGAAATAAGACAAAGGATTTTTAAAGTGGTTCATCATAATGAAATGGCCTATGTCCACTGTCTTGTATTGCTTGGTGTTTTGCCTTAATCTTGATTAGCTTTTCTTATGATAGCTTACCCGTTATGAGGGTATTACAATGTATTTATAGCCTTTGAGCTGCCTATGTGAATAGACAATACGCCATTATTAGATAGGCATATGTATCGGTACATAATAAGAATATTCATTGAATTTATTTTGGTCGTTTAGTCTTCCCAGATAGTTTCTCGGTATACTGAGTAGCTTGGCATGTTAAGTTTCTCAATGTATATAACTATTCCATGTTGGACGACACGTGCCTTATCATAACTAGTCCACGTTAGCTAACTAATCTTTGTATCAACAGCAAGAAAAATTTTGAAAAAGAAAATGGAAAAGAAAGAAAAGATTACCTTATGAAAGATGAAGACATACGTTATGAGTGTGAGGGTTAGGGTCACGAATCTCACGAGTGTCCTACGAGGTTAAAGAGACAAGCCAAAGGCAAAGATGCCTTTAATACCACGCTTAGTGACAACGATGTCATGTCAGTGGATTTTGGGAACGAATCACCCCATGGATGTAACTTCATCACGTTCATGGCAAGTCATGTTAGTACATATAGTGCACCTCATGCCGACGAGGAAACTACTAAACATGATGACCTCAAAAGTGAGTCTAGTTATTTTGGCGGGAGTGTGGGAGAGGATGATTTAAGTGAGAGGTAGAGTGACCTCCAATGTTCCTTGGTCATTCTTTACTCTGAGTTCTTTAAAATGAAGAAATAAAATAAAGGTTTAGCAATTGTAGTTTTAACCTTAGAGAAGAAGTTAAGAGAGTGAGAGTCCTTGATGAAAGAAGCTTTGGGAGAGAGAGTCATTTTAGTTGAGAGGGAAAATGGTGACTTGAACAACAAGGTGGCTAGTCTTACGAGAGATCATTAAGCATCCATGGATACTCATGAGAAACTTGAATCCGTTATATCGTAACTTAAGAAATATCTCGAACGTGCTCGAGAGGTCAAGGTTACCATAGAGGATACATCGAAGAAGGTAGGAAATATGCTCCTCGATCCCATTTTAGGTTTCTGTGAGAAGTAAGGAATAGGTTACAACGGTGCATCCACTTCCCATACTGCACCATAATCGGTTCCTAAATTTGTGGTTAATCCTTATGGGCCTCAACCTAAAACACAAAAGAGATTTCAGACAAAAAAAGCAAACCAAGGTAGAACCAAACAAGTCTATGTTTTCACCTTTTGTAATAGGAAAGGTCAATAATGACAAGGGAAAATAAAAGGTTACCTCCACTTGGGTGCCTACGCAAGACGTCAAAGCCCTTGTTGTGCATTCTTCTTTCAAGGTTCAAAATACTTCCCAATGGTATTTTGATAGTGGGTGCTCTAGGCACATGAATGGTGACATATCATTTTTTACCCACCTTGAGGATCGCAAGGAAGGTAAAGTCACTTTTAGAGATGGGAGTTGGTCTAGTTTTTTAGGGCGAGAATGTGTTGAGATACTTGGATTACCTAAACTAGACAATGTGCTATACGTGAAAGGGTTGAAAGCGAACCTAATTAGCATAATCCAACTGTGCGATGCAAACTTTGTGGCAAAGTTTGACCAGTCTGAATGTAACGTATATGATCAAATCGTAAGTTTTACTAAAAGGTTTGAGGATCAAAGACAATTACTATGGGATCATTGACAAGTCCTCCTTTATTTCTAACAGTGCCAAGGTCTCCTCTATGGACCTTTGTCATCAAAAGCTAGGTCATGTGAACTTTAGAGATCTTAAAAGATTGGTGAAAAAAGACCTAGTTTGTGGATTACCAACGCTTAGGAAACCAACTTCCTCAGTTTATGGGCCATGCTAACAAGGAAAACAAATTTGAAGTATTCATTGAAAGTTGAATACCACTACCACCTCCCGGGTATTAGAGTTGATTCACGTGGATATTATGGGTCCTACTCACTCGGAGATCTTATATGGTAGGAGATACATTCTTGTGATAATCAATGACTTTTCTAGATACTCCATAGTGGGATTCCTTAGAGAAAAGTTCTATGCAGTTAAGTTTCTTACAACCAAGTGTCGTGTCCTACAAAACCAACATGGTGTCACTATTAATCATATGTGTAGTGACAACGAAACTGAATTTAAAGAATCTAGTGTGGATAGTTATTGTGATGGAGTAGGCATAAAATATGAGTTTTCATCCGTTCGTACTCCTCAAGAAAATGGGATTGTTGAGAGGAAGATATGGATGATACAAGAGATGGATAGATACATGCTTCTTGGGAGAAATGTTCCTAGACATTTTTTAGCAGAGGCATTGAGTACCATGTTCTATTTGGTGAATAGGGTATATCTTTGTCCACACACGACACACATCTTATGAGTTGTGGATAGAGGAAAAACCCAACCTAACATATTTTCTTGTCTTTGGGAGTACTTGTTATATCTTGAGATATGGAGAGAACTTAGGAAATTTTTAGGATATTTATCGACGATTAGGGCTTATAATGTGTTTAATCTTACAATATATAAGGTTATGGAATCAATAAAAATCACCATTAGAGGTGACGAGTCACCGACATTTATTGCTTTTAGCCCCCAATGTGAGGATGATGTGCCCATGGTGACAATCCCATCCTTACTCATACTACCTCTATGGACCCCACTCCTAATTTAGAGGATCCACTTCCTTGGGTTTAAAAGAGTCACACCCCTTCGCGATATTTGGTGATCCCACACTAGGTGTCAAGACTCGTGCTCAGCTTGAGATGTCGTTAGCATTTTTTGCTACACCTCCTTAGTCGAGCCCAAGAATGTGAAAGAATCACTCAAGGATGAGCATTAGATATCCTTAATGCAAGATGAGTTGCTTTAGTTTTACAAGAACGATGTTTGGGATTTAGTCTCCTGACTTAGAGAGACTAATGTGATAGGTGCCAAGTGGATTTACAAGAATAAGATGGATGAAAATGGTACCATAGTTTGTAATATGGTTAGGTTAGTCTCTCAAGGCTACACATAAATATATGATATAGGCTTTGATGAGTCATTCACTCCTATTACTAAGCTTAAGTTTGTTCTCTTACTGCTCGCTATAGCATGTCATATGCGCTTCAAGTTATATCAGATAGATATTAAGAGTTCCTTTTTAAATGGAATCTATAAGAGGAAGTTTATGTGGAACAACCGAAAGGTTTTTAATACGCTATACACTGAGGACACGTCTATCATCTTAAAAAGTTCTTATATGGGTTGAAGAACGCACCCCATGCTTGGTACGAGAGGCTCACTTTCTATATCTTAGCTCGTGGCTTCAAGAGAGGGGGAGTGGATAAGACGTTATTTATGAGGAGAGAGAGAGGTTCTCTTTTAGTTGTCCAAGTCTATGTGGATGATATATTATTTGGATCCACATACTCCTTCCATGCTCACACGTTTAAGGAGGAGATGAAGAGCGAGTTTGAGATGAGCATGGTTGGTGAGCTTACGTTCTTCCTAGGTCTACAGGTTCGTCAGCTTGAGGATGGGATGATCATATCTTTATCCAAATATGTAAGGGACCTAATGAAGAAGTTTGGTCTAGATTTTGCTAAGCACTCACGCACACTTATAAGTACATTGACATAGATTAACAAAGACACTTTAGGCAAGGACGTATTGCAAACCCTTTATCAGAGTATGATAGGTAATCTGCTTTACTTGATTGCTAGTCGTCCTGATATTTCTTTTAGTGTTGGAGTCTTTGCATGATACTAAGTGTCCATGAAAGAGTCTCATTTACTAGCACTCTGCCTATTCGGATGCTGATTGGGTCAAGAAGTTATTTCATGCAACTCTTATGGATGAAGAAAATCTTGGAAGATTGTGGGATTTCATAAGGCACAATGACTATTTCTTGTGATAATATGAGTGCGGTCCATATTTCTTTTAATCTGATCCAACATTCGCGCAAAAAGAACATTAGGATACGTGAGCATTTTATACATGATCTAGTTGAGGAGAAGGTCGCGTGCTTGAGCTTTGTGAGCACCGAATATCAATTTGTTCATATTTTCACGAAACCTTTAGATGCATTTAAATTTGAGGATCTTAGGAAATCTTTGGGTATTTTCACCATTGATTGTGTTTGGGTACTTTCTCTAGTATAGGATATTTATCATGTCCATATCTTATATTCCTATTGCTAGAGTGTATTATCATTGTATTTACGTTATCTTTTGGATATGCTTTGAAAAATACAAAAAAAGTTCTGTTTTTCTGAATTTTTTTTTTAAATATTCAAAAAGGTTTTTGGTTTTTAAGAAAAAGTAAAAAATATTTTATTTTGATAAAATATTTGAAAATGACAAAAAGAGTCTTGCATTTTTTATTTTCACCGTATATGGATGAAAATTAAGATTTTCAGATCACCCCATCCTTCTATCCATTCATGTGGCCTTTCTGTAGTACTTTGAGACATGCCTTTGTTTCATGAGTGTGCTTAATAAAGTGTGGATTCATTACGTTGATCATTGATGACTACTATCTATATGTTAGAATCCTTGTCTCCTTTCTTACACATGTGCACAAAATTGTTTGAACATTCTACTTACTTGTTATATATCGAATGCGATGTCTCAACTTTGCTTGATAACAAACCAAATGTAAAAAGAGGTAAGTTGTGCATGTAAGAACTATTGCCTGTATTTCATTTGTTTTTCAAAAAATATTGTTATATGTTAAGAAATGGAAAGGGGATACGAAAGATCAAAATGTTCTTTGCGTTAAAAGCCTCTATTTGCATAAAAGAGCCTAAAAAGATTAGAGGCACAGAAAAATAGAAGTGCCAGGAAAATTTTGTTTAGATTCAGTTATGGTTCACAACATATGAGCACTATGATTTCTTCAAAATAATTGAGAGTGAATTCATAATTTATGACATATTTTGAAGGAGTTAAAGTCGAAGATTAATGGGTTTGCACAATGGGATTTCTTGAAAAGCATTAAATAGTTTGGCATTATTCGTGTGAGAATCTTTATGTTCATGACATGTTGATTAAGTTGAATCAATTTCCTATAAGTTCACAATCTCTACACCTAAGGTAGACATTGAGTTCTTTCATTAGGAGTGTCTCATGACTTCGTGCACACTTTCTATGAATGTTTATATTGATTTGCCTATGGAAAATGTTCACACAATTACATTCCACATTCACGATTCAGATATTTTAGTATTATTCCATGATGTGTTCTTATTTATACATTTTATATTTAAAAAAATAAAAAATTTCAAAAATAGTTTGTTAAAATTTATGACTTTTGAGATTATCATTACTTGTGCATTATCGATTATTCTTATGATGATATTTTTCTTCTTAATGTGATGCTTTATAATTCGTGACTCCTTTGTCTATTACAGACAAAAAGGAGGAGAACAAATTGATGTGTTACGATATATCTTTGTTTCATGTGTGTATGTATCTTCCGCTTTGATGATGGACTCATGGACTAGACAAGATGAAGACAAAGTTACTAAGAGAGGAACAAGTTCAGTTTGAAGACAAAGCTTCATATATGCCATTCCGTTTCTGGGGTTTAGGAGGACATTAGGAATCATTGTCTTAGAGGGGGTTTTATTGTAATTTGGTTTTCGATTTTGTTTCGTACCGAAAGAGCCAAAAGGGGAGATTTGTAAAAGGAAATATTTATAATTGATCATAACTTAGGATTTATTTTATTTTTGGTGTATCTCGTTACAAATCGACTCATCAAACTAAACTCTGACATCTCCAAGATCGAAGACACCCCTATAAGATATGAATGTATAAAACATGTGTGTTCATATAATTTTATAAATCATATGTTGGGATGTTAATTTTTAGAAAAATTGAGGCTTTTGTAAAAAATATTTAAATATTTTTTTTTTGCCTAGTTCAAACAAGAAGTCTCATTCAAATGAGAACTGGGATCTTGTTAGAAATCACTTCTAACGACCTTTAAATGAGGTTGTTTTCTTAAATAGAGAATTTTCATTTGAAGTACGTGAGAAGGACAGTCAAATGAAAAGGCCATGTAATTTTTGAATCTCATTCGAATGAAACTAGAGTTTTCGTTAGAATGAAGTCCACTTTCATCCGAATGACGGTATCGCCTCGAAATTCGTGATTTCCTTATGAATATTAAGTAGTTTTTTTAGGGTACTTTAGCAAAAATGATTTTTGCATACCTGTTCCAAAGTTCTTTATATTTGTTTTCATAAAAACAATTTTAGATTCAAAAATCTATCATTTCCTTATATGATTTATGAACTTTATGAAACCCTAGTTTCAGATACCTTACATACACCTTATGGAGTTCATTCTCTATGGCTAACTTGTGAACCGAGGGTTCATTGCTAAAGAAGATGAAGGCTAATTGGTGGATACCGAAGGTAGATCACTACTTGTAGATGACTCTGGACTGGGTCATTTTTTTATAAAAGAATATGAAGACTCTATTTGTTATACTTAGTTTGTCTAAGTTATTTGTAAGTCGATTGTCTGTCAAGTCACTCTGTAGTGCTGAATATAGGCTTTGCCCTTTTTGGAGATTTTTCCTTATCTTTGTGTGTTAATTGCATGCCTGGTTTGTTAATTTAAAATTAGAATACATCTCGTATACAAACATAATTTTATCAAAGATAAAATTTGGTTAAATTGGATTTTTATGTGGAAACCTAATATACAAATCAATCCACCGAATCCATGGCATTTTCACATTTTTATAAAAAAAAAAGGAGATATAAAAAACTACGATAATTATAGATGAATCACACTATGAAATTATGGGAAAAGGTTATGGAACAAAGGTTAAGAAATGAATCAACTATTTTGGATAACCAATTTTGATTTGTGCCAAGGAGATCTACCACAGAAGCTATTCACTTATTAAGAAAACAAATGGAAAAATGCAGAAGTAAGAATAAAAATTTACACACGGTCTTTATAGATTTAGAGAAGGCATATGCTAGAGTACCTAGGGATATAAAAGGAAAAGAGTCCCTATTAGTTATATTATAGTTTTTGAAGATACGTATGATAACACAAAGACTAGGGTATGAACTATTTGGAGAAAAACTAATGATTTTACTATTAAAGTGGGCCTACATCAAGGATCGACTTGAAATTCTTGCTTATTTATCATAGTATTTGATGAGATTACTAAGGACATGCTAGTAGATGTCCCACGGTGTATGTTGTTTGCAGATGATATAGTTTTGGTATACACTTCAAAGGGGTCTTAGTGATGAGCGTAGATAATTGGAGAAATTTCTTAGAGTCTAAGGAAGTGAAAATTAGTAGATATAAAACTAAATAGATGGAATGTAAATTTAATAATGAATCGTTTGATAGAAAAATGCTAAATATTGAAGAAAAAGTGATGAACCAAACTAATAATTTTTGTTATTTAGGTTCAGTGATACGGAGTAATGGGGGTATTGATGAGCATGTTACGAGCAAAATAAGAACTGGATGGATGAAATGAAGACATGCGAGTGGGGTGTTATGCGATAAGAGGATAAATAATAAATTAAAAGAATTTTTTTACAGAATGGTTATTAGGACAATGACCCTCTGTGGAGTGGAGTATTGGGATTTAAAGAAAAAATATGAGCAAAATATCCATGTTAGTGAGATAAGGTGGCTCCAATGGATGATATCAATTACTAGAAATAACAAGATTAAAAACCAGTATATGAGAAATAAGTTAGGAGTAACTTCCATTAGTGATAAATTAAGATAAATTAGACTTAGATGGTACGGATATGTGTTGCATAGACCATTAGATGCATCTATAACAGGAGGAGGACTACTAAAAATAGAGAGTAAAAGACAAAGGGATTGTCCTAAGCTATCTTGGGAAGAAATTATTAGGAGATATCATAAGGAATTAAATTTGAATGATAAAATTGCCTATACAAGATTATAATAGAAATGGAGAATCCATATGGATGACCCTAAGGCAAGGATGACGACGATGATGAATTTAAGTAATAAGATATATTCTTGGGACTTTAAAAGATCTTATGTAGCTTAATGTTATTTTAATTATAATAAATTTTACTAAGTGAAATGTAACACCCCATATTTTAAATGACTTTTAAAATGGGATTAATTAGAATTAATCGTGGGATAATTGAAAATTAATTCGGATTTAAATATTACTCGGGAATAAAGTAATATGTGAATTTTGTTGAATATTACTTGTGATTAAAAGTAATATATATGATTATGACTTTGCACATGATTATGATTTTATAAAATTGTCACGAGTGATGAATACGACAATTTTGATAATTAAGTCGGGATGCGCATGTGAGTCATGTCGGGACTAAACTTAAATAAAATAAAAGTAAATTATTTTTATGTCATCCAAATGATCGTTTTGACTGCGCCAAAGTGTCTGGAAGGGTTTTGATAATTAGAAAAATATATTTGGGTGTTTGGTTTAGGTCTCGGGGCACTTTGGAACTGAATAGACACCCCGGAGGGGTATTTTGGTCATTTTCCAAAATGAGTGAATAGTAATCACGAAAATTGAGGATTATTATATAAGTCTAAAAGGTGGTAAGATTTATTGTTCATTAACCACACTTATATAATAAGACTTGGGAGAGTGAGAGACATATCTAGGAAATGAAGAGAATTCTCTAGGAAGCCAAAAAGCCAAAGATCATCCTACACTACCACCACCATCGAAAGTTGGCCGAAAAAGGGGAGGACCAATAGTAAACTATCATCCCCAATGGTTTATACCAACAATCTAAAGGCAAGTTATTTAACCTTTGCAAATTTATCATGTATATTGTCCACGTTAGGATCATGATGAAATTTGGAAAGGTTGCATGATCCAAAGATAATTATGGTGATTTTAATTAAATCCTTGAAATGAGAATTATGTAGGATTAATCTCTTGTTGAATATATAGTTTAATCCACAAAATTTGGGAATCATTTGGTGAAGAAAATATGGGATTTATCGTTGTTCTTGGAGGAATGATAAAATAAGAAGTTTCTGAATTTTAAGGGAAATAACGTGATTTAATTGAAACTTATGATTAATTTATGTTATTAAATGTTAGAAATCATTTATACATCTTGTTATATAATTTGGGATGATTTATATGGAGTTTGTGGGATCATATATTAGAGGTTTTGATGATGAAAAAATATTAAACCCATAACTGTTAAGGAAATCTGGGCAAATATTTGATCGACCCAAGAATGTCGATCAATCGACTCGCTTTGGAAATGTGATTGGTTTCCATTTTAAATTGTGATTGAATCCCAACTTTGAGAAATCTTTAGTGTTGATTAATTGAACAAATTGGGACTTAGCGAAGGGCAGTAGGGTGTACTTAAGACTTGGAAAATATTATTTTGTATGGGATGGAATGGGGGAAATTAACAAGTGTGAATTAAATTTGTTACGGTGGAAAAATATATATATTGGGACTTGAATCGAATAAAGGATGATTTAAGGTTAGGACCAGTAGTAAAGGAGTCATTATGACATGAATAAACTTAGGCTTATGTGGGATTAACCCTAATAGGTGAAATAAAATGGTTAAGATCGAATTAAGGATTATCGAGAAATAAACCTAATTGAAGATGATTTTCATTCATAGAAATTCGGGTGTTGTGATGACATGGACTTGTAGGATGTGAGTGATTACCTACTCAATATATATATGAGAAATACATGATTACCCTTCGAGTGATGAGAGAAGCTGGGGAACGTACTTTAAGAAGTAAAGTCATAACCTGTAAATACGTAGGATATTTGAGATAAATATACTACGTATGGAAATTATTACATGGTTTGTGCATGTGCCCTATTATTATTATTATTATTATTATTATTATTATTATTATTATTATTATTATTATTATTATTATTATTATTATTATTATTATTATTATTATTATTATTATTATTATATATAGGTAGGGTGAATACCTATATTATTATTTATTGTGTGTATGACATACCTACGCTTCTTGCTATCGGGGTGGAGGTTTTGCGTTGTGGACGATCTTATCCTAATAAGCCCATTTGGGGTGATTTTAGATTCGTACCTTGAGCATAGGACCTTGGGCACGTTCTATCGATGTGAATGATAGTTTCGACGGTTGAATGGGAATATAGGTATGTGCGTGACCCATTTGGCTGGGAATTATGCTCGCCTCCTATATGTGGGTTATGATATTTATGGATTGTGGGAGACGCCGAACTAATAGTCCTTTATACAATAAGATATGCATCTGGACATGATAGCAGAGTATGCAAGCACTGTAGCTGTGTCTGGGAGGTGCTATATTAGTATATATAATAGTGTGATAAAAATATATATTACGATGTAATCTATTGAGTGAAAGTTGTAGATTAAAATATATTTACTGTGATGAAATCTACTATGTGAAATTGTAGATGAAAATGAATAATGAGATCTGAATGAATTAAGTGAGTGAATACTTAATCCTAAACTTGTAAAAGCCTGGTTCATATTAAAGAGAAATGAACATTGTTTAATTAGCATACGTATGACATGGTAAATATGGGGAGATAATATGCAATAGAATCATAATTAAGATCCTTAATTAGGGAGATAATAAGGTACGTTAGGTGTGCACATTAGATGAGAAGTGAGAATTCTCAAGCGAGAGCCCGAGAAACTAACATGTACATAATAATTTCTTAATTGCATTTGTTAAGCAATTGCTATTTTTAAAATCGTTTACAATCGGGCTCTGACCGTTTTCTTGCATATTCTCTTCTCTATTATATCTTGTACATCAGATGTCCAATACCAGGGATGCCAGCATAAGATTATGGATGTTCCGATGATTTATAACTCCTAACAGAGATGCAGATTTGTTTAGACTCTTCCATTCTGTTGATTCATTCATTTGTAGAGTATGTTTTCATTAAGGGCATGTCGCCCAGGATTCTAGTTATTTCATTCCTACTATAGAGATTGTAATTATTTATGTTAGTAGTATTAATATTAGAACAAATTGATGGTAATGAAATATTATAATTGGAGAGTTATTCTAGTCACATTTATTCTTGTTATATTTAGTTCAGCTGTGTTGTGATATTTCTTATTATTATTATTCTGTATCATGGAATGGTGTTAATTAAATTAAAACTGGAAAAGTTTTTTACACTAGCTTAATTAATTATTAGGTTAATTAATGAAGAAATTGTTTTTCAACAGTGATGTTGAGAATGAACCAACTGTATATTCTGATTTAATTTAATAAAGGACTGATCACCCGATATTTAATTAGGTAGGGTGTCACAGAGAGTTAGTAATGTTAATGAATTAAGGGGTCTAATTGTGTTTAAAAATGAGCTAATATATCAACTTTTATGTAACTCAAAATAATTCATTATCTTAATGGGTAATAACGAGTGAACATGATACGACAAGTCAAGATAACGGATTAGGTTTGAATATGAATTTTTGATGTGATAAAAATGTCACCCATTTAGATACCAACCCGATAAGATCCAAACACGACTCAACAGGACCCGTTGACAAATATAGTATTTCTCATAAACTACACACCCTAACCAAATTTTCATCTTTAATCAAAGCTTTTATAGTTTCATTATGACGTTCCTCATTCTCAATGTCTTTAAATTTAAAAACAAATTTATTAAGAGATCTCTCCCTTCCATGATCTTTTTCAAAGTAATGATGTATTATAATTGGCAATCCGATAATCGATCTACGAATTTGAACCATAACCAAATTAAAGGATGTCGAAACATGTTCTGGTGAAAATTATAAATCAAGATCAAAACCCCTTCCTTTACATAAAGAATAAGCCAAAAAACATATTTCAACAAAAGAAAAGGAAAAAAGTGGAAAAAAATTAGCGACCATTTAGAGAACCAAATTACTAATATAAAATAAAAAATAAACAAAAGGTAAAAAATGTAACAAACATTTCAACAATAATTATAGATTAAAAAAATGAAATTTAGAGGTGCGTATGCCCTTGCTCATGGAAATTATTTTATTATAACTCTAGTTTTTACAAACATGAGTTAAAAACAATTAACAAAAAATAACATTACAAAATGTATAATGAAAGAGAAGGTAAATATGTTATCTTCTATTTCTTTTCTAATCTTTATACTTCATTGATAATTATATAAAGAGTGAACAATTTAAGGAAAGGTGTTTAATTCCCATATAGAAATAAATAAATAAAAAGGAAAGAATCACATGTAAGACTTTTGAGAGGGAAATAAAATGTAAGAGTGCAGTATAATTATATGCCCCACAAATTTGTAATGTCTTATTTTGTTTGAAAAACGCATTGAGTCTAGTCCAAGAGGTTTTCCAAAAGCTTGATGAAACTCATACCATATCATTCATGTCGTTTTCTCAAATTAATCACTTGGGATAGAGGTATATTATATAGGATATTTAGATTTAACCATGGTTAAATTAATTTTCATAAATAGAAAATCTTATGTTATTAACCTTATAATCCTCCTTGAGATTGTCAAATACAAGATGCTATATTCTTTTCATATAAAAACTTATATTTTTAAAATACATATTTTGTATTTAGAATTTTCTTTTCATATGTTGAACAAGGAAAATTCTATGTGTTGTGAAATTGTGTAAAATATGGAAATATTTCATCCATGACTTGTTCACTAGAAGTTGGCTATAACAACACAGTTTTTTGCATCAATTAAGGGCCTTGTTCGATGGTCGCGACTAGGGGAACTAAGTCGGTTTAAATCCCTTTTTCACAACCTCATTTACTGTATTTTGTCTCGGGGAGACAGGACTCCGTATCAGCGAATCGTCTCGTTTAAATCCCTCTTAGTCGTTAACAAATAGCATCAGCGAATAATATCATCGTTGTGGGGAATAATCAACAAATCCATCAGATTTAATATCTTTTTTGAGATATTTCAATATTTATGTCATTGAAAGTTGTGCCTTGACACAATCTTTAATGGTTGTCAATTGAGATAGCTTCTAAACACTTGGGTTGCATCACTTAAGTCTTATCCCACATTAATTCATACACAAGTTGTATAAATACTCATGCTTGGCCTCCTGTTTCCATATTGAGTTTTGTGTCAAACTTTTATAAGAAAAAAGATAAAAAAATATATAGCTTTTCCAAGATCAGTTTTCTTAGTTTATCTCATATATATTTTTTCATCTTTATGATTCATTCTTGAATCCTTGAAAGTTACGCTTTTATACCCAACCTAATTTCAACACATTATTTTCTAAAATATATTGTTCTTGATTATGGTATTCTTACAACCTAGAAGACCACACTTTGAGTCTTTTTAGAAAAACCAAACCTTTTACAAAATATTTTCAACCATAGGATATCTTCACACATCTTATTTGTTGTGAGTAGTTACTCGATAGTCCCTTTGCATCAAAATAAAGTGTTCTTCCACTGAAAAGAAGATTTGTTAGCATAATACTTGACGATAATGGACGAGTCCAAAATTGGTCACGATTTTGTAGCATTCTCCAACTGTTGGTGCTCTCCCCAAAAGTATGGTTCTAAAGAGTAGATAGTGAGATGGTACATTGTGTGATTGTAAGTCATCGTATTCTATTTGTAACACTCTACCATAGTAAATTTTTCTTTCATTTTGGGATGAGGTTTTTTCCCCTTTAGTGGGGTTTTCCTCATAAATCTGGTGTTTCATGAATTGTTTTATATTTCTTCATTTTAGAATCACTTATCTTAACTTGCAGATAAAATTGATCACATTCTAATATTGAGAAATTATTTTTTCGCAAAGACTTTTAGGATGCTTTTATCCTATTGTTAATTTAAAAGGAAGATTATCTCTCAATCGGTAATTTAATTATAATTTGGTAGTTATTGTCGTGAGCTCGCACTCTCAGCTCGTATCAGAGCGAGAATCATTTTTTTTATGTTTAATACCTTAGAGTAGATCCTTTACTTGTGAGTGGATGGTGGTTCGCCTCTCTTCCCTCTACCTTTTTTTATATGAGTGGATGATTGAATTCATAATATTTTTTACGGGTTGTAATTCACCAATTACTATAGTTGACGTTGTTCAAGTCCTGAAAATCAGAACTAGTTAGGATGAGAATGACATTAAGGAGGGTTGGTTGAACGCTAAAAGTTTAAGGTCAATATTTACTTGTATAATGATAAGCGACTTGAGAAATATTTTAATGTTCTCCAGACATGGTAAGTTTTAGAAACAACATATGAATGAACCTTCGTTGTAAATAATGGGAGGCTTTAATGCCTTCCCACCTGTTTCAAACTTCCTACCATGAAGGAGAATGAAGCTTATCAATGATTTATATGCCCAACTAAGTGAAGGTACAAGGATCAACATGAAGGAGTTGCTATTGCTGCCTCTGTTGGGGCAGCCAAATCAGTGAGTGGAGGAGTTATTTCCGTTAATTTTTTTGCAACGATAACAGTGTGAGGAAGAGGAGTTGCTGATGTTGCTGCTGGTACTAAGGCATCAAAAGTAGTCTGGGGAGGAGTTGCTTCCACTGCTCAAGAAATAAAGGCAGGAGGAGTTTAAGTAAGCTTCTCCTTAACCATCTTAGAAAATTCTTGTAAGAAATTAAGATTACAACAATTATCACGAGATAATTTCCAATCTCGACCTTGGAATACATTTTTGCAATACAGCTAGCAGATTAAAATGAACTTACACTATCAATCCCTCTAGGGTACCTCTTTCTTAATATAATTTCACTATGTGTGTCATCTTTATACAACACTGGTGAGTCCATTGTTGTGGAACAACAGTGGAAATTTATTTAGTTTTATAGCAAAACTTGATAGCACTGAGTAGATAACATAGGACTAGGGGCATGTTGATACATAAATGATAAAGCAGAGCCTATCAGATTCATATGAAAACATTAGACCATACACATAAAGATTCACTTTATTACTCACTTATAAAAAAATATTCACTTTACAACTCTCATTGTAATGCCCCACCCCGAATTTATGAGTTACCCGTGGTCAACCCAGTCCAACCCGAGGGTTATGTGTGAAGTGCAGTGAGATATCCTAGATAATGTTGCTAATTTAGTTGATAAGCACCCAAAAGTGTCTATTTTATACCCCGAATAGATGCATTTTAGTCACCTGTTTTAATTAAAATTGGCCTTATGTCGTATTTTATTATTTTTCAGGTCAATCAGCAGTCACAACATCAAATAATACTAAATCAACTTAATTGCGACTCAATAGCGGTCAAAAGCGTTAAATGAACAAATTCAAAGTGACCGTGAAATCAAAAGTCAAGTTTGACCTTGCACCGATGAGTTCCGATGTCCCAAACACTATTCCCGGACCAAACCTAAGCCTACACCGAGCCCAGACTATCACCCGAAACTGTGTGTGTTGAGTTTGTACCTTTGTCATTTTTCTAGATTTTTATTTTGAGTCGTTTTATTTTTAGGATTTATTTAATATTTATTTAGAATTTTCTAGGATTTATTTTCTATTCTTATATTTCTTTATTCTGATTTTGATTTTTATTAGTTTTTAATCTTTATTTTATTTTTATATTTTTATTTTTTTTATTTTAGTTCTAGTTTTAATTTTTAGGTAGTGTCATTTTTTTAGGTTCACAAACCAACACGCACTTAAACACTATGCCTACACCCCACACTACCTTGCCTAAACCACACCCCCCTAACACAAACACCCCCACCTACTATTCATCTTCTCTTACCTTACACACTCTCTCTCCTCTCAATACCAACTACCAAAACTTCCTTAAACCATACCCAAACCAATACCCACATCCATAACCAAAATCCCCAAATTAAACCTCAACTCCGTAACTAACCACCAGCCAAGCACTCCCATTCTGGCGATTCCAAACCCGCGAACTCGATGCCAACAACCTTAGGTGGCCACGAACCCAGAAAAAACCGCAATCCAACTATCGAAACCCGAAAGAAAACCCGCGAGCACCTGCCAGCTCAGGCCAAAAACTCGAACCCCATTTAGCCCTTTTTCGATCTCCTTAAACCCATTTCAATTCCAGACCCGAAAACCAACATATTCGAACCATACATGCCTAGATTTCATTCCCAAAAAAATCAGAACAAAAAGAAAAAAAATCCCTCCAAATATCCTTGGACTTAGCCAAAAAGAAATCCACACAAAATCTTCAATAAGAACACACTTTGTGGGTGATTAAAAAGAAAAGACAGCTCAGTTTAAAGATATAAGGGGAAGACTCTCGCAAAGAAGATAAACGAGAAACAAAAAATATAAAGAAAGAGACTGCAGAGGGTTGAAAAAAGTCAAAAAAAAAATTGTTTAGGATTTAAAAATGTTTGTAGGTTCACTTTTAAATTTTAGTTTTGTAACCCACCTGAGTTTTTGTCGCAAGTTTGGACGCATGTTTATGCACACATTTGGCACAAGGAATTAATGCGTATTGTATCTCTTTCTTTCTTCTTTAATTTCTTATTATTTAACTGTGCTTGTGCTGAATCTTTAATAATGTCTGGCTAAACACCCCATTCAAGGGGTGGGTTGAAACACATATGTTGAGTTATTTAATTGAATAATTGTTCATTGATGTGTTCTAGGCTAATTAAATTGGGAAAAATCACTGATTATTTTATTTAACGAGAGTTAATAGATTAATGTTGACAATTGATATTTTATTTTAGGAATTGACTTAAAGATAGGTCCGATTCCTAAACTCAAGTATTAATTATTTGTGTGTAATTTAAAGATCCATACAAATTTTTATGAATTGATCTTAACAGATAATTTATAAGAACAAGTATGAATCTTAATTTGTTTTATGTAGTAACAATTCCTGAATTAATTACTGAAAAAGATAAAATTGAATTTAGGATTGTAACGAGAGTTAAGTTTTAAATTCAAAATTATTTTGAAACACTCAATTGAATAATTAGGACATTAAATTAAATTGACTATGCGGTGTAATCCCACCTCTTGTTTCTTCTAAAAAATTCTAAACTACATTACTTTTTAATTTTTCGTAGTCATTTTAATTGCATAAAATTTCGTTTCTTCCCTTGAATATGTTTTTAATTATAAAAATAAAAAAAAATTAAAAAAATTAAAAATACAAAAAGATTATTTTGATAAAAATTGAAATTGCAAATTTTCACGATAACGGTTTCGACGCTTGAAATTGGATTGATACTCGGAATTTACTACGATACTAAATTTTTAACAAGTTTTGTAGGTGATTTCAAGGAAACTTTGATACTCGAAGTTTGACCGCAACGACTGACGAATCAAGAAAAAAGTCACACAAAAGATGAAGTATCAAATGGTGTCGTTGCCGATTTCTTGAAGATTGAAGCCCGTGAAGATTTGTAGTTTTTTTTATTTTTTTTATTTTTAGTGTAGTTATTCCTTCCTCTCCCTCCTTAGACTGGTTGTTTAGTATTATTGAGGCCTTGTAATTAATTGGGGTGCACTTAGACACCATTTTATTTTTTTTAATAATTATTCACACATTCAAAAAAGCGAAAGGGAAACCGGACAAGGTAGAGAGAGAGCGTTCAAAGGTGAGGATTTTTGAAGCCTCTCTACTTTGGGTCGGTAGGACTCCCGAGAATGACTGAAGTAGGCGTACTTCTCCCCGATCGACTCAACTCGATCTTCACCCCACGCGTGAAAAAACCGTGGGAGGTAAACTCTTTATCACTCGCGAATCTCCTACAAGCGAGTCAATTTTTGTGTCCTACTTGCTCCTATGTGCTTTTCATTTCTGTATCGCACTTAAATTGGATGGTTTGATGAATAAATTTAACTAAGACCTATACCCGGTCGTTGCAACGAGTTGGGATTTCATCACCCACTTAGTCACATCTCCATTTTCTTGTTACCTGTGCTCTTACTTAAATTAAAATCAATCAACTAGCAAGCCAAGTAGGAACGGTGTTCATTAGGATCCTTTCGGAACGAGACCCCTGTAGGATACTCTAGTGAGTCCTTTCCACTCCTTCAAATCTTCATTCCACTATATTAAGACTTTTGTCTAGGGAAACTGAGTTTTAAGCGAGGTCGCCTGGTAAAATGGGTTTGTGCTTTCCCCAGCGTGGTACCGGATAGTTCTTTGTTGTAGTAGCTAGTGTGGTGAGCCTTAACTAGTAAGCCTCTTTTCTCCCGGGAAGAAAGTAGGAGCACACTTTTACCAGCGAGGCCTAAGCTTCCTTATTTTTCTCACCCGTGGACTAATTAAAATTGACTACCCACTCACTTAACTTGAAGATAAAAATTGTCTATGTGCTTGTTTGGACTTGTTCCCTTTGTGTACGTGTCTAAATTGTTCCTTTGGGTAGTCAAATTTTTGCTCCATCTGTCAGTTTTTCCAACGTAAGTCCATTGCTCCTTTTTCTCTCTTTTTCTGAATTATTTTTTACAAAAATAAAAAATACAAAAATATTTTCCATTTTTCTTCCACCTCATTCTTCTCTTTTCTTCTCCAAACACCACAAATATTTTTCATTTTTCCTTCCTAGATTTACAAAAATCCAAAAATATTTTTCGTTGTTTTTATGCCAAATTGGCACCGAATTGATCATTGACTAACACGTTACCCTAGTGCTGTATCTCTAAATTCCCTCTTAGGTTATCGTGCTCTTCTCGTGGATTCTCCTCCTCCTCATCTCCCTGATCCGTGTTCTTCTTCATCGAATATGACTACTTATCCCTCTTCCCCTGGTTCTGTTACCCCACTCATCATGGCCGACGAACGCGCTTTAAGGGACTACTTTGCCCCAATTACGACCATTCCGCCTTCATGTATCATTCTTCCTCCCACTCCGATCGTGCAATTTGAAATTCTCCCCGTGACTATTTCCATGTTGCCCAGTTTTTATGGTCTTGAACGCAATTCTCCTTATACTCACTTGCGAAAATTTCTCACTGTGTGCTCTTCTTTTAAAAATCAAAACTTAGATGAAGAGAATGTTCGTCTTTGGTTGTTTCCCATTTTTCTCCACGATAATGCATCCATGTGGCTCCATTCTTTGCCCCCGGATTCTATCCAAACTTGGGAACAACTTGTTAAGAAATTTATGTCTAAGTTCTATCCCATGAGCGAAATAAATGAAATGCGCCAAGTAATTCAGGATTTTATATAAAAGCCTACCGAACAATTTTGTGAAGCATGTGGACGTTTTCAAGACTATATTAATAGTTGCTCCGCATCATGGTCTCGAGAAAAGTCTCTTAGTCTATAGTTTTTACAATGGTCTTATCCGTTCTTCTCACACCATGATTGAATCCATGCATAAAGGGAAGTTCATGCATTTAACTCCCACTACCGCCTATAATTTTCTCCTTGAATTAGGCGATGACTCCCAAGATTGGGAGGGCACAAATGCATTTTCGCGATCCGACCCTCCATGTGTATGGAACACTTCTGAGGTAAAATTATCCCAATTTTAAAACTTTGCTACAAAGCTTACACTCATTGACTAAAATCGTTGACGCTCTCAATTGTACTATGCAACAAAATGTTTCACTTTCTAAACAAGCGATGGTTGTCAATGATTCTAGTCCTTCTTCTTGCAGTGTTTGCTTAAATTAAGATCATTTGGCTCATTTGTGCCCTCTCCTTCAAGATGATCCTAACCCACCATAACCCAATCATATGCCTTTGATACCACTAGGAAACCCGTTCCACCATCATTTACTTACAATCCTAACAATAGGAATCACCCCTATTTCTCTTATAAGTACGACCACAACTCCGCTCCTTCCCAACAACAACAACATGTTGGTGGTCCCCCTGGGTTTCCACACAACCCACAAAGGCAACCTTGCCCTACTGTCCCACATCAATCTTCTTCTTACCATTAACCTCACTTTCCATCTTCCTTTGTCCCCCACAATGGACATTCAAACAATAACAATCAACTTTTTCCTGTTCCCCCTCCTTTATATGAGTATTCATAACTGCTTAATTATCAACACGAGTTAGTACCCCAACAATCTTATGCCCTCCGCCCACTTCATCCACATCTTATCTCGAGAATATCCTCACTCAGTTTATGACCACTCAGAGTTAAGCCCTCCAACGGCTTGAGCAACGTATCAACCAATTCAAGTCTAAGCGAGAGAAATATCGTTTCCCCAGTCAACCCATTGTCAACCCTAAGGGGAACGACAAAGACTCGTCCTACGAGGTTGGATCCACTTCCACTCCACCCAATTACCAAGCAAAAATGAAAGCGGTATCTACTCTTCACTTAGGAAAAGTTGATAATGGTGTTCACGCTCCCAGTGATGTCCCACACCCACCCGTCCCATATTTAGAGCCTATCCCTAAGCTTACCTCATCATATAACTCCACATCTCACACTGAGTCAACGCCTACTGCACCCACCTCTATTTACGTACCCACAACACCCTTCCCTCATCGGTTGGCTCCCACTAAGAAAGCCCAACAATTTGATGAGATCAAGAAAGTCTTTCAAAATGTTCACATTAACATTCCCTTCCTCACCGTGATTCAACAAGTCCCTTCGTATGCTAAATTTTTGAAGGACTTGTGCACTGTTAAGTGTAGGACCAATGTTCCTCGTGATGCTTTCCTCACTACACAATCTGCGTCCATTCTCCATGATAATGGTGTTATGAAGTACAAAACCCTGGTCGTCCAACTGTCTCTTGCATGTTAGGCGACAAGTTCACTACTAGTGTTGTACTTGATCTTGGGGCTAATGTTAATTTGTGACCTTACTCCCTCTACCTTGAGTTGGGTTTACAAAAATATGAAACTTACACGGGTTACTCTTCAACTTGCTAATCGTTCTGTAAAAGTACCTAAAGGAATTATTGAAGATGTTTTGGTGAAAGTTTTGGACTTTTACTATCCTGTGGATTTCATCATCTTAGACACTCCTGCACCTAATCCAACCAATACTTCTATCATATTGGGTCACCCATTTTTGGCCACTGCCAATGCCATCATTAATTGTCATGATGGGTCCATGAATCTATCTTTTAGCAACATGACGGTCAAAGTCAATATCTTCCACCTTGTACAACAACAGGCTGATGTCGATTCTATTGATGAGGTGTCTCCAATTGACTCCTTAGTTAACGAAATGTTGGACCAAACTTACCCTGTCGATCCTCTCTAAAAATGATTGCTTCATTTTGGATCCGACTTGAACATTTATTCCTCAAGTTCTGAACTAAATTCCAAGTTAGATTTCACTCCCCTAACACTTCCTCTTAGGATCCTCCCTTCGAGCCCCTCTATGTTGATACTCTTCACTAGGTGGATCACCCTGTTCCACCTTATGAAATCACTGCCACATCAGATTCCTCCACTTTATGTATTGATAGTTCTCCGAACTCTGTTTTCGCATCTGAGTCCAATTTCACTCATGCGCCACCTACTAGTTTGGAGCTTAAAGCCTTACCTCTCGAGTTGAAATATACTTTCTTAGGCCCCAACAACCATCGCCCTGTTATAATTGATTTAGAGTTGACCCCTGTACAAGAAGATCAATTAGTCCACCCTCTTACTCAGCATAACACTACTATAGGTTGGACCATTTCAGACATTCATGGTGTGAACACCAATGTTTGTAGTCATCATATTCATTTGGAGGAGAACGCCAAGACTTCTCGTGAACCCCAACATCGACTCAACCATTCTATGAAAGAAGTCGTGCGCGCTGAGATTTTAAAATTACTCGATGCCGATATTATCTACCCTATATCGGATAGTCAATGGGTCAGTCCCATTCACGTAGCACCAAAAAAATCTTGTGTGACAATCGTAAAAAATACTGACAATGAGCTTGTACCCACCCGTATGCAAATGGGCTGGCATATTTGCATTGATTATCGAAAGCTAAATGCTGTCACTCGCAAGGACCATTTTCCTCTTCCCTATATTAACCAAATGCTCGAACGTTTAGCTGGCCATGCGTATTACTGCTTCCTTGACAACTATTCAGGATACAACAAAATTCATAGTTCCCCTGAAGACCAAGAGAAAACTACCTTCACATGTACCTTCGACACTTTTACCTACTCTCTCATGCCCTTTGGCCTTTGCAATGCACCCATAACTTTTTAGCGGTATATGATTAGCATTTTTAGTTACATGGTATAACATTTTCTTGAAATCTTTATGGACGATTTTTTTTTGTTTGGTTCGTCCTTCGAGCAATGTCTTTCTTACCCCACTATGGTCCTTAAACGTTGTCAAGAAAAGAAATTGGTCCTCAATTGGTAAAAATGCCACTTCATGGTAAAAAAAGGGGATTGTTCTAGGTCACGTAGTCTCTCACGATGGTATTGAAGTAGATAAAGCAAAAGTTGACTTAATTTCCACGCTTTCCATTCCTAAGTCTAATAAGGACATTCATTCCTTCTTAGGACATGCGGGCTTCTACCGTCATTTCATCAAGGCCATTAACCACCCTTTTATCCAAAGATGTTCCCTTTATCTTTGATGATGCATGTGTTGCTTCTTTTGAGCACCTTAAGGCAGAGCTCACTTCTGCTCCTATCATTCAGCCTCCTAATTGGTCTTTACCTTTTGAGCTCATGTGTGACACCTCTAATTTTTCTCTAGGTGATGTATTTGGTCAGAAGGTTGAGAAGAGCCATCACGTCATTTATTATACTAGCACCCTCCATGATTCTCAACTTCATTACACGACCACCGAAAAGGAGCTGCTAGCGATTATCTTTACCCTAGATAAATTTAGGTCATATTTCATCGGTTCCCCTATCATCATTTATAATGACCATGCCGTACTGCGGAACCTTCTTTAGAATAAGGATTCTAAGCGATGACTGATATGGTGAATTCTTTTTCTTCAAGAGTTTGACCTCGAAATTTGTGATAATAAAGGGTTCAAAATGTTGGTTACAGACCATCTATCCCGCCTTACTGTTACGTCTGACTTTAATCCCGTCCCTATTTCTGAAATATTTCCTGATGAGCAACTTTTTTCTATCTCCACATAAACATTGGTATGTTGATATCGTTAATTTCCTTATTACCGACCAACTGCCCAATCATTGGTCAAAACATGAGCTTTCTAAGTTCATGGCATATGTGAAGTTTTTCTCTTAGGATGATCCATTCCTTTTTAAGTATTGCACTGATAAAATCATTTGTCGATGTGTTCTTGACCATGAACAGTCTAGTATTCTCTCCTTTTGTCATGATGGTGCTTGTGGTGGCCACTTTAGCTCCAAGAAAATCACCACCAAAATTTTGCAAAGTGGTTTCTACTGGCCCACTCTTTTTTGATATGCCCACCACTACTGCCAGGCTTATGCCAAATGCCAACAATCTGGACGTATCTCTCATCGTCACATGATGCCTCTCACACCCATTCTCATCGTCGAAATCTTAAATGTGTGGGGCATTGATTTCATGGGTCATTTTCCCTCATCTCATGTTTTCTAATATATTCTCATTACAGTTGATTATGTTTCCAAATGGATAGAATCCATCGCTTGCCGCACTAATGACCATCGCATTGTGGTTAGTTTTTTTAAGGAGTATGTTTTCCCATGTTTTGGAACTCCTAAAGCTATCATTAGTGATGGGGGTAAACATTTTTGTAATTGAGTCATTGAACATCTCGTGATAAAGTATGGTGTTACCCACAAAGTTGGCCTCTCTTACCACCCTCATACTAGTGGTTAAGTTAAAGTTTCCAACCGTGAAATCAAGCAAATCCTAGAAAAAATAGTTAATCCTAATAGAAAAGACTGGTTCTTACCCTTCAACGATGCTTTATGGGCATACCGTACTGCCTTTAAGACTCCGATTGGCATGTCTCCTTATCGATTGGTCTTTGGTAAACCATGCCACTTACCTGTCGAGCTTGACAATCATGCATATTGGGCTGTCAAAGCACTTAACTTTGCTATCGACGAGGTTGGAAGCCATCGAAAGCTCCAACTTAATTAATTAGATGAGATATGTAATGATGTCTATGACTTGTCCAAGAAGTACAAGGACAAAATGAAGTGGATCCATGGCCAAATTATTCTACGCAAAGAATTCCACCTTGGTCAGAAAGTTTTGTTATATAACTCCCGTCTTCGTCTCTTTCCCGGGAAATTAAAAACCAGGTGGTTTTGGATCATTTATTGTTGAATGTGTTACTCCCTATGGTGCCATCACAGTTCAAAATTCTAAGGATAGTAGCCTAATTCAGGTCAACGGTCAACGATTGAAGCCTTTCTTAGAGCTAGACCCCTCTTACATAGAAGAAATTGACCTTGTTGACCCCATTTATGAAGATTGACTGTTCAGTATTTTTTGGGGTTGACTATCATCACCCAATTTTTCTTTTGCCCCATGCTTTCATAGTTCTTATCCTTAGGGTAAGTTTCGATCGGTCTAGTTGAAGACGTTAAACATAGCGCTACCGGGAGGTAGCCCTTCGTTTATTGTTTCTGAGTATGAGTCTTATTATATTTGGGGGTGGTGTTTTACATCACCCAATGATGTTCACATGCTTTATAGACTTTTACGTATTTGTGTCGCATCTGTTCTTCAGGTTCCATCCCTGCTCCATCATGCGATATATTTTCATTAGCGGTTCATTATGGTAATATCTTTCCTCCTTTGTGCTTATATATATATATATATATATATATAGTTTAAACATCGATGACGATGTTCTTTTTTGTTTGGGGGTGGGAAATTTATCAAAATCGTACCTCTTTTGAAAATTTTCAGAAATAAGTGATTTTAAACTTTTTGTCCAGTTAAAAATAATTTTTTATGACATGCTTTGTCTATTATCCCTCTTTTAGAAATCTCGGAATACTCGTGTTCGACCCTAAAATTACGTTTTTACCATAAAATTAAATAATTCCTCTTAAAAGCGTACTTGCACTATGAATTCCTAAACTCGACAATTTTACACTATCGCGTTACAATCAAAAGTTAAAGAGTAACTATATTCATAATAAAGCCTTAAAATATCACTACCGGAGACTTAAAACCCGTGAGATTTGAGCTTTTCATCTTTTTGAGGGTTTTTTCGTATCTCCGAGTCACGAGTTGACTCAACTTTCTTTGGGTACTGCATTTAGTCGTTGGATGGTCTCATTATTTTTCAAATTTGGCTAAATCACATAGAATGACATTACCTTCGATTTGTAAGAAACATGTGTCTTGTAGTTTGTCCCGAGCACTAAATCGATTTTTACACACACCTACCATTTTTACCCTTCACTCAACCTATTATCATTTCATGTTTTCCTTACCCATATGTCATTTCCCATCATTACCATTATTTTTGAGAAAAATAGTGTTTGAAATTATCAATGTAAATTGTCTTCATTTTTGTTATGAAAAAAAAAATGCATCGTAATAAAAAAGAAAAAAAGAAAGCATGCGATAAAAAATTTAAAAAATGAAGACATTAGTTATTCAAAGTTATGTCACACTTCTCAAAATACTTCCATCATATCATTCATATTCTTCATTTCATTATCCCCTCATACCTTTCATAAATCACAATTTTCACCCTTGGTAAAGTGTTCGGACAAATGAGAAGACTATATGGTGAATAACTCGACATAGTGGTTAGATCAAAAAAAAATTTCTTCATGTATTCGTCCTTTCTTATAAAGTGTGTGAGATGTTTCAACTTGTTTATATTTACTCACATCCTCACATACTAGAGAGATACATTTACCCAATTCTCAAAGAGTTCGATTCAGAGAGATATATCCAGTGAGAATTGAAGTCAAAGCTTTGATTCTATAAGGCGATCTAAGAATTACTCTAATGATACTTAAGATTGTTTCACACTGACACATGTTGAGTTTTAGGAAGGATTACGCTTTTTGGTATTAAGTAATTTTATATGTTATTTTGATAGTTGAATACGGTATTCCTTGACCCTCTTTTTAGTTGGGTTGTATAGCATTTCATCGTCAAAATAAGAGAATACATTTTAATAAATTTTGAATTTTGTGGGTATATTCACTGCAAACCCTCACAAGACACCACTTGTCCTGTAGGCAACCTATAGGTTTAACGGCTTGTTGCACATGCTAAGTGCAATCGCCAGTGTGTGCGAAAGTGGCACACTTTTGGTCACTTATCGTTGTTTTCTCTCTGTTTTTACTCGAGGACTAGCAATGTTCTATTTGGGGTTGGTGTGATAAGCACCCAAAAATATTTATTTTATACCCCAAATAGATGTATTTTAGTTACTCGTTTGAATTAAAATTGGCCTTATGTCGTATTTTATTATATTTCAGGTCAATCTGTAGTCACAACATCAAATAATGCTAAATCAAGTCAATTGCAACTCAATAGCAGTCAAAAGCGTTAAATGAATAAATTCAAAATGGTCGTGAAGTCGAAAGTCAAGTATGAACTCGCACCGATGAGTTCCGATGTCCCAAACCTTATCCCCAGACGAAACCTAAACCTACACAGAGCCCAGACCATCACTCGAGCCTGTGTGTGTTGAGTGTTTACCTTTGTTATATTTCTAGATTTTTATTTTGAGTCGTTTTATTTTTAGGATTTATTTTAGATTTATTTAAAATTTTCTAGGATTTATTTTCTATTCTTATATTTCTTTATTCTGATTCTGATTTTTATTAGTTTTTAATCTTTATTTCATTTTATTATTTTTCTTAGGATTAGTTTTTAGAAATTTATTTTTATAAGATTTTATTTTTTTATTTTTTCTTTAGTTTTATTTTATTTAGTTAGGATTTTTAGTTTTTATAGAGTTTTATTTTTAATTCTTTTCATTTTTGAGTCTCTTAGTAATAAATTAGAATTTTATTTTTAGATTTATTTATTTATTTATTTTAATTCTAGTTTTATTTTTTAGGTAGTGTCATTTGTTTTAGGGTCACAACACACACACATACACACTCACCCACACCAAAACCCACTACGCACACACACCCCATAACACATCCCTATAGCCCACACTACCTTGCCTAAATCACAAACACCCTAACACAAACACCCCCACCTACTATTCATCTTCCCTTACCTCATACACTCTCTCTCCTCTCAATACCAACTACCAAAAATTCCTTACACCATACCCAAACCAATACCCACATCCATAACCAAAATCTCCAAATTAAACCTCCACTCCAGTTCTAACAACCGACCAAGCACTCCCATTCCGCTGATTCCAAACCCGCGAACTCGATGCCAAGCAACCTCCGGTGGCCACGAAGCCGGAAAAAAATTGCAACCCAACTACTGAAACCCGAAAGCAAACCCGCGAGCACCTGCCAGCTCTGGCCAAAAACTCGAACCCGTTTTAGCCCCTGACCCGATCTCCTTAACCCATTTCAACTCTAGACCCGAAAACCAACATATCCGAACCATACCTGCCTAGCTTTAGATCCCAAAAAATCGGAACAAAAAGAAAAAAGTCCCTCCAAATATCCGTGGACTTAGCCAAAAAGAAATCCCACGAAATCTTCAACAAGAACATACTTCGTAGCTGATTAAAAAGAAAAGGCACCTCAGTTTAAAAATATAGAGGGGAAGACTCTCACAAAGAAGAGAAATGAGAGATAGAAAAGAAAAGAAAAAAAGAGAGTGCAGAGGGTAGAAAAAAATCAGAAAAAAATAAAAATAAAATAATTTAGGATTAGAAAAAGATTGTGAGTTCAGTTTTTAATTTTAGTTTTGTAATCCAGCTGAGTTTTTGTGACAAGTTTGGACGCGTGTTTATGCACACAGTTGACAAAAGAAATTAATGTGTATCGTATCTCTTTCTTTCTTCTTTAATTTCTTGTTATTTAACTGTGCTTGTGCTGAATCTTTAATAATGTCTGGCTAAACACCTCATTCAAGAGGTGGGTTGAAACACGTATGTTGAGTTATTTAATTGAAGAATTGTTCATTTATGTGTTTTAGGCTAATTAAATTAGGAAAAATCACGATCAATTTATTTAACGAGAGTTAATAGATTAATGTTGAAAATTGATATTTGATTTTAGGATTTGACTTAGAGATAGGTCGGATTCTTAAACTCAAGTATTAATTCTTCGTGTGTAATTTAAAGATCTGTACAAATTTTTATGAATTGATCTTAGAAAATAATTTATAAGGGCAAGTATGAATCTTAGTTTTTTTATGTAGTGAAGATTCCTGAATTAATTGCTGAAAAAGATAAAATTGAATTTAGGATTGTAAGGAGAATTAAGTTTTAAATTCAACATTATTTCGAACTATTCAATTGAATAATTAGGACATTAAATTATTTCGAACTATTCAATTGAATAATTAGGACATTAAATTAAATTGAATAATTGCATAAAATTTCGTTTCCTCCCGTGAAATTATTTTTAATTATAAAACTAAAAAAAATATTAAAAAAATTAGAACACAAAAAGATTATTTTTATAAAAATTAAAATTGCAAATTTTCACGATAACGGTTTCGATGCTTGAAATTGGATTGATACCTAAATTTACTACAATACTGAATTTTTAATAAGTTTTGTAGGTGATTTCAAGGAAACTTTCATACTCGAAGTTTTCTACAATGGTTACGAAATGAGTTAGATCTGTAAAAAAAACATATATCTATTGAGTTAGATCTAAGATGAAAAATTAGAGGTCTGAGAGAGAGAGAGAGAGAGAATGAGTTGTGTGTCCAAAATAAGCCAAAGGGCTTTTCCACTGAGTTTCCAGCGTGCGTGTGTTTTTAAGAAATGAGGTCGCGCGAGAGAGAGAGAAAGATGGAGGTCCGTGTGTAAAGTTTTTGGGAAATGAGCACGAGAGAGAGAGAGAGAGAGAGAGAGAGAGAGAGAGAGAGAGAGATGGGCCTCCGTGTGTAAAGTGGGAGAAGATTACAATAATATCCCAATTTTTTAATTGAAGGGTAAGTTTGATAAGGAAAAAAGAGGAGAAAACTAAATAATTAAGGGGTAAATTTGTAAAAAAGAAAGGAATGTGATCTGAACCATTAAAATGTGTACAACAATGTAAGGAGGTGGCATCAATCCGATCCGTTAAGAATGTGTACATTTTCAAAAACTTCCCTATCACACACACACGCACACACACACACACACACACACACACACACACACACACACACATATATATATATATATATATATATATATATATATATAAAGTCCCCTGTATGGACTCCTTGTGGTGCAGCCCAGTACATACCATTTTTTTTAAATAGTAAAAAAATAAATTTTTTTATGAAACTTCATGGATATGATCTTCCTGGTGAGAAGATCATTCCCATTTTTTTCGTAAAAAATTCAATAAAAAATTGGTTGAGATGAGGCGATATTTAAAAAAAATGGTATAAAGATGCATTTTCCACCGTTGAAATTTTAGGTCTGCGCCAGCTACTTGATTGATTGAATTTTATGATGAAACTTCATCGATATGATGTTCTCACTATCGAGATCATATCCATGAAGCTTCATCAAAAAATTTGATCAAAAAGTGGATGAGATGATTGTCAAAATTTCAACGATCGAAAATACATATTTATACCATTTTTTTAAGTATTACCTCATCTCAATGATAATTTTATTGAATTTTTTGATGGAAAAAAGTGGAGATGATCTTCTCACCGTAGATATCATATCCATTTTTTTAACTATTTAAAAAAAATGGTATGTACCAGGGTCTGCACCATATGGTGTCCTTATAGGAGGGGCCTTTTTCTCTCTCTCTCCATCTCTCTCTATATATATGCACACATGTTTATTTATATAATTTTTGATATATATGCTTTAGTTCTTCAAAGAACAAAAAAAAGTCTTAATAATTATATTTCACACCCTAATATGGTCAAAATTTATTTTTTTAGACTTTTACCTTAATTTTCGTATCATGATTTTCTTCCTCCAAATACTAAGGTGGATAGTTCCCCACCTTGGATTGCATATATATCCTCCCATGACTCAAATCTCTCTTTTTAAATTTGTTCTAAATATATTCATCTCAATAAGCTTTGTGCGATATTGAACAAAATCTTTTTCCTTTAACTGCCAATAGATCGACAAAAAGACCAATACATCGTTTAAATATCATCTTGTGACCTAGACTCAAGTTAGATGTGAGCATGCACTGAAATCATATAAATTATTTCATGTTTGCTACCAGTCTACTAGACCCAAAGGTCAACATATGTACAACTTGAGCTACTCGTGGGCTATGGATTGCCTACTCATGGCATCCTCTTGTTTAACAAAACAAAATGCGTAAAAATCCATTCACTAAACAAACAATTAAGGTTTAAAATATGAATATTAATGAAATTCGTTTTTAGACTGTAATAAATTAATTTATCAAAATGAAGATACCAACATGTTTTGAAATCCAATTTCAATGTTTTAGATTGTTTTCAAAAATTGCGTTTCTCACTTAAGGCTTACTTACCATTGATTCAAAATCTTTTATGGACTTGGTTGATGAATCATGCCACTTTGATCCGTTTGAGGTCTAAATCACTTCACAACACTTGTGATGCATAAAAATATACCTACAAATGTAGTTCATGTCATTTAAGCTATATTAAATAATTAAAGATTAAAAAGAGTAGAAAACATGAAGTAAGAAGTATGACAACATAAGATTTAGAGTGGTTCAACTATAAAAGAACCTATGTCCACTTTGGTGCCTCATCTCTCATGAGATCTTTGCTCAAATGTATATAATTAGGCCTCTAGGGCGTATAAGCGACGACTAATAGGCTAAAATACGAAATTTACATATTTATGGGCAATTGATGACTAATGTGCTAAAACTAGAGGCTTCAGTCAGTAAATGTGAGTGACCACTAGGGTTGTGACCTCGCCAAACTAATTGACAAGTCGCAGACCCTTCAGTTAAAGATCAGAATGAAGAATAATGGTTCAAATTGAGCCCAAAAGAGATTTCCACTCGCACCACTAGGCTAAAGAGACTTTGGAGGACCAAGCTTGGGCATTCTTGATCTCTTATTTTAAATAAGGATGCTCGTAATAGAAAATAACTCTAATATAGGTCCTAATGCAACTTAATTTGCGAGAAAAATAAAGAACTTCCTATTCATAGCCCCCTGTCCTTCCAAGGTCATGGCTAGTAAATCATTTATGCTAATTTTGACCAGGGGAATCATTGGGAAATTCTAATATGAAGGTTAAGACAAAACAAGGGTGGAAATATTATGAGCTCTGACTAAGGTTTTTATAAATGGTTTGGTATAGCCTTAGCATTTTACCAATCAGATAAAGATCAATGGATTCCAATAGATCAAGTGAGGCATCATTGACCCAAATTATTGAGAAACTCAGTGAACATATAATTTCTCATAGACGATGCCAAACTGTTGAAGCATAAAATTTAACAATTAATGAGTAAAAAAACATAGAAAATATTAAGTAATAAGTAGAACAACACAAGATTTACAGTGGCTATGTTATAAAAGATCCTACGACCTCTTTGGTGTCTCATCTCTCATTAGGTTTATGATCAAGTGTGGCATACATGTGATGATAATAGGAAATTTACATAATTTTGGCCAATTGAGGTCGAGTCCTTATGGTGAAAAACTATTGGCGTCCACAACTCTAATCTTCTAAGCATGCAGGAGAGGGTGACCAGAGCTATCTTCCGATGTAGAGAGAGTTGAGATAATTGGGTGAAGTTTGGTTTCTAAAAGATTGCTTTCCATATGAGGAAAGGGTTCCTCTATTTATAGCAATTAGTTAATAAGTCACATGTATTGTTCATGTGCTTGTGGATAAAGACAAATCCTTCTAGAAGGTGTAAAGTTAACATGTCTTAAGTCTGATGTACAATCTCCGTAGACTCTTAGATGTGCATACAATGGAGGTGTAAACTAAGTGGCACTGATGTCATATAAGGCCAAGTCCATATTCAAAGGCCGATGCCTTTTACGTGTACTTGCATATATTTTCATGCCACGTGTCCACTAGGCATTGAAGGACATATTTAGGGTACCACATGTTTTAAAATCCAATTTCAACTTAAGTCTTACTTACCGTCATTTCGAATCTTTTATGCACTTCGTTCATGAATGATGTTTCTTTGATCCATTTGAACTCAAAATCACTATACAACACTATTAATGTATTTTGTCACCCAGAATTAAGCTAAACTTAATATATAATTCAATTCTGAATAGAGTGAGATGACCATTATAAGTTTTAATGGCAAAAATGGACATCCATTTACCTTTATGAGGTAACATATATATTTTAATAGAAAAAAATACAAAAATGCATCGATACATAACATAGCTATTTTAACTAAATGTTTTTTTGTAAGTAAATGATATTAAAACCCATCGCTAAGGGAGAGAACTCGTAAACAGAAAGTGTACAAAGGAAGAAACCTGCTAAAAAGAGTAAAAATAACCAAACCCCGAAAAGCAAAAAACCATGCTACAAAGCAGTGTGGAGTTCCCTAATGAACTCCAGAAACTCCTGAATCATAATGGCCAGCCTCTCCTTATACCAACATAGAAGATTTCTCAAAAATAGATAACGAAGCCTCGATGGGGAAGTCTCGATGTCATCTAAGCATCTCGCATTCCTGTCCTTCCAAATCGTCCAAAAAATGCAATGCAGAACTAATCTCCACACTCGCCTATCACCCAACCAACCCCATGGGGGTCTCCACCCCTCTAAGAGCGCCCTTACAGTCTCGGGCATAACCTAAGTGATCCTAGTAAGGGCAAACAAAATGTCCCACAACCCTCTCGTCACCTTATAGTGTAAGAGAAGATGATTGGTCTCCTCCTCCTCTACCTTGAATAACCAACAACGACTAGACAGATGATAACCTCTCTTTTGCAGACCCTCGAGCATCAAAATGGTCTGTCTAGCTGCTGTCCACATAAAGAATCTGACATTCAGCGGAGCCTTAACCTTCCAAATGTTCTTCTAAGGGAAACGATCACTAGAGTTCACATTACTTCACAAAATTGAATAGTAACCACTGACCAAGAACACCCCTGACCATCCCCCCTTCCATTTCAAGGAATCATCCTTATCCGTCGGGTGAGGGGCCGACCCTAACCACTCAAAGAGCATATCCGCCTCCTGTGAAGCTCCCAGTCCCAAAGCCTTTTTCGGAACTACGAACTCTAATTCATACCCTCCCTTGTAAACGACATGTGGTTATCCACCAACCCATTCTGATCCCCACCTAGGTTGAAAATCTCCGGAAAGAGCTCCTGAATAGACCCACTTTCATCCCACCTATCTTTCCAGAATCTGATCCTATCACCTCTCCCAAAATAAACAACATGTGTCTGGATAAATCCACCCTCTCCCTCTCAATATGCTTCCACAAACCCATGCCGTGAGCAAAATTCCCCACCATCTACCCCCATCCCAACTGAGTACTACCCCTAGCTCCTACAACTCTTCCCCATAACCTATGTTCCTCCCAAGGGAACATCCACAACCACTTCCCTAACAGAGCTCTATTAAAGTCAACCAAGTTTCTCATCCCCCCTCCTCCTTAATGGGCGTACAAACCTCCTCCCATCCTACAAGGCAGTGCTTAAAACTATCCTTAGTGCCTCTTCACAGAAAGTCTCTCATGAGCTTCTACATCTTTTTACGAACAACATCAGGCAAAGGCAGAATGAACATGAAGTATGTAGGTAGTCTAGACAACTTACTATTAATCAAAGTCAGTCTACCCCTTTTGAAAGAAACCCACTCTTCCACCCCGCTAGTCTCCTATGCATCCTCTCTAACAACGGGTCTTAAATCACAGAAGACTTATGCTTAGCGACAAAAGGAAGGCCAAGATAAGTATTAGGTAATAACCCAATCCTTCAACCCATGATGCCGACTAACTCTCTCTTCCCCACATTTCTCCGGAGACCCAACACCGCCTCGAAACAAATGAGAAGAAGCTTCAGAGAACGAACTTGCCTCCGATCCGCATCATAGAATACAATCACATCATCCGTAAAAAGAATATGTGTAACCGTAACCCTATTGGGAGCCGAAATTCCAAAACTGAAACCCCTGATCAACCCAGTTACAACTAAACGTCCTCATCCTCCGATTAAACACCTCTATGACCAAGATGAATAGGAAAGGGGATGACGGGTCTCCTGCCGGAGGCCACGAGAACTTGGAAAGAAATCCTCAGGCACCCCATTAATCAGAACAGAGAACCTGACCGTCAAAACATACCTCCTCATCCACCGACACCACCTATCACCAAACGCCATCCTTCCCAATAAGTACAGAAGAAAATTTCAATTAACATGATCATACTCCTTCTCAATGTCGGGCTTACAAGCTAGACTAGGAGTTCTACTCCTAAATCTGGATTCCACGCATTCATTAGCCACCAAAACTGCATCGAGAATCTGTCTGCCACCAACAAAAGTGTTCTGCGACTCATAAATCAGAGGTTAAATGACCTTCCTAAGCCTAATCGATAAAACCTTGGCGAGAAGTTTGTATATGCTCCTAGTCAAGCTGATGGGCCTAAAATCTCTGATATCAAAGGATCCCCCCTTCTTAGAGATCAAGGTGATAAAAGTCTCACTCAACCTAGGCACAAAGTAACCCATGTCATGGAACTCGCCAAAGAAATCCATCACACCACTTCTGATAATGGTCGAATAATGATGAAAAAAACCATCGAGAAACCGTCAGGTCCAAACGCCTTATCCCCACTCGTAGACTTAAGAACCTGCAACACCTCCCCATTATCTTATCCAAAATAAATAAATAGTATTTTAATTTTCATATATTCAGACATATTTTTATGATCTGTGCAATTTTTGTATTTTAATAGCCTTGTTATGGTTAAAAATGTTAAAATATATTAAGAAGTCCTAAACGCCTTTTCACGCCTTTTTGCGCCTAGGCCCGCCTAGGCTTCTAAGGCTTAAGGCTTGGCCTCCACGCCTCAATCACGCCCCGCATTTTTTAGAACCTTGGACCATATATTGACTTCTTTAACATACATACCATGTCTTCCTTTCCTTCCTTTATGAAGCCTTGTGAATATGCCATGTAGACTTCTTTTTCTAAACTCTCATTTCGAAAAGATGTTTTTACGTCCATTTGGTGCAACTCCAAATCATAATGAGCCACTAACGCTCATATGATTCTCAATGAGTCCTTCTTTGAAACTGGAGAGAAGGTATCATTATAATCAATGCCTTCTCATTGATTAAAACCTTTGGCAACCAGTCTAGCTTTATGTCATTCGATATTGCCTTTTGAGTCAAGTTTGGTCTTAAAGATCCACTTGCACCCAACTCATTTTTGTCCTTCTGGCAATTTGACCAACTCCCAAACTTTATTGTCATTCATAGATCCTATTTCTTCATTCATGGCATCAATCCATTTAACGAAATCATCACTATTTACATCTTTTTCATAAGAAACTGGATCATTAATATTCCCTATGTTAAATTCGGTCTCTTGAAGGTATACCACATAATCATCCGGCATTTCCGATCTCCTTTCTCTTTGATATCTTCTTAATGTCACTTCCTGTGGTGCTTCAAAAGTTTAATCAGTTATAGACTCATTATGTGGTTGTTCAGTTGGTTAATCATTAACTTATAGTTCATTGTTATTGATTGGGTCAATGACCGGTTTAACAATTACATTAGGAATAACAGGTATGTTATGAACTCTGCGTATAGGAATTTGTACCCTGACTTCTGGAATGATCACCTCCCTTTCTTTTATACTCCCACTTACTTCATATTCTTCAATGAATTTAGCATTTCCAATTTCTATGATTCTAGTTGTATGATTTGGATAGTAGAATATATATTCCTTCGACTTTTCTGGATACCCAATGAAATGATATGATAATGTCCTAGGATCTAATTTCTTTTCATGAGGTTATAGATTCTAGCTTCCGCTGGGCAGCCCCACACACGTAAATACCTTAAATCGGGTTTCCATCCTTTCCAAAGTTCAAAAGGAGTTTTTGAAACTGACTTACTAGGAACCCTATTTAAGATGTGTACATCGTTCTTTAATGCACGTGTCCACAAAAATGTAGGCAATTGGGTCCTACTTATCATACTTCTAACCATTTCTATAAGTGTACGATTACGCCCTTCAGCTACACCATTCTACCAAGGTGATCCTGGCATTGTGTATTGGGCGCAAATACCTAATTTTTTAAGGAGTTTAGCAAATGGGCCTGGGCTTTTCCCTGACTCGTCATATCTACCATTATATTCACCACCTCTATCAGACCTAATAATTTTCACCTTTTTGCCTAGTTGCTTCTCAACCTCATTAATGCATATTTCAACGACGTTCACAGACTGAGATTTATCATGAAACATATATAAAATGCAATAACGTGAAAAATCATCTATAAAGGTGATAAAGTATTTTTCTCCATCAATGGATGGAATATCAAAAGGTCCACATATGTCTGTATGTATTATTTCAAATAGCTGGGTTCTTCTTGTGGCTCCTTTCTTTGTATGTTTGGTCTGTTTTCCTTTAATACAGTCCACACATACATCATAATTGGTCCAATCCAGGTTATGGAGTATTCCATCTTTAATGAGCCTTTCAATTCTTAGCCTGGATATGTGCACTAATCTTTTATGCCACAAATAAGCAGATTTTTCATTATTAAGTGTACATTTCATACCAACATTAGGATCCAGGGTCACAAGGGTTTCAGAAAAATTCTTTTCAAGATTCAATTGATATAAACCATGTAATAAAAATCCAGAACCAACATTATTAGAATTTTTAATCAAATCAAAACCATTGTACTTAAATTCAATCGCAAAATCGTCTAAGGTAAGTTTGGAAATAGAAATTAAATTCCTAGAAATTGTGGGAACATAAAAAGTTTCTTGCAAATCTAAAGTAAATACAGTGCTTAAAATCAGGCAGAAGACTCCAATAGCTTCTATTTTAGCCTTCGCTTTATTGCCCATGTAGAGAAAATGCTCATTTGGATTTGTTTTGAAGATCGAAATGAAGCCCTGCATCGAATTAGAAATATGACACATAGACCAGAATCAATCCACCAAGTGGTAGAAGGAGCATTAATAAGGTTTGATTCGAAACAAACATAAATAAAGGGCTTACCCTTTTTCTCGAACCAGGCCTTTCGTTTATGACAATCCTTCTGGAAATGGCCCTTCTTTTTACAGAAGTGACACTTGTCGTTCTTTTTCTTCTTCACATCAGCAGTTAATGGTTCAGCTTGATGAGATGGCCCAGGACCTTTCTTAATGCCCTTACCGAACTTTTTCTTAAAACCAGCTCCTTTGACTGTCAGATTTGCCACCTGTCCCTTAGTCACATGGCCATTTTGTTGCTTAAGCCTTCCTTCCTCATGCACCAACATTCTTTGCAAATCATTTACATTCCACTTATCTTTTATAGTGTTGTAATTTATTTAGAAAGGCCCATACTCAGGAGGTAGGGAGTTTAGGACAAATTGGACGAGAAAAAACTTATCCACTGTAATGCCCAAAACTCTAAGTCTAGTAGCCAGATTGGTCATCTCTATAATGTGCTCATTCATGGTTCGAGTACCATCGAACCTCATAGTGGTCAGGCCAGCCATTAGTTTCCCAGCATGGGATTTATCAGCAGTGCGAAAGCATTCCTTAATATTGTTCAAATACTCTTTCACTTTCGTAGTTTCAGGTAGGGAGGTCTAAATGTTAGCAGCAACGAATATTCTCATAAACATAAGAGCCAGCCTATTGGATCGAGACCATGCTTCATGGACATCAATTTCATCCTCGCTACTTGCATCAGTAATAGCAGCGGATTCATCACACAAAATTGCCATGTCCAGGTCGAGAACCCCTAGGCTGAACTCAATTTGATCATTCCATTCAAAAAAATTAGGTCCATCAAATTTGGAATAGGACTGAGCTTGCGAATACAGGTTAAGGAGAACTTCAATTAATAAAAATGTTCACAAATTAAATTTTCACCCACAACAGAAATTGCAAGGGTGGAATATTGAATTGTTGACTAAAAATTTTGGCATATTTCATTTACAATCTGAATATCACGGAATCTGTGTTAATTATCACATAACGCTCAGATTGTAAAGATATATTACCCTATAATTCATTTATCATGGTCCCATAATTTTGGCGTCTGTATTTTTTGCCTAAACATTTAATACCATGATTAATGGACTTAATGTCAACTATTTTGTTTTTCAGAAAAGTTTTTCTAATGTTGTTCAATTCAAAAATTAGCATGTGTTGTGCCTTAATCCAATTTTATAACTAACATTAGAATAAACCTTTAATGCATGTAAGTGTATTATTTGTACATACAGTCTCAGCCTGTGTTTGGCCTTTGACTTAATTCAAATGAATAATTTCTTACATGTCCCAATTTAAATATAGTTAATCATGCATTAAATATTAACTATAATACGTAATCTATCAGTAATTACAAATATACCAATAGCAGCTTAAATGCCTCAAAAACATAATTGCCCAGGTAAAGTAAAAACATAAAATACATGAATTTTGCCAAAAATGATAAAAATGAGTTTTCACCATAGAATCTAAGTAAAACATGCCAAAAAATCAAAACTTTTTACGGAACGTTAATATCAATTTTCTATAAAAAATTTTAAGCTCCGAGATTATTTCTTAACAATGGTAAAAACGGGGTTTTGAGGGCCTTAACGGACTCGAATTGCCGAAAAACACATTACATCACGGCCAAAGACTGTGAAATTTGATCGTTGGCCCGTTTCGAGTCAACATATCAAGTTTCAAGTCAATCAGACACCAAAATTTTCGAAAAATACTATTCACTGTGCCAAAAAAAAATCTCCTAGAATCTGTTTTGCACCAAATCACAGTTTTCACTTAATTAATCTTAAAATAGATACGTTTTCTTATCATGATTAATAAACGTATTTCCCTGAATGCTTACACAACTTGAAACAATAAACTAATGCTAATGTCATATTAGGGTTCCAATAACAATGAGGGGGTGAACAATAATGGGACATTCATCATAATATAAGGACTATATACAGTAATTTCGTTCTTAATATCATACATAACACAAATTCGAATTACCATATGTATGATTATCAGATTGCTTAAAATTCCATATTTCCAGAAAACCAAAATTTCTAAATTTCCAGATTTGCCAAAAATTCCAGATTTCCAGATTTACCAAAAATTCCAGATTTCCAGATTTTCAAAAAAAATCATAAATCAGAATTGTTATAAAGGAGTTTTCATTAACGAAAAACATGAAATTATAAACCAAAAGCTCTGATACCACATGTTAATCAATACTGTTTTGATAATCATAAAAACCGGATATAATCCATAATGTTACATCACGTTAAAAATAGTTCTGTCATGAATCCAGGATGTTTCATCTTCATGTAATCACAAAATCATAAGTTCTTTACAACTATGATCAAAATTGACCTTTTTCCATTGCAATTGATTGGAATAAGGTGACTTGAATGCTCCTGTCAAAGAGTCCTTTGAATCCCTTCTTGAATAGCCCAAAATTACTCTCTTATGTGCCCGGAATATTTGTGAGAAAATACGAATAATAAGAATTTCGTATTTTCTCTCCCTCCTAAAAAATAGTGTGTATTGAGATGACTCTAGATGGTGTAGAGGTCTCTATTTATAAGGGGAAGAGGACCGGAATCCTAGTGCTGGTGGGACTCTTTTCAAGTCTCCCACTAATGGCACTAACCATCATGTGACTAACAGATAAGGTTTACCCAATCTTTTAATATCTTTATTTATCACATTCCTAATTAATTATCTGACATTTATTAAAACCACATAAATGGAAAATTCAGAATTTCATACAATTGAAATTAAATAATTAATTTCCTCACTTAACATTAATTTCCAACACCTCACATGTCTAAACTTAAAAACATACAATCATAAACTAAAAACCGAAAGAGCTAACAATACAACAAAGCCAATGAATGTTGGCTAAACAATCTCAGCAGTCTTTTGTACTTCAACATGAAGCACCAGATGAGGATACTATAGGTATATTTTTAGTTGATTCAATTATCTCAACAGGTGGAGCAATACCCCATTTTCCTTAAGATATTTGGGGCTCTAACACTATTACCTCACCATTTGATAATCCTATAGCAAACTCATTTGGTACACTTGGATTTGGAGCAACCAAAAATGCTACAAAATTATCTTTGCACCACCTAATCAAATAAACAAAATAAATAGATAAAAGAAGTGTAAAGGGAACAAAATGACTTGTAGTAAAAGCAAGTTCGTCCGCTCCGAATTAAGAGTTCTTCTTGAAAGATTATAAATTAAGGAAAACATATATTTTTTTCAATTTTTGCCTCAACTTTATTAACGCTTCTACGCCCTAGGTTCTTAGGGGAGATGTTAGAATTTTACGCTAATACTAAGTGTAAACCCGCGCGATGCGCGGGAATGACCTTTAATTACTTCTACAACTGCCAATCTAATCAACAAATCAAAACCAAATAAAAATTAATAATCAAGGAAAGAATTCATAACCACCCCGTCAACTGATCCAAATAAAATAAACAGGAAAAAATAATAGAATATCAACCTTATGCATTCCGAGTGATGGTATTATTGGTATTTTTATGTGAACAAAAGAATCTTAAAGATTAAATGGAGATTACTTTTACCAAAAAAAAGTGTCATAAACCTATAACAAATAATGTTATAAGTTCTAAACTTGTATTCTCTATATGAATATTAGGAAGAACTATTAATGTAGGTAGTATTGTTTTGTATGTGAACAAAAGAAGCTTCAAAATTAAATGGAGATTACTTTTACAAAAACGAAAGTATCATAAAACCATAATAAATAATATTATAAGTTCTAAACTCGTTATTTTTTTCATCTCTTTCCACAAATACAATTAAATATGTAAAATAATAATTTTAGTTGGGCAGATTTTTCATGGAAAAAATTGCCTTTTCATCTGTTCTATCAAACACACTCTTAAATTCAATCTATAACTTATAATATGTTAAAATAAATATAATGATCATTTTTACTTTGGTACCTTACTAATGGTTGAAATTAGACTTCGGCATCACCGTAATTATTTTTTAGACTTTCGTATTTTCCTCCATTAAATGTTACCTTCAATTACAATACATTAACATTTAGCTACGAAAAAGATAATAAAGTATAAAAAAACAATAGTAGTACTAAAATCTACTTTCAACCATTAGCAGTGTACCTAGGTCAAAATCATCAAACAATAATTTATCCTAAACAAAGAGTAAGGGAAGGACAATGTTTGGTGAAATAATAAACGAAATAAAAATTAGGGGAAAAAAGACATGATATCTTGAGAAAGAATAAATCTTACTATATTTATCAAAAAAATGAACAAAACAAAATGGATAACCCCAATTGAATTATTGCCTCCAGCAAAATCAGGTGGGTCAATGGACAGAGATGTGTATGTAAATATATATACATGGTCGATTCTCAGGTTTGGGGGACCCAAGGCAATTTTTTTAAATGAGTCCAATTGAAATATATTGCTAAAAAATATATAAAAATCTTTTATTTGATATTTTAATTCTAAGCAATTATTATGACGTTCTAGAAAATAATATGTCGTTTTTGTAAAAATTATTATAAATAAATTTAAAATTTACTTCAAATGGTCATAAATAATTTTTGTATGTAAATTATATATTTTATGCACTTATTATGATTAGTTTGAATTTTTTTCCGTGTTGGTCTTGTGAAATCGGGATAAATTATTTTTTCAAAATAATAAACTTGGAGACCCTAAAATTTTCGTAATGCAAAGCCGAAGCAATCGCCTCTCTAGCCTTCCCTTCGAGACGACTATGTATATATGTGTGTGTGTGTGTGTGTGTGTGTGTGTGTATATATATATATATATATATATATATATATATATATATATATATATATATATATAGAGAGAGAGAGAGAGAGAGAGAGAGAGAGAGAGAGAGGGAGTGAGGCTATATTACATCATGCTCTGTACATCACCCATGCATCACGCCTAATTCTAGGCCCTAAAAAACTTTTTTTTTTCAAATTTTATATTTTTCACTTGAAATTAACCTTCCAATAAACCTATATGCAAAAAATTAGGTCAAAATACATTTTATAGATATTTTTAAAAAATCCACTAAACTCTCCTAAAAATACCTTATTTATAACGGTCTGTGCCAGTAGTTTTTTGTGAATTTTTTAAAAATAGCAAAATGTATTTTGACCTAATTTTTTGCATATGGGCTGATTGGAAGGTTAATTTCAAGGAAAAAATATAAAATTTGAAAAAAAAGTTTTCTAGGGCCTATAATTAGGTGTGATATACGGTGTGATGTATAGCGCATGATGTAGGTGAGCCTTCCTCTCTCTCTCTCTCTCTCTCTCTCTCTCTCTATATATATATATATATATATATATATACAGAGAGAGAGAGAGAGTATATGTAATAAATGTTTATTACAAAATGAGGATATACAAAATGTATTTATAGGCCTTTTAGCACTTTGTGGGCAATATAAGTTATGATGTATGGGCTTAATGACCTAACTGTAACATTAGGATGTTGTGTCGAAGCGTGTCAACAAATGTTATTAACTGTAAGTGTGATCCCAAAAATAAAGTGGCATACACACAATAAATATAGGGTAGATAACACACACGGGAAGACACAATAATTATGCGGTTCATCAATTTGGCTACGTCCACAGGAGATCCATGGAACTAATAAAAGAAGATTACAAATATAAGGACAATATGTTCCTTCCTCACAAACTAACAATCTCTTTTCTCACACATAAAATAGCACTCACACAATATGGGAACATATTAACAAAATTAATCTCGTGACAAAAAATGAACTTAAATTCTACCAAAATCCTGAATAGAGAATACCCCAAATTGGTTTCCAATATAACCAATTTTACACAAAAGAGTGAACCCTTAAATTTTCACTCAACACAAATATTCTCTACTTTCAAATACAAGACTCAAAACTCACACTCTCTCTCTTAATTGTTGATTTTGGTATGTTGATACCATCCTTAATGCCTCCCCTTATAATCATGTTTGGGGTAGATAAAAGGAGAAGACATGGAGCAAAAGGTGGACTAAAAACCGAATCAAAATGAGTTCCATATGTTGAGGATTCCTTTTGATAAAGTATGGGACAAAGAGAGGGAATTAAGGATGTGGGTCTTTTATCCACCTTCAGATTCAACAATCTCCACCTTGGCAAACATTTACAGGTCACTCTGACAAATGTTTACCAACCAAAACTGACTTCTCCACCTTTGCGAACACAACCGCCACACCAAAAATGAGTATTCCACAAAATCGACATAAAGTGAGGGATGTAACCAAAAATACACGATCATCACCGTAAAAAACACTAATAAAAATTTATGACAGGGTTTGAGGACACCTAAAACCTAATCCTCGGCTTAGTCTTCAACTGATGTATATCTTACGCTGCCAAAAGAACGCCTCCACTATCTCGGTCAAACCCATAATGCTCGATGGCACCCTCGAAAACATTTGGTTCGAAACCACATCTAGCAACCACTATCAATCGTCGTCTAACCACAGGTTGGTAACTGAAAGTCATCTTCTCCCTCCGTTGGAGAATATGATGTCCCCGAGTTTCCCTCGCATTTTTATCAAGGTCAAATACTTTCCTCCCATTCATATTAATAGAACTCGAATGGACTATCAAATTTCCATTTATATTACTGCAAGGCAATGCCATGTTTGTCCTCATAAGTCAGCCTCCCTTTAAGGGATGGTGCAATTTCAGTTTCCACATCAAAATGGATTTCACTATAACAAAATGTTGTGTAGTCCACTCACAACTTGAATGAGAGTAAATATTTTCACTCTTCCCAAAATGCAAGCCTCACTTGCTTACTTCTCCATTGCCAAACTTCAAATGCGAATTTTCACTCGCCATAATGGAAGGCCCCATAAAAGCTCCACTTGTTACTGTATACCCTTGAAGAACATGCAAGTTCTTCACCTTAGTGCCCCTAAACACCACAAGAAAATGGGCCACGAGCCTCAAACCTCCACCTGATGTTATCACCTTATAACCCATGGATTCTAGCACACCCACTGCCATAAGGTTCAATTAAATACCCGAAACATATCGCATACAATACAGAGTTCTCACCAACCCATCATATGTCTTGATTTTTATTGAACCAATTCCTAAAATTTTGAAGGCACTCCAATCAACCATCAAAATAAAACAAACTTTCTCCTCTTTGTAGTACGATAAATAATCCCTATTAGGAAACATATGAATTGAACAACTAAAATCAAGAACCCAAACTTCATTAAATGATTCACTAATTTGGGTTACCATGAGAGCATAGCCGCCATCTTCCGAATCATTTGCATCCGTCATTGTTGCGATTGCATCTTGAACCTTATATTTTCCTTACCCATTCTTGCCTTTAAGTTTGGACAAGAGGCAGTGATGTGCCTAACATTATGATAATAGTAACACTCTCGATCCCTGTCCCATTTGATTTGGACCTTAATCTTTTAGAACCTCGGTTCTTCAATCTTCCATGAACGACTAGGCCTACGTCATCATCATCACCCTCAACCACTTTCCTCCTATTTTTGTTGAAGAGAAGTGTTGATGTATCCTCATCTAAAATGATAGTCTTCTCTCCGTACATCATCATAGTCACCAAATAATCGTATTTATCACGAAGAGAAGATAACAAAACCGTATCCTTGTCCTCTTCCTCCATCTTCACCTCCATATTAAATAGTTTTGAGAGAAGCCTATTAAACTCATTTAAGTGGTCTTACAACAAAGTACTCAGACCCATACTAAAGCGGTAGAATTTCTTTTTGAGATTAATTTGATTTGTGAAAGACTTCTCCAAATAAAGCTTCTCAAGCTTTACCCAAATCACCTTAGGGAAAGTCTCTGCCATAACATTGCATTTAATCTCCTTAGACAAACATAACAAAATCATGAAACAAGCCTCCCTATCTATCTTCTTCCACTCTTCACCCTTCATTGTGTCGGGTTTTCCCTCTAGAGCGGGGATCAAGCCCTATTTGATAAGGGTTTCCGTCACCTCCACTTGACAAAGGCCAAAATTATTCCTCCCATCAAATTTCTCCACATCATACCTTATCTTGGATGCCATAAAAAAATGATCGTGGTAAAAAAAATGACCGGAAAAAAATCAATTCAATTTTTTTCGAGTTGTCAATAGTAATCGTATGGATGAACAGTGCCCGTACTTAAACCAATGCATGAACAATATTATAGAGATACAATACATATGAAAAATTCTCGACGAAAATCCAAAACACATATATCGTGGGACCTAAGCTATGATACCAATTTGTTGTGAGGAAGCATGTCAACAAATTACATTAACTGTAGCTGTGATCCCAAAAATAAAGTGGCGCACACACAATAAATTGTAACACCCCGTTCCCCGTGGAGTGCAGAGAAGAGCTCTACTACGATAAAAATAATCGAATCCACAAACAACAAGGTATAGAGCATCTAAATATCTCACAATATAAAACAAAGAGAATCCACCAATCTCAATCTCTTCAAAATAAATACAACCAATAATCTCTCTAAGTAATACAACTATCTATCTCGAAATAAAATGTTCTATACAACAAAAATAAATACAATTCTCCTCATTTAGTACTCTCAAATATTCTTCCCAAAATACCAAGCTAAAAATCCATCTCCAAATTAGTCCATAGCGCTCAAATCCACGCTAACCTTCCACTAAAAGAAAATATGGGGAAGTACACAATACGACAGGAAAGATGATCAACAATTATTAGCGTTGAATAAAATGTAACAATACGAATACGAATACGAATACGAATACGAATACGAATCTCATAAGCATTTTTATCAATATAATTTCTCAACAACACATTAATCAGAGTCACCATGCCTCACCATACCGGGCCCATACTTGATCAAGTAGCCGGAACTGGAATATTGGCGAGTGCCCAACCTCAGTGCCATATTAAAATCTCATGAAAACATGCCCAACACAAATAATAATACCACATGAATTAGATTCCAACAACAATTTTCCAGAATTCCAATGAATTTAGCAATTCAAATATGAGTCAATAATCACAAGAAAATAACGGGAATAACACTCGCGAGATTTAGGAACATATTATGTAAAACCCCATACCTCAAAATCATCACATGAATCATCATATAATTTAAGCCTCAAAATCTAATCACACCATCACGTTCTTCTCGCGAAAATAATCAAATCTCGTTCTAGCCCAAACTCGAGAAAACACCAAATAAGTCTTCTAATCTAAGGTTGAAATCTTGAATAAGTTCGGGGCTATGGTTTGTAGATGAAAGGGAGTAATTTTGGAGAGGTCTTATGGTTGAAAATTTTGAGAAAAAAGTTATTTGAAAAGCCAAACCACGAATTAGTTGATATATAAAGGATTAAGGGTTTGATTAAGAAAAAAGTTCTAATCAGATACATATACTAAATTTTTTTATTTCAGACGATCGGACCGTTGGAATTGGATGAAATTTTTGGGAAAATTAGCTGAAGATGAGAGGAAGCTGGATAAAAAAATTCAGCTCGATCGGACCGTTCAATCTTTTTGAATATTTTTTTCTTTAGAGTTTTATGTTTTAAGGACTCTTAGAGAGTTTTCTGTTTGGAGGACTCTTCTATAAAAATTCAATTAAAACTCCATTTTAATTCCGATTCCAATTCCGTTTATAAATTTATTTTTTAAATATAAAAACTAACATTTTAAATTATAAAATTTATAAAATCCAAAATTTCATTTTTCTCCGATTTCCAAAATTAATTTAAAAATTTCCATTTAAAAAATTTGGGTTGTTACATAAATATGGGATAGATATAACACACACACGAGAAGACACAATATTTACGTGGTTCACCAAATTGGCTACGTCCACAGGAGAACCGTGACACTATTAGAAGAAGATTATAAATGGAAGGACAATATGTTCCTTTCTCACACACTAATAATATCTCTTCTCACAAATAAAATAACCCTTAGACAATATTGGAAAACATTCACAAAATTAATCTCATGACAAAAAAGGCTCTTAAATTGTACCCAAATCCTCAATCGAGAATACCCAAAATTTGTTCTCAATATAACCAATTTTACACAAAAGAGTGAACTTGTAACCCCCTGTCTTTTATTAATTATTTATTTAATTAATTCGGACATTAGAAAAAAAATTGGTTTTAATTATTTTTATAATTAAATATGTTGGTTTTTATATTCGAAATTCGGAAAGATAGATTACAAGACTCCTAATATGAGTATATATAAGTCTTGATCCGTTTAAAAGAGTCCTCAAAACATAAAATTCTCTAAGAGTCCTTAAAACATAAAACTCTTAAGAACAAAAAAATATATAAAAAATTTCAACAGACCGATCGAGCTAAATATTTTGTACAGCTTCCTCTCATCTTCAGCTACTAGTCTCCAAAATTTCAGGCAATTCCAACGGCCCGATCATCCAAAATATTTTTTTAGTGTTTGTATCTGATTAAGACTCTAATTCTTTTTGGTATCTAAACATAAAGTGACGAGTTTAGGTCTTTTAAAACATATTTTAGCCTTCTCAAAAATTAGAAACCTCTCATCTTCTTCAAACTCCAAACCCTAGCCCTATTATACATAACTTTCAACTCAAGTTTTGTCAAGATTAACCGAGTTTTCTCAAGACGCGTCAAGAACAAATCTTTGTCAATTTTTTTGAGAGGAATGCACACTCAAGATCAGATTTCTAAACCAATTTTTATTCAGGCATGAATACTCTATTCCTTTCCTTTAGTGTTATGCATTTTAAATGTCGCTTAAACCCTTAATAACGTGGTTTCGATTAAAAATCAATTAGTAACTTAATTAGAGAAAGTGGACACTTAATTATGCGACTGTTTTTGTAAAAAATTTAAATATGATTTAATCTTTCAAACCCTTGGGTGTGTAGGTTAGATTTTTGGGTTTTTATGGTTTGGGTGTAGGTTCTCTTGTAGAATTTTATGTGGTTTATTTTTATGGTTATTGGGACGCGCTCACACTTTTAAAAATTAGATGAGTTATAAAAGAGAACGACTATGACGTATTGAATATTGTTGCATGTTAATAAATTTAACATTTTTTAACATAATTAATTATTTTGAAAACGACGACGATGTTATTCATTGAATTAAGTTGAATTCGAACTTTTATGATTACGTCCTATGTTATTCTTATGAATTGTGTATTGTGTGATTTATTTTATTCACGTTTGTCATCGTAAGGACGAGGGACTTTTGGTTAGTATATTGCTCAACCCTATTTTTAGAATGCTTACTAGGTATGAGACCAGCGGGTAGGCCTTGGTGATAATTTATCCTTGCTAGGTATGGAACTAGCTAGTGTAAATTCATTGGGATTTTATATTTCGGGGTGAGGCAGATTTTTACGTCATATCGTCTTTTCGTTAGCCTAGGCATGAGACTGTGACGTGTTTTACATTAGTGATTCATCCTATATGTAGCATATGACGTATCTGTACTTGAAGACCCTTAAGTATGAGACTAAGGGATATTTTGAGGATCTCACATCGATTAAAAGGGTGGGGTAATTTGTTAATTGTGAAATTAAGAAAATGAAAATTAATGCCTAAGATAAAAACATTTATTAAAATTTGTGGCAACATAATGTGCGGGGGCTGACAGTTTAAACAGGTTGGCTGGTGATTTATGTCGTGTAGTGTGTGAAACCTTGTCAAATTGCGGGGGATCGATAGTTTAAACGGATTCGACGTGCGTTTTGGCAAGGAGAACTGTAAACTTTGGTGGAAATTACCACCCGGGACGGGAGGACCGCCATAATAAAAAGTGAAAATAATGATAAGTGGGGTTGATTTAATTAAATTAACACTTGGGGGCTGTGGGTTAATTAAAATGATATTGGTGTGATTTTTATAAGAATCTTTGGGGGTTTGTTAGAAATTTATCCTTATCGCGTTTAGTTATCCCGTATTAATTAAAATACTCTATTGTGATGTTTATTGAATATAATGCTATTGTCTGGGTTCAAGGACCCTATTTGAAGAGAGTAGTGTGTATTCATGCTCGAGGCTCTGACCTCGTGCATTGACTAACATTTTTAGGCATTAGTGCTGGAGTAGTTGCATAGGATTTTTTTGGATATCATTTGGAGGTGCAGCTGGGGATACTTTATTTATAGTTTTAGTTTAGATTTTCCTTTTCGTCGCATTTAATTATGAGACTCCATTTAGGCTTTATTGGGCCATTCGGTTCCAAAGTTCTTTGAGGATTTTAGTAGGAATATTTACAGTTGGTTATTACTCAGATTTTTAAATAAATTCATATTTTGGAGATTGGTTTAAATTGGAGTTTATCATGTGATAGTTTTTATATTACAATTATTCATTGAGATTGATTATTATTCACCTTGTGGATTGATTTTATAAGTCTCATATTTGTCGCATGCTAAGAATGGTATTTTATTTACTTGCGCCCGACTTAGTTTTGGTGGCGGTCGACACCAGAATTTAGCTGGGTGTGACAGAACCCTTAAATTTTCACCCAACGCAAATATTCTCTACTTTGGAATACAAGACCCAAAACTCACACTCTCTTTCTTAATTGCTGATTTTGCTATGTTGATACCATCCTCAATGTATCTCTTATATACATGTCCGAGGTAGACAAAAGGAGAAGACATGGAGCAAAAGGTGGAGTAAAAATAGAACTAAAATGAGCTCCATGTTTTGAGGATTCGTTTCGATTAAGTATGAAACAAAGGGAGGGAATTAAGTATGTGGGTTCGCTATCCACATTCAGATTTAACATAGGAAATCCTACTTATTCTAGAATATTACAAAATAACACTATGTTGCCCTAAATAGTTAATGACTTAATCACTTAAGTCCCTTAACAATGATATTAGACAAACACTATAAAAATACTTACATACATAAAAGTAAGATATTACAACAAAAATGAAGTAAAGATCATGCAAAATTATAACAAGAACTTGCACATGGGCTAAATAAATGCAAGGCACTATTGCATAGTTTTGGATTTGGGATCATGAAGTACTAGGTAGGAGTTGGAGGATATGTTGATGGGTGAATTACACATTGAAGACAAAGATCTGAAGCGCAACAAATTCCCACAATTTTTTTTTCAAAAATCTCAAATAAACTAGCACGTAATCCCACAAAAATATTGCAGTACAAACGATTCATCACCGAACCACATAAATTTCACAACAAGAAACATTTTACACATATCAACTACAAAAGAATATGCAATTCAAGCAAATAGATTAAATGGTATGGTTTTTTATATAGGTTCCACCGTATGTGGGGTAAGCAGACTATGGGTATGTTGGATTGAAGTGGGTGAAAAGGGGATCACAAGTATTTAGTCCCACCTTTAAAGATTCTTTTGTTTCCACTCCCATGTTTTTGTTTTTTAATTGTCGGTCCTGTTGTAATAACTATGGGATAAGTGTCATTCTCTGCGGAAAGGAGGATGGGCAATTACAAGGCGGTTGAGTCGGTTTTGGGTGGTTATGGAACTTAATACAATTTAAAAATATATGGGATGGCAGCCCAACAAGACTTTGGAAATGGGACTAGATCCAAAATACCTAAAAAGAATCATGAAAATTTTTCTTAACTCCATAGTGAATTTTTTTCCATGGAAAATTTCCTAAATGTGCATTATCAGGTTGTACATTAAATAAACTTAAAAAAACAAGGATAATTTCAGCAATCAGAAACACCAAACGCTTAAAAATTTGGCAATCTACACCCTAAGATCTTCTTTTAAATAAATTTTAGATTGAAAATGGTTATAGTTTCGTCAGTATAGGTAACATTTAGGGTGCTTTTGATTAAAAAGTTGGAAAATGTTGATAAAGAGTGTTGATGCCAAATTTGGTCTGCTGACATGGACCAATCCCGAGCAACTAAAGCGTACCGAGCAACTTAAGCGGTCTGAGCTACTTAGCGTGTAGAGCATCCAAATCAAGAGAATAAAAAAGACAACTGCGCATTAAATACTCATTATTATCGTACAGATGTATATGTCTACTAGATAATAGCGCATTGTCCTTTCACATGAACAGCCTCAGGGCTATAAATACATTATAACCTCCTCATTAGAAGGGGACTCTGGATCTCTTGGTAAGCTTATTATCGAGAATTCCAGGAAAATAGTCAGCAATACAAAAAAAATGGATGTATGCCATTCTCCTAAGGCTGAACCACTTTAAAAATCCATTGTCTTATATTTATTTATTCATTTTTATCTGTGATTAAAATAATTAGATCAAATCCGTCTGTGGGAAACGACAGTACTTAGCATTTTTCAACAAAATAATTCATCATCAATGGCCGATAATCCGGAATCTAGTAATCGAAATGCTCGGATCCCTCCAAATTCATCTATTCCCCCAAATATTCCAGATTTGGCTGGCATAATGGCTAATTTATCCCAAGGCCAAACAAACATGCAAGAAACCATGCGTGAACTTATACAAACTGTTCAAGGTGGAATGCCGGCCCAATCAGGACAACAAAGTGTTCAAATAAATACCCGTTTACCCTCTTCACGAACTAGGCGAACGATATTCCTAGAGGAATATCGATCTAGACGTAACGAATCATATCTTACTGAGAGATCTAATGATCCTTCTTATCAACCTGGTCGGACTTCCTCAGTACGAGCTACAGATTCTCAATGAAACGTCACTCTATCTCTAGAAAGGTCTAGTGCTCTAGAAAGGTTGAGTAGATTCTATCATTTTGATTGTTTAGGTCCTAGGAGGAATAGAAGTCCTCCTAGGATTGCGTCGAGGAACTCTCAACGACCATCTGATCTAGGAGAAGGCTCTGCCCAATCACGACCAACGGCCCGTAATGAAAGATCTCAGGAGGAAAACTCATCTCGATTAGTCACTCGAACAAATAGGCCCGAGGTGGGAAATGATGCATGGAAATGTTCTATTCAAAAGTTGGAGGACAAATTAGTGGAAATGGTTAAGACTAAGAATCCTCTACAAAGAACTTTTATCTAAGGGACACCATTTGTACAGGCAATTGTGGATTTTTCCACACCATCAAAATTCAAAGCTCCTGTGGTGATGCCTAAGTATGATGGAAAAACTGACCCCGTCCTTCATATAGAACAATACCAAGTTATTGCCGACATCTATGCAGTTCGAGACGAGATGAGATACAGGGCATTTTCAAGAACTCTTACCGGATTAGCTCAGATATGGTACAACAACCTTCCTCGGGGGAAGATTGCGACTTTCCTTCAACTGGCAGAGCTTTTTATAGGGAACTTCTGTTTTAGAGCAAAACTAGTCAAACGAGTAGCGCACTTGCTGAGTCTTGACAGAAGGCAGGTGAAAGAACCAGGGACTATATTACTCGTTTCAATACTGAGAAACTTGAAGTTATTGATTACGAGGAGAAAACAACAATTACTGCCCTAATGAGTGGACTGTTGCCAGACAAGTTGTACTATACTCTAGCCAAAGATCCACCTAGGACCATGGCAGAACTAATGGAAAAGGAAGCCAAGATTATAAACGCTGAGGAAGCTATGGCTGCGAAGAAGAATACAGACACTAAGGAAACCAAGGTCGAGGCTGACAAGACTGAGAAGAAGGATCAAAACAATAATGGTGGCAACAGGCAATCGAAAGCAAAGCAAGCACTGGAACAGTTAAAGAAATTTGGAAATTATACTCCTTTGAAGGTAGATATAAACCACATTCTGGAAGAGATCAATAATAGTGAGGATCTAAACTGGCCAGAAAAAATGAAGGCGGATCCTGACAAGAGGAATAAATCCAAATATTGTGAGTTCCATAAAGACCATGGTCACACGACTAAAAGTTGCATAGCCCTCCAGAATGAAATTGAAGCACTCATCAGACGAGGAAAACTGGCTAAGTATGTTGATTGCCAAAATGGTGGAAAAACCAGTGACCGAGGAAGGCAAAGGTCTAGGTCTCCTCGTTGAGCAAAAGAAGACAAAAAGAGAAGTCACGAAGAAGATCCAGAAGATGACCAAGATGACCCCGATCTCCCCAAAAGACCAAGGCAGCCAGAACGTGAGGTATTTTCAATCCATTTCGGATCATTTGAATGTAATGTTATTACAGGTGGAGATGCAAGCGGTGGAGATCTGACTGCGGAGAGAAAAACTTACCTCAATGAGGCTCAAGCTTGCTCGTACATTCAACGAATAAATCTGGCTAAAGATGATCGCCCGAGGAAGGTGAATAAAGACAAACTGGTCATTGGTTTCTCTAAGAATGACCTAGCAGGTGTACTATATCCTCATGATGACCCATTAGTGATCAAGATGAGAATGAAGGAAGTGGTGATTTCATGAGTACTGGTGGATAATGGTAGCTTGGCAGATATCATGTTCTATCCATGCTTTGACAGTTTGCATCTGAAGCTAGCCCAGTTGGAGCCATATCATAGGCCCCTCCTTGGCTTCACTGGCGAAAAGGTTTTTCCACTTGGGACGATCAAGTTGGATATGCTTATCGGTACATGACCTACTTGTCGAACAGAAAGAGTACGCTTTTTTTTAATGGATAAAAATGTCCAATCAGCTTACAATATCATCATGGGAAGGGTAGGTCTGAAGAAGTTCGAAGCAATACCATCTACTGTACATCAATGTTTAAAATTCCCAACCAACTTTGGGGTAGGAGTAGTGAAAGGCGACCAAAAAGTAGCTCGGGAATGCTACTATTCATCTGCCGAACATGAGGAACGTGAAGAATCCATAAAGAAGACTACTACTTATCAAGTGGATGAAATAGAAGTTGCAGAGATTGAAACGTTAGAACTAGAGACGAGTCTCAGCTCGTAAAGATCCAGGTTATGGAGGTTATCGAAAATATCATTCTGGACAATGAGCATCCAGAACAAACAACTCAAATTGGTGCATCAATTGATGTATCGATAAAATAGGAATTGATAGCATTTTTAAGGCGCAGAAAGCAGACTTTTGTATGGATTCATGAAGGCATGCCAGGGATAGACCCGAATTTCCTATGTCACGAGCTCAACGTGAATAAGGAAATCAAGCCAGTGAAGCAGCGAAGAAGAGTGTTCAGTCCTGAGAAGAACCAAGCCATACAGGAAGAAGTAGAGAAGCTATAAAAAGCCTTTTTTTTTATTGAGGATGTCAAATATCCTGATTGGTTAGAAAATGTGGTGATGGTAAAGAAGAAAAATAACAAGTGGAGGATGTGTGTAGACTTCACTGATCTTAATAAGGCATGCCCAAAGGATCATTTTCCTTTTCCCCGAGTCGATCAACTAGTGGATGCTACCTCGGGGCATGAATTGTTGAGTTTCATGAATGCTTATTCTGGTTACAACTAGATTAAAATGAAGCCTGAGGACAGGGAGAGTACCTCTTTTATCACACCAAGGGGAACTTATGGCTATACTGTTATGCCTTTTGGACTTAAAAATGCAGGTGCGACATATCAACGGTTGATGAATAAGGTGTTTACAGAGATAATCAGTCATAACATGGAGGTTTATGCTAACGATATGCTGACGAAGAGCAAGAAAGCTGTTGATTATCTAGTTGACCTAGGTCAGACCTTTGATTAACTAGAGAAATATCAAATGAAGCTGAATCCCACCAAATGCATATTCGTTGTATGAGAAGGCATGTTTCTCGGATATATTGTTAACCAACGAGGAATTGAGGTGAACCCTGAAAAGATCAAGGCTCTATTGGAGCTACGATCTCCAACTACGAAGAAGGAAGTGTAAAGTCTCACAGGACGAGTTGCAACACTTAATAGGTTTGTGTCACGAGCAACTGACAGATGCCTCCCATTCTTAAAAACACTCCGAAAAACTTTTGAATGGAATGATGAATGTGAAGAGGCTTTTCAAGAATTGAAAAAATATCTGGGGACACCTCCATTATTATCTAGACTAGTGATGGGAGAAAAACTATACTTGTACCTGGCAGTTTCAGAAAATGCAGTAAGCTCGGCGTTGATAAGAGTGGAGGATGGAGTACAAATATCAGTCTATTACACCAGCAAGGCTTTTCGAGGAGCAAAAATCAGATGTCCAAGGTTGGAGAAGTTGGCACTATCACTGATCGAAGAAAGCAGAAGGATGAGGCCATACTCCCAAGACCATACTATAGTGGTGTACACTGATATGCCATTAAGACAAGCTCTGCATAAACCGGAGAAATCAGGAAGATTGATGTACTGGGCAGTAGAACTTGGTGAATATGATATAATTTATGAGCCTAGATCGTCGCTCAAGGGGCAGGCAGTAGAGAATTTTATCGCAGAGTTTACTCAGTAAAGTGCCTCCAAAGAATATGAGTTTAATACAGACCATCCTCTAGATGTTATAGGATCATCAAATTTAAACCCCGAGGAACTTACGTCGGTAGACGAGCAAGAGAAGATGATCAACGATCAACGAGAAGTGCTGGAGGAGGACAAAAGGAAGCATCAAATATTCCACCGAGGAACTCTGTCTGATCAAGAGTTTGATAATGAAGTACCTATATGGAATTTGTATGTGGATGGCTCTTCGTGCACTACAGGCAATGGAGCAAAAATTATTTTAAACAGTCCGGATGAGATTGATATGGAGTATGCTCTGTGCTTTCAATTTAAAGCTTCTAATAATGAGTCCGAATATGAAGCTATGATCTTGCGCTTAAATCTGGCTAAAACCATGAAGACAGAGCAGGTCATTGTATTCAGTGATTCCCGGTTAATCGTAAATCAAATTCTGGGGGTGTATGTAGCAAAAGGAGAATTAATGATCAAGTATCATGCAAAAACAATGGAGGTGGTATCGATTTTTACTGCAGTTCAGTTGTTTAGAATACCCAGATTGGAGAATGTAAGAGCAGATGACCTAGCTCGGTTAGCATCAGCCACACGTACCGAGCTATGAAGAATAATACCAATAGAAATCCTGGCTAGTCGGAGCATAGACGAAGATCTAATAATGAACTTCATTGCCCTCGACTTGGGACCATCTTGGATGGATCCCATCAGGGCCTATATTGAAGAGGGGGATTTACAAACTCATAAACTCGCATCCAAGAAACTGAAGTTTAAAGCTTCTCGTTATGTATTGACTAGTGGCATTTTATATAGACGAGGAGTTATAGGAGGGATACAAAGATGTGTCCATCCCTCCGAAGTAAAAGATTTGATCGAAGAGGTTCATAAAGGGTCTTGTGGAGCCCATGTAGCAGGTCGGACGCTTTTGCAGAAATAACAATGCAGGGGTATTACTGGCTAACGATGAGAGATGATTGTGTAGCTTATGATAAGAAGTGCGATAAATGTCAACGTTTCTCTTCCATATGAAGAACTCCCCAAGCATTGTTAACACCCATAACGTCCCCTTGGCCATTCGCTATGTAAGGGATAGACTTGGTAGAACCACTCCCAACGACCAAGGAAAGATTCAAATACCTCATGGTTGCTGTGGATTACTTTACCAAATGGGTAGAAGATGAGCCTCTCATTGATATGACATACGAAAAAGTCTATTAATTTATTTGAAAGAATATTATCTTCAGATATGGTCTCCCATATGCATTCATTACTGACCATGGAATCCAGTTTGATAACAATGAGTTTGTTGCGTATTGTCATCAATCCAATGTACTGAACATCCGCTCTGCACCAGGCCATCCCCAAACAAATGGGAAAACTGAGGTGACAAACAGAACGCTATTGAATGGTTTAAAAAAGCGATTGGATGATGCAAAGGGAAATTAGATTAACGATCTATATTCTGTGCTGTGGACTTATCGTACCATACCACGAACAGTGACAGGAAAGTCTCCATATATGATGGCATTTGGGAGTGAGGTTGTCATACCTCCTGAATTAGGTCTACCCACGCATAGGGTGCTTAATTTAAATTCTCCTGTCAGTGACTTGATGAGAAGATTAGACCTGGATATGCTTGAAGAAGTTAGGGAAGAAGCAGCAATCAGGAATGCGGCATATCAACAACGAACAGCTTTGTTCTATAACAAAAGAGTGAAGAAGTGTGATTTGAAGGAAGGGGATTATGTGTTGAATAAAGTGATCCAAAAGCATAACAATCTGGAAGCCAACTGGCATGGACCCTACAGAGTAACAGAAGTTGTTCGTCCAGGGACATATAGGATTGAAACCTTGGAAGGATAATAATTCAATAATGCATGGAATGCAGATCATCTGCGCAAGTATTATCAGTAGTTAAAATTCATATGTAATGCAGTTTTTTCAAAATGAATAAAGTGATGTTTCACCCCCATTTTTTTTTTGTTGAAGTTTTTTTTTTGAGTATTAGTGAAACACATTACACAAATCACAGACCCAAATTCAGAGCAACACAGCAAATCAATTACCACTAACTCCGATTGGTCGGGAACTAATTACCACCAACTTCGGTTGATCGGGAATCAATTACCACCAATTCCGATTGGTCGGGAACTAATTACCACCAACTCCGGTTGGTCGAGAATCAATTACCACCAACTCCGGTTGGTCGGAAATCAATTACCACCAACTCCGATTGGTCGGGAACTAATTACCACCAACTCTGATGGGTCCGAAATTAATTACCACTAACTCTGGTTGGTCAGAAACTAATTACCACTAACTCCGATTGGTCAAAAATCAATTACCACCAACTCCGGTTGGTCGAGAATCAATTACCACCAACTCTGGTTGGTCGGTAACTAATTATCACAAACTTTGGTTGGTCGGTAAACCAATTACAATCAGCTCCGGTTGGTTAGTACCAAACTAGGCAAGAAGCTGGACGACCTCCCAGGGCATCCACTGTCTAGGCAACAAGGTAATCCATACGAGATTACTATAACTAAGCAGGAACATGGGATGCAAATCATTCCATTGCTTAGGCCCAAAGAGTGACAAGTCACTATAATCAAACAACAAATGGGATAAGTATAGTATATATATTTACCAACCAACGAGCAAAGACATTCTGCAAATTATTTAGAAGAAAATGAAATGGCAAAAGACTAAAAATTTCTTCATTCAAATCAAGTAAAATTACATATGATGTGAAAAGTTTGATTCATTACATAAGAAATCCTACTCTATAGGTTTCTTCCCCTCTGCTTTTAAAACAGGTTCTACCCCGGTTGGAGGATCATCTAATGCATAAGGAGAATTTATAAAGTTTACATTGCGCAGTATTCTAATATTCATTACGGAGGGCCGATCAAGAAAATTCTCTGGACGAGATATCTCAAAGTTTGCATGAAGACTGTAATCGTCGAGATACTTAGAAATCAAGCATTGAGGAATTGCACGAGCAGGAATCCAATTGATATCAAGCTTAAAAGGAGGCACGGGAAAATCGAGCACTCCAGGATCATAATAATCCCATAAGTAGTAGCCCTGCTCCAATTTTAGCACACACAAGGCATTAAACCACCCTTGCTTATATCCCTTATTATTTGACTGCTGCAACCGAGCATCGAGATGGTACAGAGCTTCGTTATACCCAGCCATCCAAAATTCCCTAGGCTGCTTGTGGAACTGATAAGTTAACCTCTCAAGTTGCTCGTGGAGTTTCTTCACTAGAATTTCTTTACTTTTCAGAGGAGAGATTTGATTAGAGAGTTGTTCGGTGAAGTTCAGAATCTTCTTAGACATTTCTGCCAAGGCTTGGTTCTTCGTCATTAACTGAACGACTTGATTCTCTAAAGCCGACTGCGTTGTAGCTTCTTCAATGGTGACCCGACTAGTCCTTGCTCGTCCACGAGAAGATCTTTCTCGTCCACGAGTAGATGTGGAGGGTCCATCTCGTTTCAAGGTTTCTAACTCATCCCTTAAGTTAGCATTTTCTACTTCCAAGAATGAAAAACCATCATCATTTACTGGGACCAAGACTCCCGAAGAAGAAGCAACAGATTTAAGTTGCTTTATTTCCTCTTGCAAAGCAATGTTCTCCTGTTCTAACAACTTGGCGATATACCTGTGCTCTTCAACTTCAAGCTTCAGAACACTCTCCTTCTTCTCATGAGCAGAGATAAATTTGTCATACCCTTTGTCAGCACTCAATTGTTCATATTTTTTCTCGTATCCTTGATGCAAAAGGGTTGTGGATTCTTTATATTGTTGTTTAAGTTCCTCAATTATTCCTTGAAGGTCTTCAATCATTTCGTAGTAGGCCACATTGTTGTCCACAACACAATCAAGTAAGCACTTCAAGTATTGGTAAGCTTCAACTGCTCGTTCAGAAGCATCTGAACCAAGAATATCAATGATTTGGGCCTCATTAAGATCTACATGACCATATTTAAAATAGTCATTACATTTCTTCATCAATTCTGTATCATGAGCTGATAAGAGCTCCATCTTGGCCATAAAATAGCAAAGAGAAGAAATAAAAATAATCCATAATGATGCAGATAGAGCAAGTAAAAGAGAAATTCAAGACGAACAACCAAAGTTCAAAATTTTATTCATCATAAGAGGAGATACATAGTTCCAAGTTACATTCAAGAAAACAAAAAAATAGAAAACCCGAACAACTTTACACCTTCTTCTTGTTTCCTACGACTTCCTCAGAAATTTTGGATGAAGGGGTTGGCTGCTCGGAAGACAATGGTAGCTACTCGGCAGAAGTGCTGGTTGGCTGGAGTTGCTCGAAAGGAAGAACAACATGAACAGTAGGGGCCTGATCTCCGGTCATCATGGAAGATTCATCTGAAGCAGCTTTATCCTCTTCTTCTTCTCTAGGAGAGGGAGGAGGGCCATGAGTGTGATGCTGGAATAACTCAGAATTCTCAGCAACCTTCAGCTCCTTCAAGGCTGCTACTCATCCATCCCTAAAATATTTAACACCTGCATACTCGATTTGAGAAGACATGACAACCAGACCTTTGTTCCAGCCTTTATCCCAACCAGCACTGAATGATTTTTTAACTGAAATTTTCCTTCTTGCCTTCTCTGAGGAGGTCCTTTCCCTAAGGAGATCATTGGCAGACTTTAATTTTTCTTCTACCTCCGTTTTCTGTCGCTCAACATCTTGAAATTTAAAAACTTTCTCTTCAACAAACTTAAGCTTAACCTCAAGCTCCTTGTTGCTCTGTTTAAACTCCTTGTTGCTTTGTTCAAATTCCTTCAAATTCTTCTCTAATTCCTTGGAGGCATTCACAACTTGATCTCTGTCTAGCTCAACGGACTCAAATTTTTCCTCCCAAGCACCTTTATCTTCCTCGTACTTTTGACGAGAATCTTTCAATGATTGGGTCAGCCCAACAAAAGCTTCCTCTACTCCACTCGAGGAGCTTGAAGCCCTGATAGCTTCATCCTTCTTCAAAATATTGTTGAAACATGTCACCGACTGAAAAAAGAAAGAGATTTAAGTCAATGTATGAACATAATATTAGAAAGTAAAAGATTCAGGCTAATAATACTTACTGAGGCAATGTGTTGACCATCCAGAGTAGTAATTCTCTCACGAGAGAGAGTATCTTCATGGCCTTGGACTTCTGGGACAGTCCAGGATCTTACCAAGCCCATAGCAGAGCTCGGGGGAACAAGAATTGGAACACTACCTTCAACATTTAAAGGTTAAGAGATAGGTTCAACAGGTCTCTCAGAAGAGCTTTTCTTTAATCTCCTCAAAGGCGCTGGAGCAGTTTCAATTAAAGATGTTGTCTTTATTAATAATATGACAACAACATCACTCAAAGGAGAGATAAAAACAGTCTTACTTAGAGCCACAGGGGGCTTCTCGCAATCTTTCTTGGAAGCAGTGGGAGGGGCACATCTATAATCTTTGTCCCTTCTTCTGGGACATCTTGTTTACTTTTCTTTGCCTCCACAGTAGCAGAGGTTGACTTGTCAAAAAAGGATGGAGATCTTCTCTTCTTCATCAGATTAGTGATAGGAATATTCGATTCAGAAGAAGAACCTTCCACACTAGTCTCAGAGGCTGGTACTTGGTCAAGATCGACCACCATTGGACGAGGATGAGCAGTGAAAGATGAAGTGTAGCTTTTGTATTGCAACAAGTAAGAAGTAGATCTAATATGCTCCTCAGCAACAGATTGGTGCAAACTCCAGATAAGTTTTAAATGCTTTATATTAACATCAGTTTCCTTTGGAGGTTTTCTTTTACTATCAGCTGTAATAAAAAAAAATCAAATGTCATTGATGCATTTTATCAAATACAAAGAAAACAAGATTTTAAAAATAAAAACAACCTATCCCATTGCCATAAAGTGGAAACTTGGGACATTGGTATACATCATCTCCATTTAATGGAGGGTGTTGCCAATTTTTTATCATGACCCCATGATCAAAATAATTCATATTGGCATCAGGAAGATTGACAACTAACGCTCTATTCAAAAACCTAGTTTTTAAATAGAAAGTACTGTCACTGGTAATCCATCTGTAGTAATACATAATCTCTGGAATCCCTAAACGGGTTACATGAAGTTGATTCAACCTATGTACGCCATTAACTATCCTCCATGTGTTTGGACCTACTTTTGCAGGTATAACATCAAAATATTAGCAAAACTCTAAACGCAGGGGATTTGGCGGGAAAGAAAAGTCACATTCGGCTACAAAAAGACTTGGGAACCAATGTCCCTTGGCCAACGAAAAATAATCAGAAGGACCGAAAATTTCTTCCAAGATAACCCACGAAGGGATTGAGGACTTATACCGAAATTTGTCTAACGATTCAACAGGATAAACCATGGTGAATAAAGAAAATAAAGAGGAAGGAAGAAAACCTTACAGAGAAAATAGAGATCAGTTGTCAATGAGCGATGGAAAGAACGAAAATACAAGATAGAGAGAAGATGAATTGTTCAAAGATACAGATTTGAAAAGTGAAAAACGATAGGATTTCTGTCACACTTAAATACTTTACCTCGGGAATAGAGAAAAACAATGATTACAAAGAAAGACGTTTGCGTTTTCGGCGGCTAAAAAAAGAAAAAGGGCACAAATATCGATGCGATCGTAAAAATTCAAAATATTTATGACGCTTGATATTGTGAGCTCAAAAATGAATTTTGTACAAGGAAAATTTTTCTAAAATTTATGAAGACCAGTAATCTAAGCAGTTTTCAAACAAAATGTTCCACACTCTCATTCAACCTCAACTGTGAAACATTGGGGGCTTCTGTTGATACCAAATTTAATCTGCTGACATGGACCAATCACCTGAAGACACGTGTCAATCACGTGGCAAATACATATACATTCCGAGCAACTTAAGCGTACCGAGCAACTTAAGCGGTCCTAGATACTTAGCATGTAGAGCATCCAAATCAAGAGAATCAAAAAGACAACTGCACATTAAATACTCATTATTATCGTACAGATGTATATGTCTCTAGATAACATCGCATTGTCATTTCACGTGAACAACCTCAGGGCTATAAATACATTGTAACCTCCTCATTAGAAGGGGACTCTGGATCTCTTGGTAAGCTTATTATCGAGAATTCTAGGCAAACAGTCAGCAATACAAAAACAGTGGACGTAGGCCATTCTCCTAAGGCTGAACCACTTTAAAAATCCATTGTAGTATATTTATTTAATCATTTTTATCTGTGATTAAAATAATTAGACCGAATCTAGTTTTTTACATCAATAAAGAGTTCATTTTTATGAATGGTTAGAATATGAAGAAAAAAAACTAAAGAGTATGTGAGTGGTGTGTTGAGGGGAGGCTCATTTACTTTTCCAGTTTTCGATGGAATTTATCTCTTACCAACCCCTAAAAAAATGAATTTCATGGATAAATTGAAATAGTTACGGAACGTTTACTAACGAAGTTGAAAAAATTATTTAAAAAAAAACTCATTTGTATAAAAAGTTGGAAAAGGATTGGAAAACGATGGAAATACACTCTCTTACTCCCCTATCTTCCATGGAAGCCTATTCTTTGGGGAGGGGGGGGTAGTAATAAATATTTTCCAACACACAAAAGTAAAAGAGACAATGTAGTATATGTAACGTTTAAAACTTTTGTTCACATAAAATAGATATGATAACAAGCACTACAAAAGTAAAATTGAGTAAAAAATAGGATTTTTCATTAAAATGAATGAATACATTGCTAATCAAACACACCTTGTGAGAGCATCTCATCTCTTTAATCACTCTTGTTTCGAGTTTGTATAAAATAAACAGTTTGGAATATTTTTCCATCATTGTAATCAAATACTCCCTTAATGATAAAAGAAAAAAGAATTCAAGCCTTTAAAATATGAAGGCAATGTTTTTTTTTTAATCTCAAGTCTGAATCTAAAATAAAATATTTTTTTTATAGTCTAATTCACATTGAGAGATTTTTATACCTCTTAAAAATTAGAAGAAGAAAAAATGTTAATCTCCGAAAATTTCAGAAAAACAAGCACTATTTGGTCGGAATATCTCAGACTCGGCCTTAAGAGGCAAAAACAAACACCCCGTTACTTTGAATACAACAATTAACGATGTAACCAAGTCAAAATTACCCAATAAGATATTAGTTTTACACCTAGTTTTTGCGGTCGAAGGTTGCGTTTATTTTTTCATCTGAATCTAAAGTCTAAATTTGAAATTTGAAATCTAAATCTGAAGTCTGAAATCCGAATCCTAAAAATATATTTGTTTTTATATCTGAATGAACCTTTGAATGAATGTATTTACACTGATTCACTTGAGAGTGTCATTTACCTTTTAATCATTAAGATGAAAAAATAGTCATTAGCTTCATAATCATTTAAAAAAATAAATACTATTTGGTACCTTTTAAGTCTGAATAATTTAAATATTTGGTACCTTTTAAATCTGAATAGCTTAAATTCAGAATTAAGAAGTAAAAATAAAATTGCGATTAGTTGTTTCTCGATAAATACAAAGCTGAGTTGGATGTGCCAACAAGAGTTAAACCTCATCTTTATGCAATTGTAAGCTGCGGTTCAAAGGTACTGGTGATCGACTCCACGTAAGCTCCAAGACTTTGGAATTCTTCATTTCCCTGTCCATTGTGCTCCACGCATTAATATTGAAGATAATTAAAACAATAAAAATATAAATATAAAACAAATATTATAATGTGATTAAACTTATGGAAAGGACTTAAATTGCATGTTCCTTTATAGAAATTAGGTGTTGTCCGAGAGGAAATACATCCAAAATCGATTTTGTAGTTTCTTTTATTCTATTTCTTACTAACGAAAAACAAACATTTTGACTTTGCTCCATGTGTTTACAGACACTTTTGTGTTCGCACTCTATATTTTATAAATCTTTGACTTTGCACTTCATCTTTAGCTTTAGTTCCACATTTTCTTAGCGTTAAAAACACTTTTAAGCTTTAGCGACACGCGACAGGGTGCAAAGTAAATAATTATAGTTTGGGGTGCAAACTCAAAAGCATCGCTAAAACATTGCATGGAAAGTCGAAATATTTAAAAAAAACTAACCATAGCAAAACCTATTTTAAGAGATCCAAGAACAGTATTCAGACCTGCCTCGAGATGTGCCTTAAGGCTCTTTTAACTAAAATCACCATAAGGCTCATGTTGATTAGCAGGAAGCACAAACGTCGTTGTTGATACCAAAATTAATATGCTGATATTGAAGAATCATAAGAAGACACGTGTCGATCTACGTGGCACAATAGCAACGAGGAAGTTTATTTCCCCGACCAAGTCATACTCACTCCGAGCAACAAGTGTACTCCGAGGAGCTCTAGTACTCCGAGGAACTCCTGAACAATGAGCAACTAAGGCGGTCTGAGCTGCATCTCGGCCACAGCATTGATTGCCAGATAATCAACAGTTCAACCATTCATTGAATGCTAATCATACAGACGTATACTCTTAAAGGGCATTAATTATTTACCCTTTCACATGTATAGCCTAAGGGCTATAAATACATTATATCACCCTCATTCAAGGGGATCGGATTTTCTTGATAGAATTACATATCGAGAACTCCAAAACACTTGGCAATAACAGAAACAGTGGACGTAGGCCATTCTTCTAAGGCTGAACCACTTTAAAATTCTTTGTCTCATTTATATTTATCTGTGATTAAATAATTTGAAGCAATCTAATTTTTTACATCAACAGATTGGCGCCGTCTGTGGGAAATGACTATTGTTATCGTTTTTCACCAAAAATCATTCATCATTAATGGCAGATAATCTGGAATCTAGCAATCGAAACGCTGGAAATGTTGGAAATCCTCCAAATCCCTCTGCACCGCCAGATCTGGCCGGAATTATGACGAATCTGGCTCAAGGACAAACTGCCATGCAAGAAACAATGCGGCAACTCATACAAACCCTTCATGGCGGTGCACCTGCACGTTCGGGACAACGAAGTGGTCAGAGGCAAACCTATTTACTTTCTTCACGGTCTAGGCGCACTGAGTCATATCGTAATGAGGAATCTACTGATTTCTCTTATCAACCTGGGCGAACTTCGTCAATACGGGCTACAGATACTGAGCAACGTATCACTCTCTCTCCAGAGAGACCCAGTGCCTTGGAAAGATTGAGTAGGGCATCTCCTTTCAGCCGATTAGGCCCTATGAGGAATAGGAGTCCACCTAAGACCATGTCGAGGAGTTTTCGACAACCATCAGATCTAAGAGAAGGATCAGCACAATCACGACCAGTTGCTCGTCAAGATAGATCTCAGGAGGCCACGTCAGAATAATCAAATGCTTGAACTAATAAGCCCGAGGAAGGAAATGACGTGTGGAAAGGTTCCATTCAGCGGTTGGAGGATAGATTGGGAGAAATGGCTAAGGCGAAGAACCCCCTACAACGAACTTTTGTTCAAGGGACACCTTTTGTACAGGCCGTTGTGGATTTTCCTACACTGTCAAAATTTAAAGCACCTGTGGTAACCCCCAAATATGATGGAAAGACAGATCCTATTCTGCACATAGAGCAGTATCAAGCTGCTGCCGACATCTATGCTGTCCCCGACGAGATGAGATGCAGAGCATTCTCAGAAACTCTTACTAGATCTGCCCAGATATGGTACAACATCTTCCTCGGGGTAAGATTTCAACTTTCTTTCAATTGTCCAAGTTGTTCATCGGTAATTTCTATTTTGGAGAAAAGCCAGTAAAACGAGTAGGACACTTGTTAAGTGTTAGACAAAAATCTGGTGAGAGTACTAGAGATTACATAACTCGTTTCAATAACGAGAAGCTGGAAGTCATAGATTATGAAGAAAAGACAGCAATCACCGCCTTGATGAGTGGGTTGTTGCCTAACAAGTTGTATTACACTTTGGCCAAAGATCCACCTACAACTATGTCAGAGTTAATGGCAAAAGCGGCCAAAATCATGAATGCCGAGGAGGCTATGGCTGCGAAGAAGAACATGGATAAAGAAACCAAGGTGGAAGTCGACAAATCTAAGAAGAAAGAACATAAGGGCAATGGCGGTGACAAGAATTCCAAGAATAATAAGTCGTCATGGGAAGTTCTGAAAAAATTCGATAATTATACTCCTTTGAAAATGGGTATTAATCATGTCTTGGAAGAAATCAAGAACAACGAGGAAGTAAGGTGGCCAAAGAAATTGAGGTCGGACCCTGACAAAAGAAATAGAGATAAATACTGCGAGTTTCATAAGGATCATGGTCATATGACTAAAAATTGCATAGCCCTCCAGAATGAGATAGAAACGCTGATTAGACGAGGAAAGTTGTCAAAGTATGTTGATCGTAGAAATGAAAGAGGAAATGAAGACCGAGCAAGAGAGAGATCCAGATCTCCTCGTCAGGCAGAAGAAAACAAGAAAAGAAATCATGAAGATGATACAGAGGATGACCCCGATCTTCCCAAAAGGCCAAGGCAACCAGAACGCGAGGTATTTTCAATACGTTTTGGAGCATTTGATTGTAATGTTATTACAGGCGGAGATACAGGAGGAGGAGATCATACTGCAGAAAGAAAAGCTTACCTCGGTGAGGCTCAGGCTTGCTCATACATTCAACGGATAAATTTGGCTGAGGAGTATCGCCCGAGGAACATAAACAAAGAGAAGTTGGTCATTGGTTTTTCAAAAAACGACCTTGCAGGTGTTCTTTACCCTCACGACGACCCTTTGGTGATCAAAATGAGGATGAAAGAAGTAGTGATTTCAAGGGTTCTGGTAGATAATGGTAGTTCGGCTGACATCATGTTCTACTCATGCTTTGACAGTTTAAATTTAAAATTATCTCAATTGGATCCTTATCACAGACCTCTCCTGGGCTTTGCTGGCGAGAAGGTTTTTCCACTTGGGACGATCAAGTTGGATATATTCATTGGAACTTGGCCTGCTTGTTGAACAGAAAGAATACGCTTCTTTGTGATGGATAAGAATGTGCAATCAGCTTACAACATCATCATGGGAAGAGTTGGTTTGAAGAAGTTCGAAGCAGTTCCATCTACAGTACATCAGTGCTTAAAATTCCCAACAAATTTCGGAGTACGAGTTGTGAAAGGTGATCAAAAAGTAGCTCGGGAATGCTATTATTCATCTTCCGAACAAGAGGAGCTTGAAGAGTCAAGGAAAAGGACTACTACCTACCAGGTGGATGAAGGTACAGAAATTGAAACATTGGATCCCAGAGATGAATCCCAACTTGTAAAAGGGCAGGTGGTGGAATCTACAGAAAATGTTATTCTGGACGACGAGCACCCTGAACGAATAACCCAGAGAGGTTCGACGTTGGATGCTTCAATAAAACAGGAATTGATAACTTTCTTGAGAAACATAAAGAAAACTTTTGCATGGAGTCATGAAGACATGCCAGGAATAGATCCAAACTTCTTATGCCATGAGCTCAATGTGAGTAAGGATATCAAGCCTGTAAAGCAGAGAATAAGAGTATTTAGTCCCGAGAAGAATCAAGCTATACAAGAGGAGGTCGAGAAGCTACAGAAAGCCCAATTCATTGAAGATGTGAAATATCCAGACTGGTTAGCAAATGTGGTGATGGTAAAGAAGAAAAACAATAAATGGAGAATGTGTGTTGATTTCACCGATCTCAACAAGGCATGCCCAAAGGATCACTTTCCATTGCCCAGAATTGATCAACTAGTGGATGCTACCTCGGGACACGAGCTACTCAGCTTCATGGATGCTTACTATGGCTACAACCAGATCAAAATGAAACCTGAAGACAGGGAAAGTACTTCTTTTATTACCCCTAGGGGAACTTATTGTTATAATGTTATGCCTTTTGGTTTGAAAAATGCAGGAGCGACATACCAGCGGCTGATGAACAGGGTTTTTGCCGAACAAATCAGTTACAATATGGAAGTCTATGTTGATGATATGCTGACAAAGAGCAAGAAAGGTGCTGATCATCTAGTTGACTTAGGTCAGACCTTTGATCAACTGGATAAATATCAAATGAAGATCAAGCCGACGAAGTGCACCTTTGGAGTACGAGAAGGAATGTTCCTCGGGTACATTGTCAACCAGCGAAGCATTGAGGAGAATCCAGAAAAGATCAAAGCTCTTTTAGGGTTGAGATCTCCAATGACGAAGAAAGAGGTGCAGAGTCTTACAGGATGAGTTGCAGCGCTCAACAGATTTGTATCCCGAGCAACTGATAGATGCCTCCCATTCTTCAAAACACTTCGAAAAACTTTCGAGTGGAATGATGAATGTGAGAAGGCCTTTCAAGACTTGAAGAAATATTTGGGAGCACCTCCACTGTTGTCCAGGCCAGTAATGGGAGAAAAGTTGTACTTGTACCTGGCAGTATCAGAGAATGCAGCCAGCTCGGCATTGATCAGAATGAAGAATGGAGTCCAGAAGCCAATTTATTACGCAAGTAAGGCTTTCCGAGGTGCAGAGATCAGGTACCCAAAGCTGGAAAAATTGTCATTGGCATTAATTGAGGCAAGTAGAAGAATGAGGCCATATTTCCAGGCCCATACCATCGTCGTGTATATCGACATGCCATTGAGACAAGCCCTTCATAAGCCAGAAAAATCAGGGAGACTGATGTACTGGGCAATAGAGCTCAGTGAATATGATATTGTGTATGAACCCAGATCATCATTAAAAGGGCAAGCTGTAGCAGATTTTATAGCAGAGTTTACTTATCCTGATACCCCCGAGGAACAAAAGTTGCTCGCTGATCAAACTGTAGATGTTACAGGATCAATAAACACAAACTCAGACCAACTCCGGTTGGTAAAAGAGCTTGTGAGTACTGAAGGATCATCCAATTAGAGCTCAGACCAACTCCGGTTGGTAAAAGGGCGAGAAGAAATGATCGATGAGGAGCGAGAAATATTAGGGGAGGATGAAAGGAAACAACAAATATTTTGCCGAGGAACTTTGTCAGATAAGAAATTTGAAGACGAGTTACCTACATGGAGATTATATGTAGATGGGTCATCTTGCACAACGGGTTGTGGAGCAGAGATTGTTTTGAACACCCCAAACGAGATTGACATGGAATACACCCTGCGATTCCAATTCAAAGCTTCCAATAATGAGGCAGAGTATGAGGCCATGATAGCAGGTCTTAATTTATCAAAGATCATGGAAGCGCAACAAGTGGTGGTATTCAGTGATTCTCAATTAATTGTGAATCGGGTGATGGGGATATATGAAGTTAAAGGAGAATTAATGATCAAGTATCATGCAAAGGTAATGGAGTTGTTGGCAGAATTTGATGCCATTCAGTTGATCAGAATACCAAGAATGGAGAATGCACAAGCAGACGCACTAGCCAGACTAGCATCAGCTACTCGTACCGAGCTGCGAAGAACGATCCCAATTGAAGTATTAGAAAGTCGGAGCATATATGAAGACCTCATGATGAATATTATTACCCTTGATTTAGGACCATCTTGGATGGATCCCATAAGGGCATATATTGAGGAGGGAGAATTATCGGAGGATAAGCTCGCTGCCAAGAAATTGAAGTTTAAAGCTGCTCGGTATGTACTAATTAATGGTGTTTTGTATAGACGAGGAATTATGGCAGGTTTGTAAAGATGTGTACATCCCTCCGAGGTGAAATAATTGATTGAAGAGATCCATGAAGGGTCCTGTAGAGCCCATGTAGCAGGTCGGACACTTTTGCAAAGGGTGATGACGCAGGGATACTACTGGCCAACGATGAGGGCTGATTGCATAGCCTATGCTAAGAGATGTGATAAATGCCAACATTTTTCCTCCATCCAACGAACTCCACAAGCATTGTTGACACCTATAACTTCCCCTTGGCCATTTCCCATGTGGGGAATTGATTTGGTTAGACCATTGCCAACGACTCGAGGAAGATTCAAGTACCTCGTCGTCGCAGTGGATTATTTTACTAAGTGGGTAGAAGCTGAGCCCCTTATTGATATGACATACGAGAAGGTGTACCAGTTCATTTGGAAGAACATCATCTGCCGATATGGTCTCCCTCATGCCTTCATCACAGACCATGGAACACAATTTGATAACGAGGAGTTTGCTGCCTATTGTCATCAGTCAAACATTTTGAAGGTTCATTCAGCACCAGGCCATCCTCAAAGCAATGGACAGACTGAAGTGATGAACAGAACATTACTAAATGGTTTGAAGAAGAGGCTAAGTGAGGCTAAAGCTAATTGGATTAATGAGCTACAGTCGGTATTATGGGCTTAGCGAACAACCCCCCGAGCAGCAACTGGAGAATCACTGTATATGCTGGCATTTGGAAGTGAGGCCGTAATACCTGCCGAGTTGGGTCTTCCAACACATAGAGTGCTGAATTTCAATTCCCCAGTCAATGACTTAATGAGAAGGTTAGATTTGGACATGCTCGAGGAAGTTAGAGAAGAGGCAGCCATTAGGAATGCCGCTTACCAATAACGAACAACTCTGTTCTATAACAAGAGGGTGAATAAATGCGACTTAAAAGAAGGAGATTACGTGCTAAAGAAGGTCATTCAGAAGCACAATAAGTTGTAAGCAAACTGGCATGGACCTTACCGAGTTACAGAAGTTGTTCGACCAGGAACTTACCGAATAGCAACTCTAGAAGGAGAGGAATTTAAGAATGCATGGAATGTTGAACACCTACGCAAGTATTATCAATGATGTAAAATGTAAAGCACTTCCATCAATATTAATAAAAAGATGATATTTCACCATCTTCTCTCCTTTTAATAAAAGTTTTTCGGGGAATACTAGTGTTTAACACTACGCTGCTCGGCGGTAAAAAGAAGACGATAGTTCAAGCTCAGACCAACTCCGGTTGGTAAGAGGGCGAGAACAAACCATACTCCTTTGGTTAGGAGGCTGACACTGGCTCAGACCAACTCCGTTTGGTAAAAGGGCAAGTGGACAAGATAGTTCGAACTCATACCAACTCCGGTTGGTAAAAGGGCGAGAACAAACCATACTCCTTTGGTTAGGAGGCGTACACTAGCTCAGACCAACTCCGGTTGGTAAAAGGGCGAGTGGACATGATAGTTCGAACTCAGACCAACTCTGATTGGTAAAAAGGCGAGAACAAACCATACTCCTTTGGTTAGGAGGCTGACACTGGCTCAGACCAATTTTGGTAAAAGGGCAAGTGGACATGATAGTTTGAACTCAGATCAACTCTGGTTGGTAAAAGGGTGAGAACAACATTCCTAAAAATGCCAATCTCGGTTGGTTAGGAAATAATATATGCTCTCAAATGCTAACTTATGTTGGTCGGGAGGTAAGATTATTACAGAAAATACAAAAGTTCCTCGAAGAACAAAATATTCCAAACTGAATCAAGTATGGTTGGTCGAGGATAAAATTCCACTACCTGTAGTTGGTCGACGAGGAGAAAATATTCCAAATAGTACCAAGTATAGCTGGTCGGGGATAAAAACCCACTGACTGTAGTTGGTCGATAAGCATAATTTAACAACCTTGGTTGGTTGGAAAAAATTTTCAACATTTTTATACTCATTACTTCATTATTAAGTGATTGAGCAACATTACTAATACTTGTAATTTTTTATTATTAAGTTAGTCGATGAACCACACAATATTGTCATGCAAGCACAAATATAAAATGTTTGACAAGGACAAGACAATAGCAATACAGATTTGCAAATAAAAATGAAAGTCTTTGATTGAATTCAAAATAAATTACAAGTTACATTGATAATTACACGAAAATGTATACTAATTATTACATTAGAATTTCCTATTCAATTGGTCTTTTCCCTTCTGCTTTTGAAATAGGCTCCTCGCCAGCAGGAGGATCTTCCAGGCAAAGGGGAGAATTAATGAAGTTAATATCTCGAAGCATTCTGACATTCATTATTGAAGGTGTGTCCAGTAGATGCTCGGGACGAGATACCTCGATCTGAGAATGAAGATTGTAATCACCAAGGTATTTTGCAATTAAGCTCCGAGGAATGGCACGAGCTGGGATCCATTCCATGTCCTAATTATATGGTGGCACAGGCAGGTCAAGAACCCCAGGATCATAATAGTCCTACAGGTAGTTTCCCCGTTCGAGCTTCAGCACGCCCAAGGCATTCAGCCAACCTTTCTTGTAGCCCTCGTTATTGGCATTCTGGATACGATCATCCAAATGGAATAGTGATTCGTTGTATCCAGCCATCTAGAACTCCCTGGGCTGTTTGTGAAATTGAAATGTTAGCCTTTCAAGTTTCTCGTGGAGACTGTTGACAAAAAGTTCATTAGTCTCCAACGTTGATTTCTTTGAAGAGAGTTGTTGTTCCAGTTCTCTAACTTTCTTGGACAGTTCAGACAAGGATTGATTTTTTGCCATCAATTGGAATGATTGGTTTTCCAACGCTGATTGAGTACGAGCTTCTTCAACAGTACGACGAAGAGTTCTTGGTCGTCCCCGAGAAGGTTGAGTACTTTGTTCCTCGTCCACATTCTGAGCAACTCTTCCTCGTCCATGAGAACCTCTTCCTCTTCCCCGAATAGCAGTGGAAAGCCCAACTCTTCTCAAAGCCTCTAACTCTTGCCTCAATTTGGCATTCTCAACCTCTAAAAATGAAAATCCCTCGTCAGTCACTGGGATTACAGCTGTTGAAGAAGAGGCTGCAGACTTAAACTGTGCCAGCTCTTTCTGCAAATTATTATTCTCTTGCTCCAGCAGCTCGGCAATCTGTCTACATGCTTCAACTTCACCCTTTAGGGTTCTCTCCCTAACATTATATCCAGCGATAAGCTTCTCGTACCCCTTCCCGGCAGAGATCTGCTGATACTTCTTCTCATATCCTTCATACAACAAGGCGGTTGATTCTTTATACTGATTTTGAAGGTTTTCTAAGGTACATTGAAGATCTTCGATCATTTCATAGTAAGCTACATTGTTAGCCACAGCTCGGTCAAGTAAATCCTTCAGGTACTGGTAAGCTTCGAGTGCCTGTGCCGAAGCATCATGACCAAGGATGTCGACAACTTCTGATGCACTCAGGTCTGTGTGACCAGCCTTATAATATTCATGACATTGCTGCATCAGCTTTGTATCATTAGCAGATAGAAGATCCATCCTGGCCAAAAACTATCATAGAAAGAAAAAAGTAATCATCAAAAAGAAAATCAAGACAAGAGTTAATAAAAAAGAAGACAGAACATCAACAACATAGGGGGAAAGAAAAGATGATTTTTATTACATCATAGAAAGAAGTACAGTGTTCAGAATACAGAGTACAAGTAATAAAAGAAAAATAAATACCGAACAACTTCACACCTTTTCCTTGTCTCCCAAGACTTTCTCGGGAGGCTGGGACAAGGAGCTCAGTTGCTTGGTTGGAACAACGAGTTGGTCAGCCAAAGTTGGAACTTGTTCAGGAGGAGCAGGCAGAGATGAAAGCTCCTCGTCGGTAGGCTAAGTAAGAATTGGATCACCCACTGCCATTGAAGATTGTTCGGAGGCAGCTTCATCCTCTTCTTCATCTTCAATAACTGGGGGAGGACCAGGGAGATGCTGTTGAAATAGCTCTTAATCCTCATTAACCTTCAATTCTTGCAGGGCATCCACCCAACCATCTCGAAAGTATTTCAAACTCCCATACTGAACCTGAGTCATCATTGCTGCAACCCCCTGTCCCATCCTTTGTCCCAACCAGTACGGAAAGATTTTTTCACCACCATTTTTCTTTTCATTTTCTCCGAGGAGAGCTTCTCGGATAGAAGATCCTCGGTGGCCTTCAACTTAGCTTCCACCTCTTCCTTATGGCGGTTCACTTCTCGTAGAAGGGACAATTCTTCTTCTGCCATTTTCATCTTGGCTTCAAGCTCCCCAAAGCTCTTGAGCTTCTCATCATACTTCTTTTTCTCTTCCTCCAAATCTTTCACTTTATTTTCCAACTGCACCTTTTCTGCCTCAACTACAACCAACTTCTTCTCCTATTCAGCCCTATCCTCGTCATACTTTTGACGGGAATCCTTCAAAGATTTGGTTAACCCCAACAAAGCATCCTCCACTCCAGACGAGGAACTAGAAGCCTTGATTGCTTCATCCTTCTTCACAATGGTGTTAAAATAACTCACCAGCTGAAAAGAGAAGATAATGATAAGTCATCACAGAGATACATGTATTGATGGAAAGAAAGAAAATTCAGAATATGAGAAACTTACTGAAGCAATGTGACGAGTATCCAGGGATGTAAGCATATCCCTAGACATATTCTCCTCAATTCCTTGGACTTCAGGAATGGTCCAAGTCTTTACCGAGCTCATTGCAGAGCTCGGGGGAATGATAGTTGGAACACCAGCTCCACTAACTTGCAGCTGGAGAATGGTTTCAGCCAAATTGACCGAGGAGGATTTCTTCAGTCTCCTCGGTGGCATTTCAACAGTCTCAACCAAAGAAGAGCTTTTGGTTGGAGAGATGTTAACTACTTCCAAGGGTGCATTTTTCTTGCTCGGAGCCACTGGGGGCTTCTCGGCAGCCTTCTGAGGAGCAACAGAAGGGGCAACATCTACTTTCTTTGTCCCCTTTGGGACGTCAGTCTTATTCCTTTTTCCATCTCCAGCAGAGGTAGTCTCCTCAAAGAGAGTAGGAACTCTTCTTTTGCCCATTTTCTGACTCAGAGGAATGTGAGATTCTGGAGAAGATTCCTCAGGAACTGACACTGGATCACTAGTGCTGACCACAGGACGAGCAGTAAAGGATGTTGTATAGCTCCTGTACTGCAACAAGTATGAAGCAGACCTGATGTGCTCGTCTGCAACTTTATGATGCAAACTCCAGATATGTTTCAAATGCTTAATATTTACTTCTGATTCTTTTGGAGTCTTTCTTTTGCTGTCAACGGCAATCAAATGCATAGTGAAATATCAGTCATACATTTTATCGAACATAATGAAATCATGATTTCAGAAATAAAATAAAATGAAAATAACCTATCCCATTGCCATATGGAGGGCATCTGTGACCTGGATGTACTTCATCTCCAATCAAAGGGGCATGTTGCCAGTTTTTAATAACTACCCCATGTTCAAAATAATCCCTATTTGCATCAGGGAGGTTGACTACTAAGGCCCTATTCAAAAATCTAGTTTTTAAATAAAAAAAACATTGTCTAGAACAACCCATCTATAACAATACATAATCTCAGGAATTCTTATGCGGGTTCCATGAGTTTGATTTAACCTATACACCTCATTAATTATTCTCCATGTGTTGGGGCTATTTTTGCAGGGACAACATCGAAATACTGATAGAATTCTAAGCACAAAGGGTTTGGTGGAAAAGAAAATCCACATTCAGCAATAAAGAGGCTGGGGAACCGGTGTCCCTCAGCCAAACGAAAATAATCTAAAGGCTCAGAAAGATTCTCCAGAGTTACCCAAGATGGAATAGAAAAATCAGAACGGAATTTCTCAAGAGATTCAATAACATAAACCATGGTGAATAAAAGAAATGAAGAAGAAGGAAGAAGATCTTACAGGAAAAAGGAGATCTGTTGACAACAAACGAAGAAAGGGATGAACACACAAGAGAGAGAAAGACTATGGAAAACTCGAAAGCAAAAATTGGAAAAGGTAGAAGACGATGGGATTGCCTATGAAGCTTAAATACTTTGCCTTGGGAAACGGCGAAAGAAATGATTACAAAAAGAAACTATTACGCTACCGGCGGCTAAAAGGACAAAAAGTGCACGAAGATCGAAGCGCTTATAAAAATTCAAAAAGGCGGATTCTGCGAATTTGGAAGACATTCGAACACGGAGAAAATGCTCCTAAAAACCAGGAAAGTCATTTAATATTGCCATATACCGAGAAAGAATGTTCCATACTCCTCAAATTTTGAAATATGAAACACTGGGGGCTTCTGTTGATACCAAAATTAATATGCTGATATAGACGAATCATAAGAAGACACGTGTCGATCTACGTGGCACAATAGCAACGAGGAAGTTTATTTTCCCGAGCAAGTCATACTCACTCCGAGCAACAAGTGTACTCCGAGGAGCTCTAGTATTTCGAGGAACTCCAACTCTCCGAGGAACTCCTGAACAATGAGCAATTAAGGCGGTCCGAGCTGCATCTCGGCCACAACATTGATTGCCGGATAATCAACAGTTCAACCATTCATTGAATACTAAGCATACAGACATATACTCTTAAAGGGCATTAATTGTTTACCCTTTCACATGTACAGCCTAAGGGCTATAAATACATTGTATCACCCTCATTCAAGGGGATCGGATTTTCTTGATAGAATTACATATCGAGAACTCCAAAACACTTGGCAATAACAGAAACAGTGGACGTAGGCCATTCTTATAAGGCTGAACCACTTTAAAATTCTTTGTCTCATTTATATTTATCTGTGATTAAATAATTTGAAGCAATCTAATTTTTTACATCAACAGTCGCTTTTATGTTTTTGTGCCTCTTTTGCGTTTTTAATGATTTTTGTATTTATTTATTTTTACCTGAATGAGGCAACTTCGTCATTTTTTGGAGGAAAGGGAAATTAAATTATTAACAAACTAACACGACATATGTTCAGCTCGTTAAGTGACACCAGTCAAACACAAAAGGAGAACTTTTACGGGTTCTTTTTCTATGTTTTTAATGATTTTTTTCCATTTGATCATGTCATTTACTTGATTACATATTTCACTAGTGTTTATTTGGTTTAAACTTTCAATATCTAATATTGTGACTCAAAGACAGTAAAACTTCTAGTAAGGAATTAGTATTATGAATGGTTTATTTTGTCTCTTATGGATAGTATTTAGTTGTTACAATTTGCATCTGTAGATGTTACTTACTAAATTTATCTTTTTATTCATTTAATAAATGCACTTAGGGATTTCTCATATGTGAATAAGAGCCCGATCTAGCCTTAACCAATTTTCATTGTTGTCGGCAGTCCATCAGATAATTAAGCCCATATCACAATATTCAACTATGTTTGGCAATGTGATATTTTATATAGTGGTTTCTAGTAACAGTATATGAAATGATCGTGTTGGGGTAAAAACCTAAAGTAAGGATAGTTGGGATACATTCTCTTTCCTCGTCATCAACAATATCTAATGGTGAAAATATGGTCCTCGTTTTAAGTCCGTACTGGATCATTATTATATATCTATGACGCATGGTTTAACCTAAGATAATTTACCCTCATAAAAAGAAAAATGGAAGGAAGTGAAGGAGGTGAATAAAATGAGATTTTTTTATAATCCTGAACCTCCATGCGAACGAGCTCTTTGGACTCCCTTGTACAAGCTAAGCATGAGGAACATTGTGCTAAATCCACCATAACACACATCCTACTTCAAATCTGGTATCATAGGGTATCGAACTCTAGACCGTGCACCTAAGCCACACAATTATAGCTCACCCTTATCGTTGGAGCAATCAGGGTGAATAATGATACAATAAAATGTTTTGAACTCATCCAATTAAAATAATTTAAACTGATGAACGAGTGGAACTATGGAGATAGCCTTGGACGATGTCCCATTTGAAAGAGCATCATGTGACTCTATTTAAAGACTAACTCGAGACCTTGGGGGCTAGCGAGTTCCTTAGTATTTCGATAATCGTGACAGGAAATATGTAATATAGGGCATCTTTATGTGTTACCAAGGACCCCCAAGCTCTTGTTAAGATAGGAAAAAAGTTAGGTCGGGTAAATTTTAAGTCTAGGAGAAATGAGCCTTATTTAAATGAGAGTGAAATAGAGGAATTTCAACTTGTAAGATAAGTCCCCTTTGAGGTAATTCTTAAACTTCCTTTTAGGTTAAACCCTTTGTTCTTAATGTTTCCTTTATCGAAGATGAACCCTTACTAATTTGATTAAATATATTTCAACTCTACAAATATGGTAAAGGTTATTTACTATTCATAGCTCTTTCATTTGATAGACTAGTCGTGTTTAATAGGTTATATTTTCATCTCATACAAGTCATGTTCATTTTTGTTATGTTTGATTGTAGCTCATAATAGGTTCTTCAAGTTCTTGTGATTTGGGTTAGGTTTTGGGATTTTAATCTTTAAATCCATATTTTAAAAATGTTTATATCAAAACTATCATTTTGCGAAAATTATAATTTCCACCTCGGAGATTAGGATTTCGGCCTCCTTTGCATTGACAAGGGGCCTCTATTAGGACTGCAACCTGTGTAGACACTTGCCTCTAACCTTCTACTTGGGCTTTAGGTTGGAAATATGGCTAACAGATTAGTCCCATTCACCTTCTGCTTCATACTTGAGGTTGGGAAGAGTGACTAGCGCTCAGATTTTCTCCTTGCACTTGAACTCGGCTAGGGCTAGAGCTATCGTAGAGATATCGAGCAACCCTGCATTATTTATTAGTGTGAGTAAGGGAATGGTTGTTGAGATCTGTTCAGAGGATCTTGGAATAAGGCCGTAGACAGGTGATGTTTGAGTAGAGGATTCGACCAAGGCATTTATGAAGTCACAGGCGAATTAAAATTACTAATATACAAAGATTTATCACACTAGTGTTTTTGAAAAATTGTAATTAGTTAGGAATTTGATGCTTCTTTGGTTATTAGTTGTTTGTGTTGTTTTTCAATCATAAACCAAATGAGGAAAGTGAATTTTTTAAGAAAGACTTCATTGTGGAAGACAAGACTCTAGAGATCAAAGATCTAAATTTAGAAAGTCTTTGGGAAAAGCAACAAAAAAATAGAGAAACCAAATTCAAGAAATCTATAGTGTTAGTTAACAAATCACAAGTATCTCTATATTTAACACCCTTGGAGCTCACACTAAATTTGGTTGGTATCAACTAAAGAAACTGAAAATAGAAAGACTAAAGCAATACGTTATACGATCAAACTGAAATTGTTGGTGCCTTTGCAAATTGTGTGGACAACCCCATTGCAAGTTATTTTTAAATGTAAAACTGATGGGGCCAAATCTCATATCACTGGTCTTGCTTCCATCAGCGGATTAATCAGAAATGCACGAGGCGACTTTATATTAGGATTCACCAAAAATATGGGAAATGTGTAAACTGGTCTTGATCTAGCTTTTCACACGGGAATAAAATATATTAAAATCGAAACGGACTATCAAAATGCATTCAATATGATTGCCAGGAACCAGGCTCATTATCAGACCCACGAGGCTTTGCTGCAACCCATCCATGAAAGCCTACAGAGATTCTACCATCCTTTTGTTATCGTGAAGCAAATATGTGTGTTGATGTTCTTGCTGCTTTTTCGGTTTTGCGTTCTTTTTTTCTGCAGTTTTTATGTCTGTTCATTCGTATGTTTTTGCTTTCTTATCTCACGATATGTGTCGTAGCACAGTCCTTAGGTATGCAACACTCAACATTTCCTGTAAACTATTATTGGTTTGAATAAAGCTTCACGGATTTGTGAAAAAAATAAATAAAAAAGAGACCTAGTTGATAAACAAATGATTTAGTTATTACTTTAGCTGCGCACCATGGGTAAAATCAGGATTAGTATTCAGTGAAACCAACATTAGTAAAATCAACATTCATTTAACGGGATTGCATTAGTAAAATTAGCACAACAGATTTATAGTGAACTAACGCGTTAAACAATAGTAATGCAACCCCTCACGATAGCAGACAAACAACTCAAATAATGTTTTAATATAGCCTCAAATAACAATGATAAAGTCTAAAAATAAATAGCCCCAAATACAAAAAATATAGTCTTTTAAACCAAACTAGTTTAGACATTCAACAATCTTTTGAAATTTTAGATTTCGAAAACAAATAAAAATTTGAAATTCTTAACCATAAATTAGTTTAGACAAAAAATAAAATATTTTTTGAAATTTTCAACCAAACTACAGTAAAAATTAAACAAGCAATGTAAGGCGCACCTATTATTGTAACTTTCACGTATCAACGGTCCGTGCGGCGCGATGGTGTAGGTAGTGGCAGACATGTAATTATACATGGTTGATGAAGGGAGTATAGACTATGAGTTGTTGGCAGTTAAGAGGTGGGGTCGAGAGGGACATAAGGCGGCTGTCAGGTGGAGAATGGTGAGGGAGGAGAACACTCGGGGCATCTAATTACACCCATGTCGAGAGTCTCAACCAATTAAATATTGGGAAATGGGCATTTAATTAAGAGTAGTTCTATAGAGCCTGAATTTTTGACTTAATTTTGGCCGACACACTGACGTGTCGGCCTGCTATTGGTTGGTTTTGAGGTCCCGCTGGCGCGGACCCCACAAATCAACCAATAGCAAGCCGACACATCAGTTTGTCGGCAAAAATTCGGGCAAAATAGAATTTTTGTTTAATTAAGTATTCATCTCTTTATTTTGTAGTGGGGTTATGAGCCTGCCATTTGGTTTATTTGTTTCCAGCGAAACATAAAGGCTCTATTTGTTTATCAGGAAAGTTGAGCGAGAAAATGATTTCAAAAAAAGTAAAGTGGAGTGAAGTAACAGAAAAAGAAAGTTAATTTCTTGTGTTTGTTTGGTTAACATGAGGAAAATTGCAAGAAAATTATAAATTTAAAAAATTAAAAATTATATGCATACATACACATATATAGTTATAACTTTACAATAAAAAAGTATAATACTTTTTATTATTTCAATTACCAAAAAGTATGATTTATATAATAAACATCCATTTAAATCAAACATTACTAAATATGAAATAAAAATTATGAACATTTAATTCGTAAAAATATCAATAAATAGTGTATTATTATGAATAGTTATTTGTAAATACATTCGTAGTAGTTATAACAACAACAATAATAATAATAATGATAGTAAAAATGATAGTAATAATAATTTACATGGTAAATTACCAAGTTTCCTTTAACTTTCCTGCAAAATCCTATGGTTTCCTGTAAGAAATTTTTCATAACTTTCCTGCTAACCAAATATAACAAAAAGTACAGAAAAGTTATTTTCCTTCACTTTTCCTTTCCTTTCCTTTCCTTTCCTGACAAACAAACACAGCCAAAGGGTTTGCCGACTATGTACTGTGTTAGTTGTTCATAGATACCACAATTTTGATATTTTATGGTTTCTACTATTTTATTTTTCTCTTTATAATAAATTGCATGTTATGATTGAAACTTCTTTTTGGTATTATAGAATTAGTGGATGGAAGATGCAAGGATAAAAGGATGCTATTTCTAATCAAGGATATGGAAAATGACGAATTTCCTTTATTTTTTTGTTTTTTTTTTGTCTATTACTTTAATCATATGCTTTTATGTACATATGTTTTTACTTTATGTACATATTTTTTATGACATTACTTTGAAGTTAGAGTTTCATATGGCACAACCTGTAAATTCAGAGATCTTTTATTTTTTACAATAGTCATATTTGTCATTAATATATAATGTTGTGGTTATATTATAATTGTTGATTAATTGTTAATTAGAAATATGCAGGTTCCTCGAACAGTGAAATTTCAATATTTCAAGTGTTGGGCAACTTATATCCGAAACTAGTTTATATTGAGAGGAAGTACAAATATAGTGAATTGTATTTTTAATATTTTCATCGTAAATTAGAGAACATTTAAAAGATTATATTACATGACTGTTGATGTAAAAAACTAGATTGCTCTAATTATTTAATCACAGATAAATAAATAAGACAAAGTTTTTTAAAGTGGTTCGGCTAGGAATAAGGCCTACGTCCACTGTTATGTTATTGCTGAGTATTTGCAGAATTCTTGATTACAAGTTCTCTCAAGAAATTCCTCCCCTCCTGAATGAGGATGATACAAGGTATTTATAGCCTTGAGGCTGTACATGAAAGGTTCGATACATTAAATGGTATACATGTGAAAGGGTAATACATTTAATGCAGCGTGCACGTCAAGAATATGAACATTCAATGAATATCTGAGCTGTTGATTATCTGGCAATTAATGATACGACCGAGGTGCAGCTCGGACCGCCATAGTTGCTTGTTGATCAGGAGTTCCTCGGAGCATTTGAGTACCTCGGAGCGCTAGAGTTCCTCGGAACATTAGAGTACCTCGGAGCGCTAGAGTTCCTCGGTGTATCCTCGTTGCTCGGAAAGAAGCATGGTTGGTCGGGAAATGAACTTCCTCGCTGCTATCATGCCACGTAGATTGACACGTGTCTTCGTATTACTCGTCCACATCAGCATATTAATTTTGGTATCAACAGAAGCCCCCAATGTTTCATATTTCAAACTTTGAGGAATATGAAAAATTCTTTCTCGGTATATGGCAATATGACTTTTCCTGGGTTTCAGGAACATCGTGTTCAAATTTCCTTCTCATTTCGTAGCTTCCGCCCTTTTTTTTTTTGAATTTTTTATAAGCGCTTCGATCTCCGTGCAGTTTTTGTCTTTTTAGCCGCCGGAAGTTCAGTAGTTTCTTTTTGGTAATCATTTCTTTCGCCGCTTCCCAATGCAAAGTATTTAAACTTCTTGGGTAAACATACCGTCTTCTACGTTTTCCAATTTTCTGCATTCAAGCTTCCTTTTCTCTCCTTCTCTCTTGTGCGTTCATCCTTGTTTTCGTTCGTTGTCAACATTCCTCCTTTCTTCCTGTAAGATCTTCTTCCTTTCTTCTGTATCTCTTTTATTCAATATGGTTTATATTGTAGAATCTGTTGAAAAATTTCGTTCTGATTTTTCCATTCCTTCGTGGGTAAATCTAGAGATTCTTTCTGAGCCTTTAGATTACTTCCGATTACCTTAGGGACATTGGTTCCCCAGTCTTTTTATTGCTGAATGTGGTTTTTCCTTTCCACCAAATCCATTGTGTCTTGAGTTTTGTCAGTATTTCGATCTTGTCCCTGCAAAAATAGCCCCCAATTCATGGAGAATAATTAATGGGGTACACAAATTAAATCTAACTCATGGGACTCGTATTGGGATCCCTGAGATTATGTATTGCTATAAGTGGGCCACTCTAGATAATATTTATTATTTAAAAACTAGGTTTCTGAATAGGGCTCTTGTAGTTAACCTCCCTGACTCAAATAGAGATTATTTTGAACATGGGTTGGTTATAAAAAATTGGCAATATGCCCCTTTAGCTGGAAATGAAGTATACAACGGTCCCAGATGTCCCCCATATGGCAATGGGATAGGTTTATTCTTCATTTTATTTTACTTATGAAATTATGCTTTCATCATGTTCGACAAAATGTATGACTGATATCTCAATATGTATTTATTTGCAGTTGATAGCAAAAGAAGAACTCCCAAAGAATCAGAGGTTAATATCAAGCATCTGAAACTTATCTGGGGTTTGCACAAGAATATTGCAGACGAACACATCAGGTCTGCCTCATATCTGCTACAGTATAAGAGTTACACAACCTCTTATACTGCTCGCCCTGTTGAACCAGCTTCAACTCCAGAAGGTTCATCTTCAGATTCTCATCTTCCTTTAAGTCAAAAGATGGGTAAGAAAAGAGCTCCTCCTGCTCTCTTTGATGATGTTACTTCTGTTGCTGGAGCCAAGAAAAGTAAAACTGATGTCCCAGAGGGGACTAAAAAAGTGGATGTTGGGTCTTCTAAAGCTGCCGAGAAGCCCCCAGTGGTTCCGAGCAAGAAAAATGCTCCTGTAGATGTAATTACAATCTCTCCGACCAGGACCTCTTTGGTTGAAGGTTCTGATCGCCCATTGAAGAGATTGAGGAAATCATCCTCAGTTACTCCGGCTGAAACTGCCTCCTCCCTACCTGCTGGTGGTACTGATGTTCCTAACATCACTCTTCCAAGTTCTGCAATGAGCTCGGTCGTACCCGAGGTCCATGGTATTGATGAGAGAATTCCTAGGGATATGCTGACATCCTTAGCTGCTCGTCACCTTGCTTCAGTAAATTTCTTATACTTCTGATTTTTCTTTCTTTCTCTGAAAGCTTGCATTTTGTGTTGACTTTGCTATTTTTCTCATCTTTCAGTTGGTGAACTGTTTTAATAATATCGTGAAGAAGGATGAAGCTATTAAAGCTTCAAGCTCCTCGTCAGGCGTAGAGGATGCTCTGTTGGGTTTGACCCAGTCTTTAAAGGAATCTCGTCAACAGTATGTTGACGAAAAAGCTGTTTGGGAGAAGAAATTAGCTGTGGCTGAAGCTGAGAAGGTGAAAATGGCTGAAACCTCCAAGAATTTGGAGGAGAAAGTAAAGGGTTTAGAGGTTAAACATCAGGAATATGATGGCCAACTGAAAAAGGCAAATGAAGAGTTATCTACCCTGCGAGATATCAAGGTAAAAAAAGAGGAATTGGAGGTGAAACTCTCCTCGGAGAAGTTGAGGAGAAAGGTCGCAATCAAGAAACATTTCAGTGCTGGTTGGGAGAAAGGATGGGAGAGAGGGATAGCTGCAATGACATCCCAAGTCCAATATGGGAAGTTGAAATACTTCCACGATGGCTGGGTAGCTGCTCTGCAAGAGCTAAAGGTCCAAGACGATTCTGAGCTATTCCAACAACATCTCCCTGGTCCTCCTCCACCAATTGTGGAAGAAGAAGAAGATGAGCCTGCCTCAGATGAGTCTTTTATGGCTATGGGTGACCCAGTCTCTGCTTCTCAACCCTCTGTAGTCGATGACGTTTCCTCTATGCCTCCTCCTGCCGAGAAGATTCCTGCTGATCAACCCGTTGACACCACCGAGCAACCGAGCTCCTCATCCCAGCCTCCCGAGAAAGTCTTGGGGGACAAGGAAAAGGTGTGAAGTTGTTCGGTATCATTTCTTTTTTCAATTCTTGTAATCGAACAATGTAACCTTTTGATGATCTAATAAAATACATCTTTGCTCATCTCTGTTGTTGATGATTTATATTTGTTGATTGTTGTCTTTTTCTCGTCCTTAGTTTGTTGCTAGAATGGAATTGATCTCTTCACATGATACCGAGCTGATGCAGCAATGTCACCAATACTATAAGGCTGGCCATACATTCCTTAGTACATCAGAAATTGCTGATATTCTTGGCCATGGTGCCTCAGAGCAGGCAATTGAAGCTTATCAGTACTTGAAAGCTTTACTCGACCGAGCAGTGGCCAACAATGTCGCTTACTATGACTTGATTGAAGAGCTTCATGGTTCCATAGAGGATCTTCAAAATCAACACAACGAATCAATGGCTTCGTTGCATAAGGATTATTAAAATAGATACCAGCAGCTCTCTTCAGAAATAGGCCATAAGAAGATCATTGTTGGGTACGATATTAGGGAGAGAACCCTAAAAGGTGAAGTTGAAGCTTGTAGGCAGATTGCCGAGATCCTGGAACAAGAAAATAATAATCTGCAGAAAAAGTTGGCTCAATATGAATCTGCTGCCTCATCTTCCACTGCATTATTACCAGTTACTGATGAAGGTTTCTCGTTCTTAGAAGTCGAAAACGCCAAGTTAAGGCAAGAACTGGATGACTTAAGAAGATCTGCTGTTTCTGGAACTGCTCGGGGACGAGGAAGAGGTTCTCGGGGGCGAGGAAGAACTGTCGAGGAGCAAAGTTCTCCAGTTGCTTCTCGTAGCCGATCAAGAGTTCTCAGTCGCAATGTTGAAGAGGCTCGTACCCAATCTACTTTGGAAACTCAAGCATTCCAGTTAAACGTCAAAGATCGGGCCCTATCAGAAATGTCCAAGAAGAATCTATCCTTGGAAGATCAACTTACAGCGACGAAATTTGCTCTGCATAATAAGGATCTTTTTGCCAAAAGCCTTCATGAACAATTGGATAGATTAACCTTCCAATTCCATAAACAGCCAAGGGAATTCTGGATGGCAGGATACAATGAAGCCCTTGTTCACCTGGATGCTCGTATTGAACATGCCAACAATGAGGGTTACAAGCAAGGATGGTTGAACGCACTGGGTGTGTTAAAATTGGAGCAAGGGCATTATTTATGGGATTATCATGCTCCATCATTGTTAGACTTGCCTGTACCACCTTTCAAATTGGACATGGCATGGATCCCAGCTCGTTCCATTCCTCGTAGCTTGATTTCAAAGTACCTTGGTGATTACAGCCTTCATTCTCAGGTTGAATTGTCTCGTCCTGAGCATCTCTTGGATACACCTTCTGTGATGAACGTTAGAATGCTCAGGGATGTTAATTTCATTAATTCTCCTCTTTGCCTAGAGGATCCTCCTGCTGGCGAGGAGCCTGTTTCAAAAAATAAAGGAAAGAAACCAATAGAATAGGTTTTCAATGTAACAGTTAGTACATTTATGTAACTTGTAATTTATTCTAGATTTTTAATGAAAAGACTTTCATTTTCTGTTTGCCAATTTTGCTATTGTCTTGTGTTTATCAAACACTTTCATATGTATCTATGTATTTGTTAAAAAGATAACAATATCGCGCCGTTCATCAACCAACTTAATAATAAAAATTTACAAGTATCAAGGTTGACCAATCACTTAATAATAATAAAGTAATGAATATAAATTGTTCAAACTGTTTCCAACCAACCAAGGTGGGTAAATAATGTTTGTCGACCAACTACAGTTGATGGGTTTTTATCCCCGACCAGCTATACTTGGTTCAATTCGAATATAAAAATGCGTCCGACCAACTAAGATCAATAATTTGTCCTCGTCGACCAACTACAGTTATTGGGTTTTTATCCCCGACCAACTATACTTGGTGTATTTTTGAATATTTTGTTCTTCAAAGAACTCTTTGTAATAATATTACCTCCCGACCAATCATAAGTTGTAATATGAGAGTATATTTTTATCTTACCAACCGTAATTGATCATGCTGGTGTACACCTTTTAACCAAAGGAATATTTTTTGGCTCCTTGGAGCTTTTGGCTACTTATAGCTGTCCTCCTAACCAAAGGAGGTTGGCTCCTTAGAGCACTTTTTGGCTCCTTAGAGCTGTCCTCCTAACCAAAGGAGGTTGGCTCCTTAGAGCACTTTTGGCTACTTATAGCACTTTTTGGCTCCTTAGAGCAGAGGTTGGCTCCTTAGAGCACTTTTGGCTACTTATAGCACTTTTTGGCTCCTTAGAGCACTTTTTTGGCTCCTTAGAGCTGTCCTCCTAACCAAAGGAGGTTGGCTCCTTAGAGCACTTTTGGCTACTTATAGCACTTTTTGGCTCCTTAGAGCACTTTTTTGTGTAGTGTATTACACTAGTATTCCCGAAAAACTTTCAACCAGAAAGAAAATGGCGAAACATCCTTGCTTTATTCATAATGAAAGAAATGCTTTACATTTGACATTACTGATAATACTTGCGTAGGTGTTCAGCATTCCACGCATTCTTAAATTCTTCTCCCTCTAGAGTTGCTATTCTGTAAGTTCCTGGACGAACAACTTCTGTAACCCGGTAAGGTCCATGCCAGTTTGCTTCTAATTTATTGTGCTTCTGAATGACTTTCTTCAGTACATAATCTCCTTCTTTTAGATCGCATTTCTTCACCCTTTTGTTGTAAAACAAAGCTGTTCGTTGTTGATAAGCGGCATTCCTAATAGCTGCCTCTTCTCTAACCTCCTCGAGCATATTCAAATCCAATCTTCTCATCAAATCACTGATCGAAGACTTGAAATTCAACACCCTGTGTGTCGGTAGGCCTAACTCGGCAGGTATTACAGCCTCACTTCCAAATGCCAACATGTATGGTGATTCTCCAGTTGCTGCTCGGGGAGTTGTTCGGTAAGCCCGCAAAACTGACTGTAGCTCATTAATCCAATTTGCTTTGGCCCCACTTAGCCTCTTCTTCAATCCATTTAATAATGTTCTGTTCGCCACCTCAGTCTGTCCATTGCTTTGGGGATGGCCTGGTGCTGAATGAAACTTCAAAATGTTCGACTGATGACAGTAGGCAGCAAATTCTTCATTACGAATTGTGTTCCATGGTCTGTGATAAAAGCATGTGGGAGACCATATCGACAAATGATATTCTTCCAAATGAACTGATATACCTTCTCGTACGTCATATCAATTAGTGGTTCAGCCTCTACCCACTTAGTAAAATAATCCACTGCAACGACGAGGTACTTGAATCTTCCTCGGGTGGTCGGCAGTGGTCCAACCAAATCAATTCCCCACATGGCAAATGGCCAAGGGGAAGTTATTGGTGTTAGCAATGCTTGTGGGGTTCGTCGGATGGAGGAAAAACGTTGGCACTTGTCGCACTTCTTAGCATATGCTATACAATCAGCCCTCATCGTCGGCCAATAATATCCTTGTGTCATCACCCTTTGCAGAAGAGTCTGACCTGCTACATGAGCTCCACATGATCCTTCATGAATTTCTTCAATCAAATTTTTGACTTCTGATGGATGCACACATCTCTACAAACCTGCCATAATTCCTCGTCTATACAAAATACCATTAGTTAGTACATACCGAGCAGCTTTATACTTCAGCTTTTTGGCAGTGAGCTTATCCTCCGGTAGCACTCCTTCTTCAATGTATGCCCTGATAGAATCCATCCAAGATGGTCCTAAATCAAGGGTAATAATTTTCACCATCAGGTCTTCTTCTATGCTCCGACTTTCCAGTACTTCAATTGGTATTGTCCTTCGCATCTCGGTGCGCGTAGCTGATGCTAATCGGGCCAATGCATCTGCTCTAGCATTCTCCATCCTTGGTATTCTAACCAATTGAATGGCCTCAAAGTCATTTAATAATTCCATCACCTTTGCATGGTACTTCATCATTAATTCCCCTTTAACTGCATATATTCCCATCATTTGATTCACAATTAATTGAGAATCACTGTAAACAATTACTTGCCGTGCTTCCATAACTTTCACCAAATGAAAACCTGCTATCACAGCCTCATATTCAGCCTCATTATTGGAAGCTTTGAATTGGAATCTCAAGGCATACTCCATGTCAATATCATCTGGGGTGTTTAAAACAATCCCTGCTCCACAACCAGCTGTGCAAGATGATCCATCTACATATAATCTCCATGTAGGTAACTCGTCTTCAAGTTTCTTATGTGTTAGAGTTCCTCGGTAAAATATCATCTGTTTTCTTTCATCATCCCCGGGTATCCTTCGTTCCTCGTCGGTCATTTGTTCGCGCCCTTTTACCAACCGGAGTTGGTCTGGGTTTGAATATGATGATATTTCTACATCCACAAGTCCTTTTACCAACCTTGGTTGGTCTGGATCTGTGCCTGTTGATCCTGTATCGTCCACAGGTAGGTCAGCAAGTACCTTTTGTTCCTCGGGGGTATCAGGGTATGTGAATTCCGCTATAAAATCTGCTACAGCTTGCCCTTTTAATGATGATCTGGGTTCGTACACAATATCATATTCACCGAGTTCTACTGCCCAATACATCAATCTTCCTGACTTTTCTGGCTTGTGAAGGGCTTGTCTTAATGGCATGTCGGTATACACTATGATGGTATGGGCCTGGAAGTATGGCCTCATTCTTCTACTTGCTTCAATTAATGCCAGTGCCAATTTTTCTAACTTTGGGTATCTGATTTCTGCACCTCGGAAGGCCTTACTTGTGTAATAAATTGGCTTCTGGACTCCATTCTCCAATCTGATCAGCGCTGAGCTAACTGCATTTTCTGATACTGCCAAATACAAATACAGCTTCTCTCCAGTTATTGGCCTAGACAAAAACGGTGGGGCTCCCAAATACTTCTTCAAATCTTGAAAGGCCTTCTCACATTCATCAGTCCACTCAAAACTTTTTCGCAGTGTTTTGAAGAACGGGAGGCATTTATCAGTTGCTCGGGATACAAATCTGTTGAGAGCTGCAACTCGTCCGGTAAGACTCTGTACTTCTTTCCTCGTCGTTGGGGATCGCAGCCCTAAAAGAGCTTTGATCTTTTCTGGATTTGCCTCAATACCTCGTTGATTGACGATGTATCCGAGGAACATTCCTTCTCGTACTCCAAAGGTACACTTTGTCGGGTTGAGCTTCATTTGGTATTTGTCCAGTTGATCAAAGGTTTGGCCTAAGTCAACTAGATGATCAGTAGCTCTCTTGCTTTTGGTGAGCATGTCGTCGACATAGACTTCCATATTGCAACTGATTTGTTCGGCAAAAACCTTGTTCATCAGCCGCTGATATGTTGCACCTGCATTTTTTAAACCAAAAGGCATAACATTATAACAATAAGTTCCCCTTGGGGTAATAAAAGAAGTACTTTCTCTGTCTTCTGGCTTCATTTTGATATGATTGTAGCCAGAATAAGCGTCCATAAAGCTGAGTAGCTCATGTCCCGAGGTAGCATCCACTAATTGATCAATTCTGGGCAACGGAAAATGATCTTTTGGGCACACCTTATTGAGATCAGTGAAATCAACACACATTCTCCATTTGTTGTTCTTCTTCTTTACCATCACCACATTGGCCAACCAATCTGGATATTTCACATCTTCAATGAATTGGGCTTTCTGGAGTTTCTCGACCTCCTCTTGTATAGCCTGGTTCTTCTCGGGGCTAAACACTCTTCTTCTCTGCTTCACAGGTTTGATCCCTTATTCACATTGAGCTCATGACATAAGAAGTTTGGATCTATACCTGGCATGTCTTCATGACTCCAAGCAAAAGTATTCTTCCTGTTTCTCAAGAAAGTTATCAAATCCTGTTTTATTGAAACATCCAACGACGATCCTATCTGAGTTACTCGTTCAGGATGCTCGTCATCCAGGATAACAATTTCTGTAGATTCCACCACCTGCCCTTTTACGAGTTGAGATTCATCCCTAGGGTCAAGAGTTTCAATTTCTGTACCTTCCTCCACTTGGTAAGTAGTAGTCTTTTTTCTTGACTCTTTAAGTTCCTCTTGCTCGGCAGACGAATAATAGCATTCCCGAGCTACTTTTTGATCACCTTTCATAATTCCAACTCCAAAATTCGTTGGGAATTTCAAACATTGATGTACTGTAGATGGAACTGCCTCGAACTTCTTCAATCCAACTCTTCCCATGATGATGTTGTAGGCTGACTGCACATTCTTATCCATCACAAAGAAGCGTATTCTTTCGGTTCGACAAGCAGGCCAAGTTCCAATGAGTATATCCAACTTGATCATCCCAAGTGGAAAAACTTTCTCGCCAGCAAAACCCAGAAGGGGTCTGTGATAAGGTTCCAATTGAGATAATTTTAAATTCAAGCTATCAAAGCATGAATAGTACATGATGTCTGCCGAACTACCATTGTCTACTAACACCCTTGAAATGACCACATCTTTCATCCTCATTTTGATCACCAAAGGATCATCATGAGGTTAAAGAACACCTGCCAGGTCGTTTTTTAAAAAACCAATCACTAGCTTCTCTTTATTTACCTTCCTCGGACGATCATCCTCGGCCAGGTTTATTCGCTGAATGTATGAACAATCTTGAGCCTCTCCGAGGTAAGCTTTTCTTTCTGCAGTAAGATCTCCTCCTCCTGCATCTCCTCTTGTAATAACATTACAATCAAATGACCCAAAACGTATGGAAAATACCTCTCGTTCAGGCTTCCTTGGCTTCTTGGGAAGATCAGGGTCATCATCTAGATCATCTTCATGGTCCCTCTTCTTTTTCTCCTCTGCACGACGAGGAGATCTAGATCTCTCTCTAGTTCTATCATCATTCTTCCTTTCACCTCGGCGATCTACATACTTTGACAACTTTCCTCTTCGGATGAGTGTTTCAATCTCGTTCTGAAGGGCTATGCAATTTTTTGTCATATGGCCATGATCTTTGTGAAACTCGCAATATTTGGCCTTATTCCTCAGATCGGGATTTGTCTTCAGTTTCTCTGGCCACTTGATTTCCTCGCTATTCCTGATTTCTTCCAAAATATGATTAATACCCATTTTCAATGGGGTATAATTATCATACTTCTTTAGGACTTCCAAGGCCATCCTGTTATTCCTGGAATGCTTGTCACCACCATTACCTTTCTGATCTTTTTTCTTAGACTTGTCAACCTCCACCTTGATTTCTTTATCCATATTGTTCTTCGCAGCCATAGCCTCCTCGGCATTCATGATTTTGGCCGCTTTAGCCATGAACTCCGACATAGTTTTAGGTGGATCTTTGGCCAAAGTATAGTACAGCTTATTAGGCAGCAAACCACTCATCAAAGCAGTGATCGCTGTCTTTTCTTCATAATCTACGACTTCCAACTTCTCGTTATTAAAACGAGTTATGTAATCTCAAGTACTTTCACCTGATTTTTGTCTAACACTTAACAAGTGTGCTACTCGTTTTACCGGCTTCGCCCCAAAGCAAAAATTGCCAATGAACAACTCGGCTAATTGAATAAAAGTTGAAATCTTACCCCGAGGAAGATTGTTATACCATATCTGTGCAGATCCGGTAAGAGTTCCCGAGAATGCCCTACACCTCATCTCGTCGGGTACGGCATAGATGTCAGCAGCAGTTTGGTATTGTTCTATATGAAGTACATGATCTGTCTTTCCATCGTACTTAGGGGTCACTACTGGTGCTTTGAATTTCGATGGTGTAGGAAAATCCACAATGGCTTGCACAAAGGGTGTCCCTTGAACAAAAGTTCTCTGTAAGGGATTCCTCGCCTTAGCCATTTCTCCCAATCTATCCTCTAACCGTTGAATAGAACCTTTCCATGCTTCATTTCCTTCCTCAGGCCGCTTAGTCTGAGCAATTGATTGCCCTGACGTAGCTTCCTGAGATTTATCTCGACGAGTAACTGGTCGTGATTGTGCTGATCCTTCTCTCAAACCTGATGGTGGCCGAAAACTTCTTGATGGAGCTCTAGGTGGACTCATATTCCTCCTTGGTCCTAATCGACTGAAAGGAGACGCCCTGCTTAATCTTTCCAAAGCGCTGGTTCTCTCCGGAGAGAGAGATATAGGTTGATTTGTATCCGTAGCCCGTATCGATGAAGTTCGCCCAGGTTGATAAGAATAATCATTAGACTCTTCATTGCGATATGACACAGTACGTCTGGATTGTGATTGCCCATGATCACTCCGTTGTCCTGAGTAGGTAGGTGCACCGCCTTGAAGAGTTTGAATGAGTTGCCTCATAGATTCTTGCATGGCGGTTTGTCCTTGAGCCAGATTTGTCATGATTCCAGCCAGATCTGAAGTTGCAGATGGATTTGGAGGATTTCCAGCATTTCCAGCATTTCGATTACTGGATTCTGGATTATCTGCCATTGATAACAAATGATTTTTGCGAAAAACGATAGTAACAGTCGTTTCCCACAGACGGCGCCAATCTGTTGATGTAAAAAACTAGATTGCTCTAATTATTTAATCACAGATAAATAAATAAGACAAAGATTTTTAAAGTGGTTCGGCTAGGAATAAGGCCTACGTCCACTGTTATGTTATTGCTAAGTATTTGCAGAATTCTTGATTACAAGTTCTCTCAAGAAATTCCTCCCCTCCTGAATGAGGATGATACAAGGTATTTATAGCCTTGAGGTTGTACATGAAAGGTTCGATACATTAAATGGTATACATGTGAAAGGGTAATACATTTAATGCATCGTGCACGTCAAGAATATGAACATTCAATGAATATCTGAGCTGTTGATTATCTGGCAATTAATGATACGACCGAGGTGCAGCTCGGACCGCCATAGTTGCTTGTTGATCAGGAGTTCCTCGGAGCATTTGAGTACCTCGGAGCGCTAGAGTTCCTCGGAACATTAGAGTACCTCGGAGCGCTAGAGTTCCTCGGAACATTAGAGTACCTCGGAGCGCTAGAGTTCCTCGGTGTATCCTCGTTGCTCGGAAAGAAGCATGGTTGGTCGGGAAATGAACTTCCTCGCTGCTATCATGCCACGTAGATTGACACGTGTCTTCGTATTACTCGTCCACATCAGCATATTAATTTTGGTATCAACAATGACTATTGTCACAGCCAATGTAATAATATTAAAAACCGTATGAAATATATACATTACTTTGGGACAATGGGAACAAAGTGTCATTTAATGAGACATTTTAATGACACCTTCGAATATATAGTCGTAAATGTCACTTATATGACAGCTTTATACTTTAAATTTATTTGATTGAACATCCCCTTTATATAATACTTGATGAAAACAATCATAAAATATGATATGTTTCATGACGCTTTTTTAAACTCAAACTCATACATTTAAAAAAATAATTTACACTTGATAACTATCATAATAATATTTTTTTCTTTTAGTGATAATGGAAAAACTCCCTCTATATCGAAGTAGCATTCAGTTCCTAAGGTTATGCAGAAATATTATAACAAGACTTCAACATTATACTCAATATTTTGCTCACAAACTCTAAAAAATGCACATTCTCCTTAGGAACAAAACTCAATGGAATCAACTGGCATCATATTAACCCTATCCCAAGCGTAAGTGAAGTTGATTGAAGTACGTGGATGAATGGGCATATTAATATGGCATAAGTTGTCATGGTACACCATTATTGAAGGCTTCATCTTCTCAACTGTGTGAAATCCTGGGCAGGATAATACAACCTTATCTTGACTACACTCACAAGAATTGGTAACTATCACAATCCACTCTGGCTTATTCATTATTAATGCTCCAGTTGGAACTTCATAGACTGTGACATCCCCTGGATGACATTGAAGAGTTCCTGCCACATTTATAAATTAAAGATACATTAATCTCTTATTTGTTTCTCCAAGAGTAACCCAAACTTGGATCTGTATTTATGTGTTGGATATAATAATAATGTGATACTAAAAGTGAGTTGGATGCAACATTTAAATTATAAAAAATAAAAAATAAATAAAGGATTTTTTTCATTTTAGTCCTCAGGCAATAGATTTATTTTGCTCTAGATCAGTTACATGTTCTTAGGCACTAAGATCCATCACCCCTTAATGTATATAGTACACACAAACTTAACACGTGTATATTGCAAAAAATCTTGTATACATTGTAAAATTCCATGCATAAATTATTGTTTTTCAAAAATAATAAGGTTGGCAAAATGACATAGTGTTCACATTTTCCTCTACTTCTCATGAACTTTTCATATTTATACACTCTTCATCTCAGAAAAACTCAAAACATAAGATTGGCAAATGACCACCATAACCTCTACATAGATCTGCCCCTCCATGAATACAAAAATATTATTTTTTGGTGTTAAACCTAAGAATATAATTTACATACGGATGTGACATTACTCACTTCAATGGCAACTGGAAAATTACTCATATGATACATTACTTTTGTCTATGATACAACACAAATTGCATTACAAACCAAATTTCTAGTTATGTAAAATTATTCCGCCGTATGGCAATTACTACTTTTAGGAAATGAGTTTATTCATATTTTTCTAAAACGCGAAAAGAATTTTACAATGATGTAAAACCTAGTTTTAATAAATAAGAACTACATATAAATAATATGGGTACAACTATTCCCACACCAATCATTTACTAAGGCATTCTAAAATTTTGTAGGATGACAAAATAACCCTTTAAGATTTGCACACCCTTATTAACATGTACAAAGTAAAGCATAATTAAAAAACCGTTATGCAAAAAAAAAAACACGACTTCTCACATTTTTTTGAGAAAAAATTATAAAATCGTTTTTGTTTTCACTTTTAAAATAGTTTTAAACTGTTTTTTTTTCAAATTTGAAGAATTACTCTCTTTTTTAATAAAAGTTCAACCTCTTAAATGTACCCCCCCCCTCCCCCCCCCCCAAAAAAAAAAAAAATTCTTTTCTTTAAAAAAATCAGAGTTTTTTTTTTAAAAAAAAAGGAAAAAAATGTTTTTTGTCAAATTTTATAACACCCATTTGATTGTTTTTAAATAAAGAAAATGGAAGAAAAATTTACAAAAAAAAATCCAAGAATATATATTTTTACCGTTTTTTATTTGCTTTAATAGAATAACTGTAAATAAGGGAAAAAAATGTTTTGGGAATGTTTATCATTTTCTATTAAAAATATCTAAAAATAGTTTTTAATAGAAAAACTTGAAATAAAAGAAAAAAACAGTTTTTGGTATTGTCACTGTTTTTCTGTTCAAAAGATTAAAAACAGTCGGGATAAAATAAAATGAAATTACTCTTTTTTCTTTTGTTTTCTTTATTGAAAAATAATAATATGGGTGTAATAAAATTTGAAAATAAAAACTCTTTTATTATTATTATTTGGGGATAAAAACAGTTTTTATCCGAGAATAATAATAAAAATTGTTTCTATTTTTATTTTATCCCAATTATTTTTAATTTTTTAACAGAAAAATGGTGACAATTCCAAAATATTTTTTCTTTTAATTCCAATTTTTCTATTAAAAAAATGTTTTTAGGTATTTTAATAGAAAAAAGACAAACATTCCCAAAATATATTTTTCTTTATTTACAGTTTTTCTATTAAAGCAAAGGAAAAAGGGGGGAAATATTTATTCTCAGATTTTTTCTTTTAAAAATCATAATTTCATTTTGTTTATTAAAAAAAAATCAAATGGGCGTTATAAAATTTGAATTCTTTTATCCCCTTTTTTTAATTAAAAACTCATAATTTTTTTAAAAAAAAAAATCAGTTTTTTTATATCATTTGAGGTACATTTTAGAGGTTTTAACTTTTATTAAAAAGAGAGTAATTCTTCAACTTTGAAAAAAAAAACAGTTTAAAACTGTTTTAAAAGTTAAAAATAGAATTAATTGTTTTTCTAAAAAAAATTGTAAGAAGCCTTCTGTTTTTCATAAAGGTTTATTAATTTTGTTTTACTTTTAGCATGTTAATCGGAGTTGTAAGTGTTAAAGGGTTGTTTTGTCATTTTATAAAATTTTAGAATGTCTTATTAAATGGTTGGAATGACAATAGATGTACCCTAGTAACATATCATTTTTCACAAATAGTTTTCTTGTAAAATAATAAGTTATTAACAATCGATGAAATGTACTATTTTTCTTTGAAGTTAGCAAGGCAAAAAACTCTTATTGTATCACTTTTAGTAAAGAGTTTTTTTCTCTGTATGTTTTCCTATCAAACTTTTTTTCCTGATTTATTAACTTATTTATGTGATTGGCCAGTAGAATCTTGGATTCTTAGATTGAGAAGAGGGGTTAATTTTGAGTTATGATTTATTTTAAATAAATTAATATCGCTCCAGAAGAAATGTGCATATATAAAATGAAAATAAAATAAAAAGAATACTTGAAAAGAATATAAATAGAAGGAATGTACCTTTGCTCATGATACACAAGAAGATAAGTGAAGAGATGAATTTGGCAATGCCTGCCATTAGGACTTGCAATATTTCTTGTATTGTACAAAATTTTACATTCAAAGGATTGTTTACGGGTGCATCATATTTATATACAATTTGACAACTATATTATTTACAATAAAATAATTATAGAAAATATATAAGGATGTTGTGAATCTTGTCTAGATTTTCATAATTAAGATTACGCACCACTATCTATCTTTTCTAGATTACTGTAATTAAGATTGGGTGTTGTTAAGGGCACCCCAGGTATTACTACGAAATACTACAAGCAAATTTTGAACTTTCTTTACTAAGGTCCACCACTTCATATAAATATTTTATACACAATCTTTCACACCTTTCTCACACCAATCTCACTCTATTAACTAAACTCCAACAATTTCTGTTCCCAATTAAAGAGCATTCAATAGATTTGGGGCCACTAAAGACAATGAAACTACACCAGATAATGTTTTTAAGATAATTTTTAGGTCCCATTGATATTATTTTTTGTTTGTTCTCAAGGATTCAAAGAATAAAATATGGCTGAAAATCGAATAATGGGTCTGGATTGGGGCCCGGAGTTGGAAGTCAAATCTCGAGGTAAACCTCCTGAACCACTACTATATATATATATGTATGTGTATATATATATATATATATATATATATATATATATTCCTACCGAGAGAATGCCCTAAATTCGGCATTTACCTACCGAATGACTTTTAGGGTCTAGAAAAACTTTGCTGAATTATGTATGATTTATTTGATAATAATGTAGGATGCTTTCATGGATTTAAACTATGTATTATTTGACGAGGCATTAGTCAATATCGAGTGTGAGAACAAAGGCATTAATGGTTCTTTAGGAGTCGGAGTTTTACTTTAGAGGAGAGAAACGTCGTTTAAAAGATGTCATTGTGTGGAAAAGTCAGCCGCCATTCTAACAACGATAAAATGTCTTAATGTTAGTAATGTGTCAATAATGAAAATAATTTACAATGAGAAGAGAAAGCAAAGGATTGGAGAATAGGGAGTAGAACGATGATGCAATAGTTAATGAAATTAACTGGTAACAAACACTATATATATTGGTATCGGATGAATGATTCTACGATGCATGTGGAAGACCTATTATGGTCTCATCTGAACTCCATTCAATTGGCAGAGTGTTTTCGCTTAGTTGTCATTATCGATTGCACATACAAGATAAACTGTTATAAGATTCCTTTGTTTGAGATGGTTGGTGTAACCTCTTGGGAATGGACGTTCAACATTTCTTTTGAATTTTTAATTATAGATAAGGAATATAACTACCACTGGGCATTGCACCGGTTAAAAGTGTTATTCGATCCATTTTCATGCCACATTGTCTTCATCACTTATCGAATGTATGCGTGCATCAATGCATTCGAGTGGTGTTCCCCGAGGCTAGACATATGGTCTGAACTTTCCACATTCATCTCAATATGGAAATCCATGTTCTTAAATACATCCATCACGAGGATTCATTAGAAAAATTCTTGAGAGATTGGGTTGATTTGGTTAAATCCCTAACGGAGAGCAATTTCAATGAATCTTGGTTATTATTTCAAATGGATTGGGTAGCATGCCCCAATACTCTAAAATATATTTATTGTACATAGTATAACTTGAAGGAGACCTTCATTCATGCATATGGACCAATTGATAAAATATCGGGGCAACCAAACTACAAATCGATGTGAAGTTGCGCAGGGTAAACTTAATAAACACTTGGAGAGTTCTCAACTACCTTTTGACTAGGTTTTTGTCGGCATGAACAATTACATTAAATTGCATGTTACAAAAATTAATAAGATGTTTAAGGTTCCTTGCGAAAAATCAAGCACTCCCACAATCTTCCTTTGTTGTGCATGGGACATTATGCGATTCAGTTAATTCTCGAGGAGGTAAAAATGTGTGAAAATATTGGCATGGATTATAAATTGTTCCTCCATATCATTCGCAATGTCTACGATATACCTTGTTCTCATGATTTGGTCATTTATCGAAGGGAGGGTCAGATTATTCTTTGGGGGATTAAATGGTCATTGGCACAAATTATCGATGTTGCTCGAGTTAGCGAAGTACCATATGGTTGATTATGAGTTAGAAATGATATTATTGTAACACATGTGGGAAATGTCAATCATAGATGAGAAAATGGCCATGTTATGTAAATTGAAAGAAAAAGGGAGTCCCACCGCTGCGACGTTATTTGAGTCGTACGTGTTGAAGCAAGGGAAGGGTCGGTTGTAGGTTCGACCAACTGCTAGTGAGAAAAAACATGAAAAATCAACGAAAAGTGATCCCTCTACCTTTGTATTCGCGAGGGAATTAACAGAGAAGAAACATTGTGTTGTCTAGAGGCCAAAGAAGAACATTGATTTTACAGAGTTTACGCGCCCAGCCCCATGGTTCCCTAAGTACACACCTTGTACAGGAAGTACTTGAAGGAGATACCTGAGTTTTACATAGGTTTTATAGAAGATATTATGGATGTGGAAGCGGAAGGATATTGCGTCTCTAAATGGGTGTCTAGCTGTCCAAGGTTGGGTCTTGAACGCGATGGATGGAGAAATGTGAGAGCGGGTTTGATGGATGAAGTGCTTGAAAATAATGATTTTTACGTACACTATTTTGGAAGTTGGTTTCTAAAAATTGTGATAAATAGGTTAAATGATTATATAAGCTTGTTTGATCTAAATTCTTGGATGGTCATGTCAGAATGTGTTTACTATGTGGTCGAAACTTACAACTGTGTGTGTGTGTCCTCATATCACCGAGACAGTGCTTCATATTTCTATCTATAAGACATGAATGACAAAAAATTCCAATGTTCATGAATATTTCTCATGTATGTTTAAGTCATTTTGTCATACTAAAGTTGAAACAATATTGTTTGTTTCCACCGGTTGCAAGTCACTAGCATAGTTATTTTTTACCTGGAGCCAAGTCTTGGACCGACAAATATGCTGATCAAATATCTGAGTTTCTGAATATTTTTTCGAAGGACATAATGACAATTGATCATCCTATAAAAATCAATTAGTTAGGGATATGCTTTAGTTTTTACACACATGTAAGAAAATGTGTAGATAGGTTTTGAGGGATATGTTGTACTTTTTTCACACATCTAAGCAAATGTCTAGGTAGGTTTTGAGGGATATGTTGTATTTTTTATACACATGTAAGCAAATTTATAGGTAGCTTGTGAGGGATATGTTGTATGTTTTGTACACATGTAAGTAAATTTGTAGGTAGCCTTTGAGGGATATGACAAAGTTGACTCTGCTTTGTAAAGTTGTTAATAATATATATCAATATAACATATGTGATGGATTTGATTATCATGTGCAATGGACTCCGATAACATATGGATTGGATTACAATATCTTGTGCAATCGATTTCAATAACACGTGGAATTGGTTTCAATATTATATGAAATAGATTTCAATAGGAAATTATTTCATGTTCAATTATAGCACAAGATTATGTGCAAGGGATTTCAATTTCATGAACTATCAATATGGAAAGCATAACTTATTCAAGATATATACAGAGAATCCAACAACGATTACTCATCATCATCATCATCATCATCATCATCATCATCATCATCCTTGCCTTAATCCCATCAAATGGGTTCGGCCACATGGATTCTCCTTTTAAATTATAATCTATTATATGAAATATTATCATTCAAGTTTAATTCCTTAAGATATCTCTTAATAATTTCCTCACACGATAACTTAGGGTGATCTCTTTTTCTTTTACCTTCTATTTCTCATAATCTTCCTCTTGTCATAGGGGCATCTATAGGTCTATGCAACACATGTACATACCACTTAAGTCTACTTTCACTTAATTTATCACTAATGGGAGCTACTCCTTACTTTTATCTCACGTACTGATTTTTAATTTTATCCTTTTTAGTAATTCCTATCATCCATCGAAGCATCCTAATCTCATTAACATTGAGACTTTGTTCATGCTTTTTCTTTAACGCTCTCCATATAGGGTCGCTGGCCTAACAGTTGTTCTATAAAATTTTCTTTATAATTTATTAGTTATCCTCTTATCGCATAACCCCACTCGTTTGTCTCCATTTCATCCAACAAGTTGATATTTTACTCGTAACATCCTCATCAATATCCCCATTACTTTGTAACATTAAACCTAAATAACAAAATTTATTAGTTTGGTGTATCACTTTTTCTTCAATCTTTAATATTATGTTATCTACCACTTCATTATTAAATTTACATTCCATGAATTTCATTTTATTTCTACTGATTTTTAGTCCCTTAGACTCTAAGGCTTCTCTCTAAGTATCTACTCTTATTGCTAAGCCCTCCTTTGAAATGTCAAATAAACTATATTATCTGCAAACAACATACACCATGGGACATCTTCTTGTATGTCTTTAGTAATCTCATCCAAAACTACGAAAAAATAAATAAGGACTTTAGTCCCATCCTTGATGTAGACCCACTATAATAGTTAAGTAATTAGTTTCTCCATATATAGTTCTTACTCCAGTCTTTGTGTTATCATACATATCTTCAATAACTTTAATATAACTCATAGGGATCTTTTTCCTCCTTAAATCCCACCAAATTATATCCCTAGGTACTCTATCATAAGCCTTTTTTAAGTTTGTAAAGACAATATATAAATTTTTATTCTTACATCTACATTTCTCCATTAACTTTCATAATAAGTAAATAGCTTCCGTGGTGGATTGCCCTGGCATAAATTCAAATTGATTATTCGAAATAGTTGACTCATTTATTAATCTTTTTCTATAACCTTTTTCCATAATTTCATAGTTTGATTCATCAGTTTGATTCCTCTATAATTATCGCAGTTTTGTATATCCCCTTTATATTTATAGATAGGTATTATGGTGCTTTTCCTCCACTCATTTGGCATGTTTCCTTCTCTTAAAATTTTATTAAATAAGCTTGTTAACCATTTTACCCCTAGGCTTCCAAGGGTTCTCCACACCTCTATGGGTATTTTATCTGTGCCAACTGCTTTATGCTTTCCTATTTTTTTTATTAATATATCTAATTCTTTTTCAGTAATCCGACATACAATTCTTATATTCGGTTCACTGTTCTCAACATCTTTTTGGGGATATTCTTCATTCAATAATCCTTGAAAATACTCTTCCCATCTATGTAGAATTTCTTTATCGTTAATTAATATATTTTGATTTATGTCTTTAATACACTTAACTGTATCCCTATCACTTATCAATCTATCTCTATTCTTTGAAAATTTATATATTTTCTTTTCACCTTCCTTTGTACCTAGTTTATATGAAGATTATCTAGTGCGTTTTGTTGCATATTTCTAATAATATTTCTTTAATTTTTAATTTCTTAAACTTTTCTACATTTTCTTGATTTTTACTCTTTTGCCACTCTTTAAAACTTACTCGTTTCTTTATTCAAATAACGAAATAGGAAATTGGTCTCGATACTTAGCCGCCAAACCAGGATTTATCAAGTTTGGCTCGACATATAAAAGATGAAATAGAAAATTGGACTGAGAGTATGAATCCCTGAAAACAAACTTAATACAATCTAGTTTGGGATCATCATCCCTAGCAGTGGGATTTTCACTTCTGGGGGTAAGTTTCGTTTATGTGTTTCATGCCTAGTAATAGTAATTGGATACGTTGTATACATCCCCGATCAGTTATGGTTTACATATTGATAATCATGCCTTGCACAATCCAAGATTAACAACCAAAAACTTGCACAATCCAAAACCAATATAATAATCGAATATTAATAATCCAAAATCAATATTAATAATCTAACATTAATAATCCAAAATCAATATTCTGCTTAATACAAGGATGATTAAACTTTACTTTCACAATCAAAAGCAACTACATCAACAATGCAAAACCTACAACATTAACTATCTAAAACCAACTATAAATTAAACTTCACATTTATAAAATAACATTCATCATTGTAAATAATAACCAAAAATTTAAAAATTTCATGTGGTATTTTTAATCCTGCACAATCCAACCAAAACCAATACTCTACACAATACAAGGATGATTAAACATCACATTCACACTCAAAACCAATTACATAATTGTAACCCATACCAAATTTTAAAATGACCCCATCCTAAATTCAAAGTTCATTTTCTTTTTCGTTTCCTTTTTCTTTTCTTCTTGCTCCCTCACCCCCCTTTGCCTTCTTTTTCCCTTTATCATGCTCTCCTCCATGCTTCTTCGTCTTTTTCTTCCCCTGCTCCTCAAGATAATCTGGTGACCCACCCCAATTTCAGCCAAAAGTGTTTGGTATGCTTCTCAATTCCGCCTAAGTAACGTAGTTTCATCCGCAGCAACACCGTCTTATAACACCCCGTGTTTTTATTAATTAATTAAATTAATTAATTAGAATATTCGAGAAAAGTAAAATTTTGAATTTAATGATTTTTATTAAATAAATATGTTGGTTATGATTTTAGAAGAATAAAACTTTAAGCGGAATCGAAATCGGATTTAAAGTGAAGTTTTTATGAGAGTTTTAAGTTTAGCCTTTAAAAAAAAACTTTGTCACGGATTTAGACCGTGACTAATGAAAAAATTGACTTTTAGTTAAATGGTATAACACGAAGGGGAATGGCAGTGGTCGTGTACCTGATCGATCGATCGATCGACCTAGGAATTTGATCGATCGACTATGCCAGATTTGAGGTTGTTCGGTAATTTTATTTGTAGTATTAGAGTGGGATTAAGATTCCTAATTAGTATATAAGACTATTAATCCGTAGGGGACTTCTCATAATCACTTTTTCCCAATTTTTTAACCAGAGAACTCTTCTAAAAGTTTTTCCTCTCCACCATAATCATCAACCTCCAACATAATCAAGTTTTTGTCACAAGTTTTGGGAGGCTTAATTGGGGTTTAATCAAGTTTGTTCAGGAACACTTCTTTGCTAATTTTTCGAGAGGAATCCAACCGTGCTACCAATTTTTCTTCAACTTAATATCAGGCATGAATACTCTATTGTTTTCCTTTAGTATCATGCGTTTTAAGTGTCGCCTAAACACTTAATTACATATTTTCTTAAAATCAATAGTCACTTAATTAGAGAAAGTGGGCACTAATTATGGGACAATTTTAATTAAATATTTTAATCTGAATAATATTCATAACCCTTGGGTATGTAGGATTGATGAGTGGATTTTGGGTTTTATTGGTGTAGGTTGCATGTAGAAAAACCTTAGTTTTGAAATAAATGATTTTTGGGTGCGTATAACTCACGTAATTTATGTATAGATAATGAAATTGAAATTTTGTTGTATTAATGATGAAATCTCAGTGTATTTAAGTTAATATAACTAAAGGGGATTAATTGGGTATTTCTGACGTTATGATAATTAAATTAAGATTTGATTGAATTAGACTATCATGCGTAGTTGTATACGTTGATTAATTATGATTGGTTGTGTGACTTATTGGTACTATTTAATTGCCTTTTATGATGACGAGTTGTTGAATATTTTTTCTCTCCCTATATTTTAGGATGCCTTCTAGGTATGGGACTAGTGGGTAGGCCTTCTGATGATTTATGCCTTCTAGGTATGGGACTAGTGAGGGTAGATTATTACGACTTTATTATGTCGGGGGTGGGCTAATTTTTGTCACTTTATCATCGTTATGCTAGCTTAGGCATAAGACTAAGTTGAGGTTTATGTTAGAAATTCATCCTATATATAGGGTAGGATGTATTGATAACTTGGGGACCCTTAGGTATGGGACTAAGGGATATTTTGAGGATCTCACATAATTTAAAAGGGTGGGGTAATTTATAAATTGAGAAATTGAGAACTAATGCCTAAAGATAAAATCGGGTATTAAAATTGGTGGCGACATAATGTGTCAGTGACTGACAGTTTAAACGGATCATCTTGGGCGATTTATTTCGCGTCGTGAGTTGGAACCTTGTCATATTGTGGGGGATCGACAGTTTAAATGAATTCGGCTGGCTATTTGTAAGGAAAAGTGTGACACTTTGGTCGATTATCACCCGGGATGGGAGAACCGTCATAATAAAAAGTGAGAATAATAATAAAATAAGGTAATTAAATAAAATTAGCATCATGGGACTTGGGAATTTAAAATCATATTGGTGTGCCTTTTAAGTGGGGATCTCTACGGGTAGTTAGTGATTTATATTTATCGCGTTTAACTATCTCATTAAATTAATATATTCTATTGTGATTTTTATTGCGTATAATGCTACTGTCTGGATTTAAGGATCCTATTTGAGGAGAGTAGTGTGTATTCATTCTTGGGTCTCTGACCTCGTGCGTTGACTAACTTTTTCAGGATAAGTTTTGGAGAAGCTGCATAGGATTATCAAAGTTTTCATTTGGAGGTGCAGCTGTAGTTATTCATTTTTATTGCGTTGTTTAGTTAGACTTTCTTTTTCAGTCATATTTAATTATGAGACTTCATTTGAGTTTTATTGGGCCATTTACTTCCAAAGTTGTTTAGAGGATTTCAATTGGATTATTCAGATCTTTATTATTCAAATTTTATTTAATCATTATTAGAGATTGAATTTATTCGGAGTTTTAGCATGTGATGGATCTTTTATCGCTTAGTTGTTTATGATCATTTGAAATTGATTCAATTTTTATCTTATGGTAAGAATGGTATTTATTCAGATCTGTCTCATGATAAGAATGGTATTTATTTATTTCACGCTCAGCTTAGCTCGGCAGCGGTGGCTGGCCACCCTGTCTGCCGAATTACGCGGGGTGTGACACTTCTTCTATGCTCTTCCTCAGCAACTTCATCGCTCTACGTGCCTATTGAACATAATTTATGTATGAGAATTCATTAAAATATAAAATTTACAAGAAATGTAATCCTTACTAGTGATGTTTTTGTTGCTTTGGGCTTATATTAGCCGGGGTTCTGGACAATCAGGTGGGTATAGGTAAAGAGCCACTTCATGTAACCCTCGCTACAACCTTGTGGGTGCGAAATGTGTAATGATTGAGACTTCTTGGATAATATGTGGTCTTCCTAGTTTTCCTGATACTATTTTTGTATGTCAAACTTGACGTTCTATCTAGAATCTTTGTTTCCTCTTACGTCCCTTAAAAAGGTCATGGGGAATGATTTGAATATGACCGAATTATTAAAGACATCTTTCGGGATAGTATGGCTCGGAAACGTCGAAGAAAATGATGATGCCACTACAGAAAGTAACCTCCTAGAATGTGTATGCATACCTCACATCGTTATAAGGATCATAATCACCTACACACAAACTTATAGGGTACGATTGTACCAAAAGTTAATTGTTAAAATAATATAAAACACTTACATTCCCTCCTTACAACGCATTAATTTTTTAGGTTGATTGCAACGCCCAACACCCAATTCTAAGCATTGTATTGTTGAACTCCATGTGGTAGCATGCTCCTAACCCGTTAAAGTCCTCATAAATCCACGACTGCAAAAAAATAATATGGATACAAAATCATATGAAATTAATGATTAGTTAAATGGATAATTAACATATATCACGAAATTTTAATTATTGTCTGCAATAGGGCCATACAACTACTCATTTGCTTAACACTTGAACTTGATACAAGGCCAAATTTTCTGTAAAGGTGAGTAAGAATTCCCATGTCCCATGCAAGTTGGCCGACCTTTTTGAAATCCTTTAATACTTGCAAGTAATAGATAGAGATCTTATTTTTCATCTTATCGAGGAAAATAGTGCATCCAATAATGTAAAAATATATGCCTTGACACAATGGCCTTTCACATACGCGGTGACATTCTCATCTTTTACTTTTTCCCTAAAATTAGTAGTGATTCAATTAAAATGGGCCACATATGAATCACCACACTCTAATTCAGTGTTAGCCTTGATCACTCCCAATCACTCAACTACTAAGTCAATAAAGCTCGACATTTCAATCGCCTCATCATTAGGAGTAGTAATGTTTGGGATAAATAACGGATCACCAACTAGAGGAACTTAGAGTATTTGAGCTACATCATCAAGAATGATGGTCACCTACCCAATGGCATGTGATGTTATTTGTATCTAGATATTGTCGGTCAAGAAATGTCGAAACCAATGCGTAGTCAATATACCTATGGCTATGTTTTATCAACCTGTTGAGTTTTTCCCTCTCCACCCTCTCACGCACCCCTTTACTCATATCTTCCAAAGATCATTCATTTATCTTCGTCTAGTGGTTGATATAGAGCAACAACACTCGTTTAACCTATAATATAATAGCAAATATATCAATATTTTTTTATAAGTTATGGATATAAATATTTTTGTTAAGTTAACTTTGGAAATATAATTACAATTGATCCGGTCCATATACCATAGGAAACATGTCTTTGAAATGATTCAAAAGAGTGAGTTCTTTAGGATCTTGATAGTCCTCGATCATTGATCTGGTATTGGCTACCTTCTTTTTACTATATGCATCATCCGACTTTTGTTATCTTTCTGATGGATTACTTGATGGGAAAACAGGTGTAGATGGTGGAATACCCCTCTATCTTAACTTTACATCAAAATCAACATTATGTTGTGCCTCAACATGAGCCTCAGCATGGACGTCTACAATAGACTCAACATGGCCTTCTACAAAAGCCTCAACTTGGTCCTCTATAAAAGCCTATATATGTTCCTTCTCATTATGGCCCTCTATAAAACCTTATAAAGCATGAATTTCTTCCCTAATCTTCCTCTCATAAGAAATAAACAACTTCCTATTTGAACAGGAGTAGCATATAACTCTATTTATTTATGATCTGTATTAAAATAGAGATTATATGTAAATACCATCATACATGAATAAATAAATGTAAGTATATCACATGTGAATAACTAACATACATGAAAAACTAACAAACTAAGATAACATTATGTACATGAATAAATAAAATTATCCCAACAAAACATATATAACAATGTTCATTCGGGGCAAAGCAACTTAATTCTTCACAAAAACTCATCATAAACCTTTCGAGTTAATCAACCCAAATCGTGGAAATTTAGTCGAACCAAGTACTTAACAATAGACTATTTTCATTCGGCACATATGTGACGATTAGAGGATTACAATTTGGGGTGATGGCCTCAAATTATGCCAAGTTAAACTCATTTTTCATTCATGCAAAATATAACGAATAAATAGTGATGGATCGTTAGTTTTTTCCCAAATGAAACCCTAGTTAGCTGACCTAATTGGTTCGTAATAGACAACCCGAATCGTTTGTGATTTATTTTTACAGGGAAAGTGAGTTTTTCTATCCAATCTTTCGATATTTTATAATTTGAAATCACACTTGTGGCATTTGGAGATTATCTTTGCAATTGTTTAACTAGCAAACCATTTTTCATTCCTTATATGTTTTCAAATGCAAATTAAGTTCGCAAATGAAGCTTGATTACCACTTTCAATAGGGTTAACAAACATAGGTGGGATGATTTGCAAATATATTAAACAGAGGTGGGATGATTTTCAATCTGGTATATCAAGTTTGCAAATGAAGTTTGTAAATGCCACAAATTATTTTCAAACAAGTTTTTGGATGTCGATAATTTTAAGTACCAACCTGTTTGAATTAATTTGTTGTTGATGATTTATTATTGGATTTTGAAGTTGAGAAGTTTTTATATTAGAAGTTAAGAGGTATATATGGTGAAGTTGATAGGTTAAAATGTTAGGATGTGTTGAGAGAAAGAGGGAAAGTGTGTAAAACTTTAAACATCCATATGTGGTATAATGAAGTAAAAAGTACATATGTGTGGTATTTTTGAAAAAAATTGGCTTGTGGTATTTCGGAGTAAAAAATGGGGTGACCTTATCACCCACCTTAAGATTGTGCGCCTTAATGATATAGTATTGAATAATGCTACAAGAATTATTTTACGTATTTTCCATAAAAAGTTTTAGGATTAGATGTTTTTTAAAACAATATGAGGACTTAAATATGTATAACATTTGTAATGGTGGTGTAGGGTTATGAATAAAATAAGTGTCCAATCTATTAGTATAGTATATGCCTATAAAAATTACACAGATCATAGATAAAATTCGACTAGTGTTTCAGTTGGATGAAATCGAAAAAAGGGTTTCCGGAAAAATTTATGAAGATATTTTTTTATAGGTAAATGAGTCCAATATATAAAAACTTGCTAAGGTAGCGAAAATCTGTATACATGAAGTATACCAATGCGAGAGAGACAAGGTAGGCCAGACCCACCCCCGCACCTCCAACTCTAAAGAAATAAGATATTTTATTTGATGTTATATTACGTTTTTGTATTTTTTTATGTTAATTATTATTTTTGTTTTGGTAAACGAAAAAAAATATATTGAAAAAGAAAGTTGGAAACCAAGGTATGAAAAAGGAAATTACCAAAAAAAATGAAAAAAATGAAATACTAAGTAGATCAATATCGATGCGTTTTTTAAATCAAAATGCCAAAAATAAAATACCAATTTTAAGGATTATTTAATTAGTATGGTCACAAAACAACATTTTTAATGGATTATTATAATTACCAGGAGGAAAAATACCATTTTTACTCCTAAATGTGTTAGCGATACATATGGAATAAATGAAATGGCCAAATTAAAAAGTTTCTCAAATTTTCAAAAGAAAATTCTTCCAATAAAATATTTTTTTAGAAAATAAAAAGAAAAATGTGGCCAAAGAGAGCAGGGAGAAAGAGAAAGATAAAGAAGATAGATGTTTTGAATGTTAGGGAAAGTGGCATAAGGCGTTTGAGTGTTCCACTAGGCTATAGACAGAGGGCAAAAATATTGCCATGCCAGCCACTCTTAACGATAGTGAGGAAGAGGTGATGGATCCAATGATGAGTCTTCACATGGGATGTGTGTTGCCTTTTTAGTTAGTCACGTGAGCACACCTAGTTTGTCCCACGGCGATGAGGATACTTGTGTACGTGAGACTCCCGAGGATGATTTATGTGTTTCGTGTGAGAGTGAGGGTGAAAGTGAGTTTTGAAGCGAATGTAAAAGTGAGATCCAAATAGAATTTAGAGATTTTTATGCAGAGACCTTAAATACGAAGAAGTTGAATAAGGAGTTAGGTCTTAGGGTGTTATAATTGGAGAGAGAGATAGAAATTTTGAAGGGATTAGAGGCATCGACGAGTCAACTCGAGAAGGAGAAGATTTCTTTGGGTGAGTAGTTGATCATCGTACGTCGGAAAAATAGTGAACTTGAAGCCCATGTGTTACATTAGAGAGAGATCTTGAATGTGCTCGGGAGGTAAAAGTAACTTTAGAGGAAACATCTAAGAAGGTAGGAAAGATGTTCCTTGGTTACGCTTTAGGTAATGTTGAGAGATTAGGAATATGTCATGAGGGTGTGTCTACTTCCCATGTTGCACTCGAGCCGGTTCCTGAGTTTGTGATTGATCCGTATGGATATCAAACCAACCCACCTATGCGTCCTTTTTCGGACTGAGGAGTGCATCGTAGACATTTTGAGAGCGGTGTTCCTAGGCCCGTTTATGTTTGCACCCATTGCAAGAAGATAGGTAACCTTAGGGAATTTTATTTTAAGTTGGGTAGTGTGTCACATAGAGTTTTGCCACATGTTCCCACACACGCACCCACACATTATGCTTCGGATGATTATATGAGAGAGTTTGCACATATTAGGGAGCACGTAAAGTTTCTGGTCAAAAATTCACATGATTTGATGGATATTTTTCATAGGATGTCACCACATTTGGAAAACTCCGCCGCACCTAACGGTTGAGGTTTAGATCTGTTTGCTAGCATATGATGATTTTCATGATGATATTTTATGCCTATTGCTAGTATGTACCGTTTTTGTATTTATTTTTTCCATTTTTGATATATTTTTTTGAAAAAACAAAAAGATTTTTGTTTTTGAAATTTTTTGGAAAAATACAATAAGATTTCCTATTTTTTGAGAAAAAATTGTAAAAGGTAAAAAGATTTTATTTTGATAATTTTTTTGGAAAAAACAAAAAGAGTTTTTTGTTTTGTTTACACCGTTTATGGATGGACATTTAGGACGACCAAGTCACAATTTCATTCCATATCCATGTGACTATTCGTTAGTGTTTTGATATGCGTCATCATTTCATTTTGTGCTTTATAATGATTGGAGTCATTAAAATGTAACTTGAGATTACTTCCTACATGTTTGACTCTTAATCTTCTTCAATGCACACTTGCACAAATTTGTTTGATTATTGAGGAAGAGTGCGCTTGCGTTCAAATAAGGAAGTTATTTAATTAAACACAGTTTTCACCACTTAAGTCCTAAACATGTATCTATATGTGATTAATTATGAAGATGAAACATGCAAGAACACGTATATGAGGAAAAATCCCCCAACGGGGCAAAACCTTTTATTTTCCCATTAATTTTGTAAGAAAATGACTTACAACAGATTACAATGAAAATACAGTGACACAGAAATACCCTCGGGTGTCGGTTCTGCTGTCGGCGGCTGGAACAATCCCTTTCCAGTAGGGCAGCAATGACGAAGAGAACGACTTCCTCACAAATTACTCCAGATGAGTAAATGATCTTCTTGAAGGTTTAAAGATTCACATACATATATGGGAATGGTTTTGTGAATAAAAAAGGTTTAGAAAACCTTAAAAGGTGAAGTCTTATTCTGGGATGTTTTCGCAGAATTTCGTGATTGCAGAAAGACTTCTAAAATCGTGTAGAATGAGATCAGATATTTATACAAAAATCGAGGCGGTGGCTCGTTCGAACAAGATAGAATGTCGCTCGAACGAGATATCATGTCGCTCGAACGAAGGACAGAAGTCGTTCGAACGATATCGCGCGACATGTTATCTCGCGCGAACGACTTGCAAAGTCGCTCGAGCAATCTCGTCGATCGAGACCATTCGCTTCTACACTTCGAAAAATTCTGCTTTTGATAAAAAATTAATCGAGAATTCAAAAATAATTTTCAAAAATAATTTTCAAAAAGAATTCCCAAATATTTATGCAAATATTTAAAGTTCCAATAAAACATTTTACTGATAAGGCGTAGTGGAGAAGTGGGAATGAGCTGAGATGCACGTTGTATGTAGCATGATGCACGTGAAGAAAGTGGATGCATTGAATTCAGATACAGGTCGTCGAGGATGATCGTGTTGACGTGCCAAATGTAGCGGTATCAGACATATGAACTGTGATCTAGGAGAAAACAGAAAATTCCTAGAATCTACCCCGGACATTTATAAAATTATGTCCTTACAATTATTTTACTTGTCTATAATATAATGGTCAAAGTGTTTTCATCTCAATTTTGTCTTTAAAACAAACCAAATGCTATAAAACTTGATAATGGAAGTAATGCATGTATGAACCATTGCTCGTGAGGACTTTGTTTAAAATTTTGAAAAAAAGGGAAAGCGATACGAAATGTACTCATGTCCTTTGCGATTACGCCACCGTTTAAATCGAACAAAAAAAATTTTAGCATTGTAAAAAGTAGCCAAGGTCCAAAGAGGTTGAAAAGAGCCCGGAAAAATTTAAGGAAATAAAGATAAATATGCCAAAAAGGGGCCATTAGGTTTTAGATCAACTCATTATAAAAAAAGATTTATTATTTATGAGGGTGTTTGGTTTGAATTAAACAACTGGTTTGCACATCCTCATAAAGCCTTAAAAAATAATTACATATTTTTTGACATTCTTGGTGTGGAAATCGTTTTAGCCTTTGATGTGTCGATTAGATTGACTCGATGTCATATAAATTCAACGCTTTTGACTCCAATAGACGATTTTGAGTTCATTCATTAGGAGTACCCATATTCATCGTGCACATATGTTATATTTGATTGCATTGATTTTAGTATCGAACTCGTTCGCACCCATTCATTTCATTTTCACGATTTGGTTATCTTAGTGTAAAATCATGGTGTGTGATATTTTTGTCTGAAAAAATTAAAAAATAAACAATAGTTAGTGAATGATTTCAAGTTTATCCCTGATGATCGCAGTTGATTTGCTTTGCTTGTTATGACACTTCATGATTAATTTATTTATTATTTTCCTTGTCTCTTTTAGACAAATAAAAAGGGGGATAACGAATTATGATCTAATGGGGGAGTTTAAATTATGGGAGAGATTTGAGATTTAATATTTGTTTTGATTTATGTTTATCTCATTTCAAACTCGATATGTCACGGAGGTACCTGTTTCTTGTCTCATGTGTGTAGGTACAAAATTTGAAGATCACATTGCACACCCTGGTGACAAAGAAAAGTAAAGAGATTTGAAGATTTTTGATGAAATTTTAAGATTTGCATTTTAGTACCTTTTTATTTTTGGATTCATGGGAGGGTATTAGATTTCTATAGGACATTTTGATTTGATAATTCAGATGTTTTTATTCTGTACCGGCATAGACATAGGGGGAGATTTGTAAGTACATATTTTACATAATCCGTTTACATTAGAGTATGTCCTACACCACTATAATCGTCGAAGAAAAGTTCAAGGTAATTCATGCATCAAAACGGATCCGAATTTCAACATTCTTCAACAAACAAGCCTCTGCAAGATAGATTTTGGTAAGGTTGTGTTTAAGCCCCTTTATATTTCATTTAAAGTGTTGGGATATTTTTATAAAATGTTTTTAAACATCTGAGGCGTCTTTTTTCATCAAAATAATTTTTTCTAAGTCCTGAGACGAAGTTTTAATATAAATTATATTTCACTAATGTCGTTCAAACGACATGACAAAGTCGTTAAAACGACATCTTCAAGCGACAGAGCATCTCGTGCGATGCTCATTTGAAGGTCGCTTAATCCATTTCATCAAACGACATGCTACTATTTTGGTATTCTTACCTCGTTTGATAGGTCGCGCGATCCCTAGATCGAACGACAATAGATGTCGTGTGAGCGACATGAACTTGTCATTCAAACGAAGTCGTTGACTCAATTTTTTTTATAAATATCACTATTTTGAGTCCTTTTTGCTTCAAAAGACCTTAGTGTTTCAATCTACGAAAACTGCAATCTGCAGAATTTTTGTCTTCTCCTTTTTAACACAAATCATCCCAAATACTTTAGTGAATCACTTTGGAACCCATGATACAATTTTTCTAGATGCTTCTCTTATAGGGAATATTTCTCTACTGCTGATTTAGTAGCTCTTGAGGGAGGTGCTGGCTAACTACGACTGCGATCATTGGGAGTCCTTGCGGGTGTTCCTTACTGAAGACAAAGTTGAGGTTCTTGTGGGTTTACTACGGTTGATCCATTACTGATTCTAGGTTGATACCTATGTTAGTGTTCTGCGGAATGGCCATTGCAGATTTCATTGTCTATACAAGTTGTAATTTACTCTTCATAGTGAAATAAAAAGGGTTTGCCCGAAAGTTTTTTTTCCTGAAATCTGCGTATTAGAAATTTTAAGATGGCATTTACCCACATAGATGCATGTGTCAGGGTTTAATTAATTTGGTTTAAAAATTGACATCTAGTTAAATGAGTTAAAATTAGAAATTTGCGAACCAACGTGTGATTGATATCACACCGCATTATACTTTTTCAAAAACCATAATTCAAGATTCAACCTTTTAGTCCTTAATTCAATCAAGAATCCATCTTTTTCACACTAATCATATCATATTTATTAATTATCATATCAAGAGTGCAATTCGATAATTCCATTAATCAAAATCCCATTTTACACGGTTTTCCTAGCCTGAAAATTTGTGTTCTTCCTACACCAGTTTTACATCAATATTGGAAACTATTATTAAGATTAAACAATTTAAATACTTGCCTTGATATTGGTTTAACTATGAGATTTCCCTCTTGAGTTCCTCTCTTAGCAACGATCTTGAACCCTGATTGTGATCTCCAACCTCGATCTCTTTTCTTCACTTCTCTCCCTTTTCTTTTTGTCTTTTCTCATTTCTCACAAAACTCTAGCCTCTTGAATGGTTGTATAGTTGCCCCTTCTATAAACCTTGCATAAATATAACCCTAAACACTCCTAATCTCAAAATCAAGTTATCCCTTATATGAAGAATGACCCCAATACCCTTTTACAACTCCCGTTTAGTTCAAAAAGTTCCCCGGAACCCGATTATAACCCCCAGGTACAACGTTCTTATTCTTTCGACCCATTTTGGAAAATTAATGCACTAAAAAATTCCATTCGAGTGATTTAGTATTAATTTCCATCTCATTCCCTATCCGCGTGTTCCGAATGAGACGTTGTTAAACCCGCCGCTTTTACTCACTTATGATGTAATATATGTTAACGTGTTTTCATTTACTTATCACACAAGTAAATATAAGTACACATAAATATTAATCCATTCATTCGCTAATTAATATTTATATTAATCACTTTATTTCTTAATTTACTTAAATTACATGCACAAGTGTAATTTAAAATGGTATAAAAATACGGGTGTTACAGGTTTTATCCTAAAACAATTGTTCTTTAAACTTTAAATGAAGAACGTTGCTTCTAATTTGAAGAAGGAAGATTTGGCCTGAGGATTTGAATAAATTAGTTAGTGACCAAAACCGGTCATGGTTGTGTAGCGTACTTTAGATGTTGGCACTCTCGATAGATAATATGGTGGGAAAGAGTGTTTAGTGGGTGGTAGTGTCATGAGGTTGTAAGTATATTTCTTCTAGTTGTAAAACTCTACCATCATACATTTGTCACTCTTATTGTCCTGAGGTTTATCTCCTTAGTGGGATTTTCCCTCTTATATTTTACATCTAGTCTTATGTTTATTTTACTATTTTCGCATCTTTTAGAATCATTGTCTTAATCAAGAAGATAAAACTTGAGGGATTCTAAATTTTAGTAATATAAAATTTCACATAGACTTTCGAATTGTTAAACCCTTTTTCTAATAATAAATTAAAAAACCTTTTTCTTGAATCAGGTGAATTAATTTTTATTTGGGCAGCTACCGTTGAGAGTCATAGTCTCAAAATCACCATTGATATATTAGATCGTCTAAGCTTGATAGTTTGTAATTTCGATAATTCAAGTCACCATAGACTCATAGGGCTTCAATAGGCCGATAGTTCATCATCATTAATGAAGTTGGTCCTTATAGACAAATTAGGTCATTATAAATTGATTAGGTCATGAGGAACCCAATTATTTCAAAAATAATGTTATAAATTGACATTCTTACCCAATATATAATGTTGACAACTAGATTTGCAAAGTGGCAAAACTTGATTGAACTTTACTATTCCACGTCCAGTTAAGGTTTTTTTCCTTTTATAGGATTTTCAAAGGCTCTCATCGTGAGGAAACCAATATTAAGTTCTCTAGACTTTATCATGTTCATGCCTTGGACCCCTTAGGTCACTTGGGGATGAATTTATTGATATAGGTTGATTAGATTGGCATATGCTAATGAGGTCATTGTAAAATGACTTTATCCAACCTAAGCTAATGTTGATCGTCTTACGCCGACTTGATCATTTTAGGTAAATTTTGATCTCTATAAATCAATTTGACTGTCTTTAGTAATTTGGGCCATCGTAGGCCAATTTAATCCATCATAGGCTAATTATGGTCGTCCTATAATAATTTGATCATTTTAAATTAACTTTAGTTATCATAAATCAATTTCACAACCGGAGGAGTTCATCATTGTAGTACCCTGTACTTTTTTGAGTATTTATTTTCATGTGTGCATTTAATTCTTAATTTAATTGGAGAATTTAAATTGATTTTGGTAAATATTAATTAGCCAGATAAGGATTAATATTTATGATTATTATTATTTACTTGCATGTAATAAGTAAATATAAGGGCTAATTATTTTGTCGTCGTTTAATGTGTGAAAAGCGAAAAATTATCATATTAAGTTGATATAGAGTTAAATTGGCGGATTTAAATAATTTATGGGCGATGTGAACTGTATGCATATGTCGGGTCCAGTTAATGATATGATAGTATATATTGATTTAGGTGACTCAGATAACCTTTTTGAGTGCACTGGCATTCTGAAATGGGTCAAAATAGTCCACAATAAGTATCCAAGGGTTATAGCTGGGTTCTAGGGGCTTTCTAGACGTAGTAGGGCCCATATGTGGGGTATAATTGTCAATTTACCTTTAGGGTTACACCGAAAAATGAAATTAGGGTGTGATTAAGAAGTATTTATAGTTGAGGGAGGTGTATGAAAGCCTCATCCTCACCTCTGTATGATTGAGATTACGGGAAATATTAATAGAAGAGAAAATGCGAAGAAATGAGAGAAGAGAACTTGGAGAAGATAGGAAGAACATCTCTGAAATTCAAATCATCTGTACGATTCGAGACTTCGGATTCAAATCCCAAAGGGAAGTGTGTATTTGCTTTAGATTGTAACTTACACCAGTTAATTATGTTCATAATTAAGTAGTAGTTAATCTGAGAATGAAAAGATGAGATCTTTGGGGATTAATTAAATGGAATTAGTTTGTGTTCAACACTTGATCATATTTGAAAATGAATGAGTGAGAAATTCATAATATTAATTTGAGTTTATGATTATGTACATGAGAATATTGATAGGATGTTAGAATCAATGGACTCCCAAGGTTTGATGAAATCTGAATTGAATGAATTAATGAATGATTAGGAATCCTAGGGTTTTGTTATCTGATACAAGATTAATTTGGTGTTAAAATACTTTTGGTGGATTATATATTGATGTGGAATGTGTATTTGTGATTTTGGGAGGCTTGGGACCTCCATTGAAGGGTTTAAGACGTGATAACCTAAGGTTGAAGACGAAGGGCAACCTAACAAATCGAATCGGTCCGATAGGGGAGTGAACCAATTCGATTAACCGAATCGTTTCGGTCTAGAAAATGAACCGATTCAATTTGCTGGCATATCCTGATTTTTGTTACGCATTGATTTGATCCGTTAGTGTTTGGAAAATGTACATATAGGCTTCCAGGATAGATTGGGACTACTGGAGAACATTCTTAGTGGTTGGTATGTTTGTTAGGCCAACTTTTAGATGGGTTTGAGTGAGACCAAATCAAGATAGAAGTGAGTGAACATATATATGGTAAGTCGATAAATCGATTTGGACTTGGGGATTGGTGGACTAGTAAAATATGGGATTTTCGTACAAAGTCAGTAATCTATATGTACGTATTGTGGGTGATTTGTGTGTGTGTGTGTGTGTGTGTGTACATATATATAGGTGTGTGTTTGTGTGTGTATGTGATTGTTGCTTATTTATATTGATTATATTTACTCGGTAGTGCTACTTTAGGAGGTTGAGCATAGTGTGCAGTCCACCCTGGCATTGACCAACAAATGTTGAATTGATTCCCCGGGTCATATTACCATTGCATGGACACTATCCATGTGTGAGGATAGTTGTTGGTTTGGACACCGATTTGGTACGATGGGGTATGGTTGCAACCCTCGTACATATGTTTATGACTACCTCCATTGTTTGTTTTACATTTGGGTTCGGTGGTGAGATTTCAGCCCGCTGGTCCAGTTGTGGTACATGGTATACCTGGAGCCTGATACCACATGAGAGATGCATCCGTAAGGTCCCATCTTTAGGGATGTGGCTTATATGTATATAGTGAGTGATATATATATATGTATGTGTATATGAGATATTATGTGTATATCTATTTATAAAACGAGTGTAGCTATGCTATTATATTATATCTATATCCATTTATAGCACGTGTGTAGATATATTATTGTTTATAAAAGTATACCTAGTGAGGGTAGTACATATTAGCTAATGGTTATTATTAGCGAGATGGAATTTTATAGCGATTATTGTCCTAGTTCGATCGAGTAGTATAATTAGGATAATAAATGAATATGTTAGGTGCACACTATAGATAAGAGGTGAGGATAAGTCTCATGTGCATGAAAATAGTAAGTTAATTATGAAGGTAATACAATGCGTTCATTTATTTAAAGCATTTAAATACTAAAAAAATATTTTCAAATATTTTTCGAGTTTTGGTCTGCTTATGTTTTTGTTTTCAAAACCCTAGGAGTGCAGGAGCGGGGACATCATGCTTAAATTCTTTCATATCGTTGTGAGGAGTAGACGTGGATGCTGTCAGATAGATTATAGCCACCTCAGCTAGTTTTTATCTATATAGGATTCACTCTCGATTCTAGTTATCCTTTTGGGCGTGTTGCCCATAGTTGGATAGGACATTTGTTTTATATGAGAATTATTTTATCACTTATCGGTATTTATTTACATTGTATGATTAGTTTCTATGACTAATGGTTTATTCGGTTCATATTATTTTTATTTATGCTTATCTATTATCTTGTCATTTCATTTGTGGTATCGTTTTATTGATTTCATATTTATATTACTTGTTGCGACATTAATGATAAAAATGAAATCATATTGGATCCCTATTTTATTTATTAAAGTATTGATCACCTGGTATTAGAATAGGTTCGGTGCCACATTTGGTATCAGAGCACAAGGTTTTAGTGTCCCTAAGATCTTTGCGAACTTGGTACATTGTCAGCATTGCGTTTCTTTGATGTAGAGACCTATGTTTAGGACAGTTGTTTCATAGTATGCATTTATGTTCTTCTTCTACTGTATCTATTTGAGTGGAATCTCACTAGGAGAGGTCGATCATCTCGTGCAGTGTGGAGGGCTGCAGAGAGGGAGGCTCAACAGGAGCCGTAGGTCGCTCAGGGGAACTGTTACTATAGCAGAGGTTGCAACCATTGTATCACAGGAAGTTGACACTGCCATGACATCAATGGCACAACACTTACCCTAGGCACAACTACAGCCGCCAGTGATTGCACTAGTACAGACTCACCTATTACCGTCTGTGTGGGAGCGAGTAAAGGTTGTCTTCTAAAAGGGCCATCCACCGGAGTTCCAGGGAGTGTAGATATAGTAGCAGTAGGCCAATAAAGGAAGGACATTCATAGACATAATTGAATGGTTGAGTGCACTGACACTCTAAAGTAGGTACTATCTAAGTTTAAGCTAGTTGGGGAAGCTCTGTAGTGGTGGGAGTCAGTTATCACACCTGAGGAGAGAGATTTTATGACTATTTAGAAGTTATGGGTGCGATTTGACCCATGTTCTCCCCTTCAGTTGTGTAGACAGAGATGAGGAGGAGTTCATTCACTTGGTGAACTTTGTGTCAAATGAGTTAAATATGAATGAGAAGAGGATTCTCAAGTTTATAGACGGGCTTACTTAGAGGATCCGTCGACATCTGTTAGGGAACCGTCATTAAGGACTTATACTGATGTTGTTAACGCTATATTGTTACACTTTTAAGATCATTGATTCCATTTGAGGAGAGAAAATAGGACAATAGACTCTCAATCCATGCACACATCCACGTGATACTTGTGTAATCCATGAAAATGAACTCACGAAATGTGCTCCCAGCTTTTGTGATGCATCAAACATATCTGGCCTAACCCACATCAATGTTGAGACCAATCGCATCATATCCCTAATACCATCATGCAATGAATCTCAAACATCGGGACCGAGAGAAATAACATACTATTATGAGTGAACAAACACTCCACCTTCAACTGGAAGACCCCATCGATTGACATAGAACTTGCATTACTAGCTGTGGACCTAACCTCATACGAATAAATATTATAACTTACTTTTGCCATATCAGACATACACATCTTGGACTGAATGAAAAACACTTCGCAATTTTTAAATAACTAGTTGTGAACCTAATGAAACGTATGTGAGTGGGAAGCCGCGATACTAGGCTTTCCATCTTAGAATAAAACTCCATCCTTTCGTTCATTCTATGGGCCCCAAGGATAATGATCCAACCTATGAATGCCAAAATTTTCTTGAGTGCTAAATATAAAATTCATTCTTTACTCGACACCAAACTACATGCTCCTGTATAACACTTGTCACTAAAGATAACCGATGGAACACATTTAGTCCCTTAATCACCAGATAACATCAATGATTATGCTAAACTTTGTATTTTTTATTTCTGCAATCCCCAACCGACACTTAACCATTCGAGCCACGATAAGAATCTATTTATTTCTCTTATCTCATTTAAACATTATGCTTTTATAACATACATACATAGATATTATAATTATTCTTATCACCCCTTATGAGTGCTACTTAATACACCAAAGCGACAGTGTCAACTCTCAGCTTTGTAATTAACCATAAAGTTCATCAAACTTCTTATAATTTTTACTTTGATACCCTACGCCTTTCTATTTAAGTAACCACACTAAGCCTGATATTAAACCCAAGGTAAGACTAATATACCATACACCCAAGTATCATTACCTTCATAACTTTATAAGAACCTTATGTAACCATAGCGTGAAAGAATTTAAAATTTCCACAATCATATGACATAGCAAGAACGAGTAACCATCGATGCTATCATCTTACTGGTCTCACTCTTACCATACGATAATTATTTTTGCAATTCTCTTGAATATTTTCAATCTATTTAGTGTATTTTAAGTAAAAAACAACCTTATTCCAAATTTCAAAGATTTCCATAAAGTAGATCATTATTAATTCACATGGAATTTACCTTATCATTCCTTATCCTAATAACTCTACAATAATTCAAAAACATTATTATAAGCACCTTTTAATGCTAAACCACTTTCGTTCATTATGCATTTAAATTTATTAGGATTTATTACTCTAAGTCTCTTCAATAACCAACACTCATTTGAATATCCAGTTACTAAAATTTGTAATATATCATTACTCACTCTTAGTGCACATTTTTACAATACTTAATGCGTATAAATTTTGTTAACTACCTAGAGAATCTATCAACAATGAGGAACCACCCCAACTTGCTTTTTTAATCAATATCATTATCCTCATGCAACACCAAAGCACCCAATGGCTTCCAAAAGAATCACTGGACTCTAACTGTGCTACTGTAATTTCCCAACCTACAATTGTCACTATTTTCCCAAGTCATTTCACTTTTGAATAACCATTAGACTTTATTCAATCCAAGATGTGATATACACAATCTTTCTATACTACATGGAACGTCACCTATTCATTTATAACATCATTATTACTATAGCTTTCTAAAGGGTCATGTGACACTATTTTTTATCCTAACTTAGGATGCTGAAAACTCGCATGATGACTGAACTCAACTTATCATCATTAACAAATAAGCTTTTACCATTTACTTTTAATTTATTGATTCCCATGCTACAACTACATGTGCGTATAACCCGGAGTCCCCTTTCGTCAAATGGGATCGAGCCCAAACCGAACTTTGACAATCAAAAGATCAAATACCAACCTCAGCTATACTAATCACTCTCATGAGAAACATGAAACCTAGTGATCTCATACCAAGTTGTGATGCCCCCATCCGAGATTATGGGTCACCTGTGGGTTGACCCGATCCAGATAACCGTGTCAAGTTTGAAGTGATGTGAACAACCCTAAATAATGTTACTAGTTTCTTTTATCTAATTTAGACTCCAAATATTTAGCATGAACCTCCATTTTCATGTAATATAAAGGAACTAGCCAAGTGAGGATCCCAGTAAATTGCACTCTAGGTTCAAGTAATCAGAGTTTCTAGCATAAACAGGGTAAGAAAGATTACCAGTATAATGCTCTCAATTACGAACATTCATTTATCATGTCGTAAGAAAGAAGCGGCATGAGCTTATGCCTAATGGGATTCTTAGTAAAATGAAATATAAAAATGAGTAACAGAAAAAGCCAATGCAATGACATGTGACACTACTACATGTATATATATATATATATATATATATGTACTAGCGGAATGCTCGTGCCTGAAGGCACGACGAAACTTTCCAAAGTACATAATCGTAAAACGGAAAAATTAAACTTCCAAAGTACGTAATCGTAAAATGGTAAACTTTCCACTTTTCTCTTGTACAGGTTTCCATGCCTAAAGGAATTTCAAAATTAGACTCCATTAAAATATAATGATGTAAATTCAAACCACAATCAATATGTGAAACTGAAAAAAAAAAACATTTGCCAAGCCATATAGCATATCAAATACATGTAATGCGTTAGATTTTTACTCCAATAACGAACCAAGACAATAAATGTACTTAACTTTTAGGATTACCATATGCGAAGGATCCTTTTAAATAAGAAAGCATCGAAAGACAAATGTGAACATGCCAAAATTAAGAGCTTCAAGCATATATTTTCTTCTTATATTCAGGTGACACCACTGAACTTCAAAAAATATTATGATAATGTGTAAAAATATCACTTTTTAAGATCAGAACCCATTAAAATTAGAAGAAAAAAAAGAGATGTTTCAAAAAACATGCAACAAATATTGACGTAAAAATTTATAAATACAAACTGATTTGATCGCTAAATAATAATCCCAAGTATTGTTGGCTAAATAGACGAAAAAAAGGGATGATCATCCTAGCAGCCTTCTTAAAGACTCTAAAACACCTACATAATAAGTTGATAACCTAAAAAGAACTTTACCACCTAGCATATATAATTTAAGTAAAAACAAACCTAATCCTTGAAACTGTGTGGAGTCGGATAACTCATTAACAATAAATAGCTCTCACCATCCCTATAAAAATGGACTCACATTGGCACACATGTATTTACCAAATGGATATTATGGTTGCCTCATTCATTGAAGGAAAGAGGAAATCTGCTCACTACCATCAGAACCTGAAGCAACTAAACAGAGCACGTCCATGGACTCACCAAATTTTCTTTTGAGAGCATATGGGGATTCAATGAGACGAAACACTTTCGTCTGGTTCATCTTCAATAACATACCCGTCACTTTCCCCGCATGATCACGCTCAAATTGCTCCACCAGAGGGAATAGTTTAGTTGTTCTCCCAGCATCATTTGCTGAGCTTCGAGAGTAGCAGAGGCCAAAGCAGAAGCAAGTGTTGACATGGTGACCGGTCCAGAATGTTGGATATCAGATGGGGGTATTGACACTCCCGAAACATCAAATGGAATAGGCATCATTGGACCCATCATGGCTTGCAGAATGAAATATGGATCCACAATGTTTCTTGTTTGTTTACTCCTTAAGTTTTGATTGCCCTGACCATGTGTGTGCTTAAAATTGAGGACAAAACCTATCAATTCGCGCTCAACCGCATCCGTGCTTCATGGATTATGGGATATAACTTGGTTTAGTTGTTTTCATGTGTAAGAAAATACTTATTTTTCAGCTAATACTGTGGGAAGACTAAGGAGTAGCCTACTTCTTTTCTTCTTTTATCCATAACCCATTCAGTAGACGAACACTTATGTACATCACCTAGATATAACCCAATCATTCAACCCATGAGGGGACTATTTTCAGGACCCATTTGATCATGATTTCTTAATCTTCAATTTGTACCTGTAACAAATTTAGATATAAGGTCAGTTGAAATGTAAGACACTTAATATAAGGTCAATTGAAATGTAAGACACTTAATATAAGGTCAATTGAAATATAAGGTCTAAAATAGTAGTACATAGTTTCTTCACTTCTTCTATAGTGGTATCTAGCTGAATCTTATACCGAGCTTGCTCATATTTTCATAATGTAAATGAAATTAAATGACATAGAGGTAATTGATTATACCTGCTCACATTTTCAAAATGTAAATCGACCTGCTCACATGGCAGCAAGGCAATCCAGTAATCTGCCATACTTTGCAGCTACAGTCCCAATGATCAACATCAACTACCTCAATAGACTCACCACGAACTTCAAATGTTGCTACCTTCTGAGAGTATTACTGGATTATACCTTGCCCCTCTAAAAAATATGTTTGACCAATGGTCTGGTTCACTACGTATTACCCAATTATAAGGTTCGGGTGAGATAGCTTTTATATTCTCTGCACACCGTTCAAAGGCCTCCAGTTTTGGTGCATAAGCAGCAGCATATTATCTTTATTTTCTATACATATCTTGGAAATGTAGTTGAAGAGCTCACATTTTTGTACAAATTCTTGGGCTGCATATTCATCTTCTGATGAAAGGATAAAACTGCGTGAACACGTCAAGTGAAAAAAATATTAGTTACTTGTGTATATATATAAGAAGAATAAAATGAAATGAAACAGGGATAAATCTCTTAGTTTTGATTCTAGATATCAAAAGATACAATGTATTACGTATATACTTGTATTTAAACTAATGCGAAACTTTCAAAAAAAACCCAAACAATTTTAAACAGCAACCAAGCATGTTGTCATCATCTAGGCAGTGACCAAAGCTCTCTTAATAAAGAGCTTCAAAGGCCCAAAATGTTATCATCATCACAGTATATATTCTACTTCTGGGCTCATTAGGCTTTCCAAAAACCTACAGTAATCAAGATTTAAACAGCAACCAAGCATGATCAAGTTGGGTTCCCCAATAACTCCAGTAACTCCAGTTCCCCAAACTTCAAATTTACATTTTTAAGTCGTTGTCAGAATACCAAATGATCTAAGTAAAAAAAACAACAGTTGAATATTCGTTATCAAGTAAAAAAAACTTTTATAGTTGAATATCTGACATATGAGTTATCAAGTAAAAAAAATTGTTGAATATCGGTAGCGAGTTGAATATACCCCCAATATACACAACCATTTGATCCGCAATATACACTCTATCGCACTCAATTAGTGCATGCTCTATCTCACTCGATTAGTATTCCAAACAAATATCAAACACCAATTGTAATGTTAAACAACTTTTACAGTGATTATAGATAATGTTGCAATTGAAATGATAATAACATACTTGGATTCAGCTTATAATATCAAATCACAAATGAATACATCTCCATAGATAAAAAAAAGATGAGAAAATTAACTGTACCGAGTATCTACCATTCAAAAAACTACCACCAGTCAAAACCACAAAGGAATGGACTACAAACCTGAAAACATAACACCAATGAAATCAAATCAAAAGTTGGATGAACATATGTGTTTGAGAGAGACTGTGTGCTTCGAAACTTAAGAGAGAAAGTGTAAATTTTCTTCATAAAGCATCAGTTATACAGGAGCAACTAAAGCTCAAAATTAACTAATCAAACAAAGATACAACCACATACAATCAGTAATATATATGAGCTTTTTTCCATCCTAATCTATGTATGCAATAAAAAATGTATGCAATCGATAACTATTAGAATTAAAAGAAAAATATTATAGAATTAAACATTATGAGACTGGAAGTTTCATTTACAAATGCCAAAATCAAACATATTATTTAGAGCATAAGTATATGAGAGGTCCAAGATAAACTAAAATGTGATGATCAAACTCGGATGTTAAAAGTCAAACACCTGTTATGGCCCGTCCTCTTGATGCATTGGCTCTACACTAACCATTGTTTTGCAGTAATTTTATTGAGTTGTACTATTGACTATCTTTGATCTGTTTCCTATGGATTGTTGATGACATTAGTTGGGGTCACACACACGTGCCTGAGCTTCCTCAATTGGTTGAATCAGGGCTTTTCTCACCTTCCTGTGCTACATCACAATCATTTTTACCATTTTCATCATACCTGCCACTGCACCTCTCAATTCTATATCATTTAGATGGCTCACCTGTTTAAGATGAACTGCTGGTGGTCTCAACTTAGTTTTAATTCAAAGATCTAATTTGATGCAACACTTCATGTGCATCACCTGCTATACCATATGGCATCAATCCACCTGCAAAATATATAAAAACAGCACCATCTCAAAATAATGTTACTAGTTTCTTTTATCTAATTTAAACTCCAAATATTTAGCATGAACCTCCATTTTCATGTAATATAAAGGAACTAGCCAAGTGAGGATCCCAGTAAATTGCACTCTAGGTTCAAGTAATCAGAGTTTCTAGCATAAACAGGGTAAGAAAGATTACCAGTATAATGCTCTCAATTACGAACATTCATTTATCATGTCGTAACAAAGAAGCGGCATGAGCTTATGCCTAATGGGATTCTTAGTAAAATGAAATATAAAAATGAGTAACAAAAAAAGCCAATGCAATGACATGTGACACTACTACATGTATATATATATATATATATGTGTGTGTGTGTGTGTGTGTGTGTGTGGGTGTGTGTGGGTGGGTGGGTGGGTGTGGGTGTGCATGGGTGTGGGTGGGTGTGTTTGTGTGTGCATAACCTTTTTCTTTTTTTTATTAAAATGCTTACTTTATCCTGGTTAAATTACATTACATTCAATGACCTTTCATGATTACGTTAAGAAAAATATTTATTTATTGTTAACCCATCCTGGTTAAATTAAGAAAAACACTTTCTTTATCATTTTTTTTTGGAAAAAAGCCCACTTGTTTAAAAAAATATTACTTCACTTAGTTACTTTCCAACACGCATGACTGATGTTAAGGTGAATATTTTTTATACCTTAACCTTATTACCTATAAAGTACATATTTAAGAACATATTACCATGTTAACTTGGATTTTGCCATTTTTTATCCACCTTTTATCCTTGTTATTACTTTCAAATGATTTTTCCATGAATTTTATTTAAGTTACATTAGTCCTTTGTAAGTCCATTCTAAACCTTTCCAGGGTTTCACACGTGATTGATTTTCTTTCATTAACCATTTTTGAAATTATTACCAATTTTATATAATTTTTTTTAAAAGTTGACTTCATCACATTTGTAAACGACCCTTCACCGACTACTACAAATGTTGTAATACGCTTTAACTTGGACTCAATAGTACCATGAGCATTATATGGCCATTCACTGACTCCCACCATGTCGAAATATGCAACTGATTAGTTTTCTTGAGTCTAATCATTAAGTCGCACCCTGCAGCTCTGGTCCCTCCTTAAATTCCCCCAGTTGTCCTTTGTAAAAACTATTTCACTTTACATTAATTACCTTTTTCCTTATAGAGAAATTTCCTTTTTATCAAAATCTTTGGCTTGCCGACATACTTTTACTTATAATATGATTTTACTTTAACCCTTCACCTAAGGTAAATGTCATCATGAAAATATTTTACTGTTTAGTTCTTATTATTTTTTCTTGATGTATTACCAACATCTTTGCCTTCGACTTTATTATCTTTTTTCAGTTTAAAGACCGTTTTCACCACTTTGTAAAAAGTCTGTTTTCATTTTACATGAGAACTCTGTATTTTCTGCTTTTCAAAATAAGTTTACTTACCATTTCTTGTGAAACATAATCTTTAAAGTTCAAATATCCATTTCTTACAATTATCTGTACTTTTTCACTATTTATGCACACTAATAAACTAGTGTATTTTATTTACTTTGCCAAAATATTTCTTTTCACCATTATATTCTAACATATCAGTTTTCAATATATACTTGAGAGTCCAACTCTTTAATTTGAGTCATCGTAGTTAGTGAATTTGCTCTTAAGTCCCACTTTCTCACAAAATGACACTTTTGTTCCGACAGATTTATTTTGTCATATTTCAGGACTTGCAATTTAACTACTTTGACTCACACTTTAAAATTTAAAGTTTACATTTTCTAAACCCCACTTGATATTTTACCATTTGGATCCATTTATTTTACTTACTAAAATTCATGTTTAACATATCACTTAGTGCAAAACTTCATGTTCTTCAACATTAAACCCAACTTAACAATTTTATTAGTTTCAAACATTAACAAGGTTGTTTACTCAATTATATGACCAAATTATCAATAATAATCTTGTCCACCTTTACACATTTATATAAAATATTACTTTAACATATTTGTCAAGTTTTCTTAATTATTCTTCAAATAACATAACACCGTTTTTATGTTGTATAAATGCTTAAATTTATAACTTTATGATTTCCTATATTAAAAATCTATTTCAACACAACTTTTAAACAACATTCCTACTAGTTTAACCAAAGTTTCATCTAACTTTCTTGAAATATATGTTTACTTTAATAAATCAAAATTTTCATGTTTTAACATCCTCGAACAAATTCCATTACACCAAAATTTTGAAAATCACCATTTAGTCATCTAATGTTCCATCTTTAACATTTTTATTTCATTAAAATTTTACTTAGTTATTCTAAAAACTGAACACCCTTAAAAACCTTCCTCATTTCACCTAAATTGACATACTTTGCATGAAAATGACTTCCTATGATGCCCATAACCTTTCTTCTTTTAAAATCTTTATTTGAAGTCGTAAAAACATGATTTCTAACATTATTATTTCATAAAATGTACTTTGTATATTCTGAAATTCAACTCATTTCAAAACTTTTGCTTAAACCCTCTTAACCCATCCTAACACATAAAATATAATACATTTAACTAATCATGGGAGCATTCATAAATTCTACATGTAATTGCACTAAAACATCTAATTTTGATGCTATAAAACTTTGAATGTAATACTAATATATAATGAATTTCTCCCACCTCGTAACAGCTCCACAAATATGTTAGAAATAGTTTATTTAGAAAGATTAACCCCCACCTAATAAGTTGTCCTCCAATGGGTTTACAAAACTTACTCAAGCTTGACTTCATATAGGTCCTAAAATCTAACATTCTTCTTCATCTTCAAACTCCTTGAATGCTGCATAGGTAAAAACCCACTTCAAAACTCTCTTCTTCAACCTTATGTTTAATATCATTCAAGCTTAATACAACTTCTTCTAACCCCTAGTAATGGAGGAGTGTGGTTTGGAGTATAACATACATGAATATATTGAGAAAATGTGAAGGAATAACTTATTAAAATGAAGATTTTGTGCGAGGGAGGGGGATGAATTTCTGTTGAGAGAAGTAAGAGAAAATGAGTTCTCTACTCTCTTTCTCCTCTCTTAGACTAACCTAAACTGACCCTCAACCTTTAGGTCAAATTTCCCTTGTGAAATATAGTTACAAAAGTATAGGACATCAACTAAAGACCCCATATTTCTAGTCGGATGTGTTACCCAACTAGCCAAAAGCTCCACTCAAAAAGAAGAAAAAACGTGTTGTTATAACTAATTTCAGATCTGTTTGAAATTGATTTTGACCTATTTAAAATTTCAATTAAAAAAGATTTTTTTTTTAAATGAATGTATCCAAACCCAAGTTCCTACCCATATAAACTTTATGGAATGCAAATATCTGATAAATACGAGTTTTTATTTATTTAACAGGTATAGGTGTTACACTCCCTCTGAATGTTGAAATGGCAGTCGATCAATGGAACAAACTTTTAAAAAAGAGGCGATGGACAAAAATTTGGTCCAGAGGGAGAAAAATAAACAAAATAAAGTGAAGAAAGCTAATGTCCATAGGGTGGGTTCTAAATCATGAGAAGATTTGAGCAGTGGATGGTTAGAACTGACAAAGGGCGGTCCAAATGCGGGTAAAAAACATAATCATGACAACTTGTACGTTCATAATCGACGGGACAAAAGATAATGAATTCCCATCAGTCGATCAATGGAACAAATTCTTAAAAATGAGGCGATGAACAAAAATTTGGTCCAAAGGGATAAAAATAAACAAAATAAAGTGAAGAAAGCTAATGTCCATAGGGTGGGGTCTAAATCATGAGAGGATTTGAGCAGTGAATGGTCAGAACCGACAAAGGGTGGTCCAGATGCCAGTAAAACACATAATCAGGACAACTTGTACGCGCATAATCGACGGGACAAAAGATAATGAATTCCCATCACAATTAGCTCCCACTCTGGTGAGTATGACATCTTATATAAAATAATGTTAAAATCATAAGAGTGAATATAATTTCACACTATAGGAATCGATCGAAAAAATTAGCAGTCAGCCTGCTTTGAGCCCTTATAATGACATTGAAGATGATAACATGGACCAAACCTTTTGAAAGGACAAAAAAGGATGAAAAGAGGTGTTGAATCAAATATTCCAAAATTGATGGTGCTTAAGCACCACTGCAATGCGTAGGATCATAGCCTCTTGTTTGACTTGTCAACTAAGAATCTTAGTTATCCTTTAGTTGATATACCACTACTTTTTGGGTTACTCTTCCAATGTAGAACAATAAGGGATTTTGAGTACTCCCGTATCTTTCACACCCATTTGCTCATGTCTCTACCTTCTAAATAAAACCCAAACTGTGTTTAAAATAAAACACCAAATAATATAATAAAATATTAACAACTAATGATTAAACTAAAACATCAATTAATATAATAAAAATATTATATTATATTGAAATTTATCCAACATTCCCCCACCAATTTCAATATACACAAGAGAGCAAAACAAAAAGATAATAAATAACTTTTGGCACTATCGCTAAAATCTCGTAAATAAATGAGAAGTGTCTTTCGGACTTGAACCTCCATATAGTGTAAATAATTCAAAGCTTCATCAAGGTGCTATGGTGAACGTATCTTGAACCAAGGATCTTTTAAGACTAGCCAGAACTATCACACATATACATTTATGAGTTTATAAGTGTTCTTTTAGCATGCACTTTTATGTCCTTGTGCTAATCCTGATTTCACGAGCGCTTTAGGATCGGTCTTGATTCCAATGGCCAAACTTTCGACACTCGTATAGGTAAATCAACTTTAGTGATTCTGCGAGTCACACTTATATGATTTATTAAGAAGTAAACTTCATCCTCTAACATGCAGAAAACCAACACTAGGCACATAGGAATGGAACTTTTATATAAAAATCCTAGTGTTCCATAACAATAATTTAACTTGTTTGTACCACATTGAACTCTATCTATATTTTCAAGAGGTGAGTTGGGTTCCCATTAAATATAGTTGTGTTATTTAATAGACCTTAGCCCCAATCCTTTTGAGGTGATATATATCATCTCCCTAACAAGACTTTTAGTTAGAGGATCTGCTAAATTCTTGTTCGTTTTAATATAGTCGACTGTAATTACTCCTTCCTTGAGTAATTTTCTTATAATTTGACGCCTTAGAGTAATGTGTCTAGATTTTCTGTTGTAAGTTTTGTTCGAAACTTTATAAATTGTTTTTATAACTTATCATAATAGAAGGTGATGGCTTTTTTCCATAAAGAAATATCATACAACACATTTCTAAGCCATTTTGCTTCTTTACATGCATCTGATAGGGTTATAAATTCAGATTGCATTGTTGAATCTGACATATATGTTTGTTTCTTGGATCCCCAAGAGATAGCTTCTCCTCCTAGCCTAAAAATCCAACCAGTAGTTGACTTGAATTTTGATTCTAGATTATTTCAACTTGAATTATTATATCTTTCTAAAACAGATGGATATCCTACATAATTTAAGCCATAATCCAAAGTCCTCTTCAAGTATCTAAGCACCCTAGAAATTGCATTCCAGTGCTCTTGTCCTGGATTACATGTAAATCTACACAATACACTCACTGCGTAAGCAATGTCTGGATTAGTGCAATGCATGGCATACATTAGACTCCCAATAATAGTAGCATATTTAAGTTGGTCCATAGCACGCCCAGTATTTTTCATTAACTTGATACTAGGATCCACTGGTGTAGCAACTGGCTTAAGTTCAAAATGATTATATCTTTTAAGAACTTTTTTTATATAATGAGATTGATATAACACTAAAGAATTATATTTTCTCACAATTTTGATTCCTAAAATCACATCAGCTTCTCCAAGATCTTTCATATCAAATTTTGATGAAAGAAACATTTTGGTTTCTTCAACATATTTAAGACTACATCCAAATATTAACATGTCATGCACATATAAGAAAATAATAACACCAATACCATTTTCAAATTTACTATATATACATTTGTCGGCATCATTAACTTTATATCCATGGGATATAACAATATTATTAAACTTCTCATGCCATTACATAGGAGCTTATTTAAGGCCATAAAGAGATTTAAACAGTTTACACACTTTCGTTTCTTGGTCAGGTAAGACAAACCTTTCAGGTTGTTCTATGTAAATCTCTTCTAAATCACCATTTAAAAATGCAGTTTTAGCATCCATTTGATGAATAACTAAATTGTGAATAGAAATAAGAGATATGAATTTCCTAATGGAAGTGATTCGAGCAACAGGAGCATATGTATCAAAGTAATCAATTCCATGTTTTTACTTATAGCCTTTAGCAACTAGTCTTGCCTTAAATTTATTTATAGAACCATCCGAATTTCATTTTCTTTTATATATCCATTTGTACCCAATAGGTTTAGCCCCGGGAGGAAGATCGGAAATAACCCAAGTTTGATTTGACAAAATTGAGTTCATTCCATCATTTATTGCTTCTTTCCAAAAGACAGCATCCCTAGATGTTACCGCTTCATGAAATGTTGTCCGTTCATCTTCTACATTAAGAACAAATTTAGTTTTGTTCTTAGTCTCACTTAAATCCCCTTCAACTAAATAAATAACAAAGCTAGGCCCAAATGTTTTTCAGTTCTTTATCTTTTACTCCTTCGCGGTTCAACGTCATTCGCTGTTTTTGAAGAAGATATTGATTGTGAATTTTCTTCTAAAGTTGATGAGTCAACGGTCGGATTATTATTTTCTAAACCTTGATTCAAAGTACTAAACTTTGTTAAATGTTCAAAGAATTGTACATTTACCAACTCAATAATTTCTTGAGTTTTAAGATTTAAAAATCTATAAGTCGTACTGTTACTAGAGTATCCAATAAAAACATATTTGTCACCCCTACTTGAAATTCATCTTGAAGATTAATTCCAGCGAATTTAAGGTCACCAACAATTTGTTGGAGTTCATGTGCTTGTGCAATGATAGCTTTATCATTACTCATTCTAAAATTCATATAGTTTGAAATCAAAAACTTACGGTTGCTCGCTTCCTCGTTTTGATACTTTGTCTCCAAAGCCTTCCATAATTTCTTTGCCGTCAGAATCATTCGATGAGCGCTATAAACATTTTGAGACAAAGCATTGAGGATGTTTCCTCGACACATAAATTCGTCTTCTTTCCTCTTCACATATTTTTTTTTTATTTCTTCGGTGTCTTCGAGTGTGGGCTTGGGAATTTGTTCAAGGTTATCATCTAGAATGTATGCAAGTTTTAGTAATGTGAGGAAGAACATAACTTTCTCGTGTCAACGAGTGAAATTCCCTCCATTGAAACGGTCGAGTCGGATTAAGTCTTGAGTCATGACTTGGATAGATTGTGCCACTGTTCCTTCCATTTAAGTGGAGTAATAAGAATAAGAATTTTTGCCTAAAACTGTTGGAAATTAGAAATGGAAAGAAGGAAATAATAAATTAATTTCTGCAAGGCACATTCTCGGAATGCTATCTTTTAGGCAAAATTTCTCCCAATCCTGTTGAGACAGAACCGCGAGTACACAATAGGTTTTATAGAATCTTCCTTGAGGATACAATGCAGTGTATGAATAGTTTGTTTAATTCAAACTATGTACGTTGATCAAACTAAGAATACTCTTAATTTTTAATATGATAATGCTGAAAGGTAGAGGACGGAGAGAGGAGAAATTATCAATTTTCGGTGTCCAAAACATATCCCTAAAACTCTTTCTATAGACATTTATGTGACTGTTCTTTAATAGTCGCATCTCTTCATACAGCGACTCAGCAACTATTGGATTGTGCCTTTTTGGAACAACTTCGATCTAACGGTTCAGATTAGGCGTCCCATCATATGCGAATGGGCATCCCCCTTCACGGAACGCTGTGAGTTCATCTAATGGTTCAGATCAAGTCATTTCGGATTTTAAACCCTTTAGTCGGATCGTTTAATCACAACTATTGATCTGTTTTACCTCGTCAAAACTTTAGTCTCACATGCTCCAAGCGATGATGCGCACGTGCGAAGTGCCAAGTGCGCGTTAAAGCGCGCAATGCGCTCTAAGACGCCCAATCGCCCTTTCGCGTGCCGCGTGTAGCGATTAGTGGTGCTTAAGCACCACCGCAATGCGTAGGATCATAGCCTCTTGTTTGACTTGTCAACTAAGAATATTAGTTGTCCTTTAGCTGATATACCACTACTTTTTGGGTTACTCTTCCAGTGTGGAACAATACGGGATTTTGAGCACTCCCATATCTTTCACACCCATTTGCTCATGTTTCTACCTTCTAAAATAAAACCTAAACTATGTTTAAAATAAAACACCAAATAATATAATAAAATATTAACAACTAATGATTAAACTAAAACATCAATTAATATAATAAAAATATTATATTATATTGAAATTTATCCAACATTCCCCCACCAATTTCAATATACACAAGAGAGCAAAATAAAAAGATAATAAATAACTTTTGGCACTATCGCTAAAATCTCGTAAATAAATGAGAAGTGTCTTTCGGACTTGAACCTCCATATAGTGTAAATAATTCAAAGCTTCATCAAGGTGCTATGGTGAACGTATCTTGAACCAAGGACCTTTTAAGACTAGCCAGAACTATCACACATACTAATTTCTGAGTTTATAAGTGTTCTTCTAGCATGCACTTTTATGGACTTGTACTAATCCTGATTTCACGAGCGCTTTAGGATCGGTCTTGATTCCAATGGCCAAACTTTCGACACTCGTATAGGTAAATCAACTTTAGTGATTCTGCGAGTCACACTTATATGATTTATTAAGAAGTAAACTTCATCCTCTAACATGCAGAAAACCAACACTAGGCACATAGGAATGGAACTTTTATATAAAAATCCTAGTGTTCCATAACAATAATTTAACTTGTTTGTACCACATTGAACTCTATCTATATTTTCAAGAGGTGAGTTAGGTTCCCATTAAATATAGTTGTGTTATTTAATAGACCTTAGCCCCAATCCTTTTGAGGTGATATATATCATCTCCCTAACAAGACTTTTAGTTAGAGGATCTGCTAAATTCTTGTTCGTTTTAATATATTCGATTGTAATTACTCCTTCCTTGAGTAATTTTCTTATAATTTGATGCCTTAGACTAATGTGTCCAGATTTTTCGTTGTAAGTTTTGTTCGAAACTTTATAAATTGTGACTTGGTTATCACCACTTATCATAATAGAAGGTGATGCTTTTTCCATAAAGAAATATCATACAATACATTTCTAAGCCATTCTTCTTCTTTACATGCATCTTCTAGGTCTATAAATTTAGATTGCATTGTTGAATCTGACACACATGCTTGTTTCATGGATCCCCAAGAGATAGCTGCTCTTCCTAGAGTAAAAATCCAACTAGTAGTTGAGTTGGATTTTGATTCAAGATTATTCTAACTTGAATCACTATATCTTTCTAAAATGGATGGATATCCTATATAATGTAAGCCATAATCCAAAGTCCTCTTCGGTATCTAGTCACCCTAAAAATTGCATTCCACTGCTCTTGTCCTGAATTACTTGTAAATCTGCACAATACACTCACGGCATAAGCAATGTCTGGTCTAGTGTAATGCATGGCATACATCAGACTCCCAATAATACTGGCATATTTAAGTTGGTCCATAGCACACCCAGTATTTTTCATTAATTTGATACTAGGATCCACTGGTGTAACAACTGGCTTAAGTTCAAAATGATTATATCTTTTAAGAACCTTTTCTATATAATGAGATTGAGATAACGCTAAAGAATTATCTTTTCTCACAATTTTGATTCCTAAAATCACATCAGCTTCTCCAAGATCTTTCATATCAAATTTTGATGAAAGAAAAATTTTGGTTTCTTCAACATATTTGAGATTAAACCCAAATATTAACATGTCATCGATATATAAGAAAATAATAACACCAACAACATTGTCAAATTTACTATATATACATTTGTCGGCATCATTAACTTTATATCCATGGGATATAACAATATTGTTAAACTTCTCATGCCATTGCATAGGAGCTTGTTTAAGGCCGTAAAGAGATTTAACCAGTTTACACACTTTCTTTTCTTGTCCAGGCAAGACAACCCTTCGGGTTGTTCCATATAAATCTCTTCTTCTAAATCACCATTTAAAAATGAAGTTTTAACATCCATTTGATGAATAACTAAATTGTGAATAGAAGCAAGAGATATCAATATCCTAATGGAAGTGATTCGAGCAACAGGAGCATATTTATCAAAGTAATCAATCCCATATTTTTTCTTATAGCCTTTAGCAACTAGTCTTGCCTTAAATTTATTTATAGAACCATCCGGATTTAATTTTCTTTTAAATATCCATTTGCACCCAATAGGTTTATCCCCGGGGGGAAGATCGAAAATAACCCAAGTTTGATTTGACAAAATCGAGTTCATTTCATCATTTATTTCTTCTTTCGAAAAGACAGCATCCCTAGATGTTACCGCTTCATGAAATGTTGTCGGTTCATCTTCTACATTAAGAACAAATTTAGTTTTGTTCTTAGTCTCATTTAAATCCCCTTCAACTAAATAAAAAACAAAGTCAGGCCCAAATATTTTTTAAGTTCTTTGCCTTTTACTCCTTCGCGGTTCAACGCTATTCGTTGTTTCCGAAGAAGATATTGATTGTGAATTTTATTCTAAAGTTGAGGATTCAACAGTCAGATTATTATTTTCTAAACCTTGATTCAAAGTACTAAACTTTGTTAGATGTTCAAAGAATTGCACATCTACCAACTCAATGATTTCTTGAGTTTTAAGATTTAAAAATCTTTAAGTCGTACTGTTACTAGAGTAACCAATAAAAATACATTTGTCACCCCTACTTGAAATTCATCTTGAAGATTAATTCCAACGGCTTCCAACGGCTTTAAGGTCACCAACAATTTGTTAGAGTTCATGCGCTTATGCAACGACAGATTTATCATTACTCATTCTAAAATTCATATAGTTTGAAATCAGAAACTTACGGTTGCTCGCTTCCTCGTTTTGATACTTTGTCTCTAAAGTCTTATATAATTCCTCTGTCGTAGGAATCATTCGATGAGTGCTATAAATAGTTTGAGACAAAGCATTGAGTATGTGTCCTCGACACATAAATTCATCTTCTTTCCTCTTCACATGTTTTTGCTTTATTTCTTCAGTGTCTTCGGGTGTGGGCTCGGGAATTTGTTCAAGGTTATCATATAAATGTATGCAAGTTTTTGTGATGTGAAGAAGAACATAACTTTCTCTTGCCAACAGGTGAAATTTTCGCCATCAAAACGGTCGAGTCGGATTAAGTCTTGAGTCATGACTTGGATACATTGTGCCACTGTTCCTTCCATTTGAGTGGAGTAATAAGAATAAGAATTTTTGCCTAAAACTGTTGGAAATTTGAAATGGAAAGAACGAAATAATAAATTAATTTCTGCAATGCACGTTTTGGGAACGCTGTCTTTTAGGCAAAATTTCTCCCAATCCGGTTGAGACAGAACCGCGAGTAAACAATGGGTTTTATAGAATTTTCCATAAGGATACAATGCAGTGTATGAACAATTTGTTTGATTCAAACTATGTACTGTTTGATCAAACCGAGAACACTCTGAATTTGTACTATGATAATACCAAAAGGTAGAGGACGAAGAGAGGAGAAATTACCAATTTTCGGTGTCCAAAACAGAGCCCTGGAACTCTTTATATAGCCATTTCTATTACTAATCTTTAACTGTCACAACTCTTCCTAAAGCAACTCAGCAACCGTTGGATCGTGCCTATTTGGAACATCTTCGATCTAATGGTTCAAATTAGGCGTCCCATCATAAGTGAATGGGCATCCCCTACACGGAACGCTATGAGTTCATCTAACGGTTCAGATCAAGTCATTTCGGATTTTAAACCCTTTGATCAGATCGTTTAATCACAATCGTTGATCTAATTTACCTCGTCAAAACTTTAGGCTCCCACGTTCCAAGCGACGATGCGCAAGTGCCAAGTGCCAAGTCAAAGCGTGTAATGTGCCCTGAGTCGCCCAATCGCCCTTTCGCGCTTACGCATGTCGCGTGTCGCGATTGGTGGTGCTTAAGCACCACCGCAATGCATAGGATCATATCCTCTTGTTTGACTTGTCAACTAAGAATCTTAGTTGTCCTTTAGTTGATTTACCACTACTTTTTGGGTTACTCTTCCAATGTGGGACAATAAGGGATTTTCAGCACTCCCATATCTTTCACACCCATTTGCTCATGTTTCTACCTTATAAAATAAAGCCCAAACTATGTTTAAAATAAAACACCAAATAATATAATAAAATATTAGCAACTAAAGATTAAAATAAAACAACAAATAATATAATAAAAATATTATATTATATTGAAATTTATCCAACAACTTTGTATTCTTTCCCTTTGCGCATGTGCCTTTGAAATGTGTTATTTTCTTGACCCAAGTTCTCTTCGTATCCTTCTATTTGGAAAGAAGGCCATGAGGAAATTGATAGTGATCTAGCACTCTCATTAATTACTGAGTACATTTTCGATAGACTTTATGTCTCCTTGAGACCTTCTTATGGTCATATCAGTTCATTCAAGCATGGGAAATAAACCCAGGATGATAAAGTGTTTTTTGGATGGTATAGTCAAATTGAAAATATTGGAGGGTGACAAAATGTAAGGAGAAAATATAGTCAAAGAAAGAAAGTATGAAATTAGTGGTATCTAAAATCGTTGCAACTTCTAAGCATTTTTTGTGCCCTAAAGTATTGTATTAGGATTTAGTCTAAAATAATGATTTATAGTAAACTTTCTTTCGGGGTACAAAAGCATGTGCATCAAAAAGCTTAGACCATATACAAACCAATCACTGAATTTTCCTTGACAAAATTATTGTTCAACATTTCTCCTAATCTAGTTTTGGCATATTTTAAATGATATTTTGGTATTCACGTCTCTGTTTTATATTAGGAGTTCTGAAGGGATGTTTAGGAATTTTTGTACGAAAAATACCAACTCAACGCTTGACTTTCCTCTCCTAAGGTTGGGGTAGTAGTGTCAAATGAGCGGTTATGGGCGATTATGGACGGATCAAAATGGATACGGATAAATTTGGGTGGGTCAAAAGCAGGTTGGACAGAATAATTTGGACGGGTTGAGTCGGGTCAAATCCTGGTCGGGTCGGGTTGACCCATTTTTTTTTTTTGAAAAAACAATTATTATACCATATACGGAAAAATATGGTATAACAATTTTGAAAAAAAATATACAAGTAAGTACTAAAATAAAAAAAATCCTTAAACTCTTTGGTAATTTGAGTTCTAGTTTTGAGAGGTTCCAAAACTATTTTGATCCGCTAATGACCCGCCAACAAACTGTCTTATTGGATCTCTCAAATCATTTTGACCCACAAACATAATTAATGGACCCCAAACACATTATTTTTGGTGGCCATGAACGGTTTCATCCTCAAGAACCCATATTGTCGGTCTAGGTTAAAAAACCTAGCGCGAGCTAAGGTTAGGGATTGTAAACGGGCGATACGGATCGAATACCATGTTTTCCATATCCGTATCCGCTATCTGGATGCACTATTCGTATCTGTATCCGCCCGGATAGTTAAAACAACTATTCATATCCGTATACGCTCGGATACCTCGGATTCGGATAATATCCGTATTCGTTTACGTTGTTTAGCCATCGCAAAAAATAACTATTAAAATATCCAATCCAATGAAATATATAACAAAATTACTACCTCCTAACATCAACAATTATGACTTCCATAATAATAGTAGCATTCTATAATGATAATATGACTTAAATCCATTCATACTTTACAACTATATAAGCTTAAAACCATCTAAAAAAAATAACAGTAGCCCCATGATAATATATCCAATAAAATAATAATTTTAGGGTGTTTTTGTTTTGAGTTGAGTATGTGTTTATTTTTTTTTAGGGAATAAACGATTAAGGTTTTTATTTAATATTATTTTATTAGTAATACTAATACTAATACTAATATATTATTAATAATATTTTAAACATATGTTTGACGGATACGGATATCCGGTAAAATGGATACTCTGCATCGGATACAGATTATCCGTGTCGAATACTAGTACTATCCGTATCCGTTTTTCTGATATTTTTATAGAGTATCCATATTCGTATCCGTTTCCATTTTTCGGATAAATATTCGCAAATTCGAATTCGAATATCGGACGAAGGCAGATTTTTGAATATTCGTTTATCGCCCTAGTTAAGGTTGCTGGGTCTGTTTAGGGCAGCTGAAATAAAGTCGGACCAACATAAACTGGGTTTGTGATGGCGACATCCGACAGGTGATACCCCTGAAACCGAAACATTGTGATCCCCTTTTGGTCAACTTTGAGGTGGTTTAAAGGAGATAGGAGCAACTGCATGACTTGAGACTACATCCTCGTTGATGACATCTGCAAGGAATGGTGACCAGCAAGGGTGACTGATGCCTTGCCGCTTAAAATAGTGACGTCTCCAGAAGCCAAGGAGGATTTCGAAATAGCCGATATCTTCAACTAAAACTTCATCCTCTTCTATTTCAAATTCTTCAGAATCATTTTCATATCTGTATTGTGGTTGGACTCATTGTCATCTTCGAATGACAATGAACAAGTTAGAATGCAGCAGGTCGGAGGTGGGGACTGAGTGGCTATGACGAACTCTCGAGCTTGCTTTTCCAAGTACTGTCATTTTTGCTGTATTTAAGTCGAATCTAACTCCTCGTCGAATATATGATCGATTGTTGGGGTTCTGATTACAAACTCGGCTGCATTTGGATCATTTATTGGTCAATCCACTCTACCGGACGATCGGTTGTTTCGATTTCGAGTTGATGCCATAACTCATATCTTAGTTCTAGTGGCAGAGCTAGGAATCAAGAGTTGGTGGGGCACAATCCATAGACGGGGGGTTCGGGGGCGTTAGCGCCCGATTTTATTTTTTTTGACTTATTTTTACTTTTTTACAAATATTTAATTGATAATTTATATTTTAGGCTTAAATAAATTAAGCTCACCAAACATTAAATTAAAAAAATATACAAATTGGAAGTTTAAATACATTTGCAAATCCCTAAAAACAAACAAATGATAACAAACAAACAAATCATATATTTTGTTCAACAAAGATGTTTAAGGGCGGGAGTCTTACATAATACCACTCCTAGTTATAAGAGATATCTCAGATAGGTTAAGTTAATGGACATAGAAATTATTTGAGTTTTGAACTTTTGACCCTTGTTTTCTGCTATATTTTACATTTATCCCAAAATATTTTTTTTCCCAAAATTCCTGGCTTAGGCACTTGCCCACCCAACCTACAAAATAGCTCTGTCTCTGCTTAGTTTCATACACCAATTAGTATGAACACACACCAAGAGTGAACATCGATCTTTGTGCAAGCACAGCAGACTGTGAAGACACCAAAAAAATAAAAATAAAGAAATAACTCAAAATAACTCCCATGTATTCCCATTCCTTCATATAATAAAAAAAAAAGCCTACATGGATATTTATAGGCTTAGCTATGCTTGGAGACCAAGTAATAGCTCTAATATGACTAAACTATTAAAATACCCTAACTAATTATAGGAATATTATTTACAGTAATGTTCCTTTGCTCTACTAATAAAGCAATAAAAAATAGTAACTAATTACAATTAAAAACCATCTCTAATCTTTGCCACGATTGCACGCATGTGCCATGCAACAACATACATCACCTTCATTGTTCCAAAACCTTGTGCTAGATTGAACTATAGCGATTCAAATGATGGGACATCTTGTTAAAGCATCAAGCCCCGGCATACTATGCAAAAATCCCTCCTCACCCTTTCTAGCTTATTAAACATCCATAAATCATGTTTCACAAACGCCGCATCCACACACTAATTTTATTCCTTTGCAAGTTGAAGGAGGAACCACTGATTCCAATCAATCAAAAAGATAAATGCATACAGATAACTTTCTCCACACTTTATTTATCTTTTTGGACCTAGTAAATGGCCACAAGACTTACGTTCAGTAATACAAAAAAGAACAAACGAATAATATGATTATGCTTTCTTTGCTTTCCCTTTTCTTTTGAACATGTGTGCGAGATCATTACTTGGCAAATTTAGATCAATGCTATTTTCTTTAAGAAAAATATCCGTTACTTGACATATTTAGATCAATGTTACATGGAATGTGGGTCACTTTGGTACATGGTATAGTTAAGGTTCCTTGGTGGTATATTGATTTAGCCGATATGCAGTAATGTAAAAGTAGGCTTAGTTGTATAGTGTTAAAATATTAATAAGATAGATACACAATTTTTCTATACTTTTATTTTGGGGGCCATGATTTTTTCCCATTTATTTTGTTATTGAAACAAAAGATTACATTATTACTAATCAACCCGAGCCCTGTTATCCAGAAGAAACTCCATTCATCACAATTTCAGAAGAGATTTACAAAGATTTTATGCACGAATGCAAGTCAAGGCGTACAAGGGTAGTGGTTGAGGGTATAGGATTATGTCCCTCAAACAATCGAGATGCAACCCGTTTGTCAGAGATTAGACTTAACAACAATATTATGGTAACAGTAATAATATATAAGAATAGCATATAAAAACAGCAGGAAAATCGAAACAACCACAGGCAATGGTAATAAATGTTAAAACATAACTGAAAGGTAGTAAATAACAATATAACTAATGATTATTTATGAGGATTCTTGAGAGTGCCGATACGGAGTGATAGAACAAACACCTTTTAGGAAAGGTGAGGCTAGTAAGTGGAAAAAAGTTTGATGTCGTTGAGATATTAAATTATTTGAAGTCTTGAATTAAGATTGGTCAATAGTGTTGGTAGAGAATCACATCATATATGAAAATGAGTCCGCGTCAATGACATTGACCAATCAGAATCTAAGACATCAAATAATTTGATGTCTCAAAGACATCAAGTAAATGGGCATACTCATAGAGGTTTTTTGGGAAAAAAAGTTTGATGTCTTTGAGACATTAAACTATTTGAAGTCTTGGATTCTGATTGGTCAATAGTGTTGGTGGGAACTCACATCATTTATGAAAATGGGTCCGCACCAGCGGCATTGACCAATCAGAATCCAAGACATAAAATAGTTTGATATCTCAAAGACATCAAACTATTTGATGTTTTGGATTTTAATTGGTCAATGCCGCTAGGGCGAATCCATTTTCATAAATGATGTGAATCTCCACCAACACTATTGACTAATCGAAATCCAAAACTTTAAATAATTTGATGTCTCAAAAACATCAAACTTTTTTCCAGATTTTTGAGGTTGGTGGTGGATAAAGAAGTTGAGTATTGAGAGTTGTGGCTAATGAAATATAGTGGCTGATGAGATGATCCTAACCATTGATCGTTGACTCTATTATCGAGGCTAGCTATCAATAGTGTGGAACTGCATTAATGTTGGTGGGATGTGGGACTGCATTAAATCTGTTACAACATCATGATAGAAGTGTTGTTGCTCTTACATTTGTTCAGGAATCCTGTAGTCAACGAGTGAAATGCATATCGTTTCAAGTGTTGTCTTATCAACATCCCTCTCCCTCGTACTTGTATGCGTGAAGACAAACCTTCTTGGAACCCAAGTAAAAATGGTAAATTCTCTAGTAACTCTTGCTACCAATGTATTATCGAAAATAATGAAAAAAACCCACCCAGGGGAGATTTGGAAAAAATTATGGAAGCTCAGTTTACCTCCCAAAATTATCACGTTTTTATGGATTCTTCTACATGGCAAACTCATTACTAACGAGCAGCGTATGAGAAGAGGATTCACAAATAATGGAGGCTGTCCAAGGTGTGGGTTACTTGAGGATAACATTCATCTTTTCAAGGAATGCAGCCATGCTAGAGAGGTTTGGAACACTCTGGGTTTTGAACAACGTATTGATAGTATCCCTACTTGTAGTTTCAAAGATTGGATTGTCCTAAATATCTGGGGTAAACCAGACAATGAGAGGTACAAAAGTTTTATTATTACATTGTGGCACATTTGGAAATCCAGAAACAATTACATATTTAATAAGATAAATGATTCCCCACAAACCGTTGCTTGTTCTGCTATAATTTTCTCTAACTATCTTTTTGAAGCTCAAGATAGCAAGTGTGCAAAAAAGAGTGGGGAAAACAAACTCTACATTGAATCTGAACCTATGCCTAATGCAGGAAACTTCATCATTCATACTGACGGAGGATTTGAGCATGGTAGTGGAATGAGAGCGTTTGGTGGAGTGGTTAGAAACCAAGAAGGAGAGTGGATAGTGGGATTTGCGGGAAAATTGCAAGGTACTGCTAGTCCTCTTCGTGCGGAGCTGGAGGGTATTTTCCACGGACTGAATATTGCCCTCAGAAAGAAATGGAAAAGTGTGTGCTTAAAAAATGACTGTTTAGAAGCCATCAACCTCATTAACCAAGAGACTGTCCACAACCATCCGTTGGCTAACATAATTGAAGACTGCAAAGACTTGATCAGTGACCTAAAGGCAAAAATCATCCATATACCAAGAGCTAGCAATCTCACGGCAGATTGCATGGTGAAAGTTGCGAAAGGATTGGACACTATATATGTGGAGTTTGACAACGCACCCGAGATCCTGCTACAATTGATGGAAAGTGAAATTGAAGAGGAGGGTTTCTATTTTGTGTAATGCTGTAATTTGCATTGTCTTGTTTTGTTGGTTTGTTTTTCCCGTTTTCTACCAAAAAAAAAGTGTTGTCTTACCTTTCTCGAGAGTTCTAGATAAACTTTTGGACACGAACTCCCATGGGTGTGATCAAGTGGATCTCAAGTGGCATTAATAATAGGTGACATTTTTAATATTCTAAGATTATTGCATTTCACGAGGTTCCTTGGGTACAAAATTTTGTCTCATTTTGGTATTTGGTGTTGTTGGAAATTAATATTCAGTATCGAAATTAATTGTTTAATTTTAATTATATTAAATTTTAAATTTATGAATTTTTCAATTATGTGATCTTGATAAATATCAGATAATTAATTAGGAATGTGATACGAATATTAGTATATTGGATCAATCTTATCCGTTAGTCACATGATGGTTAGTAGCATTAGTAGGAGACTTGAAAAAGAGTCCCACTTTGACTAGGATTTCAGCCCTCTTCTCCTTATAAATAGAGAAGCCCTATGCCATCTGGGGTTATCTCATAACACACTATTTCTGAGGTGGGAGAGAAACTCCGAGATTCCATTAGAGTGTATTTTTCCAAGAAGGTAGATTGATTGAGCAATTAATCAAGATTGATACTTGATCAAGGTAAGTCTTATTTTCTATCTTTTAGACGTATTTTGTGAAAACATGAAGATCCAAGATCCTTTTATTAAGAACAATTATATGCTAAAGTTTAATCATATTAATGTGTTCTTGATTAATATTAGGGTGTTCTTAAGAATGATTTTATATGTGGTATTAGAGCTAAAGTTTAAGATCTCATGATTTTCCTTATTGACGTTCGTCTATAATGAAATATGTGCCTGAGACTTCCTGCGACATTTTTATTTATGTCATCAAATTGCTTTTGTGCCTGAGACCTTCTGCGATGTCTTATTTCTGTCATTAAATCTGCTCTTAAAGTGTGTCTGAGATTTTCTGTGACGTTTTTCTTCTGTCGCCAATAGTCACTGGTGAGAATGAAAGGTCAAAACTTGCTCGGAATTTTACGAAACTGACATGGTCGACTGGAAACGTCGAAATAAACAAACCCGTTATATACAATGGGCACCACCTTGCTTTTGCGTTTTGACGTCGTTAAGACCCTTAAAATTGCGTTTTTGTCATTTTTGGTAATAATGTTGACGTTAATATCTCACTCCAGAAAATTAATTTTTGAATTTCGCAAATTGTTTTGAGATCCTGGAGTAATTATCTACATCCCTGTGGTGCTAACTCAAATTTTCTATTTTTGGCAAAAATTACGATTTTTTTCGAATATTATGTATTTTTTTCACCACGAGGGCTTTTTTTTATGTTCATGGTTGTTCTAATATTCATGTTATGTAGTATTTGGTATTGATGAAAGAGTTCAATATAAAATTTTGAATGTTAGATGTATGATTATGTGTTTGATAATAACATTTCGATATATTAGGTTATTGTGCATAATCTATATTTGGTACCCCAAAGGTCGTAATGTAATTATGAATTGATGTTTAGACAATAATGTTTATATGGTGTTGGATGGGGAAGACATGAAAGTGTCTTAATCTATAATTGTAAATATTTGATTATTATGTATGCATCTATATTTGGACCATTAATTATACATTAAGTTTTGAGTATAATATTTTTGGGGCATTGATTTTGCATAAATAATGTTTCGGACTTTCAGAAAAAAATATTTTTGAATTCCGTCGAATATTTGAGATTCTGGAGTAATTTCCTACAGTTCCATGATGCTAACTCATTTTTTTTTTGGAAAAATTTAAGTTTTCCCATATTTCATGTATGCTTTATCTAGATCTGTGATAAAGCCTTGCTCTAATGATCCTTTTTTAGTTGAATATTCGTGCGAAACACAGGCTAACATATTTCATATGGTAGGATATTAGACTTGCGTTATTGTTAATATTCATATTTTGATGAGTCTCGTGCCAAACACGGGTCAATGATTCATATTGTTGAATACTATGATATTCGTGTTTTAATGAGTCTCATGCCAAACACAGTCTCGTGCAAAATCAGAATTATTATTTATTCTAAGGCTAGTACTCCCATTAAGTTGAATTAAATGCCAAACACATGCTATAACTCATATGTGCGGATACTAGATTTATTCGTTGCATACATGCATATTTGAATGCATGACTTGTAAATTTTGAGACTCATAAGTAGGTATTCATTCAGTTTAATCAAATGTCAAATACAGGCTAAGATTACATGTGAAGATACTATACTTGTAGTCATTTCAGATTATCCTAATGTTTGTTATAAGGTTAAATTGAAGCGCAACACATGCTGAAATTTGAATCAAATAAACATTGGAATTTTTGTAAATGTTAAGTAATTGGCATCAATGTTAAAAAGTCATATTTACATATGCCACTAGTATGATAATTGTGATTATAACCGTATTGTGCATTGGTATGACCATGAATGGTTTGGGTCAATATTTCTGATTTGTTACTCATATATAAGTGATGAAGCGAAAGTAAATGATTTAAGTCTTCCATTTACTATTATTTGTGTAATATCTCATGTAAACTCTTTGTCTAATTGATTTTCACATTATGTCTAATTTTTCGTGAATTTCAAGTTAGGGAATAGACAATAATATAATTATTCATGTATTACGGGTATTTTAAACATGTATGTGTATCTCTAATATTTATATAATATAAGGTTTGGTGTTCATTAAAGTGCTCCATTCCAGAAGATATAAATATTGGACTAATGCATTAATATCATGCATATTTTGGTTGCCTACGGGTCCATGTCTGATATTGAATGCTAGGATGATGATACTTTATGATGTTGCATACATATTATTATTTATTCATTTATTGTGATTACAATAATTGAACAAAATGTGGTGATATATATTTTGGAAAGGTAATAATGGTCGTCAAACGCAGATGCCATAGTTTCTTTCACTATCATATCACCAATTAAGTTTATGAAAACCATAAACATGAATAATCTAGTTATTGATCATGCGATATTTAATGAAAATAAGTGAAAAATTTATTGACTTGTGTATGTAAGTCTTTACGTAATGTACTATTCATATTATGAAATGTTTGGTAGTCACTACAGTGACCCAACTAGAATGGCAATGAATATTAAATGTAAAGATGATGGTAGTAGTAACTCATGATGCTTATAACTGTAAAGATATTAATGGGGTATATTGAGTTTATTTCTTCAAGCAAGGTTATTCCTTACAGGGAATCAATTTTGAGTGATTGAATGAACATCATAGATCACATACATTATTATAGTATGTGAAAATAAGTTGTGCAAAAATATCGTGTACAATATAATGAAATAACATTATACCCAATAAATTAATCTACAAGCATCATATAATCGATATTTCACGGTTACTACTGAAGAAAACTCACAGTTATGAACTCAATTTATTATCATGTAATCTATGTGTGTGTTGTTAAATCAAAGCATTAATGAAGTAAGCAATTTATCTCATTATCTTATCACATATTATTGTATCCATTTTGTTTCTCTAAAAATTTCATATTTTATTTGGTTAAACAAATTAAGTTTGTTTACATATTGCACACTCGGACTAATAATGATAAAGATAATATGTATCTTTTATGATTTGAAACGAGTTTTTCATCTCAGTAAAGTTTGCAAGTTGAACTTACTGTGTTATAGAAAGTATTTACTTTTGATGCAAGGATTTCTTACAAAACAAACTAGAAATGCTAATAAGATTCTTTTCTTTTGTTCTTGGGGAATCAAATCGCCATTTGTTTTCATAAACCCTCATTTTTTTTGGAAAATGTTTGTCTAGACTTGATCGTGAGTGATATGTTCTAAAGAATCTTTTGATGTATATTTTTTTCAAGGGTTATGATATTCCTTTTGATGTTTTGTACAAAATAAAGTTTGGACATAGTTCTTTAAATATTTGTTTGATCCCGCATCGTAATCGTAGCGTTATTGATGAAACTCTTTAAATCTTGTGCCAAATTAAATCTAGACTCTTTTTCATAATTTTCGTGGACAATATTTTTGTAATGTCTCTTACAAATTTTGATAGTCGAGTTATGCTCTTAAGGTATTACGATGTCTAATATAAGGATGACCTATGTGGCCCAAGTGGGAGATTATGAGAAACTTCCCTTCAAGTGGACCTATATAGATCATATAATTGTCATTGACACGTATTTATTACATTAAAGTCAAATTCATTATGAAAGGTGAAATTAGTGGTAGTAGAAAATCATGAAATATGGTTATAAAGGAAGGTAGGGTACTTATCCCATTACCGATAACCTTCTTTAATCCTTGTTCTTTTAGTTGTTAGATTATCTAAACAACAAAGAACAAATAAATGATCAACCACTAAATGATAGTTTTGTCACCGTGAGAGAAATGTAGATAAAATCATAAGGAATAGTATTAAGAATATCCTAAAAGGTCTACCATCCTCGATGATTATGTGGTGTATCTGCATGAACATGAATTTGGCGTAGGGATAAATAATGACATGGTTTTATTTTCAAAAGTCATAAGGAGTGAAACTAATGGACTACAACTAAGGTTGAAATCTCGTTGAATTACATAATTGATGCACTAAAGCTGGGTATAAGGAGGTCATCAATACAAAATGAGACACTAACGGTAGTTAAACGAGATAAAGCTAAATTGTAGTAAAATATTTCACTATTAATGAAGAAAAGGTTATAAATGAACCTTCTCAATTATATGTAAGGACATGGAATTACTATGAAATTAGTAGCTCATTATGATTGAAAGTTACATGAAGTGGATGTGAAAATTACTTTTTGAAGTCTTATAAACCATGCGTATATGTTTAGGAGATCATTTTATAAACATAAGTTTCCCACATGATGTATTTTAAGAAATAATATCATTATTTTTTTTAATCGTTGTATATTTGTATACACCTTAAGATCAATTGGAGTAAGCTTATATATTTTCTCTATATTCAAGCACATATTTAGAAAGTAGAGAATCAAAATAATCTTATGGGTTTAAAAGTTGTGTATAAAGTAATGAGATACTTAAAGGACTATTTGCTCACATTTATGATGTATGTGTTCATTTAAATATGAACAATTATTGTGACTCAGATTTACTATTTGTACGGATGGTATGAAGTTCACTCTTGCTTAAGAATATTTTTTTTGGTTTATCAACCAATATAATGAAGGAGTGCAACACAATCCATCCATTAACTATTGTGAAAGCTGAGTTTGTAGCATGCTTGATGCTACAACTTATGTATTTTGGCAGCGTGATTTCATTTCGGGACTTGGAGTTGTCGACACTATTATCAAGTCGCTAAAATATTATGATAATGTCGCTGCAATCTTCTTTATGAAAAAATTTTAGGTATTCCTAAAGTAACTAAGCATGTTGAATGAAATACCTATCAGTTAAAGAAGAAATTCAGAAACAAAGAGTGTCAATTGATCACATTAGTACGAGTGATAACATATCAGATCCTATTACTAAAGGGCTATCTCCAAAAGTCCTTATGGAACGTGTCAAAGAGATGAATCTCGATTAGTAAAATTATGATTGCTATTTGGCTTAGTTGTTTGACACTATTACTTCAATTCAATAAAAGTGTTTCTGATTTCAATTATTTCTGTCTTTTGTGAATGCATGCACATGATTATGAATTATTGTTGACAGAAATAGTCCTTATTCAAATGGCCATTATGAGCCATTATGATACCCAATATTAAAGGCTTAGTTGAATGAAACATTGGTGTTGTGGTACATGGAAGGAACCATGCTCTTGAATAGCATGGAACCACCACGACTCTCATCCGTGAATTGTTTGATTTAAGCAAACTATATTAATCAGTTATTGTGCACCTTATGGCGCCTAATTTAATTATGAGGATTATTAAGACCAAGTGGGAGACTGTTGGAAATTAATATTCAGTGTCGAAATTAATTGTTTAATTTCAATTATATTAAATTCCGAATTTATGAATTTCCCAATTATGTGGTCTTCATAAATATCAGATAATTAATTAGGAACATGATAAATACAAATATTAGTAAATTGGGTCAATCTTATCCGTTAGTCACATGATAGTTAGTGGCCTTAGTGGGAGACTTGAAAAAGAGTCCCACCTTGACTAGGATTCCGGCCCTCTTCCCCTTATAAATAGGGGAGCCCTACACCATCTGGGGTTATCTCATAACACACTATTTCTGAGGTGGGAGAGAAACTCCGAGATTCCATTAGAGTATATTTTTTCCAAGAAGGTAGATTGATGGAGCAATTAATCAAGATTGATCCTTGATCAAGGTAATTCTTATTTTCTATCTTTCAGACGTATTTTGTGAAAACATGAAGATCCAAGATCCTTTTATTAAGAACAATTGTATGCTAAAGTTTAATCATATTAATGTGTTCGTGATTAATATTAGGGTGTTCTTAAGAATGATTTTATATTGCTTTCTAGAAATGCTAGACATGTTTGCTCAGGATATAGTGAATCACAGCCACAAGAATAAAAGAGGGTGTTTGTGGAGATGTATTGCTATGGCCATCTTTGGGAGAGTTTGGTGGTTAGGAAGAAAAGCAGCAGTTTAAGAGGCTGAAATAAGCAGCCACCTCAAGGGTCCATTCATACAAAAACTCAGTTAATTTTCCTTTTTATTTGTTGTTTTCAAACTAGGCTAATAGCATTAGTTAATAGGATATTCGTCCATAGCTTTTTTGTTAGGCTTTTTCTATATAGGCCCTAGGGGAATTTTGTCCCTCATTCAGTAATCTATGTTTTCCACTGAATACAATTTTATTTCCTATCAACAAAAAATATTTAATATTAAATTTGTTACAATAATTCCCCGTTTCCCACCCCACCCACCCTTTTACAATTGGAGGTAGGCTTATTTGGTTCTCTAAGAATTTGGAGAGTGTTATTTTATTACTAGTTATGAGCCCGCGCGATGCGCGGATGCGACGCAATGTACGGAACATAGCAAACAAAATACCTATGAAATTTTCCAACAAAACTCCCAATAAAAGAGGATGAAGAAGATTGAAAACTGAAGAGAGGAAAAAATTGTTTTATAGATGGAGTGTAAGGGATGAATCGATAGTGTATATATCACATCTTTAGATAGTATTTTTCTATTTGTTGAAGAAAATTTGTGATTTCAAATTCCTGTTAAAAAAATAATAGTTCCCAAATACAAAAACAATAAAAATTAATGTTGAACAAACATCTCAGTTTTTAGAAGATGTTTGATGACTGCATTAGTATATTGTTAGTAACACATGTTATAATTTTAATTAAATTATCTCATTGAGTCCAAATCTCATTATAATATTAAACTTTCAATTGAATTTCAATGTAATGCTTCCAAATGAAACTTGCAACCAACATGCATCACTACCTTACAATGTACACAAAATATTAGGCATTGTTGTTGTACACCACATCTTGTCTTCTTGCTCCATCAGCTACTATGCAGAGTGTCACATATAGACATATATAAGCATAATAATATACAGAGTTACTTGAAGATTCAGGGAGAGAGACTTATATGATATTGGTAGTTGAAATATTGGATTCACTAAGAACCCTTAACATCCAGTAGCTATTCAATGTACTTAACATAGAATCGAATGAACTATATGTAGGAGTTGAAATTTTAGGAACGATATGAAAACACGACATGACATGATATTTCGTGTTCGTGTCAGGTTGTTTTGACACGAAGTCATGTCATGTCCTCTTCGTGTCAAAATTATGAGTCGCGCTATCGTGTCTTTTCGTGTCAATTGTGTTTTATTCGTGTTTTCGTGTCTATTTATGTTTAATTTAATGTAAAATTTATGAAATCGTGTTAGTCGTGGTGTGTCGTATTCTATTCCGATCATGTTCGTGTTAGATAAAAAAAATGAAGTCGTGTCGTGTCGTGTTCATGTCCAAAAAATTCTTATCGTGTCATGTCGTGTTGGCCCGTGATCCGATCCAAAAATACGAATTGTCATCCCTAACTATATGCCTGTCATTATATGGCTATTTATTTACCACTCTCGTGGTTTCCCTATTCTCTCCATACTTTCCTGTAATTGATGTTAGACATTCATAGAGTATAGTTGAAGAGTGGCCCGATATGTGTGTTTTAAACAAAACCAAATTTTCTTCCAAAAAGATCCAACTTTAAATTATGCACCAAACCAAGTTGTGAAATCCCAATTCTCACTTTAAACCAATTTTAATCTTGATTAATCCTAAACATGCATCTAGTGATTAAAGCAAGTAAAGTAAAGTAAAGAATACTCACAACGCCGGATGTACGAGGAAAAAACCCAAAACGGGAAAACAACCTCGGACGGCCCAAGCCAGACAATCACTATGAACAATGGTTTTACAAAGACAGATTAGCCTTACACTAAGACTTGATCCCCACGGGTCTTGACTCTCCTTCTGATCTTCAACCGTTCTTCATTAGTGCCCACGTAGAAATTCCGTCTTCCACGATCTCTGTCCACAACACACGCCTCGACGTATGTCTCAGTGTCCACCGATATGGCTTTGATTCGTCTACGATGTCGAACACGATGTCAGTCGCTTCTTCACCGCAAAACCCTTTGTGTTCAATGTGTAGAGCAAACAACTTTGGTGCAGTAAGATCACTTAAACATATAAGAATGATAACTCAGATCTTTTTAAACTATAAGGATGTGTTTATGCTTTATAAACCTTAGAAAACATGTGCAAACAAGATTCTGGTTCGTAAGACTTTTTCCAGAAAGCATGGTTACGAAATTATGATGCAAACACTGTTTAAATAGGATTTAAACACCACCTCGAAAAATGTGTCGTTCGAATGACTAACCATGTCGTTCGAGCAACATTGTATCTCGTTGATCTCGCGAAATTTTGACTTTCTTTGACTTTCAGATAAAACGTCTCGTAACAAAGAGATTCAATTTAGTCAAACTCTATTTCGAGCTTATCATCATAAAACGAAGTGTAAACCTTTAAAACACTTTTAAAACATTTAAAAACATTTTTCTTTATAAAAATTACATCCTTATATTTTATAAAATAATTCCGAGCACCATTAATTATACGCATTCATACCTGAGTGATCTCAGAATGAAATTAACTTTTGAAGACGATTAAACTTGCACCAATTAAACTTCGGCATGATTTAATTCTTTGAAGCTTTGCCGCAACGTCTTCAATTTCTTCAATACGTCATAGACCAAGTGGGATCGTGACAAAATAAAATTATCCCTATGACATATTACAAACACAGTTTTGTTCACGGAATTAAGTCAAAACAATACAGGGACTCAATTGGAAATTTATGTCATTACAAATCTCCCCCTTTGACTATTCCAGGACAAAACTAAACCAGTGAAATGCCTAAGTCCTATCCCATAAACCCAAAATCAAAAAGTACAGGATACGGACTAGTATATGTAGCACCGACAAGCATGAACTGTCTGAATGTGATGTAGTCTTTGAAATCTCGAATCGCTGAAGCATACCTACACACATGAAACAGACAAACAAATACCAAGTGAAGTATGGAGGAACAAATGAAACCAATTTATATTTCTAATTAGAACAAATCATTTGAAACATGTGAGCAATTATTTGATACCAATTTGTTACCAATTTGAAACAAATATCATAAAGAAGCGCTCAACAAATCTCCCCCTACATCACATACCAAATCTCTCCCCCTTTTTGTCTCGAATAGACAATTCGGTGAAAAGATAAACCAATATGAAATATCTAGCATGAAAATATGATACAAAATAGAATCAAGTTGATACCAATTGTGAAAAAATGAAAACCGTTAGATAAACATTAAACCACTAGCTAAATAAGATCTTATAATGACAAATCAGTGGCTAGTAAACCATGGAATCACACAAAGAGTATACCAATCAAATCAAGTGTGATAATCGGACTCATATGAAAAATACCAATTTGGAGCATAAAAGAACCTGCATATAAACCAATCAGTCCAGAAATGCTTCCCGCAGTACCAAAAAGAGAATATATTAAACTAGAGGACTGCAAACCAATCAGAAGCCATTTTTCACCCTGTCGTTCGAACGAGCCAGGGACTTCGCTCAAATGAGATGAGAAGTCGCTGGAACGAAGTACAGAAGTCGTTCGCGCGAGATGCAATGTGGTTAGAACGACTTCGCGTGACCTGCCAAAATTTCTCAGTTTCCCAGAAATATTATAAAGTATTGCCCAGTGAAAAAATTTCCACAAAAAAATTCCAGGAAGGGACTGACAGAAGCAAAACAGTGCTAAAACAGTAAGCTTTTAACACGAAACGCAAAAACTCACAAAAACTTAAAATGCGAGTTACATGCAAACATAGTACCGATGTGCTTAAACATAGACATGGAATGAATGATCGTGAAACTACAACAAATGAGTCACAATTCCAACACATCAAAACGATCAAGAAGCTCTAATTGAGAGCGATAAATCATCAAACTTTATCATAGCCATATGACAATAAAAGTGTGAGCTTAATGAACTAAACATACTACATGCACAAAAATCCAGAATTTTGACAATTCTACAAACAATAGCGTCAAATTGCAATGTTTCAACATTAGGATTAGTTCAGCAAACCCGTTTAAATTTTCTCCAACCAAACACCCTCATATAAACATACTTTTTCAAGTTCTTTTGAGGTTTCTAGCATTCTCAACTTAAAGAAATTTTTATTGGCCCTTTTCTTAGCATTTTTCTTTTTCTTTTTGGGCTCTTTTAAACGGTGGCTTTCACGACGAGTTAATTTTGAACTCTCACAGTCCTTTCCCGTGAATCACTCATCATTTTTTCAATTCAAATCCTCACGGTAAACGGTTATTACATGCACACTTCTCCTTAAGTTTACTTACGCATATATGACAAGATTGAGATAAGAACGCCTCACCAAATTCAAATATGCAAGAGAAGTCAAACATCCATATAAACTCGTGCATGTGTGCGATGTTGGCATATATACAAAGTCGAATCAAGATGCATATCAACTTCGAAACACCCCCATATAAACAATGGTTAAGATCATTCTATGCGTCGATAATAATGACCAAATGTCCTAGCCACATGGATAATGAAACGATGAGGGGGGGGGGGTCCAAGCACACCAATATGCCACATCAAACATGTAAACTCAAAAAACAGAAACCGAAAATCTGTTTGGCTTTTCAAACATATTTTGACTCAAAGAAAAGCAAAATCTTTTTGGATTTTCAAAAGTTTTAAAAAACAAAATCTTTTTGTATTTTTCAAATAGGACTCAAACAAATGAAAACTATAATACAAAATGATACACGTGTCATAATAATAGCAATGAATATATCATGAAGCAAACTAGCATATGACAAACCATGCAAGCAACTAATCATAAGAAATAGCAAGAGATGAATCATGTGCATGCATGTGAGAATCAACCAACGAAACATTTAGCATCTCCAAAACAGATTTCCTAACCCAAATAGGTGTATACCTAACAAAACGGGTTTTGGGAACCAATGGGACACTACGTTTAATCTTCCTAGGGTCTTTTCTAAGATCAAAACAAAAACTCCTAAGGTGACCTTTCTTACCACAATGCGAACAGGTGAAAACTCGACGAGGAACGGGAACTTTAGGTTGACCTTTTCTAATACCCTCAGATGCGGTTGACGCTCTAAAACAAACTATGCTTTTGGCTTTTACAATCGAACCACTAGAAAAAGATAAGCCGCTACCATCACTACTCGAGTCATTTAAATCATTTTTTAACTTCAAAACTTTCGACTCAAGCAAACTATTAGACTCCTCAAACTTTCGGGACTCCTTCTTTAAATTATCAACTACCCCTAGAAGGTTATTACGCTCCCCCTCAATATGAGCAAACATATCCCTAAGAGCCTTTTCTCGTGCCACAAAATCATTAATAGAATTATTTTCCTCAAAGGCACAAACATTAGAATTTCTCAAATCCTCTAACTCTTTTTCTAAAATGAGGACTCTACCATCACTCTCCTTTTTGCCCAATTTTAATATATTAAAATATTTAAACAAGGAACTAAAGTGCTCACGACAAATATCTCTTTGAATTTGAAAGCTTTGCAAATATTCAATCTTATTTTTAAAACCGAAATTTTCTTTTTCCAAAACTTCAATCCGTTTTGCAAACTTTAAATTCAAACGATGTAAATCGTCAAAGCTTATAGAATCCATCGAGAGAAAACAAACACAGGAGAGGTAAACAAACATAGGGATCACAAAACAAATAAATAATGTTTTCTAGCTCTGATACCAATTTGAAGAGTGGCCCGATATGTGTGTTTTAAACAAAACCAATTTTTCTTCCAAAAAGATCCAACTTTAAATTATGCACCAAACCAAGTTTTGAAATCCCAATTCTCACTTTAAACCAATTTTAATCTTGATTAATCCTAAACATGCATCTAGTGATTAAAGCAAGTAAAGTAAAGTAAAGAATACTCACAACGCCGGATTTACGAGGAAAAAACCCAAAACGGGAAAACAAACTCGGACGGCCCAAGCCAGACAATCACTATGAACAATGGTTTTACAAAGACAGATTAGCCTTACACTAAGACTCGATCCCCACGGGTCTTGATGCTCCTTCGAATCTTCAACCGTTCTTCATTAGTGCCCACGTAGAAATTCCGTCTTCCACGATCTCTGTCCACAACACACGCCTCCACGTATGTCTCGGTGTCCACCGATATGGCTTTGATTCGTACTCGTCTCTCGTGTTGACAGCCCAACCTATTGAATTGAAGTATGACTTGCCATATGTTGAAGAGCCTGTTAAAATTTTAAACCCCTAGGAACAATTGATGCCAAAGATGAGTTAGATCTTGGAAAATAACTATCTGCAGGTGTTTCCCGCCTAGAAATCCCAAATGATAGGTTTGCTAACTATTCCCAAAAAATCAGTTGCTCTCCACACCAAATGCAAAGGAATTCTCGATTTCCTTTGGACGGGGAATCAAACCACTAAAGTAGCCAAGCGTAATAATACCAGGGCAAGATCCACCCTTGGGCTGGCTAAAAGTGAACGCTGATGCGAGCGTGTGACATAAAGACAATGTCGCAACCTTTGGAAGGACTATTAGAGATAACAATGAGAGGAAGGTGCATGGGTATTCCGGGAAGTGCGATAAATGTGATATCGACATAGCTGAGCTATGGGATATTAGGAAAGTCCTTAAGATTACGTGGAAGTTAAGACCCCCAAAACTTATCATTGAATCAGACTCTAAAACCGCTATTGGGTTTAGTTAAGGGTGCTGCAACTCAAAGAACCAACTATTGGCTCTCATGCTCATGAGAAAGCCTTGGGCAATTACTCTAAGGCATGTGAATTGGGAAGGAAATGAGATGGCGCATGTCATATCTTCCTTTGCACACCATAAAGGTTAGACTTTGGAAATTTGTGAGACAGCCACTGCCGAAATTCTAAGCTACAATGATGAGGTACGCTATCCCATCTACCAAATTAAGTGGTAAAGTATAAGGCACAAATGATTGAGATTCCTACTTCCCAGATTGCGGATGAAGTATATCTAAATACTAGTATTGATGCATCAAAGTCACGTAATTATAATGAAGTTAATTCACATGGGTTTACTCGTGATTCAAGTTCGGCTTAGGTTGGTAAATAGTACTTTAAATCCCATGACCTTAGTGTATAGCCCAATCAATTCTATTAATTGAAAATAGTACTTTAAATCCCATGACCTCAGTGTATAGCCCAATCAATTCTATTAATTGAAATGCAATTCATGCAACCCAAATTAATAAAATTATCTTTATAGACTTAGGGAATGAGGACTGGGATAGTTCAGCTCAGTCAACTTCATTAATTTCTTCTATGGCCAAATGTAGTGGGTTGCCAGCAGAATGCTTGGTTAACTCAAAAGTAGTGGGTTCATTAAGAAAAACTTCCAGTCTTACATTATCAGACGAACCATTCTTAATTGAGGAGTTTCCTGTAACGAGTAGGTAAATTTAAAAGAATTCTGAAACATCAATGAAAACAAAGACTCTATTAATCAAAAGCTCACAAATAATAAAATTGGAATAATTAAAAAGAGATTTCTTAAGTTCAGATTGAGGGAATATTTGCCCAAACTAAAAAGAAATATCCTATTGAGTGTGATATAGAATGATAATATGTTATTTCTATGACTCAAGCAATGATTTCTAAGCAAAAGAATGTTTCAAATATTCAACATGACTTTAACACGGATTGTATTATGAAGAAAAAGAAAGGAAACTAATTGTAATCTTTAGAGGACATAGTCTTAGACCTCATTTCTCTCTCTTTCTTTTTCTGCTAATAAAATGCTCTCTGTGATTGGTTTTTATATATAAAAAAGTAACAGATAATATTACTTTTTTATAGGCTGCACTTAACTTCTGCATCCAGGAGGGATTCACAGTTGTCACCATCTTTTAATGATTTAAAATTAGTTCTTGAATATCTCAATATAGATTTTGATTGGCCTTGCGAAAAACTCCATAAATACATATGCTATCTTTTTAAAATGCTTCAGTTGCACACTGCTATTGTGAAGGTGAAGAAAATGTTTTTGCTAATGCGCTTACAAATTATGAATGTTCTAATGGCGGTGATTTCTTTTTCAAAGGTTCTGATTAGTTGCCTAGGCTCATCAAAGGTTAAGTAAAGATGCTATTGGTTTAATTTATATAAGGAAATTATGACATTGGTTCGGGGTTGTACATGGCAAAGGGCTAATGTTGGAGTCAATATGTGAACTTAGCTTAATTTTATCTATAATTGTTGATGCCAAAAATTAGTATGAGGAAGATCTAAGGTAACTAATTATCTAGCATTCAAACAATCAATGATGTAATGTGGCTCTAATAAGCTGAAATAAAGAGAATAAAGATAGAGATAGGGAGACCCGGATTTAACATGGCTCGCCCCCAAAGCGACTACCTCCATCCACAGGTATTGAAATCTTCACTAAATTAGGTGGAATACTCAATGGGAGGTCGATTACAAATTCTCTCACTCAATCCTCTTAGTAAGGAATTCAATATTACATGCCTTTAGAGTATTTTTGTGTTCATTACATATATTTATAGATGTGAGAGTAACATGAGGTGGGAGAGTGTGGTTCATGGGGACACGGGTCTCTATCTTGATAGGAGAGATGAAACCACACTTTTCATTAGTGATGAGGAATAATCATGAATTAGTGCACATGGGTATAAATATCATCGTATCTTTACTTTATGTTATGTAACCTTCTGCTGACGTCACTTTGTAACGTGGGACTGTGAGAAAGATGAGCTCCTTAGCGTGTGGATGGGTGGATGTACTACCAATTAATCTCCATTAATGGCTCCCATAAAGAGAATATCAGAACAAATCTAAAAATCATTTAACAACCCTAAAAGAAACCATGGTTCAAATGATGGTCAAAATCAACTCAATCGAAGAGAACAAAGAAAAGTACAAAGAGATCGAACAAGTAGGGTGCCAATTCGATAGTTATTGTAGTCGGTTTGACTCTGGAAAGCCCTCACATGTTTTGGTGAACCATGTTGATGTCCCAGCAGTACAACGATGACCACAAGGGGTACAACCACAACCCTAATCTAATTTTCGATCCAGGATGAATTGAATATCGTCAAGTTCAACAAAAGAAAAATGAGAGAATTTTGATTCTAAAGACTCACCGAATTGAGATCACTAGACGGACTGGACGGACACGCACTTCGCCGCCCATTGCGACAGTGAGAGCCCAACAAAGATAGTTAAGACTATGGAGTGTAGGCATACTAGAGGGATCCCTACTTCATTTGACTAAAAGGAGTCAAGTGGTAATCATATTCTGGTGCTTCTCACCCCATGTTAAAAATGGAGTTGGACCTATAAGCTTGATTGGGTATGAGAACGATTAGAAATCTGGAGTTTAAAATAAATTCCATTTTGGCCCAATTTTTAGGAGAAAATTTTAAGCCCTCCTTATTTTGACAAAAATATGTTTGGGACCCCAAAATATTTCAAGAGCTATAATTTAAAAACATTATGAAACTATATATATATATATATATATATATATATATATATATATATATATATAGAGAGAGAGAGAGAGAGAGAGAGAGAGAGAGAGAGAGGAGGGTGGAAAAGAACAAGGGACCATATTACTTATTTTAATTTATTAAAAAGACAAGAAATTTAGTGCAAGAATATGTTGAATAAATAATGGTTGATTGTATGCATATAACTAATTAAATCCATTATACCAATTACATCCTCAACTTAGACAAGATAGTGAATATCGCCTTCTTATCATTTTATCTACAACCAAAACATCCCAAAAAGAGCATGGCTAAATCGTATTTCATATATTAACATATAACAATTTTTCTTTTATAAATGAAGCAAACTACAACTAACTCGATTATTTCATGTAGTAAAAGTATATTAGTGATGAATTAGAACGATGTTAAGTACTCTACTATCCAAATGCAATTTATATCTGCAATGGTTATTAAGAAAAATAATTGGGACAATTATGGGGAAGAAAAACACCTAACCAGATAAACCAAAATCAAGTCTCACATATGATGAATGTTACAATACATATAAATAATCCATGCAGAGCATCTTGTTGGGGTGAAGAGAATAAAATGATGGTAAGAAGCTATAAAATGATGGTAAGAAGATCAACACTATTTCGTGCCACGTCAAATGCTTCCTTTGTTTGTTCAGCGAAAAAGCTAGTGCCGAATATCTCGAGTCATCATCAATGTTGCAAAACTAAACATCTACCACCACATCCTTCGTCGCTTGACTAGCAGATAATGATGCAAATATATATGTTCTTCATGACTAGGAATTTTCTTCATCCGTGATTACTTCAAAATCATTAAAATCTATGGACGTCACATTCATTACTTCCATAATCCCTCTTACTTTTGAGGAAGAAATGCAATCGAGTAAGAGGATCCCAAACTTATAGGAGGGGCTCTTTGCCCCTAATTTTCCAAATGCCCAACCTATAAAAATAAAAGGACGTCGGGGGTCTACCTGATCCAGTTGACTTGGAATATTTCCTCAATAGGACACATGCCCAACCTATGAAGAAGAGAAGGGTTGCCTCTAGCATTGCATTTTTTCTACCTACTAAGAAGAAGGTGGATGCCCCTAATAATGGGAAAGATGCTACAAATTGTCTAGTGGCCTCTAATGTTGACCTGGCCCCTATACTCCTGAGGGGTTGCATCTTTCAGGCTACAATATAATGGTTGGGATCTTATCCTCCAACGTGATCATTTCTCATGCTTCCCAAAAACTTTCATTGGTAAATCTTCATAACTTCAATTTGGATCTTTACATCTTCAATTTTTCTTGTACTAATTGTTCAGCTCAGTTTTTAACTTGTAGTTTCTAGTGGATTTCATTAACCTTATGGATAGAAGGTTTGACTAGTTAAAAGCTAATGCCAACCTAGGGAAGGCATTAGAAAAGGCCCAGAATTGCATGACTATTGCCCAAAATAAGGAAAAAGGATTTGGTGCTATGATGAGAGCCTAGGAATTAGAGTTTGCCAAGCAACATTCTAAGATTGAGCTGTTCGAGAAGGCTACTAAGGAGTCTTCATAATAAATGTTATCCATTCTATAGTCTATGGATAAATCTTATAAAAAAATGCTGGGATAAGTCCTTTGGTCTGACCGAAAAACATATAGACTTCATTCGTATTCTAGACTGAGGTATTTCTCTACACCCACTATTTCCATATGGTAGGATCCTTAGATGTCGTCCACGAGGACTTTGAATGGACCATACTAGCTCGGTCCCAATTTCTCATCTGACGACTTCTTCATATTACCAATGACCTTCCTCAACACATAATTTCTAACCTAGAACTTCCTCAAATTGACACCTTTGTTCTATTATTTTTACAACTTTTATTGGTTGGATACCAGTTTGATCAAGGCTTGTTATCTTCTTTCCTCATCAGGTTGAGCTTGGTCCTTATTATTTCTACGTTCAAGCTTTAATCGACAACAGTCTTCTTCATTGTCGATAACTCATCTTCAAGTGGAATTATAGCTTCCATTTTGTAATGCAAAATGAAGGGTATTTCCCTATTCGACCTCCTGGTCATCATTCTATATGGCCAAATGATATGGGAATTCTTATCCACCTAAGCAACTTTTGCCTTTTCTAACCTTTTCTTCATTTCCTGGATCACTCTCTTATTAGAGGCCTCAGCCTACCCATTACTCTGGGGTACGACACCGAACTATAGTAGTACTTGATGTCATGACTGTTGCAGGAGTCTTGGAATGGTCCGCTTTAAAATTGTGCTCCATTATTAGTTATGATTGTTCTTGGGATTACAAAATGGGTCGCTATATTCATCAAGATAAATCTAATCGTATTGGTGTCCCTTATATTTGCCAGAGGTTCAACCTCTATCCATTTAGTGAAGTAGTATGCACTAACCAGGAGATATTTTTTTATTTCTAGGCACAGTAGGAAAGGAGACACTATGCCCAACCCCATTGCACAAAATTATATAGGTTGGTCAAGACTTGAGGTTGTTTGTTAGCTGATGGAACATAGGTGATAACACTTGGCATTTCTTGCACTTGTTCACATATGAGATTGAATCCTTTTGCATATTAAGTCAATAATAACCCTCATTTATGGATCTAAATGGAAAAGATCTTCCCCCAACATGACTTCCATGTATCCTCTCATGTAACTCATATAAAACTTGATCGATGTTATTGGGTGCACATATTTCAAGTATGTTCTAGTAAAGACCACCTGTAGAGCTTCCTTTTAGGGGATAGGTAAAATCCAATAGATTTTACCTTGACTCGATGAGAAAGCTTCTTATTGGCAGGAAAAGTATCTTATCGCAAGTATGCAATGATTAGGTCCATCCAATTAGGATCCTTCTTTACGATAAGAATTTGGTCAGTAATTGTATGCTTTTTGATTATCAATTGAGCCCAATATTCTACTTCAATCGTTCTCTTAAGATACTAGTCAATGACCGAGGCATAGTGGCTAAAATGTTTGTATGACTTTTATTCCCTCGAGGAATTATTGGACTTGTACATACTTGAATTTGGTGACCAAGTGGGCATTCTAGAGATATCCTGACATGCATTCATCCGTGGTGTTATAGTCTCTTGATACTTGGTTGAAAAACAACCTTGAATTGTAATAGAATTTAAAGTGACTTGAGCCAAGGGATAAACCCTTAATCAATCTGGTGATGAGGGACTCGTATTTGACTTCACGTTGGATGCTTCAAAGCCGAGACATATTCCTTACTTGAGCACAGTGTGACCTGAGGTCACTAGGATAATTCCCATGCATGAACCTTTTGAGTTGGATGCCTCATCATTGTAAATAATCCATTTGTTGGGTTAGTTAGTCCCTATAACAGTTATTCGATCGATATGTTCCCTATCGCCAGGCTCATGCCCTCAAGTGGACTCAATAGTGAAATCTTTTAATACATATCCTTTGATAGAATTTTTCAGTTTAATAATGGATATAGAACCTCCCCAGTTCCACTGGCCATTTAGGCATCTGTCTAGAGAGGTTCTTCTTTATTCCTAAGGACTACCTTTAGTGGAAAAATTTGATAACAATGATAGAGTGGCTTCATATAGTGGTTCAATTTCATAAATCGATCACCAGAGAGTAAGCGAGTTTCTCTAGAGGAAGTTAGAGTATTTAGATGTAATACCCCGTATTTTTATTTATTGGGATTAATTGAATTAAATGGGATTGTTAAATTAAAATTAATCCGGATTTAAATACTAGCGGGACGAGACCTCGTATTTGATTATGATAATAATATTGAATATTACTGAGTGAATAGGTTAATATATGATTATTAAATTTATTAAAATTATCGCGAGTTATAAATACGAAAATTTTAAAACTTTAGTTGGGACACGCGTGTTAGTCGTGTTAGGAACAAATTCAATGAATTTAAAAGTAACATATCTTTATATCATCCGTATGGTCATTTTAAGTGTGCCAACGTGTCCGGAAGGGTCGAGATAGTCAGAAAACACTAGTCCGGGGTTTAATTTTGGTCCCGGGGCATTTTAGGCCGAATCGGCAACCCTGGAGGGTATTTTAGTCATTTTGACTTTTTAAGGAATAGTAACCCACGAATTTTAGAGTAATTATATCAGCCAACACTTAGGTCTCCTAGGGTTTTCCCAACAAAAATCATAAACGACCATTAAAGAGGAAGAGAAGGAAGTTCCAAAGAAGAACCACCACTTAGAGACTTTTGCACCACCGTCACCACCATCGGATAGATCGGGAAGAGAGGATTACTCCCATACCATCTGCTCCAAAGGATCAAAACATCTAATTCAAGGCAAGTGATATATCTTGTCATTATTTAAGTCATATATTTTACATGACAATTTTGATTTGTAGAAAAATTATGAATAATTGTAATGATGTGAAATTGGAGACTAAATTATTGATCTTGGATGGGTTTGCATGTAGTGGATCTTCTGAAAATATTAAATGAACGAATTTATAAACTAAGAGTTATTAAATCAAGAAATTAAATTGAGATTTATGATGATTATTGAAGAGATATGGAAGAATTAGGGTTGTATCAATATTCATGACTTTTGATCCAAGAAATCTACATTTTGTGATGGTTTGATGAATCTTGAACGTTAAAACTTGGATAGATATGTTGGTTTAATGTTTAGTATAATTTTTTGTGAGTTTGAAACGTTATAATGGAGAATTGGAAGTGTAAAAATAGGAAACTCGTATGTCACACCCCAAACCCAATATCCATACTAATAATTCATTATTAGAATAATTAAATCATAATCTTGAGCCCATTGGAAATATAATTCATCTATCCATATTTTACTGCATAATGTGCATAATCAACATAATATTATTCTTATGCCATAACGAAATCAATATCAGAGTCATAATTAAGCGGACATACAATACTATGATTAACTATGATAAAATCTCACCATCATCAACTCAATCCATACTAACGCAAAATGTACAATGTGTGAGTAGATTAAAATCTTCAGTGTGACAATGATAAAATCCCCATATTTAAACCCCGGCTCTTTCCAACGGTGCAACTCTCGAAGTTACAGATCATATGGTATTCTAGTTGGCAGCATACAAACCTGAAATTGTTAAAATATAAACTGTAAGCATTAAGCTTAGTGAGGTACTCCTTCCCTACAATGTAATAACAATTCTATATAGAATATGTGGATATAAAATCCGAACAATCCTGCCCATTGGCAATAAAAAATCCTGGTTCATAAGATCCAAATAATTCTGCCCATTGGCAATAACAAATCCTGGAACATAAGTTCCAAATAATTCTGCCCATTCGCAATAACAAATCCTGGATCATAAGATCCAAATAATTCTGCCCATTGGCAATAACAAATCCTGGAACATAAGTTCCAACAAATCATTGGATCTTTGTCCAATTCCAATCCTGGATCATAAGACCCAACCAATCCTGGATATTTTAATATCCAAAAAAATCCTGAATACCGAAGTATTCAAACAAATCCGCTCTTAGAGCTATATTCATATTTATATATGAAACAAATCATAAGTACACTCACCTTGACAGTTTAACTGGCTTTTCCCTTGCCTTTATCTGGTACTTGTTCAATCAGCTCTTCTTCCCTTCCTATCATTCTTACAATATTAGTATCATCATAAGAATATTAACAATTTAAAGAATAACTTAAACATAACTCAATCCATAAGCATCATATAATTCTATCCAAATCATTCATTATAAATGAAGTTCCACAAAATTTCATGTTAGTACATTTGTCATATCCAAATCATAGACCAATATATATTCATTTATTCTTAGTAATTAAATCCTTATCACGTTAGGATTCCAATACAACAGCCGACACATCATTTCAAGTTTCCTAGAGCAAAATAAGCCTATTTCTTCACTACCTAGCAAATCTGCCCTATAGGCTCTTTTATCGTTCATTCAACTTCCAGGAATTTTCATAATTTTTCTACATCATAAATTTCCATGATATTTCATCCAACATCAGTAAACACATTGAAAAATATAATATTAAAGTTTCATAATTTTCAGAGTTCATTTGCTATGTCAAGAAAAATATCGAACACATGGCGGGAATACTTTCACTCTTAGGGCAGATTTCATACCCGAACTTCAAACTCTCACCAAAGACTCATTTCTTGGTATTTTAACATGATTTTCGGATATTTCATACATATATGAGTCCAGGTTAATCTCCAATTGGAATCAATCAATTCTAGTAAGTACACAAAAATATATGGAAGTTTGAATAAACAGAGTTTCTAAACAAAGCAATTTTAGGGTTTTATACATTAAACTTAACTTAAACTTTCATCTAACCAAACATATATATCAAGGGCTGAAATTTTAGTAAAAAAATGATGGTTTCTATCATATAAAACATAAATATAAGAAAAACAATAAGATTTGCAGTTAGAATTACCTTCGGGGTTTTTACGTAATTTTCTATGAATTTTTCTTCAATTTTCTCCTCACTTTTTCTTCCTAACTTCCTACTTCTCTTTCCTTAAGCTTAAAATCTCTCATGGCTGCATTTTGGATGAATAAAGAGGTAATTCTAAGGGTTTAAGGTCGGCCAAAGCCACCACCCTTCCCAACCAATGAGAATAAAACATATGTTGCCATAATAAGACAAAATATTACTTAACGGATGGACTATTTTGCCCTTGTTTCGTAATTTTGGTATACTTCTCACTCGAACCTCCGTTTCACACACCGTTTGTTGTGTTACAACCATCTCACTTGTCTTCAACTATGTAGTTTTCACCTCAAGTCAATTGTTATGTCATAAAGGTCAAAACTAGCCTTAAACATGAACATTCCTACCGAAACCTTCAAAATTTTGTATTTGTAACTAATTCGAAATTTCATGCTTTTTGAAGGTAGGATTAGACTAAACATAATAAATTAACATCACATGTATTAATAACACACTAATCATATCACATAATCTAGGCATGATTTAAGCATAATTAATCATAATTATATTCGGTTTGTCACACTGTAAGTGTTAAAGGAATTATGGGCAGATAACTGCTCGATCGATCGACCAATTTCTTCGATCCATCGATCCCTCTGGAAATTATGATATTTTCCCCCTAAATAAATGATTGACTCCCAACCTTTAAAACCCTTTAGGGATGATTGATTGAACATATTGGTACCTAGGAAAGACCAATAGGGATGTAATTGAAGCCCGAAAGATATTAGGTTAGTTTGGGATTTAATGCTAAACTTACGAATGTCCGATGAGTGCGCTATGTTTGGAAGCTGTGAGAACTTGAAAGTAATTCGCACAAACAACAACATAAGGTTAGAGACTGTATTAGGGTACCTTAATAATGAAAAAAATCTTAGAGATTATAGGAAAACTTAGTAACCTTTTATTTTAGGGGTAAGTACCCAGGATTATACGAAGAGAGTTATTGCGCTAAACTTATTAGTGTGAGATAAAAGGGATGATACTATAATACGTATGAGACTTATGATATATATATGGGATACACCCATATTAATATGATAATTACTTAAGTGTGTGATTACTTAGTGGATGGAATATTTTTTGTGTATGACATACCTACTATACTTGCTATCATGGGAGCTTGATTTTCAGGAAATGACCATCTTATCTTTGTATGCCTTCGGGGGGATTTAGACTATTACCTTAAGGACATGGGACTGTGACTGACTTATCTGTGAGTTGATAAGTCAACTGACCAAGGGAGCATAGGCATATATGTGACCCATGGGTATGTGAAGTATGGTCGCCTTCAATATGTGTGATTTGTATTAAAACGGTTCCTGAGCAATTCAGAACAAGTGAACCTTATGTACGTGATGTACCGGGATTCGATAGCAGAGTATGTTTGCACCGCAACTTAGCCTAGGGGTTCCATATATGTGAATATGTAATGAGAGTGTCTTATATATGTACTTATAACTGGTTCATTGTTACTTAGTAAATGCGAATGAGTAAGAGATTCAATCGGGTTATGTATAATGTGAACTTAACTAATACTTGAGATAAGTAAATTAGATAATGAACGTGTGACTTATGAATATAATTTATTTGAATAATACGGGTGGCATATAAAATAAGACCGTCTTGATTAATATTAGAACACACTAGTCAGGCCGTAGCATAACTAGATGTAATTCAGATGATACGTTAGGCGTGCATAATATGTGAGGGGTGAGGATCTCAAGTGAGGGCACGTGACTACATGCTTAATATATGTGTTGTTTAATATTGTAATTTAAACACTTGCTGGGTTTAAAATATTTTCACCTCGGTCTCTGGGCCGTTTGCTTCCAAATCTATTTCTTTTTGTAAAAACATTTTAGGTGCCCATATATAGGAACGCCAAGCATAGGAGTTCCATTCAATTGACGTATTGTAGCTGCTGTGGAAGTTACATGATATCGTTACTGGATGCCTCCACATCTATCCTTGCTTCTTTCGGAGTCATTTATTCCACTTAGTGCCTGTTGCCCGCTCTTATTCAGAGACATCAATTTTAGACCTTCATTTTATTTCAGTCTTGGGATTTATTTATTCACTTAGACATTTGTATTGGGTTTATTTACATTACTAATTTTATTGGAGAGTTTACTCCAGACATCAGTTATTTCATTCCGTTGATTTCCTTATGAGATTGTTCATGTGATTGTTGGATGATGATTTAAATTATTTAGTTGATGGTTAATTTAAATATTAAAATTTGGCACTTCACTTTTTAGATATTAGGTTGTTAGTAATTAATTAATTATTTTCGACAGTGATGCTATGAACTGAACCAACTTGAAATTTTGTATTAATCTAAATAAAGGAGTAGCTACCCAGTATTTAATTAGTAGGGGTGTCACAGGTGGTATCAGATAATCAGGTTCTAGAGTCCTTAGGATCTATACGAATGGTTATGTTTCTGCATATCGTCCTTTGATATAGAGCCCTATATTTTAGGATTGTTGTACTCTTTTGTGCATCTTACATTCTTCAGCTATTTTGAGATATTATCTATAGACTTACAAACGTCTCTCTCATTTTATATGCCTCCTCGACGTTCACAGCGAGTTCCCAGGGATGCCCAGCCCGAGCCTCAGCCTGCACCAGTTCAGGGTTCTATGAACACTACTGAAGTTGCCATCATTATAGCCCAGGCGGTAAATGTAGTGTTAGCAGTAGTGCAATAGGCACCACCTCAGGCACCGATGGTAGCCCCAATTCTGGATCATGCTTTCCCATCTGGGGTGGGAACGTGTTCATGATGCCTTTCAGAAGGTGCATCATCCGGAGTTTATAGGGAGCTTCGACATTATTATGGCAAGCCAGTAGAAGAATGACATCCAAAAGCACTTGAGGATGTATGCGTGTAAAGATGTGCAGAGGAAGATATTGGCTACGTTTAAGCTAGTAGGAGAAGCACTGTAGTGGTGGGAGTCCATTACCACCACCAAGGAGAGAGATGCTCTTGCTATTTAGGAGTTTTGGGTGCGGTTCGATCGTAAATATTTCCCCTCAGTAGTTCATACAGAGATGAGGCAGAAATTGATAAACCATAAGCAGGAAGAGAGGACAGTGGTAAAGTATGAGGCCGAGTTCACTAATCTTCTGAACATAATACCTGATGAAATCCTAACTGAAGAGAAGAAGATCCAGAAGTTCATGGATGGGTTGACGTGGAGGATTGGCCAGCACCTGCTAGGGAATATCTCGCTGGACACCTATTTAGATGTGGTTAACGTAGCGCTACTTCACTGCCAGGACAACCGTTTTCATCTGTTAGAGGGTAAGCGTGTAGGAGAATCCAACTAGTAGGGCAGGACAGGAGGTAATGGTTCCAGTGGGGTACAACCAACTCAGGGTCAACATAGGCAGGGCAATCAGAGTTCCCAGTAGGGGGATTCTAAGAGATTCAGATCAGGAGATTTCTGACATGGCTAGGGAGGTTTAAGGCATGGCCAATAAGATCAGCATGACCATCAGGTCCATATGGCCAATAGCAGTTTTTGCAGGACTAGCATGGCCAAGGTAGAGGTGGTAACAATCATCAGGGCCATAGGAAGTAAGGTCAGGGGGAAACTTTATTGGGAAATGCTTCATATGTGGTAAGATTGGCCACAAACGTCAGGAGTGTACTGAGAGGGGCAGGTCCCCCGAGCAGTAGCAGTAGGGTGCTCGACAGGAGCCCTAGAGACTAATGTTTCTCTCCTCCCTCCCATCACCACCTCAGATACCAGCACTGCCACCTATTCCAACAGTCCTAGTTCAGTAGGGACAACTTCAGTATGGTCTGATTTATAACCTTCATCGGATCGCAGTATCGCAAGATCAACCCACGATTGAGGGTATGCTTTCTATTCAGGGGACTATAGGGCGTATTTTATTTGACACGGGGGCCACACACTATTTTATTGCCACCAAATTTGCACGCACTATGGGATTACTAGATACAGGGGAGAGAAATGTTACTTGTGTAGATTCATCGTTGAGTAAGGGTTCTCTGATTTACTTTATATGTAGAGGTGTGGGTATAGAGATTGGTAGATTTACTTTACCTGTTGACATGCTCGCATTAGATATGTTCGAGTATGATGTGACTATCGATATGGATTGGCTAGTTACGTATAGAGACATGATCGAATATTTTAGTAGGTATATTACTTTTGCCATACCTAGTCAGGAGATGTTCCTAGTGGCGATGCCTCGTCCTGAGGGAGGATCGTCCACTCACTTGTAATATATAGAGGATGATACCTCTAGGGAGGTGGTGATACCACTTGATTCTATTCCTATTGTTTGGGAGTTCGCTGATGTGTTTCAGGATATTCTGAGATTACCACTGAGTAGAAGGATAGACTTTGTTATAGATTTAGCATCGGGCACTCGTCCGATAGATTGCACACCTTATCAAATGGCTCCAGCAGAAATGCGGGATCTAAGGGATCAGATAGAGCAACTGTTGGGTCAGGGGTTTATCCATAGGAGTACTTTGTCATGGGGTGCTCCAGTGTTGTTCGTTAAGAAGAAGGATGGATCTTTGAGGTTGTGTGTCGATTACTGGGAGTTGAATAAAGCCACGATACGAAATAAGTATCCGTTACCCCAAATCGATGACTTATTCGACCAGTTGAGAGGAGTTGCCTTCTTCTCAAAGATTGACTTGAGATCGGGATACCATCAGTTGCGTATCAGGGAGCAGGATGTCTCAAAGACTGCCTTCTTGACGAGATATGGTTCAAACGAGTTCAGGGTTGTGCCTTTTGGTCTAACAAATGCCCAAGCCGTGTTTATGGACTTGATGAACAGGGTGTTCAGAGAGTTCCTGGACCAGTTCATCATTATCTTCATAGATGACATTCTGGTTTACTTCTAGATCGAGGAGGTGCATGTCGAGCACTTGAGGCAGGTTTTGCAGACACTGCATCAGCACGAATTATATGCAAAATATGAGAAATGCGGGTTTTGGTTGAAGGAGGTACAATTTGTGGGGCACATCATCTCTGAAAGAGGGATATCTGTAGACTCGGGGAAGGTATCAGCGGTGAGGGTGTAGGGACAGCCCACGACACTGACAGGGATACATAGTTTCTTGGGCCTAGCAGGATACTACAGGATATTTATTCGGGGGTTTTCAAAGATAGCGGTTCGTTGATGTATCTGACTCGCAAGGGGGTTCCATTTATTTGAATCGATGCATGTCAGTTGGCTTTTGATGAGTTGAAGGACACACTGACCTCAGTACCAGTGTTAGCCTTGCCCAGGATGGGAGTGGAGTATCTAGTCTACACTGATGTGTCCTTACTAGGACTTGGGGGTGTACTACAACAGGAGAGTCAGGCTATAGCTTATGCTTTCGGCAAGCTTAAACCTCACGAGAGGAATTACCCAACCCACGACTTGGAGTTAGCGGCCATCGTGTTTTCCCTTTGAATTTGGAGACATTATCTCCTGGGGGAGAAATTTCATTTATTCAAAGACCACAAGTCATTACAGTACCTCTTCATGCAAAAGGAGATGAATATGTGTCAACGTCGGTGGCTCGAGTTTGTGAAGGATTATCAGTTCGATATCCAATACCACCCTGGGCAGGCTAACGTGGTAGTAGACGTGTTGAGCTATAGGCTAGTAAGTGAGGTGGCTGAGGTGTGGAAAGCGAAGTGGAAGGAGTTGGGATAACAGGATGCAGTGTCCCGATCATTCATGTTTTTTATGACAGTTACACCTCAGATCATTATGAGAGTAGTATAGGCTCAGGCAGCGAACCCGTTTTTTCAGGAGCAGATAGTGCAGTTACTAACAGAGTGGGATGAGCCTTATAGTATTGGTTTAGATGGGGGATTATGCTTAAATGGGATGTTGGTTGTTCTTGAGGGAGAGGACTTACAACACGAGGTGATGACAGAGTCGCACGGTTCACGATTCATGGTACATCCCGGTGGGGATAAGATATACCAGGATATGAGGCGACAGTACTGGTGGAGCGGGATGAAGAAGGATATTACCAATTTTGTGTCGAAGTGTGCCACTTGTCAGCTGGTAAAGGTGGATCATCAGAGACCGGCAGGACTCCTACAGCCATTAGAGGTCCCTAGATGGAAATGGGAGAGCATTTCCATGGACTTCATCACGGGGTTGCCTACATCGCAGAGGGGTCACAATTCCATATGGGTGTTTGTGGATTGGTTGACCAAGGTTACTCACTTTTTTCCAGTCCGAAAAGATTACACCACGGGACAGTACGCACAGATCTTCATAGCCAAGATAGTGAGACTTCACATTGTACCTCTCAATATCATGTCTGACAGAGATAAGATATTTCTATCTCAATTTTGGGAGAGTTTCCAGGAAGCTATGGGTACGGAGTTGCGGTTGAGTATAACGTATCACCCGTAAATCGATGGACAAACCAAGCGGATGAATTAGATATTAGAGGAAATGTTGCATATGTACATCCTCGATATTGGCGGAGGTTGGGAGCAGTATCTCCCACTGGTGGAGTTTGCTTATAATAACTCCTACCAGTTTACTATCGGTTTGGCTCCATTTGAGGCGTTGTACGGTAGGCCTTAACGTTCCCTAGCATGTTGGTTAGAGGTGGGGGGCAACAAACTACTTGGACTAGAAGTGATTTAGGATACTTAGGCAAGGATATAAATGATATGGAGCCGTATTCGGGTTGCTCAGGATCGATAGAAGAGTTATGCTGACGCCAAAAGGTTCTTTCGAGAGTTTAATGTAGGGGACCAAGTGTTACTCTGAGTGTCTCCTATAAAGGGGGTTATGCGATTTAGGAAACAGGGTAAGTTAGCGCCTAGATATGTGGGGCCATTCCCTATCATCAAGAGGATTGGGTCAGTTTCTTATAGACTTGGGTTACCGAAACACTTGCATAGGATCCACGATGTGTTCCATATTTCTTCGCTGAGGAGATATCTTCGAGATGAGTTGGCTCATAGTCATATTGCTTTAAAGGATATTAATTTACAACCTGATATTTCCTATGAGGAGGGGCCGATTGCTATCCTAGACCGTAGTGAGAGGAAGTTGAGGTCGAAGGTAGTACCGCTAGTACGTGTTCAGTGGCGGCATCATAATGCCGAGGAGTTTACCTGGGAGCGCGAGGATGAGATGCGCGAGAGTTATCCAGATTTCTTTTTGCCAGGTATATCTTATTTTCAAATTTTGGGAGGAAATTTTATTATTAGGAGGGAAGTATGTAATACCCCGTATTTTTATTGATTTTTATTTATTGGGATAAGTTGAATTAAATGGGATAATTAAATTAAAATTAATGCAAATTTAAATACTAGCGGGATGAGACTTAGTATTTGATTGTGATAATAATGTTTAATAATACTGAGTGAATAGGGTAATATATGATTATTGAATTTATTAAAATTGTCGTGAGTTATAAATATGGCAATTTCTAAAATTTAGTTGTGACGCGCGTGTCAGGAACCAATTTAATTATATTAAAGGTAAAGTATTTTTATATCATCCGTATGGTCATTTTAAGTGCACCAACGTCTCCATAAGGGTCAAGATTGTCAGAAAACACTAGCCATGGGTTTAGTTTAGGTCCTGGGGCATTTTAGGTCTAACCGGCAACCCGAGAGGGTATTTTAGTCATTTTGACTTTTTGAGGAACAGTAACCCACGAATTTTAGAGTAATTATATCATCCAACACTTAGGTATCCTAGGGTTTTCCCAACAAAAATCATAAACGACCATTAGAGAGGAAGAGAAGGAAGTTCCAAAGAAGAACCACCACTTAGAGGCTTTTGCACCACCGTCACCACCACCGGATAGATCGGGAAGAGAGGATTACTCCCATAACATCTGCTCCAAAGGATCAGAATCTCTAATTCAAGGCAAGTAATTTATCTTTCAATGATTTAAGGCATATATTTTACATGATAGTTTAGATTTGAAGACAAATTATGAATAATTATAATGATGTGAAATTGGAGACTAAATTATTGATCTTGGATGGGTTTGCATGTAGTGGATCTTCTGGAAATATTAAATGAACGAATTTATAAACTAAAATTTATGAAATCATGAAATTAAATTGAGATTTATGATGATTATTGAAGAGATGGAAGAATTAGGGTTGTAGCAATATTCATGACTTTTGATACAAGAAATTGACATTTTGTGATGGTTTGATGAATCTTGAATGTTAAAACTTGGGTAGATATGTTGGTTTAATGTTTAGTATACTTGTTTGGGAGTTTGGGACGTTGTAATGGAGAATTGGAAGTGTAAAAATAGGAAACTCGTAACTGTTAAAGGAATTCTGGGCAGATAACTACTCGATCGATCGATCGACCCAAGAATGCCGATCGATCGATCGGCCAATTTCTTCGATCGATCGATCCCTCTGGAAATTGTGATATTTCCCCCCTAAATAATTGATTGACTCCCAACCTTTAAAACCCTTTAGGGATGATTTATTGAACATATTAGTACCTAGGAAAGACTAGTAGGGATGTAATTGAAGCCCGGAAGATATTAGGTTAGTTTGGGATTTAATGTTAAACTTACCAATGCCCGACGAGTGAGCTACGTTTGGAAGTTGTGAGCACTTGAAAGTAATTCCCACAAACAACAACTTAAGGTTAGAGACTATATTTGGGGACCTTAATTAATGAAAAAAAATCTTAGATGTTAGAGGGAAACTTAGTAACCTTTTGGATTAGGGGTAAGTAGCCGACATTATACAAAGAGAGTTATTTCGCTAAACTTATTACGTGGGATAAACGTGATGATACTATAATACATACGAGACTTATGATATATGGTTGGAATACACCCATATTAATATGATAATTACCTAAGTGCGTGATTACTTAGTAGATGGAATATTTTTGTGTATGACATACCTACCATACTTGCTATCACGGGAGGTTGATTTTCGGGAAAGGACCATCTTATGTTTGTGTGCCTTCGGGGGGATTTAGATTGGTACCTGATGATAAGAGAAATCGGTCACAAGACGTTCTCATACCAGCAAGTCAACAGTAAAGTGTGTAGCGAGTAAATAAAGTAAGTAAATAGAGAGAAGACAAGATGTAGAGTGGTTCAGCCTTTAAAATAAGCCTACATCCACTGTGTTGCTCCATTCTCATTATATGCGTTACATTGTACAATATAATCATGCCTAAAGAGGCGTACAAGTATGAGAATAAAAGGAGAGTACATGATGACTAATGATCCCGGTGTGCCGGAGAGGTAGCCGCGATATGGATGAGCAATTCCCGAGTTGTATGTAGGGGAGGTGTAGAAAGAATCGGTACTGTAGAAACTTCTCCGGTTGTGTGGAATCGATCCCCTCATTTCGAGGAGTGGACCTCTATTTATAAGAGATATGCTCACGTGCAATGAGCACGTGACGTATGAAGTCTGGAGTTAGGATGGAGAGGTATGCGGCTTGTAAGGCAAACAACCTAAGCGCCGCATCCCGTAACTGGCAAAAGACAAAGGCACCGCACCTTGGACTGGGTGCGTCCGTGGCACATTGATTGTGACCGCACCCCTTGATGAGGGGCCGCGCCCTGTATGAGGTATAGGTCGCGGCTTGTAATCATGTTAAGTAGCATACCATCCGCATCAGGGTGTTATATTTGTACTATCAATAAGCCCCCAAGTCGTAGTGCCAAGAGAATTCGATTGGGGCTGCGGCTTAGTTAAGTTTCTTTATGTGCCGCGGTAGTTTTCAAGGCGACGATTCATCTTCTGCGCTCTCTTATATAAATTTTTTTAGGTTGTGGACTTCATTACGTTTACAAAACTTTGAGAACAAATCGAGAGCGAATTTCTATGTGTTCATCTTCTTTCATTTTACGGCAAACCTTCGAGGCCGTGCGTGGTGGTTCCAAGGTGGTGTGAGGCTGGGCGTTGCTGGTTTCTTAATTTTCAGGTAATTTTTCAATCAATCTTTGTAAATTGTTTTCGTAGCTTGTACTTCCTCTTTGAATATACAACCACATGAGCTTCTGCATTGCTTGATAGAAAACTAGGGTTTCAATTGAATACTCTGCTATCATCCTAGAATTGAACACACATGAACGCTGAGCACATCAATAATTGTTAGGATCAATCTTCATATGCTGTACTTGACACTTGATCTTACAAACGCCATGAAAATCATATAGATGTTCTTGTTGTTCGTAGTCAAACTCTTCGTATTCTGTGAATTTGATCTTAAAACGATTAAACGTTAGATACTTAACTGTTTAAGATAGAGACCGCGGCATGGTAGATTATCAGTAATCTAGGGTCCCTTGAATATTTCGTTGTGGACCCTATCCGCGGCATACCATGGGTGATGGCTTCGGCCCCTTAAGCATTGAGATTTTCCCTCCACGACACTTTGATGCATATCCATTTAATCTTTCGCGGCGGTGGGGTCTTTTAGGGCTCTAAATCCCCACCCTTGTATTTTGAACAGTCTTCAAACTTTCACGAACCAAATACACATCCATGATAAATAATTGTAATTTCTACTAGAATTTCTTGAATCGACCTTTAGCAATTTTAGAAATGGCCGTGGCCACAGATCTCTAATTCCATTTGAGCCTGTTGCCACGGCAGTGTGATATAGGAGGTGGCTGCGGCCAGTAGGGCTAGAGGGTGACCCCTTAGGTTCAAGTAATAGAGTTGGAAGTGTTTTAGCCCATTAATAACTACGTTAGGGAAATAATTCCTAACAAGCAAATATTCATTATTAATATATAATCTTCCCATGGCTTCTTAAAGTCTTCTCCAAACCATACTGGTTGCGACGCCTAACTGCGGACTCTGCTTTTCAGGTACTGCTGCAGCCATATAAGCTTTGACCCAAACGAGTTTCTGAGAGGCTTTTGGGCAAAGCATTTTGGAACCTCTCCTCCTGAACTCTCTTCCGTGCCCCCTCTGAGATCAATAGGGCCTTGCCAACTAAGAGATTGCCCCAACTGCGTAATATTATACTCAGACTCCGCAAATTTTGCATCTAGGAAGTATTTTCAGTCCGCGCCGATGGAAGAAGAAGACAATTCAAGTAATCGTCCATTGGGTGCAAGAGATGATTCCACAGAAGTTAGGGATAACCCGACAGGTCCATCTGGGAGGGTTGAGAGACCCCTAGCTACGCTTGACATTCGCAGCATCATGACCCAAGGCTGGGTTGACCAGGTGGCTGAGGCTTTCGAATTTCAAAAAAATTTGATGTGCTCAGCACCTGCCTCGAACCAAAGACCTTGCACAGCTTTGGCTGATGATGGAGTTTGCTTCCCCCTTCATGCATTTGTTTACGGGCTGCGGATGCATGTTCTTGTTCCTATCCGTCACATCTTTTAGACAATGAAACTGGCACCGACCCAGATAGATCCCAATGGCTGGAGGGTCATACTTGCCGCAGTCATTCTTTGGGAGAACCAATTCAAAAAGGATATTACTCCCACAGAGTTCTTTCATTTCTATCGCCCAAAGGAAAATTCTGTGAAGTTCACCGGGTACTACTACTTCTCGGTCCGCGATAGGGATGAGACCCTTTATACTAAGAGGTCGACCAGTGTAAGGAACTGGAAGGGCAAGTATTTTTACATCTCCGGGGAAGGCTGGGACATCCACCCCGAAGAGAACGAGAGGGAGAGGTCATATCAAATGCCGCGGCAATGGGGTTCTCCCTCCAAGCTAGGTATTTTGATTATAGTCGTGTCCCATCTTCCTAGTTGCATATTAACTTCCACTAACCTTTAAATTATATTTTCTGTAGTTCTTGATATCTTGCATTTGAACAAGCGTCAGGAAAAGAGAGTTCCTGAGGCCACGACAAATCCTGCAGAAGAAAATAGATTCAGTGTCCTTGTGACCTCTGCAACCGTATTCGAGGCAGGTTTCTTTCCCAACAAGCGTATTCCAAAAGACATGGCCGCAGGAGGTAATAATCTGATTCCATATTTTTCATGTGGCATTTTGTTTTGACTTTGAATATTTATTGTTTCTTTTCCTTTTTCAGGTGAGGAGGTTGACAGGGAATTGCTGGCCGTACAATTGGCGGAAATGGACGAGGACGCAGTCGTTCTCAATAATACTGCATGGAGCAGGAAGAGGAAGAGGTCCAAAGATAAGGCAACTGCCACGATTCCATCAAATGATCTGAACACTCCTGCTGCGAACTCAACTTTTGCCACAGAGAAGACTGACGTTGCAACCCAACCACAATCTGGATTTGATGACAATATAGGAGCCAACCTGGCCGCGACAGGTTTGATGTCAAATGATGCTCCCCTCAATACAGCTTCTCCACCGCCACCACCTATCATTGCAGTAAATGCAAACTTGGCACCCCCACAGTGCCGCAATGAAGTTTGTCCTGAGGCAACCTGACCCTGAGTCGTCATGGGACACCACCGTAAAAGCCGCACGAAGAATGAAAAGGGCCCTAGACGCCGCGAATCTGGACAGGCTGGTGGGAGAAGACCATGATGACTTGGAGGACTGCGGCCTCCATAGTCTTCTGAGGGTAAGTTCTTAGTGTTGATTTGTTTTTCTTTGGCATTCTACATGTTGCTACTAACTTTTCAATTTCAGGTCATGGACGTCATTGTAGCCCAAAAAAGGAAGTACGAGGCGTTGTATAAATTGAAAGAGGCCGAGAAGAGGGTGCATGCCGCGGATCTGGAGGCTGCACGAACTACATCTTTTGAGGCCGGGAAGCAGTCTGCGACCGTGGATCTTCAGGCAGCCCAAATGGACTTAACTTTTGCTAACAATTCAAGGGAAGAGGCGGAGGAAAACTTCAAACAGGCCACAAAATCCCTCAAGGCCTCCCAGGCTCAAACCGCGAAAGCTGCACGGGCCGCGGAGATTTCAAATAATAAGCTCGTACTTCTACAAAAGAAGCACGGAGAGTTGGAGGCCAAGTCTGCCCAAGATGCCATAGACCATGCCGCGATAATAAAAAAGATGGAGGCAGATCATGGCGATGCTCTTCAGCTGGCTATTGACCACACAGTGGAGTCATTCAAAGGCTCTAGGAACTTCTACCTCATCAATAATAGAGCCTACCTCCGTGGCTACTAGGAGCTAAGGCATAGGATTATAAAGAATTTTCCTGAGACGACGGAAAAGGTTCTTGCCTGGGGGCTCGGTGATGCCGAGCATCAATAATGCATAGTCGAGCTCAAAGCCGCAGCTGAAGAGAAAGCTTGGCTGAGAGCAGAAGTTGAGGCAACGGCCACGGAGGAAGAGACTGAAACAATCGCGGATGGTGAGGAGGGCGATGAGCATGATGATGATTCTTCCTGAGCTTGTTTATTTTTTTATCATTGATATAGGGCTATGTCCCTTTTCCCCAAATTTTAAACTATAGTGGCTGCGACCCATTTGCTTGTAACTCAACTGATAATATCAAGGCTGCGGCCACTTTTTCTGCATTAATTATTTTAGTCTCATTCTCTTATCCTTTTTGCATCTTCTTTTTTACTTGCTTCAATGCTTTATTGGATGCTTTCTGTACGCCTATGATGGCTTGAATACAACTCCCTTGCGTAATGAAAAATTCCTTATTGATAGAGTGAGCTTGTGGAAATAACAGATTAAATCCGTGGCACCCTTGAGTAATGCAAAGGAACCTTCACAAGTACTGGTTACAGGCTGCGGTTATAATTCGCATGGCTCATGTTCATGGGCCGCGACCCTTTTTGTCTTGAAATGACTGGAATGGCAGCCCTATAATCAGAGATGCGGCAGTCTGAATTTACTTAAATGCCAAAGCTATATTGATAAGGATGTGCTTTTATCCAACAAGTAGTAGTTTTATAGGCCTCATTAACCCTTAGTCGCTTTAACAGTTGCACTGTATCATAAATTACCACAAGTGCACTTCATATAGGCCGCGGCACGTTCAAATCACCCTGCTTGCATCAACGGTTGGAAGTGGTCGCTTGAATAGGGCTACGACCGTTTGATAATGGATGCCGCGGGGGGATAACACAATCATCATGGGAAATATAGAGAAGGCTTAAGGCTTTTCCCGTAGTGCTTCAATTGTTTTTCATGAAGTATGCTCTTTTGTATGTGAGTGGCATATTATTAAGCCTCCCCAAGCTGGCTTATGTTATTAAGCCACCCACAGCTAACATATAGGATATTTTCAAGCCTCCCCAGGCTGGGTTATGTTATTAAGCCACCCACAGCTAACATATAGGATATTTTCAAGCCTCCCTAGGCTGGGTTATGTTATTAAGCCGTCCACAGCTAACATATAGGATATTTTCAAGCCTCCCCCGTCTGGGTTATGTTATTAAGCCACCCACATCTAACATATAGGATATTTTCAAGCCTCCCCAAGCTGGGTTATGTTCTTAAGCCACCCACAGCTAACATATAGGATATTTTCAAGCCTCCCCAAGCTGGAGGCTACACGAACTACACCCCTGTCTAGATATTACAAGTCTCTCGACTTAATGACGCATCCCAAAAGCCAAGAGCGTGCATTGGAAGCTCTTATGAGTGATGTTTCAGTCCAACTTGTATAATTGTTTCCAATGTTTGCTCTCTCCACTTTTAACTATCATCAACTTTCGGACCATTAGGCGTCTTATCGGGCATTGTTGCCCATTCGGATATTATCATTCCCGATATAACATATTGCCTCAGATCGGGATCTGTTTAAGATGAAAATGGTCTTTATAAGATAACATTTCATGGAAATGAGAATCAAAATATGACACTATAAAAGTGAACTTGGTTTTATAACTATTCATATATATGACTTTGTAAGGATAACGCAAAGTTTAGTTTAAGACAACAAAAGAAGAGTTATCACTATAAAGTAGAGAGAGATTAGATATAGGGGATAAGCATGAAAAATGAGCATGTGGCAGGTGAGATAAGGCTGCATCCCCTAAACATATTTGAGGAACCTCTGAAGCATCCCTTGCCCAATCAGCCTTTCAACCTCATCCTTCAGAGCATAGCATTGCTCAGTGTCATGACCATGGTCCTGATGGAATCTGCACCACGTAGCTTTGCTCCCCTTGTGGGGTGGAGCTCTCAGCTTTTGTGGCCACCTCAACAGCATGTCTTCTTTGATGAACTCAAATATTTCTTCAATCGGGCAGGCCAACGAGGTGTAGGCCCCAGATTTCTTCTTTTCCCTCTCCACTCTCCTTTTTTGACACCTGCTGACTGATTCCGCGGTTGAATCCTCTTGGACTGCCATGGCAGCAAAGACTATTGGACCTATTTTCTTGGGTGCCGTGCCTATATTGGGTGAGGCCGCGGCCTCTAGCATTAGTATCCTCTGAGTCAAATAGTTGACCTGAGTCTGGAGTGAAGCATGACTGTCGTAGAGGTGGTTGAGATGATTGTACAGCTGCACAATCTCATCTTTAGTTTCTCTGCTCTGGCTGGACTCTCCTTCCATTTTCTGCTTTTATTAGTCTTTACAAAGTATATGTATAATCTGGGACAAAACTAGTAAAAGTGAGTAATCACAGAAACACTGAGTAACTAAGTAGGAAATGGGGATAAAGCGTTGTACTACTGCACTGTTGAAAGGTGTCGCGGCCAGTATAGCACATAGGTGCACTGCCGTGGCCTTTGTATGCCATTCACCAAGGTTGAGCTGGAGACCTCCCCAGTCCGTTACTTGATGTTTTGAAGGTTCAGTAACATAACTGCACTAGCACAGGCCGCGGCGTGAAGGTATTTAAACTAGCTGTCGCATCCCTTGCTAGGCATGGGGAAAGCAATCCCAAAATCGAAACCCAAAAACTGAGTTTTTCTCTCAAAACACGGGGAGAGCATGCCTACTAGGGTCTATCCATAAGAGAATAACCTCTCAGTGCACATAAGGGCACAATTATAATGATAAAACCCTAGATCATAGGCGAAGAACAACAAAAAGGGTGTAAACATAATTCTTCCCTAACCATTCATCTTTTCGGGGGTAAAGCCCATCATGCTTTTCAGCACTATCTAGATGCAATGATATCACAGGGGCATGTAAGATAGATCCAACGTTATAAAAGAGAGACCAGAACAAATCTGAATATACAAATTACCCATTTAAGGGTGTGAATTATAAAATAGAGCTCAATAACCTGAATCTACTCGTGAGACAATGATCCAAAGGATCCCCACGAATAAAATAAGGTGTTAAAGAACTCGAACTATAGAGAAACAAGATTAAAATATCTCGTTTCCCAAAGACGGCTCCAAACTGATGATACGAGAAATCGGCCACAAGACGTTCTCATACCAGCAAGTCAACAGTAAAGTGTGTAGCGAGTAAATAAAGTAAGTAAATAGAGAGAAGATAAGATATAGAGTGGTTCAGCCTTTAAAATAGGCCTACATCCACTGTGTTGCTCCATTCTCATTATATGCGTTACATTGTACAATATAATCATGCCTAAAGAGGCGTATGAAAGAGTGCCCAATATGTGTTTTCTTTCAAAACCAATTTTTCTTCGAAAAAGATCCAACTTTTAATTATGCACCAAACAAAGTTGTGAAATCCCAATTCTCACTTTAAACCAATTTTTATCTTGATTAATCCTAAACATGCATCTAGTGATTAAAGCAAGTAAAGCAAAGTAAAGAATACTCACAACGCCGGATGTACGAGGAAAAAACCCAAGACGGGAAAACAACCTCGGACGGCCCAAGCTAGACAATCACTATGAACAATGGTTTTACAAAGGCAGATTAGCCCTACACTAAGACTCGATCCCCACGGGTCTTGACGCTCCTTCTGATCTTCAACCGTTCTTCAATAGTTCCCATGCATAAATTCTATCTTCCACGATACCTGTCCACAACACACGACTCCACGTATGTCTCGGTGTCCACCGATATGGCTTTGATACGTCTACGATGTCAAACACGATGTCCGTCGCTTCTTCACCACAAAACCCTTTGCGTTCAATGTGTAGAACAAACAACTTTGGTGCAGCAAGATCACGTCAACATATAAGAATGATAACTCTCATCTTTGCAAACTCTAAGGATGTGTTTAAGACTTTTAAACCTTATAAAACATGTGCAAACAAGGTTCTGGTTTGTAAAACAGTTTTCCAGAAAGCACACTACCGAAATTATGATGCAAACACTGTTTAAATAGGATTTAAACGCTGCCTTAAAAAACGTGTCGTTCGAACGACTTAAGCATGTCGTTCGCGCGACATTGTATCTCGTTCGAACGAGATCCAATGTCGCTCGAGCGACCTCGCAAAAGTTTGACTTTCTTTGACTTTCGGATAAAAACGTCTCTTAACAAAGAGATTCAAATTAGTCAAACTCTATTTCAAGCTTATCATCATAAAACGAAGTTTAAACCTTTAAAACACTTTTAAAACATTTAAAAACATTTTTCTTTATAAAAATTACATCCTTTCTTTTATAAAATAATTTCGAGCACCATTAATTATACGCATTCATACCTGAGTGATCTCGGAATGAAATTAACTTTGAAGACGAGTAAACTTGCACCAAATAAACATCGGCATGATTATTTCTTTGAAGCTTTGCCGCAACGTCTTCAATTTCTTCAATACGTCATAGACCAAGTGGGATCGTGACAAAATAAAATTCTCCCTATGACATATTACAGACACAGTTTTGTTCACGGAATAAAGTCAAAACAATACAGGGACTCAATTGGAAATTTATGTCCTTACAAATCTCCCCCTTTGACTATTCCGGGACAAAACTAAACCAGTGAAATGCCTAACCGGGCCGTCAAGCCATATGACGCCTAAATCCCATCCCATAAACCCAAAATAAAAAATACAGGACACGGACTAGTATATGTAGCACCGGCAAGCATGAACTGTCTGAATGTGATGTAGACTTGAAATTTCAAATTGCTGAAGCATACCTACACACATGAAGTAGACAAACACATACCAAGTGAAGTATGGAGGAAAAAATGAAACCAATTTATATTTCTAATTAGAACAAATCATTTGAAACATGTGAGCAATTATTTGAAACCTATTTGAAACCAATTTGAAACAAATATCATAAAGAAGCTCTCAACAAATCTCCCCCTACATCACATACCAAATCTCTCCCCCTTTTTGTCTCGAATAGACAATCCGGTGAAAAGATAAACTAATATGAAATATGTAGCATGAGAATATGATACCAAATAGAATCAAGTTGATACCAATATGAAAAATGGAAAACGCTAGATAAACATTAAACCACTAGCTAAATAAGATCATGTAATGACAAATTAGTAGCTAGTAAACCAAGGAATCACACAAAGAGTATACCAATCAAATAAAGTGTGATAAACGGACTCATATGCAAAATACCAATTTGGAACATAAAAGAACCTGCATATAAACCAAATAGACCAGAAAAATGCTTCCTGCAGTACCAAAAATATATCAAATGAAGCCAGAGAACAACAAACCAATCAGAAGACATTTTTCACCCTGTCGTTCGAACGAGCCAGGGACTTCGCTCAAACGAGATGAGGAAGTCGCTCGAACGAAGTACAGATGTCGTTCGCGCGATATGAAATATCGTTCGAACGACTTCGCGCAACCTGCCAAAATTTCCCAGTTTCCCAGAAATATTATAAAGTATTGCCCAGTGAAAAAATTTCCACAAAAAAATTCCAGGAAGGGACTGACAGAAGCAAAACAGTGCTAAAACAGTAAGCTTTTAACACAAAACGCAAAAACTCACAAAAACTTAAACTGCGAGTTACATGCAAACATAGTACTGATGTGCTCAAACATGGACATGGAATGAATGGGCGTGAAACTACAATAAATGAGTCACAATTCCAACACATCGAAATGATCAAGAAGCTCTAATTGATAGCGATAAATCATCAAACTTTATCATAGCCAAATGACAATTAAAGTGTGAGCTTAATGAACTAAACATACTACATTCACACAAATCCAAAATTTTGACGATTCTACAAACAATAGCGTCAAATTGCAATGTTTCAACATTTGGATTAGTTGTGCAAACCCGTTTAAATTTTCTCCAACCAAACACCCTCATATAAACATACTTTTTCAAGTTCTTTTGAGGTTTCTAGCATTCTCAACTTAGAGAAAATCTTATTGGCCCTTTTCTTAGCAACTTGCTTTTTTTCTTTTTGGGCTCTTTTAAATGGTGACTTTCACGACGAGTTATTTTGAACTCTCGTAGCCCTTTCCTGTGAATCACTCATCATTTTTACCAATTTTAAATCCTCACGGTAAGCGGTTATTACATGCACACTTCTCCTTAAGTTTACTTACACATAGATGACAAGATTGAGATAAGAACGCCTCACCAAATTCAAATATGCAAAAGAAGTCAAACATCCATATAAACTCGTGCATGTGTGCAATGTTGGCATATATACAAAGTCGAATCAAGATGCATATAAACTTTGAAACAACCCCATATAAACAATGGTTAAGATAATTCTTAGCATCGATAATAATGACCAAATGTCCTAGCCACATGGATAATGAAATGATGGGGGGGGGGGGGGGTCCAAGCACACCAATATGCCACATCAAACATGTAAACTCAAAAACTGAAAATCGTTTTGGCTTTTCAAACATATTTTGACTCATAGAAAAGCAAAATCTTTTTGGATTTTCAAAAACAAAATATTTTTGTATTTTTCAAGTTGGACTCAAACAAATGAAAACTATAATACAAAATGATACACATGTCATAATACTAGCAATGAATATATCATGAAGCAAACTAGCATATGAAAAATATGGCAACACTATCATCCTTTAGATTTAGCGTGGGAAGAATCAAGTGCACCCAAACGAGAATCATGAAGTTTAATTCCTAAAGCCACTCAATTCGATTTCCTAACCCAAGTAGGTGTAAAACGGCGCATGGGGGTTTGGGTAACCGGGGCAACTTTATTCTTAAACTTCCTAGGAGCTTGTCTAAGGTCGTAACAATAATGCCTAAGGTGACCTTTCCTACCATAAAATGTGCAAGTGTAGCGGTGGTGGGAATGATTACCTTTATGTGGACCTTTTCTAACCATCCTAGTGTTTCTCACACGTGCGGGGGGAATGGGGACAACTCTATCACCAAAACCTATACCTCCCCTATCTCGCTTAATTTGGACGGTGCCTAGCATTTTATCTAACTTTTTTGACCTAGCCTCCAAATCAAACTTGACTCTAGATGAATCTTTCAATCTCCCCTCCAACTCGTGAATCCTAGACTCAAGTAAATGCCTAGTCTCCTCAAACTCTAAAATCTCCTTTTTCAAGGACTCCATCAAACCACGGAGATTGTCTCTCTCTTTCTCCACAAACTCTAATTTCTCCCTAAACTTCTTCTCTCGTGCCCTAAGATCCTCAATCAAACTATCATTATTTTCTATGGCACGCTCATTCAACTTAGATTGAAATTTTGAGTTAGCCTTTTTCACCTTCACCGTTTCGGCATACAACTCATTAAACGCATTTTGCAATTTTTTCACATCTATCTCCTCCTCGTCACTCTCTTCACCCTCACTAACATGGGATACAGTCAAAACCTCCCCGGAAGTGTCATTCACATGAGTATTGTCGTCGCCGCTCACATGACATGCCATAAACGCAACAAAGTTACGCTCAATGGGGAAACTCTCTCCCTCTTTCGGTTCACTATCACTTAAGGTGGCACTATAGACAATGGGTTGCTTGCCCTCTTTCTTAAGTCTAGTGGGACACTCCTTAACCTTGTGACCGTACCCCTCACACCCAAAACACTTATCCGACTCATCTCTCTTAGGCTTTTCAAACTTATCCTTAGAGGTGGGATCCACTTTGTTGTTCTTGAATTTTTTAAATTTCTTGGCATCTTTCGATTGCTTTTGAAACTTAATAAATTTTTTAAATTTCTTTGCCAACAAAGAAACATCCTCAAAATCGGAATCGGAATCGGAATCCAAAACTTTAATTTCCTCCTTCCGGGTTTTCAAAGCAATACCCTTTTCTTTCTTAGGCACTTGCTTGGAGGTAATCATGTCGATTTCATAGGTTTGTAAGTCACCTACAATCTCTTCTAGTTTCGTTGACTCTAACCTACCCAAGGAGTTTAAAATGGTCACTTTCGCATCAAACCTACTATCCAACGACCTAAGGATTTTCTTAATGACACGGTTGTCGAGAATTTTCTCACCTAGGTTAAATGACGAGTTGACAATATTGGACAACCTAGCATAAAACTCATCAAAGGTCTCACTCTCTAACATCCTAATGGTTTCAAACTGTGTAGTGAGATTTTGAAGTTTTGACACCCTAACCGTGCTAGTGCCCTCGTGAGTGAGTGCCAAAATATCCTAATCCTCTTTTGATGTTTTGCAAGTCATAATTCTGTTATATTCTTCCTGTGTGACATGTGAAGAAATAACGTGCAAACCCTTAGAATTATATTGTGCAAGTCTTTGCTCCGTTTCGGTCCATAACTCAACAGGCTTTAAACTAGTGACCTCACTTACAATAGTGATAGGGGGTGTCCAACCTTTCTCAACTGCAAGCCAAACACGCTCATCAATAGATTTTAAAGCACATCTCATTCTCATCTTCCAATAAGTGTAATTAGTGCCATAAAAAACAGGAGTTCGAGAAAATTCATTATATCTAGAATTCATCTTTGAAAACACACGGGATCACAAAACAAATAAAAATGTTTTCTAGCTCTGATACCAATTTGAAAGAGTGCCCAATATGTGTTTTCTTTCAAAACCAATTTTTCTTTGAAAAAGATCCAACTTTTAATTATGCACCAAACAAAGTTGTGAAATCCCAATTCTCACTTTAAACCAATTTTTATCTTGATTAATCCTAAACATGCATCTAGTGATTAATGCAAGTAAAGCAAAGTGAAGAATACTCATAACGCCGGATGTACGAGGAAAAAACCCAAGACGAAAAAACAACCTCGGACGGCTCAAGCTAGACAATCACTATGAACAATGGTTTTACAAAGACAGATTAGCCTTACACTAAGACTCGATCCCCACGGGTCTTGACGCTCCTTCTGATCTTCAACCATTCTTCAATAGTGCCCACGCAGAAATTCCGTCTTCCACGATACCTTTCCACAACACACGACTCCACGTATGTCTTGGTGTCCACCGATATGTCTTTGATACGTCTACGATGTCGAACACGATGTTCGTTGCTTCTTCACCGCAAAACCCTTTGTGTTCAATGTGTAGAACAAACAACTTTGGTGCAACAAGATCACATAAACATATAAGAATGATAACTCGGATCTTTGCAAACTATAAGGATATGTTTAAGACTTTTAAACCTTAGAAAACATGTGCAAACAAGGTTCTGGTTTGTAAAACAGTTTTCCAGAAAGTACACTACCGAAATTATGATGCAAACACTGTTTAAATAGGATTTAAACACTGCCTCGAAAAACGTGTCATTCGAACGACTTAAGCATGTCGTTCGCACGACATTGTATCTCGTTTGAACGAGATCCAATGTCGCTCGAGCGACCTCGTGAAAGTTTGACTTTCTTTGACTTTCGAATAAAAACGTCTCTTAACAAAGAGATTCAAATTAGTCAAACTATATTTCGAGCTTATCATCATAAAACGAAGTTTAAACCTTTAAAACACTTTTAAAACATTTAAAACATTTAAAAACATTTTTCTTTATAAAAATTGCATCCTTATCTTTTATAAAATAATTCCGAACACCATTAATTATACGCATTCATACCTGAGTGATCTCGAAATGAAATTAACTTTGAAGACGAGTAAACTTTCACCAAATAAACATCGGCATGATTATTTCTTTGAAGCTTTGACGCAACGTCTTTAATTTCTTCAATACGTCATAGACCAAGTGGGATCGTGACAAAATAAAATTCTCCCTATGACATATTACAGACACAATTTTGTTCACGGAATAAAGTCAAAACAATACAGGGACTCAATTGGAAATTTATGTCCTTACAACGTACAAGTATGAGAATAAAAGGAGAGTAAATGATGACTGATGATCCCGGTGTGCCGGAGAGGTAGGTGCGATATGGATGAGCAATTCTTGAGTTGTATGTAGGGGAGGTGTAGAAAGAATCGATACTGTAGAAACTGATCCGGTTGTGTGGAATCGATCCCCTCATTTCGAGGTGTGCACCTCTATTTATAAGAGATATGCTCACGTGCAATGAGCATGTGACGCACGAAGTCTGGAGTTAGGATGGAAAGGGATGCAACTTGTAAGGAAAACAACCTAAGCGCCGCATCCTGTAACTAGCAGTAGACAAAGGCGTCGCGCCTTGGACTGGGTGGGTCCGCGGCACGTTGATTGTGGCCGCACCCCTTGATGAAGGGCTGCGCCCTATATGAGGTATAGGTCGCGGCATATAATCATGTGAAGTAGCATACTATCCGCAGCAGGGTGATATATTTGTACTATCAATACCTTAAAAATATAGGACTGTGAATGACTTATCTGTGAGTTGATAAGTTAACTGACCATGGGAGCGTAGGTATGTGCATGACCCATGGGTATGCGAACTATATTCACCTCCAATATGTGTTATTTGTATTGAAATGGTTCCTGAGCGATTTGGAACACGCGATCCTTATGTACGTGATGTACTGGGATTCGATAGCAGAGTATGCGTGCACCGCATCTTAGCCTAGGGGTGACATATATGTATATATGTAATGAGAGTGACTTATATATGTTCTTCTGACTGGTTCACTGTTACTTAGTAGATGCGAATGACTAAGAGATTCAATCGGGTTAAGTATAATGTGAACTTAACTAATACTTGAGATAAGTAAATTTACTAATGAACATGTGACTTATGAATATAATTTATTTGAATAATATGGGTGGCATCCAAAATAAGACCGTCTTGATTAAGATTAGAATAGACTAGTCAGACCATAGAATAACTAGATGGAATTTAGAGGATGCATTAGGCATGCACAATAGTTGAGGGGTGAGGATCTCAAGTGAGGGCACGTGACTAACATGTTTAATATTTGTGTTGTTTAATATTGTAATTTAAACACTTGTTGTTTTTAAAATATTTTCACCTCGGGCTCTGACTCGTTTTCTTCCAAATCTATTTATTTTTGTAAAAACATTTTAGGTGCCTAGTCACAAGGACACTAAGTATAGGAGTTCCATTGATGTGATGTAGCTACTGTGGAAGTTACAAGATCTCGTTACTAGATGTCTCCACATCTATCCTTGTTTCTTTCGGAGGTATTTATTCCAGTTAGGGCCTGTTGCCCACTCTTATTCAAAGACAAAAATTTTAGACCTTCATTTTATTTCAGTCTTGGGATTTATTTATTCATTTAAACATTTGTATTGGGTTTATTTATATTGCTACTTTTATTGGAGAGTTTACTCTAGACATTAGTTATTTCATTCCGTTGATTTCCTTATGAGATTGTTCATGTGATTGGTGGATGGTGATTTAAATTATTTAGTTGATGCTTAATTTAAATATTAAAATTTGTCACTTCATGATTTTAAATATTAGGTGGTTAGTAATTAATGAAATGTTTTCGACAGTGATGCTGTGAACTGAACCAACTTGACATTTTGTATTAATCTAAATAAAGGAGTATCTACATGTTATTTAATTAGTAGGGGTGTCACATTAGACATCCAGAAGTGGTTTGTTTACATAATAGATTAAGTCTTAACACTCCTCACACATTAAGGCCCAACAAACTGTGTGGTCGAACACCATGAGATACATGTAAAATGGATCACCCAGATTTGGTACTGAAAGCGTAGGAGTTTGTCTTAAGTAAAGCCTGATTTCTTCAAGTTCCTTTGGGAATTCGTAATCTCAAGCTTACCCATTCTCCTTCTTCAAAAACTGAAAGATTGATCGACATTTCTCAAAGGAATTGGAGATGAATGAAGTCTTCTCTTGGTTAGTCCTCAACAAAAGGTTGTGATTATACCCTGAGTAAGGATCTAAGAATCTCATTCATTTAAGTTTGGCGATAGCTTTGACCAACTAGTCAATCTTTGACAAAGAAAAGTTATTTTGGGTGCGTGCTTTATTTAGGTCGGTAAAGTCTGTGTAGACTCTCCAATTCCCATCGCTCTTCTTAAATGCGACTAGTTTGAGATCCATTTTAGGAATTTAACTTCTTTCAATGGACCTTGATTTAAGAAGTTTCCTTACTTCCTCCTCTACCGCCTTACCCTTCTGTGGGGTTGTTCGAAGTGTCTTCTGCATGATTGGTGAGAATGTCAACTCTCTGCGAAGTTGGTGAAATATGACTTCGGGACCAATCACGAGCATATCATATGGATGGCAAGACAACCCATATTGATTATTTTTTAGAAGATCGATTAGTTCTTCCTTTTTGTAATCGGTAAGTGGCCTGCTGATAAAAAAATTCTTCTTAGGGTGTGTATAGTCGAACATAACTTTTTGTAATGGTTCTATGATTCTAACTGTGGGAGGCACCCTTATTTCTTCTACCCCCGGCATCCCATACTTTTCTACTATTTAGAGGGGATGACTTCTTCTGTAATTGCCTCTTTCATGGCCAACTTCTCTTTTGTTTTCTCTTACTGAGGTCTCATGGCATTGATAAATCATTGTTGAGCAGCTGCCTAGTTTTCATGTATATCCATGACCCCTAGTCACTAATTTATATGGTCTTCTAATGGTAAATGGATAAAAGTTCCATCACGGCATGGGGCCATCATCACCCAAAGATTATGGAGCAAGCTGATTTTATGTCCATTAATAGAAACTTTATTAGCTTATGTATGTTTCCAATTCAAAATGGAAGTACTACTTTTCTTATGGGCATTGTGGTTTTTCTAGCAAAATTAACTAAAGGGATTGTCGCTTTTTTTAGGTCTTCCATTTTTTAGAATGATCTTGTTAAAGAGTTTTAGATACATGTTTTGTTGAGTTAAATATTCTACTTCGATCGTTCTCTTAAGATATGAGCCAATGACCAAGGCCATATTTAAATATGTTACATCATGAATGTTATTCCCTCAAGGAAACTGTTGGACTTGGACATACTTAAATTTGGTAACCAAGTGGAAATATAAAGATATAGTAACATTTGTTAATACATGGTGTTATAGTCTCTTAATACCTGGTTAGATACCCGTCTTGGATCATAGTAGAATTCAAGGTGACTTGGGATAAGGGATAAAGCCTTCTTCAATCTGGTGATAAGGGTCTCGTATTCGACGTCATTGTTAGACACTTCGAAGGCAAGTATGATTTCTTGATCGTGAATAATTTAATTTGGGGTTACTAGGAAAATTCCCACTCATGGACATTTTAATTAAGAGGCTCCATTAATAGAGAGCATCAATTTATATGGTTGGTCATTCCCTATAACAGTTATTTGGTCGATAAGTCCCCCTTCATCGAGATCATGCCCTTATGTAAACTCAACAATAAAATCCTCTAAAATATATCATTTGATATTATAGTGTATATTGAACCTCCCTAGTTCCATTGACAATTTGGAAATCTCCCTAGATAGGGTAGCCTTTTTTACGTCTACCTTAAGTGGAAAAATGTAATCGAAATAGCAAAGTGGTTTATAAAGTACTGCTTCAATTTTGTGAAGTGATAACTAGAGAGTAAGTGAGTTTCTCTAGAGGAAGGTAGCGTATTTTGGCATTTAATATGTTTTTCTTACATAATAGATTAGGGCTTAACACCCCTTGCAATTTAGGGTTGAGCTACCTGCGTGGTTGGATACTGCGAGATACATGTAAGTTGGATCACTCAAATTTGGGACCACGATCATAGGTGATTGACTTAAGTTAATATTCATTTCTTTAAGTGCCTTTAATAATTCTTTATTCCAAGATTGGCCATTCTCCTTCTTCAAGAACTTAAAGAATGATCGACATTTCTCAGAGGACTTAGGGATGAATGAAGTCTTTTGTTGGTCAAGCCTGAACAAAAGGATCTAATGATTCACTAAGTAAGAATCCAATAAGCTCAACCAAGTGGTCAATCTTCGACAAAGGAAAACTATTTTAAGGACATGCTTTGTTTAGGTTTGTAAAGTCAATGTAGACTCTCCACTTCCCATTGCTCTTCTTAACTACGACTAGTTTTGAGAACCATCTGGGGAATTGGAATTAATTAATGGACATTGCCTCCAGAAGATTACCCACTTACTCATCTACTGCCTTTACCTTTTTATTAGGTTATTCGGCATGCCTTCTCCATGATCGGTGAGAATGTCATGTCTATGTGAAGTTGGTGACACATGACTTTAGGATAAATTTTTGGCATATCATATAGGTTCCAAGCTAACACATCTTGATTATCTTTGAGTAGAGAGATTATTTCTTCCTTTTCGTAATCGGTAAGAGACCTTTAGATATGAAATTTCTTCTTAGGGTGTGTATAGTCGAACATGACTTCATGAAATGGTTCCATGATTCTAACTGCTAGAGGCACCCTTATTTATTTTACCCTCGGTCTCCCATACCTTTTATGATACTTAAACGGGATTACTCCTTCCGTGATCTCTTCTTCCATGACCACCTTCTTTTTTTCTGTTGCTTAGTTCTGATTGTAATGATAAATAATTGTCAATCCACATCCTAGTTTTCATGTATCTCCAGTACCCCAGTCGATGAAGCATTTCATTATTTAATATAAGTGGATGAAAGTTCCTTCAAAGCATAGGGCCATCCTCACCCCAAGATCGTGTTGTAAGATGAGTCTATGAACACTACTAAAAACTTTATTTGCTTATATATGTTTCCATTTTGAAATGGAGTTACTACTTTTCCAATTGGCATTATCATTTTTCGAGCAAATCCAACCAAAGGGATGGTTGCTTCTTTCAGGTGTTCCATCTTGAGAACGATCTTATTTAAGGGTTTCATATATATTACCTCTAAGAACTTCCTTGTATCATTAGTAGCATGTCTATATCCTAGTTGTATATCCCATAGGGATTACTAATGCGTAGTGATGTTTTTTTTGTCTCTGACGAAGTCCTGTTCGGTAAAAAAATATGTTTATTGTAGTCGACAATCTCTTGTAACCGCCATTTCCCAGGTGAAGTCTTAGCCAAACCCTCCATAACCGCAGTGACCTTTTTTAATTCCATTCGTACGACATTAAGTTGAATCTAATTTAGATACAAGGCTTTATGGATGACTTCAAACTCATGTTCTACCTTGTCGTCGTTCAGGATGTTATCATACTTTTGATCGCGTTCCACTATGGCATTTTTGTTCTTCTTTTCTATATAGTCATCCTGGTGGACTACATAGGCAAAATCTTCGAGGTGAGATTTTAATAACTTATGGTTCTGTATTTTATGCCTAAGTTCCTTGTGGAAGGAACATCTCAGATAACTCTTTCTCTTTGACGGGTCTCACGTCATGTTCATTGTCAACTTGAAGTACCGTTAATTTTTAAATTTGTTTAAGATCTTGTAGATTATATCTTTGAACATAGTGTTGATGGCACATTAGTGGGAACAACTTTATCATCACCTTTTCACCCTACACTTTATTTTCCCCTATTTAGGGGAAATCTCTTTATCCCCTTTCTTGGTCACCTTTGGCCAACCATTGTCGTGCTAGGTGTCAGCCACTATGCATTTTACTTTTTTCTTATTTATTAATCCTTGATATGAGGTCATCAGTGGTGATGGCCTCTTTCTTTATGACGGGAATGGTGCAACATAATGTTCCTTGGTAGGCTGATCTTCAATGAAGTGATAACCACTTGTTTGGAATAATCCTCCATTTCGTTATAGGTTTCCCAATACTGATGAGCGTATTCTAGTAAGGTTTCTTGGGGGATTCTTCCTCATATTTAGTAATGAGTATATCCTTTTTTATGGGAACTTCTGGTGCTATATTTGGTAGTAAAGGCCTCCACAACTTGTGTAAAATTGGTGACTGACCTATGCGATAACTTTGAAAACCACTTATGTGCTAGGTCTCACAATATGGATGGAAAGATGAAAAACATGAGGGCCTCATTGTTGCTCAATAGGGTCATAACTTGTCGATATTGGCCTAAATGGTCGATGGGGTCAGTCTTCCCATTATAATCTTGAACGTAGGGATAAAAAACTTTTTAGGAGGCTCAAAGTCTTCGATCAACTTTGAGAAATACGATTTCATCTGACTTATGAGATCTCTTCAAGGTATTTCTTTAGTGGATCTATCCTATCGGTGAGCAGGGTGTTTACCTATCTCTTGTTAGATAAAATTACAGAGACCATTCTTGTCATGGTAATAAACTTTGCAATCCCTTCTATTTGGTGGATTCCTCTACTTAGAGTGATCCTTGTTGCACTGTGAACTCCTTCTTCAGCTACGAGTTTTTCTCACCCGAGGGATAGGGGTAAGGATGCTTGCACTTTTTCATATAGAGATCTTATTCTAGTGTTTTTAGGAGGAGTTGTAGACAAACTTTCTCCTCTTGTTGGACGCAAGTGGGGATATCCTATTGACGAATTTATTACTCATAGGCGTCTACCAATTACGAGATTTTATTGGATCGTGATAGCTCATTGCTTTCCATAATCTGATCATTTTATGGCTAGTACATGAGCTGGGAGTATTGTGACTCCTGTTGGGATGGACTTTATACCTAACACTAAGTGCTTCTGGTCATTCTCTGGTTATTTTGAGGGTTTCTATGAGATGGTAGGCAATGACTATGTGAATGAGATATAGTTTCTCGTTGGCTTTTCTTGGCTGAAAAAAGGAAATTATTTCCCATAGACGATGCCAATTATAGGTAGTAAAATCCCATGGGCATAAAGTCAACACAATTTAAAGTCGAGCAAGGTAATTAATCAGAATCACGCAAGGACACGGTATATACGTGGTTTGGTAATGTGCCTATGTCCACGATGTTTTCTCTTTATCTATTGATCAACTATGGATAACAAGGATTACATTCCCATTTTTTAGGGATATGGATCACATTTATAGAGAACAAAAACAAGTTGAGTAGTGTGTCCATGACCTTAGATTTCTATCATATCATGACTATATGAATCCAATTATGAGGTTTCCTACATATAGACCACAATCTTTCCTTATCTATTTAAGTTGTGATAGCTATCAAGTCTAGCGGATACGTGCCATTTACCCATGCCTAGTTTCATAATTCCCCCACATGTTCTTATTAGTTCTTGAGGCCCAGTTTACCTTACTCTAAGGTGCCTTTTAATTTTCATCTCAATTGTTTATACCTGGACAGTGTTGTAATGTTAAAAATAGCTATAGTCTTAGGGTAATGGCTAAATTTTAATTTCTCAATTATATTAACTGAATAAACAATGGATACATCTTCGCACCAATTTAATCCAAACAGAGTCTAAACTAAATTACCAAATTTTATCTTTCCTTAAACAAGCATCTAGGATATATATGTTCAAGAGTAAAATAAATCAATAAACCAAACCACAATTCAATGATATACGAGGAATATACACAACGAGAAAAACCTCGGACTACCTAGCCACAAAAATACACAATGATATGGGTATCATACAAGGAACGAGTAAACTTACTCGACCGGCTCAACGCCTTCAATCCTTGATGTTCTCTTTTCTCCTTTAACCTTCTTCACCACCATCGCTGGACGAATTTTAATGGTTATAATAATGAAGTCACTTCTCATATCTTGCTATCACACAGAACTAAACATTTCTTGACTAGTTCCACTTGTCGCTGCAATATGCACAAAACTCAACGCATAAAACCAAACACAAAATTCGGCACTCGAAACAATGTACCCAATGAAGAGTAAATATACCTGGTAAAAGTCACACGAGATATCAAGAAAACATATGCATGTAGAAACTTGGATATCAAACTATGGGTGTAAACTTGGGTTTTTACGGCTTTCTATTTGATCTTGGAAACTAATTTTGAAAGCCTTAAAAAAACTATTGTTGTGTCCTTGTTTAAATATAGATTTTTGCAAAAATAATTAAGCATCCAACTCGAGGCATATCATTGAAACAAAAATTAGAAGGTCTTTCAAATGAGATTGGTCATTTCGTTTGAACCAAACCAAGTTGTTCAAACTACAATACCAAACTCGTCAGAATGAGCCTCCAATAACCTGAGCGAAGACACACTACTTAGGCATACACATCTCGCTCGAAGCATGCATAAACCTCATTTGAAGGAAACCCCAAAACTCATTTTAACGAAACCTTATAACTCGTTACAACGAGATAGAAAAATCGCTTGAATGACACTAAAAAGAAAAAATAAATCTTTGAAAATCCTTTTAAAAAATTACCCTTAGATCTAAGTAACTTAGCTATCCAAAACATATCCATGGATCAAACATAATATGCATTCATACCTAATTAATATCACATGTATGTTAAAGACGAAGCTCGACTTGTACTCGATGTCTCTTTAACTTGGTCTCTATGGTCTTCAAAACACATCATAGTCATGAAGGACAAATAAACTTAAATCTTAACATATGACTCAAATAGTTTTATCCAAACAAAATAGAGGCAAATCTATAAATTTTACATTAAATGTTAAAATTCGACTCGGTGTGAAATTTGTACTTATAAAGCTCCCCCTTTGTCTATTCCAGGACAAAACCAAAAATAAAACTACTAGGCCATAATCACTCTAAAGACTCAATCCCAACCCCAAAAGGAAAAAGTACAAACGACACTTGATCAACATAACGCTTGATATACATAAGTATGATCTCGTCTAGATGAGACTCAACCTATTAACATGATTCACAGTTTACCTCAGGCTCGTCCTAGTATGGACCTGACACCTCAGTGGTATTAATCAAGTGGTAACGGCCTACGAGACCCCCCTCCCGATTACATTTACCATCAATCATAAAGGTCACTACTGGACTCAAATTACGACATCATCGGGTATCGGCCTCATACGCCTTCACCAGACTTAGATATCCATCGTCGGTCATGTTTAACAATGATCAGACGTCAGTCTCGGCCTCGTATTTATTAAGAGTTGCACTAGTAGTCGAGACTTCATAGCGCCTAAACCAACAACTCGTGTGGAACACATGATCTGGACAATGATGGAGCATATTGCTAAAACCATTGCAGCAAATCATCCCCATATGAGGGGAAAATTTAATCATAATGAATTACACGTGTGTTATAAAACTGTCGCTCTCTTATTGACTTGCCTACCTCATGCATGCAAGCTGCATGCTATTGGGTGACACTACACACCCCAACGATATAAAAGGCCAGTTAGTTCATCTTCTTAAGGGATCGATCATCGTGGACCTACTGTAATAATGTTAATTGTAATTATATAGAGAGAAGGGGACACAACTTGTAATCTTATAATGGCTTCCAGCCCATATTTGTATGAAAACACTCCTCACTTTGCACATTGGACATATGCCAAGGTTGAACCACTTAAAAAACTATGTTCTCTTATTCTTCAATCTCTTCTGCTTGCTTTCTATACACATATATTGATGTATAGATACACCATGAGCAGAAAGATATAGGAATTGAGTTGAACACATCTTAAAGTGATAACTTGGATCATCATTTTTAGCGTCGTTTGTGGGAATAGACTGTTACTTCTCCTTATTAGTGTGAGAAATCTACCTCTTTCCTCTGGTGGTGATCCACATCCACCGTTGTTGGAGTTGAATCACCATTGAAAGAGCTAGGGTTGGGTGTTTGTTATGGTCCATAAATTTCATCTCATTCCAAGTTTTTTGTTATTTTCTTTATTTTTTTTCTCTTTGATGATTGGGTAATCTCTGCTCGAGATAGCAACAGATCAGTCGTGCAATACCGCAGCTGGGTCTAGCCCACTCCCTCAACAGTCTAAGATGGATGACATGGAAGTGGCACTGAGATCCCTTGTAGCGAACTAATAATAAATGTAATAACAATTTATAGCCTTCAGTCAAAGCGTGATGGGTAAGACTATTGATGATCCAATAGTGAATATCGTAACTCCGACATCTAGAGAGGTGGAAAATGCGATAACAGGGGGACCACCCCATCCCTACCCAAAGAGGTGCAGCGCCACCATAGGTGGAGGGATATCACCGATCCACGGTGCCTCGGTCTTGGAAAATTGGTTCAATGATGCTCAGATGACCAAGCCTGTGATAAAAAATACTTTTAGGAGGGGTACCAAGTGTCAGATGACTCCTATCACCCAAGTTCTACATTTCCACCAACTTACCAAGGTAAGAGCATCCATTATACCCAAGGAGCCGTCGGAGAGACTCGACATTTGACAGGCTGAGTAGAGGGTCAGCTTTTGATCATCTCGTCCCAGGAGATGAACTAGGATGAGGCCATCACTACCGCCCCTATAGTGTTGGTGGAATGAGGGGAAATGGTCGCTGTGAAGATGAGAGGCTAAAATAGGATCGAGAAAGGGAGGATCAAAGAGAGGTCAATAGTCAACAGAGAACTATCGTCCGAGAGCTAGCGCTTGATATAATTTTGATTGAGGGGGTTAGGGATAACGTAATGTAAGATGAGAGAACCTGGAATGGTTCCATTAATAGGATAGAGTATACGATTGGTAATCTGATTAAAAGATAAGACCCCAGTCATTGAGGGTAAATAGAGGGGTCACCGTTTTTGCCGAAGATTATCAGTTATTCCACCCCTTCCAAGTTCAAACCACCCGCGTAACACAAATGTACAAAGGGAGAATAAATCCCATTAAGACCATTGAAATATATCAGTTAGCGGGTAATACTTATTAAACACCTAACGATATGAGTTAGAGAGATTTTTTAAGTACTCTCATAGGCGCGACGCATGTATGGTACACTAGCCTGCAGAGAGTCTCTATAGAGAATTCCAAATAGCTGGAAGAGAAGTTTATTCATAGCTTTGTCTTTGTCATGAAACCACCCAACCATATGACACACCTATTGAATGCTAAACAAGGAAAGAAGGAGTCTCTTAAAGAGTACATCTCTCATTTCAATAAGGAGAAATTAGAGGTGAAGGACTTTGACGAGAGCATTGCAATAACAACCCTCATTAACGAGTTCAGCCAGGAAAACTCATATGGAAACTCTCTGAGGATCCTCCAAAAACCATGATAGGAATTCGGGATATGGTAAAGAAAATCAACAATGTGCAGGAGGCCATAGAGGCCAAGAGGGAAGACGTAAAGGAGACCGGTAATAGTAAGTCCGACTAAAGCAAAGATAAAGAGGGGAAGAAGATATCAAATGATGATAAATTTGTCATGTATACCCCATTAACTGTAAGCTCAGAGCTGATTTTGAATGACTTTAAAAACGATAGGGAGATCAGGTGGCCTGAGAATCTAAATCTCCACCCCACAAGAGAGATAAGAGTAATTTGTGTGAGTTCCGCCATGACCATGGCCACACGAAAAATGCATGCCGATCCCTCAAGGACGAGATTAAAAATATGTTGAAACAAGGAAATCTAAAAAAATATATTGGTAAAAGAGACAACTGAGATGAGAGAAGGAAAAGGTTCAACAAAGGAAGGGATAACAAGCCAAGAAAGGAAGTACAGGAAAACAAGAATGAAGAAAAGACAGACGAGGGTGGTGATCACGATCATGACCTTCCAGCAAAAATACTAAAGGCAAAAGGAGATTTGTGTATGATTTCCTTTCATGTCAAGATGATATGTGGTGGACTAGTTGGTGGAGTCATTGAGACGATAGATAGAAAGTCTCATGTGGTTGAAGCAAAGGAAACCCCCGGGGGGTTGAGGTTAATTCCATCGAGACCAAAGAAAAGTCCATCAAGCTAAAAAAGGTTGACATAGACAGTTTAGTTTTAGCGTTGTCAAGACTGGATTTCAAAGGAATACTGGCCCCACACAACGACCATTTTATCATTAGTACGTGAGTCTAAGGCTATGACGTTGCTTGTATTTTGGTCGATGGGGGTAGATCGACCAATATAATGTTTTGGGATTATTTCAAGGTCCTGAAACTGAGTAAGAAGAGATTGGTTATGTACCATCAAACCCTGATCAAATTGAGTGGAGAAAAGGTCCATCCTCTAGGAATATATGAGATGAATGTTTATATGTGCACCTGGCTATGGTGCCTAACTAAAAAAGTTAACTTCTTCGCGATGGAGGAGCACATCTTCTCATCATATAACATTATTTTGGGGAAAGTGGCACTGAAAGAATTTGAGGTCATACCATGCATTGTGCACTTGATGATGAAATTCCTGACTCCTAGAAGTACACGGTGACCAAGTGTAATCTCGGGAATGTTATTTCACCTAGGACAAGGAGAGAGAGTCTTATAAAAGGAAGACGATGTTATATAATATTGACATCCTTGATCAAATAGACGAGAGAAAGCTAAAAAGGGGGAACCTATCAAGGAGGTAGAATCCATCATCTTAAATGACGACGAGCCAAAAAACCCATCTAAATCGGTTCGTCCCCAAAAGATGAAATGGAGAAAAATTGATAATGCTCCTGAAAGAAAGGCAGAGCATATTTGCATGGAGCCATGGGGATATGCCAGGGATTGACGCTCATATTATCTATCATCGGCTAAACGAGAGGGCCAAACCGATACAGAAGAGGCTTCATACCTTTAAAAGAGATAGATACGAGGTAATATATGATGAGATGAAAAAGTTATAAATATCAAACTACATTAGAGAGATATAGTACTCGGACTGGCTTTCTAATGTCATCATTATGCCAAAAGAAAATGGGAAATGGAGGGTGTGCATTAATTTCATGGACCTCAACAAATCCTATCCAAAAGACATATTTCCTTTACCTCTGATTGACTAGATGGTTGATGCCATGAACGAACATGAGCTCATGAGATTTATTGATTCCTACTTAGGGTATAATAAGCTTTTTATGCTTAAACAAGATGCTCAGAAGACTCCCTTTATCATTGATAAAGGAACCTATTGCTATAAAATAATGCATTTTGGTCTGAAGAATGCATGGGAAACCTATCAAAGGTTAGTCAACAAGATGTATGAAGATCGGATAGGAAAAACTATGGAGGCTTATGTGACTGATATATTGACGAAGATATTGAAAACTAAAACGCATGTTAATGACCTTTTGACACTATGGACAAATAAAAAATGAAGTTGAATCTAGCAAAATGTATCTTCAGGTACGGCGCAAGGAAATTTCATGGATTTATTGTGAGTCAAAGGGATATTAAGGAAAGCCCTATTAAGATTAAAGCATTGATAGACATGCAAACACCGATGACCATCAAGGATGTTCAGAGATTGACAGTATTAGTGGTTGCCATCAATCATTTTATTTATCGGGAGACTAACAAATGTTTACCATTTTTTAAAATTTTCATAAAAGCTTTAGTCTAGCATGAGAATGTAAAAAAGCCTTTTAGGAGTTGAAGGTTTACCTTAGCTCTCATATGCTACTCTCTCGGCCTATTCAAGGAGAGAAGTTCTTCTTATACCTAGTCATCTCGGAGTTAACCATCAGTTCAGCTATGGTTTGAGATGATAATGGAGTAAAGAAGATTGTCTATTTCAATGGCAAAGCTTTACTAGGGGTAAATCCAAAGATGGAAAATCTGACGTATGCCTTCATACATGCCTCAAGGAAAAGGAAACCTTATTTCTAGGAACATATTATGGTGGTGCTAATCGACACTCCTCTCAGGTAAGTAATTGATAAAATCAAGTAATCGGGTAGGTTAACGACTTGGATAGTGGAGTTAGGTGAGTTTGACATCATTTACCATCCAAGGAGTGCATTCAAGGGGTAAGAACTAGCAGACTTCATGGCCGAATTAATCTGGGCTATGGGTGATGATGATGAAGTAGAATAAGAGACAAAAGTGCCATTATGCGTCCAGAGAGAAATAGTGGACGAGGAGGAACAAGCCAATATTACAGACTAAACGATAGAGAAAGATTTCTTGATTAAGAAAGGGATATTAGATGAGGGTCCTCATAGAGAAGGAGGGCTCATTTGGAGCTTGTTTGTTGACGACTCGTCTTGTGAAACTGGCTGTGGAATGGGTTTAATACTATTGGACCTAGATGGAATAGAAATCGCATACATTTTAAGGTTCACTTTCAAAGCACCAAATAATGAGTCCGAGTACGAGGCCTTACTGGTAGGCCTGTCCTTAGCTAAGGCATTTAATGTTAGCCAAGTGATAGCTCATAATTACTCTTAACTGGTCTTCAATCAGATATTGGGAATATACGATCAAAAAGATGAAAAGATGTCCAAGTACCTAGCTACAGTGAGGAAAATGTTGATAAGATTTTATGAAGTTAAATTAAAGAAGATACCTAGATTGAAAAATAGCAAAGCTAACGTATTGGAGAGACTAGTGTCGATAACCCGAATAAAGATTAGGCATTATGTACATGTTGAAATATTGCTAAAGTCGAGCATTGAAGAGAATGAGATTAGTATGAATTTCTATCTTAACTTGAATCTGGGGGAGTCCTGGATGGACACAATAATTGAGTACATTAGAGACGGGAAGCTTCCAGAGTCAAAGTTCGAAAGGAACAAGATTATGTACTGGGTGGTAAAGTTCACCAATATAGGTGACATCCTTTATAAGAGAGACTTCCTTCTCCCATTACTTCAATCTGTGCATCCTTTAGAGACATAATATGTTCTCCAAGATGTGCATGCTGAGAGTGCGCTTATGTTTAAACAAAGAAATTATGTAATTAAACTTAGTTTTTCAATTAAATCCTAAAACATGCATCTTGGTGTGATTGGAGATAATATGATCATGCAAGAACATTCAATCACAAACTATTACATAAATGAGGAAAAATCCCCCAAAAGGGCAAAACCTTTTATTTTCCCTATGATTTGTAAAGAACGGTTTACACGGATTACAATGAAAATAAGAGTGACATACGAAATACTCTCAGGTGTCGGTTCCAATATCGTTGGCTGGAATCTACCGTAAGAACTCTAGATGATCAGCAATGGAAAAGAGATGGCTTTTTACACAAAGTTACTCCAAATGAGTAGATCGATCCATTTAGGGTTTAGAGATTCACACAAATGATAAATGAATGATTTATGAATCAAAAGGATGTTTGGAACATCAAAACTTTGAGTCTTGTTGTGTTTGGACTCTCCAAAATATTTTCCCAAAGACTTAAAATAAACAGCTCTAAAATAGCCCTTATTAAGAATTTTTGAGCCTATCAAAATAAATCTATGACATTCGGGCTTATCTATAGAGGCGGTCCGGATCAGTGCCTAATTTCAAATAGAGGGATCCTTAGAAATGAGGTCCGGATTATTTTCCATAAAAAGGTTTGGATCTGTGAAATGCGATCCGGATCATTTTCCATAAAAAGGTCTGGATCGCTTCCAAAAACTATCCAGAGCCTCTACCTTTGGCGGCTCAGATCGCCTGGAATACCCGATCCAGCTCGTCTTGGAAAAATCATCAAAAACTAGAAGTTGGACTCTTGTAATTCGGATCTGCCTTTAAGTCAAATATGAGCATGAACATTCTTGACGGTGTATCGGTATACGATAAACAAAAATGAGATGGACATTTATAAAATTATGTCCTTACACATGCAGGTTCTTGCGCGAGTCATATGGGAGGCAGATCTGTTGCCAAGAGAATCATCATTCGGGGTATTCCTAGTCGACAATTGATAATGACTCAGCGGATTATGTTAAAAAAATGACAAGTATCAACTTTTTTCAAATATCCCTCATCAGTCCCATCAACCACTCTCGTCTCTAACTTCCCCATGGTCGTTCATAATTTAGGGGATAGACTTCATTGGTCCTCTTACCAAGGTAACATGGAATTATAGGTATCTAATTGTAGAAATTGATTATTTTTTAAATGGGTGGAGGCTAAGGCAATGATAACCATAACTTAAGTGAAGACATTCAAATTCATATGGAAAAATATTGTTTGTCAATACGACTTACCCAACACTATGATATCAGATTATGATAAACAATTCAAGAATAAGTCTTTATAGGCATATTTTACAAGGGTCGTTATCAAGCATTTCTTTTCCTTACCCGGCCAACCTTAGACCAACGACTAAGTAGAGGATGTAAATAGTACCAACCTATATGGAATAAAGAAAACTCTTGAAGATGTGAAAGGGAAGTGGACTGACGAGATGCGTGGAGTCTTATGGTCCTACAGAACTACTAATAGAACTCCTATAGGAGATGAACCATTCATAACTCCATATGCATCTAAGGCAATCATCCGAATAGAGCTCGGAATCCTAAGCCATAGGATCTAAACTTACTATCCAACGGCCAACTTGGAAGAAAGAAAACTAGATTTGGATCTAATCAAAAAGAGACGAGAAAATGCCTTAGTGAGGAAATCGGCGTATCAGTTGAGATCAACCATATTCTATAATAAAAGGGTTAAGTATAAACCTATAACTATAAGAGATATTATCCTAAAGAAGGTTTGGCAAAAAACTAATAAGTTACACCCGAATTGGCATGGGCCTTATAAGGTAACAGAAGAAGTCATACTATGCAAGTTTTGGCTAGAAAATCTTAAAGGCGAGCCATTCTCCAACCGCTAGAACGATTATCACCTAAAGAAATATTAACAGTAGTCTCTCGATATCAGTGGTTCCAAAGTCCAATGTGTTGTTTCCAATGTTGTTAAGGAAATCATGTCCAATTTTGATCTTTAAAGTTGTATTTGGCTGTATAGAAATGGAGAATTATAATGAGAAAAATAAGAAGCGTTGCCTAATTATCCTTGCATATCATCTTTTTCCTTGCTTTGTTTGTACGACACCTAAGTATTGAACTTCGTTTATTATAGTGAATTAATTGGTAACTCTCTCTCGACAATATGAGAATAGTTGAGGAGTCTTGTCTCCTAGATATCCTTCCAAAATCACAAAGAATAACATTTCTTTAAGTGGTAAGGGCAAAAAAAATATTTAAGTATGGTTATGTGCAACATAATATATTATGGTGAATTAATTGATAACTCTCTCTCGGCGAAACGAGAACGATTGAGGAGTCTCGACTCCCACATATCCTTCCATTAGCGGCGACATGGGTGATAACTTCCTAACATCACTTTCAAAGGTGAGGGTAAAAAATAATTTAAGTATGGTTATGTGCAACATCATTTATTATAATGAATTAATTGGTAACCCTCTCTCAGCGATACGAATGGCGCTGAAAGTGGGATAACTCCCTAACATTGCTTTGGTAAAAGTAAAAATCATTTAAGTACGGTAATGTGAAACATCATTTATTATGGTGAATTAATTGGTAACTCTCTCTCGGCAATAAGAGAATGATTGAGGAGTCTCATCTCCCACATATCCTTCTAACAGCACAGAGAAGGGGATAAATCCCTAACATCTCTTTAATTGGTGAGGGTAAAAAATCATAGAAGTATGGTTATATCCAACATCATTTATTACGGTGAATTAATTTGTAATACTCTCTTAACGATACGAGAAGGATTAAGGAGTCTAGGCTCCCATATATCCTTCCAATAGCGCCGAGAGGGGTATAACTCCCTAACATTGCATTAAGTGGTGAGGGTAAAAAATGGTTGTTACTAGTAATTTTAATGGCATGTTCCGACATCAATAATTGGTGGAAAAAGCTAGCTCAGAGTAAGCAGTACGCATAAAAAATAAAACATCCCATTCATTCATTAATGCACCTATTCAGAATAATAATGAACTTGCAAAAATCAACAATGGCATTCAACCATGACATGCAATAGAGATGACATTAAAATTGTTCAAAGTAGAAAAAATTGAAGAATTATTACAGACCATCAATGTTTAAAGATAATATTATTCGAGGGATGAGGTTATAGAACAAAAAGGGCATTAAGACCACAGTCGATCGACCCACAGAGAAATGAAATTTTTATTATCGGCTACAGTATTCTCAGTCTCCAAAAGCATGATGAGAGTTTCAGGAGGGTTGGTAGTGTTTCCATCTTGATCACCTGATACTCCATTAGTCACTTCTGGATCAGAAATTTTGGTATCTGCCATGGTAATAGGAACCTCTGCCTTGACTTGCACTTGATTCGATGCTTCCATGCTCTTTGGTTTGGCAAGGCTAAAGGAAGAGATACTTTCAGTAAGTTGTGGGTCAGAAAATACTAAGTCTGGGCACAAATTAAACACTCGGCAGCAGGCAACCTTGGTTCCCTTCTTCAAGTACTGAATAACATAATCTGAGAATTTGTCATACTCTTTAAAGTCAGAGACAAACTTCTCAAATGCTGCCTTGATTTTTTCATCCTTAGACTTGGCTAGCTTCTTCAACTTCTCATTTTTATCATCATTTATTTCCTGAAGATCGACCCTCACAGTCTGTAGCCGCTCTTGGTTCCTTTCCCTCTACTCAATAACCTTATCATCATAATCAACCTTCACTTGTGCTAACTTCTCCTTTAGATTAGTATTCTCGAACAAGGCTTTCTCCGCTGCCTTGACCTTACGATCAGCTTCGCTAGACCATAGTTGGATGATCGGAAGGGCGATGACAGATTGAAAAAAGAGAATATGAGTTAGCAATGATGAAAAAATACTTGGATAAAAAGTAATCAATTAAAATAAAAAAAGAAATAATTGTTACCTGGTGGCCATTTGCAGGGAAAAGGTAAAGACCCGAGAATGCTCTTGGGAATCAAAATACCTATTGTCAGAATCAGGGACAATCATGGTAAGAGCCTCTCGAGACCTAAGTTAACTGTAGAGAAAAGAGTCAACAGTCATGCTCAGTTGAAAAAGGTGAGCAACAAGAGTTGTATCGTCCCTGGTCGAGATTACGACATCGTGAGTAATCCGTTGAGGGGTGTCCTTTTTTTTATTGAAAGGGAGGGTTTGTGGAAGCACACTCTGGTAACTCCTTTCACTTTTTGGACCCCTCGGTAACCATGAGGCCAGTAGCCATCATTTTTTATTGAGGCTTCATCAGTGCAATGGTATTTCGTGAGAGACAAGTCAAAAGATATTATCAGTTTAAAAATACAATAAAAAGACGATAGTAATATTAGGAAATTTTCAAAACGAACGCACTTCAGTATGGGGGTCAACCCCAATTACTGGAAAGCAATTTAGGATCCATGAGATCCTCAATGACAACACGACTGTCGTCCTTTCGTAAGTGCGCAGAAGATTGATGCTCGTTCTGGCATCAATGTTGAGGTTAGGGTCTTACTTGGCCAATATGGTTATATTGTCCTACTTTTGAGGGAACCTCAAACTGTGGGCACCATAAGGGACATTACTGTCGCACTCGCAATCACCGAATACAAAGAAATATCGAGACTTCTAGTCATGGCTAGAAGTCTGGTTGATTTGATGAAGTTTCTTATCAGAACGTTGAGCCACAATGTGGAAATAACACGTTGCAACCTTGGCGGTGAAAATGGTATAGCATGAACAAAACACATTCATTGGAAGATCAGCCTCATATGTAATCTTCCAGAGTTAGACAACTCCAAGAAGTTTCCTTCAAGCATTGGGGGTCAGTTGGGCAGGAGAAAAACAATACAAGCAAGGATGGCCCTAATATTGGGATGTATCAGCAGATGAAAGCCTATCCTCAACATCTGCTCATACACTACAACTTCACCCGCAACCTGGCTACTAATATCCCTCGTTTCCTCAGAGTGGACTCTCATCCTAATTGAATACTTTACATCGTATATGTGCCTCCAAAGGATTAAGTCAACTTTTCGATCACCACTCGGTGAAGACGAGGCATAGCTTGTGTAAAGTTCCACTTCTCCATCATCCTCTTCCTCATCAACGGGAGCTTGAACACATGGGCCTTGGTTTGAAAACTTGGCCTCTGTCATGGCCATGAGGATCAAATCTATTGGTGGCACATGGTATGCCACCTCAACCTTTAACTCTTCATTAGGGATATCTAGAACCTGAGGCTGAGGATTGATTTGTTGTTGAGCAGACGTTGTGGGATGACCATAGTTTCTAGATTCATCTGCTCCACTCTCTCCTAATTGATTATTGGGAACCCTCGTGTGACACCTCTCCTAATTAAATACCGAGTGATCAGTCCTTTATTAAATTAAACCAAAGTATCCAGTTGGTTCATTCTTAGCATCACTGTCGAAGAATAATTTTCTTTATTTATCACCTAATAAATAATTAAGCTAAGTGTCAAAACATTTAATTTTATAGATTAAGTCCCAACGATAAGAATTTTTATACATAAACTATTTAAATGAACACGGTTATAGTAATGAATATCAAATCATTCAACTGAATCAAACATGTTGGAATAACATCCCAATAAAATATCTCAAAACCACGAACAATAATAATACTAACAATCCCAACTCAAAACTGAGTGCAAAAAATAAAGAAGTACATTGTCTCTCTGAACTAAATGGAAACTGGAAATAGGCGACACATGCCCTATCTAAAAATGAATAAATGAAGAGATGAGATAACAAGGATGAAGTTGTCTAAATGCAAGGACCTGCAACTCCCACACTAGCTGCAGCACGATAATCAATCCAGTGATCTAAGTCTGGCATCCTAGTGGATGGGCACCTGATAATATATACATATGTATACAAGAGAAGGAAGAAATGACAAGAAATGGGTCAGAGTCCGAGTGAAACATAGTTTTAAAACAATTTAGTAAGTATATAAATTGCTTACCGATTGATATCACATATATGTTAGTATTTCTACACTCACTTGGGAATTCTCACCTCTCAACTAGTGTGCATGCCTAACGTACTGCTAAACCATCCTAGTTAATGTTAACCGAGTTAAATAGTTCTAATTAAGTTTCCGCTTACATTTTCTCTTTCGTATGCTCGTACGTATTACACGAAGTACATTATCGTAATCCTGACATTAGTGAGTCAATGTTATTATTTCGTTATCGTCTTAAGTTTCCACCCACTTAAGTTATTCTTTAATATCATTAACTTTCTCATCTACTCACAAGCACAGTAGATTAAACCCATGTATATATAATTATCACTCAATATATGTATTAGTAGGGCACCCCACATAAGATCTATGGTGCAGGAATACTCAGCTATCAAGTCCCTGTACCTTTCGTACATAAAAGGAAATATTAGTTCGGAATCACTCTCGAACTGTATTAACACAAAACACACATAATGGAGGCGAATCATAGTCCCAAGTCACTCAGAGGTAAGCACATACCCACATGCCCCTTAGGACCATCTGCTCTATCACGCACATATAGGCTATACCAAAGTTCTATGTTCTAGGGTACAAGTCAATATTCCCCCAATGGGAACACAGAATAAGACTGTCCCGGTGCAAAAACCTCCGTGATAGCAAGTAGCGCGGGTACAATTTATCACACAGAATATTCATGCAATAGATATATTCACACACCTATATATATATATATATATATATATATATATATATATATATATATATATATATATATATATTTAAAATGGGATAAGTATACTCATGACCTACACACATAGGATCCGTACGTAGTGTATAACTCTCGACTATTCTACGTAACATATAATTATCGTAATCACCTTCATCCTATTATCTAAATTACCTTTCCCTACTCGCAAAAAGGATACTAAGTCACCCCACCATGACTTAGGTTATTTCAGTAGCTATAATGACCCCTTACTATTGGTCTTAACCTTAAGTTATCATATTGCCAATTTAAACCCCGGGTTATAAAATTTCCAATCGTAACTCACTCGGTGAACAATCATACATTCATCACTTACGGGTATCTTCCATTTTAATCCTCAAATATCCATTTAAAAAGTCCCAAACTCCCAACCAAATATCACAAACATTATATAGGCAGGTATAGATGATTTCTAACGTAAAACATTCATTAATTCTCCAAGAATCATCATCAAGTGGTTTCAATTCAAGAATTTATCATGTAAACCCTAGATTATCTTACTTTCTCAAGAACTCCATTATTTTCCAGATTCCTATCTCTGCTGGGTATCAAAATTTCATGGTTAATGTTCTACATACATCAAGGAAGTTAACTTAACATGATTCCTACACTATGTGAATTTAATCTTCCAAACAACATTAAATATTCATGAAAATATGTAATTATTCATCTTATTCTAACATGGATGTCTTATCAACACAAGATTAGCAAGATAGATACTTGCCTGGAAATCAAAGGTCTGAGTTGTAGAATTTGATAGGTATATTTACGCTCCTCGTGCTCTGATCTACGTGTTGGTGGTGGAATTGGTGGGAACGATGTAGGATTGATGGTTCTACCCCTTGGAAACCTCCTCTCTTCTCCATCCTTAGCCTCTCTGCAACTCAAGTGTTTTTAACCCTCGAAGGATCTAATTTCCATCAGATATAACCTCTTAAGTTTTGTAGGTTTAACTACCCCAAAAATGTAAATGACCAAAATACCCCTCCCGGGCATCGATTTTGCCTAAAATAGTCCCGTGACCCAAACTAAACCCCAGGTACACTTTTATGACTATCTCGACCCTTATGGACACATTGGCGCACTCTAAATGACCATACAACAACTTAAAATTAACTTACTTTTTTTATTCCATTAATTTAGTCCCGACTTAATTTTTATAACTATCGTATTATTCTCTCGTGATAATTTTAATAACTTCACATCACATTTTTACTTTGCTCACTAAGTAATAATCAACATAATTCCCATCAATAATTACTAACTCATATCACTCTAGTAAATATTATTTTAAATCTGGATTAATATTAAATTAATTTATCCCAATTTAATTTAATTAATCCCATAATTAAAGGTCATAAAAATACAGGGTATTACACCTCATAGCCTCCTCGAAAGAGTCAGCCCTACCTCCCCGTCGATAATTGGGATTTGGGAATATGATCTAAACTATAACCTAGGGAACAAGTGGATAAATAATCTTGATAAGACGCAGCAGAGGTGGAATCACTTATGGAAATTATATCCCTAGGCTAGGCCAAAGCGGGGTAAGTTATGAGAAAAAGGGGGGAAAACAACAGACAATGGTACAAGATTTAATGAAAGTATGGAATCTACTTTGGACTTTTCTTAGCCTCGACCTCGGCCTTGCGGATCTATCATATTATTCATTGTATGAAATGAGGAAATTCCTCTCCTACTTCGTATAATCTTCGTTACATGAAAAAATAAAGTGGTATTTGACCACTATTGACTTAAATATTTAGCAAAGAAGTTGAAATGATTTTAACTTGAACCAGTTAGGAACACAAGAAACTTCACTGGCAAACAACATCGAAAATCTCACTACACGACTTAACCAGTGTCTAAAAGCCCTAACTTTTTCCAATATTCAAACTATGAGGCCAAATGTAATCCATGTGCAACCCTAAAACTCCAAATTTAACCTTATCACCACCAGAACAGGTGGATAGAAATCCAAACAAGCTACTTGAAAAAATAAAGGTGATACACCAGAATGGAAATCACTAATATATTAACTAGAGGGGAAGAAATAAAATTACATGTACTACAACGCACCGAAAATGAGGAAGAAAAATTGAGGTAGCTTGTTAGAAAATAGAAAAAACAGTGGGGAAAGAGGTAGAGGCTCTGGTTACAACCGTTCAAAAATGGAAAAATGAAGGGAAAAGGAGAGATAAAGAAGAAATCTGGTATTAACCAGATTTAAGTGGCGCACAATTTCCAAAGGTAATCATTAGGACACATGTCCCAAAGACACACACATGTCATCTCCACTACTTGAACAACACACCATGCCAACCATGGAGTGACAGGTGTATACTTAGGACTTGAAATGATACTTCTACCAGATTGTGAAACGACACCTCTGACATTGTGCCAGTGCAGTCATATCATCGAGATATATTCTGACACTAAGGGACATCTAATTGGAGTACGACAGACTAATTTACATCTTAGCCTCCCATTATCATTGAAGACTAATGTCTTGGTGTTGATTGATATATATAAGTATGACCTCGTCTATATGATACTCAACCTTATAACATGCCCCCTCCCAGTTTATCTCATGTTTGTCCACTTATAGACCCCATGTCTCAATGTTTCTAATAAGGTGGTCTCAGCCTCCGATACCCCCCTCCCGATAACATTTACCACCAATCATAAAGCTCAATAATGGACTCAGATTATAGCCTCATCATCTATCTACCCTATCATGTTTCGACCTCATACACCTTCACCAGGTTGAGAGATCCATCATCGGTCATGTTCAACTGTGATTAGATTTCAAGTTCTGCCTCATCCTCATTAAGAGCTGCACTAGCAGTCTTGGCCAAGTTGATACCTCATAGCACTGACACCAACAAATCGTGTGGAAAACATGATTTGGACAACGATGGAGCGCGTGGCCAAAACCATTATAGCAAATCAGCCCCACATGAGGGGAATATTTTATCATTATGGATTACACATGTGATATACAACCGTTGCTCTCCCGTTGGATCGCCTACCTCATGCACACAGGCTTCATGCTAGGCGTGACACTATGCACACCCAACACTATAAAAGACCAGTTACTTCATCTTCCCAAGGGATCGATCATCGTGGACTTACTATAATACTGTCAAACTATAATTATAGAGAGAGATAAAACGAGTGAAGATGTAATCCTGTAATGGATTCCAGCCCATGTTTATATGAAAAACACTCCTCACTTTGCATAGTGGACGTAGACCAAGGCTGAACCATTTAAACACATGGGTTCACTTATTCTCTTGTATTTCTTGCTTGGTTTCTGTACATATATCTTGTTATATCAATCCGCTATGAACACATAGATCTAGGAATTGAGTTAAATGCATTTTAGGGAGATATTTTGCATCATCAACACTTGAGTAGCCTTGCTCTTATGAAAATTTATTGCATCATTGCAAAAACCTGTACACTTAACACATCTTTCAAATGAAAGAGAATATACAAATATATAATATGCATATGAAAAACAAAACTCTCTATTTGTTAAACATATCCCCTTTAAATAATATACATGCACTCCTCAGGTTAAACTTATCCCCATTTTTGTTAAAATGTAAAGTGTATAACACAAACAAATCTATCCCATTGATCTGAAAAATGTTATTATAAAAGAAAACAAGAAATATCACACGATGTGAAGTGAAACGACAATAATAACTAAGCGTGACAACACAAATTGAAATAATCCAAACTATGAAATAAATGATTCCGGTGTAACCAATGCAACCAAAACATATCAATTTAATCATATAAGAGTCCAATTTGATGCAAAGATGAAGCATATGGAAAATATGGATTAAATGCACGCAAGATGAAAACACACACACACACACACACACACACACACACACATATATATATATATATATATATATATATATATATATATATATATATATATATATATATATATATATATTACCACAATAATCTATCAAACTAAGATTTAGCCTCAGTGATAAATAAAGTGAACTCAAACAGACAAACGAAATAAAATGCACATAAGCCTAGAAAATATTGATGATTCTCAAATCAATTGTGTAGTAAGGTAGTGGTAATGGGGAATATGAAAATAGGAAAATGGGTGAGGCATGACCCATTCCAATAGAATCTTTCTTTAAGGTGACAATATCTTAAGAATAAAAGAGGAGACAAAAAAAAACTTTTTCAATTTAATACTGAAGTTTTTCAATACAAGAAATGGGCAACTAATAATGGAATTCAACTTTTGAATAATAAACAAAGGAATGAACCTTTTGAGAGCAGTGATTCTTTGAGAGTACAGAGATAAGCACATAATATTTTTAGGAGAAAGAAGGGAAATAATATTTGTGTAGTGACTTGTTAAGAGTAACGGTTCTAGTTATGTCTCTTTTTCTCTATGTTGGTAATTATGCCCATAGTTCTCTATTTATAGCAAAATATTAGGTTTGATATGCCATATGTGTGTCAAAGGGATATTCCCCTATGATAAATTTCTAAAACCACTTTTATCCTTATTACTATTTGTCATTTTCTTTCACAATCTATATGTTGTGGAGTGACGACTGGTATAATAGTGGATAAAAGGTTATATTGTAGGCCATATCGCCAAAAATTAATAATCTGTCTTTTATCAAAAGGACTTGTTGAATAATTTTTTTGAAAACCTGAGAGTGATGTCACTCTCCAGTTGTAGAGTTAAAATGTCTTGAGAGTAGTGATTGCTCGTTATTTTGTAATGTGAATTGTGTAATGTGTGAGTGAGTTCAAGTGACCTCTTGGATCCTTCACCTCAATATTATCTCTTTCCTAAGCTATTGAAGGGTTGATCCGTAACTTGGTCAATAAGACTTACTTTCCAGCTCCAAACCAAAAATCCCAAGAGGCTTAACTGGCCATCTTCTCGAGCCCTGCTTGCCCAACTAAGGATTCTTAATAAGTAACTTGTCAAAGATAAGAAAACTGAGATTTGGTGAGGGAAGTTCTCGTCCCCTCTATTTTTGTGTTACTTATGTAACTGCTTGAAATTTACTTCACTAGGCAGCTGAGGGGGTTTTCGTGTACTTTATCGTATTCTGAGAGTTATGTGGCTTGGGGTTGATCGTGCTTTTATTGGGCAATGCTTGCATAACCCATTGGTAAATTAGGGGTTTCTCGTTAAATGATCCTTACTTAGATATTATTCCCATAACCCACTAATAGCTGAGGGTTTGCTCGTGTACCCCTCTACATTAGTATCCTCATGGAGAAGTCTTTCGTCTATATGGAAAGAGAGAGTTGTGCACAAAACGTAATACTAGTATTCAAAACAATTTTTTAAGATTACTTGTCTATGCTTTATTTAATGCTCCGACTTATATAATTGTGCAAGACATGCTTCTTAGTACCTTGAGAGTCCAAGTGTCACACCAGGGGAGGTTTCTCGCTATTTGGGTGATCATTTATCCCTTTTTAAACAGAAAATACCTTTTTGTCTTCCCAAGGTATAAATATACTCAACATTCTTCTCAAAACCTCATTCATTATTTTTCTAAATGTTTAAGGGGAGAGAGGGAGTCTTTTGAGAGTTCTTCATTTTCTTGCCATTTTTATCAAGATTCCATTTCTATTACCTTTGTCAATCAGTCTAACTTCAGTGATCTCTTCATCTTTAATTTCTCTTTCCATTGTCTCTACCACCACCACTAATAGGGTAATGGGTTCTTCTCCCATTCAAATCACTTTGGTTGCTTCTTCCATTACTGGGGTTTCCATTGTTATTATGGTAATGCTTGTTGCTACTCCCCCACCTCCACTACCGGTGTTGGTGTTCTATATGGTGGGGCTAGTTTTACTTTATCTATTACTAAAGACCACAAGAAGTATTTGAAAGAATGCTTAAAAAGAAACTTTGTGGCGTACAAACATGCTCCCTTTTTTGGAGGTGATGAGAACTTCATGAGTCCACTAGAGGATTTTGAGGCTAAGTTAGTTTTTATGATAGTTGAGAAGACACTTTTTGGATATCCTGAATTTTGGGATGCTTTTGATATAATTATCTTGCCTGAAAATAAACTGAGAAACCAAGTGGATAAGGGTGATTTACCGTTAGTTTTTATGATTATGGTGGACTCCCTAACAAGTGGTAACTTTATGTTTATTATGTCATGTTTGTGGATAATTACCGCAAGAAAAATGAGGGGATTGATGATGGTACCAAATATAGCACCACCATGTAAGACACCTCAAACTCAACCTATAAGAGATTTGCAGGTGCAATAATAGTGATCTAACAGTAAAGTAAATGAAGGACATGAGGCAATGGAGAAAGATACTATAAAGTAAATGGTTTAACCATCTGATCTACTCCACAATGCAACGGTGTGTGAGCTTTCACTATAAAATGGCTCTAATGGTTGTGATTACAATTCACAAAACTTTCTCTCTCTATTTTATTTGCAATAGAGTTCTATCTAGGGTTTAGAATTATTGATCCTTTACATTATTAGAGAAGACAAGTATGTATTATGCTGGGGTGGTGCAGTTTACTCCCCAAGCATGTAAGAAGCATGTGAAACATGCATTAGCCAATATTTAGCAGCCACCTATCACTAACACATGAACATCATGATGATGTAATATTCCCTCATGTGTAAGGGAGATATGGTTATCACGGTTCTGTGCAGATGGACCTGTAACCCACGCACACACTTGCACGCATTCCCCAATCCATGCACTCTGCCAACAGTCAATTGTCGGTCGTTCGGGTCAGGCCAAGGGCGAATTATTGAGTAGGTTCCTTTGATAGTATAGCAACCGCCATGCTAAGCTATCTTCACTCATCCCCGCCATCCAGGCTACAGTAGAGGCCGAGGGGACTATAGTCGCAAGATCACTGATGCTGATGACATTGATTGTAGTCTCAGACGAGGACGAGACCCTTTATATTGGGTTTATAGCTGAACGATAACTTTATCTATTTGACAGTTTTCCACTAGTTAGCCTTGGCCAAGGGGGTTCATAGTAGGGACGAGTCTATACTTGGTATATCAATAAGCTCATATACCTTAGTCTTCAATGTGAATTGAAGGCTGAGGGTTAAATCATCTTTTGAGCAGAAGTTGAAGAGATGTCCTTTCACGTGTCAAGTCTAAAATACTGAGCATGATCCTTGGGTTGACACTTGACAGCCACCCTATGGATTGGCGTGTGGCTCAAGAATGACGTCTGTAAGTGTGGCATAGGGTATTATGCCCTTATGATGACCTCCTTGGAAGTTGTGCACATTTTATTATAGGTATTTAAATGGTTTTGAAAACCATTTTCTCTTTTTTACTTTTTTTTTCGCACGTAAGTTCTTCCTTTCTCTAAAACTAGTATCTCTCTCAACCTATTCACGTATTTTTAGGCGAGATTTTAGGGCTCAATATTCTTCTTCATTCTTCCACCCCGTCCAGATAATCTCTATCATCCACCGTTTTAAATATTTCCCCTTTATTCTGTTAGTTTTTTCATTTTCATATTTTTTGACAAGCTTTATTTTTCCGACAGCCTTCATTGGTGGGTCTAGGGATGCCATTAGGTGGGTTTTTTGGTATTTTTGGGTTTGGCCAGTAGTTTTTAGTTTTTTTTTTACTTTTATCCGCCTTATCTTCTTTTTAATCAATCACTGGTTGAACTCCGGTGAAAGTGTTCTTCATTTGTTCTTGAATCAAAATGATTTAATTGCCCATTTTGATCTTTGGGCCAACGTTGGTCGAATAAAAAATTATTTGCCAATTTTTCACATTTAACCTTTATTCTTCCCAAGTTACGCCTCAGTCTTCTGAATGTTAAAAACCCTCTACGATTTAGCAGAACAATTTCCCTCACTCTGAGTGAGGTATTTCCAAGAAATTCATAGGATTGAGGGGGAAGACGAGGCTCAACGCCGAGTCGTGGATGACCTTACTCTCCCCATTATTCCCATTACTTTAAAGATCATTTTACCCTTATCCTCTGAGGTAGGTAAGTACGAGATGCCTAACTCATCCTTTGCCCCAACCAAGAGTAAGGACTCCTTTGAAGAGGCGATGAGATTATCACCCACAAATTCTGGGGGGGTCTGAGTCAATCGGGATCTTTTCTTGGACTTCATCTCCCCACCAAGCTGAGTCATCCAGACAAGATGAATCTTCAGTCCAAATTATGGATGACAATGTTGTGTAATCCAGTAAGGATGACTCTTTAGTTCAAGTCATCTCGGACCAAAATGAGTTGACTATTAACGTGTCCATTCCTCAAACTACCGTTCCTCTCTCGACCATGACTAAAAGTGAATTCCATGACAGGGTTCTAGATGGGGACCTGGATACTAAAAATGATGCCAACAATGATGACTTTGAGATCGGGGAACCATTTGACTATTCGTATGCTGAATCCTTTCAATCCACTATCAGAGTGTCTGACCTTTTACTTTGGAGACATTTGTATGGTATCAAATCTGATATCTTTATGAGGGTCCCAGACGAGGACAAGAAGGTGTTTGGAGGCCGAAAGGGTGAGGTCGCTATCTACGATCAAATGTTTAGGGTCTATTTTAGCCTCCCTTTACATCATTCCATCATATATATTCTGTCTATCCTAAGTATTTCCCCATATCAACTAGTGTCCAATTCCTGAAGAATTATTCTCAGCTATGTCTCTTTATAGATGAACAATTATAAAAATGACACTTTAGTCAAAATATTAAAAGCTTGTTACAACATCTCATCGTCTAAGACTCATCCCGGCTACTTCCACTTACAGGCTAGGAAACCTGATAAGAAAATCATCCACATCGCCCAAACATCGAATCATCACTAAAACCCAGTATTTTTCTTTATTTCTAAGGCCTTGGAGTTTCCAGCCAATGTTGACTCGTCTGAGGACAAGCCAAGGGTTCCATTCACCTGGGCTAACCCCTTCATGTCTACAAAGTTAAACCCCAGCCTCAATATTGCCGACAGGGAGAAGGTTAATTATTTGAGTGATCAAGGGAGGGAAGGTTCCCTTCCCTAGTTTAAGGATCTCATGACTCCTAACTTTCTTAAGGAGTCTAGTCTGTGGGTTGACCCCCTAGACTCTCTGTGTGAGTTACTAAAATTTTTTTATCAAGCCTTTTCTCATATCTTATCTTTATAACTCACCAATTTTCTTTTTAATTTGTAGATCGTCCTCCCCATATTTCTATCGAGCTCTGGAACATGACAACCTCCAACCTAAAGAATGTTTTACTCAAGAAGGGAGGCAAACAACCCATGAAGAATACGACTACCAGTGGGCTGACCAATCCTGAGGTCGGCCATAAAATAAAGGGGTCCACCCTTCCCTCAGACACTCATCGGGAACATGAGCAATGGCAGAGACTAAATCCACCCATTTCGCATTTGGACCGAGCTCTTCTAGTGTCTCTTCATCACATGACTTTGATACTTTATGGGCAGCTAACATAGCCCAATTGAAGTCCTGCCCTGACTCGGATATTCCATCAATGCCGAGGTCGAGGGTTGCCATGTTTTTTATCCCTTCCAAGGGGAACAATGAGTTTATGGGGAAGATGAACCCCTTGAAGACCTACAACTTTGGTCTTCATCATCTTACGCAATTTTAGGCTTTATTTTTAACTTTAATCCTATCTCGTCCGATTTTTACATTATTCTGTGTTGATACTTTATCATTTTTACTCTTTTGCAGTCCATATGTTCTTTCACCTCGGCTACTAAGTGGGTAACCAAATTTTTTTCTAAAAGTCATTTAGTTGAGATAGCCCTTTAGGATATGGCCGACCCGAAGAGGAATCTGAAGGAGAACCGAGAAGAATATATGAAAATCCTTGATCAGCTCAACCTGGATCACACCAATAATCTGAAGGCTAAGGATAGGGAGTTGAATGCTCAAGATGCAAAGCATGCCACGTACCTTGTTGCCGCTGTGCATAAGGCTATAGACGAGGCCCTTTCGGACCAGGCTAATCAGAAAATAAGAGACGAGGCTCTTTCACCCAATGGCATAAAGAAAATTCTAGATGATGCCAAAGAGGCCTACAAAGCATCCGATGAATTTTGCAACTTTAGAGTGGAGTACCTTGAAAGATGTATCAAGACAGCCTGTCGGTCGGTGGTCACTAAGTTTTCTGAGGTCGTCACATCCATCTATCCTGAGTTGGAAGCCCCTGACCTGGAAGATCCCTTCATGGACTGGGCCTTTGACTGCATTAACTCCATGCCCTCAGCCGAAGAAGATGAGGCCACGACCAAGGCTCCAGTTGAGGCTAATATCGACAGTGATGCGGCTGTCGGGGAAGCTTCAGACAGGGATGGTGCTGGCAGGTCGGCTGCTATAAATGAACCAACTCTGTAGGATGGTCTTCGGTGACCAATACCCTTATTATTGTAATTTTTCTTGTTATTTTATCCTAAATAGTATTTGTAATAGTTTTCACTCAACTTAATGTTATTACTTGCTTAAATGAAGCTTTGCCTCATACTCGATCTTTCATTATCTTTTTGCTGACTATGTAATGAGTTTGCTAAATTTATTTCTCGTCGTGGATTGCATGTTTGAATTCTCCCTCATCTTGAGTCATAAGATAATAACCAACTTATTAATTGAACGAGTCAATGATGTTGAATTTTCCAAGAGTACTCTCGTCCCTAGCCGAGAGCTCAATTAACCAAAATTAACCATGATTAAATGATTCTTTAATTTGAATGCACCAAATTCATGATGTTTAAGTACAAGTCCCCTCTCGTTGTTTTGAGAATGTATGGATAAGTGTCATCTCATCTTACACTATCGTCTCTCCAAGAGAGTTTTGACTCTCATACCAGCAAATTAATGATGTTTAAGTAACCCATAATTAAATGATTTTCGAATTTGGATGCACCAGATTCATGGTGTTTAAGTACAAGTCCCCTCTCGTTGTTTTGAGAGTATATGGATGAGTTTCGTCTTGTCCTACATTGTCGTCATGCCAGGAGAGTTTTGACTCTCATACCACCAAATTAATGATGTTTAATTAAACCATAATTAAATGATTTTTGAATTTGAAATCACCAAATTCATGGTGTTTAATCACAAGTCCCCTCTCGTCGTTTATAGAGTGTATGGATGAGTGTCATCTTGTCCTACACTGTCGTCTCACCAAGAGAGTTTTGACTCTCATACCACCAAATTAATGATGTTTAAATAAACCATAACTAAATAATTCTTCAATTTAAATGGACCAAATTCATGATGTTTAATCACAATTTCCCTCTCGTCATTTTGAGAGTGTATGGATGAGTTTCATCTCATCCTACGTTGTCGTATCGCCGAGAGAGTTTTGACTCTCATACCACCAAATTAATCATGTTTAAATAATCCATAATTTAATGATTTTTGAATATGTTGTGTTTGTCACCACCAAAGGTGATGTTGTCTCACTATCCCCCCCCCCCCCCCGGTGTTATTGAGAACCTGTGGACGAGGTATGCCCGGTGTTGTCCCGCCTAGAATGAGTTAATGCTATTTCACTACATGAGTGATGTTCTATAGCTTTGGAAGACTTGTAACATATAATTAGACCAATTCATACAACAAGAATATGAGGGAACACTTCAAAATTTTCATTCATTACTTTTTCAGTACAAGTTAAAGCACCCTATATCCTTGACTTACTTAAGTCTATACTATATAGGTGCTCGTCTAGTTTGGAAATTGTGACAAAATTTGAGTCATATCCCTAGTTACCAAAGAACCTCACACTCTTCATTTAATTTTTCTATAAGTTCTTAAAGGTAGCTCACCAACACCACACACTAGGATTGCATACATAAATCATATCATGATATAATTGGTTGTGTGTGAGTTAATTCCCTTGAAATTGATTATCTACTATTTTTGGGAATTTTTAAATAATTTATAAGAATTTAAAATGATTTTTAGAAATTAATTTGGTTGGATTAAAAAACCTTTGGGGTTAGATTTGTAAATTGTTTTTATGGCATAAATTCTAGTTGGGTAGAATCCGAAAGCGCTTGAGAATATTGTGGGTGAAAATTGTATTTCTAAATCTTCAAAAACACGCATTTTTCACTCGATCTCAGCCTTATATGTGGTATAAATACAACGGCCTGTTGTGTGTTTTCTTACACTCACATACTCAACACTCACTGTGCACCATTGAATCATTTTTTATCTATGATGTGCATGTGTTTTGTTATAATCCATGTGTTTGATTTTGAACCAATGAAATCCATTTTAAAAACAGTGGCTTGGCAGCCCTTGGATCATCTTCGAATGCATCGTGATCGTTCATTTTGCTTCGATCTTCCAGAGCCTTCTACTCTCAGTATAAAAGGAGACCTCGTCTTTAATTTTGTAACCTTTGCTCATTTGTTTCCTCTGACAGAGAAGAGAGAGTAGAGAGAGAAAATAGTTAGAGAGAGAGAGATCATACAATGTTTACAAACCCTAACTCAAAACTTCAAACCAAATCAAAACCAGAAAACCTTTTTTTGAGTGTTTATAGTTCATGATTTGAGAAATTTTTCCTCTGCTGTCTTATATCTCGTTTCCATCTTAATCACATTGATTAAGTCTCTATTTCTTCATATTGAAATATGAGATTTTATCTTTATGATACAGATCACGTAGTTGTTTGTTAGATCTGATTTCTTGTTTCGAGAAATCTATTCTTTTTTGGTTATTTTCAAAATAAATGTTGTTTTCAAACCCTAAACCAACAATAACCTTTCTGATTTCACCTTACTCAAACTGCGAGATTTAGATATAGTTTTGAGATCTTGATTGGGGATTTCACTTTCATTTACTATTTTCAAAATAAAGAAAGTGCATAGGATCTTGGCTAGTTTGTATAGAAAGATTTCTTCTTGATCTGCAGATTATCTAAAAGATCGAAAATCTGACTTATTTGACTAAGCTGGTTTTGGAAACTTTTGCATCTAGAGAGATCTGTTTGTAATTTTTTTCTCATATTGTCTTTAATTAAGTGTGAGTGTGTGTGTGTGTGTGTGTTGCATGCATGAGTTTAGAGCACTTCACCACATACACCTTCACACTACTACACTGAAACGTGTTGGTGTTGAGATACTGGACTGTTAGAGTCGACATAAAGCTAAAAGGAGTCAAGATAATAAGCTGGGAGATCGTCAGCAACATCAGAACCTTAGGAGAAGTCAGAACACGCTAGAGGAGTTGGTACATTTCTAAACTTAGATTAGGTTTGATCGTGTGTCTTTATTGTTATATAGCTTGTAATATATTACTCATTTTTAGTGGACTTTTTTCTTTTGTGACGTAGAGTTCACCGTGGATGTTTCCCCAATTGGGTGGAGTTTTACCACGTTAAAATCACTTGTGTACACTTCCTTTTACTCTCATATTCTTCTTAAGGTTGTGTTGGTTTATTTTTCTTAAAGTTTTATTTTTCAAAATTGGTAAACCTATAACTGAAATTGCTCGTTTAATAACCGTTTTACACATCTTGTGTTTATAATTTGTTTTAAGAAAAGAGTTTCTTCAACAAACCATTCAGAGCTATCTAGATAGTTTAATCTTGTATTAAACAATTTAAGTGGTAGGTTTTCAATTTGCCTCAGATCTTTGGTTTCTCAAAAGTTTTTAAGATCTTGTGTTTCTGAAATTGTTTTCTCAAAACAAATTATGAACGAGAAATTTGAGAGACTAGGTAACCTGTCTAGACCCCCTCTCTTTGATGGAACCAACTTCCCTTACTGGAAGGTAAGGATGGTGGCATTCATCTAAGGGATTTTGGGAGATGATGTTTGGGATGTTATAGAAAATGGTTACACTTTTCCTACAAAACCAGCCGTTGAAGGAAGTACTGTGAGGATTAGAAAGTTACTAAGTGAATTCACTAAAGAAGAGAAATAGGTTTCACTTAATAACAATAAAGGCAAAAGTGTTATATTCATGTCTATAAATGAACACGAATTTAAGAGAATATCATTATGTTCTACCTTTAAAGAATCTTTGGACACCCTAGTGACTGCACATGAGGGTGATACCAGAGTTAAAGCTGCTAAAACTCAAATGTTAATCCAGTAGTATAACTCATTGATCATGACTGAGACTAAGTCATTTGATGACTTCTATATTAGACTGACAGACATTGTGACCAAATTGCATGCTAGTGGGATTATTTATGATAGAAAGGAAATTGTATCTAAAATCCTAAGATCACCTCCACAAAAATTTGATAATAAGAGATATGCAATTGAGGAGATGGATGATCAAAATCTTACACCTGAACTCCTCAGTAGCAAATTGAGAACTGTGGAAATGGAATTAGAATTTAAGAATTAATTAACCCAGTCCCAAAAGAGATAGTCTACCTCCAATCTTGTCTTTTCATCTAAGTTGACCACACCTGAATTTAGCTTACCTAACATTGACTTAAACTCTGATGATGACCGTAATTTAGATACTTTGGATAATTAGATTGCCTTAATGTCTAAACAGTTTAAGAAAATTATGAGTTTTAGAAATAAACTACCAAAAACACAAGGCAAGTCTACTTATCCAAATCAATCAAATAATATACCTCATGAGATAAGACAAGACAAACATCGGTCTGACAATCACAAGAGACATGAGAAAGACCTTAAGAATGTTGAATGCTATAGATGTGGAAAGCTAGGACACATGGCTAGTGACTATAGAGTTAACTTAGACAAAATTCACAAACATAATAGGGCTCATTTAAGCAAGACTTGGGATGACTCAAGCGATTATGAAAATGATGAACCTGAGTCATCTAACACTTTTGACCCTTGCATGTCATTCTTTGCTAAGATAATCTACAATGATCATGAGGAATCTGATCATACCATGACTGATAGGATGCTTACTGGTTTATCTTCTTTATTGCTTGGGAATGTTGATAATGCTTCAAACATTTTGTGTGTGAGTCTAAGGGAACACGCTATTGTTGATGTCAATTAGTGCGTGTGAACTAAAAATGAACCGCCAGGGGACGCTGCACACTGCACACTTAGTGACTCCAAAAATGATGACCTTACTAAAATTCACACACTATACACAAAAACTCTCAAGAAAAGAACTAGGCTTGAAAAAACTGTCAAGGATCTTACCCTGAAGATAAAGACCTTAAGTCTAATGATGAAACAAAATGCAGAAGAGTATACTACCCAATGTCTAACTCGTGAGAATGAAACCAAAAGTTTTGAACAAAAACTGAAAGAGTTGCCTAACTCTAATGAAGTTCTAGAAAAGAAATACAAAGGTACATTGTTAGAATTGGAACAAACAAAATAGAAAACATCCACAGTCTTAAAAAAAATCACAAAATTTGAAAATAATTCCAAGTGTTTTGAAGATTGTGTGGCTGAAATCAAGACCAATTCCGATGAAATAACTGGAATAGGATTTTGTCCCAATTCTAAGAAACAAACTAAAAACTTTGAAACCATAAAGTTTGTGTCTGGTGGTAAAAGGCCTGTTGAAACTTGTCCAGATTTTCAGGGTTTAAAAAATGATTTTGACAAAAATTAACTGAATTTAGACATGGGTGAAACAATCTACTCTAAGAATAATGTTGATCAAAAGACCAAATACGTCTGCCTTCCTATTCGACAAGAAGATTCAATGTTTCGTCCCGTTCCATCTGGAAATAAGACTAGAGCTCAAAACCTAGACAAACCCTTGAATAATACCTTTCCTAAGGTTATGAATTCAACATGCCATCTTTACTGCTCCTATTGTGATGTGTATGGACATTCCTTAGATGGTTGCTATTCCAAATTTCTTTATAATCCTTTCTATACCTCTCCTGTTTACCAAAACTTCAACTATTCTAGAAAAAGCCGAAATAATTATGTCCTCCCTAGACAGCCAGACAAAAACTCTAATTATCATGATAGAAGGAAAAAGGACTAATACTAAAAGACAATATACAAGAAGTAATCATAGATTCTCTTCTAGACCAATTGCTCCAACTATTTATAACAACAATAAAATTGCGCAAAAATCTTTTAATCAAAAGGAAGAAGCTCGCAAGTTTGATCAAATACGAGCTAATAAGCACAAATTAAAAACTAGAGCAATTTAGGTTAGAAAAGATGATCTATTACCCAAGTTAAAATGCAACTAGTTATCAGTTCTTTTAGATATGAAGACACTACAACTGGATGGTATTTAGACTTAGGATGTTCCAAACATATGACCGGGGATGATTCTAAACTCTCAAACAAAACTAACTTCTCCGGAGGAAAAGTCTTATTTGGAGATGGTGTATCAGCCCAGATCATTGATAAATGAACACTCCATGAAGATGGATTACCCATTCTTAAGAATGTTCTCTTGGTAAAATAACTTAAAGCAAATTTGCTAAGTATATCACAGTTTTGTGACTCAAACCATACTAACACTTTTTCAAAGAACAATTGTAAAAATTCAAATGAAAAAGGTGACTGAATTATTACATCATTCCGTACTTCAGATAAGTATTACACAGTCAATCCAAGTACATAGGTTTTTACATTACTAGAATGGATGACAATGAGATATGGCATAATAGGTTGGCTCACATTAACTATGATAATCTGGGAAAATTATGCTCCCAAGAGATAGTTAGAGGTCTTACCAAGATCAAACTAATTTCAAACATTATTTGTGGTCCATGTTAAGAAGGAAAAATTATTAAGGCTCCCCATAAGAAAGTTATATCCACTAAACCTCTATAACTCATCCATATGGACCTAATGGGTCCTTCTCGTACTGTTAGTCTTTGTGACAACAGTTACATTCTTGTTATGGTTGATGACTTCACTCGATTCACTTGGGTTTCCTTCCTAAAGAATAAATAAGAAAACTTTCAAAAGTTATTGAAAATCCTAGTTCGTATAGAAAACGAAAAGGACACCCAAGTAGATAGAATTCATAGTGATAGAGGCGGAGAATCCATAGACTCAGGCATCATAGAATATTGTGAGTATAATGGTTATAAACATGAATTTCGCGCACTTAAGACACCTCAACAAAATGGGATAGCTGAGCGTAAAAATCGCACTCTTCAAGAAATGACCAGCATGATGATTCATGCTAAAAATCCACTGTTGATGCAAAAAACTGGACCGAATCCCATTTTTATGATCACAGATAAATAGATAAAAGCAATCCAATCAAGCATATGAGAGACAAAGATTTTTAAATTGGTTTGGCTATAAGAAAGAAGCCTACGTCCACTGTTATTTTATTCCCAGGGGTTTACAATGGCACAATGTGGTAGAGAGAGGAAGAAAAAGAGTGTATCTTGTGTATGGTCTCTCATAGTTGTCATATCCCTCCCCCCTTTCGCTAAGGGAATACATGTATTTATAGTGATGGGAGATAAAGAGATACAATGTCTTTATACATTCAGACATTTATGTCTACATACAATGAATCTAATTGTTGGCCTTCTATGATGGTTGGTCTTCCTTGAATTGCTTGGTATGCTGTGTGTTGTCATCTATTAATACAGTAGAAATGTACATTAAGGCTCATTAAATGCGTTGTCATCTTCATTAATGCATAGTTATCCTTTGATCTTCCTCGTTGGTATGCTGACCAACTCTCCTCGGGTGCCAACCAACTCTCCTCGGGTGCCGACTAACTCTCCTCGGGTGCCGACCAACTCTCCTCGGGTGCCGACTAACTCTCCTCGGGTGCCGATTAACTCTCCTCGGGTGCCAAATATTGCCACGTAGGATGACATGTGACCTTTTTTGATTGGTCCTCGTAGATGGAGAATTTTTGCGTCAACAGAAGCCCCCAATGCTCCATGCTCGATGGTTTACTGAAAGGATGGAGTATTTATTCTGCAGTGTTGCTCGGTGCTCGTGAAATTCTTGATCTACCTTCTTGATTTGTTCAACATAAAGTGCACTATCTCCGGGATGACATATGATGCAGGCTGATCGATGGTTGCTAATATCTCTTTTGAGGAACTCCGTTCATCAAGTGAATGTGTGCTATGTATCACCCCTGGGAATTTGGATGCAGCCATGCCATAGTATGCAGCTTGTAGCTTATCATGATCTTCAAGTATGTTGATTGGTTTGTCAGCCGACCAACTTCTTCCTGTGCCGAGCAACTGGATGCTAACTTCGCGTGCTTGATTTTTCTGATTTATGCTCCTCTGAATACTTTGTCCAGTAACATACTAGCTTTTGAACCCAACTCTTCAATCTGATTAGTGCCAAGTTTGTGGTGGACTTCGAAACAATTTCATACAACTTCTTCTTCGATGTTTATCGGGACAGTAGTAGTAAAGATCCCAATGATGTAGATGCTGAATCTGACTCATGAATGTTCATAATAACTCCTGAATATGCCTCTTGAACTTCAATATGCCTCCTAAACTTCAATATACCTCCTGAACTTCAATATACTTCCTGAACTTCAATATACCTCCTGAACTTCAATATCAAAACTAATTCCTGCGCAAGAAAAAACTCCTGAATGATGATTGGTCGGGGCCCCGACCATGTAAGTTTATGGAGTTGAATTTGATGCTCAACTGCATGATGTTATGAGAATGTGCCACCGAATGAATAACTAAATCTGTAATAGAAGCCCCCAAGTGTGGAATATGAATTTTGAATGCTTTCTCGGCCTTGAAGTATGTTATTTGACAAATTTTTTTATCTTGCATAGACAATAAAATTTGTTCCACCTGCTGTCTGCTGTCCGACCAACCGGAGTTGACTGTAAATTGATTTGCCGACCAACCGGAGTTGGTGGATTTTTATTCCCGACCAACCGGAGTTGGTGGATTTTTCATTCCCGACCAACCGGAGTTGGGGAATTTTCATTCCCGACCAACCGGAGTTGGTGGATTTTTATTCCCGACCAACCGGAGTTGGTGGATTGTATTCCCGACTAACCATAGTTGGTGGATTTTTATTCCCGACCAACCGAAGTTGGTGGATTTTTTATTCCCGACCAACCGGAGTGGGTGGATTTTTATTCCCTACCAACCGGAGTTGGTGGATTTTTATTCCCGACCAACCGGAGTAGGTGGATTTTTGCTAGAGACTTTCTCGGAGCTGACCAACAAATTTTTGGGAATAAGATATAATAAATGCTGGAGACCTCCTCGAAGCTGAGCAACAGATTGTTGGGAATACGATAATATAAATGCTGGAGATCTCCTCGAAGCTCAATATGATAATAAGTATTTCGCCGGAGTTGAATCTTGTACCTGTAAAATTTAATAACTTGCTCTACCATATGTGTAGGCTGAATTGATTAGTTATCATGAGAATAATCTAGTCAATATAATGAATATATGATATGTATTTGCTCGGGCAATAAAAATATCAATTTCAAAATATGAAATAATATATATCCGGCTGATTTGTCGAGGCAAAATTACCTGATGTTGAGCAATAACAGTTTCCAGAGGTTTAAGATTATGGCCAAGCTTTCATCGGCATTGAATCTTATACCTAAGGAATTTTAATAAGTTGCTCGAACTCCTGTTGAGACTAGTTCAAATAGTTAGTCATGAGAATAATTTAGTGATCCAATCAATATATAATGTGTATCAACACAAAGCAATAAAAATTTCAAAATATGAACTAATATGTTTTGTGCCAAATGTGTATCATATGAGCAAATTTTTATCAAGTACGTGCCATATGTAAGGCATTATTATTTAATCTAAATTTTTTGCAAAAGTAACTGAATTCCAAGAAATACTTAATATAAGTTGGTTTCCAAAATATTTATTAGTTGGTTCACATGAGGGTGTAAATTGTAGAGAATTGGTGTAATTAACCAAAAGTTTAAATGTTTATTTTAACAAAGTAATGGTTAAAAATCTTAATATCCCATCATAGGGTGTATGCAAAAGACTCATTTTATTATTTGCTACCATCCATCTGTTCCCCAATCATAGGGGGTCGAGAATTCGTCAACTTGTGCAACTTCGGTTGTCGAACAACAATAGGTTCCGTCGACCAAGAAGTGATTTTGACGACCAGCATCAGATGCATCCGACCACCTATAGGTTGATCGTCCCATAATGTCATCGACCAATAATACATGTGTAATACTTCATTTCAGAGAACCCTAAGAACGGCCGAGCAACAACAATATCAAAATTTATATTGCCGATGAATAATCCCAATTAATCAAAATCCCTACGCCCAACTATCAGCACCATCTGGTATCAACCCATCATCTATGTAGCCATCTCTTATTTAAACAACAATACCTAGTATCAACACCTGGTATCAAAATCATTCTGCCGACCAGCTTCCTATAACGCCGATCATCAAAAATGGTATGGTGAAATTGCCGACCAACAAATAGGAGCTCCAACCAGATATGAAACTCAGTTTTATCACCAAAACCCATGACTCCGACCAGTTTAGCTTATGCCGACCTATAATTGGGGTTCCTCCGACCTGTGCCGACCTGCTACTGCTGCGAAGTTGCTAATCATTAAAAAGTGGAGTCGACTAAGACCATGTGATCGAGAAACCTTCGCTTGTACAGAACTTGCTGATTAATAATATGTGGCCTAATTTGTGCGATATTTGTCACCCACCAAGAATGTATGTTGTCGTCAACCATATGTCGTTGTCGATGAGTATTAAATGCTTTCAAGTTCCAATAGGTGGCGACAAGTAGATCATGCTGTTAATCACTAACAAGTGATCCTTGTTGTAGTATAATTTGGTCGATCAATAAATATCGGGGAAAACCGCTGACCAAGTCAATGAGATTGTGGTATTGTGACCATGTAGGTCGGGGAAACATCCAGGGAAAATAAAAATTATCGATCAGACCTGCTGTAAACTCTGATTTGAACGAACCCGAAGAATTTTAAATGCGTTTTGCTGCTGACTTCGTGTTCACAGTTTTGTTTTAGGTTGCCAACAAAAAAGGGGATCTTTGTTGGTGTTGCTGATATGTGAGAGCTTGACCGGAGAATGATAAAAATATGACGGTTGGGATTTCGATCTCAAATTTTTGCCTCAGTTTCATTCGCTGTAGATTGTTGGAGTTGAGGGGATTGAATTTGAACATTTGTCTGAGTCTAATTTTGATGGCCAGTGATAATTCGGTGCCAAGCTTAAGAATATACCAATAAATCGACATAATCAGAGAGAATCCATAAACCAGATCCATATGTAATAATTTGGTCAGTATCCCAAAGTAAAGAGAATCGTTTTGAATCTTTGCGATATCTCAAAATTGAATACACTTTTTCCAATAAATCAAATGGACGAGAATAATATATCTGATGAAATTGACGAGAACACCAGATCTCGGTTAGAACTGTGATTTCCTGTAGAAAAAATCATTTTTGACTTTAAAATTTTTCCTCTTTTCTAATCAGATATAAAAATATGATAGGAATTTGAATAGTCATCAAAGATCTTTTAAAACTTGTTTCAAAATAACCATGAAAATTATCGTCATATGACATGGTTGTTCAGACCTACAGGTGAATAATAATTGAGTGTATAATTCACTAATATAAATAAAACGGTGTGGTTAACATATTCGAATTTCAGATTGTATATAATGTGGTAAATCATTATTCAGAACAGTGTTATATGAATTCTAAAAATTTATGTAGTCTCTGAATATGTGATTCATGATATAACAGTTATGATTTATGAAATCCCCCATTCTATGAGAATCAAGCCAAAAGTTTTGATTTATGAAATCCACCATTTTACAGATTTGTCAACAAGAATTAATCTAACAGTTATGATTTTAAAATCATGATATGCCATATTTTGCAGATTTCATAAATAAAAATTGGACAACTAATTTATGTATATAAACATAAAAATCATGATTGAATCAAAAGATGTATGTATAATTGATTATACGTAGAGAAAATAAAAACTTAGCTTTTGGTGGAGAACGATGCTTGTAACACGTTCCCACAGACGGCGCCAAATCTGTTGATGCAAAAAACTTGACTGAATCCCATTTTTATGATCACAGATAAATAGATAAAAGCAATCCAATCAAGCATATGAGAGACAAAGATTTTTAAAGTGGTTCGTCTATAAGAAAGAAGTCTACGTCCACTGTTATTTTATTCCCAGGGGTTTACAATAGCACAATGTGGTAGAGAGAGGGAGAAAAAGGGTGTATCTTGTGTATGGTCTCTCATAGTTGTCAGATCCCTCCCCCCTTTGGCTAAGGGAATACATGTATTTATAGTGATGAGAGATAAAGAGATACAATGTCTTTATACATTCAGACATTTATGTCTACATACAATGAATCTAATTATTGGCCTTCTATGATGGTTGGTCTTCCTTGAATCGCTTGGTATGCTATGTGTTGTCATCTATTAATACAGTAGAAATGTACATTAAGGCTCATTAAATGCGTTGCCATCTTCATTAATGCATAGTTATCCTTTGATCTTCCTGGTTGGTATGCCGACCAACTCTCCTCGGGTGCTGAATATTGCCACGTAGGATGACATGTGTCCTTTTCTGATTAGTCCTCGTAGGTGGAGAATTTTTGCGTCAACACCTACTAAAATACTTTTGGGTAGAATCCATTCATACTGCCTGTCGTACAATCAATTGCGTCTATTTAAAGAAGAATAGAAAACAAACATCATATTAGCTTTGGTATGGAAAGAAACCAAACCTATATTACTTTAGATCCTTTGGTAGTAACTCCTATGTCTGTAAAGGCAGAGAACATCTGTCCAAATTCGAAACCAGAGGTGATAAAGCCATCTTTTTAGGATATTCTCCAAATAGTAGAGCCTATCGTGTCTATAATCTTTATACCAAAACCATGATGGAATCCATTAATGTGGTTGTAAGTGACACTAATGTAGAAAGCAAGACCAAAGAATCAATTATTATGGATGAGTCCGAAAACATTTAAAATTATAACTCTCCAGAAATAGTTGAATCTTTACCAACTGAGACCCCTGATGTACCTAACTGCATTTTTAAAGATCATAGTTTAGATAGTGTAGTTGGTAATCCTACGGATCCCGTTCGTACAAGATCTCAACTTCGTAAAATTGGTCATTTTGCATGTTTTGTGTCTCTTATTGAGCCCAAAAATGTAAATGAAGCCTTGAATAACACTTTGTGGATAAGTGTTATGAAGGAGGAACTTCTTCAATTTGTCATTCATGATGTTTGGTATCTTATACCCACGCCTAAAAATAAAAGGGTTATTGGCACACGCTGGATTTTTAAAAATAAGACTGATGAGTCTGGGATGATTATTAGGAATAAAGCTAGATTAGTTGCCCAGGATACTCTCAGATTGAAGGAATAGATTTCGAGGAAACTTTTAATCTTGTCACTCGCCTCGAATATGTTCGTTTACTTTTTTCCATAGCGTGTCATTTACATTTCACTTTATATCAAATGGATGTTAAGTCAGCCTTCCTTAATGGAATTTTAATTGAGGAGACCTATGTATAACAACCCAAAGGGTTCATTGACCCTCATCACCCAAATTATGTTTATCGTCTTAAGAAAGTTCTTTATGGGTTAAAACAAGCTCATAGAGATTGGTATCAGCGTACATCCACCTTTCTTTTAGATAATGGATTTAGGAGAGGAGGAAATGACCAAACCTTGTTTATCAAACATTTTGACAACAACATTACTATTGCTCAAGTATATATTGACGATATCATTTTTGGTTCTACTTCCCCTATAGAAGTTAAAGCCTTCTTTGACATTATACACAAAGAATTACAGATGTAACTTATGGGGGAGTTACAATTCTTCTTAGGACTCCAAGTTAAACAAAATTCAGAATGATTATTTCTATCGCAATCTAAATACTCTTTAGAGATTGTTAAGAAATTTGGCCTAGAAAGAGTTAAAGACGTTAGGATTCCTATGAGTACCACTATCAAACTATACAAAGATGAGAATGGAAAATCTATTGATATTATATTATACCATAGTATGATAGGAAGTTTACTTTATCTTACTGCTTGCCGTCCTGACATCATGTACTCTGTTTGTGTGTGTGCCTGATATCGAAATAATCCTAAAGATAGTCACTTTTTGTGCATGAAAAGAACTATTAAATACATCAAAGGCACTCTAAACTTAGGAGTTTGGTACACTAAAGACACCTCTAATACTATAGTAGGTTACACTGATGCTGACTGGACTGGGTGTATCGATGATAGTAAGAATACTTCAGGAGCGTGTTACTACATCGGTAACAACTTAGTAGGATGGAGTAGTAAGAAATAAAAATGCACTTCCTTTTCTACTGCCGAATCCGAATATATTGTAGCAGGAAGCTGTTGCTCTCAATTACTTTGGCCGAAACAAATGCTAAAAGATTATGGTATCACTGAAGATAAGTTACATCTCTATTGTGACAATCAAAGCGCAATTATTATTTCTAAAAATCCTGTTCAACACTCTCATATTAAACATATTAAACATATTAAAATCAGATATCATTTCATACACGAGTTAGTTGAATCTAAGGAGTTAGAAATAAACTACCTTCCTACTGAATTGCAATTAGCTGATTTATTCACTAAACCCTTAGATAATGCGCGTTTTGAATCATTACGCAAGTCGATTTGCATGATTTTTGCTGAATAATGTTATATGCCTTATGACTATTTTTCTTTGCCCTTTGTCCATTGGAGACAAAATTGGGGAGAAATTTGAGTCATTATTGTACACTCTCAACTAAAAAGATTGATCTTAGTTATATTATTTTCAGGAATCAGTATCATCAGTTGCAACATAATTTTTTTAGGGTATTGATTTGTATCTAGTTGAGTTATGTAATTTTATTTTTCTAGGATATTGGGTAGATAGAATGTTCTGTACAGGAATATAATTTTCTTATTTCTTTTGTATCCCTACGAGTCCTAGTTGACTCAAAGGAGATTGTATCTCATATTTCTAAAGAGGGAGATTGAAGAACCCTATATACTTGACTTACTTAAGTCTACACTATATAGGTGCTCATCCAATTTGGAAATTGTGACAAAATTTGAGTCCTATCCCTAGTTACCAAAGAACCTCAGACTCTTCATTTAATTCCACTATAAGTTCTTAAAGGTAGCTAACAACCCCCACACACTAGGATTTCATACATACATCATATTATGATATAATTGGTTGTGTGTGAGTTAATTCCCTTGAAATTGATTGTCTACTATTTTTGGGAATTTTTAAATAATTTGTAAGAATTTAAAATGATTTTTAGAAATTAGTTTGGTTGGATTTAAAAACCTTTGGGGTTAGATTTGTAAATTATTTTTATGGCATAAATCCTGGTTGGGTAGAATTTGAAAGTGCTTGCGAATATTGTGGGTGCAAATTGTATTTCTAAATCTTCAAAAACATGCATTTTTCACTCGATCTCAGCGTTACACGTGTTGTAAACAATGGCCTGATGTGTGTTTTCTTACACTCACATACTTAACACTCACTGTGCACCATTGGATTATTTTTTATCTACCATCTGCATGTGTTTTGTTATAATCTCGGTGTTTGATTTTTAGCCAATCAAATCCATTTTAAAAGCGATGGCTTGGCAACCCTTAGATCATCTTCGAATGCATCCTGATCATTCATTCGCTTCGATCTTCCAAAGCTTTCTACTCTCAGTATAAATGGAGACCTCGTATTTAATTTTATAACTTTTTCTCATTTGTTTCCTCTGAGAGAAAATAGAGAGTAGAGAGAAGAGAGAGTAGAGAGAGAAGAGAGAGAGAGAGAGAGAGAGAGAGTTCGTACATTTTTTACAAACCCTAACTCAAAACCTCAAACCAAATCAAAACCAGAAAACCTTTTTCTGAAAGTTTATAGTTCGTGATTTGAGAAGTTTTTCCTCTATTGTCTTATATCTCGTTGCCAACTTAATAACATTGATTAAGTCTCTATTTCTTCGTATAGAAATTTGAGATTTGATCTTTGTGATACAAATCACGTAGTTATTTGTTAGATCTAATTTCTTGTTTTGAGAAATCTATTCTTTGTTGGTTATTTTCAAAATAAATATTGTTTTCAAACCCTAAACCAACAATAACCTTTTTTTATTTCATCTTACTCAAACTGTCAGATTTAGATATAGTTTTAAGATCTTGATTGGGGATTTCACTTTCATTTACTATTTTCAAAACAAAGAAAGTGCGTAGGATCTTGTCTAGTTTGTATAGCAAGATTCCTTATTGATCTGTGGATTATTTGAAAGATCCAAAATCTGTCTTATTTGATTTAGATTATTTTAGAAACTTTTGAATCTAGAGAGATCTGTTTGTAATTTATTTCTCATATTGTCTGTAATTAAGTGTGTGTGTGTGTGTGTGTGTGTGTGTGTGTGTGTGTGTGTGTGTGTGTGTGTGTGTGTGTGTGTGTTGCATGCATGAGTTTAGAGCACTTAACCACATATGCCTTCACACTACTACACTGAAACGTGTTGGAGTTGTGATACTGGACTGTTAGAGTCGACGTAAAGCTACAAGGAGTAAAGATAAGAAGCTGGGAGAACATCAACAACATCAGAACCTTAGGAGAAGTCAAAACACGCCGGAGAAGTTGGTACGTTTATGAACTTATATTAGGTTTGATTGTGTGTCCTTATTATTATATAGCTTGTAATCTGTTACACATTTTTATTGAACTTTTTTCTTTTGTGACATAGAGGTCACCGTGGATGTTTCCCCAATTGGGTGGGGTTTTACCACGTTAAAATCACTTTTGTACACTTCCTTTTACTCTCATCTTCTTCTTGAGGCTGTGTTGGTTAATTTTGCTTAAAGTTTTGTTTTTCAAAACTGGTAAACCTATAACTGAAATTACTCTTTTAATAACCATTTTACACATCTTGTGTTTATAATTTGTTTTAAGAAAAGATTTTCTTCAACAAACAGTTCGAAGCCATTTAGAGAGTTTTATCTTGTATTAAACAACTTAAGTGGTAGTTTTTCACATGTCTTATACGATGATGAAAAAAACTTTTACAACTTCCTATTGGTAATATTTCTTTAAATGATCAACATTCCAGGGGTTGGAGAACGACTCTCCCTCCAAATTTTCAAGCCGACATATGCTCGGAACTACTTCTGTAACTCTATACAGACCATGCCAGTTTGCATGGATTTTATTGGGCTTTTTCCAAGATTTCTTCAAAACTAAGTCTCCAATAGTTTGTGGACTAGACTTCACCCTTTTATAGTAGAATCTTGCAGTCCTCTACTGATAGGCAACCCATCAAATCTATGCATCCTCTCTTTGTTCTTTAATAAGATCCAAGTTTAACCTTCATTCCTCATCATTTTCTTCTGGGCTGAACATTTATACTCTGTGACTTGGTAGGCCAATATGGGTTGGTATCACTACTTCTGATCCATACGTAAGCATGAAGGGGGTCTCCCCTGTTGGCGCCCTCTCTATTGTCTTGTAATACCATAACACAACATGTAGTTTTTCCGACCAAAGACATTTGGCATCCTCTAGTTTCTTCTTGATCCCGTGTAAAATAATTCAATTGGTCACCTCTATCGATCCATTTGCTTGGGCTCAGCCTGGAGCTGAGAAAAACTGTTTAATACCAACTCTGTTATAGTTGGCCTCTAGGGATGAATTCTTGAACTGATTGCGATTATCAGAGATTAAAATGTGGGGTAGAAAATATCTATAGATGATATTCCTCCAAATGAATTTGAAGGTCTTTGTATCGGTGATTGTTATCATGGACTATGCCTCCACCCATTTAGAGAAATAGTCAATGCCATAATAAGATACTTGTAATTAGCTGTTTTTCTGGGCAGGGGACTTACCAAATCAATTCCCCAAACTGCAAATAATCAAGAGGAAGTAATATATGACATAGATTGATGAGATTGATGAGGGATACTAGCATATCTCTGGCATTAGTCACATCTTTTCCCATAACTGGCTGCATCATTGGATAAGGTCGACCACTAATACCCCTGCGTGACTTCCCTTTTTGCCAATGATCTACCTCCTATATGACTGGAGTAAGAACCCTTGTGCACATGTTTCAATATATAGTCTACCTATTTTTTATGAATACACTGAAGTAAAGGGAGGAGGAACCCTTTCTTATACAAGACGTCTCCTATGATCGAGAACTTAGCCACCTTCTATCTCAGTTTCTTCCTCTCCAACTTTGACTCTGGTAATTCTCCATCCCTAATGTATCGAATGAGAGGATCCATCCAAGATGAAACTATACCCAGGTTTAAGCAGAACTCCATTATATTTTCCTCTTCTTCAATGGTCGATCGGTGTACGATCTCTATTGGCACTCACCTTCTGATTTATATCCTAGTCATAGACGATAATCTTGGCAGGGTATCAACCCGATTGTTGTCTATCTAAGGGATCCTTTTTAACTTTACCTCCCTGAAGTTCTTCAACCCTGCTCTTAAAATTTCTAGGTATCTAGACATCCTCTCATATTTTACTTTATATACTCCTAGGATCTGATTCACTGCCAGCTTAGAGTCACTACGAAGCAATAGTTGGCTGACATTCACTGCTTTGGCTAGGGAGAGTCATGTCAAAAGATATTTTTACTCTGATTCATTATTAGACACCTTAAAACTAAATCTCAAAGCGTACTCGATGTTAGTTCCATCTGGGGCCAACACTATCAGACTGGATTCACTCCTTGCCTCATATGAAGGGCCATCAACAAATAGGCTCCAAATAGTAGCTTCTTTAGAGAAGATGCCAAATTCTAAGATTCTATACTTGCACAAAAACTATTCTTCTTCATTCTCCCCCATAACAACTTTTGCACTACTCGACTCAACCTCAACCGGGCTTAGACTTTCTTTTTTTGGCTCATTAGTTAGATCTACAAACTCTTCACTCTCGACCTCATCCCAAGTGAACTCGACTACAAAATCTTCCATAGCTTTCCCTTTTATGGTTATTCTCGACTGGTAGACAGTATCAAATTCTCCCAACTCTATCGACTAGGCCATCAACCTAACCGATTTCTCTAGTTTATAGTAGACCTATCTAAGAGGAGAGTGAGTAAGGATGGCCATCGTATGAGCTGGAAGTAGGGTTTCATCTTTTTGGATGCATATATCAGAGCATAAGATAACTTCTCCATCTTTAAATACCTTTTCTCGGCCCCTTGAAGGTCCTTGTTGTTGAAATAGAGTGGTTTCTGCACCCCCTCATCATCTCGTACAATAGTTGTGCTGATGGCCGACACACACATGACTTGGTATAGGTATAGTTTCTCATCCTAGATAGGCCGATATAATAGAGGTTGGGAGCCGAGGTAAGGCTTTAACTCATGGAAGGATCTCTCACACTCCTCATTCCACTCAAATTCTTTTCTCAACACTTTAAAAAAGGGGAAACGCCTATCTGTGGCCCTTGACACAAACCTATTCAACGCAGTAAATCGTCTTGTCGGCCTTCGAATGTCTTTTATGGTTTTTGGAGTCTTCATCTCCACTAATGCTGTAATTCTCTTAGGATTAGCCTCTATCCCTCATTGATTGGTGATGAACCCTAGGAACTTGCATGCCCTAACCCCGGACACACACTTTGCAAAATTGAGCTTCATCTAATGTTCGTTTATCGTGTTAAAAGTGTGCTCGAGGTTGGCCACATGCGTCTCAGCCTTAAGGCTCTTGGTTAACATGTCATCAACCTATACTTCCATGGTCTTTCCTACCTAATCCTTAAACATATTATTCACTAGCCCTTGGTACGTTGCCCCGGCATTTTTGAGGCCTAAGGGCATGACCTTGTAGAAATATGTACCCTTGTCAGTGATGAATGAGGTATTTTCTGCATCAGTTGGGTCCATGAACATCTTATTGTAGCCTAAGTAAGCATCCATAAAGCTCATTAATTCATGCCCAGCTATGTCATCTACCAGTTGATCTATTCTCGGAAGGGGGAAGTTGTCTTTAGGATAAGACTTGTTCAAATCTGTGAAGTCCACACACATCATCCACTTGTCATTAGGCTTAGGCACAGTGACTACATTATCCATACATTCTGGATAGATAACCTCTCTAATAAAATTGGACTCTCTTAGTTTTTTCAGTTCATATCTTATTTTGTATTTTTCCTTGTAGTAGATCCTCCGCCTTTGTGTGACTGGATTTTCTTCGTCATTTATGTTCAATTTATAGCAAAGGATCTTCGAATCAATTATCAGCATGTCTTCGTGACTCCATGCAAAAATACTTTGTCTCTCCCTCAGAAGCTTTATCAACTCTTCCTTAATTTCTTTTTTCAGGGATTTATCGATTTGGACAATTTTTTTCGGCTCTTCCTCATTGAGGACGATGGATTATACCTCCTCAATGATGTCTCCCTTCTTCAGCTTTGTCTCATCCCTGGTGTCGAGGGTGTATATGTTGTAAGTGATGGTGTCCCTCTTATGTGCTTCTTTTTCCTCGTCCGAATTGAAGTAGAATTCATGCGCCTCTACTTGGTCACCTTGAACTTCCCCTACTCCATAGGGAGTCGATAATTATATCGTTTGATGAATGGTAGGGGGCACTGTCTCAAATTCTTTGAGGGCTACTCATCCCATTATGATGCTGTAGGCTGAATAGACTTTCTCGTCCATCATAAAGAAATGTATCTTCTTTGCGAGACATCTCGACTAGGTTTCCCCCATACAAACATCCATTTCATAAACCCCAAGAGGGTGGAATTTTTATCCGCTAAAGCCGATTAAGAGTTGATGATATGGGATTAGTCTCTTCTTGCTCAATCCCAATCCTTTAAAATAATACCAGAACATTACATCAGTTGAACTCCCACCGTCGACCAATATTTTAGGGACATCATACCCATGGACTCTAGTGGTGATCACTAAAGGGTCTTCATGAGGGACTAGAATCCCCTTGAAGTCAAACTTTGAAAATCCAATCACCAAAGTGTTCATGTCTACTTTCTTCCTTTTGCTCGTCTTCGAATAAACAACTTCCAAGTTTACCACTTCCAACTTCGGGAGAGCCTTAGCCTCTTCTACGTGGGCCTTCCAATCAGTTACATCTTTTCCACTACCTGTTAATACTCCACATATCATTTTTATCCCCAGAGAGATTGTATTTAATCGACCTTTAGGATCAGGTATCTTAACTGGTAGATCTGGGTCATCTTCTTCGTCATTATTTGAGGCATCATCATCTCTGTTTATTGGGGCATCCGGTTTACACGTGTTGATTCTTCTGTTTTGAGTGTCGTCTTAGCTACCCTTTGAACCACTCTAATCCACGTACTTTTTAAGCTTCCCTTTCTTCAACATCTTTTCTATTTCGTCCTTCAGCACAAAGCATTTCTTGGTGGTGTGGCTGTGATCCTAATGGAACTCGCACCACTTACTTTTATCCCACTTGTGAGGAGGGACTTTGATCTTATCAGGCCATCTCAAGGATCTGTCGTTCTTGATTTCATTCAGAATCATCTCAGGGCTAACATTCAATGGGGGTATAGTCAACAAACTTGTCATCCCCCGATCTCTTCTTGTCTACTTTGCCTTTAACTTTCTGGGATTTACTCCCACTGGCTCCCTTTTCATCTTCTCCTTTGTCCACCATGTCCTCCTATCTGTTCATGACCCTCCAGGCCATATCCAGGAGTTCAATCATGGACTTTAAAGGTTCCTCGACCAACTTCCATAGGAGCTTACCCTTTTGTAATCCTCCAACCATGGAAGTCATTGCAATGCTCTCATCATTTTCTTCCACCTCCAATTTCTCTTTGTTGAAGTGGGAAATGTAATCCCTCATAGATTCATCTTTTCCTTTCTTTACATACAACAAATGGGTGGTCTTATTTTGTAGGTTTCACTCCAAAGCAAAAACTATGAATGAACCTCTTTGTTAGTTACTTGAAATTCTCGATTGAATTCCTTGGATTAGATGATTACCATACATGCGTTGCTCTAGTGAGGTTATTGGATAAAGCCTTGCACCTCATATCATAAGAGACTGAATATATATTCGTAGTCGACAGATACATCTGAATGTGGTGGACTGGATTGGTTCTACCATTATTCTTCGAAGTCACCACCGGAGGCTTAAATTTAGTCAGGGTGGGGTATCTCATAATTCTGGCAACGAACGGTGATCCTTTTATATAACCCCTCTACATGGGATCTCGATTTTTTAATAGGTCCCCATTTTTATACTCAAGTCTCTGAATATAGTTATTCTATGGTTTTTCAACTGTGACTACTATGGCATTATCCCCCTTGGCCAATGCAGCGTTATCACTGGCCCTTTCCCTCTCAGCCTGACATTGTACGGGTTATCGGTTGGCCGTCCTCTGTTGGTTACTGACTTCACGTTGCTCCTTATCTCGGTTATGCGAGGGTCATTGGTTAGTTCAACCATCTACTGCGTGGCATGGAGAGTCAATCTCGGAGGTCATCCACAGGGCCAAGTCTGTTAAAAGTAGATACTCTGCTAATCCTATCAAGCGCTGAAGGATGAGGCTTTCCTTGTCGGCTTGTCCTTGCGTTGTTTACCCTACTGGATTGAACAGGGCGTATATTATCACCCAAGATTTCATATGGTTCCTAATAATCTTTAGTGTCATCGCATTCATCATCTTCATAATCTCGGCCTTGCCTCCCCCGGCGTAGACGCATGGGGTCAGCAACATCCTTCTGCCTCTGCTGAGGCTATGCATCTTTCTATATGGCCGGGGGTGTCCCCATGTCTCCTGATTTCTGCCCTCCCTGTTGGACGGAGTTATCATCTCTGTCGTTGCGCCAGTGGACCTACTCAATATGTTCTGGATAAAAAAATCCAACTGCTCCTGCATCTTGATTCGATGGGCCGCTAGTGAGCATAACGCCGCTGCGACCTCCACCATCTCAGACTGGGGTGGCACCTGGCTGGAACTAGGGCCAGCTCCATGTGGTGGATCTGAAGCCATGAATCCTGGCGGGTGAACATAACTGAAGATGGTGCACCTTGTGAGTTGATTAAACTGGAGATGAGCTTAGATAGCTCAATTATAGCTCTTTTAATGATGATTTAAGTCTAGTAAAGCTTGGAGTAGGATCACCACCATAGAATTCGGTGAGGATTAAGATGTAGATGTAAGGAAGAAGAAGAAACTCTACTTCCCACAAACTTTGCCAAAAATGATGGTACCAAATATAACACCACCAAGTAAAACAACTCAAACTCAACCTGTAATGAATATTTAGGTGCAACAATGGTGATCCAGCAGTAAACTAAATGAAGAAGGAGGTGAGGCAATGGAGAAATAGACTATAAAGTAAGTGGTTTTATGATATGGGCTACTCAACTGTGCAATAGCGTTGGGGTGGTATAGTGTACCCCCAAGCATGTAATAGGCCTATGCAGCATGCATTAGCCAATATGTAGCAACCAACTGTCACTAACACATGTAAATCATGATGATGAAATATTCCCTCACATGTGAGGGAGATATGTTTATAACGATTTTTTCACGTGGACTTGCAACCCACGGGCACGTGTTCCCAACCCACGTGTTCTGCCAGCAGTCAAATGTCAGCCATTCAGGTTAAGCTGAGGTCGAGTTATTGATTTAGTTCCTCTGATAGTATGGTAACTGTTGTGCTACTATGTCTTCACTCATCCTCGTCGTCCTGGTTCCAGCAGAGGCCAAGGGAACTCTAGTTGCAAGATCGCTGATGCTGATGACATTGATTGTAGTATGAGATGAGGACAAGACCCTTTATGTCGGGTCTGTAGTGGAGCCATAACTTTCTCTATTTGATGATGTGGAATTAGTTGGCTTGGTTGAGAGGGTTCATAGTAGAGATGAGGTTATACTTGGTATATCAATTAGTCTTGTGAAGACCCTATAAAATTTGAAAAATTATTAGATCAATAAAATTTTGAGTTCTCTCAATATTCGGGTGTCTCGCTGGAGTACAGACACTCACACTTTTGTTACGGGCTAGGGGGAGTTCTCTGTTACTTTGGAGGAAAATTTTGAACTAACAAGCATGCTTACTTCGAGGGACCATCTCTTCACAGATGGCTATGCGGACGTTTATGATAAAGCACTTTGTGAGGAGTTGCACAGTGAACTGCACGAATGCATCCGTCACGTATGGCTTACTCGCAGTGGAATAAGAAATCATTCATTTTCCAAATGGAAAACATATTGGTTCAGATATTTTGATCCCCTGTCCAAGGATGAAGCCAAAATAAACATCCCCAAAAGTTAAGATGGCCCAATATTGAAATCTAGAGATCATATTACTACTTTTTTGTTACTTTTTATCATGATTTTTATTCTAGTGGAGATCCAATGAATCCCCTCGTAAACTGTTGTTTCACCTAGTTATTAGACTTACTCGTGGAAAAAATGTGTCACTCGCCTCTTTAACCCTTGGATCCATGTTACTTGGTTGGACCAAACACATGTTGATATGGAGAGATCACATGGGAACTATGATATCTTGAACTTTGTCAACTCTTTTTTTTTTTTGGTGGGATTTTTATTCGAGCGATTTCCGAATTAGGACTTAGAGCCTTTCTCGATACCGATTAATACTGCTCGTATTACTAGTGGCATAGGAAAATTCCTAAGCATTTGCTTAGCCCATTATTAGACAACATTAATGAGTTATACGTATGCCCTCACTTAAAGAGGTTGGGAGATATATTTTTGGGGGGTTTCTTTCCTTCTACATATCAAGTTTTAATCTCCCCATAAATTCTATAGTTACTATTATTCTTTATGGCTTTTATTCTACCTTGTAATCTTCCATCCTTAAATAAGTTAAGACAAGGGTTGGAGTTTCATCATTCTGAAAGAGTGAGGTGGCAATACGGATATGATTAGGACACTTATTTACCTGATTTACCGACTAACCGCTCGCCTGAGCAATTGTATTTGGAATTTTACTCCCGAGGACATGGCTCGTAGGACTTCTCAGTTTGAGAACTTTTCCATTTATGCTAATGACTATTTACCATCCACCAGTCGCTCATGGTTCGCCCAATGAAAACGTCAAATCTAACTTATCAAATCTTATATTGAAGATGTTCCCCATAAATCATTCATTAAGACTATCCTTTCGTCTAAGAAATATTTGATAAAGAGCACTCGCAAAGAAATGTAGCATTGTAGTGAAGTTCCGAGGGCTTCCTTGATACAATCTCTTAAGTTTTGGTGAATCCCATTTGAGAGGAGATTATCTACTCAAACCAACTTGGAGTTATAGCCAAACTGACCAAGTACAAAGGAAAAATAAATGTTAAGGCTTCTTCAATAAGGAAACATCATGACTTTGATGTTTCTAACTTTTTCGAGCTAACATTGGTGGGCCTTCTTCGACCAAAACCCCTATTAAAAATCACACAGCAAAAAAAAAGACTCGAGTAACTAAGCCTGCTGGTACTGTAACTCTAATAGATCAACACTCTTTTACTGATACTTTTGGTATTTAAGAGACTTTCCAAACTGTTTGCGAGAGTGATATGAGGTCGTTGAAGTAACCCTCCCTCAATAATCCGTTCCGTTCAATTTTCACCCTGTAAAACGTACCTTTGTTTTTTCTCTCTTACTTTATAAAAATGAAAGTAATTGAGATACTAGTGATTGCTCAGCATCATGCTCATTTGAAGAAGAACTTATGGATTATGTAATTACTCCTTCTTATGATTACTATAGTTCATTTTCAAATGACATTGAGTTGTTATTTACTTGTGGAGATCACTCAAGCGACACTTTATGTTTTTTATTAGCATTGAGAGATGTGATACTCAATATTTTTGCCAAAAATTATCCATCTACACGGACCAATTAGAATTGGACACCTGTCCCCTTACGTGGAAACTGTCATAATCATCAATTACTTGGTCGACATAGAAGATAGTTGATTGTCCAGCAGGTCGGCTAACCTGATGAATACAAACCATCACTACGGATAAACAATCACCATGTGGAAAGAAACGAAGAATCATTCTACACGTTCCCAATACTAAAAAGAGTCACATTTACTATGTATGGGTGTAAATGCTTAAATGTATAAAGGCATTCAAAACCTTGATCTCTGGGTCACTATAAATACATTGTATTACTTTCACAAAAGGCAAGAGAGAAAAGTACAAGGTCATTCTTCTAATAAGAATGAGTAGTTTTCTATAATTAGTAACAACAAATAAAATCACAGTGTGCGTAAGCTTTTCATGTAGCTGAACCACTTAAAAACTCTTGTGTCTCATTTTATTTTCTCTCCTTATTTTATATGTGATTATAAAATTGGCATCAAATAATTCACTACGAATTTTAGACATCAATATATTGGCGCCATATGTGGGAAACGTATTGTCCATCATCGTTCCTTACCAAAAACTTTCATTTGACTTACTTGAAAGATTCTAGAAGATGAATGACATTCCTGAAATCAGTAATACTGCAGGAGGCAATGTTCCTCCTATCATGACTGACCTCAATAGAGTTCTTCTCAATCTTGCCAAAGGGTAAGAAGCGATGCAATTGACTCAATCCTTGAAAGTTATGCCAATCGTGCCATCTCGACATACTAATGATCCATTGTTCTGAAGGGAAATGCCCCCTGCTCCTCCTAGGAGGAATAGTTATTCCAGGTCCTCACGTGATAGGTCTTATCTCCCAGAGGCCAGTTCTTCAATCAGATCAACGGATTACTACGATGGTTTCTCTCTTACTCCAGAACATCCAAGTGCTTTGGAGAGATTAAGTACGGAATCAACCTTTGATCATCTGGAAGCTCGAGTAAATAGAGGGCATCAGTAAGAACCACCCCGATTAAGGTAATGGCATACCGAACATCATGAAAGATCAGTTAGATCCTAAATAAGTGCCCGAAGATTCGTGCATTCTGAGCGGATTTCTCAAGAAGAGATCTCAGCGCAAACACATGGAAGGGATGACTGAGCTGCCTATGATAGGTCTAAAGATGAAAATCCTCCATGGAAGTGGTCGATTCAACGACTAGAAGATCGGCTAGGGGAGATGGGTAAGGCGAACAATCCACTACAACCTAATTTTGTTAAAGGATCTCCTTTTATCCAAGCGATTATTGATTTTTCTACTCGATCTAAGTTTAAGACACTGGGGGTCACCCCTAAATATGATGGTAAGACTGACCCAGTTTTTCACATTGAGCAATATTAGGCAACTGTTGATATATATTTTGTTCGTGATGAAATGAGATGTAGAGATTTTTTTAGCACCATCACTAGTTCAACCCAAATATGGTACAATAACTTGACCAGAGGACACATTTCCTTATTTAATCAAATTGTCGAGCTATTCATCAGCAATTTCTATTTTGGGTCTAAGCCAACTAAGAGAGTAGCTCATCTTCTAAGTGTTAGGTAATGAGCAGGAGAAACCACTAGAGAATACATCACTCATTTCAATAACGAGAAACTGGAAGTGGTTGATTATGAAGAAAAAATATCCATCACAATCTTGATGAGTGGATTACTTATAGAAAAATTGTATTACTCGTTGTCGAAATATCCTCCTGAAATCATGATAGAGAACATAGCTAAGGCTGGAAAAATCATGAATACCGAGGAAGTAATGGCTGCAAAGCAAAGCTCTGCCACTAAGCCTGAAAAGAAGGAACAAAAATAAAAGAAAGAGGATAAGCCCAAAAAGTATGAAGCATACACTCCATTGACGGTTAGTATCCACCATATCTTGGAGGAAATTAGGCAAAATAAAGAATTTAAGTGGACTGAGAAGTTAAGGGCACCCCCAATAAGAAAGATAAATATAAATATAGTGAATTCCATAAGGATCATGGACACACGATCGATAATTGTATTGCTTTAAAAAGAAAAATTGAATCCCTTATTCATTGAGGAAACATGAGAAAATTAGTTGATAATCATGAAAGACGAGAAATAGGAGGAAGGCCAAATTCTCCCTGAAAACCTAGAGATGACAAGAAGTGAGGCCGTGAGGATGGTTATGAAGACGATCCAAACTTATCAAATAAAGACAAGCAACCAAAAATTGAGATAGCTATGATAATTTTTGGTTCTTTTAATTGTCATGTCATCATAGGTGGACATTCAGGAGGAGGAGATCAGATTTTTGAGGGGAAAGCTTATCTATATGAAGCATAAGCCTGCTCTTACATACAATGTATCAATTTGAATAATGATGATCGGCCCATGAAAGTAAACAAAGATAAACTTATCATCGGCCTTTCAAAAAATGATCTCTCCAGATAACTGTATCCTCATGATGACCCACTGGTCGTCAAGTTTAGAATCTAGGAATCCATCATTATCAGGTTTCTGATAGACAGAAACTGATATCATATTCTATCCATGTTTCTAAAGTTTGGGATCGAAGCTTAATCAAATAGAACCGTACCACAGACCCTTAATTTGATTTTTAGGAGAAAAAGTTTATCCCCTAGGAACAGTCAAATAGGAAGTGTTATTCGGCACATGGGCAACAAACCACACTGAGAAGATACGTTTCTTTGTTATGAATAAAAATGTTCAGTCAGCTTACAATGTGATCCTCGGCAGGGTAGGATTAAAGAAATTCGAAGTTGTACCATCCACTGTCCACTAATGTTTAAAGTTCCCTACTCATTTTAGGGTCCACGTAGTAAAGGGTGATCAGAAGGTGGCCAAAGAATGCTACTACTCCTTAACTGAGCAGTAAGATTTGGTCGATTTAAAGAAAAAGACCACAACTTATCAACTTGACACTCTGGAGCCCAATTTCAAGTCAGAAGTTGATACATTAGATCCTCGAGATGAAACCAGAACTAGTCAAAGGGAAGATAGTATAAACTATTGAAAGCATAATCTTGGATGACGAAAAACTAGAAAGAACCACCCAAATTGGCTCCACATTTGCCCCACTCCTCAAACAGGAACTGGTTGCATTCTTGAGGGAATGAAAGAATGTATTCGTTTGGAGTCATAAAAATATGCGTAGGATTGATCCTAATTTCCTCTGCCATGAACTCAACATAAACAGGGACGCCAAGCCGATCAAGTAAAGGCGTAGGGTGTTCAGTTCCGAGAAGAATCAAGCTATTCAGGAGGAGGTAGAAAAACTACAAAAAGCTCAATTCATTGAAGATGTTAAATATCAAGCATGGTTGGAAAATGTTGTGATGGTCAAGAAGAAAAAGGATAAGTGGCGCATGTGTGTAGATTTCACTAATTTCAATAAGGCTTGCCCAAAGGGCCATTTTTCGTTTCCCAGAATTGATCAGTTAGTGATACCACAACAGGACATGAATTGTTGGGTTTCATGGATGCCTATTCTGGATATAACCAGATAAAAATTAAACTAGAGGATAGACAAAGCACTTCTTTTTATTACCAATGGAAGTATTTATTGCTACAACGTGATGCCCTTAGGTCTTAACAATGCTGAAGAAACGTACCATAGATTGGTTAAGAAGGTGTTTGAAGCACAAATTATGAGGAATATGGAGGTGTATATGGACGACATGTTGACAAAAAGCAGAAATTACTCAGATCATATCAATGACCTCAATCAGACTTTTGACCAACTCGAAAAGCATCAGTTGAAGATGAATCCGACCAAGTGCATATTCGGTGTTCATGAAGGAATGTTCCTCATCTTTAAAGTAAATCATAGAGGAATAGAATCTAATCCTGCTAAAATCAAAGCTCTGATTGAAATGAAATCACCAACCTGCAAAAAAGATGTTCAAAAACTTATTAGTAGAGTGGCTGCCCTAAATCAATTTATTTCTCTAGCAACAGATAGGTGTTTACAATTCTTTAAGGTGCTCAGAAAAACCTTCAAGTGGAATTAAGAGTGTAAAGACGAATTTCAAGTGCTAAAGAAGTCTTTGAGGTCTCTGCCACTGTTTCCCTAACCAATTTTGGGAGAAAAATTATGCTTGTATATAGGTTTTTCTGAATCCCCAGTTATCTCGGCATTAGTTGAGTTGGAGAGTGGGATCCAGAAACTAGTCTACTACACCAATAAAGCCTTCAGGGGAGCAAAATAGGGTATCCCCGCTTGGAAAAACTGGCCTTAGGTCTCATTGAAGCCTCTAGGAGAATGAAGCCTTATTTTCAAGCACACACCATAATAATATATGCTAATATACCTCTTCGGCAATCACTTCACAAACTTGAAAAGTTAAGAAAGTTGATGTATTGGGCAATAGAGCTGGGAGAATACGACATCATCTACGAGCCAAAATCATCTTTAAAAGGGAAATCTTTGGCATATTGTATTACATAATTTACATATCCAGAGGTTACTGACCAACCAAACTTGCCTGACGAGTAGACTTCTTCAAAAGAGATCTCAGCTCAAAAGCAAGCCAAAGTCGTAGTCGATCAACCAGAATCATCCATTGCTCAAGAAATGGCCCATAAATATGCAGAAAAAAGTAAGAAGGTATTTCTCCATGGAATTATATCTAAAGAAAGATTTAGCAGTGAAATTCCATTATGGATTTTATATGTGGCTGGATCTTCATGCCCAACTCGTAGTTGAGATGGTATCATACTTAACACTCCAGAAAATATTGATGTGGAATATGCCATCAGATTTCAATTTTAAGCTTTAAATAATGAAATCTAGTACAAGGCTTTAATCGTTGGACTTGAGTTAGCCCAATCACTAGGCACCAAACAAAAAGTGGCACACAGTGATTCTTAGTTAATTGTCAAACCAAGTGTTTCATATATATGGAGTCAAAGGAGATTTGATGGTGACATACTTGGCCAAGGCAATAAAAGTATTTTCCAAATTTCCAGCTGTACAGATAGGCAAAATAACAGGGATAGAAAATGCCCAAGCTGATGCACTTGCTCAGGCAGCTTCAGCAACATGAATAGAACTCCGGAGAAGCATTCCAGTAGAGATCTTATCAACTAGGAGTATAGATGAGGATCCAATTATTAGTTTCATTGTTATATATTTAGGACCATCTTGGATGGATCCAATTAGAGCTTACATAAAAAAAGGAACCTTACCAACTGATCTAAAAGACACAAGAAGGCTTCGATATAAAGCAGTTAGATATGTGTTGGAAAGGGGAGTCCTATATAAAAGGGTATACACTATTTCCTTACTACGTTGTATCCATCCATTAGAAGTAGTCGACTTACTCAAGGAGGTACATGAAGGTTCTTATGGAGCTCATTCAGATGGTCGTTCATTAGTCCAGAAAATTACCACACAGGGGTATTACTGGCTAACTATGAAGGAAGATTGTAGGTATAAGTGCCAGAAATTTGCTACATTTCACAGAGCTTCAGGCACTGCTTTAACATCGATCACTTCTCCATAGCCATTTTCTATTTGGAAAATTGACTTGGTTGGCCCATTGTCGACCATATTAGGCAGGTTCAAATATCTGGTGGTAGCTGTTGATTAATTCACGATGTGGGTGAAAGAAGAACCATTGATAGAGATGACCTATGAGATGGTATATCAGTTCGTATGGAAGAACATCATATGCAAGTATGAAATGCCTTATGACTTCACTACTAACCATCGCACCCAGCTCGATAACGATGAGTTTGAAGCATATTGTGTTCAATCCAAGATCCAAAAAATTCAGTCTTCCGCAGGATATGCACAAAGCAATGGTCAAACAAAAGTAACAAACAAAAACTTTCTTAATGGACTAAAGAAGAGATTTGATTCTGCCAAGGGTAACGGGATTAATGAATTACACTCCGTTATTTGAGCTTATAGAACCACATCGAGAACAACCACTAGAGAAACACCTTATATGCTTACATTTGGGATGGAGGCCATGGTACCAGTTGAGATAGGTCTACCAACTCATAGAGTGTTAAACTTTGATTCTCCAAAGAGTGATCTAATGAGACGATTGGACTTGGACACGGTGGAAGAAGTCTGAGAAGTTGCTTCCCTTAGAAATGTTACATATCAAGAAATGTCTGCTCTCTTTTACAGCAAAAGGTTCAAGCAGACCAACTGGGCGACTACATCCTCCAGAAAGTCATCCAGAAAGGAAACAAGCTTGAGGCAAACTAGCATGGTCTATATCGCATTTCAGCAGTAGTCCGACCAAGAACTTTTTGACTAGAAACACTTGATGGAGATGAATTCAAGAACCCTTGGAATGTCGAACATCTCCAAAAATACTATTAGTGAATTAATGAAATTTCATAAATACACATAAGACGTTTTACCCAACTGGCTTAAATGTAGGAATACATGTATACATTCCTAAATATAGGGATACATAGGTACATTTCTCGTATACTTGGTCGCCACTGATAATTAATGCAACAACTTGGATCAACAAAACTATTTATAGTTATATCTAAGGGTATTAATAGAATCTAAGGCCTTATAATCACAGTTTAATAACTCATCATCAAAAAAATTACTTAATCGACCAGCTGATTAACTAATCACAAGTTGATAACAAGTACATATATTTTTATTCAAATATTAAATGTACATTCAAGATCTAGCAAGTACAAAAAAATCATTCCACTGGTAGTTTCCCTTGTGCTTTGGTCATTTTCAGAAGATGTCTATTGTACCCTCTCCATCCCAATAGGAGGATCATCCAGGACATAAGGGGAATTTATGTAATTAAAATCTCTCACCATTTGACTATTGCTACTACTTGGCATGTTGATCAGATAAGGAGGACGAATTATCTCATGCATATCACGAAGGTCATAATCTCCCAAATATTTGGTGATTAAACATTGGGGAATGGCATCAGGAGGTATCCATGTTACGTCCAACTTGAATGGAAGCTTGTCCCAATATAATAAAATCGGATAATTCCAATACCATAACTCACTGTTTTGGTCATATTTCAGTAAGGTAAGCAAGTTGGTCCATCCCCACCTATAACCCTCACGATAAATTTATGCAAGATGATCATCCACATGGCTTAGGCCCTCATTATAACCTTCCATCCAAATCTCCCTAGGATATTTGTGGAATTGAAAGATCAATATTTCTACCCGATGTTAAAGTTTCTTCAGAATATCACTCTTGACTTTCAACTGGGCAGATTGGTCGGTAATAACTTTATCCTTAGCTTCCAATTGGACAGACAGGTTGGCAATGGCCTGATTATTTGCTTTTAACTGGGAAGCTTGGTCGGCCAGAGATTTCCTAGTTCTTTCTACATCAACTATTGGTAGGACAACCACCCTTTGTCTGGAAGTTTTCCCAAGTCTGGTCTTTTGCAATGGTTCAAGTTCTTCCAGCAACCTTGCATTTTTAGTTTTCAAGAAAGAGGCACCCTCATCGGGACCAATGACAGGCAATATCTTGAAGATGTCAAACTCATTACTTAAAGTATTATTCTCCCTCTCCAGCAGAGCAACAATTCCTTAGGCATTATCCATATCTAGCTTCAAAGATAATTCTTTCTTGTTTAAAGAAGTAGTAATATCTTGTAGATTTTTCTCAAAACTCCATCCTTTGCTTAAATATTTATACTTAGCTTCATAATCAGTATGAAACAAAGCATTGGACTGATTATGATCCTCCTAAAGTTAGCATTATTAGCTAAAACACTGTCCCATAAATAATGAAGATGGGTATATGACTCTTTATCTTTCTCGGATACATTAAGGCCTAGTAATCCGACTAAGTACTCTTCAGACAAGGAAACATGGCCATCTTCTAAAAGGTTTCTACTACGCCTGAGTAGGTCAAAAAATCAACATAAACTATTGCTTTCTTACTCGCATGAAACTACAATTTACAAGGGTAAGAATACAAAGACTACAAAGATGATGATCAAGTAAAATCTTTCAGGAAGTATAATTTCACAATAACCAAGAAAGATGAAAAGGAAAACGCACGATTTGGGTCGAAGTAAAGTCTTTTCATTAATAAGAAAAGGGGTGTTACAAAATGATTATCCTAGTACAAGAATAAAAAAAATACACTTGCTGACAAAGAAAATAGATAATAAGGAGTTATACCTTCTCCTCATCCTGAGCATTAACTTCAGGAGGTATCTCGACAAGAAGAACAACTCCAACAGCTAGTTCCACAGTAGACTCAATAGGTTGTAGGGAAGACTCCCCTTATCCTTCATCATCATTAAGCTCTTCTTACAAGTTTAGAGGAGTACTTGGGTTATGCCTCTGGAATAACTCATAGGTATCAGCAGTACCAACTTCCTTGAGTGCTTCTGACCAACCATCCTTAAAGTCGTACTCGATCTGGGATGAAACACCCAACATTGCCTTCTCCCAGCCTTTGTCAAAAGTAGCATCTTTGATGCTTTTATTCTTAGCCTTCTCTGCCACAAAATCAGTATTTAGATCCTTTAGCTTATCCTAGATGGATGAAAGAAAAGTTTAATTCTCTAATAATTTATTTTAGGCCACTTAGGTCATGTCGTTAACAACTGTTAGACTGGTCTCAGCAGTTTTCAATTTCCCCTCAGCAGTTGTGTCCCTTTCATTGTCCTTCTATAGTTCTTCCTCCCAAGTTTTTTCCTTTGTCTCCAAAGCATGTCGACTAGCTTCCAAAGATTTCTTTGGAACTTCAAAAGCGTCTTTGACTTCTCATGATAAAGAACACAATTGATCATTCTTTTCCATCATCTGATTAAAGTACACCAAAAATTGCCAAAATGAAAAAGTAGTAAGTCAGGGAAACAGATGAAAGATGAAAGATGGTTACCAAAGCTAAAGCTTGGCGAGATCTCTCTATCAGTCTATAATGGGACATAGGAATTGCAGTTGCCCTATCAGCAGGAAGAGTTCCAGACTCTATCAACTTCCTAGCCAGACCAGGATTAACAGCCACCAAGGATGACCAAATAACTTCTGAGTCAGATTGGGTCTTTCTGACTAATGTATGTTGGTTGTCAAAAGTTGTCTTGATCAATATGTTATGAAGTCCTCTTTTCATTCTCTTCAAATGACCCCTGCTAGCCTCACCCTCCCAGTATTGTTAACCTGAGGAACCTTCTCAGCAAACATAGACCCTTTTTCACTTTGGACTTCTGAGTATCAGTAGCTTTGGTAGTCTTGGTGGTGGGAAACAAAGGCCCATCCATTAAATTTGGAATCTTTCTTTTACCCATGTAAACTAGTGGGAAAGTAGGGATTGTAGAAATTTATAAATATTCAAACGAATAAGATGTTCCAAGTTCCTTTTCAATTTCAGCAGAATCCTCATCAGAAGTTGTAGAATTTAGGTCTTCTTGAAAATTAATGGGGATTGAATGTGCTGCAGCAGTTGACCAGGAAACAAAAGAAGTAATAGAGCTTCTGTATTGCAACAAGTAGGAGGCTTCCCTGGGGTTCTCCTCACCAATTCTGTGATGAATGCTCCAAAGATATTTAAGCTCTTGAATATTGATGCTCCCTTCCTTTGGACACTTTTGTTACTCTCAACTGTATAAAACAAGACAAGAAATATTAGTCACTATAAATACTGGGAATGTGTTACTATGATCAATGGTTGGAATGCTTGTAACTAACCCTTGATCTTCGGGTCACTATAAATACAATGTATTCCTTTCACAAAAGGCAAGAGAGAAAAGTACAAGGTCATTCTTCTAACAAGAATACCTAGTTTTCTATAATCAACAACAATACATACAATCACAGTGGACGTAGGCTTTTCTTATAGCTGAACCATTTAAAGACTCTTGTGTCTCATTTATTTTTCTCCCCTTATTTTATCTGTGGTTATAAAATTGGCATCATATAATTCACTACCAATTTTAGACATCAACACTCGATCTTGTGGAATATTCTGTTAACGACCATGATGATTCCATAGTGCCTTCTCCAAACACAACTGTTCCCTTGCCTTCTCTTGTTCTTCCTCCATGCGCTCCACTTCAGAGGGAGAGAAACTCTATGTCAGTATCTTCCTTGTTCTTAGCAAGAGAGGTATATATCTTTTGGAAATTTTTATTTTCAAGTGTTATTAAGTAAAGATGGTGTGGGTTATCGTAATTTAACTTTACATTTTCTTTTTAAATCTATCAACAGTATTCCCCACAGCTGTTGGCAACTTTTCCATAACTACTCGTACTGTTGGTCATGCAACAAGAACTTTTCAAGTATCCAAAAAAATCAACTTTGTGATATTGATTTTCTCAAAGTTTGTACTTATTTTACTTTGGTTTCCACAAATCTATGGAACCTTCCCTTTATTCACATGGCCCAATTATTTCTTTAGGGGAGATTAGTTCCTGTGGTTATCCCCTAGTTAGTGTTCCAACTAGTTTGATCGCATTATTTTATTTATTTTCCATGAGCACTTTGTTTTGGGTATTCTCCTTTATTAAAAAAATCTCATGACTTCCTATCTTTGCAGGGACTTTGGTGAGCAGACCCCTTTCTTTTAGGGGCATTCTTTTGCCGACCGGGGTGGTCAGTCTAAGTTTACCTCCCTCGGGAAGGATATGCGTCCCAATAATATGTTTTACATGTGGACAATAGGCCTAAAATTCATTCCCTATCCACATAACCAATTTTGAGTATAACGTCTAGTGTCCCCTCGTTGCCCATTTCTTTCTTAGAGTAAGTGATCCACTGCTCAAGTCTATATATTGTGGTAAACGATGGAATAATCTTCATTGTTTTTTATCTGAGAAATTATGTGACACATTTCATATCTTATTATGAGGTTGATATGAGTGATCCCTCACTTCCTGTTACCCATACTATTAAGTCTCTATCAACTATGAACACTTGCTGTGGTACTTACACTATTGTAGAGGTTGGGTACATATTATTAACTCATTTTGTCATTCTTTGTAAAATTTGTGTACCAGTGCTCAATTTGTTTTATCATTTTCAAGTTGAGGTTTTCTTAGGTGCGAGTACACCTATGTATGAGGGCATTCAAGTATATAACCTTAGTAATTTCATTGAACCTTTGCTCACAATTGATAACTTTGTATTACGTGATCAAGCTATTTTAATCTTTAGGCTTGCAAATACTAGATAAGAGTGCTCCTATGCTAGTGGTGCATTAGGTATCATATTATTATACCTTTATATTCTTTTGCTTGCACTAAGTAAATACTTACTCGGTTTCCCATCCTGCCTTTTTATTTTCGGGTAAAAACTACGAGCATTCCCATACTCGTGGAGCCTAAACTATTAAACTGTCCTAATTTTTATCTATTGTCTTCTACTTTGCAAATTCTTAAATGTTCTTCTCAATCTATTTCTTTATTTCGGATTGAAGATTCGAGCACTCCCATGCCTGTGGATCATTGGGTATTAAACTATCATACCTTTTTTTATTTGATTATACTTTGTAAATACTTGATCGATTTTTCAATCACGTTTCTTTGTTTTCAGGTGAACATTTTGAGCGATCCTATGCCCGTGTAGCCTCAGGTGCTGAATTGTTATACCTTTTTTTGTTCATTTTCATATTCTTTGCAAATACTTTCTCGATCGCTCACTCCTATTTCTTTGTTTTCAGGTAAAAATTTTGAGCGCTCCTATACCTGTAGAGCCTCGGGTACTGAACTTTTGTACCTTCTTTTATTCATTTATACTATGCAAATACTTTCTCAATTACTCGATCTATTATTTTTTTTTCGAATTGATATTATGAGCACTCCTATGTCTGTAGAGCCTCAGGTACTTTTGCACCTTTTATTTAATTGCTTGTACTGTGCATATATTTTAGTACTTTTCTTAATTTGTCTCTTCATTTTCAGATTGATTTTGAGAGTGACCCCATGATTGTGGAGTCTCGGGTACTTACTTTTGCACCTTTTATTTATTTACTTGTACTATGAAAACAATCGAATGTTCTTCATAATATGTCTTTATTTTTATATTGAAACTGTGAGTGCCTCATATCTATGAAGCCTTCGATCGGTCAGGGGAATGGCCATTTTCAAATTTCCATTGTAGATGTTTCTTCTGATCAGCGAGTGAGTTGCATTCAATTTTTTTTATCATATCTATCCTTGGTATTTTCTTCAAGTATTTCTCTAAATGTGTACTTCAATATCCTGTAGGAGAGAGATCAACGTAGGATCTCGAGTAGCATGCTTACTCCTATAGGCATGGGAGTAAGTCTCATTTATTCAAGCTACTATTAATCACTTTATGTTACATTTTATGTACTTAAAATTTTCTTCTTTACCTTTTAAGATGAAGAAAGAGAAGGAGATGTAGCTAATGAAGAGGATGAACAAGATTTTGAGGCTACCTGCTCCAATGTGGTTGAGGACGAGCAAGCTGGTGAGGAGTCATCTACTGATTCTGATATGAGATTTATGGCTAATGGTGAGGAGTCAGTTTTATGGACCATATCTTGAAGAATCATCCAGATACTTTCAGGATCATATTTGTTTGTAATATTGAGGTAGTCTCTACCACCAATATAAAAAAACTTGTTAGCCACATTTTTCGGTTGTGACCTTACTCCCAACGAGTCATCTCATTCTAAATAAACTAAGTACCACGTAATAAAGTAGTGTTAAAAGGTAGTTCAAGTCTCCAAAGGGTCATCCTTATTTAAAATATAACACCCAAAGGCTAAATACTACGAAAGCAATAACAAAAGAAGCTTAATTTGAGGAATTTGGAGGATCTTTGCATAGTTTTCTCCACAAATTTGATTGATGCAAATTTATTTAGAATTGGATTATAGTTGATTTTTTGTTAAATTATATTTATTCATTTAAGTAAAAACTTAATCACATTATAATACGATTTTATATGGTTAAGTAGTAAATTTTATAATTAACTTAACCAATCATGGAAATTTTCCCCCAAAATTGATTAATTTCCAATGTATTCGAATTATAATTGTTGTAAAAGTGTTAGGATTTATTTTTATGATGTAAATCCTTTAACATCCCCATGATAATTGAATATTTCCATGAAAATCCTCAGTCAATTAAAGAAGTTGATAAAACTAGAGTTCTTATTATTAAATTTGAATTTCCCTTTAAATCTTATTAGAAACTTGTGTAATTGTTGTCAGAATAAAGATTCAATCGTATAGATGAAGTAATTTTATTATATGGATATTGGTTGGAACTTTTAAGAAGGTTAGGAAACTATTAATGTCATTTTAGAGTCAGAATTTGGAGTTTAAAGAAGATAAATCCCGTAACAAGGGGAACTGCCAACTTTCGGGAGTGATCGATCGATCCTCCCAAGGTTGGCACAGTTTGGATTTATGCTTTATTTGGTTGGATTGCTGCATTTTGTGGCATATGGCTAGGTTGGATTGGCCTTTAGATTTCTTTCACTTTTAAAATAAAGTGAATTTTAATGTTTTGATGTTTTAGTAATTAACATTTGGATTAGTAGGGTATTTTGACCTCGATGGGTTCGTAGGGTTTAATTTGAGTATTTTGTATTAGTTTGAAAATCCGAGGGTTGGATGAGCTATTAAATGGGATTTTGGAAGCTTAGATCCTTGGACTTATTAGTTGGGATTATTAGGGTCATTATGATATTACTGGTATGGCATTTATCCTTTGGCGAGACTAGAAGTAGGTTAAAGAAACTAGAGTGTGGATATTAGTATATTTAATGTTCTTATATAAGTATGTGTGAGAGGATACCTAAATGGGGAGCCTTGGGAGGTCGGCTAGGGTTTTTTGAGATTGACTATAGCTATGGGGTGTGTTTCTAGGGTAAGTTATGTGTGAGACTACAACTAGAATTTGGAGAGCCTTAGGAGGCAGGGCTAGTAACGTATATACTAATATATTGGTAATGTGTGTACTACCTTCTAATAATATTTATATAATGGGTGACCTGATAGTGATGGGTCTGTATGTGTCTCTCTGATCCAACTCGTCAAGGAGGGTTATATTTGTTGGTGTGTTCTATATGTCATGCATACCATGTGTAATTTCTCATGGGTAACTTACTAGAGGGATTATCCTTTATGGGCAGTGTACGACATCAACCGCGCTGGTACCCTGGTGATAAAGTCATGCTACTGCCTACGTACCCATGTCCCTAGGGGAGTACACTAGGATTGTCATCGTATAGTAATTTGATATGAGACTGATAATCATTGAATATCCTTGGTTATGGTAGTACGATTGATGGGAAATTATAGTGATTATCGCGTATTGATGTTTTTCAGGTTATAAATGTGGGACTACCTATAACTCTGACTAGTACGCTCGAGTGATCCCCGAAGGCATTAGGTATAGGCCTTCGTTATATGCGGGCGTGTAAGTAACCCATTTATTTACAATGCCTAGGGTTGTAGCTATATATAGATGTTAGATTAAGATGTTGTCTTTATCCTAATATATTTGAATATGAGTTTCCGTAATAAATACAGTTGTACCGATTTATGTGCTATACTAGAGATGTATGCGTTTATTGTACGGATGTATACCTAAATACTAATGACTCAGGATTTATGTATTAAATATACTATATATGTAAATACTACTATGTGGTGTTTGATAGAATGGACGGATAGACTTGAGACATGTGTTATTCCACGATTAATGTACTTCGGTTAGTTAGTGAGATGTGCTTGGGTTTGAGATTACTGTGAAATTAGGATTCTTAAAGTAAGAAATTCACTTAACGTTGAGAAAGTAAATAATAAAAAAAATTAAGAGATGAACTTTATTCGTATGGGCTACATATGGGGTTGGGATTATATTTGCGTGTTATTTTTGGTTATTGGGCTGGTTAATTAATAACTTCAAATCCACTCAAAGACGAGAGGAAAAAGTGTAGTTATAATTGTATCCTAAATTTAGTTATAATATTATGCTATATATACTTGTTATTTACGTTGTTGTTATACATTTTTTCACAGGTCTTAGGCAACGGTTGTTTCCAGAGACTTGGGTTGAATGTTGGAGGTTCGTCTCTAGTGGCAATGTACTATCCATTCATAATTTTTATAGGTCGAGAAATGCAGCTCATCCACTTCATTTTGATCTTATATTTTAGTTTCGTTATACTTGAATAATTTATCCCATGTTGGCCTTTGTACATATAGTACTTATATTAAGAGTTAAATTTATTATTGGGAAACATTTAATATTCCAGAGTTGGTTTTAATTTGTATCAGCAATTATATGGATCAGATTTTCTTTTGTTTTATTCACTATTTCATTACCTCATTAGATTACTTGTTCAATTTTCGTGGTTTCATTTATGCTGAGAATGTTACCAACTTTTTTTATTCTCAATATATTTTCATATTAGATATGATCAATTTATTCATGAATTTAACAGGGTGTCACAGCTACATCAAATGGCCCTTTCCACAAGGAACTTCATTCTCTTACACTTCGATGTCAAGTCAGACGGCTCACTAGCAAAAAGATTAAGTTTTGTCTCCCCAAAAGGAAGTCTAAAAAATAACAGAACTTTTGGTTCCATGTGTACATATGCCCCACATTTTTATTTTTACTTTTACTTTCGTAAAAAAAGTGTATATATGTGTGTCACCACCATTGTAATAAAATAGCTTTGGCTTGATCTATTCACATGTATACTATGGCGTTATTTATCCTAAAAATAAGAATAGCGTTGCACCTGCAATGTCGAAACATCATCAAGAATCTTTCCTATGGAAGATAAATGCTATTCTCTCTCTAGCCTAAAAATTCTCTTCCTTCGTCTTCCCCAAATTGTCAACCCTAACTCGCATTAGGGTCTATAATGGAATCCGAACCTAAACCCCTAGATCCCCATCCTAATGAAACGATTTGGTCCAAATCCTTCGTTAGTGTCTTCACATCATCTTCTTCTACATCTAAAATTCCACTCAAAGCTCCTTCAAAATTCAGGGGAGAACCAGCCATCATTTTCATAAAAGATGATATCAAGAAATTAGCTGACCCATTCAAACTTTCAATGGTAGGTAAATTCTCCCATGGAAGACCAAGTCTGGACATTATATGTAAACAATTTGAAACCTTTAGTTTAAAGGTTGCCTACACAATTGGTCTTTTAGATCAAAAGCACATACTCATTAGATTAAATTATGAAGAAGGCTTCGTCAGACTATGGATGAAAGAACAGTGGTGCATTGGAAAATTCCCTATGAGATCTTTCAAATGGACTCTAGAGTTTAGATTAGATGAAGAGATCTCCATAGTTCCTGTGTGAATTTCTTTCCCTGGTTTTCCTATCCATTTCTTTGCTAAAGAATATCTATATTCTTTGGCCCAAGTTGCTGGCAAACCGCTTAAATTAGATGCCTCAATAGTGACGATTAATAGACCAAGTGTGGCTCACGCTTGTGTTGAATTGGACCTACTACAAACAAGACCTGATCGTTTATGGTTAGGGTGTGATGACTATGGGTTTTGGCAATAAATTGCATATGAAAAGATACCTCAGTATTGTGGTAAGTGTTTCAAACAGGGCCATAGTGAAGAAAGGTGTTTAATCATAACCAAAGATCCCAAGAAAATAACAACTGTTATTAAAACTTTGACAAAATAACCAATATTAAAAATAAAATGCAACCAATTCAGAAAATTCAAGAAAGATTTGAAGGAGTTACTTTAGATGTCTCAGTTGCAGAAGTGGTTAATTAAAGCTCTTTTCAACACAACCAAGTTATTCCTATTCAAGATTTAGGATACCTTGATAACCAAACAAAGAGAATGGCTATAGGTGGATCCGTGAGAATTACCAACTCCAAAAATAGAACTAAAACAAAAAAGGGCATTCCCAAAGAACTTCTTCAAGATCATATTGATAAAATAAAGTCTGTTGACATTTATTATGATGATACAAGAATTATTGAAATTCTTAATCTCCCTCATGATGCTACTGAAATACCAAAAAAAGGGAAACAATATTTTTATGACTGTTTATCTCAATCAGGTACTGAAGTTAGTCCTACCGGATGCACTCAAATGCTGGAAGAATTACTAATCTTATCAAAAAATTTGGAAGTTAAAATACAGAATACCAAGAAGAAAAAAGCAGAGTTTCTCCAGTCACAAAAAATGCTGCCAGATCCTTCTAGTAACCCAAAGACCAACAAAGAAGATTTCAAAAAGACTCATCAAGTTGTGGATCCTATGTTCAAAAGAATCACAAGATCCAATCTAAAGAATAACACTAAAGTCTCCTTTCCAAGATCTCAATGATAGATACCATAATCTGGAATGCTAGAGGAGTTGGGAACAAAGCTACCAAGAAAAGACTCAAAAGGCTCTGTAAGTCTCACAAACTTCCTTTTATTGCTATTTTGGAGCCTAAAGTTGATAAAATTAAACTTTATAACCTAAGATTTCATCTTAATTTTGATGGGGGTGAAGTTAATATCAATAATAAAATATGGTGGTTCAGGAGATTTGACATAATCTGTAAAACTATCTCTAATAACAATCAAAATGTTCTTCTGGAAATTTCACATGCTGCAATCCAAAATAAAATCTTCATAAACATTGTTTATGATAAATGTTCTAGACTAGAAAGACTAGAATTATGGCATAACATTGAATATAATTGTAATAATTTCATCAACGATCCCTTTATAGTTGTAGGAGATTTCAACACTGTTGCTGACAGCCATGAGAAAATTGGGGGTAGGGACATAGATAATATTGGAGTTGAAGACTTTAATAAGTGTATTCAGAATGCAGGGCTCACTGATTTAGGATACATAGGCACTAAATATACTTCGTTCAATAATAGAGACTTGGATAGGGGGATATGGGAAAGATTAGACAGAGGTCTTATCAATAAAAAATGGCTTTCAACTTTTCCTCAAACCACTATTAAAATCCTCAATAAACACCGCTCAGATCACTCTCCCCTTCTAGTTACTTTTGGTCAAATATCTGATCTCATCATTAAACCTTTTAAGTTTTTAAACATGTGGTCCAATCATAAAGACTTTCTAACAGTTGTTCAAAATTCTTGGATTAAAGATATCTCTGGCAGCCCTGTTAATAAATTTTCTATGAAGTTGAAAGTCCTCAAAAAGGATCTTCAAGTATGGAACAAAAGATCTTTATAAAAAAAATTCAAGAAATTTCCAATATGGAAGATGAGCGGCTTCTGCATGAAGATATTTACCAGCATAATCCCTCTTAGGAGAATAGAGATTCTATGGAGGAAACCAAAGCTAAGCTTAACTGGGCTATTAAATGTGAAGAGCAATTTTGGAGCCAAAAAGCTAGGATAAAATGGTGTCAAGAAGGGGAGTTGACCACTAAATACTTTCATGCCGTTGTCAATAATTCTAAAAGAAGTCTTCTTATTAAAAAAATTAGGAATAATCAGGGGGTTTTGGAGGAATCTAAGGAAAAAATAAATGAAGTCATTGTCAATTAGTTCCAATCCATTCTTAATGCTGAAGGTACTAAAGATAATCCTCATCTTCTGGATTATATCCCCAACCTTATCTCTAACATCATAAATGAGGATCTTATCAAAGTTCCTGAAGAAGAAGATATCTATACATCCATTCAATCTCTCAAAACAGATAGTCAAGCAGGTCCTAATGGATTCAATGGCCTTTTCTACATAAAATGTTGGAACATCATAAAATAAGAGCTGATTGAAGCCATCCAGGATTTCTTCTTAGGTAGAGAGATACCCAAAAGTTGGGGAGCTACTAATATTTGTCTTATCCCTAAACTCAAGCACCCTATTTATTGCGAAGACTATTGACCTATCAGTTTTTGCAATTTTAATAATAAAGTCATCTACAAAATAATCAATACAAGATTAGGAGTTTTCCTTCCAAATTGGATATCTCCCCATCAATTTGGATTTATAAAAGGTAGAAATATCTTAGATAACATATTGCTTGGGCAAGAAATGTTGCACCTTCTTAATAGAAAAAATCTTGGAGATAATGTTATTATTAAATTAGATATGACAAAGGCTTATGACAGGGTTTCTTGGTGGTTTCTTATTAAAGTTATAAGGAAATTTGGTTTTTGTGAAGGTTTCATAGATATTATTTAGAGAATTATCTCCTCAAATTGGTTCTCTATATTAATCAATGGTCAACCCTCAGGTTTTTTTTATGTCCACCAGGGGTCTTAGACAAGGAGACCCTCTAGCCCCTAGTCTTTTTGTGCTGAAGTCCTAAGTAGAGGTTTACATCACCTCATGCAAAGTGGTAAAATAGGTACCAAGAAAAGCTTGAAATATCTTATGCAATTCCTCAATGCTTATGAATCTACTTCTCGTCAACTGATCAATAAATCTAAACGCAAGTTCTATACTAAAACTAAGGGTTCTGTCCAAAGATCCAATACAATCAAAGATGCTACTGGATTTGATAGAGGTAACAGTCCCATAAAATATCTTGGATGCCCTCTATTTAAAGGTGGAAAGAAAGCTATATATTTTGAAAGTTTGGTATCCTCTATAAGGTCTAAAGTTTAAGGCTCGAAATTAAAATTCCTGTCTCAAGCAAGTAGAGTAGTCCTCTTAAAATCTGTTCTTAGTTATATTCCATTACATACCTTAGCAGCCTTAAAGCCTCCTAAAATTATTCTAAAGAAAATAGAAAAGTTATTCAGCAACTTGTTTTGGGGTTATCACAAAGAGTTTGGCCAGAAATTTCATTGGTGCAAATGGAAAGACTCATGTTTTAACATAGAAGATGGAGGTCTTGGCATAAGAAGTATTCAAGAAGTTTCTAAGTCTTCCATATGGAGAATAAGATGGTCTTACATAGAAGGTAATAGCTTAGTGACTGATTTTCTTAGAAGTAAATACAAAAATTCTACTAAATCTAAAGGTTCTATTACTTTTAATTGCTTCAAAACTTATCTTCATGAGATTCATCAATTCATTACTGAAATAGCTGGCAGGAAAATTTGGATTCCATCAGAGGATGGTACCTTCAATTTTAAGTCTACTATATATATCATTAACCAATCTAAGACCTCCTCTTTTTTATTCAAAAATATTTGAAATCATTTTATCCCCCAAAAGATTTCTATTTTTATACGGAGGTGTCTTCTTAATAAAATTCCAATAGGAGACAACCTCCAAAAGATAGGTATCAAAATTCCTTCTATATGAAGATGATGTTATAACCACTCAGAAGAAATAAAACATCCCCTCATAAATGGTTATGAATCTACTTCTCATCAACTGATCAATAAATCTAAAAGCAAGTTCTATACTAAAACTAAGGGTTCTGTCCAAAGATCCAATATAATCAAAGATGTTACTGGATTAGATAGAGGTAACAGTCCCATAAAATATCTTGGATGCCCTCTATTTAAAGGTGGAAAGAAAGTTATATATTTTGAAAGTTTGGTATCCTCTATAAGGTCTAAAGTTGAAGGCTCGAAATTAAAATTCCTGTCTCAAGCAAGTAGAGTAGTCCTCTTAAAATCTGTTCTTAGTTATATTCCATTACATACCTTAGCAGCCTTAAAGCCTCCTAAAATTATTCTAAAGAAAATAGAAAAGATATTCAGCAACTTGTTTTGGGGTTATCACAAAGAGTTTGGCCAGAAATTTCATTGGTGCAAATGGAAAGACTCATGTTTTAACATAGAAGATGGAGGTCTTGGCATAAGAAGTATTCAAGAGGTTTCTAAGTCTTCCATATGGAGAATAAGATGGTCTTACATAGAAGGTAATAGCTTAGTGACTGATTTTCTTAGAAGTAAATACAAAAATTCTACTAAATCTAAAGGTTCTATTACTTTTAATTGCTTCAAAACTTATCTTCATGAGATTCATCAATTCATTACTGAAATAGCTGGCAGGAAAATTTGGATTCCATCAGAGGATGGTACCTTCAATTTTAAGTCTACTATATATATCATTAACCAATCTAAGACCTCCTCTTTTTTATTCAAAATTATTTGGGATCATTTTATCCCCCAAAAGATTTCTATTTTTATACGGAGGTGTCTTCTTAATAAAATTCCAATAGGAGACAACCTCCAAAAGATAGGTATCAAAATTCCTTCTATATGAAGATGATGTTATAACCACTCAGAAGAAATAAAACATCCCCTCATAAATGGCCCCACAGCCAGGCGGGTTTGGAATCACTTTAATAATCTAATTGGTATCAAGTTATTATTCTCTTCTTTACATATCATGCTTATGGAATGGTGGCATATAAACCAAACTAATCTTGTCTTGAAGTTTCTTGTTAAAGTTATCCCCTCTTGCATCATATGGGAGATATGGAAGCATAGAAACAAATGCATTCAAGAAGTTACCAAATTTTCGATTTCCAAAATTATCCAAGAAGTTTATCAGTCTTCTCAAGCCATTGCTGCAGCCCATCCTCTAAAATGCAGTAACTCCTTCCATGAGTTGTCTCAGCTATTCTGTATAAAATCTATTGGATCAGTGAAGGTGTATAGAAGATTTGTTAAATGTAATTACCCTCCTAAAGATAGATGGAAACTAAATAATAATGGTGCCTCTAAAGGTAACCCAGCTCCTACAGGTCATGGAGGCATCGTAAGGAACTATGGAGGAGATTTCAAATGGGCCTACTCAGAAGCTGGAGATATTTCTTCAAACAATGTTACTGAAGCCAAAGCAATCCTATCTGGACTTCTATTATGAAAGAAAAATCATTGTCGAATCAGATTCTCAGCTCCTCATGGACATTCTTTCTCAGAAAAGAAAGAAAATTCCATGGAAAATTTTGCTTATTATAGAAGAAATTTTCTCTATTACTAAAGAAATGGAGGTTAAATTCACTCGTTGTCTAAGAGAAGAAAATTACGTTTCTGATTCTTTAGTTAATTTCGGAGTTAAAACAAGTGGTAAATTATTTTTCCAATCTTTTCAAGAGCTCCAAAAATTAACTAAAGGCTTCATCGACTTAGATAAGTGGAATTTTCCTTCAATTAGAGTTTCCAAATCTTCAATTAGTAAGAGGCTTTCATTGTAACGGGGATAACATAAATCCCCATATTTCTTTAATGCTTTAGCTCTTGTAATGGGGGTATTTATAAACCCCCAATTTTTCAGCTTTGTCTAGATATCTTGTTCTGGCTCTTCAAGATATCTTCTAGGTCTTAGATATTAAGAGCTTGTACTTCCCACTAGAGAGGCTCTTTCTCTAATATTTTTATAAATTTGTGGGGGTCCTGTCCCTCTTTTTGAAAAAAGAAGAAGATATAAGTCCATAAACATAAATAAAATCCATAGTGATGTCATATGATTCAGAAAATATCGAATCTCTGGTATGTAACTTCCAAGAACAAATTAAGAATTATCTGCATACACTAGTGAAAGAATAAAAGAAAAGAGAAACAAATGTATGAATTAGTAGAGACAGGCAATACACTTAGCCAATAAATCCAAAGCCTACCTATAACAAGCCTTCTTGGCCCGCTCAGCATCATCACCACGACCACCTTCTGCATCGGGATCCTCGGGATGCCCATGACTAGGCCAAGTTAGAGGAGGGTCATATGACTGATCATTGGAACGTGTGCGAGTACGAGTACAAGAGTAAGAGCTAGACACCACCCGAACTGCAGTTCGCCGTCATGAATCTACATGGAATTATAGACCTGAATTGAATATGATTGCTCCTGATATATCGAGGACAAATGAAGAATCATCCTCTGCAGACTAGAGGCTAAAACCACGATATCCTGGAAGACAATAAAATAAGGAAATCATTAGTATGAAGAAAAATGAGGAATAAAGTAAAAGTGGAAAAAAATTAACCATAAATGGAGGTGAGATGTACCATTTCCCCTCCTAGAGTCTCCTAATTCCAGGAGCTAAGATATCCAAGTGGATAACTAATGAAGGAAGAGGATGCATAGCTGGGGCACCAAAATCTTGGAAATATATCTCAAACGAAACAAATAAGAGATCCACCCTATTAATAGGTGCATCCCCCTTAACAACCCCTCCCTCATGGCTCTACCAAATGACCTCCTTCTCCAACTACCCCACCCTAGTCTCAAAGGTGGAGATGCGAGCTTTAACAACATCATTCATTGTGTCCATACCCTGGCCTAGGACGTCCTACATCTCCCACATCCTACCTTCAACAGCAATCTACTGAAAAACATCAAGATCCTTCATACTCGAACCAGGCATAGGGTGATACCCCTCGCCTATCTCCAAGACCGATGTTAGACCCAACCCATTGAATCCATGTATTGCACGTAGGAAGGAATATCTATACTCCCACGATCCTGCCTGGATATACACCACAACTCAAACCCTAGGTGCAGACCCTCCCCCATCATTCCAAGAAAACCCACAGGCACCTCAAGAAAAGGTCTCCTTAAACCCATAGGACCCCTCCTAGCCCCTCCACCACCTATGGCACCCCACACTGGTCGCTCGTCCCTCCGTATCCCATTTCCACCGGCCGCCTCACACATAGGTACATTTTGAACCCCTATATCCCCTTGTGAGCCACCCCTTGAACCCCAACACTGACCTCGGGCACAACATCAACCTCATTCATCTCAACCTCATGAGCTACCCTATATCTATCCATCACCCTCGACTCACCCACTAGAGCTACTGGCTCTTCGACCACTGCCTCGGTCCCCTCTTCTAAAAAATCCTTCCCAACTCGGGATAACAAAACATCTCTTATCATAAGGATGGGCGTCATCATCATGAGTCTATCCCGTAAACCTTGAGATTTAAGGCCCTCTTTAAGAAATTCAATAGCAGGCATCCCGTCCACAAACATATGTTGGTCCACCTCAATCAACGCATCAGTGTGAATCATATGATAGTGGGAGGAAATGTAACCATAAAGGGAACATCCCATATGTGCTAGCGAGTCACCATCTAACCCAAATAAACAAGGGCCCCATGAGGCTCTTCAAGTAACAGCCTTCATCCCAAGAGCTCTCACGCTACGATGATTGTTCCATATGCATGAAGGGTCAATCCCCAAGGTACCTGAAGAAATAAAAAAATAAGAAAGAGAGCGATTTATACGAAACATGTAAGTACTGAAAAGGAAGAAAATATAAAAGTACAAAAAACTACTGAAAGTGTATGGTCATCCCGTTGAGAAGCGCACTGGCCACCCTCAAGTTTGCTCATGCATACTGCCAGAAAAGATGGAAAACACCATATATTTGCCTCCCACATATACTCATGTCTCAATAAAAGAGACATGGATCGATACATCTTGGCCAACCCCATCCTCCCCCATGCATACTCAAAAATTTATGGAAAATTCATCAAGAAAAGTGGATCTCATCTGAACTGCGCGGTGCCAAACACAATCACATAGAAAATAAAAGCAAACACTTGGCATACCGTCTCGCCTCCACTAAATCAAGTCATGGTTCCCGTACCACCTACAAATAGGTAGTCAAAGAAGTGCCATCCAAACCTGTATCCCCAGCGCTTCACACATATCCGCAATAGTGATATTCAAGGTTTGATCCACAAATAGGGGAACTCTAACTCCTCCGGAGGCCCCATAAAAGCATAGAAATCCAGGGGGTCATGGTCATCTACCCCACTGGCAAGTGAAAGGTGCTTATAGTATCCCATCAATTCTCTCCCAAGGTAGTAGTGATCAGCCAACTCCTTTGTAAGTGATCCCAGGTAACGAAGTCAAATAGCAGGCCAAATCTAATGACATATATGAAAGAAGGGGGACCTCGCCCATAACCTAGCCAATGCTACCATAAAGACCTAGACTCTTCGATCTGTCCCACTAGGCTGCAACAAAAAAGACAAACATAAAATATATCAGTAATATGAAAAAGAGTTTTCTCCATCTTGGAGTTTGGGAGTTTGGGTCATCGTATGTTCACACTTAATCTCCCTATCCTCGATTACAACTAAGTAGGACCGGTCATGAGATAAAGAAAAATTCTCGAGAGCTTTCTCCCTCCTGGATTTTAAGTTACTATAGTTTTACACTTAATTTTTCTACCCTCGGTTTCTGCTAACCAGAAAGGATAACAAGTCATCAGGTTACCAGAATCTCCCCCAGAGCTTTCTCCCTCCTTAAATTTGGGTTACCACATGTTCACCCATAATCTCCCTACCCTTGATTCCTGCTAAACAAAAAGGATAAATAGTCATGAGGTGACCAAAAATTCCCCTAAATTTTTCTCTCTCCTAGAGTTTGGGTTACCATACGTTCAGGGGCGGATCCACCCCAGGCCGAAGTGGGGCGGCCGCCCCAGTTCATTTAAAAAAAAAAAAAAAAAAAATTTAGGGGTTTTTGTGTAAAAAATTAAATTTGGAGGTTACTTGAAATTATATTCAAAGTTCAGGGAAAAATTTGTAATAAACTAAAAAAAAAAAACTTAAAGGTCTGTTACTCCCTCTTCTCCCGTACCAAATAAAAAAACCCTATTTTCTCCCACTCCAAAAAAACCCTATATGAAATTAAATTTATATGTGAAATTAAATTAAATTTGTAAATATAGGGAATCAATGGAGAAATATTTTAAACGAAAAAGGGGATACAACGCACCAACCGTATCCGAAGCGAGGTTCAATCATCTCCCACTCCAATTAGTGTTGAAAATGAATATTATGCCCAAAAAAGTAAAAACAATCCAAAAAATGCTCGAAAAAACTCGAAATAACCCCCAAAAAAATCGCCTCCGGGGCTCCCGCCCCCGAACCCCCGGCAACTATCGAAACTTTCGCCCCAGTTCACACAAAATCCTGGATCCGCCACTGCATACGTTCACACTTAATCTCTGTACCCTTGTTTCCCAATCACCAGGAAGGATGACCAGTCTTGAGGTAACTAAAAATTCTCATATATCTCTCCCTCTTAGAGTTTGGTTACTGTCTGTTCACATTTAGTCTCCCTACCCTCGGTTCTAGCTAATTAGGAAGGATAATTAATCGTGAGGTGACCATAAAATCCCCTGTAGATGATTATCGGGAAAGGATACACGCATTACACATGGTTCATATCCGTCATGGTGGTGTCCTCAATACGATTTACTTCCTTAATATCGATTATATCCCCGAATATTTATATGGTTTTTACTTTCATCTTTACATTTATTTTTATTTTTATTTTTGTCTTATTCATATTTATATTTTTATCTTTCTTTTTAATTTTGTCCTTATAAATGTTTTTCTATTATTCTTTCTATTTCACTTGATATCATTATTACTCCTCTTATTGTTATTATCATTATTATCCCATTGTTATGTTATTATTATTTTTATTATTAAGTATTATTTTTGTCTTTTTATCACAGGAGTAGAATGATCCCACTTTGTCTCTACCCTTTTTATTTTCATTTTTAGGTTGCTTCCTTACTTTTACCACATTATATATCCAACCCCTACCCTCCATTATTTTAGTTATTTTTTAGGTACTCAACATATATTCAGTTATTATATTTTGTCCCAAGCATATATGTCATCACATGGTTAGGCATTTGCAAATATAATAAATCTAAAAAATTGACAAAGCATAAAAGATATACAATGATAAAGTCGAGGGAACTTACATGTAGAGAAACCACGAGATGCTCCTTAGGGCTCGATGCCACTCACACTCCCATAGAACAACCTTTATATCCACCTAGTTCTCCGGTAAGGGAGGGTTAAAAAACGCGCACACTTGGCCAACAACACCCCCACGCCATATAATCTCTACCCAGTCATCATGTGGGGACACACCCTGGTACCCCACGGGCCACAAAATAAACACATCCATCTAGATCCCCACATCCATTGGCCCCACCTGCGCCGCCAATCCCCCATCACCAACCATGGCCCCATACTCAGCTTGGATAAGGTCCAAGGCCTCATTATATTATACCAAGGGCTCCAAAGGATTCATAATAGCCAAGATAGGTCAAAATAAAACTAAAGTCCCATAAGTAAGTGTAGGAATCGGAGAGAGAGAGAGAGAGAGAGGTGAGAGAAAAGAATAGAATAATTGGACGAATAAATAAACAATTGTTAAAAGAGAAATTTATAGCTTTGGGCTACTGAAATGTTTAATCGATCGTATAAACATTTCCAAGAATTTGACCGATCGGTTATCCCCGTGACCACTTCTCATAAAGCCTCATCCGCTACCCCACCCATTCTACCTATTACCCCCATAACCTCTACAATTTCTATAAGAAAATAGGGAAATATGTTTTTGAACCTTTTAGTTTCAACGAAGAGTGTCCGAACGACCATCTTAGTCAATCGCCTCTAGAGACACTCTGATTTGCAATCAAGGCATGGATCATTTTTATCCCGTCTATAAATATTCTATTAAAACCAAAATCTCAAAACCCCAACATCAAAACTTTGAAGAACCTTATATCTTTGACTCACTTAACTCTCATCTAGTTTGGAAATAGTGATAAAATTAAGTCACACCCCTTTCAAACCAACAAGCCTTCAGACTCTTCATTTTGATTTTCTCTAATAGTCCAATGGTATAAACACCAACACCACACCTTGGATCATTTATGTGTTGCATATGAGATTGCATTCTTTATAATATGAGGGTGAGTGAGTTAAATCCCTTTAAAATAATGTTTCCATAATTTTTGGGATATTTTAGATAATTTCTAAGATTTTTTAAACAATTTTTAGAAATTTGAAATTGTCTTTTACAAAGTTTGTGGGTTGTTCCGTAAATTCATTAAGCCACCAAAAACTTGCTTCGGTAGAAACCAAATGCGCTTGATAATTGTGTGGGTATAAATTGTATTTATGAAAGTTCAAAAACACGCATTTTACAAGCCATCACGGCCTTACACGTGTTTATCTCACAATGGTTGGATTTGTGTTTTCTTGCCCTCACATTCCTGTGTTTGATTGTGAACCGTTGGATTGTTTTAATCTATGGTATGCATGCGTTCTTACCTGATCCTTGTGTTTTCATTTAAACCAATCAGAGGTTTTATAATTGCGGAACATTGTTAGCCATCATATTTACCTTGATCTCTTAAGACTTAATCGTGACCATTCATTTGCTTCGAAGTTCCAGAGGCTTCCATGGCTTAGTATAAATACATGCCTTATGTTTTGCGATTACAATCTTTTTCTTACCTCATTTTTTAGAGAAAAAAGAGAGAAGAGAGAGAGAAAAAAAACTAAGAGATAAAAAGAAAACCCTAAACTAAACTCCGACCAAATCTCACCAGAAAAATATTTCGGAGAGTGTGTTAGTTTGAGAGTTGTGAAGATCATTCCTCCTCTATCCTTTATCCGTTTTCCAACTTAATCACAACAGTTTGATCTCATTTTCTCTCATAGAAAATTGAGATTGTTGTTCTGCGATACAAGAAAGTTAAAGAAGTTCTATCCTCTAAACCTCTAGACTCATCCATATCGACCTAATGGGTCCTTCTTGTACTGTTAATCTTTGCAAAAATAGTTACATCATTGTTATGGTTTATGACTTCACTCGATTTACCTGGGTCGCCTTTTTAAAACACAAAACAGAAACCTTCCAAAAGTTTTTGAAAATCTTAGTTCGTATAGAAAACAAAAAGGACTCCCAAGTAGATAGAATTCGTAGTGATAGGGGAGGAGAATTCATAGATTCAGGTGTCATCGAATATTGTGACTATAATGGTTATAAACATGAATTTAGTTCTCCTAAGACACCTCAACCAAATGGAATTAATGAGCGTAAAAATTGCACTCTTCAAGAAATGTCCCGTGTGATGATTCATGCGAAGAACCTACCTAAATAGTTTTGGGTAGAATCCATTCGTTATGCCTATCATATAATCAATCGAGTATACTTAAGGAAAAATACCAAACAAGCATCCTATGAACTTAGGTATGGGAAAAAATCTAACCTAAAATACTTTAGAACCTTTGGTAGAACCTGTTATGTCTATAAGGAAAGAGAACATCTGTCCAAATTAGAAACGAGAGGAGATAAAGCCATTTTCTTAGGATATTCCCCAAATAGTAGAGCCTACCGTGTCTATAATCTTCATACTAAAACTATGATGGAATCCATTAATGTGGTTGTAAGTGACACTAATGTAGAAAATAAAACCAAAGAACCAATTATTGTGGATGAGTCCGAACACATTTTAAATTATGACTCTCCAGAAATAGTTGAAAATTTACCAACTGAGACCCCCGAGGTACCTAACTGGGTTTCCAAAGATCATCCTTTAGATAGTGTAGTTGGTAATCCTACTGAGGATGTTCGTACAAGATCTCAACTTCGTAACATTGCTCATTTTGCATGCTTTTTGTCACTTATTGAGCCAAAGACTGTAAATGAAGCCTTGAATGACACTTTGTGGATAAGTGCCATGCAAGAGGAAATTTTCAATTTGTCATTAATGATGTATGGTATCTTGTACCCAGGCCTAAAAATAAAAGGGTTACTGGAACACGTTGGATTTTTAAAAATAATCCTGATGAATCTGGGATAATTATTTGGAATAAAGATAAATTAGAAGCCTAGGGATACTCTCAGATTGAAGTTATAGATTTTGAGGAAACTTTTTCTCTTGTCAGTCGCCTCGAATTTGTTCTCTTACTTTTTACAATTTCTTGCCACTTGCACTTCACACTATATCAAATGGAAGTTAAGTCAGCCTTCCTTAACGAAATTTTAACAAAGGAGACCTATGTAGAACAACCCCAAGGGTTCATTGACCCTCATCATCCAAATTATGTATATCGTCTTAAAAAAGCTCTTTATGGGTTAAAACATTCTCTTGGAGCTTAGTACGAGTGTCAATCCACCTTTCTTTTAAACAACATATTTAGGAGAGGAGTGAATGACTAGACCTTATTTGTCAAACATTTCGACAACAATATTACTATAGCTCAAGTTTATGTTGACGATATCATTTTTGGATCCACCTCCCCTTTATAAGTTAAGACCCTCTCGGATATTTTGCACAAAGAATTTCAAATGTCACTTATGGGGGAGTAACAATTATTCTTAGGGCTCCAAGTTAAACAAAATTCAAATCGATTATTTGTATCGCAATGAGGTTTAGACTAAAAACATCTAAAGAAGCTAGGACTCCTATGACTACTTCTGTCAAACTTTCTAAAGATGAGAATGGGAAATCAATTGATTTTACCTTGTACCGTAGTATGATAGGAAGCTTACTTTATCATACTACCTCCCGTCTTGATATCATGTACTCTGTCTGTGTGTGTGACCAATATCAAAAAAATCCTAAAGAGATCCACCTATTATGCGTTAAAACAATTATCTAATACATTAATGGCACTCTAAACTTAGGACTTTGGTACACTAAAGACACTTCTAGTACTATAGTAGGATACAACGATGATGATTGTTCCAGGTGTATCAATGATAGTAAGAGTACTTCAGGAGCGTGTCACTACATTGGTAATAATTTGGTAGGATGGAGTAGTAAGAAACAAAACTGCACGTCCTTGTCTACTGTCGAATAAGAATATATTGCAGTAGGAAGTTGCTGTGATCAATTACTTTGACTAAAACAAATGCTGAAAGATTACGGCATAACTGAAGATAAGTTACCATCAAAGTGAGATTAATATTTCTAAAAATCCAGTTCAGCACTCTCGTACCAAACATATTAAAATCAGATATCATTTTTATACGCGAGTTAGTTAAATCTAAGGAGTTAGAAATTAATTGCCTACCTACTGAATTTCAATTAGCTAACCTGTTTACTAAATCTTTAGACTTTCTTCGATTTGGATATTTGCAAAAATCTATTGGTATGGTTATGGAAGAATGATGATTTATTGTTTCATACTTGTTTATTTTTCCCTTTGTCCATTTAAGACAAAATAGGGGCTAAATTTGAGTCCTCTTGGATATTTTGGTGTATTCTCAACTAAAAAGCCTGATCTTAGTTATATTATTTTCAGGAATCAGTACCTTCATTTGCAACATAATTTTGATAGGGTATTGGTATGTATCTAGTTGAGTTATGTAATTTCTCTTTCTAGGATATTGGGTAGATAGAATTTTTTTATAGTACTAGGTTTTTCTTATTCTTTTGTATCCGTACGAGTCCTAGATGACGCAAAGGATATTTTTTTCTCATATTTCCAAAGGGGGATATTGAAGCACCCTATATCTTTGACTCACTTGAGTCTATATTGAGTCATACCACTTTCAAACCAACAAGACTTCAGACTCCTTATTTTGATTTCATGTAGTAGTCCAAAGGTATAAACACCAACACCACACCTAGGATCATTTATGTGTTGCATATGAGATTGCATTATTCATAATATGAGTGTGTGTGAGTTAAATCCCTTTAAAATAATGTTTTCATAATTTTTGGGATATTTTAAATAATTTTTAAGATTTTTTAAACAATTTTTAAAAATTTAAAATTGGCTTTTACAAAGTTTGTGGGTTGTTTTGTAAATTCATGATGTCGTTAAAAACTTGCTTGGGTAGAAACAAAAAGTTTAAAAACACACGTTTTACAAGACATCACACCTTACACGTGTTTATCTCACAACAGTTGGATTTGTGTTTTCTTGCCCTCACATTTATGTGTTTGATTGTGAACTGTTGGATTGTTTTAATCTATGGCCTGCTACCTGATCCTTGTGTTTTCATTTTAACCAATCAGAGGCTATATAATTGTGGTGCATTATTAGCCATCAGATTTACCTTGATCTCTTAAGAATTAATCGTGACCATTCATTTGCTTCGAAGTTCCAGAGGCTTCCATGGCTTAGTATAAATACATGCCTTATGTGTTATGATTACAATCTTTTGCTTACCTCATTTTTGAGATAAAAAGGGTAGAAGAGAGAGAGAGAAAGAAAAAAAGAAGAGAGAAAAAGAAAACCGTAAACTAAACTCCGGCCAAATCTCACCGAAAAATATTTCTGAGAGTGTGTTAGTTAGAGAGTTGTGAAGATCATTCCACTTCTATCCTTTATCTCTTTTCCAACTTAATCACAACAGTTTGATCTCATTTTCCCTCATAGAAAAATGAGATTGACGTTCTATAATACATTTCACATTTATCTCTCTTTTCACATTTATCTCTCTTTGTTTTGATTTCTTATTTCGAGAAATCATAGTTTTGTTGGATGTTTTCAACTATTATGTTTTCAAACCCTAAAACCAGCGAAACAGTCTATGATTTCAGTTTCTTTGAACATTCATACTCAGTTCTAGTTTAAGATCTTGATTGGGTATTTACACTTTCACATATTTCACATTTTATGAACTAGTTTGTATATTTTCAAAATAAGAAAGTGTTTAGGATCTTGGCTCGTGTTTATAGCAAGATTCCCTCTTGATAAGTGGATATATTGAAAGATCCAAAGTCTGATAGTTTCGATTAAACTGATTTTGGAAATCTTTTCATATATGTGATTTGTTTGTAATTTGATTATCATCCTATCTGTTTGTGTGTGAGTTGAATGCATGTGATTTAGATCACATCACCACTTACACCTTCACACTACTACACTGTAAAGTGTTGGTAATGAGATCTTAGACTTTTGAGTCAATGTAAAGCTAAAAGGAGTGGAGTTACAAAACTGAGAGAACATCAACAACATCAGAGCCTTAGGAGAAGTCAGAAAGTCCAGAGGAGTTGGTACATTTCTGAATATAGAATTAGGTCTGATTGTGTGTCTTGATTGTCATATAGTTTGTAAACTGTTACTCTATTTTAGTGTATTTTTAGTTTTGAGGTGTAGAGACATCCGTGGATCTTTCCCCAATTGGGTAGGGTTTTACCACATTAAAAGTGTACTTGCATACTTGCTCTTCATCACATCCTTTTCTTGAGGATGTGTTGATTTAAGTCCCTAATAAGTTTTGGTTTTCAAAACTGGTAAGCCTATACCTTAAATAACTCGAACATACTATTTTACACATCTTGTGTTAAGATATTTGTTTCTTCAACAAACTGTTAGGAACCATTTAGATAGTTTAATCTTCAATTAAACGACTTAAGTGGTACTTTTTTCAAACTCTAGGGACAAAAATGAAAATTAAATGAAAAAAAGCTTTGGAGGCCCTTTAATCGATCTTTTAACAGCCCCTTGTGCTTGGACTGTTCGATCATCCCCCTAATCATTACAAGATCTCATAAGATCGTTTCTAAGACATATACATCTCCCTTATCCCCCATCCACCCTACACGTGTCACTGGGATGACCGATCGATTAAAACCCAAGGATGACTAACCAATCAAAGGCACCAAATCAGACTCTATAAATAGAGGTCCCCGCCAACCAAGAAAAGCACTCCAAAACCCAACATTGATTTGATTTTATAACTATTTTCAATCTCGAGCACTCATGACACTCGTGATCATTCTAAAATTTCATGAAGAAGTTCATACTTAAAAAACTCATTTAGCTCTCAAGGAGAGCTTCTAATTCTAAGGAATCACATTTATAGTCTCTAACAAGGTTCGTACTTCATAAAAGTCACATACGAGAAAAACATAGGCAAGCCTCTGTGCAAATTTCGCAAAATTCATCACTTCTAAATGATGATATACTCCACTAAATGGATCTCTACCCACCTCGGGCACCTAACCTGGGGACACTCCCCCAGGAAAACTTTGGTTCACACTAAAAGTTTAAGGAAATCCTATAGAAATTTTGGGTCAATACCCCCCCCCCCCCCATATATATATAATGATAGACTGTCTATTCTTATTTATTTACTTTAGCCCGACCCCAGTTTATGGGATCGCGTTTGCACTTTACACTGTTTATATTTTAAAGCCTAGTTTCTAACCCAACACCTATGTTTCTTGAATTGACACGTTCATATGTTAAATAAATGATAATCGAATGCCACAATGACTAAATACAAACATAAAAATGTACTTTTCAAAACCATTCTCGGGAAGTGGCCAGCGAATTATGTTAGCCCAAAACTTTGAACATGTCAAAGTATAAAATTTTACTAATCTCACCACTTCTTCGAGTGAACATAAGTCATCTCAGCGACGGCACCCCTGAATATGAGTTTTCATACAAGTACTTGTCAAGCATCGACCTTGATTAACGTATTTTTAACATATAAATAAATCATTCCAACAAAACATAAATGCTATATTAAGGACTAGGCTCCATAAATACCATAATGTTGTATATTTTATACTCAGTATCCCGTCGCCTATACCCATAAATATGTTTCATTTGTTGGAACTACATTGGATTTGATCCCAAGTATCTCTGGGTATGTAGGAGTTATACCAAATTAAACTTGTAAATCCCAAGCATCATAATAGATATATCAGCGTATTATTTCTCAGGGATGCCTCCATTTCTAGTCGAAACCACGTCCTTCTTCTTGTCCACTTCCACCCCGAGGTGTAGTGCTTAACTCAATTTCTTGACCGTAATATATTACGTCTTTTATGAAACGTTCTCTCTACACCACCAAACTAGTTCAAAGGACAATACTTTCCAGTTAGTGATCACCTAATTATCATAATATGATATGCAAATATCAGTGATCTTTGGGCCTACTCCAATTCTAAACCTTTATTGAAGCTACAATATGTCCTACATATTGATTATCCCCCTTTTCACGCCATGTCCTACACTTGCATACACGTCACGTTAGAACATGTGTATAACTGAACTACGTATGCTTTAATTCCATGTCTTATTATGTACTTAGGTGGAATAATGAATTTTCTCGTGAGCTTGAGCCTGAATAACATGTCTAATGATATATTCTCCCCACCGAGATGAATCCGTCTGTTGATGTCTAAAAATGGATTAACTTCAGATTTATAATCACGTGTAATAATATAGGAAGTTAACCAAATCACACACAAGAGAAGATATGTTTAGAGTGGTTGAGAAGTAAAATAGCGTGCGTCCACTGTTGATTTTATTTAGTAAGGTTTAGAATAGCTCAGTATGGTGTGCATATGAGTGATTTGAGTTGTCCCTTCAGCTATGGGAATATTTCCTATTTACAGTGATGTAAAACCCTATATATAATGCCTTTATATTTCTAGGCATTTTCATCCATATACAATAAATAAAACTTTTGGAATTTAGTGTTGGTTGTCATCCCATTCGAGAAACTTTTAGTCTTTCTGATGGTTGGACTTTCGGAGCTGGTCAGCATTCTAACCGACTAAGTGTCTCTAAAGATGATCAAGTTGGCTAGTCATCTATGTAGGAGGATAAGTGTATATTTATCATTGGTTCATGTAGATAGATATTTTTTACATTCAACAAAAGCCTCCAATGCTCCATGCTTGATGATTGATCGAAAATATGGAATAGTTATTCCAAGAAATTGGTCGACATACAATTTTGAGAATTTGGTCGGCATCTAACTTCCTACACTTGTAAAAATATTCACTAGTCCTGTTTGATAATGGAATTTTGTAAATAACTCAACCTTTTTTGAACTGCCAAAGGATGAAATAGTCTGCTGACGCTTTGGGAGGCGTGCAGTCGGCGGTAGCTCTATAGTTCATTCAGTTAATCATTTCATTCCCATTTATCGAGGACACCTATAAATAGGTGAAATTCCCCCCTTTCTAGTGACTTTAAACCTTCTCTGCTTCAATATTAGTCAATGAAAGAACATATTTCTATCTCAATTGTTGTTGTCTTTGAATGACTTTGATTTCTTGCTGGTTTGCTCTTTTGTGTATTGTCTACTTATCTAGATTTGCACCATAAGCTCATACCATTTTGATGCTAGGAAGAAGGACATTATTTTTGTTGAATCCGACTTACTTAGATGGTGAAATAATCTCTTTGAAGCTGCTCATATTCCATTTTTTGAGGAAGATTTATTAGGGTTTCTCAACCTAGATGTTTTTTATCAAGTGAAAGAATGTTACATCCATCTTCTATGCCTCTTGGACAGAGTTGTAGAGAATAATGTTGGTTATTATGAGATGAATGAGAGGATGCGGGAGGATCACAAAGTTTCCAAGCCATTACTTCATTCTCCCTATTAAGACAAATATAATGAATTAAGTGAAAGTTGTTGGTTTGATAAAAAATTGAAAAACATTACTTCTACTTTGCACAAGAGAGAATTATCTTTGAAATAAGATCTGGAGAGTGCCCGATAAATTCCTATAATATTGGAGAGAGAAAATAATGACCTGAGGAATGAACTTGATAGTCTAAAAAGATCAACCACTAGTCCAGATGAGGGTGAGCTTGAAACTTTGAAGATGACAAAATCCAAACATGGTCAATCCCTTAGGAACAGTATATTTGTTCAACCAATCATCAAGGAAGAGAGAACCTAGAAGACTCTTACCGATCAAGTTTCCTTATTAAAATGCAAAGATACAGTCCTTAATAAACTTCAAGATCAAGTTGATAGGATGAAATTCCACTTTCATAAGCAGCCAAGGGAAGTTTGGATGGATGGCTATAATGAGGGATTAACTCACTTGGATGATCACCTTTCTCAAAGAAATAGTGAAGGCTATTAATGGGGTGACCTTGCTGAAGTATGATCAAAATAGTGATTGTTGAAACTAGAATGACCCAAGTGTCTTGGATTGTACCAAGCCTCTCTTCACACTAAACACAAAATGGATTCCTCCAGATGCCATTCCTCAATGCCTTATAAGTAAATATTTGGGTGATTATGGCCTCTATGATGAATGGGAGATGGTTCATCCTCCTCACTTGCTTGATAGGCCGAGCAGCAATAATAGACACCTGATGAGAGATTTCAACACAACAAATTCACCATATACACTTGATGATTTTCCTGTTAGGATGGATAAGGCACAAGGAAAGCATCCAGTAACATAGATTTATATTTACGTTTCTATTGTAACGCTTTTTCCTATTGGAATGCATTTTTTATCAATGAAATGAAGTTGTTTTTTATTAACTTTCCTCTATTTGAGCTTTTGGTTGATGTTTAATCTTTTTTTCGACAAGGTTATCTATATAATGATTAGTTAATCGACTTATAGACTAAATAACAAGCTCAAATGTTTAATATTTTATTCATATTTGAATAATTTAAATGGCCTTAGATCAACTAATGCACTTAGATAAAAATGTAAATACCTTTATTGTACTAAGTAATATCATTAGTTATCAGGGTAGACCAAATGTATTAGGAATGTATAATTACTCATGTGTTTTAACCTGGTCGAGTAAAATCTCTATTGGAGAATTTTTACTGGCTTCTTGCTCTTGACTTGCTGAGGACAAATCATACATAAGGGATGTTTAACTTTTTTTAAGTTGGAAAAGTTTAGCGCGAAACTTTCCAGAAATTGAAAAAGTTTTATAAATAAAGAAATTTTCTGAAGTTGGGAAAGTTTGATAAATAAGGAACTTTTCTGAAGTTGTAAAAGTTTGATAAATATAAAGAAGTTTTCTAAAGTTGGAAAAGTTTGATAAATAAAGAAATTTTCTGAAGTTGGAAAGGTTTGATAAATATAAAGAACTTTTTGGAATAAATATTGTTGTTCGTTCACTTTAGATTAAGGGTTTAACCATTATACACCAAAAAACAAAACACAAAAAGGAAGTATAATGGAGGAAAATATGAAATTACATTAATTGGAAAAATTGATTACATTAAAAATAGACTTTTTGAAAGCTAAATTATTGATGATACTTGCACTGATGGTTTACGTTCCAAGGGTTCTTGAATACTTATCTTTCCAAAGTTTTGAAGAGATAAGTTCATGGTCAGATGAATGTCATGATGAGATAAGGACCATGCCAATTGGGCTCCATCTTATTACTCTTTTGTATTACTTTCTTAAGCACCATATCTCCCTGCTTTAGGTTGATCGATTTGACCCCTTGGTTATAAAATCGTGCAATTCTTTTCTGATAAGCAACCATCCGAATGGCAACATCTTCTAGGACTTCTTCTATCATGTTTAGATCTAGTCGCCTCATGAACTCTTGGGTGAATTAACATTCAATACCCGGTGAGTTGGCAGACCTATTTTAACTGGTACCACTGCCTCAGTGCCAAAAGCCAACATGTAGGGGGTTTCTTATATTGTTGTTCTGGGAGTGGTCCTATACCCCTAAAGGACATTATGAAGTTAATTAATCCAATTATTTTTTGCCTTATTTAACCTTTTCTTCAACCCATATAGAAAGGTTTTGTTGGTGATTTCTCTCTAGCCATTACAATGTGGGTGCCCAGGTGTTGAATGAAGTTACAGATGCCAAACCTGATGCAATATTCTTCAAATTCTTCATTATCAAATTAAGTTCCATAGTCAATGATGAACGCATAAGGCATGCCATACCTACAAATGATCTGCTTCCATATGAACTGGAAAACCCTCCGATAAGACATATCAATCAAATGCTCTGCCTCCACCCATTTGGTGAAGTAATCAACTGCTAAGACTAGATATTTGAACCTTCCCTTGGTGGTCGGCAGTGGTCTGACCTAGTTAATTCCCCAGATAGCGCAAGGCCATGGAGAAGTGATGGGTATTAGACTTTCTCCTAGTATTTTATGGATAGTGGCAAATTTTTTGTACTTATCACACTTTTTGGTGAAGGGAACACAATCTTCTTTCATTATTGGCCAATAGTAACTTTGCATTATTATTCATTATCTTAGAGACCTCCCAGCTATGTGAAATCCACACGAACCTTCATGCACCTATTTAAATGTATCATTTACTTCACTTTGATGAACATAATACGATAGAGAAACAGTGTATCCTCCCCTATATAGAACACCTTTTTCAATCACGTAATTAGTTTCTTTATACCTCATCTTACTGGCCTATTTTGGGTCGGATGTCCATGTTCCTTTTCAATGTACTCTCTGATTGGATCCATCCATGAGGGACATAATTCCATTGATTCTATACTAATGTCCATTCCATCAATACTTCTATGGATAAGAATTTCTACTCGGATTGTTCACCTGAGCCCCGTTGGAGTTGCTGAAGCAAGCCAAGCAAGGGCGTCTGCTCGGGCATTCTCATTCCTAGTAATTCTCAGCATCCATACTTAAGTGAACAAAGAAATAACCTCCATAGCTTTTTGATGATATTCCGTTATAGTTTCCCTTTTAATGCCATAAATCTGTTACAATTGATTGACAATCAACTGAAAATCACTATATATATGTACTTGGTCGGTGCCCAATGATGAAGCCAATTCCAATCCAGTGATTAACGCCTCATATTTGGCCACATCATTAGAAGCTCTGAATTGGAATCTCAGAGTATATTCCACATCTAAATTATTCGGAGTGTTGATGATGAGGCCGGCTCCACTTCTAGTAGCACATGAAGATCCATCTACAAATAATTGCCAAATTGGAATATCATCAGAGAATTCTTCTTATTCTAGCATTCAATGTTTGAACATATTCTTGCTCTATTGAATCCTTTCTTGAACATTCGATAAGTCTGGTGGATCAGCTATAATCTTTATTTGCTTTTGAGCTAAACTCTATTCCGAATAAGTCTCCTCGGTAAGAAAACTTGTGTTATGCTGCTCCTCTACATATGTGAATTCAGTAATGAAATTTTCCACTGCTTGGCCTTTTATATTCACTCTAGGTTGATAAACAATTGCATACTCTCCTAATTAAACTACCCAAGACATTAACCTTCCAAACATTTCAAGTTTATACAATGCTTGTTGCGAAGGTAAATCCATGTAAACCATAACAGTGTGGGCTTGGAAGTATGGCCTTATCCTCGTAGAAGCTTCAATGAGAGCTAGGGCTAACTTATCTAGGAGTGTGTACCAAATTTATACTCCTCGAGATACATTACTAGTATAATATATTGATCTTTGAACTCCTTCATTTATTTGGATCAGTGTTGAAGTAATAACTGACTCTGAAACAACCAAGTATAGATATAGTTTTTCTCCCAAAATTGGTCGGGAGAGGAGTGGGGGAGAATACAAGTACTTATTTAACTATAGGAAAGCCTTATCACATTCTTTATTCCAGTCAAAGTCCTTTCTAAGAACGTTAAATACTGGAAGATATTTATCAGTTGCTCGGGAGATAAAACGATTTAATACAGCTACCCATCCTGTCCGCTTTTAAACCTCTTTTTTTATAGGTCGGGACAATAATTCCAACAAGGCTTTAATTTTTGCAAGGTTTTCTTATATTCCTCTTTGATTGATGATGTACCTAAGAAACATTCCTTCATTTACTCCAAAAATACATTTGGTTGGGTTGAAATTCATCTGATTGGTCTCAAGTTGATGAAAGGTTTGAGCTAAGTCCGCAATGTGGTCGGTGGTAAATTTTCTCTTAGTAAGACTATCATCTATATACACTTCCATGTTTTTTCCAATCGGGTCTTCAAAAACCTTGTTCTCTAACCTCTAATAGGATGATCTAGCGTTCTTTAATCCAAAGGGCATGCCATTGTAACATTAAGTTCCTCGGTTGGTAATAAAGGAAGTGTTTTCCTTGTCTTTAGGCTTCATCTTAATCGGATTATAACCAGAATAAGCATCCATAAAATTAAGTAACTCATGACCTTCTGTGGCATAGACCAATTAATCAATCATTGGTAAAGGGAAATGATCTTTTGTACATGCCTTATTGAGATCTATGAAATCTACATGCATGTTCCATTTGTAATTTTTCTTTTTAATCATTGCCACATTAGCCGTCAAATAAGGGTACTTGACATCTTCAATGAACCGTGCGCATTGCAATTTCTCCACTTCCTCCTATATTATCGTATTCTCTTAGGGATGAAAACTCTTTATTTTTACTTTATCAGCTTAGAATCTGGATGGATATTAAGCTCATGGAAAATGAAGTTTGAATCAATCCCCGGCATATCTCCATGGCTCCAAGCGAACACATTTTTCCTTTCTCTAAGGAATGCAATTAATTCCTCTTATAGGAAGGGAGGTAATCTTGAACCAATCTCAGTAGTTCTTTCTGGTTTCTTGTCGTTTAGCATAATAACTTATGTTTCTTCCATAACTTGACCCTTTACCATCTTTTCTTCTTCTCGAGGATCCAGAGTGTCGATGTAGAAAGTGGTTGTACCCTTTATTTTGATTTCCTGTGGGTTGACTTAAGTATAATACCATTCCATAACCTCTTTCTGGTTGCCATTTATTATGAAGAATCCATAAGTTGCTGGAAACTTCATGCATTGATGCACTATAGATGGCACAACTTCTAACTTCTTTATTCACACTCTTCCTATGATGATATTATAAGTTGATGGGATATTTTTATCTAACACAAAGAAACAAATTCTTTCTATTCCGATTCGTTGGCCAATTACTGGCCAAAACTTTTAGCTTGATAATTACCAATGGGTATACTATCTCTCCTATAAATCCAACGAGAGGTCTATGATATTATTCTATCTTACAGTCATTCAACCCTAAGCTTTGGAAACAGTTGCAGAACATTACATCAACTGAACTCTCATTATCAACAAATATCCTTGCAACTCTGCCATTATGAAGTCTTCAATTAATAACTAACGGATCATCATGAGAATAAAGTACCTCACTCAAATTGTTTTGGGGGAATGCAATCACCATCATGTATTTGTTGACTTTCCTCGGTCGACTATCACTGGATTTAGACATATCAATCTGTCTGATAGTTGGGTAGGCTTGGACTTCATTTAAGTAAGGGTTTCTTTCTACAATCTCTTCTCCTCCTGTAATGAAGTGTCATCCAAAGGATATCATTCCTACTTACACATCTGATTCCTCAGGCTTCTTTGGCAAGTCTTGATCTTCTTCAAAATCATTGTTTCTTGATCTTTTATGATCCTCCCTTTTTTGGACTGGAGATTTAGACCTTCTTCGATCATCTCGATTGTTGTTCCGATCAACAAACTTACTCAATTTTCCTCTTTAAATACGATTTTCAATCTCATTCTTCAATGAAATGAAGTTGTTGGTGTTATGTCCATGGTCACTATGAAAGTCACACTACTTGGACTTATCCCACTTGTTAGAGGGTATCTTTAACTTTCCAGGCCAATTCAACTCTCGATTCCCTTTAATTTCCTCCAGGATATGGTGAACACCGTTGTTGAGCGGGGTATATTCATCATACTTCTTGATACGATCCAGTTTTTTATCTTTTTATCCTTCTTGAAAGAATTAGAATTTTTTCTATCCTTAACCCTTGGTCTCAAGAGCTTCCTAGGCTATCATTGCTTCCTCAGCATTCATTATATTTCAATATTTATCCATTAATTTTGGCATGGTTTTAGGTGGATTCTTCGCTAAAGAATAGTATAGATCTTTAGCGAGCAACCCACTTATAAGTGATGCAATGGATATGTTCTCTTCATAGTCCACCACCTCTAGTTTTTCATTGTAAAAGCATGTAATATATTCTGTAGTATTTTCTCCCAACTTTTATCGCACGGTCAAGAGATGAGTGAAACTCTTAACCGGATTAGCCCCAAAGCAAAAATTATCTTTTAATAATTCATCTAATTGATGAAAACTAAAGATTTTACCTATAGGGAGAATATTATACCAGATTTAGGTTGGCCCTATGATAAAACTAGAGAAATATCTACATCTCATCTCATCGGGCACTAAGTAGATGTCAGGAGCAGCTTGATATTACTCTATATGCAGGACTAGATCAGTTTTCCCAACATACTTCGGAGTAACTACTGGTGGCTTGAACTTGGATGGTGTCGAGTAGTTCACGATAGCCTTAATAAAGGATGAACCTTTAACAAAACTCATTTGCAATGGATTCTTGGTTCTGGGCATTTCACTGAGACGATCTTCTAACTGTTGCATAGATCCTTTCTAAGTATTTTCCTCTAGCTTGGATTTGGCCAAGGTAGATTTAACGACTTTATTGTGCCTACATGCTAAAATCTCCTCCTGAGAAGTCTTCTCATCACGCACAGATCCCCTCACACTAGCTGTTGATCTCGTAGAACCTTCTTTGTGCTCACAATGATATTGCTCCTCTTAATCATGACCTATAGTTACTCAGGGACCTAGACAATCAAAAGTAGACTCCCTGCTTAGCCTCTTTAATACACTTGCCTTTCATTGGAAAAAGATCTACTTTCATAATAATTTGTTGATCGGACTCAATAAGTTGTACTAGGACATTATGACCAATCACGAGATGGCATCTCTCTCCTAGAGTTAGAAGACTTTTCTTTCATTCTACGGGCCAACTGTCTGATTGACTCTTGCATAGCCTCTTGTCCCTTATTCAAATTAAATAGGATCCTTTGAAGATCTGTGTCACTAGGTGGGGCAGATATTTCTTGATTATTGCGTGCAACTTCCAGGCTGCTTTCAAGGGAAATATTCATTATTTAAAGTAAAGAATGAAGTATATGAGGTAGAGAACACTGAATAATAGTCATTCCCATAGACGACGCCAATCTGTTGATATATAAAAATGGCCGTACTCCAAATTTATAATCATAGATAATAATATAGTAAGTTAACAAAATCACACACACAAGCGAATAGATTTTTGGAGTGGTTCTTCTATAAAATAGCCTACATCCACTTTTGGCTTTATTTAGTAGGGTTAACAAAAGCTCAGTATGGTGTGCAAATGAGTGATTTGAGTTGTCCCTCCAGCTGAGGGAGTATTTCCTATTTATAGTGGTGTAAAACCCTAGATGGAACGCCTTTATATTGTCAGGCATTTACATCTATATACAATAAATGGAGATCTTGGAATTTAGTGCTGGTTGGCATCCCATCCGAATAACTTTTGGTCTTCCCGATGGTTGGCCTTTGGAGTTGGTCTACATTTTAGCTGACTAAGTGTCTTTGAAGCTGATCAAGGTGGCTAGTCGGCCACGTAGGAGGACATGTGTATGAGAATACCATGTGATATCAACTATTTAAGTATTCCCAAATTTTTAATTTTTAAATTTATTTAAATAGAGTCAATCTTTAATCCAAATTAATTAAGCCCTAAAACATGCATCTAGGTGAATAAATTAATCATGCCATTATAGAAAAATCACAAATTTGCTGGACACACTAATTTCAGGAAAAATCCCCCAAAAGGTCAAAACCTTTATTTCACTATGAACAGTAAATCGCAACTTACAAAGTACATAACAAAATCCGCAATGCATTTACCGCAACAAACTCAAATAGTCCGCAACCTTGAAATCATCAATGGAATTCCTCAAGAACCCACAAGAACCGTAGCTCTATCTCCATCAAGGAAAACCCTTGAGTCTTCCCAAGTGATCTCAATCGTAAGATAGAAAACTCCCTCAAGAAATACCAAATCAGCAGTAAAGAATTCGTCTCTATAAGATAAACTTCAACAAGATTGTGTCTTGGGTTCCAAAATGATTCACTAAATTAATTGGGATGATTTTTGAATCAAAAAAGGACTTAATTAATTGGGATGATTTGTGAATCAAAGTTTTTAAACCCTAAAAGAAAAGACTAAAATTCTACAGAAGTGCATTTTTCGTGTATCCAAAATATTAGGTCTTCTTAATAAAAAAGGACTTATAAACAGGTATTTATAAAAAACTTGAGTGGGCGGAGTCATTTGAACGAGGTCTCAAGGTCGTTTGAGAGACAAACAATGTTGTTTATCCAAGATCGTGCGACCTATCTAACAACCTATTAAAAACAAAATAGTTTGTTGTCGTTAGATAAAAATATCAAACTAGCTTCTGGCGACCTATCGTGCGACATGCAATGCCATTTGAAGTTGTCATTTGGATGACTTCTTCCTATCGCTTGAACGACCGAAGTGAGAAAAGTATATTCTTTTAAAACTCTGGCCACGGGTCTTAGAAAATTTATTTTAACTCAATAAAATGTCCCAGGTTGATAAAACCAGTTTAGAAAAAATATCCCGACACTTAAATGAAACATTAATGAACTTTAAACACAACCTTACCAAAATAAATCTTACAGAGGCTAGTTGAAGAAGCTTGATATTCAGGTCCGTCAACTTGAATAAATGATCGTGAACTTTCTTCGATGGGTGTAACGGTATATAAAATATTCAATGTAAAACAGACATTGTAAATAATGTCCTTATAGTGTATATTTATCATTGGTCCATGTAGGAGGATAATTTTTACATAGAACACCATCTCTTATCCCTTATCCACTTCTAACTCAAATGAGATATCCAAATATCTCCAAGAAATAACCCCCCGTTCACTTCCACACATACATTCAAACATATATATATTAATTATGATCGAACTATGTAGGCTTTGATCTAGTGGACACACGAGTACGTTGGAAGAAAACCGCATCCTTATCGTGATCTTAAGACTCAATTATATGCCTCTTGATATTATCCCCACCGAGATGCACCCATCTTTCCTCCCTTACCCCTTTCTACAACAAATAAGATATACGAATATATCTAAGTTGCAACCTCTCACGCACCTCCATACATATGTTAAACACATATAATTAATTATAAACAAACTATGTAGGCTTTGATATCTTGGCCACATGATTACGTAAGCATAATACCGAGTCCTTGTGAGCTCGAGCTTACAAAATATTTCTCTTAATATATTAATCTCACTAAGATGCATCTATATCTTCTCCCTTATACCTTTCTACTTTAAACGATACCCAAATATCTCTGAGCCACGACCTCTCGCATACCTCAATACAAAAATTCAAATATGTATACACTAATTATAGATTAACTATGTGGACTTTTATCCAAGGTCTTCTTGTGTATGTAGGCATAACACCGAGTCTTTCTCGTTAGCATGATCCTAAAAAATATATCACTCGATATGTTTTCGCAACAGAGATGCATCCATATCTCATATTATCTTTCTATCTCTTCTCAAACCTCGAACGAGACATTAAATTATCTCAAGTCATGACTTGTCACACACACATTTACATATACATTAACGACCACTCGTTGCCCTGGCCGAGCTTCCTCGCACCCTTACAAACATTGATAGTCACTTGTCGCCCAAGTATAGCCTTCTCGCACACTTACATACGCACTAAATGCCACACTTTACATGAGTACAAAGTCATTCATAATCACCCTTGTTTACCTGCATTGGTTAAGTGATGTTCCTATATCTCTCACTGATACCATTTTCCTACTAAATCACCTATCTAAGTTTTAAGAGATTATCAAACCAAGGTCTCCAAGAAGTTAAGATTTATAATAATCATATAATTAAGGAAGCATAAAGAGAAAGGAGGATGCCTAATACCTTCCCAACTCATAACTTGATTCCCGAACCCACAGAACAAAAATCTTTGGATCAACTGTAGAATTAAACCTGCCTTAGGATTTTCTCAAAAGAGATAACCTAAACCATTTGTTTGCTTTTATATAAAACAAACTAAGGACTATTAATAACCTATAAACCCCTTTCTTCTAGCACGAAAATACAATTAGTGTTTGGTCTAAAACAAGGGGTGTGCCCCAAAAACTAAACATGACATCGGACATCTTCCATGGGTAAATCACTGACCCACATCGAACTGATAACCCTACCTCTAGGGGACATGGTAGAGCACTCCCGCATTGGTCCTTACACATATAAGTTCCCCTAGGCACATCATCTCTCACTCGGGGCCTGTAATGCCACAACTACGCATTGCATGTGGGTACTATAAAAATTTCTCTTAAATAAATATTTATCACGAATGACATATTGAATTGCGAGTTTCCATATAGTTCTACAATATTTCTTGTCAGACCCTTAAGGGTATCTTCCATACTTGAGGAGGCACCAAACATCATAATACCATAGTTCGATCTTGTCTGAATCTTCTTCACTAGAGAGGTGTATCCGGTAGTAATGGGTTGGCTTAGAGTGCTTCTGAACTTTCAAGGGGGAAATCGTTATTACCTTGGCCATGTAAACCAAAGGCTAATTTTCTAATCCATAAAAATGGAGCTACTTTTAGAACGATTAAGGTAATAAGATATGGTGTCTTTGAATTTTGACGTGAGTTCTCCGGGATGAGTGCAGAAGGATATGAGCTTTTATCTTTCACTTTCCATTTTTAGAGGAATTGTCATATAACGAGAGCAAAATTTTCGTAAATGATTAGGTATTGAATCCTTTTTAAGAGAAACTTTGAGACCCACGGTAAGGGAAGTCTAGCTTAATGGATATAGAAGTATGCAAGTCACTGGGTGTGATCAAAACTATCCCAATGTCGTATCTCTTATTATTTGCTGCTCCATTAATGAATATATACCATTAGACATCTTCATTACTAGTGCATAAAATATTTTCATTAGGAAATTCTGAGATCCGTATGTCAGATTGTGGTGGGTTATCTGTTGCGTAATAAAAAATGGTTGTTCCTTTTATGGAATTTTACGTAACATATCTCATGTCAAATTAGACTCATAAAAGTGTCCATCAGTCTATATGGCATGATAAAGAGGTTGTTTCTAGAAAATACTTCACATGATCTATTTGGGACACTAGATTGACGAGAAATGCAAGCATGTAGTGTCAAAGTTTTAAGGTAACCAAAAATAAGGCAATAAATTCCTTTTCCAATGAAATGTAATTAAATTCATATCCATCCATGTTCCGATCGACATTGTAAATGGCTCTCCCTTTAAATGACTCTTCAATGTACTAAGCTAGAAAATCCCTGATAGCAGTATTGATAGTAGTTAAGTATAGGAGGAGAGATAGGCTAGGTTATGGTGGAATGAGCACTATTGGTTGGGTAATGTATCACTTGATTTTGTCGAAGGACTCTTGAAAAAACTCATTCCAAACCTTGGTTTGATTATTATAAAGGAACATAAAGATAGTTTCGTGAATGGAAGTGAGTTGGATAATGAATTTTCTCATGTATTGGTGCTTTCCTATGAAACTAGGCACTTCATTCTCAGTTCGAGGCAGTGGAATTTTGATGATTGGTTTAAGTTTGGCAAGGTCTGTCTCAATAACCTTTTGACTAACCAATAAGAATAGGAGTTTACTTTTGGTGAGATCGAAGATGGATTTTTATGAATTAAGTCACATTTGATATTGTCATTGCCGTTTGAAGAATTTTTAAGGCATGAATCTGAATTTCATGGGTTTTGGACTGAATTATCATGTTGTCGATCCAGAGTTTAACTTCCTTGTGGATGATATCATGCTAGATGGTTGTATCTTACCCTTGGTATGTAGACACGACTTTCTTGAGACCAATAGGTTTGACGATGTAGTAAAAGCTTCCTCACGAGTTATTGAAATAGAATTTCTTTTGATGATAGAGTTGCATCTTAATCTCATTATTACTAGTGAATACTTTGATTAACAATTTGAAAGTATTATTGGCTCTATTTTCGATGATAATATTGATGTTTCATAGAGGATATCCATCCTTTGGAGAAGCTTTGTTCCAATTTTGATAGTTCTCATACTTGCAGACTTTCCCTCTCGATTTTGTCACAAGGACTATGTTGGCATACTCCACCACATAGATAAAAACCCACGTTTAGTTTCTTGAACACCTTATATTTGATGTTGAGGTACCACTAGGGTCAAAGTTTTCTCAAATTTTTCTTCACATGATTGCTGTCAAGGTATGTAGGAACTCCTGTTGCATAATTTTAGGATGAATGACAGTAATGTCACTATATGACCATGCAAAGATGTCCCCAAACTCCTTCAAAAGAATCTTTAAATTGGGATCACACTTGCTCATTTAGAGTTGATCAAATCTTGATTTCGTGCAGAACCCTACTTGAACCAATATTCATGACAAAATTTTCCTCATATTTCGTTTGAATGAAGTTATGGTGTTTTTTTCCTTACTAAGATAAGTTCAGAATTATTCATTCAATAAATCATCTTCATCAATTGTATAATTAATAAAAATAAATGCAATTAACATAAGTCATAATAAGATTATCAAAATCCATGTTAATTTCATTTATATTATCTCTTGGAAAAATATCAGTGAAAAACTCCTAAAAGGAGGCCTCATTTACATCAACATTAGAAATAGGAAAATCAAGAATGGGTTTAATCTTAAATCACAAAAAACTAGGGTTGTAGGTTGGTAGGTAAGGACTTACAGAGATGTTCCACCAGTTGCACATAGGCTTATCAGTTGGAAAGATCTTCTCATTTGGGTATGATATCTCAAATCACTACAAGAAAAATGAGTATTTGGGACGGTAAAAAACCCAATATATTAGTTATATACATGGGTATGATATCAAAATAATATTATAGTAAAATAAAATATCCAAATATATTAGTTAATCGTACCACCAACTTTTTACAAATTTTAAAAAAAATTGACAAAATCTCCTTTGTTTATACATGAAAACCAACCTTTTTAATCAATAAAAAACCCGCACAGCTATAAGAATCTCGCATATCAACGATTCTTTACAATTTTTAAAAAAATTCGACAAAATCTCCTTTGTTTATACATGAAAACCAACCTGTTTAATGAACACAAAGGCCCGCACGGCCATAAAAAAATTGAAAAATCTCCCAAATCAACAATTCATTACAATTTTAAAAAAAATCGGCAAAGTCTCCTTTGTTTATACATGAAAACCAACATGTTTAATCAACACAAAAGCCCGCACGGCCAGTAAAAAAAAACAATCTCGCATATCAACAACAATAATAAATAAACAATTTACCTGTTGCAAACCATTGCTTCGTTCATGTGTTCACGCGAATAAAATATACCCCTAAAATGTTAACCTGCAAAAAAATATAAGAAACAAAACAAAAAAGTTAGTTTTACTTGTTTTGGAATTCTTAACCCTTAAAAACTTGTGATCAATATTCACTCATTTTTAGTTCCTACGTAACAAACCAACATTTTTTAACAATACTAGTGTTAATGGAAGAATTTTTTAGTTCCTACGTAACAATTTTGAGTTCCTACGTAAATTTTTAGTTCCTACTCATTTTAACATTTTTTAACAATTTTTAGTTCCTACGTAACAAACCAACTTGAACTAATGTTTTACCAATCCCAGACAGAAGATGTTAAAATACTAGTGTGCTAAAATATATGTTTGTTTCAAGTGCAAACCAATCGTTATGCAGTATATATATGCATATATATACTGGTATATATGCATATATATACAGTTATATATATGCATATATATATGCAGTTATATACATGCATATATATGCAGTTATATACATGCATATATAATGTATATATACTGCATATATATACTAGTATATATACTGCATATATATTCTAGTATATATATGCATATATATTCTAGTATATATATGCATATATATATGCATATATATACTGCATATATATGCATATATATACTGCATATATATACAGTTATATATATGCATATATATACTGCATATATGCATATATAACAGTATATATATGCAGTTATATACATGCATATATATGCAGTTATATACATGCATATATAATGTATATATACTGCATATATATACTACTATATATACTGCATATATATGCATATATATACAGTTATATATATGCATATATAACAGTATATATATGCATATATATGCAGTTATATACATGCATATATATGCATATATATATATACTAGTATATATACTGTATATATAGTATATATATGCAGTAATATACTGTATATTATACTGAATATATGTACTATATATACAGTATAAATACTAGTATATATATATGCATATATATAATATATATATACTCGTATATATACTAGTATATGCAGTATATATATGCATACCGGTTGGAGTGAGGGAACTCCTCCGTTTTTAGGTTGACGAGAAACTTTTATTTTCGAAAAAAGCATAAAGCTCGGTATTTTCGTAAATAAGGGACGAGCGACAAGTGCCTCGCCCTAATCGGTATTTTCGCAAGTTTACGTCGTACACTCCAACCGGGAGCCCCGGGACTACGCCGTCTGTTCCTATGAGTCACATTGGTCCCGTACGAGGTGTTCGTGACTCTTACGGGACCGTTTTAAGGCTGTTTTACGTTTTCACCCTTCGATGGCATGTTTTTATGCTTAAGTCTATTTTTTTGCAAATTTACATCGTACACTCAAACCGGGAGTCCCATGACTACGCGGTCGGTTCCTACGAGTCACATTGGTCCCGTGCGAGGTGTTCGTGACTCTTACGGGACCGTGTTAAGGTTGTTTTACGTTTTCACCCTTCGATGGCATGTTTTTATGCTTAAGTCTATTTTTTTGCAAATTTACGTCATACACTCCAACCGGGAGCCTCGGGACTACACCGTTTGTTCCTAAGAGTCACATTGGTCCCGTGCGAGGTATTCGTGACTCTTACGAGATCGTTTTAAGGTTGTTTTACGATTTCACCCTTCGATGGCATGTTTTTATGCTTAAGTATATTTTTTTGCAAATTTACGTCGTACACTTCAATCGGGAGCCCCGTGCCTACGCGATCGGTTCCTAGGAGTCCCATTGGTCCCCTGCGAGGTGTTGGTGACTCTTACGGGCCGTTTTAAGGATATTTTATGTTTTCACTCTTCGATGGCATGTTTTTATGCTGAAATCTATTTTTTTGCAAATTTACGTCGTAAACTCAAACCGGGAGTCCCGTGCCTACACGGTCGGTTCCTACAAGTTACATTGGTCCTGTGCGAGGTGTTCGTGACTCTTACGGTACCGTTTTGGATTTATTTTATGTTTTAACCCTTCGATGACATGTTTTTATTCTTTAAGTCTATTTTTTGCAAATTTACGTCGTACACTCAAACCGGGAGTCCCGTGCCTATGCGATCGGTTCCGACGAGTCACATTGGTCCCGTACGAGGTGTTCGTGACTCTTACGAAACCGTTTTAAGGCTGTTTTACGTTTTCACCCTTCAATGGCATGTTTTTATGCTTAAGTTTATTTTTTTGCAAATTTACGTCGTACACTCCAACCGGGAGCCTCGGGACTACGTCGTCTGTTCTTACGAGTCACATTGGTCCCGTGCGAGGTGTTCGTGGCTCTTACGGGACCGTTTTAAGGTTGTTTTATGTTTTCACCATTAGATGGCATGTTTTTATGGTTAAGGCTAATTTTTTGCAACTTTACGTCGTACACTCAAACCGGGAGTCCCGTGCCTACGCGATCGGTTCCTACGAGTCACATTGGTCCCGTGCGAGGTGATCGTGACTCTTACGGGACCGTTTTGGGTTTGTTTTACATTTTCACCCTTCGATGGCATGTTTTTATGCTTAAGTTTAATTTTTTGCAAATTTACGTCGTACACTCCAACCGGGAGCCTCGGGACTACACCGTCTGTTCTTACGAGTCACATTGGTCCCGTGTGAGGTGTTCGTGGTTCTTACAGGACCGTTTTAAGGTTGTTTTACGTTTTCACAATTCGATGGCATGATTTTATGCTTAAGGCTAATTTTTTGCAACTTTACGTCGTACACTCAAACCGGGAGTCCCGTGCCTACGCGGTCGGTTCCTACGAGTCACATTGGTCCTGTCCGAGGTGTTCGTGACTCTTACGGGACCGTTTTGGGTTTGTTTTATGTTTTAACCCTTCGATGACATGTTTTTATGCTTTAAGTCTATTTTTTGCAAATTTACGTCGTACACTCAAACTGGGAGTCCCGTGCCTACGCGATCGGTTCTGACGAGTCACATTGGTCCCGTGCGAGGTGTTCGTGACTCTTACGGGACCGTTTTGGGTTTGTTTTACGTTTTCACCCTTCGATGGCATGTTTTTATGCTTAAGTTTATTTTTTTGCAAATTTACGTAGTACACTCCAACCGGGAGCCTCGGGACTACGCCGTCTGTTCTTACGAGTCACATTGGTCCCGTGCGAGGTGTTCGTGGCTCTTACGGGACCGTTTTAAGGCTGTTTTACGTTTTCACCATTCGATGGCATGTTTTTATGCTTAAGGCTAATTTTTTGCAACTTTATGTCGTACACTCAAACCAGGAGTCTCGTGCCTACGCGATCAGTTCATACGAGTCACATTGGTCCCGTGCGAGGTGTTCGTGACTCTTACGGGACCGTTTTGGGTGTGTTTTACGTTTTAATCCTTCGATGACATCTTTTTATGCTTTAAGTCTATTTTTTGCAAATTTACGTCCTACACTCAAACCGGGAGTCCCTTGCCTACGCGATCGGTTCCTACGAGTCACATTGGTCCCCTGCGAGGTGTTCGTGACTCTTACGGGACCGTTTTAAGGCTGTTTTACATTTTCACTATTCGATGGCATGCTTTTATGCATAAGTTTATTTTTTTACAAATTTACGTCGTACACTCCAACCGGGAGCCTTGGGACTACGCCGTCTGTTCTTACGAGTCACATTGGTCCCGTACGAGGTGTTCGTGGCTCTTACGGGACCGTTTTAAGGCTGTTTTACATTTTCACCATTCGATGGCATGTTTTTATGCTTAAGGCTAATTTTTTGCAACTTTACGTCGTACACTCAAACCGGGAGTCCCGTGCCTACGCGGTCGGTTCCTACGAGTCACATTGGTCCCGTGCGAGGTGATCGTGACTCTTACCGGACCATTTTGGGTTTGTTTTACGTTTTCACCCTTCGATTTCAGGTTTTTATGCTTTAGTTTATTTTTTTGCAACTTTACGTCGTACACTCCAACCGGGAGCCTCGGGACTACGCCATTTGTTCTTACGAGTCACATTAGTCCCGTGCGAGGTGTTCGTGGCTCTTACAGGACCGTTTTAAGGCTGTTTTACGTTTTCACCATTCGATTGCATGTTTTTATGCTTAAGGCTAATTTTTTGCAACTTTATGTCGTACACTCAAAATGGGAGTCCCGTGCCTACGCGGTCGGTTCCTACGAGTCACATTGGTCCCGTGCGAGGTGTTCGTGACTCTTTCGGGACCGTTTTGGGTTTGTTTTATGTTTTAACCCTTCGATGACATGTTTTTATGCTTTAAGTCTATTTTTTGAAAATTTACGTCGTACACTCAAACCGGGAGTCCCATGCCTACGCGATCGGTTCCTACGAGTCACATTGGTCCCGTACGAGGTGTTCGTGACTCTTACGGGACCGTTTTAAGGTTGTTTTACGTTTTCACCATTCGATGGCATGTTTTTATGCATAAGTTTATTTTTTTGCAAATTTACGTCGTATACTCCAACCGGGAACCTCGGGACTACGTTGTCTGTTCCTACGAGTCACATTGGTATCGTGCGAGGTGTTCGTGGCTCTTACGGGACCGTTTTAAGGTTGTTTTACGTTTTCACAATTCGATGGCATATTTTTATGCTTAAGGCTAATTTTTTGCAACTTTACGTCGTAAACTCAAACCGGGAGTTTCGTGCCTACGCGGTCGGTTCCTACGAGTCACATTGGTCCCGTCCGAGGTGTTCGTGACTCTTACGAGACCGTTTTGGGTTTGTTTTACGTTTTAACCCTTCGATGACATGTTTTATGCTTTAAGTCTATTTTTTGCAAATTTACGTCGTACACTCAAACCGGGAGTCCCGTGCCTACGCGATCGGTTCCGACGAGTCAGATTGGTCCCGTGCGAGGTGTTCGTGACTCTTACGGGACTGTTTTGGGTATGTTTTACGTTTTCACCCTTCGATGGCATGTTTTTATGCTTAAGTTTATTTTTTTGTAAATTTACGTTGTACACTCCAACCGGGAGCCTCGGAACTACGCCGTCTGTTCTTACGAGTCACATTGGTCCCGTGCGAGGTGTTCGTGGCTCTTACGGGACCGTTTTAAGGCTGTTTTACGTTTTCACCATTCGATGGCATGTTTTTATGCTTAAGGCTAATTTTTTGCAACTTTACGTCGTACACTCAAATCGAGAGTCCCGTGCCTACGCGATCGGTTCATACGAGTCACATTGGTCCAGTGCGAGGTATTCGTGACTCTTACGGGACCGTTTTATGGCTGTTTTACGATTTCACCCTTCAATGGCATGTTTTTATGCCGAAATTTATTTTTTTGCAAGTTTACGTCGTACACTCAAACCGGGAGTCCCGTACCTACTCGATCGGTTCCTACGAGTCACATTGGTCCCGTGCGAGGTGTTCGTGACTCTCACGGAATCGTTTTAAGGCTGTTTTACATTTTCACCCTTCCATGGCATGTTTTTACGCATAAGTTTATTTTTTTGCAAATTTACGTCGTACACTCCAACCGGGAGCCTCGGGACTACGCCGTCTGTTCTTACGAGTCACATTGGTCCCGTGCGAGGTGTTCGTGGCTCTTACGGGACCGTTTTAAGGCTGTTTTACGTTTTCACAATTCGATGGCATGTTTTTATGCTTAAGGCTAATTTTTTGCAACTTTACGTCGTACACTCAAACCGGGAGTTCCGTACCTACGCGGTCGGTTCCTACGAGTCACATTGGTCCCGTCCGAGGTGTTCGTGACTCTTACGGGACCGTTTTGGGTTTGTTTAATGTTTTAACCCTTTGATGACATGTTTTTATCCTTTAAGTCTTTTTTTTGCAAATTTACGTCGTACACTCGAACCGGGAGTCTCGTGCCTACGCGATCGGTTCCGACGAGTCACATTGGTCCCGTGCGAGGTGTTCGTGACTCTTACGGAACCGTTTTAAGGCTGTTTTACGTTTTCACCATTCGATGGCATGTTTTGATCCTTAAGTTTATTTTTTTGCAAATTTACGTCGTACACTCCAACCGGGAGCCTCGGGACTACGCGGTCTGTTCTTACGAGTCACATTGGTCCCGTGCGAGGTGTTCGTGGCTCTTACGGGACCCTTTTAAGGCTGTTTTACGTTTTCACAATTCGATGGCATGTTTTTATGCTTAAGGCTAATTTTTTGCAACTTTACGTCGTACACTCAATCCAAGAGTCCCGTGCCTACGCGGTCGGTTCCTACGGGTCACATTGGTCCCGTCCGAGGTGTTCGTGACTCTTACGGGACCGTTTTGGGTTTGTTTTACGTTTTAACCCTTCGATGACATGTTTTTATGCTTTAAGTTTATTTTTTGCAAATTTACGTCGTACACTCAAACCGGGAGTCCCGTGGCTATGCGATCGGTTCCTACGAGTCACATTGGTCCCGTGCGAGGTGTTTGTGACTCTTACGGGACCGTTTTAAGGCTGTTTTACGTTTTCACCATTTGATGGCATGTTTTTATGCATAAGTTTATTTTTTTGCAAATTTACGTCGTACACGCCAACCGAGAACCTCGGAACTACGCCGTCTGATCTTACGAGTCACATTGGTACCGTGCGAGGTGTTCGTGGCTCTTACGGGACCGTTTAAAGGTTGTTTTATGTTTTCACAATTCGATGGCATGTTTTTATGCTTAAGGCTAATTTTTTGCAAATTTACTTCGTAAACTCAAACCGGGAGTTCCGTGCCTACGCGGTCGGTTCCTACGAGTCACATTGGTCCCGTCCGAGGTGTTCGTGACTCTTACGGGACCATTTTGGGTTTGTTTTATGTTTTAACCCTTCGATGACATGTTTTATGCTTTAAGTCTATTTTTCGTAAATTTGCGTCGTACACTCAAATCGGGAGTCCCGTGCCTACGCGATCGATTCCGACGAGTCACATTGGTCCCGTGCGAGGTGTTCGTGACTCTTACGGGACCGTTTTGGGTTTATTTTTCGTTTTCACCCTTCGATGGCATGTTTTTATGCTTAAGTTTATTTTTTTGCAAATTTACGTCGTACACTCCAACCGGGAGCCTCGGGACTACGCCGTCTGTTCTTACGAGTCACATTGGTCCCGTGCGAGGTGTTCGTGGCTCTTACGGGACCGTTTTAAGGCTTTTTTAAGTTTTCACCATTCGATGGCATGTTTTGATCCTTAAGTTTATTTTTTTGCAAATTTACGTCGTACACTCCAACCGGGAGCCTCGGGACTACGCCGTCTGTTCTTACGAGTCACATTGGTCCCGTGCGAGGTGTTCGTGGCTCTTACGGGACCGTTTTAAGGCTGTTTTACGTTTTCACAATTCGATGGCATGTTTTTATGCTTAAGGCTAATTTTTTTCAACTTTACGTCGTACACTCAAACTGGGAGTCCCGTGCCTACGCGGTCGGTTCCTACGGGTCACATTGGTCCCGTCCGAGGTGTTCGTGACTCTTACGGGACCATTTTGGGTTTGTTTTACGTTTTAACCCTTCGATGACATGTTTTATACTTTAAGAATATTTTTTGCAAATTTACGTCATACACTAAAATTGGGAAGTCCCGTGCCTACGCGATTGATTCCGACGAGTCACATTGGTCCCGTGCGAGGTGTTTGTGACTCTTACGGGACTGTTTTGGGTTTGTTTTTCGTTTTCACCCTTCAATGGCATGTTTTTATGCTTAAGTTTATTTTTTTTGCAGATTTACGTCGTACACTCCAACCGGCAGCCTCGGGACTACGCCGTCTGTTCTTACGAGTCACATTGGTCCCGTGCGAGGTGTTCGTGGCTCTTACGGGACCGTTTTAAGCCTGTTTTACATTTTCACCATTCGATGGCATGTTTTTATGCTTAAGGCTAATTTTTTGCAACTTTACGTCGTACACTCAAACCGAGAGTCCCGTGCCTACGCGATCGATTCATACGAGTCACATTGGACCAGTGCGAGGTGTTCGTGACTCTTACGGGACCGTTTTATGGCTGTTTTACGATTTTACCCTTCGATGGTATGTTTTTATGCGAAAGTTTATTTTTTTGCAAATTTATGTCTTACACTCAAACCGGGAGTCCCGTACCTACTCGATCGGTTCCTACGAGTCACATTGGTCCCGTGCGAGGTGTTCGGACTCTTACGTAACCGTTTTAAGGCTGTATTACATTTTCACCCTTCGATGGCATGTTTTTATGCATAAGTTTATTTTTTAGCAAATTTACGTTGTACACTCCAACCGAGAGCCTCGGGACTACGCCGTCTGTTCTTACGAGTCACATTGGTCCCGTGCGAGGTGTTCGTGGCTCTTACGGGACCGTTTTAAGGTTGTTTTACGTTTTCACAATTCGATGGCATGTTTTTATGCTTAAGGCTAATTTTTTGCAACTTTACGTCGTACACTCAAATCGGGAGTTCCGTACCTACGCGGTCGGTTCCTATGAGTCACATTGGCCCCGTACGAGGTGTTCGTGACTCTTACGGGACCGTTTTGGGTTTGTTTTATGTTTTAACCCTTCGATGACATGTTTTTATCCTTTAAGTCTTTTTTTTGCAAATTTACGTCGTACACTCAAACCGGGAGTCCCGTACCTACTCGATCGGTTCCTACGAGTCACATTGGTCCCGTGCGAGGTGTTAGTGACTCTTACGGAACTGTTTTAAGGCTATTTTACATTTTCACCCTTCGATGGCATGTTTTTACGCATAAGTTTATTTTTTTGCCAATTTACGTCGTACACTCCAACCGGGAGCCTCGGGACTACGCCGTTTGTTCTTACGAGTCACATTGGTCCCGTGCGAGGTGTTCGTTGCTCTTACGAGACCGTTTTAAGGCTGTTTTACGTTTTCACAATTCGATGGCATGTTTTTATGCTTAAGGCTAATTTTTTGTAATTTTACGTCGTACACTCAAACCGGGAGTTCCGTACCTACGCGGTCGGTTCCTACGAGTCACATTGGTCCCGTCCGAGGTGTTCGTGACTCTTACGGGACCGTTTTGGGTTTGTTTTATGTTTTAACCCTTCGATGACATGTTTTTATCCTTTAAGTCTTTTTTTTTTCAAATTTACGTCGTACACTCGAACCGGGAGTCTCGTGCCTACGCGATCGGTTCCGACGAGTCACATTGGTCCCGTGCGAGGTGTTCGTGACTCTTACGGAACCGTTTTAAGGCTGTTTTATGTTTTCACCATTCGATGACATGTCTTCATCCTTAAGTTTATTTTTTTGCAAATTTACGTCGTACACTCCAACCGGGAGCCTCGGGACTACACCGTCTGTTCTTACGAGTCACATTGGTCCAGTGCGAGGTGTTCGTGGCTCTTACGGGACCGTTTTAATGCTGTTTTACGTTTTCACAATTCGATGGCATGTTTTTATGCTTAAGGCTAATTTTTTGCAACTTTACGTCGTACACTCAAACCGGGAGTTCCGTACCTACGCGGTCGGTTCCTACGAGCCACATTAGTCCCGTCCGAGGTGTTCGTGACTCTTACGGAACCGTTTTGGGTTTGTTTTATTTTTTAACCCTTCGATGACATGTTTTTATCCTTTAAGTCTTTTTTTTGCAAATTTACGTCTTACACTCGAACCGGGAGTCTCGTGCCTACGCGATCGGTTCCGACGAGTGACATTGGTCCCGTGCGAGGTGTTCGTGACTCTTACGGAACCGTTTTAAGGCTGTTTTACATTTTCACCATTAGATGGCATGTTTTCATCCTTAAGTTTATTTTTTTGCAAATTTACGTCCTACACTCCAACCGGGAGCCTCGGGAGTACGCCGTCTGTTCTTACGAGTCACATTGGTCTTGTGCGAGGTGTTCGTGGCTCTTACGGGACCGTTTTAAGGCTGTTTTACGTTTTCACAATTCGATGGCATGTTTTTATGCTTAAGGCTAATTTTTTGCAACTTTACGTCGTACACTCAAACCGGGAGTTCCGTGCCTACGCGGTCGGTTCCTACGAGTCACATTGGTCCCGTCTGAGGTGTTCGTGACTCTTACGGGACCGTTTTGGGTTTGTTTTACGTTTTAACCCTTCGATGACATGTTTTTATGCTTTAAGTCTATTTTTTGCAAATTTACGTCGTACACTCAAATCGGGAGTCCCGTGCCTACGCGAACGGTTCCGACGAGTCACATTGGTCCCGTGCGAGGTGTTCGTGACTCTTACGGAACCGTTTTAAGGCTGTTTTACGTTTTCACCCTTCCATGGTATGTTTTTATGCTTAAGTTTATTTTTTTGCAAATTTACGTTGTACACTCCAATCGGGAGCCTCGGGACTACGCCGTCTGTTCTTACGAGTCACATTGGTCCCGTGCGAGTTGTTCGTGACTCTTACGGGACCGTTTTGTGGTTGTTTTACATATTCACCCATCGATGGCATGTTTTTATGCTTATGTACTCCCCCCCCCCCCCCACACACACAGGAAGTGACAAGAAATAAATGCGTCAATTTTCTTTGTACAATTTAGTATTCCTATCCAAAATAATTTCTTTTTGATAATTGGATAACGATGAGAAATGAGGATACCTATTCGCTACAGCTGAACATTGGAAGTACTCGGGGAATCATCTGGTGGTATTAGGAATCCAGCATTTTGTATCATACGAAACAATTTGTTGGTGGTCTCTTTCAACTTTTGAATCTCTTCACGATGACGAGTCTCTCCCTCCTCAATACTCTTTTGCAACCTTTCGATCTCGGTCTCGTAAAAGTGAGAAGGCATGGACCTTACAGATGGCGGTCGAATACCAACTCCCCTACATAATGCATGTCCATGTCCGTCACGACCAATGACATCCTCAAAGATTTTATCTCTCACTTTCGGGTCATTCTGTTGTTCTTCTTCTATCGCATTCAACTGTCTTTGTATACTCTCCTACAAATTAAGAAAAGAGTTTTAAACAGTGTGCAATAACATAAAACATTTATTGCAATATTTTTTACATTAGGTAACAAGGATGGACATTAAAATATAATACCTCTATACCAGCCGCTCCATCCTCCATATTATACGTCTTATCCTTCAACCTTCGAGTCTCTCTATACACACTAAGCTTGTCGAAAGGCAAGTCGGCTTTTTTCATCTATTATTTTTTAAGTAAGATAAGAAAAAAAACATATTACATTCATAATAGTAATGATGAAATTCAACATTATCGTCCTCAAACTAAAAGCATAAAAGAATATGTAAGGAATATAAAATATGATGTTAACCTTTTCTACAACTTGAGGAATTGACGTCCTCCCAATCCTAGGGTGGGCACAAAGGTTTTCCCTATTTTCGGCGTTTTTGGCCGCCACTTTCTATATAAAGAGTTAAATCATGTTACAATTTTGATACATATAAACAATCAACAAAAATAAATAGAAAGTAATTCTACATATGTCATACCACGGTTTCTTTTTCACCCCAATAAGACACTAATTTAGGCCATATATCGGGATCAACTTGGAGAGGTACATTTTCAAGTCGATCTGTGTCATTGTCATATGCCTCATAATAGTCCTTTTTTATACGATACTTAAATCGCCTCCAAGCATTGTCCAGCATTTGAAAACAAATTGGCTTAAATCCTTCAGGCGCATTTGTATTGCGCTACAAACAAAATAATATAAATAAATTATAAATAGATCATTTGACATTTTCGGATTCGGACGGGATCCGATAGTCAGTCACGGATCAGTACATTGGAAACCGAATCCGAATTTGTTAACAATCCGGTAGTCCGATCCGATAATCCAATCTGATTTTTGTTTTTTATTTTTTAAATCTAGTTTGCTATAAATAATTAAAAATCTGTTTTACACTTATTGATGTTAAATGCATAAAAAGCCCTAACTAGTATGTTAAAATATGTAAAGAGATCACTAAACAAAACTGTAAAAAATGCCTAAACTACTATAATAACAATCTAAACAAATCCCTAACAAATGTTTAAACAAATCAATACAGATAATGTATATGTGTGTGTGTGTGTATATATATATATATATATAAGGGATTAATACCTGTGCGCAGGGGCGAGGCGGAGGCAAAGGGGGAGAGGAGGAGGCAGAGGGGTGGAGCGGGGGTAAGGCAGGGGAGAGGCGGAGGCTCATGATCTGAGCAGGGGGAGAGGCGGAGGGTTAGGGATGCGCAGCGGAGGGTAGGGAGCAGCGACGACGGTCAATTTGAGCAGCGGAATGAGCGAGAGAGAGTATGAGAGGAGCAGCGGCGGCGGGCAGAGGAGCGAAGTGAGCGAGAGAGAGCGTGAGAGAACACAGAGAGAGCGGGAGTCCAAAACATAGAATTAGGCCAATTTTTGGAATAAGTGGGGGAAAATTAGGGAAAACATTAAAAGGGTCGGATGTAACCGTCCCTTTTGCCCAAAAAAGTGGGGGGAAAATAAAAAATATTTTATACCAAAAGAGACGGATTTTAAAACCGTCTTTTTTGGTATCTTAAAAGGGACGGTTAAAACAATCCGTCCCAAGTACTCATTTGGAAAAAATAAAAATTAATTTTTATTAACTGGGACGGAATTTAAAACCGTCCCTTTTGCTATATCAAAAGGGACGGAATTTACAAACCGTCCCTTTTGATATAGCAAAAGGGATGGTTTTAAATTCCGTCCCTTAAAATAACCCGGGAAAAATTAGCGCTAAAAACCGTATATGCTTTAAGGGACGTTTTTAATTACCGTCCTTTTTGAGAAATACCAAAAGGGACGGTTTTTTAAAAACCGTCCCTTTTGTTACTATAAAAAAGGACGGTAATTAAAACCGTCCCTTATGGTATAGTATTAGGGAAAAAAGGACACGGCCATCCCTAATACTCCCGTCCCTAATATTCATTTTTCTTGTAGTGAATTAAGCAGAGAACATGCAAACATCCATCCCCAGTTCGACAAGATCGAGTGATTTATCTTTACCGTTGCTCTCGATTTATTATGGAAAGAGCTTATGTTAGAAGATTTGATAGCCAATGGATTCACTTATTGTCTAGACCCCTTGGTCCAAGTGATCTTAGCTTCAAATAACATCTCAAAACTTAGTTTCATCTTCTTCTCAGATACATCATGACGCGACTCCAAAAAACCAAAATTGGGAAAGTCTCCTCCTTCTTTGATGAATTGACCCGTTTAAGGAATCTCATGAAATGACCTCCTTTCATTTAAATACCTTTCGTTTATGTAGTTGGCATAGATCCATGAATTTTGCCCGATAAGATTGGTACTTCAATCCATAGGGGGTAAGAGGTCTTCAAGATGATCAGCTCGGTGGTTCCTTATTGTTTGTGGTCGAGTCCTGTTACGCGCACGAGGTGCATTTTCTTGTACATCCGGATTACATTGACATTTAAATATGGTATATATTTGAGGCTTACCCTTTATTTGAAATTATCCCCTGCCCAAAGAGGGAGTGGATCAATCTTGAAACCCTAGAGAAATATGTCGTTGGTACTATCATGGATCTCTAATACCTATTTATTGGTGCTGATACCATCTGAATTATCAAGGTCTCCAATGATCATGATGATTTGGTTATTTGTGAATAACTTGAGATTTTAATGGAGGGAAAAAGTAATACCTCAGATACTGTGAAACCATTGGAGACCAAGTAGCAGGCTAAAATAAGCCAAAATGTCGATCATTTGAAACTCAACTTGAAGGAAAATAGGCCAGCTCACTGTAACACCCCGTATTTTTTAGCATTTATTTTTGGGCATTTTATAAATTACACGTGTGCAAGTAATTTAATTAAATTGAGAAATAAAGTGAGCTAAATAAATATTAATTAGCGAGAAAAAGGATTAATATTTATGTAATTATTGTATTTATTTATGTGATAAATAAACAAAATTATGTTAAATAATATTACGTTGTGAGTGAGTAAAATCGACGGGTTTAAACGGTATCTATTCGGGACGTGCGTGTATTCTCGTGTTCGGAATGAGATGAAAAATTTATGTTAAGTGTCTCAAATGGTGCTCCGAGTGAGCCAATGATTCGGAATGTGTTGAGATAATCAGAATTAGATACCCGAGGGTTGTAATCGGGTTCCGAAGAATTTTTAGGCTAAATGAGACCCGTATAAGGGCGTTTGGGTTATTTTGTACATAACACATAGCCTAATTTCAGGATTTATGATTATAACTAGGTAAGGGGGATAGATTGGGCAGCCATCCCACCATTCCAAAAGACATTGGGTTTAAGAAAGAAGAGAAAAGATAAGGAAAATCCAAGAGAAAGTGAGGAAGATAAATCCAGGAAAAGAATTAGAGAAATTCCGAGCTTAGAATTATTACTTATAGAAGCTCCAAAGAAATTAAATCATAACTCCAATGATAAAAAGGCAAGTGTTTATCTTTCTTTGATGTTTCATCAAGTTTCAATATTCCATTTCAGAATTTGGTGTAGGAACACTAATTTTGGGTGGGGATTAACATGTAAAATGGAACTTTTGGGATTGAAATCATCAAGTAATAATTTGAGTATAATACCATGTTAAATTTCATTTGATTTACATTATAAATATGTGATCTTTAATGAATAATATGTGAATTGGTGAAATCTTGATTTAGAATTTAGAAAGTGAATAATTCTTAATGAACAAATGTTAATCCCTTGAGTTGATATGTTTTTGAGTTAATCCGGACGTAAAAACGTGTAATATTGCATTTAGGATTGATAGAAAGATTCTATATTGGGTTTTAATGATGTTAGGTATGCATCAGGTTGATGGGAGGAAGAAGAAACTCGTTAAAAATTTGGCTCACTACTTAGAGGAACTGAACCGATTCGTTGGGCAGGGGGGAACTAGTTTACCCACCGAACCAGTTTGGGAAGCCTTGGGAATCGATTCACTGGGTAGGGATAATTTAGGAATTCTGGTAATCCATAGGAGAGACTATAACCTACATAGATTAAATGGGAATAAAATTCGGGTACAGGATTTCGAGTATTTTTTGGTGAATGACACTCGGGATATAATCAATGAAATTGGGTTGGGATTTTATAAAGAGTTAAGCGCGCTGGAGTAGAATAGCTTAGTGTCCAGAATTATGATATTTATGAATTTATAATAAGTAAGTGAATACTTGAATATTCGGGAGTAAGGGGTAGACTCGAGAATTGTGGGCTAGTGCTACGAGTGACTTACGCACATTTCTATCTATCTCTCTCTCTCTTTATATATATATATATATATATATATATATATATATATATATATATATATATATATATATATATATATATATATATATATATGTGTGTGTGTGTGTGTGTGTGTGTGTGTGTGTGTGTGTGATATTAATATGTGTGTACATACATACTCTAAAAATGCTATCGTTGGAGGTTTCGCATAGTGGGCGGTCCACCCTGGCGTGATCAGCAGGTGTTGGGTCATTTCTCGAGGTCATAGGACTATTTCATGACCAGTGTATATGTGAGTTTGGATTATAGTGGTGTAATGTGGTATGGTTATGACCCAGTAATGTATGTCTATGACTGCCTCCAGTTATGTGTTTACGATTAGAGTTCAGTGGTGATATTATGACCCGGTGGCCTAAGATTCGTATGTGATGTACCTGGAGCCTGATAGAATGCTAGAGAATGCATTTGGGAGGATGACTTGGGAATGCTATGTATATACGTATATAAGAGTGCTATATATATGCGTGTGAATTAAACGAATGTGTAAATAATGAAATTATAACCAGTGTAAAGTTATGTGAATGAGTTAATGATAAGATTATAATTGAGAATTATGATGATATAACTTATGTGATAACTCATTGTGAATCAAAGCAAAGTAAAATATGTGTAGCAGGATTTGGATAGAATTTTAACGTGTGGGGATAAGATAAGTATTGGTACTAGCTAGGCAACGGGTAGTATAACTAGGGTGTTAATATACATGCGTTAGGTGCGCACTACGGATAAAGGGCGAGGATTATCTCACGTGAGTGTGACACCAGTTTAAATATAAAAAAGTATGTTGCATGTTCATTTTTATATTTTAAACACTTGAAAAATACTTTCAAATGGTTTTGGGATCTGACCTGTATCAAAATATTTTTCAAAACCTTTTAGGTGCTCAGCCATAGGGATGCTGCAGCAACTATGGATGACTGCAGGACTTGATTAGACGTTTCCATCTTTGTCATCTAGATATGAATTCCTTTTAATTATTTATTTCGAGCGTGTTGCCTATTTCTAGATGGTTTTATTATTCGGATTGTATTACGTTAGTTGATTATTAGTTGGATGACTGTACTTAAAGATTACTGAGATTTATTCACTTACTTATTTCAATTCATCATAAGTATTCGGACTCTTATTACGGTGGATGTTAATTTAAGTGGTGACATGGTTATTTTAATGGTTGCATGCTTTAATAAGTCAAGTTAATAAGTTTTAAAATTTTGCAACAGGCTTAATAGGTTAATAGTAATTAATTTGGTTTTTGATAGTGATGCTAAGAATGAGCCAGACTGAGATTCCTATTTTATTTCATTAAGAGGGTTGGCCACCCGTTATTTAAATAGGTGGGGTATCACACTAACTTTTAGTAATGATATTTTAGCATTACAAAAATAATTAATAACGATAATTTTTCGTTAGAAAAATGCATGGGGAAAAATTAATAACAACTATCTAACATTGCAAATAAACGATTTACAAACTGTATTTTAGTGTTATTAGTAATAGATTTACCAACGTATTTTATCGTTACTAATTTTGATTTAGTAACGAGCTTTTTTATTACTATTTCTACCTTATTACATAGGCTTTTTAACATGTTTGTCTGATTTTGTAACGGTAAAGGTCCGTTAATCATATTAATTTTTCAAGATCCGATATTCTGTCCTGAATTTAAGCAAATTCAGTTATGCTTACCACACTATTCAAATCCTAAGAACATATAAAAATATAGTCCTCATGAAAAAGTGCGTTATATTCAACACTTATATTTTATATAATCTTCCACTCTTTATTTACAAAACAAATTGAAAACCGAGAGCAAAACACATTGTAACACTTTATAAAATCTCAGCCAATGAAGTTTCCTATTAATCCAAATTGAGAATAATGGGTTTTCAGTTGCACCTGATACTGAGAGGACAAAAAAAGAGCCCAATGAAGAATGATCGTCTTGAATCTCTAATCACATTTATAATGAAAATCCTATTTATTTCTGCATAAATTATCCAATTTATCTTTTTATTAAGGTAATTTGCTAAAAACGTTATCTCGGTCCAAAAATCTATAAAAAATGACGTACTAGTGACAATCTATGAGACCAAATTTAGAAAAAGCAACAACGACGATAAATTCAGCAATAATACCCTTGCAGTGTCATGATGTGTGAAATATTGGAACACTTATTTAAGATTAGCCTTTCTTTAAAATGGAAATCATCTGAAGAAAATAATAGAGATCCATTATACAGCGTTCATACTCCTTACGGATAAAAAAAATCTCAACGATGGTTAATGATGCATTGCCTAAATAAAATTGATAAGATGAATAAAATATTCAAGATTGGATACAAGTAATTCAATACAAAATAATGTTGTCATAATCAATAAAATGAACAAAAGATGCATAGGACCATAGGGCTATAGTGTTACTAATATAATCTAATGTGATAATTAAACAATTACAAAGGTCCTTGGATGGTGTAATCTTCTTTCAAAGCTAATATGTCTTTGCATAAATCAAATATTGAACACAACATATATTATATCTATTTATAAAACATGGTTCAATAAAAGATCCACATTTACATTGATCTTATTGTGGCCATCCCTATTTCTTCGTGTTTCTTCCTCCTTCGATAGGGAGGGTTTTCAAAACTCGCACGCGTAGTTTGAAGGTGCAAAGAAGAAGGTTTCATGCCCTTTCTAGGGGCTCTTCGTTCGTCTTCGATGTGGGGAGTATCCATCCTATTTTGCACAAAATAGGCAAAAGAAACGTTGGCGTCTCGAGAGAATGACATCAAAGACATGCTAATGCTTGTGAAACCAATTAGTTCAAAGGTTCATGGCTAAGTTACGGAATAGGAAGGTTTTAGGCACCCATCGTTCCCTTTCGGTCTCTCATGGGAATGTGTTATTATTCTCCTTAATAACTCTATGAAGTGTGTGTGCGTGTATATATAAATGGAGAATGGAATTACTCGACACGCATTATGGAGAAAACTAGAGTGAGGTCATCCATAGGAGTGCTCCCAAAATAATAATAAAAAACATCATGTGTGTGCTCATCCAGATATCGATCATTATGGCAAAACGATAATATGGTTTAGATAATGCACGAATAAGAATCGCAAGTATAATAATATATGAATAAAAATAATAAAAGAGGACTTGAGTCTTGGGTTTTGACTCGACAGGCCTACGAAGCCTACAAAGGCATTATAGTCTACATAGTTAGCATGCAACATGAGGGTGGAGTTATCCCATAAATCCAACCAGAGATTTTATTTAGATGTGTGTGTGTAGAGAAAGGATGGTTTTATTTGAGAAAATGTGGTGACGAATCCCATTTGGAATTTATGAGCAAACCCTCTTTTTATTATTTTTGTTTTTTTTATAGAAAATATGTTATGTACAATACTACTAATAAAAAGTAGGATTATTAATATGCATGGACTAACAAAGATGAAATTATAAATTAAGGATTGATTAACTAATGCGAAAATAAGGAAATTTAAAGAGAGAGAGAGAGAGAGAGGAATGTTTGGACCTTCTTTGAAGACTTAAAGGTTGGTCTTTATGGTTGAAGGGGATGTCGTTAAAAGTAGATGGATGTGGTTGGAGGAGAGGGAAAGGATTTTTCTAAATTGGGTGCAAAAAGGATGTAAATGGAATGTGGAGGAGAGATTTCAATACAGAAACCATGTTGACTTTGAGAGAATGTTTCTCAGATCATTAAGAGAGATATTTCTGAGGTGCCTTTCGAAGTGAGAAATAACTATTTTTATATACGGTTAAGGGGTGAAGATCAGAATTATAACCTGCCTATCGATACACACTGCCGATAGGAAAGGAAATGGGTTTGCCATTAGGGAATTTAATGCAGATTTTTTGAAAAATGGTTGTAAAATGCAATCCATATGTCCGAATCACACATGGCGCATACCATTGGAATGGGTATTCATAGCCCTTTAAGAATTCATTAGGTCGTTCCCAGGTTCGGGAGTTGAAGTTTTTCAAAGGGGGCTCGAAAGCGCTCGATAGTCTTTTGGACAGGAGATTCCTAAAGGAAAATGGATCATTCATCCAAACCATAAAGTCGATTCATGCACGGGATGGACTGCTGGAAAGAGTATTCAAATACCTTCAAAGACTCACTCAATTGTATTTGGTTCCGAGAGTTGCCCTTAGTTAAACAGAGCGATTCGAAAGCACCCGGTGACCTTTTAGAGTAAAACAGATCATTCGTCCGTACCGTAAGTTTAATTCGTGCATGGGGTGGACCATTGGAAAGGGTATTCAAAGACTTTCGAATATTGATTCAGTCTCATTCGATATGAAGAGTTTATGGGAGTGAAATAGAGTTTAAGAATTCTCAGGGGTCTTCGATATAGTTTTCGAGGAAAAATGAATTATTCATCCAAATCTTAAGGCCAATTTGCACATGGGATCGACCATTGGAAATAGGATTCTGAGCCCTTCAAATATTCATTGAGCTTTCACTCTGGTGAGAAAGTTAATCGGAGTCAAACGAGGACCGAGGGCACCTGGTGGCCTCTAGATCGGTACCCGGAGTACGACCTAGGGTTTATGGTGAAGGAGGAAGTGCTAGGGACCTAAGGAGAGTCTTAGGGGATTCTAGAATATTGTGTCCATAGAGCCCCTCAATGGGTGAGCTTGGAACAAGTAAAAGTCGTTGAATAGACACCAAATGGTTGTTTGGTAATGAGGTCAACTCTGTGGACCAAAGGGATGACGATGATCGATTCAAAGGGTCGAGGTCGATTATGAGGAACTAGAGTAATGCTAGGGATGAACAATTCTGTGGGTCAAGGGAAATTTTGAGAACCTAAAGTTGAGGGGACAAATTCTACAGGTCGATGTCAATTAAGAGGACCTAAAGTTGGACGACCAATTCTGAGGGTCGAGGTCACTTCAATGGTCCTAAAGTTACAACGAACAATTTTGAGGGTTGAGGTCAATTCTGAGGACCTAAAGTTGTGATGATCGATTCTGAAGGGCAAGCTCAATTATGAGGACCTAATGTTATGATGATCGATTTTGCGAGTCAATGTCAATTCAGAGGCCCTATTCGAGGTCAATTTTGAGGACCCAAAGTGATGACGACTGATTATGCAGGTTGAGGTCAATTCAGAGGACCTAAAGTTGTGACGATCGATTATGAAGGTCGAGGTCAATTATGAGGACCTAAAGTTATGACAATCAATTCTGAGGGTCGAGGTCAATTCTGAGGACCTAAAGTTATGACGACCGATTTTGCGGGCTGAGGTCAATTCTAAGGACCTATGGTTAAGACGGCTGATTCTTCGAGCCGAAGTTAGTTTTGAGGACCTAAAGTTGAGATGATCAATTTTTTGGGCCAAGGTCAATTCTAATTACCTAAAGTTTTGGAGAGCAATTATGGGGGTCAAGTTCAATTCTGAGGACTTAAAGTGATGACGATAGATTATGCGGGCCGAGAACAATTCTGAGGACCTAAAGTGGAGACGAATGATTCTAGGGTTTAAGGTAAATTATGAGGACCTAAAGTTATGGAGATCAATTTTGCAGGTCGAGGTCAATTTCGAGGGCCTAAAGTTATAGAGACCGATTCTGAGGATCAATTGGGAGGACCTAAAGTTGGAACATGGGGAGGTTTATTTTCTAGGGAGTTTTTTTGTACTGGTGGTTTTATAGAGGATTGTGTTCTTTTGAGATTCTACTGGGGAAAGAAATTTAACTGGGGATCTTGTCTTTTAAGAGGACATACCTTGGTTCAGGAAGTCGAAATTTGTTTTGTTGATGGATTGGGAGTTTAGTATGGAAATTCCACTGGGGATTTGGGGAAGTATTTGATTTTGGGTTCCGCTTGGGGAATTGTAGTGTACCTTTGGGATGCATTATTTTGTGGCATGTGTTTAGGGTATGTGCCGGATGTGAGAGTTTGATATTAGTCCAGTTGGGGATTGTAGGAGCTTAAAATGGTTTTCTTTGTGAAGAAATGTTCTAATACTTGTTAGGCATTTTTTGGAGAATTTTTGGATTTTTCTAGCATTTTTTGTACAACAACTTACGAGGTATGTCGACCGTCATATTGTGAGGATTACTGTTTGGCAAATGGCATGGACTCCTAGGCTTTCTTGGGCAAAGGAACGGGTTATGCCGATTGGCATGCCGTTTAGACTGCTATAAAAGGGTGCGAACCCTCATTGTTTTTCACATCTTTCTACATCTGATGCTTCTTGTCTCTAAAATCTGTTTCTAAGTCCTTTTTTCTTTAAGACTTCAAATGGGTGGTTCTTCTTGCGATAAATACAACTTGGAGTGATTTAGTGATGATTGGGAGGACCTGGAGTAGAAAGCTATGGTGCCCCTTACTTTGGTCAATGATAATGCCTTTGACATGTTTGAGCTAGGGTGATGAACCTACTAGATATGTAAGTATAGTTACTTTTGGCATTCTTTTTTCTTTTTTTCTTCTTTTCTTTATTTTCTTATGCTGACGAAAATCATTTTTATTTCTTTTTGGTTTTGACAGACTGATATAGCTCCTTCGAGCCTACATTCCAAGGGGATAACGTGGTTGAATGATGTGTGGGAGAGTATTTCGACGGTGGTGCATTGGGTAGTTACTTCTACTAGCTTTAGCCTCCTAGCATAGTCTTTGAATAAGACGCTGTGTTCTACTACAATTTTATGAGCGTTGGGAGAGTGGTGGTGGGACAATACCCAGACCATTCATTTGGGTTTTAGGGAGATGATCGTCACTCCTATCTACATTGAGCAGCTGTTGCAGAAAGATTGTGATGGTGTGCAGATAGAGGTGGACCGTACTGCAAGATTGACTCCGGAGGCGAGTCGGGCAGCTTTAGGGGACGTGGGTGGGATAGTTTCTAGAGATTCTATTTTCATTTCCTCTCTTAAGGAGGTGCTCTTGAGTAGGAGTATCGATGAGACTGGTGGGAAACAGGTGAGGCACATGGCCCGAGTATTAATTTTTCTTCTGTTGGGTGGTTTCATGGTGGCGATGAGTGGTGACTTCCATCTTTGTTTTTTGCCATTTTTGAGGATCTTTTTTTATGGCCCTCTTTATGATTATGGGAGACTAACCTTGATGACCCTCTACTTTTCTCTAGATGCATTTAACTGGTGCTTTCGATAGCCCTTTACAGGGGCCACGTACCTTTTGGAGGTAGTTCTCGCATTTTCTATTCTTGTATTTTCCTGCATTTTCTTTTCGTTTTTCGTTGCCGACTCTGTCCTTTCTAAAGACGTGGTTCTATGAGGTGATTGGGTCCAATTCCAAGTTGATAGCCCTAAAGGACATGAACTTACACGACTTTCGTCGGATGTACCGGCGGTGGAAGTACAATAAGTGGTCGAACTAGTCTTTGTCCCTGGCGACGGTGCGACAGACCCTGAACACACTGAAGAGCAATCATGTTACGATGTTTTTCTTCTTTTGAATCTTATTTTGGGATTTTTCTTTCTTTGCATGAATACCAATATTTATTTGGAATTACAAGTGACCTTTTACCCCTGAGGGACTACTCCTCAGCATACGGGGGTGACAGACATGCATGCGTAGATGAGGAGGCTAATGGCGCATGAGTTCGGGTACTTTGGGTTCCTAAGAGAGAGAGTTGTGCGATAGATAGTGGATTATGAGGTGGCGCAACCACCAGAGGTGACTCTGATGTATATAAGGCGGGTGTGGGAGATATCGAATGAGGCTAGATGACAACGATGATTGGCGATGTTTATTTACTCTACACGGTCATGACGGTGACTTACGACTACCTGGATTTCATTATGAGTTGGTTGATGACCTCATACATTTATGATGTGGTGAACACGCCTCCACCTCCTACAGATTCAGGCAGGGGTACGAGAAGGCCAGTGGGATCCACCCATAGTACAAGTGACACGTCATCAGCAACGACATCGACAAAGGAGGCTCCGCTCATTCAGGTTACTCCGTCCTCATATAATTTCTAGTTGAATAGAGGGGGATCACTGAGCTATCCATATCTCCATAATGTAGTGGATTTGGGGTTAATAAGGCTTGCGGAGGACATCCTTCAGCCTGAGGTATATTTTTCTTTTTTCTTGTCTTATCTCCTTTGGATTCTTTGTTTGCTTTTCACTAATTGAATTTCCTTTTTGTTTCTGATGATTTGCGTCCAGCATGTTCGGGTCCTGAACACTTGGCTGGAGAACATTAGGCACTGGGTGGCCTCTGCGACTCCCTATGTCAAGGATTCTATTTGTTCCTGTCTCGTTCCCCCTGATACCTCGCACGAGGGATCGGGCTTGGGGAGTGGAGGTTTTATAGCTCCTCACCGAGGGAAGCTCGTCCGTCGTAGGGATCGAGGATTTAGAGAGAGAGAGAGAGAGAGAGAGGGAGATTGTATGTTCGAGATGAGTCCCATTGTTTTGGGTTTTTTTGTCTTCTTCAACCTGAAAAAAGATGTACTCGTGAAATGGAAGTATATATATGAAGAAACTTTTTGTTTTTAATTATTGTTTTAATGACTTATTCTGCGTGCATTTTTATTTTGCTGCTGAGACTGTAAAAATGATGGGATATTTATTTTTAGAAAAGAGATTAAATAACTCGAGGAAAATATTATGATGATAAATGATGGGTAAAAATGGATAAGTTCAAAAGAAATAACTGAGGGTCTTAAAATAAGGATTTATTATTATTTATTTGAGTTTTTGATTTTGATAAAAAATGAAGGATAGGATTTTCTAAAATAAGTGGTTTGCCGATCAGCATGCCCCTTGTCCTGCCTATCAACATATGGGTCAAGTCAAATCACCGTGAGGCTTTGATTGCCCTTTCTTTCAGCCCAGAGTACTTTGTATGGTAGGCGTTATTTCGGGCTCTTTAGGTTTCTTGTCTTTATCCAAGGCCTTTGTGTATAAAAGGGGGAGGGGGGGGGGGGGGGGGGGGGGGGGAAGGGGGTGTATTTTTTCATATATTATCATTTTCTTATCCTTCTTATTTCTTGCTTTCTACTCCATTATATCCCAAATGGTCATTCCGATGTGCGCGGAATTTGCTTCCTCCCTCGAAAGTCTAGAAGCCACGTGCTTATATAGTGTGGAGTATGAAGCTTTCAATATACGTCGAGTATCCTTATTGCGTAACCGAGCTATTGATTAGAACATGTTCGTAACGGAAGCACAATTCTGGCACCCTGAAGATCACTTTTATGATTTGGTTTAGACGAGTTCTATCTGACCTACAAAGAATTTTTAGCCATGTTGGGAATTAATTCTAGTGTAACGGCGGCTATGCCCGAATTTTCTCAACCTCCTCGGGCATTGTTAGTAGAGTTTCTCCATATTTCCCCTTTAGCGTCTCGATCGTTTGTCACTAGGGGGAGGGGTTATTCTCTCTTATGTCTCTCATGTATTCTGTGCATCTAAGGGATTTCAATGATGCAGGCCATGCCAAAAATGTTGCCCTAGCCTAACTTCGAGGCCCTTTTGGTGATGGGCGACATAATAGTGGACCCTCAGTTTGTTAAAATTACGATGTGGATGTCTTACCGTCGCAATCTGGCGGTAATGATACTAATAGAGATCCTGAATGGTCTTGATGCTTGGTCGTAAGGTCGCTTTGATTTGGTAAGAGGGATTCTGGCAATGCTGTTCATCTAGTTGTTTGAGAGATTCCATTTGAAGGTTCCCCCTAGGTATCCCTTGGAAACTATGCCAAATTTCATTATGCGATACTCCATCAGTTTTGTACCATCCATAGAGAACTGGTTAAATTGGTTTGTAGAGCATGGAGCCTAATGCCTTCTCTGGTAAGTGCCATAGTGGAAAGAATTGTAACCTATTCTATAACTAGGAGAATACCAGCACGTTCGGTTAGTTGGCCTTTGGCAGACCTCATTTTATTTCCTCCAGTGGCTTCTGTGCCAAGTCGAATAGGAGCAAATAGTGCCTTCTCAGGCATTAGACTTCTTTCCTATGAAAGACTTAACTGAATCTATGTACATGAGATTTGGTTCTTTATGGGAGAATCTTCGTCCATCAACCTATCCATCTCACTTCATAGCCAGGGTCGGACATGCGTCAGGAGACTATCTGAAGTGGCTGTAGAAGCGAGTCATGGATATGATATTGGAGGAGCATACCAACCAGAGGTGGTTTATCCTTTCTGTTCAGGTTATACCGCTCTATGGAGTGCCTTCGGAATACCAACTAGGTAAGGGAAGTTTAGCGGCCTTTGGGAGAGGATGATGATGGGGCTGGGGTTTTCAACAGTTGCGAATAGGGTATTTTATGAAGATGGGATTATTTCATGTGAAGGTTTTGTGTGACTGGAATTTTTTTATGTTTTTATTTTTATTTCTTGGATTTGTGAATGATTTTAAGAAGTTTGTTTAGGCATGTTTTAGGGACAATAGTGGAGGGTGGTTGTTTTGACTCCCTTCGCTGATAGTTCATGTAATTGTACTGAACTCCCCTCTTTGTAATAAAAAAACATTTTGGTCATATTATTGTACCTCTCGATGAGTTGTCTATTTGAATTATCTATACTAATCGCTAAGGCATACATAATCATTTTGTTCATGTAGATGATAAAATGAATTATCATTCTCAGAGGTTATAGAAGAATAGCATTTTATGAAAAAGAATGGGATCGCGCCCATGTAAAGAGAATGAGTTGCCTATGTAACTTTGGGGGTTTTGAAAATTTTATGAGTTTCATTTCGAAAAGAAAAATTCGTTTTGAGGATTAGTCCCCACATCGTTCTTAAAGGGAATGAGGATTTTTTTAGAATAAATGGGGGATGAGAGGTGTCGTAGCGTGCCAAGATTTTGGATTAAGGGTAGAACTTCTTGAGACGGTCCAGATTGACTAGATGTGCCATCTCTTTTCCATCCAGGTCAGTGAGCATAGCGGCGTCGCTTGACATGAACTTTTTTATGATGTAGGGGCCACTCCGGTTCAGCTTGAATTTTCCTCTGGGGTCCCAGACAAGTTCTATAGTTTCTATGAAGGACAAGTCTCCTTCTCAGACACGACGGTCCTTCACTCTTCAGTAGAATGATTGTGCTATCCAGCTATGGTACCCTTTTATATGGTATAGGGACTTCAGCCTCTTTTTATCCAAGAGTGATGATTCATCAAATCGGATCTTGTACCAATCTTCCTCATTGACTCTACTTTCAAGCATAATGCATAAGTAAGGTATTTCCATATCAATGGGTAGGAATTCTTCCATGTCGTATACTAAAGAGTAAGGGGTATCCCCCTTAAATGTCCTGGCTGAAGTGAGATAGCCACAAAGGGCATAAGGGATCCGATTGGCCCAATCTCAACATCTTTCGATCATTTTTTTTATGATGGCTTAGAGGTCTTTGTTGGCGGCTTCAACTGCACCATTGGTTTGGGCTAGGTGGGGAGAAGATTTGTGTCTCTGAATCCTATACTCATCGACTAGTTACGTGACTTCATCTTTGAAATGTAACCCATTATCTGATACTGGATCATGGGGAGCCTCATATCAGTAGATGATGTTCTTTCAGATAAACTTGTCTACCTTCTTGGCATTCGAGATTGCATATTACTCAGCTTTGACCCATTTTATGATGTAATAAATGGTGACTAGAATAAACTCATGCCTATTTGAGGATTTGGGTGTGACTTTCCCTATGATATCAATGCCCCATGTTGAGAATAGATAGGGAGAAGTAATGTTGTACAATTCTCGAGGAGGCCATTGCTAAATATTAGCAAACTACTAGCATTTGAGAAATCTGTGAGCGTAGGCGGTGCAATCCTGAACCATGGTGGTCCAATGATACCATTAGCAAATAGTCTTCTTAGCAAGCATATAACCGTTCATGTGGGGTTTGCATTCTCTGCTATGGATATTCTACAACATTTCTTTAATGTCAGCCTCCGCGATGCTGTGCAAATGGGTTCAATAAAAGTTTCTCTTAAATAGTGCTTTATCACAGATGATATATTGGGCAGCTAGTTTACAAAGGGTCGTATGGTCTTTCTTATAAGCATCTTAGGGATACCTACCATGCTTGAGGAAGCGCCAAATATCATAGTACCAGTACTCATCCATGTCTATCATAGAGGCCAAGGTAGCAAGGGAATCAGCTAAGCTATTCTTTGCGCAGGGCAAGTTGTGGAAGGTGATATCTCTAAACTTATAGGTCATTCCTTCTAGGTGGGTGTGGAAGGGTAAGAGATTTTCGCTTTGACTTTCCATATTCTAAAGAATTGACCGATGATGAGGGTGGAGTCCCTGTATACATTCTAGGTACTTGACACCTTTCTTGAGGTAGAATTTGAGTCCTACAGTGCACGACTCATATTCGATCATATTGTAGGTGCAGGGACAATCTAGATTGATGGAAATAGGTGTGTGAGAGTCATCAGCGGCGATCAGGAGTACCCCAGTATCGTATCACTTCTTATTATTAGAGTCGTTAAATAACATTTGCCATTGTAGGTCCTATTAATAGGTGCATAGAATATCTTCTTTCAGGAATTCAGAGACCCAAACATCAACTTCTTCCATAGGATAGTCAGCAAGGTAATCATAGATGAATCTCCCTTTTATGTCTTTCTGCGTAACATACACGATATTAAACTCAGATAGAATCATCAACCATCAAACCATTCGTCTAAATAGGGTGAGTTTCTCAAATAAGTATTTGATGGGGTCTATTTGGGACACCAGTCTGATGGGAAAATCGAGCATGTAGTGTTGTAACTTTTGAGTGACCCAGATTAAAGCAACAAGTAATTTTTCCAAGAAAGAATAGTTAAATTCATACCCGACCAATTTTCTACTAATGTAGTAAATGTCTCTTTCTTTACGGGTTTATTTAATGTATTGGGTTAGAAAAGCCCCTACTGCGGTATCTGTTATAGTTAGGTATAAGCATAAAGGGTGATCAGGCTTCAGTGGTAGGAATACCAGAGGTCGGGTAAGATATTTCTTGATTATATTAAAGGCTTCCTAACAGGCCTCATTCCAGATTTTGGTAAAATCCTTTTAGAGGAGTTTGAAGATGGGTTCACAAATAGAAGTCAACTGGATGATGCATCGGCTGATATACTGTAATTTTCCTAAGAATCTCTGGACTACCTTCTTCGTTTGGGGCACTCGCATTTCGAGTATGTCTTTCAGTATTTGATTCCCTTTTTTCTAACCATGAATCCTAAAAATATTTCCTTTGGTGATGCTAAAAACATATTTTGATGGGTTTAACTGCATTTGGTATCACCGCAATTGTTCAAAGAACTTTCGAAGGGTAAGAGCATGACCTTACCGAGTGTTAGACTTCATAATCATTTTGTCTACGTAGACTTAGACCTCCTTGTGTATTAAATCATTTAAGATAATTGTGGGAGTCCTTGGTAGGTAACCCTAGTGTTTTCTAGCCTGAATGGCATAACCGTGTAACAAAAGGTTCCCCAGAGGTGATAAAGGCAATTTTCTCTTAATGATCAGGGTGCCTGTTGATTTTATTGTATCCGGATAACCCATCGACGAATGACTTGAGGGCGTGACTAGCTATATTTTCCACCATCATGTCAATGTAAGGCATTGGGTAATCGTCTTTAGGAGATGCTTTGTTCAAATCTTGATAGTCGATGCACATGCGAACTTTTATTTCGGATTTCGGTACAGGTACAAAGTTGGCTAGCTATGTGGGATATTTGATCACCCGGATAAAGCCTACGTTCAACTGCTTAATCACATCTTTCTTGACTTTGAGTGACCATTTTGTATGGAGCTTTAACAGATTCTGTTTGACCAATTTGCATTCTAGGAGAGTTGGGTTCTTATGCTGAGCTATTTCGGGATTGATATTGGCCATGTCTTCATAGGACCATCCAAAGACGTCCATAAATTTCTTTAAAAGCTCTTTGAATTATGTGCACTCATGCTTGTTTAGGGTGATTGGATAATAGAACCGAGATCTATAATAACAGTTTTATCCTCATTAATTTAAACACGGTTATGTTGTTTGTTATTAACCTTATTAAGACCAGTTAAGAATTGTTCATTTGCAAAATCATCATAATAAATCATTTGATTTGAATCAAGATAATTAATATAAGGCACAACAACTTACTCAAAATCTTTGTTTATTTCACTTTAAGAAAAAAACACATTGAGAACCTTGTCAAAAGAGGTCTCGATTATAATATTATCATAAAAGGAGGAAAAACAATAGATGAAGAGGTAGGGTAAACAACCGGGTTGGGTTGCATCTCAGCGGATGGGGTGGGTGTAGTATTCCAGTTGAGGAGAGGCGCATCAGCGAGCTTGATTAAAGTGGACAGGTTCGACAATATAGTGCCTCAATGGATCATGCAGAGTGTTAGCCCAGTGTCTGTAGGTTGAACGAGTCTTCGGAATGACTTACCTCTGAGACCTCAATAATGGCTACAACTTTCGAAGTCATAGGTTTCACTTGGTTATAGCAGTCTTCGGCCTAGGATTAATTGCCTTGAAAGAAGATTTCCATCACTAACTTAATGTCCTTATCCACATTATCATACCACGGTTCAGGAAGGACATAGAAGGCAAAATATTCACCTTCTTTGATCCTATTCAGAGAATCCCTTGAAATAGTGTTGTCATCTTCTAAATTATCTTCAACTATGGTTGGAGGAGCATTCTGAGTTCTTCTGGTGAAGGTTGATAACCCAGGCCATATGAGGGAAATAACTTTTTCAGGATTATGGGTTGTAGTATCCCTTATTAACATCACCCCAGCCCCAGTCCGGGCATAAAGTACATATTCTTGAACATTTGTATCACATTGACAATGCTGTGATGGATGTGCTCTGGATAGACTCAGTATTTGAAATAATCCCCTCCTGGAAGGGGAAGTGGATCAACCCTGAAGTTGGAGATAAGCATGTCATTCGTCCCATGATATATTTCTAGTGCCGGATTGCTAGTGCTGTCATTTTTAATACTGTCATCGTCTCCTAATAGGGTAATGACTTCCCACTTGGCGAAAAATTTCAAGTTTTGATAAAGGGAGGAGTATACCCCTTAAAAACTATGAAGCCACGGTCAATCAAGTAGAAGGTTGAAGCATGTGGATATGTAAAAAAAACCTAAAACTTAGTAACGAGATTGACAAGATTAGCCCCTATTATGAGTGTTAGGATCCCATAACCTCTCGACGAGTTTATCATAGGCACACACTTTGGAGGAAGTAGGAGTTAGGTCACTTACGTTCAACCCTAAGTAATTGAAGGTTCTTAATGGGAAAATATTAATAGTGGATCCATTCTCGACGAGTGAGAGACAAACTGTCTTTCCCATTACTTCAACTGAGATATTAAGGTCATAGTTATGATCAGGAAAAACCTTCAAAATTTCTTGTTTAGAGAAGGAAAGGATTCTAGTCGTGGTTAAGGATCCAATCAGGTTTACAACTTCTTTTGGAGTGGTGGAAGGAGGGACAGTGGCCCGAGTGAAAATCTTTATCAAAGCATTTTGGTGCAATTGGGAAGACATGAAGAGTTACTATAAGGTAATATTTTCTTGAGCCTTCATGAGTTGGTTCAGGATCTTACTTTCCTCGATGGTCATCTGTGATGTGGGGAGTTCCTCAGCAACTCCCTTTTCCTTATCTGTTCTTGATGACTGAGGATTCAGATCTTAGTAGTGTCTTCCTGACCTGTTCATATGGTTACGGAGACGAAGAAGAACAAGAACCCCATTTTTTCATCGATTTTAGGTTGCATGGATACTTTACTAATTTTCCCCAACAAATCCTTGAAACAGATCATCCCGCACACACTGATCACTAGATTAACCTTTTCCTGACATAGTTCATCATTAGAGCTGTCAAATTCATCGCCCCATCTAGTGGCGATGATGTCTTCTTGCCAAGAAAAGTCAATGCAATCCACATCCTTAACGCCTTTTTCATATAAATCTTCCCACTCAATGGGGAGGTGAGAGCGTGAAGGGACCAACAACCCGTGAAGCTTAAAAAATGTGAGTAGATAAAAAATATTATAGATTTCGTCGGTCTGTCGGAACATGTTTGCCATAATCTGTACTGCTTTGTCAAAACTAATTTCATGAATGGGTACCACCCAATTATCTGACTCTCAATGCCAATTCTGGGCTTCCAAGAACAGGATGCTGAAATGCCGACAGTCAATGGTCATTTGAGAGGGCAATTTCAGCCCAAAATCCAAAAGCTGGTTCAAAATAGTCGATAACTCCATATCTCATCCTTTGGATCGCGTGCGGATGATAATACAAGCCCTTGTGAGGAGTGACAGAGCATGGTTGGTGAAACAATTAGGGTGTAGAAAAAAATATGGGCAAACTTTGAGCAATTTGGGTTGAAATACGGGTATGATGGGTGCTTTACTGGGCACAATTTGGGTAAATGGGTCGTATTCTAGGTAATTTTCTACGAAGATGGCATTTTTATGGGTTGGAAGTGGGTTATGAATGGTTTTGTCTTAAGGATTCGCTGGTGGGGCGATGATACCCCGATCAATTAAACCTTGGATTATGTTTTTGAGATGAAAGCATTGATCATTAGTATGGCGAGCGAACTAGTGAAAATCACAGTGGGCATCAATTTTAAATTTTTTGGGAAGTGGGTTTTGTAATGGATGAGGGTCCACAGGTTTGATAAGATCTCATCTTAACAAGCCTTAGTAGACTTTATAGAGGGGAGCATAGATCTCGTTGTATTCTTTTTTGGCAGGGTTAGGACGATTTTCAGGCACCCAGGAGGGAGTAAGATGGGAGATATTGTTTATGGTTAAAACTGCAGCATTGGTAGGATTCTCATACTTTATGGGAGTGAATTATACGGACACTTTCTTTGGCTCAGCTTATATTTTGGTAACACTTTCTTCGATTTCCACACCTATTTCCTAAAGGACTCGAAAGTGTGGGTAATACTATCCTCCCATAATTTCCATAATATGAGGCAGGAAATTCTTTTTCACTGTTTTGACTTGTTCTACTTCGAAGGGAAGATTAGTAATGGTGGAAGATTTATCTCTCCACCTTTCTATGAAGTTACTAACAGTTTCTCCAGGATTCTACTTAAGATGCTCTAGATCATGGCATGTAACCTCTAGTTCTTCGTTGTACTTGTATTGTAACATTAATTCTTGGATGACATCTCCCTAACTGCGGATTTCGGATTCTTTGAGGGATAGGAACCAACAGAGAGTGCTGTCCTTCAAAGTCTATTGGAACATCTGATCCATTATCTCTTTAGAGTCACCAAGGAGAGTCATGGCTCGGTGATAGCTTTAAAGGTGAACAATTGGGGGCCTGATGCTCCCAACTTGTCGATGTCTGGCATCATGAATTTGTTCAGAAATTTTGCTTTATGGTAGGGAGACATGTGAGTGTAGTCCATATAGTTCTCTGATCTCTTTACTTGGTCAAACTTCTTCGATAACAGATGGAGGCCTTCTTCTTCTTTGGGATCAAAGGGTATTGGAAGTTAGCCCTTGGTTGGGAAAGGTTTGGCATAGGGAAATGAGGTGGTGATGGATCATTAGCAGGCGAGGCACATGGAACGTGTTGATATTCTTCCAGGACCAAAACAGGCTCAGGAGCAGGTGGATCCATGGCTCAAAGAAAGAGAACCATGATTTCTTAGGGAACTTGGACTCAATTTTTTTGCGTCTCATCAACCTTGGTTCGAAGGTTGTCTATCTTGGCATTAAATTGGATTAGGACTGCCATCAGATCAGATTGTACATTTGGTGTTTGATCGGCATTTTCCATGGAGGACTGTTGAAGGTAGATTCCTGACTCAGAGGAAGTTATAGGGGAACTGATGGAGCTTTGGGGTGGCTTGATGGAAGACCGAAGGCAATAGGGAGCAAGGTCAAGAATCAGGTATGCGATCGACCTGAGAAAGAAAATGATTCGAAATTATTTTTAGAAAAAAGGAAAAAGGAGTTGTTTTTATTTAAAAAGATGAAAAATGTTTTTGACATTTTTGGTAAAGAGGAGGGAAAATGTTATTGTTGTTTTTTATGAAAATTTGGAGAAATGTTTTTGGTATTTTGGGTTTTTCTAGAAGGAAAGGGAAAAAGGAGAGAAAAAGTCTCAGCATGATTATTATTATGTTGATGTTTTCACCTGTATTAGGTTTATCGAAAAGCAAAAGAAATGTCGAGCAGGACCCGAGCCTTGGAAAATTAGGTTTAAAAATAGGTAAGATAGGGTTTGACTTGTTTTCAGGATCATGGACATGGTCCTATTTTGAAAAAAGACAAAATCGTGCAAACATTTTGGTGGCATGTCGACTCGTCATTTCGGCAAAGTTTTGTGTGGTAACCAACAAACTAAATATGAGTGTCCTATGTCTGATGCCTAGATGAGGTTTATGCAGTTTTTGGGTTAGTGGAAAGGTTCCCCCCCTTTGGCATGACTTCCACGATGTACTTCTTACTTTTAAGGGCAATCGGTACGTGTGGATGACCCATTTGATATACTTGAGTGTACATGAATTGCCTTACTATATACCTCGTGAGGACAGTACATGTGAGAGCAAATTCAATTTACTCGACATACGTGAACAATTCAATATTGCTTTTAACTGCTATATACCTCCCATCGTGAGTTCAATAAAGAAGTATGATGTGAGGGGAACCATTCAATATATGTAGAAGATACTAGGCTAATGGAAGGTGAGAGTCATATTGTGTAGGATAACTATGACTTGTTGGAACAACACCCATTATAAAGTGACCCTCCAGTGTGAGTGAAAATTTTTGTCAATAGCCATGCTCTTGGGGATGTAGTGTGCAAAATGCACGATTGTTGATTAGTATATTATGTAGAGAGTGTTTTATTTGGTAGGATTAGTGAAAAAAGCATTATACTAATAGGGAAGAATGTACAAGTATCATGAAAAGTAAATCTAGCGTGGATCATGAAGATTACACTAAGCATGGATACGTGTGGGTGATGTGTGAATATCTACAAGTGAGTGTGTGTTAGTGAACCTAAGCATGGATAAGTGGAAGTGTGTGCTAGTGGAACCTAAGAAGGGATAATATAAGTGATCCTACGTATAAGTGTAAGTAGTGTGAGGTGTACATGGAGGGTATTTACAAGTAAGTGAAAGTGAAAGGTGAGTGAAAGAGAAAAGTGAGTGATATGTGATATAAGCATGAGATAAATATATATAAGAAATAAATAGAGGAAAAAGGGAACATACATGAAGGTGCATATTCACCCATAAGGAAAATGATAACACCCATGAAAACAGAGTCTAAAACTTTTATACCAAGTCAGTCCCAAGCAAAGTCGCCACTATGGCCAGCCCCATTTCTACCTTTTCCTTCCTCCTTCTGGGGGGGAGGGTTTTCAAAGCTCCCGTGCGCAGTTGGAGGGAGAGAAGAAAAAGGTATCGTGCCCTTTCTAGGGGCTCTTTGGCCATTATCGATGTGGGGTGATGTAAAGAGATAGAGTCGCCAATCAATTTTAAACAAAACGGGCAAAAGAAATGTTGTTGTCTCAAGAGAATGGCATCAAAGACATATTGATGCTAGCGAAACCAATTACTTCAAAGGTTCGTGAGCTAAGTTACGAAATGGGAAGGTGTTAGGCACCCATCCCGCCCTTTCGGTATTTCACAGGCATGTGTTATTATTCTCCTTAATAACTCCGTGAAGTGTGTGTGCATGTATATATAAATGTAGAATTGAATTACTCAACTCGCGTCATGGAGAAAGGCAGACTGAGGTCATCCATAAGAGTGTTCTCAAAATAATAATTAAAAACATAATGTTCACGCTCATCGGGATATATATCGCTATGGTAAAACGATAATATGTTTTAGACAAAGCGCGAATAAGAATCGCAAGTATAATAATATATTAAGAAAAAAGGAGGAAAAGAGGACTCGAGTCTCGAGTTTTGATCCGAGATGCCTACGTATCATAAAAAGGCATCAAAATCCACGTAGTTCACATGCAACATGAGGGTGAGGTTTATCCCATAATTCCAACTGGGCATTTTATTTAGTTGTGTGTGTGTAGAAAAAGGATGCCTTGATTTGAGAAAATGTGGTGAGGAATCCCTTTTGAAATTTATGAGCAAACCCTCTTTTTTTTGTTTATGGGTTTTTATAGAAAATATGTTATGTGCAATACTACTAATAAAAAGTGGAATTATTAATATGTGTGGACTAACAAAGATGAAATGCTAAAGTAAGGATTAAATCATTAATGCGGAAATAAGGAAATTTAAAGAGAGAGAAGAATGTTTGTACCTTCTTTGAATAATTTATGGTTGATCTGTATGGTAGACGGGGCAGCCCTTGCAAGTCGATGGAGGTGGTAGGAGGAGAGGGAAAGGATTTTGCTAAATTGGGTGTGAAATGGAATGCGGAGGAGATATTTCAATAGGGAAGCCACGCTTATTTTGAGAGAATGTTGTAGAGATCATTGAGAGGGATATTTCTGAGGTACCTTTCGAAGTGAGCTCATGATCTCTTTATATAGGGTTAAGGGGATGCCAATCGACATTGTACTTGACCTGCCTATCGGCAGGCATCCCCGGACATACTGCCGATAGACAGGAAATGGGTTTGTCATTTGGTAATCTCATGCATATTTTCCAAAAAATGGTCATAAAACTCAATTTATAAGTTTGGATTGCACACGGGGCATACCTTTGGAAAGGGTATTCATATCCTTGTAAGAATCCATTGGGCCGCTCTCGGGTTCGGGAGTTGACTTTGGTATTTAAAGCCAGACGATCTTTTGTACATGAGATTCCTTGGAGTAAAACGGATCGTTCAGTCAAACCGTAGGGATGATTCGTACATGGGATGGAACATTGGAAAGGGTATTGAGAGATCTTCAAATATTCATTCATTGTCATTTGTTCGGAGAGTTGACCTTTGTCAAATAGGGCTTGGAATATCTCGATGACCCTTCTAAGTAAAATGGATCGTTCGTCCCTACCGTAAGACTGATTCGGTCATGGGGCGGACCGTTGGAAAAGGGATTCAAAGACCATAAAAGATTCATTTAGTCTCGTTTGAGCTAAAGAGTTGATGAGAGTCAAACGGAGTCCATAATTCTCGATGGTCTTCAATTCAATTTTTAAGGGAAAATGGACCATTCGTCTGACCTGTAAGGCCAATTCGTGAATGGGGTGGACCATTGGAAAGGGGATTTTGAGCCCTTATAAGATTCATTTAGCTTCCACTCAGGAGAAAAAGTTGATCAAAGTCAAATGGGGGCACCCGGTAGCCTCTAAATTGGTACTCGGAGTATGACCTAGGGTTTAATGGTGAAGGAGAAAGTTCTAAGGACCTAAGGAGAGTCTTAGGGGATCCTAGACTTTTGTGTACACTTATTTTAGAGACAAATTCATACACATGCATCTTATTGAAAATAATATTTTGTATAAAATCAACAAAGGGTTTTTATTTTTAAAACCATATCCATCATGCTTCCGAATATATAATTTATTTTGAGATGAAAACATACCTGAGAATTTAAATAGGGTTCAAAATTTTAATACTTGTAAAATATAAAAAAAATAAAATAGTTAGGTCCATGAGAATGATAAAAACTACTATTTTGATAATTATAACAAAGAGACGGTGCTGGTAGCTCATAATTACTCCCACAACATTGTCCAAACATCGTCAAAACCTTAGAGTTGAATATATTGAGAGAATAAATTTGCATTTTCCACAAATAATAACATACAACATGCTACAAAAATATATTCTCATTTTCCAAATACATGAACCATAATTATCAACACATCATTTTATATCTATGTCGCATTCAAATCATACGCACGTTGAATGTAATATACCACACTAACACATCACATGATACTTTATGATTACTTTAGTGTTTCTTCCAAAATTATTTGTAATAGGCAGGGAGCTTATAACTTCTCTGACCATAGTTCTCAGACAAAGTTCATTATGGAATACTATTATCAGATATTAGACACTCAATTAGTTTTATATCATCTCAATGATTCTTAATGGATAAGCCATGTTTTGAGTACACATTTGTCACACGTGATCAATATGTATAGAATTTCAGCATAGACATAACAATTTATTGTTCTATCTCATTTCAACTACTTCATTTTAAAATTTCTTATCTTTATTATACATTTTTCTCATATATTCGTAATAGTTAAAACATTAAAGTGTGTCTTGTTAAAAAATAGAATTCAAATTTCTAAAATAGTACTACTATCGAGTGACCTAACCTGTTGAACATGTTCAAGTTCTTTTTTATAGTCATCTTTTGTATACTCTGTCTTCTCAAACTGCACACGCTGGTCAAGTGCAAGGCATTATTGCATTAGTTTCAAAACATCTGTCAGAGAATTAATAGAAAATAACCTATGAATGGTGAACTAAGTACCAAAGTTTCCAAGGTTGACATGAACTTTGTCAAAGCATTTAGCAACTCGGATTGCGATAGGAGGAGAAAAATGAATATTAGCCACTAGAGGTATGTTTTAACTGTACACATATGTAATTAATAAGATGAATGTTCAAAAATAATATTGATTTAAAATCTCCCTAGTATTAACAACATTTTAATAGGACATATTTCTTTTGAATAACATGCATCCCCCTCTTTGTTCCCTTGCATTGCCACTCTAACAAGATAAACCCCCTTGTCAGCAACTTTCATTCCCTACCAAATTAATCTTTATACCTGTAAACGAAGATAGAATAGTTCCAGTTTCCATTTTTAAAGACAAAAAATGTCAACCTTCATACCCCTGAAACACACAACACAAATTCAACCAATTTATTTTGATTACATCAAATTGTTGAGAAACTAATTGTTTGCTTTAAAAAATAAACCAAAGTCCTCTTCTTCTCCTTTCAGTTAACCATAAGTGATGAATGAATGAATGAACCACAAAAATAATTTCATATCCCCATACCGAAACTAGTACAAAATACACATGATGTTTCTAAATGTTTTATTATCCACGAAGTCATATAAATCATAATTGTATTATATCATTAAATGAAAGTCAATTACACATAAAAGTCTCTCCCTCTCTCTCTCTCTCTCTCTCTCTCTCTCTCTCTCTCTCTCTCTCTCTCTCTCTCTCTCTCTCTCTATCTATCTATCTATCTATCTATCTACACATAAACACACAAGAGAAGAAGATTCACACATACAACTTAGCATCATTTAGGTCAAATGGAGGGTTTAACCAACCCGATTTTGCCTTAAGCACAACACGAGTGGTAATAGCATGGGCCTAATGAATCAACAAAGCAGCAATAAACTGAGTCTTACGGAATCCTATATATAATCACGCCTACTGCACCAAATAATTTTCAGGGTAAACTTGGAGAAAATATTCAATAATGTATTAATGTTAATATTATATTGGAAGGAATATCATGGGGCTTCATCACAACTATGAGATCTTACTTAGTTAGTCATCACTACAAGAATGCATGAAAATTTTGCAAGTGACCTTACAATTTCAAATATAAGAATTCATGAAAATTCTGCAAGTGATCTTACAGTTCCATCTTCTTAATAAAATAATAAAACTAAATTAGATTGAAAACAACAAAAATTAAATTCAAGACAATTATATTACTTATTAATGGTAATTACCATGACGACTGCTAACTCTGTTGACTTCTTTACCATGAAAAAATGTTGAAGATGCTCAATCAATACAGCGCAAACAAGAATTGGTTGAATGTTGGATAACAACTAATATGCACTACGTGTGAGGGATTCATTTGTACTTTGGACTTAAATGATGAGGATCATGGGATAGTCGATGATCGTCCATGAGTGCGCTACATGTACGCATTTTCTGATATATTAATGGACTCAAATTGAACCGGCATGGAAACAATATAGAATTTTATGACAACAAGATTCTATATTGTATTAGTTAGGACGTTATTTCTTGGGGTTGGAATCCCCCCCCTCCCCCAACATCCTATCGGGCTTTGATCCAGCAATGCTTAAATAAATATTGGAATTAGTGGAGTTAAAAATTGTTTTACAAGAAAAAAACTGTCCAAACATAGATAGCTCAAATAAAGTTCACAATAAAAACATAGTGCACATTAAGTCCAAATCAAACTCATTGGAAAATTAAGCCAAATCAAAATCATAAACTAAATCCAAAACAAAAGCATGACCCATATGTAACACCCCGTATTTTTGTGCATTTAATAATTAATTAATTCGGGATTTTTAAATTACTGGTGTGTTGTAATTTTAATTGAATTAATTATGACAATATATATATTTAAATATTAATCGAGGAGTAAATGGTTAATGTTTAGGAAAATTTATTAACTAAGTGAATAGTAATAATTTAATTACGTCATTTTGGGTATTAATGACGGGGTATGCACTTATTCCAGCCGGGAGTCGGTATAGACTAAATTGGGTGTGAAATAAGGATTTTTTATAAATTAATTCGGATGTCAATTCTGACTGCGCGGTTGAGTCCAAATGGATCGAGATAGTCAAAAAAGAGTACACGGGGGTAGTAATTGGATCTCGGAGTATTTTTGGGCATAGCCGGACCCACACGGGGTGAGTTGGGCCACTTTAATTAAGCCCATCAGGTGAAAAACGGGATTAAGGTTTTTAACCTAATGGGGAGATGAGAAAATCATCAGCCATCAAATTCTAAACCTAGGGTTTGAGAGGGGATTTGGGGAAAAACCAATCAAGAGCAAATTGGAGGTTTTTGGAGCCAAATTGAGGGACTACGCCAACGGAATCAGACACTACGAACACTTTCAGGCAAGCGGTTAACTGTTTTCATTCGTAAAGCATGATAATCAATTCATATCATAGTGACGTGGGTATGAAAATCCATTTTTGGGTGTAAATGGGTACAAAATCGGGTTTTTGTTTTTGAAATACTTGAATGAGATTCAAAGTAAGATTTAGATGGGTGATTGATATCTGAATATGTATTTATGATTTGAACGAGAAATTCAGAACATAAAAGAGTGGAAATCAAATCTGGAAATTGGGATTTAAAACAGATAATTAAATTTTAGGGAGAAAGACCCATTTCGAAAATTATGAGATAATTAGAGGGGTTGATTATATTAATGATCTCTATGATGAGTAGGATGTGGATTAACCATGTGTAGATGATGGGATGATGTAATTAGAGGTAAATTATGGTTTAAAAACCTTGAAATTCGTTAATGGTGGAAAACAGGGGAAAGAAGAGCTGTAACGAAGGGGTCGATCGATCGATCGGGGGCATCGATCGATCGACGATGGGAAATTCTGGGCAGTTCGGCCTTGGGTGAAGTATAAGGGGGAATTAATTATAAAATAATTCCCATACAATTATTAGTGGTAAATAATTGTGAAATAAATATTTCCTAGCAATTATGGGAGAAAGTAATTGGGACTAGGATGAATTTATGTGGGGCATTTAATGGATGAATTCGAGAGATTTCATTCCAAAACAGTGAGGTACGGATCAAGTGAGTGAATCCGGGTATATTGGTCATACGACCCCAAGGTAGTGAATTAAGTTTGGAGATAAACTAAATAATTTTGAGTCGGGATATAGACTCGGGTGAATATTTAATTATGGACCAAGTGGGCGAGTCCGGGTATGTTGGTTATGTGACACCAAGATATTAAATTAATTATTGAGAGAGAGTAATTAATCTGGAGTCGGAACATAGACTCGGAAAATATTAAATTAATAAGAGTGTATTAATTAATATAATTAGAGTCGGTTTGTAGACTCGGGTAGGATTAAATTAATAAGAGTGTATTAATTAATATAATTAGAGTCGGTTTGTAGACTCGGGTAGGATTAAATTAATAAGAGTGTTAATTAATTTAATTAGAGTCGGTTTGTAGACTCGGGTAGGATTAAACTAATGGATGGGATAATTAGTTTTATCAGAATCGGATTGTAGACTCGTGAAGGGTACCTATTAATTTAAGTGTAAATTAATTTTATTAGAGTCGGACCACAGACTCAGAATTTGGGTTAATTAATTTAAGTGTAAATTAATTTTATTAGAGTCGGACCACAGACTCAGAATTTGGGTTAATTAATTTAAGTGTAAATTAATTTAATTAGAGTCGAACCACAGACTCGGATTGGTATTAAATTAATATGTGTGTTAATTAATTTAATTAGAGTCGGGCGATAGACTCGGGAAAAGTATTATATTAATTGAGGTGTGAATTAATTATATTAGAGTCGGACCATAGACTCGGGAAGAGGATAAGTTATTAAGTGAGAAAATTAACTACATTGAGTCGGACCACAGACTCAGAAAATTTCAGGCAGTGTACGGGATTTTGAGTATACGGTAAAGCCGGAGTTTATATTATATATATACGATGTCGTGATAGTATATATATACGTGTATTTATTTTGCGTGATATTAAATATCAGTGATTAGATATTTATTAAATTTATATACTCTAATGCTATCAAGGGAGGTTGCGCGATGTGGGTGAATCCCCTAGCTTGAGGAGTAGGGCGAGTATATCCCCAGGTCATAGCGTCCGGTATATATGGGTGAGGGATTTATCTCACTTTCAGGGAAGGAATATGACCGCCTCCACTTCGTTTATATTTTGGTCCAAGTTGGTGAGCGATTCCAACTTGGGGAAACTAGGTTTTGTGAGCACACCTAGAGAGATAGCATTTTAGAGGGAATCATCCGGTGAGGGTATACTCGGAAGGATGGATATGCGTATGATATATGTGTGGATGTTAGTAAAGGTACGTATAATATGGTAGTAAATATTATATGTAGGTGATAATACAGTGCGTGATGTATTTACCTTATATAACTCGGGTTACAGTTATATGCTGTTAATTAATGAGAAATTAATTAAGTTAACTATTGATGGAAACAATACAGTGTGTGATGTATGTACTTTATATAACTTGTGACACGGTTATATGCTATTATTTAAGAGGAATTAATTAAGTTAATTTGAGATAACTTATAATTCAAGAATTATTATACTCGGGTAGAGTAGTATGGCAAGGGAAGGTTATGCCAAGACTAGTTGGACGGGGTAGCACAACTAGGTGGGGTTAAGGTAACCGGTAGGTGTGCACAATAGTGGAGGGGTGAGAATGTCCACAAGGGAGTGCTACACTAACTTAAATATGAAGCGCATTCATGCGTTTTAAATTACTGCAGTTAATTCACTTGCTAAATATTTTCAAAAAGTTTTGGGTTATAACCCTTGCTATAAAACTATTTTCAAAACCTTTTAGGTGTCCAGCCACAGGGACGCCAGGATTGATATTCTATTCCAGGGACACGGAGCTGCGGCATATGTGGATGCTAGCAAGAGTTTGGATTAGACGCATCATTCATTCATTCCTAGAGTAGGAATCTTGTATCAGTTTCAGTTTTATTTGGGGCTTGTAGCCCAGACTTCTCGGTACAGTTTTCAGGTGTAATTTATTCAGGTGTTGTATATTTATATTTGGATTGTTTATTTGGTGGCCGGTGATTTATTCGGAAAGTTGTGTAATTATTATTCTATTTACTTTCATTCAGTTCTGTGAATGGTTTATATTTAATTCCGCATGTATTGTTTTGTTTAATTAAAAAGTTAAAATTGGCACCAGTTTTTGGAATACTAGGTGGTTAGTAAGTTTTAAAAAGTTTTCGACAGTGATGCTAAGGATGATCCAACTGGGATTCCCGTTTTAATTTGGTATCGGACTGATCACCCGGTATTTTATTAGGCGGGGTGTCACAGATGGTATCAGAGCATCAGGTTCTAGTGTCCTTAGGATCTGTGCGGCTTTTCACGTTTCGGCTTAGCAATCTTTGTTATAGTGCCCTATCATAGGATTGTTGTATTATCATACGTATGCGCATATACGTTATTCTGCGAAATTTATATTTGAAAGTAAACTCATATCAATTCGGTTCTCATTCCAGATGACGCCCAGGAGAGAGCAGCTAGGGCAACAGGGGGAGATGAGGCGAGGGAGGCTCGTCAGGAGCAAGAGTTACCACAGCAACGGTCAGGGATGATTTTGGTAGCTTAGGTAACTGAAGTAGTGGCACAGGACGTTGGAGCAATGGTGGTCACAACGGCAGGGTACTTTCCACGGGATCAGCCACAAGTGTTAGTGGCGCCGGGTGTTCAGACTCACGCGGAGTCGTCAGGGTGGAAGCAAGAAAGAGAGGTTATTTAGCGGGAACCCACCAGAGTTGCGAGGGGGTTCAGGTGTAGTACTAGCGTGTCAAGGAAGGGAGGTATCCAGCGTCACCTATGCATGGGAGATTGCGATGGGGTACGAAAGTAAATGCTAACCACTTTTAGTTAGTGGGAGCGGTGCTACAGTGGGGGGAGTCGATCACCACAAGTTGAGGAAAGGGACACACTAGCTATTGCAGAATTTTGGGTGCGGTTCGAGCGCAAGTATTTTTCCTCCAGCGGTAAACGAGGAGAAAATTTTGTGATGAGACTCAATGGGAGACCATTCAGTGGTCGATTACGAGGAAGATTTCACACATTGGCAAAATTTTTACCGGATGCGGTAAGCGAGGAAAAGAGAAAGGAAGCAAAGTTTATGGATGGGTTAGTCTGGAGAATCAGACAACATTTAATTGATAATTCCGCATTAATAAGTTATATTGATGTCATTAACGCAACACTCCGGCACTGTTGGGAATATCGCTTCCACGCGAAAGGAAGCGGGAAGGGAGCGGGGATTAGCCAGTCGGATGAGGCAGAAGGGAACAATACCAGTGGGGTATCCCAGCAGAAGACTGGGGGAGATCAGGGGCAGGATTTCCGGCAAGGAAATCATGCCAAACGATCTAGAACTGGAGGCTATTGGCGGGATGACCAGGAATTCCAACAAGGTTGGCATGGAAGGGATCAGTGGCAGGGTGAACATATTAGAAAGTGTTTTGTTTGTGGGAAAAGCGAGACACATGAAGAGATATTGCCTTAAGCGATGCAGGGGTCAACTACGGGACGAGTTCCTGGATGTACAGCCACTAAAGCAAATCACGGGTGCATTCGGGCAGGGAGAAGCTGCTCCGGAAAATCGAGAGCCAGCCGTTGCAGCTGGAGTATAGAAGTAATTATTTTACCCTAGGGGCATGGGGTATATTGTTGAGTGACAAATAGGATGTCACAGTATAAGACTTATTTTTTCACTAGAGTTCGCAGGTGAGTCGAACTTAGTGGGTGCGTTGGCGGTAGTAGCCATAGCACGTGGGTAAACTTTCCGTAGGGTAGCGGAGTTCTTTAGTGTTCCTCATGGAAGAGCGGAGACGTACACTGAGTGATTGGTTGAATTATGCGAGGAATTTCTACTTTCGAGAATTATGGGAGTAAGGTTAATAATATTTTCAAAATATCGGCTGCATAGCGATGGAATTTAACTATTGTGGATAGTGGAGTTAAATTTTGGTGTTCGCGACACCAGGGTATGGTTGGTACTAGGTATCACCGGAGAGGGCTTATAGCCTATATATATGTGGATGTATATATGTGGTATTGCGTGGTGCGATGGCGCACAGTGAGGTTTTGTGTTCTAACATTTTATCCCGGTAAGTGAGGATGTTTAATGAAGTGAATCAGGGTGGTAGAATTGATTTTCGAGCAAAGAGAGAGATAGCTCGGGGTTTATTTTTGCGCAAGGACTAGTGGTAGTAAGGGCGCGGTATTATGTTGTCTTTGGTAGCATAAGGGTAAGCGTATATTCTTTTGTGATGAGAGATAAGTATTTATGGGGAGATAGTTGGACGTAGCATGGGTTGAGTACCCGGGCAGTAATTATATAAGTAAATATGTGTATATGTGATATGACTACGGGTTCGAAGTTATATTACGGGTTACAACTACCATAGTCGGATAACTTTCGTGCGATAGAGTGCGGGGATAGGGTGTATGGGCACCCGGGTTAATTAAGGCAAAATTTTGTGCGATTAAGCACGGGTATAGGGTGTATGGGCGCCCTGGTAAAGTTAAATGCATGCTTGTGTAACGTATGGTTAGAAGCGAATGTGATAGATATAGCGGGCTTGGAGGCACTTGACTAGTGAGTAATATGTGAATACTGGAACACTAGGTCTATCTTAATTTCGAGGACAAAATTCCTTTGTAAGGGGGGAAGTATGTAACACCCCGTATTTTTGTGCATTTAATATTTAATTAATTCGGGATTTTTAAATTACTGGTGTGTTGTAATTTTAATTGAATTAATTATGACAATATATATATTTAAATATTAATCGAGGAGTAAATGGTTAATGTTTAGGGAAATTTATTTACTAAGTGAATAGTAATAATTTAATTACGCCATTTCGGGTATTAATGACGGGGTATGCACTTATTCCAGCCGGGAGTCGGTATAGACTAAATTGGGTGTGAAATAAGGATTTTTATAAATTAATTCGAATGTCAATTCTGACTGCGCGGTTGAGTCTGGATGGGTCGAGATAGTCAAAAAAGAGTACCCGGGGGTAGTAATTGAGTCTCGGGGTATTTTTGGGCATAGCCGGGCCCACACGGGGTGAGTTGGGCCACTTTAATTAAGCCCATTAGGTGAAAAACGGGATTAAGGTTTTTAACCTAATGGGGAGATTAGAAAATCAGCAGCCATCAAATTTTAAACCTAGGGTTTGAGAGGGGATTTGGGGAAAACCAATCAAGAGCAAATTGAGGGTTTTTGGAGCCAAATTGAGGGACTACGCCAACGGAATCAGACACTACGAACACTTTCAGGCAAGTGGTTAACTGTTTTCATTCATAAAGCGTGATAATCAATTCATATCATAGTCATGTGGGTATGAAAATCCGTTTTTGGGTGTAAATGGGTACAAAATGGGGTTTTTGTTTTTGAAATACTTGAATGAGATTCAAAGTAAGATTTAGATGGGTGATTGATATCTGAATATGTATTTATGATTTGAACGAGAAATTCAGAACATAAAAGAGTGGAAATCAAATCTGGAAGTTGGGATTTAAAACAGATAATTAAATTTTAGGGAGAAAGACCCATTTCGAAAATTATGAGATAATTAGAGGGGTTGATTATATTAATGATCTCTATGATGAGTAGGATGTGGATTAACCATGTGTAGATGATGGGATGATGTAATTAGAGGTAAATTATGGTTTAAAAACCTTGAAATTCGTTAATGGTGGAAAACAGGGGAAAGAAGAGCTGTAACGAAGGGGTCGATCGATCGATCGGGGGCATCGATCGATCGACGATGGGAAATTCTGGGCAGTTCGGCCTTGGGTGAAGTATAAGGGGGAATTAATTATAAAATAATTCCCATACAATTATTAGTGGTAAATAATTGTGAAATAAATATTTCCTAGCAATTATGGGAGAAAGTAATTGGGACTAGGATGAATTTATGTGGGGCATTTAATGGATGAATTCGAGAGATTTCATTCCAAAACAGTGAGGTACGGATCAAGTGAGTGAATCCGGGTATATTGGTCATACGACCCCAAGGTAGTGAATTAAGTTTGGAGATAAACTAAATAATTTTGAGTCGGGATATAGACTCGGGTGAATATTTAATTATGGACCAAGTGGGCGAGTCCGGGTATGTTGGTTATGTGACACCAAGATATTAAATTAATTATTGAGAGAGAGTAATTAATCTGGAGTCGGAACATAGACTCGGAAAATATTAAATTAATAAGAGTGTATTAATTAATATAATTAGAGTCGGTTTGTAGACTCGGGTAGGATTAAATTAATAAGAGTGTATTAATTAATATAATTAGAGTCGGTTTGTAGACTCGGGTAGGATTAAATTAATAAGAGTGTTAATTAATTTAATTAGAGTCGGTTTGTAGACTCGGGTAGGATTAAACTAATGGATGGGATAATTAGTTTTATCAGAATCGGATTGTAGACTCGTGAAGGGTACCTATTAATTTAAGTGTAAATTAATTTTATTAGAGTCGGACCACAGACTCAGAATTTGGGTTAATTAATTTAAGTGTAAATTAATTTTATTAGAGTCGGACCACAGACTCAGAATTTGGGTTAATTAATTTAAGTGTAAATTAATTTAATTAGAGTCGAACCACAGACTCGGATTGGTATTAAATTAATATGTGTGTTAATTAATTTAATTAGAGTCGGGCGATAGACTCGGGAAAAGTATTATATTAATTGAGGTGTGAATTAATTATATTAGAGTCGGACCATAGACTCGGGAAGAGGATAAGTTATTAAGTGAGAAAATTAACTACATTGAGTCGGACCACAGACTCAGAAAATTTCAGGCAGTGTACGGGATTTTGAGTATACGGTAAAGCCGGAGTTTATATTATATATATACGATGTCGTGATAGTATATATATACGTGTATTTATTTTGCGTGATATTAAATATCAGTGATTAGATATTTATTAAATTTATATACTCTAATGCTATCAAGGGAGGTTGCGCGATGTGGGTGAATCCCCTAGCTTGAGGAGTAGGGCGAGTATATCCCCAGGTCATAGCGTCCGGTATATATGGGTGAGGGATTTATCTCACTTTCAGGGAAGGAATATGACCGCCTCCACTTCGTTTATATTTTGGTCCAAGTTGGTGAGCGATTCCAACTTGGGGAAACTAGGTTTTGTGAGCACACCTAGAGAGATAGCATTTTAGAGGGAATCATCCGGTGAGGGTATACTCGGAAGGATGGATATGCGTATGATATATGTGTGGATGTTAGTAAAGGTACGCATAATATGGTAGTAAATATTATATGTAGGTGATAATACAGTGCGTGATGTATTTACCTTATATAACTCGGGTTACAGTTATATGCTGTTAATTAATGAGAAATTAATTAAGTTAACTATTGATGGAAACAATACAGTGTGTGATGTATGTACTTTATATAACTTGTGACACGGTTATATGCTATTATTTAAGAGGAATTAATTAAGTTAATTTGAGATAACTTATAATTCAAGAATTATTATACTCGGGTAGAGTAGTATGGCAAGGGAAGGTTATGCCAAGACTAGTTGGACGGGGTAGCACAACTAGGTGGGGTTAAGGTAACCGGTAGGTGTGCACAATAGTGGAGGGGTGAGAATGTCCACAAGGGAGTGCTACACTAACTTAAATATGAAGCGCATTCATGCGTTTTAAATTACTGCAGTTAATTCACTTGCTAAATATTTTCAAAAAGTTTTGGGTTATAACCCTTGCTATAAAACTATTTTCAAAACCTTTTAGGTGTCCAGCCACAGGGACGCCAGGATTGATATTCTATTCCAGGGACACGGAGCTGCGGCATATGTGGATGCTAGCAAGAGTTTGGATTAGACGCATCATTCATTCATTCCTAGAGTAGGAATCTTGTATCAGTTTCAGTTTTATTTGGGGCTTGTAGCCCAGACTTCTCGGTACAGTTTTCAGGTGTAATTTATTCAGGTGTTGTATATTTATATTTGGATTGTTTATTTGGTGGCCGGTGATTTATTCGGAAAGTTGTGTAATTATTATTCTATTTACTTTCATTCAGTTCTGTGAATGGTTTATATTTAATTCCGCATGTATTGTTTTGTTTAATTAAAAAGTTAAAATTGGCACCAGTTTTTGGAATACTAGGTGGTTAGTAAGTTTTAAAAAGTTTTCGACAGTGATGCTAAGGATGATCCAACTGGGATTCCCGTTTTAATTTGGTATCGGACTGATCACCCGGTATTTTATTAGGCGGGGTGTCACAGATGGTATCAGAGCATCAGGTTCTAGTGTCCTTAGGATCTGTGCGGCTTTTCACGTTTCGGCTTAGCAATCTTTGTTATAGTGCCCTATCATAGGATTGTTGTATTATCATACGTATGCGCATATACGTTATTCTGCGAAATTTATATTTGAAAGTAAACTCATATCAATTCGGTTCTCATTCCAGATGACGCCCAGGAGAGAGCAGCTAGGGCAACAGGGGGAGATGAGGCGAGGGAGGCTCGTCAGGAGCAAGAGTTACCACAGCAACGGTCAGGGATGATTTTGGTAGCTTAGGTAACTGAAGTAGTGGCACAGGACGTTGGAGCAATGGTGGTCACAACGGCAGGGTACTTTCCACGGGATCAGCCACAAGTGTTAGTGGCGCCGGGTGTTCAGACTCACGCGGAGTCGTCAGGGTGGAAGCAAGAAAGAGAGGTTATTTAGCGGGAACCCACCAGAGTTGCGAGGGGGTTCAGGTGTAGTACTAGCGTGTCAAGGAAGGGAGGTATCCAGCGTCACCTATGCATGGGAGATTGCGATGGGGTACGAAAGTAAATGCTAACCACTTTTAGTTAGTGGGAGCGGTGCTACAGTGGGGGGAGTCGATCACCACAAGTTGAGGAAAGGGACACACTAGCTATTGCAGAATTTTGGGTGCGGTTCGAGCGCAAGTATTTTTCCTCCAGCGGTAAACGAGGAGAAAATTTTGTGATGAGACTCAATGGGAGACCATTCAGTGGTCGATTACGAGGAAGATTTCACACATTGGCAAAATTTTTACCGGATGCGGTAAGCGAGGAAAAGAGAAAGGAAGCAAAGTTTATGGATGGGTTAGTCTGGAGAATCAGACAACATTTAATTGATAATTCCGCATTAATAAGTTATATTGATGTCATTAACGCAACACTCCGGCACTGTTGGGAATATCGCTTCCACGCGAAAGGAAGCGGGAAGGGAGCGGGGATTAGCCAGTCGGATGAGGCAGAAGGGAACAATACCAGTGGGGTATCCCAGCAGAAGACTGGGGGAGATCAGGGGCAGGATTTCCGGCAAGGAAATCATGCCAAACGATCTAGAATTGGAGGCTATTGGCGGGATGACCAGGAATTCCAACAAGGTTGGCATGGAAGGGATCAGTGGCAGGGTGAACATATTAGAAAGTGTTTTGTTTGTGGGAAAAGCGAGACACATGAAGAGATATTGCCTTAAGCGATGCAGGGGTCAACTACGGGACGAGTTCCTGGATGTACAGCCACTAAAGCAAATCACGGGTGCATTCGGGCAGGGAGAAGCTGCTCCGGAAAATCGAGAGCCAGCCGTTGCAGCTGGAGTATAGAAGTAATTATTTTACCCTAGGGGCATGGGGTATATTGTTGAGTGACAAAGAGGATGTCACAGTATAAGACTTATTTTTTCACTAGAGTTCGCAGGTGAGTCGAACTTAGTGGGTGCGTTGGCGGTAGTAGCCATAGCACGTGGGTAAACTTTTCGTAGGGTAGCGGAGTTCTTTAGTGTTCCTCATGGAAGAGCGGAGACGTACACTGAGTGATTGGTTGAATTATGCGAGGAATTTCTACTTTCGAGAATTATGGGAGTAGGGTTAATAATATTTTCAAAATATCGGCTGCATAGCGATGGAATTTAACTATTGTGGATAGTGGAGTTAAATTTTGGTGTTCGCGACACCAGGGTATGGTTGGTACTAGGTATCACCGGAGAGGGCTTATAGCCTATATATATGTGGATGTATATATGTGGTATTGCGTGGTGCGATGGCGCACAGTGAGGTTTTGTGTTCTAACATTTTATCCCGGTAAGTGAGGATGTTTAATGAAGTGAATCAGGGTGGTAGAATTGATTTTCGAGCAAAGAGAGAGATAGCTCGGGGTTTATTTTTGCGCAAGGACTAGTGGTAGTAAGGGCGCGGTATTATGTTGTCTTTGGTAGCATAAGGGTAAGCGTATATTCTTTTGTGATGAGAGATAAGTATTTATGGGGAGATAGTTGGACGTAGCATGGGTTGAGTACCCGGGCAGTAATTATATAAGTAAATATATGTATATGTGATATGACTATGGGTTCGAAGTTATATTACGGGTTACAACTACCATAGTCGGATAACTTTCATGCGATAGAGTGCGGGGATAGGGTGTATGGGCACCCGGGTTAATTAAGGCAAAATTTTGTGCGATTAAGCACGGGTATAGGGTGTATGGGCGCCCTGGTAAAGTTAAATGCATGCTTGTGTAACGTATGGTTAGAAGCGAATGTGATAGATATAGCGGGCTTGGAGGCACTTGACTAGTGAGTAATATGTAAATACTGGAACACTAGGTCTATCTTAATTTCGAGGACGAAATTCCTTTGTAAGGGGGGAAGTATGTAACACCCCGTATTTTAGTGCATTTAATATTTAATTAATTCGGGATTTTTAAATTACTGGTGTGTTGTAATTTTAATTGAATTAATTATGACAATATATATATTTAAATATTAATCGAGGAGTAAATGGTTAATGTTTAGGGAAATTTATTTACTAAGTGAATAGTAATAATTTAATTATGCCATTTCGGGTATTAATGACGGGGTATGCACTTATTCCAGCCGGGAGTCGGTATAGACTAAATTGGGTGTGAAATAAGGATTTTTTATAAATTAATTCGGATGTCAATTCTGACTGCGCGGTTGAGTCCAGATGGATCGAGATAGTCAAAAAAGAGTACACGGGGGTAGTAATTGGGTCTCGGAGTATTTTTGGGCATAGCCGGGCCCACACGGGGTGAGTTGGGCCACTTTAATTAAGCCCATCAGGTGAAAAACGGGATTAAGGTTTTTAACCTAATGGGGAGATGAGAAAATCATCAGCCATCAAATTCTAAACCTAGGGTTTGAGGAAAAACCAATCAAGAGCAAATTGGAGGTTTTTGGAGCCAAATTGAGGGACTACGCCAACGGAATCAGACACTACGAACACTTTCAGGCAAGTGGTTAACTGTTTTCATTCGTAAAGCATGATAATCAATTCATATCATAGTGATGTGGGTATGAAAATCCGTTTTTGGGTGTAAATGGGTACAAAATGGGGTTTTTGTTTTTGAAATACTTGAATGAGATTCAAAGTAAGATTTAGATGGGTGATTGATATCTGAATATGTATTTATGATTTGAACGAGAAATTCAGAACATAAAAGAGTGGAAATCAAATCTGGAAATTGGGATTTAAAACAGATAATTAAATTTTAGGGAGAAAGACCCATTTCGAAAATTATGAGATAATTAGAGGGGTTGATTATATTAATGATCTCTATGATGAGTAGGATGTGGATTAACCATGTGTAGATGATGGTATGATGTAATTAGAGGTAAATTATGGTTTAAAAACCTTGAAATTCGTTAATGGTGGAAAACAGGGGAAAGAAGAGCTGTAACGAAGGGGTCGATCGATCGATCGGGGGCATCGATCGATCGACGATGGGAAATTCTGGGCAGTTCGGCCTTGGGTGAAGTATAAGGGGGAATTAATTATAAAATAATTCCCATACAATTATTAGTGGTAAATAATTGTGAAATAAATATTTCCTAGCAATTATGGGAGAAAGTAATTGGGACTAGGATGAATTTATGTGGGGCATTTAATGGATGAATTCGAGAGATTTCATTCCAAAACAGTGAGGTACGGATCAAGTGAGTGAATCCGGGTATATTGGTCATACGACCCCAAGGTAGTGAATTAAGTTTGGAGATAAACTAAATAATTTTGAGTCGGGATATAGACTCGGGTGAATATTTAATTATGGACCAAGTGGGCGAGTCCGGGTATGTTGGTTATGTGACACCAAGGTATTAAATTAATTATTGAGAGAGAGTAATTAATTTGGAGTCGGAACATAGACTCGGAAAATATTAAATTAATAAGAGTGTATTAATTAATATTATTAGAGTCGGTTTGTAGACTCGGGTATTATTAAATTAATAAGAGTGTATTAATTAATATAATTAGAGTCGATTTGTAGACTCGGGTAGGATTAAATTAATAAGGGTGTTAATTAATTTAATTAGAGTCGGTTTGTAGACTCGGGTAGGATTAAACTAATGGATGGGATAATTAGTTTTATCAGAATCGGATTGTAGACTCGTGAAGGGTACCTATTAATTTAAGTGTAAATTAATTTTATTAGAGTCGGACCACAGACTCAGAATTTGGGTTAATTAATTTAAGTGTAAATTAATTTTATTAGAGTCGGACCACAGACTCAGAATTTGGGTTAATTAATTTAAGTGTAAATTAATTTAATTAGAGTCGAACCACAGACTCGGATTGGTATTAAATTAATATGTGTGTTAATTAGTTTAATTAGAGTCGGGCGATAGACTCGGGAAAAGTATTATATTAATTGAGGTGTGAATTAATTATATTAGAGTCGGACCATAGACTCGGGAAGAGGATAAGTTATTAAGTGAGAAAATTAACTACATTGAGTCGGACCATAGACTCAGGAAATTTCAGGCAGTGTACGGGATTTTGAGTATACGGTAAAGCCGGAGTTTATATTATATATATACGATATCGTGATAGTATATATATACGTGTATTTATTTTGCGTGATATTAAATATCAGTGATTAGATATTTATTAAATTTATATACTCTAATGCTATCAAGGGAGGTTGCGCGATGTGGGTGAATCCCCTAGCTTGAGGAGTAGGGCGAGTATATCCCCAGGTCATAGCGTCCGGTATATATGGGTGAGGGATTTATCTCACTTTCAGGGAAGGAATATGACCGCCTCCACTTCGTTTATATTTTGGTCCAAGTTGGTGAGCGATTCCAACTTGGGGAAACTAGGTTTTGTGAGCACACCTAGAGAGATAGCATTTTAGAGGGAATCATCCGGTGAGGGTATACTCGGAAGGATGGATACGCGTATGATATATGTGTGGATGTTAGTAAAGGTACGTATAATATTGTAGTAAATATTATATGTAGGTGATAATACAGTGCGTGATGTATTTACCTTATATAACTCGGGTTACAGTTATATGCTGTTAATTAATGAGAAATTAATTAAGTTAATTATTGATGGAACAATACAGTGTGTGATGTATGTACTTTATATAACTTGTGACACGGTTATATGTTATTATTTAAGAGGAATTAATTAAGTTAATTTGAGATAACTTATAATTCAAGAATTATTATACTCGGGTTAGAGTAGTATGGCAAGGGAAGGTTATACCAAGACTAGTTGGATGGGGTAGCACAACTAGGTGGGGTTAAGGTAACCGGTAGGTGAGCACAATAGTGGAGGGGTGAGAATGTCCACAAGGGAGTGCTACACTAACTTAAATATGAAGCGCATTCATGCATTTTAAATTACTGCAGTTAATTCACTTGCTAAATATTTTCAAAACGTTTTGGGTTCTAACCCTTGCTATAAAACTATTTTCAAAACCTTTTAGGTGTCCAGCCACAGGGACGCCAGGATTGATATTCTATTCCAGGGACACGGAGCTGCGGCATATGTGGATGCTAGCAGGAGTTTGGATTAGACGCATCATTCATTCATTCCTTGAGTAGGAATCTTGTATCAGTTTCAGTTTTATTTGGGGCTTGTAGCCCAGACTTCTCGGTACAGTTTTCAGGTGTAATTTATTCAGGTGTTGTATATTTGTATTTGGATTATTTATTTGGTGGCCGGTGATTTATTCGGCAAGTTGTGTAATTATTATTCTATTTACTTTCATTCAGTTGTGTGAATGGTTTATATTTAATTTCGCATGTATTGCTTTGTTTAATTAAAAAGTTAAAATTGGCACCAGTTTTTGGAATACTAGGTGGTTAGTAAGTTTTAAAAAGTTTTCGACAGTGATGCTAAGGATGATCCAACTGGGATTCCTGTTTTAATTTGGTATAGGACTGATCACCCGGTATTTTATTAGGCGGGGTGTCACACCATACTCATAAATTAAACATATTTAAGCCATAATCCATTCAAATCAAATATCCCCCTAATACTAAGTCGAAAAATGTGTATTGGCCACCTTAAGCAACATCAAACAACCTATCATCCGACATCATCACTTCCTCCACATATATTTTCCTCTCCCTGACTCCAAATCTCTTATGATGACATATATCCTTTATTGCATCTTTAATTACATACCCCTTTGCCAACTCTTCATTGTACCTATTAAGAAAGACGAATTTGGTATTTTTGGTAGGAAAAGGTGTTGTCACGCAAAACGAATGAGGAATTGATGCAAAAACATTATCCAAATTTTGAGAAAGATTCATACACAAATGACTTGTATTAGATTCATGCTCACTTATCGGCATAATCATTGGACCATTTTCCTTTTGAGAATTGAAGGCCTGAGCCAAACTTGGTATATCACCCGATGAGAAAACGGATCAAACTATAATAAGATAATATCAATTATATTTAGATAGGTCTGGTAAATAAATGAAACTATATAACATATGTATATACTAGAATATATGGGTTATTTTCTTTAAATCTTTTACTATGGAAGAGATGATCTTTTCCTTCAATGCATTTGAACCATCATTTCCCCTTTTTACGTTTGGCCTTTGCCACCTCTAATGAATTAACTTCAACAAAAAAGGGGACAAACTATACGAACAAATCTCTTTTTCTACATCCCAAAGACCTCTATCAACTCATCGTTCTTTAGGCATTGGCTCTTGCTACTACCCTTTAGACTCTCGTTCTATCTTTTTTTCACTACATCCTGTAGTTTATCCTATCAAATCATAGTTATCGATCAGAACGAGAAAATTTCATTAATAAATTCAACGAATATTACTAAAAATACTACTTTTTCATGTAAATACGCATATAATGAAGCGTATCATTATTTAGGACATTCCCATTTTTGTCCCCGTGCTCACAAGCCATGTATTTACTCGCATTAATTCTTGTTTTGGGTTCACTTCAATTTATAATTTAAATATCACATGTTACACACAAAAATAGTATTAATAATTAAAAATTGTTATGATACACACCATTTTATATTCCAAAGTACCATAGGTGTGACTCCCAAATGTATGTGAATATTCTAAATTGGTTTGATTTTTGGCATTTTGAATATATTATATCCTCTTTGTTACTTTACTTTCATTCTCACAAAATAATCGCCATACGACGGGATCAACACCTTTTAGTAGGACTCTAGAATGGACTCTGGTAGGCAAAAACACCTCATATTATTTTTTTTGTATCCTAAATGTCTGTTTGAACCTTTTCTCCATCAATGGGAGAGCCAAATCCATTTCAATATCAAGATCAATTTTCAGTGAAATAAATAAGTAAATAAACATAATATACAACTCAATCATGTTTATTTTATAGATAAAAATATTACCATGAAAGAATTCCAAACATCATTTTTGTAATAGTCTGGCACAACTCTCCAATCTTCGTATCTAATCGGGATATAAGATCTAACAATATCACCGACACGAGTACTTCATATGTCACTCTGCGGACCTACTACACTCCCATCCACTATAATAGTGACAATCATTTTACCATTTTTGGTTATATGTGTCAATTGATTAGCCTTTTTTCTATTTTCAGTTGTTTCTTTTTATTGGCACTTAAAGATGGTTGTTTTGAACCTCCATCAGCTAAAGCTTGTTGTGGACTAAATGATGTGTGTTATGGATATGATAATGTTTATTGCATCTCATTTCCTAATAATGGTTGCTTAAAACCTCCACCTGCACTTAAAGCCATAATTCCCAAAACAATGTTGCAAAAAAAAAAAGCCACCAACAGTGGAAATAATAGTTATGAATATAAAATAATGACTACCCAAAGCAAAAAATAATATGTATTGAATTATCATATTACTGCATCATTAACATATTGATTGAGATACATAAAAAATCACAAGATCATATCATGGATGTGAATTAAAATTCAAATGAATCTAGAAAAACTACTTGAGTGCTTCATACCACAAAAAAATCATATATTAACAATGCGGTAAAACACATTGATAAAATGTAGTCCTATTGAAAAAAAAAACTTTCAATGATTAAAATATCCACAATCAAATATTAGAATAATGAAATTGATTGGTATTACTTGAGAAAACTTCCCAAATGTGGTTGGTCTTCAAGAATATATTGGAAGACTGTTGGTATCTCTAAGTCGTCCAATTGACTCGTCAATATCTTTGGTGAATGTATAACCACCAACAAATTGGAATTTTTAAGATCTTTACAATAGAATGCTTGGCTAGCCTCGGATTAGAGTATGGAGGGCAGATCATACTCATTATCAATGCTCTTAAACTTATCAAAACTTGACAAACATTACAACCATTAATCTTATCCTCTTCCCTCTCCCAATCACAATAAAAATTACCTCCTTAACTAAGGTTTATTCTAGATTCATTATTTGTTTTATAATTCCATACCACATAGTCTAATTATTTGTGAATTTTTTTATCACTTTCCTAGCTCGAAATTGTGTCCATGCCTTCAAGCAAACACCATTATCCTATGTGACAACATTATCATCGTGACACTTAAGAGAGAATATGAAACCATTTACAAGATACTTTTTCTATGTTTAGCCTTAAATTATGGACCTCATGCCAACTACCACAATATTTCATTTGTCTTTGTTTCTCTTGATTTTAACAACTATTAGATGACAAGAAATCAAAATTGCAAAGGGAACTTTATGGAAAGATTAATGAAAGGGCTTTTTTGACATAACCCCCTAAGATAATATCATATTTTAACTTGGGGTTTATGTTTATATGCGTTACTATTTCAGGGGGTTATGTAAAAAAAACTTAAAATATTAGTATTATAGAATAACCTTCTTGGACAACCAGGTAATAAAAGAAGTTTGTTTCTCCACTTCTGTCATTTTAGTCCCCTTCCCTTTAGCTTGGACATGGATTTTAATGATGCTTCATAATCACTGCAATGTATCGTTTTGTATAAGTAATTATAACTTAACGTGTTAGTTAATTTTTAAAACAAACGAAAAAAATCAAACCTACACTAATCCTGAAGTTCATCAACATTAAGTAGAAATAATACCCATCGACATTGTTGAAACTGTATTTGTCCTAACGTTATAGTCTTATCATAATGCAAAGTCCAATTATTAGAGAAGATTCCATATTCCTCTAAAAAGTCTTCACGTGAGTGTTTATTGTTTCCATATAATGGATTTGGCATATATACATGCAATACATCACAGATTGATTTAGTAACAACATAGGACTCTGTAATGGAACCTTCAACATACTGCTTATTATTGTGTATATCTTTGAAATATTTCATCAGCCTATTTATATTAGGTAATATAAATAAATAACAGACAATATTAACTTTAATGGTTTATATTTTATTATATTAAAAGAAAAAAAATTGAATGGATGCATTCATGTGTGTTGGTTGGCCCACAAACCAAGGCTTTATCTGATAGATGCACGGTGAGGTGAATGTTAATATGAAATAAACGTAGGTGGGTAATATTTTCCAACATGCACATTGCTTAAACAAACATGTATTTTGATCTTGGGATATCTTGTTGAATCGGAACCGTAAAGCACAATATGTTAAAGAACAAAGTTAATTATTGAATTTATCTTCTCAAATCTCGATGTTTTAGAAAGTTGTGTTGGGGAAACACGAGTAGAAAATTTTCCTTTGTGACATAATAGTGCCATGGATCCATTGAGTGTAAAGATGGGGGTCTAAGACTTACTATATTGCTCAAGTTATACGAAAAATTGATATGAAGCTTTAAGTCCTTCAAAATTTGGCAGAATTACTTTTTTCTTCTTTATCCAAGATAAATGGTGTTACTGGTTTTATCTTTTTTTTTCCAGTGTATCCATCAACTTGAATCCATTAACCGTTGTGTATGCCCATGTCCTTCATATCCAATCACCCCTTTCGATATCCTTTATTTTATTATCATCAAGAATTATGTTTATTAAATTCTCTGCAACATTCTTCTCATTGTGCATCACATAGAGGGCAGGTCGAACTTGATGATATCGCTATTATTCCATGTCAATTAAAATGACTTTTTTTATACAAAGCTTTTTTAATTTCAACATTGTCACTCTCATTCACATTATTAGACTTGTTCTTCTTACTAGTAACTTTTGAGACTTTTTCAAGTGAATACTTGATGTTACTTAACTTCTCCACAAGTGCATATCCATTTAGTCAAATGGGGGAACATTTAATTTATTATGTCCTAAGTCCCAAACGTCTACCACTTATAAATTGATGATCACTATTAAGAAACATGTGATAGTTTGTGTAGACTATCTTCATATTGTGTGCTAGCCGAATGGATGGAGTGCCATCACCACAATAGGACATGCTTTGTAAACATGTGTTATACACCCAGATAAGTTCCCATATGCATAAAAAACATGAATCCCCCACAACAACATAGATCTCAACATAAAAGGCTGTATTTTGTGCATGTCAAAAGCTGGAACTCCCTCCCATAATTGCTTCAACTAATTTACTAGTGGTCGAAGAAAAACATCAATGTCTTGACCTGGTGCCTTTGGCCTAAGAATCAACAGAGATAAGATTTGGAACTCACGCTTCAATCATAAATAAGTTTTATATTATAACGAGTAGTCATGATAGGATAGAAACTATAAATACTAGACTGAATACCACGAGGATCGAACTCATCTATTATTATTGCAAGCCAAACATTGTGCCCATCTTCGACAAAACTAGGTCATCTACTTTTTAGCATTTTCATTAATCATAATGATGTCATTGATAATCTCGTTAACTTCTTGCTCAAAGGTTCCATGCTATTCATCTGTTATCTAAGATATAGTATACAATCTCACTATCCTTGAAATGTCTCAACACTATTAACGGTTCTTTGCATAACCTTTTTACTTTCATCGAGATCATTGTATATCTCAATTCTCCATATTATGGACATTCCTCCAAATATTCATTATATTTGTAATATAAAATATAGTTTTTAATGCAGTCATGAATGTAATTCTCTTTCATCCCTAGGTATTTTGTCATTTTATTCATGTGAGGATACTTTTTTGGTAATGGGTTTTCTTTTAGAAGACACCTCTTTAAGACTGACAAGAAAGAGATCACGCTATTTCTGACCAATCATATTATTCCATAATTTCAGAGATATTCGTATAAAGACCATGATATGTAGGGTACAGTTTCTCGGTTGCTACTCTATTATACTCATTATACTTCTCGTTATCGACATACATTTTTTCATAAAATCCTATTTGGTCAGATTCTATACAATGATGTTCTTTCACTCCATAACATTTGTCAACTATGTTTCAACGCCTTTCATTATTAATGTTCTCATCTTCAACATGCCCTTCACATTCGGTAGGTTCTACTATGGTACTTGAACAATTCGAGGATCATGTTTTATCGTGTAGAACCCTTGTAGTTTATGTCATGTCTATACCATGACTAATAAAATGACTCCTAAAATATAACGCACTAAAATTCTTATTATTTCGACTTTTAACACATGGGTAAGGAAATGCCAAGAACTAATGGCCATTGTTCGCAATTGTAAAATCAAGAAAAGATACAAATACATTTATGTACACCTTACTTACTCTATTCCTTTCATTCATCCATTCCTTGTTAAATGTTCGTGACATTCTACACTACAAAAAAATCATGGTTTACACACAAGTTCTATGAAAAATACAAAAACTGAATTATACATAGGTACAAAACAATATAGATGTGTCATGATTTTATAAACTAAAATAAGTTCAGAAATATAAAATTATAATAATATGAAACTATATACATTAATTCTTCCATTTTCTAATATGTAATATCAATTATACGCGAAGAAAAAGAAAAAAATAGGTGGGCTGGGGGCCTTGAGGCTACAAACTCAAATTCACCTTCATCTCAGTTATACAAATTTTAGTTCGTCAAGTGAGCTCATAAATGGACTAAGCGATAATTTTTTTATTCAATATGGAACCCATTAATTAAAGAGGTTTTATTATTTGTAAAGAATACTTAAAAAAACTGTAGATGCATAAAAACCCAAACAAGTAAAATGCCAGTATCCAATTTCAAAACAAAACCCATTTTTCACACATTACAAAAGCTCAATTAGAAAATAACCTCAAACTGTGACTAAAGCCCTAGACTTAATCAAACCCACAAATTATCATGCAATCTACAAAAATCATACACTAAACAAACATCAAAATCTTTAAGCGTAAAATATTACACCAAATCAATTCCACTTATCCTCTAAAAAATTAAAAATAATAAATTTACAAATTATAAAAATAACTAAAGAAGTTTAACTCAAATAGTTCAAGAAACCTTAAACTCAACGAAAACAAGTATGAGTGATTAACCGTGACTGAAGAGTGGGATTAGGGAGGCATGACCAAACTTTCAAATACCCGAAGTACAAAAATCAAGAAATGATGTCAAAATTTTGAATATCAAAACCAAATTTTATATCAATGTTTCCATAATTATATAGACCAAAATTGAAAGACCAAATAGAGGTAGAGATTTAAATAGTGAAGTAATCGTTTGGTATTTAAATACTGAATAGGGATTGAGAAGTTATTTTACAGAGATGAGTAGCGATAGTAGCGATTAACTTCAATTCCCCAATGGCCCGACTGAGATTGTGTGACTCATTCCAGAGATGAGTAGTGATTATTATTGATTGAAGATTTGTATTTGGATTTTTTTTGTAGAGATATGTGTGTATGAGCAACCCTAGGTGATTCATTTTGGTTTGGGTGTGTGATAGTCGGGGGCTTTTTTTCGGTTGGGGACAAAACACCCTCTTTTAAACCAATTCTAAAATATTGAAATAATAATAGTAACAATTATATGATGTAAGGACATGATTTATAAATGTCTGGAGTAGAATCTAAGAATTTTCCAAGTATCCTAGATCACAATTAAGTATGTCTGATACCGCTACATTCGGTACGTCTCAACGATCATCCTCAACGGCCTTGATCCGAATTCATGCATCCATCATCTTCGTACGTGAATCATGTGTCAAGCAACGTACTCTTCAACAGTTACCACAAATCCACATACTTATGGTTAAAAAATTATTAGAGTGTTTAATTATTTTCATAAATAATTAGGAATATTATTTTAAATAAATTTTCGAAGTCTGGAAGAGGATAAGCACGCGGAATCATTTTAAAGGAGTTTTTCTGTGAAACGTCATTGATGTCGTTCGAACGACATTGTATCTCGTTCAAACGAGATGCCATCTCGCTCGAACGACACCATTTTTTGCTCGAACGACGCACCGCCTTAACTTCCTATTTAAATAGTGTTCATGATACACGTTTTTCTAAGTCTGCATATATCCGTTTCTACAAAACAGACACCATTTCCAAACTTCATATTTTAAGGTTTCAATACCTTTTTGATTCCCAAATATTTCCCAATTCTTTATGTGAATCCTTTAAACCCCAAGGAAGATTCTATTACTCATCTGGAGTACATTTGGGGAGAAGAAAAATCTTTTCCATTTCTGACCTTCTGGAGCTCTTGTGGGAACTCTAGCCGACGACATCAAAACTGACGCCTGAGGGTATTTCTTATGTCATTTCTTGTATTTTCATTGTAATCCGTGTAAACCGTTCTTTACAAAATTATACTGAAAATAAGATGATTTTGCCCTTGTGGGGGATTTTTCCTCAACGTTGATTGTTTTTCATGCTGAGATTAATTATTTATTCAACCACGTTTGTTTGCAAGTATTAAGACTTGTTGGGATTAAAATTTGGAATTTAATTAAATAAGTTTAACATTGATTGCTGGCGCACTCTCAAATTAGTATTAGATCCATTTACACAAACTTACCGTGTAATTTTTTCGCAAAATTTTTCTTGATACCGATTTTGTTCTGAAAATTGATTTTTTGAAAAAGTGCAATTTCAATGGATAACTCATATAATAAATTTCCAGATTTTGACAGGTCAAATTATGCCTATTGGAAAGCACGCATGAAATCTCACCTAAAGGATATTGATGAACGTGCCTGGTTTATGTGTGAAATAGGGTAGACACCTCCCACTATCACTGTAGAAAACGTAACTACCTTAAAATCTGTGACTGCATGGACTGAGGATGAATTTAAATGGAGCACATTTAACTCACGTGGACCTAGTGCCATTTCTGGAGCCGTCACACCTGATGAGTTTCGATGCATCATGACGTGTACCACATCTAAAGAAGCATGGGAAGTTCTGCAACTTATCCATGAAGGAAAAAATGTAGTAAAAGAATCTAAATTGAAAAACTTATCTACTCAAATTAGAACTCTCCATACAAGAAATTGAGTGTTTCGATGAATTTTATGCATGCTTATCTGATATCGTGAACACTTGTTTTAATTTAGGAGATCACATTCCTGATACTAGGGTAGTTAAGAAAATTTTGAGACCACTGCCTAAGAGATTTATCCCCAGAGTCATTGTGTTAAATTAATTAGATAATCTGAATACGCTGAAATTAGAGGAGTTAGTTGGAGACCTACAGACCGATGAAATTGACATGTTACCTAAAACGATAAAATCAAAAGATGAAGGGGTAGCTCTTAACGCCTATGCCAGAAAAGGTGAGGGGTCAAAGAGAGGTGAGTCGTCTAAGAAAACAGAGGAAGATATGTCAGATTCTGATTCTGATTTTAACTTAGATGATTTGGTCCTTTTTGCAGAAAATATCAAGAAATTTCTCAAATTAAAGAAAAATGGAAATTGTAAAGATAAAAGGATTTTTGAGAAAAGTAAATCTGAAAAGAAATTTGATAAATATAAAAAGGACACATCTAAGAAAGATAGTGAGAGATGTTTTGAGTGCTGTGGTAGAGGTCATAGGGGGTTTGAGTGTGCAACTAGGTTAAAACGTCAAGAATAATCCAAATCAGTGTTAAACACTACCCTTAGTGACGATAGCGAGGTCGAGTCGGTGGACTCTGGAGACGAGTCATCGCATGAATGTAACTTCACCACATTCATGGATAGTCATGTGGGTACAGAAAATAATCCTCACGGCGATGAGGATGCAAGCTCACAAGGACACCTCAATAGTGACATAAGTGTGAGTCAGGGGGCGGAAGATGCAAGTGAGACCGAGATTGATCTCCAACGCGCGTACACTAATTTATATGTTGATACTTTTAAAACCAAAAAACGTGACAATGCGTTAACTCTTAGTATTGCAGCTTTAGAGAAGGAATTAGGAGAGATAAGAGAGAGAGAGAGAGAGAGAGAGAATTCCTCATATCCACTACATTAAGATAGAGAGAGACCGCCAGTGTTGAGAGAGACAAAGTTTTTAGAGAGATAGAGAAAGTGTGATTGTGAAAGAAAAAGGGGACTTGACTAAGCAAGTGGCTGATCTGACAAGTGAGCTCCATTTCTCCCTGAACACTCGATATAAACTGGAATCATATGTAGCCCGACTCACTCAGGACCTTAAGAGAGAACGGGAAGTCAAGGTAAGAATTGAGGATCGATATGGTAAGATGGGAAAGTTGTTTCTTTCCCCTGCTTTGGGTTTAAGTGAGAGGCCGAGAATAGGTTTTAATGGCACTTCCACGTCCCATACGACAGTAGAACCGGTTCCCGAGTTTATTACAAATCCTTATGGATACCCACCTAAAAACCAGAAGAGAGTTCAGCCAAGAAAAGAAAATCGAAGTTTGCCTAAGTCCACATATTTATTTTCTTACTGCAAAAGAAAGGGCCACCTTCGTGAGTTTTGCTATAGTTTGGGTCGGACACAACGTACTATTGCTCCGCCACATGCCACTACTAATTTTGAGAGTCTTAGAGAGTGAGTTAAGTTTCTAGTTGCCATATCTCAGAGTATAGTAGAAGAGTTCCAACGGATTTCTATGTCATCAGTGGACACTTTTAAAATCTCGGCTAGAGTCAACAATGACAAGGGAAAACATAAGGTTACCACTAATTAGGTGCCTAAACACAATGCAAAAGTCCTTGTTGCTCATGCTGCTCTTAAAGAACATAATTCCCTACAATGGTACTTTAATAGTGGGTGCTCCAGGCACATGACTGGTGACGTCTCTTTGTTTACCTCCCTCGAGGATCACAAGGAAGGTAAAGTCACTTTTGGAGACGGGAGCAAGTCTAGCATAATAGGATGAGGTACAGTAGAGTTATCAGGATTTACTAAGATAGAGAATTTGTTGTACGTCAAAGGATTGAAGGAAAATTTACTCAACATTAGCCAGTTGTATGACGCTGACCTTGCAGTAAAGTTAGACCGGAATAAATGTCACGTCTATGATCAAATCGATAAACTTTTATTGCATGGGGTGATGACTAAAGACAATTTTTATGGGATAATGCTTGAGTCCTCATTTTTCTGCAACAGTACCACAATCACTTCTATGGATCTGTGGCACCAACGTCTAGGTCATGTGACCTTTCGATATTTAGAAAAGTTAACCAAAAAGGACCTTGTACATGGCTTACAATTGCTTGGAAATCCAAGTTTCGCAGTTTGTGGACCCTGCCAGTTAGGAAACCAAATTCGTAGCCCCCATCGAAAGTTGAATTTCATTACCACCTCTCTCATTATTGAGTTGATACATATGGATCTTATGGGTCTTACTCGTACTGAGAGTTTAGGTGGTAAAAGGTACATACTCGTGATGGTAGATTATTTCTCACGCTACTCTATCGTAGGTTTTCTACAAGACAAATTTAATGATGTGGACTTTCTTACAACCAAGTGTCGTATCCTACAAAATCAACATGGTGTCAATATCAATAGAATACATAGTGACAACGAAACTGAGTTTAAAGAAGAAAAAATATTTCTTTTTTGTGATAGCCTCGGGATCAAACACGAATATTCGATCGTTAGGACTCCTCAGTAAAATGGGAATGTTGAGAGGAAGAATTGAACGATTCAGGAGATGACTAGATCTTTTGGGTCATAATGTTGTAAGAAGATTTTGGGCAGAGGCGGTGTCTACCACATGCCACACGGTGAATAGGTTATATCTTCGTCCACACACTCTTACGACGCCCTATGAATTGTGGACTATAAAGAAGCCCGACCTTTCATATTTTTGTGTCTTTGGGAGTAAATGCTACATCCTGTGGTATAGAGAGAAATTAGGCAAGTTCGACTCCCAAAGCGATGAGGGGATATTTTTTGGTTATTCATCATCTAGTAGAGCTTATCGGGTGTATAACCTGAATAGCTCTAAGGTTATTGAGTCAATAAATGCCACCGTGCAAGATGACGAACCACTGGCGTTTATTGATTCTAACCTTTTGGGTGAGGGTGATGCCCTTACTAGTGATCCCGTTATGCCTCCCACACCCAGAGTGGATCCCATTCCTGACTTAGGCGACACTCCTACTTGGGTTCTCAAGAGTCATGATCCTTCTACTATATTAAGAGATCCCACCCTTGGGGTCAAGACTCACACTCAGCTAGAGAACGTTGTTATCCATGTCTGCTACACGTCCAAAGTCGAGCCCAAGGACTATAAGGAAGCACTCAAAGATGAACACCGGATATATTCTATGTAGGATGGGTTTCTTTAGTTTAGAAAGAATTATGTCTGGGAACTGGTCCCCCGACCTAGTGAGACAAATTTGATAGGCACCAAGTGGATCTTCAAGAATAAGGAGGATGAGACTGGTACCATTATTCAAAATAAGGCTAGGCTGGTCGCTCAAGTCTACACACAGATTGAGGGTGTAGACTTTAACGAGAGGTTTGAAGACCCCAAGCACCCTAATCACGTCTATTATCTGAGGAAAGACTTATATGGTTTGAAGAAAGCACCTCGTGTTTGGTATGAAAGGCTTACTTCCTATCTCTTAGTCCGTGGCTTCAAGAGAGGGGGAGTTAATATGACATTTTTCGTCAGGAGAGATGACGGTGCTTATTTGGTTACCCAGGTCTATGTGGATGACATATTCTTTGGATCCTCGTGATCCCATCATGCTCAGCACTTTGAGGAGGAGATCCAGAGTGAGTTTGAGATAAGCATGGTTGGTGAGCTTACTTTCTTCCTTGGTCTCCAGGTTCCTCGGCTAGAGGATGGGATGTTCATCTCCCAATCCAAGTATGCTAGAGACCTTGTGAAGAAATTTATTCTAGACTCTGCTAATCACGCACGTACACCGATGAGTAATTCAACTAAGCTTATCAAGGACACTTCAGGCAAGGACATAAACCAAACCTTGTATTAGAGTATGATAGGTAGTCTTCTTTACTTGACTACCAATTGTCCCGACATAGCCTTTAGTGTTTTGAGTCTGTGCGTGATAGCAGGTGCCCCAAAAAGAGTCACACTTACTCGCTCTTAAACGTATTATTAAATACGTGAGTGGGACTCTCTCACTTGGCATTTGGTATTCCTTTGATACTAGTGACCGTTTATCCGCCTATTCGGATGCCGATTGGGCTAAGGATGCAGATGGATGTAGGATCACTTCTGGTGGGTGTTTGTTCTTTATTTATGCTCTTGTCTCCTGGTTGAGCAAGAAGCAAAACTCAATTTCTTTGTCCACTGTGGAGGCTAAGTACATAGCCGTCGGGAGTTATTGCACGCAACTTCTGTGGATGAAGCAGATGTTGGAGGATTATAAAATATCATAGGACACCATGACTATTTCCTGTGATAACACAAGCGCGATACACATATCCCGTAATCCAGTCCAGCATTCATGCACAAAACACATTAGGATACTCGGGCACTTTATCCGTGAGCTTGTAGAGGAAAAGGTCGTATCCTTGACTTTTGTATCTACCGACCTCCAGTTAGCCGATATCTTCACGAAACCTTTAGATTCCCTTAGATTCGAGAGTCTTAGGAGGTCTTTAGGAATTTGCACAGTTGACTGAGGGGTAGTCACTAGGTCTAGAGTAGGGTACACTTTTCCTTGATCATGTCATTTGATTCTTATCTCTAGATTGTATCTTTTCTATATTTATTTTTTTATTTTATTTTTTTAAAAATTAGAAAAAGTCAAAAAGATTTTATTTTGATAAATTTTTTGAAAAACCACAAAAATATTTTTGTTTTTTGTTTACATCGTTTATGGATGAACACTTAAGATAACCATAGTCACAACTTCATTCCATTTTTTCACGTGGCAATTTGATAGTGATTTGAGATGCTACATCATTTAATTCATGTGCTTTACATTGATTGGAGTCTTTGAGATGTGATTGGTGATATCTTCTACATGTTTGGCTCCTTATCTCCTTTATTGCACACATACACGGTATTATTGGAGTATTGTACTTGTTAATCACATATTGGGTTGAGTGTTTCCATCTCAATTCTGTCTTTCCAACGAATCAAATGCTACAAAACAAGATAAATAAAAAGTGTGCATGTTTTAAATCATTTGCCATGAGTTTGTGTGCTTTTTATAAACGGTGAAGGGCTACGAAAGGACCACTTTTATCCTTTGCGATTAAGCTTCCATTTAAATTGGACCTAAAAAATTGAGGAATTTTAATTATCTGGGGTCCAAAGAGGTTTAAAAGAGCCCGAAAATCTTGAATGGCAATTAAAACAAATATATGCCAATAATGGGCCATTAGGTTTCTTCACCAATTCTTCAATGTTTGAGAATTTAGATCACCTCAAAAAGAAAATACATATGAGGGAGTTTGGTTGGAGAATTAAAATGGCTTTGCACGTCCTTAAAAATCTTGAAAAAGCATGAAATCGTTTTGGACGTTACTAGTATGAAAATCACTTTAAGCTTTGATTTGCTGATTTAATTGAGTCAATTTGTTTTAATTCCACAATTTTTACACCAAAGGATGATGTTGAGTTTATTCGTTAGAAATATCCAATATTCATCATGCACATATATTATGGTTGTATGTATTGATTTTCCTATTAAATATGCTCACATACCTTCATTTCCACTATCACGGACTTGGTTGTTTTGGTGTTCTTTCATGGTGTGATTTTGTTTGCTTTAAAAATTTTGAAAAATTCAAAAAGATAAATTTTATTTCCATGTGACATTCTCCATTTACATTATGTATGTTCTTCATATCTGTCTATTTGGGACATCATAAAAAGGTGGAGAAGGAATTATGGTGCAGAATTGCTTGTTTGTTTATATAACGATTTTCTTGTTCATAATTAATATTTGTTTCTACTTATCATTATATTTCAAAATGTTGCGCGTCACGGGTATTTGTTTATTGTCTCATATGTGTAGGTATTAAAATGGAGAATCATTTTTTCACACCATGTTGATGACAAAGAAAGTTTGAAGTGTTGAAGATTTAAAGATGAAGACACACAGTTAGTATTTCCAGTTTTTGGGTTTAATGGGGATATCAGATTGTATGTCAGTTTGTTTATTTTGGGTAACTTATTTTAGATATTTTTATGTATGTACCGGAATAGAAATAGGAGGAGATTTGTAAGGACATGATTTATAAATGTCCGGGGTAGAAGCTAGGAATTTTCCATCTATTCTAGATCACAATTAAGTATGTCTGATACTGCTACATTCAACACATCTCAACGACCATCCTCGATGGCCTTGATCCGAATTCATGCATCCATCATCTTCGTACGTGCATCATGTGTCAAGAAACGTACTCTTCAATAGTTCCCACTACTCCACGTACTTATGGAAAAAAATAATTTTTATTGAAGTGTTTAATTATTTGCATAAATAATTGGTAATACTGTTTTAAATAAATTTTTGAAGTCTGGAAGATGATAAACACGCAGAATCATTTTAAAGTATTTTTCATGTGACATATCACTGATGTCAAACGACATCGTATCTCGTTCAAACGAGATGCCATCTCGCTCGAACGACACCGTGTTTCATTCGAACGAGGCACCCTCTTAACTTTCTATTTAAACAGTGTTCATGATACCCATTTTTCTAAGTCTTCATATCTCCATTTTTGCAAAACAGACCCCGTTTTCGGACTTCATATTTTAAGGTTTCAATACCTTTTTAATTCATAAATATTCTCCAATTATTTATGTGAATGCTTTAAACCCCAAGGAAGATTATACTACTCATCTGGAGTACATTTGTGGAGAAGAAGAAGCTTTTCCATTGTTGGCCTTCTGGATCTCTTGCAGGAACTCTATTCGACGACATCGAAATCGACGTCTGGGGGTATTTCGTATGTCATTACTTTTATTTTCATTTTAATCCGTGTAAACCGTTTTTTATAAAATTATAGTGAAAATAAGATGGTTTTGTCCCTGTGGGGGATTTTTCCTCAACGTTGATTGTCTTGCATGCTTAGATTAATTCTTTATTTAATCACGTTTGTTTGCAAGTATTAAAACTTGTTGTGATTAAAATTTGGAATTTAATTTAATAAGTTTGACATTGATTACTGTCAAAAAAATCATTTGAAACTACAAGTACATTTTGGTGTAGTGTCTCGATGCTTTCATCATCAGAAGAGCATAAGATAGAGGATTTGATAGCCAATGGATTCACTTCATTTTTATACCCCTCAGTCCAAATGATCACATCTTCAAATAATATATCAAATTCGATTTTCATCTTCTTTTTAGCTGCATCGCACCACAGCTCACAAAAAGCATAATAAGGAAAATTTCCACATTCTTTAATGAATTGACCATCCAAGGATTCTACTGATATTACCTCATTTATTTTCTATACCTTCTTCTTATACTGTTATCTTAATGCCATGAGTTTTCCCGGAAAAGGTTGGTGCCCAAGCCATGAGGGGGTAATTATCTTCAAGACGATCGGCTAAGTGGTTCCTTTTTGTTTGAGGTTGAGCCCCATTCCGGAAAGGAAGTGCGTCTTCGTACACATATGGATTACATTCATATTTCTATGTGGGATATGTTTGGGGCTTACCCTCTCTTTGAAATCATCCCCTGCCAGGAGAGGGAGTGGGTCAATCTTGAAACCCGAGAGCCACATGTCGCTGGTATTATACTAGATCTCTAATACCAATTTGTTAGTGTTGATATCGTGTGAGTTATTATTATCTCCAATGATTATGATGATTTGGTTGTTTGTGAAAAAAATGAGATTTTAATGGAGATAAGAAGTAATGCCTCGGATGATGTGCATACATGGGTGGCCAAGTATCAGGTTGAAATAAGATGAAATATTTATCACTTGAAAGTCAACTTAAGGGAAAATTGTATCGGCCCTTGGTGTAAGAAGAACTGATCCTACAACTTCAAGGAGTATTATCATAGGAACGCAGAGAAGAAAATGCGGAAGTGAGGTCACTAACTTGTAACCCCAATCATTGAAGCATTTCGAGCGGATAACCATTCAGAGCGCTGCCATTATTAATAAATTCCAATTGGACAATATTATATAAGACATCAATTAAGATGTTAAGAGCATAATTGTGGTTGGGGACCAATTTTGGGATTTCTTCATCGACAAATGAGATGAGCCTCTTGGTCGTCAAGGTACCAACTATGCGAATTACCTAATGGGTAAATGTAGTAGAAGGAATTATGGCTTCCATGAGCAGTTTGATGAGAAATATTATGCGGAGCTGAGAGGACATGAATAACCCCCATAGAGTGATGTTCGCTTGGGTTTTTTTAGTTCTTCAAGTATTTTATATAATTTACCATCATTTTAGGTATTTTCGTGTAAATACGCTTGTCGGTGTTTTCGATTTTGCACCTCAATACAAAAAACCTAAACTTTAACTACACATGTTTTATATGTATTGTGGCGAGTTCGGGTATCAAATCCATAGGGAATGCCGTTTAAATTTAATTGATTTACTACTTCTTAAAGAAAATGTAAAAGATGATTTTTGTGCTTTGAATTATTTTAATACTATAATATATAGTAAGCCAATATTTAAACTAAATTAATTCAAAACTATAACGAAGAGTAGATTGAGAATTAAATTTGTCACCTCGAAATACTAGCATAACTGACTACATGGTTAGACAAACTTTAAAATGTGATTAATAATCGTTTAAATAATTGTTTAAACTCAGAGTTTCACTCCTGAAATTTTCATAAAAGTTCAAATATGAGTTTGGAGTTAACAATAATCCCAAAATTGCAAACGTAGTGTTGCAAATATGGTTCATAGGTGATATGCCCCATTAAGGCCACTGGGTATAATTTCAGAAATAATTAACCCATTACAAAATGGTATATTCCATCATACCATATCAAAGTAACTACATCACCGAAATGAGTTCATTAATCTTAACTTAATTGAAATTACCTAGAAACCACTTTTATGTAATTATAAAAAGCAATGTGTGAAATATTTCATTTTAAAGGAAGAAAACGATTTTAAAATGGACAACTAACTGTGAAAGAAATTAAATTAACTATAAAGAAATGAAATAAATCAAAAGAAGAATTTATTATCACCGAAAATAAATTACAAGCTACACTACATAATGAACTACACTATACTAAAATTGCGTGTCTAAAATTGAATGTCAGTAAAACTATCCCGATCAATCCCTTTACAGGTGAAGAATTATGGTTTGGGGGTAAAAATGGGAATCATAAATATTGGCAAGTGGGGGAATGGGCTAAGATGAAAAGGAAAACAGAAATGAGGGTAACAAATAGTTCAGATAAAAAAAAGGAAAGGAAAAATAATAAAGAAAAAGAAAAGGGAATCTCCGTTTTTAAAAAGGTAAGGGATAGGCAAAAAATTGAAAAGAAATAATTAAGAAGACAAAACAAAACGAAACTTACAAAATGAGGGGAATAAGGTCTTAGAAATGGGAAGGAATTGCGTGTGCATGAAAAAGAATTAATGAATAAACAAAAAGGAAAAACAATCAAAGGAAAATAAGGAAGGAATCTCGATTGAAAGAAACGGGAGAAACGGATAAAAAGAAAAAGGGCATCCACGTGGGGGATGGAGGCGAATGCACGGAGGAGCAATATTCGCCTTGTGATCGTACGGCTCCGTACCTTTGTCGGCCATTCCCCCACTAATCATTCTACATCGAATGATATCATACACATTCATTCCTCGGGATCAGGTTAATCTTCACCACCATCATTAGACTGGTTATCCTTATATTTAGCCTGAGGCTGTCATCTTTGCCTCTCATCTCTCGACCCATCATTGATGATGCTGAAATCTAGCACCACTAGGTAAGTGATGATGAGCTCAAACAGTAACAACAATGGAAGCCATAGAGATGTATATGTATAAGTATATAAAAGGAGGTGAGTATAAGAGGAACAAGATAATTATGTATAGTTGTTCAGCCAATTAGGCCTACATCCACTGTGAGTGTGTGATCCACTAAGTATGGGCACTAATGGCCTTGGATACAATGCACATAAGCTCACTCTCTCTCTCTACTATGTGTACAAGCAGAGTTTCTACTAGGGCTATAATTATCGATCTATCCCCTTGTAGGGTTTTAGGTGACAAGTATATATAGGTCTTAGGAGGTGTAGTGTACCCCCCAAGCACACATGATGCATGTGAATGATGATCTGGACAATCTCCTACTGACACCTGTCGATGCCACCTGTGATTAATGATAACATAATATTCCCTCACGTGAGGGGGTGATATTGTTATAATGGTCTTCCACGTGCCATGTGAGCCTCACGCGCACTGTTCCACGCATCTCCCAATCCATGCGCTGTGATGATGTCACCCTCGACCTAGGGCATGAGGTCGAGGGCAAAGTTCCTTCTGATAGTGTGTTTGGCCCAATGCAGGCCTCGTACTATCATACTCTCGTAGGTTCATCTGGGCCTGATAAGGGGTCGCCCCCCCTGAAGGGTCGTCTGGTCCTGATGAAGGGTCGGCCCCCTGAAGGGTCATCTGGGCCTGATGAGGGGGTCGGCCCCCTAAAGGGTCGTCCGATCCTGACGAGGGGTCGGACCCTGAAGGGTCGTCTGGGTAGGATGATGGGTCGTCCGGGTCGGATGATGGGTCGTCCCTTGAAGGGTCGTCTGGGCCTGATGAGGGGTTGGCCTCCTGAAGGGTCGTCGGGGCCTGATGAGGGGTTAGCCCCTCGTAGGGTCGTCTGGGCCTAATGAGGGGTCGGCCCCTTGAAGGGTCGTCTAATATTGGCTGAGAGGTCATCCTAGCCCCATCCAGGTGCGGGGCGCCCTCGGCCTAGCCGAGGGTATATGTGGGTATATCAATCACCCCCCAGCCCTTAACCATCGATGTTGTTGAGACGGCTGAGGGATAGTATTGCTTTTGAGATGAGTGTATGGTCAGTTAAATGAATAACACATGTCAAGCTGATGTGACACCTAGGCAGATATCCATTGTCGTTACAATTTCCAAGGTGTGGCGGCTGCATACCTGGCCTGGGACTTTGTGCTTTAATGATGCCCTCCTCGTGGGTTGTGTTTTGCCTTGGTTAGTGAGCCCACTCATTAGCAAGGTATTTAAATAATCTTTTGAAGTTTATTCCCCTTCATCTTCTTCGCGCCTGAACTCTCTCTCTCTAGCCTCTTACCAGCTCTATTGCCATTTCTGCAACTTCATCGTTTTGAGCTCTAGCACTCTTTCTTGTTCTTTATCAAGTAATCCCTCTGCCCTAGTGCCCTCTTAATATTCCATTGCTTTTTACACTTCGACTATTTTAGGCCTGTAGGATTGGATTTTTCTTTGGCTGTTTCATAACTTTCCGGCGTCCCTCTCTGGTGACTTGTTCTTGAATGTTCTTGATTAAAACCCTTGCTTTCCTTAGTTTCAATCCAAAAGTCCAACTTAGTCAACTGCCAACTTGTTTGTAATTAGGTTAGCCAAATTCTTCTTAGTGTAGGGTCTTCCTCTTAATGCTTAGGAGGCTTTACGATTTAGCCGAGGAATTCCCATCCCTAAGGGAGAAGTTCTTCGTAGAGATTAGACGAATAAAGGAAGGGGAGGAGAGAAGATGAGGGGCCGACCCTAATTGGGTACGACCCATTTTTCCCATTCCATTAGCCACTATTGTACCCCCTGAGTGGGTCGTCTTATGGTCCAGATGAGAGTCATTCATTCGAAGGAGAGATGGATGAGAGATCATCGTCGCCGACAGGTGCTGGCCCTTCTAGGAGGGGAGAGACATCCACTCTCAGCCCAGGCCAACAGGCCGAGGGCACGGCACCTTCTAAGGCTATCCTTGTAACATCGTTGTCCCCCTTTGAATTTTAAGTAGCCTTTCCAGGTGGTCCCCTAAATGTTGGGGGATCTGGGGACGAGGGAGATGAGGACGACAGTGAGGGTTCTTCTGATGGCGATGATAGACAAGTTGACACTTAGACTGCTTCCACTTATGTATCGTCAGTCAAAGATCGTGATCTCTTACTATGGAGGAACCTCTTTGTCATACAACCCAACATAAGTATGAGGGTTCCCTGTGAGTCTGAGAGAGTCTTTGAGGGTGACGAGGGAGAGATTGTTGTATACGAACAGATGTTAAAGGTCGGTGTTAGGTTCCCTCTGCACCCTGCCATAGTCAATATACTGTAAGCCCTCGACTTTGCCCCCTCTTAACTTCATCCCAACTCCTGGAGGACTATCCTCGGCTATGTCTCCTTATGGAAGAATACCTTCACTGATGAGCCTTCAGTTGATGTGTTCTTGGCTTGTTATAATATCACTTCCTCGTCCAAAGAGTTTGGGTACTATCATCTGGGGGCGAGGAAGTCTGAAAAAAAACTCCTCCACGTGGAACAAACCTCTAACCACGACTAGAAGAAGACATTTTTCTTCATATCTGGGGAATGGGAATTTGCTGCCAAGGCTCAACCTTTGGACAATGATTCAAGGGTTCCAAGGAGATGGTTTAACCCCTCTATGAAGGCGAGGTTAGATCTTGGCATTAGTCTGGATGAAAAGGACATAGTCGAGTATCTAAGAGAACGAGGGAAAGAGGGTGGACTTATAAAGTTTGAAGATCTGATGACTCCTCGGTTCCTCAAAGAAGCTGGTCTGAGGGTCGTCCCCTTGACAAAGCTATGTGAGTTATTATTATTTTTTTCCCAATATTTGATTTTTTCCAAGTGTTTCATCTTTTCTTTTGTATTCTTCTAATGTTTCATCTTCTTTTCAGGTCGTCATGCAGGTATCTCTGACAATCTCTGGGAAATGACTGCCCCAAGCTTGTTGTCTGGTCTCGGAAAGAAGAAAGGAAAAGAGCCTCAGCAGGCTCCGAGGAAGTCAAAGGCCGTGGGGCTGACGCATGTTAAGCCGACTACCGATAGTCTTAAACGGAAAAAGCTAGAAGTCCCTGCTGACCCTCGGCCGGATTCTAGGACGAGGGAAAGGGTGGAGGCGTCTGAGGGGACTGGTTCCTCTTCTGGTATGGGGGCCTTCTGGTCTCAGAACTTAGCATTCATGAAGGCTGAACCGTCTTCTCTCATTACTAACTTGAGGGTGGCCAAGGCTTCTATGTTCTCTGCCCCCTCGGTCGCTGACTATGACTTCTTGTCCAAGATGCCCCCGGCGAAGGTGTATGACTATGGTCTGCACACACTGGACCAAGTATTTGTTTTTACTTCATCTCCCTAGTTAAATTTTTTCACTAACTGTTTCCTCTCCCTCTTATCATGTGTCTTTTTTTGTGCAGTCTGTTTGTGCCTTTACCTCGGCCACTAAGTGGATGGCTGAAAATCAACAAAAATTTTATGACGCCGAGAGAGCCATTCATCACGAGGCTGACCTATAGACCGAGCTTGAGATTGCAAGGGCCGAGCTGGAGATCACGAGGACCAAGCATGAAGCAGCATGATATAGACCTGAAGGCCAAGGACTTTCTTATTAAAGAGAAGGATGAGGCTTTAACCAACCAGGGGGATCAATTTAAAGCTGAGCTTGAAGGGGCAGTGAAGAAGACCGAGGCCGACGCTGTTGAAGCCTACAAACTTTCAGATGAGTTTCAAGGCTTCGATCTTAAATACTTGGATAGGGGTATTAGGACGGCCTGTCGGTGGGTCATCCTTAAGTTCGCTGATGCAGTATCGTCAGTCCGCCCCTCTCTGGAGGCGGTTCATTTGGACGACCCCCTGATTGCTAAGGCCTTGGCCCATGTGGAGTCCCAAGTGCACGTCGAGGGTACCGGCATATCTGAGGATAGGCCAGTCTTGGTCATAGAAGAAACCCCCATAATTAAGATTGAAACATTGCCCTCCGACATTGCTCAATAGGGTGGTTGTCTGTAGCCCATACCCTCTTCATGTTACAAATATTTTTGTACTCTTTTATCGGAGAAACATCAACATTTTGTAATATAATGCCTCTTTTTGTCTTCTATACTTGTCTCTTGTATGATTTGCATTGTGATGTTTTTGAATTAACACTCGCACTAAACCCTCCCTCGTCTTTCTTGAGGGTAAATGAGGGGTCATCCCCACCATTTTCCCTCATGATAGCCGAGGGTGGTTTCCCACCAACTCAATGATGTTTTAAATTTTGAAGTCCCCCCTCGTCTTTCTTGAGGGTAAATGAGGGGTCGTCCCCAAAATTTTCCCTCATTATAGCCGAGAGTTGTTTTTCACTAACCTAATGGTTTTTCAAGTCCCCCCTCGTCTTTCTTGAGGGTGAATGAGGGTTCGTCCCCACCATTGACCCTCATCATAGCCGAGGGTGGTTTTCACCAACTTAATGGTTTTTCAAGTCCCCTCTCGTCTTTCTTGAGGGTAAATGAGATGTCGTCCCCACCATTTGCCCTCATTATAGCCGAGGGTGGTTTTTCACCAACTTAATGGTTTTTCAAGTCCCCCCTCGTCTTTCTTAAGGGTGAATGAGGGGTCGTCCCCACCATTGGCCCTCATCATAGCCAAGGGTGGTTTTTCACCAACTAAATGGTGTTTTAAATTTTAAGTCCCCCTAGTCTTTCTTGAGGGTAAATGAGGGGTCGTCCCCACCATTTGCCCTCATTATAGCCGAGGGTGGTTTTTCACCAACTTAATGGTTTTTCAAGTCCCCCCTCGTCCTTCTTGAGGGTGAATGAGGGGTCATCCCACCATTGACCCTCATCATAGCCGAGGGTGGTTTTTCACCAACTTAATAGTTTTTCAAGACCCCCCTCGTCTTTCTTGAGGGTGAATGAGGGGTCGTCCCCAACATTGACCCTCATTATAGCCGAGGGTGGTTTTTCACCAAGTTAATGTTTTTTCAAGTCCCCCCTCGTCTTTCTTGAGGGTAAATGAGGGGTCGTCCTCACCATTTGCCCTCATTATAGTCGAGGGTGGTTTTTCACCAACTTAATGATTTTTCAAGTCCCCCTTCGTCTTTCTTCAGGGTGAATGAGGGGTCGTCCCCACCATTGACCCTCATCATAGCCGAGGGTGGTTTTTCACCAACTTAATGGTGTTTTAAGTCCCCCCTCGTCTTTCTTGAGGGTGAATGAGGGGTCATCCCCAACATTGACCCTCATCATAGCCGAGGGTGGTTCTATCGAGCATCACCCCAATCACACTAGAATTAATCAAACACACAATGAGGGACCAATGTGACATTCTCATTAACATTCCAAGTGTTCTGTTGGAGAAACACATTCATTACAACTATTTTCCGATAGGACTTTATAGAATTATTGATAGTATTTCTTCAAATGATCTGCATTCCAGGGGTTGGAAACCCTTTCTAGGTTTTCTAGTCTGTAAGTTCCAGGGAACACTTCATTGATGACCCTATATGGGCCATGCCAATTTGGGTGGAGCTTGTTGGGCTTCTGCCAAGTCTTTTTGAGGACTAAGTCCCCCACTGTAATTGGCCTTTGCTTCACCCTCTGGTTGTAAAACCTTGTAGTCCTCTGCTGGTAGGCGGCTTGCCTAATCTCGGCGTCTTCCCTCCTTTCCACAATCAGGTCTAAGTCAATTATCCTCTCTTCCATATTTCTCTAGGGGTCATACATTTGGACCCTGTGAGTAGGAAGCCCAATCTCGATGGGGATGATGGCTTTTGAGCCATAAGCCATCATGAACGGGGTTTCTCCAGTAGAGGTCTTTGTCGTCGTCCTGTAGGCCCATAGTACAACATATAACTCCTCAACCCATCTTCTTTTTGCCTCCTCGAGTTTTTTTTTGATCCCATCTAGGATTGTTCTGTTTGTAACTTTCATTTGCCTATTGGCCTAAGGTCACCCTGGGGTAGAGAAGAATTGTTTAATACTCACCCTTTCACAGTACTTTTCTAGAGATGTATTCTTGAATTAAGTCCCGTTATCTGAGATGAGGGTGTTGGGATACCATATCTGCATATAATATTTTTCCAGATGAACTGGAAGGTCTTCTGCTCGGTAATCATGACCATCTTCCTCCACCCATTTTGAAAAATAGTCAATTGCCACGATGAGGAACCGATAGTTATTGATGGACCTAGGCAAGGGCCTACTAGGTCGATCCCCCACACTGCAAATGGCAATGGGGATATAATGGAGGTAAGAGGCTAATGGGGTTGGTGAGGGATGGTGGCAAATCTTTGACATTTATCACACTTTTTTACATATGTTGTGGCATCTTTCCCCAAGGTCGGCCACTAGTACCCCTGAGTGACCACCCTCTTTGCCAAAGACCTGCCCCCAATGTGGCTTGAACATGACCCCTCATGCACGTCTTGCAAAATGCGTGGGACTTCAGATGGGTGCACACTCCTAAGCAAAGGGAGGAAAAACCCCTTTTTGTACAAGGTGTCTTTGATGACAGTGAATTTCGCAGCTCTATATCTCAGCTTCTTCCTTTCTTGCTTTGCTTCTGGCATCTCCCCTTCTTTAATGTATCTGATCAGAGGGTCCATCCATGAAGCTTCCTTAGAAACATTCAAGCAAGTTCCAAGTGTTCCCTCATTATCTTCAATAGTTGGTTGAAGAAAAATTTCCAATGGAACTGTCCTCCTGATATCTATCCTAGTTGCCGAGGCCAACCTAGCAAGTGCATCAGCTCGATCATTATCGAGCGTAGGTATCCTCTTCAATTTTACTTCTCTGAAGCGCTTCAATAGTGACCTCACTTTTTCAAGGTACTTAGCCATCCGCTCATCCTTGGCCTCATAGGCTTCTAGTATCTGATTCACTACTAGCCTTGAATCACTATGGACCAAAATTTGGCCGACACTAAGAGACTTGGCCAAGGAGAGTCCTGTTATTAGGTCCTCATATTCAGACTCATTTTCGGAGGCTTTGAAGTTGAACCTAAGGGCGTACTCAATGTCTGCGCCATAGGGTGCTGATACTATCAGTCCAGCTCCACTTTCGCTGTCGCAGGAGGACCCATTAACAAAGAGGTTCCACACAGTCTCCTTTAAAAAATTTCCCTCGGTGAGGGACCAATGTCTAAAGATAAATCTTCCCTCTTCATTTTTGGCCACTTTTCCCCTAGCGGTGCTTGTCTCAGCCTTATATGTGGGTGTGTCGGTGAGCCTGCCTTTTAGGGTGTCAGTCTTCCTGAGTCTCTCATATTCAGCTTCATCATCTTCCCAAGTAAATTTAACCATGAAATCTGCCAATGCTTGTCCCTTAATGGTCGTCCTAGGTTAATACACAATGACAAACTCCCCCAACTCTATAGCCCAGTCCATTAGCCACCCTGATTTTTTGGGCATGTGTAAGACCTGCCTAAGAGGAGAGTCAGTGAGGATGACCATTGTATAGTACTGGAAGTATGTCTTCATCTTTCTTGATGCATGGATCAGGGCATATGCTAACTTCTCCATCCTTGGGTATCTTTGCTCTGCCCCCTGGAGTGCCTTACTATTGAAATAAACAGGCTTTTGTACCCCATCTTCGTCTCTCACAATGGTTGCACTGATGGCTGATTCTGAGACGGCTAAGTACACATGTAGCTGTTCGCCCTGCACTGGTCGTGACAATATCAAGGGAGACACTAGGCATGACTTTAACTCCCTGAAAGCCTCATCACACTCTTCACTCCATTTGAAGGCCTTTCTGAGAATTTTGAAGAATGGTAAACACTTATCTGTGGCTCTGGACACGAACCTATTCAAAGAAGCAACTCGCCCCCGTGAGCCTCTGAATGTTTCTAATAGTCTTGGGGGTCTTCATTTCTAAGAGGGCCCTTATTTTCTCAGGATTGGACTCAATTCCTCTTTGGCTCACGATGAACCCCAAGAATTTCCCTACTCCAACCCCGAAGACACACTTGGCCGGGTTGAGCTTCATTTGGTACTTGTCCATTGTATTAAAGGTCCTCTCAAGGTTAGAAACATGATCCTCTGCCTTCAAACTCTTAGTCAGCATGTCATCTACATAGACCTCCATAGACTTCCCAATTTGGTCCTCAAATATTTTATTTACAAGGTGCTGATACGTTACCCCCGTATTTTTTAGGCCAAAGGGCATGACCCTATAACAATATGTCCCCTTGTCGGTAATGAAAGTTGTCTTCTCCGAGTCTTCAAGGTTTATGAAAATCTGGTTGTACCCTGAATAGGCATCCATGAAGCTCATGAGCTCATGGCCTGCGGTAGCGTCTATCATCTGATCAATGCGGGGGAGAGGGAAGCTATCTTTGGGACAATGATTGTTGAGGTATGTGAAGTCTACACATATCCTCCACTTCCTATTAGCCTTTGGGATAATGACTGCATTGGATAGCCATTCAGAATAGATGACCTCCCTAATAAACTCTACATCTTCCAGCTTCTTGACCTCATCCTTAATGACCTCATACTTTTCTCGAGAATAAATTCTCCTCTTCTGTTTTACTGTCTTTACACCCTCTACCACGTTGAGCTTGTGGCACATAATTTTGGGGTCGATCCCCGGCATATCTGCATGACTCCATGCAAAGACGCTCTTTCTTTTCCTCAACAGATTGATGATGTCTTCCTTGATGTTTGGCTTCAGAGTCTTGCCGACTTGGATGATTTTTTCCAGCTCATCCTCATTGAGGATGATGGATTCTACCTCTTTCGCGGCTTCCCCTTTCTTCAGCTTTGTCTCGTCCCTGGGGTCGAGGGTATCAATATTATAAGTGGTTGTTGCCTTCTTGTGTGGCTCTCTTTCTTCGGTGGAATTGAAATAACATTCCCGTTCTATCGTCTGGTCTCCCTGAACTTCCCCTACCCCGTAAGGGGTTGGAAAATTAATCATCTGATGGATCGTAGATGGCACAACTTCAAACCCCTTGAGGGCTACCCGCCCCAGTATAATGTTGTAGGCTAAAAATACATATTTATCCATCACAAAGAAGCTGACCTTCTTGGTAATCCATCTCGGCCACTCGTCTCCCATCCTGACGTCGGCCTCATACACTCTTAGAGGATGAACTTTTTCCCCACTGAACCCAATCAATGGGTGATGGTATGGGACGAGTCTAGCACGACTGAGGCTTAAGGATTTGAAGCATGGCCAAAACATCATATCTACAGAGCTACCCCCATCTACCAAGATCCTCGGCACCTCGCATTCGTGTACCCTGTTAGTGATGACGAGAGGGTCATCATGTGGGGCTAAGAGGCCGTTGAAGTTCATTCTTGAGAACCCCACTATCAGAGTATCCATATCAACCTTCTTCCTCTTTTCTGACTTTGCCTCCAGGGAGGTTGAGTGTACAGCTTTTGTCACTGCCTTGTCTTGAGCTACGTGGGCCTTCCTATCTGCGACCTCTGACACTCCTCCTGCTAGTCCCCGAGAGATCATCCCCATACCGAGAGAGATCATATTAAGTCTCTTGACAGGGCCCTGGTCGTCTCTTGGAGGGAGGTCAGGGTCGTCCCCTCTTTTTGGAGGACCTTCGCAACATGCATCGCCACTCTTTTTTCTGGGGTTATCCCCTCGGACCCCTCTTGAAGGCACTCTTATCAACGTACTTCCTTAGCTTCCCTTCTTTCAACATTTTTTCAATCTCATCTTTCAGAGCAAAGCATTTATTTGTCACACGGCCATAATCTTGGTGAAATTCACACCACGGGTTTTTGTTCCTCTTGTTGGGGGCTGCTTGTAACACCCCATGATTTTTGAGACCGAGAAATTAAATTTTTGGGAAAATAAAATTTAATTAAATTGGAGAATTCTAAAATTTGAAATTTAGGTCCAAAATAGGGGACGTCATTGGGATGATGATTTTAAGGGTACCATTGATCCCGAAAGGGTCGAGATAGTCAAAATGACTGTCATTGGGTTTTATTTCGGCTCCTAAATATTTTTAAGTCAGTTTGACTCGAATTGGAGTAAACGAGTCATTTAAAGTGTGTATTAACATTTAAAATTGGGTTTATTGTTTTCAAGGGATTTAAAGCCTTACGGATTAAGCCTTCTCACTTAGAGAAATAGAGAAAGAGAAAGGAAGAAAGAAAGAAGAAGAAAGGAAGAGAGAGAGGAAGAAAAGCTTGGAGATTTCGGCCCAAACGCGACATCAAGGACGATTCAACCTCTACAAAATCGAGGCAAGTGTTTAATCTTGCTATATAAGTCATTTGTGTATTTTATTTCATAATTTGTGGGTTAAAGAAATGGTTTTTGGGTATAAACAACAAAAACCTAGTTTTTGGTTTAAATCTTGAAATTGAAGTTTAAGAAATTAAAGTTTATAATTGAGTTTAAGGGATTTAAACTGAAGAGATTAGATATAGAATTGGTTTTGATGTTTGGAAACATGTTAGGGATGAAGATTGATGGTTGGGAATTAATATATGGGAGTTTTGGAAATTTTGGGTTTAAAGAAAAATAGTCATTCTCATGGCTTTCTGAACTGGCCGAATCGATTCGCCAGGTTGCAGAAGCCCTAGGTCTTTAGGGCCGAATCGATTCGCCCCTAGAGAATAGATTCGGTATGCATCAGACTCTCAGGTCCCTTGGACCGAATCGATTCGGATGGGCCGAATCGATTCGCTGCTGGGCCGAATCGATTCGGAAGGACCAAATCGATTCAGAAACAGGGCTGTTTTATGGGATTTTTCTAGGATGACCTCTAACCCTTTTTGGTTGGGTTTATTGATTTGAAGCCCTTCTCTTATGATGAAAGAGAGATGTTTTGGAGTCACACAAGGCATTTCTCACACTTTGTGAGTATGGGGACTTCTTAGGACAATTTGGGAAAAATATATCCATGTGTGCTTTTGGAGTCGTGTTTAGAGATGGTGGGGAAACCCCATTGGGATTGAGAATCCTACTTATAGATCAAATGTAATTAAATATGTGATGGGAGGTTAAGAACTCTTAAAGAGAGTTGCGAGGTTATGTTGGGAAATTTCTGGGCCAACATTTATATCGAATCCTTATAAGGATAGGATATTATTAAGATACAATTTGGGGTCAAAAGGAAGAGAGTGGTCGTATAACCTTAGTAATGATAAACTTTAAGAAATAAACCCGAGAGATCTTAGACTAGAGGATTCATAAAAGTGATTGAACCATCATCGAAATCGAGAGCGATGGAATCATATTACCAACTGGAGTAAAGTGTGTAAATCTAGTTGGGGTAGATGTTGTTTATCGGTGTGTGAGTTACAACGGGTATTTTCCCTAAGAAATGGGATTATTTGATGAAAATAAGATTTAGCTTGAGGCTTATATACTATTAGTTAGGTGTATACCGATAGTCGAAATTATTACTAGACTCTTTAATGTGCTCTCGGATATAGATGGTATGTGTAGTGATGGTTTCCAACACAAAATTTTGGGTGATAACCCTAAGGTTGAATATATATGTATATATTTATATACATATGATTTTGGGAGACTATTCATCATAGGAAAAATGATTGAATATGTTTCAAGTGCGGGATTGTATTCACATATCGAGGTAAATTAATGAGTTTGTGGTGACGGCTTGTATATTGAGGATTAGGTATACTTATAGCCGAGTTTAGATATCTTATACATATGAACGAGAGTTAGTTTTTATATATAGATATAAAGATATGTGAATATATGTATATATATCTATATATAGATATGAATATATGGATATATTTATGTTGTGGACATACATGGTATGGATATTTAAACCTTATGTGATGGTTTAATATTTGATCATATGATGGGATCATATGGATGTGTATATATTGTGTATGAGAACGATATATATACTTATGTGGTTAAGCATACACCACTCATGCTATCATTGGGAAGTTTTCGCGCAGAGGGTGAGCATCCTGGCTTGAGGAGAAGGGTGTGGATATTCCCTAGGTCATAGTCGTCCCGTGTGTTATTATGTGATTTATATTTTGGGATGAGACGGGGTGGGTATGTTTCTTCTCATTGCCGATTAGGAGCTACTACCGCTTCCCGGGACGTCGTGTGTGTGAGTTACCACGAGATGGGTGTCGTTGAGCCCCACCATGGTGTTCCCCAGTTGCTACTTGAGCCGGGCACTGGGAAGATGATAGCATGGTACAGTTTTATCGGCGATATATATAGCCGGGTGGATTATATGCATGTCCATTGTACATCAGATATGAGATGTACACTTGGTCATGGGTATGGATGATGGTATATATATATATATGGCTAGAATAAAATACCTATATATATATATATATATATATATATATATATATATATATATATATATATATATATATATATCTCATAGATGAAAGGATATAGAATCTTTGTGGATTACATCTTGGATGATTATGATGTACTAGATTGATGGGGGTTGATGTATCGCATTTAAGGAATATTTCGGTTACATCATCCCAAGGATATTATTGGAGACTTTAGTTGTTTTCATAATTGTAGTCTAAAATTTAGTTGTAGTAGTAGTAGTATAATATGGTATGTATGGCATTATGGATCTCTAGGATCGACATTGTCGAGGAGTAGTGTAACGAGGTGGTTCCTTGTTTGGATTTCGCTTTGCGAGACACCCCACGCACGAAATGTAGTGCAATGTTGAGATTGGAGAAAAGTTTTGTCAAATAATTATGTGTGGCATGATGGATCACTAGGATCGACTGTGTAAAGGAGTAGTGTAACAGGGTGGTTCCTTGTTTGGATTTCGCTTTTCGAGACACCCCACGCACTAAACGTAGCGCAACGTTGAAATTGGAGAGAAGTTTTGTCAATAATAACTTTGTATGCATATTATTTAGAATTTTAATCATATGTTTCAACCCAAATGTATATGGGTAACTTATTAAGATTTATAATTGGTTAAATTATAAACCGGAATCCATTAAGCCTAATATGGCATATATGTTTGTAAAAATACTTAAGTGTGTTTAGAAAGAGTGGATTATTGGGTTATGATAGGAAGGCTGATCTCGTGGGTATAGGCTAGGCCTATGATAAGTTAGGTTGTCCTTATAAATGGGGGTAATTTAACTAAAATTCAGGACGCGAATAGGTGTGCGCCGCTAGATGGGAGGTGAGTTGGGGTTCCACGAGAGTGCGATTCCACTTTAATTATGAAATAAATGCATCGATATTTATTATGCACGGTTAACACACTTGCTAAATATTTTTCACACTGGGGCTCTGACCCGTTTACTTTTCTCTCCTGCTTGTATATATATATATATATATATTACTACAGGTGTCCTACTGCATGGATGCCGGATGACCTTTTATCCAGAGTCTTGGGAGCCGTGACATGTGCGGACTGTTGCAGGATGCATCTTGTAGTCGCTTCCTACTTCTAAAATCTAGGTAGGATTCATGTTGTCTATCGGGTTATACCCAAGGGGTATTTATAAATGTGTATATTTATTTCATTTCAGTTATTGTATTGGTTGTGATCCGACAGATTTTTCTTGTTTACTTCCTTGTGGTATATTTCAGTTGTAGTTATTTGTTTCATTTTATTCTAGCATTTCATTTCTCATAGTTCTTTCCTGCATCTTTCTTTCCTTTATTAGTAGTGTTAGTTTGTTGTCTGTTACATATTTTATTTAATTTTAACATCTCGCTTGTATGATATCGGGTAGTTAGTCCTACATTATATAGTACCAATAGTTGATGTTGAGACTGAGCCATCTGAAACTCCTGATTTAATATTGTATTGTGCTGGCCACCCGTTATTATTTTAAGCGGGTTATTACAGATGGTATCAGAGCATCAAGTTCTAGAGTCCTTAGGATTTGTGCCAGTTTTCTGCGTTTTTTCATTAACGTTCTTGATATAAAGCCCTACTATTAGGAATGTTGTGTTACTGCGCTTATCTTCTTCTGTGAAGTGTATTCATTTGATCGACGTTCTAATAACAGTTGCTCTCATTTCAGAAGTCACCTAGATTATGTCGTCTAGGAAAGGACAAGATTTGAGATAAACTACCCATAACTAATTTTTGGGTACGCTTTGATTGGAGGAAATGGTTTTCCTCGATTCAGGCGAAAATAAGAAAGAGAACTTTAGCAGTGGTTCAGGGTGTTTTATCGGTGATTGAGTATGAGAGGGGAATTTACTCGAATGGCGAATCTTACACTTAGTAAGGTAGGTCTGAGGGTGTTTTCGATAGTCGCAATTACGTTTTGTCCTTCCTAATGGTTAGGTAAGATTTTGGGGAAGATTTTTCTCTTGTGGAGAAATAGGTTTAGAAAGAATGATTGTCTTGGAAGGAGTAGAGGCCTTTAAATAAGGATCCAAGGATGAAGTAAAGCAATTGGATTATGGAAGTATAAAGTAGAATACCTTTCTTTGGGTTTGAGTCATGCTTTGTGCAATATCGGGAACGTCGAGAGTTATAATATTAAATTTCGGAGGTGCGAAATGTCAACGTTTGTCGAGTAGTGACTATAAGGTTGTTGTCTTATAGATAGGTTAGGGCGTGTAATTATAGTGTTCTAAGGAGGGAAGGACTAACTTTGAACAATGTTTTGGTGTGGTGTATAGGAATGGTATAACTTAAAAGTTCAAGGTTTGATAGATTTATTTTGAACGAAGAATTTAGCCCATAGTTGTGCTAGTCTTAAGGACTAGGTATTGGTTAAAGTATTGTATTTGTTGAGACCTTGTGTTTTAAACATGAGGTATTTGTTTGGCGTGTCGAAAGACGCGGGATTTATTTATATATCATATTGTTACATAGGTCTTCGGGTAATATCTAAAATATGGAAATATTTTATAAAATCTTAACCCTGGTTCAACTAATATCAATCCCCGACCTAGCTACACAGTAGTGTATTGGGAGGGTTCCTTGTTTAGATTTCGCTTGCGAGACCTCCCCTGCACGAAGGCAGCTAGTGTCAGGAATTGAGGAGAGTTCAACCATTGGGAATTTTCAAACTTTTATATAATTAATACGTTATTATAGATTATATTAGTGATACTATATTATGATTTGAGGATAATGGAGCCTGATTTTAATTCTACGAGTCAAACTCGGGTACAGGGTGTATGGGCGCCCTGGGTAGCTAGTTTATTTTTAAATCTATAGTTCGACGTGAGAACTAGAAAGGATCGGTCTAATGATCCTGAGGGTTGATGTAAGGACTAGATGAGATTGAGGTCCTAGGCATATCTTAAATTTCGCGGGTGAAATTTTTATAAGGGGGGAATATTGTAACACCCCATGATTTTTTAGACTGAGAAATCAATTTTTTGGGAATTTTTTTTTTTAATTAAATTGGAGAATTCTAAAATTTGTAATTTAGGTCCAAAATAGGGGACGTTTTAAAGTATTCCGGATGATGATTTTAAGGGTACCATCGATCCCGGAAGGGTCGAGATAGTCAAAATGACTGTCATTGGATTTTATTTCAGCTCCGGAATATTTTTAAGTCAGTTTGACTCGAATTGGAGTAAACGAGTCATTTAAAGTGTGTATTAACATTTAAAATTGGTTTGATTGTTTTCAAGGGATTTAAAGCCTTAAGGATTAAGCCTTCTAACTTAGAGAAAGAGAGAAAGAGAAAGAAAGAAAGAAAGAAGAAGAAAGGAAGAGAGAGGAAGAAAATCTTGGAGATTCTGGCCTAAATGCGACATCGAGGACGATTCAACCTCTACAAAATTGAGGTAAGTGTTTAATCTTGCTAAATAAGTCATTTGTGTATTTTATTTCATAATTTGTGGGTTAAAGAAATGGTTTTTGGGTATAAACATCAAAAACCTAATTTTTGATTTAAATCTTGAAATTGAAGTTTATAATTGGGTTTAAGGGATTTAAATTGAAGGGATTAGATATAGAATGGGTTTTGATGTTTGGAAACATGTTAGGGATGAAGATTGATGGTTGGTAATTAATATATGGGAGTTTTGGAAATTTTGGGTTTATAGAAAAATAGCCATTTTCGTGGCTAACTGAACTGGCCGAATCGATTCACCCCTAGCGAATCGATTCGCCAGCTTGCAGAAGCCTTCGGTCTTTAGGGCCGAATCGATTCGACCCTAGCGAATCGATTCGGTATGTAGCAGACTCTCAGGTCCCTTGGACCGAATAGATTCGAATGGGCCGAATCGATTCGCTGCTGGGCCGAATCGATTCGGAAATAGGGTTGTTTTATGGGATTTTTCTAGGATGACCTATAACCCTTTTTGGTTGGGTTTATTGATTTGGGGGCCTTCTCTTATGATGAAAGAGAGATGTTTTGGAGTCACACAAGGGGTTTCTCAGACGTTGTGAGTATGGGGACTTCTTAGGACAATTTGGGAAAAATATATCCATGTGTGCTTTTGGAGTCGTGTTTAGAGATGGTGGGGAAACCCCATTGGGATTGAGAATCCTACTTATAAATCAAATGTAAGTAAAGATGTGATGGGAGGTTAAGAACTCTTAGAGAGAGTTGCGAGGTTATGTTGGGAAATTTTTGGGCCGACATTTATATCGAATCCTTATAAGGATAGGATATTATTAAGATACAATTTGGGGTCAAAGGGAAGAGAGTGGTCGTATAACCTTAGTAATGATAAACTTTAAGAAATAAACCCGAGAGAGCTTAGACTAGAGGATTCACAAAAGTGATTGAACCATCATCGAAATCGAGAGCGATGGAATCATATTACCAACTGGAGTAAAGTGTGTAAATCTAGTTGGGGTAGATGTTGTTTATCGGTGTGTGAGTTACAACGGGTATTTTCCCTAAGAAATGGGATTATTTGATGAAAATAAGATTTAGCTTGAGGCTTATATACTATTAGTTAGGTGTATACCGATAGTCGAAATTATTACTAGACTCTTTAATGTGCTCTCGGATATAGATGGTATGTGTAGTGATGGTTTCCAACACAAAATTTTGGGTGATAACCCTAAGGTTGAATATATATATATACATATGATTTTGGGAGACTATTCATCATAGGAAAAATGATTGAATATGTTTCAAGTGCGGGATTGTATTCACATATCGAGGTAACTTAATGGGTTTGTGGTGACGGCTTGTATATTGAGGATTATGTATACTTATAGCCGAGTTTAGATATATTATACATATGAACGAGAGTTAGTTTTTATATATAGATATAAAGATATGTGAATATATGTATATATATATATCTATATATAGATATGAATATATGGATATATTTATGTTGCGGACATACATGGTATGGATATTTAAACCTTATGTGATGGTTTAATATTTGATCATATGATGGGATCATATGGATGTGTATATATTGTGTATGAGAACGATATATATACTTATGTGGTTAAGCATACCCCGCTCATGTTATCATTGGGAAGTTTTCGAGCAGAGGGTGAGCATCTTGGCTTGAGGAGCAGGGTGTGGATATTCCCCAGGTCATAGTCATCCCGTGTGTTATTATGTGATTTATATTTTGGGATGAAACGTGGTGGGTATGTTTCATCTCATTGCCGGTTAGGAGCTATGGCCGATTCCCGGGACGTCGTGTGTGTGAGTTACCACGATATGGGTGTCGTTGAGCCCCACCATGGTGGTCCCCAGTTGCTACGTGAGTCGGGCACTGGGAAGATGATATCATGGTGCTGTTTTATCGGTGCTATATATAGCCGGGTGGATTATGTGCATGTCTATTGTACATCAGATCTGATATGTACACTTGGTCATGGGTATGGATGATGGTATATATATATATGGTTAGAATAAAATACCTATATATATATATATATATATATATATATCCCATAGATGAAAGGATATAGAATCTTTGTGGATTACATCTTGGATGATTATGATGTACTAGATTGATGGGGGTTGATGTATCGCATTTAAGGAATATTTCGGTTACATCATCCCAAGGATATTATTGGAGACTTTAGTTGTTTTCATAATTGTAGTCTAAAATTTAGTTGTAGCAGTAGTATAATATGGTATGTATGGCATTATGGATCTCTAGGATCGACATTGTCGATGAGTAGTGTAACGGGGTTGTTCCTTGTTTGGATTTCGCTTTGCGAGACACCCCACGCACGAAACGTAGTGCAGTGTTGAGATTGGAGAAAAGTTTTGTCAAATAATTATGTGTGGCATGATGGATCTCTAGGATCGACGTTGTAAAGGAGTAGTCTAACGGGGTGGTTCCTTGTCGCACTAAACGTAGCGCAGCGTTGAAATTGGAGAGAAGTTTTGTCAATAATAACTTTGTATGCATATTATTTATAATTTTAATCATATGTTTCAACCCAAATATGTATGGGTAACTTATTAAGATTTATAATTGGTTAAATTATAAATCGGAATCCATTAAGCCTAATATGGCATATATGTTTGTAAAAATACTTAAGTGTGTTTAGAAAGAGTGGATTATTGGGTTATGATAGGAAGGCCGATCTCGTGGGTATAGGCTAGGCCTATGATAAGTTAGGTTGTACTTATAAATGGGGGTAATTTAACTAAAATTCAGGACGCGAATAGGTGCGCGCCGCTAGATGAGAGGTGAGTTGGGGTTCCACGAGAGTGCGATTCCACTTTAATTATGAAATAAGTGCATCGATATTTATTATGCACGGTTAACACACTTGCTAAATATTTTTCACACTGGGGCTCTGACCCGTTTACTTTTCTCTCCTACTTGTATATATATATATATATATATATATATATATATATTACTACAGGTTTCCTACCGCATGGATGCCGGATGACCTTCTATCCAAAGTCTTGGGAGCCGTGACATGTGCGGACTGTTGCGGGATGTATCTTGTAGTCGCTTCCTACTTCTAAAAATATAGGTTGGATTCATGTTGTATATTAGGTTATACCCAAGGGATATTTATAGATGTGTATATATTTTCCATTTCAGTTATTGTATTAGCTGTGACCCGACAGCTTATTCTGGTTTACTTCCTTGTGGTATATTTCAGTTGTAGTTATTTATTTCATTTTATTCTAGCATTTCATTTCTCATAGTTCTTTCCTGCATCTTTCTTTCCTTTATTAGTAGTGTTAGTTTGTTGTCTGTTGCATATTTTATTTAATTTTAACATCTCGCTTGTATGATATCGGGTAGTTAGTCCTACATTATATAGTACCGACAGTTGGTGTTGAGACTGAGCCATCTGAAACTCCTGATTTAATGTAGTATTAGGCTGGCCACCCGTTATTATTTTAAGCGGGTTGTTACACTGCCCTCAACTTCTCAGGCCACTTCAGGGATCGGTCACTCTTTATCTCGTTGATAATATGTTCACAGCTGACCGTTAGAGGGGTGTAATCAGCAAACTTATCGTCCGTAGACCTCTTCTTCCCCTCTTTATTCTTCTTATGGTATTTACCCCCACTAGTGCCTCCTTTTTCGTCTTCATATTTTGTGGCCATGGCCTCTTCGGCGTTCATCACCCTTCCTGCCATTGATAGCAATTCATCCATCGTCCTCAGAGGGTCTTCAGCAAGCTTCCATAGCATCTTTCCCTTCTGGAGTCCTCCAACGAGGGCGGTCATGGCTATGCTCTCCTCATAGTCTTCCACCTCTAACGTTTCTTTGTTGAATATGGCTATGTAGTCTCTTAGACGCTCTTTCTTCCCCTGCTTAACATAGAGAAGGTGTGTGGTCTTCTTTTGCTGCCTCACCCCAAAGAAAAAGTTATGGATAAACCAGTCTGCCAGCTGCTTAAAGCTTTCAATGGAGTTGTTCGGAAGATACATATACCAGACATGTTCAGCCCTAGTCAGAGTACCAGAGAAGGCACGACACCTCATCTCATCTGAGATAGAGTATATGTCTGCTGCTGATTGATATATCTCAATATTATGGACGGGGTTGGTACTCCTGTCATACCTTGGGGTGACCACAGGTGGCTTAAACTTTGATGGCGATGGGAAGTTGACTATCGTCGTCACAAAGGGTGAGCCTATGGAGTATCCTCTTTGAAGAGGGTCCCGACTCTTTAGAATATCACCAATCTTATCCTCCAGTCACTGGATCAAGTCGTTCCAGGGCCTCGTAGGGTCGACTTGGCCGATGTTATCCCCTGCCGTCTCTTTGAGGTGGACGCAGGGTTCTACTGTGGTAGGCCTGTGTCAGCTGTTTACTTCCCCTTGACTGTCGTCCCGTCCTTGGGGTCAGCCCCCATGGGTTCAGCCATCTGATGCCTCCTTTATGGACCTCGCAACACTCTTTGACTAGACAATTTTTCTTGCAGGTCATTTACTGGGCCCAGCCTCTCAAAGGTTGACCCCCTGCTCAAGCGATCAAAAGCAGAGTCTCTCGGGCGATCGTCGGGATTTTGCCTCCCACACTTCCCTCTACTCTCTTGGAGAGGTCGTACAGTATTGTTGGAGACCTCATACGGCTCCCATCACTCTATGGGGGCCTCCTCTCCCTCCAAATCATCATACATGTCCTCAGGGCAAGGGTTTCCTTGCCTCCCCAGGCGTAGACGTCGGGGGTCAGCAACATCCCTCTGTCGCTGTGGGGCTGTCAAGTCTTTGCGTGGTTCCTGGGGTGGTCCCCTGGCCTCATGCTGCCCTGGAGCCGCTGCCGGAGTAATCATCTCAGGTGAGACCCCCGATGGTCTTAGTATGATCTGGCATAGAGCTGTGAACTGCTCCTGCATGATATGCTGGCTTGCTGCCAGAGACTTCAAGGCTGTCGCCACATCAGCCATCTCAAACTGAGGTGGTGGCTGACTGGAACTGGGTTCTACTCCACTATCCGGTGGAGGAAGTGGTGGTGGTTGCATCTCCGGTGCCATGTGTTTGAGCTATGAAAAGCTGAACTGAAGAAAAGACCGGTGAGCTTGAGAACCTTAATGGGTCTCTTTCAATGGTGAAACATCTCCTCACAGGGGGAGAACTGGTTCACCACTAGAATGCCCAGTGAGGTCAAGCTGTACAAAGGAAGAGATTTCTTCTTGTTCCCACAGACGGTGCCAAACTGATGATGCTGAAATCTAGCACCACCAGGTAAGTGATGACGAGCTCAAACAGTAACAACAATGGCAGCCATAGAGATGTATATGTATAAGTATATAGAAGGAGGTGAGTATAAGAGGAAGAAGATAATGATGTATAGTGGTTTAGCCAATTAGGCCTACATCCACTGTGAGTGTGTGATTCACTAAGTAGGATACTATACACATAAGCTCACTTTCTCTCTCTACTGTGTGTACAAGCAGATTTTTTACTAGGGTTACAATTATCGATCTATCCTCTTATAGGGTTGTAGGTGACAAGTATATATAGGTCTTTGGGGGTTTAGTGTACCCCTCAAGCATGCATGGTGCATGTGAGTGATGATCTAGCCAATCCCCTGCTGACACTTGTCGATGCCACATGTAATTAATGATGACATAATATTCCCTCACGTGAGGGGGTGATATTGTTATAACGGTCTTCCACGTGCCATTTGAGCCTCACGCGCATTGTTCCACGCGTCTCCCAAGTCACGCACTGTGATGATGTCACCCCTAGCCTATGGTATGAGGCCAAGGGCAAAGTTCCTTCTAATACTGTGTTTGGCCCAATGCAGGCCTCGTACTGTGGTACCCTCGTAGGGTCATCTGGGCCTGATGAGTGGTCGCCCCCCTGAAGGGTCGTCTGGGCTTGATGAGGGGTCGGCCCCCTGAAGGGTCGTCCAGGCCTGATGAGGGCTCAGCCCCTTGAAGGGTCGTTCGGGTCTGATGAGGGGTCGGCCCCTGAAGGGTCGTTTGGGCCTGATGAGGGGTCGACCTCCTGAAGGGTCGTCCGAGCCTGATGAGGGGTCGACCCCTCATAGGGTCATCTAGGCCTGATGAGGGGTTGGCCTCTTGAAGGGTCATCTAATATTAGCTGAGAGGTCATCCTGGCCCCGTCCAGGTGCGGGGCGCCCTCGGCTTAGGCCAGGGTATATATGGGTATATCAATCATGTCTCTTTTGGGTGTCATATTTTGAGCCACTTCAATCAACGTACTTTCGAAGCTTCCCTTATTTTAGCATTTTCTCAATCTCATCCTTTAATGAAAATTATTGTAGGTGGTGTGTCCGTGTTCTTGGTGAAAGTCAAACCATTTTCTCTTGTCTCCTTATCATCCTTAATCCTATTTAAAATCAAATCAGGACTTTTTATGAGTGGAGAGTAGTCAGCAAATTTTTCATCAATCGACCTCTTCTTTTCATCCTTACTCTTTTTTTTTATATTTACTTCCACTAGCTTCTTTTTCATCCTCTCTGTTGGCTTCCATGGCCTCCTCCGCAATCACGACTCTCCTGGATGTATCCAAAAGTTTTTCCATGGATTTTGGAGGATCCTCGGTCAGCTTTCAAAGTAATTTTCCTTTTTCCAATCCCTCGTAAGGGTGGTCATCTTAATATTCTCATTGTAGTCTTCAACCTCAAGCTTCTCTTTGTTAAACCGTGAAATATAGTCTCTAAGAGACTTGATCTTCCCTTACTTTACATATAATAAGTCAGTAACCTTCTTCTGTGATTTCATACCGAAGCAGAAGTTGTGAATGAACTTCTCAGCCAATTTCTTGAAATATTCTATGGAGTTTTTGAGGAGATAAGTATACCAAATATGGGTTGCATAGGTTATATTGCTAGAGAATTCTTGGCATCTCATCTCATCAGAAAGTCAGTAGATGTCGGCCACAGATTGGTATATTTTTATGTGGTGAATGGGGCTTGTACTCCAATTGTACTTGGGTGTGATAGTCGACAACTTAAACTTGGCCGAACTTGGGTAGCTAATAATCCTTCTAGATGCCCCCTTTAAATGGGGTCTCATCATTTCAAGAGGTCCCCAATTTTGTCCTCTGTCCTCTGAAAGGAATTATTCAATGGTTTCTTAGTCATTTCTTCATTATCTCAATGAGAGGCCACAACGTTATCCCCGACCCCTTCTCTGTCGATTGGGCATTGCGTAGGCTCTCAACTAGTTGTCCTCTAACGGCTATTGACTTCCTTTTTCTCTCCCTTTCATCCTTATTGAGGATGACAATCGGATCAACCTCCACTCCCCTTGAGGCTATAATATTGCGTGATCTGGAGAGTCGGTCTTTTACTTTAATGACTGGGCCAAGTCGGTCAAAAGATGACCCTCTACTCAATCTATCAAATGCTGAAGCCCGAGGTTGTCCATCTTGGCTTGGAAAACCACTATTTATTCTGCTAATTGGGACTTGGTGCACTGTGTTTCCAAAAATCTCATAAGGCTCCCAGTAGTCGTCCTCATCATAGCACTAGTCATCTGGATTTCCTGTGGCGCAATCGCCTAGGTTCGGCCACGTCTATGTGTCTTTGATACTGTGGAACTTCTTTGTGTGGGGCTGGGGTAATACCCCTACCGCTGGAGCCACCTTTCTAGAGTATGTAGTTACCATCTCTTCTTCATCTATAGTAGGCCTAGCCATCATAATTTGGCTAAGGCGGAAAACTCTTCTTTTATTTTTTATTGGTTGGCCGCCAACGAGTGTACTTCCACCGCCACCTCAGCTATTTGTGACTGAGGAGGTGCATGTTTGAAGTTTGAGCCAGTGCCATGAGGGAAATTGGAGGCCATTCTCTTTGGTGAGTTATCACAATAAAGAGGTGAGATGGATGATCCAAATGAGATGGAAAATATCTTGAACAACCCAACATGGGCTCTTTCAATGGTATACAGATGCAACCAAGTGTGGAACTTGATTACCACCAGAGAATCAAGTGAGAAACAAGATAAAAATGGATAGGAAAATATAAAGAACCTTTGCTCCCATTGACGATGCTAAAATGATGATGCTATGAAGTCATCATTTAAATTTATGTAAGTAGATCAAGCTCTATAGGCCCCTTTTTCTTTCGAATGTGTTTTAAGGATGTTAAAAGGAACTTTTTTTTAAGAACCTTTTTTTTATACGCACGAAGTATGTGAACTAATTTTAGTTTGACCCAATTTTATCTTCTTTAATCCTAAATATGCATTTATATTATTAAAGCAAGTAAAATAAATAAGTTCACAAAAGCGACGTCGAATGTACGAGGAAACCACTAAATAAAAAACCCTCAGACGGCCCAAGACAAACAATCACTATGATGTGGTATTACAAATTACATACGATATACTTACTCAATGAATCGATTCCCATAAGTCTTGACACTCTTCAGATCCTTCAACCACTCCTCCACAGTGCCTATATAGAAGTCCTTCTATGATACTTGTCCACAGCACACGTGTCCACGAATGACTCGGTGTCTATCGATATAGCTTGGCAATGTCTACGATGTTGAACACAAAGTCCTTCATTTCTTCACCATAAAACCCATTGAAATAAATGTCCAAGTGATGAACACACTCCAATATTCCAAACCAAGATCTCTATAACATAAGAATATGAAAGCTCAGATCTTGAAACTCTAAGGATGATTTTAAACTTTGAAAACCTCATAATTTTTTGTGCAAAAAATATACTGATTGTAAACTATTTTTATATTTCTGCAACTTATGAAATTCTGAGTGAAACATGTCTTAAATAGAAAAGTTAAGTCGACGCATCGTTCGAGCGAGATGAGGATGTCGTTCGAACGAGATAGTCATGTCGTTTGAACGACAAAGTCATGCCATTTGAGTGACCTCCACATGTCGTTTGAATGACTGTGAATGTAGTTTGATCCTTCTAAACACAAGGGAAGGATTCATACGTCTCTCAATAATCGTTATCTCAGAATAAACGAAGTTAAAACATTTTGAAATCATTTTTTTAAAATAACATCCTAAAAATAATTTTCGAGTCCTATAATCATTACGCATTCATAACTGAGAGATCGGAATGCAATGAAGACGTGAAACGTGCACCAAATTAATCTCGGCATAATAAATCTTTGAAGCTTATCCGCAACATCTTCAATAAACTTTATGTCATAGATTGTGTGGGAATCATCACGGTAAAAAATCTATCAATGACTCGAAAACAAGTTTTGTTCTGGGAATGATTCAAATACTTGCAAGAAGACTCAATTGGAAATTTTTCCTTACAAATCTCCCCCTTGACTATTCTTGGACAAAACCCAAACATTGAAATGCCTAATCCGGTCCATAAAGCCCTATGACACCTAAATCCCATCCTATAAAACCCAAAATCAAAAATTACAGGACAAGACTAGTAAATGTTGGTCCGGTAAGCATGAGCTGTCTGAATGTGATGTTGACTTGAAATCTTGTCTCACTGAAGAATACCTACACACATGACACAGAAAAATACCTAGTGAAGTATAAGGAATCAAATGATATAAAAATACCAATCTGTAAGAACAAACCATTTATTAAGCATGTTAGAAAATTATTTTGATACCAATTTTGAAATCAAGATATCAATTTGTTCAAACTAATTAATACCAGTATATGAGCATGAAAGGATATGATATCAATTTGTAATGCAACAAAAACTATGTGCTCATAAACTCTCCCCCTACATCACATACATCTCTCCTCCTTTTTATCTCGAATCGATAATAAATGAAAAAGATAAACAAATATCAAATCTAGCATGTGATAATCAATTAAGCATATCTAGATAAACATAAACGATAGATAAAAATAATCACAATGTACCAAATCGTAGCTAGCAAGCAAAAGTAAGAAAATATGAATTATCAAAACCAGGAATGATGTGACGAAAATCAATGCAGTGTTAGTAAATAAGCATGGATGATCAAGAAGAACTACATAGAACAACCCATAAGTACCAGAACAATATGATATCATCAATAAAACAAAATAGGTACAAAATCAAAAGAATCCAAAAAATTCTTCAAAAGGTCGCTCGAACGACTATGCACAGTCGTTGGAACGACATTTCATGTCGTTTGAACCATGCATCAAGGGAACTAAACAAATGCAAAACATTACCCTTTCTCACGATGAAAACCATCAAATGACCTTCGCGTGACCCATACCTGACACTTTTTTGACTGTCACTTGAACCTCGCGAGATCAAAACATCACGCGACATAGACTTTTTGCTTGAACGAGATCCAGATGTCGTTTGAACAACATCAAATTTTTTGTATTCCAGTCCCAAAAATGATGAAGTTTTGCTTAGTGAAAAAATTTCCTAAAAACGTCAACTGGAAATACCAAACAGTTGCAAAACATACTCAAAACAAAAAAAAAAGTAAAACAATATGAGTTTCATGCTAACGTAGTATCAATGTGCTCAATCATGGATATGGAGCGAATGAGCGTGAACTACAAGAAATGAATCAAAATTCTGACACATTGAAACATTCAAGAAGCTCTAATTGATAGTTAAATGTCATCAAACTTAGCATTAGCCATATGTAACAATTAATATATTGAGCTAAATGAACTAAACAAACAACATACACACAAATCCAAAATTTTGACAATTCTACAAATAATAGCATCATGCTACGATGTTTCAACACTAGGATTCGTTGTACAAACCTGTTTAATTTTCCAACCAAACTCACTAAAATATTTAATTTCTTTCTCAAGTTCTTTTGAGGTTTCTATTTTTCTCAACTTAGAGAAATTCTATTGGCCCTCTTTTGGCATATGATTCTTTTTATTGCCTTAATTTTTCTTGGGCTCTTCTAAATGGTGGCTTTCACGACGAGTTAATTGTACTCTCGCAGACTTTTCCAATGAACCTCATTATTTTTCAATTTATGCAATATTAATCCTCACGGTAAATGGTTCTTACATGCACACCTCCTCCTAAGTCTACTTACGCGTAGTTGACAAAATTGAGATAAGAACGTCTCACCAAACTTAAATATGCATGAGATGTCCCATTCATATAAACTCGTGCATGTGTGCAAAGATGACATATATACAAAGTCGAATCTAAATGCATATCAACATCGAAATAACCCCATTAAGACAGTGGTTAATATCATTCAACGCATCAACAAACATGACCAAATGTCCTAGCCACATGGATAATGAAATGATTGGGGTCCAAGCACACCAATATGCCATATCAAACATGACAAACTCATGACACAAAAACAAACCAAAAATTATGTGTTTTTTCTAAAAAATAGTTTGGGCCCAAAAATAAATTCTTTTTAAATATTTTTCAAAAATATTTAAAACCAAAAATATTTTTGTATTTTCAAAAATTTTATCAAAAACAAAATCATTTTGTATTTTTCAATTAAGACTCAATAAATGAAAAAAATATAATACAAAAGATACATATGTCATAACACTATCAAGATATAAATCATGATACAAAGACTAGTGTATGAGAAACATGGCAACACAATCATCTTTTAGACCTAGCATGGGAAGAATCAAGTGAAACCAAACAAGAATCACGAACATTAATTCCTAAAGCCTCTATGTCTGATTTCCTAACCCAAGGAGGTGTGAAATAACGCATGGGGGATTTGGGAACTGAAATGACTTTAGTCCTTAACTTCCTAGGAGCATTTCTAAGGTCAAAGAAAAAAATGTCTAAGGTGACCTTTCATACCACAATGAGTGCAAGTATAAACATGGTGGGAATGATTACAAAAATTTTGACCTATCTTAACATTCCTAGTGGGTGCTCTCACACGATTGGTATTGCCTTTAGGAATGAAAACAACACTATCATAGTAGACAATACCAAACCTATCTCCCTTGATTTGGATGGTGCATAACATCCTATCCAAGTTCTCCGATCTATCCTCCAAATTAAATTTCATCTTACTCAAGTCTTTCAATATCTCATCTAACTCACTCATCCTAGACTCAAGAAAATGCCTAGACTCCTCAAACTCTTGAATATCCTTCTTTAAAGCCTTCATAAAACACGAAGACTATCTCTCTCTTTCTCATCGTATTATAGTTTCCCCCTGAGAGTCTTCTCCCATGACCAAAGTTCCTCAATCAAAGAATCATTATTTTCTATGGCACGCTCATTTAGATTAGCTTGCAATTTCATCTTGGCCTTTTTCACCTTTATCACTTCCTCATACAACTCATTAAAGGCAACTTGCAGCTCTCGTGCATCGATCTAAATCGGAATCATCATTCGAAACTTTAGTCTCCTCCTTCTTGGCTTTCAAAGCAATGCCTTTTCTTTCTTTGTCACTTGTTTGGAGGTAAACATATCGAGTTCATAGGTTTGTAGGTCACCTACAATCTCTTCAATTTTTGTTGATTCAAGCATACCCAAGGAGTTCAAAACTATCACTTTTGCATCAAATCTACTTGGTTATGACCTTAAGATTTTCTTTATGACTCGGTTGTCGGGTATTTTCTCTCCCAAATTAAAAGAAGAGTTGACAATATTTGACAACCTAGCATAAAATTCATCAAATGACTCACTCTCTAACATTTTAATCATCTCAAACTATGTAGTGAGATTTTGGAGTTTAGACACCCTAATCGTTCTAATGCCCTCGTGAGTAAGTGAAAGAATATCCCAAGCCTCTTTTGAAGTTTCACATATCATAATTCAGTTATACTCTTCCAGTGTGACATGTGAGGAAATAACGTTAAGACCTTTAGGGTTGTAAACTGTAAGTCTATGTTCTGCTTCGGTCCCTGACTCAACGGGTTTTAAATTAGTGGCCTCATCCTCTCGTGTTATCAGTGGAGTCCAACCCTTGTCAACCGATAACCACACACACTCATCAATTGATTTTAAATCACTTCTCATTTGCATTTTCCAATAATCATAATTAGTGACATAAAAAACAAGATCTCTAAAACATTCAAAATTTTCGAAATTCATCCTTAAAAGCACAAGGAATCAACACACAAAAAAATGTTTCTAGCTCTGATACTAATTTATAGGACCTATTTTCTTTAGAATGTGTTTTAAGGATGTTAAAAGAACCTTTCTTTTTAAAAAACCTTTTTTATACACCCCAAATATGTGAGATAATTTTAGTTAGGCTCAATTTTATCTTGTTTAATCCTAAATATACATCTAGGTGATTAAAGCAAGTAAAATAAATAAGTTCACAAAAGCGATGTTGAATGTACGAGGAAACCACTAAAGGAAAAAGCCTCAGACGGCCTAAGCCAGACAATCACTATGATGTGGTATTAAAAAGTACAGGCGATAGACTTACTCAATGACTCGATCCTCCATAAGCATTAATTCTCTTCGGGTCCTTCAACCACTCCTCCACAGTTCCCACACAAAAGTTCTTCTATGATACTTGTCCACAACCCACATGTCCACAAAAGCCTCGGTGTCCACCGATACAGCTTAGCAACATCTCTGATGTAGACTGAGAGATCGGAATGAAATGAAGTTGTGAAACGTGCACCAAATTAATCTTGGCATAATAAATCTTTGAAGCTTGGTCGCAACGTCTTTAATAAAGTCATAGACTATGTGAGAATCGTGACAGTAAAAAATCTTTTTATGACTCAAAAACATGTTTTGTTCCGGGAATAATTCAAATACTTATAAGAGGACTCAATTGAAAATTTTGTCCTTACAAGCTCAAGAACAACACAAGAATGGAGATAAATATAGCAGAAAAACAATGTAAATATGAGAAGGAGATTAGGAGAAGAGGAATAACACCACAATTTAAGTGGTTTATTTGTAACAGCCTGCTCCACTGTGCAGAAGAGTGTGGTTTTCACTAGAATACAACTCTTAAGCATTCTCTATTTACTTCAAGTTAGACAGAGTTTTATTAGGTTTTTTTATTTTTTAGATCCTTACTTCTGAGGAAGAAGATGAATATTTATAGTGCATGGTGTGCACAATGAACCCCCAAGTATGCATGGAGTGTGTCCTTAATGAATCATCCAATAAGGAGTAGACACTTGTCCTGAGAACAAGCATGTAATGATAATGCAAATATTCCCATCACATTTTCCTGGGATCTTTTTATAACTGCCTATACACATGGACTAGTCGCTCGAAAAACCCGTGTCACACGTGGCTATATGTCGTCTAGAAATGCTAGGACAAGACGAGACTTATGAAGAGATAATGGGCCAATTGACAGGTGTCGGCCCAGGAGATTGGAAGGGGCCAAGACTGCTAATATAGGGCTACTCTAAGATAGACCACAATGTTTGTCATGATGGTTTATAAAGTTAGCCATGGCAGAGTGGGTCCCAGGCTACGACGAGGTCATACTTGGGTATATCACATACGAACTCGGATCGATGCACTGCAATAACCAACGTGAGCCACATATTAGGCCCAAAAGTATTTCAACTATGCTCGGGTCATGGAGTTTGACTCGAGTCTTTGATTTTGACTTTCTTTCAGTTTTGAACATTGCACGTTCATAATTTATTCTTTTAAACTCAAATTGACATATCATTTTATCCTAGAAGTTCCTTGATTTGAGGCCTACAACTTCACGGGTTTATCCAAGTCTGAAATTAATCATCTGAATATATCATTTTTTCCCTGAAGGGAATATGTGACTTTTCTTTGCCCAAATTGCTGTAACAACCCGCTCTTTTGGAGACGATTAAATTCCATAAATAAATATAAATTGGCAATTTGGAGAATTTTCTAAAATAGTAATTTTTGGGATATTCGAGGATTAAATGATTTTCGAGGGATGTTTTGATTATTTTTGGGACTATATAGGTCGAAATATTTTAATTATATGTTGTCGTTGAGTAAAGCGACATGAGGTAATATTTTTAATTGAAAAACCCGCATTTATTTATTTTGGGTTGGAATAGTGATTTGCGGTCAAGTACCTCGGATGGAAATTTTGACTGCGCCGTGAGTCTCGGAACGTCCGAGATAGTCAGAAAAGAGTGTCCGATTGTTGAAAATGAGTTTCGGGTAATTTTAGAGGTAAAAGTAACTCGTAATTGGGTAAACGAGTCGTTTTTGGATTTTAAGGGGTTAAACCCTTTTCTTTCTATATAAAGAGAGGGAGAGGGAGAAAAGAGAGAAAGGAAAGAAAGAAAAGAGAGAGAGGAAGGAGAAAGAGGAGGAGAAAATGGAGATTCGGGCCAAACTCCGCCGGATTCGACTCGGGGTCGTCGGATTTTATCCACGAGGCAAGTGTTTACTTGCTTTATTTATCTTTTTGCATAAATATCTCATATCGTAGTTTGGTATAAACAAACCCCAAAGGTTTTGAGGTTGATTATCGTGGATAAAACGGATTTCTGGAAGTTAAAACAATTAAACCCCAATAATATTAAATTTGTGGAACTTAGGTTTTAACCTAAATTAATTGGTGGTTTTGGGTTCTAGGATGTTTAGAACCCTTAATATATGTGTATTTGTATTTGGTTGAGGTTGTAGGACGTTGGGTGAGGCGACAAAAGCTTGGGAGAGGCTTTAATGGCTCCAAGACGATGAATAGTAACCCATCACTTTAGGGGGCCTTTTTGGCCAGGAAAATAATTGATTTAGCTTTCGGCCAAAACACGAAAGTTGTAGATCTTTTCGATACGGTCGCGTAGGCACTAACCTGTATTTTTCTGATTTTTCTACGATTTGATATGATTTTTACAAGATGGCAGCTCCGGGTTGAAATCATCAACTCGGAAATCAAATCGGAAATTGGAAAAATTACGGCTAGAATTAATTGCGTAGATGTCCAGGATAATTTTGGGGGTAGTTTAGAAACCCCGAAAATGAATTTGGGTTGTTGGATAAAAAGAATTGAGGAGATTTAATTTGGGAGACCTGGTGTGACCGGTCGACCGCGCCCCTAAGGACGGTCGACCGCGTCAAGGAAAAAAGGCCTACTGATTTGTTTCGTAGACTTATTTGTAACCCGCGGTTGATCGAGGGTCTAGGATCGGTAGACCGGTGCCCTATTTTCAGCCCAAGATTTTGGATATTATTATTACTTCTCCTCTTTGAGATTAAAGTTTAAGGGCCTTCTAAATTAAAGTATTATAGAGGGTTATGTCCTAAGGGACTTGTGGATTTGGGATTATATATATATGTGTATATTCACTTAGAGTGAATTATTATAATTGGAGATATCCAATAAATTCTTAAGAGTTGATTAAGGAAATTAGTAGTAATCAAAGTAAGGAAATACTTTGGGTTTAGTATCATGCTTATATGAATGCATGATTATGATTCTTTGAAAGAATCTTTGGGATTAATGGTCATCGTTAGATGTAGTTGGCAAATATGGCCATTTATATATATTCGAGGATGAATATACGGTATAGGTATATACTATGTGATTACAACATATATGATATGATGTAAATGATTTTGAAAATAAAATATGAATGTTTTCAAAATGGAAAGATAAATGATTTTCTGAATTAATAAAATATGGATACACACCTCTCTAAATCGCTATCATAAGGGAAGTTGCGTGCGTATGGTGAAGCCCCCTGGCTAATGAATGCAGGGTGGATATAGTCCTATAGGCCATATGAGCGTTTGTTGTATTTTTCTGCGCTGGTTAGGAGATTCCGGGTGTGGTCTTGACTATACCGCAGGCATATGGCCGCTTCCCGACGTATTGCGATGTAGGATCCCAAGTCGTCTTGATGATAGGCCCTGGAAGATGATAGCCATTTAGGGGCGCGCACAGTGGGGAAACCCTGACGGGCGGTCTTAGAACGCGTTTTATGATTAAGCAATTTATGATAATAAATTGGCTATAATTTACATTTCCTAGATGGAAGAAGGGAAATGGGATAAATGTTTTGGCTTCGGTAACACCTCCCGGATGGAAGAAGGGACGTGGAAGCATATGATATGATCAAATCAATTTTATGATAATGAAAATGGCTTTGAATACAATTACTGAATATAAAAAAAGGGAAATGGGATTGAGAGCGCCGTATGCGACTGTGTGATACCGATTAAAAAATAACTCGCAAGTTTCCAAGAACCCTTATTTAATTATCGTCTACTTTTAAACCAAATAAAATCAACCCTTAAACATGCATCTAAATCAACCCATCAAATATAAAGCATGCGACACAAAGTTAAGGAAAAATCCCCGAAGGGCAAAACCTTTTATTTCTAGAACTTTAAAGAATTTACAAGACCATTGACTTACATACAACCTGATAATCGCCCACAAGTGTAACACACGGTGTCTTCGGTAAACCTTCAAATCAACGGCTAGAAACAGTGTGACACAGAAATACCCGCAGGTGTCGGTTCCTATGTCGGCGGCTGGAAGTTTCCCTTTCCAGGAGGGCAGCAATGAAGAAGAGAACGGCTTCTCCACAAGGGTTGAACAAACTCAAAGTTGTGTTCTTGGGTTACCAAAAAGATTCACAAAGGATTGGAAGAATTGTGTGAATCAAAACAGGAGTCTTGGGACTCAAAAATATGAAGACTAGAGGTATTTGGACTCTCAAATTCGTCTTTCAAAGTCTTGCAAAACAACTCCCCCGAAGTTGGTATTTATAGGAAAACAGATGAAGAGATCCACGTTCTTAAAACTCTAAAATTTTATCCAGCATATAGGCACCCCGAACCGGTTTGGGGTACCTTTCTGGTTTGGGGTTAAAAAAAAACAGCATTCTTCAAGGAATTTTCTCCAACTTCAAAAGGTCATAACTCCTTCACCGTAGCTCGGATTGAGGTGCCGTTTCTTCCAGTATCTTCGTTACGGCGAGCTCTTCAACTTTCCAGTTGACCAGACCTTCGGACTATGGATGTGAAATTACGAAAATGCCCTTGAACTCTCCTATCGTGCCTTTTTTCACTGTTTTGACTTCCCTTGCGTACCACTTGCATTAAGTCCCTAAAATCTTGGAACGTGAAGTCGTTGAGGCATATGTGGGACACATTAATGGAGATGTTGAATGCTTGATTCCCGGAATTCGGATAGAGGCCGTCATGTGAGATCGTGAGGTGACGTGCCAAATGTAGCGGCGTACGACATACACAAATGTAACATGTTGGACATGAGAAAAATGTCCTTACAAATTTCCCCGTATGTCTATGCCGGTACATACATAAAAAATCCGAATTATCAAATATGAAATTGCCTATACAAATCTACCCTCCCATGAACCCAAAACTGGAAAAGGTACAAATGAATAGTCTTCATCGTTTGTTCTTCAAATCTTCAGGAATCTAAAGTCTTTTCTCATCAGGGTATGTAATTCAGAGATCATCAATGTAGCACCTACACACATGAGACAAAGCAAAAATACCAAGTGAAGTATAGAGTTTGAAATGAGATAAACATAGATACCAATATATGATAAGCATAAGTCAAATCTCAAAACTGCCCCAAAATTCAAACTCCCCCAAAATAAGATAATTCTTTCTCCCCCTTTTTTATGATGTCCCCAAATAGACAAATAAGAAGAATGAATCAAACAAGCAAAATAGGGGTGTCACCGTATACAAATCAAGGCATCAATCAAATGGAAAACGTGCTCTTGCAAGGAGATGCTAAAAAAAAATCTTCGCAAACTATTTTTGATTTTTCAAATTTTTCATACAAAACAAAAAAATAGATACCATTTGAAAAAAAATATGATACAAAAATCACACCATGGATTTAGACTCAAATAACCAAGTCATGGAAACAGAATGAATGGGTGTGAACATATTCGATAGGTAAATCAACTCAATCAATCATATGTGCATGATGCATATGTGTACCCCTAACGAATGAACATCAAAGGTATCCTTAGGTGTAAAAATTTGTTGAATTTAGATGACATCATCTTATGCAAATCAACAAATCAAAGTCAAAATGATTTCCACACCAATAACGTCCAAAACTATGTAGCGCATTTTTTCAAGCATTTCAAGGACGTGCAAACCCATTTTAAATTCTCCAACAAAACCCCCTCATATATATTTTCTTTTAGAGGTAATCTAAATTCTCAAACTTTGCAGAATTAGTGCAAAAACCTAAATGGCCCATAATTGGCATGAATTTCTTTTTATTGCCTTTAAATTTTTTCGGGCTCTTTTAACCTATTTGGACCTCGGATAACAAAATTCCTCAGTTTTTTAGGTCCTTCTTAACGGTGGCTTTTGCGCAAAGGATAAATGATTACGTTTCGCAGCCCCTCCCCATTATCAAACAAATCACACAAACTCACAAAACGGTTTTTATATGCACAATTTCCTTATCAGAATTTATCGCGCTTGGTTCGTTTTAAGGACAGGATGGAAGTGAAAACACCCAACCAACATGTGAAAAGACAAGCACAAGAATAAAAAAAATCCGTGCAAGTGTGCATTAAAGGAAACATGAGTCAAACATGTAGGAAGTAACACTTAATGACATCTTAATGACTCCAAACATTATAAAGCACATGGATGAATTGACCTATTGTCTCAAAACACTATCAAATAGTCACATGAAAATGGAATGATGTTGTGACTTGGTCATCCTAAGTGTTCATCCATAAACGGTGCAAACAAAAAACAAAAAACTTTTTGGATTTTTCTAAAAATTTTATTAAAATAAAATCTTTTTGTATTTTTCAAAATTTTTAAACAAAATATACAAAAATGATACATACTAGCAATAGGCAAACAATGTCATCATGAAAATCACCCTATGCTAGTAAACAAGTCAAACCTCAATCATTAGGTGTGGAGGGGTTTTCCAAAGGTGGTGACAACTTATGAAAAACCTCCATCAATTCTTGTGAAGTTTTGACTAAGAACTTAACTTACTCACCTAAATGTGTAAACTCTCTCATGTAGTCTCCAGGAGCATGTAAAGTATCATGTGTGGAGGCATGTGTGCCAGAAACACGTGTAGAAGCAAAACGTGACACATACCCCAACTTAAAGCAAAATTCCCTAAGGTGTCCTCTCCTCTTGCAATGTGAGCAAACATAAATAGGCCTAGGAACACCTCATTAAACGGGCGTTCCATTGAAAAAATTGCGATTTTTCACAAAATTGATTTAAAAAAAACAATATCACACAAATTTTGCGAAAAATAGGAATACGCGATAAATTAGCGTAACCTGCTCTGATACCAATTTGAAAACGTGAGTAGACAAATTGTATCAGAAAGTAAATCCTCGAAAAATCAGGATCACGCGATAAATTAGCGTAACCCGCTCTGATACCAATTTGAGAACGCCGTATGCGACTGTGTGATACCGATTAAAAAATAACTCGCAAGTTTCCAAGAACCCTTATTTAATTATCGTCTACTTTTAAACCAAATAAAATCAACCCTTAAACATGCATTTAAATCAACCCATCAAATATAAAGCATGCGACACAAAGTTAAGGAAAAATCCCCGAAGGGCAAAACCTTTTATTTCTAGAACTTTAAAGAATTTACAAGACCATTGACTTACATACAACCTGATAATCGCCCACAAGTGTAACACACGGTGTCTTAGGTAAACCTTCAAAGCAACGGCTAGAAACAGTGTGACACAGAAATACCCGCAGGTGTCGGTTCCTATGTCGGCGGCTGGAAGTTTCCCTTTCCAGGAGGGCAGCAATGAAGAAGAGAACGGCTTCTCCACAAGGGTTGAACAAACTCAAAGTTGTGTTCTTGGGTTACCAAAAAGATTCACAAAGGATTGGAAGAATTGTGTGAATCAAAACATGAGTCTTGGGACTCAAAAATATGAAGACTAGAGGTATTTGGACTCTCAAATTCGTCTTTCAAAGTCTTGCAAAACAACTCCCCCGAAGTTGGTATTTATAGGAAAACAGATGAAGAGATCCACGTTCTTAAAAATCTAAAATTTTATCCAGCATATAGGCACCCCGAACCGGTTTGGGGTACCTTATGCGGTTTGGGGTACATCGGTTTGGGGTACCTTTCTGGTTTGGGGTTAAAAAAAAAACAGCATTCTTCAAGGAATTTTCTCCAACTTCAAAAGGTCATAACTCCTTCACCGTAGCTCGGATTGAGGTGCCGTTTCTTCCAGTATCTTCGTTACGGCGAGATCTTCAACTTTACAGTTGACCAGACCTCCGGACTATGGATGTGAAATTACGAAAATGCCCTTGAACTCTCCTATCGTGCCTTTTTTTACTGTTTTGACTTCCCTTGCGTACCACTTGCATTAAGTCCCTAAAATCTTGGAACGTGAAGTCGTTGAGGCATATGTGGGACACATTAATGGAGATGTTGAATGCTTGATTCCCGGAATTCGGATAGAGGCCGTCATGTGAGATCGTGAGGTGACGTGCCAAATGTAGCGGCGTACGACATACACAAATGTAACATGTTGGACATGAGAAAAATGTCCTTACAGGGATATTTTGAAATGGAAAAGCATTTTTTATGATAATAAAATTGGCTTTTAAAAAGGTATATGATTTGTTAAAGCAATTCATGATAACGAATTTTCTTTTAAATACATTTCCTGGATATGAGAAGGGAAATGGAAGGTTTTGAGATAAAAATGATAAGTATTGATAAATACTTTGTGAATGTATTCTCATTCCGGGAGATGGATCCGTATGTATATTGTAAAATGTATATATATGTATAAATCGAGTGCCTAGGGTCTAATGGATCCCGACGATCGACCGTGCCGCATAGTAGTGTATCGGGGGGGTTCCTTGTTTGGATTTCGCTTTGCGAGACACCCCACGCACGAATATGGCACTGTTTTGAGACTGGGGAGAACTTTAATCCTTAGTGCTCTAATATTTTTATTTCTTGTGGTATACATATTTATTTATATATATATTCTGTACTGAGGGACTGGAGGATCTCGACGATCGACCGTGCTGCGTAGTAGTGTATCGGGGGGGTTACTTGTTTGGATTTCGCTTCGCGAGACACCCCATGCACGAACATGGCATAGCATTGAGACTGGGGTGAAGTTTATCCCTTAGTACATTCCTTGGACCATCTAGGTTTGATAGCGGGTTGGTGATAGACTAGTTTAGCGGGATAGCTTGACCAGGATGTTTAGAGGGATGCGCTAGGAGTGCACTGTTAGAAGAGAGGTGAGGGGTATCTCATGGGAGTGCGATACCAAACTTAAATATGAGATAAAACCTTTTTCAAAATAATAAGGCAATTATGCACTTGCTAAATATTTTCAAAACTCGGGCTCTGACCCGTTTATCTACTTTTACTTTCTTTCTATATTATATATATATATATATATATATATATATATATATATATATATATATATATATATATATATATATATATATATATATAGGTATCCATACACAGGGACGCCTGGATGGCACTTCCTTCGAGTCAGACGTCAGCTGCAGCAGCTGTGGATGCGTGCTGGTTTTTGATAGCCTCTTCCATTCTTGAAATCTAGATAGGAGGTATTGTATAAACATTCGAGCCAACGACTCAATTGCATTTAGTTATTCTTTCAGTACAGCATTCGATATGGTTGTATATTTTGACCGAGTGTTCGGTTACTTTATTTCATTTACGCATAAACTGTGTGTATGTTTTATTTATTGTTGTTAAAAAGAGTAGTAAAGTTAAAAATTTTGACACCGGCCTAATAGGTTATTAGTAATTAAATGGATTTTCAACAGTGGTGCTAAGAATGATCCATATGAGACTCCTGTTTTAATTCAATATTGGAGTGATCGCCCGATATCTTATTAGGCGGGTTGTCACAATTGCATCCAAACATCGTCCTTAAGATCATAAATCTTGTAAATACTCAAATAAAACTTACACAAACGATACCGATGAATATTTAAGGTTATACAGTAAATGGGTATAAAACGTGACTTTAACGAGCATGGGATTGCAATATTCCACAGTAAAAGGGGAATAAAATTCAATATTCAGAACGAATCACGCCTTCTAACTAATGTGTTGCTAGTTCCTAACGACATAGTAAAAGATATGTTCCTATTAAATTTTGTCATTTTATTAAAAAAATTCTATAAAAAGGATATATATCCACTTTTGTTGGATGTACTGTTTCATTTAGCTATGTAACAAGGGTTACCCTAGAGCATGAGTTTTATCTCCTGAGAGTTTATAGTGATGATACTCACAAAACATCAGATTTTCTCAAAATAGTTACCCATTTTCTACTCAGAAATTTTATATTAATCTTGAGTTTTATTATGTAAATATCAATGAGTAGCAGACTTCTCCAATAGTTTATTTACTATAACCATTATGTTAAACTAATACATGAGATTTATATGTATTTAGTGAGTGTGTGGTGTGCATCATAAAATTTACAAGTGATATTATTTTTAGCATTTAATGTCCCGATATTTATATTGAAGTGCACTAGTTGAAATCTCATCGGGGAATATACTCAAAAATATAAACACTTGGAATTGGTATAAGTCACTCGGAACATGTAGGTATAAAGAAGAAATGTATTAAAAATAAAGCCTTGCACAAATCAGTGATGAAAGACGTTTATATAAAATAATAAAATGTAATCTCGTGATAGGATACTATTTTCTAAAAAATGTGAAAAAAAATATTATTTTCATGTTTGATAAAATCACATTAACCCTGTGATAATTTAAGGACTTTTCAGGATGAAAAATATATGAACGGGTGATAATGGCCAACGCTACAAAAATGATTTTATATATTTAAATAAAGGGTGAAATTTGAAGATGTATTCCATTTCTTTTCTTTTCATTAGAATTCTTTGATCTTTTTGAACTCCTTTATTTGTACTTTTCGTTTCTTTTGTCTTTTTTCTTCTCTTCCTTTATTTTCGTTCAGTCCATATATAAAATTGCATTTTTTAGAATTAATTTTCAAGGTGTTGGTGAAACGAATGAAATGATGAAACGAATTTTGTGTGATCAAAAGTTAGGTTAAAATATGATTTCCAATTTTGTTTCATCAAGATCATATTACCATTCCTTAGTCGACACTCCAAATAAGGATTTTGATATTACTAATGACCTAAAATATTTTTCAAAAGAATAATGAATACTTGTACACATCACTCAGAATACGAAAGAGTACCCAAAGATCACATAGTAGGTATACATCTACATTTTTAAATTTACCGAGTCACTTAGCTTTTAACAATTACACAAGTCTAATTCGTAATGTGCATAAGGTGTCAATATATGAATCATATAAATTTATAAACCATAATAGTGATGGTAAATAAACTAAAGATCTCTTTAGACAGGTTAATCCTTAAATAAGTTTAATGATTTTTGTTTAAAAGAGCGAAGTAACTTAGATAGTAAAATCTAAGAAAAATAAAAAATTAGGCAAAAATCCAAAAAAGAAAGAAAATATTTTTGAATTTTTGCAAAATTCCTCAATTTTTTTGAACGATTAGAGTTGATTTCATCGAGAAACTTTCTCTGGTAACCGTTAAATCAAAATTTATCTTTTTAATATCTTTTTATAAAGGAAAATGAAAATGATGTGTGCAAATACATTATAACACCCTCTAACTAAAATGTTATACTGTCCTCAATGATATTTAGGAACAAGATTAAATTCAATTTATATAGGTATGTTATTCAATGTGGGGCGATCCCTAAATATCACGTTCAATGGTCTTAGATAATAAACTAGTAAAATTACAACAAACAAAAACAAATTAATTTTTATTTATTTTATTTTATTTCTTATAAAATATGTGAAAAATACAAACATCATCATCTGGTTTACCATAATCTAAAAGAAGAAAATTTTTAGGGTCCACAAAGAAATGTATTGACTTTGAGGGACTGACACTGGACCACCAAGAATTTTCATGCCTCCTGAGAAATAAGAGTTATGTTTATAAAACGGGACCACGACTTAACCAAAAAAAGGAACCATCACAAATATTTCCATAAAGATATTTTTGCGTGATTGATGGTTTTGATATAGCGAGGGACAAGTATAACTCGATTCCAAGAAAATCAAAATATTCTCCTAAATATTTTTCAAATGGAATGGGATGTAGGGCACATGTTGGAAAATTTTCCATCATCGAGAACTTTTCATGTAAACATTCATCAACAAACATTGGATCAACATCATCAAGACTTATATCCAATTCTTGTAGTGGTTTTAATGGCTCAATAATGGTTGGACAGAATGGCGACGAGAGAAATTCAATTACTGAAAATTCCTCCAGTGTGGATTTAATTTCATAAGAATTAGAGACGCTTTTAATAAATTGATCTTTTTCACACGATTGAGATGGAGAGGTGTTCAAATTGGTAATATTTGTAGAAGAAGAGTTCAATTCATTTAAAGCTGCCTTTAATTCAATAACATCATCATTTTTATATTTATAAATTGGAAACAACTATGTGAGAGAAGTTTCCATTTCATTTAAGCTTTGGATCATTAGAGACATGTTTTGTTCCAAATATATTAACCGTTGATCAAAATCCTCTGATTCTTCATATTGTTCGAAATGTTCCCTATTTAAAGTTTCACAAGAAGAATTTTTATTTTCTGTATTTTTATTGGTTTGTAAATAATCACCAAAAGACATCTGTTTTGATCCAAAATTTTCATTATCAAGAATTGGAACGACATTATTGTAACTAATAGCAAAATTTTCACTAGAACAATTTTGAAAATTGTAATTACATTATTTTGGAAAACTATTATTATAATAATTTTCACTACGTTTAATATGAAAATTTTGTGACCCATTATGATAATAATTATTTTCATAAGTTCTCGAATATTGATTTTTAGAATTCTGCTAATATTCATCGAAAGACACCGGTGGTGGGGAAATTGAAAGATTATTATTATTATAATATTGCGAACCATTATCAAAACTAATAGAACTAGTTAAAGAATTATGGTAAGACATACATACGTGTAGTGATTCGTAGATGTAAACTCCACAAAGTCATATGCGGTCGAGAGATTTGACGGTGTTGAAGGTCAATTGTGCATGTCTGGTACAATGGTGAAATAAGTATATAGAAATAAATGTACAAAGCAATAAAAAATCAAATTTTAAAACAAAACACTCTTCGACAATGGTACAATTTTGATCGATGCGTTGTTGGGATCAAAACAATAAATCAACTATGTTTTAAAGAAAATAATTCCTCGACAATGGCACCATTTTGATAAGTACGTTGTCAGGATCAAAGAAAAAAATCAATTAAGGTTCAAATCAAATCATTCCCCGACAATGTCACCATTTTAATAAGGTGAAAACCGAGTGTCGTGAAAATACGCTTGTCGTTGTCATTGATTTTCCCCTCAATACAAAAAACTTTAACTGTAACTACACATGTTTCATATGTATAGAGGAAAGTTCGGGTATCGAATCTACAGGGAATGTCGTTTAAAAATTAATTGACTTATTACTTCTAAAAGAAAGTGCAAAAAATTATTTTTCAGTTCTGAAATATTTAATACTACAATTTATTCTAGGCCGATATTTAAACTAAATTAATTTAAAAATATAAAAACCATTGGTTGATAATCAAATTCGTCGCCTTGAAATACATAGCATAAACCGTTACATAATTACACATGTTTTAAAATGCAATTGATAATCTTTTAAAAAATTATTTAAACTCAAAGTGTCACTCTCAAATTTTTTATAAAAGTTCAAATACGAGTTTGGCGTCAAAATTACTCATGCAGTGTCGCAAATAGGGTGAACACGTTATATGCCCCATTAAGTTCCACAGGTGTAATTTCAAAAATAATAAACCGGTTACAAATCCATCTATTCCATCATACCATAGAGAAGAAGTTACACGCCGCAAATGATTTATTAAATCAACCTAATTAAAATTACATGGAAAGTATTTTTAAATACTTAAAAAAATAGTGTGTGAAGAAATAATTTTAAAAGGAAGAAGACAATTTTAAAGTGGATAACTAATTATGAAAGCAATTAAAGTAATTATAAACTGTAACAACCCGCCTAATAAGATACCGGGCGATCACTCCAATATTAAATTAAAACAGGAGTTTCATATGGATCATTCTTAACATCACTGTCGAAAATCCAATTAATTACTAATATCCTATTAGGTGGTCGTTAAAAACTTTTATCTAACTACTCTTTTTAGCGCACAAATTAAAACATTCACAATTAAATGCGTAATGAACTGAAATGGAAAAGAAAGGAACTAAAATAACCGAACACTCGGTCCAAATAATACAACCATATCGAATGCTGTACTGAAAGAATAAATAAATGCAATTGAGCCTTTGGCTCGAGTGTTTATACAATATCTCCTATCTAGAGTACAAGGAAAGAAACGTCTACCGATAACCTGCAAGCATCCACAGCTGCTGCAGCAGACGTCTGACTCGAAAGAGTTTCCATCCAGGCGTCCCTGTGTCTGGACACCTATATATATACAATATAGAGAAAGAAAGGAGAGTAGACAAACGGGTCAGGGCCCGAATGTTTAGAAAATATTTTGCAAGTGCATAAATGCTTTATTTAGAAAAATAGTTTTATCTCATATTTAAATTGGTATCGCACTCTCGTGAGATACCCCTCACCTCTCCTCTAACAGTGCACACCTAGCGCATCCCTTAAACTTTCTAGTCAAGCTACCCTGCTAAACTAATCTAATACCCAACCACTATCTAACCTAGATAGTCAAACAAATGTACTAAGGGCCAAACTTCACTTTAATCTCGACGCTATGCCATGTTCGTGTGTGGGGTGTCTCGCGAAGCGAAATCCAAACAAGGAACCCCCCCGATACACTACTATGCAGCAAGGTCGATCTTTGAGATCCGCCAGTCCCTCAGTACAGAAAGATATATAATATATATATCATAACATATAATAATATAAGAGCACTAAGGATTAAACTTCTCCCCAGCCTCAACACAGTGCCATATTCGTGCGTGGGGTGTCTCGCGAAGCGAAATACAAACAAGGAACCCCCCCGATACACTACTATGCGGCACGGTCGATCGTCGGGATTCATTAGACCCTCGGCACCCAATTTATACATATACATACATCTACAATATACTTCCGGATAATATAAATATCTCCCGGACTGAGGATTACTTGATACATAAAGTATTTATAAATACTTATCCTTTTTATTTCAAAAACTTCCATTTCCCTTCTCATATCCAGGAAATGTATTTAAAAACCAATTCATTATCATGAATTGCTTTAATAAATCATATACCTTTTCAAAAGCCAGTTTTATTATCATAAAATGCTTTTCCTTTATCAATTATCCCATTTCCCTTTTTATACTCAGGAAATGTATACAAAGACATTTTCATTATCATGAAAATGCTTTGATCAAAACATATGCTTCCACATCCCTTCTTCCATCCGGGAAGTGTTACCGAAGCCAATTTATATATAACCCATTTCCCTTCCTATATCCAGGAAATGTAATTAAAGCAAACCCATTAATATGAACTGCTTTAATAAACGCGTTCTAAGACCGCACGTCCGGATTTCTCCACTGTGCGCGCCCCTAAATGGCTATCATCTTCCAGGGCCTCCAAGACAACCTGGGATCCTATATCGAAACACGTCGGGAAGCGGCCATGAGCCTGCGTGGTAGCCAAGACCACACCCGGAATCTCCCTACCCCCGCAGAAAAAATACAACCATAAGCGCTCCCATGGCCTAGGACTATATCCACCCTGCATCATTAGCCAGGGGGCTTCACCATACGAACGCAACTTCCCTTATGATAGCGATTTAGAGAGGTGTGTAATCCATATTTTATTAATTATGAAAAACATTTATTTTTCCATTTTGAAAATATTCATTTATATATTTCCAAAATCATTTCCATCATCGTATATATATATATACCTAAAACACACAGTATATATATATCCTACATATTCTTCCTAGAATATATATATTAACGGCCATAGTAGCCTATAGCATCTAGCGATGACCAAATATCCCAAAGATTCCCTCCAGGAATCGTAATCATGCATTCATAGTTGCATGATTCTAAATCCAAAGTATTTCTTACCTTGTTCAATACTAATTACCTCAATCATCTCTTAAAGGTTTATTTATCCTCAAAACCCTTATTTAGGAATCCCCATAAAAATCCTAAATGGTAATTCAACTCCCCATACTCTTAAAGGGAGAAAACTAGAAATTTGGCCTAAGCGAATCGATTCGCCCCTTTAGCGAATCGATTCGGGTGGGCGAATCGATTCGGTTCCCAATCCGAATCGATTCGGAAAGTATTCTGCAAACAGGTCTGTAAATGGCGAATCGATTCGGTCTGTACCCGAATCGATTCGGCCCATTGCAGAAACCCAATTCCCCTTAGGCGAATCGATTCGGCCTGTACCCGAATCGATTCGGCTTGTTCGAGGGTCACAGTTTGGGCGATTTCTCAAACTCCAAAATACCCAAAAATCAATCCAAATTCATTTTCATGGTTTCTACTCTACACCAAAAATCATCCCAAACATCTACACAATAATTTCTAGCCTTTATTTTTCCAATTCCCGATTTGATTTCCGAGTTGGTACTTTCAACCCGGAGCTGTCATCTTGTAAAAATCATATCAAATCGTAGAAAAATCAGAAAAATACGCGGTCGGCGCCCACGCGACCGTATCGAAAAGATCTACAGCTTTCGTGTTTTGACCGAAAGCTAAATCAATTCTTTTCCTATTCAAAAATGACCCTAAAGGCTGCGTGTTACTATTCATCATCTCTCCCAAAATCCCAAACTCCATTTTTGTCCATTTTTGTTGTTTCTAACCTCTCCCAACAACTCAATAAACATCTAATCTATGTTTTACAACTAACACATCAATTATTTCGGGGTATTAAGTCATTTCTCTTAGTTTTAAACCCTAAAACCATAAAAACCCCAACTTAGCATTTCAACCCATTTTATACTCCATTAACATAGTTTTGATACTAAAAATCATTAAGAGTTTACACTACATCAATGTGTAAACTCATAATCAACTTTTACCCAATTTATTTTAAGGGTTCTAACCCTAAAATCATGTTTATACCAAATGTGATATGAGAGGATTGCAAAAATGAAATAAAGCAAGTAAACACTTGCCTCGTGGATATAATCCGACGACCTCGAGCCGAGTCCCGCGGAGTTTGGCCGGAACCTCCCCTTTTTCCTCTTTTTCTTCCTCCTCTCTCTCTTCTCTCTCTTTTCTTTCTCTTTTCTCCCTCTCCTTCTCTTTATAAAGAAAGAAAAGGGGTTATACCCTTTAAAACCCAAAAACGACTCGTTTACCCATTTACGAGTTACTTTTACCTCTAAAATTACCCGAAACTCATTTTCGTCCATCGGACACTCTTTTCCGACTATCTCGGACATTCTGAGAATTATGGCGCAGTCGAAATTCCCATCCGAGGTACTTGACCGCAAATCACTATTCCAACCCAAAATAAATAAATGCGGGTTTTCTACTCAAAATCTTACCTCTTTTGTCGCAATACTCCACGGCGACATATAATTAAATTATTTCGACCTATGTAGTCCCAAAATAATTTATAACATCCTTCGAAAATTATTAAATCCTCGAAAATCCCAAAAATCACTATTTCGAGAAATTCTCCAAATTGCCAATTTATATTTAATTATGGAATTTAATCGTCTCCAAAAAGGACGGGTTGTTACATAAACCATTCAAATAAATCATAAGAAAAATTTATTAACATTGGAAATAAATTACAAACTAAACTACACAATAATCTACACTACACTAAAACATATGCCTACAATTGGGTGTCTAAAACTGGATGTCTGTAAAACTATCCCAAGTGACCCCTTTTATAGGTGAAGATTTATGGTTTTACGGTAAAAATGGGAATGCACAAATATAAGAAAGTGGGACAATCGATTAAACTACAAAAGCAGGATGGAAAAAGGAATGAGGGTAACAAATTGTTTAGATTATAAAAAGGAAAAGAAAAAGAAAGGGAATCTCGGGAACAACACTTTAGCAAGGGGAAAGAATTGCATATGGGACCAAAAAGAATTACAGAATAAATAAAAAGGAAAAACAAATCAAGAAAAATATGGAAGGAATCTCGATTAAAAGCAAAGGGATAAAGGGAAAAAGGTCCTAAGCACGGGGGATGGGGATGATGCGCTAGGGGTTGGGCTGTGCGTGGGGGGGGGGGGGGGGGGATGCGCCTGAAATTGGAAAAATGGGTTTTGGGAATTTGGGGGCTCAAACCCCTGACCTCAAACTCATGCACACTCTCCCTTAACACTGAGGCAACCGACTCCTTAGTTAAAAATACAACAGAATATATATAAAACCCTAGTTTAGTTAATTAATAATAATCTCTAAAATGTTATACCTTTCACATACGACCTCGGATCCATACAGTAAATGAGCATAAAACATTAGTTTCACAGTAATAACTCCCATTTTCTCACTTAAAAGCTGGCCAGACACAATACGCCAAAGATGAGGCTTATCCACAATTTACACCATTTTTTGCACTAAAAGAAATATAGACGTTGCTTTTATTAATCACCAAATTTCACAAATAAATAACATTGTCTGAAAAACTAATTCAATACAATAATGAAAAATGAATCATCACCCAATGTTCCCAAAGTAAATACAAGTATAAACTGAAATAAATAAACTCTCGGGCTTATGCCCATACAATTTCTATATGAAATAGAATAACCAAAGGAAAAGGTAAAACCTATACTACAATCAATGGAATAGAATCTGCTACGTCCAATGCAACTCAAGTCTTATCCATTATCATTTATGCTTCCCCTGTTTATGACAAAACCTAGGGGGAAATCATTTACAATTTTGGGTCAGATCCCTAGAGTTATAAGGATTCTTCACCAATAAATATGCAAAATGAAACTAACTCGAATTTCATGTATCTCCATTGACGCCTCCATGTATCGACCATCTCACGCCTCATCTAGAAGAAATCCTACACGCATCCTTAAACAAATATCAATTATAATTTCCAATGATTAAAAGTGACAGGTTAAAAAAAATTCTAGCCATACATCAACTAAAAGTGGGTGTTACATCTAACACTATAGTCCCCAGATTGACTTCATATTGTTGATCACTAAGTCATGTATAGTTTCAGTGTATATATTTGTGTCAAATAATTTTCCCTAACTTTAGTCTATCTCGTTTGACTATTTAAATATTAATTCAAACCAATTATCGTCTACGCTATTAGACTATAGGTTTCATTCTCTTTAATTACAGTCTACATCCTTAGACTGCCCAATTATTATTCTCACTAATAATTGTACACCGCATTAAATAATTAAACATAGTTTTGTTACCAATTATCCACATCGCTATATTAATCCAACTTTGTTACCACTAAATATTGTCTACATCTATAGACAATGAGAACGTATTATTATATAAGTCACACCAAAATGTGTATATAGATAAATAAATATGTCCGCATACATGTATGACACATGAAGACATCTATCTTCGGCGTCTGATTTGTGCTCTATTGATAATACCCGGAGGAGTACCTCATCCTAAAGCAGGTAATAACAAAACACAAGAGTGTGGGGCACTCCCAACAAAGTACACCAATTCACGGTACATACCCAGCTGTGACAAATTATCCCAGCATCAACACCTACCTCTTGTAAGTGGCACTGCTACGTAGTACGTATAATATGACCTAACACTACACCTAGACCACCTGTGCCAACGTGTGCTCTTGTCCTGAAGGTGTGCGTAACCCCAACTGATAAGACAGTCCACGAACCCAGGTATGTACTCAAAAAATAATATAAGGCATATTATCATCCAATATGTATAAGCGGTTACTCTATAACTACTTTTACCCCAGAAATATCCATCCATAAAATTATGGCCTTCTTAGCTTAATCATAATATTTTACTAAGTTATTACATATCCCATATTAAGTTGCCATCCTATGACTACTTCTCAATTAAATATAAATCATATATAATGCCTTCTAGGCTTAATAATCACATTTATTTCATCATTTATTTCTCCATAAATATTTTGATATAGTTATCCCAAACTAACCTTCACAGAACTATTATAGGTATAGTTATCCCCAAACTACCCTTACCAACACGAATATAGGTATAGTTATTCCCAAACCACCCTTACCAACACCATTAATGATTTTTAACATGCTCCCTTCTAGGCTTAGACTAAATACTTCTAGATTATTAATAATCATTTCCTTCCTGTTACCTTTTCGATAAGGTTTATATGTACATATATAAAAAATCCACTAATATGTATAAGTAGTTTCACCTTAACTACTGTCATGACTGATACTAACCATTTTAACTTATCCCATTAGGCTTAGGGTGCACTTTTACTTAGTATATTCATACGATAATAATTTGAGGGAACTAACCATTAGTTAAATTCTCAAGCGTTCGACTTATCTCTAATAAGTATTTCTTCTATTCAAACCTAACTTGAATTAATCATAGTAACCTCATTGTATCTTTAAGGTACTTATCATCTATGTACCCCTACAAAAATTTCCAAATCATCTAGGTATATCCCTACCTTTTAATATATTTATTCCGTATAACGCTATTCAAGAGTTCTTCATAAATCATTTCCTTTATATAGTTGCTTGTATTTTAAGTCATCAGGCGTGCACTACCATAACATCAACCAATCCCGGTTTAAAGATGTATATAAGTTCATGACATTATCATTAATATTTTGGAATAAGTCTTTGTCCCTCACTTGGACAAAAATGGTCTCGCACACCCTTTCGTATAAACATCACAACTAATTCAAAAAATTTCAAAAAAATATGCGGTCACCGCCCACACGATCGTAACAAAAAAATATACAAAAAGGTGCACCGAATCGATTCAGTATGGAGACCAAATCGATTCAATTCACCTAGTAAGTTGAGAATAGGTTTCTTCTAAGACGATATTTTTCCAACAAAATTAATATGCGTCTCCAATCTACAAAGACTTAATATATAGGATGAATATGATATTCAAAACAACATGGTATCATTATAAACATGATTCAACATCTAAATCATTTTTAAACTAACATTATATATTCAAGAATTCTTAAGAGTTTCTAAGCATGCAAGTTCTAAAGTTTCATCTTAAATTTCAACATTTCCTTTCTTACAAAATATGATGTCAATCTTACAACATGATTTCTCAAATCAAATGAATAGATTACATAACATCAATTTATAGAAAACATGGGAGTTAAGGATTTACATATGGATCATCTCATTTTTATCAATTCTTTCACAATTACAAGAACCTCTAGATATGCAGCCCTAGATCAAGATTCAAATCCTATTTTACATGGATTGAACACTAATACAAGAAAGAACATTTCGAATAAGCATGGCAAGAGAATCCTTGCCTGAAATTAGTAGAGGAGCCTCTCTTTTCTTCCTCTTAGGGTGGTTCTTCCTTTTTTTTTAGGTGGGTGTGCTTATGGTACTTGGATATAACTCTCAAAGAGTGGGTTAACTCTAAATAAATATTATTAGTCTTCAAATCTTGAGTTGAGCCTTAGGTCACAACTTTGAACCCCCAAATAAGGCCAAATACATTATTTACTTAGCTCGATAACTACCCATCTCATATATATATATACATATATATATATACATATATATGTACATATATATGTACCCAGGGACCGTTCCTAAGGGTTTAAAATGCCCTAACGAGCCCGTAATGTATCCCGAATATTTTTATCCAAAAATATATTTTAATGGTGACGTGACACATGTAGTTCTTCTTCTTTAAAAATAAAAAATCCAACTTATATTAATTTAAACCATTAAAGTCCAACTCTAAAATTTATACCAATAATGAGTCTAATCATTCACATCCTTCATTAATTTATTCCACCAAATTAAATTAATTCCCATTAAGTTTTATTTTATTCCAAAAAAATGTCAGGTATTAAATTCCCCCCCCCCCCCCCCCATAACAGAATTCCAACCTCGGTATTCACTGTAGCATGAAGTCACATTTTATTTCACACCGTTATTTTAAGTTTATACCTAACTAGTCCATAATCATATCCCGTGAGATAGAAGTAAAGGCTCGTGTATGCTTATCAAAACGTTACTAGGGTACCCGTACATTTCACATTATATGTACACACACACGTACCATTACCAATTATGAATGACACATATACATCCAGTTTGTACCATTCACACCAAGCATATCCCCACAATTATCATGAGTCAATACTATAAGGGTTTGTACTCGTATACCATGAGATTAATGGAAAGTCTCACATAAGCCTATAATAGTGTACCATCACTAGGACACAATCACAAGCATCTGTACAAAATTATCAAACACGACTGGAACACCCATATCCATAAACCAACGATATATACCATGTATACATATGAGGTATAAGTATATCCGAATACTCTACCGACCATACTCATATTCTTCGTTACTCAACGCATACCATCATTACATACGTACCACTTATTAAACATAATGTCTCAAGGCCAAAGGTCCCTCAATTCCCAACACTTGCTAAGTTTCGTGCGTGGGACGTCTCGCAAGTGAAATCGAAATAAAGAAACCTTTAAATACACAACTAAATAGATTGGTCGATCTTCGATTGGTCGATCACCGAGGCCCATTATCCTAACACCAAACAAGAACCAATACGCTAACCATAAAATTAAAAAAAAATTCAGTTTCCAAACAAATCACTTATCCTTCACAAGCGTTATACTAAACTCATTTAGAGTTAACCGACCGTACCATGCCCGAACCTCCATCACCAAAACCTAGGTAGGACATCCTTCATCCATATTTAATCTATTAATCACTTAGTCATTTCTAAGTCTCCAAAGGCATACCCATTCTAATTAGGCCTACCATTGCCACTTTAATGACAGCGTCATTATACAAACATTAACCATGATAATACACAACCTCAATAATCGAAGTTGTCACTAGCATTACTTCAACTTTGATGCCTATACTCTCTAAGGCAATACTTTCACAAATCATACCATTACATTGTGACAACCCGCTCACCAAAATATGGGGTGGCCAGCTCGATACTCCAATTTAACAGGAATCATGGATGGAATCATTCTCAGCATCACAACAAAATAAGAAGTATACATGATAACCACTCAATATTTCAGAAAAACGGGTTGCCAAAAATTTTGTTTTTATAATTTAAAGAAAGAAATTAAACAACCCAATACTGAAAAGAAAGTGGGAACCCCTGGATTATATAGTACAATAACGCCAAGTAAACAATAATAGGACAGAATATGATATCGGTCAACAGACTCATACACATAATACTAAACAAGTTCAGTAATTTACATAATACATTACATTAAATAGTTACAAAGGCTTAGGCCTCAAGTCCGAGTAATGACCTGATCTTAACTACAGTGCAAGAATAACATCGTCTATTGCATTATTTCCCGTAATACCCGCAAAGCATCACGGCTCGCCGAAAACATTGGAATAGGAAAGTCAAAATAGGCGTCCTTGTGGTGGAGCCACCTGAACGGATACAAGATGCATGCACAACAAAAAATATGAACGGGTCAGGGCCCGATTTTATATGATCATCAGATGAAGAAAAAGTATGACAGTTATGAACAGATATAATACTAAAAAGATAAAAGTATAACTACAAAGTTTTAAAGCATTAACTAAGGGAACAAATGATCATATAATTAACTTTAAACTATGCATAAGAATCTGATTAACATTAAGTAAAAACTTCCATCATTTTATATTGTTTCATTTCATTATTATGTCCCTTATCAGGAACTCATAATCACAAATTTTATGCTCTTACTAGCATTCCATTCCTTATCAGGAATATAATCACCATCAAATGCTCTTTATGGCATTTTATTGTGCTCTTTATGGCACTTCTCATACATCAAGTCCCACTTGATTAAGAATTGTTATATTCCTATACATATAACGATTCTAAGATTGCCCGTACGAGTTTCCCCACTGGGCGCGCCCCTAAATGACCATCATATTCCAAGGCCTATCAAATAAGACAACCTAGGCACCTATAACGCAAGATGTCGGGAAGAGGCCATATGTCTGCGGGAGAGTCAAGACCACACCCGGAATCTCCTCACTATCACAGAAAACATAACATAATCTCTCATATGACCTATGACTATATCCACCCTGAATTCATTAGCCAGAGGGCATCACCAAGTGCGCGAACTTCCCTTATGATGTCATTTAGAGAGGTGTGTTTAAGTAAATTAGCATTTACCATATTCATGATTAAGTAAATTATCATTTACCATCATCATTACCATTTCCATTTCATTTTCTTTCCATATATATGTTTCATTTTATCCGAAACCATAATTGTTTACATTTTTGTAAACACCTCATATTATACACGGAGCCATACTTAATACATCTTATCGTTGTAACCTCGAGGAATAAATAAACTTTCAATTTATTCTCCAAAGATTTGTTTGTGGTGTTATTGTAAACCATCAATACTAACATAGCTCCGTTGATGTTCTAAAGTCTCCCAAACAATTACCCTACATTCCTAGTGTCATAATGATCAACTAAAAGAAACGAATGCTCTAACATCAATTGGCATATTCCCGGAAAAGCCCCCATATAGCACATTTCTAATCTAGGGTGGGTAAATAACTCATCTAGGAATCTAGGACTCTAAATTTACTTCATACAAGAAGGTTCTTAGGTCCTAAACTGAAAGAAAAAAAGATAAAAGTTGAGTTAGAAAAATAACTCAAAAATTGCCTGATTCCGAATCGATTCCCCCAAAAGCGAATCGATTCGGATGACAAATCCAACATTCTGCTTCAGCCGAATCGATTTGGCCTTAACCCGAATCGATTCGGGTTTGCAGACATGTAGGATGACCCCTTAGCGAATCGATTCGCCCTAGGCCCGAATCGATTCACCGCTGCGATTTGACCAAGAATGGGGATACGGGTTATGAACCCTAAATTTTCCCAAACCTCAAATATCTTCCATTTTAAACACAACCAACAACATTTATCTACCCAAAATTTATCCTACATGATTTATAACCATTATAATCCACAATTTTATCATCAATAACTAAGATTAGGGTTTAAATCCCATAAATTCCATTTTTTTATCCATAAGTGCAAAAACACAACTATCACACAAATTATTCATCTTAAATCACATATTAGTAAGTAGAAAACTTGCCTTTGAGTGGAAATTTCATATTTCTTGGTGGTAGAAGCAATCTCCCATCTTCAATCTTCAAATCTCTCTTCTTTCTCCACTTTTCTCTTCCTCTTTCTTTCTCTCTTTTTCTCTCTAAGTTAAAGACATAATATGAAGAATTTGGGGGATTTGGAAGACTAAAATCGGGGCTTAAGTCTAAAGTTCCCAACTTAAGTGGTTAATACCACATTAAAATGACTCACAAATACGCATATAAGCTAAAACCAGGTAAAAGTGCCCGAAATACAAAAATACAATATGGCACTTATATTGACTGTCTCGCACCTTTCGGGACTAACTACGCCCTCTAAAATGGCATCCGACAAATTTGATTAATTACTTCGAGTTTCGGTTTCATATAAACCTTAATGTCATTTAAAACATATGACACCATAAAACATACAACCGAAGAATATTTAATTTCTCATGCAGTAAATATGTAACAATCCAGTAAATATTAACTTTCGACTCATAAATTAATATTTACTCCAGTGTCAACATTTTATAAAATTTCTTCATGCGATAAATTAATATAAAATTAGTCTCTAAAAAGCGAGGGTTGTTACGTACTTTGGAATTTTGACCTCAAAATTCAGGCGTACTCTAATCATATTAAGGGTGTACTACTCTAAATTATCGTTTTCGGTCTACCTTCTTCGTGCTCTAATATAGGACCAAATCGTTCCTCACGAACTATCAATCCTACCACCTTACAACGGAAGGAGATACCCACACAACTCGGCATAAACCGCAAACTCCCTAAATCTCTTTACATCTCTCCTCGGGGATACTTACACCAATGCTAAATAGCTTAACCCCAACACTACTCAACTTTTCTTCGAATAGGCGTATTCCTTCCAAGCATATGGCTGAAAAACCCAATCCTTAAAGAAATGTTCTGGAACTATTCCAAGTCCAAGGAACATAATGTTCGCTGGTTCTATCCAACGAGTATGCAAATTACTCCACCGGGTACACTAGCCCCTCACAATGCCATACTTTAGGAAATGATCCATAAGGCCACTTAAAAAGCCCAATTCTAGTTCGGGAATTTCCATCCATACAAACTACTACTCCCATCCATCCATTTGAGGGTGGCAAGATATAGTCCATTTTCATACGATTCCCATTTCTTCTTGAAAACTTTGCCAAACCATCAACACAAATATCTAGTCTCGGTCCACCACCAGTAATGGGCACTTTATACGGTTCTACCATTCCTCCATAAAGAGCGGGGCGTACTCCTCTACATATAGTCCACCCATAATGGCCGAAAAAGCAACGATTTTGTCGAACGATCAACAATTTTCTCAAATAGGATCACGACCGGTTCGGTACCGACAATTCCATAAAGTCGTTTATGATTATACCCTTCTTCTTTCCCACTACTACTCTTCTTCACACGAGTAGAAAAAATGGTCAGTCATAGACATGAATACTCTTGCTACAAAGTCCTCTAAGTTATGCCCGTTCTACTTGGCTTTCCATGCCTTCTCTAATAACTCTGACGGGTGCTCCTACTCGACGCAACTACTACCCCAGTCGCACTCCCTTAGCGAAAGGAAGTTGCCCATCTGTAGTCCTTTATGAACTTATTACACCATCTCGATTACTCCGACAACATATTGCAACAACTTGTTGCTCGCGAGAAAGACCAAATTTGCTGCCTAGGAAATAGTGCCTCATTTCTTTAAGGCGATCTCCACCCCAATGAAGTTCAATTCAAGCGTGGAGTAATACCTCCCACAAAGTTTAAACTTGTGAGACGCATAGACAAAGGGTCCATGCTCAAGTGTTATTACTCTCCATTCCTGGCACAAACTTATTCATTAAATCTACCCTCGAGCTTAACAACATGGGCTCAGGAGCAAAAGTCAACTTATCCTCTCAACTCCCCGAAAGTTAAGTTACCAAAGTAACATTCTATCTAGGAAAGGCATCATCTCATTCATCATAAGCTTCCAAATCTCTCAAGATTCCATACTTCTCATTCCTAGGGACCTAATGCTTCTCAGAGTTAACCCACATCCTATTTGTGGTCAACCTCCTACAGCCTTCCTAACCAAAGTCGCATGCCCTAAAGGCCTTAGGTACTACTAATCCTATATATATATATATATATATATATATATCCTATCTAATAAATATACATATAATACTAAGTATATCCCTAGTGCCCCAGATCTATCTTAACTCCCAACATTCGCTCGGTTTCATGCGTGGGACGTCTCGTCGAAGCGAAATCCAAACAAGGAACCCTCCCGTTACACTACTACATCGCATCATCGATCATCAAGATATGACGGTCTAAGACACATGATCGGGACCAATTAAATTCTAATTTACAACCCTACTGACAAGATTTTACTTCTACATTTTTTCATTCAAATAATCAAAGATTTCAATTAATCAGACATTTACTTTCTGTAAAGTCTTACAGGTATCTATCCCATTATATAAACATGGCCTTCTTATCAAGGCATAATCCAGAAGTCTCAATTCGACTTCATAACTCAGTCTCCCTCACATCGATCAGAGGAGAGAACTATATGTAGTGCTTCTATCTCGCACTTTAGTAGCCCTTAATCACTCAACTACATGATTCTCGGCTAAACCTTTTAACCCAACTTCTAACAGAAAAAATAAAATAAATTTAAAAGAAAAAGAAAAGAATAGCGTCTCTCCACTCACAATGTCGTTAAGTGTTCATGTGGCGGAGTGTCTCGCAAAGAGAAATCCAAACAAGGAACCCCTCCGACACATGCCTACTTAACTTGTTGGTCATGGAGATAAGGCATAACAGGAACAAACAAAGCAAATAAACAATTAAACACTCAAACAAGATAGCACAACAGATAATGAAAATCTCCTACTTGCCTTAAACCACCTCTATAAAACCTCAACCTGTATCCAGGAGAGAAATTATAGAACAACTAGTTCCATTTTGAAAATAGAAGTAGTATAGCCTCGCAATTTATTTGCTTTCTATCACTCCAATCAAACCAAAACACCTTTACTCGTATAATCCACATAATGCGAGTAATATATAACACACAAAATATAAACTGAGGGAAGGAAAATATAAGACCTCCCTACCACAAAAGTGATATAAACAAAGAGAGAAAATAAGAAAAAGGACAGAATAGCATCTCTCCACTCCCAACGTCGTTAAGGTTCACGCGTGGAGCGTCCCGCCGAAGAGGAATCCAAACAAGGAACCCCTCCTATGCATTACTACTTAACCTTGTTGGTCGTGGAGATAAGTCATAACAACCACATACAATGCAAACAAACAATAAAACACTCAAACCGGGTAACACCTAATGCAAGTAACACATATGACACATATAGATTTAAAATATCATCACTCGCTTCATAACGAGTGAAGGAAAGATAGAACTTCCATACCACGAAAGTCATATAATTACTCTTTCTATAATAGTGTCGATACTACCATAAACTCAATGTACACACCCGAATCTAGAGCAAACACAATACTACTCTATCTTATTATGGGGGATGCACCACCCACTACTAAGGTGGAATTCCCACCAACATTCTTGCTAATCACACTGGGCCATACTAATGGTTCTCAGACACCGTACTCGAGTCGTATTTGAACCAATATTACTTCCATCAACTCCCCAACTAGGCACTTCATCTTTCCCTTGTTCTTCGAGTCAGCAAAAATCAAAATGAGCGGTTCTACATTCCACGTCATAGCCACTATTTCGCCCTTTTTCTGTCAAACAATTTCTCACGCAGTCCCTTTTTCTTATTTCAATGAATCCTCCCCGGGTGGATAACGGATATCCACCAAAAGCGGTTTCATGAACGTTGTTCCTTTAGAAGTGTTAACGACACTTATTCTGGAACCTATTATATTATGGTGCACGGTCTCCCTAACCGTACAACACTTTATTCACTACCGGCCTTTGGCCGAACCTTGTGTGAACATTTGAGAATCCACCTTCTCATCAGTCTAATTTTCCCAAAGAAACTCGCTGTTGCAAGTGTCCACCGGGCTTCTCCATGGGCCAAACTTCCTGTACCCACATTTATGGCAACTACGTTCCCACCATTACAATACTACTACTATGGGTAAAGGATTTTCCCCCATCTTTTCATCCGGGCACTTCTATACCCCTTCCTTAGGGCTAAAGCTCCTGGACACTACGCATTCACCGAACAAGGATGCATCTCCCCCCAACTTACTTCAACATGTGGCCATCATCAGGGTATCTTCTCCACTTCAATTTAATGTTGTTTGGAGTCCCAGGCTTAGTACCACTCTCTACTCCTAGGGGTACTGGGAAAACTACATCAACTGAAATTAGTAGTCACAGTAGCAAAATAAAAAAATGCTACAAAAGGAGGCGACCTCCAAAGCAGTCCTCATCCCTGACCAAAAATTTTGGTTCCTAATACTTTCATCTAATGACGCCTTCCACTACACCAAAACTGGCGATTGGTCACGGCCAAAATCCCTAACCAAAGCTGTGGGTCGCGGACTTGGGCCGTGACCATTTTCGTGGGTCACGGCCCAAGTCCGTGACCAAAAAATGGTCACGGCCGAGAGGGGTCACGGCAGATGGTCGCGGACTTAGGCCATGACCCATGTCGTGACGAGTCACGACCCTTATCCGTGGCCCATAACCGTGACAAATTGGTGGCGGCCAAAGTCCGTGACCCACGACCGTGACAAAAATTTTTTAAAAAAATTGGTCGCGGCCCTGATCCGTGACCCACAACCGTGACAAATTGGTCACGGCCAAAGTCCGCGACTCATTACCGTGATAAAAAAATATAAAAAAAATTGGTCGCGGTCCTAATCCGTGACCCACAACCGTAACAAATTGGTCGCGGCCAAAGTCCGCGACCCACAACCGTGACAAAAAAAATAAAAAAAAATGGTCGCGGCCTAAGACCGTGACCCACAACCGTGACGAAAAAATAAAAATGGTCATGGACAAAGTCCATGACCATATTTAACTATAATTTTAAAAAAAAATATATTTTTTGGTCCAATCCTAAAACTGGGGGTCCTGCGAGTGCACCATCAGTTGCTACGTGTAACGTTTGACGCGTACGAGGTGTTACAAATATTTATTATTGGCAAAACAATAAAAAAATCACAAATTGAGAATCGAGAACGTTGTTAATAAACAAATATATATACAAACTTATAAATATTACACGTCTTAATAATTCACAGACCAAAAAAAAAAAATTGGGCAGAGTTTCCTCTATTTTCTTGACATTCCAAAACCTGTAAATGCCAAACCTACTTATTATAAAGCCTGCACGGCCATAAAATTCAACAATCAAATTAAAAAAGCATGCACGTCCATAAAACTAAACAATAAAAGCCCGCATGGCTGACAAAATCCTGATTGTCCACAACATTTAAACAATCTTCATGATGTAGACCATTGCCTCCTTCGTTTGATCCGCGTGCAAAAATCCTACAAATGATAGGATACATAAAAAAAAATATCAGTAACCAAGTAGTTTTACAAAAAATTTAATGAAGCTGAAAAATTGCATATATGAGTTAAAATTATCAGTAAGCAAGTAGAAATATGCAAATTATCGTCGTATTCTCAAACCGGGAGTCCCGCGGCTGCGGAGTCAGTTCCTACGAGTTATATTGGACCCGTGGGAGGTGTTGGTGCCACCCACGGGGCCGTTCAGGGGCTGTTTCGAGTTTTCACCCTCTAACGTCATGTTTTGCTTAAGTCAAGAAATATGCAAATTACCATCGTATTCTCAAACCGGGAGACCCACGGCTGCGGGGTCAGTTCCTACAAGTTACATTAGTATCGTGGGAGGTGTTGGTGCTACCCACGGGGACGTTCGAGGGCTATTTCTAGTTTTCACCCTCTAACGCCATGTTTTGCTTAAGACTAGAAACATGCAAATTACCGTCGTATTCTCAAATCGGGAGTCCCGCGGCTGCGGGGTCAGTTCCTACGATCTGTGTACCCTCTTTTGAAATTACAGTGAAGGTAGAAGAAGGAAAAGTATAACATGATAATACTCAACAAAAATCCCCCGAAAATACAAAAAAAGAACACCAAATTAATCCTTTTACTTAAACTTGAAATACCCATTTCTATCAATAAATTTGAAACCTCAATTCAATAACTCGCAAAGTCGATGTCAGGTGGAATAATTTTCTAAAAAATTTAATCCCCATAGAAGTAAAAAAGTGGTTTCTTCACTTCAAAAAAATATCTATGATAGCCTAATAGGAGCATTACTTTAGAAGTGTAACCAACAATTTGTGGACCCTCTGACTTTTTCCAAAAAATTAATCCCCATAGCAGTAAAAGAGTTGTATACCACTCTGCTTCAAAAATTAATTCGGCACAATAGTCAGTTTGTATCCAACATCAAATTAACCACAAAATCTTAAAGTGAAGCAGAGAAATCAAAATAGATTAAAGCATAGAAATCACAACATATATATACACCACCGCCGTTATGTATATATGTGTTGGATAGATGACAGATACACACAATGATTTTGTTTACTTTGTAGTGAAACAACATATCATGAGACAGAAATGGGCAAGGAGAGATGAGAATCGATGAAACATCTCACCAGAGAAACAAGCCACAGTCCACCACTGCCGTCGTTAGTCGTTACCGCCGGCGGTCTCATCGTACCCGAGCTGACAGCTCTGTCCCCCGACTTACCAACTGCTCTCTCACCTGTCTGTAGAGAAACAACCACCGGAGATGTACCCTCTTCCATATGTAACGCCCCTTCATTGTCTGTTTGGGCTAGAGGTGTCGCTTGCAGCGTTAAGTCATTCCTTCTCAGATTTTTTTGCCCCAAAGGTACGTCTTCTGGGTTGGCTGTAATCTCCTCATCACTCTTGGTCCTCTCCTGTTCCCCTTCAACCGCGACCAACTTGACTGGCTCAACCGGAGTGCCCACCAGACCAATAATCTATCCCATAGACATGTGAGACAGTGCTAGTAAATCGGCATTGCGGTGGACCCCGTTAACGCCACCTTTGGTTTCGCTGGAAAAGCCATAGTCCCATCGATAAGGTTTTTTTTAGCGGGCTATTTCATTGGGGGGCGGGGGGAATGAAAGAAGGCTACTAAATGAGAAAAGCAATGCAGCGTTTTGTTTTTTTAAGATTGAACCTGGTCACGGCTCTCAGCCGTGACCCACCAGAAGAAACACCACCGAAACCAAAAGACCCATCAAACTGCATATGGTCACGGCCCATAGTCGTGACCCATGCCAAGAAATGGTCACGGCCCCTAGCCGTTACCCCCAATATGTATGTTTTATTCTTCGTCATGCCTATGGTCACGACCCATAGCGGTGACCCACGCCAAGAAATGGTCACGGCCCCCAGCCGTGACCCCCAATGTGTGTGTTTTGTGCTTCGTCATGCCTATGGTCACGGCCCAAGTCCGTGACCAATCCATGACCAAGCTTGGAGGGAATTTTGGCGCGAGTTTAGCGTTAACATGGTCACGACCTAGTCACGGCACAAGTCCGCGACCACTGTGGTCACGGACTTTTCCCGTGACCACTTCTAAAGCCTCGATAATTTAGTGTGATAATCAATATGGTCACGCCAAATATTGAGTGGGTTACGGCCCAAGTCCGTGACCAGCTAGTCGCGGACTTGGGCTGTGACCCACTGGGCGTGACCATTCGCAGGATTTGGTGTAGTGTTCATAACGACCTTCCATCGGCGCCCTTCTTCGATCGACCTACGAATCTCACTCGAACGCGCAAAAGATTTTATAGGTTTCACCTCATGGCAAAAGAACAAAATCTCACAAGAGAAATAAACGATCCTAACACTAAGGTTCTATGTCAAATCAAAAGCAACGCTGAACACATAACGCGTCCACATAGATTCGTAAGGTCTCTAGAACCTGATGCTCTGATACCATCTGTGACAACCCGCTCACCAAAATATGGGGTGGCCAGCCCGATACTCCAATTTAACAGGAATTATGGATGGAATCATTCTCAACATCACAAAAAAATAATAAGTATACAGGATAACCACTCAATATTTCAGAAAAACGGGTTGCCAAAAATTTTGTTTTTATAATTTAAAGAAAGAGATTAAACAACCCAATACTGAAAAGAAAGTGGGAACCCCTAGATTATATAGTACAATAACGCCAAGTAAATAATACGATGACAGAATATGATATCGGTCAATAGACTCATACAAATAATACTAAACAAGTTCAGCAATTTACAAAATACATTACATTAAACAGTTACAAAGGCTTGGGCCTCACCCCCGAGTAATGACCTGATCTTAACTAGAGTGCAAGAATAACAGCGTCTATTGTAATACGTCCCGTAATACCCGCAAAGCATCACGGTTCATCGAAAACATCAAAATCGAAAAGTCAGAACATGCGTCCTTGCGGTGGAGCCACCTGAACAGATACAAGATGCATGCACAATAAGAAAAATGAACGGGTCAGGGCCCGGTTTTATATGATCATTAGATGAATAAAAAGTATGACAGTTATGAATAGATATAATACTAAAAAGATAAAAGTCTAACTACAAAGTTTTAAAGCATTAACTAAGGGAACAAATGATCATATAATTAACTTTAAACTATGCATAAGAATCTGATTAACATTAAGTAAAAACTTCCATCATTTTGTATTGTTTTATTTCATTATTATGTCCCTTATCAGGAACTCATAATCACAAATTTTATGCTCTTACTAGCATTCCATTCCTTATCAGGAATATAATCACCATCAAATGCTCTTTATGGAATTTTATTGTGCTCTTTATGGCACTTCTCATACATCATGTCCCCCTTGATTAAGAATTGTTATATTCATATACATATAACGATTCTAAGACCGCCCCTCCGAGTTTCCCCACTGGGCGCACCCCTAAATGACCATCATCTTCCAGGGCCTATCAAACAAGGCAACCTGGGCATCTATAACGCAAGACGTCAGGAAGCAGCCATATGCCTGCGGGAGAGTCAAGACCACACCCGAAATCTCCTCACCAGCGCTGAAAACATAACATAATCTCTCATACGGCCTAGGACTATATCCACCCTGCATTCATTAGCCAGGGGGCATCACTAAGCGCACGAACTTCCCTTATGATGTCATTTAGAGAGGTGTGTTTAAGTAAATTAACATTTACCATATTCATGATTAAGTAAATTATCATTTACCATCATTATTACCATTTCCATTTCATTTTCTTTCCATATATATGTTTTATTTTATCCGAAACCATAATCGGTTACATTTTTGTAAACACCTCATATTATACCCGGAGCCATACTTAAGACATCTTATCGTTGTAACCTCGAGGAATAAATAAACTTTCAATTTATTCTCCAAAGATTCGTTTGTGGTGTTATTGTAAACCATCAATACTAACATAGCTCCGTTGAGCTTCTAAAGTCTCCCAAACAATGACCCTACATTCCTAGTCTCATAATGATCAACTAAAAGAAAAGAATGCCCTAACATCAATTGGCATATCCCTGGAAAAGCCCCCACATAACACATTTCTAATCTAGGGTGGGTAAATAACTCATCTAGGACTCTAAATTTACTTCATACAAGAAGGTTCTTAGGTCCTAAACTTAAAGAAAAAAAGATAAAAGTTGAGTTAGAAAAATAACTCAAAAATTGCCTGATTCCGAATCGATTCGCCCCAGGCAGCGAATCGATTCGGATGACAAATCCAACATTTTTCTTCAGCCGAATTGATTCGGCCTTAACCCTAATCGATTCGGGTTTGCAGACCTATAGGATGACCCCTTAGCGAATCGATTCGCCCTAGGGCCGAATCGATTCGCAGCTACGATTTGGCCAAGAATGGGGATACGGGTTAAATTTTCCCAAACCTCAAATCTCTTCCATTTTAAACAAAACCAACAACATTTATCTACCCAAAATTTATCCTACATGATTTATAACCATTATAATCCAAAATTTTATCATCAATAACTAAGATTAGGGTTTAAATCCCATAAATTCCATTTTTTTATCCATAAGTGGAAAAACACAACTATCACACAAACTATTCATCTTAAATCACATATTAGCAAGTAGAAAACTTGCCTTAGAGTTGGAATTTTAGATTTCATTGTGGTAGAAGCAATCTCCAATCTTCAATCTTCAAATATCTCTTCTTTCTCCACTTTTCTCTTCCTCTTTCTTTCTCTCTTTTTGTCTCTAAGGTAAAGACATAACATGAGGAATTTAGGGGATTTGGAAGACTAAAATCGGGGCTTAAGTCTAAAGTTCCCAACTTAAGTGGTTAATACCACATTAAAATGACTCGCAAATACGCGTATAAGCTAAAACTAGGTAAAAGTGCCCGAAATACAAAAATACAATATGGCACTTATATTGACTGTCTCGCACCTTTCGGGATTAACTACGCCCTCTAAAATGGCGTCCGACAAATTTTATTAATTACTTCAAGTTCCAGTTTCTTATAAACCTTAATGTCATTTAAAACATATGACACCATAAAACATACAATCGAAGAATATTTACTTTCTCATGCAGTAAATATGTAACAATTGAGTAAATATTAACTTTCGACTCATAAATTAATATTTACTCCTGTTTCATTATTTTATAAAATTTCCTCATGTGGTAAATTAATATAAAATTAGTCTTCTAAAAGTGAGGGTTGTTACATACATTATCTCGCAATGCTTTCCCCCACATAAAAGACCCTTGTTATAACTTGAGTATAGCCCAATTTATCCCATAATTTTGAGTTTATTCACAACCATATACCTCCTTGTGTTATTCAAAATTTTAAAACATGCTCACATGTTGCTTACCTAAGCATACTCAAATTTCTAAAGGTCCTTTCACGACCTAAGTTCCCATTAAAATTCATTGTTTCAAAACTAGGCTCACCCTTAAAAATTTCTCACAATAATCCTCACGACTACGGTGAACACCAATTTCTAACCAATCTTGTCTTTTAGACATGACTACAACTCCTAGCAGTCCACATAGAACTAACATATTCTAAGTAACTATAAATCCATTCCCAGGAAAAATATCATACTCCGACATAGCTAAAAAATAGGCCTAAGCTAGACATAAGCCTCCCAGCATGGATTTCTATACATTTACTTACCAACCTAATATTGACCCTTCTCACCCACGGTAATCCAATGTAAAATGCTATCCCAAATACGTAGTCCATCTTCTCTAATGTACTAATAAAACCGGAATGAACACGAAGTCCAAATATCCAACAAAACATATCCTACATACTCCAAAGTAGGGAAATCATCTACTTTATCACTAATATTATCACTAGTCCCTTTTTCTACAAATATATTCATCTTTAACTCAATGCCCCTCTAACTGTGGGTCCTGTCCTTGACGGCCCTACTTGTTTAGACCATCGAAACCTTTATATCCTCTACATAGACTACCTACTTGGAACCCCTCAAATTTTTGGGTCCTTTGACAAATTCTATCTTTCAGCTTGCCATGTTGGCACATCGTTGAAAAAGTTAGATCTCTTCTCTACCTTGTTCTTTATTTATGATTTAGAGAAAATAAAATGTGGGAAAACTTCCCTTCGGACTTCACTCGTAGAAAAATCATAAATTAGTTGGCCCCACCCTTCCATCATGGAAACGTACGTCTACTATCATAATGCTGCTCCTATTAGTTTAAATGAACTAACCTCTACTTGTGTAATATCCTGCGGTATCACATTCCTTAATTTCTCTAAATGTTTCCCTTTTAATTTCTAGGAACCAAATTGCTCTAACTTCTCATAATTCTATCAAGTGATCCACACTAAGGTCTCTATGGATCTCTCTCTCCAAAACTTATCCCTTACCGAATGTGTAGTAATGACTCGCATAGAATACAATGGTTCCTAATCATAGGGCTCTACATCAAAGGAATCAACTAAGAACGTAATGGTCTCAAAAACAGATTCAAAGGACACTAGAACCATGATCTGATACAAATTGTAACAACCCCTATTTTCTCACGTAAAGGATGGACATGCACTATATGCCGAAGATGGGGCTTACCACAATTTATACCATTCTCAACACTAAAATAAATATGGAAATTGCTTTTATTACTCACCAAGTTTCACAAATAAATAACCATGGTTGAACGGTTGATTTAATGCAATAATACAAACTGAATCATCACCTAACATTCCCAAAGTAAGTACAAGTATAAACTGATATAAATAAACTCTTAGGCTTATCCCATACAATTTCTATATGAAATAAAATAACCAAATGAAAAAGTACAACCTATACTAGAATCAACAGAATGGAATTCTCTAAGTCCAATGCAACTATAAGTTTGATCCATCGCCAGTCCCGTTGTCCCTGTTTATGACAAAACCTGGGGGGAAAACATTTATATTTTAGGTCAGAGCCCTAGAGTTGCAAGTATTCTTCACTAATAAATATGAAAAACATCGACGCTCGAACGTATCGAGTATCTTACCCCTCATATAGAAGCAATCCTACATGCGTCCTCAAACATATATTAATTATCAATTCCAGTGATTAAAACTGACATGTAACATTAAAGCTAGCTAGCCATACATCAACTAAAAGTGGGTGTTACATCTAACACTGCAGTTCCCGAATTGACTTCATATTGTTTACCACTAAGTCTTGTATAGTTTCAATATATATTTCTGTGTCAAATAATGTTCCCTAAATTTGGTCTATCTCATTAGACTATTTAACTATTAATTCACACCTATTATCATCTATGCCATTAGACTATAGGTTTCATTCTCTTTAATTACTATCTACATCCTTAGACTTCCCAATTATTATTCTCATTAATAATTATCCACCGCATTAACCATTTAAACATAGTTTTGTTACCAATTATCCACATCGCTATGTTAATCCAACTTTCTTACCATTAAGTATTGTCTACATCTATAGACTATGAGAGCATATTCTCATACAAGGCACGCCATAATGTGTATATAGATAAATATATGTCCACATATATGTATAACACACGAAGACATCTATATTCGACGTCCTGTTTGTGATCTATCGGTAATAACCATAGGAGTCCCTCGTCCAATAGTGGGTAACAAAAAAACACAAGCAAGTGTTGCGGTACTTACACAGTACACCCATTCAAGGCCCATACCCAGTGGTGACAAAGGATCCCAGCATCAAAACCTATGTCTCGTAAGTGGCGCTGGTATGTAATACCTATAATATGACCTAACACTATGCCTATCCCACCTATGTCGGCGTGTGATCAAGTCCCAAATGCGTGTGTAACCCCAACAGATAGGACGGTCCATCAACCGACGTATGTACTAAAAATAATATAATGCATATTATCATCCAACATATATAAGTAATTACTCTATAACTACTTTTACTCGAGAAATATCCATCAAAATAATTATAGCCTTCTTGGCTTAATCATAACATTTTAGTAGGTTATTATATGATCTGTATTATGTGGCCATCCTACGACTACTTCCCAATTAAATATTAAATCACATATAATGCCTCCTAGGCTTAATAATCACATTTATTTCATCATTTATTTCTCCATACATATCTAGGTATATTTATCCCAAACTAACCTTAGCAACACGATTATAGGTATAGTTATTCCCAAACTATCCTTACCAACACTATTAATGATTTTTAACATGTTTCCTTCTTGGCTTAGACTAAACCTTCCAGATTGTTAATAATCATTTGCTTCTTGTTACCATTACGATAAGGTTAATATGTATATATATAATGAAGCCACTAACATGTATGTGTAGTTTCACCCTATCTATTGTCATGACCGATACTAACCATTTAAACTTACCCCACTAGTCTTAGGTTTCACTTCTACTTAGTATCTTCATACATTAATAATTTGAGGGAACCAACCTTTAGTTAAATTCTCACGTGTTCGACTTATCTCTAATAAGTATTTCTTTTATTCAAACCTACGTTGAATTAATCATAATAGCCTCATCATATCTTTTAGGTTATTATCATCTATGTGCCCCTACAAAAATTTCCAAATCATCTAGGCATATCACTGCCTTTAAATATATTTATTTCGTATAATGTTATTCAATAGTTCTTCATAAATCGTTTCCTTTATACAGTTATTTGTATTTTAAGTCATCACGCATGCACTTCCATAACATCAACCCATTCTGGTTTTACAATGTATATAAGTTCATAACATTATCATTAATATTTTTAAATAATTCTCTATCCCTCACTTTAACAAAAATGGTCTCCCACACCCTTTCATAGAAAAATCATAACTAATTAAAAAAAATTTGAAAAATACGCGGTCGGTGCCCACACGATCATAAAAAAATATAGAAGCAGGTGAACCGAATCAATTCGGTAGGAAGATTGAATCAATTTATTTTACCCAGTAAGCCGAGAACAAGTTTCTTCCTAGACGGGATTTTTCCAACAAAATTAATATGTGTTTCCAATCTTCAAAAGGCTTCAAAAACTTAATATATAGTATGGATATGTTCTTCAAAATAACATGGGATCATTCTAAACATTATTCAACATCAAAATCATTTTTAAACCCACATTAAATATTCAAGAATTCTTAAAAATTTCTAAGCGTGCAAGTTCTGAAATTTCATCTTAAATCTTAATAATTCCTCTCTTTCATAATATGATATCAATCTTATACATGATTTCTCCAATCAAATCAATAGATTACATAATATCAATTCATATCTAACATGGGACTTATGGATCTACATATGGACCATCTTATTTTTATCAATTCTTGCACAATTTAAAGAGCCTCTAGATTTACAACCCTATATCCTGATTCAAATCCTATCCTACATGGATTGAACATTAATACAAGAAAGAACATTTTGAATAAAAATGGCAAGAGAATTCTTGCCTGAAAGTAGTAGAGGAGCCTCTCTTATCTTCCTCTTAGGATGGTTCTTCCTCTTCTTCTTGAGTGGGGGTGCTTAGGATTCTTGGATATAACTCCCAAGGAGTGGGCTAACTCTAAGTAAATATGATTAGTCTTCAAATCCCTTAGTCCACAACTTTGGACCCCCAAACGAGCCCAAATACATTATTTACTTAGCTCGATAACTACCCGATCTCTCTCTCTCTCTCTCTCTCTCTCTCTCTCTCTCTCTCTCTCTCTCTCTATATATATATATATATATATATATATATATATATATATATATATATATATATATATATATATAATCCCCGAGATCGTTCCTAAGTTTTTAAAATTCCCTAACGAGCCCGTAATGTATCCCAAATTGTGTCCCGAATATTTTTACCCAAAACTATATTTTAGTAATGACGTGACACATGTAATTCTTCTTATTTAAAAATAAAAAAATCAACTTAGATTTACTCAAACCATTAAAGTCCAACTCTAAAATTTATAAAAATAATGAGTGTAATGATTCACAACCTTCATTAATTTATTCCACCAAGCTAAATTGATTCCAATTAAGTTTTATTTGATTTCAAAAAAAAAAATATTGGGTATTACATTAACGAGCATGGGATTAAAATATTAAACATTAAAAAAGAGAATAAAATGTACTATTCGAAATGAATCACATCACCTAACTAACAACTTTCTAGTCCCTAAAGACATAATAAAATATTTGTTCGTGTAAAAAATTCATTTTATTAAAAAATATAAAAAAGAATAGAGATCCACTTTCGCGGAATATACGGTTGCATTTAGCTTATGTAACAAGATGTTGAACCTCTAAGTTATCCTAGTGAACGACTTTTGTCTCATGAGAGTTTACAGTGATGATACTCACATACATTAGATTTCATCAAAATAGTTACCCATTTTTTAATCAAAAGGTTTATACATTATCTTGAGTTTTAACAAGTAAATAACAATGACTAGTAGATTTCTCCAATAGTTTATTTACTATAACCATTATGTTAAAACAAATCCATGAGATTTATATGTATTGACTATGTGCATGGTGTGCATCACAAATTTACCTGCGATATTATTTTCATTTTTTAATGACCCGATATTTATAATGAATCGCACTAATTCAAATCTCGTCGGGGATTATACTCAAAAATAAAAACACTCTGAATTGGTGTAAGTCACTCGGGATATACAGTCATGAAGAGTAAATGTAATTGAAAATAAATCCTTGCACATGTCAGTGATGGAAATCATTTGTATAAAACAATAAAATATAATCTCATGATATAAACTATTTTCTAAAAATGTGAAAATATAATCTCTTATGCTGAATAAAATCACGTTAACCTTGCAATCATTTTAGGACTTTTTAGGATGAGAAACATATGAACGGGTGCAATGGTTAACCCTCAAAAATGATTTTTTATAACTGAAGAAAGGGTGAAATTTGAAGAGATACTTATATTTCTTTTCTTTTCTTTGGAATTCTTTGATATTTTTCAATTCCTTTTTTTTTCTTTGTTTTGTTCTTTTCCTTTATTTTAGTCTAGTCCCTATTTCACTTTGCAATTCTTCTCTAATCAATTTTCAATGTTTTGGTAAAACATATGAAATGATGAAATGAATTTCCTTTGGTCAAAAGTTAGATTAAAATATGATTTCAACTTTTGATTCGTAAAAGATCGTATCACCATTCTTTAGTCTGCAATCTTAATAAGGATTTTGAGATTATAAATCAATGACTTAAAATATTTTTTAAAAGAATAATGAATTAGTGAATACATCACTCAGAATAGGAAAAGGAACAAAAATCTCACATGGTAGGTATACCTATGCATCTTTAAATCTACAAAGTCATTTAGCTTTTAACAATTACACAAGTATAATTCTTATTGCGCATAAGGTGTCAATACGTGAATTATATGAATTAATAATATACAATAGTGATGGTAAAAAAATTAAAGATCTATTTAGATAGATTAATCCTTAAATAAGTTTAATGATTCTTGTTTAAAAGAACAAAGTAACTTAGAGTGTAAATTTGAGAAAAATAAATATATAGGCAAAAAGCCTATAAAGAATGAAGATATTTTGGAATTTTTGCAAAATTTTCAATTTATTATTTAATTTTTATTTAAGAGTGAGTTTTACTGAATAACTTCCACCAATAATCACTTGATGAAAATTTTTATTTTTTAATTTGTTTTATAAAGGAAAATGAACATGATGTATGCAAATACATTATGACACCCCGAACTAAAACATTAAATTGCCCTCAACGTTATTTAAGAACAATATTCAATTCAAGTTATGGAGTGATGTTATTCAATATGGGGTGATCCCTGAGTATCACGTTCAATTATCTTACAAAACGCATTAGTAAAAAGAAAAACAAATTATTTTTTATTTTTTTATTTTTTAATAAAATGTCTACAAAATAAAAATATCATCTTCTACTTCACCATAAACTAGAAGATGAAATATTTGGGGTCCACTAAGAAAACGTATTAATTTTATAGGATTAAAGGTGGACTCTCACAATTTTTCATGCCTCTCAGAAAATAAGAGTTCAGTTTACAAAATGGGGGGCTCAACTTGAAGGTACTTCTATAGACCATATGGAGGAGTTTAGGAGTGATAGAACATGTTTTCTATAAATATTATTGAGTAAACAAATCAATTCCCAAAGGTAGCGCCAATTGAAGACTGTTAAATACTATTGTTCAAGATTCAACATAGACCAAACAAGTAAACAACAATATCATACATGCACACAAGAACAAGCTATATGTGGTTTGGAAATTTATTCTCTTTTTATATTAACAGGGTTTCAGTACTTGTTATTATATTTTTTCCCCGGGGACAACGTTTATATTATACATAGAACTAATAGAGTTCTTGGGATTCTAATCAATTCCATAATTATCCCTTACTAATCGACCTAATCTTTACCTTGATCTCTGCATGTTAGTTATCCTCGGTGATCTTTATCCATGTGATTAAAAAGAACTGGGTGAGTAGCTACACACTTCCTTCCAACGTGCAGAGGATTATTTCCCACCATGTTATTAATGATTCCACTATTAAGGAGTTCAAGAGGAATTATATACCCAACTTAATTATTGTAGAGATCCCAGAGAGAGTTATAAACTAATATGATATGTAGGGGGCCACTGAACTTCTTCTTTCATGGTGGTTGAGGCTAGCATGAAATTTTCTCTGAACTAAACTTTTCTCAACCTTTGTGAATTTTTCAAGCTAGTAGCATCCTAGTGTTCCCTAACATATAGAGAATAAATAATAGTGACAATTGCATTGACAAACTTTGACCTAGGTATCCATAAAATGAGATATAATTATCAATGGTTTATTTCGATAGGGAATGCTTATTATTTGAAGGCAATGAGGGAAGAGAATTCCTTGGTCTTGAATCTTCTTGATTCGAATAATGATTATTATGACCATGGCTTCTTGGTTAAAAATTGGATGTATTTGCCAGTTCCTGAAGGCCAACCATCATGCAATGTACCAAATGTCCCAAAATTGTTATGACGATAGGTCTGGTGCTTTTTATGTTTTCTAGACCTTTTTTTATATGTTGTACTATCTTGAATTCATTTTTAAATAATTGATCGTAAGAAGATATGGATTAGTCCATACGAATATAATTCTACAGACTTAGAGAAGATTTATCATATAAAGTAAAGTATTTGGCAACAAGATCACCCATGATCAACATATTTTCTTCTCGGCTACCTATCTAACATCACCTCCATTCCCAGAAAAAATTTATAGAACTATAGAGAGACGAAAAGGTTTATCACAACCTCATTGCAAACATCACATCCGATTATATAATTAGTCCATTTGAATATTTTCGAGACAAATATATGGTTCTTTAGAACCACTCAACATATAGGAGATACCATTAATTGACAAGCCTTCTTCCATCAATGACATGGAACCTAAGTGCCATATGGACAATCCTATAAAGCTTTGGAAAATCCTATAACTCCCTCACGGAAAAAAATAAATAAGTAAGAATTTATGTCACTTCTGTGAATGTGGAAGACTCCCCGATCAAGGACCGATAAGAAAAAACTATTAAGAGGAATAAACACATTGATGCCCTCGACTAGAAATTTTCTTGAAAAAGTAGAGGTGAGGAAACTGTCAAGGAATCGGTGTATGCTTCGACAACCCTGGATATGGATCTAAGGGAGATTCTACTCGATGGTTGGTCTCGGTTGGAATGTTTGAAGAATGGAGAGCCATCCAACATGTTTTCCTGTCTCTCTCCCTAGTTAGTGTCATTGGTTCTGCACTTTTTATTTTGGGTTGGTTTCTACTTGGACTGATGAATGTGTTGCATATATAGTTCTTGGTCGATTTTACTATGATGGTGGAGAGAGATGAAAACCAGGATAAAATGATGCTAAGTTTTGAGAGGCCATGGTTTCTTCATAAAAGTATCTAGATGAGGCCAAACTCCATATGACTGGGAAGGAGAGTGTGTTCATATAGAGCCTGGATAAAGTTTTCAAATAGGTGAAGTAGTTGAAGGTGGATTTGTCCACCTCAATTAAAAACTTGAAGTTAACCTTAATGGAAAATGAAGCTGTCGAGAAAAAAGGTTGGGGTGTCTCCTCCAAACATGATGAGTATCAAATGTGAAATATGCAACATTCAATAAAGGACCGAATGCAACCCTTAAAAGTGTTGATGTCCCCTTTCCAATGAATTCTTTATCAAGCATCAACTTAGACCTCCTATAGTGTTTAATTAAGATAAATAAAAAAGCTATTTACGATGAAGCCTCTACGGATTTGGTCAAGCCATAGGGCTTTTATCTTTTCTCTTTCCTTATATTTTTCTGTTATTATTTTGTGGTTGTAAGGATGGTAGTCCATTTTCACATTTAATAGAGGAAGTATGTTTTACCTTAGAAAATTTTGTAATTGACCTTTTACTTTTGCTCATTTGAAATATTTTATGGATCTGAATTTTTAATTTTCCTTTTGGTTTCCATCCCTTCGATGAAGATAGACATGAGTTCACTAATGAAAACTTAGGCCATATTCTAGGTAAATAGGCTTCTATTCAGGATAGATCGACGTATCTAATTATTTTTTAAGGCTTTTAAAGAGTCTTTCTTATCATTTTGGGTCTTCTCAAGGAGTTGGTTGATTGTAAGGTTAAGATGGGAAACACACGAGGGTGGCGTATTTATTAGATAAAGAGAATGCTGACTTACAAGCGAAAATTGAAAAAATCCATTCTGATATGGAGAAGTAAAGGGAGATAAACCGTGGCCTCAATGTCATGTCCTAATATCTTCACTACAGGTTATGTCATGCGCCTCAAACGGAGTGTCGAGATGGTTATGATGAGGGTGTGCAAGAGAAATTTTTAAAATTTCTCATCATCAATTTTAGTTTGTCACATTTCGTTACATCCTCATCGTCATATACATTCTAAAGGGCATCAAGTGAAGACAAGTTACTGAATGAGCACGAAGATTGAATTAGTTAATACGATCGCTACAATCAATTAATATATAAGGTTTTGATTATGCATAAACACTTTATTCAGGGATTATTTTTATAAAATGCTCGAGACTTATTTTTTAAAAGAAAAATATTATTTATTTTTTAAGTCATTCAGTCGATTTAATGTATTCGTTCGAACGAGATTGAGAGTTCGTTCAATCAAACTTCAAATGAACATCAAATTGGATTTTCTGTTTATAAAACTAATATCATTCGAAGCTCCTTCGAAGCTGGTTCGAAGGAGATTGACTCTTCATTCGAAAAAGATATCCCTTGGTTCGAACGAGTTATCATTTTCATTCGAACGAGGTTCTATTTCCGTTCGAATGAGATTTATCAAAATTCGTACTGCCTTTAAATATGTCTTTTCCATAAAAGAGGTTTTGGGATCATCTTTTCTCAAAACGTTTGGTGAAATTTATTTTCTTTTACATATTCAAAAGGTCTCCAAACCCCAGTTTGTTAAAAAATATTTTAATTTCTTTGTTGAGAATTTATTGAACCCTAGAAGATCACCACATGTGTTCATATTGTTGTAATGTTAATTCTCTACTGCTAAATATAAGAATACTGACTCCTGGGGCTGATCGATGGATACTTAGGAAAGTGGAGCACGTTGTGGAGCGGTGCTAGAACTAGATCGTTTACTGTTGACAACAAGGAGTGAAGACAATTTTTCATCAGTTAGTGGAGATCTAAATTTATAAGTTTATAATTAACGTTCTACAATACTCGGTTGTAAACAGTAATGAAATATAGGTTTTGCACAAAAGAGATTTTCATCATCTCTTATCTTCTATTTTTTGGGTTATGGTTTGTTTTCATTTAGTTTCAATATCTTTCATGTTTAGGTTTTCTTAATTTAATAACAAAAAATTTAGACTAAATTGAATTTAGTTTGTGTGTATGTGACCTAGTCTACTAATTATACATATAATCGAATCACTTTGCACTTTTGAGGGTGGACTCAATGCCCATTTTCATGCTAAGGAAATCAAAGAACAAAAGTTTACAAGCATAGGTGGTTAAGCAATCTATGTATTTTGAAAGTATCAAATACCTCCATCCTATGGTACTAGTATGTCATTGACGATCCTAATTATGTCTTACTATCATTAGATAGTGAGGATTGTTGCGCACCTTGGGATTCTATCCATGGTCACCTAGTATCAGATGATCTTGAAGTCCTAAAGAAGTTTCTCCTTCTTCCTAAACTATTCCCTTAATAAGTAAGAGAGACCTTACACCGTCCAATTCCTAGGCACATCTTGGTCCCTCAGACCTAGGACATGTGTTAATTTATTTTGTTATATGTTCATTCTCTGTGACGATAACTTGTTGTTTAATGGATGAATTTTTGGTGACTTACTTTGCATGTTTCTAATCATTTCATTATTCCCGACCTTATAGGATTATGGTATCACCTTTTATAAGGTGTCGTCACATAAAACCTAGACCTAGCCATATTTTATTAGAATGCACCTGTACTTGGGGCTTCCACCATTAAGTATTTTTTCCAATTAATGTGGTGGTTTACTTTGATGCTTATAGATTCTCCGTAGGCAATTTTGTTATTAACTATACGACCTTTTCATTTATTAAAACGAGTTAGTCATTTTTGTTGTCTGAAAATCAGATCGCGTCACAATAGTTTAAAACACAAGATCAAAGAACAGAAACTTTTATAAATTTGTAGAGGGGGATTGAAGGTAATCTTGAGATTAGAGATAATCCCCCATTAACAACAATGTTTGGTATTAAGACAACGTGGTAGCTCATTGTCGCAGCTTAGCGTGGCAGCTCTGGAGAGGCAGCCCAGCGTGGAAGCTCATACTTTAGTTGGTTGTGTTACTTAGTCATATTGTATCTATTTTTTATATTGACTATGAGCTATAAAGATCATAAAGGCATTTAGTGTGAGGTCGAACGGTAATCGAGAGAGACCAGGCTTGGCAGGGCCTGGGACAGCTTTCATGCTCTATCGAACGACCTCGTCGTGGGAACTTCAGAGGGAATTGGTTTGGAGGATTGAGAAGTGATGCACCATTGGGGCTTGTCCTGACCATATTAGATACACCGTGTAAAACACTAAAGGATCCTGACCGTGGAAGCTCGAGCGTAGTATCTTTGAGTTCCATCGGGCATTGCGTTGTGAACCAAACAACCCTCTACTTAATGCCACATCTACTTATGTGATGTCACTAGCCAGCTAGGCAATGTCAAATCCACACTTGAGTAAACCACTGTGGTATTTGGGGCTTCCAGACAGTTGGTGGGACACCTCTGTGACGACAGCCCCCTGAGACACAGTGGTTAGGCAAAAGGTATGTCTTGGCATTTAATGTTTATAACGTGGAGATAACTAGTGGCATAAAGTATGAGAGGTGTATTTAACAGTTCTTAATAACTGATTTATCTCAAGAGTGGTGTGGCGGGGGGGGGGGGGGGGTATTTAAGGGTCCCAACCACCTCTGAGGAAAGGATGTCCCATTTAAGAGTTCATAAATTATTTCTACAGAGAAATATACATCAGAAAGAAAGATTTACTACAAACCAGAGTTCACTCACCAACCACTGCCATTTATTATGAATCTTTTAACACTTGACAAAGATCTTTAAGGGTGTTTGGGATGTTTGGCTGCCTGCCAAAGGTGTATCTTGGATGCTTACTTCTCTCTCCCTCTAAATGAGTTACTTCTGAGTTCGTTAATATCTTCTGAGTTATACACGAGCGATTTGTGAGTTCAAACCTAGTTTATCTTCACTATGTTGTGATTGCTTGTCTTGTAGTTAATCAATAGTATTGGTAGTTAACTTATCATTACTGTACTTAAAAGGGGTTACGCCTCAATCTAATCTAAACTACCCTCTTACAAAATTTAAAGGGCGCAGGGGGGAAAACAATCATTTTTCACTTGGGACAATTGACATTTCAAATGGAAATTAAAAAAACAACCTAAATAAAGGATTTATATAACACAAAATTTAAATTTAATAGAAACTGTACATTAGAAGTAAAATTTTTCAGGTTGGATGTGTTCCAAGCTCAGGGGATGCCAGTGCGTTCCTTTATTTCCTAGTGGGAATCTCCATTAAGATTCAATATTTCTATTTTGAATGGTTCATACTAGTTTTCCCCTAGATTTCTATCAAATGGGTTCTTTATGAAGCCCATTATATTTCGTACCACCTAGTCACCAACCTAGAACTTTCTTATTTTTACATTGTGATTATATTTTCGAGCAATATTGTGTTGATATTATTACAATCAAAATAATTGAGGTTTATATTTGTTCTAATTCTTATGAAATTTGCAACTTTCTCTACCAGTGTTAGCAACATGGTCGGTAATCTGGCTTTTAAAGGGATCACTTCTTCCATTTTGTAGGCCAGTGCAAAAGGCGTTTCCTCAATGGATTTCCATGAGGTTGTTCGATAAGGTTAGAGTAAACGTGGGTGTTCATCCACTCAAGAACCCTTGGGTTTTTCCAATCTCTTACGAATTCCATCCAAGACTGTCTTGTTAGAGACTTATGTTTGCCCATTAGTATGATGGTATGCCCTCGAGTAACGAAACTATTTGATTCCATGGTCAGCGTAGAAGTTCTAGATGGGTCTAATTTTGTATTGTGTTTTGTTGTCAATGATAAATGTTCATGGGGTTCTAAACTTTATTATCATGATGCTCTAGATGAACATGGTCATATCTAAGTCTCTAATATTTGTTAGGGATTCAGTGTCTTCCATTTAGTGAAGTAATTTGTCCTGACAATCAAGTACATTCAATTTGTAGACTTGATTGTATAGGGACAATGATGTTCAGTCCTTATTAAGCATATGACGTAGGATGGTCAGCGGGTTTAAGTCAACGAATGGTTAGTGTAGAAGAAAGGAAAATTTCTAACATTTCTCACATTTTAACATGCTAAATGTATTCCTTTTGCATGCATGGACATAAATTCACCTCATTGATTGCTATAAAAGCCAATGGTCTACCTCTGGAATGACTTCCATAGGTTCCTTCATGGAGTTTGAATAGTATTTCATTCATCTTATCTGGGTGGACGTAGAATAGGTAAGTACCTATAAATTATTATCAGTACAACTTTCCCTTAGGGGATAAGTAAAAGCAAGATGCCTTGATTATTAGCTTGTGATCCTCATTGCCGTCTTTCGGTAGTACTCTATCCCTAATGAATTTCATTATGAGATTCGTCCATCTTGGCACTTTGCCAACCAGTAGGACCTCTCTTTCTTTAGTCTTCTGGGATAAGCTAGGGAGTTATAATAACTCCAACTTAATACTTTCATAAGATCAAAATCAATAGTAGAGGCTAAAGTTTCCAAAGCGAGTGCCTGGTTATATCTCTAGGTAAGAGGGTATGATCTCATCTCTTCCACTATATTCTCGTAATACTTGGTTGGATATAAGCTTTCAATCACAAAACACCTTCAAGTGGGTGACTCTGAGAAAAAAGTGTTTTCCTCAATCCTAAGTGTAGTGCCTCATATTATGTTATGTTGTTTGATGATTCAAATCCAAATCTTATCACTTATTTATTTATTTATCCATCCGGGGTGATTAATATTATCCTACACCCGATCCTTCAAAATTAAATGCCCTATCTATAAACAATGTTCATATATGACTCTCTGAATGCCCATTTTTGGATAGTTCAGTAATGGATTCACTTATTTCTCTAAGCACGGGGATTTCAAGCGCGAATTCTATGACAAAATTTATTAAGATTTACCTTTTCATTGTTGTTATATGTTTTCAGTGATTCTCAAACCTTCTCAGTTCCATTGACCATTCATCCGGACAGATAATCTTTTTAAGGATAACCTGATTAGAGAAGATGTTAGATCCATAATAAAAATATATTTGAATAGTGATTCTACTTTTAAGATGCAATGATTAGTGCATAAACAAGACTTTTGAGAGTAAGATACCTTTGGCATATTCCTTTGCATCTTGATTGACCAAAACCACATTGACTGCATGTTTTGATATGCATAGGTATGAGTACAAGTCCTCTCCCTAGTCAGGGACCACTAAAATTAGTGGGGTGCTCAAGTATCTTTTGATTTCATCCAATTCATTGGGACACTCATCATTCCAGACCTCATTTTTCTCATTCTTTATCATTTGAAATAATGATCTACACCACTCAGATGATTTGCAGATGAACCGATTGATGGTGGCGAGCATTCGATTCTAGTTTTACACCTCTTAAACCGTAGTTATTGGTTGAATGATCTGTAGTACAGTGTCATCTTTGTGATCATATCCACTAATAATTTAATCAACTTGATTTAGAATGGTGGAATTACATAGTTTCATGACCTTTCTAAATGGTAAGGTCATTTTTTTGGAAAAATAGACAAAAGGTACAATGACCACTTTGAAAATTTCAGGCACAAAATAAGGTTACTGAAAAGCTTTAGATACATGATCTCAAAGGAACTGCTTTGATAGTACTAGGATTTTTTTGATGTCCTAATTAAGTATTCTCAAGGAGATGACTACTACATTATGATGAGGAGTCCTTAATCTTACCAGGTCCTCTTTGGTGGACATGATGTGGTTGGTGTGATCCACCTCCTCTGATAAAAAAAATGTTTCCATATAACATGTTTACAAGGATCAACCTGAAAGGATTCCATAATTGTAGTTACTTTCTTCATTTCCATTTAGGTCGTGTTTCCTTTAATTTGGTTTGGATTGGGCACCCAATGAATCATGTCATACATGCATCCCTCCTTATTTTTATCAAAAACATTATCAGGTCTTATTCGATTGTGACCGTCTATTTATTGGGGTTTTTCAATGCTTTCCCGTAAGTGTCCAACCTGAATGATCTCACTGTGGTGGTATTTTAAAGCCTTTTAAATATCTGTCATGTACGTATGATCCTTCTAATATGATCACCATAACTCCTTGTTTTTCTTACTTGTGTCTCTAACCATTTTGATATGCCATTTGAAATGTTATTTATCGATTATCTTATGTAGGATTGTGAAGATTATTTTTATAAAGATAGTGTTAATTTCCTGGTAGGCTTTGGTTGGTTCTTTTTCCTCTCTGGATATTTTAGTCTCACTCTACTACCTCATTCCCTCTTAGGTGTCACTTCATTGGTCCCGGTGTTACTGGTCTTTTGTCGACTTATGGATTAGTATCTTTGAGAAATAATGCCCTCCACTTTCATGTATTTCTTAATTATAGACATGAGATTTTTTATTGCGATTGCCTCCTTTTTTGTTAGATACTGATAAATAATAATTCACTAGGAAGAAAGTTTTTAAAAGAAGCTATGGAGACCTATTTTGAACAATCCTCTATCTCAATATGTACCTCCCAATACCTTCTAGCGTATTCTCTAAAAGTATCCTACGATTTGTTCTTAAGGACAAGGAAAGTATCCATTCTTTTTGGGTGGGAACCAATATTAATAGATGAAGAAATAAAGTCTTCAGCTAATTGCTTCAGGTTGATAACTAATCCAACGGGAACATATTTAAACCAATTATGGGAGACATATCCTAGGATTTAGGGGAAAAAGAATCACGAGTTCCTTATTGTTGATATAGAATCATAGCCTATAATATAATCGGATATGGCATGTCTGGTTTTTATTCCACTATAAATTCTAAATTTGGGCTTAGTGAACTTTTTGGAAGGTTACATCCCCTCCAAAGACTGTTCGAATGGAAACCTTATATCGTTGATGAGTTCTATACGAGACAATTGATTGGTTGTTTGGGTCCCAATGTGAGTAATTTTGACATCCAATTCCTTTCAGATGAAACTCTTTATGTCACTGTTCATACAAAAATTAGTCAGCTGATGTGGACCAATTACATGAAGACACGTGTCATCCAACATGGCACAAGTTCAGTGTATTGAGCTACTCAACATACCGAACAACTCAACATACCGAACTATTAAGCATATCGAGCAGCTTATTAGGAAGATCAAACGTCAAAGACAGATTTAGTGAGTATTCTTTACCACATAAAGATGTATATGCCTATTAAATAACGGCATATTGTCTATTCACACTGACAGCCCAAGGGCTATAAATACATTGGAATACCCTCATGGAAGGTTACACTATCATAAGCAAACGTAATTGAGATCAAGTCAAGACACCCAGTAATACAAGACAATGGATGTAGCCCATTTCATTAAGGATGAACCACTTTAAAAATCTCTTGTCTTATTTCTTTACTCATATTTATTTATGATTAATTAATTAGATTAAATCTAGTTTTTTACATCAACAGATTGGCGCCATCTGTGGGAATGACTATAAGTAGCGTTTTTCACTAAAAAATTATCATAAATGGCTAATATCCCAAAATCTAGAAATAGGAATAATGAAGGGAATCTTCATAACCCTTCTATACCCCCAAATGCAAACGATATCATCGGAATCCTGGCAAGTTTAACCAGGGGACAAATGGCTATGCAGGTAACTATGCAACAGTTCATTCAGACTATTCAACATGGAGCGTTTGCCCAGTCAGGCCAACTAAGCGTTCATAGGAGCATATGTCCACCACCTTCACGATCCTGACATATTGAATACCATCATACTGGGAATTCAAGTGATCCATCCTATCACCCTGGTCTGACTTCTCTTATAATAATTTTGGATTCTCAAGAAAATGTCACTCTATCTCCAGAACAAACAAGCTCTCTGGAAAGGTTGAGCATAGTTTTACCCTCCAACCATTTAGGCCCTAGGAGGAACAGAAATCCTCCTCGGATTGCGTCAAGAAATTATTAATGACCAAATTATTTAAAGTAAGGCTCAGCTCGCATAGAAAGATCCCAAGAGGAGAATTTTGCGTGATCTTTTGCTCGTGAAAACAAAAATAAATCAGAGGCTGGAAATGATGCATGGAAGGGATCTATTCAGAGTTTGGAAGATAGGTTAGGAGAAATGGCTAAGGCCAAAAACCCTCTCCAAAGAACCTTTATCAAAGGATCTCCATTTGAACAAGTAATTGTGGATTTTCCCACACCATCGAATTCCAAGGATCCTATGGTCACACCTAAGTACGATGGAAAAATTGATCCTGTTTTCCACATAGAGAAATACAAAGTTGAAGCAGATATTTATGCAGTCCGAAACGAAATGGGGTGCAGAGCATTCTTAGGAACTATTACTGGATCTGCTCAGATATGGTACAATAGCCTTACTCGGGGGAAGATTGCAACCTTCCATCAACTAGCAGAGCTCTTTATAGGAAATTTCTATTCTAGTACAAAGCCAGTTAAAAGGGTAGCACATCTGTTGAGTGTTAGACAAAAAGCAGGAGAAAGTACCAGGGATTATATCACTCGTTTTAACAATGAGAAACTAGAGGTCATAGACTATGAGGAAAAGACAGCTATTACATCTCTCATGAGTGGTCTTTTGCCAGACAAGCTGTATTACACTTTAGCCAAGGATCCCCCAAAATCCATGGCTAAATTGATGGCTAAAGTAGGCTAAATTGATGGCTAAAGTAGGCAAAATTATTAATGCCTAGGAGGTAAAGGTTGCGAAGAAAAATACTGAGTCAAAGGCAGAAGCTAAAGCTGAAGGCAAGTCGGAGAGGAAAGATCACAAACATAATGGTGGGAGCAAGCAGTCGAAAGGCAAATAAATGTTGGAACACTTGAGGAAGTATACGAATTATACTCCATTAAAGGTGGATATAAACCAAGTTCTAGAGGAAATCAAGAATAGTGAGGAACTGAATTGGCCAGAAAACTTGAGATCAACTCTCGAAACAAGGGATAAATCCAAGTATTGTGAGTTCCATAAAGATCACAATCACACAACCAAGTAGTGTGTAGCTCTCCAAAATGACATTGAGGCACTCATTAGATGCAGAAAGTTGAACAGGTATGTTGATCGTCAGAATGGTGGGAAGATGAACACCAGAGCTCGATAGAGATCCAAGTCTCCTTGCCGACCAAGAGAAGATAAGAAAAGGGACCATAAAGATGATCCCGATCTCCTAAAAAGTCCAAGACAACCTAAATGTGAGGTATTTTCAATTTGTGTTGGTTCATTCGATTGTAACATGATTATAGGTGGAGATGTTAGAGGGGGCGATCATACCGTTGAAAGGAAAGCTTACCTCAATGAGGCTCAAGCGAGTTCCTATATACAGCGAATAGATCTGGTAAAATAAGATCGTCCAAGGAAGGTTCATAACGATATGCTGGTCATTAGCTTTTCCAAAAATTATCTTGAAGGAGTTTTGTATCCTCTCTAGTGATCAAAATGAAACTGAAGGATGTAATCATTTCAAGAGTGCTGGTGGATAATGGTAGCTCGGCAGACATCGTGTTGTACCCCTACTTCGACAGTTTGAACTTGAAACTAGGTCAATTGGAGCCGTATCACAGGCCCCTCATTGGGTTTTTTGAAGAAAAAGTTTTTCCACTTGGAATGATCAAGTTAGACATGATGATTGGTACCTGACCATCTTGCAAAACAGAGATGGTACGCTTCTTCGTGATGGATAAAAATGTCCAGTCAGCCTACAATATAATCATGGGAAGAGTAGGATTAAAAAATTTTGAAGCAGTCCCATGCACTATACATCAGTGTTTAAAATTCACGACCAACTTTGGGGTTAGAATTGTGAAAGGCAATCAAAAAGTAGTTCGAGAATGCTACTACTCGTCGACTGAGCAAGAAGAATTGGAGAATGCTAGGAAGAGAACAACCACTTAGCAAGTGGATGAATCTGATGAGTTTGAGATTAAAACCTTAGACCTAAGAGATGAAACAGAACTCGTTAAAGGCCAAGTAATGGAAGCGACATAAAGTATTATTCTGGATGACGAGCCACCAGAACTAACAACTCAGATTGGTGCTTCACTCGATCCAGTATTGAAGCAAGATCTGGTGGAATTTCTAAAGCACAAAAAATAAGTATTTGCGTGGAGTCATGAAGATATGCCTAGGATAGACCCATCCTTCCTATGTCATGAGCTCAATGATAACAACAAGATCAAACTATTTAAATAAAGAAGAAGAGTCTTTAGTCCGGAGAAGAATTAAGTTATTTAAGAAGAAGTGGAAAAGCTGCAAAAGGCTTCTTTCATCAAAGATGTCAAATATTCTGATTGGTTGGTTAATGTTGTGATGGTAAAGAAGAAGAACAACAAGTAGAGAATGTGTGTGGACTTCACAGACCTGAATAAAGCTTTCCCGAAAGATCATTTCCCTTCGCCCAGGATAGATTAGCTGGTAGATGCAACTTCGAGCATCAGCGGCTAAGCTTCATGGATGCTTATTCTGGATATAGTCAAATTAAAATGAAACCAGAAGACAGGGAGAGTACCTCTTTCATTACCCCACGAGGACCATATTGTTACAATGTTATGCCTTTTGGTCTTAAAAATGCAGGTGCTACATATTAGCAACTGATGAACAAGGTGTTTACAGAGCAGATTAGCAAAAATATGGAGGTGTACGTCGATGACATGTTGACCAAAAGTAAGAAAGTTACTGACCATATAGTTTATTTGAGCCAAACATTTGATCAGTTGGAGAATTATCAGATGAATTTGAACCTGACCAAGTGCATTTTTGGCATACAAGAAGGCATGTTCCTCGGGTACATTGTGAATCAAAGAGGTATTAAAGGAAATCCTGACAAGATAAAAGCCTTTCTGGAGTTATAATCTCCAACCACCAAGAAGGAAGTGCAAAGTTTTACGGGGCGTGTTGTAACTCTCAACAGATTCATCTACCAAGCAACTGATAGATGTCTTCCATTCTTCGAGGTGCTCAGAAAGACCTTTGAATGGAACGACGAATGTGAGAAGGCATTCTTAGAGTTGAAGAAATACTTGGGGACACCTCCTTTATTGTCTAGGCCAGTGGCGGGAGAAAAATTATACATGTACTTAGCTATTTCAGAAAGTGTAGTTAGTTCGGCTTTAGTAAGAATAGAAAGCAGAGTGCAAAAACTAGTTTATTTACGAGCAAGGCATTCAAGGGAGAAGAGATCGGATATCCAAAACTGGAGAAGTTAGCATTGGCATTTATTGAAGCGAGCAGGAGGATGAAGCCATATTTTTAAGCCTATACAATGGTTGTATAAAATGACATACCACTCAGACAGGCTTTACATAAGCCAGAAAAGTCTGGAAGATTGATGTATTGGGCAGTGGAGTTAGGGGAGCACGGCATCATCTATGAGCCAAGATCCTCTCTCAAAGGGCAAGTAGTGGCGGATTTCATTATTGAATTTACCTACCCAGATGTCTCCGATAAACAAGGGGCTAATACAGAGCAACTTCAGAATGTTATAGGAGCAACAGAAAATATCCTCGAGCAACTCTCAGTAGGAAAATTGCCAAAAAGGATGGCCACCGATCAACCAGAATACTCTGGTAAGGTGCAAGAGTTAAAAAATAAGTATGAAGAAAATAAGGACAAGATATTTCATCAGGGGATTTTGTCAGACCAAGCATTTGATGATAATATCCCTATATGAAATTTAAATGTCGATGGTTCTTCGTGTGCAACAGGTTGTGGATCTGGAATTATTCTTAATAGTCCAGATGGGATACACATAGAATATGCTCTGCGTTTCTGATTCCAGGCTTCTAATAATGAAGTTGAATATGAAGTCGTAATTGTGGGCCTCAATTTAGCTAAATCATTAAATCCAGAGCAAGTTGCGGTGTTCAGTGATTTACATCTAGTGGTGAATCAAATGGTAAGTCTTTACGCATCAAAAGGGGAATTCATGTCGAAGTATTTAACTAAAGCTATGGAGATTGTATTCAATTTCACAGCTATCCAAGTAATTAGATTACTAAGACTGGAGAATGAAAGAGCAGATGCACTTACTTGGTTAGCCTCATCTACGCGCACCGAGCTACAAAGAACAATCCCTATTGAAGTAATTATAAGTAGAAGTATCGATGAAGATTTGATGGTGAATATTATCGCCTTGGATATGGGACCTTCCTGGATGGATCCCATCAGGGCTTATATCGAAGAAGGTACTTTACCAGTCGACCAACTTGCAGCTAAGAGGTTGAAGTATATGGCTGCCAGATATGTCTTAAATAATGGAGTTCTGTACAGAAGAGGTGTGATAGCTGGTCTGCAAAGGTGTGTTCATCCAGCAGAAGTTAAAGATCTAATAGAGGAAATTTATGAAGGATCTTGTGGGGCTCACATAGCAGGTAGAACCCTTTAAGAGATAATAAATATGCAGGGGTACTATTAGCCAACAATGCGCACTGATTGTACGACTTATGCCTAGAAATGCGACAAGTGTCAGTGATTTTCTACTATACGAAGAACTCCTCAGGCGGAGCTAACACCAATCACTTCACCTTGGCCATTATCTATGTGGGGCATAGATTTAATTGGGCCACTACCAACTACAAGAGGACAATTCAAATATCTGGTGGTAACTGTTAATTATTTCATAAAATGGGTGGAAGTGGAACCTCTCATCGATATGGCTTATGAAAGGGTCTATCAGTTCAACTGGAAGAATATTATTTGTAGATATGGTCTGCCCCATGCTTTTATCACCGATCACGGTACACAATTTGACAATGATGAGTTCGTAGCATACTGTCTAAAGTCCAACATTCAAAAAATCCATTCTGCTCTGGGTCATCCCTAAAGTAATGGGCAACCAGAGGTGAGGAACAAAAATTTATTGACTGGGTTGAAGAAGAGATTGGATGATGCTAAAGGTAGTTGGATCAACGAGTTGCACTAAGTGTTATGGGCTTACAGAACAACTCCCCGAACAGCAACTAGGGAATGTCCTTACATGTTGGCTTTTGGGATTGATGCAGTCATACCTGTTTAATTAGGGTTACCTACTCATAGTGTGAATATTTTCAATTCTCCGGTAAGTGATTTAATGAGACGCTTGGACTTGAACATGCTCAAAGAAGTTATAGAAGACGCAGTGACCTGCAATGCAGCCTATGAGCAAAAGACTGCTATGTTCTATAATAAAAGGGTCAGGATGTGTGATCTTAAGGAAGGAAATTACGTGCTCAAAAAAGTAATTCAAAAGCACAATAAATTTGAGTCAAATTGGTATGGGCCATATCGCATCACAGCTGTTGTTCGACTTGGCACTTACAGAATAGAAACTATTAAAGGGGAAGAATTCAAAAATTCTTAGAATACTGAGCACCTGCGAAAATACTTCCAGTAATGTAACTGGCCATGTACCCAATTGTTTTAGTATGAATGAAAATGATGATTTCCCCATTTGTTTTTTTCTGGAGTACTCGTGCGACACACTACACTTAACTTTGCAGCAAAAAACATTTTTTTTCACCCCCAAAGTTGGTCAGCATCAGCAAAAACACCAACAATGTTGGTAAAACAATCGAGCAAGGCAATGTCTGCTTGATTATGGGTGACCCAAAAGGCATCTAAACTAGGCAAGAATATGGGTAACATATCCACTGCCTAGGCACCAGGGAAATTATTTACTTAAATAATTATCACAACTAAGCAAGAAAATGGGATAAAATTCCATTGCTTAGGCACTTATGGGTGATAAGTCACTACAACTAGACAAATACATGGGGCAAAAGTTCCATTGTCTAGGAAATCAAATCAAAAAGGTAAAAATGTCCATATATATATACTCAATGACTGAAAAATATAGTACTATTATAATTGATCATGCAATTATTTTATTTCCAAGGAAACAAAATTACAAAGAGATACTTTTTCTTCATTTACTAACAAAATAAAAATAGCATGTTCTACGGGTTTCTTTCTTTCAGATTTAGACACAGAATCCATTCTAGCTGGAGGATCATCTAAAGCAAAAGAATAGTTGATAAAGTTCAAATCCCGCAGCATTCTGGTGTTGCTCGCACTTTGTCGGTTAAGAAAATGTGGAGGTCGAGATATCTCAAAATCTTCATGAATATTGTAATCACCAAGGTATTTGGAAATCAAACACTGAGGAATATAGCTAACTGTAATCCAGCTAACATCTAGTTTGCAAGGAGGTATTGGTAGATCAAGTAATCCAGGGTCACATCAATCCCATAGCTCGGTTCCTTGCTCAACCTTCATCACAGTTAGAGCATTCAACCACCCCTATTTGTATCCCTCATTATTTGATTGCTTCAACCTGGCATCAATATGATACAAATATTTATTGTATTCTCCCATCCAAAACCCTCCGAGCTTCTTGTGAAATTGATAATTTAATCGTTCAACATGCTGATGAAGCCTCTTAAAGAAACTTTATTTATTATGCAACGCAGAACTCTGACTGGAAAATTGCTCGGTAAGAGTTTGAATTTTCTAGGACATCTCTGTCAGAGCTTGATTTTTTACCTTCAGTTGAGCAGGTTGATTTTCTAAAGCATGTTAAGTCCTAGTCTCTTCGATGTTGCTCGGACCAGCTCTGTTCTACCCCGGGAAGTGGATGCAGGTATAACTCTTTTCAAAGCTTCTAAGTCTTCTATTAATGAGGCATTCTCAGTATCCAAAAAGGAAAAACCTTCATCATTAACTGGGACCAGAGCTCCAGAGTAAGAAAACGATTTTAGTCGTCTTAGTTCTTCTCTTAAAGCAATATTTTCTTCCTCAAGTAGCTTAGCAATGTTTCTATGTTCCTCAACTTTAAGTTTTAGCACACTCTCTCTCTTATTATGGGTTGAGATAAATTTTTCATAACCCCAATCAGCGCTCAACTCTTGGTACTTCTTCTCATAACCTTCATGCAGAAGAGCAGTGGCTTCCTTGTGTTAAATTTGAAGGCCTTCAATCATTCCTTGATGATCTTCAATCATTTCGTAGTAAGCTACATTATTTTATACAGCCCGATCAAATAGACATTTTAAATGCTAGTAAGCCTCAATTACTCATTCAGAGGCATCAGATCCGAGAATATCAATTATTTATACTTCAGTGAAATCTTCACGACCAACTTTGAAGTAATGTGTACACTTTATCATCAACTCTGCATCATGAACTGACAATAGTTCCATCCTGGCAATAAACTAGCAAGGAAAAGTAAAAATAGATCAACAACAGCACAACTATATTGAACAGTAAAGGAGAAATTCAGAATAAGTAACAAGTCCATTTTATTGATCATAATAGAGGAGGATACAACCAAAAGTGCAAAACAAAGGGAAAAAATAGAGAAAAGAAAAAAATTCCAAATAACATTACACCTTCTCCTTAGTCCCTACAACATCTTTAGCTAAGTTTGAAGAAGGGATTGGTTGCTCGGTGGGCAACTGACGTTATTCGAAAGAAGTTGTTGTCTACTGAACTTGCTTGAAGAATTAAGGGATAGTGGTAACAGGTGCTTATTCTACTATCATCAAAGAAGATTCATCAGATATCGCTTCATTTTCTTGTTTTTCTTCAATAGCAGAAGGAGGGTCGTGAACATGTCTCTGAAATAGTTTAAAATCCTCAGCAACGTTTAACTCCTTCAACACTGCAACCCATCCATTCCTAAAGAACTTTAACCTTGCAAACTCCATTTGAGTAGAGGTAGCAGTTACAACTTTGCTCAACCCTTTGTCCCAGCCATAGCTAATGAACTTCTTCACAGTAACTTTTCTCTTCGCCCTCTCTGAAGAAGAAGTTTCCCTAAGAAGATCTTCAACAGATTTAACTTTTTGTTCAAGATATTTCTTATGCCATTCATCCTCTCAAGCTTGCCCCCGGCTTCCTCCTACCTAGAAACGACGACCTTCAATTTCTCCTCTGCCACCTTGGAAGCATTTATAGCTTGTTGCCGAGCTAGATCAACCTCCTTGGCAGCTTCCACAGCTTTTTGTTGAGCTGTCTCAACAGACTTGATTTTATTTTCTCAAAAAGTTTTGTCATCCTCATATTTTTATCGGGACTCCTCCAAAGATTTTGATAACCCAGTAAGGGCTTCTTCTAGTTCACTGGAAGAGGAAGCAACTTTGATCTCTTCATCCATCTCCAGGTTATTATTAAAATAGACTAAAAATTGTAAGAAGAAGAAGAAGAATGTAATTAGAATATGAAAATTGAAAACAGAACTGAAATGACAGGTTTAATGACACTCACTGATGCCAGGTGTTGGGCTTCTAAGTCAGTGACTTTCCCCTAAGGAGTAGAAATCTCAGCATCTTTTTTATTAGGAAGAGTTCCAGACCAGATTAACTTCTTGGCCAACATAGGAGTGATGAATGATGTAGGACCATCTCTCAAAGGAGGCATATCAACCCCAGTAAGTTAAGAAGCAACAACAACGGTTTTCTCAGTAAGACCCCTTCTCAATCTTTTCAAAGGATCAGTCTCTTTAATCAAAGGTGTTGTCTCTTCTCGAACAACAGCAACCCCTTTAATCAAAGGTGTTGCCTCTTTAGGAGCAATAGGGAGCTTCTTACTGACCTCTTTGACAGCTATGACTGCTCCCCCAGATGGAGAAATATCCTTTTTCTTAGTCCCTTCAGTTGGGACATCTTCTTTTCTCTTTTTTGCCCTATCAGCACTAGGGACAACCTTGGCAAAGAGATCAGGCATTCTCCTCTTCTTCATCATCAGGTTAGCAATAGAAGTTCCCAAATAAGAGGAATATTCTTCAACAATTGAAAAAGATATTAGAGCCTACTCAAGATCAATCACCAAAGGAGGAGAAAGAGGTCAAGCAATAAAAGAGGAAATGGTGTTCTTATATCTCAGCAAATAGGAAGTAGACCTCACGTGCTCCCCAATAATTGATTGATGCAAACCCCAGATGATCTTCAAGTCTTTTATATTACTCTCACAGTCTTTGGGGATTTTATTTTACTGTCAACTGTAAATCAAAAATGAAAAAGCAAAAATCAGTGAAACATTTTATCAAACAAAAATAGAGCTAGCAAAAAAATAAAAAACAACCTATCCCATTACCGTAAGGTGGACATCTAGGAACTTGGTACACATCTTTCCCCTTTAGTGGGGTGTGTTGCTAATTTTTCATCAAAACCCCATGTTTAAAATAGTCCCTATTATAATTATGGAGATTGACCACTAAAGCTTTGTTAGAAAACCTAGTTTTCAAATAAAATGTGGTGTCACTGGTGGCCCATTTATAACAGTACATAATTTTAGGAATCCCTAGACGAGTTCCATGAATTTGATTCAACTTATGTACGCCATTAACTATCATCCATGTATTTGGAACTACTTTTGTAGGTACAATATCAAAATATTGGCAAAATTCCAAACACAGGGGATTAGGCGGGAAAGAAAACCACATTCTGCAATAAAAATAGAGGGAAACCAGTGTCCCTCAGCTAGAGAAAATAAATCAGAAGGGCAAGGAGGTTCTTCCAAAATAACCCAAAAAGTAATCTCAAAGTCGGCCCTAAACTTATCTAATGACTCGATGAGGTAAACCATGATGGCTAAGGCAAAGAAAGAAGAAGGAAAGAAGAAATTCTTACATAAGATTAAGGAATCAGCTAAGGCAGATGACTTTAAAGAACGTTCATAAGAAGAAAAATGAGAAGACAAAGAGTTTGAAAACAAGATAGCAAAAGGTAGACGACAATCAGATTTTACCACCGTTACATATACTGCATCGAAAAACGAGAAAAGTAATGATCATACATGACGACTATTGTGTTCCCAACGGTTAATCAAAAGAAAAAGACGCAAATACCCAAGCGTTCGTTAAAAACTCAAAATATTTACAAATTTTCCATTTTGCGCTCAAAATTGTTCCACAAAATGGAAAACGTTTACAAGTGTTGCAGTTCTGTAATTAATCAAGATGTAAAAATGTGCCCGAGCAACTTTTGGGTAAAATGTTTCACACTCTCATATCAAAACTCAACTTTGAAACATTGGGGTCTTCTGGTGATACAAAAATTAGTCAGCTGATGTGGGCCAATTATATGAAGACATGTGTCATCCAACATGGCATAAGTTCAGTGTACCGAGCTACTCAACATACCGAACTACTCAACATACCGAACTACTTGTTAGGAAGATCAAAGGACAAAGACAGATTCAATGAGTATTCTTTACCATGTACAGATGTATATGCCTATTCAATAATGATATATTGTCTATTAACATTGATAGCCTAAGGGCTATAAATACATTATAATACCCTCATGGTAGGGTAAGCTATCATAAGCAAACGTAATTGAGATCAAGCCAAGACACCCAGTAATACAACACAGTCGACGTAGGCCATTTTATTAAGGCTGAACCACTTTAAAAATATCTTGTCTTATTTCTTTACTCATATTTATTTATGATTAATTAATTAAATCAAATCTAGTTTTTTACATCAACAGTCATATTTATCATGCTTATCTATCTTTTTAGGGATCTTTCATCACCCTATCCCGAGGGATGTTTCCCATATCGTTGATGTGTACTTCCTCCTCGGCTGTGAGTTTTGGCTGCTTGAGCACTTAAAGTATATATGGCATTAGGATGATTTCATTTTCCTCAATGGATATCTCTCTCTATATGCTCTAATAAGTGATGGAGTTGTTCATTATCCCATGCCTACATAATCGTATATATTCTACTTGCGTAGATGTTCTTCATACGTATCTATCATGATTGAAAACTAGCTATGATGGAGCATCTTATAACCATCACGAGGCTCGATGTTGCATGGTCGGTACCATGAGCCAGAAGAACTTCCATCACGATGAGAGTGTGTAAAAGATCTCAGTCGAGGAGAGAATGGTGAGCAAAATATGTTTTCCCAGACATTATGTGAACTATGATAGTTCTCTCATTCATTGTCCATTGGTAATAGGTCGGCGATTGAGGTGAGCCTGATGAGAATTGAATAAGGATTCAAAGGAGTTTTCCATAAATGACGTGAATTTTAAGTCAATAAAAATTAATTGTTCTACAAATTCAATTACATAAACCCAACACAACTCAAGATCACATATTGGCAATCGTACACAAATAAATAATCTAGAGATATATGTGGTTTGGAAATAATTGTGTACATCCACAGATGGGAAGAGAATTTTTATTAACTAATAATGTAATTTGGCAAAGTTTATCAATACCCTCTAATCATGTCCCATTAATATGATGATTTCATTTATTTATAATGTCATATATTGCCCCCTCCCCCCCCCCCCCCCCCCCGCCCATATTGGGATCTCCCCTTTATCATTTATCATCTTGTGATGATAAGGACTGTTTAAATGAATCCATATCTCCATGATTCATCATTTTCAGCTGGGGAAAATCAGATCTATCTTATTTATTACCTCTTTTCACAAGCGTGGGACTTAAATTAGGTGGACCCAGCATGCCTTTTTATGCTAGTATAATTTTGAATCCCACATATATGATTTTAAAACTTTGAAGAGATTACTAAAATATTTGAAAAATAGGGGTTAGTTTTTTATTTTAACCTTATGTCATAATAAATAGTTATTTTTACTTAATCAACATTTTTAATGCACTATTGGACTAAACCCTACTTTCTTAATCCATATCATATAACCCACAATTTTCCGACGTAAGTCTAATACCCTTAGAAAACTTTAAACGTGTAATTGGACATACTGTCGTAAACCATTTTAAGACAAACATACCCTTAATTAAATCTCAAAAATTGCAACCAAACTCTATTATTTTATTTACTCAACAAATCCTATATCTATTAATATACATTAACACGCCTTTCTCTTCCCCCACCCATCTTAATTTTTCTATCTCTAAAAATCAAAACTTATGTATCTAGAATGCTGAGAAGGTTATGATTAAGGTTAGGGAAATATTTCCACAACCAATTTTTTATTTCTCATTTTTTTCTTTCTTTGTTCTAATGTTGTGTAATTAGAACTAGGATATTATTTTGATCTTGGATGATAATAAATTGTTTATGATATAGAGTTTGGAAAGTCAAAAATGGGGGGCTAATGACTAGTTTTAAAAAGAATCTTTTGTTGAAAAAATTGCTATTTGTCATTTATTTGATTATGTTATATTTAAATCTCAGGATCTTGATCCCAAAAATAAGGTAATGATAAAATCACCTTTTAAAATTCTATGTGCACTCTTAAAGGCTCATTTTGTACTGGTGATAAAGTAAAAAGGTTGCTCAGACAATAAATAACAGGTGGATTTAACAAGACCCAAAACTTATGTCAAAAGGTTAAATGAAATAATAAAGAGTAAATTGCATATTCATTATATGAACTACTCCCCAAGGTATACAATGGCTCTTAACTTTTTTGAATCAATTTAGTCTTTTAACCAATTTATTTAGTTTAGTTTGATCATTTCGTCACACTGCTTTGTTAATTCTATGAGAATAAAAGGAAAAATTGATAAACTACTTTTATATTCTAAATGAAATCATAATTTTATGTTAAATCAACCTATATGATATCCTTAATATGATTTAATTGTTAATTAACCCTAAATTAACTATAATGTCATTTAATCTTTTATTAATTTGCATAGTCACACTTAAAAATAAATAATAATAATAATAATAATAATAATAATAATAATAATAATAATAATAAAAAAAAAAAAAGAATAGAAAACCCCAACCAAAAACCTGTTCCCCCGCCTACTTCCATCCATTGACCAACCCATCCATCCTTCAACCTCCTCTTATCTCCCATCTCTTTTGGCAACTTCTTTCCTCTATGTACTGACCCTCACCGACCAAGTCTACCTTTTTTTACATCATCAAAACACCATAATCATCATTATTTGGACATGTAGTTTAAAGAAAAATATTTTTCCCCCATTGGAGACTTCAGTTTTGAATATATTTTTTTGTTCTTTTGTCTTATCATATCTCTCCCTCTTAGTCATTATAAAAAATTAATGGGAGGGGTTTAGGTGTTTTGTGCCTCTAACAAAGTTTAGAAAGTAATTTTAAAAATATTTTACTAGTTTTAGAAACATTGTTTCTCTCATTTTCTCATATCATATCTCCACCCCCTTTTCATTATAAAAAAATACTAGGGAGTGTTTAGGTGTTCAATCCATCTAAAAAAGTTTGGAAAATTATTTTTCAAACCTTATCTTTCTGGCAATGGTTATTTTAAAAGTTTGGATACCCTTTACTATAATGGCTGCCTTAACAAAGAGTCAATGCAAATTATATGGATCGAGTTAAGGAAATTCAGTTTCACCATTCAACATTGTATTATTCAATAAGTATGGCATTTAAGGTAAGTATATTTTGAGTATCATGTTCACAAATCATATCATCATAACATTAAGGTGTGTAGTCATGTGACAAAGTGCGTAATAGTCATTCTAATTATGTAGTTGCGAGTGACATCATTTTGATATAAAGAATCATTATATTTCTCCCATGCTCAAAAATTATCTTTTTCTTCCAATAATTTGCAGTAGTGAAAGGAAAAGTCCTTAGGACGGTGGATTTATATTTTTTCCATGCTCCCTCGTTTAAAATATAATTTTTGCACAAAACTTTTTCAAGTTTGTTTCCCCCATGAAAAGGTGAAGGGGATTCATTTCCCATGGTGTGCTAAATAAAATCAAGGTGTGGTTCGCAATTAAAGTGTCTTTACTCAAGAATGCTTTTTAGTACCCAAACATCATATGCTCCCCTTATACATTCGTGTTCATCATGGTTTTGCTTTGATGAGGATAACTCATATCACTTGACCTTTTATTTGTCTCCTTTGGTTTAGATTTACTCCATTATGCACTTTTGATTTACAATTATCCTCATTCTTCCTCAGGATGCCTATGTTCATATGCACACTTTAAAACTTTCCATTAGTAGCATAAGTGTATGTGATTGTCAAGAATATCACGCATGATATTTTTTATTCAAAATGATAGTTATGAGGAACATATTAACCATCACGATTCTCTGCCAATACTAACGTTTCTCACAAGCATTAAAATATTCCATACATGTAATTATGTATGGTGATGGTGCCAAATATGATCTTCAACCTCAATTCAATCGCAAAACATGGTAAGAGATCCCTAAGTAGCAATACCAAGGTCAGAATGTAGGCAAAAGTACATTAACCTTCACTCTTATGATCAAGTAAAATTTAAAGTCATGTGGCTAAAAAATATGTCCCCCACATGGCTCCTTTCAGACAACACTAAGTGTCTATAACCACCATCAAACCACAACGCCTGGAAATAAATTTCGTGCTACAAGGGAAAGACCTAAGTAGTCAACAACAATGTCCAATCAAGAAAGGAAAGGTTAGAAAAGGGTCCATATACCAATAACAAAGGTCTTTCATCTGATCTTGTTAATTTTAAATGTCTCAAAAAGCTATGTTATGGAAGAACCAACCTTGTTTGCCTCTTTCAAACTACAACATGACTTGGACCCACTTGTGAATGATTAATACAACCTCATTAGCTCACAAATGTACACTACACCAAAATTGCCAACTTGTCACAGTCAAAAACCTCGACAAGTCGAACTTGTCACAATCATTGACCGTGACAAGTTTGGGGATGGAAAAGGAATTTATCACAGACTTTTCATGGTCAAAGACCATGAAAAATTTGTTAGATTTTTCACGGTCTCTAACCATGACAGGTTCGTAACAAAAGTTTAAACTTGTCATGGACTTTTACGTGACAAGTACGTGACAAATAAAAAATTGTCATAAACTTTGATCGTGGCAAGTACGTGATAAGTTTCTTTGCCACGAACTTATCATGGTCAAAGTCCGTGACAAAACTGGACAGATTTAAAAGAAAAAATACTGGGCAGTATGGCCATTGCCACTGCCCTACAGTATATTTGTACCTCTTATAGAAAAAATTAACCTGTCCAAACAGCATATATATCAAGCAACCAAACCAAAATATAAATATCCATAACCAACATATAAATATCAATAACCAAATACAAATATCCATATCCAAACCAACATGTACCAAATTAAAAAAAATACAAATATAATCCAATATCCAAAGAAAATAAATACAAATAATGTCATGGACTAGGGTCTAGAACAAGTCAGAGGCGGAAGGAAGGCCACACGACATATGTATTGATACACCCATCAATTAGATGAATGCCGCATTGTTCGTGCAACGACAAAGGTGACTTCTCCTTTTCGATCAAAACATGCATGACGAGCTCCTTTGCGTCAATGTCTTGCAGGGTACGTCGATGAACCACCATACTCGGGTGGTTGCCCAGGTCCCTCAACCCCTTCGTTATCGGTTCCCCACCAAATATGTTGATTATAAACACGCTCAGCCAACCGATTGTTGACATAGGCCATTCTATGGGGGTCAAGATGGTAAATGGATCATATAAGGGTGGAGAGTCCGTGTGTATCGATGATGATACAGTGATGTACTTGTCGATCTCCTTCTCTTTCCCCTTCCCCTTGCCACTGCCTTTTCCCTCATCGGAGGTGGACCCCCATGGACACTTCATGAAGGTGTACATATCTAGGACCGTCGCCTCCAACCTTCATAGCTTATCATCATCGGTGTCCACCTTATGACCCAGCCCGGTGTTGCTCATCTCCATTCCAATGATCCTCAAGTTACCCACTCGAGAGCTCATCCCCAAGTCCTCCCCTTGCGATCTGCCCAGGCACTTGGCTGAGTGCGTTCGTAACCAAAGATTCTTTGTCGGCATCAGACTTCGACTCATGCACTTCCTTAAGCTTTGCCTGAAACTACAAAAAAGTACACTATTAGTTAATTAATTTAATAAGAAAATTATAACGTAATTAAAAATAAATAAATAATTATAACTTATAATGTGACGCTTAGGGATACCTCCTTATCCTTTCCCTTCTTCGTCCGAATTTTGACTTAGGCATTGAGCCTATGTGGCCTACCCCCCAGGGCCACTCCCCATCTCCTGAAATAAAATAATGTAAAATTAGTAAGTAACGCAAAGTAATGCTAAATTAGAATAATATAAAAGTAAAATTAAATAAAAATAAAAACTTACCATCCTGTGCTCCACCTCGGCGTAAGACGTCCTCCCGGAGTAGTGCACGTCCACCTTTTTCGCCTAGTTTTCTCTCCCCAATTGACGAGATGACAATTTCCTCTCATTAATCTCATTATCGACAAACTTCTTCTACTGTGCCAATGAGATCAGCTCCTTCGAGGAGACGGTGTCACGCACTCTCAGAATAGACTCTCAGGTCTTTCCAAAGTACCGTGCTGGCATGTTTTTCTTCCACGTCTTATACTTATCCCTTAATTGTTCCAACGTGGAGTCGCAAACATGTGGAGGAAGCCGAATTGATCCTATCAAACAAATACAAATAAAAAATAAATGCAATGTCAGTTGCCTTTATATATAAATATAAATACACTACCTTTAATGCCCCTAGATGCCCATCTTGAGCTCATTTGGCACGTCCCTCCAATCAGTGTACCCCCGGCCAATGATCTCCTTCAGTAACTCCAGGGATCTAGCCAATAATATCGTATTGTTCTCGACGACAGACCCCAATTTTCCCCATTTTGGAGGCCTTGAGGTCGAGGATCCCTCGTCGCCTCCGCTACCGCGCTGGGATGAAGATATTTTCTGCAAAAATTGTTATTATTAGTCAAAATATGTATATGGACTTTGAAGTAATTCTCAAATCCGATAATAACAAAGTACTAGAAGAATACAAGTTAACGACATTACAAATCTAAATATTGTTTCAATATCGGGTCATGTCATGGACTTTGAATTAATGCTTAAATTTATTAAAATCAAAATTAGCATATTCATTAACCATCAAACCAACTTTGATTCAATAACAAAGCACGAGAAGAATACAAGTTAACGACATTATAAATCTAAATATTGTTCCAATATCAGGTCATATCGTGAACCTTGAATTAATGCTTAAATTGATTAAAATCCTAATTAACATATTCATTCACCATAAAACCATTTTTGATTCAAATCCGATAATAAAAAAATCACTAGAAGAATACACCCACTGGTTATTACAAGCATTAAACTGATCAAGTAAAAATGAATTAAAAGTATAAAATTGTCGTCCAATAATAGTAAAGCACTAGAATAATACACCCATTGGTCATTACAAATAACTGGAATACTTATTACAATTCTAAAAATTATTTCAAATTCGGGTTATCATAAAAAGTGGATTGATATTCAGTAGGAGTAGCCAAGTCATCCACATTATTGTTTAGACACTTTGGTGCATGTAGGACGATTGACCACGACCCGTTGTTGATATACTCTAAGTGAAACAAATGGCTCATTGATCACGTGTTCGTTGCTCTTTAACTTGGACAAGTCAACCATGATCAAATTGGTGCCAGGATTAACTTTATAAGCATTTTTATCCTTAACTCTTATCCAATCACTGTAAAACACAACTTCTTTGAAGCTTACATAGTCCAATTCAAATATATTTCAAATTACACCATAGTAAGTCACTTCAGCTTCAATGAGGATTTTATCTTTCGTGCTCGCTTCAAAATAAGTAAGATCCTTGTATGAAATGTTCGAGTTATGTACATTTGTATTTTTCTCGTACACCCTTTCACTGAATACATAAGCGTTCAATCGATAATTTTTGTACTCTAGTGCCATGAACAAAGGTCCAGTGGCTAGATGACCAAGCCTTGATGTCACATCACCCGTCTTTAAGAGCTGAGAATATAGATAAGTTAATTAGGTTAGTTGTAAATATTTATTATAATGTGACATTTAATAACAAACATTTCATTATTATTACCTCATGTGACAACCACTGCCTAAATTCGATGTTTGATTGTGCCATTGTTTTTCATCTTTTATTGTTCTCACACACTTCATATTTTTTGCATAGATTGTGACAAACGTATTATAAAATTTATCATGTATAAAAATCAAAATATTGTAAAAGTTAAAATAATTTAAACTTACCTTTTCCATTCTTCGAAATCTTCATGTGTGTCAAATAGATAACGAGCTACTCGTTCTTCTTGTAAACTCATTAATTTCACTCGTTTGCTCGTCACATGACCACCTTCATCGAAGAACTCATCACTGTCATCCACACTACTTGGGTGAGGCATATATTCCCGAGTGTATATTGATGACTCCATGATGATGTATTCCTCTGTAATTGATCCTTCAAAGTATCGTTTATTCTTGACCTAATCTTTGAAAATTTTCATCAATCTTTCAAATGAAGACATCCACCGATATCTAACTAGGCCGCAAAAAAGTGCCTCATCGTATAGGGGATAAAGTACGTATCCAACACATAAATCGCTTCGGTCACCACCAATTTTGCGGCCACTATATGATCTCGATTGACTACCTTCTCACATAAAAGTGATAAGCAGGTACTAATTTGCATAATAGCCGTGAGGGAAATTTTTTAATTAAGTCAATTTGTAGTGTTGTCTTAATTCCAAAAAAAAGTCATTGATTCATAGGATAGATGTTCGTTGTACCTCAAGCCTATGACGTTGGAAGAAGTTGAAGACGATGCGGCTAAGCAAAAGTGTAGATATTTTTTTCGATTTCAAATGCTTCGTTTCTCATCATCAACATTGTCTCATTTTCCAAGGTCTCCAAAGGTATGAATGAATTAATATATATATAGGAGCTCGAAAAATAATTTAGGAGTTCTTTTAATAAACTTTTAACATTAACAACTTTCTATTTTTTCTTAGAAAGTTATTTTATAACTTTTAATAAAAGCTTTTGGGCTTTAAAATAATTTTAGATTTTCTGTAAAGTCGTTCGAATAAACCTAGAATCTCGTTCGAATGAAATTCCCAGGTCATTTGAACGAACTTCTAACGACATTTTGCATAGTTTTCTATTTTCTCGTTAGAAGGTCGTTGGAACGAAGTCGTTCGAACGAGAAGTTCTCTAAAATCTCATTCGAACGAACTTGGAAACTGTAATCTCGTTCGAACATGATTGTTCGAATGAACTCAAAATGTCGTTCGAACGACATTTCAGTGGAAATTTTTTTTCTAGAAGATTTTATTTTAACTTCCCACTCTCCCACTTTGTCCAGGAGTTTTTAACCACTTTGGAGCTACAGTCTTTGACAGATTTTTGGAGTGACTTTCAGACTTTAGAGAAAAAATCTTTGTCTTCCACATGTCCATTTTTATGTGAGAGTTTTCATGAACTAATTTCTTCAAAACACACATGTTTACACCCATGTTTCTAGTTTAATCCAAGTTCCTATTTAAATATCCTTGCTTGGAGATTTTTTGGCACTGAAATTCTTCTCTACCCATTAAAGGAGATTGTTTGGGTCCCTTCTCTGCCCAAAAAGGGAGATCATTTTCTTGGTTCATGCTGTTCACACGTTGGAAAGGCCATCGTATGTTTTCACTGTAGTTGTGCCGCATCAGTGGATTCTGAGACTGCGGTGGAGTTCGTAGTTATTGATAAGGCAAAGGTTGATGCAAGAAGGAGAATCTAGGCTTGAAGGGAGTCGAGTCGTGTGTTGTAAGTCTCTTGTCTTGTATTTGTAAACATACCATTCTTAATGGACTTGTAAGAAGGGTCGTCCAAGGTTTTTTCCGTTGTGGGCTTTCCTCGTACATCAGAATGTGGTATGTTTGTGATTTATTTTATTTTAAAAAATATCACCTAGATGCATGCTAGGTTAATCAAGATAAAATTTGGTTTAAATCACAAATTCGTTTAATATGGTGTTAATTAAGTTTAAACTTTAATTTAATTTAATTTAATTTAATTCAAGTCGGCGTTTATTTAATTAGATAATATTCATGCTTGGTTTGTTTGACTTGAATTGGATTTAATGTTGTTTAAGTGGAAATTAAAATGTTTGTGTAGTTTATTTTCACTTTTAGTTTAATTTAATTTTTCAAGTGTTTTATTATGCTTTTAAATTAAAGAAAATTAAATAATTTTTGAAAAAAAAAATTTGGAATATAATTCAACCATCTCATAGTTTGTGTCTAAAATTTGGGGGCATTCGCCCATAACAAGTGGTATCAGAGCGGGAGCGCTAAATTATTGTGTTAAAATGGAAAATTCACCGTCTTCAGAATTCCCCATTTTTTATGGTTCTGATTTTGCGTATTGGAAAGTGCGTATGAAATCAACACTTAATTCCTTAGATGAGAGGGTTTGGTAATCCGTATTTAATGGGTGGTATCCACCTACGTGTCGAGCTGAAAATGAGCGTTTACCTAAACCCGTAGAGAGATGGAGTGAGAATGAACTTAAATTAGAAAATTTTAATTCTCGTGATTTAAATGCCCTCTTTAGTGAGGTTACACTCGATGAGTTCCACCGAATTATGACGTGTGAAATGTCTAAGGAGTCTTGGGGTAATCTCTAACTCACCTATGAGGGAAAAAGTGTCGTTAAGGCTTTAAATCTCCAAAACCTCACCACTCAATTTAAAACCATTAAAATCATTGAAAGTGAGACTTTTGATGAATTTTATGCTATATTGTCTGATATTATCAATTCATCCTTTAATTTGGAGAAAAGATACCCAGCAATAGTGTAATAATGAAAAATTTGTGGTCCTTACCCGATAGGTTTATTCCAAGAGTGACCGTTTTAAATTCTTTACCCACTTTAGCCTCTATGAAACTTGAAGATCTCGCAGGTCACTTACAAACGTATGAACTTGACATGTTTACCTCCAAGGACGAGAAGAAGAAAGATAAGGGCATTGCTTTGAATGCCCAAAAGGAGGAAAAATAAGTTTCAGATGATGAGAGTGACATCGATTTCGATGAGATGGCTATGTTTGCTAGGAAGTTTAGAAAATTTCATAAGTTTAATAAATATAATCTTAAAAAGTATATTAAGAAAATTGCTAAACCTAAGTATGACAAAGACGAGATATTTCCTACCAAGCATAATGAAGATCTCAATAGGGATGAGTCGAATAAATGCTACGGTTGTGATGGTTATGGCCATAGGGTAGAAAGAGTGTCCCACTAAACTAAGATGGGAGGGCAAGAAACCAATTTCATACAATGCCACCCTTAGTGATAGTGATAAGGAAGAGGGACCCGATTCCCCCATTTAGCACAACTTTACCATGTTCATGGCAAGTCATGTAAGTAAAAGTGAGAAATCGTCCAATGATGGCATCTTAATACATGACACTTCCGAGGTCATTGTTTGGGAATCCCCAAAGTTTGATGGTATATAGAGTGGAGTTGAAAGTGAAAGTGAGAATGAAGAAGGGGTTGATGTGAGTGAACTTCTAGTAGCTTTTCAAGAGCTGTATTCCGAATCGATGAACTTAAAAAGGCAAACTTGAAGTTAGAAGCTTGTTTGAGAGAACATTACAAGGTTAATAATGAGAGTGATTTAGTGGAAGACCTTATGAAATGTGAGAGATCTCTTCGTGAGAAGATTGGGTATGTGGAAGATGAGAGAGAGAGCTTTAGAGGTTTAATGGACGCTATGAAGAAAGCTCTTCTCAAGTTTGAAGAGAGTAGGTGTTTGCTTGAGTCACGTATTTTAGAGTTGGAAGAGGATTGGAAAGACTCAAGTCGAGTCAAATTTTATTTGGAATGTAGTTCTGAAAAATTAGATAAAATACTTGGAACCGTCCAAATTAAAAATGACTTGTGTGGTATTGCCTTCGATACTCAATACGGTTCAACTAATAAAGACAAAACCATAAGTTTGAGCGAATCTGCTAAGAACACTTTCAAAGGTCAATCCTTAGGTACTACTTTTCGTCGGGTCTTGGCTTGTACACACTGTGGTCGAAATGTTCATCTTAGGAATTTTTTTTATCTTAAAATGATTCCTAGGAAGTTGATGGTAAAGTCACCAAAATTCCCAAATCCCGAGAGCGACACGCTTTACTAGTTTGGGTTAGGAGATCCAATTTGGCAGCTTTACAAGATAGGATTTTTTATTCTCATTTTCTTGCACGTGAAACCTCCCTTGCAAAATTTAAATGTTGAATGTGTTAGTTTTGTTTACATACACTAGCTTATGTGCATCATGATATATTCTTGCTACTTGTATGTTTGTTTGTCATTTTCTAGTCTTTGCTTCATCATATAAAAATTGTTCTAGAATTATGATATGTGTATTTTTTGTATTTTATTTCATTTTATTTGGTCTCATTGAAAAACACGAAAAGATTTATGTTTTCTTTTAAGTTGAATGTTTTTTTGTTTGGTTAACAATTTTGAAAAACTCAAAAAGATTTTTTTATGTGTATTTTAGCTTTACATATTTTGTGTGGAATATACTTGTATTTGAATCCAATATCATATCCGCTTCCATGTCGCTAGAACTTTTGGTTAAGATTTTCAATCCTTAGAGTGTTCTTTATCATGATTGCACAGAGTAGTTTAACTTTGAGTTGCTTAATGGATTCCCTTTTTATATGCCTCGATTGACACATGCACGACATCACTTGAAATTTAACTTCACATGTATATTTAAGCTAAGTGAGATGTTCTCTTATCAATTTAGTCATCTACATGTTGCTATGACTATGGAGGATTTGTGCATGTAATAACTGTTTCTCGAATTTTAAAAAAATAGAAAAATCTTTATCTGGTGTTGTATTTGTTTATCAATGAAATCGGACTGTGAAAGATAAAATTACTTTGCATGAAAAGCCACCATTGAAATTTGGCCTAAAAAATATGGTATAAAAAAAATTAACCAAGGCCTTGATTGTTTAGTGTGTATGTTCATAAAGAAAAGAAAAATGACATTAATGAGGAAGTTTGGTTGGATATATCAACGGATTTCCACAATGACTTCGTATCCTAGTTAAGCTATTTTGTCATGACTCTATTGGTTTGTAGAATCATCGAAATTCTAGGCTTGTGTACATTGTGTATGTTTGTTCCATGATTTCACTTTCTCTTATCACATGAGGCTATATTTAAGTTTGATAAAGTTTTGCAATCAAATGAGAACTCCGTGAACATGTTTAAGTGATTAGATCTAAATTCTTCTGTTGCTAGTTCACACCCCTTTACTTCCGTTTACCACATGTATTTAGACAGATTTTTGCCATATGAGTGTGGAAAGATTAATGTATTTTGTAATGTGTGTGGTGTTTATACCTATGTATATGTGCATGTGCATTATTGGTATATTTGTGTGTGTGTGTGTGTGTGTGTGTGTGTGTGTGTGTGTGTGTGTATATATATATATATATATATACAGTATTTCTTTGTTTTTGAGTCTTTGCCTTGCTTACTAGTTCATAATTTCTTTGAGTTCAAAATTGATATATATCTTGTTGCAAATTTTGTTTGATATCCCATGCTTATCATCATACATTTTAATGGTATCCATTGTCATCGCATCATAGGTGATATTTATTCATCTTTGTATGGATTAGTTGTACCTCATTGTTGCCCATATGCTTTAATGCTTTTATCACTTTATGCACCATTGCATGTTTATATTTTTTTCTTTATTCATACCCCTTGTGTAGTTTAGGGGGACTATTTTCTTTAATTGGGGGAGAAATAAGTTCTTTTATTCTTGACCTTTGTCTATTGCTCAACAAAAGGGGGGAGAAATGGTATCTAATTCTTTAAAATTTGGGACAATCTAACTTAGAAGAAGACGTCTTTCTAGGAAGATCATTGTTAGAAAAGGGGGAGAATTAATTAGGGGGAGTATTAAATTTACGAACATTATATTGTCATATTCCCTATGTGTTTAATGGTGTGTTTAAGTGTGCAGGAATTTCTTTTTAGCGGCAAATTGGTTAATGAAGCAAATAATCTATGAGTCGAGTCAAGCGTCTATTGTTTTCTTTTATTTTGGGGCACGATTGTGTCTAGGTGTGCTTGATGGCCGATAGGATTTTTGATTTGGTTTTGTCCCGGAATAGCCAAAGGGGGAGATTTATAAGGGAATGTTTCCAGTTGAGTCAATTTGTAGTGTTGGCTTAATTCCAGACAAAACTCATAGAGTCATAGGATAGATTTTGGTTGTACCTCAAGCCTATGACGTTTAAAGAAGTTGAAGACGATACGGCCAAGTAGAAATGTAGATATTATTGTCGATTTCAAGTTCCTCATTTCTCGTCATCAACATTGTCTCATTTTCCAAGGTCTCCAAAGGTATGAATGCATTAATATATATATATATATATATAAGAGCTTGGAAAATAATTTGGGTATTCTTTTTATAAACATTTATCGTCAGCGAATTTTTCTTTTTTCTCATAAAATCATTTCATAACTTTTCATAAAAGTTTTTAGGCTTTAAAAGAATTTTAGATTTTTTGTAAAGTCATTCGAACGAACTTCTAACGACATTGTGCATTGTTTTTCTGTTTTCTCATTAGAATGTCATTGGAATGAAGTCATTCGAACGAAATATTGAACGAGAAGTTTTCTAAAATCTCGTTCGAACAAACTTGGAAACTGTAATATCGTTCGAACGAACTCAAAATGTCGTTCAAACGAAATTTCAGCGGGAAATTTTTTTCTGGCAGTTTTTTATTTTAATTGACAGATTTTTGGAGAGACTTTCAAACCTTTAGAGAAAAAAAAACTTGTCTTCTAAATGTCCATTTTTGTGTGAGAGTTTTCATGAATTAATTTCTTCAAAGCACACATGTTTACACCCATGTTTCTAGTTTAATCCAAGTTCCTATTTATATATCCTTGCTTGGAGATTGTTTGACACCGTATTTCTTCTCTACCCATCAAAGAATATTTTTTGGGTTCCTTCTCTACTCAAAAATAGAGATCATTTTTTTGGTTCTTGGTGTGCATATGTGGCAAAGGCCATCGTATGTTTTGATGGTAGTTGTGCCTCATCGATGGATTCCGAGACTACGGTGTAGTCCGTAGTTGTCGACTAGGTGGAGGTTGATGCAAAAAGGAGCGTCAAGGCTTAAGGAGAGTCGAGTCGTGTGTTGTAAGTCTCTTGTACTGTATTTGTAAATATACCATACTTAATGTACTTGTAGGCAAGGTTGTCCGAGGTTTTTTAGTTGTGGGTTTTCCTCGTACATCGCGACGTAGTGTGTTTGCGATTTATTTTATCTTGAAAAATATCACTTAGATGCATGTTAGGTTAATCAAGATAAAATTTGGTTTAAATCAAAACTTCGTTTAATTTGGTGCTAATTAAGTTTGGGTAAATTTTTATTTAATTTAATTTAAGTCGGCATTTATTTAATTTGATAATATTCATGCTTGGTTTGTTTAACTTGAATTGGATTGCATGTTGTTTAAGTAGAAATTAAAATGTTTGTGTAGTTTATTTTCACTTTAAGTTTAATTTAATTTTTCAGGTGTTTGATTGTGCTTTAAAGTAAAGAAAATTAAATCACTTTTGAAAAATTAAAATTTGGAATATAAAATAACCATATCATAGTTTGAGTTTAAAATTTGGGAGCATTCACTCACAACAATAGCCCTCCGCAAATCCTTATTCTTGGAGAAACAATGCTTAAACAATAGAGGAACCAATTGAATGATCACATGTCAATCATGGGACTTACACTTATGTAAATAATGGTTAGCATAATTCATAATCCTTTGTAAGTTGGACGAAAAATTAAATGAAACATTCAAGTTATATATTGTGTCTGAAATCACCTTCCTTTCATCACTCGTCAAAGTAAATTCACTAGGGGAAACTATTTTCCTTCCCCTACTATCTTCTTTCAACCATAGTTTTGGCTTAAGCTTCAACGATTTAAGGTATTTTCGTTCATTTTCTCCAACCTTCGAATGACTCCTCTCAAGGCATGTGCCTACAAGATGTTCAGTGATGTTCTTCTCTACGTGCATCACATCGAATACATGGCACACCGAGTTATTCTTCCAATAAGGGAAGTCAAATAAAATTAACCTCCTAGATCATGCATTTCTTGTCTCAGTTTCATTCCTAGTTGGGGCCTTCTTATGCTTGACGTTCTTAAATTTAAAATTCTTACTTATTATATTAGGACCACAATCAAAAGATTTACTTTCAATTTCTGAACCTGAAAGTTTTCTCGGAGGTATCCTCTTCAACCCTGCCCTGTAAAAAATGGGAGCCTTTATCAAATATGAAACTATGTGCGAGGGGAAAAACCTCCTATGGTAATGGTATAGATTTATTGATCTAGAGGGGAGACGAAGAGATTCAGTCTCCTCTCCATAAATAGGACACCCCAAATAACCATGTACTATGCAACCGAATAATGTCCCATAAGCTGGAAAATTATGAATTGCCCACATCAACATAGCTTTCAGCGTAAACTCTTCTTTTTAGAAGAATAAAATGCTTGCACACCCTCTTCCCACAACTCATTTCATTATTCTACCAAATGAGCTAGGTAGACATCGATGTTCTCACATGGTGCCTTTGGCACAGGTATCAACAAAGACAACATTAAAAATTCAGGTCATATATACTGTAAAGGAGGGAGGTTGAGTGGGGCTATGATCACTGGCCATACACTCTGATTGGTGCTTAGATTTCCAAATGGATTGAAACTATCTGTTGATATTGCCAAACGAATGTTATGCTTTTCTCGAGAAAAATTGGGATACTCATAATTCATCCTCTTCCAAGCTATAGATTCAATAACATGACGCATGAGATTATCCCTTACTTCTGTCCTAGAATGACAAGTCATTGCCTTCACTATCCATAGTACTGTGAAAAAACCCTTTAATCTAGGCCCAATGGGGCAATATTTTAACACTTTTTTAGGCGCTCTTGAGCTTGTGCCTTCCTTGCCAGTAGATTGGATATATCTAGGTTCATCGCATACCGAACACCGATCGAGACTTTTATACTCCTTCTGGTATATTATGAAGTCATACATAAAAGAATGAATTAATTTTTACTTCATTGCCAAACCTTTCAAACTGTTTTTCATAGCAAGATAACTATTTGGAAGTGTATTCTACTTGGGTAGAAAGACCTTCACCCAATTCAATATTCATGTCACGTTGTTGCCAAACAAACCATATTGGGTCTTCAAACTATGCAAACCAACCGTGGTATGTAAAGTTTTTTAATCTTTCTCATGTCCAGAGTACAACGGCTAGATCACCTTCAATTTTAAACTTTAGTAGTCATCATCAAGGTTTATCCTAATATTTTTATGAGCACCTGAACCTTATACATTGTCAATGACCTCATTTTCTTCCACTTCATGAACTCCATATGCGTCATCAACTAAATCCTCTAGCATATTATCATCTACATTTTCCTCCCCTTGGACATCTATCCTACTTGTTGAATGTTGTTGTGAAGGTTGCTCGAGGACAAAAGGAACTTTCAATTTCCTGTGAAAAATCTTAAATTGATAACTATATTGCATACCCCATATTAACAAATGTAGTTCAGATATTTTCCAGTTAAACACCTTACCATTATTACACTTAGCACACGAACATGGGAACTCTTCATGATTACGACATCTCTTTGCGCATTTCACAAATTCATTAGTACCTCTACGAAACACATACTCTAATCTATTTGTATCACCCATCCACTCTTTGTATTTAGGATATCCCATCACAACTATTACAAAAAATCACCTATTATGGGTAAAAATATTATATTTGTGGATTAATATAAACAAAAGTGTGAATATTTAGTTTCCATTAAATAATTTACTACAAGAATGATATTTCATCTTTCGGTGTTATATTATAAAAACAATATAATTCCTATTTACTCTGTCTCCTCTAAAGGGTGAGTGTTCCTATCCCATTCAAGACCGCATGTTTCTTTAATATACTTAACAGCTCATGCACGATGTTCCAATTTGAGAAAAATTTGGCAGCATATTCTTATTATTCTCCAAGTACACGACATAGATTTGCAAGTGTAAGTATTATTTCAATTTATCAATTAAAATAACACTTAACATCGCATCATCTAGTATGTACCCAGAGAACATTAAGATATGACAGCAAAACTTCCCCCAAAAGTAATAAGTTTAAGCCATGAAGAATATTACTATACAGAAACTATACAGTCCCAAACTGTCCAAACAGGACAATTCGAAAGATATCATTACACGGATAATGACTCACGAATGGGTATAAGGGCTATTGAATGCGTATGCATAAGAAGTAGAAGGCAAGTGTCTATGCACACTATATGTAATTTAAATTAGTTATAAATGTTACAGAATCATTATGTCATGCATTCAAATAAGAATACGTGCAGGCATGCACTCCCCGAAGCAAGTGTTATATAACAAGTTGACTTAATGTGAATTTACACATGCATGCCGAGATTATATTAACGATAACCGCAATAGATATCTAATGGAAATCTATTGTGATTCCCATTATTACCTTTTACCCTCGTTACTTGTTATATAACACTTTCTTTGCGGACTACATGCATGCATGTATTCTCAAGTAAATGAATGATTACTTATTACTTGTTGTATACAATTTATCGTATGTTTCATTTAATTATGTCTTATTTATATTTGATTTTGTATAGTTATGTTTCATTTCACATCACAATCCTAAATGTTAGATAATGTCTAGGCCCAACCAATTCAATGTCCATCTAAGTGTTCAAATTTACCAGTCAACACCAATTTAAGAATTCAAAACAACAATACAAATAATAATGCCTTTTATTAGATATTCCCAGGGTCAACCAACTCAATGGCCATCTAAATGTTCAAATCCACATGTCAAGAACAATTCAAGAATCCTAAACAATTCAACAATCTTTATGTGTGGGTGTTTGGGTGTGGGTGTCTCGGTGTGTGTGTGTGTGTGTGTGTGTATATATATATATATATATATATGAGAGCAGGGTGTTTTACTGTTCCAAAAAATTAACGGTTGGGATCGAATTTTTTTGGGGATATAATGGTGTTATATTGTGCCACGTAGGATTGTACACATTATGACGTGGCAAATGAAGAAAAAAAGGGTTTTCCCTCGAGACATACCCCGTCTTCCTCTTCATTTCATTCTCTCCCAACACAAAAAAAAAAACTAGCCTAACTTCCAGCAGTCGGCGCCCCTCCCCTGTTACCCCCTTTCTTCCCCCTCTGCTCCTACCCATCCCTTCCCCCCTCACCCCGTATCCCCTGGAGTTCAGATGCCTCCGCCCCATCCCCCCCCCCCCCCACCCTGCTGCCTCCTACCTCCCCCGCTACCCCCTGACTTCCCCCTCCGCTCCTACCCGCATCTCCCCCCTCACCCTGCTCCACACCCTTGTCGCCCCTGCTCCACGCCGCTGCCCCTGCCCCTGCTACCTCCCCCGCCCCCTCTCATTCGTAGCTGCCTCCACATACCTCATTCGTAGCTAGGGCTTTTTTGTTTTGGCTTTTTTTTTTGTTTCAAATTTTGGGATTTATTTTTATTTTATGATATAATTTTTTTATCCATCTAATATGTTTTATGTTTGCAGATCTAAGCACAATACCTATTCTCTCTTAGTGATAATTTGGATATGTGGTACTTACATTAGGTATACACATTCTCTCTGATTCTAGATTTATATTTTGAATTTTTTGTTTTGAGACTCTGAGATAAAATCACTCCTATATGTTAGGGAGACACCAAGAGTGGTTGATAATTTTAAGTTGGACAATCTCATGACTATTTGGGAGAGATTGGGTTCTCATACATTGGTGTGCTTTGAGAGTTTAGTTGCAATTAGTCATTTCTATTTGTTGATTTTCAACTCATTGGCTGATTTTCAACTCATTTGTAGTTCTTGACGGTAGTGAAGATGAGCCTATATCACTAAATATTACAGGTTAATGGAGAATAAATTTTCCTGCAGTGGAGGTATCATAATATTCCTCTCATTGTTCATGTATGTCCGGCAAAATTTTATTTTTAGTTCATTTAGCGAGTAAAATATGTATATGGCAGAAAAGATTGATGAGGGTGGCAGAAAAGATATCATGGGAATTAATGGAAGAAATCATGGAATTCTACTCATGTCTTTATCCTCTTTATTGGATGGTAAAGTTTCAATATTTGTTATTTTCTTTTACTTATTAACTTGAGAACCATACTTCTATGTTTTTAATGAGAGTATGTTTTTAATGAAATAGAGTCCTTGAAATGTATTGCAATGGCATGAATTCATGTTTTCTTGGGGTTGTTGGATAATATGAAATAAAGATCATAAATAAATCATAATGTTCATGTTGTACTTTGAAATGTTTTTTCTGTAAAATATCAAATCGTCAGATGTAATGGTTATTTACGCTAAAGAATACAGTTCTACATTTTATATTATTCATGTATTAAATTTATCAATTCCCTATTTTATTGGATGTGTTTTTGCAGACGTGGTTGTTCATTATTCTTAATTTGTGCCGATGGAGCATGTGTATATTGTCTCGAGCATGGGGCATCCCCTCTGACACCCGAAAGATTACATAACTGAAATTCTCAGTCCCTCTTCCATTTTTTAAATTAAAAATCACATAAACTTCTTTATATTCTCTATAATATTTCTCCAAATATCTGATCTCATTTTTGTTTCAGGGTTGATACCAAAGATTTTGAATGACGACGTTCGAGAGATTGATAAGGTAATCTAAGTTTGTACTTCATTTTTTTGGCGTTGTATAATATGACTCCCACGTTTAATTTAAGTGTGATGTTATACATGTTTAATGGGAGAGAGTTTTTTTATTTGGGTTTACGAAATTCTTTTATTCTATTATATTAACTAAATATACATGGTATGCTTTATATTGTTGGTGAAATTGGGTTACGGATGATTTAATTGCATTTGCAAATTAAGTTTCATTGTGTTTGCAAATTACAAATTTAAGTTTCATTTTATACCCGCTTTTCATTTACACCATATGTTTGTAGAAGTGTGAATTGCCGCCAAAGTTTCTTTTTTTTTTCTTTAAAACTTTATATATTCTGGGTTTTGAAACCGTAATTTTTGTTTAGAATGCTCTTTGTTGATTAATTTTAGGTTTCTAGGGTTTGAAAATTGGGGGGAAAGGATTATGGAGAATTACATGGGGGGAAATTGAGGGAAAAGGATTATGGAAAATTGGGGGAAAAGGACTTTGTTTTTAATCAATGGCATGGTTTATTGTTCTCTAAGGCCTGTTTGCTTTTGTTATTCACATTTCTATTATTATTTTTGCAGATCTAATGTTTCTTTAGCTCACTTTTAAATATAGGCTTGGATTCACCCAACCCAACTATTGTTCCAATCAGATCAGGTATACACTCTGTTTTGTTATATTTTTCATTATCTGAAATTCGATATGAAATGTTATAGGGTCGGGTTGAAATTGGAGCATGTTTGCTGTTGTTATTCATATTTATATTATAACTCCAATGTATTTTATTTGGTTGACGGTAGTCGTGGTATAATTGTTTACCAGAACAATCAAGGAACTCCACTATTTGGATGACAGAAGCCACGCCCGGGAAGAGTGCGGTCATGGCCTCCCTGAAGGTATATGATGTCTATGTTGTGAATAAATATAATTTAGAGTTAAGAAATATAGACACCCACAATATAGACGCCATATAGATTCATAGACTGATGTTTGGCTTTAACTATGTCTCCAATTTTCTCTTAGATCCATTGATTTATTTGATTCGAGTTCAACTTCAATCGTGGTCATTGTCGGTTCTTGGCTACTCCATATACTATTGTTGTAAGTCTGACATCACTTCTTGAAGCCACTGCTGCCCTCATCCCGCTTCCGCGAAAAAGGTAATCTCTCCCACACATGTTCTCACCTACAATTTTTTTGGAAAAATTAATTTTATCTTGGTTTTGCCGCTGCAGTTTCAGTTTTGTTGCTTTTATTCTTCATCTTTGGTAGAATATCTCAATATTGCATTTCATGTTTCTCGAGCTCAAGAGGTGGGCTGATTTAAATTTTGTTGGCTTTGAATTGCATCAGGTACGTAGTAGCAGTAGGTGGGCATGGGGAAGGGGGGAAGCAACAGGTAGGGGTGATGAGGGGGTGAGTGGTGATGGGCACCAGCAGGTAAGGGGTGATGGCAGGGGCTGAGTGGTGGTGGCTTAGGGTGGCAGGTGGGTCGGAGGGGCGGGGGGGGGGGGGGGTAGCAAAAGGTAGGGGATGATGGGAAGCAGAAGGTCGGTGTGTGTGTGTGGGAGGGGGAGGCAGCAACAGGTGGGGTGGGGGAGGCCGCATCAGGTGAAAGCATTGAAGGATAAAATTATTTGCTCAGGTTTGCTCTGATATTTATTTTTTTAAGATGTTTTTTTCATTGAAGCTTTTGTTTGGCGATTTTTTTTATATTGTTGGATTTGTCGTTATCCCTTGAGAAGGGTGGATAGTCCAATAAATAAAGGAGACTCTGCCCAATTTTTTTAAAACTTTGACACTTTGTTTTTTTTAGACGATGAGAATTCATTTGATGAATATTAACTATTTGAATATTGTTGGAAAAATTTTTGTTTGTTAAGCAGGGTGAATATATTATAAACAAAGGAGATTATGGCCAATTGTTATAAATTACTCTTTTTTTGTTGGGAACGATATTTTTGCCGTTTTTCAATTACGTACTTCGAAAATATTTATCGTTTTGTAATTACGTGTCACACCTCAAACCCAATATCCATACTAATCATTTCTTATTAGAATAATTAGATCATAATCTTGAGCCCATTGGAAATATAATTAATTTATCAATATTTTCCTACATAATGTGCACAATGAACATAATATTATTCTTATTTCATACCGAAATCAATATCAAAGTCGTAATTAAGAAGGCATACAATAATGTGATTAACTATGATCAACTCAATCCATGCTAACTAAATATATACAATATGTGAGTGTATTAAAACCTCAGTGTGACAATGATAAAAACCCCATGTCTAATCCCCAGCTCTTTCTAACGGTGCAACTCTCAAATCATTAATCGTATGACATCCTAGCTAGAAGCTTACAACCCTAAAAATGTCAAAATATAAACCATAAGCATTAATCTTAGTGAGGTACTCCTTCCCTGAAATGAAATAACAGTTCTATATCAAATCTGTGGATATTAATCCAACCAATCCTGCCATATAAAGAATTAACAGTTATATATCAAATCTGTGAATATTAATCCAACCAATCCTTCCATATAATGAATTAACAGTTATATTTCAAATATGTGGATATTAAATCTAATCAATCCTGCCCGTTGTCAATACCAAATCCTGGACCATAAGGCCCAAATAATTCTGCCCATTGGCAATGATAATTCTTCCCATCGACAACAGTATGTCTTCCCATTGGCAATAGTAATTCTACCCATTGGCAATAGTAATTATGCCCATTGGCAATAATAATTATGCCCATTGGTAATAACAAATCCTAGAACATAAGTTCCAACAAATCATTGGATCTTTGTCCAATTCCAATCCTGGATCATAAGACCCAAACAAATCCTGAATACCGAAGTATTCAAACCAATCCTGGATCATGAGACCCAAAAAAATCCTGGATATTTTTATATCCAAACAAATCTTGAATACCGAAGTATTCAAACAAATCCGCTCTTAGAGCTATATTCGTATTTATATATGAAACAAATCATAAGTACACTCACCTTGGTAATTTAATAGGCTTTCCTTTTCCTTTGTTCGACACTTGTTCAACTGGTTGTTATTCCTTTGCTATCATTCTTACAATATTAGTATCATCATAAGAATATCAACAATCCAAGGAATATCTCAAACATAACTCAATTCATAAGTATCATATGATTCTATTCAAATCATTTATCACAAGTGAAGTTCCACCAAATTCATGTTAATATATTTGACATATTCAAATCAAAGACCAAACATACATTCATTTATTATTGGTAATTCAATCCTTATCATATTAGGATTCCAATACAAAATACGGTACATAATTTCAAGTCTCCAAGAGCAAGATAGGCCCATTTCTTTACCACATAGCATATCTGCCCTATAGGCTCTTTTATCGTTCATTCAACTTCCAGGAATTTTCATAATTTTTTTACATCATAAATTTATATGATATTTCACCCAACATCAGTTAACATATTTAATAATACAAAATTAAAGTCTCATACTTTTTAAGGTTCATTTTCTATGTCAAGAAAAACATCGAACACATGGCGGTCATACTTTCACCCTTAGGGCAGATTTCATACCCTAACTTCAAACCATCACCCAAGATTAATTTCTTGGTATTTTCACATGATTTTCGGATATGTCACACAAATATGTGTCTATTTTAATCTCCAATTATAATTAATCAATTCCAGTAAGCATAGAAAAATATATGGAAGTTTTAATAAACAAGGTTACTAAACGAAGCAATTTAATGGTTTACACATTCAACTTTGTTTAAACTTGCATATATCCATACATATGCACCCAATAATGAAAGGTCAATAAAAAATCAAGTATTTATATTATATAAATCATAAATACAATAAAAATAACAAGATTTGGGGTTAGTATTACCTTCAGGACTTTTACGTAATTTCCACGGATTTTTCCCCAAATTTTCTCCTCACTTTCTTCCTAAACTTTCCAATTCTCTCTTCCTCTCAAGCCAAAATATTTTATGGCTGAACTATGCTGAAGGAGGGGATTATTTCAAGCCTTTAAATTCGGCCAAAACCAACCTCCAAAATCCACCATTTGTTAGCCTAATAAGACGAAATATCATTTAACGAATGGACGAATTTGCCCCTGCTTCGTGATTCCAGCATAACTTCTCGCTCGAACCTCCGTTCAACACACCGTTTGTTGTGTTACAACCATAACCCACATGTATAAAACTATCTAGTTTTCACCTCAAGTCAATTGCTATTTCATAAAGGTCAAAACTAGTCTTAAACATGAAGATTCCTACCGAAAACTTCAAAATTTCATATTTGTAACTAATTCGATATTTCATACTTTATGAAGGTAGGATTGGACTAAACATAGTGACTAAACATTATATAAATTAGTAACATATTATCCATATCACATAAGCTAATCATGATTTAAACATAATTTATCATAATTATATTCGGGTTGTCACGCTATGTTCTTTCAAAATTTTCGCCGTACCTTCAGGCACGGGCATTCCACTAGTATATATATATATATATATATATATATATATATATATATATATATATATATATATATATATATATTTATATATATATAGAGAGAGAGAGAGAGAGATGTATATATATAGAAAGAGAGGTAGAGAGATGTATCAAAATGTGTTTAGAGAGAGAGAGATGGCGATCGCTGCTGCAATTAGAGAGAAAAACCAAATTTCAATATCAAATAAACACTATACCAAAATCCAAATACCAATTTCAATTTCTAATACTAATTTCAATCTCAATTTATAATATCATTTCTAATTTCAAATTCAACTTCAATTTTAATTTTAAAATGATATTAAAATTCAATTTATAATACTAATTCCTATTTCCTCCATCTCCTCTAAAGGGTGAGTGTTCCTATCCCAGTCAAGACCTCATATTTCTGTAATATACTTAACATCTCATGCACATTGTTCCAATTTGAGAAAAATTTGGCAGCATATCCCCATAGTTATCTAAGTACACGACATAGATTTTCAAGTGTAAGTGTTATTTCAATTTATCAATTGAAATAACACTTAACATCGCATCATCTAGTATGTACCCAGAGAACATTAAGATACGGCATCAGAACTTCACCCAAAAGAAACAAGTTTAAGCCACTAAGAATATTATTATAGAGAAACTATGCAGTCTCAAACTTTACAAACGGGATAATTGAAGAGATCTCATTACAGGGGTAATGACTCTCAAATGGGTTTAAGGGCAATTGAATGTGTATGCATAAGAACTAGAAGGATAGTATCTATGCGCACAATATGTAAGGTCTATAGTATATTTCATTTAATTATGTCTTATTTATATTCGATTTTTACATAGTTATGTTTCATTTCTCATCACAACCCTCATTACTTATTGGGTAATAATTTTTATAGTGATGATCTATACATAGTTATGTTTTATTTCGCATTTCTAATTATTTAACAAGAAGCTTTTAAAATTTATAGTATCTTTCATGTAATTATGTCTTATTTATATTTGGTTTAATCACAACCCTTAATCTTAGAAATGTCTATGTCCAACTAACTCAATGGCCATCTAAGTGTTCAAATCCACCACTCAACAAAAATTAAAGAATCCAAAGCAATAATGCAAAAAATAATGCGATATATTGCAATTCCTAGGGCCAACTAACTCAATGGACATCTAAATGTTCAAACCCACTAGTCAAAAACGATTCAAGAATCTCAACAAATTCAATAATCTCTGTGTATATATATATGTGGTGTCAAAAAATTTGGGATATGGGGGATGCCGATGCATCACGTTGTATGCACAATAATAAATAAATGAGAGACAAAGATTTACGTGGTTCGACCATGAATGGCCTACGTCCACGGAGCTGCAATTGTGTTCCATTAGAATGATGAGAGAGTTTACTTGAACGTGTTTCTCTAGATTCTAAGCCCCCTTTCACAATGGAGGGTGTCCCCTTTATATAGAGTTAGGGGTTACATTAGGGTTACAAATATGGATGAGTCCTATCTTCATGGAGTTTGATTTAACCCAGATATTGTTCCTCGGTCTTCTAGTGTAAGGAAATTTTTGACCATTATCAATATGTATGTCATACGCCGTTACACCGTTGAAGAAATTCAAGATCGCATCTACATCAACGGATCCGAATATCAAAGCATCTTCAACATCATAGCCTCTGCGAGAATGAACTTGGTAAAATTTTGTTTTTACGTTCCTTAAAGTTCATATTTAGTATTGGGAAATTTTTATAAAATGTTTTTTATAAAAATAAGAAGTAAGTTTTTTAAAGCAAAATGAGGCTTTTAAAAGGACTTTATTTTTCTGGGAAAACCGGACCGGTCCGCCCCATATCGGACCGATCCGCTTGCTGCAGATCCAGTATACCCCGGACCGCAAGCGAACCGATGGAGGCCAAAATAAAAGAACCGATCCTCTTGAACGGACCGATCCGCCTCAGAACCGGACCGGTCCGACTGGGATAAATTCGGCCAGATTCGCTGCAGATTTTTTAGGCTCAAAGTTTTCCTATTTAAAGCCAACTTCGGGGAGTTATTTTTTAAAGACTTTTCAAGACGATTTTCAGAGTCCTAAATACTCTAAGTCTTCACCTTTTTGATGTGCAAAACATCTTTTTGATTCACACAAAAATCCCAATTACTTTTGTGAATCTTTTGGAACCCTAGAACACAAGCTTTGCTATTGTTCAATCTTTGTGGGGAGATCTTTGCAACCGAGGGCTGCGTGTCATTGCTGAGGGAGTCTCTACAAAGTATTATGGCTGCGTGTCATTGAGGAGTGCTGCGGTTCTTCCTTTGTTGATTGGACTGAGGTTCATGTGGGTTCGCTGCGTGTGAATTCATTGCTGCCCTCCTGGAAAGGGATATTTCCAGCCGCCGACTACAGAATCCGATACCTGAGGGTAATTCTTAGTCAAACTGTATTTCATTGTAATCCGATTGTAATCCGTTCTCTTACAAATTATAGTGAAATAAAAGGTTTTGCCCCTTTGGGGGATTTTTCCTGAAATTGTTTGTTTTTATCCTGCGTGCTATATTTTATTTGATAAATCATCTAGATGCATGTCTTAGGGTTTTAACTAAAATTTGGGATTAATTAAAATTGGTTTTTTATTTGAGAAGTCGCAATATTTCCACTATAGCTGCTCTCTCATCTAGTTTATCAAGGACTTTAGTCGTCCTTATCTTATTGGAGCGTCTGTTGGTCGCCATCTTGACCGGGGCGCTCTCCACATGTTATGCTATTATGTAGGCATATTTTTCCCCCACAATAGACCCACAGGTCGCAGTTTAGCTGAGTTGATTCTGAAATGAGCTCGGAGTTGGTCCATAATTTTTTTAAGCGCGTGTAGTTGTCGATGTGTACTGGACTAGCGTTCTTTGAGTTGTCATTCAACTTTTAAGCCTTCTTTAGTTGATCTTCTTTCCTTTATAAGTTTTTAGATGAATGCTTGGCTTGATTTGAGAGGCGTTCAATTGATATGGGAACCGGACTCGAGAGTGTCGAGCTGGCTACATACCTTCATGGGATCAGGTCGAACGTAGATCATTATTCTATTTTATTGCATGGCCCAATTCATGAGGCCGACCACAGGCCTACTAAGAATTCATTTACTGATGCTTTCTCGAGCGTGCATCAAGTTCAGGGCATTTCTTTGTATTTTGGTCTTGTAAGGTCCATTTGGTGAGGGTGACTATAGGCCTATGTGTGGAGTCTTACTTGAGCACGCACCTAGTTGGGGTAAGACCATGCATTAGTTTTTTCATATGTTCCAATTGGAGAGGCCGAACACAGGCCTATGCACTGAGCCTTGCTCGAGCATGTACCTAGTCAGGGTAAGACCCTGTCTTAGGTTTTTCATATGGTCCAATTAGAGAGGTTGACCATAGGCCTATGTGTCGAGTCCTACTCGAGCACGTACCTAGTCGGGGTAAGACCCTTTATTAGGTTTTTCATATGGTCCAATTGGAGAGGCCGACCACAGGCCTACGTGTCGAGTCTTGCTCGAGCACGTACCCAGTCGGGGTATGACCCTGCATTAGGTTTTTCATATGGTCCAATTGGAGAGGCCGACCACAGGCCTATGTGTCGAGTCTTGCTCAAGCACGTACCTAGTCGGGGTAAGACCCTGTATTAGGTTTTTCATATGGGACAATTGGAGAGGGTGACCATAGGCCTATGTGTGGAGTCTTGCTTGAGCACGTACCTAATCGGGGTAAGACACAGCATTAGATTTTTTATATGGTCCAATTTGAGAGGCCGAACACAGGCCTATGCGCTGAGCCTTGCTTGGGCATGTACCTAGTCGGGGTAAGACCCTGCATTAGGTTTTTCATATGGTCTAATTGGAGAGGTCGACCATAGGCCTATGTGTCGAGCCTTGCTCGGGCACATACCTAATCGGGGTAAGACCCTGCATTAGGTTTTTCATATGGCCCAATTGGAGAGGCCAACCATAGGCCTATGTGTTGAGCCTTGCTCGAACACGTACCTAGTCAGGGTAAGACCTTGCATTAGGTTTTTTATATGGTCCAATTGAAGAGGCCGACCATAGGCCTATGTGTCGAGTCTTGATCAAGCACGTACCTAGTTGGCGTAAGACCCTTTATTAGGTTTTTCATATGGTCCAATTGGAGAGGACGACCAGAAGCTTATGCACCGAGCCTTGCTCGAGCATGTAACTAGTCGGGGTAAGACCCTGCATTAGGTTTTTCATATGCTCCAATTGGAGAGGCCGACCACAGGCCTATGTGTCAAGCCTTGCTCGGGCACGTACCTAGTCGGGGTAAGACCCTGCATTAGGTCTTTCATATAGTCTAATTGGAGAGGTCGACAATAGGCCTATGTGTCAAGCCTTGCTCGAGAACGTACCTAGTCAGGGTAAGACCTTGTATTAGGTTTTTCATATGGTCCTATTGGAGAGTCCGACCACAGGCCTTTGTGTCTAACGTAGATGATTATTCTGTTTTATTGCATGTCCCAATTCGTGAGGCCGACCACATGCCTGTTAAGAATTCGTTTGCTGAGGCTTTCTCGAGCGTGCATCAATTTCAGGGCATCTCCTTCTATTTTGGTCTTGTATGGTCCATTTGGTGAGGCCGATCACAGGCCTATGTGTTGAGCCTTGCTCGAGCATATACCTAGTCGAGGTAAGTCCATGCATTAGGTTTTTCATATGATCCAATTGGAGAGGCCAACCACTGGCCTGTGTATCGAGTCTTGCTCAAACACGTACCTAGTCGGGGTAAGACCCTGTATTAGGTTTTTCATATGTGATATGTAATCAGTACGCTTATTATACTTAGGCCTTTCCCGTAAGTCAATCTAATACCAATTTTGTTCACATTATTCCATTTTCTAATGCCTCGCATGTAAATATCCGCATATTTTACCTTTTAGGTTGTGCGGTCACACTTCCTTAGGCCTAAAAGATGATGGAAAAAATGCACCTAGTTTAAGGTCCATCCACCGGTTCAGGATTTTAACCGACCAATATAGTTGTTGAGCAACCTGAGTTGGCTTTTTGCCTAGGGATCCCCCGTAGGGCTTTTATTGTTGCTGAGGCAACTCGTGAGGCCATTTGTGTTTGGAGATGACAAAGTCATGTGGACTTACTTAATTTAATGGGAACAAGTAAGAAGGTCGTTGTAATTAAATCAATCTTAATCTTGATCGTCATTTGAAAGACTAATTCCGGTGTTAACCATGTTGGCATCCATCCTGAGTTGAGCTCTTCTATTTTTCTTTAAATTTTGCAGTGAATCTATTCACGTGTCATCATTGCCATAGAGCCCCCAATCGGGTTGTGAAGAGAAGATTGCCCGATCATCCATTGAGTTATTTGATCTATATAACCGAGATGATAAGTGTGCTCAATCGTTCCTTGGGTTTTTATTGTGTTGAAGAGTGTCACGTTGATCATTCGTCGAGCTGGATATAATTAAGGATTGTCTTGTTCATATAGCTCCATGTAATGTATCGTTCCTCGGGGCACACTTGTTCATCGACCATGCATGGTGGTTCCAGGAGACTGTGGAAGACTCCATATAGCTCGTGTACCTAAAGAAATTTATATGAGTTCAAAGCATATTCATGCAGAAATACGTTGATTTAATATGGCGATCAAGAAACACCGTTCCTCTGGAGTGGATATCTTAGTGTTGATGACTCGTTAATTCGTTGCTTACTGATCACCGATCATCAAGGGTTGATTGATGATGTTGCTTGATACATTCAGGGTGGTCTAGTGTTGTTATGAATAGGTTTTGTTCGTTGACTGTGATTTTGCTAGATATGTGACTTCTTACATGTTGGATTCTTCCTTGTTGATAAATATAGTTGATCGTTGCTCTCCTTACTGCTTTATGTGTTATTGGATCTTTGTTATACAGATCTCCTAACTTTTCATTTGTGGAGGTTGAATTAAATAAGAATTGTATTGCCCAACTGTCCCTTGGAGCTTGAGACATGATCACATAATATCAACTATCCATCGAATCTGAGGGTCCGTCGAGGCAAAGGACCTAGTAGATGTTGCGAATGATCCATGCTCGAGCATCTGTCAGAGCATTGATAAGATAAATGATGCTTGAATGCCTGTCGAGGCAAAAATTATAGAGGATCTGGTAGATAGTGCGAGTGATCCATGCTCGAGCATCTATCGAGGCAGAAAGGACCTCGCACGTATTACGAATGATCATTCATTGTAAGTGAAAACTAAATTTCCAAACCATTTATTAAGGTTGAATAACAGTAATAAACGTAGCGCCGATCATTAATCAACTGTGCCAACCATCTGTCGAGACTGAATATAAGAATTATCCTGATCAATCATTTGTTGGGGATAAAATGCGACGTGTGTGGCAAATATCTTCGGGACTAAATATATAGAAATATTTTGTCGATCGTTTGCCGCGATGAATCTTGAATATGTGTGTTCGTCCATAGAGACAGATAATCAATACTGAATGTTGAAGAAATATCATCACCTGAGCATCCATTGGTTATAACATATAATCTTGCCTAACCATTTTTCGGGTCTTAATAGTATTGTAGCGTGCTCGATCATCCGTCGAAGCAATAAAAATGCAAATAGGACCTAACTAGTCTGTCAAGACAATGCGATACAGTGTCGAGTAGATATAGAGAGCGATCCGTGCTTGAGCATCTAACGGTGCATTAATAAGATTTCCAAGAGCTTAAGATTATGGCCGAGCATTTTTCGAGACTGAATCTTGTAACCGTGGAAGTTAATAAGTTGCTCGACCATTTGCTGAGGCTAAATCAAATAGAATTTATCATTCATCAAAATCTCATAGGGATGGTCGAGCCCGAGCATCCGTCGGGGCTCCGCTAATTACTATTAAAAATATTATACCGAAAATCTATTGGTATAACCAATAATAGCTAGATGATAATATTGAAAATAAAATTATCGAATAAATGACGTGAGGGCCATACAAGCGCGGCCCACTATCTATGTGAACAAAATAATTGTAATAAAGTCGAATAAAAGTTGCAAAATTTGCCAAATATATCCATATGTACAACATGGGAGTTAATTCGGAATTTTTGCAAATAGCTCTATGCAAATACTCAATTGTGAGTTGGTTTCAAAAAATTATTTTCACAGAAAATTTGTGTAGTGACAATTGTGAAGTATACAGTATAAATAGCCCCCTGCTGACAAATTTATGATGATAAAATTCGTGAGCATAATTTGTGAGCAAATAAAATATTATGAGACAGATAGGAGTAATGCACAAATAAATGTGCGTATCCATCAACTAGGTATGCGCTATATGTAAGAGTTATCATGACCAACCATCCATTGGGAATAATTTGACACTTTTGTGGTAGATATTCGGGACTAAATATATAGAAATATTTTGCTGATATGAATCATGGATATGACTGATCATCCTTCAGGTCAAGAATCATAGAACCCGAGCATTAGTCGGAGTAACAATTTTCCCAAGCATTTTTATGGTCTAAAGGGCTATAATATGCTCGACTATCCGTCGAAGCATTAATAAAATAAATGGTGCCTGGATAGTCCATCGGGTAAAGGTTGTGCAATACCGAGTAAATATAGTGAGCAATTCGTTCTCGAGCATCTGTCGAAATATTGATGAGATTTTCAAGAGCTTAAGATTGTTGTCGATCATCCGTCCAGACTGAATCTTGTGCCCGTGGAAGTTAATAAATTGCCCGACCACCTATTAAGCCTAAATCAAATAAAAGTTATCATGAGAATGATTTGTTCAACAAAGTGTATACGATATGCATCCGCTCGGCCACTTGCCGAGGAAAAATTTCGTAGTAGTGTATGAATGTAATGAATCATCCAATTATTTTTATGACAAAATTCCCACTGAGATAACCGTGCCCGAAAATCCGTCGGGGCTCCTTTTGTCGAGATTAAATAGTTTTAGCCGAACGACGGTATTGAAAATTAAATGAACGAATAAATGACAAGAGTGCTCTATAAGTGCCCCCCACTATTTATGTGAACAAAATAATTTTTAATGAGGTCGCATAAAAAGTGACAACTAAAATCGTTGCAACAATTGTAATAAAGTCCCATGGTCCCTCAAAAAAAATTCATAGAGAACCAAGCAATGCAAATATTATTCAAATATATTCCAAATGTAAGACACAGGAGTTAGTTTGGAATTTTCGCAAAATTGTTTGGTTTCAAAAATTATTTATGCATATAGATGTGAATTAAAATAGGTCGGCCAATATCTTCTAAATTACACACTGTGCTTTAATGAAGATACACAGGTCTGAAAACCTAGGCCCAAAATAATCTTGCCCGAGTTAAAAAATGCACAAGCCGTGCTCGCCGTCGATCATTGATTGGGTCCAGTGGTGATTTCCCCTAGCTCGTCGCCGCCGACCACGAAGGGTGGTCCGGCGTCGCAGGTGATGTTCTCTACTTTTTTGCTGGCGATTATGGTCGCAGTTTGATGAATTTTTTTCTTGTGTGTCGTTGTAAAAGATCTTCAATCAAAAATATTCACAAACCTATAAAAGTAGACAAAACTATAGTATAATGGTAAGTGAGGTATTAATCCAAATCTAAGGGGTGAACATGCTAAGTATGAGAGGATAATGAATATAATTCACTTGATTCTTTTTTAGACTTTTGGGTTTTTCTGATCTTTTTATGTTTTTCAAATATTAAAACACTTTTTAGTTGAAAATGTGAAGTAACACTAAACTAATATGAGAGATGAAATTAACAAACTAACAACTGTGCCAAATAAGAACTAAGTAATAAGAATGAGATGAAATTAAATTTGAAAAATATTCAAGGAATGAAACTTAACCTCCATTTTATCAATTAAATGTGTTAATTATTCTAGTTTACTAATTTTCCAAATATTAATTTATTTTATCAATTGATTCTCATCATTTGACAAAACAAACTAATATAAAATCAGTTAATCCAGTTTTCATCCCCACAACTCAAATGAATAATTGATTTAGAAAAAATTATGTAAATCACTAGTTAGAGTAAATTCATATAATAAATCATAATTCCAACAAAATTTAATGTATGAGTATAATAAAATATAATATACTCTAATTAGTGGGTCATTCTATCTCTAGTTTGAATCCAAAAATTAAGAGTATATTAGAATCTAATCCTTTCTCAATGATAGTTTACCATTTCTGAATGCATAAACTCATGTAGGAATTAAAATAAAATTAACTAAATGAAACAAAGTAAACTAGATTAATTAATACATTCAATTGAATATATGGGGCTTCATTTCACTCCTTGAATGGAGTGATTAGCCAACCATAGTCATAATTCACTTAATAACAATCTAATAAAAGTTACTAAATGAAATTAACAATATAGAGAGAAAAAAATCAAACCAAAATGTAAAAGAAAAGAAATTGCACTTGCATTAAATCAAAGCTTCTCTCAATTGTGTACAAACACTAACAAAATTGAAGTAAAACTTAATTCTCCTCTCTACAATATTTTTTTTATCTCTAGAATTTCCTATTTTTCTAACCTAGTCTCTCTCTCTCTAAAATTCTGTATTCTCTATTCTTCACAATCTTAAGCTCTCTTTTTATGGAGTGAGGTCTTCTTTTTATAGTGGATTATGGAGCTAAAGGGGTATTTTTAGGAATGGGCTTGAGTGTGCATGGAAATGGTGAGAGGAGTGTGAGGTCATGTGGGTGAGGCATGAATGAGGGTATTTTTTGGAAAAGGGAAATTAAGTTAGTTGGGGGTATTTTTGGAAATGGGGTAAAAGGTTTGTTTAAATGGGTTTAGTTGGCACATGTGGGATTTGGGTTTATTTGTTATCTGTCTTTTGGCTTGTGTTTGGCAGATGGAAGAAATTGATTTTGGCTTTTGAAGGGAAATGGGTTAAAGTTGGGTTTGACTTTGGATTGAAATGGGATATGGGTCTTAGAAAATTGGTAATGGGTTGGGGAGTTGGGTGTTGGATCGGGTAGGATATGGCCAGATCACCGACAGAAATGGGTCAGCGGCAGGTGGTCGGAGGTGCGCCCGTTTTAGAATCGGGTTGAGGTCGGGTTGACTGGACGGGTAGAACGGGAATCGCCGTGGGTCTCCGGTGTTGACCGCGGCGGGTTGGGAGTAGGGTTTAGCTAGCCGGGCATGGGGTGAGTATGCGGCGCGATTAGGCGGATGGGATGGTGCCGCGGTTGGGTTAGTGGTCACGACGTCGGGTTGGGTCCGGCCTGTTGGGGGTTGATTCAGCATGGGGTTACGACGGTGGGTTGGCCGCGAGCAAGGGGGTAGGGTTGGTATGGTTGATGTCGTCCGCGGGTATGGTTCAGGAGGTATAAGGTTGGAGGTTTGTTGTGGTATTAGGTTTTGGTTTTGGGGTAAGTGGAAGATGAGTGGGGTGGACTTAGGTATGAGAGGGTGTAGGAAATGTGTGTGTGCTTGGGGGATTAAGTTTGCGTGTAGGATAGTGTATGATAGGTGGGTGTGAGTGGGTTTAGGTGTAGGCGAGTTTATGTGTGTATGAGTTTAATTTTTGACCCTTAGAAAAATAAAATAAAAATAAAAAAATAAAATCTAAAAATAAAACAAACTAAAAAAATAGAAATAAAAATATTAAAACAAAACAAAAAAATCCTAAGCTTATATAAAAACAAAAATAAATCAAAAGAAATAAAAACTTAAAATCTAAATGAAAACTAAAGTCCTAAAAAAATATAAAATCTAATAAACTAAAAATAAACTCCTAAAAACTAATCATAATAAAACTAAAAACTAATAAAAATCAAAATAAAATAAAATTATAAAAATAAAATAGAAAAATAGAAAATAACCCTAAATAAATCTAAAATAAAACGACTCAAACTAAAAATCTAAAAAAATATTAAAAAGGGACAAACAAAACACACACAAGATTTGGGGCAGGTTTAGGCTTGGGTAAGGTTACGGGAAGGGAATTAGCTCCATTTAATGCGCATTTGCCTACAAGATAAATATTTAAGCACATAAGACCCATATTGTCGAGAATTGGCAACTAAAGTACGTCTATTCGGGGTATAAAATGTACAGTTTTGGGTGCTTATCAGACCACCCCCAAACAGAGCATTGCTAGTCCTCGAGCAATAAGATAGAGAGAAAGAGACAGATAAGTAACCAAAAGTGTACCACTTTCGTGGGCACTTACGATTTCACTTAGCTTGTGCAACAAGCCTTTAAACCTACAGGTTTCCCTACAGGACTAGTTGTGTCTCGTGAGGGTTTGCAGGGAATATACCCACAAAATTCTTATTTTGCAAAAAAATTTATTGAAAGGCAGTCAATCTCTTATTAGACGTAGAATAGTTGCACAATCCATCACGAGGTAAATGTTTTAAGAAATACAAGCTAGAAGTGAAAAAAAGATTTAGATAATTAAATACTCAAGGCACATCCTTCCTAGAACTCAACGTATGTGGTGTGAATCAGTCAAAACGGGTCGAGTATCATAAGAGTAATTCCTAGATTGTATTTTTGGAATCAACGCTTCAACTTCAAATCTCACTGGATATATCTCTCTCAAACGAACTCTCGAGATTTGGGTGAGTGTATCGCTCTTGTCTGTGAGGAGGTGAGTAAATGTAAGCAAGTTCAAACGTCTCACAAACACATAAGAAAGAATGAATAATGAGAAAGAAAATTGATCTCATGAAAGAATGATAATCACTATAGTGAGAACGTCGAGTTATTCACCACGTCGACGTTCATTTGCCCGAACACCGAGGGGAAATATGGATGTATATGGGCGAGGGGGCAATGAAATGAGAAGGATATGATATGAAGGATAAAATGGGATGGTGATAGTGAAATGAAGGATGAGTGATGGATGTGTGATGCATAAAAGATGGATACGATAGAAGAGTGTATAACACTTGAAGAACAAATGCATTTATTACATCAAACTAACTACAAACTCTCTTTCTTTTCTTTTCTCTTTTTTTTTTCGATTTTCTTTTCTTTTTCTCTATTTTTTTTTCTTTTTTTTCTATTTTTGCTAAAAAAAATTCTCTTTTCAAACCAACAATGAAGACATTTACATTTGAAATCACACTCTTTTTCTCAAAAATGATGATGGATGATATATGAATGGAGTGGGGAATACATGGGAATATGGGTGAAGTAAATGGTAAATGGTAGGTGTATGGATGAAAATCTAGTATTCGGGACAAATTTTGAGATATGTGTTTCTTACAACTCAAAAGTGATGTCGTTCTCAGTGATCAAGACAAAATTTGAAAGAAGAAAAATGAGATCATAAAACGAATTAAATTGCGGACCCAAATGAAGTTGAATCAACTCGTGACTCGGAGATTGCGTAAAACACTCTGAAAGGGTGAAAGGCACAAATCTCAAAAGCTAAAGTCTCCACTAGTGATCCATAAGGTTCTCTTTAGAATTGTAGTAATCCTCAACTCTAAATCATAATCACGTGATAAGTGCGCAAATTTTTATTGAGTCTAGAAATTCATGGTGCAACATGCCTTGTTACGTATTACATAAGCTATTTAGAAAAAATATTCTCCATCTTGATTTCTAGACTTAAAAAGATGGATGATAGTAAATTCACATCAATGATTGAGATGAAAGAAACTGCACGAAATTTTGAAAATCAGGTTCAAAAATCAAAAAATTTCAAAAGAGGTACGATTTTGATAAAATTCCCCACCCCCAAATAAAAAGGAACATCGTCCTCGATGTTAAGTAAAATGATTTTTAAAACTGAGAGCATAAGGTAGGAAAGAGATTACCAGAATGAACCGCTAATGAAGTGGACAGAAGGAGCCAAGAATAAACCTGAATAAATGGTAAGATAAAAAAAAAGTGTACAAGTCTATAAGCATGGTAAAACATAGGATGATGTGAAACACCACCCCCAAACAGGATAAGACTCATACTCAGAAAAAGTGGGTTACCTCCCGGTAGCGCTAAGTTTAACGTCTTCAGCCAGATCGATGGAATCTCACCCTAAGGATAAGAACGAGGAAAGAACGGGGTGGCAGAAAAATCAAGGGATAAGAATCACCCCCAAACAAGACTAAACGGTCAGTCTTCATAAATGGGGTCAATAAGGTCAATCTGTTTTATGTGAGTGGAGCCTAGCTCCAAGAAAGGCTTCAAGTGTTGACCATTGACCTGAAAGAGGCTACCATCCTTGGGATTTTGCACGGTGATGTCACCATAAGGGGTAACGACTCAACAATGAAAGGTCCAGACCACCTGGTTTTCAATTTCTCGGGAAAGAGATGCAACCGAGAATTATACAACAAAACTTTTTGACCAGGGTGGAATTATTTGCGCATGATTGTTTGGTCATGGATCCACTTCATCTTGTCCTTATACTTCTTGGACAAATCATAGGCATCATTTCTGATTTCCTCCAATTCATTAAGCTGCAGCTTTCGATGGACACCCACCTCATCAATATCTAAATTAAGGTTTTTGATGGCCCAATAACCATGATGTTCCAGTTCGACAGGAAGGTGGCAAGTCTTATCGAAGACCAAGCGATAGGGAGACATGCCAATTGGAGTTTTATAAGCAGTACGGTATGCCCATAATGTGTCGTTCAAGCGTAAGGACCAATCTTTCCTATTAGGATTGACGATTTTTTCAAGAATTTGCTTGATCTCACGGTTGGAGACCTCAACTTGACCACTAGTATGTTGATGGTAGGAGAGACCAACCTTGTGGGTAACACCATACTTTTTGATAAGGTGTTCAAAGACTAAATTACAAAAATGTTTACCCCATCACTAATGATAGCTTTGGGGGTTCCAAAATGCATGAAGACATGATTTTTGAGAAATTGGACCATAAGTCGATGGTCATTGGTGCGGCAAGCAATCGCTTCGATCCATTTGGAAACATAGTCAACAACAACTAGTTAATACTGAAAACCATGAGAGGAGGGAAATGGTCCCATGAAATCGATACCCCACACATCAAAAATTTCAACAATGAGGATGGGTGTGAGAGGCATCATATAACGACGAGAGATACACCCAGAGTGTTGGGAATTGGAACAAGCCTAGCAATATTGATGGTCATCGCGGAAAAGGGTAGGCCAATAGAAACCACTTTGCAAATTTTTAGCGGCAATTTTCTTTGAGACAAAGTGACCTCAACAAGCACTATTGTGGGAGAAGGATAGAATACTGTGTTGTTCACATTCGGGAACACAACGACGAATGACTTGATCGGGGCAATACTTGTAGAGAAATGGGTCATCCCAAGAGTAAAACTTCACATTCACCATGAATTTGGATCGATCCTATTTTGACCAATGATTAGGACGTTGATCGGTAACAAGGAAATTGACAATATCAGCTTACCAAAGAAAAGTGGAGATGGAAAAAAGTTATTCATCTAGAAATTACTCAGAAATGGGGAGAGGATCACAGTCAGACGTGACAGTAATGCGAGACAGATGGTCAGCAACAACATTTTCATAACCTTTATTATCGCGAATTTCAAGGTTAAACTCTTAGAGTAAGAGAATCCACAATATCAATCGTGGTTTGTAATCCTTCTTATGAATAAGGTGCTTAAGGGAAGCATGGTCAGTATACACGATGATAGGGGAATCTACGAAATATGAGCAAAATTTATCAAGAGCAAACACAACTTCTAGCAACTCCTTTTCGGTGGTCGTGTAATGAAGTTGAGCATCATGCAGGGTTTTGCTAGCATAAGAGATGACATGTGGGCGCTTGTCAACTCTCTGGCCAAGCACGGTACAAAGTGAAAAATCAGAAGCATCACACATGAGCTCAAATGGGAGAGACCAACTGGGAGGTTGTATGATAGGAGCGGAAGTGAGTTCATCTTTTAGGCTCTCAAAGGCGGCAACACATGCTTCATCAAAGATGAAAGGGACGTATTTGGATAAAAGGGTTGTTAAAGGTCGCGTGATTTTAGAAAAGTCCTTAATGAAGCGCCGGTAGAAGCCCGCATGTCCTAAGAAGGAGAGAATGTCCTTAATAAAATTAGGAATGGGGAGTGAGGAAATCAAGTCGATTTTTGCTTTACCGACCTCAATACCGGAGTTGGAGACAACATGACCTAAAATAATACCCTTTTTTACCATGAAATGGCATTTTTCCCAATTTAGGACCAACTTATTTTCTTGACAACGCTGAAGGACCATAGTGAGGTGAGATAGGCATTGTTTAAAGGATGAACCAAACACAGAAAAATCGTCCATAAAGACTTCGAGAAAACGCTCTGCCATGTCACTGAAAATACTTGTCATACACCGTTGAAAAATCGCAGGTGCATTGCAAAGTACAAAAGACATACGAGAGTACGCAAATATGCCAAATGGACAGGTAAAGGTAGTTTTTTCTTGGTCTTGAGGGGCAATGGGTATTTGGTTATACCCTTAATATCCATCAAGAAAATTGTAGTAAGCATGGCCCTCCAAGCGTTCAAGCATTTGGTCAATGTATGGGAGAGGGAAGTGGTCTCTATGAGTGACAGCATTGAGCTTTCTATAATCAATACAAACACGCCAGCCGGTTTATATGCGGGTAGGTACAAGCTCATCATCACTATTTTTTACAACGGTGACTCCAGACTTTTTAGGCACCACATGAATGGGACTAACCCATTGGCTATTTGAAATGGGGTAGATAATAACAGTATCAAGCAATTTTAAAATTTCATCTCGAACGACCTATTTCATTGTCGGATTGAGTCGGTGTTGTGGCTCACGAGAAGTCTTGGCATTCTCCTCTAAATAAATGCGATGGCTACAGACATTGGGGCTGACACCTTGAATTTCAGAAATGGTCCACCCTAAAGCAGTGCTATGTTGAGTGAGAGTGTGGACTAATTGCTCTTATTGATCCAGTGTCAAGTAAGAAGCAATAATGATGGGGTGATGTTGGTTTGGGCCTAAGAAAGTATATTTCAACTCAGCAAATAATGGATTAAGCTCCAAACTAGGCGGTGGCTCAGGAGAGGCATCGGACTCAGACGCAGAAATAGAGTTTGGGAGAATATCGGGACAGGGGTTGACGGGATCATCCACAGAAGAGTATCGTCAAGGAGAGGCTCAAATGGAGGAGCCCAAGTGGAAGTGTCCAGCAGAGGTGTGGAATCTAATAAGTCACTTACCTTGGAGATGGAGATATCTATATCAAAGTCAGACCCAAAGTGATCCAAACATTGGTGGATAGGTTCGTTTGGGTAGGTAGTATCCAACATCTCTTGGACCAATCATGCAAACCTCATCAATAGAATCAACATCGGCCTTTTGTTGCATGAGGTGGAAAATATTGACATCGACAGTCATATTGCCAAAAGAAAGATTCATTGACCCATCTCGACAATTGATGATGGCATTGGCAGTTGCCAAAAAGGGGCGACCCAAAATGATACGGATAGTGGTTGGGTTGGGAGCAGGAGTGTCTAAGATAATGAAATCCACGGGGTAGTAAAAGTCAGACACTATCACCAAAACATCTTCAACGATTCCTTTAGGCACTTTCACAGAACGGTCTGCAAGTTGAAGAGTAACCCATGTAGGTTTCATGTTTTATAAACCTAACTCAAGATAGAGAGAGTAAGGTAGCAAATTAACACTAGCTCTAAGATCAAGAAAAGCTCGAGTAGTGAACTTATCTTCTAACATGCAAGAGACATTGGGACGACCAGGGTCTTTATATTTCACAATACCATTCTCATGGATGAGGGACGTGGCTTTCTCAGTGACAAAGGCATCACGAGGAACATTCGTCTATCTCTTGACAGGGCATAAGTCCTTCAAGAATTTTTCATAGGAGGGAACTTGTTGAATTGCGGTGAGGAATGGAATGTTTATGTGAACATTCTGAAAAACTTGCTTGATATCATCAAATTGTTGAGCTTTCTTTGTTGGTGTCAACCTATGAGGGAATGGTGCTTTAAGGACAAAGGCAGTGGTGACCTCAGTAGGTTTAGAGGCATTCTTTTCGGTGGATTTATGGGGTGGTGGGACCTTAGGGAGTGGTTCTAATGGGCAATTCTGGGTGGGTGGGGTTGGAACATCACAGGGAGCATCAACACCATTGTCAACCTGTATACCTGATCGTAGAGTACTCACTGTTTTCATGTCCGCTTGGTATGTGGGTGGAGTGGAAGGGGATCCAACCTCATAAGTCGACTCCTTTCCAATCCCCTTAGGGTTAGGAATGGGTTGACTCGAAAAACGACCTTTCTCTCGCTCGAACTCAAACTGGTTAAGACTTTTCTCAAGCCTTTAGATGGATTGAGTCTGTGCTTGCGTGGTTTGTTGTTGAGTCATGATAAATTGAGTGAAAAGATTCTCGATAGAGGAGGTGGATGATTGGGGTGGAGGGGCATAAGGGGGTTGGGGGACCAACTCTCGGTTAGAACTAAGAGGTTGGGAATACTCGTAGGATGGAGGTGGGACAGGGATGGGGGCATTTTGATGAGTGGGATGGGATGGTTCTCCTTGGGGGACAAAGGATGCTGGATGGTTTTGTTGGTGGTAAGGAGCATGGTGGTGTTGGATAGGAGGGCGATGTTACCTTTGCGGGTTTGGGTGAAACCTTGGTGGACCACTAACATGTTGTTGTGGTTGTGATGGAGCAAGGTGATTGTCGTACTTATAAGAAAAATAGGAATGGTTCCTATTTTTCGAATTGTATGTAAACGACGGTGGTGCGGGTTTCCTAGTGGTATCAAATGCACATGCTTGGGCTAGAGTGGGCACAAATGAGATAAATGATCCTAACTTAAACATACATGACAAGAAGGATTAGACTCATTGACGTTCATCACTTGTTTAGAAAGAGAAATATTTTGTTGCATAGAACAACTGAGAGCATCAACAGTTTTAGTCAAAGTGTTTAAGCCATGAAGCAAGGTTTTAAAATCGAGATCATTTTTAACCTCATAAGTGCTACCTACTCGTGGTGCCTCGGATCTCGAAAATTCATTTATGCCCTCCCAAACTTGGGAGTCATCACCTAATTCAAGGAGAAAATTATAGGCGGCAGTGGGAGTTAAGTGCATGAATTTGCCTTTATATATGGACTCAATCATGGTGCGAGTGGAAGGAATGAGACCATTGTAAAAACTATGAACGAGGCGACTCTTCTCGAGACCATGATGTGGGAAACTATTGATATAGTCTTGAAAATGGCCCCATGCTTCACAAAATTGCTCGGTTGGCTTTTGGTGAAAATCCTGAATGGCTTGGCACATCTCATTGGTCTTACTTATGGGATAAGACTTGGACATGAAATTCTTTACAAGTTGTTCCCATGTATGGATAGAATCCGGTGACAAGGAATGTAGCCACATGGATGCTTTATCATGGAGAGAAAATGGAAACAAGCGAAGATGTACATTTTTTTCATCTAAGTTTTGATTTTTGAAAGTCGCACAAACCGTTAGAAATTTTCGCAAGTGAGTGTAGGGAGACTCACATTCAAGACCATGGAAATTGGGAAACATGGAAATGGTCGCCAGGAAAATTTCGAATTGATCCGCCGGGGTGGGTGGAAGAACTACGCAAGATGGTGGGGTAGCCATTATCAGGGCAAAATAGTCCCTTAAGGCAAGCTCTTCAGCCATTGTGGGTGGATGAATGATGGGATTAGAGATGTTAACTCGGGGACCACTCAAAGTGATCGGTGGAATAGAAGAAGCAAGGGGAACACTTGGTTCTCCAAATGTGGAAGAGATGGGAGAAAGACTACGGGAAGGAATTAATTGATGATTAACTCGTTTCCACGTGGGCATGCAAAGAAGGAGTTGTTTTTGGTATTTTGGATTTTTTTTATTTTTTTTTAAAAGAAAATATTTTTTTTAGTTTTTTATAAAAATAAGAAAAGAAAATATTTCTGGATTTTTTTTTTGGAAGAAAAAGGGTGGGGGGAAATTTGGACGCTAAGAATTTGGACGAATTCACTAAAATGGACTACCGAAAAAGGAATTAGACACACACAAGTTAAGGAAAAGAAATCCTAACTAGGACATAGCCAATTTTTTATATTGAAAATTAATGAAAGAGGTAGTTAAATTTTAATGAAATACGCGGGCGATAAAAATCACGGAATTTATAAGAGTGCTCGCCTTTTGCAAAATGTGTGTTCCTAGTTTAATCACATGATGACAAGAGGCTTGCCACATACATTCGCCACAAAGATACTACGATGAAATGATCGGCCGGTACAACGCTGGGGACAGCACAAACCCGTTTTACTGGGCGGCCGCACTTAAAACCCAGTTTCCCTGGACACTTCCGTGTCGCAAAGCGAACCGTTTGAGGTTTTTCCCGATGGAGAGGACTTTACGGGTTATCCTACAAGCCAAAATGATCAAAAAGGGGCCTATGAACACCATATCCTATGGGGCTATCTAGTTGATTGATTTTAAATTAGTGGTGGCTAGGGTAGAACACAAAGGATAAGTGATTGAGTCGGGTGATAAAATCCCTTCTCGTGAGTGATCGGGCGTAGGTCTTAGTCAATTTAATTCATCATTCCATTCAAAATTAAATGCAAGAATTAAATCACACAAGATCACGTAGGAGCACACAAGGTATGAACTCTCTAACAAGAGGGCGCGAGGGTATACGAGGTGTACCTCCCACGGTTTTTAGGTCGTGGGGTACCAAAATTGTTGAGTCGACCGGGAGGAGATTACGCCAATATCAGTCTGTCCCGAGAGTCCGATCGACCCAAGCTAGAGAGGCTTCTTTATCCTCACCATGGATGGCCTCTCTTGACCTTGTTCGGTTTCCCTATCACGCTTCTTCAATTATTACAAATTTAAATGAAAATGAAATGGTGTCTCTATGCACCGCAATACAAGCAAGGTAATAAAATCCTAAATACAAGCTTTCTAAAATAAAAATAAAAATGGTACTAAAATAAAAATGCAATCCAAGTGAATCACAAAATTCGAAAATCCTCTCAAGCAAGTCGAGCTCCAAAGATCGACAACGGAGCCATTTGATGAATTGCTTTTTGGTGTGTCGTTGTTGTAAAAGCTCTTCAATCAAAAATCATCACAAACCTATAAAAGTAGACAAAACCAGAGTATAATGGTAAGTGAGGTATCAATCCAACTCTAAGGTGTGAACATGCTAAACACGAGAGGATAATGAAAATAACTCACTTGATTCTTTTTTTTAGACTTTTGGGTTTTTCTAATTTTTTTATGTTTTTCAAATATTAAAACACTTTTTAGGTGAAAATGTGAAGTAACACTAAACTAATATGAGAGATGAAATTAACAAACTAACTAGTGTGCCAAATAAGAACTAATTAATAAGAATGAGATGAAATTAAATTTGAGAAATATTCAAGGAATGAAACTTAACCTCCACTCTATCAATTAAATGTGTTAATTATTCTAGTTTACTAATTTTCCCAATATTAATTTATTTTATCAATTGATTCTCATCATTTGACAAAACAAACTAATATAAAATTAGTTAATCCAATTTTCATCCCCACAACTCAAATGAATAATTGATTTAGAAAAAATTATATAAATCACTCGCTAGAGTAAATTCATATAATAAATCATAAATCCAACACAATTTAATGTATAAATGTAATAAAATATAATATACTCTAATTAGTGGGTCATTCTATCTCTAGTTTGAATCCAAAAATTAAGAGTATACTAGATTTTAATCCTTTCTCAGGGATAGTTTACCATTTCTCAATGCATAAACTCATGTTGGAATGAAAATAAAACTAACTAAATGAAACAAAGTAAACTAGATTAATTAATACATTCAATTGAATATATGGGGCTTCATTTCACTCCTTTAATGGAGTGATTAGCCAACCATGGTCATAATTCACTTAAAAACAATCTAATAAAAGTTATTAAATGAAATTAACAATATAGAGAGAAGAAATTCAAACCAAAATGTAGGAGAAAAGAAATTGCACTTGCATTAAATCCAAGATTCTCTCAATTGTGTACAAACATTAACAAAATTGAAGTACAATTTAATTCTCCTCTCTACAATATTTTTTTTCTCTCTAGAATTTCCTGTTTTTCTAACCTAGTCTTTCTCTCTCTAGAAATATCTATTCTTTAGTCTTCCCAATCTTAAGCTCTCTTTTTATGGAGTGAGATATTCTTTTTATATTGGTTTATGGAGCTAAATGTAATAACCCTCGCTTTTGAGAACCTATTTTATATTCATTTACTGCGTGAAGTAATTATATAAAATGTCGGAAAATGGAGTAAATATTAATTGACTGCGATAAAAGTTAATATTTACTAGATTGTTGCATATTTACTGTATGTGTATGTAAATATCATCATGTGCTTTTTATAGTGTCATGTGCATTAAATGACATTTATGGTTTAAAATAAAACCGAAACTTGAAATGAGTTATAAAATTTCCAAATGATAATTTGGAGGGCGTAGTTAGTTCCAGAATGTGCGAGATAGTCAAAATAAGTGCCATATTGTATTTTTATGTTCGGGGCACTTTTGACTAGTTTTAACATAAAGGTGTAGTTACGAATCATTTTAATGAGATATTAACCACTTAAGTTGGTAATTATAGACTAATGCCACGATTTAGTCTTGGTAAACCGTTTATTTCCCTTAAGTGTGTTTGCTAACCTAGAGAGAGATAGAGAGAAGAAGATAACTTTGGAGAGAATTGGAGATTGAAGATTGGGATTGCTTCTACCAAGAGAAAATATGAGATTCCTACCCTAAGGTAAGTTTTCTACTTGCTAATATATGGTTTAAGATGAGTAAATGGTGTGATAGTTGTGTATTAGCATTTATGGACAAAAAATGGAATTTATGGTATTTGAGCCTTAAATATGGTTTATGTTGATGAAATTATGGATAATATTAGTTGATAATCATGTAGGATGATTTAGGGTAGATTAATGTTGTTGGTTGTGTGTTAAAAATTAAGAGATTTGAGTTTTGGGGAAAAACTAGGGTTTATAACCCATAACCCATTCTTGGCAAATTCGCAGGGGCGAATCGATTCGGCCCCTGGGGAGAATCGATTCGCTTAGGGTCAGCTTCCAAGTCTGCTTGGACCGAATTGATTTGGCAGTTTATAGAGTGCCAAGTTTCCTAGTCCGAACCGATTCGCTTTTTGGGCAAATCGATTCGGCCCTTGGGCGAATCGATTCATTTTCCTACTATTTTTGAGTTAGTTTTATAACTCAATTCTAATCCATTTTCTTTAGGCATGGGGCTTAGGAACCTTCTTGTATGAAGTAAACTTAGAGTCCTAGAGTTTTAGATGAGTTGGGGAGATACCCTAGATTAGAAATGTATTAAATGGGGTTTATTCCAAGAGTGTATAAAGTGATGTTCAGGCATTACTTTCCTTTAGTAAATTACTAGGAGTCTAGGAGTTATGATGTCATATTGGGAGACTTGAGGGGATCAATTGAGGTATACAAAACCTTGTGAATAATAGAAGTATGATGATCTCTTGGAGAATAATTCGGGAATGTAGTATATGATGAGAGAAAATGATGATATGATTCACATATGGCTTCGAATAAAATGGGATATATCCATTAAATGAACATGTACATGGCAAATGAAAAATGAAATAAAAATGGAAGTGAATATGGTAATGATGATGGTAAATGACAATTTACTTAATCATAATATGTGAATTATGATTTGTTTAAACACATCCTCTCTAAATGCCATCATAAGGGAAGTTCGTGCGTGAGGTGAAGCCCCCTGGCTAGTGAATGTAGAGTGGATATAGTCTTAGGCCATATGAGCGTTTGTTGTATATTTTCTGTGATGGTGAGGTAATTCCGGGTGTGGTTATGACTCTCCTGTAGGCATATGGCCGCTTCCCGACGTCTTACGTTGTAGGTGCCCAGGTTGTCATAATTGATAGGCCCTGAAAGATGATGGTCATTTAGGGGAGCGCACAGTGGGGAAACCCGGACGGGCGGTCTTAGAATCATTATATATATATATGATTATAACTATTCTTAATCAAGTGGGACTTGATGGATTATAAATGCCATAAAGAGCATAATGAAATGCCATAAAGAGCATATAATTGAGATAGATGCCACAAAGAGCATATAATTGTGATTATAGTTCCTGGTAAGGGACGAAGCGATGAATAAACAGAATATAAGGGATGAAAGCTTTAGTAATGTTATTTATTCCTATCTTCCTGCATAACTGAATTAAATTATGATTATTTAAATTGCCTTAGCTTATGCTTTGAATTGTGTAGTTAGATTCTCATCTTTATCTATCATGATTATCTGTTCATAGCTGTCATACTCTTTATTCATCTGGTGATCATATAAAATCGGGCCTTGACCCGTTCATATTTCTTGTTGTTCATGAATCTTGTATCCGCTCAGGTGCTCCGCCGTAAGGACGCCCGTACTGACTCTCCCAATCTGGTGAACTTTTGGGAGCCGTGATATTTTACGAATATTACGGGATACTTTGTGTAGACGCTTTTATTTTTACACTCTAGTTATGATCGAGTCTTTCATTTGGGCGTGTGGCCCAAACTTTTGTAACTGTCTATGGATGTAATATGTAACTTAATGAACATGTTATATTTGTTATGCATATGTTGACCGACATCATATTCGATCCCTTACTGTATTCTGGTTATGGTTGTATATAAGTTCTCTTGGGTTTCCACTTTCTTTTTAAATTGGGTTGTTTAAATTCTTTCTTTAATTTATAAAACAAAATTTTTGGCAACCCGTTTTTCTAAAATAAAAGGTGGTTATCCCGTATACTTATTATATTGTTACGATGCTGAGAATGATTCCATCCATGATTCCTGTTATATTGAAGTATCGGGCTGGCCACCCCTTATTTTGGTGAGCGGGTTGTCACACTAAAGGGGTATTTTTGGGAATGGGCTTGAGTGTGCATGAAAATGGTGAGAGGAGTGTGAGGTCATGTGAGTGAGGGGTGAATGAGGGTATTTTTGAAAAGGGAAATTAACTTAGTTGGGGCTATTTTTTGAAATGGGGTAAAAGGTTTGATTAAATGGGTTTACTTGGCACATGTGGGATTTGGGTTTATTTTTTATTTGTCTTTTGGCTTGTGTTTGGCAGATGGAAGAAATTGATTTTGGCTTTTGAAGGGAAATGGGTTGAATTTGGGTTTGAGTTTGGATTGAAATGGGATGTGGGTCTTGGAACATTGGTAATGGTTTGTGGAGTTGGGTGTTGGATCGGGTAGGTTGTGGCCAGACCATCGACGGAAATGGGTTAGCCGCAGGTGGTCGGAGGTGCGCCGATTTTGGAATCGGGCTGAGGTTGGGTTGACTGGATGAGTAGCATGGGGATCGTCGTGGGTCGTCGGGGTTGACAGTGGCGGGTTGGGAGCAGGGTTTTGCTAGCCGGACATGGGGTGAGTATGCGGTGCGGTTAGGCGGATGGGATGGTCCCGCGATTGGGTTAGTGGTCACAACGTCGGGTTGGCTTCGGCCTGTTGGGGGTTGGTTCAGCATGGGGTTGCGACGGTGGGCTGGCCGCCGGCAAGGGGGGTAGGGCTGGTATGGTTGATGTTGCCGGCGGGTATGGTTCATGAGGTATAAGGTTGGAGGTTTGTTGTGGTATTGGGTTTTGGTTTTGGGGTAAGTGGAAGATGAGTGGGGTGGACTTAGGTATGTGAGGGCGTAGGAAATGTGTGTGTGGTTGGGGGATTAAGTTTGTGTTTAGGATAGTGTATGATAGGTGGGTGTGAGTGGGTTTAGGCGTAGGGGAGTTTATGTGTGTATGAGTTTAATTTGTGACCCTTAGAAAAATCAAATAAAACTAAAATTAATAAAAATAAAAATAAAAAAATAAAACAAACTAAAAACAATAAAAATAAAAATATTAAAACAAAAAAAAAATCCTAAGCTTGTATAAAAACTAAAATGAATCAAAAGAAATAAAAACTTAAAATCTAAATGAAAACTAAAGTCCTAAAAAAATATAAAATCTAATAAACTAAAAATAAACTCCTAAAAACCAATCCTAGTAAAACTAAAAACTAATAAAAATCAAACTAAAATAAAATTATAAAAATAAAATAGAAAAATAGAAAATAAACCTAAATAAATCTAAAATAAAACGACTCAAACTAAAAATCTAAAAAAAATATTAAAAAGGGACAAATAATACACACACAGGATTTGGGGTAGGTTTAGGCTATATTTAGGCTCGGGTAAGGTTACGGAGGAGGGAATTAGCTCCATTCAACACGAATTTACCTTGATATATAGATTTTGACACCGCAAATGGACATTTGACCTACAAGACAACTATTTAAGCACATAAGACCCATATTTCTGAGAATTAGCAACTAAAGAACGTCTATTCGGGGTATAAAATGTACAATTTTGAGTACTTATCACAGTTGAAGAAATGCCCCTCATAGCTCGTCGTTGTAACCTAGTGATGGTCGTCGGCCAAGAAGGGTGGTCGGTTGATGTCGCTGATGTGTGGAGCATATCGAAGTTGATCGACGAGGAGGAAGGCAGGTCGAAGAGCAAATGGAATGGAGACTAGGGAGCTCGTTGATGCTCTATTGGTGCTATATGATTTTTTTGAGGTCTTCTAACAAGGACCTGACATTGGGCGGTCTTATTTCTGTAATCAAATTGGGTTCTACCTCCGTGGGTTGGTAATAAGGTCCAATACTCGAATTTGTTTTTCACAAAAATAAAAAGAGGGGAATCAGATGTTATTCGGCCATGTTCGAGGGTTGGAGAGAACTGGAGATGTCCGATTACAGTAGGGGAACACTTTTTTGGTGCTCGGTCGGCGAGATGGTTGTTGCACGCTAAGGTGTGAATCCACTGAGGGGTTTAGACAGGTGGGTGAGAGTTCCCAAATTTGTATTTCGGAGATGACAGGAAAGATCGTTAGTTTCTTCGCGATTTCAATGCCCGGGGATGAAGATTCTCGGTGCAATTATGTTATAGATATGTATAAACTTGTTGAAAAAATATCTTGCTAAAAGAAAATCATCAGATGTACTCGTAAAGATGTTGCCAATGATCTGATGAGAAAGGACGGGTTTTCTTTATTTTTCCCATGCCAAAGCAATTGTAAATATGGGAGTCATATGATGTAACCCAGAAAATCGACGTATTTGACTAGGAGTTTTTTCCAGGAACTCCAAATATTTAGGGAGTTGTTACAGACCTCCGATAGTTAAATCCATCATGAATAAACAATGAAAAATGCTTAGAATCAACACTGTTGTGCAGATATTTTGATTCTGTGCGTAGCGTAGGTATCATTGTCCTTGAACGTAAATCTAGATCTCTTCTAGCAAGAAGGAGAAGGCCTTTTGTGCCATTTCCCATAGACGGCGCCAATTGTGGTGTCAAAAAATCTGGGATATGGGGGGTGCCCAGTACCACGATGTATGCACAATAATAAATAAAAGTGCGATTAATATTTCTAAATAATTGATATCTCTATTGTGATAATCAAAGTGCGATTAATATTTCTAAAAACCCTGTTCAACACTCGCAAACAAAGCACATAAAAATAAGACATCACTTTATACGCGAATTGGTTGAATCTAAAGAATTAGAAATCAATTATCTTTCTATTGATTTGCAACTCATAGATATGTTTACCAAACCTCTAGATTATAATAGATTCATTTCTTTGCGGAAATCTATTGGTATGGTTTGTGCTGAGTAATATCTTTGCTGTTTATCCAAGTTTTTTTCCCTTTGTCCATTTGAGACAAAATGGGGGAGAAATTTGAGTCTTTATGAATATTTGTATATATGCTAAACTGCTTGATCTTAGTAATTCATTGCAGGTTTTTGTACAGTTTTTTTCTCAACTGGTGTATTAGGGTATTCAATTGTAAATAGTTGAGTTATGTACTTTTGCTTTCTAGGACTTGGGTAGATAGAATATTTATAGGAATAGGTTTTTCTTATCTTTTTGTCGCCCTACGAGTCCTAGTTGACTCAAAGGATATTTTGTCTCATATTTCCAAAGGGGGAGATTGAAGCTCTTATACTCTTGACTCACTTGAGTTATATTGTATAAGAGTTCATCTGGTTTGGAAATTAAGACAAAATTATGTCTATCCTAGAAACCAAAGAACCTCAGAGATTGGATTGCTATTTCATTCATTTATCTTGTAGTGATCAAGACCAAATTACCAACACTTACACACAGTAGAATGCATCATATACATGTCATATTGCATATTAATGTGTGCACATATGTTGAGTATGTTTAAATCCCTAAATTTGATTTTTAAATATTTTTTTTGGGATTTTATAAACATTTTTTATAAAGGTTTTATTAATTAAAACTTAGTTTTAAAAGTTTATGGGTTCAATCTACAATTATGGTTAAAGGGTTTATTGGCTTAAAGTTGGTTTGGGTAGAAACCAAAAGCGGCACAGAATTCAGGGTGTTATTGTAATTACTTTTAGACTCCCGTTTTATATCGCCTTACTGATCAACACATGTTACTTGATGATTAGTGCATTTTGTGTTTCTTTACTGAGTATATAACCGCGTATGCTTACAACCGTTGGATCAAACCTTATCAATGATCTGCATGCTTTCTTTGGTAATCCCTATGTATCCCTCCTGAACCAATCAGGTTAATTTTAATCACCGCATGCTGTGAGCCCTTGGATTTAAGTCAATCCATCTTAACTCAATCCTGACCCTTATTTTTGAACCTGCTTCTCAATCCTTCTCTTCGTCCTATAAAAGGGACCCTCCTCTCAATTGTTAAAGACTTTTGGACAGTTAATTCCAGAGAGAAAAAAGAAAGAGGGAGTAGAGAGAAGAGAGAAAACAGAAAGATAGAGAAGAGAGAAAACAGAAAGAGAGAGAGAGTTAGAAACCCTAACCCTAACCCCTGTTCATCAATCCTCTTTCAAACCAAACACTTCTCTAAAACTCCTACATATCCAAAACACTACCCTGAGTGTTCTTGAGTTTTTGAGAGATATTTGTGTTGATGTAACCTCTTGTTCGTTAGATCTTGTTCCCAACTTAAACTCTTTACTTAAATCTATTTTCTTCTTCATAGAAATTTCATATCTATGTTCTGCATGTTACATCACACTTAGATTTACATGGTTTATTTCTCATCTTGATAAATATATTGTTGATTCTTTTCTGAAAATCGTTTTTATCTTTAAATCAACAATAAATGTTTTCTGTTTCTAGTTCTCTTAAAACTAAACCTTTGACCTAGTTTGGAATCACACTTGGAGGTTTTCAATCTCTAAAATCTTTTCAAAACTCTGAGATTGATTAAGATCTTGACTGTCTTCTAAGCAAGATATCCATGGATTCTGGGATTGATTTAAAGGTAAAAAAGGTTCAAAGTTTTGTGAGAAGAGAGAAAAAGAAAAATCACTGCATATATCCTTATATGTAATTTTCTAGGACTGTTTGTACTTAATAAGTGTGAGTGTGTGCATGCATGTGTTAGAGAGCAGCTCCACAAACACTTTCACCCTACAACACGAAAAGTGTTGGTAATAAGAACTTGTGAACACGAGTCGACGTAAAGTGCTGGAACAAATCAGAATTTAACAAACTGGGAGAACAACATCTACAATCAGAACTGCAGAGAAGTTATAAGGACACCAGAGGGTACATTCCTAAACTTATATAGGTCTGAGTTGTATGCATGTTAGTTATATAGTTTGTAACTGGTAAATTTGTTTTAGTGGATTGTTTTTATTTTACTCCGTAGAGGGAGTCGTGGATGTTTCCTCAGTTGGTGAGGTTTTACCACGTAAAAAATCGTGAACTTAATCTTCATACATCTCCTCATCTCATTATTGGTTGTGCTGAGTTTAAAGTTTGTTTAAACTATTTTATAAACATGTTAGTCAAATCTTGAATAGATCTCGTACATACTGTTTTATTAAACACACCTTGTGTTCAATAGGTTTGATTTTTAAGAAAAGAGTTTCTTCAAAAAACTGCTCGGAGTTACTTAAATAGTTTATTTTTAATAAACGACTTTAGCAACATATTTTCAATTGGTATCAGAGCTTGGTAAACTTCTTTTAAAGAGATCCTGTGTTTCTGAAATTATTTTATGAAAATCAAATATGGACGAGAAAAATGAAAGATTTGGTAACTTGACCAGACCTCCTATCTTTGATGGAACCAATTTTGCGTACTGGAAAGTAAGAATGATTGCTTTCATTCAAGGAACTCTGGGAGATGATGTCTGGGACATTATTGAAAATGGTTAACACTTTTCCTACAAAACTAGCCACTCAAGGAAGTAATGAGAGGGTTAAGAAAGCATTAAGTGAGTTCACTCAAGAAGAGAAACAAGTTTCTCGAAATAATAACAAAGGAAAGAATGCCATATTTATGTCCATAAATGAACATGAGTTCAAAAGAATCTCATCTTGTACCACTTCTAAGGAAGCTTGGGACACTTTGGTTACTGCTCATGAAGGTGACACTAGAGTTAAGGCTGCTAAAACTCAAATGCTCATTCAACAGTATAATTCCCTAATTATGTCTGAGACTGAGTCATTTGATGACTTCTATATGAACCTAACTGATATTGAGACCAAACTGCATGCTAATGGGATAATTTATGATAGACAAGAAATTGTATCTAAAATTTTGAGATCATTACCACAGAAATTTGATAACAAAAGATATGCTATTGAGGAAATGTGTGATATTAATCTCACTCCTGAACTACTCAGTAGTAAATTAAGAACTGTGGAAATGGAACTAGAATTCAAGAAACAATTGACCTAGTCCCATAGGAAACCGACTAGTTCAAATCTAAGCTTCTCTTCTAAATTGATTAAGCCTGAGTTTAATACTTACAATGATGACTCTGATGAGGAATGCGATATAGAGAGTTTGGACAATCAGATTGCTTTAATGTCAAAACAGTTTAAGAAATCATTAAGTTTAGAAACAAAATGGCAAATAAACAAGGCAAGTCAAATTATCCAACTCCATCTAATCACAGATCTCATGAGAAAAGTCATGACAAAAATCACAAGGACTCTTACATTAGACCTAACAGAGACCTTAAGAAGACTGAATGCTATAGATGTGGTAAACTAGGGCACATTGCACAAGACTGTAGAGTTAACTTGAACACTCAAAACAAACACACTAGAGCCAACATTTGCAAAACATGGGATGATTTAAGTGACTCTGAAAATGAGGAACCTGAGTCATCTGATGTTTTTTATCCTTTCATGTCTTTCTTTGCCAAAATTATATATAATGATGATATGCCTGTGCTTATTAGTGAGGATGAATCGAATAACTCTATGTCTGATGTTTCAAATATTGCTGTTACTGGTTTATATGCTTTGATTACTAAGAATATTGCTATCTCTTCTTCGGGGTGTGTGAGTCAAAGGGAAAGTGATAATGACGATGTCAATGGGTGTGTGAGTTCAAAGAATGAAGCCTTAGGGGTCACTTCACACACTACACTTAGTGACTCGTACAATGAAGACCTCCCAGACATTCACACACTTTATGCTAAAACTCTCAAGAAAAGTGCTAAACTAGAAAAAATTGTGAAAGATCTCACCAAAAAGTTGGAAGATCTAAGCCTGATGGTCAAACTGAATGCCGAAGAGTATACTACCAAATGTTTAACTCATGAAAGTGAAATTAAAATGTTTGATGAAAAACTCAAAAATTTGACTGAAACAAATGAAACACTGGAGAAAAAATACAAAGGGACATTGTTAGAATTGGAACAAACCAAAGAAAAGACAGCAACTGTTTTCAAAAAATTTACAAAATTTGAAAATAATTCTAACTGTTTTGATGAATTTGTTGCTGAATCTAAAACCAATTCTCATGATCGAACTGGAATAGGGTTTTGTCCCAATTTGAAAACACAAACAAAATCTTTTGAACCTATCAAGTTTGTGTCAGGAGGTAAAAGACCTATTGAAACATGCCCAGATTTTCATTCCCTAAAAACTGAGTTTGATTCAAAACATCAAACTCTTAACATTGGTGAATCAAGTTGCTCTAAACATGAAAGTTCACCTAAGGCAAAATACGTCTGCCCCTTTATTAGAAAGAGTGAATCTACATTCAAACCTGTACTACCTAGGAATAGAGTTCAACCTCAAAATTCCTCAAAACCTTTGTTTAGAGACTTTCCTAAGGAGACCCCAATTTTGTGCAATCTTTACTGCTCCTACGGCGACATATACGGTCACTCTTTTGATGGTTGCTATGCTAGGAGACTTGTCAAACCTGTCTGTAATCCTCATTGCTATCAGAATTTTAACTATTCTAGGAGGAGCCGCAATAATTATGTACTTCCTAGACAACCAGACAAAAACTCTAATTATAGAAAGAGAAAGACCAAACCTAAAAGAACATTTCCTAGAAGGATGCCTAAAAATCTTCATAAACCAAATGCTCAAGTCTTTCACAAAATTCAAAATCATGCGCAAAATATTTTTCAACAAAAATCCAATGCTTTTATCCATTGAGAGCTAATAAGCGCAAAATGAAAACTAGAGTAATTTGGGTTAGAAAAGATAATCTATTACCTCAGATGAAGTGTAACATAGTTGTTACTGCTTTAAAAGCGAAACACACATCATCTGGTTGGTATTTAGACTCTGGATGTTCTAAGAACATGACTGGTGATGATACTAAACTTTTAAACAAAACCAACCTTGCTGGTGGTAAAGTCCTTTTTAGTGATGGAGTATCAGCCCAGATCATAGGCAAAGAAACTCTCCAAGAAGATGGACTTCCTATTCTTGAAGATGTTCTTCTAGTTAAAGGTCTTAAGGCCAATCTACTTAGTATCTCGCAATTTTGTGACTCTGATCATACTATTACCTTTTCAAAGAACAATTGCAAAATTTTAAATGAAAAAGGTGAATGCATAATTACAGGATTCAGGACTCCTGACAATTGTTATACTGTCATGAACAAGTCTGTAATCTGTAATTTTGCCAGAATGGATGACAACGAGATATGGCATAACATAATGGGTCATATAAATTGCGATAATCTTAGTAGACTGACCTCTCTGGAAATAGTTAGAGGAGTTCCTAAAATCAAACCCATACCTAACATTGTCTGTGGTTCTTGTCAGGAAGGTAAAATTGTTAAGGCACCTCATAAGAAAGTTAATGATATTCTTACCTCTAATCCCTTGGAGCTCATCCATATGGACCTGATGGATCACTCCCAAACTGTTAGTCTCTGTGGACACAGTTATATTCTAGTTGTAGTTGATGACTTCACGAGATTTACTTGGGTAGTCTTTATAAAATAAAAGTCCGACACTTTTCAAACTTTCCTAAAAATTCTTCTTCGGATTGAAAATGAAAAGGACACTGGTATTATTGAATACTGTGACTATAATGGTTACAAACACGAATTCAGTGCTCCTAAGACTCCTCAACAAAATGGAATTGCCGAAAGAAAGAATTTTACTCTTCAAGAGATGGCACATGTTATGTTACATGCCAAGAATTTACCTAAATACTTTTGGGTGGAATCTATTCATACTGCATGTCACATCATAAATAGGGTATATCTTAGAAAGAATTCCAAACAAACTCCTTACGAACTTTGGTATAATAAAAAGCCCAATCTTAAGTACCTTAGAACCTTTGGCAGTACTTGTTATGTATGCAAAGATAGGGTACACTTATCCAAATTTGAGAGCAGGGGAGATAAATCTGTATTTCTAGGATACTCGCCTAACAGTAGAGCCTATCGAGTGTATAATCTTCGCACTAAAACCTTGATGGAATCCATAAATGTAATTGTAAGTGACACTATTGTGGAAAACAAGACTGGTGAATCAACTATTGATGAAGAGCCTACAAACACTTTAGAAAATGACTCTTCTGAAATAGATAATTCTTTACCAATTGAGACACCTGAAGTACCTAACTGGGTTTCTAAAGATCGTCCCATAAATAACGTAGTTGGTAACCCTAGTGAGCCAGTGCGTATAAGATCCCAACTAAGAAATTATGCACAGTATGCATGTTTTGTTTCCCTCGTGGAACCAAAAAATGTAAATGAGGCATTGAATGACTCTCACTGGATTTCTGCTATGCAGGAAGAACTTCTTCAATTTGTCATTCATGATGTTTGGTATCTTGTTCCTCGTCCTGATCACAAAAAGGTTATTGGCACACGTTGGATTTTTAAGAATAAGACTGATGAAAATGGGATAATAATTAGAAATAAAGCTAGATTAGTTGCTCAAGGATACTCTCAAATTGAAGGAATAGATTTTAATGAGACTTTTGCCCCTATTACTCGTTTAGAATCTGTTCGTCAGCTCTTTGCTATAGCTTGCCACTTGCATTTTACACTTTACCAAATGGATGTCAAATCTGCATTCCTTAATGGAATATTGACTGAAGAGACCTATGTAGAACAACCTAAAGGTTTCATTGACCCTGAATATCCAAATCGTGTATTTTGTCTTAAAAAGTCTTTGTATGGCCTTAAACAAGAACTTGGAGCTTGGTATGAGCGTCTTTCCAGTTTCCTCTTAGATAAAGGTTTCAAAAGACGTGGAAATGATCAAACCCTTTTTGTCAAACATTTTGATTAACACATAATTATTGCTCAAGTTTATGTTGACGATATTATCTTTGGATCAACTTTTCCATCAGAAGTAAAATCCTTCTCTGAAACTATGCATAAGTAATTTCAAATGTCTCTTATGGGGGAGTTGAAATTATTCTTAGGCCTTCAAGTCAAACAAAATTCAGAAGGATTATTTATCTCGTAATCTAAATACGCTTTAGAGATAGTAAAGAAATTTGGCCTAGAGAGTGCTAAAGATTCTAGAATGCCCATGAGTACTACGCTAAAACTTTCTAAAGATGAAAATGGAAAATCCATAGATCCTACTCAATATCGTAGTATGATAGGAACCTTACTATATCTTACCGCCTCGCGTCCTGATATTATGTATGTTGTGTGTGTATGTGCTCGTTATCAAAATAATCCTAAAGAGAGCCATTTGAATTTTGTAAAACGTATCATCAAATATGTAAAAAGGACTCTGAATTTAGGACTTTGGTACACTAATGACACACCAAGCACTATAATTGGGTACACTGATGCTGACTGGGCTGGGTGTACTGATGATAGTAAAAGCACATCAGGAGCATGTTATTAAATAGGTAATAACTTGGTTGGATGGAGTAGTAAGAAATAAAACTGCACATCACTCTTGACAGCTGAATCTAAATACATAGCCGCTGGCAACTGTTGTGCTCAATTACTGTGGCTTAAACAAATTCTAAGTGATTATGGTATTCAAGAAAACCAACTGCATCTCTATTTTGATAATCAAAGTGCGACTAATATTTCTAAAAACCCTGTCCAACACTCGCGAACAAATCACATAAAAATAAGACATTACTTTATACGCGAATTGGTTGAATCTAAGGAATTAGAAATCAATTATCTTTCTACTGATTTGCAACTCGCAGATATGTTCACCAAACCTCTAGATTATAATAGATTCACTTCTTTGTGGAAATCTATTGGTATGGTTTGTGCTGAGTAATATCTTTGCTGTTTATCCAAGTTTTTTTCCCTTTGTCCATTTGAGACAAAATGGGGGAGAAATTTGAGTCTCTATGAATATTTGTATATATGCTAAACTGCTTGATCTTAGTAATTCATTGCAGGTTTTTGTACAGTTTTTTTCTCAACTGGTGTAATAGGGTATTCAATTATAAATAGTTGAGTTATGTACTTTTTCTTTCTAGGATTTGGGTAGATAGAATCTTTATAGGAATAGTTTTTCTTATCTTTTTGTCGCCCTACGAGTCCTAGTTGACTCAAAGGAGATTTTGTCTCATATTTCCAAAGGGGGAGATTGAAGCTCTTATACTCTTGACTCACTTGAGTTATATTGTATAAGAGTTCATCTAGTTTGGAAATTAAGACAAAATTATGTCTATCCTAGAAACCAAAGAACCTCAGAGATTGGATTGCTATTTCATTCATTTATCTTGTAGTGATCAAGACCAAATTACCAACACTTACACACAGTAGAATGCATCATATACATGTCATATTGCAAATTAATGTGTGCACATATGTTGAGTATGTTTAAATCCCTAAATTTGATTTTTAAATACTTTCTTGGGATTTTATAAACATTTTTTATAAAGGTTTTATTAATTAAAACTTAGTTTTAAAAGTTTATGGGTTCAATCTACAATTATGGTTAAAGGGTTTATTGGATTAAAGTTGGTTTGGGTAGAAACCAAAAGCGGAACAAAATTCAGGGTGTGGTTGTAATTACTTTTAGACGCCCGTTTTATATCGTCTTACTGATCAACACATGTTACTTGCTGATTGGTGCATTTTGTGTTTCTTTACTGAGTATATAAATGCGTATGCTTACAACCGTTGGATCAAACCTTATCAACGATCTACATGCTTTCTTTAGTAATCCCTGTGTATCCCTCCTGAACCAATCAGGTTAATTTTAATCACCGCATACTGTGAGCCCTTGGATTTAAGTCAATCCATCTTAACTCAATCCTGACCCTTATTTTTTAACCTTCTTCTCAATCCTTCTCTTCGTCCTATAAAAGGGACCCTCCTCTCAATTGTTAAAGACTTTTGGCCAGTTAATTCTAGAGAGAAAACAGAAAGAGGGAGTAGAGAGAAGAGAGAAAACAGAAAGAGAGAGAAGAGAGAAAACAGAAAGAGAGAGAGAGTTAGAAACCCTAACCCTAACCCCTGTTCGTCAATCCTCTTTCAAACCAAACACTTCTCTAAAATGCCTACATATCCAAAACACTACCCTGAGTGTTCTTGAGTGTTTGAGAGATATTTGTGTTGTTGTAACCTCTTGTTCGTTAGATCTTGATCCCAACTTAAACTGTTTACTTAGATCTATTTTCTTCTTCATAGAAATTTCAGATCTATGTTCTGCATGTTACATCACACTTAGATTTACATGGTTTATTTCTCATCTTGAGAAATATATTGTTGATTCTTTTCTGAAAATCGTTTTTATCTTTAAATCAACAATAAATGTTTTTTGTTTCTAGTTCTCTTAAAACTAAACCTTTGACCTAGTTTGGCATCATACTTGAAGGTTTTCAATCTCAAAAATATTTTCAAAACTCTAAGATTGATTAAGATCTTGACTGTCTTCTAAGCAAGATATCTATGGATTCTGGGATTGATTTAAAGGTCAAAAAGGTTCAAAGTTTTGTGAGAAGAGAGAAAAAGAAAAATCACTGCATATATCCTTATATGTAATTTGCTAGGACTGTTTGTACTTAATAAGTGTGAGTGTTTGCATGCATGTGTTAGAGAGCGTCTCCACAAACACTTTCACCCTACAACACGAAAAGTGTTGGTAATAATGTGAACACGAGTCGACGTAAAGTGCTGGAACAAATCTGAAGTTAACTAACTGGGAGAACAACATCTACAATCAGAACTGCAGAGAAGTTATAAGGACACCAGAGGTTACATTCCTAAACTTATATAGGTCTGAGTTGTATGCATGTTAGTTATATAGTTTGTAACTGGTAAATATGTTTTAGTGGATTGTTTTTATTTTACTCCGTAGAGGGAGTTGTGGATGTTTCCTCAGTTGGTGAGGTTTTACCACGTAAAAAATCGTGAACTTAATCTTTCTACATCTCCTCATCTCATTCTTGGTTGTGCTGAGTTTAAAGTTTGTTTAAACTGTTTTATAAACCTGTTAGTCAAATATTGAATAGATCTCGTACATACTGTTTTATTAAACACATCTTGTGTTCAATAGGTTTGATTTTTAAGAAAAGAGTTTCTTCAAAAAACAGCTCGGAGTTACTTAAATAGTTTATTTTTAATAAACGGCTTTAGTAACATATTTTCACACACAATATATATATATATATATATATATATATATGGTTTGAGATTATACCCTTATCACAATCACGTATGTGGCTTCAAATTTTAATATACCCAATTGCATATAAATAAAAAACAAATGTATGGAAATTACACAATATTATACCCAATTTAATATTCACACAACACAATACCCAATTACCGTTTTATGCCCAATTATAATTTAATTTCACATTTACACAACAATATGCCCAATTTGATATTTATACCCAATTTCAGTTTCATATTTACACAACAAAGGGGGTCTAATTTTATATATGTGCCCAATTTTTATAAACACCAAATTAATCACACACACACACACACACACACACACACACACACACACACACACACACATACACACATACACACATACACACACACACATATATATATATATATATATATATATGAAAAACTGCTTACTAAGTTAATAACAAAATGTTATAGATTAAGTAAACTCCGATAACAAACTCTTTGAACAAAACTCTTTTCAAAATACAACACAAGATGAGTTAAACGTTTCGAAATATGTCCTCTAGATTTGTTAACTTTATTACCTTAGATTTTTAAAACTAAAACCTACAATTAAGTCTTAAATGAGATATTGTTCACAAAAGCAATTAAGAATATTCATGCAAATTTGGCACACGATTTTAAACATGGTAAAACCATAAAATAAGGGAAACATCCATGGCCCCCTCTACGGAGAAAAACAAAAATCCACTAGAATCACAAGGCACAAGTTACAGCACTAAGCATCCAATACAAGATCCTAAATCTTAGTTCAGAAAATTTACCTACACGAGTTACTCCACTCTCCATGGTCTTTGACTTGATATGATCTTGCTCCAGCAGCTTCATTGATTTTTCCTTGTCCACTTGATTATAACAACTCAACAAATAATATATCTCTCCAAGAACCACAATATCTAAGTGTTCGTGTGAGAGTGAAAGTGTTTGTTGTAATATCCTGTATTTTTATGGCATTTAATTATGGGATTAATTAAATTAAATTGGGAAAAATTAATTTAATACTAATCCAATTTTTTAAAAATAAATATTTACTAGCATGAAGAGAGTTAGTAACTATTTGGTAGAAATTACTTAATGAGTATAACTGAATTTATTAAAATTATCGCGTGTGAATAATATGACAATTATAGAAATTAAGTCGGGATGCGCATGTGTCGTGTCGAGACTAAATTAATGGAATAAAAAGTAATTAAATTATACGTCACCCGTATGGTCATTTTGAGTGCGTCAACATGTCCATAAGGGTCGAGATAGTCAGAAAAGTGTACCTGGGGGTTTAGTTTGGGTCTCGGAACGTTTTTAGGCCTAACCGGCCACCTGGGAGGACATTTTAGTAGTTATCCATTTTAAGGCTTAATTATGGATGAAAACTGAAGAGTTATATCTCATGGGAGTTAGAGTCCTCAAGGGTTAGAAGTTGTAGAGTTGCATAAAGGCTAAGGAAAAGAGAAGAGAGAAGCCTTCCAAGGAGGAGAGCCACCAAACTACACCACCTTTGCCATCTTTCACCACCAACGCATAGATGGGGAAACGAGGGACGCAACCATACCCATCAACACCAGCGAATCAGACCTTCATCTCTGAGGCAAGTATCTAACTTGCTATTATTTTGGTTGATATCACACCCATGGTAGTGTAGGATGATAATATTTATGTTTCATAAAAAGATAATTGATGTCTGGGAATAATTATTGATATTGCATAATAGAAATCACGTTAAGATGATTCCTTTGTCGGATTTAGATTGGTGAACACGAAATTGTTGCCTTGTAGAGATAGGAATCTGAAAATCAATGGAATCCATGTGATATAAAATAAACTAGGGTTAGAATAAATGCTTGAATTTAATTCGTTTGATGATGATTCTTAATGAATTAATGGAAATCTTACGTTAGAAATCATCTATTATTGTTTATATAATGATCCTTATGGTTGGTTGGGAGTTTGGGACTTGCTAATGGCGATTTGGGTAAGATTTATGGAAGAAACTCGTAGGTATAAATTTGCAGAATCTGGGCAAGAACTGCTCGATCGATCGATTGACTCAAGAATGCCAATCAATCGACTGTTCGATCGATCAACCCCTTTTCATCGATCGATCCACCCCTCCAAGAATTTGTATATTTTTTTCTTTTTTCGGTTAATTCGATTAAAATGCATAGGATCCCTTGGATATAAATTAAAGATCATAATGGGTCATGGGGAGGACCAGTAGGGTCCAAGTAGGTTCCGAAAAATGTAATTTTATACGAGATGTAACCGTGGGATAACGGGGGCATAAAATTGGATAGAAATCGTGCGTACATTAAGTGAGGTATTGGGATGCTCTAAGAAGACTTAAATCAGTATATTAGTGAGGGTACAACTACTGAATTTACATCTAGCATAAGAAAACACTTCTAGGGATGAGAGTACTTATAAAATGACGACAATTGAGAATAAAAAGAAACGGTTTAATTATACGTAGGACTTGGGTGATTTGTGCTACGTATGGTTACAATATTATTATGGGTCGTGGGCGAACCTAATTGAGATATGTGAAAATAAATAAATATATATATATATATATATATATATATATATATATATATATATATATAAACACCGAGTGTTGTGTATAATGTATATATCTGTGTATAATCACACCCACACTACTTCCTATCACGGAAGTTACCGCGTCGGGACAGTCTTATCTCGATGGAACCTTTATGGGGGATATTGACTCGTACCCTAGAACATAGGATTCCTCGGTACAGGCTATCTGAGAATGATAGTCAGACGGTCCTAAGAGATGTGAGGGTATGTGCTGACCTCTTAGTGACTTAGAACTATGCTTCGCCTCCATTATGTGTGTATTTTGTTAATACAGTTCGAGAGTGATTCCGAACTAGTATTTCCCGGAATACAGTTCGAGAGTGATTAGAATATATATATACATATGCCCGGAATCCTTCTACTGTGCGTATATGTAGACAAATATTAAATAAATGCTCCTAATAATGGTAAGTTCTTGGAACTTCACAGTAGTGTTGAGAAATACAAAATTGATTTAAATAATCCTTATGAAGATGGTATCTTAATTAAATCATTGACATACGATCTCACGAATTAGAATTAATGGGAGGAGAGTTGGGTTAAACTTATGAGTCATTTTAGTAGTACGATAGGCGTGCACACTATATGAGAGGCGAGAATTCTCAAGAGAGTGTCACGTACTAACATGTTTTTCATATCAACTAGTAAGAATATTAAATACTTGCTAAACTATTTTTTAAAGTTATTTTACACTCGGGCTCTAACTCGTTTCCTATTATCTTTTTCTTCTCGTATATATATATTACAGGTGCCCAGCCACAGGAGCGTCAGACTTAGACCTTTGGACCATCGATGTGCTACAACTATTGTGAAAGTTGCAGGTCCTTGCAGTAGACGACTCCATTCTTTATTTTCCAGTCTTCTACCTAGTTATTCTCAGACAGGGCATGAGCCACCTATTTCCATATTTTATTTTAGTTCAGAGAGAGATTTGTACTCTTTATCATTTCAAGATTTAGCTATTGTTGGGATTCTTTTATTTATTTCGTTGTCCTGCGATTGGGATTTATTTTTTTGAATTGTTTAATCTAGCTTGGATATTTCATTTGGATGATTTGGATTAATATTATTAATTGTGTTATGAAAATGGTTTCATTTTAAATCATAACTATAGGTCTTAATTTATTAATCAAATATTTTGACACTTAGATTAATTATTTATTAGGTGGTTAATAAAGAAATTTTTTTTACGATAGTGATGCTAAGAATGAACCAACTGGGCCCTTTTAATTAATTTAATAAAGGACTAATCATCCGGTATTTAATTAGGTGAGTTGTCATAGGTGGTATCACAGCATCAGACGAGTACTTTAGGATTTGTACGGTTTATTATTCTTCCAGCTTAGCGTCTTTGATATAAAGCCCTATTTTTAGGACTGTTGTATTCTTGTTTATACGATTATATCTTCATCTATTTGAGATTTAATAATAACTATGGATTAATAAGATTCCTTCTCATTTCATATGCCTCCAAGATGAGCACCCCGAGACAGGAATGCCCAGCTTGAGCAGCCAGTAGCTGAGACTCAGGGAATGATGAAAGCAACTGAGGTCACCGCTATAATTGCTCAGGTGGTGAATACATCCTTAGCAGTAGTAGAGCAGTCCCCACCCCAGGTTCAGGCTATAGCGACAGTGCCAGCACAGCTTCCCACAGCATTGGAAAGGGTTAGGGATGCTTTTTAGAAGGCACATCCCCCAGAGTTCTCGGGTAGTTCCGATATTTTTATCACCAGCCAATGGAAGAAAGAAATACAGAGGCATCTACGCATGTATGAGTGCATGAAAGATAGTTACTGGCTTCATTCAAGCTAGTGGGAGCCACTTTGCAGTGGTGGGAATCCACCACCACTTTGGAGGAGAGGGATAGCATGCCGATTCAGACTTTTTGGGTGCGGTTTGATCGTAAATATTTCCCATCCTCCGCGCAGCCTGAGATGAGGAAAAGATTACTGAATCTTAAGAAGGAGAGTATGAGGAGGAGTTCATGAGACTTCTCACTATAGTGTCGGATGAGGCGCCCACCGAAGAGAAGAAAATCTTATTATTCTTGGATGGATTGGCCTAGAAGATTCGTGAGCATCTCATAGGTAATCTATCGTTGAGTACTTACACTGATGTACTCAAAGCCACTCTGTTGCATTGCCAGGATCACCACTTCCATCACCAGGGAAGAAAGAGAGCGGGGAATCCAGCCAGCAGGGTCGGACTGGAGGTAGCGGTGCCGGTGGGGCCCCAGCAGCTCAGGGGTAGATCTTCCATAGTGAGCAGAGTTCCCATCAAGGGGACCCTACTAAGTGATTTTGATCTGGTGATTTGAGGCAAGGATATGGGGGCTTTAGACAGGGCCAGCATGGACAATCCAGTCAGCATGGACAGCAGGGCCAAGATCATCAGCAGCAGGGCCAACACCATTTTTAGTAGGGCCAATGGTGGAGTGGTAATGACCATCAGGGCCGAGGTCAGCAAGGACATAGGGGAGGAAACTTTCAGGGGAAGGTGCTTTGGATGTGGCAATAATGGCCATAGGCGCCAGGATTGCCTAGAGGGAGATAGGGCCCCACAGCAGTAGGGTGCCCATCATGAGCTACAGAGGTCGCTATTTCCAACCGCCCTCCCAGTTCCAGCTCAGATGCCAACCCTACCAGCCATTCCAGCAGCCCCTATTTAACAGGGGGAATTGCAATATGGATGTGTCTATAACATCCACTAGCCAGCAGCACTGCAGGCGCCACCCATGATTAAGGCAGTAACATTTGTAGACTCACCATTGGGGAATGAGTCTTTGACTTTCTTTATATAACGGGGAGTAGGTATAGATATTGGTTTCTTGACTCTACCTATGGATATGCTAGTTTTTTATATGCATGAGAATAATGACATCATTGGCATGGATTCGCTAGCGACTTATAGGGACATTATATATTATTTTGGTAGAAGTATTATCTTTATCATTCCTGGTCAGGAGATGTTTTTAGTGGTGACGCCCCGCCCTGAGGGAGGATCGTACACCGATTTATACTACATAGAGGAGGAGACCTCTACAGAGATTGTGATTCCCCTGGATTCAATTCCAGTTGTTCGTAAGTTTTCGGATGTGTTCCAGGACATATCGGGCCTACCCCCCAGTAGAGAGATATACTTCGTTATAGACTTAATGTTGGGCACTCGATCGATAGCTCGTGCACCATATCCCATGGCTTCAGCCTAGATGAGGGAGTTGCGGGATCAGATTAAGAAGTAGTTAGGCCAGGTCTTCATTCTTCGGAGCACCTCACCTTGGGGCACTCCGAAGTTATTTGTGAAAAAGAGAGATGGTTCATTGATATTGTGCATGAACTATTGAGAGTTGAACAAGGTCACAATACGGAATAACTATCTATTGCCCCGAATCGATGACTTGTTCGACCAGTTGAGGGGAGTTACCTTTTTTTCGAAGATAGACTTGAGATCGGGATACCATCAGCTACGGATTAGGTAGCAGAATGTGTCGAAGACTACTTTTTTGACAAGATATGGGTCCTATGAGTTCAAAGTCATACCGTTTGGGCTGAAAAATGCTCCAGACGTATTTACGGACTTGATGAATTGAGTGTTACAGGAGTTCTTAGATCAGTTTGTCATCGTCTTCATTGATGACATACTGATTTATTCATGAACTGAGGAGGAGCATGTCGAGCACTTGAGATGGATTCTTCAGACTCTATGAGAGCATCAACTGTATGCCAAGTATGACAAGTGAGGATTCTGGTTATGGGAGGTACAGTTTTTGGGGCATTATATGTCGGAATTGGGGATATCCGTGGACCCAAGCAAAGTGTCGGCAATGAGGGAGTGGGGACAGCCCACGACATCGGCAGAGGGGCATAGTTTCTTGGGGTTAGCCGTATACTACAGGTGGTTATTTCAAGGCTTTTCAAGAATAGTGAACCCGTTGATGAATCTAACTTGCAAGAGGGTACCGTACGTATGGGACGGCGCTTATCAATTGGCTTTTGACGAGTTGATGGATAAGTTGACTTCGGTGCTAGTTCTTGCTTTACCCAGGCCGGGTGTGGAGTATCTGGTGTATATTGACGCCTCTCCACAGGGACTCGGTGGAGTACTTTAGCAAGAGGCGCATGCTATAGCTTATGCCTCCCGTAAGCTTAAGCCTCACGAGAACAATTACCCCACCCATGAATTGGAGCTAGCAGCGGTCGTGTTTGCCTTGTGGATTTGGAGACACTATTTGTTGGGGGAGAAATTCCACATGTTCACAGACCGCAAGTCACTAAAATACCTGTTCACTTAGCGAGAGTTGAACATGCATCAATGCAGGTAGATAGAGTTTGTTAAAGACTATCAATTCGAGATACAATATCATTCGGGGAAAGCTAACGTAGTTGCTGATGGATTAAGTCGTAGGTCGGTAGGTGAGTTAGCGGAAGTATGGAAGGTGAAGTGGAAAGAATTGGGACATCATGAGGCACTGGACCGATCCTTTATAGCCGCTATGACAGGTACGCCATATATTGTTGTGAGGGTGATCCAGGCCCAAGCAGATGATTCGTTTTGCCAAGATCGAATTGTAAGGCTTCCAGTCGAGGACGCGGAGTCCTACTCAGTGAGTTCAGATGGAGGATTTCTATTTAATAGGAGATTAGTGGTCTCGGAGGGTGAGGACTTACGGCATGCGGTGATGACAGAGTCATGTGGATCCAGATTTGCAGTACATCCTGGAGGGGATAAGATGTACCAGGATATAAGGTGACAGTACTGGTGGAGTGGGATGAAAAAGGATATTACGAAGTTCGTTTCCAAGTGTGCCACCTATCAGCTGGTAAAGGTGGACCATCAAAGACCTCCAGGGTTACTTCAGCCGCTAGAGATTCCTACGTGGAAATGGGAGATCATTTCCATTGATTTCATCACTGAATTGCCGACATCACAGCGGGGTCGCGATTATATATGAGTAGTGGTAGATCATTTGACCAAAGTAGCGCACTTTCGACCGATGCGGATAGACTACACTACTAGACAGTATGCCCAGTTATTTATTGTTGAGATAGTGTGTTTACATGGAGTGCCCCTGGATATCGTGTCCAATAGAAACAAGATTTTTGTGTCACGCTTCTGGGAGAGATTTCAGGAGACTATGGGTACCGGGCTGCGATTGAGTACGGCGTATCACCCGCAGACAGATGGGAAGACTGAGCGTACTAATCAGATGTTGGAGTATATGCAACGCATGTGTGTCCTTGATTTTGGAGGAGGAGGGGAGCAGTACCTTCCTCTGGTGGAGTTCTCTTATAATAACTCCTACCAGTTTACGATTGGCATGGCCCCTTTCGAGGCATTGTACAGAAAACCTTGTCGTTCTCCCACTTGTTGGCTAAAGGTGGGAGATAAAAAATTTCTTAGGCCAGGGGTAATTCAGGACACGTCATCCAGAATCGAGTTAATCGTGAGTCGCATTCGAGTATCCCAGGATAGGCAGAAAATCTACACTAATGCAAAGCGGTCTTTCAGGGTGTTTTGCGAGGGAGACCAAGTATTTTTGTGAGTGTTTCCTACGAAGGGAGTAATGAGGTTTAAAAAGAAAAGGAAATTGGATTAGATGTATATAGGACCTTTTCCCATTATCGAGAGATTAGGACCACTGGCATACAGATTGGGATTGTCGAAGCACTTGCACCGTATTCATGATGTGTTCCACATTTCGTCGCCGAGGTGATATCTTCGGGATGATATGGCCCACACTCACATCGCGATAGAGGAGATTGAGTTACATCCCAATAGTTCTTATGAGGAGAGACCAATGGCTATCCTAGACCATAACGAGACGAGATTAAGGTTGAAGTTAGTTTCACTTATACGGGTTCAGTCGGAGCATCATAACGTGGAGCAGTCCACTTGGGAGCGCGAGGCAGATATGCGCAAAAAATACCCAATTTTTTTTTAACAAGTATACCTTATTTTCCGAATTTCGGGACGAAATTCCGTTATTAGGGAGGAAGTATGTAATACCCCGTATTTTTATGGCATTTAATTATTGGATTAATTAAATTAAATTGCGATAAAATAATTTAATATTAATTCGGATTTTTAAAAATAAATATTTACTAGCGTGATGAGAATTAGTAATTATTTTGTGGAAATTACTTAATGAGTATAACTGAATTTATTAAAATTATCGCGTGTAAATAATACGACAATTATAGAAATTAAGTCGGGATGCGCATGCGTCGTGTCGAGACTAAATTAATGAAATAAAAAGTAATTAAATTCTAAGTCGCCCGTATGGTCATTTTGAGTGAGCCAATGTGTTCATAAGGGTCGAGATAGTCAGAAAAGTTTACCCGGGGGTTTAGTTTGAGTCTCGGGACGTTATTAGGCCTAACTGGACATTTTAGTAATTATCCATTTTAAGGCTTAATTATGGACCAAAATTAAAGAGTTATATCTGATGGGAGTTAGATTCCTCGAGGGTTTGAGGTTGTAGAGTTGCAGAGTGGCTAAGGAAGAGAGCAGAGAGAAGCCATCCAAGGAGGAGAGCCACCAAACTACACCTTTTGTCATCTTTCAACACCAACATGTAGATCGGGAAATGAGGGACACAAGCATACCCATCAACACCAGTGAATCAGACCTTCATCTCTGAGGCAAGTATCTAACTTGATGTTATTTTGGTTGATATCACGCCCATGCTAGTGTAGGATGATAATATTTACGTTTCATAAAAAGATAATTGATGTCGGGGAATAATTATTGAAATTGCATAATAGAAATCATGTTAAGATGATTCCTTTGTCGGATTTAGATTGGTGAACGCGAAATTGATGCCCTGTAGAGATAGGAATCTAAAAATCAATGGAATTCATATGAAATAAAATAAACTTGGGTTAGAATAAATCCTTGAATTTAATTCATTTGATGATGATTCTTGATGAATTAATGGAAATTTTACGTTAGAAGTCATATATTATTGTTTATATAATGATTCTTATGGTTGGTTGGGAGTTTGGGACTTGCTAACGGCGATTTGGGTAAGGTTTATGGAAGAAACCCGTAGGTATGAATTTGCAGAATCTGGGCAAGAACTGCTCGATTGATCGATCGACTGAACAATGTCGATCCATCAACTGTTCGATCGATCGACCACTCCTGGAAATTGTATAATTTTTCCCTTTTTTTGGTTAATTCGATTAAAATGCATAGGAGGCCTTTGATATAAATTAAATATCATAATGGGTTATGGGGAGGATCAGTAAGTAGGTTCCGAAAAATTTAATTTTATACGATATGTAATCGTGGGATAAAGGGGGCATAAAATTGGATATAAATCGTGCCTACGTTAAGTGAGGTATTAGGAGACTCTAGGAAGACTTAGATCAATATGTTAGTGAGGGTACACCTACAGAATTTACATATAGCATAAGAAAACACTTCGAGGGACGAGAAGTACTTATGAAATGGTGACAATCAAGAATAAAAAGAAAGGGGTTAATTATACGTAGGACTTGGGTTATTTGTGCCACGTATGGTTACAATATTATTATGGGTCGTGGGCGAACCTAGTTGAGATATGTGAATATATATATATATATATATATATACCGAGTGTTGTGTATAATGTATATATATGTGTATAATCATACCCGCGCTACTTGCTATCACGGAGGTTGCCGTGTCGGGACAGTCTTATCTCAATGGGACATTTATGGAGGATATTGACTCGTACCCTAGAACAAAGTATTCCTCGGTACATGCTATCTGAGAATGATAGTCAGACGGCCCTAAGAGACGTGAGAGTATGTGCTGACCTCTTAGAGACTTGGAACTATGCTTCGCCTCCATTATGTGTATATTGTGTGAATACAATTCGAGAGTGATTCCAAACTAGTATTTCCCTTTGTATGGGAGATACGGGGACTTGATATCAGAGTATGCCAGCACCATAGATTTTTTGTGGGGTGCTGATTAGTATATATATTGTATGAGTGATTAGTATATATATACATATGCCTGGAATCCTTCTACTTTGCGTATATGTAGATAAATATTGAATAAATGCTCCTAATAATGGTAAGTGCTTGGAACTTCACAGCAGTGTTAAGAAATAAAAAATTGACTTAAATAATCCTTAAGAAGATGGTATCTTAAATAAATCATAAACATACAATCTCGCGAATTAGAATTAATGGGAGGAGAATCAGGTTAGACTTATGAGTCATTTTAGTAGTACGATAGGCGTGCACACTAGATGAGAGGAGAGAATTCTCAAGAGAGTGTCGGTACTAACTTGTTTGTTATATCAACTAGTAAGCATTTTAAATACTTCCTAAACCATTTTTTAAAGATGTTTTACACTCGGTCTCTGAACCGTTTCCTATTATATTTTTCTTCTTGTATATGTATACTAGTATATGCTCGTGCCTAAAGGCACAATGAAAAATTTCCAAAATACATAATCGCAAAACGTCAAAAACGCTCCAAATAGCTAAACAAAACGGAAAAAAAATTCGAAGTAAACAATTGCATAATGACGAAAATTCCGTTCCCCGACAAAACATAGAGCAATCTAAAGTATTGAATGTGTAAACAATTTGCGTTAATTTAACACAAATCTGAAAACAATTTAAAAATTTTGGGCAAAATTTCCTTTATTTATAGGATCATCCACCCTGTTAAAAAAAATAGTCCACACTGCAGATAGTAATAGTCCCGTCTTAGACCTCGCATAAACATCATAGACATCAAATACAAATTTAAACATCGCACAAACAAAATCATCAATTCAACGCAATTCATGAAATATACAAAATATTAATCAACCCCATTCATATTGTACCTCAAATAAACAAAATGTCAATTTAAAAAAAAATGGACAGTCTCCTTTGTTTATTGAACTATCCACCCTGCTTAAGGGACAACATCACTTTCAACAACATTCAAAGAGCCCAAAAATAATTCACAAAAATAATAGTTCAGAGGATGAACTCAATTTGTAACAACAATAAGAATAGTATGCAGGCAATGGTTTTTTTAATTCTTATGATACATAATATACTCGAACGTTGGTCAAGTTGACCCTTTCCTCCAATATTGAGCACCTACATTTGAAGAGAAAAAAATATAGTTAGATAAACGAAAAACAAATTAAGATTTTCAAACCAAATGAACAGTCATTCACTATTTTTAGGTTTGTATTAAACTAAACTATATTCACCATACTTTTTTTCCTAGAAAAATGAGCAAAAATTATCTCATGTTAAAATGTAATAACAAAATATTATTGATCGGATTAAGATAACATATATGAAAATTAAAACAAAATTAAAAGCATAAACAAACGACTACAACCCACCTAAATCCTAAGCCACCAACCTAGCACTAAAAAATTACATAAAAAAACTACAAAAAATCAGCAAAAAAGTGGAACATAACAGAAGAGGATATCATACAAAAAGGAAAAGACGAAATTATAAAAATCTGCATGTGTCACCTTAAGCATATTCATAACGATAAACTTTTGACCAACCTAGATACAATTTGTGAAATAATTTTTTTGGCACAAATTTGTTGTGCCTTTGAACGTGTTCCTCTTTGGTGCATTATGTGCCATTTGTTGTCTCAAGAACAAAATCCCGCATGCTAAATGACAGTCTCGAGCAAAATTCAGCATACTAATCCATACTAAATTCAGTATACAACATTCAGTATACAAAATTGAGCATACTAATTTAGAATACTAATTCAGCAAGATCCCGTGTACTAAATGACAGACTCGAGCAAAATTCAGCATACTAATCCATACTAAATTCAGCATACAAATTCAGCAAATAAAATTCAGCATACTGATTCAGCAAAATCCCGCATACTAAATAACACGTGGTCGAAGTGTTCTTCATTATGAAAAACATGGCAATTGAACATCCATAAAATTCAACAAACTTGCAAAAGAAAAATACAACATATATGCAGAACATATAACAATTCCAACCATCTCATACCTTCATCAAAACACCTTAAAACGCAAACAAAAACACCAAACAATATCTCAAGTTCACATGTCGCTATTGATTACCCATCTCCACCATCTGGTCTATAGCAATAGATAACAAAGATATTGTAAGTAATCACAAAAGAAACTATAAAAAGATAGAAAATTGGGTAAATGAAAGAGCGTATTGAAAGAACAAAAAGGCGGCAACAACTTAAAGACAAAGCTCTTACAATCTCAAGTAAACACAAAGTATTTAGGCAACATATTCCTATTCCCAAGCAATTACTGTCAGAATTAATTTTAATAAATGCTAGACACCTGAATAGATGGTAATTGAATATACTAAAGAATAAGAAATTTCTTAAGAGCACACAAATGAACCAACTTAAGCAGATGAACTCTGTAAAAACATATTTTTCGGATGCCATGTAAGCTAGAAATGAAGGCAATATAAGTATACTAACATACTGATAGCCTATAGAACAAAACAGAGTAGAAATCCCACACCTAAAATCAAAAAAAGTAATCAAGTCCCGGACGACAATATCAAAAGATGTCACAAAATAATTAAACTCCAATAATGATCTAAATAGAAACTGACACTCTAAATAATAGTCATTACATTGAATAGTGTTTGTTTCTAACATTTAACAAAATTTAAAACCAATATATCAACAAATTAGCAACTAATTATAAAGAGTAAAGAAGACCAAGATTGATTCCCCCTATGATAGAAAAATAACACCATTTTAATCAATATTGATCTCATCAATATTGATTTAAGAAAAAGGAAACTAAAAAGAAATGGTTTAAGAATACAAAACCGTTAAGTCGTTATAGGTTGAACAAATGGTTTAAGATAAATCAGAAACTATGACAGTAGAGAAAACAAAAAATCAGTACAAATACGATGTTGAAAACAACTAAACAAAAATAACGAAATAAGTAATTCTACAACCCCTTATTTGAACCCTACAAAATTGGGGTTTCGAAGCCTTAATTCAAACTTGTAAATGGATGTTTACCTGATTAGGTTGTTGAGGGAGATACTAAGATCATCTGCAAAACAAAAATATAATAAACACATTAAAGTTCAAAAACATTGATTATAGAAACAAATTTAAGATAACTAATTCTTACAAAACTTAAAGCTTCAGTACCCTTTCTTCGTTGTAACTCCCTCATGTCAACAACTCCATTTCTCTCATTCTCTTCCTGTAGGTAATCTTCAATTTCCACTGGTGTAAGAACTCTGTGTTGTAAACAGAACATCACATCAAAACCAAAATAAAAGTAAGATCTTACCGCTCTCCAGTGGCAGCAGCAGAAAGAAGGGAAGGAGGGAAGCTCGACGGGGCAGCAGCTGGCATCGACCGGCAGTAGGGCTGCATCGGCAGGGTGTGTCCGTGTGGAGTTATGGATTGGGAAAGATAAGGAGAGGGAGTGTATCAGAGAGAGAACAAAAAGTTTGTTAATTCAGATTGTGTTGTCGAGGAAAGATCCTCCCTTGCGTGTTCTGAATCGCTTGAACCATATCCACATATCCAACTGAAAAAGCCATATCAATTAGACATCCAACCGACAAAGCAATAAACTATAAAGTAATCATTAAATTGAAGCTATATAAGCTTTGATAAAATGGCAAAATTCACCCCGGTGCCGCAATCTGCGGATTGGACGAAATATGAAAACTGTGACTGAGAGAAATTGGGTCGCAAAGTCGACGAAAAAACTGTTTTAGTCACCCAACTTGTATAATTTAAAAAATTAGATTTTGAAAACTGATTATAAATTTAGTTTCAAAATTTTGAGAGAAGAAGAAGCTAAATTTTGAGAGAATTACGGCTGCTTGGTCACCACCCAACAGGAAATACAGATGCCTGAGAGCTGCTGCAGTTGATAAATTGAAATATCCTACAAGAGTACGCTTGGTATTTCCTGAGAGCTACTTGGAACGCTTGATAAATTTAATCCTGCAGTGGATCTTACGCTTGTAATTGCCATTTGCAAGAGTACTATCCCGGCAGAAAACATATCAAATCAATCAGGACTGTTCAGCTGCAATAATAATGACAAAAATAACTTAAAACACTTAATTTTAGAAACCTGATTTTTGTACCCCACACATAGATGTATTCTATAGCAGTAACCGAAAGGCATTTATTACCTGGATGTTATATGATAGACCTCACTTCAAATAACTGTATCATATCACGTCTTTCATTTTAGTTTCATTATTTTGGGGCTCCTCAAATACTTTTGCAAATGTTGGTTGCGAGTGAACTTTGTGTATATTTATCTTTCTTATGTGCAAGTGTTTTGAAATTAAAATTTAAAGTATCTTTAAAAGGATAGTAATAATGTAAGCACAACTTGAATAGCTAAAAAACAGTAGAAAATAGCTACAAAATACGAATCCCAATTGATGAAATCTGCAAATCTTTTTAGGGTCATGAAGAAACTAATCAAACATAATCAATAACCAAATGGTTTATGTGAATGAAATTAAAGTCATAACCTGAAATTATTAGGGAAAGTGTTAATGACAAAAAATTAATTCAACCCTATGTTATTGGAAGCAGTAGAAGCTCCCACCTGCTACCAGTTGCTGCCCCAACACCCCAACCCCGCCCAGCAGGTAACCCAAACCCAGCTCTATGTTAAACCCAAAATTGTCCAAAAATGATTATGGAAATAGCTTTAAATTTAATATTAGATGCAAATTATGACCTCAATTATCACTTATCATATATATTGAAACAAAACAGCAAGGCGTGTAAATGCAAGCAAGGCAAGTAAACTCTAAAAAGTTCAAAAAAAAAGTTTGGTCCCAAAAACTCATTTAAACCCCTCAAGTCATGATCGGTGATTGAAATCAAGTTTGGTGAAGATGGAGTTGAGAGAATTGGTCGGGTTCACAACGCAAGATAGAAAATGTTCACATTCTGTTTCTTTATTTGTAGAACGGAAAGTGGAATGGTTACCTTGGAAAACGTGTATTGCTCGTTCAAAAGAGTGTGTGTTTTAGGCGGCATGTCAAAAAACGTTTAGGCGGGACATCAAAACTTGTGATGAGATCGTAGCCCTTAATTTTACATCTTTCTGAATTCAAAAACCATCTTATCTTATTATATGGATTTATTACAACTACGATGACCATATGGCTATAAACTTATGAAATGAAGAAAAAAAACATATCATCCTGAGCATGTATAAGCGAAGCGAGATGTCCCCATCCTACAAAAAGTTGGCATTTAATATAATTTAAAAAACATATATATTGAGGGATGGAAAGGGAAGTAATATTAATGCACAAAGTCACTCGAGAGAGGAAAATGAACTAAAAATGCCAGTGTTTAAACTGTAAACGAAAAGGCCATGTTAATTCCATAGATAAATATTTATATAACATTCATTTTAACCAAGTAGTAGCATATAGCAGTGGTGAGATATGAGCTAGAAAATGAAACTCACCATATGGTAACCTATACATTCTCAGACATGAGTTCTTATGGTCTCACACCCAATAAACCTGAGAAGTGTGCATTTTGTCAAACAAAATGCCACTCAACTATCTGCTGAATTGTACAAATGTTAGCTGCATAAGATTTGAAGCATATTTATGATTACAAAATTATCACAAACTAATATTTGAAAATTTATAATAAGCACCGCAGTTAACTAAATGACATTCCAATTAAGCCCAAACCATATCAAACTATTCTTTATAGTTTACACCAAACATGAATTATATATATCCTGAATTACAGTATGCACCAAGCATGAATTACAGTATGCACCAAACATTCATATTCTTTACGGTATGCATTGATTAATTCATAGAGTTATAATAATAAAAGAGTTATAATAAAAAAAAAATCAACAATCAATGACTAATTTAAGTAAAACTATGCCTAAAGACCTAATGGGTTCTAAGCCCTGTTTTCCAACCAAAATATCAATAAAAAAAGCAAGAAAACTTAACTTCAATTTAAATCAAACAACATATTATTTCAATCGAAAAAATATCCTAAAATCTACATACCCAACAAAACTAATAATAGATAACAAATATAACAAACCATATAATTACAGTGGTCGGTAGTGAGAGAAACGTTCAAGAGATAATGGGGACTATACCTGCAAAACGAAAAGAAATGCAAAAAATTAAGATACGGATTATACATCAAAGCTAAAAAAAGAGACAAATTGGTACAATTAAAACCTAGTTAGATCTACAAGTCACAAAAACCTACTTCTAACCTTGAAAAAACCCCATAAGAGAAAAAAAAACGTGTTAGATCTGGAAAATATAAAACTAAAAATTAATATATGCATTTACTAAAATTGAAATAAAACAAAAAAAAACAAAACCCAACACCAACCCTAAAACAAATTGAAACCAAACATAAAAAACAAACCCCCAATTAAAAATCCAACTCAGAATTAACGTGCAAACAAATTTCAAACCATGAAAAAAAAGAAAAAAAACTCAAACCAAAATAATGTACATACCAAACCCCTGCAAAATAAAAACTAATTTAAACACTAAAAACAATTGTCATGGGTTAAGTGAATGATACCTTTTCAACATTTAACCAGAGATTTAACCTGCAATATAAAACCAATTTCAAGCCTCGAAAAAAAAAACTCAAACCAAAAGAATGTACAAACCAAACCCCTGCAAAATGAAACGAATTTGAACACCATATATTAGGGTTTGAAAACCAAAAAAAGTAATGATCTTTCATTCATTTACCGAAATATGTACAATGGGAGAAGGTGATGAAGATGAAAGAAAGTGAAACTTTGGAGCGGTGCCATTTGAGAGAATGAGAGATAGGGTTTGAAGGAAAGACAGAGAATGAAGTTATCGAGGCAAGGGAATGGTCAAGCAGGAGCGAGAGATTTGGGCGGGATATTGAAAATAGGAGTGTTAATATGGACCCTCTATTTTCTCTAAAAGAATCTGAACCGTTATTGTGCTTTTACAGTTTTTGGATTCAAAAATCATTCCATTTTATTATATATATATATATATATATATATATATATATATATATTATAGGTGCTCAGCCACAGGCGCATCAGGCTTAGACCTTTGGACCATCGACGTGCTGCAGCTATTGTGGAAGTCGCAGGTCCTTGCAGTAGACGAGTCCATTCTTGATTTTCCAGTCTTCTTCCTTGTTATTCTCAGACAGGGCATGTGTCACCCGTTTCTATATTTCATTTTAGTTCATAGAGAGATTTATACTCTTTATCATTTTAGGATTTAGCTATTGTTGGGATTGTTTTATTTATTTTGTTGTCCTGCGATTGGGATTTATTTTTTTGAATTGTTTAATCTAGCTTGGATATTTCTTTTGGATGGTTTGGTTTAATATGATGAATTATGTTCATGAAAATGGCTTCATTTTAAATCATAATGTTTGGTATTTGGAGATGACGTGGATGGCGGTTGATCGATTTGTTTCATTGATAAGATTAGGAATGGGGACGATCTAAATGATCACAACTCTCCTCACAGCTCAGAGTTGTAAAGAAACATAAAAATGATTTGGCCACAACAAATAAATCAGACAAGAGGTGTTTAATGGGTTTTGAAAATTTAAAACCAACCCCAAAAAATTCCAAGAGGGTTTAGTTCCTACCCAACCGACTTTTAATCCACAAAAAAATAAATCTGATTTTAAATTCAAACGTTTTAAAAATCATTAATCAGAAAAACTATTTAAAATGATTTTAAAAAATGTTTGAAGAAACTAAACCACCATATGAATTTGTGCACACATAGTAACACAAATATGATGTGATGTGTGTCCTAATTGTGGGTTCAAGAGATCAATAGTTCCCTTTTTGAAGAGCATTGGAGCATTGGAGTTCTTGGACTGAGATTCCTTTGATGAAGTTTGGATTCCTTTATAAGAGAGTAACTCATAAAAAAATATAATCCTATTTTGTCTTAATATCCAAACTAGTTGGAACTCTTATATGGCAAAGACTCAAGTAAGTCAACCATATAATAATGTGTTCTCAATATATATATATATATATATATATAAGGAGAGAGAGAGAGAGAGAGAGAGAGAGAGAGAGAGATGGAGAAACGTACCTGAGAGGAAGAGAGAGAAAGAGAAATAAAATGGGGGAAAAAGAGAGACTATGGTTTTTAGTTAAGACACTTCTCACGAACGTGTCAAGGTCTTTGACTAGTGTACTTATCACGATCAATGACCGTGATAAAAAAATGCATGTTTTTTATCACGACCAAAGACCGTGACAAGGGAGGTTGGATCAAGGGTGTAATTTTAGCCTTTTTGGTGTAGTGGTAACCTCAAGCTAAGAAATAGCCCTCCAAGAGTCAAGTAAAGTATCTTAGACCTATCTAGAAGGTTAGTGAAAGTACATACATAGTCCAACCAACCCCCACTTAAAAAAATGTCATTTAATACACATAACAACCATAACCACTCACCTTCAACTCCTTTAATTAATAGTCAACCCATTTACACTAGCGGCATAGCTGATTTATAGTCTTCCATAACTCAATTATCACTTCCTATATACCCTCAGTGGTCGGTTATATAAATAGTGCTCGGGGAAGCATTAAAGGATAAAATACAAGTAATTACATTAGTAGAGAAAGTGTTAGGGATTATATTTCTCATTTATATAAGGACTTTGGACAACTTCTAGCTTCCAATGTGTAAATTATGCACCATACTTGTATGACTTAACTCATGTTTGTGTCTCGTGATTCCTAAGTGGGTAAGAAATATTTAGAGAATCCAATCAGCTGGATCATAAGAGCTCTCTACTCATTACAAAGAACTTGTACTTTTTAACACCACCTTGGTTGAAGTTTTAGGTTGGTCCCACTTGTATCATTAAGCCCCACGTTGAATATACATACTAGTTCAAAGATGTATTATGATATGATCTCTAACAAACTTTGATGAGTATTCACTAGAAGGTTCAAAATGATAGATACCTTTATTTATGCATCGTCTCAATACAACGTCCATTTCTTCACGTTTTTCTTTTTATTTTGGGTAATGGAGATGGTTTGTTAGATATCTTTTATAAAAGTAAGAATATTATTTTATTGGTATTTATTTATGCAACAAATATTGTGTATAACGAAGTTGAAAAATTTGAGGAATGTGAATATTTTTTTGCATTTTCCAATAGGGCTTGAATTGGGAGTGGGTCATCTTAACTACATAAAATGAGCCAGAATCTACCTTAATGATTTAAATTCCCATTCACGAAGCCATCTCAACCTTATAGAAGATGGAATAAAGTTTGACCTTCCAAATCTCCCACCACTCAATCATCTTTCAGAAATCCCAAAGTGGATGACTGATAAAATATCGTCCTATCTTCTTTTCAATCAGCTCACTAATATCTAATGTTTTATATATATATTGATCGATGGTTCAATGGTACATATTCTACGATTAATGGAATAATCCATATCCACATGAGATAAGGAGAACCGGTATTCTAATGCCTTTTCGGACCTTCTTGAAATTTATGCACACACGAAACTCACTCTATATTATCTCAAAGGTACCCTTTCATTCGTTCTCACTTTTGTTGATCAATCTTTGACTTATCTAACTACATTTTCTAATACCTACTAGGTCGGTAACCCTAATGATCATCAATTGATCTATGATTGGTTATTGTATTTTCCTTGGTTGTAATGTTATTTCTTGACTCTCAAAGAAACACCCCATTGTTTCTTGGCTAAAAAACTTTTGTTGCCATCGGTTAATCACTAGGGTACGATATCCTCTTGTTGTAGAGAGCTGCTTCTATTTATACTAAACTGTCCCCCATGTCTCCTTTCCTTTATAATGATAGGAGGTCACATTAATGTAAGTAGGTAGGTAGGTGATCTCAAATAATAGAAGAAGAAAAAAGGCCCCCAAAACAAAAGCACTGAAGAACTAAAGATTCTTCAATCACTTGTATATGTTAGACATTTGAAAACCGATATTGATCCATCCTAAAAGGTGGTGTTATTTTCCTTGGTTTACATAAATATATGTCTTACTTGTAACTCCTATAAAGATAGATAACAACAATTTTATCCATTAGGAAGTGGTTGTGGTTCTTTTTTGTTCTTCTCCATTCTTTGATAAGGGATTCCTTGATATGATGCAAACAAGAAAATTTTAACGAAAAATTCCCAAAATGAAGTCACTACTCCTCTAAACGGCTAGTGGTTTAGCTATGCAGTTAAGTGGAACTTTGTCGCACATAGAAAAGATAACAAAAAAATTTGAAGTTAATCGAAACATATTTTATACAAGTTATTACTTTTTCTATGAGAGATGCATGATACGACCTTAGACCACTGCCATTTGGGTGTGCATAGCACCACCCAATTAGTGATGTGTCCTAAGTTTGTTCAAAGCACCACTTATACTCCCAGCATGACAGGTGCGACTGCATGAGCCTGAAACCGACCCCCGTTTAGAACTGATCATGTGTGCATTTATTGGGCACAATGGTACACTTTACGGGTGAGCATTAGCCATATTGAAACATTTATCAAAAGTCATTATTTACCCACAAACATGTAGGTTGGGCGTATATATTTGAGTGAAATTCATTGTTGTTTCGAATAACCAAGGTCATGCATATATAAATGGCTGATTGTCATGAGTTTTTTTATTATCGAATGTTTTTCCTTACCTCCTAAAAATTCTTTTTAAAATACACAGCTCCAATTAATTGCTTCTTTTTCTAAAATTTTACAAATTTCATATGAGGTTCCATTTACAAAATAAAATTTCCTACAAGCAACATTTTGATTTCATTAATTTTTTTATTTATATACTCGAATCATGAAAAAGTTTATGTTATTCGACTTAATCGGATATTAAGGCATACAAAAATTAAAGAATAATTAAATTTGATTTATTCTAATGTCAAACTAACATTCTGATTATTATCCAAATTTTATATTACATTTCAAGTCAGTGTATTCAATATGATGCAATATTCTAAATCAATCACATAATAATTTCTAATCATAAATAGAGGAGGATGAGGCAAGGAAGAATAACATGCGTGATTTTTTAATATGGTAAACTCCAAACATGGTAGGGAAACATCCATGACTCCCTTTAGGAAGTAAGATAAAAAAATCCATTAAGAAATACGAATCAATTTTTAAGTGCAAACACTCAGAATAAGGAACAAATTGATTACCTACAAAAACTAAATATGATAATCCTGAAATCGATAGAAAATGTATAACTGAAAAACTTCTTAGATGCTTGTAATGCTTCTAATTCTTCCACGTCTTCTTATACTCCAGCGTAACCCCACACAATAAGAATATAACAGTGGTCTTAGTGTACAACATGTGTAGTGTAGTGAAATGTTCTAAAACTCATAATATGCAAGACCTCACTTCAACACAAACAGTTACAATACAAAATATATTTACAAAACAAGAATGCAAATATCAACAAATTACGTTTTCTTTAAAAACTTATAAAACAAATTTTCAAATATTAGTTTATAATATCGGTTCACATAGATTTCAAGATATATAAACATTAAAACATAAATTTGAAAAAACTGATTTCAACATTTTAATTTTCACAAAAATATATTCAAGAACAATTAAAAAATAAAAATAAAATAGGCAAATGTCTAAAAACAAATTCTCCTAAACATATTAGAGAAATCATCTATATAAGCATAAAATGACAACATGCAATAATAAAGAAAGAATTAGAAAAATATCATCATTAAATTCCTAAAAATATTCTTTCTAAGTAAATGTAAGAACATTCATATGGAGACGTACAAAAAATATAAATTCTCACTAAAAAGGTTTTCTCTTTCTCTTTAAAAATTTAGAATTCGAAATATAAGAGAAAGGTTAAAACATAATTCTAAAAATTCTTTCATTCACAAATATAAGAGAAAACATATCTATAAAGCATATTCAATAAAAAAAATATTAGATTCAGAGACAAATCTGATTTTAATAACGTATAACATATAACACAAAAATCCGAACATTCAAATCATGAAAAATATTCCTTCAAAATTGGATCTAACACAACTAAGAGAGTTTAGTTTTTGTTAAAAATAAATTTGAGCATTTAAGCACCTAATAAGATCTATTAAAACACTAGAAATCAATCTCTAATTCTAAGATGAAGCATTGTTTAATATCACTGAGACTTTCAATATAGAAACTAGATATTTAGAGTAAATAATAAATCAAACACATAATTTGAATCTGAAAAAAAATACTCTCTGTGTCATATTATTTCTCTCTATCTCTACACTCTCTAAGAATATATGAATATTCTATTTTTATCTCGCTCTAAAAAAATGACTGACCAACCCTAAGAAAATCTATAAATGGGTGTATATAGTAGAGTGAAGAATAGTCTAGAACCTCTAATGAGAATGGCGGGCGGAGATGTGTTCTAAATGATCTGAAGGTTATTAAAGGTGCTTTTAACTTATGCTCAAATACTAAATAGCCTAAATCACTATTTCCAAAAAAAACATCTTGTGTAAGTTCTTTAAAATTTTTTGAGTAAAACAGGTAAATGTGTAACACCCCGTATTTTTTAGAACCTAAATAATTGTGTGATTAATTAAATTAATATGCGAGAATTAATTGGTAATTAATTCGGATTTAAAAAAATTATTAACTAGCGTGGCAAGGGTTAATACTTATTAATGAGAATTATTGAATATTACTGAGTGAATAAGTAATATGGAAATACTGAATCTGATAAATTGTCGACAGTGAAATATACGACAGTTTGATATTTTAAATCGGGACACGTGTATTGAGTCATGTCGGGACTAATTGAATGAAATATAAAATTAAATTATTTTTAAGTAACTCGTATGGTAATTTAGAGTGCACCATTTAGTCCGGGAGGGCCGAAATAGTTAGACAACACTACCTGGGTATTTTATTTAGACTCCGAGAGATTTTTAGGCCAAGTCGGCACTCGTAGGGGTAATTTTGTAATTTTGATTTTTAGAGGAATTAAATGGACGAAAATTGGGAGTTTTTTATTCAGTCACGAGAGGTCCATTTGGGTTGAGAGATACAAAAGCAAGGAACGGCCACAGAGGGTGTGAGGGAAAAACAAATTCCAAGAGGGAAGGCCTAATTAGGACCATCTTGCACAACCATCACCACCATCGTGTAGATCGGAACAAGAGGAACACACCCATACCAACAACATCAAGAAATCAGATGATCAATTTGAGGCAAGTGTTTATTACTTGTGTGATTTAGTAATAATTATGTTCATAATTAGAGTAGTTATTAACCCATTAATTTATGAGATTTAATTTTGATGAAAACATGATGATTTGATTCATATTTGGGTCTGAAATTATAAGAGATTAAATTCCTTCATGTAGATAGGATGTCATCCACGAATTTATGATAATTTCCATGTACAAATCTAGGTCTAATTTGGAGATATGATCTTAAATCAAGAACTACGATTCCTGTTAAATAAAATTTGGGGATTTCGTATTAAATTGATGTATGGTGAGGATTTTATGATTCTAGGTTATTAGAAATCATCTAAATATATTAGAACATCGATTGGAATTGCTGTTTGGGTGTTTGGGAATGAACAGTAGAGGTTTTAGGGTTAAAAATGGTGGGAAAACGCTGAAATTCTGGGAAGAAGAAGAAGCAGTAGGTCTCGCGCGAAGTCGCGCGAAGGTCGTTCAGCGAGATAGGCATCTCGCGTGAAGTCGCTCGAGCGACACGTGGCAGTCGTTCAAACGACATTGCCATCTAGTTCGAGCGACAAGGTGAATTTCTGGGAAAATTCTTAGGGGTCGTTTAGAAATTTTCCAGTTTATTCGAGTGAGAGAAATTGCCAGTTAACAGATTTGAAATGAGGCAGGGCTACGAGAAAGTATGTGAGTTTTATACTTTAATTATTTCGGAAAGAAGAGTTACTTCAAAAATTACTAAAGAGTTGTGGTAATTTAGTAATACTATAAAATACGCAATAATGAGAATAAAGTATGTATGGAAAGTATACAAATAGGTTAGGAGAATACCTATGAATTTTAATAGGATGTGTGTATGCCTATTACTTAATATTTTGTTAAGTGCACTAATGGGTGATAACCCGGGGGTGCAAGGTGATGTTGGTTAATACACTAAAGGGTGATAACCCGGGGGTGTAATATTTTTATTTAAGCGCACTAATGGGTGATAACCCGTGGGTGCAAGGATATTTTTTTAAGTGTACTAATGGGTGATAACCCGGGGGTACATGATTATTTTATTAATAGAATTAATGAGATTTAAATCAGGGGTACCGGAATGATATATATATATATATATATATATATATATATATATATATATATATATATGCATAATTATGAGATATTCTACTAAGAGAAACTAGTAGTTATGGCAATGAAGACAAATGAATTTAATCTTAAAGAGATAAAGACTTAAGCAGTCATATAGTAAACGAGATAGGTAGTAATATGTGATAGACTACTTATGGAGTATTGTATGGGCGATAAGGGAATACTATTGTTAGATGTAGAGAGTGTTAAGTGACTTGAACTAGATAGCTTGGGTAGAGTTACTAGTACAAAATAAAAGATGCGCTAGGAGTGCACAATAGAAGAGAGGTGAGATCTTCATGTGAGAGCACGAATATAACATGCACATAATACTTTCTTTAAAGCAGTTTTAAATACTTGCAAAACATATTTTTACACATCAGGCTCTGACCCGTCTCTTGCATCTCTTTTCTCTCTTGCTATACATGTGCTCAGCCACAGGGTCACCAAATTTAGAAACGTATTTCGCTTGGTGTGCTGCAGCTGCTGTGGAAGTTGTAGTTCTTTGCATTAGACGCTCCTATCTTTCCTCTCAGTTTATCTAGACTTTTCGTTTAGGGCATGTGTCGCCAATTCCTTAGACATTTTATCAAAGATTGTATTTCTTTTACTTTCTATTTATTCTAGTTGGATTTAATTTACTGTGGTTCTTTGGCTTAAGGTTTTGAACTGGAATGTTTAAATCTAGTCGTATTTAATTCAGTACGTGATTCATATTTATTATTTTGTTTTTGTTGAATGGTGAATGGTTTATATTTAAATTCTTGGACTTATTAAATAAAAGATTTTTGGTTACAATTAAAAAAAAGAAAAAGTATTTTGGCACCAGCTTAATTTATATTAAGTGATTGTTAAAGTTAATGTTTTCGACAGTGATGCTAAGAATGAACCAACCGGATATTCTGTTTTAAAATTTTATAAATGACTGATCACCCGATATTTAATTGGGCGGGGTATCACAAAATGGTACTCTGCGACTGAAAACGCTAGGTGACAACGGTTATAAATGGTTAGCTGGCAATCACTTGAGATTAAGTCTAATCTAAAGGCTTTTAAAGAAACCAAATGCTCCTTAATAGGTCACAATCGGTACAGCTAATATTACCATTGGAGTCCAATAACATCCAAAAGAACTAATATCACTTATGGCTTGAAATCCAAAACCGCGAACAACAGGGACCCTATCATCACCTAAGGCACATACGGACAAATCAATCATATAGAAATGATGATCCTAACATCTAATGGAATCCAACGGCTAGTAAGCAATTAAAGATCCAAGAGGGGATAGGTTGATAAGTTTATGATAACTAGTGGTCGCAAAGGATATAGTCGGTAATATATAATATAGTTTTGCACCTAAAGTTCTAAAGAAATGAGTAAACAAAATTTTTGGACAAAAATTCAAACACATTTGCAAACCCTATTATTGGTGTCTAAAATTGGTTTTTTAATGTGGATGGGTCTTAACTTAGCCAAACCAATTATTATCAACCACAGATAAAAAAATAAAGGTATAATATACAGAGGGATGAGAGATAAAGAAAGAGACACAAGGTTTTTACATGGTTCAGCTCAATGAGGTGTCTACATCCACGGGTAGACCTGTCAACGGGTCGGTTTGGGCCGTGTACGGGTCGGGTTAACGGGTTAACGGGTGAAAACACCCTTAACCCGTACACGACCCGTTAAGCCTAACGGGTCTAATAACAATACCCAAACACGACCCGTTAATATTAACGGGTACACGACCCAAACCGTTAACACCCATTAATATTAACGAATCATTTTGGGTCGAAATGGGTAACGGGTTGGGTGACCCGATAATACCCGTTAGTCTTCAATACTTTAAAAATAATGGATTTTAATTGTAATTTTTATTGGGTATAGATTGGGTGACCCTATAGCACCCGGTAGTCTTTAAAGATTTAAAAATAATGGGTTTTAATGGTTATTGTTATTGGGTACGGGTTGGGTGACCCTATAGTACCCGTTAGTATTAACGGGTGTTAACGGGTAGAAACGGGTTAAAACGGGTACAGGTAAATTTCCAAATCCGAACCGTTAGTGTTAACGGGTCTACCGTGTCAACCCGTTAATGACCCAAACCCAATAAGGGTAAACCCATTAACTTATAATTTTGTGTCGGGTCGTGTCGTGTTAACGGGTTATCGTGAATTTTGACAGGTCTATCCACGGGTACAATGCCACTAGGTATTAGGATTTAGTACATACCTCTCAGGACCTCTCTAGGATTTTTGGTAACTATAATCAGTTGCTTTTAGATGAGAGGTAGCAAGTTATTTATAGTAATAGGATGATGAAGAGGTACAATACCTTTATACATTAGGTATTTACACATTTACATTATAAGTAGTTGTTGTTCATTTATCCACGTGCATGTGCATGGTGACTGTAGAGAGTCTCACATGTGTTTGTTTATATTATTGACTGTTCATATTCTTGAGAGTGGTCGGATATAAGGTCGACCAGGGAGATAATAATGCCGACCACTTTTACCTGTTGTTTCGGGAACCCCTGAGTATAATGACAGGTGCTACCATTTTATTGTCCCACCTGCTCATATTATTTTAGGATACAACAAATGCCCCCAATACTTTATTCTTGATTGGAGTGATTTAGTGGCTGAAAGGATGGAGTATTATTGTCAAAAATTGCTCGTCTATCTAGTAGCATCTGGTCAGCTGCCAACCTCCGGGACTTGTAAATTTTTTACTGTCACCTTTTGGCCAGTGGAAATTTTATAAATAGCAGCAAAAATAGCAAACCGTCTGGGGGGTACGCTTGTTATTTTGATTCTTGGGAAACTGAGACGTCGTCAAAATATGAAGCGGTGGTACGCTTAATCATTTTAATTTGTGCAACTCATGGGGCATTATAGGGTCCTATAAAATGTCATTTCCCTCATTATTCTCTTCATGTTTAATTTCAAACTCGTCTCCTCCTTCTCAAGATTTTACTCCATCATTTGTGAGAGATGTTGTTGTTTCTTGTTTCACTATAAGAACCCTTATTTTCACGTATTTTCTTTCCTCTTTGTCGAAATAATGTACGTAGTGGATAGGGTTATTTGGAGACATTTAGGGCAACTTATAGGAAATTGGAATGGATGAAAACTGAGTTTGTAATAGGTGCTTGTAATGTTTGCTCATTAGATTAGGGTCACTCGATCCCCACAAGATTTATTGTTGAGTGTGAGGTGACATTCCCTCTGAATCATTTGTTTCTTAAATTTTGCCAATACCTTGATTTGGTCCCAGACCAAGTGGCTCCAAACACTTAGAGGGTAGTTAATGGGGTCAATCGTATTAATGAGCATTTTGAAACCAATATATGGATAAAAAAAATTAATGTATTTCTATAGTTGGGGGACCACCAATGACAATACTTATTATTTGAAGACCAAATTTTTAATAGAGATTTAGAAGTAAATTTACCTGATTTCAATCAGGATTATTGAGATCATGGATTGATTATAAAATACTAGAAGGTTTCCCCTCTTCTTGAGGGTGAGTATTACAATGGGTCTCGCTTCCCTCGAGAGGGTTAGGGCATATGTCAACATTTGTTTATTCCTGTGTAATTTTCTTCCGTTTGGTCTTTCAGCTAATTCTATTACTAACTGCCTTTTTGTCATTTTGTTTAGTAAAGAAAAAGAAGAAGGATATTCCTCATTCCTCAGAGGTCAACTTTGTCAGCTTTAAAGTTATTTGGTGAATCCAACGGAGGATAGAGGAATCTTTTCCTCATTCTACATCCATCTTGCATGGTTACCAGAGTTTCATCACCTATTTTATCACTCGCCCCACCAAAAACATCTCTTCAGCCCCCCATTAACCTAGAGGACCCAAATTCATCCTCCTCGAACACTGACTTGGAATCTCCTCCTCCAGTAAAAGAAATTCTTTTGTTGGATGTACATCTTCCTCCTTTGAATCCTTAAATCCCATGCTTGTGCCAACCACTATTTCTTCTCACGATATGGTTAAGAGAAAAATCCCCAACCTTCTTATCGGTTCAAAATATCCTCTCCTTATCGAGAAAAAGAAGTCTGATACTGGGGGCTCGAAACATCCAATAGTAATTGAGCGTGTAGTGATGAAGATCCAGGATCCTTTGTTCAATAGGTTGAAGAGGGGTCTAGCCACCCCTTTGGAGCTGGCTAGAAAAAACAGGGACGACAAGGTCCAAAGTAGTGCCCCTTCTGTTGCCTTTACCATAAGACTTGCTCGCGGGCTAATTGGAGGAAGAGTATTTCTAGCCAAAATGAGGTTCCTGTTGCTACCCTTTCTGGGGCTAGGTTAGTTGAGTGTGTCAACCATATCTTGGCCTTGGTAAGTGTTATCTATTATTTACCAATTTCTATACATTGCTATTATTTACTTAATTATGCTTATAATTGGTGGATTTCGATTATGACCAGCTGCTGAGGAGGAACGACCAGTTGAGGGAGTCCTTTATCGACATGGTGGTTGCTTTTCAGGTCATGCGTGAGTCTTTGGAGGTGGTCAAGAATGCCCACGAAGGTGATAAGAAAAATTGGGAGGACACTGCCAAGAAGCTAGAGGACGAGAAGGCTAATGCTAAGAAGGCTACGGGGGGATGCTACAAACAAGGTCGAACGGGTTGAGAAGGCTGCCTAGGAGGCTAGGAAAGTGGTTGAGGATGCTAAAAGGACATGTTATGGAGTTGAAAGCTAAGGCCAAGAAATACAAAGAGGACTCTTACACCCGTGCAAGGGATAAGGCATTATCCATCGTTGTTGTGTAGGTGGAGTACTTAAAGAAGTCTTCTTTCAAGGAAAGATGGGATGCTACCCTTACCTAGGTCAGAACTGTAGTGGACTTTAATCGCTTCCTCCGGCATAACTCAGACACAGCTCTAGAAATTCGATCGCTTCCTCCAGTATAACCCAAACACATATCTAGAGATTGGGGAGGAGGTTGATGATGAAGAGAGTATGGAATAGTCATCTATGCCTACAGAGATGACTATGGTGGTAGCACATCCTGAGGAGGAGGAGGAGGAGGAGGAGGAGGAGGAGGAGGAGGAGGAGGAGGAGGAGGAGGAGGAGAAGAAGGAGGGGACTCAAGATAAAGAGAATGTGTAAAGGTTAGAGTCTTTATAAAAAAAATTATACTTTTACTCGTGTTATTTAAATAATTTCTCTGGTTGTAATCTTTTTCAAAGTCTTAACAAAATTGTTCTTTTTTCCAGTAATGATGTTGTTTAATTCTGGGCATTCTTTTGCTTTCCATAATTATGCATTGTCCTATTCATTTCAGTTTAACTCCAGTAAAATTAGCCTGGTTACTGCTGGAAGTGATCTCTTTAGGAGAAGTACTTACTACCTGGGGCAGTCCATGATGAGCTTGATGAAAAAGATCTGGATGAGTTTCTCGGCTTAAATATTTCTAACCAAGCTAAGGGATCGAACCTCTATATGCATCGGTCAGTCCACCAAGCTATGGAGACGAACGCTTCATATTATGAAATGATACTCCAACTTCAACAAGATCATAAAGAAGTAGTTTCTAGCTTGTTGGTTGACTGTGAGAGGAAATTTTCCTTTCTCTAGAGCAATGGTAGTTTTGACATGAAGCTACAGGAATTATCATTTCCATAGTCTAAGATGGATTTTGTACTGAAGTCTGATGTAAAGAGTGCTTAGGAGGTGGCTAGTCTCTTAGAAAAGGAAAATAATATGTTGAGGGATGAACTAGAGGGTATCAAGAAGGCTGTTGATGTTGACCAAAGTGAAGAAAAATTATTTTTGGAGTAGAATAATGCTCGGCTAATGGAGGAGTTAGAGAATTGGAAGAAATATTAGGCGGTTTATCTCCTAGGCAAGTGATTATTTCTCGTTCCTCCGTATAAGAGGAGAGAACAAAGAACACCTTGGTCGACCAAGAAAATATCATCAAGAACCAGTCAACCACCATCAAAAGGTTGAATGAGAAAGTTATTCGTCTCACTTATCATTTCCACATATAGGCCCTTACTAAATGGATGAATGCTATGATGAAGCTTTGGAACATTTGGGCGAGGAACTTGAACAAGCTGTAAGGGAAGGTTATAAGTGGGGATTAATTAATCCTCTTACTATAATGAAGATGCTGAGAGAAAGTAGTCTTTGGTACTAGCATGAACCCAGATGCTTGGACCAATATACTCCTCCATTTAATATGGATACTTCATGGATCCCTACAGATGCAATACTATTTTCTTGATAGGAAAATATCTCAAGGATTATGGTCTCCATGGGGACGATGTCCTTAGTCGGTCCTTGTATTTTGTGGATAATTCCAGTTCTAGTAGTCAATCCAAATTAAGGGGGTTGAGATCAAGGGTTCTTCCCTTCGCATTATATATTCCTCCTGTTGGGATGGATAAATCCATGGGAAAATGCCCAATAGACTAAACAGTTTATGTTCTTTATTATTTCCTTATAACGGTGCATAATGAACATTTTCTTATAAGGATGCAAAGATATTGAAATATTTGACTAAAAATTTTAATATGACTAAAAACTAAATTTCTCCATTGTATGAGTGTGGCCTACCAGTAGTTTAGTCTTACGATTATGTAGTCGGTGCTTACCTGACTAATTTGCCTTATTGGTTACCAGTTTGGATGAACTCATGTTTTCCTACCTTAGATTATACTAACGTGGTTTTGTATGATCACTGAAATGGATCTCTTCATTTTGACCAATTACTTGCATTAGTTACCATTGGAGAACAAATGTTTGAGAAATTTTCCTTAATTCGGTCTGTTAAAACTTCTTGTTCTTGACACTAAGGACACATACATGAAATTTTATGTTTGGAACTTCTCATTCGTGACTTTCCAAAGATAAAGTCATAATTGAAGTTATTTATTTAAATTTTTAGGACTAGTGAATAGTTTTCCTTTGTTATTTGAGATTGTACCTCTCCCACTCTCGAAAATAATGAAAATAAAACAAGAAAAGGAAACCAACTTTTGATGAAACTGGTGTCTTTTATTGAAAGATGAAAACGAGTTACAAATCTAATGAGAGATTACGTTTTAACTAATTACAAATAATATTTTCTTAAGTTCTTGGCATTCCATGGGTTCTTGAACTGTTCTCCTTCAAGGATTTCCAGATGATAAGTACCTGGTCAGACAACTATATAAATATGATATGGACCATACCAATTTGCTTTAAATTTATTTTCTTTCTGGAGCACCTTCTTTAACACGCAGTATCCCTCTTTAAGTTTGCTTAGCTTCACCCTCCTATTGTAGAGACAAGCAGTTCGCTGCTACTATGCTGCCACACGTAGTGGTGTAATTTTTTATGACTTCCTCAACTAAGTCTAAATACAACTTTCGCATTAGATCACTATTTGGGGCATTAAATTTGAGTACTCTATGACAGGGAAAAACCAATCTATGTTGGGACCACTGCCTCTGTCCAAAATGCCAACATGTAGGGGCCTCACCGGTGGCTATCCTCGGCGTGGTTCTATAAGCCCTGGGTACGCTTTGCAGCTCATTGATCTAGTTTCCCTTGGCGTCATCCAACCTTTTATTTATTCCATCGTGCAGATTTTTTATTTTGTTACCTCTGTTTGGCCATTGCACTGAGGGTGTCTATGAGTAGAATGCAACTTTTGGAATTTGGACTGGATACAATAATCTTTATACTCCTGGTTATCAAATTATGTGCCATGGTCTAGGATGAGGGCATATGACATACCATATCGGCATATGATGTTTTTCTATATAAATTGTAAGACTTTCTCATAAGGAATGTCTACTAGAGATTCAGCTTCTACCCGCTTGGTGAAGTAATCTATAGTAATGACCAAATACTTGAATCTTGCCCTCATTTTCGATAATGTGCTAACCAAGTCAATCCCCCACATGGCAAAGGGCTATGGGGATGTGATCGATGTGACCACGACTCCAGATGTCCTGTGAATGGTAGCAAACTTTTGGAATTTATCATAATGACTTACATAAGAAGAACAATTTTCTTTTATAGTTAGCCAATAATACCCGTATATGTCCACTCGCCTAAATAATGGTATGCTCGCCAAATGGTCCCCATAAGATCCTTCATGTATTTCTTTAATCAGATTTAGCACCTCAGCCGGATGGACACATCTGAGTAGTGAAACAATAAATCCTCTCTTGTATAGAATTCCTCCTTCCACAACATAGTCGGTTACCTTATACCTTAGTTTCCTCTCTTCTTTTTTATCATTCAGAAGGATGTCCTTCTCAATATACTCCTTGATTGGATCCATCCATAAGGGACCCAAATCCAATGCGATAAGGTTGATGCTTTCTTCATCAGTGCTTATGTGCATGAGAATTTCCATTATAATGGTTCTTCTTAACTCTGTTCTGGTTGCAGAAGCAAGCCGAGCGAGGTCGTCTACTTGGGCATTATCAATCCTTGAAACCCTAATAATTTTGACTGCAGAAAATTTAGATATTTTATCATGTGCTTTTTCTAATTACCTCATCATGAGCTCTTTTTTTACTCCGTACACCGCCAACACGTGGTTCACAATCAATTGAGAGTCATTGTGTGCCTGAACCTTTTTGATAACTAGAAAGAGTGCTAATTCAAACATCACGATGAATGCTTTATACTCTACTTCATTATTGGATGCTTTAAATTAGAACCCGAGTGCATATTCTATGTCTATGTCATCATGGTGTTGATTATTGGTCCATCCACATACTTCTTCAAAACAGGTGGTTTTGCTTTGAAATTCCCATCAACCAGGATCCCTTAATTAAATATTTTTTACTCTTCTCCAGGTAGCATGCAATAACTTCTGGCTTAGTCGATGTTTTTGGTTTGTCTTCTATGACACCCTGCTTATTTTGACCATGGGTAATCAGCCCTTTATTAAAACAAACAGGAATCTCATTTTGGTTCATTCTTAGAATCACTCTCAAAAAACTTTTAAAATTACTAACCACCAATGTTAAATTCAGCTAGTGTTAAAATTTTATGTTTCACTAATCACACAACAACAAGAGAAATAAAATAATCTAAACTATCCATACAGTAATAACGTCTAAAACATCACATGATAAGTAATTTGGTAAAATAATACCGAATAAATCATCCATTCCCAAAATAAAATCCATCAACAAGTTTAAATTAAATAAAACCATGTATGATAAATACTGAAACGAGATGTTGAATAGTCTGAAGGGGAAAGATGCCCAAATGAAATATTGAAATGAAATCCTATCTAGGAATGAATAACTTAAGTGCCTATATAAAATACTGCAAGCCCCCGCAAATTCCTCAGCTATGCATCCCTGGAATGAGTCATCAATCTTGGCATCCCTATAGTCAGACACCTAAAATATTTTAGAAAAATAGAAAAATAGATTTGACACAGGTCAGAGCCCAAGAAAACATTTTGAAAATATTTAGCAAGTATTTCAATCACGATTTAAAAATATTTATTAGATACACATGTTAGTTTCGCGTACACTCCCTTGAGTTCCTCACCTCTCATCTAAACTGCACACCTAACGCATCCTACCTAGCTATGTTACCCAGCCTGACTAGACATTCGTATCTAACAAGCCACAAAAGGTTCAACTCCCCCATACTGCCCATACAATACGCTACCATACTACTAATAACTAATATTTCCCACATATTATTATTGAATCATTTTGATTAAGTTTTCCGTACTTTAATCACTTTTAGATATGCACTATATAGCTTTCCTACCATCTCATAAGTAGAATAATCACACTTTATTATAGCCCCATTAAGAAAGTTTCATCACACTTAAGTTGTTTTTGATATACATGATTTATCTTTTCCACGATCACACATAAGTAGAATAGTCACACTTGTATATGGTTATGATGCTATAGTATATACAACTATAACATCTCCCGAAATCACCACCGCGATGCATGCGTACTCTGCTATCAACTCCATGTACCTCTCGTACAAATCGAGGACTATCGGTTCATAAGGTCTCGAACCCTCAATTAAACAACATATAATGGAGGTGAACATAGTTCTAAGCCTTTGGGATACGCACATACATAACATACCCAAATGACCTGCCAGTCCCACTAATACAAAGCACATAGTGAGCCGCCCGATGTTTTATGGTTTGGGGAACAAATCTAGACCTCCCTGGAATCTCCAAGGTGGGATCGCCCTTTGCGCGAAACCTCACGTGATGAGAAGTAGCGTAGGTATGTTCAAACACATAGCAAATCCCGTCATAGGTATTCACACAACATACATACATACATACTTACATATATATATATATATATATATTCTCAGTATAGGTACACACACAACCTATAAATATGTCAAGCATAGGCAAACACACAACCTATAAATATATCCCGTACGTAGTATATATCTCTCAGATACTTAACGTACTATCAAATTACCATATTTAACTTCTTTTTGTATTTTTCGAGTATCGCTCACTACAAGAAGGGTCCTAGTTATCCCTTAATTAATATCAGTAGTTAATATATCTCTATCCTACTAGTTGATAACATGGGTTTACTCATGCTCTCCGTAAACCATCTCGATTCCTGAAATTCTTTCAACTTCATATGATACCCAAAATTTTCTAGCCTTATATTCTCTCAACTGACTAAACCCAAACCATACCATAGTCTACGGGAATTCAATAGATCCCACCCTATAGTTTATTAATAACCCAAAGTACCTCAATTAATTAATTGCAAATTCGTGCATAAACCAAAGAAACTAGTCAAATCAGGGTAACCGAATCGATTCGGTGAAGAGGCTGAATCAATTTTAAATGCCACTGTTCATCTTCTTCGTTTAACTGTTACGTTTTTCATCATAAACATCAAACTCAAGCTCCATAAAACCTTACCTAACTCCCATACGACATTACCAATCATCAATTATATGTCTTGGGACAATTTATAACGTGTTTATATCCTCAAATCTTCAAGAAAACTTACTATAAATGGTTTTAACCTCCATAAATCATAAAGACCTAGTTTTAATGTTTTTCATGCATAAACATTTACTTTTCCAGATTTCTTTCACGTTCATAATCATACATACTCTAATTTTAAATTATCTACACACATGGATTCAATCTACATGCAAACCTACCCCAAATCATGAGTTCTATTCATCTAGACTCCAAGAACTTCTTTTAAATACAGAATTCTAAACCCTACACTACATGGGTATTATAACATGCAATAATAAATTTCAAGATAAACATTTGCCTTGATCCAACTAGTCTGATTTTCATTAATTGATGATGTAGTTGCTCTTCCCTTACTTCGATCTTGATTCCCGCGGTATCTGTGGTGCAAAACGGTGTGGGAAGGCCTAGTTTCCTTCTCCTCTTCCTCTCCTATGGCCTCCTCTATCTCTCTAAAATGTTCTAACCCTAGCCTCCCACTCCAATGGGCTAATATACTTCTTAAATTTTTGGAGTTCCATCTACCCTATACTCTTTATTGACCAAAATGCCCTTATTTAGTGTTCGGTTGGTCTAAAATCGCCCCGAGACCCAATTGGCACACTCAGGTACAATATTCTTACTATTTTGACCCATTCGGAACCACACGTGACCTCAAAATCGCCATCCGGGTCACTCTATAATAATTTCCCCTCTTGACCTCATATAGTCTACACTCAACTCCCGATGAAAGTATAACATTATCACGTCATTGTCACTCACTACGACGCAAAATAATTATTTACTCTTCACTCAGTAGTTTATTCCATAAACATTAATCATCTATCCCAATTAATATTTTAGTCAACACATAATAATTAATTCAACTAAATTACGACACATGTAACGTAAAAATGATCGAATTAATCAAATTTTAAATACTCATAAATACGGGGTGTTACATACTTCCCCCCTTACAAATAAATTATGTCCTCTAAATTAGGATAAGTCTGTTACTAATATCTTCGGATATCTCTTCTCACAACATCCATCTCTCCCCAAAATCGAATCTTGTTATGTTGTTTACTGCTACACTTCTAGTAATGGTACTCCTCAGCCCGACAGTCTATACCTTATCGTTTAATACTAGTGACCAACCCATTCTAGTCACATTACATCAAAATTTCCCAGTATTATTTACCATATACTCCCGAATACTACTTAACACGTTATAATTTTTCCAAACTCTTTCCACTACAATGAGCCTATCTACTAATGGCTAAAGTATTTCCTCTACTAGGGAAAGTTCCCACATCCCCATGTGTTAACTCCTTTATTTACCTATCCTTATGTTCACTCATATATTTCCAGATTTTCTAACTGCGAACACTATTAGAAATCCAGCCAACTAGGGTTTCCATACACCCTATATACCTTGCATAACTGCAAAAATACTACTCGGCTCCTACTAGCCTTTAATCATAAAATTCTATTAACTCACGATTCTAAGTACACATACGTGCAACAACTAGTGTACTTAATCCATGTCCTAAAGACCACACATCTCCTAACTTCCAACATTATCTAAGGTTCATGCGTGGGATGTCTCGCAATAGAATTCCAAACAAGGAACCCTCACCCCCTGGATACACTACTTCCTAGCATTATTGGTCATCAAGATCCGTGGGTCCAAAGCACATAACTAAAATACCTCAAATCCGATTCCCCGACACACAAGTCAAATCGTTCACTCCCCATCACTCAGGGAGTAATACAACACTGTGTTATCACTATCATTGAGTTCTTAGCACTAAATCAATAACGATCTAAATCTCTCTGTTCAACATTAAACCCAATATACCCTGAATCACATTAGTAAAATTCCCCACGCACCGGGATCAAATGCAATGAACAACTATACTCTTCGAAGTCTACAATAATATAAAATATATATGTAGGCTCGGCCCTCTTTTAGGTGACACCTCTCAAAACAATATATCTCATCCTGGAATAACGAGCATGCTAGACTTAACATATAGTCTACTACCACTCAAACCCTCGGTATCAAATCACTACACATGATAATAATATGCTCTGCTCTCGTACTCTCAAAATGAGCAAAGACTACCACACAATATAAAATTAAAGAGTCTTGCTACCTAATGATAAATACATTTATTAATATAAGGTTGATACTGCCAACGCAACCACTAAACCTGACTCACACGCAAATTTTTATGTTATTATTTATATTGTGACACACCCATGTCACCCAAAACCTTCCTCACACTCATAAGAATAAAACAAAAAATTTACCTCCATTTGCTATCTGCCTTGCCTAGTCGACGGGTTCCTGGATGTAATTCTCGCGTTAGAACTGACCTAAGATATGCTTCAATGGTTGTACATTCAGGACCTCATCTTGTAGTTGCCCCCAGTCTCGTTTTAGTCAATATATCTTCCTGCGGCCCGTCTCTCCACAACCGAATCAACTGCCAATAAAACCTCCATGTCTCTAGCCCTGGCCTTCCTAGCCTCCCCCTCTATTCCCTTGGCCCTTGAAACCCTGAGGAACAAAATGCCACTGCAACTGAGGACCTTGTTGGCCCTGTCCCAAACATCGATCGGGTAAAAAAAACCAAATCCATACCTCTTAGCCTGATTCCCCTGCCAAAAATTATATCTCTGCTGTTATGGTGCTCTAGTGGCACCATTCCCACCTATATTCCCAGTCTGACTGGTCTCACTTACTCTATTTCTCCCCTTCATGTGGAATCATTGATCCTGACAATGATGTAGGGAGGCATTAACAACCTCCGTGTACGTCTCTAATGCCGGATTACCTAACAAGTAATGTCGAATTTTTCAGTTAAGTCCATCCATGAATTTTCTCATCCTTTTCCCTTCAGTGTTCACTTCATCTTTCAAAGAATTTTCTAAATAAGTGACATCTTCCTTGTATTCCTCTACATTCCAATCTCCCTGAGAGACATCGAGAACTTTTATCTCATCTCTATTTGAATAGTAGACGGAAAATACTTACGGTCAAACCATGCCCAAAACTCCCCAATGATCATCACATTTCTCTCCTCTGTTGTGGTCACAGACTCCCACCAGGGAAAAGTTGTGCCCACTAACCTGAATGTTGCCAAGAACTATTTGCACTCAACCATACGAAGGAGGCATTACATGTGTTTCTTCCAATGACTAGCCACGACTACATATAAGCTACCCTAAAACTCCGGTGGGTGGCCCTTCGAAATGCTTCCCTCACTCTCTGCTAATTGGATGGTCCTAGGTGGTCCTGAACACCCGGTGCTACTGGTGGACGTGGTTGAACCGGAAAAAAGTGTTGTGCCATTGTGGTCATCATCACGTTAACTACATGTGTTATAATTCGGCCACCTCTGTTTCTGAAATATTTCCATGTGAGGATCCCTTACCAGCGTTCGCTCTTGTCCGACGAGTCCCCTTTGGCGGCATCATAAACAAGATTGAAGTTTATATAAGCTGATAATAATATACAAAGTAATCAGCAGAAGAACATAAGTGCACATACATAGAGGAATACAACAATCCTATAATAAGGCTTTATATCGAAGAACGCAACACTGAAGTCGTAGTAAGTTGTATAGATCTTAAGGACACTAGAACCTACTGCTCTGATACCATCTGCGACACCTCACCTATTTTAACCACGGGTGATCGGTCCTTTATTAAAACAAACAGGAATCTCATTTGGTTCATTATTAGCATCACTGTCGAAAAACTTTCGAAATTACTAACCACCTAAGTTAAATTAAGCCGATGTCAAAATTTTATCTTTCATTAATCACACAACAACAAGCAAAATAAAATAATCTAAACCATCCACACAATAATAGAGTCTAAAACATCACATAATAAATAACTGGATAAAATAATACTGAATAAACCATCGTTTCCCAAAATAAAATCCATCTACAAGTCTAAAGTAAATAAAATAAGTCTAATAAATAATGAAATGAAATGCTGAATAGTGTGAAGCGGAAACATGACCAAATGAAATAATGAAATGAAATCCTATTTAGGAGTAAATAACTGAAGCGTGTATATCAAATCCTGCAAGACTCCACGAGTGCTGCAGCTACGAATCCCTGAAATGAGTCATCAAGTTTGGCATCCATGTGTCTGGACACCTAAAATATTTTGAAAAAATAGAAAAATAGATTTAAAAAGGGTCAGAGCCTGAGAAAACCTTTTGAAAATATTTAGCAAGTATTTAATTCACAACTTAAAAATAGTTATTGGATACACATGTTAGTTCCGTGTACACTCCCTTGAGTTCCTCACCTCTCATCTAAAGTGCACACATAATGTGTCCTACCTTGCTATGCTACCCAGCCTAACTAGACATCCATATCTAACTAACCACAAAAGGTTCAACTCCCCCATACTTCCCATATAATACGCTACCACACTACCAATAACTAATAGTTCTCGTATATTATTCTTGAATCATTTTGATTAAGTTTTACATACTTAAATCACTTTTAGATATACACTCTAAAGAGAAATTTCCAATCAAGTCATTTGTAGTATTGGCTACATTTCGTTGGACAAAAAGCTTTTGGGTCATTCCTCATCAAGCTTCATTCATCCTTTGAGAATCGGGCATCCAAATTTCACGCGACATCTCTATGCACTTCAAGTCCATTTTCATATAAAGGTATATGAACAAAATCATTTTATGTGTTGGAGTAATTTTCATAAAGAGTAATTTTCATAAAAACAAAATTTAAAATTACTTTTAACTCTTTTTAAAAGAAAAAAGGAAAAATTGTTTGAAATCCTTCCAGGTCGTTCGAACGACCTGGATCTAACGACATTTCCCAAACTGCACTGGTAACTCATTAGAAGCTCATTAGAAATGCCATTCGAACGAACTCATTCAAACTAGATTTCTAATGACTTATCTAACTTTACACTGGACTATCGTTAGATAACTCGTTCGAACGAGATCTGTCAGTTTTGAAAAAAAAATAAACTGTTTTCCTGCATTTATTATATATAACTTCCATGGTCCACTACTTTTACAGTTTTAATATATGTACGAAAATCAGTTCTTTTTAGCAAGGAAGTTTTACATATTCTTGAGAGCAAAAATTTCACATCTTCCCTTTTTTGGTAAAAATCCTTCTCCAACACAATTTAACTTTTGAACCAAAACCCCATGTCATCAACTTGAAATTCAACAAGCACTCTTGCGGTGGATTTCTGCATCCAAGATTATTGGAGACGGTATTTTGGGCTTCGATGGATACCGCGACACCAGTAGTGTCGAGCAACGCATTGGAGCTTCGCGTACTACAAATTCGGAGGTAGAGGACAGTATCAGCATGTCTTGATTGATTCAAAGTCTGTAATTCTTTTGAGTCCTTTGTAAAACCTATTTGTAGTGGATTTTTCTAGGCCCAGCCATCCGAGGTTTTTCCCATTTGGGTTTTCCTCGTACATCGGCGCATTGTGGTTGTGATTTTTGCACTTTACTTTATTAAATCACCTAGATGTATGCATAGGATAAAAAGGATAAATCAAGTTATCAATCCCATCACTTTAACTGGAAATTGTTCATGCTAACTTTTAAATTTGCAAAAGAAATTAAAATTAGAATATTTCTCTACTTGGAAAATTTTTAATTGTGTAATGTGTGTGTATTTTACGAAATAACCTAAGTACATATAACCTTACAACTTCAAATTGGTATCAGAGCTAGTCTCTAAAAGTTATTTAGATGAATCCTGAAGGTTATATGGAAAAAATTTCGTCGAATAGACCACTTATGTTTGATGGAACTAATTACACCTATTAGAAAGTACTTATGAAATCCTCCCTCAAATCAATTGATGAATGTGTTTGGGTTGCTGTTAAAAGAGGATGGTCCCTTCTTACTATGATTGTTGATGATGAAACTATTTTAACACCTGTAGAACATTGGAGTGAGGAAGAATTGAAATGGTGTAACTTTAACTCTAAAGGTTTAAATGCCTTGTTTAGTGCGGTGACTCCCGATGAATTTTGTTGTATAATGACGTGTGAGATGTCAAAGGAAGCTTGGAATATTCTCCAAGTTACACATGAGGGAACTAGTGTAGTTAAAGCTTTAAAACTTCAAAACTTAACAACTCAATTTGAAACCATCACCATGAAAGAAACTGAAACGTTTGATGAGTTTTATGCTCGTATATCTGATATTGTTAATTCTTGCTTTAACTTAGGTGATAAAATACCTGAAGATCGTGTCGTTAACAAAATTATTAGATGTCTTCCTAAGCGTTTCATTCCAAAAGTCACTGTTCTTAATTCATTAGGAAATCTAAATACTTTAAAACTTGAAGAGCTTGTTGGTGATCTTCAAACATATGAATTAGATATATTTCCTAAAGATAACAAAAGCAAAGATAAAGGTATTGCCTTAAAAGTAAAGAAATTAGAAGTATCTGAATTTGATGAGTCTGATATAGATCCTAATGATATAGCTCTATTTGCAAAAAAAATTCTCAAGTTCAAAAGGCAAAACTCAAAATTTTAAAAACCAAAATTTGAGAACAACAAAAACCAAGGTAATAGAAAATTCAATAATCATGATCCTAAGAAGTTCAACAGAGACAACTTTAAAAAGGATGATTTGGAGAGATGTTTTGAGTGTGAATGACGTGGTCATAGAGCGTTTGAGTGCCCTACTAAACTTAAGAGACAAGATAAAGAAAAGGAAGTTTACAATGCTACTCTAAGTGACTATGATAATAAGTCTGAAGACTTTGATAACTCTACCCCGTCCAGAAATAATTTCACTTAGTTTATAACAAGTCATGCTAGTAATTCAAGTGAATCACATCCTAATGTTGAAAATTCTAAGAAAAATCTTGAGGTTGTTTCCATTCACTCTACTAGTAGTGATGAAAAAGGAAGTGAAAGTGAAATAAATGAGAGTGGACTGCAATCCGCCTATTCTAAATTATACACTGAGTCTCTTCGTATTCAAAAAGTAAAGAAAAGATTAACCTTTAAATTCTTAACTTTAGAAAAAGAGTTGAAAGTCATTAAGGAAAAGGGGGATTTAGTTTGTTAACTCGAGGCAATTAAGATATCCCTCTCTAAGAAGCTTATATTGGTAGGCAAAGAAAAATGCGATTTAATTAACTCCTTAGAATGTGAAAAAAAAGATCTTCATGAGTCTTTAGAGATTAAAAAATCTCTTGAAGCTAAAATTTTCCAACTTGAAAAAGATCTCGAGTCCTCTCGTGAAGTTAAAGTCACACTCAAAGATAATTCAGGAAGAATGGGAAAATTATTTCTAGGTCCTGTTTTGGGATATAAGGAGAAAGGTTATCAAGAGAGAAAGGGTATAGGATATGAAGAAGGAGAGTCATCCAAAGTCAAACCCAAACCCGTAGCTAAGTTTGTTACCAAATCAAATTCACCTAAACCTTATATACTTAAAATAAGTCCTCCTAATAAATATTCAAAAGTGAGTCCAAAGCAACCCTATGTGTGCACTTATTGTCACAAACGGGGTCATCTTAAAGAATTTTGTTACAAGCTTAGGAAGAACTCTTATTTCACAACTTCTAAGCAACACTATAGCTCCTTATCTAGTCTTAAGAGCCAAGTTGAGTATCTAGTTAATACTTCTAAAGGTCTAATGGAAGATCTTCTTAGGTTTTCTAAAGTCCAAGGAAATAGTTACAATCATAACACTAGAGCCAACAAAGGAAAGAATACAACTCAAGCTTGGGTTAAGAAAGATCATACCAATAAAGCTTTTGTTGCTCATGTTGCAATTAAGGATTAAAATACCTCCCAATGGTACTTTGATAGTGGTTGTTCAAGACATATGATAGGTGATAAATCTTTGTTTACCACTCTTTAAAACTATAAAGATGGTAAGGTCACCTTTGAGGATGGAAGCAAATCTCGAATCATGGGTAGAGGATCTATTAAAATCTCCGGGTTTCCTAAACTTGAAAATATCCTTTATGTTGATTGTCTCAAGGTTAATTTGACAAGTATTATCCAATTATGCGATAAAAATCTTGATGTTAAGTTTAGTCAATCGGAGTGCACCGTATATGATCAATCGGGCGAATCTATTTTACAAGGTGTGAGACCTAGTGACAATTTCTACGGAATAGTTCCTAAATCCTCTTTGGTTTGCAATAGTGCAAAAACCTCGTCTTCCGATCTTTGTCATCAAAGGTTAGGTCATGTCAACTTTAGAGATCTTTATCGATTAGTGCAAAAATATCTAGTTCGAGGTTTACCATATCTAGGAAAACCAACCTCCACTATTTACGGGCCTTGTCAATTAGGAAAGAAAATTAAAAATCCACATAAAAATTTAAAGTCAATAACTACCTTTCGTGTCTTAGAATTGATACACATGGACCTTATGGGTCCCACTCGTACTGAGAGCATAGGAGGAAATAGATATATCTTAGTAATGGTGGATGATTTTTCTAGATACTCCATACTAGGTTTTCTAAGAGAAAAATCTGAGACTGTTGATTTTCTCACTGTTAAGTGTAGAATTCTTCAAAATCAACACGGTGTTACCATAAACCTCTTTAGGAGTGATAATGGAACTGAATTCAAGAAATCCAGTGTAAATGCCTTTTGTGATGAAATAGGAATTAAACATGAATTCTCGATCATTCGAACACCACAACAAAATGGTATAGTTGAAAGAAAAAATTGAAGATCCAAGAAATGGCAAGATCTATGCTCCTAGAAAGAAATGTGCCTCGTAGGTTTTGGGCCTAAGCGGTTAACACCGCATATCACACCATAAATAGGGTTTATTTGCGTTCTAATACTAACAAAATGCCATATGAATAGTGGACGAGCAAGAAGCCTAATTTGGCCTATTTTAGAGTTTTTGGTAGTCCCTGTTATATACTTCGAGATAGAGAACTTCTAGGTAAATTTGACTCAAGGAGTGATGAAGGTATTTTCCTAGGATATTCTCAAAACAATAGAGCTTTTAGAGTTTTCAACTTAAGTAGATCTAAAGTCATGGAATCAATAAATGTTGTAATAAAAGATGATGCTCCGGCCACATCTATTGAAAATGAGGAAGATTTGTTGTAAGGACACAAATTTCCAATTGAGTCCATATATAGTTTTGGCTCAATTCCGGACAAAAACATTTATTCATAGGATAGTATTTAATTGTAATATTCTCAAACCTATGAAGTGTTTGTTGAAGACGTAGCGGCAAAGAGTATAAAGCTTCATCAAATGTGCCGATTTGCGTGCCTCGTTTCTACGTCATCAATCATAGTTCCATGCTCCCAAGGTATGAATGCAATTATATATATATAGGAGCTTGGAACAAGTTTGTTGGGTGTTAGGTTTAATATAAACTGTGTTTTACTTTCAGAAAAATTTAATTAGATCTTTAAAATAAAGTATATAAAGTTTCTGGGCCAAAATCGAAATTTATAAAAATTCTGGAAGTCGTTCGAAATGTTGTTCGAACGAGTTTTTCGTTCGAACCAGGTTTCGTTTGAACGAGTTTGCCAACGAGTCTAAACTGGTCCGTCGTTCGAAATGTCGTTCAAACGAACTTGTTCGTTCTAACGAGGTTTCCAACGAGATTCTAACGAAGTCCATACTGGTGTGTCATTAGAAGTCTCGTTCGAACGAGAGTTCATTCGAACGAAATGTCGTTCGAACGAACTGCTAGGCGGGAACAGTTTTTAGGCAGTTTTTGGCAGTTTTTAACCCACTTTCCCACTTGTTTCTCAACTGATTTTTTTCAGACTTTATGAAGAACGGGAAACACATTTTCCATCTTAACATTTCCAAAATATTTCTATCTCTTAGAGAGTGTTTGAGAGCAAAAACGGTTTAGGAAAATGTTCATGTTTTGAGTGTTATTTTTTCAAAGAGAAAATCCTTCACACTCTAGTTTACACCCAATTGTGTTTAGTCCAAGTTCTTATTTACATATTAAATTTCTTGGAGTTTGGCACCGGTTTATCTCTACCGAATTGAAGAAGAGAAGTTTTGGTTTGCTTCTACATCCATCAAAGAAGAAGACTTTTTGTTGCGATTCTACCCACTTGGAGAAAGGCTCCATGCTCGGGTGACGGTGACCATATAAAGTCCTATCGGTGGATTCCGAGACCGCGGTGGTGTTCCAAGGTTATTCGCTAGGAAGAGGTTTCTACAAGAAGAAGCGTCGAGGCTTGAGAGGGATCGAGTCGTGCGTTGTAAGTCTATCTGTCTTGTAATTGTAATTCCGTATCTAGTGGATTTTTGGCTAGGGCCGTCCGAGGTTGTTTCCCGTCTTGGGTTTTTCCTCGTACATCGCGGCGTAGTGTGATATTGTTTATTTTATCTTGCATCATAATTTAGAATGCATGCCTAGGATAATTTCAAGATAAAATTTGGTTTATATTATCACACTCATTTAATTTGGGACTAAATTAAATATTGAGTAAATTTGGTTTATTCAAGTCATTTGGTAAAATTGGTTTCGCCTAATTTGCTAATATTGATAAATATGACTTAGGCAAATTCTAGGACTTGGATTGGATTAATTAATTGGTTTAAGTAAATACATTACTTGTTTAATTTTATGAACCATCTTACGCTTCCGCATCGTCTCGAATTTATATACAAGGAAATTACTATTCTTTTTAATTGAAAGAAATTTATACAATCCGGGGATTCCACTATCGCACTTACATTTGTCCTGTGAGTGTGATATTGTTTCCGATGTTGAAAATATTGAGTCTCACAATGACTTGGTTGTTCCCATGACTGAGAAAAAGGATCCTTCTCCTTGGGTTCGTAAAATTCATGACCCTTTAAAAATTATAGGAAATCCCGAGGTAGGTGTCAAGACTAGGGCTCAATTAGAAAATGAAGTTACCTATTTGTGCTATACTTCTAAAATTGAACCTAAAAACTTTAAAGAATCATTAAAAGATGAACATTGGATTAATGCCAAGCAATAATAATTGTTTCGATTTAAGAAAAATGATGTTTGGGAATTAGTCCCTAGGCCTTCTAATACAAACGTCATTGGCAATAAATGGATTTTTAAAAATAAAATGGAAGAAAATGGTGTCATTGTTTATAACAAAGCTAGGTTGTTTGCCCAAGGATACACCCAAATAGAAGGTGTTGACTTTGAAGAGACTTTTTCTCCAGTTGCTAGGTTAGAATTGGTTCGCCTTTTACTAGCCATAGCATGTCACCTTAAATTTAAATTATATCAAATGGATGTAAAAAGTGCCTTTTTAAATGGTATTCTTCAAGAAGAAGTATATGTTGAACAACCTAAAGGGTTTGAGAACCCAAAGCATCCTAATCATGTCTTCTTCCTAAAGAAAGTGCTATATGTCTTGAAACAAGAACCCCATGCTTGGTATGAAAGGCTCACTTCTTATCTCCTATCTCATGGCTTTTTGAGAGGGGGAGTAGATATGACACTATTTGTCCGTCGTGAGGAGAAAGCTATTCTAGTTGCACAAGTTTATGTCGCCAAAATAGTGTTTGGTTCTACGTGTGATAAACATACTCGATTTTTTTCAAAAGAAATGCAAGATGAATTTGAGATGAGTATGGTCGGTGAACTTACTTGCTTCCTAGGTCTTCAAGTTTGTCAACTCGAAAGTGGGATATTTTAATCCCAAACTAAGTATGATAAAGACCTTGTTAAGAAATTTAAACTCGAATCAGCTAAGCATTCACGTACTCCTATGAGTTCTTCAATTAAACTTAGTAAGGACACCGAAGGAAAGGATGTAGAGAACACACTCTTTAGGATAATGATAGGTAGTTTACTTTACCTAACCGCTAGTCGTTCGGTTATTTCCTTTAGTGTAGGAGTTTGTGCCCGTTATCAAGCCACCCCAAAAGAGTATCATTTACTTTCCATTAAACGTATTATTAAACATGTTAGTGGGCCCCCTCTTTTGGGATTCGATATTCCTTCGACACAAATGATTATCTATCAGCACATTCAGACGCCGATTAGGCAGGAGATGTTGATGGATGTAAAAGTACATTTGGAAGTTGATCTACTTTGGAAGTTCACTTGTCTCATGGATGAGCAAGAAACAAAATTCTATTTCTTTGTCCGCGACAGAGGCCGAATATATAGCTGTTGGGAGTTATTGCACTCAACTCATTTAGATGAAATAAATGTTGGAAGATTATGGTATTTCTCAAGGCACTATGATTATCTATTGCGACAATACTAGAGCAATTCACATTTCCCGCAATCCCGTTCAACATTCTAGAACCAAACATATTACGATCCGTGAACATTTTTTTCGTCACTTGGTCGAACAGAAAATCATTTCTCTAAGATTCGTGGGTACCGATCAGCAATTGGCTGATATCTTTACCAAACCTCTAGATGCCCTTAGGTCTGAAAACCTTAGGAAATCAATTGGGGGCCATTGATTGAGATCGAAGTCGTCTATTTAGTTTAGGTTGTTTCTCATGTATATTTTTATACCTATGAACTAGATTATTTTTGTAAAGATTTTATTGAAAATTTCAAAAATATTTTTCTTTCTTATTTTCAAGGAAAACGGGAAAGGTTAGAAAAGCTTACACAAAATTTTGTCCATATGGTTTTTTGTTCGATGTGTTCTGATCACTATTCTATTTCATGTCCATGTGTCTTTCGATGAGTAGTCAAGCCGAACTTCGTTTCTCTTGTGCACAAAAATGCTCTTTTATGATATGTATTTCTGTGATTGCCTCATATATTTTCCTTCTTGCACACACTTTTCATAAAATACTGCGGATATCATTTTCACATTGTACTCGTAAGGTGAGATTTGGTATTGTCTTCTCAATATTAGTCACATCTCTTATAAGCAATCGAATTTGTGCATGATCATCCATTGCCCGAATTTAAACAAAAAGTAATTATATTCATTCGATTGTTTGTTGTTTCTAGCAATGGACTCGGGCTACGAAAAACAAAAAGTTTTTACGTGAATAGCCTCCATTTGCATAATAGTATAAGTGCCTAAAATTGAAGCATTGGAAAATGATATATAATGCCAAGGCCAAAATTAGTTAGCTTGATTGATTCTTCAAAAGAAAAGTCTCAATTTAAAGTTTCTAATGGGAGATATAAGTTGAAGATGAATGGGCATGCACATTTATTTGATCCATTGCTTTCTAATTGTGACAACATTTGCGAGAGAATCATATATCTTGTATGCGTGTCGCTTTAGTGTTTGAGTGTCCAATGGTATTTATTTATTGACACAAGGCTGATGTGAGTGCATATTATGTTTATATATTGTTTGGAATTCTGCACTTGTGAGTTTTCTTGGGTAAAACTCTCACTCGCCTTGTTCACACCCCTACACTTCCGCCCCCAAGGTTTGGATATGTCTTTACAAGCTAGGACAATTAAAATCTTCATTTTGGCAACTTTCTGGCCTTCCCAATTCCTTCTTATATGATATTTTCAAGCTTATTTTATTTTTATTTTTTTTAAACCTGGTTAAATTTCGTCAGTAAAACTCGCTCAAACGTGTTTTTGAACGAAATTTCCTCATTCTAGTCTGGAACATCGTTCGAATTGTCGTTCGAACGAACTTCTAACAAAATTTCTAACGAGATTAATTAAATGTCTTTAGGATATCGTTCGAAAGAAGTCGTTCGAAAGACTTTTCTCGTTCGAACGACCTGGGTTTATTTGGGAAATTTCTCTTCCCAAAATTTCTGTCGCTTCATTTTTCCCTCTCTCCTCATTACCACGATTTCCCATTTCCCAAAAATTTCGACATTTCTCTCTTCTCCCTTTTCCCACTTCCTCTTCCACTACCCATTACCCATTACACCCATTACCCATTTTCCCAATACTCTCATACTTCATTTTTCCTGCGATTTTTCCCCTCACCCTACATATCACCTATTTCTTCCTCCACCTCACTCATTTCACTTCTTCTCATCATTCTCCAGCTAGGGTTCCGAGTTTGGAGTTCTTCCCCTTCTCTTTTCTAGGTATTTTCTTTTTCTCTTCTTTATACGTATATATATATATATATATATATATATATATATATATATATATATATATATATATGATATTGGGTATGATTTCTACATCTAAAATTTTATCCCTTCTTTGTTACCAAATTTCATATACATATGTGTATATATATACATTTTTGGGGGCCTATATTATTTATCCTTATTATTTTTGTTTTGCCCCTATTTAAGTTGAATTCCATGAACATTATCCTTTTTCTTTTAATTAAATTTTTTTGATAATTTCGTGGAATTTCACTTAATTATTTTTTATTTTCTATTTTATTTTGTTTTATTTTTCTATCTAATAGAGGATGGGATTGTTGTTGATTGGTTTATTGGTTTGTTGGTGTGTTTGGCGGTTTGGATGTTTTTTTTTTTTGGGTACGTTCTAGTTTAGCCCCTTTTTAGCATGGCCCCTCGTAGTCTTCGCACCCGTCGCATTAGCGACTCTCCCAAGGAACGCTCCTCCTCCTCTTCTTCATCCTCATCCAATGAGGACAATAGTGTCACTGCGTCCATACCTGATCTCAAACTGCGTTGGGGGACGCTCTCCAGCCATACACAATACCATACACAAGGTTTTTCAACTAGGGCTATTGTCCGTGAAAAACTTGTCCATCTCACATCTCTAGCAGGCACCACCGTTCACTCCTGGATATCTGACTTAGGGTGGGACCTCTTGTTCTCCCTCACTGATACAATCTTTCTTGGCCTTATTTGGGAATTTTATTTTGATATGTCTATTCGAGAGGATCATATTTTCTCTTGTGTGAGAGGTCAGGAGATCATCGTCAGTCCCAACTCCATAGCTCGTCTCATCTCTTTACCACGTGTCAATAATCCATCCTACCCTTGGGCTCCCGCATCTCTTATTGACTCTACTTTGATTATGAGCACCGTGTATGGGATTACCCAACCCGGCACTATTATAATTTTTCATAAAAATTTACATCCTAATTTTATGGTCCTTAATTGGATTGTATGTGCTTGTCTCATTCCACGTGCAAACTCAACCCAAATCACAAAGATGCATGTGGACCTCATGTTTACCATTAGTATTAGGGATGTCATCGGCCTCCCTACCTTCATTTATCTTTTCATTAAGTTTATTAGAATCCTTCCCTCCGGTCCCGCTAGACAATCCCTCCCCTTTGTCATTATTATTACCCGCTTTTGTCTTGACGCCGGCTACCCTCGTCTTCCCACCGATGTCCCGGTAACTCGCTACCAAACCATTGATATGTCCTCTCTTGGTAGGTCTCGTGGTCACTTACCCCTCGATACTCCTCAGCTCACTCCCTCTCAATCCGCATCTTCTCAATCCGCGACTTCCTCCACTCCTGCCCCTAGTAGGCCTGCACCCTCTCGTGCCACCCCTAGACCATCTTCTTCTCATGCTCCCGCACCCATTTAATTGGAGGATATTAGGTTTGTGCATTCACAAGTGGAGCAAACTCAAGAAGACAGGCGTCAAGATCGGTCTATGTTGCAGGAGTTTCTGATTTCTATGCAGCAAGATAGGGAGGCTCAGGCTCATCGCGAGGAGGCTCAAGCACGCAGGGATGAAACTCAAGTGCGTCAGGATTCTATGCTTCTTGAGAACCTTGAGGCAATCCATCGCATGGAGATGCTCCGTGGAACTGGCTCATCCGACACCAGGTCCCTTCCAGATGATTAACCAAATGATTCCCCTGCTCCTTGATTTCATTTATGTTTTAGTCTCTTTTTTTTGTACTTGTGAGGATGAGAGGAACATCTGTATTTACATTTTCTCACTTGCAGCTACTTATTTTCTTTGGTTACATTCTCTTTATTAATGTATGGATATTTGGTTTTTCCATTTATGTTTAATGCGATCTCTCCTGTTTCTTCAAATGTTGCACATATGTTTCTTGGATTGTGTTGCCTATTTTTCTATTGATTTCATTCTAACCATGCAGTCTATATCTATCCCATTGTCTTTTTCGGACAAAAAGGGGGAGAAACATTGATAGGGGGAGTTGGAGTTCATAATTTAAGGGGAGTTCATTAAAATTTAACATATGTCATACTCATGATAATTAACTTGCTTTAATATATGTCATACTCATGATAATTAACTTGCTTTATATTCTTTATATTCTCATGATTAGTTAACGCTTGATTTATATTCTCTATTTCCCCATGCGTTTTATGAATTTGTTGTTTCATGCGTGTAGGATACATCACCTACTTTTCTGCAGCACACCACCATTCGCGTTACCTAGTTTGTCTTTTCATTTGGATTTTTGGGATAGGATTTAGAATCGGCTTGACGGGTGGCTTAGCAAATTCAGTCTTTTTATTTAATTTTTTATTATTTTGTTTTGTCCCGAAATAGCCAAAGGGGGAGATTTGTAAGGACAAATTTCCAATCGAGTCATTTGTAGTATTGACTACATTCCGTTGGACAAAACGCTTTTGGGTCATTCCTCATCAAGCTTCATTCATCCTTTGAGAATCGGGCATTCAAAGTTCACGCGACATCTTTATGAACTTCAAGTCCATTTTCATATAAAGGTATATGACCAAAATCATTTTATGTGTTGGAGTAATTTTCATAAAGAGTGATTTTCATAAAACCAATTTTGAAATTAAATTTAAAAGAAAAAAGGAAAATTCGTTCGAAATCCTTCTAGGTCATTCGAACGACCTGGATATATCGACATTTCCCAGACTACACTGGTAACTCGTTAGAAGCTCGTTAGAAATGTCGTTCGAACGAACTCATTCGAACGAGATTTCTAACGACTTATCTAACTTTACACTGGACTATCGTTATATAACTAGTTCGAACGAAAGGTCGTTCGAACGAGATCTGTCAGTTTTGAATTCTTTTTTTAACTATTTTCCTGTATTTATTTTATATAACTTCCATGTTCCACTACTTTTGCAGTTTTAATATATGGACGAAAATCAGTTCTTTTTAGCAAGGAAGTCTTACATATTCTTGAGAGCAAAAATTTCACATCTTCCCTTTTTTGGTAAAAATCCTTCTGCAAAACAATTTAACTTTTGAACCAAAACCCCATGCCATCAACTTGAAATTCAACAAGCACTCTTACGGTGGATTTATACATTCAAGCTTATTGTAGATAGTAGTTTGGGCTTTGGTGGATACCGCGACATGAGTAGTGTCGAGCAACGCGTTGGAGCTTCGCGTACTACAAATTTGGAGGTAGAGGACAGCATCAGCATGTCTTGATTGAGTCAAAGTCGTAAGTCTTTTGAGTCCTTTGTAAAACCTATTTGTAGTGGATTTGTCTAGGCCCAACCATTCGAGGTTTTTCCCATTTGGATTTTCCTCATACATCGGCGTGTTGTGGTTGTGATTTTTGCACTTTACTTTATTAAATCACCTAGATGTATGCATAGGATAAAAAGGATAAAATTGGAGAATTTTATTTCTCTTAATCAAATTATCAATCCCATCACTTTAACTGGAAATTGTTCATGCTAACTTTTAAATTTGCAAAAGAAATTAAAATTAGAATATTTCTCTACATGGAAAATTTTTAATTGTGTAGTGTGTGTGTATTTTACGAAATAACCTAAGTACATATAACCTTACAACTTCATACACTATCTAGATTTCCTACCATCACATAAGTTGAATAATCACACTTTATTATAGTCCCATTAAGCAAGTGTCATCACACTTAAGTTTCTTTTTTATATACACGATTTCTCTTTTCTACTATCACACATAAGTAGAATAGTCACATTTGTATAGCGCTATCACACTATAATATATACGAATATATCATCCACCAGAATGACCATCGCGATGCATGCGTACTCCGCTATCAATCCCATGTACCTATCATACAAATTGAGGACTACCGGTTCCGAATGTCTCCTCGAACCCTCAATCAAACAACACACAACGGGGGCGAACATTGTTCTAAACCTTTGGGATATGCACAAACCTAATATTCCCAAATGACCTTCCAGTCCCACCAATACACCGCACGTAGTTAGCCGCCCTAAGGTCTATGTTTCGGGGCACAAATTCAGACCTTGCTAGAATCGCTAAGGTGGGATCGCCCTTTGGGCAGAACCTCCCATGATAGCATGTATCATAGGTATGTTCACACACATAGAAAATCACATCAAAGGTATTCACATAACCTATATATATATATATATATATATATATATACACACACACACACACACACTAGGGTGTACCCATGCCAATGGCACAGTGAAAAATTTGCTCCCGATTGTTTATTATTATAGCACATTCATACCCGTGTAAATGTCAGGGTGAAAATTTTAATCCCGATTATTTCGACTTACATGTCGTGTCACCGTATCAAGTCTAAATTTAAATTTAGAAGTGTTTATTTAAAAAATATATATATTCTAATGTGTTGATTTAAGGGTTATCTGAATCAAATTTTAAATTGAACATGACACATCTATATAAATGTCAATTTCAAATCAATTATAATGTACCGATTAAAGCAATATCTCAAAACATTGTAAAAATGTTCCGGATATTCCGTAATGATTAGGTCTGGCAAATATAGCGCACATGATAACATGTAAAAACACTGGCACGGTGAAAATAAAATTTAGATATAATCCCAATAATATATTTAATTTGAAATACAAACAAAACGTTTTTATGTCAAAATTGTAAGTCATGTAAGCGACGTTAGCTTGTTAGTTTTTTAATGAAATTAACATGGAAAATAAAAAATGAATTTTTAAATAGTAAAAACACTTTTAATAATTATTTCATTAATTATTTTAATTTTCTCATATTGATATATTGATATTGTAACTGTTAAAGAGTAGTTGTTAATGTTTACGTATTTAAAGTGAAACATTTTTAATCAATCTGGAGAAAAGAAAAAAAAAATGATTTCATTATTAAGTTCAAACCAAAGGCTACTTGAGATGTCTTAACTTTAATATTTCCATGAGGTTGTCTATTGTGTTTCTACTTTAAAAACAACCACCATCGGAGTAAGATGGATTGGACATACTTTCCATGATTTATTTACCTCGAGCCATGTATTGAAAAGTCCTAATAACTTATATGATATTGAAAAGAAAAACTCAACATGACAATTTAAATATTTCCTTAAAAACAACTCAAACGAGTCCCAAAAAACAATAATCCGATGCATTGTGAGAATTGAAAAATAGTAAGAACCATATAACATGTTAAAATGATAAAAATAATTTATTTAATTAAAAATTATAAATATTAAAATGAGAAGTATAATACCTTACAACAGTATTGAACATATAATAAGTAGTAAAGACAATGATCAACACTTGAGAATTAGACACCAAATAATAACCAACAATGGTAATAAATTGTGTCAACAAAAATCCCCCACGCACAAACACATATACAAATGAACAAAAACAGATTACCACCATTAAGGACCAACATAAAGGGCAATAAATAAAAGTCTCATCACCTCATTTGTAATCAATCAACGTAAAGTTTTTCACAGCCAATATAAATTAACTATGATAAAGATGGTGGTTAGAGGTGTTTACAGCAATAAAAATAGCTAGTAATAGTTACACAGTACATTCAACAAACATCAAGCCGCAATATCCGGTGATGATCTGCATTTTGACCTCAATTAGAGTTCTGTTTTCTGAACACCAAAGAAATACATTGCAGAAGAAAATAAAAGATAATGATGCAAAATCACGTTAATGTAACTTAAACTATGTCCATGGAAACCAAAAGGGGAAAAATACTCTAAAAACAGAACACATATCTGACAGAATAAAATCATGTGGATATCATAGTCATGGGACATTATATTTCTGTAAAAGATCTTTATTGTGGACTATTACTATTCCTGAACAAAGTTCATAGGAAACTAAGGGTTGAGATTTAATGAAATTTTTTATAAGTTGTGCCATATTTAAGCACCCTTCTGATTATATGACTTGGATGTTCTCTACTTTTATTATTTGGTTTTTGTGTAGTAAGATGGACAGACAATGAGGCTATTGTAACACCTAAAATCCTCTTATAGGAATTATAGTACCTTGTATAGCACGCAATGAAAGAGTACTTAATATACCCAAACTCTGAACAAAATCTCACAAATATTATATAAAGGTAAAAACAAAACAAAATCCAAACTCACTGACCTGATGATCCCATAAGCATCACAATGAAATCAATCTAAAATTCATGTTGACATGGTTAGACTTAGGGTATTTTCTCTTTCCTCCATAATTTTGTGCTGGTTTCTTACGAGTAGTGGGGTCACCAAAGGTTCCTGGCAGTTCTCCACTTGTGGAAAATGAATTAGTTCAAAAAATTCAAATGACATTATGCAACTTATTCTAAACTGTAATCAAAAGAAAAGTACTCAACCTGTTCTCAACCAAGTAAATTTGCATTATGAAAAAATAGCTATTGGGTAAAATCTAACTTTTTCTCAAGTATTATTGACCAACATTATGCAGAAGTGGTTATTAGCTAGAAACATACAAAAATAAATCCTACAGCTCAATATGTAAAAATTTATAACACACCAAGATGGAAACTTAAAAAGATCCAAATAAAAAAGGAACATATTTTAAAACCCATAAGTTGTGGGTTTTAAAATATGTTCCTTTTTTATTTACAACTAACTACACAAAAACAGCACAAAAACTGGTATGAGCATAGAGATGCTTGAGAAAAAGAGAGTATCAAATAACAGATTATTTACAACTTTTTTCTACGAAATTAACAAATTCTGAATGAGCCATTTTATCAAACAGATAGTATGCAAAAACATAGATAGATGGTAACAAAGTATACCTGATTTTTTAAGAGCTGGTAATATAGATATGATGGTAACAAAGTCATTCTTGCAATTATGGTATTCCTCATTTCTGAAGTGATGAAAAAACAGATATGGTAACTGAACCAAATTTGTGAAGAGATTGTATAAATGGGGAAATAACAAAGTATACCTGAAACACGATTTCCCTCATGTTGTGGTGAAAACATTAATTAAAATAAAAAAATATATCCTTATCTTGATCTTTAACCCTGTAGATTCTCAGCTATAATCAAACCCACGAAAAATAGTTAATGATGAAATCCATAGAAAAACATTAATACAAATCAAAAAAACATATCTACATCTTTAACCCTATAGATTCTCAGCTATAATCAAACCCACGAAAAATAGTTAATGATGAAATCCATAGAAAAACATTAATACAAACAAAAAAAAAATATATCTACATCAACATCTTTGTGATTTTTTATTTTTGCTTTGTCAAAAATTGAAATCCAGTTGCATATTTTCAAGAAAAAAAAAATTCAAAACGGATCTGCAAAAGTTAGGGTCCACAAAACGGATATGGTTTCCAACAATTTTCAACCGTGCAATTTTCTCTGTTCTTTTCTTTGTCTACACCCCCCGGAATAGTCTTGGTGTGAAAAAAAACCCCATTTTGATCCCATGTGCAAAACTACAGTCGATGGTGATATTTCAGTCATCCTCTGCTTACGTGACCATCAACGGCAATGAAGAATCTTATGGGTCATTTTTTTCTGATTCGGACTCCTCTGTGATGGCCAGTATTGATCTGGGTGGGATCATCACTCGTCGGGACAATGATGCGTGGCTCTCAAATGTCGTGGTGGAAAATAAGTATGATGAGGATTTTCTTGTCATATTTCTCGGGGAAGATTTTTATGAGGCTGACTTAAAAATGAGGTTCTTGCAAATTTGTTGAGAGAGGATGAAGGATGAGAAGTGAGGACAGGCTGACAGAGGGATAAAGAGAAGAGATGTGTTTTCTCTCGAGCCTTGTGCCATGTCCAGTGTAGAGACCCTACGTAGTAGTGTATCAGTTCATTAATTGTTCACGTCGCAAGCCATATTGGATCCTTCTCAACTGTTCCTTTGCACCATCTTGAACCCTTACATACATTAAATCTGAGCTAGTTGATAAAGACCAAACTCTCCAGCTTTCGATCTCAGCCACCAGTTAGAAAAGACCAAAAGTCCCTCCTGTTTATTTTATATATATATATATATATATATATATCAGTATAGGTACACACAACCTATAAATATGTCCATCATAAGTATACAGACAACCAATAAATATATCCCATACGTAATATATATCTGTAGAATACTTAACGTACATCAAACTACCCTTTTTAACCTCTTTTTGTATATTTTCAAGTATCACTCACTACACGATGGGTCCTAGTTACCCCTTAATTAATATCAGTAGTTAATAAATCTCTATCCTATTAGTTCACAACCTGGGTTTACTCACGCTCTCCGTAACCCAATATGACTCTCAATGTTCTTTCAACTTCATATTATGCCCAAAAGCTCCTAGCCTTAAATTCTATCATTTGGATAAACCTAAACATTACCATAGTCTACTGGAATTCAATAGGTCCCTCCCTAAAGTTTAATAATAACTCAAAAGTCGCTCGATTAATTAATCGCAAATGCGGGCATAAACAAAATAAACTAGTCAAATATGTGCAATCGAATTGATTCGCTTATCGAATCGATTTGATCCTTGAGTCGAATTGATTCAAAATGCCACTGTTTGTATTCTTCGTTTAACTGTTACGTTTTGCATCATAAACATCGAACTCAAACTCTACAAAACCTTCCCAAACTCCCATACAACATTATCAATCATCAAGTATACATATAGGGATAATTTCTAATGTGTTTATATCATCAAATCTTCAAGAAAACTAACCATAAAAGGATTTAGCCTCCAAAAATCAATAACCCTGGTTTTAATTTTCTTCATGCATAAACATTTACTTTTCCATATTTCTTTCATGTTCATAATCATACATACTTTAATTACAAATTATCTACACATATGGATTCACTCTACATGTAATCATACCCTAAATCATGAGTTTTATTCATCTAGACTCCAAGAACATTTTTAAATAAAGAATTATAAACCCTACACTACATGGGTATTATAACATGCTTAAATAAATTTCAAGATAAACACTTGCCTTGATCCAACTGGTCTGATTTTTGTTGATTGATGATGGAGTGTCTCTTCCCTTGCTCCGATCTTGATTTCGATGGTGTCTGTGTGTAAAATGGTGTGGGTAGGTCTAGTTTCCTTCTCCTCTTAATCTCTTATGGCCTCCTCTCTCTCTAAAGTGTTCTAACCCTAGCCTCCCACTCTAATGGGATGATATACTTCTTAAACTTTTCGTGTTCCATCTACCCTAGACTCTTTAATGATCAAAACGCCCTTAATTGGTGTCGGGTTGGTCTAAAATCATCCCGAGACCTAATCATCACACCCGGGATACACTGTTCTGACGATTTTGACCCATTAGGAACCAACTGTGACCTCAAAATTGCCATTCGAGTCACTCTACAATAATTTCCTTTCTCGACCTCATATAGTCTACACTCGACTCCCGATTGAGGTATAACACTATCACGTCAATGTCACTCACTACGACGTAAAATAATTATTTACTATTCACTTACTAATTTATTCCATAAACATTAATCATCATCATTCTTGATTAATATTTTAATCAACACATAATAATTAATTCAATAAAATTATGGCACACGTGTAAATTAAAAATAACCGAATTAATAAAATTTTAAATACTCAGAAATACGAGGTGTTACATCTTCCTCTTGGATGGTTATCCCCTCCATGGAGCTATCTTCCGAAGAAGTTTTCTCGAGTGTTTGAATTTTTTATCTCTCTTTCAGAAAAGTCTTCTCAGCTAGATTTACTGCTGAGCTCTCTTTCATAGAAATCTGCTCAGTTGGTTTTTTTATACGTGAACTCGCCTATGAAATCTACTACTGCTTGGACCTTCACTGTTGTTTTAGGTTCATAATCTATATTGTACTCTCCAAGATCCACAATCGAAGCCATCAATCTTCCTGACATCTCTAGTTTATTAATGTCTTGGCATAAGGTCAAGTTCGTGTAGACCATAATGGTATAATCTTGGAAGTATGGCTTCATATTTTGAGAGGCCTCAATGAGGGCTATGGCTAGCTTTTCTAGATGTGAGTAGCAAATTTTAGCCCCTCAAAAGGCCTTACTGGTATAGTAAACCAATTTGTACTCTCTATTCTATAATCAGATGAGTGCCAAGATAATTTTTGACTCAAACACTTCTATATAAGTATAGTTTCTTTCCCATGAGTGGTTTTGAGAGTAATAGTAGAGACCCTAAGTATTCTTCAACTCTAAGTAGAAATTTTCAAATTCTTCATTCCACTTAAAAGCCTTCCTAACACCTTGAAGAATGGAAAGCACCTATTAGTAGCTCGAGAGACAAATCTGTTGAGGGCTTCTACTCATCCAATCAACTTTTGCACATCCTTCTTACTGATAGGAGATTAACTATGAATCCAAGGAACATTCCTTTTTGCACACCGAACACAAACTTGATTGGATTGAGATTCATCTAGTGATTCTCTAATTAGTCGAATGTCTGCCCCAGATCTTTGATGTGATTAATATACATAAGTATAGCCTCGCCTGGATGAGATTCAGCCCAGCTTCATGAACCCTTCCAAGCGCGAATCAGAATCATCTCCATATGTACCCACATTAGAGGTCAATCCCAGCTAATCTCGGCCTTCGAGACTCAATCAACAGAATAGTCTCAACCATACACATAGACTACATTTATACTCATAAGTTCTTCCATGTGTTAACTTTGACGTGTGTCAGCCTCGTACGACACTACCAGGCAGAGACCAATCTATAATCCTAGAATAGGTATCACTCTCGGTACTACTCAACCAGAAGCTACTTCATTAGTCTCGACTAGTGAAGACCTACCAGAGACGATATCAATATCTCGCATAGAACATGTTACCTATGCATTTCCAAGACACGTGAACAAAATCATTAGAAGATCAACTCCCCACGTGGGGATATTATTTCATCATCATGACATCCACATGTAGGATACATGTGGCATCCTCTTATTGTCCTACTCATCTCGTGCACACCAGGTGCATGCTTGGGGGTGGCACTGTGCACCCCAACACTATAAAATCCCACTATGTCTTCCTTGTAAAGGATCGACTAATTGCCAAACCTATTAAAACTCTGTCATTCTGTATTCAAGATAGAGAAATCTTGAGTGTGTATGAATAGCCTTTTAGTGTCTTGTTATAGTACAAACACCATCCCCTTACACAGTGGAGTAAGCCCGGGTTGAACCACTTATACGCATGTGACTTCCATCTCTCTCTCTCACCACCTATATATCTTTAATATTGTTGTGTCCATTCCACCATTGTTAATAGAGCTAGAGCTTTAGTTTTCTACATCTTAGAGGTGGTGATTCTTAGCATCATCATTTTAGCATCGTCTGTCGAAAGAGATTTATCTTCATCTTCTTTTTTTTTGCTTAAACCACTCTATCTTTGCCTCTAGTGGTAATCTATATCCACCATTGTTGGACCTAAATCATCATTAAAAGAGCTTAGGTTTGAGTTCCCTTCAAGATTCCGACTAAACCAATTCACTTCTAGTTTCACTCTCTGACCGTGTGGATCTTGTCAGAGATGGAATCTGACTTGCCTCCCAACACTGTCCTAAGCTCTAGCCAACCACCACCTCAGTCAAAAATGGCTGATGTGGTGGCGGCATCACGATCCTTAGTGGCTAGCCATCAAAAGATATAGGAAATATTCATAGCTTTCAGTCAAAGTGTGATGGAAAAAGCTCCTGATGACTCAACGACGAAGATCATTACTCCGACTTCCAGAGAAGTGGTAAATACAGTGACAGGGGGATCACCCTAGGCCCCACTCAAAAAGACACAACACCAGTGTAGGTGGAGAGACATCACTGACCCTAGGCATCTCCACCTAAAAAAGTAGATTCAGGGTTGTCCAGATGACCAAGACTGTGATGAGGAGGAGTATAGGGAGCCATATTAGATTTATAATCATATTATCCATCCCAGAGGGACACTAGGACTAACTTATTAGGGAAAAAGTATTCATCACACTCCTGGAAGTCGATAGAGAGCTTCGACTTTTAACAGATTGAATAAAGGTTCGACCTTTGATCGTCTCGGCCCCAGAGGTGAAAGTGGATGATATAGGCACTCTCATTCTCATAGCATTGGTGCATCCAGAGGAAATGTAAAAACTTATGATGAAAGACCAGGATCGATCCGAGACAAAGATGACCAAAGGGAGGTAAACAGCCGATAGAGGACCACTAGTCGAGAGCCAACACCAATGGCTGTAGCTATAGAAGGTGGGGGTGATAACGTAGTGACAAAAGAGAAGTCACGAGATAGTTCCATCCAAAGGATAGAAGGTAAGATTGACATCTTAATTAAGAGACGAGACCTAAGCTTTCACGGCTACATGGAGGGGTATCTATTTGTGCCAAGAATTGTAAGTTATCCTACCCCTATAAAGTTCAAACCTCTAACTGTGATGTCGAGGTATAACGGTAGTTTAAATCTGGTTCACCATATAGAGATGTATTAGTCGTAGATCGACATACATTAAACCTCCGACAAGATGAGATGTTGATCCTCCTCTAGAACTCACACAGGTGTAGCTCACATGTGGTACACCACCCTTCCGAGAGGTTCCATAGAGAATTTTAAGAAACTATCTGGGAAGTTCATTAATAACCTTTGTTTGGGCATGAAACCACCAAAGATGGTAACACATCTTCTTAGTGTCAAGCAATGAAAGAATGAAGCTCTTAGCGAGTACATATCTCGTTTTAACATGGAAAAGTTTGAGTTTGAATATTATGACAAAGGTATAGCGATGACAGCGCTCATCACTGGTCTGAAGTAGGGTAAACTCCTTTGGAAAATCTTCGAAGATCCTCTAAAGACCATGACAGATTTCCTTAACGTAGTCAAGAGAATAGTGAATGCGAAGGAGGCCATGGAGGCCAAGAGGGGATACATAAAGAAGGACGACAATAACAAATCTGGTCAGGCCAAAGACAAAGAGGCAAAAAAAAGATCAAGTGAAGATAAGTTTTCCAAGTAAACTCCCTTGATTATAAGCCCGGATATAATTATGAATGAAATCAAAGAAGATAGAGAACTTAAGTGGCTAAAAACGCTCAAGTCCCCTCCTCACAAAAGGGACAAAAGTAAATGGTGTGAGTTTTACCAAGGTCATGGTCACTCAACTAATAAATGCATCGCCTTGAAAGACGATATTGAAAAGTTGTTAAAGTAAGTAAAACTTCAAAAGTAGTAGACAAGAATGGAGGAAAAGACAAGGCTAAAAAGAGGTACAGTGGAGGAAAAGACAACAATCCAGAACGAGAGGTCTAGGCTAATAAAAATGATGATAAATTTAATGATAATGGGGAGGACGATCCTGACCTCCCAGTAAAAACCCTTGACATAAAGATATCCCTTCATATGGTCTCTTTCGATGTGAAAATGATATATGGCGGCCTAGTAGGTGGAGGCAAAGAACCAACAGATAGGAAAGCGCATATTGTTGAAGCCAAAGAGGCACCAAAGAGGATGGAGGTGAATTTCACCGAGACCAATGCAAATATTGGAAAATTAAAGAAAATGGATATCGACACTCTGATAGTGGGTTTTTCAAGGTTGGATTTCAAGGCCATCTTAGCTCCCTGTACGATAACCCCTTAATAATCTGCATGTGAATACACGGCTATGACATGTCTAACATCCTCGTCGATGGGGGGAGAACAACGGACATTATGTTCAGGAGTTGTCTTAAGGGTCTGAAGCAGAGCAAGAAAAGTCTTATCCCCTACCACCTGTCGCTGATTGGCTTAGCGAAGAGAAAGTTCACCCTTTGGGGGTATTTGAGATGGATGTCTATATGGGAACATGGAGAGGTGTCTCACTAAGAAGGTTAGATTTTTGTAATGGACGAGAATATTTTTTCGGCCTATAATATCATATTGGGAAGAGTGGCACTCAAGGAATTTGAGGTCGTGCCTTCTACCGTTCACCAAATGATGAAATTCCCGACTCCCTATGGAGTAAGGGAAGAACGGGGTGGATAAGTAGAAGCTCAGGAGTGTTACTTCACATCGATCGAGGAAAGAAAGGCCCACAAAATAGAAACATCATACAACATAGACACTCTCGACTCAAGAGAAGAGAGAAGGTTAAAAAAGGGGGAACCCAATGAGGAGGTAGAATCCATCATCCGCAACGAGAACGAGCCAGAAAAAAATGTCCAAATCGGTTGATCCCGGAAAGATGAGGTCAAGGAAGAGTTAGTGAAGCTGTTAAGAATAAGGAAAAGTAATATCGCCCTGAGCCATGGAGATATGTTGGGGATTAAACCCGGTATTATCTGTCATCGATTAAATATTAATGAAAAAGGGAAGCTCGTCAAACAGAGATGCAGAAGTTTCGCAAGGTATAGGTACAAGGTTATTCAAGACGAGGTGAAAAACCTTCAGACAATGAAATTCATTAGAGAGGTCCAATATCCTGATTGGCTCTCTAAGGTCGTCATCATGCCTAAATCAAATGGGAAGTGGAGAATGTGCATGGACTACACTGACTTGAATAAATCTTTCCTTAAAGTTAGCTTTCCACAGACTCAAAATGATCAGATGGTTGACATTACAATAAGGCATGAACTTATAGGTTTTATGGATGCATATTTGGGGTATAATCAGATTTTCATGCATGAAGTTGATGTTGATAAGACTTCCTTTATCACACATAAAGGAACATATCGCTAAAAAGTAATGTCATTCGGTTTGAAGAACACGGGGGAAACCTATCAAGGGATTGTTAATTAGATGTTTGAAGACCAGATCAGGAAAATGATGGAAGTGTTGTGGATAACATGTTGACGAAAAGCCTGAAGGGCGAGGACCATATGGTCGACCTTGAGCGCACCTTTGATACGATCGATAAGTACAAGATGAAGTTGAATTCAGCCAAGTGTGTCTTCGGGGTTAGCATACGAAAGTTCCCGAGTTTTATTATGAATCAAAGGGGGATAAAGGTAAACCGCACAAAGATAAAGGCATTGATTGACATACAGACACCAAAAACTATCAAAACGTTCAGAGACTTACCAGACAAGTCACAACTCCCAATCGTTTTGTCTCATGAGAAACTGATAAGCGTCTGCTATTTTTAAGATCTTGAGAAAAGCCTTCTCCCGGGATGAAGAACGCGAGAAAGCTTTTCAATATTTGAAGATATATCTGTGTTCGCCAATTGTATTGTCTTGGCTAGTTTTAAGAGAAAAATTATTTCTATACTTAGCCGTCTTATAATCGTCTATCAGTGCAGGCATTGTTCGAGATGACGATGAAGTTCAAAATCCAGTATATTTTAATAGAAAATACTTGAAAGGGCCGAGCTCAACTATCCAAAGATGGAGAAACTGGCTTACGCATCGATTCATGCCTCAAGAAAGATGAAGGCATAATTTCATGCGCATACGTTGGTGGTTCTCATCGATACTCCTTTGAGATAGGTCATTAATAAACCCGAGAAATTGGGTAGGCTAATGGCCTAGTTAGTAGAGATAGGTGAGTTTGACATCATCTATCATCCCAGGAATGCAATTAAGCGGCAGGCCTTACCAAATTTTATGACCAAGGTTACATGGGTCGAGACCGATGATGAAACTATTAAAGAATCAGGAATGTAAGGAGTTGTGCTAAAAGAGATTGTGGCTGAAACTCCTATGGTCGATATTGTACAAGCCGATAGTAGTGAAAACTAATTACTATTTAAAAATAGAGTTTTATGTGAAAGTCCTTTCTCTGAAAGAGGACCATCTTGAAGTCTGTTTGTGGATGTATCGTCTTGTGAAAATGACAGTGGCACGGGGTTGATAATATCAGCCTCAGACGGAAAATATATTGAGTATGCCTTGAGATTCAGCTTCAAGGCATCAAATAAAGGATTGGGGTATGAGGCCCTAGTGGAAGGTCTCTCTCTCTCTCGCCAAAGCTTTGAATGTAGGCCAAATGATAGCCCATAGCGACTCATAGTTGGTTGTAAATTAGATCTTGAGAATTTATGAGGCCAAATATGAGAATATGGACAGTTACTTGGCTAGAGTCAGAAAGATGAATGTGAACTTTAATGAATATAAAATAAAGAGAAACCCAAGACTTGAAAATAGTCGAGTGATGCTCAGGTTAGACTGGCATTGGCAACCAGGACTGAGAGTAGACACTCAATCCCTATTAAAATTCTAAAAAGGTAGAGCATTGAAGAAGATGACAACAACTTAATGTTTTGTCTGAATTTGATTTTAGGAGAGTCCTGGATAAACCCAATAATAAAGTATATACGAGATGAGGAATTGACGGAGTCCAAAGCTGAAAGAAAGAATATTAGATATCGTGATGCTAAATTCACCCTTATTGGTGATGTACTTTACAAAAGGGGATTACTACTCCCCTTGCTCATATGTGTTCACCCCTCTGTTCATAAAGGTTCTTACGCAAGTCATATCGGTGGTCGGTCTTTTGCAAAGAGGATCATCACCCAGGGATACTTCTGGTCGACACTTACCAATGACGAAGCCGAATATGGGAAGAAGTGTGAAAAATGTTAGAGGTTTGCAAGTATTCCTCATCAAACTCATTAGCCTCTCTCGTCTATTACAACACTGGCCATTTATAGTTTGGGGTATAAACATGGTTGGCCCTCTTCCAAAGGCAACAGGAAACTATCGATATTTGATAGTAGCGATTGATTATTTCTCAAAGTGGGTGGAGGACGAAGTAATGATAACAACTACGGAGGTGAAGACCTTCAAGTTTATATGGAGAAACATCATATGTCGATACAACTTTCCCTACACCAGATATCAAATAACGTTAATAGTTCAAGAATACATCACTAGAGGCCTACTGTAAGAGGGTCGACATAAAACAATTCTTCTCTACTCCTTAACTACCTAAGACCAATGGTCAAACTGAGGTCACCAATATGACAATACTCGATGGGATCAAGAAGAACTTAGAAGATATTAAGGGAAAATGGACTAAAGAACTACACGGGGGCCTATGGTCCTATAGGATGACTAAGAGGATATCGACTGGCGAGATAACATTTATGTTGGCATATAGGTTTGAAGTAGTCATTTCGATAGAGCTCGGTATCCCCAGCTATAAAGTCCAAACTTATGATTCTTAGGCTAATTTTGAGGAGAGATGATCAGACTTGGATCTGATTGAAGAGAAACGGGAGGACGCAGTGATTAGATAGCCAGCTTATCAATAGAGGGCCGTAAAATTTTATAGTAAATGGGTGAAGGCTAGGCCAATAGTAGTGGGGGACTTGGTTTTGAAGAATGTATTATAGAAACCTAACAAGCTCCATCCTAATTGGCATGGACCATACAGAGTAATGGAAGAGGTTGTGCCAGGAACTTTTAGACTAGAAAATCTTGAGGGCGAACCTTTGTCTAACCCATGGAATGCCGACCATCTAAAGAGATACTACCAATATCCATGTGTATAAAGTCCAAAGTTCCTAGTGAACATGTCATCTTGCTCTTGGTGAGCATGTCATCCATATATATTCTCTATTTTTGTCGATTTTCTCTTTGAAAACCTTATTTACTAGCCTTTAATATGTTACTCTAGCATTTTTTAGCCCAAAAGGTATAACGTTATAGTACTAGGTACCATGGCTAGTGATAAACGAGGTCTTCTCCTTATATTCTAGTTTAATTTCCATTTGGTTGTACCTCCAATACGCATCCATGAAACTGAGCAGTTCTTGTCCGACAATGGTATTAACCAGTTGATCAATCCTTGGCAAAGAGAAATGGTCCTATAGGCAAGCCTTATTCATATCAGTGAAGCCAATACACATACGCCATTTATTGTTCTTCTTTTTTACAATAACCACATCGGCTAACCAATCAGGATATTTGACGTCTTTAATGAAAATCGCTTCTGCAGCTTTTTCACCTCTTTCTTGATGGGCATATTCTTCTCAGGGATGAAGACATCTTCCTTCTATTTTACTGGCTTTGCATCTTTGGCAATATTAAGTTTATGGCATATAAATTCTAGGTCGAACCTTATCATATCCTCATGGATCCAAGCAAACACATTTTCTTTCCCTATTTAAGGAAGTCTAATAATCCCTACATGATGGATGGATCCATGGATGCATCAATATATGTTGTCCTTTTAGGGTGCTCGCCATCAAGGACTATAGTCTCCACTCCCTCCATAACTTGTGCTTTCACCAATTCATCCTCCTCGTGATGATCTATGGTCTCTATCTAATATGTGGTGGTAAGTTTCTTCACTTCTTCCTGGTCAGCTGAAGTGTAGTAGCATTCCCTAGCTTCAACCTGGTTTTCAATAACAACGCTAACCCCATAGTGTGTTGAAAACTTTAGGCACTTGTGTACAGTGGATAGTATAGTTTCAAACTTTTTTAGGTCGACCCTATCGAGGATAATGTTGTAGGATGATTGGACGTTCTTATCTAAGATGAAGAAACTAATCATCACATTCTGGGAAGTTGGCCAAGTGAAAATTATGACCTCCAGCTTGACAGTTTATAATGGACATATTTTTTCTCCAAAGAAGACGATGAGGGACTTATGATAGGTCTCTAATTTACTGTCACACAGTACTAGTTCCTTGAAGTAGTCATAAAATAAGACATCCGTCAAACTGCCATTGTCCACAAGTATTCTGGAAACTCTTCCTTCGTGCACCATCATTGTGACGACCAGAGGATCATCGTGAGGATATAGTATTCCAGATAGGTCATCCTTAGAGAATCCTATCACCAAATTTTCTTTGTTCAGTTTCCTTGGGTGACTATCAACATCGCTAGACAAGTTGATTTTCTAAATATATGAACATGCTTTGTCCTTATTCGGTTACACTTTTCTCTCGGCTATTTCGTAACCAATGCTAATGTCACCACCTATAATGAAATGATAACCAAAAGAAATCATTTTCACCTCATGCACAATCTCTTTAGGTCTCTTTGGAAGATCCAGATCATCCTCGGCCTCATCATCTCTACCTCTTTTCTTATTGTCTCCTTTTTTATAGGGTGAATCCAATCGTCTTTGGGCTTCTCGCTCTTCTGACCTGCCTTTTTTGTCAAAGAATTTGGAAAGATTTCCTCTTTAGATAAAGAATTCTATCTCATTCTTCAAGTCTATATAGTTGTATGTGTTATGCTCTTGGTCTTAGTGTAATTCACAATACTTGGATTTATCTCTCCGATTTGGGGAAGATTTCATCTTCCCGGGCCATTTCAAGTCCCTATTTCCTCATATTTCCTCAAAGATATGATAAACACCAATAGTGAGGGAAGTATACTCATCATACCTCTTGAGTTTTTCCACTTTCTTGTCCTTCTTCTCTCTTTTCTCAGAGCCCTTATTGTTGTCGATCTTAGAGTTGTGAGATTGTTTCACAGCAATGGTCTCATTGGCATTCATAATTTTTCCCGCTTTAGCCATCAATTCAATTATGTTTTTAAGGGGTCTTTGGTTAGGACATTATGCAGTTTCTCAGGGAGTAAACCCCTCATCCGTGTAATAATCTCATTCTTTTATTCATCATCAACAATTTTTACTTTTTCATTATTAAATCACGTGATATATTCGCGCGTGATTTCTCCTGCTCACTACCGAACACTCAGCAAATGAGATACCCTCTTGACTGGATTTTCTCCAAATCAAAAGTAACTGATGAACAGCTCCGCGAGCTATTGAACGCTAGAGATCTATCCTCAAGGAAAGTTGTTATACCAAATATCTGCCAACCCAATAATTGTGCTAGAAAATGCTCTGCAACACATCTCGTCGGAGATTGAGTAGATGTCGGCAGCTGCTTGATATTATTCCACGTGAAGTATTCCATCGTAGTTAGGAGTTACCACGGGTGGTCTGAAGCTAGCAAGTGTAGAGTAGTTCACAATTGTATGTATAAAAGGTAATCCCTTTAAAACTCCCATGCCATAAATTTTTGGATTTGACTATTTCTACTAAACGATCTTCCAATCACCGAATGGAACCTTTCTAGGGATGCTCATCCGAAATGAATTTGATTGAGACAATCTTAATTGCTCGGGCAAGGGACTGTGCTAAGATCTCTTCCTAAAAAGTCTGCTCGGCATGTGCAGATCCTCATACGTTGGTTCTTGATCTGAGAGGTCTTTCTCGACAATTTTATGATCTCGCGGGCTATCTATAATTATGACCCCTAGCATCTCGAGGACCTAAACGATAAAAGGCTGAGCCCCTGCTTATCCTGTCTAGGGTTCTCGACCTCTCCTGGGAGAGTGAATGTCCATCATAAAAATCAGTAGATCTAAGTGATGAGGTTGAACCAGGGCGGTAGGATCGGTCGTTGGTTGATCTAGAGTACCTATATTTTCTCCTTTTATGTCTTCTTGTCAGGTTTACAGGTTGCCTGTCCTCATAGGGCATAGGAGGAAACATTTATCCTCTAGTGATGGGTCCAACTACAGGCCTCGTTTGGATCATCTGAGTCAGTTGTCTCACGATCTCTTGCATAGCCTCTTAACCCTTGGCTATGTTCATCATAATTACTTGTAAATATCTTATACCAAGAGGGGCTGAAGGACTGAAGGCATCACCGGCGGCAAGGATACCCTCTGAATTGTCTACCATTTTTCAGAATTTGATAGCAAGTGACTGAAAAATTGTTATTTGATGGAAAATAGGCAGAAAACAACACTAGTTTTTATTTCCCACAGACGGTGTCAATTTATTGATGTCTAAAATTGGTTTGCTAATTAGAATGAGACTTAGCTTAGTTTAACCAATTATTATCAATCACATATAAAATAAGAAAGGTATAAAATAGAGATTGATGAGAGACAAAGAAAGAGACACAAGTTTTTTACATGGCTCAACCCAATGAGGTGCCTACATCCACAAGTACAATGTCACTAGGTATTGGGGTTTAGTACGTGCCTCTCAGGAACTTTCTAGAGTTTTAGATAACTGTTTTCAGTTGCCTTTAGCTGAGAGGTAGTGATATATTTATAGTTGCAAGCGACGATACACCCGATTAGTGATACCAATTAATTTACTTTTCAAATTCACTTATATAATTAGGTAACTCAGATTTAACAAAACCAAATTCAAATTAAAATTATCTCATGTGCGTGCAAGTGTAAATAAAAAATTGGCAAGCAAGTGACAAAGTAATTCAAGAAAAAAATCCCCTCAGGGCAAAACCTTTTATATTCTAGAACTTTGACAAGGTTACACGAACATTGACTTACATACAACTTCCCTCAAGTGTAATGCACGATGTCTGTGTCAAACCTTCAAAGCTTCAGCTAGAACTCAGCAGTGGATCACTCACAGCCGTACCAATTTGGACACGTAGCCTAGACACGCAGTCTTGATTCTTTGTAGGATCTCCCCTCACAATAGCTCTCAGCTCTCCAGTTGTAGAGTTCTTCTCACAAAGGTTGAACTTTAGGCAAAGTATGGTTTAGGTTCCACAAAATAACTCACGCAAAAAAAAACTCTCTTGGATTTGTGAATTGTGAAAACAAATTTGAACCCTCAAAGTTGTGTTGGAGAAAAGGTAAACTCTCAAAAAACGTATTCTGATCAAAACATAATTTTTTCCACACGAAAAGCAGAACCCTGACACCTTATTTATAAAAACATTTAAGGCGGTGACGTGTCAGGTAAAAAGACCCATCGATCGAACGAAAAGCGACGTCATTCAAACAACACTCCATCTCATTCGAACGAGATGTGACGTCGTTTGAATGACAACAAATGATCCCCCTTAAAAATAACTTTAAATATTAAAAACTTGGAATCCTTAAAAACCAAAGCTGTTTATGGGATCAGGAGTGTTTATCCAACACTTTTTATGATTAAAAATCATTTAAAAACAATTCAAAATTATTTTTCATTTCATAAAAATATCCCAACACTTTATATAAAATGTAAATGGAACTTGACCATATTTACCAAAGCCATCCTTGTTAGGCATGATTGTTGAAGTTGACTTGAAATTCGGATCGTCGATTGTAGATTTGCGCTTACATACTGAATGTGATGGACTATGTCCTTACAAATCTTCCCCTATGTCTATGCCGGTACACAATAAAAACTATTCGAAATATCAATAAAAATGACCTATACAAATCTACCCTCCCGAAAAATAAAATGGAAAGATAAAAATGAGCAAGTCTTTAAACTTTTCAAACATGTCCTTAACAATCAATTTTTCAAATCTCCATGCTTTTCTCATCAGGATGTGCAATTTCGAAATCTTCAATTGTATCTACACACATGAGATAAAGCAAAAACCACATGACGTATCGAGTTTGAAATGATTAAAAAACATATATTAAATTAAAGCAATAATCAAATCTCCCCCATACAAAATATTCCCCATAATATCATAATTCGTTCTCCTCCTTTTTATTTGTCCGAAATAGACAAGAAAAGAATAAATTAAGTCAGTGAAAATTGGGGTGACACATGAAAAAAATCAAACAAACTATTTTTAAATTTTTTAATTTTTTTATAAAATAATAAAAAAATGTTACAAAACAATCACACACCATGAATTTTTACTAAGACAACCAAATCATGGAAACGGAATGAGTGGATGTGAACAAATTCAATAGCAAAATCAAATAAATCATATCATATGTTCAAGATGCATAAGTGTACTCCTAACGAATGAACATCAAAAATAGTCCTTTGGTGTAAAATTGTTGAATTTAGATGACATCGTCTTAAATCAAAATCAACAACTCAAAGCCAACATTATTTTCACACCAATAACGTCTAAAACAATTTCATATTTTTTCAAGACTTTTTAAGTACGTGCAAGGTCGTTTTAATTCTCCAACCAAACTCCCTCCTATATTTTCTTTTCGAGGTGATCTAAATTCTCAAACATTGGAGAATTGGTGAATAAACCTAATGGCCCATAATTGGCGTATATTTCTTTTTATTGCCATGCAATTTTTTCGGGCTCTTTTAAACCTCTTTGGACCCCGGATAATTAAAATTCCTCAATTTTTTAGGAAGTTTAAACGGCGGTTTAATCACAAAGGATAAATGTGTACCTTTCATAGCCCTTCACCGTCTATAAAATTCACACAAACTTACGGCAAAGGGTAAAAATATGCACACCTTTTATTATCTTGTTTAATCGCATTTGATTCGTTTTAATAGACAGAATTGAGATGAAAACACTTAACCGACGTGTGATTTGATAATAACAATTGTCAAACAAATCCGTGCACGTGTACAATAAAGGACAAAGTGAGTCAAGCATATAGGTAGCAACACTATATCATCTCAAAGACTCCAAACTTTGTAAAGCACATGAATGACACAACATATTGTCTCAAAACACTATCAAACAGTCACATGGATATGGCATGAAGTTGTGACTTGGTCATTGTAATACCCCGTATTTTTATGCTATATTAATTTGGGGATTTATTAAATTTAATGTGAGATAATTATTTAATAATAAATTCAAAAATTAATTATGTTATAATTATTAACGTGACGAGAGTTAATAATTATGGAAAATTTGTTGAATATTACTAATGAGCAAAGTAATATGTAATATTGGTTATATCTAATGTCACGAGTGAATAAAATGACAATTTTGGAAATTTGAGTCGGGACGCGCCCGTATCGCGTCGGGACTAAATATTGATAAATAGAAGTGAATATTTTATAAGTCGTTCGCATGGTCGTTTTGAGTGCGCCAACGCGTCCGGAAGGGTCGAGATAGTCAGAAAAGTGTACCCGGGGGGTTAGTTTGGGTCTCGGGGCGTTTTTAGGCCTAATTGGTACCCCGGGAGGGCGTTTTGGACATTTTACATTTTTGGGTAATTAAACCCACGAAAATCAATAATCTATATCAGCCATCTAGGTTAGTCAGCTAGGGTTAGAAAACTCAAACACAAGAACGGCCATAGGAGAGGAAGGAGAGAGCTCTCAAGGCAAATTCAAGGCCCAAAATCCATCCGTTTGCACCGCCACCACCACCAACGCGTAGATCGCGCGACGGGGAACGCAACCACACCAAAATCATCCGCAAACCAGAACGTCAAAAATCCCAGGCAAGTGTTTATCTTTCTTATTTCGTTGGTGCATCTTTCATATTAGTGTAGGAGTAATTAGAATGAGTTTTTATGGAAGAAACCTAAGATATGAGTTAGGAAATTGCATGTAGTGATGAATAAATTGATAATTTTGGAAACCCTTGCCATGTAGAGGAATTACCCACGAAATTTATGATGTTTACAAGAAGGAAGGTTCTGGAAATACTTGTTAGAACCATGTTTAAGAGAATTCTAGGGTTCTTGATAATTATAATAATTTTTGGTTGGTTAATCCATGTATAATGATAGAATCCCTCATGCTTCACGTTGGAAATACCTAGTAGGATGATATAATGTTGGTAGTACAATTTTTGAGACGTTTGGTATTGAAGAATATGGATTTGGATGAAAAAATGTGTTAGAACCCGTAACTGCAATTCTGCAGAAATCGCAATACCTGCTTGATCGATCGATCGAGCCCAGAGCTTCGATCGATCGAAGGTTCGATCGATCGAGCCCCAGACCTCGATCGATCGACCCCTCCTGACAGACTCCTATTTTCCTTTCTAAATTAGTTAAGTTCAATTTATTGTGAAATAATTCTTGGGCATCCTTAATAAAATGTTTTGGGAAATAGGGAAGACCAGTAGGACGTGTGAATAAATTTTGGGACCCTTGATGTCGGGCAAAGATTGTATTTTGGGATAATTACATAAGGGTCGGTGAATTTATGATTTAAAGAAAGAGACACGTAAGAGAGTTACTTTGGGACAAATGTGTATACCTACTGAATTTTATAATTTGGAGAATAAAGCCATGAGAGTTGGGTGGTACGTTGGAATAATACCGAATCAAGGTTAGAAACGAACCGTTATAAGTGTTTACTAAAATATGATAATATGGATAAAAGTCGTAACTATGGGATTTGAGAATATACCCAATATTGACCTGGTAATATTAGTATAGTTATATGATTGTGTATGCATATGCTACCTATGTGTGAAAACATGCCCACGCTACTTGCTATCCCTGAGGTTACCGCGCTGGGACAGTCTTATCTCGATGGGACCTTTATGGGGGATATTGACTTGTACCCTAGAAGCTAGATATCCTTGGTACAAGCTATCGAATCGATAGTTCAGACGGTCCTAAGAGACGCGGGTATGTGCCATCCTCTTAGAGACTTGGAATCTATGCTTCGCCTCAATATTGTTTGTGTATGTGTTAATACAATTCGAGAGTGATTCCGAATTTGTATTCCCCTTAATATGATTGATACGGGGTTTGGATAGTAGAGTATGCCCGCACCATAGTTTTTATTTGGGGTGCTGTTATGATATATATATTCTTTACGAGTAGTTAATATATATATGGAATTCTGAAATCTGGAACTGCCTACTGTGATTTGATATGTAGGACATGGTTGATGACTCAAATTGTAAATACTTGTTTTGAGAAAGTATAATATGACACTGGAAAACTTTATTGATTAATAAAGTTAAAATGAGAACTTTGGTTACTAATTGAAATATTCTTTTCAAACAATTGAATCGTTAAATTTTGAATCTTGCGAATAATCTAAGATAAGTTAAACCATTGGGAAAGGATAGCGTGTTATATGATGGGTTAGACCACTGGGAAGGTTAGTACGATAGGTGTGCACATTAGAAGAGAGGTGAGAATTTCTCAAGAGAGTGTCGCACTAATATGTTGTTGCATTGGCCTGTATCAATTTAAATACTTGCTAAACAATTTTTAAATCATATACACTATCGGGCTCTGACCCGTTTTTCTCTCTCTCTCTCTCTCTCTCTCTTGTATATATATGTATGTACTACAGGTGCCCATCCACAGGGGCGTCTTGCTTAGAATCCCTTGGAAGGAACGTGCTGCAGCTTAGGTGAGAGTTGCAAGCCACTTGCTTAGATGATTTCATTTACTTGATTCCACTCCTATGATTCTCAGTTATTGGGGCATGTGTCGCCCTTTCCACTATTTATCTGTTTTGTTGTGACATTTGTATTCCAGTTATTTCTAGCACTGTTACTTTTGGATTTATTCAGCATGTATGTTTTACATTTAGTTTTAAATGTTGGGATTTTGGATGTTGAATGTTTAAAGTAATTGGATTATGTTCCAGGATAATTGTTGTATGATTCTTACTTATTGAAAATGTGGTTAATAATTAAATAAATAAGTTTTTCTTTAAAAATACAATTTGGTTAGAAAGGTTAAAAATGGTTTTGACACTTAGCTTAATTAATTAGGGTGTTAATTTAGAAAAGTTTATTTTTAGGACAGTGATGCTAAGAATGAACCAACTGTTCACCCTGATTTTAATTTAATAAAGGAGTGATCGCCCGGTATTTAATTAGGCGGGGTGTCACAGTCATCCTAAGTGTGCATTCATATAAGGTGAAAACGAAATACAAAATTCTTTTTGGATTTTTCAATTTTTTTCTAAAAAAAGAAAATCTTTTTGTATTTTTCAAACACTATTCAGAAACAACCCAACAGTAGCAATAACATATAGCAGGAAGAAACAGGGACTGCAGACATAAATTCCAGGGGTCGTTCGAAAGAGATGCCATGTCGTTCGAACGACAGGCAATCTCGCTCGAGCGAGCTGCAATCTCGTTAGAACGAGAAAGCAGAAACTTCCCAGATTATTCAAAATGTCATGCAGTTTCGACCAGTGGGAAAATTTCTCAGAAACTGTTCCTGCAAAGGGCAGAAATTGCTAAAGAGTGCTAAAATGGTACCAAAAACAGGAAAAACAAAAAAAAACTATAAAACAAATGGTACATGCTAGCAATAGGCAAAAGTGTCATCATGTAAATCACTTTATGCTAGTAAACGTGTCTCGACCTCAACCGAAAAGTGCGGTGGAGTTCTCCAAAGATGGAGACATCTTTTGAAGCAACTCCATTAAATCATGTGTGGTATTGACCAAAAACTTGATTTGCTCGCGAATATGTGCAAATTCTCTATCATTGTGTGCGAGAAAAGTGTCATGGGTGGGTGAGTGTGAGTGATCATAACCCAACCTGAAACAAAATTCTTTAAGGTGTTATTTCTTATTGCAATGGGAGCAAACATAAACTGGTCTAGGAAGTAATTTATCAAAAATTTTAGGATGAGTTTTCCTTGACGTACACCCATGAGAATCACTCACCAAAGTGGAAATAGACTTGGGTGCATTAAAAGCAGTGGATGCACCGTCATTACCTTTTCCAACATACTCACCATCATTCAAAACAGGATAGAGAATGATCTTATCAACTTTCTCATATGCATTCTCTAAAGAGACTGGAACCTCCCGTGCTCATTCGAGATCATCCTTGAGATGGGATACACGTGTCGTTAGACTAGACACTGTGTTGGTCAAGTCACACTTTTCCCTTTTTAACTCATCATTCTCTTCCTCCAACTCATAAATCCAAAGACCTAGATCCCTATTTGACCTTTTTGTTTTCATGGTCTCAGTAAACAACTCTCTAATAGCTTTTTGGAGATCACTTTCATCTCTGTCCTCAACCTCACTCTCATCTTCATTCGACTCATCGTCGACGCTCTTGTGGAGGCTATCATCGTGGGACAAAATGGAGGTATTCACATGACTAGTAAAGGCAACAGTCATCCCTTGTCCTAAACCTTTTTCGGACTCATCGTCCTCCTCTTTCTCTACTCCCTCACTATCTCTTAGGGTAGCGGGCATGGTAACTTTCTTACCCTCTCTCCTATGTCTAATGGGACACTCAAACGGCTTGTGACCTTTCCCATCACACTCAAAACATCTTATATTTTCAAGGTTCTCCTCACTCTCTTTCTCTTTCTAACCGCTTTCTTTGGCATTGTCTTTCTTTTTGTATTTCTCCGAAAACGTTTTATTGGGAGTTCTTCGTTCTGAAAACTGGAGGTATTTTTTGAAATTTTTGGAAAGCAGGGCCATGTCAGAGTCATCATCAGATTCGGATTCACATACACTTTGCTTCTTTTTATTCTCTCTTCTTTTATCCTCACTGGATCTCGACTGTGTCCTAAGTGCAACCCCCTTAGGCTTAATAGTTTAGGGAAACATATCTAACTCGTAGGTCTGAAGATCTCCTACTAACTCTTCTAACCTCAGTGTGCTCAAATTCCCCATTGAGTTCAAAACAGTGACTTTTGGAATGAATCATTTTGGAAGAGATCTCAAAATCTTTTTCACAACCCGCATGTTATCAATTACCTCACCCAAATTAAAGCTAGTGTTGACTATGCCCGACAAACGTGCATAAACTCGTTAAAAGTCTCATACTCTGACATAGTGAGTGTCTCAAATTGGGTGGCAAGATTTTTCAACTTACCTTATTCAACAGAGGTGGTACCATCATGTGTCAATGTTAAAATATCCCATGCCTATTTAGACGTGGTGCACGTCCTAATTCGACGGAACTCGTCGGGAGTGACGGCTCCATAGATAGCACTCAAACCACATGAATTAAAATTGGACTATTTAAAATCGTTCTCAGTCCAGTTTGACACAGGTTTTAAAGAGGTTATGATCTCAACAGTAACCGTGGGAGGAGACCAACCATTTTCAACCAACAACCAAACGCGCTCATCTATAGCTTTTAAAGAAGATTTCATGCGAGCTTTCCAATAGGAAAAATTATTGTCGTCAAAAGTAGTCATCCGATTAAATAAGTGATCCATCAAAGTTTAAAAGGATTGATATCACAAAAATGTTTTGCAAAAAATAGAAATTCACAGTAAAATAGTGAAACCGGCGATGGGCCCAGTTTGTGATACCAATCAATTTACTTTTCAAATTCACTTATTTAATTGAGTAACTCAGATTTAACGAAACCAAATTCAAATTAAAATCAGCTCATATGCATGCAAGTGTAAATAAAAAAAAGGCAATCAAATGACAAAGTAATTTAAGAAAAAAATCCCCTCAGGGCAAAACCTTTTATATTTTAGAACTTTGACAAGGTTACAAGACCATTGACTTACATACAACTTCTCTCAACCGTAATGCACGATGTCTGTGTCAAACCTTCAAATCTTCAGCTAGAACTCAACAGTGGCTCACTCGCAGCCCTACCAATTTGGACATGCACCCCAGACACGCAGTCTTGATTCTTTGTAGGATCTCCCTCCACAATAGCTCTCGGCTATCTAGTTGTAGAGTTCTTCTCACAAAGGTTGAACTTTAGCAAAGTATGGTTTGGGTTCCACAAAACAACTCACACAAAAAAAAACTCTCTGGGATTTACGAATTGTGAAAATAAATTTAAACCCTCAAAATTGTGTTGGAGAAAAGGTAAACTCTCAAAAAACATATTCTGATCAAAACAGAATGTAAGGACATAGTCCGTCACATTCAGTATGTCATATACCGCTACAAGTTTGTCGATGAATTGAAAAGTGCAAATCTACAATCGACGATCGGAATTTCAAGTCATCTTCAACAATCATGTCCAACAAGGACGGCTGTGGTAAATATGGTCAAGTTCCATTTACAATTTGCATAAAAAGTGTTGGGATATTTTTGTGAAATAAAAATTAATTTTGAAGTCTTTTTAAATGATTTTAAATGATTTTTAATCATAAAAAGTTTTGGATAAACACTCCTCATCCCGTAAACAGTTTTATTTTTAAAGGATTGCAAGGTTTTAATATTTTAAAGTTATTTAAGGGGGATCAGTGACTGTCATTCAAACGACGTCACATCTCGTTCGAACGAGATGAAGTGTCGTTCGAACAACGTCGCTTTTCATTCGAACGACAGGTCTTTTTACCTGACACGTCACCACCTTAAATGTTTTTATAAATTAGGTGTCAGGGTTCTGTATTTCGTTTCTGTTTTGATCAGAATACGTTTTTGAGAGTTTACCTTTTATCCAACACAATTTTAAGGGTTCAAATTTGTTTTTCACAATTCACAAATCCCAGAGAGTATTTTTTTGTGTGAGTTATTTTGTGGAACCCAAACCATACTTTGCCTAAAGTTCAACCTTTGTGAGAAGAACTCTACAACTAGAGAGTCGAGAGCTATTATGGAGGGAGATCCTACAAAGAATCAAGACTGTGTGTCTGGGTTGCGTGTCCCAATTGGTACGATTGCGAGTGAGCCACTGTTGAGTTCTAGATGAAGCTTTAAAGGTTTGACACAGACATCGTGCATCATGCTTGAGGGAAGTTGTATGCAAGTCAATGGTCGTGTAACCTTGTCAAAGTTCGAGAAATAAAAGGTTTTGCCCTAAGGAGATTTTTTTCCTGAATTACTCTGTCACTTGCTTGCCTATTTTTATTTACACTTGCACGCACATGGGCTGATTTTAATTTGAATTTGTTTTTCTTAAAAATGGCTATTGGAGATTTTGATGATTTTCGATGTCAACTTTTTAAAAAGTCTAATTGGAAAATTCACACGAACTCCTGTTTTATATCTTTAGTTGAAAACGATTCTGAGAGGTGTTCGGGATGTCAGGGAATTGGTCACACGATAGATGAGTGTCCCACAAATTTAAGGAAGCAATTGAAAAAAGCAACGTCTCATGTTTCTACCCTTAGTGAGAGTGATTCGGAAGAAGAAGTTTTTTATGCTTCTAGGCGAGAGCTTCCCACCCGTATGATTAGTGATGATAGTGAGGGTGACGGGAGTGAGGATGAGCGCGATTTGCAAATGGCTTTCAATGAACTTTATGCTGAAGCTTTGAAAAAAAAGAAAGAAAATTTGAAATTGAAAGCTCAATTTCAAGAGAGTGCCTTGAAAAATGATAATTATGTTTTGGTTGAAGAACATAGGGCATGAGAGAAAATTTTGAGAGAGAAGCTTGGATATGTCGAGGGTGAGAGAGATGATCTTCGAGGCGTGATGGAACCTATGAAAAAGGAGCTTCTTGAGTTTGAGGATTCTAGGCGCTTACTTGAATCTATGATAAATGAATTTGAGAAAAGTTTGAGAGATTCGAATAAAGTGAAATTCAATTTGGAGGCTAGGTTTGAAAATCTTGATAAAATTTTAGGGACTGTCCAAATTAAGGAGGATAGGGGTGGTATAGGCTTCAATGAGAGTGTCGCACCCATCCCCAAAGCCAACCTCACACGTGTGATAGAGCCTCCTAGGGTTATTAGGAGAGAGGCACCTAGGGTTATTAAGAGAGAGACACTGAGGGTTGTCAATCGAGAGCCACCTAGGAATATCGTGCGAGAGGCACCTAGGAATTTGAGGAAAGGACAACCTTTATGTAACATTCACCGTCCGGTTTACACTTGCACACATTGCGGTAAGCAAGGTCATCTTAGGCGTTTCTGTTACAACCTTTTGAATGGACCTAGGAAGTTTAAAGAGAGAATCACACCGATTCCTAAAACCCCCACACCTCGTTACACAACGATTTGGGTTAGGAAATCGGATTTAGAGGCTTATGGTCTAATTGTTCACGACTCTCGTCTTCTTGCACGTGATTCACCCCATGTGAGATTTTTTGGTTGATTGTACGGATATTTGTCATACACTAGTTATGCGTCTTGATATACTTTTGCTAGTGTTATGACTCACTCTATTGTAGTTTAAATTGATTTTTCTTATGATATCTACTGTTTTGAATCTGTCAGCATCTTTAAGGCATCTTTTTTTTGGAAAAAAAATTTTCACTGGGCAACACTGCATGACATTTTAGACATACTGTGAAAAATTGATATCTCGTTTGAATGAGATTTTATGTCGCGCAAAACACTTCTCGCTAGAAGCCTTGTCGTTCGAACGACAAGCTGTCTCGTTCGAGCGACCTCTGGAGAATTTCTTCTCTCTTTTGTTGCAGTACCCTGAGTTCATTGGTTACATTATTGGTACTGCTGGTTGCTTCTGGAACAGTTTATATGCAGTTATTCTTAGATTTCATGCTTAATTTCTAATACTGTATTGTTCATTTAATCACACCTACTTTGACTAATGATTCATTTGTGTGATTTATGTTTGATGACTTTCAGGCTGATATTATGCCTGTTGCTGATTGTACTACATTTGCCATATTTTTTTTTGAAAAACCAAAAAGATTTTCGATTTTGAAAATTTTTGAAAAAGACAAAAAGATTTTTGTATTTTGTTTTACACCTTATATGAATTGACAGTTAGGATGACCAAGTCACAATTTCATTCCATTTTATTCATGTGATAATTTGATAGTGTTTTGAGACAATATATCATGTCATCCATGTGCTTTACAATGTTTGGAGTCATTGAGATGTAATCAATTGTTACTTCCTACATGTTTGACCCATTATGTCCTCTATTGCACACGTGCACAAATTTGTTTGATTATTGTACTTGTCTAGCACATGTTGGTTGAGTGTTTTCATCTCAATCATGTTCACAAAATGAACCAAGTGCAATAATACGAGAGTAATAAAAGTAGTGCATGTAAAAACCATTGCCCGTGAGGAATTTTTTTTAATTTGAAAAAACGATGAGTGACACGAGAAAGGGCTGCGAGTGAATAACTATCACGTCGTGAAACCCATCATTTGAAAAGAGCCTGCACAAAAAATTAAGGTAATAAAAAGATGAAATATACCAAAATTTGGGCCAATAGGTTTTCTCTAAGTTAGAGAATTTAGTACCCTCATTAGATATAAAAATTATTTTATTATATATGAGGGAGTTTGGTTGGAAAGTAATCAATGGGTTTGCACGTCCTTTGAAACGTTTTCGAAACGGCACTAAAAAATTTTGGACGTTATTGGTGTGAAAATCACTTAGGCTTTGATTTGTTGATTTGATTTAGTCAATATCATCTAAATTCAACAACTTTACACCTAAGGATGATTTTGATGTTCATTCGATAGGAGTACACGTGTGCATCGTGCGCATATGCTTGATTGAGTTTTATTACCTATTGAATTTGTTCACACCCATTCATTCCATATCCATGATTTGGTTGTCTTAATGTTATTCATGGTGTGATGATTTTTTGTAGCATTTTTGTATGAAAAATTGAAAAAATAAAAAATAGTTTGTGGATCTTTGGGTATATTCTCTACATGCGCATAGTTTGATCCATATTTATGTTGTGTATCGTGACACTCCATGTTTAGCCTTGATTTATTATTTTCCTTGTCTATTTCGGACAAATAAAATTGGGGAGAACGAATTATGATATTATGGGGTCGTTCAAGTATTGGGAGATTTGATTATGCTTACATGTTTTATGTTAATATCATTTCAAACTCGATACGTCACGAGATTTTTGCTTTGTATAATGTGTGTAGGTACAATTGAAGATTTTTGATTGCACACCCTAATGAGAAAAGCTTGGAGATTTGAAAAGTTGATTGTTGAAGATATGTTTGAAAAGTTAAAAGACTTGTTCATTTTTATCTTTTCATTTTATTTTTCGGGAGGGTAGACTTGTATTGGTCAATTTTTTATTTATAATTCGGATAGTTTTTATTATGTACCGACGTAGACATAGGAAGAGATTTGTAACGAAATAGTCCGTCACGTTCAGTATGTCATATACCGCAACAAGTTTGTCGATGAATTGAAAAGTGCAAATCTACAATCGACGACCCGAATTTCAAGTCATCTTTAACAATCATGCCCAACAAGGACGGCTGTGGTAAATATGGTCAAGTTCCATTTACAATTTGCATAAAAAGTGTTGGGATATTTTTATGAAATAAAAATTAATTTTTAAATATTTTTAAATGATTTTTAATCATAAAAAGTTTTGGATAAACACTCCTGATCCCGTAAACAGTTTTGTTTTTAAAGGATTCCAAGGTTTTAATATTTTAAAGTTATTTAAGGGGGATCAGTGACTGTCGTTCAAACGACGTCACATCTCGTTCGAACGACGTCACTTTTCGTTCGAACGACAGGTCTTTTTACCTAACACGTCATCGCCTTAAATGTTTTTATAAATAAGGTGTCAGGGTTCTGTATTTCATGTGGAGAAAATTCTGTTTTGATCAGAATACGTTTTTGAGAGTTTACCTTTTCTTCAACACAATTTTGAGGGTTCAAATTTGTTTTTCACAATTTACAAATCTCATAGAGGTTTTTTTTGTGTGTGAGTTGTTTTGTGGAACCCAAATTAAACTTCGCCTAAAGTTCAACCTTCGTGAGAAAAACTCTACAACTGGAGAGCCGAGAGTTATTGTGGAGGGAGATCCTACAAAGAATCAAGACTGCGTGTCCAAATTGGTACGGCTGCGAGTCAGCCATTGTTGAGTTCTAGATGAAGCTTTGAAGGTTTGACACAGACATCGTGCATTATGCTTGAGGGAAGTTGTATGTAAGTCAATGGTCATGTAACCTTATCAAAGTTCTAGAAATAAAAGGTTTTACCATGAGGGATTTTTTTCCTGAATTACTCTATCACTTGCTTGCCTATTTTTATTTGCACTTGCACGCACATGGGCTGATTTTAATTTTAATTTGGTTTTGTTAAAACTGTGTTACCTGAAAGAGTTGGCGCTTGCGTTCAAATAAGAAATAATATAATAAACACCAATTTTAACCCAAATTAACCCTAAGCATGCAACTAGGTGTGAATGAAACAATATGAAATCATGCACAAGATATTCAACACACAAAGTTTAAGGAAAAATCCCCCACAGGGGCAAAACCATTTGTATATCACTATAATTTATAAAATACGGTTTACAATCGGATTACAATGAAATACAGATTGACTAAGAATTACCCTCGGGTATCGGATTCTGTAGTCGCGGCTGGAAGAAAATCCCTTTCCAGTAGGGCTTGCGGCTGGAACTATCCCTGTCCAGTAGGGCTGCAATGAAGAGGAAGAAACGGTCCACTTCACAAAGGGTTGAACAACATCAATGGTGTTCTTTGGGTTACCGAATTTGATTCACAAAGATACGGAAGATGTGTGAATCTAAAAACCTAGAATCATAGGACTCAATAGGTGAAGACTTTAGGGTTGATATGCTCTGAAAATCGTGTATAAGTCTTAAGAAAACCAACTGCTGATCGTGGTTTAAATAACGGATCGAAACCCTTCAAAATCGGCTGCACGATCTGGCAGTGATTATCCTCGCCGGATCGGTCCGGTCGATTAGGCGGATCGGTCCGGGTAAGTCGGATCGGTTCTTTTTCTGAAACCGGATCGGTCTGGTTGGCATCGGATCGGTCCGGGACTTTTGCCTTCATCGGTTCGCTATGGATCCGGTGGCTACTGGAGTCTGACAAAACGGATCGGTCCGGTAGATGGTCGGATCGGTCCGGTAAACCGGATCGGTTCTTTTTCTGGACCGGATCGGTCCGGTCAGGTCTGATTCCCAAATTCTTTCTTCTTTTGATCTTCGGATTTTGTTGATGACGATGTGATCTTTTCAACCAATCAATCTTGTAACGGCGTATGACATAACATATACATAAAGATGGACAAATTGTCCTTACAAATCTCCCCCTATGTCTATGCCGGAACAAACATAAAAAATCCGAATTATCAAATATGAAATTTCCTATACAAATCTACCCTTCCATGAACCCAAAACTGAAAGAGTACAAGTGAATAAGACTGCATCGTTTGTTCTTCAATTCTTCAGGAATCTCAAAGCTTTTCTCATCAGGGTGTGCAATTCAGAGATCATCAAGATAGTGCCTACACACATGAGATAAAGCAAAATACCAAGTGACGTATCGAGTTTTGAAATGAGATAAACATAAGTATATATATGTAAGATGATATTTTCAGAATTTCAAAAACTCCCCCATAATCAGATAATTCATTCTCCCCCTTTTTATGATGTCCCCAAATAGACAAATGAGAGAAATAAATCAAGCAATCAAGTACCGGGATGTCACAAGGCATAAAATCACACCATGAATGAACATAAAACAACCAAGTCGGTGATAGCGTAAAAGAATGGGTGTGATCAAAATTCGATAGGAAAATCAAAGCATACAAACATGACATATGTGCACGATGAATATTGGATATTCCTAACGAATGAACTCAAATGCTTCCTTTGGTGTAAACGAGTGACAGTATAAGATATTGACTCAATCAAATCATCAAATCAAAGCTCAAAGTGATTTCTACACCAATAACGTCCAAAATGATTTATGCTTTTTCAGGACTTTCAAGGAAGTGCAAACCCGTTTTTCAATCTCCAACCAAACTCCCTCAGATATATTTTCTTTTAGAGGTAATCTAAATTCTCAAACTTTGGAGAATTGGTGCAAAAACCTAAATGGCCCATATTTGGCATGAATTTCTTTTTATTGCCTTTCAATTTTTTCGGGCTCTTTGAACCTCTTTGGACCTCGGATAATAAAATTCCTCCATTTTTTAGGTCCAATTTAACGGTGGCTTTTGCGCAAAGGATTAAAATCAACTTTCGCAGCCCCTCCCCGTTATGCAAATATGCGCACAGTCTCACCAAACGGTTTTTATATGCAATCCAATCTTGTCAAGTTTTATCGCATTTTATACATTGTAGAGACAGGATTGAGATGGAAACACTCAAGCCAACATGAGATTGACAAGTGCAATAATCAAATATAGCCGTGCATGTGTGCAATAAAGGATATAGGAGTCAAGCATGTAGGAAATATCACTAATTACATCTCAAGGACTCCAATCAATGTTAAGCACATGGATGAAATGATGTAGCCTCTCAAATCTCTATTAAACAGTCACATGGATATATGGAATGAAGTTGTGACTTGGCTATCTTAAATGCTCATCCATAAATTTTTTTTTTTTTTTTTTTTTTTTTTTTTTTTTGTATTTTTCAAAAACAAGAATATATACAAAAATGATACATACTAGCAATAGGAAACCAATGACATCATGAAAAAAACACCCTATGCTAGTAAACAAGTCAAACCTCAATCATTAGGCGCGGAGGGGTTTTCCAAAGGTGGTGACAACTTATGAAAAACCTCCATCAATTCTTGTGAAGTTTTGACTAAAAACTTAACTTGCTCACCTAAATGTGCAAACTCTCTCATGTAGTCTCCGGGAGCATGTAAAGTAACATGAGTGGGTGCATGTGTGCCAGAAACACGTGTAGAAGCAAAGCGTGACACATACCCCAACTTAAAGCAAAATTCCCTAAGATGTCCTCTCCTCTTGCAATGTGAGCAAACATAAATAGGCCTAGGAACACCTCTCTCAAAAACTCTAGGACGCACTTTCCTAATAGGAAAGGGACGCCTAGGTGGGTTAGGATGAGACACATGTGAAACTGTCACTAAAGTGGGAACCGGCTCGGGTGCTAATTGGGAAGCAGAAGCACCGTCATGACTTATTCCTAACTTCTCACCTTTACCCTTAAGAACCACCTTTTCAACCTTCTTATGTGCGTTCTCAAACTTGACTTTGACCTCCCGGGCACGTTCGAGATCACTCTCGAGTTGGGATACACGTGTCGTCAGACTAGACAACGTGTCGGCCAAATCACACTTCTCCTTTCTCAAAACCTCCTTCTCTTTCTCCAAATCTAAAACCCGACGACCTAAATCCCTATTATACTTCTTTGTTTTCAAGGTCTCAAAGTACAAATCTCTAAAAGCTTTTTGGAGCTCACTTTCATCTCCACTTTCACGCTCACTTTCTCCCTCACTTGAATCGCTCAAAACATCACTATCACATTCGTGTGCACTATTGTGGGACAAGGTGGTTGTGCTCACACGACTAGAAAAAGCTACACATTTTTCACCACTAGTCTCATCACCCTCATCTTCACTACTATCACTGAGTGTGGCGGGCATAGCAGTCTCTTTTCCCTTTCTCCTTATCCTAGTAGGACACTCTCTAGCTATGTGCCCTTTCCCTTCACACTCAAAGCACCTGATCTCATCCTCCTTTTCACTATCTTTGGTCTCCTCTTTCTTTTTATTTTTCTCAAAGAAATTCTTTTTATTGGAAGAATTATTTTTGTTCATGTTGAGAAATTTTTTAAAATTTTTCGCAAGCAAGGCCATATCATTAAAATCAAAGTCTCCCTCAGAATCGGACTCACAAACTTTTTCTTTCTTTTTCTTAAAATGAGTCTTTAAAGCAATCCCATTATCCTTAGCCTTAATGGTTTTGGGAAACATGTCAATCTCATAGGTTTGAAGATCTCCTACAAGTTCTTCCAACTTAAGTGATTTCAGATTTCCCAAAGAGTTCAAAACAGTGACTTTAGGAATAAAGCGTTTTGGAAGAGATCTCAAAATCTTTTTTTCTTTCTTTTCCACTCTCATCACAACTCTCTCTTTCTCCAAACAATCTTAAATCTCTCTCTAAGGCGGTGATCCTAAGAGCTAAAGCATTATTACGCTTCTTGGTTTCAAATGACTCAGAATACAACTCAGCGTAGACGTGTTGAAGATCACACTCGCTCTTACTTTCCTCATCATCCTCCCCCTCACACTCTTCGCTCTCACTGTCGAGGTGTCCCTGTGAGTCAGCATCCTCGTCGTTGTGAGGTGCACTAGAAGAACTCACATGACTAGCCATGAACGCGGTGAAGTTACGCCCATGCGGTGACTCATCTCCCAAGTCCACCGACTCGACATCACTGTCGTCACTAAGGGTAGCATTCAGGACAGCTTTCCCTTTCTCTCTATTCAGACGATTGGCACACTCAAACGCTCTATGACCCCTACCATCGCATTCAAAACATCTCTCACTGTCTTTCTTAGGAGGGTCTTTGGAATCTTTCTCATTTTCCTTTTCAGAAGTATTTTTCTCAACATTCTTTTTATCATTGAAATTTCCACTTTTCTTGAATTTGAGAATTCTTTTGAAGTTTTTAGCAAAAAGTGCCAAATCATCTAGGTCAAACTCACATTCAGAATCAGAAGTTTCTATCTTTCTAGACGACTCGACTCTCTTTCTTGCCGACCCCTCACTTTTTCTCTCTTGGGCTTTAAGGGCAATCCCCTTATCTTTTGGCTTGGCAGATTTAGGAAACATGTCTATTTCATAAGTTTGTAAATCTCCTACCAGTTCTTCCAATTTTAGAGTATTTAAATTACCCAAGGAATTCAGCACAGTGACTTTAGGTATAAAACGCTTAGGAAGGGAACGGAGAATCTTTTTAACAACTCTAGCATTTGGAATATGTTCACCAAGATTATAGCTAGTATTAACAATGTCAGAAAGCCTAGCATAAAATTCATCAAAACATTCATTTTCATGCATGGTGATGGTTTCAAATTGAGTTGTTAAATTTTGCAATTTTGACTCTTTAACAGCATTTGTTCCTTCATGGGTAAGTTGCAAAATATCCCAAGCTTCTTTTGACGTGGTGCACGTCATAATGCGTTTGAACTCATCAGGAGTGACAGACCCAGAAATAGCACTTAGACCTTTAGAGTTAAAAGACGACCATTTAAATTCATCATCAGTCCAAGTGATGTCAGGTTTCAAGTTGGTCACATTATCAACAGTCACGGTTGGAGGAGTCCATCCTCGTTCAACCAAAATCCAGACACGTTCATCAATGGCTTTTAAAGCCGACCTCATACGGGCTTTCCAATAGGCATAATTCGACCCGTCAAAAATAGGCATTTTATAATATGACTTCTCCATTTGAACACGCTCTTTTCAAAAATCAATTTATTTCAAAAATTGATATCTTTAGAAAAATTTTGCGGAAAAAGGAATACGCGATAGATTAGCGTAACCTGCTCTGATACCAATTTGAAAGAGTTGGCGCTTGCGTTCAAATAAGAAATAATATAATAAACACCAATTTTAACCCAAATTAACCCTAAGCATGCAACTAGGTGTGAATGAAACAATATGAAATCATGCACAAGATATTCAACACACAAAGTTTAAGGAAAAATCCCCCACAGGGGCAAAACCATTTGTATATCACTATAATTTGTAAAATACGGTTTACAATCGGATTACAATGAAATACAGATTGACTAAGAATTACCCTCGGGTATCGGATTCTGTAGTCGCGGCTGGAAGAAAATCTCTTTCCAGTAGGGCTTGCGGCTGGAACTATCCCTGTCCAGTAGGGCTGCAATGAAGAGGAAGAAACGGTCCACTTCACAAAGGGTTGAACAACATCAATGGTGTTCTTTGGGTTACCGAATTTGATTCACAAAGATACGGAAGATGTGTGAATCTAAAAACCTAGAATCATAGGACTCAATAGGTGAAGACTTTAGGGTTGATATGCTCTGAAAATCGTGTATAAGTCTTAAGAAAACCAACTGCTGATCGTGGTTTAAATAACGGATCGAAACCCTTCAAAATCGGCTGCACGATCTGGCAGTGATTATCCTCGCCGGATCGGTCCGGTCGATTAGGCGGATCGGTCCGGGTAAGTCGGATCGGTTCTTTTTCTGAAACCGGATCGGTCTGGTTGGCATCGGATCGGTCCGGGACTTTTGCCTTCATCGGTTCGCTATGGATCCGGTGGCTACTGGAGTCTGACAAAACGGATCGGTCCGGTAGATGGTCGGATCGGTCCGGTAAACCGGATCGGTTCTTTTTCTGGACCGGATCGGTCCGGTCAGGTCTGATTCCCAAATTCTTTCTTCTTTTGATCTTCGGATTTTGTTGATGACGATGTGATCTTTTCAACCAATCAATCTTGTAACGGCGTATGACATAACATATACATAAAGATGGACAAATTGTCCTTACATTACCTAATTAAATAAGTGAATTTGAAAAGTAAATTGATTGGTATCACAAACCGAGTGCATCGCCGCTTTCACAGAATTTTCTCCACGCGAAAAGCAGAACCCTGACACCTTATTTATAAAAACATTTAAGGAGGTGACGTGTCAGGTAAAAAGACTTGTCGTTCGAACGAAAAGCGATGTCGTTCGAACGACACTCCATCTCGTTCGAACGAGATGTGACGTCGTTTGAATGACAGTCACTGATCCCCCCTAAAAATAACTTTAAAATATTAAAAACTTGGAATCCTTGAAAACCAAAACTGTTTATGGGATCAGGAGTGTTTATCCAACACTTTTTATGATAAAAAATCATTTAAAAACATTTCAAAATTATTTTTCATTTCATAAAAATATCCCAACACTTTTAATGTAAAATGTAAATGGAACTTGACCATATTTATCAAAGCCGTCCTTGTTGGACATGATTGTTGAAGTTGACTTGAAATTCGGATCGTCGATTGTAGATTTGCGCTTTTTAATTCCTCGACATACTTGTAGCGGTATATGACATACTGAATGTGACGGACTATGTCCTTACAACAGTAATAGGAAGATGAAGAGATGGAATACCTTTATACATTAGGTATTTACACCTTTACATTATAATTAACAACTGTGCATTTGTCCATGTGTATGTGCATTGTGACTGTTGAGAGTCTCACATATATCTATTCACATTACTGACTGTTCATATTCATGAGGGTGGTCGGCTAATAGTCCGACCAGAAAGATAATAACGCCGACCCCTTCTACCTAGTGTTTCTGGGTCCACTGAGTATGATGGCACGTGTCACATTTTTATTGGTCCCCCTGGTCTTCTTATTTTAGGTTACAACACCTATAGGTTGGTCAACTAAGACGCGGATTAAGGTATATCACCCTTAGATCTAATCTCCTATCTAAGGACGCAATTACACCAGAAAAAGTGTGAGGAGAGAAAACACAAGTGTGTTTCTTAAAACATATGTCTACAAAAGACATTTTGATTAAACAAAAAAATGTTGTTTATAAAATTCAATTAGCATTAGAATAAATTTTGAAAAATTATTTTAAATAGGAAATTATTTTTTAATAAAAACTTCATCCAATTTCACTTTAAAAATAATTTTATACACAATTAATAATGTGCAAATACGCAATGCATGTATGCCTAAGTGTCAATGTGCAATGTGTACATTCACACGGTGTTATACCTTTTTATCTTTACTTGGATATGATCGTTAATCAAGTCTGATTAACAGCTAGTTTTGGATAGTTGAGATGCGTATGCATGATGCACCAAAAAGAGGAGCTCAAGCTAAAAATATATTTTGACAAAATATCCAATTAGTTGAAAGACTTAATAAGTATAGACTCAAACAAGTCAAAAAAAAACTATTTATAATGTTTCACATCGTTCTTTAGTATTATTTTTAATCATATAATACACAGTCATGAAGGGTGGCAGATATTATTTTTAGGATGATGTTTCTTGCACAGTTTGAGATACCTAGTTTACTGATTTTTCAGTTTTCTTCCATTCTAGTGCAATAATTTATTTTGCACATTAGAAACTAAAACTTGATCTAGCATGAAACACTATTAATTTATTAAATCATCTCCAACACTTTTGACTATTTTGCATTACAAATAGTCAAACTTCAGTTTTGCAAAAATATTAAAATGTTGAGCTCCAAGCATGAACAACATTTCGTTGGTGGCACGACCATTATTAACTTGTTATACCGCACCACTAAAATTATTAAAAAGGAAAAATGATGGTGAGACTTGTTGCTCAACGCAAAAAAATGCCAGAAATGAACCAACACATTTATTTGCTGAAAATGGCATAACAAATTTTTATCCGACACTAGATGAAAATAATTCCCAAATAGAGTTATGTTTTATTAAAGATTAAAAATGTGATGCACAAGTGGTGGTAGCTCTCCCTATTTCCTCATTTTAAATAGGTAGCTTCCCAATTGATTCCATACTCAATAAGATTTTTCTAACAATTTTTTTTCCTCTAGTCCATGAACATTTTTTTAGTTACTAAGGCCCCTCATGTTAGTGTATACATGGAATTAACATGTACACAATACAAAAAAATTTACATATACGTTATAAAAACTCGTGTATATTATAAAACTTGTTGTAAAAATCATGTATAGAACATGATGGAAGCACTTCGATAATTTTAATAATTTTGATCGTGTCTTGAACCCAAGAAACATAGCGGGAAGTAAATCCAAATTCTTCCTTTTAAAAATCCACGTGTAAAATTATACCCTACCAACCCCTATGAAGAGTAGGTAGTCTTACCATTCTAGCTAAATGGTTATTTACCACATGGTGTACACTAACCAAACCATTTTTTTATCCACACATGAGCATTAGCTTCACATCCTTTTGCTCTCCCTATATACTCTTTTGAGTCTGAACTCAATAGTTCTTTCCATTTTAGTCTATCTCAAAATAATATTAATTCTTTCAAAAATAGTTTATAAAACTCAATGATATTACAAAGTTACTCATCTAAAAACAATACATGATAGAAAACAATGATCATCATTTCAAGCGCATATATTTGGAAAGTCAATATTATATATATATATATATATATATATATATATATAGATCGTTAAATTAGGGTAATTATAGACTTTCCATTTTGAGGGGTAAATGGTCAAATTTTTTTGCCCAAATTTGGGGAGATGACCTTCATGGAGAGGAATTTGGCAACAAATTTTATTGAAAAAAAGTCAATTGTTTAGTAAGTGAGATGAAAATTGGACATATACAATTGTGTATCTTTTTTACCGTTAAAACTTTTCAAAAATCGTATAACTAACAAAATGATTGATAGTTTGATGAAATTCGATGGAGATGATCTCCACAACATAGGGGTCATATCCCCCAAAAGTTGGGGGAAAAAATCAACAATTTACCCCACAAAATGGGATATATGTAAATTCCAAGTTAATGACGCATTCTTTTGAGTCACCGCATGTGTTCTACAATGAAAATCAGTCGAATTAATCAGTATAATAACAAGAAAGCATACTTTACAACTTGTAATGGTATAATAGTATCCATATATTAGGATCTGCAATGAGTACAGAATTCTAATGACCTACATATCCATACTTGAAACAAAATTGAACACTACAAAACTTCAATACAGTGCCCTATAATTGTAAGGAAGCAAAGCAAGAGCTTATTACACTTTACACCCACACCCTATTCCTATGTTATTCACATACATCAAAAAGGGCAAACAAAAATGCATGGGGAACTATCAAACATTCTTTTGGTTACAAGGAAAACTTTCAAACATAGTTTTTGGCCCTATATACCTAAATTTAATTTCCTAGTGACATGCAGTGTCGCCATCCTTTGTGCATACTTGATATCGGCACAAATAAGGTTCTTCATAATCACCTCACATTCCATAAAATTATTACTTTTTCCCGTATAAGCATGGTAAAGGATCATTCACTTGAACTCCATTTCATATGTACACTGATGTTTGATATAGTGTTCAAGTAGAAGCATGAGAATTTTCTTATCGGCTTGCTTACATGAATCGATCACCGTTATTTTCACCTGCATTACTTCTATTCCAAATTTAGGTTGGTGGGAATCCCTTGACAAATTTTGAAGAAAAAAACTTCTTTTTATTAAGGTACCTCGCTAATTGTCACTTTTAGACAGGTACCGCCACTAAATTTTAATAAACTTAGGATGCATTGTTTCTTATATATCTGAAGTAGGTAATATTATCTTTTAATGGGATTTTGAGGGAATATTACCCCCTTAATGATTGTATGGCTAAAGTTTCGCCAGTAAAGATAATATTCAATGATAAGAAAGTCTGTTTTTTTTTATCATTAGTGAGGTATATAAGTCAATAACAAATTCGTGGAGGTACCTGAGTCTAACCGCGACAATATGGAGATGCCTAAGGTAAAAATAAATTAATAAAAAGACCGTATAATAATACCTTTTCCGTTTACTCTTCAAGACTGTAGAAGAGGAAGGATTGTTGTGCCAGTTCCTTTTCCTCTGATTGATGAACCAATTGTTTATCTGCTTTAATTGCAACCCTGTTTCCTCTACCAATCGTGCCTTATCTTCCTCCTGAGAAGATAAGAATTAACCAATGTAATTCACCGAGGTGATATATGATGGTGGTCACTTCAAAGTCTCATAACAAGAATTTGAAGCAACAACAGGAGAGAGGAGTCGATCCTTATTCAATTAGTGTGCGTTTTATTGAAAAGACGAAAAGGAAAAACATTTTTACCTGGAACACATTTTATCGTGCTAAAATTTTATCTTTTGTGGCTAGGATTCTACCAATGGAAAAACGGTTGTTTAGATGAAGATACGCAAAACTTTTCCTGGAAAACGTTTTCCTATGGGAGGATGTGAGAAAAGAATGGAAAGCTAAAAATGTACTTCTTTAGTTGGTTGTGCATTCTTCAACATGGAAATCGTTTTTCATTAAAAACTATGTATCAAACATTAGTTAAAAGAACTGTATAGTTCGGGTGAGTTTTTTGCATGTCACCTAACATATATCAATCTAGTAATGAAATCGCCAAAAAGGTCAAAACAAACAAAATTGGGTTTCCCAATTTAGATTTCAAACACTACTAGAGCCATGAGGCGATTACACTTACAGTAGGGTACGGCCACTTGGCATGTGATTGCCACCATGCTTTTAAAACAGAGGTGGTGTCCCCAGGGAGTTTTCCTGCCCTTCTCTTGCGTAAAATTTCTTCCCTAATGTCAACAAGCTTCTCTTTGTAACCCTATATTGAAATAAATAAATCAATAAATATATAAAGAAGAAGAGAAGTTGGTGTCAGCTTAAAAAACTTGAAAATTTGAGTATAATCATTATACTTTGGTACCTTTTCGTCATTGAAATTTCAGCAACGTAAAAGGTAACGAAGGAGATGTTTGTGTTTGCCTCTTAGGGCTCGTTTGGTTCGAGGTTTGGAAAGGGAATTTAAAATTCCTGGAATTTAGAATTCCCCTCATTTAGAATTACAATGTTTGGTTGGAGATTTAAGGGGGAACTTAGAATTCCTGGAATTTAGAATTCCCACGAAATTGGATTTTCCTTTCCCCTCTAAAATGGGAGTAATCTTATATTCCCGAACATATTACCTTACTTTTGTGATGAGACAAAAATACCATTTCACATAAACTCATACATACACACACTCTCTCTCTCTCTCTCTCTCTCACACACACACTATCACACATATAAATACACACATACACACACACACACACACACACACACACACACACACACACTATCACACATATACATACACACACACACACACACACACACTATCACACATATACATACACACACACTATCTCTCTCTCACACACACACTCAAACAAACACAACCACACACACACACTCACTCACCACACACTCACGCGCACACACACAAATCAAGTAAAAAAGTATTTTAGTTAAATGATATTTATTCCTAATTTGGAAAAATAATTTTAGATGCCGGGAAAAAAAAATTCATACTTGAACCAAACAATGGAAATGAATTGAAGATTCCAGGAACTTAAAATTCCTGGAATTATGAATTCTCATTTTCTTTCCAAACCTCGAACCAAACGAGCCCTTAAGTGAATTTTAATCCATTTATAGAGTTTAGAGGTGTCAACTGTTGTTTGTTTCTTTTATATTTTAAGAAATGTTAACAATTAGTGAGGTACTAAATTAAAAATAATTTATATAAAATTTCCCAATCAAATGTTAGGACTCTCACCTGTTTCAGTTCGTGCTTGAGCTCTTGCCTTACACGCTCCATCAAGGACCTCTCACTTTCTGTTGGCACAAGAGGACCAAATCCCATGCTATCACCACCCTCCAAACTTGAATCAAACAAGTTGACATCACTGTCTACTAGCTCATCATCATCATCGGACATTGTTGCGCCAGTTCCTTCTCCCGGGGAAACTCCTGCTCATCAAAAGCATTTAAAACCAGCATTAGCTTTAGCAGAATCGCTAGTTCATAAAAAGGAAAAGAAAGCATGGAGTATTCACAACTTCATTGGCAAAGATATTCTATTTTATATTATTTTTGCCGTACCATTCCCTGGATATAGCTAATATCTATATTAGATTATGTCATTTTAGGACTTAAAATAATATTGATTATGGATATAAAACAACAAATATTTCGTTTCCATTTTTAGTCCCTATTTTCAAATTAAAGGAACACGTGGCATGCTGTGATTGGTTGGCGTTTTATGAATATGGGTCCGCGTCAGCGACTTTATTAAAAAATAGAGACTAAAACTATAAATAAAATGTTTGTTGTCCTATTTCCAAAATACATATTACAATAGCTCCTAAATTTATATAACCCCTATCTATATATATATATACACCAATTATGCGGACCGATTTTTTAAAATAGTAAAAAAACTGACTTATTTTGACCGATTTTTTTAGGGGGGGGGGGGGGGGGGCTTAAATGTTTAAATACCACAAAAAATCGATTCAAAGGAGGGCCTGACTGTATATACATGTACAGACAGGCTCTAATGCGGACGCAACTTGCGAATTTAACTTGCAGACGGATTTTTGTTTGATTTTTTAAAAATAGAAAAAAAATAAAATTTTGACTTGATTTTTTTGTGGTATTTAAACATTTCAGGTACCCTTGTAAAAAAATCAGATCAAAATGAATTGTTTTGCAACATATGTCAGTTTTTAAAGCTCTTACTGGTTTATTAAAAATAGTAAAACAATTCATTTTGAGTTGATTTTTTTTGTAGGGATCCCCTGAAATGTTTAAATACCACAGAAAAAAATCAAGAGGAAAAAAGTTTTTTTGCTAGTTTTAAAAAATACGGAAAAATCCGTCCGCAAGTTAAATCCACAAGTTGCGTCCGCGTTTATATATATAGGCAGGCTCTCCAACATACCGATTACCAACATACCTATGAACATACCCATTTTTAAAAGATAGTAAAAAAAATGTATTTTTCAACTAAATTTAGTATATATGATCTACATAATAAGGAGATCGTCTACAAAAAAAAATCATCAAAAAATTCAACCTGGATTGTATGAAATGAAAAGTGAGTATATATGTGCATTTTCAACCGTTCAAATTTTTTCCATCATCTCACCCACTTTTGATGATTTTTTTTAGATGATTTCCTTACTATATAAATCATGTATACCAAATTTGGTTTAAAAATACATTTTTTTTAGTATTTTTTAAAAATAAATATGTTCATAAATATGTTCATAGTTGTCAAATCGCGAATCGTATCATAAATCGTTTACCCCCGAATCGCGAATCGCAAATTAAATCGTGAATCGAATCAGTCAAATCGGAACCAAATGATAAAAATGTAGTAAAACATACGTAAATGGAATTTAACACTATAAAATTGGTAATTAAGCATAATATGACAAAAAACTAATCGTAACACATGATAATATATCAAAATATATCACAAAAATTAACCGTAGCGCATGTTCTCATTCATTTTGAGCTTAAAAATATATAAAACAAAAATATATCTAAGGTTCTAAAAAACGCTGGGCGTGATTGAGGCGTGGAGGCCAAGCCTTAAGCATTAGAAGCCTATGCGAGCCTTAGGCGTGAAAAGGCGTTTAGGCCTTCTTACTATATTTTAATATTTTTTAATCATAATAAGGCCATTAAAATACCAAAATTGTACATATCATAAAAATATGTCTGAACATATGCAAATTAAAATACTATTTGATTATTTAGGATGAGATAATGGTCCGGTTAGTAAAAAAAATATTTAAAAGGTGATATCGTTTCACTAAAGCACTGTTGTTTTTAGAAAAAAGTGCGCCTTAAGGGTTTTACCAAGAATAATGCGTGAAAAACTTAAGTCGGGGGGTTTCTCCCAAGCCTTAAGCCTAGGCGGGGTAGGCGGGTTTTTTAGAACAGTGAATATATCATAAAACAGCGTACATATTAATTTAAAATAATATTAATTTAAAACATCCTACATATTAATTTAAAACAATAAAATAAATACTAAAATTAATTTAAAACAGTAAAACTGTAAAACAAATACTTCAAAAAATTTTAAACACCCTACCTACTAAGATTAACAATATTAATTTAAAACAGCCTACAAAATTACAATAATATTAATTTAAAATAGTAAGCCATATTAATTTAAAACAATAAAACAAATACTAAAATTAACTATAAAACAATATTAATTTCAAACAAAAAAATAAATATACCTTCAAAGATTTTATAACAAATACAAAGGTTTTATAACAAAAAAAAAGCAAAAGATAGAAGACACTCAGCCAAGAGAATAGACTAGAAAAGTCGGCTGATAATAACCGAACCAAAAAAACATGTTTTTCTTTAAAACTCAGTTTCTTAACGGTATACTTTGTTGTTTGCTTCTTTTTTATTTGTTTTATTAAAACACACGTATGATTATAAGGTAAAAAAAGGGAATCGGGCTTGAATCGTGAATCGCTCGTAAGATTCGAATCGTGAATCGCTCGTAAGATTCGAATCGTGAATCGCCGATTCACCCCGATTTTTTAACCCTATACGATTCTCAACTCGATTCGAATCGTTTTATGTGAGAATCGAATCAAATTGTGAATCATACGATTTTGACAACTATGGGTATGTTAGAGATCCTTATTGTGTATATATATATATAGGGTAAGGATAAAGTGAGGGCCCAATTTGAGGATCCTGAATGAGGGCCATTTTTTTTAAAGTAGTAAAAAAAATATTTTTTGGCGGATTTTTTTGTTATGGATTTTAAACATTTCAGTAGGACCATAGAAAAATAATCAGTTCAAAATGAATATTTTTTCTATTTTAAACAAATCGATCAAACTGTGTCAGTTTTGAAGTTGTTTTTAAAGTGTTAAAAACTGAAAAAATTTGACTGATTTTTTTTAAAATAGTAAAAAAATTATTTTGAGTTGATTATTTTTTTATGGTCCGACTGAAATATTTAAAAACCATAGAAAAAAATCAGCTAAAAAATATTTCTTTTATTATTTAAAAAAAATGAACCTCATTCAGGGGCCTCAAATTGAGGGACCTCACTTGATCATCTCTCTCTCTCTCTCTCTATATATATATATATATATATATATATATATATAGTCCTGCTCTTGTGCGAACCAGTCCGCATTTTAAGAGTGCGGACGGAACATGTGTCACCTGGCGGTGAGCTCAGAAGAGAGAGAGAGTGTGCCTATAATTTATGCGATAATTTTTAGGCGCACCGTTAGGTGACACATGTCTGGTCCGCATTCTTAAAATATGAACTAGTCCGCACAAGAGTATTATTATTATATATATAGAGAGAGAGAGAGATGCAGGCTCCTGTGCACACTAAGTTTGCACATCATTTATTTAAAATAGTAAAAAAAATATTTTTGAGTTGATTTTTTTTATGTGATATCTAAACATTTCAACGAACTCGTGTAAAAAAAATCAGCCCAAAAAAACTTTTTTTACTATTTTTAAAAAAATCGGTCAAACTTTCGCATCTTTTAAGCACTTTAAAAGCTGCGAAAGTTTGACCGATTTTTTAAAAATAGAAAAAAAAAGTTATTTTAGGCTGATTTTTTTTACATGGGTTCGTCGAAATGTTTAGATATCACATAAAAAAAATCAACTCATAAATATTTTTTTTAGTCCTTTAAAAAAATTGGTGTGCGCCAGCACTGTGCAAACTTAGTGTGCACAGGAGCCTGTCTCTCTCTCTCTCTCTCTCTCTCTCTCTCTCTCTCTCTCTCTCTCTCTCTCTCTATATATATATATATATATATATATATATATATATATATATATATATATAGGATCTCATGCATACCCAGTTTGCATACCCTCCGTGCGGACCATTTTTTTAAAATAGTAAAAAAAATAATTTCGGGTTGATTTTTTTTTATAGTTTCTAAACATTTCAATAGGACCATAAAAAAAAATTCAACTCAAAATGAATTTTTTTTTTTAAAAAATCGGTCAAACTTTGTCAGTTTTTAAGTTGTTTTTAAGTTGTTAAAAACTGACAAAGTTTGACCGATTTTTTCAAAATAGCAAAAAAATTCATTTTGAGTTAAATTTTTTTTTATGGTCCTATTGAAATGTTTAGAAACTATAAAAAAAAAATTACATCAAAAATATTTTTTTTACTATTTTATCAAAATTGGTCCGCGCCAGCCGTATGCAAACCGGGGTATGCATGAGAACCGCTCTCTCTCTCTTTCTCTCTATATATATATAACTAAGTGTAGCAGCTTCAGTAATAGGAAGATTAGACAAGTGTATAGATTCCTACCCAACAATATACCAGTTAATAGACTAAGCCTGGCAAGATATAATAACACCAATAAATGCCAAATTAATTAAGTTATACTTACCTACAATTAGTACGTAAAGTGTTATACATGTGTTGTACCATGGGGTGGACCCCATCATGTTCCAACATATGTAAAACACTTTCGCTAAATTATGGTACTAATTGTGGGTAAAGTGTACCACTACTCGTACCATATAATAGGCTAGAAGTTGAACAAGGCCTTTAACTGTGTGGAAATACTATGTTCGCTCCAACTGGGCAGCTAATTTGGAGATAAACAATGAGTGAAATAGCAAAATATTGAAACATTACCTGTTAAGCTTTGTAGGGATTGCTCAATCTCCCAGCAAGCCATAACTGCTTCCATTGCATGAACACGGACATGTTGTTGCAGTTGTTCTTTAAAAGAACAAAGCAGCAAAACATAATGTGTCTGTATTAATAAGAATGTTGAGGGAATTATAAGTCATAACTTCTTTTGAGTATAGAGCAGGTTTGTCCATCACAATAGTTCCCTAATAAAACAAAATGCAACCAGTTTTTTACAAAGACAAAATCATACAAGATTTAGCATATGGAGTAAATTAAACCAGAAGCATTTCAAGCATAGTTACTTTACAAATAAGAAGCCTTTTAAAGCATAGTTGTCCATTTCTTAATCATTTAGGAATAAAGATTTTATAATCTCTCTGTTCAGTAGATTCCCTACTACCAAATATTTGTTGTTTATCCTTCTTGCGAGTGAAAGGACACAGCGTCAATTCACTTACACTTTCACATGTGACACAGCAACGGAGATTCACGGCTCTATCTAATCTTCAACTTTTGAGTTGTTATCTTTTATGATTATCTTTAGGTAGTATTCTTGCTTTTAGTCCTTTAATTATAGTCAGTATTTATCTAGGACTCTTATGAGAGCCTATAAATAAAGGCCTTATCCCTTGTATTTTATTCAGTCTGTAATATGCTCTAGGGTTTTGGGATATCTTTGCGTGATCTTAGCGCTCCGCTCAAGTTACATTTAAGAAAATAATAAGAAAAAACTTTGCCAACGAAGATAGTATCCTCCATCAAAGAGGTTCAATTTCACAAATCTTTCATTTATGACGAAGCAATTCGGTTCCTCAAAATCCTCCATCGTTGCAGCAAAACCAGATTTTTAGGAATTTAGTGTAGAAAGTGGAGAAACCAGAACCTGAATTTTAAACCACGAGACGTGAAAGATCTTTTGTTATGTCACTAGTTTTCTAACAATCTAATCCGCAAAAACATTTCAAGATATGAGGCTGAAACTAATTGGCTTGTACTTCAAGTGGCTGCCCAGAATGCAAAGGATTAAGAAAACAGCAGTCAAATTTGTTCTTTGGGGGGATGAGACTCGTACCCTCGAAAACTTTAGGGTGGGATGGTCCCAGTAACAATGTGCTAACCTTGATCTCACCAAATAATAGGTTCAGTTTTAAAGGAAACTAAACAACAGAGAAAACGATAACGAACTGAATTGCAGCACAAAGAGAGTACATTAGTATAGCAGGATGAATTTTGGAGAAATTCCTGAACTCAGAAACATGATATACGCTCATTCTTACTGTGTCAAATTAGTCGTGACAACTTGGTCGAAGGAACATGCCAAATTCAACAGTGCGTTTAGCCATAACTCAAAACTTAATTTTGACAAAATGCCTAAATTGAACTAGTGCGCAGGAATGCATGTGAGTAGTACTTTGCACCAATCTTAGCCGTGGTACTAGCAGCATCCATCTTACTATTAAAAAAAAATGTCTTCTAGCCCTCAACCATTTACTAACCTCTTCAAAATTTTCCCATTTTCTTATCTGGGACAATCTACGCTATAACTCTCAAGAAGGTGGAGTTTTTAAAAACCACTAAGCTAAAAGGCCATTTTATTTTAACAATCATTTAACATGAGATAAGCCAATTTCTTCTATTTGCTTGATCCAACTTGTCTCGCATCAACTTCTAACCGAGCATCAACTTATTTGCACCACTCGTATGTAAATAATAGTGAAATTCAACTCAAATAATAGAAGTATCCCATGCCTCCATAGCAAGGAGCAATACTAGTAACAAAAGAGATTGTAAAGTTACTAGGTGGATTTTACTCTTACAAAAGTATTGTACAAACTGACAGTCAGTCATAAAATAATTGAGTAACAGATCTAAAATATTTTCTTTTTTTTCCGGCTCGATAAAAAAGGTAAATATTTTCTTTTTCATTACTAGTCCTTTTGCCGTGTCAGTTTTTAAAAGAAAAAGGGTTTCTTCTACTTACCCCGTGTGATAATACCATAGACTTTCCCCCTTGCGGACAGAAATATTGGCTATTATTTTGTATATTCATTTGTTCGTAGTGGGGGTAAGTCTAATGTTTCAACCTTCAGTAGGGTATATCTAAATGTGCTATTATCCGCAGGGGGTGGTAAGTCAAATGAAAAACAAAGAAAAAAAGTTGGTAATATGTTTTGTACTTGTAGCATCCATCTATACAATATTCTAATGCTCAGCAGAGGAAATTTCCTTTGACTGAAGAAATGAGAATTCACCCACTGATTCCACCAAAATCATGAAGCAAGACGAGAATTCAAACTAAGACAAAACAATCAGAAGGCAGTAAAGTACATAAAAACAAGAAATGAATCACCATAAAAGCCATTAAATGCAAATATCAGAAACATAGATAAGGACTAACTTCCTCCCCAGTCTCATCAATAATACACAAGCAGAACCTAATAAATAACGACAGTCCACTGCAAAAACAACAACAACTACGGGAACCGAATTTCATAAAAGCTAGAAAGATCACAAGGCCTTTTTAACCATTTTCACTGATGACAGGCCTGGGGAATTTCCCACAATCTTATTCCAACAAATTCATGAAGCAAATAATTCAAACCAAGACAAATAAAAAAGTGAAAGGCAACAGAGCATATAAAAACAAACAATAAATCAGATACACAAACCGAGTATATTCCTCTACACTCTAATTAATAACACTACTACAATCTCAACCTAATTAATAACAACAGGAACAAAATCTCATAAAACCCAAAAAAATCATTGCTGAGTTTTTTTTTACATTTTTGAGTATAAGTATACCCAGAAAACATTGTGTCGTGTTTTAATAGACCACATGTGAACATCACACACTAACCAATAATGTTACTCTAAAATTTTATAATACTAACGAATTTCAAACTAGCTAATTCCGCATAATTCATGAACCAAGACAAGAACATAACCAAGAAAAAGAGGAAAAAAGAAGAATAAAAAAGAGTGATTGGCAACAGAGCATATAGAAACAAACAATGAATCAACATAAAATCCATTAAAATATAAGGAACAGAAACACACAGAGTGAGTAAATTCCTCGCCGGTGTCATAAATAACACAATTAATAACAACAGCCCATGACAAAATCTCATAAAAGGCTGAAAATTTCTGCAGGACTTTACCATTTTATAATACTGAGCACAGCCGAATTTCAAGGATGACAGGCATGAGGAATTTCAGGCTTAGGGAGAGTAAAATTTAATCTAAAGGTGTATTGGGAACCCCAATTCTATGGCTTGGAATTGAAATTCAAATATTTTAGTTCAAAATTTTCAAGGCATGGAACACACCCTAAAATTCTCTTTACACTACTAAATAACACAAGAAAACACAACCCAATTAAGACCCAAAGCAACAACACTAACAAAACTCAAACTGAAATCAAATAAATAAGTGAAATTATCGTACCATAAACTGATCAAGCTCCTTATCATCCCCAATCTCACCATGTCCAAACCCGGAATACTTTGCCACCACATTCTGCGATTGTGCCAACTGTGCATCAATCCTCGGCAACTGATCCACCGGCGTTGCGATACGCAAACACGCAACATGAGCCGATAACAACTGTTCATACAACGGATGCGCTATGATTTCCGCTTTACACCTTGCATTCTGCCAATTAATCACTCCAACATTAGCTCATTTGACTCCAATGCTATCCAAATTTCTAATAGAAACAAAAAATATAGAAAAAACTTCTCCAATGGTCATTTCCATCTCCATCCACAAAAAACATGGCGGAGGTATAGATATTTAATACAAAATTCTACATTCACATTGAAATTTCTATATGACAAGGACAAATATAATCGAATAATTCTAGGCTCAGAAAACCAAACCACAAAACATGTAATTGCGTCGTACAAAATGTGTTGGAATCATGTGTAGACCTAAAATTACTCGAGATGATTCAGTTGTAGAAATAACATGACTCTTGATAATATTTTTGCAAATTTTTTATCAACAAAAAAAAAATAACACAATCACATAATTTTTTCCTAATCGATAAAATAATATTAGGCCAACGCAAAATTCCTACACGTATTAAATTTATGTATATTTATATTTTATAAAATTTTATCTCAATCTAATAAATTGACAAACCACTAAAAACATATAGACACATACAATAAAACGCTCTTAATATTATTATCTATCTACCTGAATGTCTCCGATATTGATTTTATCATTGCAATTGTTGTTGGAGTCATGCGAAATCATCATCGAATCATTGGACACCTCAACCTCCTCACTAACATCTCCGATGTTATTTCTATGCATCATCGATCTCGATTGCAAATTCAAAAAATTACCGTCACCGTACTGGCCTTGTTGCCGGAGAATCGCGCTGTTGAGCCAATCCGGCGATTTTCCGGCGCCGTTATGTTCGTTGCTAGTGTTCATGTGTTGGTTGGAGAAATGGTGTAACGCCATTTCTTGCGTTGACATGCTGTTTGGAAACTCCATTCAAATATGTTTATGGGAGCGTCCAGCAAATAGTGGTTTAAAGTATGAACTATTTTGATGCTTTAAAATGATGAGCTATATGTGAAACAGGTCAAACGAGAGCGTTATGAGATGTTGTTTAGAGTTTGGAAGATCCATTGAAAACGTTTCCAAATTGTAATACTAAAAAATATAAATACGTAAACACCGACAAATTTTGAAATGATGACCAACTACATGTGAAGCTCGTAAACCTAGAGAGCTAATGTTAACGTAGAGTCGGCTAGAGAGATGGATTATGTTTCGGAGTATATAATATATTAAGAGAGAGATTTGACATATGTGTGTGTGTATTTTTTTTTTGAAGAAAAACTGGTTATTATGAAGGGAAAAAACAAAGCTTTTTTATGGTGGTGGACCTTAGTGGTTGGTTGGTCGTTGGATAGTCGACGTGGCTAAACTTTGGTTTGGCTGATAAATAAATGAATTTGAATTTTTGTTGGTTTGTGATTTTTTTTTTAATTTTGTTTTATGAATAAGTTAGTTTGTGACTGCCGTACATGTGAAGTTGTAGTTATCTCAGACATGCCTGTAACATGTCCACGGGAGCTTGATGTCCGTGGATAAATGAAATTAAATTATTCTTTATAATTTTAAATAATTTTTGTTTACTTAAATATTGGGCATTTACTTTTAGATCATATTAGACGTTCTTATAAACATTCTAGTCTCATCATGTTTTTCTCTTACATATAAGTCTTATTCCTAATTTTTTGAAACTTTTTTTTCAATTTTACCCTTTTAAAACCAATAATCCGTAACTTCCTTGAGGAAGTTACATAAATGGTTGAACTTTCTTTTTTAATCTTCAAATGATCATAACTTTTGATTCACAAATCCGTTTTTCACAAAATTACTATTTTTGAAATCTGCTCGACGAGATCTATCAAACAAGATTCATGAAGACTATAAAATTCAAAAGAAAAATATTTACACAAACAATAAACTTTACTGTATGCACTAGAATATGAAATAGTTTTATATATTTGACATTTTCACAAACAGACAGTAACATTTACTGTGCTAATACTACACAGTATATATATATATATATATCCAAACCTTTTTTTTTCAAAATTACCTTATATTTGAAGGTTCGCGCTAGCGGTATCCAATCCTTACCACCATTATTGGAGCTTCAACGACTTTCGTCAGAGCTCCGAATTGGGGTGGGTAAGGGTGGCATGTGGTGCCGCTGGCGCGGACCTTTGAAAATAAGAGACTTTTGAATAAATGGGTTTTGGATCTATCGAAGTATCATGGGGGCCGCTGGCGCGTACCTTTGAAAATAAGATTGGATAAATGGGATCGGGATCATCTGGAGCGTCAATTTGGGGTGAATAGGGTGACACAAAATTTTAAAAATGAGAGCATATTGGATATATATATATATATATATATATATATAGTTTGTAAAAATGTCATATATATTAAACTTTATTGTATACACCATAAAATGAAATAGTTTTATATTTCTGACATTTTCACAAACAATAACATTTACTGTGATAATATATTTATGAAATAGTTTTATATATATAACATTTTCACAAACAATAACATTTACTGAGTTAATATTACACAATATATATAACATTTTCACAAACAGTAACATTTGCTGAGTTAATATATATATATATATATATATATATATATATATATATATATATATATATATATATATATATATATATATATATACACGGTAGATCCAAACCTCTTTTTTTTTTTAAATTACCATATTTTTAAAGGTTTACGCTAGCGACATTCAATCCCCACCACTACCCACCCCAATTGTCGAATCTTCAACGACTGTCATCAGACCTATGATTTAGGTGGGTAGTAGTGGCATAGGAAGCCGCTGGCGCGGACCTCTGAAATTAAAAGAATATTAGATAAATGGAGTTTGGATCCACTGGCGCTCCGATTTGGGGTGAGTAGGGGTGACAGTGGGTTAGGTTTATATCTATAATATTTTTACAAACGTTAACATTTACTGTGTTATAACACAGTGTGTGTGTATATATATATATATATACGGTGGATCCAAACCTCTGTTTTCTGATATTGTCTTATTTTTAACGGCCCGCGCTAGCGGTATCTAATCCTGACCACCACCAACCCCAATTGTCGGAGCTCCAACAACCTTCATCAGAGTTCTGATTTGGGTTGACATGGAGTGTCGCTGGCACGGACCTTAGGAAATAAGGGAATATTGGATAAATGAGGTTTGGATACACCGGCGCTCCAGTTTGAGGTGGGTAGGGGTAGCATTGGATTAGGTTTATATCTGTAATATTTTCACAAATAATAAATGTTACTGTTTGTAAAAATGTTACATCGGCATCCCATGCCACCTCAAATCAGAGCTCTGATGAAGGTTGTTGTAGCTCCGATAAAGGGGGTGGGGATTGGATGCCGCTGGCGCGGACCGTTAAAAATAAGATAATATCAGAAAAAAGAGGTTTGAATATATATATATATACTGTGTTATATGAACACAGTAAATGTTAATGCTTGCGAAAATGTTATAGATATAAACCTAACTCAATGCCACCCCTACTCACCCCAAATCGGAGCTTCGGTGGATCCAAACCCCATTTATCTAATATTCTCTTAATTTCAGAGGTCCGCACCAGTGGCACCCTATGCCACTACTACCTACCCAAATCATCGCTCTGATGAAAGTCGTTGAAGCTCCGACAATGGGGGTGGGTAGTAGTGGGGATTGAATGTCGCTAGCGTAAACATTTAAAAATATGGTAATTTTGAAAAAAAAAATAGTGGTTTGGATCTACCGTGTGTGTGTGTGTGTGTCTCTCTCTCTCTCTCTCTCTCTCTCTCTCTCTCTCTCTCTATATATATATATATATATATATATATATATATATATATATATATATATATATATATATATATATTAACTCTGTAAATGTTACTGTTTGTGAAAATGTTATATATATAAAACTATTTCATAAATATATTATCACAGTAAATGTTATTGTTTGTGAAAATGTCACAGATATAAAACTATTTCATTTTCTGGTGTATACAATAAAGTTTAATATCTATGACATTTTTACAAATTATATATATATATCCAATATGCTCCTATTTTTAAAGTTTTGTGTCACCCCTATTCACCCCAAATTGGCGCTCCAAATTATCCGGATCCCATTTATCCAATCTTATTTTCAAAGGTCCGCGCCAGCGGAACCCCATGATACTCCGGTGGATCCAAAGCCCATTTATTCAAAAGTCTCTTATTTTCAAAGAGCCGCGCCAGCGGCACCACATGCCACCCTTACCCACCCCAAATCGGAGCTCTGACGAAGGTCGTTGAAGCTCCAACAATGGTGGTAAGGATTGGATGCCGTTAGCGCGAACCTTTAAATATAAGGTATTTTTGAAAAAAGAGGGTTTGGATCCACCGGATGTGTATATATATATGTACTGTGTAGTATTACCACAGTAAATGTTACTGTCTGTTTGTGAAATGTCACATATATAAAACTATTTCATATTCTAGTGCATATAGTAAAGTTTACTGCTTGTGTAAAAAAAATTCTTTGGAATTTTATAGTCTTCATGGATCTTGTTTGATAGATCTCGTCGAGCAGATTTCAAAAATAGTAATTTTGCGAAAAACGGATTTGTGAATCAAAAGTTATGATCATTTAAAGATTAAAAAAAAAGTCCAACCACTTATGTAACTTCCTCAAGGAAGTTACGGATGGTTGGTTTTAAAAGGGTAAAATTGTAAAAAAATTTCCTAAAAAGTTGGAATAGGACCTATGGGATTATTAAAAAGTCAATAGGACTTATAAGCTTGTTGACCCGATAAATGGGACCTAGATATAATTAAATATTTATACGAGGCCATTTCCAAGCCAGTGTTAATTTGTCAAACAGTATTTGCTTATGCCATTTTGTGATTTTGACTCTTCGAATTAATCGGCAACTAATAATTTAGTCTTGGGGTCAAAATCAGTAGCATTTTGATATTGATTTTATTTCTATTGAAGCTGCAACTTGGTATGCACCATTATAGTTAATATTAAGGTTTTATTTGATTCGTGAAAATATTTTGAAAGGATTTAGATTATCAAAAAGATCATTATTAGGAAACTTTTTATTAAGATTTTAAATTTTTTCGTTTTTTTTATTAATCAATAATTTTTTATTGGAGATTAAAATTTTGTATTTAGTTCATGTATAAAAAGTGACATGATAATGTATCATATATGCTAATGATATCCTTTAGCAATTGTATATATATATACACACACACACGTATATATACACAATATTATGATTCACTCTTTATAAATATATGAACTCAAATATGTTTTTTTTAAATATATATTTTTTCGACATTTAACAAATATAATAATTTATTGTAAATATGTGTGTATTATATTGTAAGTTAATCAAATTAATTATTACATGAGTAGGAAAAAACGTCTAAATAAAATTTATTTGATTTTAAATTTAATACAACCCGACATAACAAAATTGTCTTCATAAAATAAATATTTAGATCTTAATGGTAGATTTTATAATTTAATATATTTAAGGGCATTTTTGTCTTCACAAAAATTATTTGTAAGGATTCCCATGAGAAAGTAAGAATCCCACCTATATTGGATAAAATTTTGATTCCACTCACTTTCCCACAACGAAGATAATCTGATTTCATTAGGATCCACATTCTCATGCAACTTAACCTCACACCAAACGCAGTAATCTTACACTTTTTCAATAATGTTCGGAAGGAATCAGATTTCACTCAACTTTACCACGAACCAAACGAGGCCTAAGTATATTCCAAGCATGGTACAATAATCATATTAGAAATTAGAACACACATAATTGTGTACCCGTAGCGAAAGATAGTGAAATCATGAGTATTGTCTCTTCGAATCTTGAGTAAAGATCAAGCTTTTTTTAACCCCTTATCTCTCTTTAACCTTATGTAAAAATCAATAACCTTTCCATGGGGCGTTATTTACATATATATATACTCATTCCTTATGCTTTTTTGGATTTCGTAACTAAATGCAAGAAACCTTTTGCATGCTTGTAAACTCTTGGAATACCATATTAAGGAGTGTACATTAACTTTTAGATTGGGTGAGGAACCTAGCCAAATAAATGGTATTTATTGAGTCTACCCATTATTGACTCATTTATCATTACAACACCACGCATAAAATCGATAAGGTGCACATAAGTCAAATAACCTCAATATGATCACAAATATTAATTGGGCATTACCATACTCCAACAAGGTTATAATGTTAATATGGTTTTACAAAATACTTTCACTATAAGCCCACATAAATAAAATCTAACAAATACTGGATGTCGCGAGAGACTTTTTTCCAAGTTATGAATAACATATACAGTGATTATTAATGAACTTGTAGATTTAAAAATAAAAAATAATATATAAATCAATATATACAATTAAAAATAAAAACATACAACCAAAAAAGAAGACTATATGTGGCCTTGCATATTCCACAAATGATCTTATAAATCGTAGTGCAAATATACATTTATTGCGAAATTTTGAATGGGAATTTGTGAAAATATTTTGGTCACACCATTTATGTCATTACGATTGAGCAACTTCATGGGATTTGGCGCCCTTTGGTTATCGGATCGCCATAACTCAAGATCATATAGCCCCGTTAATCTTCTGAAATCATATTGTAAAGAATGACATATGTCATTATGATGCGAATCAGATCATCACGGTATCGAAAACGAGATGGGCCTTCAACAATGGCATCACTATTGCAAAACATCAAAGGCTCGTTTCATGTCCTTTCGATCCCCGGCTTCACATAGTGCGAAGTATCTTTGTTTTTCGGTATGTGGATGTGAAATTATTTGGACAAAAGTCCATCATTTGGGGTAAATACTGTCATCAAGGTAGTACGTGTGTTGCAAAATCGTCCGTCGATAATGTAATTGCATTCGAGATTTATGTCGTATATGAGTTCCTCGAAAAGGTCCGATTGATTGAGAACATTCAAATCGTTATTAGCACCCGATATACCAAAAAACGCATGCCAAAAATAAGATATTATGGTTAGGTATGACCTCTAGTATGATCGTAGCCTTTTTATGATGATCTCAATGTGTTCCTTGTTAAGTCACCGGACAATTTTTTCACTCTCATTGCATGCATTTTATGCTACCTAGCCTACCAAGAAAACCACGTTGCTCCCATTTTATGAGCAATAGTTGAACATCCTATGTCATAGGTGTCCTCGGGTATCGCATCAAAATAAACGATGTATACATAAAATCTCTTCATCGTCTTAATGGAAGGGATCTTCCCAATTCGAACATACTTCTCAATTGAATTAGTTGATCCCTTAATTATCCATGAATTTACAGATAAGGGAGATATTATCTCTATCTCTACTATTTAAAAAGAGGGAAGTTGCTCTTCAAATCTCAAAGTACTAAACTACCCTCATTAAATTAACATTTCATATCATTCCCTTAATATTAGTCTCACACATTCATTAAATTAAAATCATTCCATGAATCTTAACTTGATACGTTCTCTCTCCTAATACATTCATCTAACAAAACTTCCAAATACATTTATCTTAAAACCCTAGAAATCAAAAGTCAGCTACCCAAGTTCATTCATCTTCCCATCAGATTCATATTGCATAGTTTCTTCGTTACTGTTGTTTCTTGTCCAAAAAACAAGGTCAATTCTCCTAATTTCATCTCTAATTTTTTACTCATTTTTCATTTGCCATCAAAAGTATACATTTGTTAATTTGAAAGCAAATACAAAATTTCTGTAACTATATCTATCTCATTCATGAATGTTGTCTCTCTTTTGTGCTCAGATTTTGTATTTTCAATTTTATTGTTGTTCTATTCATGTTTTATAATAATTATAAATTCAATGTTAATTTCAGAAAAAATATATATATTTTTGAAGTTAAGGAATTACCAAGTTCACACCTTATTAGATTATTATTTTTTATGCATTCATATGTATTTCCCAGTTGAACATATTTGTATTCATGTTTATTTCTTAAAGATTCTAAAAATTCTTAAAACACTCCAATTACTTTTTAAAAGACAAACTTTCCCTTTGCTCTAAAGATCAAACAAATATTTTATTATTTGTTATTTTTTTTTCAATAAAAAATAGTATTTTAAACTGTTTTTTAAAACATTTTTTATTTTTTAAAATTAAAAAATAATTGTTTTTTATAAAAACAGTTAAAAAACTGTTATGATAGTTTTAAAAAGGGTCAATTATTGAATAGTCCCTACTATAAATATATATTTTTGAAAAATGAAACATTTTTAGTTTAACCCATTTAGTCCCTCAAGCACTCAATATTTTCGTATTTTTAGAGGTCAGCGCCAGCGGCACTATCTCTCTTATTTTATTGTTGTTCTATTCATGTTTTATAATTATTATAAATTCAATGTTTATTTCAGAAAAATTATATATATTTTTTAAGTTAAGAAATTACCAAGTTCACACCTTATTAGATTATTGTTTTTTATGCATTCATATGTATTTTTCGGTTGGACATATTTGTATTCATGTTTATTTCTTAAAGATTCTAAAAATTCTTAAAATACTCAAATTGCTTTTTAAAAGACAAATTTTCCCTTTGCTCTAAAGATCAAACAAATATTTTTTTATTTGTTAATTTTTTTTCAATAAAAAACTGTATTTTAAACTGTTTTTTAAAACATTTTTTATTTTTTAAAATTAAAAAATAATTGTTTTTTATAAAAACAGTTAAAAAAGCTGTTATGATAGTTTTAAAAAGGATCAATTATTGAATAGTCCCTACTATAAATATATATTTTTTTAAATGACACATATTTTTAGTTTAACCCATTTAGTCCCTCAAACACTCAATATTCTATTATTTTTAGAGGTCCGCGCCAGCGGCACCACCTCTCCAAAATATGTGGCAAAAGACTTTTTGAAGCAAAATAAAAAAAACTTGGAATAAATGAGTATTAAAAAATGTTTGAGAGACTATTTGATATATGTCCCTTTTAAAAACCCTATGTTATTTAAAAAAACTGTTATGATACTTTTATAGAAGTTTTTTTAAGATAGATTTAAAAATTGTTTTTTTTTTCCAAAAAAAATGTTTTTTACATAAAATTGGGGAAAAAATTAACAAATAAAAAACCGTTTTTTAAATTGAAAATTATTTTTATAACCGAACACAACTAAAATAAAAGCAACTCGACACAGCACGATAATTTTTTTTTAACCAAACATGAACACGATCCTAATAAAAGTGACATGACACAACTTGAAAATTTATTTTTTTACAAAACACGAACACGACCCAAGTAAAAGTGTCACGCCACAGTATTTGTTATTTTTTTAACCAAACACGAACTCAACCAAAATAAAAATGACACGACACGCCTCAAAATCTTATTTTCACCTATAAAAGTAATATGACACAACACGAAATCTCATTTTTTATCAAATACTAACACAACCCACTTAAAATGCAATACGACAAGTGGGTCGTGTTCGCATTTCGTAAAAAAAGGATTTTGTGTCGTGCCATGTCACTTTCATATGTGTCATATTCATTTTACATAAAATTAAGAATTTGAGGTGTGTCGTGCCATGTCGTGTTAATTTTATTTTGATCTCGTATTATAAAACATTTTAAATAAAATGTACAAAATATACAGTTTTAAACAACTTTTTACGTGCCTGAATATTTTATTTAAAAACATTTAAGATTCTAATAGTTACTGTTTTGGAATTACTGACTTTTTCTTTTTATAAAACAACTTTTGTAACTGTTATAATTTTTATAACAAGTTTTGTAACTATTAGAATTTTTGTAACAATTTTCTTAAAACACTCCCATGCTTGAATTTCACTTAAAATATTTTTTTTAAATAAAATTTTTAGGCACTTAAAAAATTGTTAAAAACAGTTTTTTTTGTACATTTTATTTAAAATATTTTATAATACTACCTATACATACCGCTGGCGCGTACCAAGATACTAAAAAAATTGTCCCCGCCTATGCGTACCGCTGGCGCGGACCATTTTTTTAAATAGTAAAAAGATTATTTTTGAAATAATAAATAATGGTCCTCGCCACCGGTATAAAAAAAAATACGACTCCATGTCACGTCTCTTTTTATTTGGGTTGTGATCGTGTTACTTAAAAAATATAAAAAACAGTTTTCAATATAAAGAACAGTTTTTTTATTTGTTAATTTTTTTCCCAATTTTATGTAAAAAAATAATGAAAAAAAAAACAGTTTTTAAATTTATCTTAAAAAAAAAAACTTTTTTAAAACTATCATAACAACTTTTTAAATAAAAAAAAGGCTTTTAAAACTATCATACCAATTTTGATAAAAAAAAACAGTTATTTTTTAATTTTAAAAAATAAAAAAAATATTTTGAAAAACAGTTTAAAATATTATTCTTTATTGAAAAAAAATTAACAAATAAAAAAGTATTTGTTTGATCTTTAGAGCAAAGGGCAAGTTTGTCTTTCAAAAAGTATTTGAAGTGTTTTAAGATTTTTTGGACCGTAGTTAGCTATACCCATTAATACTTAATTGAAAATATTTCCTATAATTTATATTCGAAATGGTCATATATTTCCTTTGAAACTTTTTAGGATATTGTCAATATTTGTGGTCAAAGCTTGGATTGTCCATCTTATAGTGAAGGAATCTCACTTTGATTTACGAGGTAATTGCAATTGATTAATGTATCATTGCTATTTTACTTATCATTTAGAAACTGCTCTATATAAGATTCTCTTATGTTGACAAAAATAAAAAAGTAAGCTCCGTCATAACCATTTTGATAATCATTCATGCGTTTGCCTAACAATTTTCCAATCTCAAATTTCTTTTTGTAAAATAAATAAATGATTATATATATGGTTATAGTATATGCTTTGATCCAATTATGTATTATTGTTTTATAAGTGTCGGACAATTAAATTTTGTTAGCATGAATGGAATCCATTGCATATCATGTGTGTTGATAATATCCATCTATGTCTTTTTTTTAACATTTCTATCTCCGTTTTCTGTTTTGGGTATCCGATTTGCGAATTATAAAATACAAATGTATACATACATGGTACCTAATACTGAAAGAAAAGCAGGTGATATAGTTCTATAAAAGGGGTATAGTACAAACTACGCGTGTATAACAAATTATAGAGTAGAACCAAGTAGACACCCAAATTTTTATAAAATAATGAAGAACATAACAGTTTGGATAAATAAAATTATGTCATTGCAAATCATGATAAATGAAACAACCTATGAACCAAAATAATCAAAGACTGTGATGATTCATTATTTAGTGGGATTTTTTGGAGCGATTGGGTACTCAGTGAGTGAAATTTTGAAGCCATTAACTTTAAAATGACATTCACGCACAAACTTACATATTGATACATAATTTATTTTTATATTAGCCGAATATATGTTTTTTTAACCTAAATTTTCATTATGTCATAATTGTTGGATTCATATATATGGGAGACTAGATGGATATGTATATGGAAAGAATGGGGATGGATTTGACATTGATTTTATAGGGTGCGACCTAAATTGTTGAGTATAACGAATATGGTGACGCATATTGTCCTTTCGTCCTGAAAATTTAACACTTGGCAAAATACTATCGTCTTTCGCCTACATCGGAGAGAAGATTTTTTTTTTCACGTGATTAGTGTAGGGTACATCTGATTGGTAAGTTACAAAAATGGTGAATAACATTTTAATTTTTTATGGTAGTAAGAAAAAGAGACAAGTGGTTAGGTACCCAATTAATAAAGTCAATGATGAGAATCCTATTTCTTTGGTATGGTAGACAAGTAAGCCAATATCAAGTCGAAAGCGTTAGAAAACAATCCACCAACTTAACTGAAAATAATGCGACCGGTGGTTTCGACTATAACATCTGCCTAGACATGGTTCAAGAACCTGTAACCACCTCTATTGTTGCCCCTGTATTTATAAATGGATTCATTACCCAAGTGTATCTGTTGAAATCCAAGATCACCAACAACCTCAATGCCATGTGTGCAAGGCTAAAATTACAAAATAAACCTTAGTACCACTCTACGACAGCGGTCAAACAAAAAAAGCATTCGAAGATAATGTACCAAACGCGGATTTAGTCACACCACGAAGTCCTTCGAGTCCTAAATATGATTTAGTCATCAGTCGATATCGCCCACATGCATGACAGGCTGGCAATAACAGCAGCTGTTGCTATTGCTTACAGATAACTATCAGCTGGCTGACACAGAGGAGTAAGCAGGGATGAATGACTAAGCAAGAACAGTCGCTGCTGTTGTAACTATAATTTTAGCGAGAAAAGATAGGATTCTTTCAACGAAATCAACCTTAGTGGATGCATAATATAATAATGTGTTGTTTTCTAAGTTGGTTTACTATTGAGCTTAGCATATTTCACTTAATATAATTCATGGTGGAATTTAGTACATTTTCCTAGAATTTGTGACAACTTGGTTGTTGTGAATATTTGGAGTAATAATTTAACTGGTGAGATAGGAAATTTCTTTGATGTATGCTCTAATATTTAGTATGTTGATCTGAGCGCTAACAAATTGAGTGTAGATTTAGGGTTTAAATTTGAGAAGCTGAAAGAGTTTTGGGAATCGGAGAAAAGATTAGGTAGCATAGTGTCACTCACGAAAAATTGCACTTTACAAACTCTGGACCCGTCGAAAAATGATTTCAGAGGATAATAACCTAGGGGAATTTCAAACTGCCAAAATTTACCTGTATTAATTTTGTGGGGTTACAGGGCCAATTCAACAAAAGATTGGTTTATTTTCGAATCTCCAAGGGATTTTGTTGGGTAAAAAATCCTTAATTCTAGAGCCATTATTAAGCCTGAGAAAATTTCCTTTCCCAGATCTAAGTACGAACAAATTTTATACTCCATATTAACATCCCCTCATTTTTTACCCATTTGATGAGCCACACAAATCGTCTCAACCACTTGGAAGAGGTATTTTTACTAGAGTTTTTGCAGTACCTCTATTGCAGTTATAGGGATTTTAAATGTTTCATTGTGGTTTGTCGAGGAGAAAATTTTGAGGATTGATTGTGAGTTATTTCTGCTGGAGGTATTAACCTATCATATGCTTTAAACTGATTTCAATTGACATTTTTATTGTGATTATTCGATAGATAATGATGTTCAATTCGCTCTTCTTACTATCTTGTTGTATATGACTTAGGTTTATGTTATATATATATCATGTGTGTATGTTATGTTTGATCAAATGTACCAAACACAAACTCCTACATGCTTCCTGTTTGATATAAACTTAACTCCATAATTAATTTGTAATTTGGTGTATATTTGTGTTATAAAGTAATAATATTTCTTAAGTAGCTATTGTTACTCTTTGTTTAAGTATGTTCTCTTTCAGATTACACATTACATGTTTAGGTAAAATCTTCAATGAAGAGGAATAAAAGGAATATTTTTCGTTTTCTATTTATTTAAAATAGATACCATGATGTTCGATTTTTTGGTTTGAGAATTCAAATTCTCAAATCTTTTTATTGTTAGTGTTTTTATAATCTAATTTAATTCTAATTTCCTCTGTATTGGAATTTTTTCACACTGTATGGTTTAATGTATTCATTTTGTCTCTCTACATACATATATTCTTCTTATTAAGTCTTACATCGGTTCAGGTTGTAACTCCCCAACTAAGAAAAACATAACTTCCAATAACAACCAAATAAGTGGGTAAAATAAGTCCAAATTACCTTACTGAAGCTGAAATTACATGCCTTGGTTGAATTATCTTTGTCAACTCAAACACACACTCTAAACTGTATCTTTAGCATCTTTAGATACATAGTGTTCAAAGAATTTCAGCTTGTTCTTCCCTGCTCTTAGTATTTAGTACTGAGTGTCACTTATTTAGTTCATGGTTTATGGATATTTATGGAATACATTGCACTTATTCAAGTACCATAATTTTTTTTAATTTTTTAAAATTAATTTAAAATTGTTGTTTTCAATTCATCTTAATGTTGAGTAAATTGTTTTAATTTCTTGGAAACTTAGGTTTAGCCATACTTATTAACCGGATGGATTCTCTTTGTTATTTTGTAATTTCTATTCAATGAACATGAATATAGTTTCTTTGTCTCACGTAATTTATCTTTGAAAGTCATTGTATTGATATGTTAAGACTGATAATCCATCCGTCATATTATGTAAATGTAATGACTAAAAAGAACTAATGCCCTGTTTAACTTCACAGTGATGATTAAGTAATTAAACATTTGGGTATCAATTCCTCACTTAGAGATTTCCTTCTAAGGAATGGCAATGGGGCGGAAGCATCAACACATGATGAGGGCCCCAAACAGTCTCTCATTGACCTTATCTTCCCATCATTAAATATAAATACCAACTCGCCAAACTTCTTGACAGATCGAACAATTCTTGCAACAACAAACGAGCACATAGACTCACTCAATGATATGATGATTGATATGTTCCCTGGAGAATTGAAGAAATTAAATAGCTTTGATGAAGCTGTGGATGACATGCATAACTATTACTAAGAAGAATTTTTAAATTCTTTGATGCCGAGTAGATTTCCACCACTCGCATTGAAACTTAAACATAATTGTCCTTCTACGCAATATAAATCCATCAATTGGATTATGTAACGGAACAAGAATATTGTACAAAGGTTCTTCGGATGATGTCATCCATATTCGTCGCTCATAAAGTTGAAGAGGAAGAAGAACCTTTGAATCCTAACAAACGTCAAAAGCAACATATTTAAGCATTAAATTTTCAGTTTTTAGTATTACACACTATTTTTATTAAATGTCATCTTTCAATAACAGCGATTTGGAATTTGCTTGCTGAAGCTTTTTTTAACATCTTTTTTTTAATGATATTTTCCTATAAATCATTTCAAGCTAATTTCATTGTGATATATTTATTCGGATTATATATACATACATGTTTGTGTGTATTTCTTCCTGCTTTTGGGTAGAGAGTTCTCAGTTCGTTTGTGATAGATTTAGAGTATTCACAAGAATATCTTATATAATTTACAGTTGAATGGAGGTTTGGTTTGGGGGTAATGATTGATGCTTTGTACTAGGTACTTTATGTTATATTCTAACAAAACAAATTCTATATAATATGTTGCAAGTATTTTTATTACTTTTTCCTTCACAGATTTGCAGTGGCAGATTAATATCTGAAAGCGGCCACACGTGCAACACACGTGGTCACAACTAATAACTCAAAAGAGGGTATATCAAATTTCACAACGAATAAATTCAAGTTAAATATTCGTAATGAAAATTTTCGCAATTGATGTTATTATTTAGAGGGAACTTAAAAAACTAGTAATTAGACTTAAGTAGCTACTCGTTATAGATAGCAAAAAAAACTAGTTCTTAAAAACTAGCCATTAAAGTAATTAAAGAATGAGGCAGAGGTTTGTTGGGGATCTATATATGCGGAATAAGACTTTTCAGCCATGAATTTTCGATTAATCAAAGAATAGACTGGGCTAAAACCAAAAACTAGGTTTAAAGAATAAACCTAGGGTCTATATCACAATACCTTTACAAATCCAGTTATAATCCGATGGGGAGAAACATATATGTTGATGAATGAGTATTTCCCTCTTTTGGATCTCCAAAATCTTGCTTTACCTTTTGTAAAGCTTGGATCTTCTATTGTATGATCCTACCTAAAATTGGATAGGTTGGTGGACACCTTTTGAGATGAAAAATCTTGCTTAAGACTGAGATATGTTGGTCTCTCTAGCACTCTTCACACAAATATTAATAGTGTTTTCTCTCACCCCTCTCAAACCCTAACGATAAATAATAATGATTAAAACCCTTTCCCATATTTTTATATGCGAGTACAAAGGTGGGGTTGGCCCAAACTAGGTTAATATAATACCTTGTATTTTTATGCGTTTAAACTGATTGTGGAAATTAATTACGTGTGCTTAATGGTGACATGATATGACACTATTGATAATTTTATGCGTTATTTAATTCGGATTTGAAATCTGATTTAATATACGATAATACATAAATTAAATATTTTAATATTTGGACTCGTACTGGTTGATTATTAAATAATTGTGTTATTAGTTATTTGTTATAATATATTTCGTATTTGACTTTTGGAATGAGTAGAATGCTTATTATCATCTTAAAAGGTTGGGTTTTAAGCCTATTAGATGGGTATAGAGCTTGGTTAATGTTTTAAGTCATTTGATTTTGGGCTCTTTTAATTGAGACCCATTTAAGGCCCAATCTTAATTTCATAGATTAAGGATTTTAATAAGTCATTTGGAGATCTCATATGTAACGCCTCGACCCGAATATATAGGTTAACCGTGAGCCAATTCAGTTCGACCCGAGCATTAGGTGTGAAGTCCAATGAAACAACCTACATAATATTACAAGTCCAGTTTTATTTTAGTTAACATTTCTCTTATTAACATGCGATTCCAGTTTCAAAGTCAACTACGTAAGGGACCTATGGGGAGCACCCCAAAGTCTAAGTAATCAGAGCTACTAATGTGGAATTAAATGAAGTACTTACCTATTTAACGCCCTCAAAATAAAAATCTGCATCCCACCTGCCGTAACAAAGCGAGGGTGTGTAGTGGCAGATCCGGGATTACAGTCCAACCAGGGTAAAATCGGTTCAAAATTACATATGCGAAAGTTTCGAGTGTTGCTGGTGGTTCGGGGCGGAAGCCCCCGAGGCGATTTTTTTTTAGTTATTTCTAATTTTAAAAAAATTATAGGTTTATAATGCGCAAACAATTACTCTAAATCATTATTAACAATATCTAATTAATTTTTCCATGACTTCCTATTTAAAAAATACCACATATTTTCAACTACATATATCACCATAAATTTGAATTAAACTACACATATATACAAAAAATTAAATTGAACAACTCCACATACAAAAAACTAAACTACACAACTCCACATACATAAAATTTCTACCACATACAAAAAATATATAAATACATAAAAATAATACCTAAAATGAATATTGAACAACTTGTACTGTGAGGCTAGAGTCGACAGTGGAGCCGCTGGGGGGAGAGAGGCTGGACAGTGGAGCGCCGGGAGGGAGGGAGGCTGGACAGTGGAGTGCCGGGAGGGAGGGAGGGAGGCTGGACAGGCACTGGGAGAGAGGGAGGGACGAGAGGTGAGGCTGGACAGTAGCCGCTGTCGGGAGATGGAGGGAGGCGGGGGAGGGGAAATAGTTTAGGGAAGAAAAGAGATTAGATAAGTTATCCGCTGCTGCGTTTTGGTTTTAGGTTTAATATTTTAAATAATTAAAATCTTACACCATCAATTTTGTAAATAATTATAGGTATACCTTGAAGTTTTAAATTTTACCAAAAAACACTATTATTTTGTTTTTGAAAAATTCAACCGGGGCCACTGCCCCCTTCGGCCCTATGTGGCTCCTCCACTGAGGGTGTGAGTCTATGCCCAGTGGGAATTTACAAGCAGCATTGAAACGAACGACAGAAAGGATACTCACACGCTACAATCACATGCATGCGAAAATATATATGTGTATGTACACACACACACACACACACACAGACAGACATATATATATATATATATATATATATATATATATATATATATATATATATGTACACCTTTGAAAATACATGTTCGAATGCATTAACCATTTCACTTTCGAAAATCTTACTTGTCCAGGTTAATTTACCTTAACCATGTAAAAACTTCTTTTACTCATACTTAGAATTTCTCACTTTATTTAACACACCCGGTTCAATATGTAAAACTACTACACTTAATTTATTCAACCCATTCCTTTACCGGAATCACCCATTTTTATTCATGCAAATATAATTTAGTATTTTCATTGAAAATCACCATTTCAACACACACATTCACCGTGTTAGAAAATACATATTTAATCTCTTGAAAACCTTTTTACAACACATTCTTGTGTTAAATATCGGTTTAACGATTTAGGTTGCTTAACCACCCAATTACCCACTTTATTTACCCTTTTTCCTTATCTTATGGACATTAGTAGATTTACGCGTTAATTTCTCCATTTCACTTGTACCGAAATATTTATTATATTCATTCAAGTTAGGTTGTATTAACACATTTTTCCACAAAACCCACTTCTTGACATGTTCCGAATTTCCTATATCTTTTCTTGAAATCTTCTTATACTGCATACTTCCACGGGCTCCACACCGTCGACTATTCGTACCATATGATTCGGCTAGTGATTTAGAGTTTTTCACCCAAGGGATCCGGGCCCTTCTTGCTTTTATCCCGCTGTCCTCCGAGTTCCTTTTTATGTGTTTTAATATTTTTAAAATGTCCACATTATTCCACTTTTCCTTTGTACCTTGCCGAAGCCAGAATCTGGGACTTTACCGCCCCAACTTGTGTTAAACTTTGAAAATTTACCATTTCGTATCCTTTACACTTTAACCTTGATTTTTATTCCAAATATCATATTTGTGTAGGACCACTTTGTGTAACACCTTTTCCAACATTTTTATTTCATAAAATGTTCCACTTTAAGTAAAATTACCATTTTACTTATTTGTTTCTAAAATCACCTTTTACTCCATTTCTCAAGTGTTAATTTCCTCAAAAACACCATTAAATTATTCATACTAACTTCTTAAGTGTTTTAATACTTTAACACCTTTTTACCCTTAAAGTAATGTTCTACTTGATTGGAAACACTTCTACACCTTTAATCCCTTTTTAATTCCATAAGTGTTAATCCTTTACAACGTTACTAATATACACACTAGCTTTTCCAACATTCACCCATTAACACTTTACGAATGATTTTATCAATACTTTTCCCAAATAGACATTTCTTTACTTCATCATTCAAGAAATGTATTTACACTTAAGACTACTTTCACAAGAAAAATACCATTTCTTTTTATTAGCATGTGTAGTCCTATAATCTCATGTTCATTACATCTTTTAATCCTAATATGTTTAAACTCAACAAAACCTTCTCTAAACTTGTTTATATATTTACTATCAAAATATTAAAAGTTTATATGCATGAGAAGATGAATTTTAAACCCAAAAATCCTACTACATAGTTTAAACATTTTTATCAACATGAAAAATCATTATACTTACAAAAATACATTTTTAAGGCATAAAAGATATTTTTATTTCTTCAGCCTCGACAAATGTCTATTTTTCATAAAACCTTCATTTTTGCAAGAACTTTCAAATATTTCCATTCCACCAATCTTTCCAACAAAATCACTTCATTTACCAAAATTGAATTTCATAAAATGTTTTACATCAATATTTCTAGAGAATGCACTATTTTCATAAAACATCAACTTCAACTATTTTAAAATCTTGAAATATTTATTTCTTCTTTATTTTCAACAAGATAACATTCTTCCAATATTTTTATTTCATAAAAATATTTGTTGTCTTCTACACAATAATTATACTATTTAACTAACTACATCCTACTCAATAGTCTAACTACAAAACTACAAATGAAAAATAACATGTTACACTAAGAGTAAGGTTTACCCACCTCTAATGGATCAAATGGAAGTATTAGTGTAGGAGGAGCAACCCCACCTCCAAAGGTGTCCTCAAGGGGTTACCAATACATCCTCCAAAGCTCCAAGCTAAGAATTCGCTTCAAAACCCACTTTACACTTCATGAAAGCTCCATCTTCATCTCCAAAAGCCCCCTAACAGCACCCCTAAAATTCGTAGCTCTTATTTTTTCATGGTGGAAATTGTTGTTTTTTGTTCAAATATGGTGTAATGTATCCTAAAAATGGTGGTTTATGGGTGGGCTATGGTGGAGGTGTGGTGACTAGGTGGTGGGTGACCACCCACTTGTCTCCTTCTCTCTCTCTCTCTCTCTCTCTCTCTCTCTCTCTCCCCTTCTTCCACTTCTCCCAACGTAATATAATCCCAAATACCCTAAACAACCCCTTAGAAAACACCGCTTAAAACCAACAAAAGTTACCCTTGCTGGACAAACCTGGGCTTGACAACTCAAAGATTCAACGCTCTAAATTGTGACAGAGCACAAGGGCACTAAGATAAAAAAATCTCGTCTTACATCATTTGAATGACTTCCCTATCTCGTTTCAACAACTTCAACAATGATGTTCCTTCCCTGGTTCGTGTGACCCTTCCCGCGACCTGCTACTATAAGTCAGTAGCATGTTGTTAGAAGCCCGTATATCTTTACTAATGATAGCATGCTATGTTCATCTTTTTATTTTTCTCCAATCCTTACCCACATTCTTCCTTAATTATAATCAACTTATCCTCAATTATAATCAACATATAATTTAATTAATTTACTGGGGCGGGATATTACAAACTTCCCCCCTTAGAGAATTTTGTCCCTGAAATTCTCGATCCATCAATCCTCAAATTCACGGGTCTTGCTACTTCCATCTTAAGTCCCAACAATCTTCTAAGACAAACTTTTGAAGCCCTAAACACTAAGGTCGCCAAATGTTTAACATGCAATGTGCTTTAATGCTCACCATTTCATTAAGCATGACACTACATAATCAACTCCAAGTCTTTACTCGCCTTATGAGCGAGTCCAAACCATTCATAACACTACCATTATTGGTATCTAAGGCATACCGGTGCCTTTATGGGTAAACCATTTCTAGTGATCAATGCTCACCCAAAGCAACTCACGATACGACCAACCATCGTATATATCATAAAAATTTAATTTCTAACTTAGGATAGTACATCATGTGTTCCACAAACTTTCATATTATTATCCTAACTACGCAATTAGCATGAGCTTGTCGAGAACCATACTATGCTAGTCTCCCATTATATGGAGGAATAATCCCATTAAATCATTAATGCACCTGCGTCACTCTGAAGAACCTAGCACTACCTTAGGAATATCATCCTTGACTACTCACTAAAGTCTAACTCTAATCCACTCACCGTGGCAAAGCAACATCGTATTCTAAGTTTTTCTCTATTTCCAACACTATACTATATCCTCAATCCTTCACCTCTCTTTTCACAACCCGAGCCACTAACTACCGAGCTAACCAGTCGAGAGTCCACTAGTCTATAGGAAAATTGATACTATGAACAACGCGAGTGGCCAAAAGCGTAGCCACCCGTATGTAAATCTTTTTACAACATAAATATTACCTCAGATCGCATTAGCCAACCCGAGTGGCCAAAAGCGTAGCCACCTAGTTATCGAGTTGCATTGACCAAGCCCAGTCCACCGTGCTCTCCCGGGCTCAATCGTTCCGTACCATGGCATGGTACCTATTCGAGTCACCATATAGGTGAGAATACTGATTACCAATTTTTAAAATCGAAAGGAACACACTTGTGTCAGAGGGACTCATAACCGTCCCGAGGAATTTCGCCCATAGGGATCCGATTCTGACTTATGAAAGCGGACCTATACCGTATACTAGAAGTCATACCACTCATTCATAAAACTCTCATCGAGTACCACTTCTGGTCATATACCCTAGCCTGGCTCACTAGCCGTGATGAATCGAATCTTAACCATTCATTATCATATATGTGCACAATTTACGAGTCAATAATCCTTTAGGAAGTCAATGCCTAACTTCCCTCCTTGGGAGAAAGGCCACTCCCTTCACACCCTTAGCATAAATGAATCATTCAAATTGGTGAATACTTCACGCCTTATCTATATAGACCTTTTCCAAACACTAGGGATGACGTCACCAACCCATTACACATATGTTACTGTCTACTTAACATATCGTGATCGAGATCCTAACTCCTATATTCATTACTTAGTGAATCAAGGCACTCACCTAACCATGTCTGTTCTGACCACAAGGTTGCCACCAATTCACCTTATCCTTTTTACCCACACAGGATTCTCGTGATGACCACACACGTCATCATTGGTACCCTAAGGGTAATTAATATCTCATCGGGCTACATCTTTTAAGCCTAACTGCTTTGAAATATGTTCCATTAACTAATTATTACATTGCTAAGGCTACTCTAGCATCTACTGTCGACACCCCGACGTAACAGTCATGCCTCGATGCTACCCCACCTCAATTTCCATTTTTAAATTTCTAAATATCATCATCGCTCTAACCTCGAATACATTTCTTAGTACATCCTGAATTCGAGTATCATCACACCCATTTTATGCTTCAGAATCATTATTAAGGTTAAAGATGGGGAGAAAAAGTACTATTCACATTTTTATGAAAAGGTGTGTAGAGGGAATGGAGTATCTCACTCAAAACATCAAGTATTCATCTCCAAGAGTGCCCACACACATACTCCGCTTTAGGAGGGCCATATATTATAATATATAAGGCTTTTAATGGATCCTATCACAATTTTCAAGATCTTATAAGGGAAAAAAGTTCAACCTATTCATCAATTTATTTCCTTCATATCTGATGACCTACGAGGTATACAAATTTATTGTGATTCGATCCCTGGATTTGTGCTTTAGATCTAGTGATTTTATTTTATTTTTTGAGATCTTAATCAATTAAAAATCAAGTGGTATCAGAGCCCACATTTTAGATTGATCATGTTTTAGAAAAGATCTATGTTGTCCACCAATGAAAACCCTAGGTTTGCATGTTAGAAATTATGCATGGATATTAATTGTTGGTAATAACATGGTTTTATAGGGTTTTAATGTTTATATACCTTACATCACGGTCACGCGAATGTATGTTGCACAAATGGATCCTATAGTGGTATATTCGCAGTTTACTTTATCTTAGATTCGATTTGGTTGTAATACTTGGGATTATTAATTATTGCAGTTAAATGATGTATCAAGAGGATATTGTGAGGAGTTGTAATCATTTAAATGTTAGGATCCTTTTTTTGTATTGGATTTTGACATTGGTTGAATATCTACAGTCTCCGGTTGAGTTTTGATCAATATTGGAGGTCCGTTAATGGGGTTTTTAGGGCTTTTGGTGGATCAAAACAATATAGTTTTGACTACAAAGAAAGAAATCAAGAACCAGGAAGAAGGGACTCACGAACTTTAGGCTACAACCATGGAGTTTTAAGTCGCAATCGCAGCTTTGGCTCATGCATTTACGGGGTGGCAATGGGAATCAAGGGATTATATTTGTTTAGATTTTATTTAGTTCTATGTGGTAATTTACTACTTCCAATATCTAAGGTAGGATGGACTTTTATTCGAGAAAGTTTTGAACCTTTGGGACTCTACTCAAGGAAGACGTTTCGGCTATGGTGGTAAGGGACTTAGTATCATTTTTTATATCTAATTACATGTGATTATGTTTTATTATAATTCTATCACCCTTTAATTAATGTTTGCATAAATTTGCTTGCTAATTAGTTAATTAATAAAGGACGCCTAATTTTATGGACAACTTGGATTTAATTTTAAGATCGGCGTAGATCACGATTTTTCTTAAAAAATATGTTTTTTATTTTTTATTTTATAAATTAAATTTAATCAGGTAATTAATTTAAGGTATAAATTAAATAACGATCTCTGATTTTTATTTTAATTGAAAAATGATTTTTCTTTTGGAAAATTAAAATTGTGAGATCAGGAAATTTAATTTGTACAAGTAGATGGAAAATAATTACAAATTTGATTCAAGTATTTTGAATCGAATGAATAGTTTTTCAATATATCCTCAAGTTTAAAATATTAAGTGGGAGAGGGGTTTCAACATAAACCCCACGATCTCCATTGGTAATTTAAAACGTGATGTGATTAATATCTTGTGTTAGTATTTGGCTTTCCTCCCCATTAGAGGAAATTATTTGCGATAACACGACATTTTCAAAATTCTTTAGTGATAGTTCCATGAAATTAAAGGTAAGTGAGTTTGGTCCCCCAATCGAGGAAGTTCTCACTAGCGAATTTAATTTCAACAAATGAAATCATGGTACAAACTTAAACACAACTAATGATCTTAATGATCTCTTCAAAGTCACTTTCATTAGTTATGGTACTAAAATACAAGGACTATTAGACCCACTTGATTCCATCTTAAAGGATAAAATATTAAATGGAAAGAACTTAAATGACTCGAAAATAAACTTAGACATTGTCTTAACTGCAAAAGATTAGGTTATTTTAATTAAACCATGCACTATCAAGACTGATGAGGGGGCAACCAAAGAGGACATTCAGGCTTACAAAAATTGGAAGAGAGATGATCGGATGTCTCATTACTATATATTGGCTTATATGACCAATGTATTACCACATCAGTATTAGAATGTGTCAAGTGCATATAACATGATTCAGAACCGTATGGATATGTTTGAGGGTCAAACCCATGTCACAAGAGTGGATGTTATGGTAAGGCTAGTTAACATAAAGATGCTTGATGATACTCTCGTTTGGGAACATGTTCTAAAAATGATGTCCTCTTAGGGAAAATGGAGGTCCTTGGATCCAAAGTCGATAGGGAAACCCAAATCATTTTTTACTTTAATCATTCCCAAAGTCCTTTAAGTCATTTTGCCAAAATTATTATATGAACAGGTTTGACTGTTCATTTGCGTAACTACTTAAAAAACTATAGTATGCGAAGAATATCATAAAACAAGGTGTTATTCAGGTTGCTGAGAGACGCCCATCTTCTTTTGCCCGAAGAAGAAGAAGAAGAACGGAAAGTCTCAGGTACAATCGGTGGTAATTAAAATTGTGTTTAGGCCTGAGGTAGAATGTAAATAGTCAAAAGACAAGTGTTATATCTGAAAGTAGTTAGGATATTGAACGAAACATTTCTTGATCTACATGGCAAAAAAGAATGGAAATGTTATTTCTTCTTAGTCATTGAGACATTTTTGTGGGGCAATATACCGACACCTGGTGTATAGATTCGGGAGCAACTAATTATGTTTGTAATTCTTTATGGGTTTCAAGTAATCAGGGAACTTAGTGAGGAGAAATGTTTATATTCACGGGGAATCACAGAAAACCAAGGTTTTAGTAGTAGGGAATATAATATAAAATTTTGGTGAAGACAAAAACTAAATTTTTGATGATTATTTTTATGGTCATATTATTAAAAGAAATTTAATTTAAAGTTCTAAGTTATATATTAATGGATATTTGGTTTATTTTAATAAAGGAGTTTTTATCAAAAATTTCAAATCTTTTATCCGTCCCGGCACATTGGAATACGGTTTTTATGTTATAATTTTTGTCTCACTATTATTGTTAAATACTGAAATGAATTCCTTAAATGGAAATAAGCTAAACATAAAGCAACCTTCTAAGTTGAACCAAATAAATCTTCGGCACTTATTCTTAGGTCAAATTATTCTAAAAACAAATCAAAGCCTGGTTTCAAATGGACAATTAAATTTATTGGAAATGGAGGCACTTTCAATCTGTGAATATTATTTAGACGGTAAAGTAAGAAAGAGGCCATTCACAGCCAAAGGCTATAGAGCCAAAGATATGTTGGAATTAGTTTATTTTGATTTGTGTGGGCCCATGTCAACTAGAGCAAGAGGTGGATGTGAGTACTTCATCAGTTTAATTGATGCTTACTCAATATTTGGATATATTTATTTTATGCACCACAAGTCTAAAATCGTTGATAATTTCAGAGTGTACAAGGGTTGGGTGGAGTGAAGAGAAGAGCTTAGGATTAACTTATCAGAGGTGGGGATTGCATCCCAATTGTCGGCACCAGCACTCCACAACATAATAGTGTAGAGAAAATGAGGAACATAATTCTTTTATATATGGTTAGATCCATGATGAGTTATTCGGATTTTTTGAATTCTTTTGGGGGTTATGCATTGGATACGACTACATACTTAATGAACTTAGTCCCTTTTAGCTCGATCTAAATAACTCCCATGGAATTTTGGACTAGGTGTAAACCTAGTCTAGGATATATTCGGATATGGGGTTCCCAAACATATGTGCTGAGGAAGGAATTGGGTAAATTCAAATCAAGGATAAAAGTATATGCCTCTTTGTAGGTTATCCAAATGGATCTAAAGGTGGTCTATGTTGTAATCCTAAGGCCCAAAAGGTATTGGTTAGGACAAATGCCTAGTAGTTAGAGGATGATTATATGATAAACCACAAACCCAGTGGTAAGATAATCTTATAAGATCTAAGAAAAAACCACACTTACATGATGAAATATAACCTGGTAGTGATAGTATACTCCCTAATGGTAGTGAGAGAATTACGATGATTAGGATACATATGTCACTTATACTGGACCATAATTGGAGCCACGACGTAATGTAAGAGTCATATATCCGCCTGATAAGTTAATTTATTTGGTAGAACACTTTAATGAGATCTCATTAGAACTCGAACTGAATCCTGAGAACTAGAATAAAGCACTTTAAGATAAGGAGTATGATCTCTGGCTAAAGGATATGAATATTGATATGGATTTGATGTATTCAAATATGGTTTGGGAGCTAGTAAACTTATGGGGTGGGATAAAATCCATCACATGCAAGTGGATCTACAAGAAGAAAATATGGTAGATAGGAAGTTGGAAACCATTGAGAAAAGTCTTGTTGCAAAAAGGGTTTACTTATTAAGAAGGGATTGACAATGAGGAAACCTTCTCACTGGTAGCCATATTGAAGTCTATTTGGATTGTTTTATCTATTGCGGCTCAGGTTAATCTTGATATTTGACAAATAGATGTCAAGACTTCGTTCTTGAATAGTAGTTAATGAGTACATTATTTTGTAAATTATATACCCGAATTTATACTTTGTTTGTCCCATTTTAGTTTATTTAATAAGTTGTTAGGACTATTTGATTAAAAAGGGGAAAAATGCAAGAATGATTGAATTTGGATTAAAAAAAGGCAATTCTAAGTAAAAAATAGGCACTTCGATAATTTTATTATATTCTTGTGCTAATTTGTGGAAAAAGTTTCCTAGTGAAAATTTTGCAGGTAATGGTGGAATTTGGTGTGCATTGATGATCAACTCGAAAAAGGCGCGAAAAAATCGATTTTTATAGTCATTCAAAAAAAGCTATTTTATCCTATAAAAAGAGTTTCACTCCAACTCAACTACCTCACCACTTGTCCTATAAAAAGGACCCTTGGGCTTATAATTTTAGGAAGAATTTCGATTATCAACTTTGAGTGATTGTAATCAATTTGACGGCTAAGTTTTTATCATTTTTTAGAGGATTGAAGATTATTGTGAGAGAACTTATTGTAAGTTTGATTTATTAATGAAAATATCCACTTATTCTTTCAATTTCTCTTTCATTATGGTAGCTTGATACTTATATTAGGAGTAGGGTGAAGTTTATCATAGTTAGTTAATATTGTCATGTTAATTTCATTGTTGTTTATTTCCTACTTATTTTAATTGTTATGAAATATTCGGTGTTCATTTTAAAATGACACGAGAGTGTGTTTTAGAACCTTTAAGAATGTTTTATCAAATCAAGTTTTGAGATTTAAAGATAGTAATTTTTGAGGGATTATGCTTGCACTTTGATTTTTTTGATAGTCCATGCTTAAATACATTTGCCAACTTTAAAGATTATTTTTTCTAAGGGAATAATAATTTTATCCATCTATTAGAGACATTAAAAATATTTCAAACATAACTTTCATATTTTCTGAATTAAACGCGACGAGTGCCGGTTTAATTTGAGTTATAAAAAGGGAATGGAAAAATTAAATTAGTGTGCAAAATTAGTTACGTGATAAATGGACCTCGAATCCTAATTGTTTATAAATCTCTTGTTTTACTCTCATTTATCGTAGTTGCTTTTATTTAGTTTAATAATTATTCTCTACCCCATTTTCTATAGTTGGATAGTCACAATTATTTTTAAATTAAAATTGACAAATCCGTGTGGGTTCGACCCGTACTTACACTCGCTATTCTATAATAGCATGTTTACTTGCGGTATTTTATAAATTGACAAACAGTAGCCTCAACGTGTGAATATATGTGATGGAACGTGAGGAATTCATTGAAAATTCTCAAAAGAGAAAAGTATGTAAGCTTAAGAAATACATTTATGGACTTCAGCAAGCATCGAAGTCTTGGATCTTTTGGTTTAATCAGACAATCAAATCGTATGGTTTTGAGCAATGCATAGATGAAACTTATTTGTATAAGAAGGATGAGAAAAACGTGGTGGAGTTTATCGTACTCTATGTAGTTGATATTTTCCTAATTGGGAATGGTGTGGTTATCTAGTTAGTTTGATATAAAGGACTTAGGAGAAACAAGGCACATCCTTGGGATCATGCTTCTACGTGATAGAAAAAGTAGGATGTTAGGCTTATCCCATGCCATCTCTATCAACGATGTGATAATATATATATATATATATATATATATATAATTTCGTGTAGAATAACGAAATATAAGAGAGAAGTTCTGAGGCGGTTAATAATAACTATAATTTTTTCGTTCTAAATTTTAGAAAACTAAGGTAGATTCAACGGAGGATTATGGTAATGTGGCAGTATTCTCATTTTTGAGGTCCTCCGCCTATTAGTAAAGGTGGAACTCTGGTTGCAAATTCATCTAAACATATAGTTTCTAAGAATGTCAATTGGAAGATATCAACTAATTTGGGGCATCAGCAGGGTACAAAGGATAGTATGTCTTCTTTAGATTTTGAAGTAATAAAATTTGATTTGTCTATTGTTAAAGATGGTGGTACTATAATGGAAAAAGGAAGTAATTACCTAGTAAAGAGCCAACACAATTATCGTTCAAGGAATTAACTATCCTTCATGATAAAATCCACCCCAATGTGGTAGGAATAAGGAAAATGGCAGAACTATTAAAGGAATATCAGAAGAGAGACAGGGACATTAATACTACTTTGACTTCTATTCCATCTGAAACTAGAGAAGATTTTGCTTCACTGACAAAAATCATAGTTGGAGGGATGGATGGAGATATCGTTTTCGAAAAAATTAAAAGGGGTTGTGTAAAAATAATGAGGTTGTGTTTGTTTCTTCATCTGAATCTGAAGTCTGAATCTGAAATCATAAGACTGAATCTAAAGTCTGAAATCTGAATCTGAAAAATATGCTTGTTTTTATGTCTGAATATACCTCTGAATGAATGTATTTAGACTGATTCAGACTTTAGATGTAACTTTACCTCTTAACTATTAAGAGACAAATATAGCTATTAACCTCTTAATCATTTAAAAAAACAAACACTTTTTGATACCTCTTAAGTCTAAATGGTTCAATTTCAGACTTAAGAGGTAAAAACAAACAGGACCGTGTTAGTTCCAGAACGATTTTCCCTCCAGTAACAACATTTAATCCACATAATGGGGGAAGATTCACTGGAGCAGTTACATAATAGAAAATTTCTATGGTTGTGATTGATTAACCCAAGAAAAACCCCAAATTACCTAAATCTTAGGCTCAAATTTTAGACCTAGTTGAGATTTAACGTTGGAGAAATGCTATGGTGGTGTTTTTTTAGGTACAAGAATTCCCTATGGTGCTATGAAGAGATTTGCTCAAAGAAAATGGGGTCACTTTGGAGAGCTATATGTTTTCCTTTGAAGACAGGTGTATTCATCATTTCATTTGACTTCCATGAAACATTTGATAAAGTATTGAATCTCGATCCTTGGACTATTGATAATAAACCCCTCATTGCTAAAACTTGCGACCCCAGGGTTAGTTTAGAAAAAGAATATCTTGAGAAAATACTTATTTGGGTTTGATTTACAAGGATTAAACTCCTTCGATCATCCATCAATTTGTTGATCAATATAACTAGTATAATTGGTCGACCGCTTTTTATGGACAAAATGAAGGAAAAGAGGGAATGACTTACTTTTTCATGTGTATGTGTTCAAATAGAAGTGGATACATATCTACCAGATTTTAATCCTATTTATGGGTAGAGTGGAGACATAATAAAACAAGTGGTATAATATGAATGGATGCCAACAAAATGTTCAAATTTCAAGGTCTTTGGGCATAACGATAAAATCTGCAAAGAAATGGCTAAACAGTCTACTATATGGGTTTGGAAGAGGGCGATGAAAATTCTAAATGAAAATACTCCTACAAACTATCATTATTCCGCTCCTCACAAAGTGGATATAATAAAGTGTATTATGGTGGAAAAGTATAAATAAGGTTGATAAGATAATATGTGAGACTGTTGCTAGAAGTGCATTTGTTATTAAGGAGCCTATAGAGATCAATCAAAGAAGGGAAGTTGGTATAGTTAACAAAATTATTTCTTCCGTGAATGGTAAGAAGAATATTAAAAATCTAATCTTTATTGATGTTAATTACTTTGAAGAATTATAGTTAGAAGAATAATTAATTGTTGATGAATTTCTATATAGATACCTTATTGCTGAATTTGAAGGAGGAAAAAAGATCGATTAAGGAATTTATGCCAGAGTAATTTAATAGTATTAAGAAAAAAGTTGGCCAAAGAAGGGGAATCAATAAAAAACTGAATCCAGAAATAAGCTAGTTGGAATATCAAGGGCTACAATTCCCCCAATAAACTATAAAATGTAGGAAAATTTATCTATAATAATAAGTTGGATATTATTTGCTTAGTTGAAAATTAAGTTTGAAATAAATATTTAAGAGAGGTAAAGTTTAGGTGTTTTGGTTATTGGTTATTGGGATTTAATACGCAATACATATATGGTTGGACCAATTATGGTGTTGATCTTGTGGAATCCATCGACTGTTGATGTTTTTGAAATGAGCCTAAGTGTCATGAAGCAAAACTGTTCCTATTAGCATAAAGCGTTGTAACAAAAAAATCTTCTTAATTGACGTTTATGGAATAATTGATAGAGAGACTAGAAGTGATCTATGGTCTTATCTTCTCTTTTGTAATCTGACTGCTAATTAAGATTTATGGATTCCCCTGGGGGAATTCAATGAAGTTCATAATGACTGAGAAATATTAGGTGGCTTAGGAGAAAATTGGGAAAAGTAATTTCTTTTAATGAATTCATATCTAGCCTTCACATGGATGATTTATTCTTAAAGGATCTTGGTTAACTTGGAATAATGGTAGAGGTGGTATCCATAACGTTCAGAGTAGGGTTGACAGAGCTCTTTATCATGAAAATCGTATTATAATTTTTTTGAACACTCAAGTTATTGCTAGTCTCTCGGTGTTTCAGATCATAGTCCTATTTTTTTAAAATTTAAGCTACAATCAATTAGAATAAAAAACCCTTCAATTTTTTTTTTGGTTTTCTTTTCTAGGTGAAGAATGATGTTTTCAGACTATTCTCAAAAAGCACTGGACATAGGGTATTTTGGGTTCTCCAATGTTTAGAATTGTTAAAACACTTAAAAGAATGAAATAAGATCTCAAGGGCTAGAATAAAAAATTCTACTATAATATCTTTATCGGGCTTCAAGATAAAAAAGAGTAGATCGATACCATTCAATTCAATATGGTTGATTTTCCAGGAAATGAGTATCTTATTTTGATAAACCATGATTGTAGAATTAAGTATATGCATTTTAGGGGAGTTGGAGGAGGCTTTTTACAAGCAAAAATCTAGATTTACTTGGTTAAAATTAGGAGATCGTAAAACAAAGTTTTTCCATAGCAAGGTTAGAAATCATACAAGTCTGAAAAAAATTTATCCATCAAAGATGAAGATGGTAATTTTTATGAAGGGAAAAATGCATTCTACCATGAGACCATAAGGGTATTCTATAAGCAGCTTGGCAACAAATGTAGTTATCTTAGGGAAGTTAATCAAAATATGATGACTATTAGCAATAACATTCCTTGGAAGAGTGAAATATCATATTGGAGATTGAGTTAGCCCTATTTGATAAGAATCTTAACAAAGATCTAGGTCTAGATGGATACAGTAATAGTTTTCTCCAAAAGAATTGGCAAATTTTGGGTAATGATATTGTTGAAGAAGTTTCTTCTTTTTTCAAAGACGGGAAATTGCTAAAGAACATTAATAGCACCATTATTTCTCATTCCTAAGATACCAAGACCTCAGACTATGAAATATTTTTGGCCTATATCTAATTGAAATGTTATCAATAAGATTATTTCAAAGATCATATAGAAAAGACTCAAAGAATTGATTCATAATATTGTTAATCAAAGACAATCGACGTTTGTTAAGGGTATAAATATTTTGGATAATATTTTACTCATGCGGCAATTATTTTGAGGCTACCATTCTAATTCAGGGCCTCTGAGATGTGAGATAAAAGTGGATATCATGCAAGCGTGTGATTCAGTGGATTGGAGATATGTTAAAGATCTTTTACTAGTAATGAATTTTCCCCATAAGGTTATTAATTGGATCATGTAATGTGTCACTATGATAACATATTCTATTAGTTTTAATGGAGGAGTGAATGGTTTCTTTAAAGGTTAAAGAGGCCTTAGGCATATATAGCCTCTATCGACGTGTCTCTTCATCCTTGTTGTGGATACGTTTTCTCCGTTGTTTGATAGTAAGGTGGAGGAAAGAGAATCTTCTTATCATCCTAGATGCGAAAAGTTAAATATTACATGTCATGTTTGCGGATAATATTTTTATTCTATCTAAAGTAGACCACGATTCACTCACAATTTTTTAGGATAATTTACAAGAATTCAGTCTAAAGTCTGGATTATCTGCTACAAAAAAACTAATGCTCTATCTTTTTTTTACAGATATCGATAACGAGGAGAGAAATTCCTATTCTAATTTTCTTAGAATAAAGGAAGATAAGTTACCTATCAAATATCCCTGTGTTCCACTTATTTCCACTATACTCAAAGCTACATATTGTAAGGGTCTTTTTGATAGAATTTTGCAAAAGATCAAGTCATGGACATCTAGAGGGCTTACGTATGCTGAAAGATTTCAACTGGTGATTTTTATCTTAAGGGGTATTAAAGTATATTTGTCTAGTCTTTTCATTATTCTTAAAATAATTATAAAAGAGGTTATAGAGGATTTTGAGATATCTATTTTTCTCGGAGTCTCTATTTCTTACGATTCTAAGGTTCCAAAAACCTTAGGGTTTGCATCGCAGGGTTATTTAAATTTTAGACATAGTTTGATCAATCGGTCGAAGCCTACTTTGTAGAAAATTTTGAGGACTGGAGGAAGCCTTATATTGCATACCTCAAAGATGGAGAATTTCCAGCTGAAAGAGAAGATGAGATATACCTAAAGAAAAGGGTTGCCCATTTCTATTTGGTAGATAGGGAGCTCTACAGAAAGAATATAGCGATAAGTCACTATAGTGCGTCGCAGGGGGAGGCATGTAGAAAGTACTGAAAGAAGCTTATGAACCTTCCCATATGGGTGGTGCTAAGTTGAATGATCAATTGATGACATTGGGGTATTATTGGACGATGATGGAGGCTAATTTTTATCAACTTCGTGAAGAAGTGTAGAGCGTGTCAAGTGCATAGTAACATGGTTAATGCCCCCTCAGTGAAATTGTAGAGTCTAGTCGCCCCTACCCCTTCCATATTTGGACATTTGATTTGGTGGGAAAGAATAGACCAACTTCTCACAAAAAATCTTTTATTATTATTGCCGCAGATTTGTACACTAAGTGGATAAAAGCAATCCCTTTGAGGAGAGTCACTGCTCAAGTAATGATGCAATTTATCCTAAAATATATAATATGCAGGTTCGGCATTCCAAAGGTTATTCTCACAGATAATGGGAAACTGTTTGTGCGCAAATAGTTGGGGATCCTCACGGATAAATATAATATTGTTCATAACAGTTCAACCATCTCTTAACCCAAGGAGAACGGCCAATCTGAGGCCATGAATAAGACACTAATCAATATCTTGAAGAATATGTTGGAGGAATTTCCAGAGGCATGGGATGAGAAGTTTTTATGGTCTTTTGGGATTATAGAACCTCAAAAAGAAAGCCAACAGGGTTTACCCCTCTCTCTGGTTTATGGGACAGAAGTTGTCTTGCCGATCAAATTGGCAGTACCTTCAGCCCAAGTGGATCTAAGCCACGACCTCAACCTCATACTTGATCCTAGACATATGTGATTAGGATATCTGGATGAGCAATGGGATAACTCTAAGGAAAACTTCAAAGTTTACAACTAGTAACTATTTAGGGCTTACGTAAATTTAGATAAGTTTAGGGAGTTTCAAGTGCCAGATTTGGTCCTACAAGCATCCACGCATCACCTACAGAGCATGTCAGCATCAAATTTCAAGGCAAATTAGGAAGGAACCTTTATAGTGTGAGGAGTTAGGAAGTCAGGCTATTGTCAGATCTCAGAGCCTGAGAGAGAATGCGTCCAATCCATCAACTATAAGTGGCTAAAAAAGTATTATGCTTGAGGGATCCCAAATGTTTTTGTGATTTCAAATATTAGCCCCAAAACAGTTAGTCCTTTTAGTAAAAGGAAATTTGAGCAAGAAACTATTGTAATAGCAAAGATAGGCATTACCTTACATAAATGAATGAATACATTTTACCAATCATACATGATATTTCTTTTATAATGATAATAGCTTGCTTGTATTTTCAATATCTCTTATGCACTCACTCACTAATAATGTGAATGGAATTTCTTGACTAATAATTTTGCTTAGCCTTATAATTTTTTTGGGGAAGAATTCATTTTGACTCTTAAAGTTTATGAGAGAATCTTGAATTTGAGGAACATCACTCATATATATATATATATATATATATATATATATATATATATATATATATATATATATATATATATATATATATATATATATATATATATATATATATATATACAGAGAGAGAGAGAGAGTTAAGCTCTCCAACATACCACCTAGCAACATACCCATTTTTTTTTTAAAAAAAAATAATTTTGATATGATATTTTTTATATGGGTTCATGATATTTCAATGTGCCCCTGTAAAAACAATCAACTGAAAATAATATTTTTTATTATTTTTAAAAAATAGGTAAAAAGACTGACAGTTTTTACACTATATAACTGTCAGATTTTTTTACCTATTTTTTAAAAATAACAAAAAATATTATTTTGAGCTGAATATTTTTATAGGGAACATTGAAATATCATGAACCCATATAAAAAATATCTACTCAAAATTATTTTTTTACTATTTTAAAAAAATAGGTATGTTCATAAGTATGTTTAATGAGGTATGTTGGAGAGCGTGACTCTCTCTCTCTCTCTCTCTCTCTATATATATATATATATATATATATATATATATATATATATATATATATATATATATACACACACTTGGGGAGGGGGATATGTACCTCCCAAGGATAAAATATAATGAGCAAAGTTCCTTTACTTATAATAGCCCAAGTACCCAACATAATATAAGGTACAAAGTTTTTCTTCATTAGCAAACTCATTAGAAGGATTAAGATTCTATAAAGATCTTAAGGACTGTGACCTCATTGTAGAATCTGATCCTTAACAATAAACTTCATTTTCCTTAGAAAATTAGAGATATTGTGGAGAATATTCAGAGACTTTCTGAAGAGGTTACCATAACTTTTGTTCATGTATATAGAGAGGGAAACCAACCTGCTGATCTTTTGGCCAATTTGGGTAGTCAATCTCACCTGTCTCTTTGGTCTCTTCATATTGATTCTTTTCCCTCTTCACTTAGAGGGGCTGTAACGATGGATAAATGGGGTCTTCCTGTTGTAAGAATTTCCAAATTTATAGAGTAGGATATTTTATTCTTTTATGTTCATATTTCTATAATTTGTAAGGGCTTTAGCTATAAAAAAAACCTTATTTAATTTTTTAAGTTTTCATTAATATTGTTTGCGTCTGGATCAGGGATTTTTTGATCTATGGTGTTTAATAAAGTGAGTGGGGGATATTATCCCTCTTCGATAAAAAAAAATCATTAGCAAACTCAAGAAATGTTAGTTTTATTTTACCTTGAGAATAAGTTTAAAAAGTAAGCTTACTTTTGTTCTATCAGTTATTTATTTAAATAGCATGATTATTTGAAAATATTAAGAGGGGGTTAACCCCCCGTCTAAATTATACTTATAGTTTTAAACAAAATGCAGAACAAGAAACCCACGAACTATGGGGTAGTTATAATAGATGACTTGACAAGATCACGAGCAAGTACTCTCATGGAAAAAGAGTGCAGTATCAATTCATAACAAGTAGATAAAAGTCTAAGTATAGACAATGTAAAAAAGAAATAGGGATAAACAAAAAGTAAAGGAAAATTCTCATTAACATTAACCTGCTCGAAATTGAACAGTCCTTGAAGTTATAGAAAAAGAAAATAAAAGTCTCTTTACAATTGTTTAACTAGATAAAAGAAAAAGGAGGTTCTCTCATTAATGAAAATCTACAAAAGGGGGTCTAGCCTATCGCATAAATTCCTCTTCCACCCTAGACAAGTGAGCTTCATCCTCTGAGTTACCAATTAACATTGGGGCAGCTTGGTTGGCCACTAGGAATAAGATTTACCCCGCAAAGTCTAGTAGCTTATGCATATCATCGATCGACACTAGCCTTCTTGGACGTTTGACCTTTCACCAACTTCTTGTAAAGGAGACCAATTTGGTGGAGCACAGGGGCATCAAGCCAATAAATCTTGAAGTGTTAGAAACTCTCTAAGTCATTAATGGCTTCTAGGAAAAGGAGAGTGGTTGCACTGGTGAGGTCAGTAGGAGTAGTAGATAAGAACTTATGCACGTGACTGGTGAGATCCTTGAGGTTGAGGATTGCGAGGATGCCAATGTTTAGAATACGATGTGATAAAATAAGTACTTGAGGAGTCACTTTAACAGTTCTCACAGGATGTCCTATGGGCAAAGGTACTTTAGCGTCACTAACCTAAAGATAAAGAAACAAAGAATGAATCATCAAGATACCTTGAACAGTAAAGAAATAAAGTTGTTAAAAACTACTCACTTAAGGACCATCTATATAAATGGCTAGTAAGGAGGTGCTAAACCCAACCTAAAATATCGATAAACAATGAATAAATCATAACTCAAGTAAAGTATAAATCAATAAGTTGTTAAAAACTAGAAGCAAGAGAATCTAAGTACTTGAACCCTAGAAGGGGGAAAGGGGCTCAAATCAATCATAAGGGTTGCAGGATTACTTGTAGTAACCTGCCAACAAGCAAGTTGTTAGGAAAAGCCCAAGTAAAAAATGACAAGGCTATATAGCTAAGTACCTGTGTTGAGGAAGAAAACTCAAAGCCATGCTGAAAATGGGACGAGCATATTTTCCATTGGGAGGCAAACTCTGGGAATAGATATCCTCCTAAAAGGGGACAACCAAGGAATAACCACCCCTGTGGGTAGAAGTACCCCCCACCAGTTGAGGGGTTTCTTAAAAGAGAACCCTTCAACACAAAGTTCAGATGTAAAAAAGATGGAGTGGTGTTAGCTACAAGCAAGAAACAAAGACATACACAAAGGAAAAATGATGAAAAATACCTCTACAGAGATGGTAGTGGAGGGACTGGATGAAGAATTTCTTACCACAAAGGAAGCAAGAGTCCCAGTGGAAGAAATGGGGGCTACATTCACCTATCAAAGAATAAAACATATACACATAAGCATATAAGAATAAGTCAAAAAGTCATAGGTAACAAGACTTGAGATATTTTGAGAAGATTGATAAATACCTGAACTAAGCAGTTAGATACAACAGAACCCCTTGTGGAAGTGGGGAATAAGGTAAAAAGCTACAGAATAAACAAAGATAGGCAAAGTATCCTCAGAAAATGTTAAAGAGTTAGAAATTAAAAAAAATACAAGTCTTAGAGCTTTGTGGACAAACCTCTTGAGAAAGAATTAGAGAGGAAATAAGCATGGAATTCCTCTCAGGATGGAAACGTGCTCGAGGAACAAGGGGAGAAACAGACAAGAGGGTGGCCCTCACCTTTAAGGGGATAATTGTCTCCACAGTAGAAACGTGATCAAGAGAAAAAAAAGTTGAAGTTAGTAAAAGATTGCGAGAAGCTAAGCATAACAAATTAAAGAACGAGAATGGAAACAAACGCTCTAAGAAAGTTACAGTGCCTTAGCGAGGGGATTTTCTATAAGGCAAATGCCTAGTAGTGGGGATGGTGGTACAAGGAGAGTAAATCATGGTGTCATCTGGATCACCATCAAAACCTCTTATAGCTGAAAAGGAAGCACAAGTGTTAAGAAAGTGATCTTAGTTAATGTCAACCAAGTGATATTGATTAATGTCATTAATGTTAATAACACTAATGTAATTTGAAGAAGGGATATTGTAATCATAGGAAGCAGTGCTTCCATAATCTACAAGTTCCTCTTCAGATGATCAAGGCGAGGAACAAGCACTCGTAACCCCATGACTTACAATTTTACTAAGTAAAAAGGAAGTGAATGAGTATCTTATATGAGAGGAGGGGCTAATAAAATTGAGGGCTGTGAAAGAGAAAATCCAAGGCCTCATGGCCTTTCTCACAAACTATTTCTAATGTTTCCTAAATTCCCAAATTTCTAATATCTAACTTCTGGTCTGGCATAGTAGAGGGACCAGTGGAATCCGTTTCCATTTTCTTCTACTTGGTTGCTCTAATTCTCAAAGGTGAAGGATAAAAAGCGACCACCTCTACTTGAGTTGGGAAATTTTTTGATACATTAGTGTCATAGTGTGTTCTTTTATAATGAGCCTTGGATTTGGCCTTACTTTTGGCCTTACCCTTTTTTGGTTGAGCCTAGAGCTTAGGATGCTTGGCATAGATTGCCTCCTTGAGCAAGGGCTTCACTAAAATGGGGGTGACATGCTCTACTGGGGTCTTTTCAATGATGTTACACTACCAAATTTCTTTTTGGGTCCTCTTGACCAAGTACTTGTCATTTGTGGGAATGTGAGTGGAAATAGACTCGTGGGGGACATCCGTGATGAAATTATTTATCAACACGATTTCGCTTTTCCATAAGACAAATCATAAGCGACTGAACAAGGGAATGTAATCATGAGGGGTGTGAAGAAGTTATCAAAATTATTAGTTCTCTAGAGTATCCCCTCGAATGTAAAGTTGACATATGCTTCCAGGTATAAGTATGTTAACAAGAGACTGGAGGGAAAATCAAGGGTATAAGTTCCTTGGTCTTAGCTAAATTGTCTTCTCTTATGTTCTGAGTGATAAAATTCCACCCCTTGGCCAAACTCAGTTAGTGATGGAAGGATACAAGGTAAAACCATTTCCATGATAGAAATGTGGGGCCACTTAGGTACTAACTCCACGTTGGATGGATGAAGAAAAGTGCCAGGAGAAGATGAGAAGAAAGCCCATGAAAGACATCGCCTACTCGCTTTGAGTAAGGGAAAAATGAGAACTCATCAATGTTGTCTATGAGTGGGACCAAGCATTTCTTGGGGGACTTCTTAGGCCACCTCAAAGTGCGAGAGACTTGGTTGTGTAATGAGATATGATCAAGGGCAAAGTTGGGGAACCACTAAAAAAGAAATCCCATGAGAATAAAGGAGTTAATAAAATTGGCCACATCAAAATGTCTATGTGAACTCTTTTTATCCATACGGGTACGATCCAGCCAGGTGTACATGGATCCCAGGGTAAGAGCTGCGAGGTGAACATTCCTCCATTGAGTAAGCCTAACAGTAAGGCGGAATGCCAACTCGCGAGGGGAGTCATTTGGCCTCCCTTGAAATAAAAATCTTCCAAGGAAGGTCCCAAAAAAGGCAGCCAAGCGAGTAGTAGAGTTGATCTTGGGGACATCTTGGCTTCTGGGTGACTTGCTCCAACTCCCCTACTTTGGAGTTGGCTTAAAGTCTCTAAATCAATAGCTTTTCCACTTACTAAAGGAATGCTTAATGGCCCCAAACTTGTTGATTTCAACATAGTGAGGGCATTAATGGAGCTCCTTTCACTTGGCCTGCTCGACAACATCTTCATAGAGATCAATAAAAACATGATTAACCAAGAGGAGGAGAGCAGTCAATATGCAAATATCTTCAAGTGTGATGAAAAATTCACCCCAGTTGGTGATAAAGGTATGGGAATCAATACTCCAACAAGAGGCCAGGAGGTTGAAAGTGTTGGTGTGTCTGGAAATTATAAAAGTATTCAAACTTGTAAGAATACTAGGAAGATCTAGTTGCTAGACAACAACCTTGTGAGTAGTAACAATCATGATATATTCCACCCAGAGGTCCCACTCGTCTGGGGCACCACCACAAAAATCATTGTTAATGTTATAGAAGGGGAAATCACCCCTATCCACTCGTATACACAAAATTCTGTCAACTAGCACAATATCAGTATATTCAACAAAGCCTAGAAGTGGATGCTCGTTGATCTTCTCAATGAAACCGACCTCAAAACTCTTGAATGAAGGCATTAAGATGTCTTTCTCACCAATATAAGGGTGAAGAAGATAAATAGTGAAGTCTCTATTCGAGTGGCTCTCAAAATATTTCTTTTGAACCTTAGTCAAGGAAGCAACACCACTAGTGGAAAAGACAACACCACCGATGGAAGAGCCAACACCACCGGACCCAACAGTAGTGGTGGTGGAAACGACCATAAAAAGGCATCAGTGGTGGATCTAGTGGCGGCGATGGTGGAAATGGTAACTTGAATGGGAAGAGAGCGCGTGAGAATATCACTCATAGAGGTGGAGACGAAGGTTGACGCCATAGATGAAGAAGAGACCATTTGAAATAGTGAAGAATTTAAAGAAATAAGTGAAGGAGGAAGAAGGAAGTTTAAGGACAAAATCTTTTTCTCTCTCTAGCTCAGGAAAAATACAAGGCAAATGTAAGGTGAAGAGTTTGATTTTTTAGGAAGGTATGTATACCTGAAAAGGGTCGTATGCCTGACTGCTCAAGAAAGAATAATAATGATTGACAAAATCATTAAATGAGTGTTACCAAGCAGACACGTGTATCCTTGAGACACTAAAATGTGGCATCAGTATGGCAGACCAGTCAGGGGAATTAAATGGCCAACAAAATTAATGATTTGATTAAAAAAGGACCCCTCAAATTACCAAAAGATAATAGTTTATTTCATGCAAAACTCTTAATTTTAACCAACATAAATATTTTTTCATGAGAGGGCTACTGTAGATGGGCACCCATTTAACGTCCCACAAATAAGCCCATTAGAACGAGAGGGTTCATGGCCAGGCAGGACCTAAATCAGTTTGGACCAAAAAAGCCCAATAGGGCGAGGTGGTTCCATACGATAGGGAATAAAAGAAGATAAATATAATAGGCTAAAATGACCATTTGGTGAGAGGGGCACAATAAGTGGGCCCAAAAGTAAATAAGACAGAATAACACCAATGAAGAACATTTAGCGAGTGGGTGCCATAACGAGTGGGATCAAGGTAAATAAACAACGATGAGCCAAAACAGATCACTTGGCAAGAGGGTTCCACAATGAGTGATCCTAGGACCAAATAAGGGACATTTGATCAAGTAATTCCCAAGATTGGCAAGGGAGTGCTCAATGAGAAACCCCAAGACAAGAAAGAAAGTACATGAGCAGACCCGAGAGATTGAGGGGATGTTATGTGAAAAGTCAAGTGATTATAAGAGTTTTATATTACAATAATTACTATCAATGTTACTTTCTTTATATAGGTAGCCTTAACGAGCAACTAGAGCTTGAGCAGGACGATTGGGATCTCTCGATAGTTTTCATTTGGATGCGGAGAGACAAGTCTTGTCGGGGGAGATAAGTCCCAACTACTTCAATACCTTAGGAAAGAGAGAATAGTAATAGGAGGGACCTAAGAGGTCATTCATGCACTTACACAGACCATACTTAGTCAAATAAGTGACTATCCAAGGTGCTTCTCACAAAGCATTCTCAAACTTATTATTAGCGAGTGGCCCTCAAGGACATTTGCGAGCTTTTAAAAGATTATTCACCAAGTTACCATTTGAAAACATATTTACAATTCATGTTTTTGGGCACTATTTCTGACATATTTTCTTTTTAACTTTGGATTGTGCCAGATGTTGTCTATCACATTGGATAGACGGCAGACAGTAAAATGGGATTAAAAGTACATATCAGATGTTGTCTCAAAGGAATATCTTTATGGCCCGCACATGCTAAATCAAATCCAATATTTTCTTGTAAATAGAGACTTTTGGCAAGGTCAAAATATAACAACACAAGATATCACTGTTATTCTGTCAAAATAGCACCCGAAAGTATTCTCTCCGCTGCTCTATCCTTGGCGTCTGAAGTGCTTGTCTCCTCACGCCCAAAACTACCACTCTCAAGTGATCCATTTTCTCTATTATTATTGTTTTTGAAAAGTTGCAGTAATCATTGTCTTCTTAAATAACAACCATAGAACCTTCATTGTTAACAAAAATAGATAGCTTTCATCTGTAGATTCTCTTGAGACCTTGAACACCTTGAAGAAAACTTCCATAGGAGTGGGTCACGCCTCACCAGATCCAGATATTCATAGATCCCAATACAACTACTCTCATACAGCACCCTACAAGCATAAAATAACGTATTACTTCAACCAAAAAGTCTGCCATAAAGAATTCAAGGCGGGAGATCTAGTCCTAAGGGAGGTCACTCTGGCAACAAGAAACCCTAGTAAAGGGAAGCTTGAAACGAAATGGGAAGGTTCGTACATGGTAGCCAATATTGCAAGGCTTAGATTATATTACCTTGAAAACATTGCTCATCCTTAGAAGGCTGAGAGCCGAAAAAAATATTACTAGTGATGTATTCATAACTTTAGTAAAACAAAATGACGTTTTTTATTTCCCACGAAGGTTTTTGCATAAGTGTTCCTTGTGAGATACAAGGACCTCATCTTTAACTCTGGGTTTAAGCTAAGGCCTTAGGACCCACCATTAGAGTTGCAAGGATTTCAGCCTTGGCTTAGGACTAACAGTCAAAGGTCTTAGGACCCAAAAAAAGACTACAATCCTTATATTTAAACATCCCAAAAAGCATAGTTAACATGTCTCTGGATCCATAAAAGACAAAAAGAATTATTTAGATTTTCATCCATAATTCCAAAAGTCTAAGGTCTAAGAACCCATGAATAGCCCATTTCCTTACAATAAAATATTTACTTTACCTTGAGTTATATAAAAATACTTATAAGGATTTCAAATTTCAAAAGCTATTAAGTTTAGAGGTCTTATAACCCTTTGTGAGACTTCAGGTTGCACTCTTCCTAAATTTGTAGGCCTTAGGACCCTTATAAGGATTTTTAATTTTAAAAGATCATAAGTTTAGAGGTCTTATAACCCTTTGTGGTACTTCAAGTTGCACTCTTCCTAAATTTAGAGGTCTTAGGGCCTTTATAAGGATTTGAAAAGTCAAAATATCCTAAGTTTAGAGGGACTATTAACCTTTGTGGGACTTCAAGTTTTAGTTTTACTTAGTCCAAAGGTCTTAGGACCCACATAAGGACCATGTATTTTCAAGTGTTCAAGTCCATATTTTTAATCCTAAGGTCTTAGGAGCTATTATAGGTTTGACTTTTGCACATTCATGCCCAAAACTTTAGGGGGAGAAGTGCTTGAACAATAATTGTGGGTTTCCAATATCATAAAATCATAGGAATAAAAAGTTCTAAGGTTCTAAGGTTCCACGCCCCATTACAGAACCATAGTCTTAACTTTGATAAATTGATCCAATGTGAAGAAGAGGTCTCAGGGCCCTCAACTCTACTTCAGTAAAATGGCTTCCCCAATTATCCTACTTTCCCATGGAATCTTAGGGAGATAGGGGTATACTACATACAGACCAGACCTCGGATATCTCAATAAGTGCATATAATATCTTAGTAAAGTAAAAAGTAAAGCAAGTACGAAGTAAAATAATAAAGAACAACATATTCCCATTAAAACCCACTTTTATTGAAAACTGAAGATAAGGGAATTGCATGCAGTGGCCCATGGACAATCAATGGTTCAAACAAATAATTATAAAAGAGCCAGTCAAGGCTTGAGACTTTAGGCTCCATGGAATCTTCACTTTGTAGAGAAGTAGATGCCTCTTTCTTAAGCTTCCTATGGTTGACTTTAACATATGAGCTCTCCTCACCTGATTTAGGGGTCTTAATAAATAGGCTAGAAACGTCTACCTTAGGGAATAACTTATAAACCTACATCTTGCAGGCATCAAATACAGAGTTGTAATTCTAGAAGAGGTACTTCTTGAAATCGACATTCTTCTTAACAATAGAGTGGTTTCCCCCTAGAAGAAAGGAGTAAAGCAAGTAAAGCTAGAATGACCTTTATAAAGCTCCTGGACCTTGGTGGTTAGTTCCTCCTTCAGGATAGTGAGCTCCTGAACTGACTATTTCAAATGTCCATATAACACCCCGCACATTCAGGCGTCATCACTACCAAAATATGCCGGACGTTACTGAATTAAATGTCATTCTTAGGATGTGAGAGAGATATGAGACATTTAAAAAATTTCCACAAGATATTCTCAAATTTCCAACAATTATAACCATTCATGAATTATTAAAATCCATCACCACGCTATTTTTAAAATAAATCCAACTCAAAATTTATAAAATAATATCCGATAAATAATCCAACTACAAATCTCTAACTGAAATCCATAAACAACTGTGGAACCGAATGGCCAACCAAAAATTCATAAACAAATGTCTCAAAATAAAATGACAGAATGGAAAGTAAATATAAACTACTAAAGTAGATAAAATAAGTCTCCAGTTGTACTCTAAAGATCTATAATACATCCTATGCATCTACTCTCATAACTGTACCTGAAATGTTAGTCAATGCAATAGGCCAGAACCCACCGCATGAATACTAGCTATTACTTTCAATTAGGGTCTGTAAACCTAGACAATAGCATTATAAATGATAAACATTACAATAGAGTATTTTATTTTAAATGGGATAAGAACAGTATTTAATTTAATCAAATTATGACATTTCAACATAACATTAGATCCTATAATTTAATCTAATTAATTAAATCCAATTAATTTAGGAGACACCGGTATAACCAATTTACCCTATTTTAGGTCCTGCACATACTTCTGGACCACTTAAGTTCTACACCACATATATTCCCATCACTATAGCCAGTTCACCCAATTTCGTTAGCACTGCACATATTTGTGAGGTTCCACTCATAACACGTCACTAAAGTCAGTTCGCCCATTTTCCATCAGCCCTGTACATTCTCCTGACGCCACACACACCCACACCGCCATGCCAGTCAGCCCATATTCTTTCATCCCTGCACATACTCGCGATGAAAATGCATTTTTTTAAGTACTCATTCTTTGTCTTAGGCATTAATTATCAATTTTCTCAAGTTCTCATTATTTTCTATTAGCCCGACCCTTATCTCGAGAATAAATCCTCAAACCACCCCTAGTCTCATACCTAGAGGTCTATAAAACACAAGTATCTCCTAACCTATCATTTTGGAAGAATGCCTACCAATAACTACTAACTAGCCTCGCTCTTAAGCTAACGATCCAACGAAAATGACGTACATTTCGCTCCACTCCGGATTTATCCATCCATAAAACCTACACTAACTAGTCCCATACCTAGAAAGTGTTACAACAACTAAGGCCTACAAACTAGTCCCATACCAAACAAGCTACCTAAAATAAGGTGAGAGCAGTAACTATCCCAACAATTTCGTCGTCCCAGCGGTGTCAATTATTAATAAAATTAACAAATCACATAAGGTATATTTTCAACCTATAACAACAATTCATACAATTAAATTTCAAGATTCCAATTTAACTAATATACGTCCGTTCAATTTTAATTTTGATTAAACACTTTCGATTTTCAACAACTTACAATATTTTCATACACATGCATATTTCGAAGCATACAACAATAATTTTCTATTCTACAAGATACACATAAATTAAACGATTTTATGAGTCAAATTCCATTTATAAAATTCAAACAATTTATTTTAACATGTGAATGTCCATTTAATCTAACAAAAGCCCAACCTCTAACCTAAATATGCAAGGGTTTTAAGTCATAATGCATATTAGAGATTTGAATAAAAATAGTTACAACTTTAAATTTCACTTTCCCTAACTAGTGTCTTTAATATATTTTAAGAAAACAATGATTATTAGTATTTAGGCAACTTTTAAAATGCATAATAGTAAAGGGAAACAATAAAAGTGTTCATGCCTCTAAAGAAGTCGTCTTGAAAATTTGATTGCACGGTTACGTTCCTCCCGCAAAAATAGTAAAGACACCTTCTTGGCTGTTCTTAAGAAAACTTGGTTTAAATCTTCAAAACTTAGGTTGAAAGTTGGGTTTAATGGGGTTTAGGTTTTGTATATGAGAGGAGATAATAATTTGAGAGGCTACTGCTTTTTAAGAAGGGTTAAAAGTGTTTCAAAAATTCTAAACCCGTCCATTATATAAACGATTTAAAGAAAGAGTCCTAATCAAACACAATTACTAAAAAATACATTACGGATGATTGAACAGTTAGAATTGGCTGCAATTTTAATATGTTGTAGCTGATGGCGAGACGAAGCTGCTGTAAAAAAACCATCTTGATCGAAGAAACGAATTTTTTTTATCCCTTTTATGCCACATCCTCCCCCAATTTTTTTTATATAAAAAGTTATAATTTTCAAATATTAATCCGGATTTAAATTCCCCTTAAATCTTTATTTTTATATATAAAAACCAACATTTTTACATAGCAAAATTTAATAGATTCCAAAAAATTATTTTTCCAAAGTTTTTAATTTAGCAAGGATTTTTACGACTCAAAAATCACGGGGTGTTTCCTACTTCCCCACTAATACAAGAATTTCATCCTCGAAATTCGATGAAGCATAGTTGTCAAACGTAAAGTCGTGCAAATAAAATAAGGTTTACATATGCCTACTCGTAGGGTGTTATGATTGGGTGCCCATACACCCAATCCTACATGGGCATACCTAACGATCAAAGATACGATATGTATCTTAACTATACATGTACTTATGACTATAGAAATAATGGCGTACCATGCTCTCTCACGAATCACTGCTTGATTTTATTTCAAAAGACATCGTAATCTTAAATCCTCAAATCAAATGACATCACTGTATTGACACTAGATATACCCAAAATTTACACTAATGATTTTCCATATAAACGTCATTTTCAAAATCAACTCTAAGGATCCTCACATCAAAATTACTATTTCTAACCTCAATACCCATAATATCCTTAACAGAAAACTCCCTATCTCTACAAAAGACAACTAACATTTATGCTAGACTCAATACCTTAAGGAGTATGAATCAATAAATGGGAGGAAAGATCGGTAGTGCGGAAGCTAAACAGACTCATAGCGTACGAGATCTAAGACTATGCTCTGATACCATCTGTAACACCCCGTGTATTCTGGCATCAGTCGTCGTCAAAATACGTTGGACGCTACTAAATTAAATACCATTCATAGCATGCGACAGATATATGAAACATTTAAAAAATTTCCACAAGATATCCTCAAATTTTTAGCAAATATAGCCATTAATGAAATATTAAAATCCATCACCATGCTATCTCCAAAATAAATCCAACTCAAATTTTATTTAATAATATCTAATAAATAATCCCACTACAAATCTCTAACTGAAATCCATAAACAACTGTGGAACCAAATGGCCCACCATATATCCATAAATAACTATCTCAAAATAAAACAATGGAATGGAAAGTAAATCTAAACTACTAAATCAGGTATAATAAATCTCCAGTTGTGCTCCAAAAATCTCCAATACATCCTATGCATCTACTCTCGCAACTATACCTAAAATGTTAGTTAACGCAATGGGTCAGAGCCCACTGCATGAATACTAGTTACTCCTCCCAATTAGGGTCCATAAATCCAGACAATAGTATTATACATGATAAACATCACAATAGAGTATTTTAATTTAAACGAGATATAGATTAACATGCGAGTAAAATAAATACCACAATCTATCCATGTCACTAAGCCACCCCTGTGTTTAAATCCAATTATGATATTTCAACATAACACTAGATCCCCTAATTTAATCTAATTAATTAAATTCAATTAATTTGTGTGACACCAATATGGCCAGTTCACTTTATTTCAAGTCCTGCATATACTCCTAGCCCGCTTAAGTTCTACATTACACACATTCCCCTCACTATAACCAGTTCGTCTAATTTCATTAGCAGTGCACATACTCGTGAGGTTCCACGCACGCCACATCACTATAGTTAGTTTGTTCGTATTCTGTCATCCCTGCACATACTCGTGACGCCACACACACTCACGCCGCTATAGCCAGTCGGTTGGTATTCTGTCATCCCTGCACATACTCGCGATGCAAAATTATATTTTTTAAGTACCCATTCTTTGTCCTAGGCATTAATTGTTAATTTTTTCAAGTTCCCATTAGTTTCTATTGGCTCCACACTTTTCTCAAGCATAAATCCTCAAACCACCCCTAGTCCCATACCTAGAGGTCCCCAAAATACAGGTATCTCCTAACATATTATTTAGGAAGAATACTTACCAATAACTGGTACCTAGCCTCACACCTTGGTTAACGATCCTATGGAAATGACCTACAATTCAGCCCCACCCAAGAATTATCCATCATAAAACCTACACTAACTAGTCCCATACCTAAATAGTGTTACTAAAAACTAAGGCCTACATACTAGTCCTATACCTATCAAACAACCTAAAATAATGTGAGAGCAATAACTATCCCAACAATCCCGTCATCCCTCAGTATCAATAATTAATAAAATTAATAAATCACATAAGGTATGTTTTCAACCTATAACAACAGTTCATCAAATTAAATTCCAAGATTACAATTTAACCAATATACACCCGTTCAATTTTAATTTTAATTAAACACTATTGATTTTCAACAACTTACAAAATTTTCATACACATGCATATTTCGGAGCACACAACAATAATTTTTTATTCTACAAGATACACATAAATAACATGATTTTACGAGTCAAATTTCATTTATAAAATTCAAACGATTTATTTTAACATATGAACGTCCCTATAATCTAATGAAAGAGAACCTTTAACCTAAACATACAAGAGTTTTAAGTCTTAATTCGTATTGAAGATTTGAATAAAAACAGTCCCAACTTTAAATTTTATTCTCCCTAATTACCGTCTCTAATATATTTTAAGAAAACAGCGATTATTAGTGCTTAGGCAACATTTAAAACACATAATACTAAAGGAAAACAATAGAATAATTCAAGCCTGTAAAGAAGTCGTCTTGCAAATCTGATTACACGATTGCATTCCTCACGTGAAAATAGTAAAGCCACCTTCTTGGTTATTTGAAAACTTGATTTAAATCTTCAAAACTTAGGTTAAAAGTTGTGTTTAATGGGGCAGATGAGAGCAAATAATAGTTTGGGAGGCTATTGCTTTTTTAGAATGTTTAAAAGTGTTTCAAAAAGTCTAAACCTGTCCATTATATAAAGGATTTAAGGAAAGAGTCATAATCAAATACAAACACTAAAAAATACATTACAAAAGATCAAACCGTCGGAAATGGATGATATTTTGATGTTGTAGCTGATGGCGAGTAGAAGCTACTGTAAACAATTCACCTCTATCCGTTAGACGAATATTTTTTATCCTCCTTAGGCCAGATCCTCCCCAATATTTTTTAACACAAAAAGTTATAATTTCAAAATTTTAATCCCGATTTAAATCCCACTTAAAACCATAATTTTATATATAAATACCATCCCTTTTACTTACTAAAATTAAATATATTCCAAAAAATTATTTTTCTAAAATTTTTAATTTAACAAAGATTTTTACGAGTAAAAAATCACAGGATGTTACGGTCCACTTCACTATTAGCATGAAAAATCTGTCTTGAAATCCTTAGACCACAACCTTTTTGTCCCCGAAGATTCTATGTCATCTCAAAAATCTCAATCTGACCAAAAGCATAAAATTTCTCTACCTCCGCTAAGGAATATCTTGCGGAAACCATGAGGGAAGCATTGTCCCTCAGATTCTTGGCATAAAAAAGTTTATCTTGCTCCAGAATAATAATCCGAGACCTAAAAACTTACTTCTCTTTCTTAAGGATGTCTGCCTCCACCCCCAAATTAGTAATGTTTCGATCCAATTCCATTCGGATGAGGTTCCATTCCTCCATCATCTCAACAACCTTATTCTACCCTTTTCTACCATCAAGGGTGGCAGTTAGAAGAGCCTCAGTCAGGTGTTGAGCCTGAAAAAAAATAAGGAAATGTAAGAGCAAAGTCACGATAGGTAAAAGAACTAGAAGAAAACCAGAGTAACTTAATAAAAACTTCCATAATAGGTGGACCATCTCCTCAGCCTTAAGAGAGGTTTCCCGGGTCCTCAACTTGGTCACAACATTGGGGCACATCATCTTAGCCCTTGAATGGAGGGCATACAATATGGAAGCATAAGAATTCATCTCCTTAAACGAAGGAAGTTGGGAATATCTCTCATAGGCATCCATCTGCTCAGAATGGTGGAGGGTCTGAGAACCCATCTTTAGCTATTTTCCCTCACCAGAAATACTATTTTCTCTTTTCCTTTACTTTTTGAGACCAGGGGTTATAAGTCCCCCGAAGTAGAAGAACAATCTTGGTCCTCTTCAGAGGTCTCACCTTCATCAAATAATGCTCATAGAAAATATAGGGTTTTGATTCCCTCTTCATCCTCCTATTCCTTCTCAACCTCAGTATTTGTCGATGTATCAAATTATAACTTCTTATTAAGGGACTTCTTCCCCACGGTAATAGCAACCTCGGTTGAGATATCCTTAGTAAACCACCTCTTCATCTTTCTTTCTTCCTATTTATTTACTATGGCAATAAGACATAAATTAAGTTTACATTAGAACAACCGAGGTAAAGGAGAAAAATTAATAAAATAGAGAAAGTTAACCACTTACTTTGTTGGTCTCCTTCTTCATCACAGTTTAAAAGAATGGCCCCATAAACCACGACAGAAAACTTATTTCCACTCTCGGTCTGATCCTCTTCGTCGAAGCCCTCTGGGACTTTGGAAAACAAATTAGGGATAATTTTTTTCTTTCAAGAAACCTCAACCATGGTCTTAAACCCCAGGACGTCACTCAACATGGGATTGGGGGGCAGAAGGGACGATTGAAATATAAAAGTTTGGGCTCAGGCCCTAACCCATTATCAAATTGGAATTTGGTTGTGACAAAGATCTAAAAAGGGGTGGAGGCCATTCTTAAGGTCATCTCTATCTCTTAATTCTCCTAATCATATGGCTCAGCAACCCTTGAAAGCGACCTAAGAGGATTAGCATGACTCCTAAAAAGGTCAGATCAAAAGGTTAAGTCATAAGCATGAAAGGAGATAAAGTCCCACCCAGAGCTAGGGTAGTACACCAAAAGGTGGGGCAACCCATTGGATTGTCAAGAACAGTGATGGCCCAGGTACCACCTATAAAGAAGTACTTATCTCTCCAGTTATTGGGGGCATTATTATTATCCTTAGCAAAGACTATATCAACCTTCAGATAAAGGTATTTCAACCCCTTATTTTTTGGTTTACTCTGCTCTTGAATCCGGTACAACCTGAGGAATTGGGCCAGTGTCATATCGCATTGACCCCTATTAGCCTCCCTAAAAGGCGGGATTATGGCCATCAGTGATCTCAAAAAAATTATCCACCAGTTGAGAATGAGAAATTTTAATAGCTCTTATGATCATTAACACTAGTAGAGGTAAGGGCAACCTATCCCCATATTGCAAGAATCATTAATTAAACCAAAATATCCATGGATTAAGGTGAAAGCCCTTTCATCGGGCTTGGCAGTCCTTGGAGTAATGGAGTCAGGTATTTAGTAAATTCTTATAATATTCACCAGGTCCTGATCCGTAATTTAAGAGGTGGAATAAGACCCTACGATAAAGTTAGGGTCGTTTACCCATTGATAGGTCTCCTGAGAAATTCTAGCACTTTGATTACCAAGAAAGAAAATAGAAATGTGGGGGGACCTGACAGATAGGGTAATTGTGTAGAGGACTTCAGAGGGGGAAACACACATCTTTTGTAAATGGGGAAAATAAAGGCAATAGATTTCGTTTAGAAAGTCTAGAGAAAAAGTTATGCATTAAAGCTGCTCGAAAGGCTTCCTTATAGCCCCTAAGAGCATCCACAGTGGCGGATGCTCCTGAAAGGTAATTGTACAGAACAAAGATGCCATTTTAGCTTTCGTCTTTGGCAACGCTCACACTGGTGAAGGAACCTAAATTTGTAAATTACTTCTTACGAACTAATGTTGTTCATATGAAGTAATTTACCCCACTTCTTATGATCAACATTAGTTCGTAAGAATTCTTACGAACTAATGTTGTTCGTAGGAACCTAATTCATATAATAAAAAATAATTATTTATATTTGATACGAACTTTAGTTGTTCATAAGAATTGCCACGAACAAATAAAGTTCATAAGAATTGCTACGAACTACTAAAGTTCATAAGAAGGGTTTACCGAATTTGTAGTCGTTCTCTAAATTTGGAGAATGACTGCAAATCGACTTATAGAATTCGTCCATATTTTCACACCACTGTAGGCATGCGAGTTTACAAAATTACAAAATGGGTTGGACTCTTTTATCACCATAGTGGATGCTCTAAAGGATGACGCTTCACCTTCAGTCCCATAAGTGCTCTCAATTGCGTAAATGCTCCTTCCCAATGCGACAATGGATATTTAGTGGAAAATTATAGCCCTGTCCGTAGTCTAAACTAAGAGGATAAGTGTTTGCCTTCGTAATTCTTGTAAAAATAATAAATACGGGCTACTGATAATACCCTCTCAAACCTTCGACCTTCTAAAGTTCCAAAACCCTCGGGTAAGGGAACATGTTCCCAAGTTGACCTCGAATCTCAATCAAAATACCATTTGGCATAAGAGACCTATGTTGATCCCAATGGAAGGCCACATTACTATAGTGGACATTAGTTAGGCTTTATTTCTCATAAAATAATCATTCATTGTAGCGTATCTCTTCCAAGAAATCTAGAGACCACAAGAACAAGTCTTCGTTACCAAATTGAACCTCGGTCTGGAGAATAATGGAATTCCCAAGATATTTAGCTCTTAGCAAAGAAATATATCACCAAAAGCATCCCAAGAATAATTTAAGACCAGCCTCCGGCAGGTCTTGAGATCAAAAGACCTCATTAATGCTTCCTCAGCTAGTCTGGCAGAACAAGTGGAAAGTAGAACTGTATTCCACCTACCACTATTACTTATTTTGGTGTGCATTAAGTGTTCACATCAACATTTAATGATCTCAACAATAAAGGTACTCCACCAGCAAATACTTTGCCTAATACTCCATCTTCCTATTAACGCCAACAAACCTCAGAGCTCTCAAAGCCATGATGTGACAACCCACGCATTCTCTCTCCGAGAGTTCTCTAATAAATAGAAGGTTATAAACAGTGGAAGGTGATCGATCTCTAGTATCCAAAGAGATTAAGATCATTCAACTTTTAAATTCCTAAGAGTTCTATTATTTCACAAGTGTTTATACTCCATTATACTCCTGACCTATGGTCGAGAGATTATATATGTAACTTGGATTAGGCATCCTTAGATAAGTTATTTATTTACTTATTATGGTCTTATATATCATTAACGACAACCACAAGACCTCATACTCCCTTGATCAATTCTCAAAGGGTCTCCTAGACTGTAATACTCAACTATATTATAATAAACAAGCATAACACATTTGTACAGTGGACTTAGGGCCATATGTCGAGGTCTAAAATAATTTCAACATTTGTCTTGAACTTAACACTTATCTCCTCTTACCTTGTCTGAGGTCCATAAGGGAGAACCTGAGGGTCTAAAGTCACTTACAATTTTAACACTCATTAGTTTGGCATCGTCTGTTAGAACGATAAGTCCATTTTTTCTCATAAACACACCTTGCTCTTTTCAAAAGTGTCAACCAACACTATTATGGCTGTAGGGGGTGTCCCCACCAAAGATAAATTAGACAAATTGACCCTACACTTGGAAAATAAAGAGGGAATATGGATCACTCAAGGGAGCTCCCCACGAAGACCTTCCACAGACGTTCCTCGAAAGAATCCCCTCGAAGACCAATGTTATTCGAATGATGATGTCTTGTAATATAAAGAAAAATATATTTGATTATATATTTCACGTATTGAGAAAACTTTCTTTGTAATACGGGTGAGGTTGTTCAGTACCCTCGAGGGACTATGCCTGACAGGGCATATGAGAGCTCATATGCTCTATCGAACGACCTCCTCTTGGAATCGCGCAGGGACATGGTTTGGAGGATTGAGAGCAAGGTAACGTGGGGAATGCAACAACCAGACCTATTGGCACACTTGGGAAAAACTCCACCTAGTACAAATGATCGCTCAAACCACTTACGGCCAAGCCATTGTGATTCAAACCTATTCGGGGGAACCCCCTCGAAGAACCCTAGTCTTATATCTTTGGTCTGTAAAAAGTCCTTAGTCAATAAACAACATATTAAACTGCTCGAGCCACTTGTCGACTGAGCCACCTCAAGCTAGATACCATCTATTTGATTGATGTGATCACACGTCTAGTGGGTCCATTGTTTATCCACTTTATGACGTTATATCATCTGGCATTGAGTACCTCAAAATCACAACACTCAATTGAGATTATCCTTAGGATGGCAGGCCTAGGCCACCTAAACTTGGTTTCATAGTCGTTCTAAGTCAAGCTCTTGATCTTCCACGTCATGTCCCTCATTAAATGCAACCATGCTTCTAAGAAGTTAGGCAATTTCCCACCAAAATATAATATCCCGTGCATTTAATGTGGTATCTTGGGCATTAAAGAAGTGGGATCATAGAACTTAATGCCGGTTAATCACATTTAATACTAGCAAGGTTACTCGAGTAACCTTTCCTTCATATAAATGGTTAAACCAAATAGTTTACGGAGGACGACACTCTGGATAACGAAGTGTTGTTGGGTTTCCCTCATAAATGAGAGCACCTGTGAGAAAACATTTATTGCTAAAAAATAGTCCCCTCATTCCCATATATACCAGTATCATTTAGCATTAACGGGACTGGGAGTTCCTGCCTTGCCTTTATTGGGCCAAGAGTGTTTGTAATTTCTCCCTCCGACCATGTTGCTTGTTGGTCATTGTTGATGTAAAAAATTAGATTATATCTAATTTTTTAATCATAGATAAATAAAATGAGATAAAGAACTTTTAAAGTGGTTCAGCCTTATAAGAATGGCCTACGTCCACTGTTTCTGTTATTAATGACTATTTGGGAATTCTCGATTACAAGTTTTCTCAAGAAATTCCGGTCCCCTTACAATGAGGATAATACAATGTATTTATAGCCCTAAGGCTGTAATGTGAAAGGGTAAAACATTTAATGCTCCTTAAGCATATACATCTGTATGATAATAATAAGCATTTAATGCGCAGTCAAACTGTTGGTTATCGGGCTATTAATGTTTTGTCCGAGGTGCTGCTCGGATCGCCTAAGTTCCTCGGTGCTCAAAAGTTCATCAGTGCTCAAAAGTTCATCGGAGAGTTCTTATAGGTTGGAGCGTCTGAGTTGATCGTGGAAACAGAGTTCCTCGCTCCAGTATGGTTCCTTCGTAAGTGTTTATCGTTGCCATGTAGATTGCCACGTGTCTTCACCCAATTGAGCCAAGTCAGCAGACTAAATTTGGTATCAACAGAAGCCCCCAATGTTTCATAGTTCGAAATTTGAGGAGTGTGGAACATTCTTTCTTGATATATGGCGGTTTTAAATGGTTATCCTGAAATTTAGGAGTGTTTTATTTTGTATTTATTTCTTCTTCCAAATTCGTAGAATCAGTCTTTTTTGAATTTTTCTAATCGCTTCGATTCCCGAGCCCCTTTTGTCTGTTTAGCCGCCGGTAACGTAACCGTCTCTTTTTGTAATCATTACTTCTACCCTTTCCCAAGGCAAAGTATTTAAACGTTTGCAAAAAATCCCATCGTCTTCTACTTTTTCAAATTTTTCTCTTTGAGTTTTCCATCGTCTCTCTCTCTCTCCTGTGCTCTTCCATCATTTGTTGTCAACAGACTCATCTCTTTCCTGTAAGATTTTCTTCTTTCTCTTTGATTTCGTTCTTTCATCATGGCTTATCCTGTATAATCGATTGATAAATTTCGTTCTGATTTCAATATTCCCTCCTGGGTTATTTTGGAAGAGCTTTCTGAGCCTTCAGACTATTTTCGTTTGGCTGAGGGACATTGTTTCCCCAGTCTCTTTGTTGCTGAGTGTGGCTTTTCTTTTCCCCCAAACCCTCTATGTCTGGAATTTTGTCAATACTTTGACGTAGTTCCTGCAAGAATAGCTCCCAATATGTGGAGAATAGTTAACGGTGTTTATAGATTAAATCAAATACATAGAACCCGTATAGGAATTCCTGAAATCATGTTTTGTTATAGATGGGCTGTGGGCGATAATACTTTTTATTTAAAAACTAGGTTTTTAAATAGAGCTTTAGTAGTCAATCTCCCAGATGCCAATAGGGACTACATTGAGCATGGGATTGTTATGAAGAATTGGCAACACCCTCCATTAACTGGAGATGATGTTTACTAGGGTCCCAGATGTCCTCCCTATGGCAATGGGATAGGTTGTTTTTATTTTATTTTATTTTCAAAATTATGCTTCCTTTGTGTTTGATAAAATTTGCCACTGATATTTTAATTTTGATTTATTTGCAGTTGACAGCAAAAGAAAATTTCCAAAAGAGGCAGACGTTAATATAAGGCACTTAAAACTTATCTGGAGTTTGCATCAGACTGTTGCTGACGAGCATATTAGGTCAGATTCATATTTATTACAGTACAAGAGTTACACCTCCTCTTTTACTGCTCGTCCAGTGATAGGCGATGCAGAACCAATACCAGCCTCTACCATTTCTTCACCTGAGTCACATATTTCTTTGAGTGAAAGGATGAAGAAGAGAAGACCTCCTACCCTTTTTGAGAAACCTGCCTATGGTGCTGGTGAGGCAAAAAGAAGTAAGCTTGATGTACCAGGAGAAGGGATAAAGAAAATTGATGCACCTCCCTCGGTTGCTCCTGTGAAGGTGGTCGAGAAGCCCCCAGTAGCCCTGAGCAAGGCTGCTGCTCTAGGAGAGGTGATCGTCATTTCTCCGACTAAGATTACAACGTTAGTCGAGAAAGTTGATGCTCCTCTGAGGAGGCTGAAAAAAGGTTCCTCTGTCAATTTGGCTGAATCCATCTCTCAGCCCCCGACTAGTGGTATTCCCACTTTTGTTTCCCCGAGCTCTGCTATGAGCTCGATGAAGACTTAGATCGTTCCCGAGATCCAAGGTATTGAAGAAAACCTTTCTCGGGACACTGTTACCACATTAGCAGCTCGTCACATTGCTTCTGTAAGTCTTATAGTCTTAAATTTTCATTCTTTCCTTTTTGTATCTGTGCCCTAACTTTATTTCGTTTTCTTTTCACAGTTGGTGAGCTGTTTTAATGCAATTTTGAAGAAAGATAAAGCTATTAAAGCTTCAAGCTCCTCGTCTGGTGTAGAGGAAGCTTTGGTAGGCCTGGCGCAGTTTTTGAAAGATTCTCCTCAGAAATATGATGATGATAAGGCAATTTGGGAGAAAAAGCTTACTTCGACTGAGCAGGAGAAGGCTCAGGTTATTGAGGTCTCCAAGGGGTTGGAGAAAAAAATGAATGATTTGGAGAAGAAAAATAAAGAGCTCGAAGGGAATCTCAAAAATGCTGGGGAGCTTACAAATAAGCTCAAGGCTGCTGAGGAGGAGTTGGGTAAACTTTGGGAAGTAAGTCGTCAGAAAGAGGAAGTTGAGAATAGACTGAAGGCTGCTGACAATCTTCTTTCCGAGAAGCTTTCCTCGGAGAAGACAAAGAGGAAGTTGGCTGTGAAAAAATCTTTCAGTGCCGGTTGGGACAAAGGGTGGAACAAAGGTTTGGCTGCCATGATGTCGCAAGTCGAATATGGCAGCCTCAAATACTTTAGAGATGGATGGGTCACTGCTCTATAAGAAATGAAAGTTGATGAAACTTCTGAATTATTTCAGTGACACATCTCTTGCCCCCCTCCAACTCCTGAAGACGAAGAAGAGGACGAAGCTGCCTCTGAGGAGTCTTCCATGGTGATGGGAGATCAAGTTTCTCATCCCCCAGCCATCCAACACCCTAACGAGGAACTTTAACTACCTACTACTTCCTGCGAGCAACCTCCAGCACTTCCCGAGCAACCCTCTGCTCCATCTGAGCAACCTACCTCCTCATCCCAACCTCCCGAGAAAGTTTTGGGAGACAAGGAAAAGGTGTAGAGTTGTTCGGATTTCTCTCTCTATTTTATTTTTCTTTGTCAAATGTAACTTCTGAACATGTAACTCTGAACCTTGTACTTCTGAACTTTGTACTTCTGAACTTTGTACTTCTGAACTTTGTACTTGTGAACTTTGTGATGTAATAAAATTTAAACTTTTGCTTTTGCATACTGTTGATTCTCTTCTTCATGCTCTGTTTATACTCTTATTGATTATTGCTTTTTCTTCCTCTACTAGTTTCTGGCTAGGATGGAATTATTGTCTGCTCATGATACAAAGTTGTTAAGGCAATGCAATGAATATTTTAAAGCTGGTCATACAGACATGAGTGGAGCTCAAATTACTGACCTCCTCGGTCAGGGTACTTCAAAGCAAGCTATTGAAGCCTATCAATATTTGAAGTGCCTACTCGACCGTGCAATGGCTAACAACGTAGAATACTATGATATGATTGAGGATCTCCAAGGAACTCTTGAAGAACTTCAGGAACAATATAAGGAGTCCACTGCCCTTTTGCACGAGGGGTACGAGAAGAAGTATCAGCAAATCTGAGCCGATAAGGGATATGATAAATGGTTTTCTGCTTACGATGCGCGGGAGAGAACGTTGAAGGCTGAGGTCGAAGAGCACAGATAGATAGCTGAGTTATTAGAACAAGAAAATAATAACCTGCAAAGAGAGGTGTCTCAGTTGAAGTCTGCAGCTTCCACCTCAAATGCTTTGATCCCAGTGACTGACGAGGGATTCTTGCTCTTGGAGGTTGAAAACGCCAACCTGAGGGATGAGTTAGAAACCTTGAAGAGGTCTGGCCCTTCTACATCTACTTGAGGACGAGCAAGAGCTCCTCGGGGACGAGCAAGAGCTGCTCGAATTCCTGTCGAGGAACAGAGGACTCAATCTGCTCTAGAGAACCAGGCCTTCCAACTGATGGCAAAGAATCAGGCATTGGATGAGATGTCTAAGAAGATCAGGTATCTGGAAGAGCAGCTTTCTGCGCAGAAGTCTGTCTTGGAGAATAAATAACTCTTTATCAAAAATCTCCACGAGCAGCTGGAAAGATTGACATATAAATTCCACAAGCATCCCAGAGAATTCAGAATGGCTGGCTACAACGAGGCTCTCTACCATTTGGATGATCGTATCCAAAATGCAAACAATGAGGGTTACAAACAGGGGTGGTTGAATGCCTTAGGTGTGCTACAACTGGAATAGGGTCATTACTTGTGGGATTACCATAATCCTGGGCTGCTCGACCTACCAGTGCCACCATTCAAGCTTGATATGAGTTGGATACCTGCTCGGGCCATCCCTCGGTGTCTGATTTTCAAATACCTCGGCGATTACAATCTCCATTCCAATGTCGAGATATCTCATCCCGAGCACCTACTAGATCGACCATCTGTGATGAATATCAGGATGCTTGAAGATCTTAACTTCATAAATTCCCCTCATGCTTTAAATGATCCACCTGCTGGCGAGGAACCTGTTTCAAAAGCAGAGGGGAAGAAACCAATAGAATAGGAATCTTAATGTAATAAATTTGTATTTCGTTCTTGATGCATTTTGTCCTACATTTAATTAAATAATTTTATTTACAAATCTTGACTGCTATTGTCTTGTAATTATAAAACACTTTACATTTGTGCATGTATATCTGTTAAAAAGATAACAACATTGTGTTATTTGTCGATCAACTAGAGTTTGTTAAAACTTATTGTCGACTATCTTGAATTTGTGGTAATCATTTGATAACTAACCAAAATTGATGATATTTTATTTCTCGACTAACTTGGTAGTAATTTAAAAAGTCACGAGTATCAAAAATTTTGCTCGATCACTTTCTCGTACTCATAAATTGTTTCCGACCAACCAAGGTCGGTAAATTTTTCTTCTCGACCAACTACAGTTAGTGGGTTTTTCTTACCAACCAATCTTTGGCACTTTTTAGAATAGTTTTACTTCCCAACCAACCTTAGTTGGCGTTTTCGAGAATATATTTACTTCCTAACCAACCAAGTTGCCATTTTAGGAATAGATTTACTTCCTAGCCAACCAAGTTGTCATTTTTAGGAATAGTTTTACTTCCCGACCAACCTTAGTTGGCGTTTTCGAGAATATATTTACTTCCTAACCAACCAAGTTGGCATTTTTAGGAATATATTTACTTCCTAACCAACCAAGTCGACATTTTTAGGAATATATTTACTTCCTAACCAACCAAGTTGGCATTTTTAGGAATAGTTTTACTTCCCGACCAACCTTAGTTGGCGTTTTCGAGAATATATTTACTTCCTAACCAACCAAGTTGGCATTTTTAGGAATAGATTTACTTCCTAACCAACCAAGTTGGCATTTTTAGGAATAGATTTACTTCCTAACCAATCAATTCGGCATTTTTAGGAATATATTTACTTCCCGACCAACCTTAGTTGGCGTTTTCGAGAATATATTTACTTCCTAACCAACCAAGTTGGCATTTTTAGGAATAGATTTACTTCCTAACAAACCAAGTCGGAATTTTTAGGAATATATTTGAGTAGTCCGAGTTTTGTTGAGTAGTGTGTAGCACTAGTATTCCGCAAAAAATTTCCAATAAAAGGAAAGAAACTGGGCAGAACATTGTCACTTTATTCATACTGATGAAACTGCATTACATGAGAGTTTACATTACTGATAATATTTGTGTAGGTGCTCTGCATTCCATGCATTCTTAAACTCCTCCCCCTCTAAAGTTTCTATTTTGTATGTCCCTGGTCGAACAACTTCCTTAACTCGGTAGGGTCCATGCCAATTGGCTTCCAGTTTGTTGTGCTTTTGAATCACCTTCTTTAGCACATAGTCTCCTTCTTTCAAGTCGCACTTCTTCACTCTCTTGTTGTAGAACAAAGCTGTTCGTTGCTGGTAAGCAGAATTTCTAATGGCTGCTTCTTCCCTAACCTCCTCGAGCATGTCCAAGTCTAACTTTCTCATTAAATCGCTGACAGGGGAATTGAAATTCAGTATTCTGTGTGTTGGGAGACCCAATTCGGCGGGTATAACAGCTTCACTTCCAAATGCCAGCATATATGGAGATTCCCCTATTGCTTCTCGGGGAGTAGTTCGGTAAGCCCATAACACTGATTGTAGCTCGTTGATCCAGTTTGCTTTCGCGTCGTTCAGTCTTTTTATTAAACCATTCTGCATCGTTCTATTTGTCACTTCGGTTTGTCCATTGCTTTGAGGATGGCCTGGTGCCGAGTGGATCTTCAAGATATTTAACTGATGATAATAGGCAGCAAACTCCTCGTTGTCAAATTGTGTTCCATGGTCTGTGATGAAGGCATGCGGAAGACCATATCGACAAATGATGTTCTTCCAAATAAATTGGTACACCTTGTCGTACGTCATATCAATGAGAGGCTCAGCCTCAACCCATTTTGTAAAATAATCCACAACGACCACGAGATACTTAAATCTTCCCCTGGTCGTCGGTAGTGGCCCGACCAAATCTATTCCCCATATGGCAAATGGCCGAGGGGAAGTAATGGGTGTCAATAACGCTTGGGGATTTCTTCAGATGTAGGAGAAGCGCTGACACTTGTCACATTTCTTAGCATAGGCTGTGCAAACAGCTCTCATCATCGGCCAGTAGTATCCTTGAGTCACATTCTTTGCAAAAGAGTCCGACCTGCTATATGGGCTCCACAGGACCCTTCATGGACCTCTTTAATCAAATCTTTCACCTCGGTGGGATGCACACATCTTTACAAACCTGCTATAATTCCTCGTCTGTATAAAATACCACTGGTCAGTACATAACGAGCAGCCTTAAACTTTAGTTTCTTGGCTGCAAGTTTGTAAGTTGGTAATTCCCCTTTCTCAATATATGCCCTGATGGGATCCATCCATGGTGACTCTAAATCGAGGGTATTTAAGTTTATCATCAGATCTTCATCTATACTCCGACCAGCTAAAACTTCAATTAGGATTGTTCTTCGTAGCTCGGTACGAGTAGCTGATGTTAATTAAGCTAAGGCGTCTGCTCTTGCATTCTCCATTCTTGGTATTCTTACCAGCTGAATATCAATAAATTTCGACACCAATTCTTTTGCCTTTGCATGGTATCTGATCATTAATTCTCCTTAAGCTGCATATACGCCCATCATTTGATTTATGACTAATTGCGAGTCACTGAAAATAATAACTTGTTCTGCCCCCATGGTTTTTGCCAAACTAAGACCTGCAATCATGGCTTTATATTCAGCCTCATTATTTGAAGCTTTGAATTGGAAACATAGGGCGTATTCTATGTCGACCTCATCCGGACTGTTCAAAACTATCCCTGCGCCACATCCTGTAGTGCAGGATGAACCATCCACATATAGACTCCATATAGGCAACTCGTCTTCAAATTGCTGATCTGACAGAGTTCCTTGGTGGAAAATTTGCTGCTCCCTTTCACCATCTCCTGATATTTCTTGCTGTTCATCGATCATCTTTTCTTGCCCTTTTACTAACCTAAGCTGGTCTGGGCTTGAATTTGATGATCCTGTAACATCTACTTGCCCTTTTACCAAGCTAAGTTGGTCTGGGCTTGCATTTGATGATCCTGTAACATCCACAGGTCGATCAGCGAGCAACTTTTTCTCCTCAGGGGTATCAGGATAGGTGAACTCTGCTATAAAATCTGCTACCGCTTACCCTTTTAGCGATGATCTATGTTCAAAAACTATATCATATTCACCGATTTCTATTACTCAGCACATCAACCTTCCTGACTTTTCTGGTTTATGAAGGGCTTGCCTCAACGGCATATCAGTATATACTACTATGGTATGAGCCTGGAAGTATGGCTTCATTCTTCTACTTGCTTCGATCAATGCTAGTGCCAATTTTTCCAGCCTTGGATATCTGATCTCTGCTCCTCGGAAGGCCTTACTTGTGTAGTAGATTGATTTTTGTACTCCATTATGCATTCTTATCATTGCCGAACTAACTGCATTCTCGGACACTGCCAGATATAAGTATAATTTTTCTCCCATCACTGGCCTGGATAACAGTGGAGGTGCTCCCAAATATTTCTTCAAGTCTTGGAAATCCTTCTCACATTCATCATTCCACTCAAAAGTTTTTCGGAGCGTCTTGAAAAATAGGAGACATCGATCAGTTGCTCGTGATACAAATCTGTTGAGTGCTGCTACTCATCCTGTAAGGCTTTGCACCTCTTTCTTCTTCGTTGGGGATCGCAGCCCTAATAGAGCTTTGATCTTTTCAGGGTTAGCTTCAATGCCTCGCTGATTGACAATGTATCCAAGAAACATGCCTTCTCATACTCCAAATGTGCACTTCGTCGGGTTCAACTTCATTTGATATTTATCTAGTTGATCAAAGGTCTGACCTAAGTCAACTAGATGATCAACAGCTTTCTTGCTCTTTGTCAGCATATCGTCAATATAGACTTCCATATTGCAACTGATTTTTTCTGCAAACACTTTGTTCATCAGCCACTGATATGTTGCACCTGTATTTTTCAAACCAAAAAGCATAACATTATAACAATAAGTTCCCCTAGGGGTAGTGAAAGAAGTACTCTCCCTATCTTCAGGTTTCATTTTAATCTGATTGTAACCAGAATAAGCATCCATGAAGCTCAGCAGCTCGTGTCCCGAGGTAGCATCCACTAGTTGATCAATTTCGGGCAGCGGAAAGTGATCCTTTGGGCATGCTTTGTTGAGGTCGGTGAAGTCTACACATATCCTCCATTTGTTGTTCTTCTTTTTCACCATCACCACATTTGCTAACCAGTTTGGATATTTAACATCTTCAATAAAGCAAGCTTTCTGGAGCTTCTCGACTTCCTCCTGTATAGCTTGATTCTTCTAGGGACTGAATACTCTTCTTGTCTGCTTCACAGGCTTGATCTCCTTATTCACATTGAGTTCGTGACATAAGAAATTTGGGTTTATCCCAGGTATATCCTCATGACTCCACGCAAAAGTTTGCTTTCTACTTAGGAAAGTTATCAATTTCTGCTTTAGTGAGGCTTCCAACGACGAACCTACTTGAGTAGTTCGTTCAGGGTGCTCGTCGTCCAGGATGATGTTTTCAGTAGCTTCCACCACTTGACCCTTTACGAGTTGCGACTCATCTCTAGGATCCAATGTTTTAATCTCTTCACCTCATCCACTTGATAGGTAGTAGTCTTTTCCTTGATTCCTCCATTTCCTCTTACTCGGCGGATGAATAATAGCATTCCCGAGCTACTTTCTGATCACCTTTCACAACTCCTACTCCAAAATTTATTGGAAATTTTAGGCATTGATATACCGTAGATGGTACAGCCTCGAACTTCTTCAATCCTAATCTTCCCATAATGATATTGTATGATGATTGAACATTCCTATCCATCACGAAGAAGCGTATTCTTTCTGTTAGACAAGCAGGCCACGTACCAATGAATATATCCAATTTGATCGTCCCAAGTGGAAATACTTTCTCGCCAGCAAAACCGAGGAAGGGTCTATGATAAGGCTCCAGTTGAGATAGCTTTAAATTTAAACTGTCGAAGCACGAGTAGAACATGATGTCTGCCAAGCTACCATTGTCTACCAGTACTCTTAAAATCATTACTTTATTCATCCTCATTTTGATCACCAATGGGTCATCATGAGGATATAGAACACCTTCGAGGTCGTTCTTCGAGAAACCAATGACCAATTTCTCTTTATTCACCTTTCTCGGGCGATCCTCCTCAGCTAGATTTATTCGTTTAATGTATGAGCAAGCTTGAGCCTCACAGAGGTAAGCTTTTCTCTCGGCAGTAAGGTCTCATCCTCCTGCATCTCCACCTGTAATAACATTACAGTCAAATGACCTAAAGCGTATTGAAAATACCTCACGTTCTGGCTACCTTGGTCTCTTTGGAAGATCGGGGTCATCTTCTAGATCAACTTCATAGTCTCTCTTCTTGTTTTCCTCTGCTCGACGAGGAGATCTAGACCTCTCTCTTTCTCGTTCGTTGTTTCTTCTATCATTCCTCCGATCAATATACTTTGACAATTTTCCTCGTCTGATGAGTGTTTCAATCTCATTCTGAAGAGCTATGCAATTTTTAGTCATATGGCCATGATCTTTGTGAAACTCACAATATTTTGCCTTATTTCTCCTGTCAGGGTCTGCCTTCATTTTCTTTGGCCAATTTAAATCCTCGTTGTTCTTGATTTCTTCTAGACAGTGGTTGATGTCTTTCTTCAAAGGAGTATAATTATCAAATTTCTTCAATACTTCCCACGACGACCTTGTTCTTGAGTGTTTGTCACTACCATTGTTCTTATGCTCTTTTTTCTTAGCTTTATCACCATCCACCTTTCTTTCTTTAGCATCCATATTCTTCTTCACAGCCATAGCCTCCTCGACATTCATAATCTTGGTCGCTTTTCCCATCAGATCTGACATAGTTCTAGGAGGATCTTTGGCCAAAGTGTAGTATAACTTGTTGGGCAGTAATCCACTCATCAAGGTGGTAATTGCTGTCTTTTCCTCATAATCGATGACTTCGAGCTTCTCATTATTAAAACGAGTTATATAATCTCTGGTACTTTCACCAGCTTTTTGTCTAACACTTAACAAATTTGCTACTCGTTTAACTGGCTTTGCCCCAAAACAGAAATTCCCTATGAATAACTTGGCCATTTGAAAGAAAGTTGAGATCTTACCCCAAGAAAGGTAATTATACCATATTTGAGCAGATCCGGTAAGAGTTCCCGCGAATGCTCTGCATCTCATCTCATCTGGAACAGCATAGATGTCGGCTGCAGCTTGGTATTGTTCTATATGAAGGACAGGATCGGTCTTTACATCATATTTGGGGATCACAACAGGTGCTTTGAATTTTGATGGTGTTGGAAAATCTACAATGGCCTGGACAAAAGGTGTTCCTTGAACAAAAGTTCGTTGTAGAGGGTTCTTGGCCTTAGCCATTTCCCCTAATCTATCCTACATCCTCTGAATAGAGCCTTTCCACACGTCGTTTCTTTTCTCGGGCCTGTTGGTTCGAGTAACTGATCATGTTGATGTGGCTTCCTGGGATCTATCTTGACGAGCAGCTGGTCGCGACTGGGCAGATCCTTCCCTTAGGTCTGATGGTCGTCAAAAACTCCTTGATGCGGCTCTAGGAGGACTTTTGCTCCTCCTAGGACCTAATCAATCAAAAGGAGATACTCTGCTTAATCTTTCTAGCGCACTAGTCCTTTCTAGAGAGAGAATAATATGTTGTTCAGTATCTGTGGCTCGTACTGACGAAGTTTGTCCAGGTTGATAAGAAAAATCTTCAACTCCTCAATACGATATGAATCGATACACCTAGTACGCGAAGTGGGTAAACGGGTATTTCTTTGAATACTTCGCGATTCTGAGTGGGTTGATGCACCGCCATGGAGGGTTCGTATGAGTTGTCGCATCGTTTCTTGCATGACTGTTTGGCCCTGGGCCAGATTTATCATTATTCCAGCCAGATCTGGAATATTTGGCGGAGCAGATGGATTTGGAGGGCTTCCAGCGTTTCGATTGCTGGGTTCTGGAATATCAGCCATTTGTGATGAATTATTTTTGATGAAAAACAATATTACCAGTCGTTTCCCACAGACGCCAATCTGTTGATGTAAAAAATTATATTATATCTAATTTTTTAATCACAGATAAATAAAATGAGACAAAGAACTTTTAAAGTGGTTCATCCTTATAAGAATGGCCTACGTCCACTGTTTCTGTTATTGCTGACTGTTTGGGAATTCTCGATTACAAGTTTTCTCAAGAAATTTCGATCCCCTTAGAATGAGGATAATACAATGTATTTATATCCCTAAGGCTGTAATGTGAAAGGGTAATACATTTAATGCTCCTTAAGCATATACATCTGTATGATAATAATAAGCATTTAATGCGCAGTCAAATTGTTGGTTATCCGGCTATTAATGTTTTGTCCGAGGTGCAGCTCGGACCGCCTAAGTTCCTCGGTGTTCAAAAGTTCCTCGGTGCTCAAAAGTTCCTCGGAGAGTTCTTGTAGGTCGGAGCGTCTGAGTTGATCGGGGAAACAGAGTTCCTTGCTGCAGTATGGTTCCTCGAAGTCGAGGTGTTGTTTGTAAGTGTTTGTCGTTGCCATGTAGATTGCCACATGTCTTCACCCAATTGAGCCATGTCAGCAGACTAAATTTGGTATCAACAGTCATATTCATTTATTGTGTGATGGAGCATTCATGATGTAAAGATCCTATTCAATACTAGCTGAGCATTGAATGTTATCGTCTCCTTCTCACCTGTGTTTTCCATCAATATTAAGTGCGATCTTGTGACTTAATCCCGATCTTGATAAGGGGTTAGGCCTCACTTAATAATAATTGTATTCCAAGAACCCACATCTTACAATGGCTTACTTCCCCAAAGGAGCAAAAGCTCAGCAATAAGATTTCCCCTTAGAAGGCTCAGGCATAAAATTACTAAGCGTGGAGACTTTGGACCCACATAAAGAAAATAAAGTGCAAAAGGGCGAGCCTATTTAAGCTCTAATCACATTATGTATCGATTCGGAGGATCTAACCGATGTTCAGATTATAGCCGACATTATCCCCTTCCTTAGGGAAGAATTATTCCAAACTTGCTCAAATTAATAGTCATGTTTTTAAAATTAGTATATAAAATTAGTCGAGATTACAAAGTCACCCATGTAAACAATATCCATGAGAGGACACTGATTCAAGTGCATGTTTTTTATTCTAAGGGATTTATCGATTTTATGTGGATAATTTTAGTAAGTAAAACTATTTATTAAAATGTTTTACTTTTGTCGATTATTAATTTGGAACAAATGAAATAATTATTATTCCCATTGTGACATTACATGTCCATAGTTTATGCTTGATGTGACCCTATCAAATTAGCACAGAGATCTCACTGAAATATGTACGACATTGTTAGTTTACTAACTTAGCATTATTAGCGCCACTAATTTTTTTTAATATTAATCAAATGGCCTTTTGACAAAATACTAGCTGAGCATGAATGTTGTCGTCTCCTTCTCACCTGTGTTTGTCATCAATATTAAGTGCGATCTTATTCATTGATCCCGATCTTGATAAGGGGTTACGCCTCACTTAATTTTAATTGTATTCTAATAACCCACATTGAGCGATGAGAACTTTGAAACCGATGATAAAAAGTGGGTAGGGCAGCCTTTTTAAAATAACGCTATAGTTTCACTTACCAAGCAACCGAGAACCCATCATTCATAAGGCTTTAATTACATCAGAGATAAGGGACTCCAGAGGGTTGTGATGAATTTCCTCTAAAACAGTGGTCAGTCCAAGTAGGCGGCAAGACAACATCGTAGGTATGGGTTGATGTAATGCCCCGTAATTTTATGGCTTTTAATTGTGAGATTAATTAAATGAAATTTCTTTTAATTGTGGGATTAATTAAATTAATTTGGGATAATTAATTGGAAATTAATTCGGATTTAAATAACTAGCGAGACGAGAGTTAGTATTTAAATATGATGATAATGTTAAATATTACTGAGTGATTATAGTAATATGTGATTATTTAATTTATTAAAATTTTCGTGAGTTAAAAATACGACAGTTTGGGTAATTAAGTTGGGACTCGCGTGTCAGTCGTGTTAGGACCCAATTTAATGGATTTAAAAGTATTTAATTTTTATATCATCCATATGATCAGTTTGAGTGCGCCAAAGTGTCCAGAAGGGTCAAGATAGTCAGAAATAACGAGTCGGGGGTTTAGTTTGGGTCCCTGGGCATTTTAGGCCTAATCGGCAACCCGGGAGGATATTTTAGTCATTTTGAATTTTTGAGGAATTGTAACCCACGAATTTTAGATTGAAATTATCAGACAACACTTGAGTCCCTTAGGGTTTTCTCAACCAAAAATCATAATGGCAGTTAGAGAGGAAGAGAAGAAAGTTCCCAAAGAAGAAACCACCCTAGAGACTTTTGCACCACCAGATAGATCGAAAACAGAGTATCACTCCCATACCGTCTGCTTCAAAGGATCAGAATCTTTATTTTCTAGGCGAATGATTTATCTTGCAAAGATTCAAAGCATATATTTTACATGATGGTTTAGATTTGATGATTTATCGTAAATAAGTGAAATAATTATGAAACTGGAGAATTAAACATTAAAAATGGGTAGGCTTCATGTAGATAAACTTTTGGGCACATACTAGTTATGAAACCATGATCCATGTATAGGGAATTATGTATTCATGTTGAGTTATATGAAGATCTTGTAGGAAAAAAGAAGAAATAGGGTTTTTATGAAAAATTGGGTGATTTGATCCAAGAAATTGATGATCCAAGATGATTTAATGATTCTAATACGTTAAAGATCTAATATGTTAATAGGATGATTAGTAAACTTTCTTGGGAGTTTGGGACGTTGTGATGGAGGATCTGGGGTGTAAAAAAGGAAGAACCCGTAAGTGTCAAAGAAATTCTGGGCAGATAACTCCTTGATCAATCGATCGATCCAAGCATGTCGATCGATCGCCCCCTTTATTCAATCGATCGACCCCTCTAGAAAACGTGAAGTATTTTTCCTTTAAATAATTGGATAACTTTCCACCTTTAGAACTCTTTAGTGATGATTGATTGAGCATATTGGTACTTAGGGAAGACCATTAGGATGGTGCTTGAACCTTGAAAAATTATTAGCTTTAATTGGGGTTAAGTGGTAGGCTTACGAATATCTGACTAATGAGGTACGATTGAAGTTGTGAGAAACTGGATATATTTTGTTCCAATTATAATTTGAGGTTAAAGACTAAAAGGGGGAAACTTTAAATACTGAGATAACCTTAGAGACTAGCAGGGGGCTTAGTAACGTTTTTGGGATAGGGCATGTACTCGGAGCTATACGTCGATAATTATCACGTTAAAATCTATTGTGTAGAATAAATAGGACAATATTATTATATGTGTGAGACATATGATATGGGCCTGGAATGTACCTATACTAAAATGAAGATTATCTAAGTTGTGTGATTAATCAGTAACTGGATGATTATGTGTATGACATACCTACCATCCTAGCTATCGCAGAAGGTTAATTTTTGGGAAAGGACCGTCTTATCTTTGTGTGCCTTCGAGGGGATTTGGACTGGCACCTTAAGGACATAGGACTATGAATGACTTATTTGTGAGTTGATAAGTCAGATGATCATGGGAGCATAGGTATGTGCGTGACCCATGGGTATGTGAACTATGTTCGCTTCCACTATGTGTGATTTGTATTGTAACGGTTCCTGAGTGATTTGTAACACGTGATCCTTATGTACGTGATGTACATGGATTTGATAGCAGAGTATGCGAGCACCGCAACTTAGCCTAGGGGTGCCATATATGTATATATGTACTGAGAGTGATTTATTTATGCACTTATGATTGGTTCACTGTTGCTTGGTAAATGTGAATAACTAAGATATTTGAATGGGATAAGAATGTGAGAATTTAATTAACACTTGAGATGAGTAATCTAATGAATGTGAATATGGGTTATAAATATGATTTGTTTGGGTGTACCGAGTAGATACCCTATGTTAGAATGCGAAAGTAGGATTGGTACGGACTAGTTAGTTAGCGGCATAACTAGGATGGGTTAAGGGTATACGGTAAGCATGCACATTAGTTGAGAGGTGAGAAACTCATGTGAAAGTACACAACTAACATGTTTATAATATGTGTTGTTCAATTGTAATTTAAACACTTGATGTATTTTTAAACTATTTTCACCTAGGGATCTGACCCGTTTTCCTCCAAATCTATTTTGTTTTGTAAAAGCATTTTACGTACCCAGCCACAGGGATGCCAAGCATAGGAGTTCCATTCTGATGACGTGCTGTAGCTGCTGTGGAAGCTACAGGTTCTTAGTATTAGACGCCTCCACATTTATCCTTGGTTCCTTCAGAGCCATTCATATTAGTTAGGGCATGGTGCCTATTCTTATCTAGATATTGTAGCTACCGACTTTCATTAGTTCAGATGTTGGTTTATACAAACTCTTGTATCGGGATTTTATTTACTATGGTATTATTATCATTGGAGTGTTTACTCCAGACTCAGTTTATTTCACTTAGTTAGTTATTCATATGAGATTGTTTATGCATTGGATGGTTGATGATTTAATTACTTTGTTGTTGTCAATTTAATTAATAAAATTTGGCATCTTTCTTTTTAAATATTAGGTGGCTAGTAATAAATTAAATGTTCTCGACAGTGATGCTAAGACTGAACCAACTTGATATTCTGTATTAATTTCATAAAGGAGTAACTACCCGGTATTTAATTAGTCGGGGTGTCACAAGTGGTATCAGAACATTAGGTTCTAATGTCCTTTAGGATCTGTGCAGCTTTTTATGCTTCTAGCGTAGCTTTCTTTGATATAGAGCCCTATGTTTACGATTGTTGATTTCTTTGGTGAAATTTCATTCTCCTGCTATAATCCATATAATCGTGAATTTTATTTTCATTCAAGTGCCTTCGAGTGTCGAATAATGCAGTATGTTAGGCGAAGGTAGTTGGGCGGAAAATAGGAGGCAAAGTTCAGTTGAGGTTATAGGGTATATTCAAGAATGATGACCGTAGTTGAGGTCACCCCTATTATGGCATGAAAGGCCAGGATGGTAGAGAGGGCTAAGGCTCAACATATGACTTCAAGGTACCACTATAGTAGAAAGCGGCTCACCCAGCAAGGTTGGATTGGGAGAGAGTCAGATGAAACATTGAAGAGAACCAACAGTGGAAATTCTAGAAATGCAAAAATGGCGTGTGTTAGGCAACGGAGGTAAAATATCCAATGGATTGTGCATATGTCGGAGTGTGGCTAACTTGGAGTGAAAATTTAAGGTAAAGTTTTTCTTGGCTCATAAGAGCAGAGTTACAATGGTGAGAGGCAACCACCACACTTAGAAGTGGAATGTTTTGTCAAGAGAAGGCACATAGGTATGATTTGACCATAAGTTCCTCCATCATATGTTCAAGATAAGATGCGAACGTTTGGAACTCACATAAGAGGATTGGACAGAGGTCAATTTGTAAAAGAAATTTAATCAATTAGCGAAACTTACACCGGATGAAGTAGGTGCAATGGAGAAGAGGACATTACACGAAAAAAATTAACTTACAAGAATAATTGCTATCACTTCTAGGGAATTCCTCTTGGACGGTCAATCCAGATGGTAATATGTCGCATTTTGTTAATTTGGAGGTAAACGCTTCCTTGGGTGGGGATCTACCAGAATCGGAGAATTTAGTCAGGGAGTAAAACTGGGGAAATGGTGTTGGTAAAGCACCCTAAGGGGGAGACCCATCAGGGGACCCATTTAAATGTTTCGGATAGCAAAATTATTTACCGAGCGATGGTGATTTCAATAAGAGTTGTTGAATCCAGTAGCGTGTTCCTTAGGGCCATCAAAGATAAGGGAACAACGGAGGTAGCCATTAGAGTCGAGACTGACAAAGTTCGAGAGAAGGACAACCCCAACATGGTCAGTGTGACCGGAGATAAGTGGAGTATGTGTAGAGGTATTTTGTGGGGAATGAAACTCCTGCATTAAAATTTTTCCCAGAGCAAGTATAGGGATACGATTATGGTGCCTATCAAGAGCAATAGTTATTAAAATTTCCGATTTGGTACGGATAGGTGTGTTAAGTCCAGGAACCATTTGAGAAGCCAGGGCGATTAGCAAGGTAGAAGTATGAGTTATATCCTCAGATGATGATGCGTGTTGTATGTGCCAGGAACGAGTTACTACATTTTTATTATTTCTATATTTACATGAAAGGTGAGTTTAATGCGTATATCGACAATGTTATTATTTATGTGAATATTTTCCCTGGTATAGTGGGGTTACCTTTAGTGTTAACCGCGGAGGATGAATGGGTGTATCGATAGTGGTATATACTTTATTAAAATTACTCATTTTAGGTATGTGTTATACGAGTACGATATTATCCTAATTATGGTTTTATAATAATGATTAAACCAATAGTGTGCTGTTATTGCAAGTCTATCGGGGTTATTACCTTGGTGTAAACTGTTTTGTATTAGCGAGACCCCATCTGCGAGAGGGTCGGTCTCGCATTTATATATTTATATATGTGTATATATATATATTATCGAGATTGCGAAAGGTATAATGGTCTTGGATATTTGATCCCGGTATGTGTAGGGATATAATTGATATGATTCTGGGTGTATTTAGTTTACTGTTCAGCGAAAAGATTTAGCTGGTTATTATAATCAACGCTCAGGATATGGTAATAAGAAGAGTGCATTGTTATATCACCCTGTAGAGACGTGGAAGTTAATACTCATAGTTGTATGTCTGGGGACGAGATTTTGAGAGCCCAGATTTTATTTGCATGATGTTTATGGAATGTGATTACCATAAGTATTAAGAGACAGTGTCTTTCGCAAGAAGTTTCTTATTTAAGTGTAATTACGGAAGGAGATGTAACTTTGTTGTCAATAGAAGAGAATATAGGGGTACATGTTATGGACCGAGGGCCTAATGGATTTCGATGACCGATAATTCTAGGTAGTAGTGTATTGGGGGGTTCCTTATTTGGATTTCGCTTTACGAGACATCCCACGCATGAAACTTAGCGTAAGGTTGGTAGTAGGGAGATCTCTGGCCATTCGTCCATGATTTGGGTAACTCGGTCGTTATGGATGTATGTAGTTATAATTGGAAGTTAAAGGGTAAATTACAATATAAGGTCAGTAGAGCCAGTTGTGTGGTGAGTAAGTATTGATAATTTTGTTCTATTCTGGCGGGTTAAAGGATGGAATGATGTTAAGGAGGATTTATGATTTCGAATTCGGGGGGTAATTGAGATGGTCCAAGTGGTATAGCCACGTTGCGAATAGAAGGGCAATAAATAATTAGCCATATGAATGAGCGTGTATGATGTTTAAACCCGTTTGCATGATTTATAGGGTGTATGGACACCTTGGTTTACTGGTGTCAGAATCGCCGGAAGAAAAAATATGGAAATAGATGGGTGAAATTTATGCTTGTGAGACTGATATTACAAAATAGTAGTGGTAGAATGGATTAAGCGTCATAAGAAAAGGATGATAATCAATATACTCATGTGCAATCAGAGTAGCACATCAAAACTTGGTGGAAAGGCAGTGGGAAGACGTAAAAAAGGGGGTATACCTTGAGAAGACAAATATTTAACAATTATGGACAATTTGGAGCGAAGCTCCACCCAATAGAATGTTGAGGGTGGCATACGCGTAAATAGAGTGAGGATGTCAATAAGGTATAAAGAGTCCAGAAGTGCACATCATGGTGAAAACTTTTGGTATGCGCCGAGGGAAGAAGAGGGTTAGTAAGTATCACTTAACGGTAAGAATTATAAGTGAAAGTCGGTGTTGAAAGGGGTATAGTAAGTAGTAGATCAGTTGGGGTAAGATGATCAGCCAGATAATTTTGTATCAGGCCGACGATTCCAGTGATGGAAGAGTCAAGTTGGTAAATTTCTTTGAGGGGTTGTTAACTTATAGATAAGTAACGAGTTCCTTTGAATGTGTGGAACATGTTGTCCATAAGGAAAGTAGTTGTTATATCTTTAGTTGACTTGCACTATTAGGTAGTGATCGCACCGGTATGTGGCCCTACCCAGTATTATTTTGAACTAGGATGAGATCCATGTAACCCACCTTCAATATGGGTTATCAAAAAGTAGTGGGGACAACATCTCGTTTTGAGAAGGGTGTCTCACCTATAGCTCGAGGAGTAGTCGGAAGATGATTGACGACTGGTGGAGCTGTGTGAAAGATATTTTGGACTTATTGCGATCATTTCATTTCCACAATGGGTATAGCTAGTAAGTGAAGTATAATATGATAATGGGGAGAGGATATTACCTAATAGTAGAGTTATGTGAAAGCACCCGTACCTATTTATAGTGGACAAGGTGCTTACTGAGGTTTTGTGTGGATAAACCTTACCATTCTTCCTCTGGATGTTTAGAGGTGAGCGAATTATCAGAGTTTTGGATCAGTTAGAAGTTAGAGTCCGATGACTATATTGGGATAACCACCAACCAACTTATGTGGCTTTTCCTTTTGTAAAAGTCACACCGCCGGGAACAGAGATTCGAAGAACGTACAAGAGTAGTCAAATGTTTTATTGTTTCTCCCAGGATGGGAGTTTTATGTTTAGATAAACGCGGGAGTTGATACGAATTGAGGTGCGAACTCCAAATAATATTGAGATAATGCGACCAATGATGTATAGGCTATTATTATTCGAATGTTGTTTAGTAAGAGCACAACATGAGATGAATTTATTGAGGTGTAACCCTATAACTGATAGAGTGTCAAAAGTGTTCAACAAGCTTGTTGTGAAGCGGGGGCTGTAGTGATTGAGCCTTTCTTTGTATTTTATTTTGAGTATTGGAGGATACCTAATTTTTCCAGGTATGCCTTACTTTTCGAATTTCGAGATGAAATTCTGTTATTAGGTGGGAAGCATGTAATACCCCGTAATTTTATGGTTTTGATTATGGGATTAATTAAATAAAATTACTTTTAATTGTGGGATTAATTAAATTAATTTGGGATAATTAATTGGAAATTAATTCGGATTTAAATAACTAGCGAGACGAGAGTTAGTATTTAAATATGATGATAATGTTTAATATTACTAAGTGATTATGGTAATATGTGATTTAATGAATTAATTAAAATTATCCTGAGTTGAAAATACAGCAGTTTCGATAATTAAGTTGGGATGTGCGTGTTAGTCGTGTCAGGACCAAATTTAATGAATTTAAAATTATTTTATTTTTATGTCATTCGTATGATCATTTTGAGTGCGCCAAAGTGTCCAGAAGGGTTAAGATAGTCATAAATAACGAGTCGGGGGTTTAGTTTGGGTCCCTGGGCATTTTAGGCCTAATCGGCAACCCGGGAGGATATTTTAGTCATTTTGAATTTTTGAGGAATTGTAACCCACGAATTTTAGATTGAAATTATCAGACAACACTTGAGTCCCTTAGGGTTTTCTCAACCAAAAATCATAATGGCGGTTAGAGAGGAAGAGAAGAAAGTTCCCAAAGAAGAAACCACCGAAGAGGCTTTTGCACCACCGTCCCCAACACCAGATAGATCGGAAATAGAGGATCACTCCCATACCGTCTGCTTCAAAGGATCAGAATATTTATTTTCCAGGCGAGTGATTTATCTTGCAGAGATTCAAAGCATATATTTTACATAATGCTTTAGATTTGATGATTTATCCTAAATAAGTGAAATAATTGTGAAACTGTAGAATTAAACATTGAAAATGGGCAGGCTTCATGTAGATTAACTTCTGGGCATATATTAGTTATGAAAACATTATTCATGTATATGAAATTATGTATTTATGTTGAGTTATATGAAGATCTTATAGGAAAAAAGAAGAAATAGGATTTTTATGAAAAATTGGGTGATTTGATCCAAGAAATTGTTGATCCATGATGATTTAATGATTCTAATACATTAAAGATTATGCTAATATGTTAATAGGATGAGTAGTTTCTTGGGAGTTTGGAACGTTGTGATGGAGGATTTGGGGTGTAAAAATGAAAGAACTCGTAACTGTCAAAGAAATTCTGGGAAGATAACTGCTTGATTGATCGATCGATCCAAGCATGTCGATCGATCGAACGCTCTAGAAAAAGTGAAGTATTTTTCCTTAAAATAATTGGATAACTTCTAACCTTTAGAAATATTTAGTGATGATTGATTGAGCATATTGGTACTTAGGGAAGACCAGTCGGATGGTGTTTCAAGCCCGAAAAATTATTAGGTTTAATTGGGGTTAAGTGGTAGGCTTACGAATATCCGACTAATGAGGTATGATTGTAGTTGGAAGAATCTGAATATATTTTGCTCCAATTATAATTTGAGGTTAAAGACTAAAAGTGGGAAACTTTAAATACTGAGATAACCTTATAGACTAGCGGGGGACTTAGTAATCTTTTTGGGATAGGGTATGTACTCAGAGCTATACGTTGAGAATTATCGCGTTAAAATTTATTGTGTAGAAAAAAAGGGACAATATTATTATATGTGTGAGGCATACAATATTGGCCTGGAATGTACCTATACTAAAATGATAATTATCTAGGTTGTGTGATTACTTAGTATCTGGATGCTTATGTGTATGACATACCTACCATACTTGCTATCGCGGGAGGTTAATTTTCAAGAAAGGACCGTATATTTGTGTGCCTTCGGGGGGGATTTAGACTGGTACCTTAAGGACATAGGACTGTGAATGACTTATTTGTGAGTTGATAAGTTAGCTGACCATGGGAGTGTAGGTATGTGCGTGACCCATGGGTATGTGAACTATGTTCGCCTCCACTATGTTTGATTTGTATGTAACGGTTCCTGAGTGATTCGGAACACGTGATCCTTATGTACCGGATGTACATGAATTTGATAGCAGAGTATGCGTGCACCGTAGCTTAGCATAGGGGTGCCATATATGTATATATGTATTGAGAGTGATTTATTTATGTACTTGTGACTGGTTCACTGATGCTTAGTAAATCTGAAGAACTAAGATATTTGAATGGGCTAAGAATGTGAGAGTTTAATTAACACTTGAGATGAGTAATCTAATGAATGTAAATATGGGTTATAAATATGACTTGTTTAGGTGTACCGAGTAGATACCCTATGTTAGAATGTGAAAGTAGGAGTGGTACCGACTAGTTAGTTAGTGGCATAACTAGGATGGGTTAAGGGTATACGGTAAGCATGCACATTAGTTGAGAGGTGAGAAACTTATGTGAGAGTACACAACTAACATTTTTATAATATGTGTTATTTAATTTTAATTTGTACACTTGCTATATTTTTAAACTGTTTTCACCTTGAGCTCTGACCCGTTTTCCTCCAAATCTATTTTGTTTTATAAAATCATGTTAGGTGCCCAGCCACAGGGATGCCAGGCATGTGGTTCCATTCTGATGACGTGTTGTAACTGCTGTAGAAGCTACAGGATCTTCGTATTAGATGCCTCCAAATTTATCCTTGGTTCCTTTAGAGTCTTTCATATTAGTTGGGGCATGGTGCCCATTCATATCTAGAGATTGTAGATACAGACGTTCATTATTTCAGATGTTGGTTTATACAGACTCTTGTATCGGGATTTTATTTACTGTGGTACTATTTTCATTTGAGCGTTTACTCCAGACTGAGTTTATTTCATTTCATTGGTTATTCATATGAGATTGTTTATGCGATGGATGCTTGATGATTAATTACTTGGTTGTTGTTAATTTAATTAATATAATTTGGCATCTCTCTTTTTAAATATTAGGTGGCGAGTAATAAATTAAATTTTTTCGACAGTGATGCTAAGACTGAACCAACTTGATATTCTGTATTAATTTCATAAAGGAGTAGATACCCAGTATTTAATTAGTTGGGGTGTCACAGTGAAAGCTGCGGGGAGCAAAGGTAGAAGGAAACCAGGTTAAAAGTGTAAGGACACAAATTTCTAATTGAGTCCTTTGTAGTATTGCCTCAATTCCGGACAAAAATGTTTGAGTCATAGGATAGAGTTAATTGATCATCCTTCAAGCCTATGACGTGTTTATTGAAGACGTAGCGTCCAAGTGTATAAAGCTTCATCACATTGCCGAGTTTGTTTGTGCTTCGTTTCTACGTCATCAACATGGTTCCATTGAGTATGAACGCATTTTAATATATATATATAAGAGCTTGGAACATTTTATATTGGGTGTACGTTTAGTTAAAACTGTTGTTTAATTTCAGAAAGATTTTATTAAAACTTTAAAATCAAGTTTATAAAGTTTTTGGGCTAAAAATCGAATTTTTCAAACTTTCTGGAAGTTCGTTCGAAGTGTCATTCGAACGAGATTATCGTTCGAACCATAAGTCGTTCGAATGAGTTTGCCAATGAGTTCCCCATAAGGCCACTAGAATGTCATTCGAAGTGTCGTTTAAACAAACATGATGTTCGAACGAGCTTCCAACGAGATTTCTAACGAGTTCACACTGGAACTTTGTTAGAAGTCTCGTTTGAACGAGATTTTGTTCGAACAAAAATGTTGTTCGAACGAGATTTGGCGGGAACAGGTATTTGGCAGTTTTGAGCAGTTTTCCCACTTTTTCCACTACTTTACCCCACTAACTTTTGACAGAATATCTAAGTGCGGGAACCAAAATTTTTAACTTAACTTTTTCATATCCTACAACCTCTAAGAGAGTGTTTTGAGAGAGAAATCAAAAGAGAAAAAGTTTTTTGTTTAAGTGTTGTTGATTTTCAAGAAAAATGTTTTAAACACTTGTTTTACACCCATATTCTTTATCCAAGCTTCGATAGATATATTTGTACTTGCTTGGAGTTTTGGCATTGATTTTTCATCTCTACCGTTTGAAAAGACTTTTTGGGTTTGCTTCTAAATCCCACAAAGAAGAAGAGGTTTTCGTTGATTTACCCACTTGGAGAAAGGCTCCTAGTTCGGGTGACGGTGACCATATTAAGTCCGATCGGTGGATTTCGAGACCGCGGTGGAGCTCCGTGGTTATTCGCTAAGAAGAGGTTGATACAAGAAGACGCGTCGGGGCTTGAGAGGGATCGAGTCGAGTGTTGTAAGTCATCTTGCTTTTATTTGTAAATTCCGTACTTAGTGGATTTGAGGCTAGGGCCGTCCGAGATTTTTTCCCGTTGTGGGTTTTTCATCGTACATCGCGGCGTAGTGGATTAATTGTTTATTTTATCTTTTGCAAAATCACCAAGAACGCATGCTTAGGTAAAAAGATAAAATTGGTTTAATTTAATCACTACTTGTTTAATTTGGTGCAAATTAATATTGGGTAATGTTTCTGTTAATTTATTTCAAGTCATTTAATTTAATTGATAAAATTGGTTTGGCCTAACTTGATAAAATTGCAAAATGTGACTTAGGCAAATTTTATAGGACTTGGATTAATTAACTTGGTTTAAGGTTTAAGTGAAATTTAAATAGTGTGTGTGTGTGTGTTAATCCTATTTCACTTGGTTTAATTTTAATTTTGAAAAAGTAAATTAAAATTTGTAATTAGTTTAATTGAACCATCATCTAACGCTTCCGCATATATTTAACAAGGAAATTACTTTTAAATTTTAAAATTGGGGGCCGTCGGGGAGTCTTCAAAAAGTTACTCAATCAATGCGCGCATATCATCACCCAATATATGTGGGAAATTGAGCAAGGTCTGCCTTACGAACACTGCAAGGGCTGCCTCAAGAAGGTGCACACTAAAAATGCTATCACTCGTAAATGGGAGTCGAGTGTGCGAAGAACTATCACTATCTTGAGCTCTGGAAGCAAACATCTCGTGCATCCCACTAACACTTGGACCCCTTGATTGAACCTGCGCAATAGGGGCCTCGCGCATTACTGCCAATCCAACCAAAGTCCTTGCCTGTGCAACTTCATGAGTGACGCCCTCAACTTCTAGATCACATGATGAAGATTGCTCAACTTCCACCTAAAATACAATAAATTTTCAAGTTAGCGAACAAATATACAAACTGACTTACGAGCATAAAATTTAAGTTCAATATAACTTGGCCCGCCTGACCTTTGGTTATGGGAGATTTTAAGTCTAATATAACTTGTCCCGTCTGACCCTCGGTTATGGGAGATTTTAAGTCTAATATAACTTGGCCTGCCCGACCCTCGGTTATGGGAAATTTAAGGTCCAATATAACTTGGCCCGCCTGACCCTTGGTTATGGGAGATTCTAAGTCCAATATAACTTGTCCCTACTGACCCTTGATTATGGAAGATTTTAAGTCTAATATAACTTGGCCCACCTGGCCCTCGATTATGGGAGATTCTAAGAACAATATAACTTGGCCCTCCTGACCCTTGGTTATGGGAGATTCTAAGTCCTATTTATTAGGCATGGCTAGAAACATTTAAAATGCAAGAGTCATAAAATAATAAGAAGAATTATACCTCGGGTTGTCGATAATCAGCAAATTGACAAGTGGCCATACATACTAAATATTATTCTTCATGCAAATCTCTTGGAGTTACTAAAAGACGTTGCTTGGGAACAACAACATTTCCATCCTCTTCAGCTAGTTCCTCTTAACCACTTACCACCTGACCTACAACAGCAACCTCAGTTCCATCTAAATAGAGGATCGAAGGCCCAAATAAATTAACATAGACTTGGCTAAGGGAGAGGGGGACTAGCTCACAGTTTGTTCGAGTAGAGAAACCTGCGAAGCACAAAAGAAAAATAGATAAGACCAAAAAAAGCAACGCACAAATAACTCAGAAAAAGAACAAACTTTTGGTTCTTTTACCATAGTGGATAGAATAACAATAGCAGGTGATTTGCTAACTAACTCAATAACACCAACAGTAAAACTAGCCAGCTAACGTAAGAAATTAGAATCAGGAATAAACACTGCTTGATTCACTAGAGTAAGGAGGTATAACTTCCCCTAAGGGGAAATGGGTAATTACCTACGAGGTTATAGGGATATCTATCCCTTTTGGTCCAACTTCCTTTGAAGCTGGTGAAACATCAACAGACTTTTCCAATAGGCCACTTTCCTCAACACCATTGTGGCACATCAACCTAAAAAAAAAGGAAGAAATAGGGGTTAACATTATAAGGGAAAAGAGGAAAAGTTAGAGACTTAGAAGGAGAGTAACAAACATACCTCTTCTTTTTCTAAAACTTCATCCAGAACATTCTCTAAAACCTCATAATCTTGAGGAGGTGAAGCAGGCTTAGAAGAAGAAACCATGTTTCTCAACCTATGTCTTCGAATAAGAAATTCCTCCTCTTCTTCATCTTCTTCTTCTTCTTCCTCCTCCTCCTTCTCCTCCTCCTCCTCTCTCTCCACTACTTCCTCTTTTTCTCCCTCATCATCATCATCATCATCATCATCATCATCATCATCATCATCATCATCATCATCATCATCATCATCATCATCATCATCATCATCATCATCATCATCATCATCATCGTCTTCACCAACTACTAACACTCCACTATTAGATACATCCTTATTATATTGCTCCTCATTGCTTGAATCACCTGATTCCTACAAGTTAATTTTGATTGAGCTAACTAACTTCCTCTTCTTTATACCTTAAGCAGTTGGGGGAGTATAGGAAAGCCCACGATAAGCCATTTGGTCTGATATAATGGGCCTATCTTCCTCAGAAAAATTCTCCCAAGTCTGACTGAGTTGGTCGAATGTCAAGATAACCTGTTGGGTAACATCAGGATCAGAAGTTTGGATTGGAGAGACCTGCGGGGTAACCTTAAGCTTCTTTGTTAGGGACTTCCTAGTGGCTCTCACAGTTGCACCAGTTGAAGCAATATAGGAAGTTTTACCTCCTTCGATGGATCTCAAAGGACAAGGGGAACCAGAAACTGCTTTGATTGAAGGAGAATATTGATATGCCTTCTTTTTCTTAATTATAGCTTAATCCACTGGGGCAAGAGGAGGTAGCTCAGAAGGAACAAAATTATAGGTGGTGCTAAGAGGGATCAGAGATTTGAAAGTGGTGAAATTCCTCAAACCCAATTCTATGGGGGGATACCTTTCGAGCTTCCTTGAGAAGGTTACTCCAGAAATGACAAAGCTGATTCGACCAATACATCATCAGATACATCACCGACCTACCCCCTTGAGTTCTCTTGCATGAGAAGATGGGGATAGTCGGATAATTTTCACAAAGGTTAATAATGGTTTATGTGAGGAAGTTGCTGCATGCGAAAGAGAAGTTGGTGGGCTTCTCTCTTGTGAAATGACTCAGTATAGGATTGCCTTGATCTTAGCCGAATTGCATTTCTACGCGATGTGGACTATAAACAGAGTAAAAATAGGACCATTTTATATAAGAGGTTAAGTAAGAGGGAACCAATAACAAAGGAACAATGTTTATCAGGGAGTTTCTCGCTAGTGCTTCATTGATAGGGATGATGGGTCGTTCTTCATCTGTGAAGAACCGATTCAAAAATAATTGGTCCACCCTAACATAGGGGCGACGTAAAATCTCTCAACTTTATCGATTAGCGACACAAATGGTTTATTCAGACTTTTATAACTCCAACAACAGATGTGAGGGACCCTGATAGGATGTGAGCTATGATAGTTACTGCCCAGGGCGAACTCAAGAAAGTGGGATTACAAGAAGGTTGTGAATAAAATGTGATTCGCATAATTAGAAACATCAAAATTGTCGATGCTTTTAACCGAGTCAACCTGTATCCGATCCAACCAAGTGTATAATTAACCAAGAGTAATAGCAGCAAGTGGGAGATTCACACTACTGGCCATACGAACGACCATGTTGATAAGATCCTTCCTCGAATAGTCGTGGGTTTTCCTGGGGGAAACATTTTTTGTAGTACCACCCATATGTAGCCCGTAAGCTCAATTTTGAATCGAAACCCTTTCCAGCTAGATGGTTCTCAAATACCTGCTTCCCTCGAGGGTTCTCCCTGGATGCTTCGTGGCTTTGATCACAGCTTTGTCTTTAATAAAATAAAATTACCTAATCACCTCCGAGTAAGTGAATTTATTATATGTCACCATACAATCCTTCACAATCGCCTCTAATTCCACTCAAGCAACTTTCTCAGCCCTAAAAATAGCCTCCTTAAAGAATGTGTTGAATCTCGCCGTCTCCAAGCCCAACAGCTCACAAACATCCTCAAGAGTGATAGTAAATTCACCCTAAGAAGCCACAAAGGTATGTGACCTATAACTCTAGCGAAATACAAGCAGCTGGAGCGTGTTGTTGTTCTTAGCGAGGGCGAAATTACCTAACCAGCAGGTACATGATAATCCGATTAAAGCTAGTTGCACGGGGAACTTGGAATGTATATAATCGGTCCAAGGACCCAAACCTTCACAGGAGCCAGAGGTATATTCAAACTCCACCTTAGAAAAGGGTTAGTCGCCACAATCAATATGAAACCTAGTAACAGAGGCAGTGGGGATATACGAAAAATGCTCAAAGTCATCACTTTCCTCCATCAGTAATCTCGCCTGCGTCACTGGCACTAGATCACCGGGAAATTTTCAACCGTCGAAGAAAAATGATCAAGCTCACTAAAGTATGGGACATGACGATAGCGTGCCCACTGGTTCTGGCACGCTTGAGTGCGGGGGGAAGCAACCTTAGAAGATTGGGTCCTCTTCAAAATTGGTGTCATGAAAGAAGTTAGAAATAGAAGAGAAACGAGTAGTTTGAAGACATGAAAGAAGAAAGAAAAATATGGATAGTTTCTCTAAAATCAAAAACCCAAGGGTGAGGGTTTAAGGGAACGTAAGTGTGCCCATTTATAGGGGTAACACAAACCCCAATAAACGGTAGATGATAGCGCTTTGGGAACGCAGCGATGATAAAGATGGCATACGTGGCCAGCACACCCGCATTGAGGCAGAACTCAAAGAATGTAATGATGACATTTCAGTAAGCGCACCTTTAACACTTGCTAAATATTTTTCAAATGGTTTTGGACTCTGACCCGTGTCAAAATATTTTAGGTGTCCATCCATAGGGATGCCAAGCTTGATAACTCATTCCAGGGATGCGTAGCTGCAACATTTGTAGAGGCTTGCAGGAGTTTTCTCAGATGCTTCAGTTTCAATCCTAGACTAGGATTCACTATGTAGCATTTCATTTGGACATGTTTTCCCTTCAGTTGATACAATTATTCAGTATTTATGAGAATTTGTTTTATTTTCTTTAGGCTTATAGTTGGATTCTACCATGGGAACTGGTGGTTTATTTAGTATTATTTATTCAGCTATATATCGTGCGATTGACTCAGACTATTATAATTGTATGGAAAGTTTGGTTAATGTATTGATTTTTCGTATGTTGTTATATTAATGCAATATAAAATTTGGCACCGACTTAATTTAACATTAGTGGTTAGTAATTTAAAAAGTTTTCGACAGCGTTGCTAATAATGAACCAAATGAGATTCCTGTTTATTTTGATAAAGGACTGATCACCCATGGTTAAAATAGGTGGGGTGTCATAGATGGTATTAGAGCATTAGGTTCTAGTGTCTATAGTATCTGTACAACTTACTATTATTTCAGCATAGCATTCTTTGACATAGATCCCTATTATTAGGACTGTTGCATTTATGATTACATTCTTCTTCTATTATATTTTTATAGATTGTGAACATATATAATTGGATCTGTTTTTAGATGACACCCAGGAGAGGATGACCGACGAGGTCAGAGGCGAGAGCTGATGAGAGAGAGGCTCAGTAGAAGCCACAAGCACCGCATCCACAATCACCACGAGGGACAATTATGACAGTAGAGGTGGCCGGCATTGTGGAGCAGGTAGTTAGCGCCACTATGACTGCCATGGAACTCCACTTTCCTTAGTCCCGAACACCATAACATATAGTGGCACCATTTTTCCAGGCCCACCTAGGTCCCTCGGAATGACAGAGAGTGAGGGAGGCATTTCAGAAAGGCCAATCACCTGAGTTCTTGGGTAGCTTAGACGTAATTTGTGTGCAAGTGAAAGAAGGATATTTTGCACCACCTATGCATGGTTGACTGTAATGACGTGGATAAGAATATATTGGCCACTTTTAGATTGGTCAAGGAAGCTTTACAGTGGTGAGAGTCTATTACCATTGTCGATGAGAGGGATATTATACCCATCATTGAGTTCTCGGTGCGGTTTGACCACAAATACTTTACGCCAGCCGTTGAGACAGAGATGCGAAAAAGGTTCATTAAGGTGGTTTAGGGAGATTGTTTCGTGTTGAGTATAAGAAGGAAGTTAAGATGTTTGGATAATTTCATGCCAGACGAGGTGAGTAATGAAAATAAGAAGAAACTAAGATTTATGGATGGGCTAGCATGGAGGATCAGGCAACACTTAATAGGTAACCCCGCATTGAGAGCTTATATGGATGTTGTCAATTCCGCATTCCTACATTACTAGGACTAACATTTCCATTTGAATGGATATAAGAGAGGGGGTGAGCCTAGCCAGTCGTGGAAGGCAGGTAGGAGTGGTGATAGTAGAGCACCATAACAGCAGTAGATAGGCAGACAACATGGGCAGGGTTTTAGATAGGGGGATTTCGCTAAGAGTTTTATATCTGGGGTTACTGACCCAAGAAAGTTTCAGGCAGGGCCAACAAGGTCCTCAGTAGCAGCAATATATTCCTTAGGGCCATCAGGGCCAAAGTACTAATAGGGCGGGCCAGCAGGGCTAGTAGCAGGGACAACCTAGATAGGGCCATGTGGACCAGAGGTAGAGAGCATTCCAGGGATGTTATTTTACTTGTGGACAAATGAGACATAAAAGGGGAGACTGCCCGCATCAGGACAGAGTGCTACAGCAGTAGGGTGCCAATAGGGGCAACAAGCGTAGTTACCCCCGATAGCACCAACACTACCAACCCCATCACAGTAGGGGCAACTAAAGTACAGACGTGTCTATAATGTCTTAAATACAATCATATAGCAGGCCCCACAGGAGCCACATGCAGTAGAGGGTACATTTTCCATCCATGGGCTTGAAGGTAGGATCTTATTTGATACGGGGGCATCATACTATTCCATAACAACCAAATTTGCACGAGCTTTCGGTCTATTAGAGACAATCGATAGTCTCCTTATGTGTGTAGAGTCACCGTTGAGTAGTGGATCGCTTTTACACTCGATCTGTAGGAGTGTGGATATTGATGTGGGGAGATTATGTTTAGTTGCCGACCTTATAAGGTTTGATATGGATGAGTATGACATCATTTTGGGTATCGATTGGTTAGATGGATACCAGGCGATGGTGGATTGTCTTGGGAGGACTATTGTGTTCTCTATTACAGGGCAAGAGATTTTCTTAGTGGCGATGCCGCTTCCTGAGGGAGGGTCGAGCACATAATTGTATTACATTGAGGAGGATACCTCACAGGAGGCAGTTGTCTCTTTAGACTCGATTCCAATTGTGAGTAAGTTTGAGGATATGTTCCAAGAGATACCCAGGCTGTAGCCTAACCGAGAAATTGAGTTCGTTATTAACTTAGCACTGGGTACGAGGCCTATCGTCCGATCGCCTTATTGAATGGCCCCATCTAAGATGCGAGAGTTGAGGAGTATATTCAACAACATCTGGGGAAAGGTTTTATTAGACGGAGTACATAACCGTGGGGTGCGCTAGTGTTGTTCATCAAGAAGAGGAATGGATCACTTCAGATATGTATCGATTACAGGGAGTTAAACAAGGTCAAGATTAAGAATACGTACCCACTACCTCGGATCGATGATCGGTTCGACCAACTAAGGGGAGAAAATTTCTTCTTCAAGATATATTTGAGGCCGGGATATCATTAATTGTGAGTCAAAGAGGAGGACATTCATAAGAATGCTTTTCTGACACGGTATGGTTCATACGAGTTAGGGTGATGCCATTTAGGCTCACTAATTCATCAGCAGTGTTCATGGATCTGATGAATCGGGTTTTTAGAGCATTCCTTGACCATTTCATTATCCTGTTCATCGATGATATTTTGGTTTACCCTCATTAGAACATGTCAAACATCTGCGAATGGTTTTACAGACACTACGGTATCACCAATTGTATGCCAAATTTGAAAAGTACGGGTTTTGGCTTTGAGAGTGTAAGGACACAAATTTCCAATTGAGTCATAGGATAGAGTTCATGTGTATCCATCCAAGTCTATGACGTATTTGTTGAAGACGTAGCGACCATATTTGAAAAGCTTCATCATTGTCGAGTTTCTAGTGCCTCGTTTCTACGTCATCAACTTGAAGATTCCATAGTACCAAAAGGTATGAATGCATATATATATATATATATATAGGGAGACTTGGAATAATTTTACAATGGGTGTAATTTTATTTTAAAATAAATTTTATTTTCAGAAGGTTACTTTAGAAACTTTGAATAAAAAGTTTTTGGGCTAAATATGCAAAATTGGACTTCTGACATTTCGTTCGAAATTATCGTTCGAACAAGAATGTCATTCGAACGAGAATTTTGTTCGAACGAGTTAGCCAACGAGTTTTCCCATTTTTTCCACCGGAACATCGTTAGATGTTTGTTTAAACGAGACTTCGTTTGAACAAAAATCTCGTTCAAACAAGATTTTCAGGTGGGAACAGTTTTGGCAGTTTTTACCCATTTTCCCACTCTTTTGTCCCACTTCCTTTGGGCACTTTAAAACTAATTTCGGGACAGATTTTTCACAAGACTTTTGTAACATCTTTGAGAGCTTTTGAGAGAAAATATTTCCAAACAAAAGTCCATGTTTTCTTGTGTTAATTTATCTAAAAAATTCTCTCATACACAAGTATTTACACGTATAAAATTGATTAGTTTATTCCAAGTACCACATATATATATATATATCTTGCTTGGAGGGTTTGGCATCAGGTTAATTCTCATCCCATATAAGAGTTGTTTTTGGTTCTGCTCTGATACCAATTTGAAGAAGGTGCGGGGACCCCCAATTTTAAAATCTTTCACTTTAATTTCCAATAAGTGCGTAATAAATATGGTTCCTAATAACAATTTAATTTTCCAAATTTATTTGATTTTATTTTCTTTAAAAAGATGAAAAATTAAATTCAACACAAATTTTAATTTCCAAAAACAAAATTAAAATTAAACCTAAATAAGTGAATTATGGTGAACGCACACACACACACACACACACACACACACACACACACACACAAAATTCAGATTTATATTGTCATTCAAAATATATGTGCTTATTTTAAGGGAGTTTGGATGGTATATCAACGGTTTGCACAACGTCCGTTTATCCTAGTTACGCTTTCATTGTTATGACTCTATTGGTTTGTAGAATCATCAATATGCTAGGCTTGTATGCATTGTGTTTGTTTGTTCATAGAGTTCAATTTATCTTGTCACATAAGGCTACATCTTAAGTTGATAAATTTTTTCAATCAAATGAGAACTCCGTGAACATGTTTAAGTGATTGGGTTTTAATTCATTGGTATCTTGTTCACACCCCTTCACTTCCATTCCCATAAGACACATTTATTCCATAAGTGTGTGGAAAACTTATTTTATCTTATTTTGTGTCATTTGTGTGCTTATATCTATATACGTGTGCTTGTGCATTTTTTTATATCTATTGTGTATACATATATGATATTTTTGTTTGTTTAAGTCTTTGCCATATTATCTAGTCAATTTATGCTTTTACTTCATAATTGCTATCTATTGTGTTGCGTATTTTGTTTGATATCACATAGTCTCTTATGTTTCAAATTGATATCGTTTTGTTTACATCATAGCTAGCATCCATTAGTCTTGCTTCGATTAGTTATTGTTTATTGTTGCCCATATGCTTTCATGTCCTTAACACTTTATGCATCTTCGTTGTACTTGTTTTCCCATATTTACATCCCTTGTGTAGTTTTTAGGGAGAGAATTCATACTTAATTCTATTGGGAGGGGGGGGGGGGGGGGGGGGGGAAATGAGTATTTTATGAATTCTATCACCTTTGTCTATTCCTGAACAAAAAGGAGGAGAATGATAGGGGGAGAAATGGTATCTAATCCTATTATAATCATATCTTAGTTTAGGAGATTTAACTTAGGGGGAGAGCGCTATCGTCTTTGGTTGATCATAGTTGATAAAGGAGAATTAATTTAGGTTGAATATTTATTTTACTTGCATTTAATATTCTTGATATTCCCTATGCGTTTGATAGTTTGCTTAAGTGTGCAGGAATTTTACTAAGTGTCAATTTTCATCGGCAATGCTATTTATTCTAAGTGGTCCATGAGTCAAGCTTGTTATTTTTATTTTTGGGTGAGAAGTCTTTCAGTCTAGTAGAGCATGATGGCCCTTTAGGATTTTTGTTTAGTTTTTGTCCCGGAATAACCAAAGGGGGAGATTTGTAAGGACACAAATTTCCAATTGAGTCCTTTTTAGTTTTGGCTCAATTCTGGACAAAAACACTTGAGTCATATGATAGAGTTCATGTGTATCCATCCAAGTCTATGACGTGTTTGTTGAAGACGTAGCGGTCATATTTGAAAAGCTTCATCATTGCCGAGTTTCTAGTGTCTCGTTTCTACGTCATCAACTTGAAGATTCCATAGTACCAAAAGGTATGAATGCATATATATATATATATATATATATATAGGGAGACTTGGAAAAATTTTACAATGGGTGTAATTTTATTTTAAAATGAATTTTATTTTCAGAAGGTTACTTTAGAAACTTTGAATAAAAAGTTTTTGGGCTTAATATGCAAAATTGGACTTCTGACATTTCATTCGAAATTATCGTTCGAACGAGAATTTCGTTCGAACGAGTTTGCCAACGAGTTTTCCCATTTTGTCCACTGGAACATCATTAGATGTTTGTTCGAACGAGACTTCATTCGAACAAAAATCTCATTCGAATAAGATTTCCGGGTGGGAATAGTTTTGGCAGTTTTTACCCATTTTTCCACTCTTTTGTCCCACTTCCTTTTGGAAGTTTTAAAACTAATTTCGGGACAGATTTTTCACAAGACTTTTGTAACATCTTTGAGATCTTTTGAGAGAAAATATTTCCAAACAAAAGTACCTATTCTCATGTGTTAATTTATCTAGAAAATTCTCTCATACACATGTGTTTACACCCATAAAATTGATTAGTTTATTCCAAGTACCACACACACACACACACACACACACACACACATGTATATATATATATATATATATATATATATATATATATATATATATATATATATCTTTCTTGGAGCGTTTGGCATCGGGTTAATTCACATCCCATAAAAGAGTTGTTTTTTATTCTTGTCTATTCCAAGAAGGAGAAAAGTTTGCTGTGGTGGTCCCACTCAAAGAAAGGCTTCGGGTGTGGGTTGGCGATTGTCCTAAGACCTCATTGATGGCTTCCAAGGTTCCGGTGGAGTTCCAGGATTGTCGACTAAGAAAAGTTTGGTACAAGAAGACGCGTCAGGGACTTGAAGGAGTCAAGTTGAGTTAAGTAAGTCATTTGTCTTGTACTTGTAAAAAATTCCATACTTAGTGGACTTAAGGCTAGGGTCGTCCGAGGTTTTTTCCATTTGGATTTTCCTCATACATCGGCGCGTCGTGTGATATTGTTTATTTATTTTGCTTAAAACACTTAGAATGCAAGCTTAGGTTAACAAGATAAAATTGGTTTATTTATCACACGTATTTAATTTGGTGCTATAATTTAAATTGGGGTGTAGTTTAAGTTAAATTTAATCAATTCATATATTTAATTTGTTAAATTTGGTTTGGCCTAATTTGGTAATATTGAAAATATTGTGTAGGAAAATTTTAGGACTTGTATTGAATTAATTTCGGGCTAAAAGTAACTTTCTTATATTTTACTTCATGTGTTATTTTTGTTTGTGAGAAATTCAAAGTTGGTTTGGGTGAATTTTGTGTGTGTGCGCGCGCGCGCGCGCGCGCGCGCGTGTGTGTGTGTGTGTGTGTTTACCATAATTCACTTATTTAGGTTTAATTTTAATTTTGTTTTTAGAAATTAAAATTTCTTTTGAATTTAATTTTTCATCTTTTTAAAGAAAATAAAATCTGATAAATTTGGAAACTTGAATTGTTATTAGGAATCATCTTTATTCCGCACTAATTAGAATTTAATGTGAAAGATTTTAAAATTGGGGGTCCTCACACCTTTTTGAGAGAGGTGTAGTTTTTGGGCCACATTGTGTTCGACTTGGGTATTGTGGTCGATTGATGAGTCCATTAATTTGTATATTTTATACCAAAGTTTATACATTGTTAGTATCATTTTATTTTATTTAATAAATTCTTAGGACCATTTTATTATAAAAGGAAAAAAAATGCAAGAATAGTCGAATTTTGATTCAAAGCGGCAATTCTAAGTAAAAAATGGGTGTTTCAATAATTTTATAATATTCTTGTGCTAATTTGTGAAAAAAGTTGCCTAGTGAAATTTTTGCAGGCAATGACGAAATTTGGTGCAAATTGGTGATCAACTCGAAAAAGCTGATCTTTATGGTCATTCGAAAAAAAGATGTTTTTACACTTGTGAAATAGTAAAAATAAGTCGGAAATTTTTATTCGCTGATTTGGACAAAATTTGGAACGCATGTTCAGCAAGAAAAAAAGAAGACTTTTCGAGTGGGGGAAATTGAAGAGGTGGAAGTTCAAGAGTTCTACCAAAACCCTAATACCTCACCCTAAGCGTATAAATATAACCCTTTGGCTCATTATTTGGTGTGTAGAATTTTAGAGAGAGTCACTTTAGAACAATTTTTGGTAGTTTTATTTTGAGAGTATATTTTTATTGAGGGCCAAGAATTATTTTGTGGGAGAAGTTTTGTCAACATTAATTGTAAGACACATTATTTGTAAGTTATTCTATTAATGAAAATTCAGATTCATTCTTGCAATTTTATGAAGTCTTCCATTATGCTAGCGTAATTTCTTTACTAGGACTAGGTGAAATTTATCATCTTTGATTAATATTATGCATGATTTAAATTCGTCTTTATTCCCGATATGTGCTGAAGGTCTTAAAAATTCGATATTCATTTAAAACGACACGAGAATGTGTTTTAAACCTTCATCTTTGTTTGAGAAAAAATCATTTTTTTAAGTGTGAGTACTTTTTGATGGATTATGCTTGCACTCGATTGTTTTGATAGTCTATGCTTAAAGACTATATTTTGAAATCTAAAAGTGAACTTTTAAGGGAATAGGGATTTTAGCTGTCTTAATTTAGAAAAGTTAAATTTTATTGGGAACTTAACCGTGTTATCCTCCGAATTAAATACGACGAGAGTCAGTTTATTTTGAGTTATAAAATCGGGACTGGTGAGTTTAAATTATTACAAAATATTAGTTGAATGTGATAAATGGATCCAACGTCCTAGTTTTCATGCTCCCTTGATTATATCTCTCGTAGTCCTACTTTTTGTTTGTGTTTGCTTAGTTTAATTATCACATATCATTTCTAGACCCATTTCGTCTAGTTGGACAGCCACAATTGTTTTTAATGAAAAAAATTGATAAATCTTTGTGGGTTCAATCCGTATTTACACTTGCTATTCTATAATAGCCCATGAACTTGCGGTATTTGATAAAATTGACAATAAGTTTTTGGTGTCGTTGCCGGGGATTTCTTCGATTATTTTTTAAAAAGAACTTGTGACTTTCGGACTATTTTTTTTTTACTTTTTGCATTTTAGTTAGTAAAAGTTTCATTAAAAAAATCTAAAAAAAATGTAAAAAGTCGATGTGTGATAATTGATTAAATTCGCAAATTTCCAATTTAATCTTATTTAATTATAGTTTATTTTAAACAAAATTAAATCAGCCCCTAAACATGCAAGTACGTGTCAATACAAATAAGATATAGCATGCAACACAATAATTCAGGAAAAATATTCAAAGGCAAAAACCTTTTTATTTCTAGGACTTTGACAAGTTTACAAGACCATTGACTTACATACAATCTTGATATCGCCCACAAGAGTAATGCATGGTATCTTCGTCAAACCTTCAAAGCAGCGGCTAGAAATCTGTAGTGGTTCATGCGCATCTATACCACAAGGACCGCATCCCAAAAACTCCATAGAGACTCCCTCCACAATATCACGTAGCTCTCGATTCTAGAGATCTCCCCACAAAGGATGAACAAAAGTAAAGTAGTGTTCTAGGGTTCCAAAAAGATTCACAAAAGTAATTGAGATTTTTAGTGTGAATCAAACATGAGTTTTAGGACTCAAAAATATGAAGACTTGATGTATTTTGTCTCTCAAAAACGTCTCTCAAAGTCTTGTAAAAATACACCACCGAAATACCCCTTTTATAAGAAAATAAAAGATTTGAGGCGGTGGACAAAATCTGCGAAGGGGATTGGTTCGGAGGGGATCGATCCGATTTCTTTTTTAAAAGGATTGGTCCTGTTAATAAATTTTGGTAGAAAGATTTGCGAGGGGGACTAGTCCGGAGGGGATTGGTTCGGTTCTAGAAAAAAATATTCTCTTATAAAAATGCCTCAGATTAAAAACTTTTTAGAAAAATTTCCCGACACTAAAATGAAACTTTTAAGGAATTTAAACTCAACTTTTACCAAAATAAATCTCGTTGAGGCTTTGATGAAGATCCTTGATTATTCGAATCCGTTTTGATGTGAATGTGAGCTTGAACTTCAATGACGGTGTAGCGGTATATGACATACTATATGTTAATGGACAAAAATGTCCTTACAAATCTCCCCCTATGTCTATGCTGGTACAAAATCAAAATCTCCGAATTATCAATTCAAATATGACCTACACAAATCTACCCTTCCTTGAACTCATACGATAAAAGGTAAAATGTGTAAGTCTTCAAACTTTCTTCAAAATCTTCAACATCAAATCTCATAGCTTTTCTCATCAGGGTGTGCCAAATGATCCTCAACTTTGTACCTACACACATGATATAAAGCAGAATACCTTCGTGGCGCATCGAGTTTGAAATTTAATATAAGCATAGATCAATCAATACAAAACTCAAATCTCCCCCATAATGCAAACTCCCTCGTAAAATCATAATTCTTTCTCCCCCTTTTTATTATGTCCCCAAATAGATAGATAAGAAGAAAAAAACTAAACATATAGTGTCACGACAAAACATAGCAAATATGGATCAAACTACGCATACAAAGGAGTAACTCAAGGGCTTCCAAATCATCCACAAACTATTTTTGATTGTTTAATTTTTCATACAAAAAAAATGTTACACAAAAAAATCACACTATGAATTTTTTAATAGGAGGAGCAAATCATGAATGTGTGTGAAAAAATTCGATAGGTAAATCAACTAAATCAAGCATATGTGCACGATGCATACATGTACCCCTAACAAATGAACATAAAAAATAGTCTTTGGGTGTAAAAGAGTTGAATTTAGATGAAATCATCTTAATCATATCAACAAATCAAAGTCTAAATGATTTTCACACCAATAACGTCCAAAACTATTTAGTGCCATTTTGAGAAATTTTGAAAGGACGTGCAAACCCATTGATACATACACAACCAAAATTTCCTCATAAATAATGATTTTTTTTCTTTCTAATGAGGTTCTAAAATTCTCAACTTAGAGACAACCCTATTGGCCCAAATTTTAGCATATTTCATCTTTTTATTGCCTTAATTTTTTTATGTGGGCTCTTTTCAAACGGTGGCTTTCATGACGAGTCAATTTTATACTCTTGCAGCCCTTTTCCATGTTCACTCATCATTTTTTCATCTTAAACAAATTTCTCACGGGCAATGGATATTACATGCACTACTTTTATTACTCTCGTATTATTGCACTTGGTTCGTTTTAGGACAGAATTAAGATGAAAACACCCGACCAATATGTAATAAGACAAGCACAATAATCAAACAAATCCGTGCACGTGTGAAATAAAAGATATAATGAGTCAAACATGTAGGTAATAACACTTAATTACATCTCAATGACTCCAAACAACGTAAATCACAGGATGACATGATATATTCTCTCAAAACACTATAAAAAAGTCACATGGAAATGGAATGATGTTTTGACATAGTCATCCTAAGTGATTATCCATAAAAGGTGTAAACAAAATACAAAACTCTTTTTGGATTTTTCAAAATTTTATCAAAACAAAATCTTTTTGTCTTTTTCAAAATTTTCAAAAAATATAAAATCTTTTTGAATTTTTCAAAATTTTTCAAAAATGGAAAACATACAAACATGGTACACACTAGCAATAGGTATATAATATAATCATGTAAAAATTCCTATGCTAGCAAACAAGTCAAACCTCAATCGTTAAGTGAAGGGGGGTTTTCCAAAGGTGATGACAACTTATGAAAAACCTCCATCAAGTCATGTAAAGTTTTGACTAAAAACTAAACTTGCTCACTAAGATGTGCAAACTCTCTCATGTAGTTTCCAGGAGCATGTAAAGTATCATGTGTGGGTGCATGTGTGGCAGAAACACGTGTAGTAGAAAAACGTGACACATTTCCCAACTTAAAGAAAAATTCCCTAAGGTGTTCTCTCCTCTTGCAATGGGAACAAACATAAATAGGCCTAGGAACACCTCTTTCAAAAAGTCTAGGACGTGCTCTCCTAACGGGAAACAAACGCCTAGGTGGGTTAATTTTTGGGCCATGTGAATTTGTCACTAAAGTGGGAACCGACTCGGGTGTGACAAAAGAAGTGGAAGCACTGTCATGACCTTTTCCTAGCCCGTCAACTCTACCCTTATAGGGATTAAGAACCACATTTTCAACCTTATTAGGTGCATTCTCAAAATTGACTTTGACCTCCCTGGTACGTTCGAGATCACTCTCGAGTTGGGATACACGTGTCATTAGACTAGACACTGTGTCGATCAAATTACATTTTTCCTTTCTTAAAACCTCCTTCTCTCTCTCCAAATCTAACACTCGACGACCTAAATTCCTATTATACTTCTTTGTTTTTAAGGTCTCGGTGTACAAATCTCTAAAGTATTTTCGGAGCTCACTTTCATCTCCACTTTCACACTCGCTTTCTTCCTCATTTGAAGCGCTCAAATCATCACCATCGCATTCGTGTGCACTATTGTGAGACAAAGTGGGTGTGCTCACACGACTTGCTAAGAATGCAACAAACTTCTCACCACTAGTCACATTACCCTCACCTTCAGTACTATCACTAAGTGTGGCAGTCATCGTTACTTTCTTCCCTTTCTTTCTAAGCCACGTAGGACACTCAAATGACTTATGCCCCTTACCCCCACATTCAAAACAAGTCACGTCCTCAAAATCCTCCTCACACTCCTCATCTGAGTCATTCTCTTTTTCCTTCTCACCGCTTTCTTTGGCCTTTCCTTTCTTTTTATTTTTCTCAAAAAATCTCCTTTTAATGGAAGAATTTTCTTTAGAAATTTTGAGAAACTTTCTAATTTTTTTGCAAATAAGGCCATATCATTAAAATCAAAATCTCCCTCAGAATTGGACTCACAAACTTTTTCTTTATTTTTCTTAAAATGAGTCTTTAAAGCAACGCCTTTACCCTTAAACTTAATGGTTTGGGGAAACATGCCAATCCCTTAGGTTTGAAGATCTCCTACAAGTTCTTCCAACTTAAGTGATTTTAAATTTCCCAAAGAGTTCAAAATAGTGACTTTAGGAATAAATTGTTTTGGGAGAGATCTCAAAATCTTTTTAACGACACACGTGTTATCAATCGCCTCACCCAAATTAAAACTAGTGTTTATAATGTTCGACAAACGTGCATAAAACTCATCAAAAGTTTCGGACTCTAACATAGTAATGGTCTCAAATTGGGTGGCAAGATTTTGCAATTTTGATTCTTTAACCACATTTGTACCCTCATGTGTCAATTGGAGTACATCCCATTCCTCTTTAGACGTGGTGCACGCCATAATTCGGCGGAACTCGTAGGGAGTGACGGCTCCAGAAATAGCACTGAAACCACGTGAATTAAAATTAGACATTTTAAAATCATCTTTAGTCCAGGCCGACATAGGTTTTAGAGAGGTGATATTTTCAACGGTGACAATGGAAGGAGTCCACCCTCTTTCACACAACAACCAAACACGTTCATCAATAGCCTCTAATTGTGATTTCATACGAGCTTGCCAATAGGAATAATTAGACTTGTCAAAAATAGGCATCCTATTATATGAGTGCTCCATTGGAAACAATGCGATTTTTCACAAAACTGATTTTTCAAAAAAAAAATCAATATCACACAATTTTTGCGGAAAATAGGAATACTTGATAAATTAGCGTAACCTTCTCTGATACCAATTTAACGACGCGAGAAGTCAAATTGTATCAAAAAAATAAATCCTTGAAAAATCAGGATCATGCGATAAATTAGCGTACCTCGCTCTGATACCAATTTGTAGAATGTCGGTGTGTGATAATTGATTAAATTCATAAATTTCCAATTTAACTTTATTTAATTAGATTCTATTTTAAACTAAATTAAATAAGCCCCTAAACATGAAAGTACGTGTCGATACAAATAAGATATAGCATGCGACACAATAATTCAAAAAAAATCCCCAAAGGGCCAAACCTTTTTATTTCTAGGACTTTGACAAGTTTACAAGACCATTGACTTACATACAATCTTGATATCGCGCACAAGAGGAATACACGATGTCTTCGTCAAAACTTCAAAGCATCGGCTAGAAATCTATAGTGGTTCACGCGCAGCTATACCACAAGGATCGCAACCCAAAAACTCCATAGAGACTCCCTCCATAATAGCACGCAGCTCTCTCTTGTAGAGATCTCCCCACAAAGGATGAACAAAAGCAAAGTAGTCTTCTAGGTTTCCAAAAAGATTCACAAATGTAATTGGGATTTTTAGTGTGAATCAAACATGAGTTTTAAGACTCAAAAATATCTAGACTTGATGTATTTTGTCTCTAAAAAATGTCTCTCAAAGTCTTGTAAAAATACACCACCGAAATACCCCTTTTACAGGAAAATAAAAGATTTGAGGCGGTGGACAAAATCTGCGAAGGGGACTGGTCCAGAGGGGATTGATTCGGTTTCTTTTTTAAAAGGATTGGTCCTGTTATGAAATTTTGGCAGAAAGATTTGCGAGGGGGACTGGTCCGGAGGGGATTGGTCCGGTTCTAGAAAAAAAATATTCTTTTATAAAAATGCCTAAGATTAAAAACTTTTTAGGAAAATTTCCCAACACTATAAAATGAAACTTTTAAGAATTTACCAAAATAAATCTCGTCGAGGCTTTATTGAAGATCCTTGATTATTCGAATCCGTTTTGACGATAATGTGAGCTTGAACTTCAATGAGGGTGTAGCGGTATATTACATACTAAATGGTAATGGACAAAAATGTCCTTGTTAAGTCATCGGTTCGGAGATTCTCTCTCTCTCTCTCTCTCCCCCTCTAGGGTTTGCATGGCAACTACTGCTGCCTCCAACGTGGAGGCAGCTAACCTTCCTCCTCCTATCTCTACACAAGCCCCCTTTTCTCCTGCGATTCCATCAAGATCCTTTGCTGATGTAGTTGGCAATCCATCTATCTCCAAGATCTCTCTTAAAGAAGTGGAAAATTATCGAGGAGAACCTGCAATTTTTTTCTCTGATGATGACATTAAGAAACTGGCAGCACCTTTCAAATACTCCTTGGTTGGTAAGTTTTCTCATGGGAGACCAGCTATTAATGATATACGTAAAACTTTCTCATCCTTTGGCCTAAAAGCTGCAGTCAATATTGGTCTTATAGATCAAAAACATGTGCTTATTCGATTATTTCATGAAGAAGATTTCCATAGGGTATGGCTTAAAGAAACTTGGTTTATCCAAAGATTCCCTATGCGAGTCTTTAAATGGACTCCAGAATTCCACCCGGATGTTGAATCGACTGTCACTCCTATATGGATTAATATGCCATTACTTCCTATTCATTTGTATACCAAAGAAAGCATTTTTTCCATTGCTAATGCAGTGGGATCCCCTCTAAAGCTTGATAGCTCAACAGCCTCACTCTCAATACCTAGCCTAGCTCGTATCTGTGTGGAAATAGATCTGGTTAAAGAACACCCTTGTCGGGTTTGGATTGGGAATAGTGATAAAGGAATCGGATATTGGCAGTATATTGTCTATGAGAATATCCCTGAGTACTGTCAATTCTGTTCAAAGAAAGGGCATAAGTCTGAAGAATGTATTTTCAAGAAGAATGAAGAAAGCAAAAATGGAGAAGCCCTAAATAAAAAGAAGAAGCCAGTTGTAGTGGAAGTCTCAAACAAGAAAGAATCAACAAAAGAGTGGGTCCAAAAAAAATTTAAGGATATAGTAAATCAAGAAGAAAAGGCACAGTTAACTGAAGAAGCACCTATTGTTAGGAAGGAAACTCTAGTGATTAAAGAAACACCCATAAGAGAAGAAGTTTATTTGATTGATAAGCAGAATCAAGAAGATGGCTTTGATAACCATGATAATATAAGGTCTGAAGATGATGGAGGCACTATGTTAAAACAAAATCCCCTTTCTGTAGAAGTTAGAGAAAATGGAGAAATTGATGTCGGAAAAGATCTAAGTCAGCAGGAAGTTCAGGATCTAGAGGAAGAACCTTTTGAACAGGTGAAAATCAAAGCAAGGAGAAAAAAGCAAAAGAAAACCAATGAGAATGCTGCTGCAGTGGGTGATCATTTTCAAAGATCAGTATCTGTTTCCCCGCAAAAGGAACATACTGACCAAAAGAGGTTGCTAAGATCTAACAACAAAGTATCCCTTGATGCCCAGTCTCAATGATTGCAGTTCTAATTTGGAATATAAGGGGTATCTCCAAAAAAGGAGCAATAAGGAGATTGAAAAGGTTAGTTAGAATTCATAACATCAGCATCCTTACAGTTCTTGAATCTAAGAAGAATATGGGAGAGATTGAGAATTATAAAATTAAGTTGGGATTTTGTAATGCATTTTCCAATTGTAATAGTAAAATTTGGCTGTTTACTAAAGATAATATTGGGATCCAACAAATTTCAAATATGGAGCAGTCATTATCTGTTTCAGTCAACAATTACCAGTTCAGTAGGAGTATCACTTGTAGTTTCATCTATGCTAAATGTTCCAAGATTGAGAGAAGAGAGCTATGGAAGCAACTATCAGATCTAGAAGTGCAAGGCCCTTGGTTAGTTTGTGGAGATTTCAACACTGTTGTTACTTCTGGGGAAAAAGCAGGGGGTAATCCTATAGATCTGGGCTCATCCCTTGAATTTTTAGAATTCATGGAATATAATCATCTAGAAGATTTGAGTTATTATGGATCTACTTTTACATGGTTCAATAAAAGGGAGGGCAATGCTAGGATTTGGTGTCGATTGGACAGGTGCTTGGCCAATCCTGATTTATCTCAATTATGCTCTGCTATGTCAGTTAGTCATTTAAATAAGGCCAATTCTGATCATTCCCCTTTGGTTCTTCAGCTAAAGAGTCAGGTTGACCTGATTAAAAGACCTTTCAAATTTCTGAATTTCTGGACTAAGAAGGATAATCTCAAAGAAGTTATAAAGCAGAATTGGAATCCTAATGCTTCTGATAATCCCATTTATTCTGTAGCCATTAACCTCAAAACTCTTAAGCAGAAGTTGAGCTCTTGGAGTATAGCTACATATGGTGATATATTTCAATCAGTTAGAGATGCTGAGGACAAACTTTTAGTTTCAGAAATGGCTTTTGAAATGGATCCTTCTGAAGATCATAGAGAGAGTTATGCTAGGGAGGCTGCTTTATATACTCAGAAAATTTCTATAGAAGATCAATATTGGAGACAAAAGTCTCAAGATAAATGGATGGCTGAAGGTGATAGAAACTCACAATTTTTTCATAAGGCAGTGAAGGCTAAAAGGAAAAAATTGTTCATCCATAAAATTAAAAGTGAAAGGGGGGTATGGTTGGATAGAGAGGAGGACATAGCTAGAGAAGCAGTTATGTATTTTGAAAATGTTTTTATAGCAGGTGATCAGTATTTTGAAGAGGATGCTATTCTGCAAGATATACCTTCCTTAATATCTGAAGAGCAAAATATGAGTCTAGAAAAATTTCCAGAGGAAGATGAAATCTTTGGGGCAGTCAAAGATTTAAATGGAGATAGTGCCCCAGGAATGGATGGTTTTACAGGTGAATTCTTCATACATTGTTGGTATATTATATGTGGTGATATAGTAAAGGCAGTAGCAGCTTTCTATGCAGGTATGGACCTTCCTAAAATTGTTACCTCTACATTAATTACTCTTGTGCCTAAAAAAGAGGATCCTCAAACCTTTAATGATATGAGGCCAATTAGTCTATGTAATTTTTTTAACAAAATAATTATTAAGATTATGGCCTCTAGATTGAGTAAAATCCTTCCTAATATAATCTCTCAAAACCAGAGTGGCTTTATTAAAGGGAGAGATATTACTGAAAACATTCTGCTTGCTCAAGAAATGTTTCATTTGATTAATTACAAAAACTTTGGTGGGAATGTGGTTTTGAAGTTGGATATGGCCAAAGCATATGATAGAGTTTCTTGGGCTTTTCTTATACAAGTATTGAGAAAGTTTGGTTTTTGTGAAAGATGGATTGACATGGTTTGGAGAGTTTTATCAAATAATTGGTTTTCAATTCTTATAAATGGAACTACTCAAGGTTTTTTCAAATCTAATAGGGTTCTAAAGCAAGGTGATCCATTATCCCCTGGTCTTTTTGTGGTGATGGCAGAGGTTCTTTCAATACAGCTAAATAGGTTGCATTCGGTCAGTTCTTTTAAAAGATTTAAAACTCCTATAGGCTGCCCTCGTATTAACCATCTTTCTTTTGCTGATGACATCATTCTTTTCTCTTCTGGAGATAAAAGATCTTTGAAACATATGATAAATATTTTCAATTCTTATGAGAAATCTTCGGGCCAATTGATCAATAAGCAAAAAAGTTATGTGATATTATCCAAGCAGATTAAGATTTCAGCAGCAAAAAAAATTACAGACCTAGTTGGATTTCGTGAGAAGAAGTCTCCAATTACATATCTCGGATGTCCCATTTACACAGGTAGGAAAAAAACTTTATTGTTTGAGCAGATGATATCTAAATTCAGAGGCAGAATTGCTGGATGGAAATCAAAATTTTTGTCTACAAGTGGAAAAGTTACTCTCATTAAATCGATTCTTTGTTCCTTGCCTATTTATCTAATAGTTGCAGTCATGCCTACTAAAAAAGCTTTGCAAATAATGGAGAATATGATGGTAAAATTTTTTTGGAGTTCAAATGTGGGTGAAAATAGACATCACTGGAGTAAATGGTATAATATTTGTAAGCCTACAAATGAAGGTGGCATTGGTATCAGGAGATTGAGGGATATTTGTAAAGCCTTTGCTATGAAACTATGGTGGCGTCTAAGGAATCGAGGGTCTTTATGGGCTATTTTTATGGAGGCTAAGTACTGTAGGAATTCTCATCCTTGTAAGGTTTCCAATAGATGGGGTTCTCACACTTGGAAAAGAATGTTTGACATAAGAAATGAAGCTGAGCAGATTATTAAATGGAGGGTAGCAGATGGCAATGCTTCTGTTTTATGGGATAACTGGTCAAGTTTAGGTCCATTGCATCAGTATTCTGCCAACCAAGATTTTCTACAAGTTAATCAGATGTGGGATGGTAATAGACAGTGGGATAAAGGGAAACTTTTGAATTTGTTCTCTCCAGAAATATGCAGTATATTGGTGAAGGAAAAAATCAGACATGTCAGTTATAAGGATGAGATTGTTTGGACAGGTACTTCTACAGGGAATTTCTCTATTTCATCTGCATGGGAAGCTATTAGAAATCATCATTGTTCTTCTTGGGCATCCTCCTTTGTGTGGCATAAATCCTTGCCACCTAAGATTTCAGTATTCTTATGGAAGTTGCTAGGATCATTTTTACCTCTTGATGACAAATTATATTCTATTGGTTGGAAAGGACCTTCAAAATGTGATTGTTGTATCAATCCTCAAATGGAATCCTATGATCACTTGTTTATAGAAGGAGACTTGGCAACTTTTATTTGGAATCATTACAGTGGTATTTTGGGAATGGCTTTGAGCAGAACTACAATTAGAGGGAGAATCCTGCAATGGTGGTTAAATGCTCCAAACTGTACAGAAGGATTAATTCAAATTATTATTTCTTCCCTCATTTGTTGGTTTATATGGGTGCAAAGAAATGATTGCAGATTCAATGACTCTTCTCCAAATGCTCTTCTTATGATTGAAAAAATTAATTCCCTTTGCAATTCCTTACTCAATCTTCTTCCAAATGTCCCAAAAGGTTCTACTATTCTAAACTACCAGTTTATGCCTCACAAACTCTCTAAATGCAGATTTGTATACTGGATTCACCCTCCTAACGATACTCTTAAGTTAAATACAGATGGTAGTTCTAGAGGAAACCCAGGTCAAAGTGGTGGTGGTGGCATCTTGAGGAATAGTAAAGGTGATTTCATATGGGCTTACATTTCCAATTTTGGGGAAAAAACAAATATTGAAGCAGAGGCTATTGCTATATTGGAAGGTATATGTCATTATGATGATCTCAAAGACTATCCTTTAATTATTGAATCTGACTCTAAAGTTCTTATAGACATTCTCAATAATAAAGCTAGCTGCCCCTGGAATATTCGAGATGTGGTTGAAGAGATTGAAAAGTGTAGTGAAGCTATGTCTATATCTTTCAATCATGTGTTTAGAGAAGGAAATGGTCCTGCTGATCTTCTTGCTAATCTTGGAGCTAATGGGATTTCTCAAATTTTTTCCCATGACATTGATGTCTTCCCCAATAAATTGAAAGGCCTTCTAAAGACTGACAAGTGGAGAATGCCTTCAGTTCGAGTTATCAAACCCTCATGAGCTCTTTTATTCTCCTTTTCTTCTATTTCTTTTTGTCAAGTTGAGGTTTTGTTATTTTTTTTAAAGGTTTCCTTTATTCTTGTAAGCCATTTGATGGGGCTTTTCCATCTGTGAGTATCAATAATATGTGTGGGGGTTCAGTCCCTCTTCCAAAAAAAAAAAAAAATGTCCTTAAAAAAAAAATCTTGTCCAGGCTTTATTGAAGATCCTTAATGTTTTTTTTAGCAAAAAAAATCAGCTTTAAGTAGTTTTTTTAATAAATAGTACTTTTAGCACCAGTTTATCACAAAAACACATATTGAAAAAACTCGAAAAAAAAATAATTTTATTTCAAAATTTCCCGAATCATTTTTTTAGTAGGTGGTCCGTAAAAAAAATCCCAAAGTGTGCTTAGTTGTTTTTGTTTTGTACTAAATACACCACTAGTGCGCGTGTCATGTCGTGTTTATTTTTTATTTTATTTTCTTTATTATTTTTGTGTCACACTTTACATTTGGTGTAGTGTATTTTTTTTTCAGTAGCACATTCAAAAAAAAGGGAGAAAAAAAAAGTGAAGAAATATTTGAAGAAGTCTGCAACGGTACGCGAAGTGAAGAAAAAAATTGTGCAATCTTGCCAGGAGCACAAGGAACTCTCGGGGACAACTGAAACGTAGGATGCGTTTCCCTTTGATCGACACCAACTTAAACTTTGGCCTGGCGTAAACAAGTGACCGTAAAAAGTTCACGCCGGAGGTACATTTTTGAGTGCTCCTAAGTGATTTCATTTCGCATTTCATTTAGCATGTGCATAAATTTACTTAAGGGTAGAACCCGTGTGAAAGGTAAGGTTGGGAATTCATCACCCTTCCTTAGCCCAAAAATCACTAATTAACACAGTATTTGCATATCTCGAGCCATCACATTTAAACTAAAATCAAGTAGACATTGGTCTTAGGATATCACATAGCTCATAGGAAACCTCTTAACGACGCTAGAATAAAAAGCTACTCCAACGCGGACTTGTCAAATCGATCCCGTTTCACCTTGCCTAGGATTGGTGGTTTTTAATGTGTCTTCGTACCGACCACCTACCTTGAGGAAAAAGCGGGATTTGAGGCGATAACCGTAGTTGGTCATCTTTTGAATTCTCCCTTGTCAAAGAGTAGGAGTTGTCTAATTATGGAGATTAATTCGGTGACCCCTATTGTCGTCGATTAATCTCGGGAAAACTAGAGTTTAAAATTGAAATTCCCCTCACCAAAATTAGATAATTCAATTTGCTTTGTGTTAGCTAGGAATTACATGGTTTGAGTCAATTTTTATTTTATTTTATTCACATAAAAAATATAAAATAAAGAAAAATAAAATTTAAAAAAAAATAAGAGAATTTCGAGTGAGCTCGGTGTATGCGAAGTTGGTTTCGAGATCATACTGGTTGTTTGTTGAGTGTGGAGTCTAGTATTCTCGATACTTAAGTAGGTCAATTTTCGATTTTCACCAAAATGGGAGACGAGTTAGCATCGCGCTCCCTTAAAGATTCCCTTTATCCGACTAGGTCTAGTTAACCTTCGTGTATACGTCTACCCGCGCACACCGTAAATAATTTCTAATTCCATACGGGAACAATCCAATTGTTGCTCGTGTTTCGTGGAACTGAAAAAGAGGATCCCTACCTCCATGTGCATGAGTTTGAAGAAAATTTTAAGACCATTAAGTACCAACAACTCACCAACGAAATTATTAAACTTAAGTTGTTCCCGTTCTCATTAAAGGATAAAGCGAAGAGTTGGTTTAACTCCTTAGAGCCGAATCCATCACCACTTGGAACCAAATGAGTGTCTCCTTCAATAAAAAATTCTTTCCCAACCAAAAGACGGTGTCAATACGTCATGCCATAAACACATTTAGCCAAAAGGAGGGAGAAGCCTGGTGGATATATTTGGAGTGATTCAAGGACTTGCTACTGCAATGCCTGCAACATGGGATTGAGATGGGACGCCAAGTCTAAATTTTTTATGAGGGATTCGATTGTAATACTCGAACTATGCTCGAGTCATTATGTAACGGTAATTTTATAAAAAAAGTGAGGTTGACGCGTGGTTATTTCTAGAAGCCGTTGAGAAAAAGTCCCAACGATGGGCACCCAATAGAGACTCTAGGTCTACCACGTCCAATGAGGGTTTCCCTCACCAAGTCAAACAAAGTTATGATTTAAATGCCAAAGTGGCCATATGGGCCCAACGTTTAGAGTCTTTAGAGACGAGCAAAGAGGGAAACAGAACATCACCTACAATCATTCAACGTATATGTTCCCCTATGTGTATACTTTGCAATGCATTCGACCACTTAGTTGAAAATTGTCTCGCCTTTCCAACCCACAAGGCACAAACTGAGCAACACAAGGCCCTATACCAAAATAGGCCAAAGTATGACCCATATTCCAATGCGTACAATCCGGGGTGGTGAGACCACCCTAACTTTTTATGGTCCAAGGGTCAATACCAAGAAAGTGGAGGTTAACCTTCTGGTAACCCACATACGGGTTTCCAAAAGAATTCCCCCGAACCATCATATCCTTCATCTCAAAAGATCCAAGCTTTAGAGGATACGATGAATTTTTTCGCTCAAAGTACCCTCCAATTCCAGTAGTCAACTCAAAGTGTCTTTCAATCCACCCAACAGAGCTTGCATGAGAACACTCAATCCATAGCCAAACTCGAGGTTCAAGTGAGACATTTAGCGACCAGATTGGGTGAGAGAAACAAGGGAACATTCCTGAGTAAACCTGAGCCCAATACTAAAGGTAACATACCTAAAGGTCAATATTTTGTGCAAGATAACGTCGACTTATCACAAACCCAAGAGGATGCCAAAGAAATCATCACGCTTAGGGATGGTAAGGAAATCAAAAAGAATGTCTCACCACCCATCGAGAGTGAATCTGATAAATGTAAGGAATATTAAGACCCACCCTTGGATCCAACTTCCTTTCCACCATCATCTTTCGAGCCATCTGTAGAGTCCTATGTTCCAAAATCTCCATTTCCCCAGTGATTGGTGCCCCCAAAAAAAAGGTACAAGTTGATAAGATGTTGGAAGTATTCAAGCAAATACAAATCAATATCCCATTGCTTGACGCTATACAAGAAATCCCATCCTACGCCAAATTCCTGAAGGACCTTTATAACTTTATGAGAAGCACCAACATACCTAAGCAAGCTTTTCTCGCCGAGCAAGCAAGATTAATATTTTCTTATCGAACTCCCGCCAAGTATAAGGATCACGGGACGCTGACGATCTTGATTGAGATAGGGAATCATCACTTAGATAAATCCCTCTTAGACTTAGGAGCAAGTGTGAACCTTCTGCCGTACACCATGTACGAGAAACTAGGTTTAGGGGAATTAAATCCCACTAGGATGACCTCGTCCTTAGCCGACCTATCCATTAAGGTGCCTAGAGGTGTTGTAGAAGATGTATTGATTAAAGTGGGAGAGTTTATTTTTTCGGTAGACTTCGTGGTCTTAGACATGCAACACGTATTAAACTCAGCCGTACAAATCCCGATCATCCTTGGTCGACCTTTTTTGGCCACCTCTGATGCTGTCATTCGATGTCGTAGTGGGCAATTGAACCTGTTATTTGGAAATATGACCATGGAATTGAATGTGTTTAATTTAGAGAGGCCATCGTCTGATGCTGGAGAGACTGAAGTCATGTACGTTCAAGAAGTGAATGGTGTCACTACCCCACGGGATAGTGACACACCGGATCTAACTGATTGGTCACCTGATCTGTCTCTAAATATGAGTATTGAATATTTTGAGAAAGAATTTGGTCCTGTTGATGAGGAGCTTACTGTTAATGTCCACTCTTTGTTGGACTCTTTTTGTCATTTAGATGAGAGAGACGGGGATGATAGGATAAATCAATTCATTCTCTGTGAAAACAAGCTTGATCCCTTTGAGAGTATGCTGACACGTGATGTCTTATCTATTAGTGATGAGATTGAAAAGATCATTCGAGCATTTCCACTTGATGACACATGCTTTTTCATACAGCATTATCCTTTTCCACCACGTCCACCTGTGTCATTTGAGTCTTTGGATGACATTGAGGACATGAGTAGAGGATCATCTGATTTAGAGCCCGATTTATTCATTCTCGAGTTTGCGAGAAACCTACGATTAGTGTGTCATTTGGAATTTCATTATGATAGTCTCTGCGAGGCTGACCATCTCTGTTATAATGTGATTGCGCATCTCGTTAATTACAATCCCACATTCATTATGTGCCTTCATGTGTATACTTTGTTGATTTGGTTGACTCTCAATTGTTCAGACTATTGATTTATGATGAAAGGAATGTGAGATTGATTGGAAGTTGGTAACGCAAGTGGAAATGCAGGGGTAATATCATCCTTTTACTTCTATACTTTATTTACTTTGGCCATATTTCTAGTTTGAGCATACATTGAGGACACTGTAAAATTTAGGTTTGGGGATAAGGATGGTATTTTTTTAAAACAAAAAAAAATCAGAAAAAATTCAAAATCCAAAAATATTTTCAATATAATTGAGTTTTGAAACGATTTCTTAATATATGATTAATTCATGGATCTCTCAACTTATGAAATTTTTTACACATTAGCCTTATAATATGATTGAAAATGGATAGCGAGGCGAAAGTTGATATGATTAACGAAAAAATATGGAGATTTTTAACCGGGTGAGATATTGTGTCATTCATCGTTTTCGAGAGGTATAAATCAATCCTAGTTAAAATAACTCAAACTTTCCTTTAGTGATAAATTCGTTGATGATCTCAAATTCTGTATTTTGTTCGATTACTGAAAACAAAAAAGTCAAAATGTGAATCTCAAGCACTATAAGTCTTCGTAAGTCCTCTTGAGACAAAAATCAACTTAAAAAAACATGAGAAATGAGATTAGGAAATCGTTTGAAAGCCCAAAAATTAGGCCCAAACTCAAACCTTTTTACATCAATACATTGCAAGATCATTTGGGCTAAAAAGAAGATAAGCCTTTGGTTGAAAGACCACTATCCTACCTAACTCCAACTGGGAGTTTATAACCCATAAAATAAAGCCATACCCATTTTTTGAGAATATTATGATAAAATTGCGGTAGGAAAAAGGCTCAAAAAAAGAAAAGAAAAAAAGGAGATTACAAAAATAATGTGTGAAAAGAAAAGAAAAAAAAAGAAGAAGAAAGAAAGAGAAAAAAATGAGTTTGAAAAAAAGAAAAGAAAAATGGAGGTTGGAAGAAAAATGCCAAAAAGTCAAATTACCAAAAAACCTCTATATTCTCAGAAAATTTTGAACTCCAAAGCCATTATTTCTAGCCAAAATCCGAGCCTACAGTAAAACTAAAGAAAGTCCAAATCGATCTCAAGGGAATTTAGTTATAGTATAGAGAGAAGATGAACATGATATGTTATGCGATTCAACATTTTCAAAAAGTAATCGATTTTCTGTTCATGAGATCATATTCATCCATTATATAAAAATCCATTTTTTTTATCATGTATATGTGAAATTTGTTCATCTAAATTTACTCTTTTATTCACATATACCAAGAGGAAATTACCCATTTTCGAGTGTTCAATTCTGAGAGCATCCCGTAAGATTTTGAAATCAAAACGAACTTTCGAATATGAAATGCAAATCATTTGAAATGGATGGTTATATTGGCTATGCATACACACACGATATGTTGGGATTGAGAAGTGAAGTTCTACTATATTTATGAAGTTTGCATTCAAACTTGGTTATATTACTTTTGTGTCTTTTGTACTGAGTCGAGGTTTTGAATTTTGTGGGTATATTCACTGTAAACCCTCACGAGACAAAACTCGTCCACTAGGGTAACCTGGGGGTTTAACATCTTGTTGCACAGGCTAAGTGCAATCGTGATTCCTACGAACGTGAGTTAGATTTTAAAATTTTAGTTTTGCTCGAGAACTAGCAAAGTTTAGGTTTGAGGGTATTTGATGATTCCATTAATTTGTATATTTTATAGCCAAATTTATACATTTTTAGTTCCATTTTATTTTATTTAAAAAATTATTAGGACCATTTTATTATAAAAGGAAAAAAATGCAAGCATAATTGAATTTTGATTCAAAACAGTAATTCTAAGTCAAAAATGGGTGCTTCAATAATCTTATAATATTCTTGTGCTAATTTGTGAAAAAAGTTACCAACTGAAATTTTTGCAGGTAATAATGAAATTTGGTGCAAATTGATGATCTACTCGAAAAAGGCGCGGAAAAGCATATTTTTACAGTCGTTCGAAAAAAGATGTTTCGTAAAAAAAGCCGGGGACTTTTATTCTCCAATTTGGACGAAATTTGGCATGCGTGTTCAGCAAGAAAAAATAAGACTTTTCGAGTGGGGGAAAATTGAAGAGGTGGAAGTTGAAGAGTTCCACCAAAACCCTAATGCGTCATCCTAAGCCTTTAGCTCATTATTTGGTGTGTAAAATTTTAGAGAGAGTCACTTTAGAACAATTGTTGGTTCTTTTATTTTGAGAGTATTTTTATTGAGGGCCAATAATTATTTTGTGGGAGAAGTTTTGTCAACATTAATTATAAGACACATCATTTGTAAGTTGTTTTATTGATAAAAATTCATATTTATTCTTGCAATTTTATGATGTCTTCCATTATGCTAACATAATTTCTTTACTATGACTAGGTAAAATTTATCATGTTTGATTAATATTATGCGTGATTTAAATTTGTTTTTGTTCCCGATATGTGCTAAAGGTCTAAAAAATTTGGTATTCATTTAAAACGACATGAGAGTGTGTTTTAAACCTTCGACTTTGTTTGAAAAAAAATCATATTTTTATTTTTAAGTGTGAGTACTTTTTGATGGATTATGCTTGCACTCGATTGTTTTGATAGTCCATGCTTAAAGACTATACTTTGAAATCTAAAAGTGGACTTTTAACGGAATAGGGATTTTAGCCGTCTTAATTTAGAGATGTTAAATTTTATTAGGAATTTAACCATGTTATCCTCCGAATTAAATATGACGAGAGTCGATTTAATTTGAGTTATAAAATTAGGACTGACGAGTTTAAATTATTACATAATATTAGTTGAATGTGATAAATGGATCCAACGTCCTAGTTTTCATGCTCCTTTGATTATATCTCTCGTAGTCCTCCTTTTTGTTTGTGTTTGGTTAGTTTAATTATTACATCTCATTTCTAGACCCATTTCGTCTAGTTGGACAGTCACAATTATTTTTAACGAAAAAAATTGATAAATCCCAGTGGGTTCGACCTGTACTTACATGCGCTATTCTATAATAGCCCGTGCACTTGCGGTATTTGATAAAATTTATAACATCGATTCGAGTAAGTTACCGACGGTGAGGGAATGGGGACAACCCATGACACCGTTCGAGCTTTGTAGTTTTTTGGGGGCTGGCCGGATACTATCAGTGATTCATTAAGGGTTTTTCGAAGATTACGAGTCCATCGACGAAATTCACTCACAAATGGTTGCCTTTTGTTTGTGATGACCAGTGTTAGTTAAGCTTTAATGAGCTAAACGACAAACTGACCTTAGCACATGTTTTTTCACTTCCTAGGGGAGGAGTGAAGTGTCGTGTTTACACAGATGTAACCTTACAGGGACTTAGGGGTGTGTTATGGTAGGAGAAGTGGGCCATCTCTTATGAATCTTATAAACTTAAGAACCACGGGAGGAATTACCCCACGCATGACTTAGAGTTAGCAGCGATGGTGTTTGACTTGAGGATTTGGAGGCACTATCTTTAAGGAGAGAAGTTTACCTTGTTCACGAATCATAAATCACTTCAATATCTATTCTTACAAAATTATTTGAACATGAGGCAGAGGAGATGGTTAGAGTTAATGAAGGATTACCAGTTTGATATTCAGTATCCTCCTGGAAAGGCTAACATGGTGGCGGATGCATTGAGCCGCGGACATTTGGGGAGATAGCGAAGGCTTAGAAGGTAAAGTGGAGAGAGCTTCGAGATAAAGATGAGGTTTCTAGAGCTTGTATATCTATATTGGCTATCACCCTCGAGATTGTTATAAGGGTGGTGAGAGTACAGGTAGGGGATCAGTATTTCCAAGATATAATTTGCCAATTGTTAGCTGATGGGGTGGAGTCCTATTTTTTAGTTCTAAGGCAGGCTTCTACTTTAATGGGAGGCTCGTGGTTCCAGAGGATGAGGATTTGAGACATACAGTGATGTCAGAGTCTCACGGGTCCAGATTTATGATACATTACCGGTGGGCATAAGATGTACCAGGATATGTGTAGGTAGTATTAGTGGTCGAGAATGAAGCGAAACATATCAAAGTTTGTCTTGAAGTATGCTACCTGCTAGCTAGTGAAGGTAGATCGCCTGAGACCGGTGGGGATGTTGTATCCACTCGAGATTCCAGCGTGGAAGTGGGTGATTATCACCATGGATTTCATTATCGGACTATCAATATCTCAGTGAGGTCACGACTCTATATGGTTTATAGTGGAACGGTTGACTTAAGTGGCCCATTTTTTACTGATTTGTACAGATTTTGAGACGAGGCAGTATTCATAATTTTTTACTATAGAAATAGTGAGGTTACACGCTGTCCCGATTAATATTATATAGGATCGATACAAAAAAATTATGTCCCACTTCTTGAAGAGATTTCTGGTTTCCATGGGCACTGATTTACGATTGAGTATAGCGTATCACTTACAGATTGAGGATGGGAGCAATATCTTCCTTTGGTGGAGTTTATGTATAACAACTCCAACCAGTTCACCATCGGCATGGCACCATTTGAGTCACTGTATGGACGGACTAGTCGTTCTCCCGCTTACTGATTAGAGGTGGGGTAAAACAAGCTATTGGGGCCAGAGATGATTCAGGCCACCACTGCTAAGATTCAGATAATTCAAGGACACATCCATATATCTCAAGATAAGCTGAAGAGTTACACCGATGCGGACAAGGGACACATACAACTAGAGGTTGGTGACCCAGTTTTGGTACAGGTGTCTTCTGTGAAGGGGTCATGACATTCGATAAGAAAGGGAAGCTAGCACCGAGATATATGGGATTATTTTCGATTATTGATAGGGTGGCACCAGTGGCATATATGTTGGGACTACCAGAGCACTTACAGTGGATCCACGACCTGTTTCACGTGAAATAGTTGAAGAGGTACCAGACGTGTGAGAGGGATTTTTGGCATTGCATTAGAGGAGATAGACTTGCAGCCAAATATCTCTTACGAGGAGAGATCGATGGAGATATTTGATCATAGTGAGCATAAGTTGCGATCTAAGGTGGTACCCTTGGTTAGAGTTCAGTGGGGGCACCACAATGTTAATGGGTCAATGTCGGAGCGGGAGGATGACATGCCCGAGCAATACCTTGAGTTATTCATCACAGGTATGTCCCAATTTTGAGGGTGAAATTCCTTTATATGGGTGGAAGTATGTAACACCCCGTATTTATGAGTATTTGAAATTTAATTAATTCGATTATATTAAATTACATGCATAACGTAAGTTAATTAAATTAAATATTATGTGTGGATTAAAATATTAATCGGGAGAGATAAAATATTAATATTTATGGAATATAATTACTAAGTGAATAGTAATTAATTATTTTATGTCATGATGAGTGATAGTGACACGACGAGAATATATCTCAACCGGGAGTCAAGTGTAGAATATATGAGGTCGAGATAGAAAATTATTGTAGAGTGGCTTGGATGATCATTTTGAGGTTATAGTTAGTTCCGAATGGGTTGAAATATTTGTAATAGTATACCTGGGTGTATTGTTTGGGTCCCAGAGAGATTTTAGACCAACCAGTACCATATGAGGGCGTTTCGGTCATTTGGTAGACTAAGGTAGAAAGAACTCCGAAAATTGAAAGATTATATCAACCCCTTTGAGTTAAAGGATAGGGTTACTACTATCTTGAGAGAGGAGAGGCCATTAGAGAGGAAGAAGAGAGAGTTCTTGGAGATTCAACACGATTCTTGTATCGACTTTACCATTGGAGTGTGGATCGAAAGGAGAGGGAGGCACTTTCATCTCTAAAAATGAAATCAGACCAGCTATTACAAGGCAAGTGTTAATCTTGCATGTTCTTGAATAGTTATAATATCCATGGTAGAATTACATGTAATCTAGATTAAATAATGGTCTTAATTCATGTTAACAATTGGGATTTATATTAGAGACTTGATTTATGGGTTTGATGATACGAAATCTAACTTTTGGGATGTTATGAGGGATTAAAATATGGGTTTTATGAAGAATATGCATGAAAAAGTGAACCATGGGTTTATATAGACAAATAACGACCAAATCTTGTTAAACATGGAGTTTAATGATGTTTTAGTATTGGAAATTTGTTAGAAACTATTAATATATTTATATTTGATGATGGGTTGAATTATATGGGAGTTTAGGTACGATCCATGGAGGTTGAGTTTGATCTTAATGAAAGAAACTCGTAACAATGCAATAGGAAGATGACCTACTTGTCACGAATCTATGTGGTTTCTTAGCCGAATGGCGAATCAATTCGGGTCAAGGCAGAATAGATTTGGCTACCCAGATGTGGCCAATTTCTTTATTTTATGCCCTGAATCTACGAATAATTTATAAGGAAACTTTTGGGATATTCTCGTACTATAGTGAGGGATATAGAAAATTCTAGTAGGCCTATGGTAGGGTTGAGGTTTACCCAATTGAGAAGAATTATGGCTAGGAATTATTGTGTATATTTTGATATTTAATGAATTTGCAAGACTTAGAAAGGGTCACGAAAAGTATGAGTGAACTTATGATTGAGACCAGTAGTGTTTAAGTTTATTAGGTACCGAAATAACTTAAGGGGTAACTAGGACCCTTCGGGTAGTGAGCGATACTCGACAATATATAATGAGAAGTTATAATTACAAATTGATAGTACATTGACTATCCGAGAGATATATAACACGTACGGGTTTATATGATGGGTTTGGGTATACCTACTAAATATATGTATGTATATAGGGTGTGTGAATAACTATTACGTGATTGGTTATATATGTGAACGTACGCTTCCTGCTATCACATGAGGTTCTGCGAAGAGGGCGAGGAATCTGGATTTATGCCCTAGAACATAGAACTTAGGGAGTCTCACTACGTGTTGTGTATTAATGGGACTGGCAAGTCATTTTGGGTACATTAGGTATGTGCGTATCCCAAAGTATTAGAACTATGTTCACCTCCATTGTGTGTTGTTTGATTTATGGTTCGAGGTGACATTCTTAAACGATGGTCCTTGATATAGTACGAGAAGTACATGGACTTGATAGTTGAGTATGCATGCATCGCGGTAGCCATCCTAGGTATTCCATTATAGTACATATATATATACTTATGTGACTTATCTACTTTGTGTGACGGTACAAGAGATAAATAGTGTATATTTAAAAAGATAACTTAAATATGAGGAACTTAATGAGATGGTTTAGCGATAACATACGAGAAATGTTAATGTGGTAGCGTACTGTATAGGCGGTAAAGGGGAGCCAAATTTAATGAGTTTATATATATTCTTATGTCTAGTTAGGCTGGGTAGCATAACTAGGAGGGTTATTAGAAGACATTAGCTGTGCACTTTAGTTGAGAGGTGAGGAACTCAAGGGAGAGTGCGTGAAACTAACATGTATATATAATAACTACTCTTACTACATTTTTAACATTCGCTAAATATTTTTCAAATTGTTTTGGGCTCTCACCCGTGCCAAAATATTTTACCAAAACATTTTAGGTGTTGAGCCACAGGAACGCCATGCTTGATGACTCATTCTAGGGATACGTAGCTGTAGCATTTGTGGAGGCTTGCAGGAGTTTGCTTAGACGCTTCAGTTATTCATTCCTAGACTAGGATTTACTATTCAGCATTTCATTTAGGCATGTTAACCCTTCAGTTGATACTATAATTCAGTATTTATCAAACTTTATTTTATCTGCTTTAGGCTTATAATTGGATTATGTCTTGGAAATCGATGGTTTATTCGTTATTATTTATTTAGCTATATATCATATGATTGAATTAAACAATTATATTTATGTGGATGGTTTGATTAATGTATTTATTTTCATTATGTTCTTGTATAAATGCAAGATAAAATTTGGCACCGGCTTAATTTAACATAGGTGGTTAGTAATTTGAAAAGTTTTCGACAGTGATGCTAAGAATGAACCAAATGAGATTCGCGTTTATTTTAATAAAGAACTGATCACCCTTGGGTAAAATAGGCGAGGTGTCACATAGTTATGGCATCGTAAATCGCTCCACCCTTTATATAGCTTTTTGGCCATCAACATCAATCATAAGCATAAGCATAAGCAACATTTTTGAATAAGAAAATTTTTCCTAGGTTTGAAGATATGACCGTGTAGTAGCATGTTTTAGTTATTCTAAGTTGTAGTGATATGAACAGGGGTCAATTTTTTTAATTAATATTGGTAAACATTCTACTGTGCTTTGGGGTTTAATCGCTGACCCTGCCATTAAGAACAATTGGTTAGAGTCCTCGTGACGTATACGTGGTAATGTTTGTTGTGTATATGTGGTATAATAGCTTTGTTTGTGTGCCTTTATTTGGAAGAATTGTCGTATTTTTTTATTTGGTTTTGAGTTTACGATATAAAAATGTGGGGGATTTATTGATAGCACCTTTAATTTTCATTTATATACGTTAAGGACATGCATAAATTTTCTTTGTATCTTAAGAACAACATATTTATATTATTAATTAATGATAATTTAATATATTTTGTAGTTAAACATTTATAAAAGAACATCTAAAGTTAATCTATGCCAATTCACATTTTTGCAATTTTCTACCACAGTCATAACGCGAGTCCATGTCGTTTCCTACGTATGTCCGTGTCCGTTGTTTGGTTCTTTTTATATATTATTTATTTCTAAACTCAATTTCTCACTTTATTGTTATTTGTTTATCATTAAAATTTTGAATTTTCTCTCAAGGGTTAGGTTTTGAAATAGATAAGAGTTGGATACAGCATCCAAATAGAATTAGTAGTGCATATCGAGATGGGAGTAAAGAATTTCTTGATTTTGAATTTTCTATTGTTGAGAAAAATGGTAAGATTAAGTGCCCGTTTAAGAAATTTAATAACTTTTACTTGAAAAATAGCCAAGTTGTTCCAAGTCATTGGCTTGTACATGGTATAGTGAAGAGTTATACTAGGTAGAGTTATCACGAGGAACCATTGGAATCACAAAACAAAAATGATTATGATTATAATGAGTATGAGTCTGAAGTTTGAGATGATGATATTATAGGGAAGGAAGAACACACTACAAACTATTTTGAGCTAGATGGCATGGAGGTAATGTTACATGATATATTTATAGGACCTTACAACAATAATGTTCTAGGGTATGAATTTGGTAACCACACTACTCAAGTGCCCGAGGGTGAAGGATAAAAGTTTAATAGATTATCTAGGGATACACAATAATAACTATATTCGAGTTCTCAAAAGTTATCTAAATTATCTTTCATTGTTGAGCTAATGAATCTAAAGTCAATGAATAACATGAGTGAGAAATCTATTGACTCTCTTATTGAACTTTATAAGAAATCGATTCCAGATGATGCCCACATTCCAAAGGCATTTTATGAGATGCAAAAAAATGATCGTGACCTGGGGTTGAACTATGTGAAGATTGATGTTTGAATAAATGATTTTGTTCTCTCTTGGGGACCAAATGAGGACAAAACTATATATCCAACACGTGAAGAATCTAGATGGAAAATAAAAAAATTAATGTTGTGAAGATCCCTCGTATAGTCTTGTGTTATTTTACCCTTAAATCTAGGTTGCAACTTTTATTTATAAATAAGGATATAGCTTCGGAGATGAGGTGGCATAAAGATAAGCATGTTGAGGAGGCTAATGTGTTGAGGCGACCGACGGATGGGGAAGCATGGAAAGAATTTTATAAGGTTCATGAATCATTTTATAAAGATGCCCTCAATGTTAGGTTTGGACTCTCTAATGATGGATTGAATCCATTTTCAAACATGAGTAGCAAGCACAACACATGGAAAATTGTTTTGGTGCCATATAATATATGTCCATGGAAATGTATAAAGTAACCATTTTTATCTTATCAATCCTTATGCCGGGTCCTACGGCTCATGGAAATGATATAGACGTGTTTCTTCCACCATTAATAAAAGAGTTGAAAGAGTTATGGGATGTTGGGGTGAAAATGTATGATGTAGTTATAGGTAATACCTTTATGTTACATGCAACTGTAATGTGGAGTATTAACAATTTTCCAGCTTATGCTAACTTGTTAGGTTGGAGCACAAAGGGGACGTTGGCTTGCCCAATATGCAATAAGGAGACACATTCCAAGTATCTGAAGAATGGACATAAGGCATGCTACACGAGGCATCGTCGTTTTAAACTGATGAATCATAATGGTGAGCAAATATGTCATCCGTTGATGGTAAAAATGAGCATTAAAAATTACCGAAAAAGCTTAGTAGCGATAACATACTTACTTAACTTAAAAGAGTTCGACCTAGAGTATTTGGAAAATCTTGTGCAAAAAGGAACCGTGAGGCGTATGTGTTGTGATTGGAAAAAATAAGGCCCTGTTTGGTTGCGCAAATTGTTTGATTATGTAAATTGTTTCATTGTGAATTAGTGAATTATAAATGAGTGAATTTGAAATGACTTAAATCCAATTTTACATGATGTTTGGTAATTTGAAATTCATGTTAAGGTTCTATGAAAAAAATATAAAAACAAATCAAGAGAGAGGGGGAGGGAAAGAGAGAGGGGGAGGGGGAGGGGGAGAGGGGACATGCACTTAATGTGACTTCTATTTCAAATGGATTCATTTCACATTTTTTGTGAAATGATCCAATTTCAGATTTTGCACACGAGCTAAAATGGGACAATTAATGAATCATTTCATTAATGAAACCAAACACAATTAGTGAGTCAATTTGTAAATGGAGCAATTTATTAATGATACAATTTACAATTTTGGGACAACCAAACAGGGCCTAAGTATATTCTATGATTTTCCTTACTGGAAAGATCTTAAATTGCGTCACAATTTAGATGTCACGCATATTGAGAAAAATGTATGTGAAAGCATTTTAGGAACATTGCTAAACATTGATGGGAAAATAAAAGATATCGTCAAGTCTTGGTTAGATTTTAAAGAAATGTGCGTACGCAAAGACTTACATCCATATAAAAGGGGAGATAAATGGGTGATTCATCCCACTTGCTACACTTTGTCAAAAGAAGAGAATAGGATTTTATGCAAAATTTGGCAATCATTGAAGTTGCCCCATGGGTATGCGTCCAACATTTTTTGATGTGTGAGTTCTACTAATGGCAAGATTTCAAGGCTGAAAATTCATGACAACCATATTTTTTTACGACGTTTACTACTGCTTGCAATTTGTGTTTATCTTTCGAAGAAAGTGTGTTAACTGTTAATTAGACTTGGGTTATTATTTAGGGAGCTATGTTAAAAAAAATTGAGAGTGATGTCTTGAAGATACTTGAGGAGAAACTTGCTATAGCTATGTGTAAGCTTGAAAGGATATTAACATCGTCATTCTTCGATATTATGGTCCATTTGCCAATTCACCTTGCACGAAAAGCCATTCTCGGTGGACCAGGGCAGTATAAATAGATGTATGCATTTAAAAGGTAAATGTATTAAGCCATATCTTATGTTAGTAATAATTTAAGGTTTTTGTTGCATATTCTTAGCATATTCTCGATAGATATATGGACAACTTAAAAATTACCATGGGAAAAAAAGCACTTTCAAAGGGCTCAATAGAAGTGGCTTACGTTCTTAATAAATGCCTAAAACTTTGCTCTATGTATTTGCATGGTGTTGAGACAAAATTCAATTGACTTGAGTAAAATTGTAACGGTGCTAATTTTCAAGATGGTTTATCTATTTTTTGATACAACAGTCGTTTTCTTGGAAAATCGAATACCAATACCTTACACAAAATGAATGGTAAAATGGTCATTTATATTTGTTGGATAAATGTGATGAGATACAAGAACTTGTTAATTATGTTAAGCTATACTACTTCTTTTCCTTATAGGCATGCACGCACGCACGCACGCGCGCGCGCACACACACACACACACACACACACACACACACACACACACACATATATATATATATATATATATATATCAAGGTTCTAAAAAATGCGGGGCGTGATCGGGGCATGGAGGCCAAGTCTTAAGCCTTAGAAGCCTAGGCGGACCTTGGCGTAAAAAGGCGTTTAGGTCTTTTTAATATTTTTTAACAATAACAAGGCTATTAAAATACTAAAATTGTACATATCATAAAAATATGTCTGAATATTTGCAAATAAAAAAACTATTTGATTATTTTGGATGAGATAATGGTCCGGTTTGCAAAAAAATCTTTAAAAAGCGATATCGTTTCACTAAAGCATTATTGTTTTTAGAGAAAAAGTATGCTTTAAGGGTTTTACCAAGAATAGGGCGTCAAAATCTTAAGGCTTCTCCCAAGCCTCAAGCCTAGGCGGGTTTTTTAGAATATATATATATATATATATATATATTATTATTCTAATTAAAGTCATTCATATATGTTTAGTGAGCACAAGGATTAGTTAAATGCCAAAAGAAACACAAATATTGACAAGAAACGCATGCAGAAAGATTTCCCAAACAGTTCCAAGACATCATAAGTAGTTGAATATAATATTTGTTTCTGTAAATCGAAAAGTCTTATTATTTCTTAATAAACATATATAAAACAATCAAAAAGTTAGTATATTGGAGCACGAGTCCCCCGACCATTCTAATAAGTAACTTCGCTCTTTATCTTGGGTTCCCAACCGAAGGGTGAAACACTACAAGGGTTGTTTAATAAATAGTTATTGGTTTCACACCCAAGATAATTACAAGTACAAAAAAACTCAAAATAATGGAATTGTTGTAGTGGGAGAACACGAATTAAAAGATATTGATTTTTATGATGAGTTGGTTGACATTATCGAGTTGGAATACCTTGAAATTAATTATGTTGTTCTATTCAAGTGTGATTGGTAGGACCTTGGAAAAAGGGGGTGTGGAGTATGTAAAGATGAGTATGATTTCATTAGTTTGAATATCTTTAATACATGGTACACAGACTAACCATTTGTGTTAGTTGATCAAGCAGAGTGAGTCTTCTATGTGCCAAACATCAAGTTGGAAAAATAATTGAAAAGTTTTACTAAAGAATACTTTAGGAGACAAGTATGATTTTCCTGGAACTGTAGTAGAGGAGGAGGAGATGGGTGATGAGGAACTGTACCAACAACTTGAGACTAATATTATAGATGAAGAAATAGTGAAAATAGATGATATACGTCTTTTATTCCAAAGGGGTGATATCCCCGAAATAGAAGTTAATATGGCCAATGTGGAAGGAGAAGACCGGATGCATGATATAAATTAAGACGTCTTGTCATCAGAGGATGACAATGCTGATGTTAACAAGGTTAACACAGATTAAGATGATGAGGACTTTTGAAGATTTGTGTTGGTTTGTTTTTCTTCTTAATAAATGTTTTAATTTATTTTAATTATGACACTTCGATCTATAGGAATGTTTTAATAAATTACACTTATGAAATGTTCTTACTTTACTAAATTTCGTGTTTATTCATATCTTTAATATGTATAACAATGATGATGTAAAACTATGAGAAACAAAGGATGAACAGGGTTCAAGATAACATAGCAACAATGAAGGTAGTGGGGTTGCATAGGTGGGATCAATTCTACATGGGTTCTTGTAAGAGAATTAATAATTATAAGAGTGAAACGAAGGGAAAGAGAAAAGAGGTTGACAAGGATGAAGAGTATCCCTTCAGAAAGATAGGAGAGGTTAAATGTAATACCCCGTATTTTTGGCAATATTTATTTTTGGGATTAATTAATTAAATGAGAATTAATTGGGAATTAATCCGGATAAAATACTAGCGAGATGTGAGTTGGTATTTGACTATATTGAGTATATATGATGATTTATGAATATTGAATTATGAATTTGTCGTGAGATTGATATACGGCAATTTGGACATTTTATTGGGACGCGAGTGACAGTCGCGTCAGGATATAATTATTTTGATTATAAAAGTGAATTTAAATTATATGAACTGTATGGTCGTTTTAAGTGCGCCAACGCGTCCGGAAGGGTCGAGATAGTCAGAAAACACTAGCCGGGGGTTTAGTTTGGGTCCCGGGGTATTTTTAGGCCATACCGGCAACATAAAGGGTAGTTTGGTAATTTTGTATTTTTGGGAATTAAAAGTGACGAAAATTAAGAATTTTATCTGATTGGGAAGTTACCTACTAAACCCACTAACCAACCCTCAATGACCCAATAAGCTACGGGGGTTATTAGATTAGGTTTCCAAAACTTTCCCAAAGAAAACCCTAGCCACCATAGCCATTGGAGAAGAAGGCTTGTGGAGAGAGAGAGAGAAGGAATACTGCAGAAAAAGCTTCATCAAACCAACACCAAATTCAGAGACACTCGAGGCAAGTGGTTTAATTTACATTTTATGCAGTAAATGTTTCTTCCATGTTAGAAATCTTGATAATCATTCTTGTTTGAGAGATAAAGGAAAACCCATGAAATTGGAGTTGTTAGTTTAATGGTGGATGTAGATTTGCATGTAGAAACGTTATTGGAAGATTGAATTAAGAGAATTACAAATTTATGTGTTATAAAAAAGGATTAAATTCTGGGAATTGATGATGATAAATTCTAGGGTTTATGTTCTTGAGAAATTGGGGGAAAGAGTAGAGATTTGTGATTTGATGATGTTTAGGAAGAATTAATCCTTTACAATACGTTAGTATGTGACTTTAACATGTTTAGGGACGATTATAGACGTTAAACAATTGTTAAATTGAGGTTTGGATGAGATTTGAGGTGTAGAGAAATTGGAAAAACGAGATAGGATTTCCGGGCTTGAATCTGGTCACTCGTTAGAAGACCTACCCAGGTCGTTCGAACAAGCTCGTTCGAACGAGCTTCTTACGAGTTGACAGTTTGGGGTTCTAACGAGAGGGATGTTCGTTCGATAATCTCATTCGAACGAGATCTCGTTAGATAGCCCAGTTCGTTCGAACGAAATCTCGTTCGAACGAGGCTGTTCGAACGAGACTTCTAACGAGCTGGCAGTTTAGGCCTTTTTGGCCTGTTTTGATTTTGGGAGTCCCGTAAACTCGTTCGATGATAGAGATAACATTCCTTTGATGGTGTATTGGTATACTTGGGACATTTGGGATATAATGAGGAGTATATTATAATTGTGGAACGAATCAAATAGACATTATGGATTGATACGTGAGTGCCTACTACGACGTGAGAATAAATTATGGCGCGTATAAATGTGGACCGAGATTATATAAGTTATATATATATTAAGTTGGTACGAGAATGCGATATGTACTACAATTAAATTACGGTGATTACTAAGATGCGTGTTTACTTAGTATTGGTATATGATTTGTGTGTATGACATACCTACCATACTTGCTATCACGGGAGGTTTGCGTTCGCTTAGGGCCCTCTAATCCTTGTGTTGCCCGGATTTAGACTGGTTACCTCGATGAACATAGGTCAGAGAAAGACTTATTGGGATGTTAATAAGTCCGCTGATCGTGGGAGCGTAGGTATGTGCGTGACCCATGTGATGTGACTGTGTTCGCCTCCATTATTTGTGATGTTATTATCTGTGAACTATTCCTGAGAGATTCGAAATATGTGATCCTTATGTACGTGATGTACCGGGATGGATAGCAGAGTATGTGTGCACCGCAGCTTAGTTCTCGGGGTGCTTGTATTGTATATTTATGATGTGAATAATATACACTTAATTAATGGGAACCTTCATGTTAATGTTGTGAATATAATTACGGTATTATTTCGAGAAAAACATAACGGGTTAACTGATAGTGAAATATATTGCATATTGAGCATATGAGTTTACGTTAAACTCCTATTTAATTGAGATCGTTTTTATGTTAATGGGAACCGAGTAATAAGGGTAGAACCTATATCAGTTTAGCTAGATATGATGTCACTTAGCTAGTGGTTTGTGTCATTTTAGATGGGTACTTACGTTAGGAGTGCACAGTTAGACGAGAGGTGAGAATTTCATGTGAGTGCACATACTAACATGTACTTTGCATTTAATGTTTTAAATGTTTTTAAAGCACTTGCAGGTTTTTAAAATATCTCCACATTCGGGCTCTGACCCGTTTGCTTTCAAATATATTTTTCTTGTAAAACCATTTTAGGTGCCCAGCCACAAGGACACCATGCATAGGATACTCATTCACATGAAGAGTTGTAGCTGTTTGTGGAAGTTACAGGGATTTTCTTGTAGACGCTTCTATCAATTGGATTCCATGTTCAGTATTTCTCAGTTTTAGGGCATGTTGCCCACTTCCATTAGAGATACTTTTCCATTTCAGTTTTTCAGACTTTGGCATGTATTAATTCAGTATTCAGTTTTTCATTACTTATTTCAGTTGTGGAGTTTGTTATGAGGAGTTTTCCTCCGGATTTATTTATATCGTGTGATTGTTATTCTATTTCTTCGTTATGGTGAATGGTGATATTATTCTTGCATTAAATCTTTTACTGCATGTTAATCAGACTTTAATTAAAATTTGGCAACTTACTTTTTAAATACTAGGTGGTTAGTAATAATAAAATGTTTTCGACAGTGATGCTATTAACTGAGCCAACTTGGCATTTTGGTTTAATTTAATAAAGGAGTAGCTACCCGGTATTTAATTAGTCGGGGTGTCACATTAAATTAATTGAGTGAAGGCAAAGATGCTGATGTCAACTATTTATTAGGTTTGTTAATTATCCTTATCACTTTTATGAACTACTTAGAATGATATGATGATGCTTCTCTAGATGATGTTACCTCAGTAATTTTATATGATTTCATGCTTGATAATTTTGATTACTGATGTGATTTCCCCCCATATTTTCATTAGAATTATCCTAAAATGTTAAAAGTATATTATTGGTTTCTTATTTAGTTATGCTTGGTTCTGGTCATGCACGTGTCCCAAAATCCTTTACGCATCAAAGTATCATGGGAGAATACACACACCCTCAATTAAAGGACCTAAATATTGACTAACCCCCCAACACTATTGCATCTGATGATAAAAACAATGTGGGTATGATCTTTGTATTCTAAATAAAATTACTTGACAATATACAAATACATAATTAAGTAGGAAATATACCAATGCATAGTTAAGTCTAGTTACAATAGTATTATGTTAATCCATTTCATACCTATTATAGGTCATAGAGCATCTCCCGTACAACGATTTGTGGTAGAGTCACTTCATCATTCTCCAGGGTGTAGTCATCTAAATGTAGCCGAACCTACAGACATTATTTCATCGGGTTTTCATACCAATGAGGGTATGATTTGCTTCCAATTATTTCATCAAAACGTAGTTATGTGTAAGGACATTTTGTCCATTATTTATGTGTATGTCATAAGCCGTTACATCATTGAAGAAATTCAAGATCACATCATCATCAACAGATCCGAATATAAAAGAATTCAAGGAATCAGTTTTCTGGTCAGCCGGACCAGTCCGCCTGTTTTAAAAAGGAACCGGTCTGCACCAGACCGATCCGCCTCAAGCCGGACCGATCCACTTATGCTTCAATCTAGTAAACCCCGGACCGATTGCAAACCGAAGAAGGCCTATTCAAAAAAGAACCGATCCGACCTCGGATTGGTCCGGATCAGAAGTGGACCGATCCGCCTGGGATAAAATCATGCAGAACGTATTCAGATTTTTTAGGGACAGGTTTTCTTTTATAAACCAACTTCGGGGATTTGTTTATCAGGACTTTCATAGACGAGTTTTAGAGTCCTAAATACTCTAAGTCTTCACCCTTGTGAGTCCCAAGACTCATGTTTTGATTCACACAACTTTTCAAACCCTTGTGAATCCGTTTGCAACCCAATAACATAACCGTGTGTCTGTTCAAACCATTGTGGAGAAGACCGTCCTTCTTCTTCATTGCTGCCCTCCTGGAAAGGGAAAGTTTCAGTCGTCGACTACAGATTCGACGCCTCCGGGTAATTCTGTGTCACTGTATTTTCATTGTAATCCGAGAAAATGTATGTTACAATATTATAATGAAAATAAATGGTTTTGTCCCTTTGGGGGATTTTTCCTCACATATGTGTGTTTGAATGTTCTTGCTTATTTCATCATCTTATTCAATCACACCTAGATGCATGTTTAGGACTTAATTGATAAAAACCGTGTTTAATTAAATAATATCTCTATTTAAACGCAAGCGAGCTCTTCTCAAATTGGTATCATAGTGGGTTACGCTAACATATCGCGTATTCCTAATTTTTCGCAAAATTTTCTAAGATATCAATTTTCTAAAAAATTGATTTTTGAAAACGAGTGTGTTCATAATGGAGAAGTTATATAATAAAATGCCAGTTTTTGACGGGACAAACTATGCCTACTGGAAAGCCCACATGAGATCTGCATTAAAAGCCATTGATGAACGTGTCTGGATTTTGGTTGAAAGAGGGTGGACACCTCCCTCCGTCACTGTTGAAAATGTGACCAATTTAAAACCTGTCACCACATGGACTGAAGAAGAGTTTAGATGGTCATCTTTTAATTTTAAAGGTTTAAGTGCTATTTCTTGGTCTGTCACACCTGATGAGTTCAAACGCATAATGACGTGCACCACGTCAAAAGAGGCATGGGATGTTTTGCAAATTACCCATGAAGGAACTAATGCTGTGAAAGAGTCTAAACTACAAAATTTAACAACTCAATTTGAAACCATCGCCATGCATGAAACTGAATGTTTTGATGATTTTTATGCTAGGTTATCTGATATTGTTAATACTAGCTTTAATCTTGGTGAACACATTCCTAATGCTAGAGTTGTTAAAAAGATTATTCGTTCTCTTCCTAAGCGTTTTATCCCTAAAGTCACAGCGTTAAATTCTGTGGATGATTTAAATACGCTAAAATTGGAGGAACTTATCGGAGATTTGCAAACTTATGAAATTGATAAGTTTCCTAAATCTGTCAAGTCTAAAGATAAGGGAATTGCACTTAATGTCCAGAAAAGAAAGAGTGAGGGGCCGGCAAGAAAGAGGGGAGAGTCATCTAGAAAAAGAGAGACAGATACGTCAGATTCTGAGTGTGATTTTGACTTAGATAATTTAGCCCTATTTGCTAAAAATTTCAAGAAAATTCTCAAATTTAAGAAAAATTGAAATTTCAAAGATAAAAAGAATTTTCAGAAAAACAAGTTTGAAAAGAAAAATGAGAAAGATCTTAAAGACCCTCCTAAGAAAGAAATGAGAGATGCTATGAGTGCGACGGTAGGTGTCATAGAGCCTTTGAGTGTGCCAATCGTCTGAATAGAGAAAAGGGCAAAGCTGTCCTAAATGCTACCCTTAGCGACGACAGTGAGGTCGAGTCGGTGGACTCAAGAGATGAGTCACCGCATGAGTGTAACTTAACTGCATTCATGGCTAGTCATGTGATTACTTCTAGTGCTCCTCACAACAATGAGGATGCTGCTTCACAGGGACACCTCGACAGTGATATCTATGTGAGTGAGGGGGAGGATGACACAAGTGAGAGCGAGAGTGATCTTCAGTGTGCTTACGCCGAGCTTTATTCTGAGTCGTTTAAAACTAAAAAGCATAACAAAGCGTTAGTTCTTAGCATCACCGCTTTAGAGGAAGACTTAAGAAATGCGAGAGAGAGAGAGAGAGTCATCCACCTACACTACCTTAAGAGAGAGAGAGAGTTTGCCTGTGTTAAGAAAGAAAGTTTGTTTAGAGAGAGAAAGAGTTGTTTTGAGAAAGAGAGAGGGGACATGACTAAACAAGTGGCAAGTCTTACGAGTGAGCTCCATTCCTCCGTGGAGACTCGGAAGAAACTTGAAGCCCTTATAGCCCAGCTTACTCATGATCTTGAGAGAGCACGAGAAGTCAAGGTTCAAATCGAGAACATATCTGGAAAGATGGGAAAGATGTTCCTCGGCCCCGCTTTAGGTTTTGGTGATAGGCAGGGAATAGGTTATGATGGTGCCTCCACGTCCCAAATTGCACCTGGACCAGTTCCTGAGTTTACTACGACTCCTTATGGCCATCATAAAAGATATCGAAGTAGAGTTCGACCAAGAAAAGCAAACCAAGGTCCTCCTTTGACTGTGTTCTTTTGTACGTATTGCAAAAAAAGGCCATCTCAGGGAGTTTTGCTATAGTATGGGCCGGACACGACGTACTACTGCTCCACTACTGCATACTGATGATTTTACCAGTCTGAGAGAGCGAGTTGAGTTTTTAACTGCCACATCAAAGAGTTTGATGAAGGAATTCTGACGGATGTCTTTACCGTTAGTGAATGCTTCTCACATTCTGGCAACAACCAACAACAATAAGGGTAAACAAAAGGTCGCCACTACTTGGGTACCTAAGAAAGATAAAAAGGCATTTATTGTTCATGTCGCTCTCAAAGCACATAATACATCACAGCGGTATTTTGATAGTGGGTGCTCCAGACATATGACAAGTGATGCCTCATTTTTTACGTCTCTTAAGGATTATCAGGATGATAGAGTCACCTTTAGAGATGGGAGCAAGTCTAGCATTATAGGACATGGTACTGTAGAGTTACCAGGATTTCCTAAGCTAGAGAATGTTTTGTATGTCAATGGTTTGAAAGCAAACCTTCTCAGCATTATCCAGTTGTGCGACACTGACTTTGCTATAAAGTTTAAGCGGGACGCGTGTAAGGTCTATAATCAAGTCGGTAAACTTTTTTTGTGAGGGGTAAGGACAAAGGATAATTGCTATGGGACTGAGCCCACATCCTCACTTCTCTATAACAGCGCCACGATCACTCTTATGGATCTGTGGCACCAACGTCTAGGTCACATGAACGTTAGAGATCGAACTCGTTTAGCTAAAAAGGACCTAGTACGTGGCTTACCATCACTTGGAATGACAACTTCGACGGTTTGTGGACCCTGTAAATTGGGAAAACAAATTCGTATCCCCCTATAGGAAGTTGAATTCCATTACCACCTCCCGATAACTTGAGATGATTCACATGGATCTTATGGGTCCTACTCTTACTGAGAGTTTGGGTGGTAAGAGGTATATCCTTGTGATGGTAGATGATTTCTCTAGATATTCTATTGTATATTTTCTGAGAGAGAAATCTGATGAGGTAGAATTTTTAACGACCAAGTGCCGTGTCCTCCAAAATCAACACGGAGTCACTATTAATAGGATCCGTAGTGACAACGGCACAGAATTTAAGAAATCAAAGGTAGATCTTTACTGTGATAGCCTTGGGATCAAACATGAGTTTTTTGCAGTGAAGACTCCTCAGCAAAATGGGATAGTTGAGAGAAAGAATAGGACGATACAAGAAATGGCTAGATCTATGCTTCTAGGTCGTAGCGTGTTTAGGAGATTTTGGGCAGAGGCAGTGTCTACTGCATGCCACACGGTGAATAGGGTTTACCTGCGTCCACACACACTTAAGACGCCTTATGAATTATGGACTAGCAAGAAACCCATCCTTGTATATTTCCGTGTTTTGGGGAGTAAATGCTACATCCTACGAAATAGAGAGCAATTAGGAAAGTTTGACTCCCGAAGCGACGAGGGAATATTGCTAGGGTATTCATTGAATAGTAGAGCGTACCGAGTTTTTAACCTGAAGAGCACTAAGGCTATGGAGTCAATAAACGTCACCGTGCAAGATGACGAACCTTCGGCGTTTATTGATTCTAGCTTTCCGTGTGAGGATGAGGATGTTTCGGGCAGTAATTTACTTGCACCTCACCCACACTCTGTGGACCCTACTCATGTGTTAGGGTACACACCTGCTTGGGTTCGCAAGAGGCATGACCCTTCTACCATTGTTGGTGATCCCACACTAGGGGTCAAGACTCGTGCTCAGTTCGAGAATGTTGTTAGCCATTTTTTCTACAAGTCCAAAGTCGAGCCCAAGAATCACAAAGAAGCACTCTCGGATGAACACTGGATATCTGCCATGCAGGATGAGTTGCTTCACTTTAAAAAGAATAATGTCTGGGAACTTGTCCCCCGACCTAGTGAGACTAATGTGATAGGTACCAGATGGATTTTCAAGAATAAAATGGATGAAAATGGTACCATAATCAGAAACAAGGCTAGGTTGGTCGCTCAAGGCTACACACAAATAGAAGGTGTAGACTTTGGGGAGACATTTTCTCCTGTTGCGAGGCTTGAGTCCGTCCGCTTACTACTCGCCATCTTATGTCATCTGCGCTTCAAGTTATATCAGATGGATGTCAAGAGTGCCTTTCTAAATGGAATTCTACAGGAGGAGGTTTACGTGGAATAACCAAAAGGGTTTGAAGACCCTAAGCACCCGAAGCACGTCTACTATCTGAGGGCATCCTTGTATGGTTTGAAGCAAGCACCCCGTGCTTAGTACGGGAGGCTTACTTCCTATCTCTTAGCCCGTGGCTTCAAGAGAGGGGGAGTTGATATGACGTTGTTTATCAGGAGAGATGACGGTGCTATTTTGGTTGCCCAGGTCTATGTGAACGACACAGTCTTTGGATCCATGTGCTCCCAACATGCTCATCACTTTGAGGAGGAGATAAAAAGTGAGTTTGAGACGAGCATGGTTGGTGAGATTACTTTCTTCCTTAGTCTCCAGGTTCATCAGCTAGAGGATGGGATGTTCATCTCCCAATCTAAGTATGCTAGAGACCTCGTGAAGAAATTTGGTTTAGACTCCGCTAAGCATGCACATACACCTATGAATACCACTACCAAGCTTAGTAAGGACGCTTCAGGCAAGGACATAGAGCAAACCTTGTATCAGGGTATGATAGGTATTCTCCTCTACTTGATTTCCAGTCATCCCGACATAGCCTTTAGTGGTGGAGTCTGTGCGCGATATCAGGCGTCCCCAAAAGAGTCAAATTTACTTGCTCTAAAACGTATTATTAAATACGTGAGTGGGACTCTCTCATACGGTATTTGGTATTCCTTTGATACTGATGACCGTTTATCCTCCTATTCAGATGTCGATTGGGCCGGGGATGTAGATGGTTATAGGAGCACTTCTGGTGGGTGTTTCTATTTTTATTGTGCTCTTGTCTCCTGGTTGAGCAAGAAGCAAAAGTCCATCTCTTTGTCCACCGAGGAGGCTGAGGACATCGCTGTCGGGAGTTGTTGCATGCAACTTTTGTAGATGAAGCAAATGTTGGAGGATTATGGGATTTCACAGGACACCATGACTATTTTTTGTGATAACACGAGTGCGATACACATAAGCACATCAGGATACGCGAGCACTTTATACGTCAGGTAGTATAGGAGAAAGTCGTATCCCCGAGTTTCGTACCCATCGACATTCAGTTAGCCGATATTTTCACAAAACCTTTAGATGCCCTTAGATTTGAAAGTCTTAGGAAGTCTTTGGAGATTTGCACAGTTGACTGAGGGGTTGGTCTTTGTCTAGAATATGATGCTTTTTCATGTTCATATCATATGCTTCCTATTACAAGCGTGTTTTATATGTATTATTGTATTGTTGTACAACTATTTATTTATTCTTTTGAAAAATCCAAAAAGATTTTCGTTTTATAAAATTTTTAGAAAAGCTCAAAAAAAAATTTGTATTTTATTTGCACCTTTTATGGATGAGCATTTAAGATAGCCAAGTCACAATTTCATTCCATTTATCCATGTGACTGTTGATAGAGATTTGAGACGCTACATCATTTCATCCATGTGCTTTACATTGATCGGAGCCCTTGAGATGTGATTAGCGATATCTTTATACATGTTTGACTCCTATCTCCTTTATTGCACACATGCACGGCTATATTTGTTTATTGTACTTGTCTATCTCATTTTGGCTTGAGTGTTTCCATCTCAATTCAGTCTATACAACTAATAATATGCGATAAAACTTGACAATATTGGAATGCATGTACCAACCGTTATGGTGAGACTGTGTGTTTACTTGAAAATGGGGAAGGGCTGCGAAAGGTTCATTTAGCCTTTGCGATTCTAAGCCACCGTTAACAAGGACCTAAAAAATTGAGGAATTTTATTATCCGAGGTCCAAAGAGGTTAAAAGAGACCGAAAATAAAATTAAAGGCAATAAAAAGTAATATATGCCAAAATATGGGCCATTAGGTTTCACCATCAATTCTCCAAAGTTTGATAATTTAGATCGCCTCTTTTCAAAATATAAATCTGAGGGAGTTTGGTTGGAGAATTCAAACGGTTTTGCACTTCCTTGAAAGTCCTGAAAAAGCATTAAATCGTTTAGGACGTTATTGGTGTGGAAATCATTTTCAGCTTTGATTTGTTGATTTGATTGAGTCAATGTCTCATATTACCACCTTTTTACACCGAAGGAAGATTTTGAGTGCATTCGTTAGGAGTATCTGATATTCATCGTGCACATATGTCATGATTGTATGAATTGATGTTCCTATCGAATTTGATCACACCTCTACATTTCCGGTATCATCACCTTGGTTGTTTTGTGTTCGTTCATGGTGTGATTTTTATTTGTTTTGTTTGAAATTTTTTGAAAAACTTTAAAAAATAGTTGCTTATTCCTTGTGATACCCCGACCTTGCTTATTTGAGCTATTCTTCTCATTTTTCTATTTGGGGACATCATAAAAAGGCGGAGAAAGAATTATCATTTTATGGGGGATTTCTGAGTTTTTGAGATTTGATAAAGTATGATTTCATCTTAAATTGGTATCTTTGTTTATCTCATTTCAAACTCGATACGTCACTTGGTATTTGATTTGTCTCATGTGTGTAGGTACTTCTTTGATGATCTCTGAATTGTACACCCTAATGAGAAAAGCGTTAAAATTCCTGAAGAGTTTAAGATTAAACGATGAAGTCTTATTCATTTGTATCTTTCCAGTTTTGGGTTCATGGAAGGGTAGATTTGTATAGGCAATTTGATATTTGATAATTCAGATGTTTTATGTTTCTACCGGCATAGACATAGGGGGAGATTTGTAAGGACATTTTGTCCATTATTTCTGTGTAAGTCATAATCCGTTACATTGATGAAGACATTCAAGATCACATCGTCATCAACGGATCCGAATATCAAAGAATTCAAGGAATCAGTTTTCTGGTCAGCCGGATCGGTCCGCCTGTTTTAAAAAGGAACCGGTACTCACCGGACTGATCTGCCTCAACCCGGACCGATCCGCTTATGATTTAATCCAGTAAACCCCGGACCGATTGTGAACCGAAGAAGCCCTATTCAAAAAGAACCGATCCGACCTCGGACCGGTTTGGATCAGAAGCGGACCGATCCTCCTGGGATAAAATCGTGCAGATCATGCTCAGATTTTTTAGGGCCATGTTTTCTTTTATAAACCAACTTCGGGGATTTGTTTAGCAAGACTTTCATAGACGATTTTCAGAGTCCTAAATACTCTAAGTCTTCACCTTTGTGAGTCCCAAGACTCATGTTTTGATTCACACAACTTTTCAAACCCTTGTGAATCCGTTTGCAACCCAATAACACAACCGTGTGTCTGTTCAAACCATTGTGGAGAAGACCATCCTTCTTCTTCATTGCTGCCCCGCCGACTACAGATCCGATGCCTATGGGTAATTCTGTGTCACTGTATTTTCATTGTAATCCGAGAAATTGTATGTTACAATATTATAATGAAAATAAATGGTTTTGCCCCTTTGGGGGATTTTTCCTCACATGTGTGTGTTTGAATGTTCTTACTTATTTCATCATCTTATTCAATCACACCTAGATGCATGTTTTGGACTTAATTGATAAAAACTGTGTTTAATTAAATAATATCTCTATTTGAATGCAAGCGCACTCTTCTCATTATGTTTATTTGGAATGAAATATTGACCCACACACCCTACTTTATATATTATTGAATTAAATAGTTATAAAATATTATTTACATTGAATGAAATATTGACCCACCGACCCTGCTTTATATATTGTATCTATTATTGAAACCTTTTTCTTTACATATCTATTTAGATCAATATGGACATCTCTCATGTGTCATGACATTATCATAGTATAAAGTACAATAAGTTAGTTGATGTTAATTCTATAGTCTTGCATCGAAATGTTTTAAGAAGTTTGTTGCACACTACGTATCCTCGTTATACTAAAACTATTTCTCAAGGCATGCATTTATTATTTCAAAAATTCATTTTAAAAGAGGTTTATTTAGAATTAGGATTAAAATGGGTAATTTAAAATTAGACTAGTGAAATAATCGGGGTAGTAAGTTTGGAGTGTGTGCCTTATTGACTGACAGAAGTACACTCTAATGAGTGATGGCTAAATGTTGGGTAATAGTATACCCTAGTTTTCCAAGGTCTTGTATAGGTGGAAAAATATTAGAGAAGAAATAGGTATGTTTTTAACACAATTTAATCATGTTTTAGACATATGAAAGGGTTAGTTGTGAGGAAGCTTCTAGGCAACCTTAGGATAGTGTCGGATGGCACTGCCTTATCTGCCCTAGAAATTTCCACGCAATTGACATCAAATAAGGGATTTGAAAATTATTAAGAGATTTTGTTATGTAAAATATAATGGTTTTAAAATAGGGGTTTTAAAAGTCTCTGCCACTTGGATAAATCACTCTTCAGGTATATTGAAAAGTATAGTTACAAAAAAAATGATAAATATTTTTTTATGAGTAAAAATCATTTGGTCAAACATGTGTTTGTGGGGTCTTCCCTCTGATATGAGTGTTCATGATGCAAACATGTGCTTTATATTTTAAGCAGAGGTGAATCCATCTTTCTGGGTTGTGTTTCTTGAATTTCATCTTCCTTTAGTATACGTATAGTACTATGGCCATCCGAGTTGGATTCCTCCAGTGCGGGTCGGTCCTAAAATTAGGACGGGAGGGAAAATCAAATAAATCCCTCTCTCTTGCGCGTGCTGGTGATTCGAGGATATGGGGGTCCTCTTTCTAACACTTTCACTAATATCTTTATGGGAATCTTCAGATATAAATCGGCCATCATCAAAACAGGATAAATACGAAGATATGGAGTTGCCAACATATTTTTCTCAAAACAGTCAAAAGAAATGTAGCCATCCCGAGAGAATGACTTCAAAGACATACTGATGCATATGAAACCAAATGAATCAAGGGTACGAGGACTATGTTACAGAATGGGATGGTATTAGGAACCCATCTCTCCCATTCGATCTCTCATGGGGAATGATAATATTCTTCTTTTCTCCAATATATGATATGTGTGTACATGTGTGCAGTGTGAAGAACGGGAGAAAGAAATCATCCGACTCACATCATGGGAAAGACATAGTGTTTTCATCCTAAGGAGTATACCAATGAAATGATATAAATAAATATAATGTGAGTACTCGTCAGACCACAAGTCACTAAGAATAAGTGAAAGTGTATGTCGATCGGATCATGAATATATAGGAGTTCGTGAACTCACAAATACTAATAAGTATAGGAAAACATAAAATGAGAAAATAAGACTCGAATCACAGGATTGGATTGGGATGCCTACGTAACCCAAACATCATCAAAGTTTGCGTAGTTCGATAACACATGAGGGTGGGTTTTAACCCAAAAATTATAATTTAGGAATTCCTTTAATATACTTTTTAGAAATTGTTCACTAGTGTAGAAAGTGTTAAAAAAGGAGGAAATCCCAATTTAAGGTTTACAAGAAAACCTTCTTTTGGATTTTTTATATTTTATGAATATAAGATTTATGTGTAGTAGATAGTAACAATGAGATTAGATTTGATAAAGATATATCAAAAAATGGAAATAAAAGTAAACAACTATTAATCAAGTGTGTTGCAAATGAGTACGGATAAAACTTTTAGAGAACTTTTTATTCTTATTTGCAATTGTAGGAGGCTGATTTTAGTACGGTTAGATGGTGGTAATGTAAGGATGAAAGGTAGGGTGGAAAATGGATGAGAATGATGTATGGAAATGGAGAAAATTTATGCAAAAATGGAATTTCGACGCACTAATTACGAGGGGAATGTTCTGAATTGAGAAAAAGAGTTTCTTAGGAGTGAGGCCATGGCCTCCTTAAATAGTAAAATTTAGGGCTTTAAGGGGGTTATCCTGTCCTGCCTATCAACATAGCCCCTACCTTGCTAGACAAGGAAAGTACACCTTGTCGATAAGCGGTGGTATGGGTTACCTATAGGTAGTTCAGACAGAGTTTTTTTTGGAAAAATGGGCAGAAAAAGAAAATTGTAAGTTTGAATTGTCCATGGATCAGTTCATTTGAAAGGTTATTTATAGAAAAAAAAGAATCCATTAAGACACTCTCGGGTTTGAGAGTTAACAAAAGTTAAACGGGGCTCGAAAGCACCCAATGGTTTTTAGACGGGGGGTGGTTTTCAGAGTAAAAGGGTTCGTTCGTGTGAACTTTGTGGTCGATTCATGAATAGTATGGACCATTGGGATGGGTATTCATATCTCTGAGAGATTTCATTAAGCTTCGCTTAGGTTGAAGAGTTGACTGAGGTCAAACGGGCCCCAAAAGTTCCCGATGGACTTTCGAAGTAAAAAGGCACTTTCATGTGAACCATGAGGCTGATTAATGCATGGTATGAGCCGTTAGAAAGGGTATTCAGAGACTTATGAGGTTTCATTGAGTTTTACTCAAGTTAAAGAGTTGACAGGGGTCAAATGTGGCCTGAGAGTGCCCGATGGCATCTAGATAAAGTCTTATAGTAAAAGGCATGTTCATGCGAACTGTGAGACCGATTCATGCACAGTATAGACCATTACAAAGGGAATTCAGAGACCTATTAGATTTCATTATGTTTCACTCAGGTTGATAGAGGTTAAACATGGCCCAGGAGGGTCTTGTGGTCTCTAGATTGGGTCTCAGAGTAAAAAGCTACGTTTATGCGAATCGTGAGGCCAATTCGTACATGGTATGGATCGTCGAAAAGGGGATTTAGATCCCTATGAGGTTTACTTGATAATAGCTTAGGTTGAAGAGTTAAATGAGGTAAATTGTGGATCGGGAGCACCCGGTGACCATTAGATCAGGTCTCGGAGTAAAAAGGCACGTTCATGCGAATCGTGAGGCCGATTCGCACACGGTATGGACCATTAGAAAGGGGATTAAGATCCCTCAGATATTTATTAAGCTTAGCTTAGGTTGGACATCTGACCGATGTCAAATGAAGCTAAGGAGTGCCTTGTGGTCTCTAGATCAGGGTGCGAAGTGAAACCTAGGGGTTTTAGAGTGAAAGGGGGAGTGTTAGGGACTTATGGAGGTACTTAAGGGGTACTAGGATGGGGTGTTTAGAGATCCCCATGGCGTGCGATCTTGAAATAAGAAAAGGTTGTCAAAATATAGACTCCTCATCGATGTTTGAGGATTGAGGACCCCACTGGGAGGTAAAAGATGGTGGGTTAAAGGGTTGAGGTCGATTATATGGACCTAAGGAGTTTGAAAGACGGATCTAGGTGGTTGTGGTCGATTATGTGGAACTAAATAGTTAAAGTGACCAATTCAAAGGTTTAAGGGAGATACTACTAAACTAAAGAGTTGAGAGGACCGATTCAGACATGCGATCTCAATTATGTGAACCTATGTCAAGTCTGCAGACCTAAAGAGTGGGGATGACTAATTTAGGGGGGTGAGGTCAATTTTACGGGCCTAAAGAGTGGGGATGACCGATTTAGGTGGTCGACGTCGATTATTTAAACCTAAATATTAGATATGATCAATTCATCAATTCGAAGTCAATTTTGTGGAACTAAAGAGTTGAAATGACCAACTCAGAAGGTCGAAGTCGGTTTTGCGAACCTAAAGAGTGGAGATGAGCAATTCAGTAGATCAAGGTTAATTCAGCGGACCCAAAGATTAAAATAACCGATTCATGGGACCTAAATAGTTGTGTATGGGGAACATTTTCTAATTTTGTCTCTAATGGGGAGGGTGTTGATTATCGTGAGTGTAGGTACACTTTGGATTTTGGTTAAGTTGGAGAGTATTTTGGTGATGAAAGTTTTGTGCGTGATGATTCGTCTTCTTTTGATGCTATTGGGTATTAGTGAGATATTTATAAATTTTTTGGTGCTCCTAAGTGGGTTTTTATCAAAGTAGTGGCGTTCTTGACTTCGCATGGATTTTCTGAGAATTTTTATGACTTTTTCGAGCGATTTTTGGATTATTCTGGCATTTTTATAATAAAATTTTAGGGGAACTGCTGATAGGCAGGGCTAGGGAGGTGCCTATAGGCATAGGGAATGGATTAATGGGATTCTTAGGGAAGGGAATAGGTCACTACCGATAGGCAAGTCTAGAGGACTACCGATCGACATACCCCTTAGTTTCCTATAAAAAGGGGGAGGACCTCTTCCTTTTTTTCACACCTTCAAGTGATTAAATCTTTTTCTTTCTCTCCCTAAAAGTCAATTTTGAGCCTATTTTCTTCACAAGTACTCATGGAGGGTAGTTCTGACAATAACAACAAGTTGAGGACCATTGCTGACTGCGAGGGTTTGAAATAGCTGACTGTTGTGCCCTTGGCTATGGGTAATGAGAATGTGTACGATAGCATCGAGCTGGTATTGGATGAGAAAGTTCTTCTGCAGGATCTAACACATCACCATTCTATGAGGGTGAAAAACCCTAATGGCTATGTAAGTGTTTGCCCTTTGGTTTCCATTTTTCTCCTTTTCTTTTATTTATTTCCTATTTATCCTAGGATACTAAATGGTTTTCCTTGATTTCTGTGCAAATTTACATAGTTTATTCGAGCATTTGATCTCGGGGTCGATTGGGATAAAGGAGGTCTGGGATCATTTTCATGCAATGGTTTAATGGATGGTGGTATCTAGTGGATTTGGTCTATTAGCGGGCACTTTGGATGGGACACCACGCTCTTTAGCCATATTGTGTGCACTAGGTGAGAGGCGGTGGGATATGACCCACACATTTCATTTGGGTATCGAGGAGATAACAGTCACCCCCTGGATGTTTATTAGCTGGCGGGGTTGGAGTGTGGAGGCCTATAGATTGTAGTGGATAGCACTTTGTGACATACATGGAGAAACCTGTCAGGGGGATTCTACCTGGATATTCGTTCTGAAAAAAACTTTATTATCCAGGAAGATTAATAAGACTGATGGTTGATAAGTGAAGCATGCATCCCGTTTATTCATTTTTCTTTTCTTGGGAGATTTGTCATGGTGACGAGCAGTGACGTCGTCCATTTATGGTTTTTGTCATTTTTGGGGATCATTTTGGAGATCCATTATTATTATTGGGGGAGCTTCACACTAGAATCCCTTTAAGATTCCTTGGAGTCGTTCATTCGTTGTTGCCGATAGACTTTTACAGGACCCACGTATCTTTTGGAGGTAATCTTTGTGTTCAATTTCCCCCTATTTTCTTATTGCCTTTTCGATTTATTTCTTTTCACTTATTTGGTGTTGTCATTTGTAGACTTGGTTTTATAAGGTGATAGAGCACAACGGGGGTTTAGTGTCTTTGAAGGCGAGCGAGCTGGGAGACTTCTGCAAAATGTATAGGTAGAGGAAGTCGAACAGGCATTCTAACCAATCCCCTTCTGTAAAGGATGTATGGGCGGTGTTGAACGCCCTAACAAGAAAACATATGAGTCTTTTTGTCTTTGCCTTTTCTGTGGCTTTAAAATGTTGTTTCTTAGTAGACAAATGGCTCTTACTGGGGAGACAAATAACCTCTTACCTCTGGCGCTTATCTTCGAGGATCTCGGGGGTTACGAGTATGCACACGCAGATAAGGAGGCTAATGACACACGAGTTTGGGTATGTATGGTACCTTGGATAGAGATTCATGGGATAGATTATGGAGGGTGAGGTGAAGGTCCCACCATCGGTGCCGTCGAAGTACATGAGGTGGGTAAAGGAGATGACTGATGAGGCTAGGGCGACGACGATGGATGGTGAGCTTTACATGAATTACACTGACATGACGTCGGGATATGACTACTTGAATTTCATGACCAGTTTATTAATTCCAACGTGTATTTATTATGTGGAGAATAATCCTCCACCTGCAGTAGGATCCGGGAAGGTGCCAGTGTACCAACAGCGTCATTCCATAGTACCGGGGGGTGCAACGGCGGTAGCGGAGGAGGTTTTATTCCACTATATTTCCATCGCCTTCTTATCAAATTTTGGTGTGCAGTGAGGATGTGGTATAGGTGCCTCATCTCCCTCATTCGCCGATAGATGGGTTTGCCGGTCTTCCTTAGGAGGCCCTCCGAGGAGAAGTATGACTAGCTTTCTCTTTTTCAGTTTTTCCTCTTTTCTTCTCCTCATTATTGACCTACTTTGAATTTGTTGATTTGGTTATTTTTGTAGTTTCTCGTCTCGACAACAAGGCTACGGGATATTTGGGATTGGATGACATCGGTGCTAGACTATGTGAGGAAGTCGACCAGTGCGTGCTTGGTGCCACCAACTACATCAGAGGAGAGCTCTAGTTCCGAGACTAGGAGTCCATTAAACATCACCAGGAAAAACACATTCGCCAAGGTGGTTAACTCTATGGGGGTTATGAGAGGTTGTTAAAGGGTTCAGACAGCATCCTGGTTTACTTTTTTCTTTTTTTCTTTTCTGGTTGTAGTTGTAAGAAGATGTAATTATTCTGGATAAGTTAAATATAAAAGATGCATTTTTTTTTGTTAGCTTGATTTAGTGGGTTCCTCTACATACCCTTTTTATTTGTTGCTTAGGTTTTATATTATTTGCAAAGATAAAGATAATGTAAAATAAAAATAAATAAGATAGGGACTCGCAGATTGATTTTTCACAAGCAAAAGAAAATTTATATTTCGAAAGTTATGTACAAAAGAGAAGTTAAAGAATTTCCAAAAAGGAAAGCACAAACATTGATTTTTCAAAAGAAATTTTTTATTTTGGAAATGACATGTACAAAAGAGGAAAGTGAATAATTTCCTGTGTACTTCTGGATACCTTGGGAGCAGAAACACCGGTGGAATCTTGAATGGTTTGTCGTTTGTAGATTTTGTTAATATAAAAGGAGACCTTTGGAGATGGTTTTCATCATAACATCCCACTTTCTCTTCTTTGTAACTTTCTTCTTATTTTGAAATTGCAGTTCCAGTATCCGAAACTTTTTCAGTCTACCTCGAGGGTTTATAGCCCATGTGCCTCTACAATGTTAACTATGAAGCTTTCAATCTGCACTATATCTCCTTGTGGCGTAATCGTCCCATAGATTAGAATCTCTTGGAAGTAGCAGTACAGTTTTGGTACCCTGAACAACATGTCTTTCGATATGTCTTGGATGATGTGTGTCCTACCTACAAAGAATTTTCTGCGATGTTAGGTGTGAGCCCTAGTGCAGCGGTAACTATGCCAGATTTATCTCATTCTCCTCGGGTGTCATTAGCTAAGTTTCTTAACATCCCCCCCTCAGTCGCACGACCATTAGTGAATGAGGGGAACATCGTTCTCTCGGTGATCATGAATTTCATATGTTAGTGGGATTTTGCTAATAACGACTTTGTCGGCACTGTAGCCCTCGGCTTGATTGCTAGGCTTCTGCTGGTGAGGGGTGATCTAATGGCTGACCCTCAGGTATCCATAATAGAGTAGTGAATTTCCTACCATTGTAGTCTAGTTGTCATGATGTTGGCGAAGACTCTGAATGGTTAAGACACTTGGATGGAGGGTTAGGCTAACTTCTTACGGGGAAGCCATGCCACGCTATTTATGTGGTTATTCGAGGGACTTCGCCTGAAGACCCCTCCTGAGTACTATCTATAGGGTGTGCCCAACTTCTTTTTTAGGCCCTTCTTCATCTTTGGACAGTCGATGGAGAACTGGCTCAGGTGGCTTGTGGAGCACGGGGCCCAAATACCTTTGTTGGTTTGTACCGTGGTGAGTGGACATGCAGTTTGTTTTACAGATAAGGGACTACTGGTACATACGGTTCGTGGGTCTTTATCTTACCTTTTTCTACTTTTATGTCAACTTCTACACTAAGTAGGATGCTAACAAGGTGTTCCTACACGCATAACGAACTTTTTCATGCGGAGGATTTGACCGAGTCTTTGGGGGTGATATTAGTGTCGTTATGGTAGTGCCGTCGATCATCTACCCATCCGTCACAAACTGTTGGGGAGGCTGGGTTCATATCGGGGGACTAGCAAAAGTGGTTATGAAAGTGGGTGGTTGATAAGATTCTGGTTGAGGAGAGTGGATAGAGATGGCTCGTAATGTTCGACACCTTGGAAGAGGGTGTGGTGGTTTCATTCAAGCTTATAAAGTCTTCTCAGTGCACGAAGCATATTTAGAACCGCAACCGGGAGTGGGATTCTTGGGGTCCTATAAGGACAATCAGTGATGATGAAGCGGGTCCATCAGGTTGTTGAAGGCTATAACACCCCGTGTTTTTATTAATTAATTATTTAATTAATTCGAAAATAAGAGAAAAATAAAATTTTGGATTTAATAATTTTTAATAATTAAATATATTGATTTTTATATTGGGAATTCTGAAAGATAGATTAAAAGACTCGTAATATGAGTATATATAAGTCATGGGGAGTTTATAAGAGTCCTCAAAACATTAAACTCTCTAAGAGTCCTCGAAACATAAAACCCTCTAAAAAAATTATGTAAAATATTCGACCGTCCAATTGAGATGAAATTTTTTGTGCAGCTTCCTCGTATTCAGCTACTACTCCCCCAAATTTCAGCATATTCCAACAGTTCGATTGTCCGAAATATTTTTTTTAGTGTTTGTATCTGATTAAAACTCTTTTCTTAGTCAATTTCTTAATCCTTTATATATCACGAAAAATTCGTGGCGTGGCTTTTCAAATCCCTATTTCATCAACTTTTCAACTAGAAGACCTCTCCAAAATTATTCCATTTCATCTACAAACTTTAGCCCCAAACTTAATCAAGTGTTTGACTCAATATTTGAAGGCTTAATTTAGTGATTTCTCAAGATTGTCCAAGAACAACTCTTTGCTAATTTTTCGAGAGGAATCCATTCGTCTATTTAGAATTTACAAATGATTTTTACTCAGGCATGAATACTCTATTCCTTTCCTTTATTATTGTGCGTTTTAAGTGTCGCCTAAACCCTTAATTGCATATTTTTCTTAAAAGCAATTAACAACTTAATTAGATAAAGTGGACACTAAATTTTGGGACAGTTTTTATGAAAATTTTAAATACGAATAAATCTTTGAAACCCTTGGGTGCGTAGGTGAGATTATTGAGTTTTTATGGTTTTGGGTATAGGTTCTCATGTAGAATTTTTAAGGGATTGTTTATATGGTTAATGGGACGCATACACACTTATAAAAATTAGATGATTTATAAATAGAACAATTATGTCTTATTGAATATTATTGCATGTTAATTAATTTAACATTATTGAATGGAATTAAATGTGTTGAAATCAACGACGGTGTTATTAATTGATTTAAATTAAATTGGGATCTTATTGATTATTTTTATGTTGTGCGTATTGAATTGTGATTTATTTAGTCACTTTTTCCATCGCGGGGACGAGGGGTTTTTGGGTAGTAAATTTCTCACCTCTATTATAGGATACTTACTAGGCATGGGACTAGTGGGTAGGCCTTGGTTATAATTTAGGCCTACTAGTTATGGGACTAGTGCGTGTGGGTTTTTCAGATGGGTGATTCGGGGGTGGGCTGATTTTTTTGTTTTATTATCGTTGCGCTAGTCTAGGCATGGGACTAGAAAGTTATTATTATTATTAGAAACTCATCCTATTCATAGGGTAGGACGTATGTGTAAACTGGGGACCCTTAGGTATGGGACTAAGGGATATTTTAAGGATCTCACATCAATAATTAGGGTGGGATAATTTGATAAATGAGAAATTTAGAAGATGTGAATTAATGCCTAAGATAATAGTGGGTATTAAAATTGGTGGCGACATAATGTGTGGGGACCGATAGTTTAAACATAACAACTTGCGTTTATATCGTGTCGTCTGTGGAACCTCGTCATATTGTGAGGTCGACAGTCTAAACGGATCACCTAGCTATTCACAAGGGGAAGTGTAAAAACTTGGTGGGAGACCACCCGTGGAGGGAGGACCGCTATAATTAAGATAAAAATTGAGGAGAACAATAATTAAATTAACAACACGAGGGTTTTATTTAAAATCATATTCGTGTGTATTTTTTATAAGAACTTTTGTGGGTAGTTACTGAATTATTATGATCGCCTATATTCATAATTAAAATATTCTATTATGATATTTATCTCGTATAATGCTACTGTCTGGATTCAAGGATCCTATTTGAGGGGAGTAGCATGTATTCATGCTCGGGGCTCTGACCTCGTGCGTTGACTAACCTTTTCAGGAATAAGTTTTAGAGAAGCTGCATTGGTCTGGTTGGAGATTTTCTTGGAGGTGCAGCTGGAGTTAATTTACTTATGCTTAGTAGTATAGTTTAGTTTTCTTCCCTTCGCATTTACTTTGGGACTTGATTATGGTTTTGTTGGGCCATTCAGTTCCAAAGTTGTTATGGATTTTATTCAGATATTTCATTCTGGATTCGGTTGGAGTTTATTCAGTTTTATATTATTGGAGTTCGGCATGGCGATGGATCTTTAATCGTATAGTTGGTTATTGTCATTTGGGATTGATTAAATTATTTATCTTGGGGATTGATTTTTATATATTTCATATCTGTCACATGATAAGAATGGTATTTTATTTACTTGAACCCGACTAAGTTTTGGTGGCGGCCGATGCTAGAATTTAGCGAGGTCTGACAGAGGCAAGGTTTAAGAAATTTGTGTGGGTTTTTAGAAGTTCTTTGGTAAGTTGTGTTTGGTTTTATGTTAGTATTTGGATTTTTTTGAATTTGTTGATGGTGTGGGTTCTTATGTTGTATGGAGGCTTTAGAAGGGACTCGGTTGTTTTATTCACATCATTGATACGTCATGTAATAGTTATATTCTTGATTCTTAACAAAAGAACAATTATTTTAACATATTTTTTTGTGTCTTTTGTCAATTTCATATTTAACTATCTATATAAATTACTAAGGCATATATAATACTTTTGTTGGTTTAATTGATGAGATCGATCATCATTTTTGGAGGGAGAAAAGAATAGCATTTTGTGGAGAGAAAGGACTATATGCATATGTGTCTTATGGGCTGTCTATGTACCTTTGTGGGTTTGAAAATTTGTGATTTTTTCTGAAAACGGGATTTATGAGAGAGTCAAGTCCTAAGTAGGTTTGAGTAGAGGGAACAAAAGAGATTTTTTTATAGAATAGAAGGGGGATTAAAAGAATCGTAGCGTGATGAGATTTCAGACTAAGCATTAAACTTTTTTAGACGGTCCAAGTTGACTCTACGTGCTTTTTTTTCTCCATCAAAATCTGCGAGCATAGTGGCACCACCAAATAGGATCTTCTTCACGATGTCGGGGTCACTAAAATTAGTCTTGAATTTTCCTCTCGGATCTCAAATTGGTTCTATGATTTCCTTGAGGGAGAGATCTCCTTCTTGGACACCGCTCTCCTTGACCTTTATTTTTAATGATCGCACAATCCAATGATGGTACCCTTCTATGTGGTATAGATCTTTCAATATCTTTTCGTCTAGGAGTGAGAGTTCATTGTAGCAACTTTGATACTAGTCTTCTTCACCGACTTTACTTTTGAGCATATCTTGTAGAGAAGGCACTTCCAGTTTGATAGGGAGAACCACTTACATGCTGTATAACAAAGAATAGGGAGTAGCACCTGTGGGTGTTCTGATGGAGGTACGATAGCTCCAGAGGGCATATGCAATCCGATCGTCCAAGTATCTACAACTTTCTGTCATTTTTCTAATGATGGTCATAAGGCTTTTGTTGGCAGCTTTGACAGCGGCATTGGTTTGAGGATGGTAAGGTGAGAACTTATGCCTTTGAATTCTATATTCGTTGACTAATTCTATGACCTCAACCTCGAAGTGGAGTCCATTATCTGACACCAACTCGTGAGGAACTCCACAGCGACAAATGATGTTCTTTTAAATGAACTTGGCCACTTTCTTCACATTCAATACGGCATATGTTTTTTAACCCATTTTATAAAGTAGTTAATGACGGCCATGATAAATTTATTCCCCCTTGAAGATTTAGGAATGACCTTTCCCATAATGTCTATACCCAAGGTGGAAAAGGGTTAGGGAGAGATCATGTTGTATAACTCTCTAAAAGGAAAGTGCTGACTGTTGTTATTTGAGGCATCTTCGAACATACGGGGTGCAGTCTTAGACCATGGTGGTCCAGTAGTACCTTTTATGCATGATTTTCTTGGGAAGCATGTGACCATTTTTATGGGGACCTCATTCCCCATTGTGGATTTTTGCATCATATCTTTGATCCCAGCCCCTGCTATGGAATATAAGTGGGTTCAATCAAAGTTTCTCTTAAAGACTGCTTTGTCGCAGATGATGTACTAGGCAACCAGCTTATGAAGGGTCGCACGATCTTTCTTATCCGCGACTTGCGGATACCTACCATATTTGAGAAGGCACCAAATGTCGTGGTACCATAATCCTTCCATGTTTATATCTTCTTCTATAACACGTTTAATGTGGTAGAAGTGAGTGGGTACAGCTTATTTCTGAACCAGTAAGGGGGCCAGTGTTATTCTATTTGGCATGTCGACCAATGAGGCTAAGGTTTCTAGTGTGTCAGCTAGGCTATTCTTTGAGTAAGGAAGGTAATGGAAGGTTACATCTTTGAATTGGGAGGCAAGCACTTGTAGGTGGGTATGAAAGGTAGGATCTTCTAGCCTTTGACTTTCCATTTCCTTATAATTTTCCCGATAATAAGGGTTGAGTCTTCATAGACTTCCTTGTGTTTGATTCCTTTCTCAAGGGAGATCTTAATCCCTACAGTGCATTCTTCTTATTCTGACATGTTTCTGGTTCAAGGGAAATCCAACATGATGGCAATGGGGTTGTGAGATTCATCGAGAGAAATCAGGAGTATCCCAATACCATACCCTTTCTTGTTAGCAGCTCCGACTAAGAACATCTTCCACCTGAGGTCCACATAAGAGGTGTAAAGGATGTATTATTTGAGAATTCGTAGACCCAGGCTCTATTTACTTTCATGGAATGGTTAGTAAGGTAATCTAAGATGGCTCTCCCTTTTATAGCTTTCGACGTAACATAAACGATGTCGAATAACATCAGCCAATGGGCTATGCGGCTAGACAGAGTGAGCTTCTCTAGTAAGTATTTAATGGGATCCTTTCAGGCCACTAGTCTAATGGGGAATGGAAGCATATAGTACTAGATCTTCTACATGACCTAGATCAAGTCTAAACTCCCTCTCTAATACAGTTTAGTTAACTTCTTACCCAACTAGCATAGTATATTTCCCTCTCCTTATGATATTCCTCAATATATTAGGCCAGCAAAGCCCCTGCTACAGTATTGGTAATAAATAACTATAGGAGGAGGGGGATACCTTATTGTGTAATCATAAGCATCGGAGGTTGGGTAAGGCATCGTTTGATCTGATCGAAGGCTTCTTAGTATGCCTTGTTCCAAAATTTGGTTGAGCCCTTCTGAAGACGTTTGAAAATGGGTTCGCAGGTAGAGGTTAGTTGGCTGATGAACTAACTGATGTATTGCAGCATACCCAGGAATCTTTGCATTTCTTTCTCCATCTAAGACAGTGGCATCTCGAGTATGGCATTCAGTTTGGTGGGGTCTGCCTCAATCCCTTTTGCACTGACCATAAACCTGAAGAGTTTTCCATTGGTGATATCGAAGACACATTTTTGCAGGTTGAGTCAAATATGGTACTATCACAGTCATTCGAAGAATTTCCTTACGGAAGGAATGAGACATTCCTGACTCTTGGACTTGATAATTGTATCATCGACATAGACATCGACTTCTTTATCAATGAGATTATACAGGATGGTTGTAATGTCCCTTTACTAGGTAGCCTCGGCATTCTTGAGATCGAATGGCATGACTGTATAACAAAATATTACCCATTGGGTGATTGTGGGGACTTCTCCTGGTGGTCAGGATGTATCTTAATCTTATTGTAACTAGAAAAATCATCGACAAATGACTTGAGAGCATGACTAACAGTGCTGTCTGTGATCTGGTCGATATTAGGCAGATGGTAGTCATCTTTTGGAGATACCTTGTTCAGATATCGATAGTCGACTCACATCACTATCAGAGTATTGAGAAAGCAGCTTCCTAGCGAATCAGGTAGAGGTCAAGCACGAGTGTGCTGGTTAAATGATGCCTCGGTATCAGTGTCCCTCAAATTTTTAGTGTTTTTCATGGCTTTATCTGTTGGAGGCTCCACCTCATGTTTCTTCCCTTCATCCCAGGCAATGCCATCCTTAAAGAAGATTTTTAGACCTGGTTTTATCTTCTTATTAGCAGGGTCATACATGGTTCAGGGAACACATAGAAAGGGAAATCTTGACCCTTCGATTTAACATTTGAGCCCTCAAAATCATCACCCTTCCAGTGGATACATTATCATTCTGCCAAGAATAGTCAAAACATTAAAAAACTTCCACACCTTTATCATAGAAGTCTTCCCTCTCAACTGAGAAGTGATAGAATGAAGGGATAAGATGCCCTTGGAGCTTAATGATTGTAAGTAATTCGAGGACACTAGATATCTCCCTTTTTGAAGGAACACATTTGACATGACCTGTACGATGTCATCTAAGATGAATTCTTTTACCGAAAAAACCCATTCATCTGATTGTTTTGCCCATTGTTGGGATCCCATGAACAAACCACTGAAACTCAATAGTCATCTCTATGAGCAATTTTAGCCTGAACTTTCAAAGATGGTTTAGAACTAAAGGTAGTTTTATGACTCCCCCTTCTAAGCGGGTATGAACGACAATGCAGGCTCGGGTGAGAAGTGACAAATATTGATCGGCGACGCTCGCGGGATGCAGTGAAAAGGATGGGTAAACCTTGAGGTGAGATTATAGGCATATTGGCTATTTCGAAAGGTTTGATTTTGGTTGAGAGATCAAATCTAAATCTCTTTCTGGGAAGATGGAATTCACCTTAGTGTTGTATGATAGGAAAGGGTTATGAGTGGTGTTAGGTTTAGGATTAGCTAGTAGGGCGATGATACGTCGATCTATAAGACTCTGGATCATATTTTTTAGGTGAGAGAACTTATCAGTGGTGTACCCTATGATCTAGTAAATCACACTAAGCATCATGTTTGAAATTCTTGGGAAGAGGATTTGGCAGTAGTCGGAGTTCCAATGGCTTGATGAAATTTTGGGCAAGAAGGGCTTAATAGACTTTTGATAGGGGAGTGTGGAGTTCATTATACTCATTTTTGGCAGGTTTGGGATGGCTTTTAGGTGTTCAAGAAGTTGCAGGTTAGGATATGTTATTGATTGTGGAGACTGAGGTACTAGTCAGATCGTCATACTTTCGTGGCACAAATTGCTCGGTCAACCTATTTGGTTCAGAATTTTCTTTATGACTAACAATACCCTCTTCAATATCTACACCAACCTATCAGAGGGATTTAAAATGAGGGTAGTACTGACCTCGCATCGAAGCTTGGACATTGGGCATAAATTTTTTCTTTACTAAGCTCACTTATTCTTCTTCTGACTGGTTGTTGGTTATGGTGGAAGCTTTCTCTCTCCACCTGCTGATGAAAGGACTGACTGAATCCCCTATATTCTGCATGAGTAGATCTAAATCTATTCGTCTAACTTACAATTCCAAATTGTACTTGTACTGTGACATGGATTCTCTAGCCACGTCCTCCCAATTACGGATTATGGATTCCTCAAGGGACAGAAACCACTTGAGTGAAGTTTCTTTTAAGGTTTGCCGAAAAATATGGGCCATTATATCCTCTAACACCCTAAGGAGATTCATGGTTCGATGATAGCTACAAAAGTTCACAGTCGGAGGACTGTTGCCTTCGAACTTCTCAATGTCCGACATTTTTAATTTTTACGATAGACTCGCTTTGGAATGGGGAGACATGTTAGTGTAGTACATGTAGTTCCTTAAGATCTTGACTTGATCGAATTTATTTGATAATAGCCTAAGGTTATGTTTGACTTTATTTAGCTCTTCCTCCTTAGGATCTACTAGTACTAGTAGATTAACCATACGCTAGGCAAGATTCCAGATCGATAGTTGAGCTCGTGGAGTTCTAATCTCAGGTGGGGCATGCAAAGCATGTTGATATTCTTTTGAGACCCAAAATGGTTCATGAAAAGGTGGACCCATGTATCAAGGAAAGAGAATTTCAGATTCATGAGTATCAAGAGTTCGGAACCAATGTCGTTGCATCTTAAAGACTTCAGTCTAAAGGTTGTTAATCTTAGTACTGAGTTGGGCAAGGATAAACATGAGATTTGGTTAAGTATTCACAGTCTGGTTTAGGTTCTCCATAAATAACTTTCGAAGGGAGATCTCAAACTCGGTGGAAACAGCAAAGGAAGCAGTAGAACTTCGAGGTGGTTTGATGGTAGATCAGAACCAATAAGGAGCCAAGCCAAAATCAGGTTACGCCGTGACAACCTGGAGAAAAAATGAATTTGGTTTATTTATTTTGAGGGAAAGAGGAATATTTTTGGTATTCTAGTTTTCTTTTAAAAAGGGGAAAATGCTCTTGGTATTCTTGTTAAAAGAGGGAAAAAGGGGAAATCCTCATCGTGGTTATTATTATTAGATTCCACTTGTATTATGCTTTGCCTAGGATGTAGAAAAAAATATCAGATAGGAATCGAGTCTGGCGAAAAGATAGGGTACACGATGTAAGACACGGTTTGACTTGTTTACAAACTCATGTATAGGGTCCTGTTTTAAAAATTGCCAAAATAATGCAAAAATTCGAGTGGTAAGGTGGCCCAAAATTTCAACAAAGTTTCGCATTGTAACCAGTAAACTAGGTATGAGTATCCTAGGGTATAAGACTATATGAGGTTGATGCATTTGGTGGGAAAGTGGAAGGGTTCCCCCCTTTGTAATGACTTCCACGATATGCTTTTTGCCTATAAGGGCAATCATTCATCAGTACGTGTCGACAAGCCATTTGATATACCTGAGTGTACATGAATTACCTCATGATATACCTCATGGAGATGATATGTGTGAGAGCGCATTCGATATACTCAATGTACATGGATGAGTTCCCCGCTATATGCCTCCCGTCGTGAGTTCGGTTAATAAGTACGATGCGAAGGGAACCATTTGATATACGTCAATAGAACGAGGCTAATAGAAGGTGGGGATCATATCGTTTAGGTTATCCTTGCCCTGCAAAACTGACACTCATCACAAAGTGGCCCCCCGTTATGGGATAAAATTTGGTCAATATTGCCATGCTCAGGTGATGTAGTGAGCAAGAATGAATAAATTTTTATTAATATCTTATGGTGAGTTTTATGTATGCTAAATATAAGAGAATTACTACTACTATGAGGGGGAGTATACATGTAACATGGGATACAGAGGATAATCATGGAGAGAAAAACTACTAAGTATATACATAAAGTATGGAGACTATACAAGGCATGGTAATAGGTATAAAGTGTGAAACATGTGAATATACAAGTGAGTGAGAAATATGTGTGAGGTGAGAGAGTGACATGGGGATAGTGTGAGTGAAAAAAGCATGTGAATATATACATGTGAGAGAAATGTAAAGTGTGTGATAGTGAGACTAAGATGAATAATCTGCCAGTGGCGTGTGAAATGTGTAAAAGTGAGAATGAAGATATATACAAGTAAGAAGAATGTGAAAGTGTGTGATACTGGAGCTAAGAATGGATAATCTACAAGTGGTGTGTGAAGCATGTGAGTAAGAGTGAGACTATATATAAGTGTGAGTATATGAAGTGAACATGGTGAATATATACAAGTAAGAAAAGGGTGAAACATGATGACCATATATAGGTGAAAAAAAGGTGAAGCATGTGATAAGAAGGTGATATATACATGAGATGATAAAAGAGCATAGTAGAGATAAACATTATGTCACAGATATATAATATGTAACTATGAGAGTAAGGAAAACACACAAGTAAAGGCTCATGTACACATATAAAAGAAGGAGATCAAGGAAATAACACCCATGTGAATAGAGTCTAGTTCTCTAAAAATGTTCCCAGTGAAGTCGCCACTGTAGCCATTCGGGTCAGATTCCTTCAGTCAGGGTCGGCCCTGAAATTAAAACGGGAGGGAAAACAGGAAAAATCCTTCTCTCCCATGCGTGCGGGTGATTCGAGGATTTGGGGGTCCTCTTTCTTCCACTAGTGCTGATATCATCGCGGGCTACCTCGGATATAAATCAGCTATCGTCAAAAAGGGATAAATATAAAGAAATGGAGTCGCCAGCCTATTTTGCTCAAAGAAGGCAAAAAAGAAATATAGTCATCCCAAGAGAACGACATTAAAGACATACTGATGCGTACGAAACCAAATGACTTAAGGCTGTAGGGACTAAGTTACGGAATTGGAAAGTGTTAGGCACACATCCCGCCCTTTTGGTCCCTTATGGGCTATGATAATATTCGCATTTTCATTAAAATATGATATGTTTGTACATGTGTGCGGTGTGAATAGATGGAGAAAGAAATCATCCAACTCACGCCAAGGGAAAGACGGAGTAGAATCATCCTAAGGATTGTACAAAAGAAATGACATAAAAATAAATATAATGTGAGTGTCCGTCGGACCATAAGTCACTATGAAGAAGTAAATGTGTGTGTCGAGAAAAACACGAATATGTAGGAGTTGGTGGACTCGCAAATACTAATAAGTACAAGAAAACATAAAATAAAAAATAAGACTCGAATCCCAGGATTGGATCGGGTTGCCTACGTAGCACAAATGACATTAAAGTCCATGTAGTTCGATAACACACGAGTGCGGGGTTTTACCCATAAATCCTAATATAGAACTTCCTTTAATTTACTTTTTAGAAATTGTGCATAAGCATAGAAAGTGTGAAAATGAGGAAATCCCAATTTAGGGTTTTATAGAAAACCCTCTTTTCAACTTTTTTATATTTTATGAATATAAGATTTAGGTGTACTAGAAAGTGAAAATGAGATTAGTTTTGATAAATATATATTCAAAATGGAAAAGAAAGTAAACAACTACTAATCAAGCGAGTTGTAAATGAGTAAGGTTAAACCTTACAGAAAACTTTTGATTCTAATTTGTAATGGTAGGAAGATGATTTTAATATGGTTAAATGGTGGTTATGTAAGGATGAAAGTTAGGGTGTAAAATGGATGAAAATGATGTAAGTAAAAGGAGGGAATGTATGAAAAAATGAAATTTCAGTGCACTGATTACAAGGTTAGCGTTCTTTTTTCAGAAAAAGGGGTTTCTTAGGAGTGAGGTTATGGCCTCCTTAAATAGTAAAATTTAGGGTTTTAGGGGGTGCTTTGGTATGCCTCCTGGCTTACCTATTAGAATAAACCATGTCGTGCTGGCCAAGGAATGTATACTTTGCCGATAGGCAGGGGATCTCGGGTGCCTATAAGCAGTCCGGAACGAACTTTTTTCAGAAAAATGGGCATAAATTATAAGTCGTAAGTTCGAATCACACATGAATGGGACCATTAAAAAGGGTATTTATAGCCCAATAAGAATCCTATCAGCCACCCTCAAGTTCGAGAGTTGACCAAAGTCAAACAGGGCTCGGAAGCACCCGATGGTCTCTAGATGGGAGGTTTCGTAGTAAAAATGTTCGTTCATGCGAACTGTGAGGTCAATTCATGCACGGTATGGACCATTAGAAAGGGTATTCAAAGCCTTATGAGATTTCATTTACCTTTGCTCATGTTGAAGAGTTGACCAAGGTCAAATAGGTCCTGAAAGTGCTCGGTGTCCTTTCAGAATAAAAAGGCGCGTAAGTGAGAACTGTGAGGCTGATTCATGAAGGGTATTCACCATTGGAAATAGGACTCATATATTTTAAAGAGGTTTCATTAAGCTTCACTCAGGTTGAAGAATTTGCCGAGGTCAAACGTGGCCCATAAGCATCCGGTGGCCTCTAGATTTGGTCTTGAAATAAAAAGGAAAATTCATGTGAACCGTGACGCCAATTCTTGCACAGTATGGACCGTTGTAAAGGGGATTCATATACCAATGATGTTACATTGTCATTTTCATAGGTTGAAGACTTGACCGAGGTCAAACATTGTGCTTTTCACGGCATGGATCGTTGAAAAGGGGATTCAGATCCCTATGAGTTTTCATTGAGTTCTCTTATGTTAAAGAGGTAACATAGGCCAAATGTGGCTTGAGAGCGCTCGGTGGCTTGAAGATTAGGTCCCAGAGCAAACAAATATGTCCGTGCGAACTATGAGACTGATTTGCGCATGGTGTGGGCCATTGAAAAGGGGATTAAAATCCCTATGAGATTTCATTCATCTCTTCTTAGGTTGGAGAGTTAACTGAGGTTAAACGGCGCTCGAGAGCACGCGATGGCCTTAAGATCAAGGTTCGGATTGGAACCTAAGGTTTTTTAAGTGAAAGGGGAGAGTGCTATGGACTTATGGAGGTACTTGGGGGGGATAATCAATATTGGGATAATCAATATTACTCAGTGGAAATGAATGCATAAGGACAAAATTCTAGAAGTCAAACCTATGTATATGTACTCAATGAAGACATAAGCTAACATTATGTCAATATATAGTTTAGTAAATAAATCCCTAACAGACAAAAATTAAGATAAATATGAAAAAGGTATATATTAATAAGTTCCTCATCCTAATACTCTCATAACGTAATTATATGAACATAAAGAGGTAAATCTGGATGAATTTCTTTTGAGAGAACAAAAATTCATAGTGAAAACATTTGTAAAGGGATGATTAATATGTTTTATTCTTTGAAATTTTTTGAGATCGTGCTAAGTGTTCTAAGATCACGGGTTAGTGTATGGGGGTTTTCAGTATAGGGAAGGGGCACGTGGATATTTTTATTTAAGAAATTCAAAATTGTGGAAAATCGCGGATAAAATTTTATAGTATTCCCATTTTCTCAGCTATGTATATAATAAGACTTTTAAATATAATATGCATATACTTTTCAATATAATATGCATATGTTTTTCAATATACCTCCCTTGTAACCACTTTATAATAACAACTCATTCGAAAAACAAATCTTATTGAAATTGATTTGATTTGATTGTCTTCCATTTCTTCATTAGAATTATGCTATAATTTTAAAGGTATGTTGATGTTCGACATAATTCCTGCATACATATCCCTAGTTAATGGTTTTGGTTTCTTGTTTAGTTATGCTTGGTTTCGCTCGTGCACATGTCCCAATATTTTCTTCGCATCAAGGATTTTGGGGAGAATCCACATGTCATCCTTCTCATTCAACTAACCCAAATGTCACCTACTCTCCGAACATTATTTCATCTGTTGTTAACAATAATGAGGGTATGGTATTTGTATTCGAAATCAAATTATTTGACAACTACAAATATATAATTAAGTAGGAGATATAGCAATGTGAACTTATGTTTAGTAATAATAGTATTGTGTTAATCCATTCCATGGCTATTACAGGTCATAAAGAAGCTCCCAGACAATGATTTTTTGCAGAGTCGAATCAACCTTCTTCACAACATAGTCATCAAAATTTAGCTGACTCCCCCGACACTATGTCATCGAGTTTTAGTACCATTGGGGTATGATTTAATTTCTAAACTAGTTTTTAAATTTATGTTAATGTATAGCAAAGCTTAAACAGTAAAGCTTTACATAGAAACCACCATGGGAACATTGTGAATATAAAATTTTGGATATTGCAATCATGCTACTAATCTTGAATGTTATGATATCATGAATTGTAATTCATAATTTTAAATTTATGTTAATATAGAAGACGGTCTTTTATTTCTGTGTAGTGACTATCAATACACATCATGAATTATCAACATCACATGAATGTGAAAATCTTTTGTTACACAAATACATCCTTAACTATAATGCAATTGTTTTTCCAAAATATTTTTTATAGATTGTTGACCATGTTTAGAAATAAGAAAAAAAAACTTAACATATACGTTGAAAAAGGTTTAATTGTGTATTGAGGATTTAGGAATCGTGCTAAAATGTTAAAAGTATATGGATTTTTATATAATTTCTGCACACATGTGACCTCAACTAATGTTGTTGGTTTCTTTTTTAGTTATGCCTTATTCCAGTCGTGCGCATGTCCTAAAATCATCTACGCATCAAAGATTCATGGGATAATCCACACGCCCCCTTCTTCTCAATTAAAGGACCTAAACGTTTACTACTCCCCAACATTATTACATCTGAGATAATAATGAGGGTATGATGTTTGTATTCTAAATCAAATTACTTGATAATTAAGCTACACAGAACCCTTAAAATTATAATAGGCTAGGAGTTTAGCCTTTGTAACCACGATCCCCAGTCGATCACCTCCCCTATATGGGAATTGTGTTAGTGCCCTTATATTCTCTATGAGTTTATCATGTTAGAAAGAACTCACCCCAACAAATTTGTCCACGTCGTATCTTTTACTTGATTCTTCACGAATCCTGGTGTACTCAACAAGCTGAGATTTAATTATTTTGTAGGCATCTCATGGTATGCAAGAGCAGGCCAGATCCAACTCCACCCGTTTGGAGACATCTTCTAAATCATAGCTGACTGTGTGGTGAAATGCTTTTAAATTTCTCTTCTTATCTATTTGGGAGAAATTTGTTCGAAATGACTTCAATAGAGATGCATCGTTCCAAACAAAAGTTTGATCTTTAAATTACGCTGCCAAAAAGTTATCTTTTGTGATATTTTAAGGCTTATCCGATGCATCTGCGGGGTTAAAGATCTGCCCAGACCAGCAGGGATGGTTTTTAATTAAGCCAAAAATAAAATGTTCAAATTAAGATTTGGTAAAAAGGAATTGGCATAAACTGTAATGTGACTTGATAAAGTTAAAGAAGACTTACAAAAAGGTAAGTTGTGTCATGCTAGCTAATGACAAAGGAACCCGTCCAGTAAGACTATTATTATTCATTTGCATGTTACTAAGACAAAATGCCAATGATACAAACTTATAGTTCAACCAATTCGCCAAAAGCACAAATTTCTAACCATCAGTATAGCAAATTTTTAGAAATCACTTCACCATATCCTAAAGAATCCTTAAAACTATTACAAGTTTATGTTTATGTGTATGTGTTTGTGTGAGTGTGTGAGTGAGTGAGACAGATAAAGAGAAAAATAGATTAATTCACCAAAACACTTCACAATGATAATCAATCATAAGTTGATGCGGCTATCTGGAAATGTGTAAGAGAATGTTCACCGGATGCTTTAGATATATTAGGTTGACCTTAACCTAGAACATTTTCTTGAGATTTTTTTAGATGTTCTTGCACCCTTATTTCATTCTTGAAAAATAATTCTTACTAATTCTCAAATTATTGGATTCCATAAGAGAACTTCTCACCAAAAGACTCATCTATTTTCCCACTTTTCATTGAGTTTGTTAGGTGATATAGAGTTCCTAAGGTTTACTTTAGACTATAGATCAGTTCGTAATGTAGAGGAACACCACCTACTAATTGATATTGCTTTCTACAAACACTCGTAATTATATTGAACAAGCCGTCGATATGATTTATCGATATTTCCCGTAAAGAATGTTTCATTAAGGTCACATACATGGTCAGCAACATGTCATCCAGTCATTAAGGAGGCATAAAAATAATCGGTATAAATCTCATGCTCCTTACAAAGGAAACTTTATAGTACACAATCACGTCAACAATTACAATGTCACAATCCTCTAATTGTAATACCCCGTATTTTCATGGCTTTTAAATTTAAGGATTTATTAAATTTAATTGAGATAAATTAATTTAATTTTAATCCGGAATGTTGTTTTAAATATTTACTAGCGTGACGAGAGTTAGTAATTATTGGAAATTTATTATTTGTGGCATATCACTGGATGAGTATAGTAATATATGAGAATTATTTTTATAATATTGTCACATGTGAATAAAATGACAATTTTGGAAATTTGAGTCGGGACGCGCCTGTGTCGCGTCGAAACTAAATATTGATAAATAAAAATGTATATTTTATAAGTTATTCGTATGGTCATTTTGAGTGCGCCAACGCGTCCGGAAGGGTCCAGATAGTCAGAAAAGTGTACCCGGGGGTGTAGTTTGGGTCTCGGGGAGATTTTAGGCCCAATTAGTAACCCGGGAGGGCATTTTAGTCATTTTACATTTTTGGGTAATTAAACCCACGAAAATTAGAGGGTCTATATCTGATATTGAGATTTTCACCTAGGGTTAGAATTCCCAAAACCTAGAACGGCCATTGGAGAAGAGAGGAGAGAGCTCTCAAGCAAATTCAAGGCCCAAAACTCAACAGTTTGCACTGCCGCCGCCACCAACGCGTAGATCGCGAGACTGGCTACGCAACCACATCAAAAACATCTGCAAATCAGAACGTCAAAAATCCCAGGCAAGTGTTTATCTTGATTATTTCGTTGATGCACCTTTCATATTAGTTTAGGAATAATTAGGATGAGTTTTAATGGAAGAAAACCCAATTTATGATAGGAAAATCCATGTAGTATTGGTCAAATTGATTATTCTGGAAACCCTTGCCATGTAGAGGAATTTAAACCATGAAATTATGATGTGTATAAGAAGAGAATTCTGGAAATAATTGCTAGAACCATGTTTAAGAGAATTTTAGGGTTCTTGAGATTTTGTATGAAATTGGGGCTGTTAATTCATAATTAAATCACAGAAATTCACATGCTTTACGTTGAAAATACCTAATATGATGATATAAGGTTAGTAGCATCAATTCTGGGATGATTGGGATTAGAAAATATGGAAATTGTTGGTGTTTGGAGATGAAACCCGTAACTGCAGAAATTCAGTTTTCACAGACCTGCTTGATCTATCGATCGAAGGTTCGATCGATCGAGCCCCAAACCTCGATCGATCGACCCCTCCTGGCAGACTCCTATTTCCCTTTTTAAATGAGTTAAATTCAAATTGTCGTGATAAAATTCTTGGTCATTCTTAATAAAATGATTTGGGAGACATTGAGGACCAGTAGGGCATATGAATAAATGTTGGGATCTTTAATATTCTACTAGAATGGTATTTATGGGGTATTTACTTTAGGGTTGGTAAATTTATGTATCTAAGGGTGAGGCGCGCAAGAGAGTTACGTTGGAACATAATTATGACACCTACTGAATTTTATACTTGGGAGGATAGGGTCCACAAGTGTCACGTAATGGGTTGGAGAAACCCTTCGAGTTAAGGTTAGCGACTAACCCTTATAAGGAATACTTAATGTGAAAAGTAAGGATAAATGTTGTAATTATGGGTGATGAGGGGAACCTATATTAATATGATAAAATGGGTATATTTATATGATTGTGTATGCATATATTATATACATGTGAAAACCATGCCCGCGCTACTTGCTATCCCTAAGGTTACCGCGCTGGGACAGTCTTATCTCGATGGGACCTTTATGGGGGATATTGACTTGTACCCTAGAAGATAGATATCCTTGGTATAGGCTATCGAATCGATAGTTCAGACGGTCCTAAGAGGCGTGGGGTATGTACTGACCTCTTAGAGGCTTGGAATCTATGCTTCGCCTCAATCTTGTTTGTGTTTATATGTTGATACAGTTAGAGAGTGATTCTGAACTTGTACTTCCCTTAGTGTGAGCGATACAGGGATTGGATAGCAGAGTACGCCCGCACCATAGTTTTATTTGGGGTGCTGTTATGATATATATATTATACAAGTAGTAAATATATATATATATGAAATTCTGAAATCTGGAACTGCCTACTGTGATTTGATATGTAGGACATGGCTGATGACTCAAATTGAAATACTTGCATTGAGAAAGTATGATATGACACTGGAAACTTTATAAATTAATCAAGTTAAATTGAGAATTTTGGATACTAGTGAAACCTTTTTTAAACAACAGTATTTTTCGGTTTTAAATCTTTCGAATAACATAAGATAAGTTAAATCATTGGGGAGAGATGTGTGTTATATGACGAAATAATCCGCTGGGAAGGTTAGTACGATAGGCGTGCACATTAGAAGAGAGGTGAGAATTTCTCAAGAGAGTGTCGAACTAATATGTTGTTTCATTGGCCTGTATCAATTTAAATACTTGCTAAACGAATTTTAAATCATACACACTATCGGGCTCTGACCCGTTTCTTTCTCTCTCTCTCTCTTGTATATATATGTATGTATTACAGGTGCCCAGCCACAGGGGCGTCTTGCTTAGGATCTCTTGGAAGGAACGCGCTGCAGCTTAGGTGGGAGTTCCAGGTCTCTTGATTAGACGACTTCGTTCATTCGGATCCACTCTTAGTATTTTCATCTAGTTGGGCATGCGTAGCTCTTTCCATTATTCCGTTGTTGTTGGACATTTGTATTTCAGTTATTTCCAGTATTGTTACTATAGGATTTATTCAGTTTGGATGTGTGACTTTAGATTTCGTATGTTGACATTCAATTGACGAATGTATTAAATTAATTAGATTATGTTGCAGTATTTAATGCGGTGTGATTCTTACTTATTGAATGTTGTTAATAAAAATAAATGATTTTTCTTTAAATAAAATTTGGAAAGTTATGTATAAAAATGGTTTTGACACTTAGATTAATTATTTAGGGTGTTAAATTGGAAAATTTATTTTTATCGACAGTGATGCTGAGAATGAACCAACTGTTTACCTTGATTTAATTTAATAAAGGAGTGATCGCCCGGTATTTAATTAGGCAGGGTGTCACAGGTGGTATCAGAGCATCAGGTTCTAGAGTCCTTAGGATCTGTACGACTTATTATGCTTTCAGCGTTGCTTTGTTTGTTATAGAGACCTATGTTTAGGATTGTCGATTTCTTTATCGAGATTTCATTCTCCTGCTATAATGTATATACACTAGTGAATTCTAATTTCGTTCGGATGTGTGCGTGTGCCGAGCGATGACGGATGTCGGAAGAGGACCGTTAAGCGTACATCAGGAGGCAAGGTTCAGTTGAGATTATGAAATATATCCGAGGATGATGACCGTAGTCGAGGTCACCTCCACTATGGCACGAGAAGCCACGACTAGAAAGGCGACTAAGGTGCAACAATGATTTTCAAATGCTGTTAACGTCAAATAGGGTGCGAGGGTGAACTTACCCAACATATTACAAAAACGTGTAGAGATTATCAGTGGCAAATTTTAGAAACGCGAAAATTGTATGTGTTTACCAAAGGAGGTAAAGTATCCAAAGGCTTAAATATAGGACGGAGTGTGGCAAACTGAAAGTGAAAATTTGGAGAAAATTTTCTTGGCTTTCGGGACGAAATTATAATGGTTGGAGTCAACCACCGATTTTAGAAGTGGAATGCTATGCCTATAGGAGAACCTTAGGTACAGTGTTGACCGTATGTTCCTTCCTCAACTGTTCAGGATGAGAAGCAAACGTGGTTCTGAACTCATCGCAGGAGGGCATGGCAGAAGTCCAATTGTGGATATGAATCCTAATAGTTAGCAAATTTTGTATCGATAGAGGTAGATACTAGTGGAGGAAACGACTCCAAGTGGGAGATCAACTTGTAATAATAGCTGATAATACTCGAGGAGGAAATTCTGATGGACGACCGATTCAGAGGTTGACAATGTCATATTTTGTCAAAATATATGATAACGCTTCTTTGTACAGGAAGTTAAAGAAATCGAAGAATTTAGTTGAGAATAAGACTAAATACAATGGTGGTGATATAGCACCAAAAGGGATGTGGATATACATCAGGGGACCCATTTAAATGATTCGGATAATGGAATTCTTACCAAGTGATGGTAAATTCAGTAAGTACTATTATAGATAGTAACATGATCTGTGTTCAAGAGGGAATTTATGTGTCTTCGTTCGCAATCAACTAGTCTAAATATTAGTGACTCTCCCAACAATATCTCGTTTGATGTTAACATCTATAAGGGTACATTCTTTATATTTGGAAACATATTAATTGACATCGGACAAATAATTTTAGTTAATTAGGGATATCAATAGCCGAACCCAAATAATTTGGAAAAGTTTTTTTTAAGTTGAGGGATATCAATATTTTTTATGTATAACTTTAAGTAGTATTATGTTGATCCATTTCATGTATGTTATAGGTCAAAGAGTAACACCTTTGCAATGATTTGTGAGGGACTCCAATCACCCTCCTTCACACCCTAGTCATTCATATGTTGTCGATTATACAGACACTATTTCATCGGGTGCTAATACCAGCAAGGGTATGATTTCGAACTTGCTAGCTTTACACATTAATTTTATTCTATAGTTCTTATCATAAATTTTTTTTTTGGCTAACTCCAGATGAAAGTGATATGTGTGTGTACGCTCTTGATTAAATTGACCTATTTTTATTACTTTTGCTATTTTCTTTGTAATTGGTTCTACGGCCAGGAAATGAGTTAGGGGACGAACACGAGGGATTAGTTTTCGGAAGAAGTTGGAAAGAGGAGAGAACATTCAAATCCTAATCTCGGAGGGTCTTTTAGTAGGATTTTCTTCTTCGAATTATAATCTGAGGTAGACATTGTTATTCGAGAAAATGCCCTCTTCAATTTCAGGTATTGAAGGAAAGTTCCAGAGAACAAAAATCATATGTTTACTTATGCGGGTAAGCTACTTATGCTCATATATGGATCAAAGTCCACATTTAGAGTTATGAGTTATTTTTTTTTAATTTATTTTAAATTAGACAAGTTTCAACTTCCAAATAATGATTACATTAAGCTGTATTAATGGCACAACTCAATAATCAATTTTGTAACGCCGTATTTCTGAGTATTTATAATTTCATTAATTCGGGTATTTTTAAATTACATATTTGTCGTAATTCAATTGAATTAATTATTATGTGTGAACTAATTATGATGTGGTTATTTGTAATATTAATTGGGAGATATGATGATTAATATTTATGTAATATAAGAACTAACTGAATATTAAATGATTATTTTACTTCGTCGATAGTGATAGTGAGGTGACAATGTTATATCTCACCCGGGAGTCGTGTGTAGACTATATAGGGTCGAGATGGGAAATTATCGTATGGTGACTCGAATTACGATTTTGAGGTCACAGTTTCGCAAGGGTCGAGATAGTCAGAATAGTATACCCGGGGGCAGTAATTTGCTCCCAGGGCCTTTTTAGTCATAACGGCCTATGCGGGGGTGTTCGAGTCATTTGGGCTTGACCCATTAGCATAATTTTGGGATTTGATATATTTAACCTAAATTAGGGAGCTTGGGCCATAAGGCAAACATAATCGAAATCCTAGAAATTGAGAGAATGGTGAAAGAAGAAAAAGAGGGGGCTTTAGAGACCAAATTCAAAGAGGAATTAGGCATGCTTTATCAGATTCGTCGTCTATAATGTGAAACCAGACCCTATGAAACCAATACGGCAAGCGATTATCGTGCTTCAAATTTTTATGGCAAAAACTCATGTTCAAATCATGGTAGGTGTAGGCAAATCCGTTTTTGGGAGGGATGTCACATGTCAAAATGAGTTTTGGGGGATTTGAGCATTAGTAGTGAATTTGATGTTCAATCGATGATGAGAGAGCATCACAGATTTTTGAAATCTAATTTAGAGTTGAACCCAATATCCAATATCGTTTAATTTAGATTTTGAATCGAATTGCATTTGCGATTGAATAAAATTGGAGAAAAAAATAATCCATGAAATATCAAAGTTTGAGGAGAATCAGTGATGATTGATGGTTTAAAAATTGTTTTAGAACTTGTTTATAAGTGTAATAAACATTTGTTATTAGTTAGTGGAAGTATGGGTTTAATTTTGGAGTTTTGAGGTTCATTAATGGAGGAAAAACAATAAAGGGGACGAAGCTGGAATTCGTAGGTGTCGCTCGATCGATCGATCTGGTGGATCGATCGATCAAGCCTGTTTTTGGCAAGTTTGCTTATTTAAAGTTATAGACCTTAATTATTTTGGGGGATGTTTGAGGATTATTTAGTTAGTATAAATTAAATAGAAACTCATACTTAGGGATGTATGGGGATATTTATGAGCAACTAAAAGGGGACTTCAAGATGAGAAAAGTACGAGATGAATTAAGTGAAATACATTCATTATTGTTTAAATGCGGGATGAGTGAGTAAGTTCAGGTATTATACAAGGGTAAGACTATGATAATTATATTATGGATAATAAAGATGAGAATTGTTGAGAAATTCAATAAACGATTTAAGTGAAATAAATTCGTAAATGGTTAAGTACGGGCCGTTTGGGTGAGTCCGGGTATATTAGCAAGTGAAGCAATATTAATTTATTTATTGGATGTGAAATTAAATAAAATAAGAGTCGATATAGAGACTCTGGTTTTACGGGCTAGTGCTACGGGAGTTAGGCACGGGTTAGCCATAATTTATTTAAATATATATACGGATAGTGTGACAGTATATATATATATATATATATATATGTATATATATATGGTTGTGTACTTTATGAATATCGATGTTAGATATTTTTCTGAATATATACCCCTCTAGTGTTATAATAGGATGTTGCACGCAAAGTGGGTGAATCCCCTGGCTAGTGAATGCAGGGAGAGTATAGTGCCCAGGTCATATCGTCGAGGATTTTTGTTGTGTGATTTATTTCTAGGCAAAGACGTTTTGGGTATGATTCGGTTTCACTCACGGGTAAGCATGAATACCTCCACTACGTTTGCAATATTTTTACCCATTTCGGTGTGTGTTAATCGAATTATGCTAATCGGGTTAGAGTGAGCGTACCTGTTATGATAGCATTTTAGAGACAAGCATCTGGTGAGTTATAACTCGGAAGGATGGTTATTATACACGACATGTGTGTGAATGTTGTAGTCTACTGGTACGTATTTAATATGAGTAAATAATTATGTATGGGATCAATACATAATCTGTGAATGTATTTCATATGTAACTAGTATGAAGGTTTTATAAGTATTTAAAGTTGAATTGATTAAATAAGTTAATGAGTAGAATAACTTATAAATCAAAGTAAGGAATACTCAGGTTAGAGTAGCATGACAGCTTGAAGTGTAATAAGGCAAGTTAGGTGGGTAGCATATCTAGTTGAGTTAGAAGGTCAGCATTATGTGTGCACAATAGTTGAGGGGTGAGTAATATCTTAAAAGAGTGCGACAACTGCTTAAATATGAATAGTGTCAATGCATATTTAATTATTGTATTTTAATTACTTGCTAAATATTTTTCAAATGGTTTCGGGCTCTGCCCCGTGTCAAAATATTTTTCCAAAATAATTTTATGTGTCCAGCCATAGGGATGCCCGGCTTAAGGATTCTTTCTAGGGATGCGTAGATGAAACATTGTGGAGGCTTGTAGGACTTTGTGTAGATGCTACAGTTATTCATTCCTAGACTAGGTTCTTGATTTAGTATTTTATTTGGGCATCTTTCCCACTTTAGATCATTCAGTGTTTCAGTTTATTTATTAGACATTGTGGATTCACTTCATTATTTCAAACTTGTAGTTATTTTTTTCTTATTGTTGGGATTCGATGATTTATTCGATAATATTATTTTATATATCTGTGTTCAGATTATCATTGTGTGAATGGTTTAGTTAATTTAATTATTTTTCTCATGTTGTTACAAAAGTGAAAGATAAAATTTGGCACCAACTTAATTTAAAATAGGTGATTAGTAGCTTAAATAGTTTTTTGACATTGAAGCTAAGAATGAACCATATTTGAATCTTGTTTATTTTGAAAAAGGACTGATCACCTGTGATTAAGCATTAGGTTCTAGTGTCTATAGGATCTATGCGGCTTACTACGTTTTCAGCGTAACATTCTTTTATATAGAGCCCTATTATAGGATTGTTGCATTCATCTTCGTACACGCATTTACGTTCTTCTTATATTAAGTAGAGTTGATGCGAATCTGTAAGGACATTTTTCTCATGTCCAACATGTTACATTTGTGTATGTCGTACACCGCTAGATTTGGCACGTCACCTCGCAATCTCACATGACGGCCTCTATCCGAATTCAGAGAATCAAGCATTCAACATCTCCATTAATATGTCCCACATCTGCCTCAACGACTTCACGGTCCAAGATTTTAGGGACTTAATGCAAGTGGTACGCAAGGGAAGTCAAAATAGTGAAAAAAAGGCACTATAGGAGAGTTCAAGGGCATTTTCATAATTTTACATCTATAGTTCGGAGGTCTGGTCAACTATAAAGTTGAATAGCTCGCCACAACGAAGATACTGGAAAAAACGGCACCTCAATCCGAGCTACGGTGAAGGAGTTATGGCCTTTTGAAGATGGAGAAAATTCCTTAAAGAATGTTGTTTTTTTTGTACGCGGGATAGAATTTTAGAGTTTTAAGAACATGGGACTCTTCATATTTTTTCCTATAAATACCAACTTCGGGGGAGTTGTTTTGCAAGACTTTAGAAGACGTTTTTGAGAGTCCAAATTACTCTAGTCTTCATATTTTTGAGTCACAAGACTCATGTTTTGATTCACACAATTACCAATCCTTTGTGAATCTTTTTGGTAACCCAAGAACACAACCTTGTGTTTGTTCAAACCTTTATGGAGAGATCTTTGCAACCGAGGGCTGCGTGTCATTGCTGAGGGAGTCTCTACAAAGTTTCATGGCTGCGTGTCATTGAGGAGTGCTGCGGTTCTTCCTTTGTTGATTGGACTGAGTTTCATGTGGGTTCGTTGCGTGTGGATTCATTGCTGCCCTCCTGGAAAGGGATATTTCCAGCCGCCGACTACAGAATCCGATACCTGAGGGTAATTCTTAGTCACTGTATTTTCATTGTAATCCGAAATTGTATGTTACAATATTATAATGAAAATAAAAGGTTTTGCCCCTTTGGGGGATTTTTCCTGAAATTGTTTGTTTTTATCATGCATGCTATATTTTATTTGATAAATCATCTAGATGCATGTCTTAGGGTTTAACTAAAATTTGGGATTAATTAAAATTGGTTTTTATTTGAGAAGTCGCAATATTTCCGCTGTAGCTACTCTCTCAAATTGGTATCAGAGCTTATTTAAGCGATCACCACGTTTACAAATTGGTATCAGAGCCTGTTGCACTAAGTTATTGTGTTTTGATCCTGATTTTGCGCAAAAATGGCTTTTGCTGGTTTTGATGATCTTCGATGTCAAATTTTTGAAAAAATTAATTGGAAAATTCACACGAGCTCTTGTTTTAAATCTTCTGTTGAAAACGAATCTGAGAGGTGTCCTTGTTGTGAGGGTGTTGGTCACACGTTAGATGAGTGTACCACAAATTTAAAGAAGAAATTGAATAAATCGATTTCTCATGTTTCTACCCTTAGTGATTGTGATTCGAAAAAAGAAGTTTTTTATGCTTCTAGGCGAGAGTTTCCCATCCGTGTGATTAGTGATGATAGTGAAAGTGATGGGAGTGTGGATGAAAGTGAGGAGGAAAGTGTAGATGAGCATGACTTGCAAACTGCTTACAATGAACTTTATGCTGAAACTTTGAAAACAAAGAAAGAAAATTTGAAATTGAAAGCTCAATTGAAAGGGTGTGCCATAAAAAATAATGATTTTTTAGTTGAAGAACTTACGGCACATGAAAAAAATTTAAAAGAGAAGATTGAGTACGTTGAGGGTGAGAGAGATAGTCTTAGAGGTTTGATGGAGACTATGAAAAAAGAGATTTTAGAGTTTGAGGATTCTAAACGAGTACTTGAATCTAGGATAGGTGAACTTGAGGTGAAATTGAAAGATTCAAGTAAAGTGAAATTTGATTTGGAGTCTAGGTCTGAAAAACTTGATAAGATTTTAGGCACATTCGAGATCAAAACTGATAGGGGTGGGATTGGGCTTGAAAAATATGTTGCACTCATTCCCACACGTGTGAGAGAGCCTCCTAGGATTGTTAAGAAAGAGGCACCTAAGTTTGTTAGGAAAGCACCCCATAGGAGCATCGTGAGAGAACCTCCTAGGATCATTAGGAGAGACCCACCTAGGCAAATTCGGAGAGAGCAATCGAGAAATTTGAGGAGAGGGCCACCTTTAGGTAACACACACCGCCCGATTTACTCTTGCACACATTGCGGTAGACAAGGTCATCTTAGGCACTTTTGTTATAAGCTTTTAAATGGACCTAGAAAGGTCAATGAAAGAATAAATTCGATTCTCAAAACCCCCACACTCCGTTACACATCAATTTGGGTTAGAAAATCGGATTTAGAGGCTTATGATTTATTTGTCCACGATTCCCGTTTGCTTGCACGTAATTCACCCCATGTGAAATCTTTTGGTTGATTGTGTTTGCTTGTTTGTCATACACTAGTTGTGGTTTCATGATATATTTTTACTAGTGTGATGACTTGTACTTTTTGTATAAATTCTTGTTTTTGAATTTTTTTGAAAAATACAAAAAGATTTTATTTTGTCAAATTTTAAAAAAAAAAATCCAAAAAGATTTTTGTTTTTTGTTTGCACCGTTTATGGATGAACACTTAGGATGACCAAGTCACAACATCATTCCATTTTTTTCATGTGACGATTTGATAGTGTTTTGAGACAATAGGTCAATTCATCCATGTGCTTTATAATGTTTGGAGTCATTAAGATGTATTTGAGTGTTTCTTCCTACATGTTTGACTCATGTTTCCTTTATTGCACACATGCACGGATTTGTTTGATTATTTTGCTTGTCTTATCACATGTTGGTTGGGTGTTTTCACTTCAATCCTGTCCTTAAAACGAACCAAGCGCGATATATTTTGATAAGGAAAGTGTGAATATAAGAACCGTTTTGTGAGTTTGTGTGCTTTGTTTAAAAACGGGGAGGGGCTGCAAAAGCTAATTATCTATCCTTTGCGCAAAAGCCACCGTTAAATTGGACCTAAAAAATGGAGGTATTTTATTATCCGGGGTCCAAAGAGGTTTAAAAGAGCCCGAAAAAATTGAAAGGCAATAAAAAGAAGTTCATGCCAATTATGGGCCATATAGGTTTTTGCACCAATTCTCCAAAGTTTGAGAATTTAGATTACCTCTAAAAGAAAATATATATGAGGGAGTTTGGTTGGAGATTTTATAACGGGTTTGCACGTCCTTGAAAATGCGCTTTATAGTTTTGGACGTTATTGGGGTGGAAATCATTTTGACTTTGATTTGTTGATTTACATAAGACGATGTCATCTAAATTCAACAAATCTTTTACACCTAAGGATACTTTTGATGCTCATTCGTTAGGGGTACACATATGCATCGTGCACATATGATTGATTGAGTTGATTTACCTATCGAATGTGTTCGCACCCATTCATTCCATTTCCATGACTTGGTTGTTTGAATCTAAATCCATGGTGTGATTTTTGTATCATGTTTTACAAATGGTATCTATTTTTTTTTTTTTTTGTATGAAAAATTTGAAAAATCAAAAATAGTGTGCGAAGATTTTTTTTTGAGCATCTCCTTGCTAGAGCACGTTTACCATATTTATTGATGCCTTGATTTGTATACCGTGACACCCCGATTTTGCTTGTTTGATTCATTCTTCTTATTTGTCTATTTGGGGACATCATAAAAAGGGGGAGAAAGAATTATCTTATTTTGGGGGAGTTTTGAGATTTAACTTATGCTTTTCATATAAATTGGTATCTATGTTTATCTCATTTCAAACTCGATACGTCACTTGGTATTTTTTCTTTATCTCATGTGCGTAGGTACTATATTGATGATCACTGAATTGCACACCCTGATGAGAAAAGATTTGAGAATTTTAAGATTGAAGATTTGAAGTTTTGAAGATTTGAAGAACAAACGATGAAGAGTTATTCATTTGTATCTTTCCAGTTTTGGGTTCATGGAAGGGTAGATTTGTATAGGCAATTTTGTTATTTGATAATTCGGATTTTTATGAATGTAACGGCATAGACATAGGGGGAGATTTGTAAGGACATTTTTCTCATGTCCAACATGTTACATTTGTGTATGTCGTACGTCGCTACATTTGGCACGTCACCTCACGATCTCACATGACGGCCTCTATCCGAATTTCGAGAATCAAGCATTCAACATCTCCATTAATATGTCCCACATCTGCCTCAACGACTTCACGGTCCAAGATTTTAGGGACTTAATGCAAGTGGTACGCAAGGGAAGTCAAAACAGTGAAAAAAAGGCACTATAGGAGAGTTCAAGGGCATTTTCGTAATTTTACATCTATAGTTCGGAGGTCTGGTCAACTATAAAGTTGAAGATCTCGCCGCAACGAAGATACTGGAAAAAACGGCACCTCAATCCGAGCTACGGTAAAGGAGTTATGGCCTTTTGAAGATGGAGAAAATTCCTTAAAGAATGCTGTTTTTTTTGTACGCTGGATAGAATTTTAGAGTTTTAAGAACATGGGACTCTTCATATTTTTTCCTATAAATACCAACTTCGGGGGAGTTGTTTTGCAAGACTTTAGAAGACGTTTTTGAGAGTCCAAATTACTCTAGTCTTCATATTTTTTAGTCCCAAGACTCATGTTTTGATTCACACAATTACCAATCCTTTGTGAATCTTTTTGGTAACCCAAGAACACAACCTTGTGTTTGTTCAAACCTTTGTGGAGAGATCTTTGCAACCGAGGGCTGCGTGTCATTGCTGAGGGAGTCTCTACAAAGTTTCATGGCTGCGTGTCATTGAGGAGTGCTGCGGCTCTTCCTTTGTTGATTGGACTGAGGTTCATGTGGGTTCGCTGCGTGTGGATTCATTGCTGCCCTCCTGGAAAGGGATATTTCCAGCCGCCGACTACAGAATCCGATACCTGAGGGTAATTCTTAGTCACTGTATTTTCATTGTAATCCGAAATTGTATGTTACAATATTATAATGAAAATAAAAGGTTTTGCCCCTTTGGGGGATTTTTCCTGAAATTGTTTGTTTTTATCATGCATGTTATATTTTATTTGATAAATCATCTAGATGCATGTCTTAGGGTTTAACTAAAATTTGGGATTAATTAAAATTGGTTTTTATTTGAGAAGTCGCAATATTTCCGCTGTAGCTACTCTCTCAAATTGGTATCAGAGCTTATTTAAGCGATCACCACGTTTACAGAATCATATATGAGTTCGGTTGGGCTTCGTATATCGAATAACATAAGACGACCAGCAAAGGCCGTTAGAAGGACTGCAGGGGGAAAGGCTCAAGAAACGCCATAGAATATTTCAAAAACGGTGACCGCGACAGAAGTCACCATGATTATTTTCAGTTAGATGACGATAGGATAACTCCTAGGGCGCAGTAGCTTCCCCAAGTGTCGTCGTAGAAGACAGTGGCATAAATTCTAACTCACCCAACGTAGTCAGTAAAGTCAAGAGTCAGACAACTCTTACGAAGAGCCATCTGTAAGAGTCTGGGGAAGAGATGGAGTGCGATGCACCAATAGAAGGATATAATCCAAAGGCAATTGTGTAGGATGGAGTGCAGTGAAACCCAGAATTAAATTTCGAGCGATTTTTATTTCTGCTCATAGGAGCAGCGTTGTAGTGATAGGAGTCACCAAAAAAACGGAGAGATTTCATATATAATGAGAAATTTGGGGTGTTATTTGACCGCAAATCATCTCATCAGCTGTTGAAATAGAAAGACAAAGGAGATTTAAGTACTTGTTTTCGAAGGGCCGAAAATGAGGGGGAATTAATTGGTTTAGCGAACTTCATATTCGACGAGCTGAATATGAAGAATGGATGGGGAAATTCGGATAGGATGAATGATACCGATGTCGTCAAGGTTTTACGTTTACAAGTTTACATCAACGCTTCCATGAAGAGGGAACCAAGAGAGTTTAAGGGCAAGATTGGATTTAACGGTGCTAGTGAGGCACCAAATGGGGGATACCCAGTTGAGAACCCATTTAAATAATTTCGATTAATGGAATTCCTATCAAGTGAGGGTGGATCCATTCGGGACCTTCAGAGCCAGCAGTATGTCCCACAGGGTCAGCCGAGCCAAGGGAATAATGGGGGTAGCAATTGTAGCCGAGACTACAAGGTTCACGGGAAGGATGACCCCGATATGGCCAGTGGGGACCAGATATTGGGGGATGACATAGAAAGGTGCCCTAGGTATGGGGAGTAGGATCAAATGTATCAACCATGTCTGCAACAAGTTAGGATACAAGAGAGGGATGCCCAACAGGGGCAATTGTTGTAAAAGTTTTTGGATCGGTTTGGAGGAGAGTGTTATGTCCAGGAAGTAATTGGACTGCAGTGAGATTGACAATTGAGAGTGTGAGTCTTATCCTAGGGTAAATGGGGTATGTTTTTAGTAACACGATCAAACCACAGTATTTCTTTAGCACTAGGTTTGCGCATGAGACAGTTTTAGTGTGTGTATCGATATTGTTACTATTGTGTGTATATATTTACCGTTAAGTAACAGGGCTCTTTTTATTTCCATCTGCAGGGGAGCGGGTGTGGACACTGAGAGGATATATATTAGTGGGTTAACTCCTTTCGAGAGATAATATTTGAGTATGATGTTATCTTGGGTACGGGTTGGTTTGCTAGGAGTTGAGCGATGGTGGGCTGTTATAGCAAGGCTATCGTGTTCGCTATTCCAGGGTAGGATTGTGTAGTTGTGCATGGGATATAGGGTATATGGGAACTCTGGTAAATTTGACTTTCAATATCGTCCGTGATAAGGAGGCTTATAAAGGTGTTGAAAATATTTTATGGGACAGTTAGAAACACAAGTGAAAAATTATGATGAAATGAACTCCATTCGAGGAAATGAGATAGTCGACTGTGCGTGTGTCAGGAGAAAACTCTCACAACCGCGGGGAGTCAAAAGGCGTTGGAAGAAAATGTAAAAGGTATCCCTTGACAAGGGAGGACCACACAATTTTGGGAAGTGGATCGGAGTCTCACCTAGTCCAATGCTTATAGTGGCTTGTGCATAGATAGGCTGTTAATTCTAACAAACGAAAAAGAGCCTGAGAGGTGCGCAGTTTAGGGAGCAAACACACGGGCAATGATTTTTATACATCTCAGAAAAAGGGGAGTAATATGTTTCGCATGACGTGAGATGTCGAGTGTGTTTATTTCAAGTTGAGTGAGACATAGTGAAGTTCTCTCCAAGTGCGCCACTCATAGAGGGAAAAGGTTGGCCCGAGATTACCAACCAGAATATTGTGATAGATTGATGATTCAGGGACCAAATGGATACACATACTAATCAAGTTCATTATTAGATTATCCAAATCACGGAGGGGTCCGAATTTTCTTTGGGTTGTGAAGTGAATTGATCAGGAACAAAATCATTGTTAATCGTTTGAGGTGTGTTATACTACCGGCCAGTATTCCTAGCAAGTTATTGAAGAGAAGAAATGAACCGGCACAAGGTGCCGCCCAATACTCTTATAAATCAAGACGAGACCCTTGAGTCCCACCTTTGATAGGGAGTGTCAGGAGGTGATGGGGACGCATTTACGTTTTGGTCTAAATGTGTCAAACATAGGACAATGAATGGCCAGGAGGGGTGACATAGAATGTGGCAGAATGCAAGAATGCATGTTTGGGAATTTTGGAGTAGTTACAAATACTAACTTCAAATGGTAGAGATGCATGTGATAGCTTGTAGCAAGATATTAATTACGAGGTAAATTTTGATGCTTCATAGGAACAACATTCTTCGCCCACCCTTTGGATAGTTGAGAATGGAGAATAATAAGTTTCTCGAACCAAGAGTGATTCAAGGTCTGTCGATAAGGATTGAGTTAATCCACATCATTTTCTATATAGTTCTGAAACATAATGAGAGTATGTTGAAGTGAACCAAAATTTTAAGGCCTGACATGAGGGGTCAGGGGTTACTGAGGGTGTCTTCCATGAAAGGAGATGATGTGGTATGGCAATAAGGAATATTGGAACCTATAGAAATGGGGCATTTCCTAACATAGAGATGATAGAGCCAGTGGAGTATAGGATCGTCTTTTGAGACATTGTGACTGGATTCACGATAGTTTTGCATGTCATTATATAATTAAGATCTTAAACATAAGGGAATATATTGGTATGTAAGGGTTTGAATGGACTTGTCGCTAATCGTGGGTTGTAGTGAGTAGACCTTCGGTCAAAATGGTACCATTGGTGTATGTATAGGGGAAATATCGAAAGATTATTGTGAGTAAATTTGGATACGTTTAGATGCAGTTGCGTACAAGAATACGATGTGTTAATACTGGGCATATCCGAATTTCGAGGAGTAAATTCCGTTGTAAGGGGGGAAGTATGTAACACCTGTATTTCTGAGTATTTATAATTTCATTAATTCGGGTATTTTTAAATTGCACGTGTGTCATAATATAATTGAATTAATTATTATGTGTGAACTAATTATGATGTGGTTATTCAAAATATTTATGAATAATATTTATGCAATATAATTACTAAGTGAATCGTAAATGATTATTTTGCGCCATAGCGGGTGATAGTGACATGACAGTATTATATCTCACCCGTGAGTCGTGTGTAGACTATATGGGGCTAAGATGGAAATTATTGTAGGGTGACTTGGATGGAGATTTTGAGATCATGGTTGGTTTCATAAGGGTCGAGATTGTTAAAATAGTATACCAAGCGGTAGTAATTAGGTCCCGGGGTATTTTTAGTCATAACCAAGCCTACACAGGGGTGTTCAGCTCATTTGAGCTTGGTTCATTAGCCTAATTTAGGGATTTGAGATAAATAACCTAAATTAGGGAGCTTGAGGTAGCATACAAACATAATCAAAACTCTATAAATTGAGAGAAGGGAGAAGGAAAAAAATAGGGGCTTTAGAGACCAAATTCAAAGAGGAATTGGGCATGCTTCGTCTGATTCGTCGTCTATAATGTTAAATCAGACCCTATGAATCCTATAAGGTAAGTGATTATCTTTCTTCTAATTTTTATTTCAAAATCTCATGTTCATATCATGGTGGGTGTAGTCAAATCTGTTTTGGGGAGGTTTGTCACATGTCAAAATGAGTTTTAGGGGGATTTGAGCATTAGTAGTGAATTTGATGTTCAATCGATGATGAAATAGCATCACATATTGTTGAAATCTAATTTACAGTTAAACCTAGTAGTCAATATCATTTAATTTGGATTTTGAATCGAATTGCATATGTGATTGAATAAAGTTGGAGAAAAACCCAATTAATGAAATATTAAAGTTTGAGGAGAATCAGGGATGATTGATGGTTTAAAATTTGTGTCAGAACCCGTTTATAAGTGTAATAAACATTGGGTATTAGTTGGTTGAAGTATGAGTTGAATTTTGGAGCTTTGAGGTTCATTAATGTAGGAAAAACAACAGAGGGTGAAGCTGGAATTCGCAGGTGTCGATCGATCAAGTCTGATTTTCGGCAATTTTGCTTATTCAAAGTTATAAACCTTAATTCCTTTGGGGGATGTTCTAGGCTTATTTAATTAGTGTAAATTAAATAGAAAGTCATACTTAGGGATGTATGGGGATATTTATGAGCAACCAAAAGGGGATGTAAGGGTGAGAGAAGTACGAGATGAATTAAGCGAAATAAATTTATAATTCTTTAAATACGTGCTGAGTGAGTAAGTCCAGGTATTTTAGTAGGGTGAGACTACGGTAATTATATGATGGATAATAAAGATGAGAATTGATGGGAAATTCAATAAATGAATTATGTGAAATAAATTCGTAAATGGTTAAGTGCGGGCCGTTTGGGTGAGTCCAGGTATATTAGCAAGTGAAGCTACATTAATTTATTTAATGGATGTGAAATTAAATAAAATAAGAATCAAGATAGAGACTCGGGTATTATGGGCTAGTGCTATGAGAGTTAAGCACAGATTAGCCAAATTTTATTCAAATATATATATATATACTTGGTTTCTTTATAAATATCAGTTTTAGATATTTTTGTGAATACATACCCCTCTAGTGCTATCATAAGAGGTTGCGCGATGTGGGTGAATCCCCTAGCTAGTGAATGCAAGGAGAGTATAATTACCAGGTCATATGGTCCAGGATTTATATTGTGTGATTTATTTCCAAGGAGAGACATTTTGGGTATGATTCAGCTTCACTCACAGGGGAAATACGACTGCCTCCACTATGTTTGCGATATTTTTACCTATTTATGTGTGAGTTAACCGATTTATGATAACCGAGTTAGAGTGAGCATACCTGGGATGATAGCACTTTAGTGACAAGCATCCGGTGAGTTATAACTCGAAAGGATGGTTATTATACGTGACATGTGTGTGTATGTCGTAGTATGTTGGCATGTACATAATACGAGTAAAGAATTATATATGGGATAAATACATAATGTGTGAATGTATTTCATATCTAACTAGTGTGAAGGTTATATCAGTATTTAAAATTGAATTGATTAAATAATTTAATGAGTAGAATAACTTATAAATCAAAGTAAAGAATACTCGGGTTAGAGTAGCATGATAGAATTAAGTGTAACAAGGATAGTTAGGTGGGGTAGCGTAACTAGTTGAGTTAGAAGGTTCGTGTTAGGTGTGCACAATAGTTAAGGGGTGAGTAATATTTCAAGACAGTGTGACACCCGCTTAACTATGAAAAGTTTCAATGCATATTTAATTGTTGCATTTTAATTTCTTGCTAAAGATTTTTCAAATGGTTTTGGTCTCTCAACCGTGTCAAAATATTTTTCCAAAACAATTTTAGGTGTCTAAACACAGGGACTCCCAACTTGAGGATTCTTTCTAGGGATGCATAGCTACGACATTGTGGAGGCTTGAAGGACTTTGTGTAGATGCTTAAATTATTCATTCCTAGACTAGGTTCTTGATTCAGTGTTTTATTTGGGCGAGTTGCCCCCTCCAGACGATTCAGTGTTTCAGTTTATTTATTAGACATTGTTGATTCACTTCATTATTTCAGACTTCTAGTTATTTTTTTTCCTCATTGTTAGGAACCGATGGTTTATTCGGTAATATTATTTTACATATTTATTGTGTGATTGTTCAGATTATTATTGTTTGAATGATTTAGTTAATTTAATTCATTTCCACGTGTTGTTATAAAAATGAAAGATAAAATTTGGCATCGGCTTAGTTTAAAATAGGTGATTAGTAGCTTAAATAGTTTTTCGACAGTGATGCTAAGAATGAACCATATGTGATTCCTGTTTATTTTGATAAAGGGTTGTCACCCGTAATTAAATTAGGCGGGGTATCACACATCCCCCTTTGGAATTAAATGAGGCTAAATGGCATGATCTTTGTTCAACACTTGCGGATGAAATTTTTTAGGTTATATGTGACTTCTAGTTTTTTTATTATTTATGCGAATGCTGATTTGGCATGTTATTTTTGCTGTAGTAAACACTATGCAGATTAGATTATTGTAGTAAATACTATGCTATCGAAGCATATAATATCTAGGGCTTTTGGGCTGCACTTCTTCTACTTCGGTTTCGAGCTCTCTTCTTCAAAAAATTTCACGTTCCCGATATCCTCTTTATCCAATTAAACAAAGGACTCTCTCGATTTCACTGGTCAACACCCTTTGACTCAGAATTACCAAAATACACGAATGCTTCTCCCGAACGAAGCCTAGTCCTAACGACTCTCAAAACGCACACGACTCTCACACACACGACTCTCACCCCATACGCATCGCGGGTGAGATGACCTCACTTCAACAGCTCACTCAACCCCGTAAACGGGGTCCGACAACCAGACGGTGTCGACTTCTTCTGCACACGCCTCTAGATATGGATTTAGGCGTTGTCCATTCACTTTGAATGTATTTCCCCCTTTTAAATCGTCTAGTTCAGCAGCTCCATGGGGGAAAACATTCTTCACGACGAATGGGCCAGACCAACGTGACCACAACTTGCCTGGGAAGAGGTGAAGCCGAGAGTTGTAGAGGAGAACTTTTTGCCCGGCGATAAACTCTTTTCGTCGAATGATGCTATCATGAGCGAGTTTCATCCTCTCTTTTGAAGTTTTGGCAGTCTCATACGCATCATTGTGTATTTCTTCTAGCTCATTCAAGTGAAGCTTGTGGGCTTCACCAGCCTTATCCATGGCGTAATTTAATTGCTTAATCGCCTAATACGCCTTGTGTTCGAGCTCAACAGGAAGGTGGCAAGGTTTTCCATACACAAAGCGAAAAGGGGGCATGCCGAGTTGGTTCCTGTATGCGGTACGATAGGCCCATAGCGAATCGTTTAATCTAAGTGACTAATCTTTCCGGGTAGGATTGAAGGTATTTTCGAGAATGTTCTTAATTTCTCGATTTGCTAGTTCGTCCTGCCCATTCGTTTGTGGGTGATAAGCCGTTCCAACCTTGTGAACAACGCCATACTTTCTCATGAGCTTCTCGAATGGCCTATTGCAAAAGTGCGTACCATTATCGCTAATTATTGCTTTCGGTGCACCGAAGCGAGAAAGTATGTGTTCCTGCAGGAACTTTATCACCAATTTGTTGTCATTAGTCTTGGTAGTTATAGCTTCCACCCATTTAGAAATGTATTCTGCCGCGACGAGGATGTATAGGAAACCAAAGGATGGAGGGAAGGGACCCATGAAGTCAATACCCCAACAGTCGAATATCTCAATGATGAGTATAGGAGTAAGAGGCATCATATCTCGTCGAGTAATGGCTCCCATTCGTTGGCACCTATGGCATGATATTCAAGAATCGTTCAAATCTCAGAAGATTGTGGGCCAATAGAGACCGCATTGTAGAATTTTAGCGGCCGTCTTTTTCGTCGAAAAGTGACTTCCATAAGCTTCCGAATGACAAAACTAGATGACTTTTGGGATTTTGTCATCCGGTACACATCGTCGGATGATTTGGTCTACACAGTATTTAAAAAGGAATGGATCATCGTAAAAGAACATGCGCGACCAAGTAAGAAACCTCTTCTTATATTGCGGTGTCCAGTCGGGAGGAACGGCTCCCGTGACAAGATAGTTTACTATGTCCGCAAACCAGGGATACAAAGAGGTAGCAAAAAGCTGCTCATCCAGAAAATGTTCGTCTATGGGTATGGGATCACTAGGTACGTCGGACGAAAGCCGAGATAAATGGTCGGTCACGACGTTTTCTACTCCTTTCTTATCTTTGATGGAGAGATTGAACTCTTGTAGGAGTAGGATCCACCTTATGAGGCGCGGCTTGGCGTCTTTCTTTGCAAGTAGATATTTCAAAGCCGTGTGGTCAGTGAAAACAGTAATAGGAGAACCAATAAGATAGGACCGGAATTTATCAAGGTCAAAAACTACCGCTAGCAACTCCTTCTCTGTGGTAGAGTACTTGAGTTGAGGTCCGGTAAGAGTCCGGCTGGCATAGTAGATGACATGAGCTTGCTTATCTTTTCGTTGGCCCAAAATATCCCCCATCGCGTAATCGCTGGCATCACACATAAGTTCGAATGGTAAGGACCAATACGGAACTTTCATGATGGGAGCGGACACAAGCATATTCTTCAATTTGTCAAAAGAGCTTTGACATGGTTCCGTCCACTCAAATGGGGTGTCCTTCATAAGTAAGTTGCTTAAGGGCCTAGTGATGGCGCTAAAGTCCTTAATGAACCTTGGATAAAATCCCACGTGGCCCAAAAAGGAGCGCACGTCCTTCAGCGAATTCTGTGGGGGAAGGTCTGCTATGACATCTATCTTTGCCCTATCAACTTTTATTCCATTGGATGATACAATGTGGCTAAGAACTATTCCCTCGGTGACCATGAAATGGCACATCTCCCAATTCAGCACTAAGTTCTTTTCCACGCATCGGGAAGTACTTTTTCCAGATTTTTTAGACAATGATCGAAAGAGATGCCAAAAACGTTGAAATCGTCCATGAACACTTTGAGTCCTCTCTCGACCATGTTGCTAAATAAGCTCAACATGCACCTTTGAAAGGTCGCGGGTGCATTACACAAGCCAAATGTTATACGTTTGTAGGCAAACGTACCAAAAGGGCAAGTGAAGGTCGTCTTCTCCTGGTCAAGTACATCTACCTCAATTTGGTTATATCCGGAATAACCATCAAGGAAGCAATAGTAAGGGCTTCCCGCCACTCTTTCAAGTATTTGATCAATAAATGGCAAGGGGAAATGGTCTTTCCTGGTTCCCGCAATGAGTTTTCGATAATCAATGCAAACGCGCCACCCAGTGGTGGTACGTTGGGGAACTAGCTCTCCCTTGGCATTCTCAATCACAGTCATACCCCGACTTGGTTATATCCGGAATAACCATCAAGGAAGCAATAGTAAGGGCTGCCTGCCACTCTTTCAAGTATTTGATCAATAAATGGCAAGGGGAAATGGTCTTTCCTGGTTCCCGCATTGAGTTTTCGATAATCAATGCAAACGCGCCACCCGGTGGTGGTATGTTCGGGAACTAGCTCTCCCTTGGCATTCTCAATCACATTCATACCCGACTTCTTCGGGACGACTTGAATAAGGCTTACCCACTTGCTATCCGAGATTGGGTAGATGATCCCGACATCCAACATTTTGATTATTTCGGTTCTCACAACTTCTTTCATGTTGGGATTCAGTCTTCTTTGCATTTCTCTAGAAGGTTTTACATCCTCTTCGAGATGGATCTTATGAGTGAAAATTAAAGGACTTATCCCCTTCAAATCATCTATGCACCAACCAAAAGCACTTTGGTGCTTCCTCTGAATTTTTAATAATTTACCCTCATGCCCTTCATTTAGGCTAGAGGAGATAACAACAGAAAATGTCTCATCCTCTCCTAGATATGCATATTTAATATGGGAGGGAATTTTCTTTAACTCGAGGGTTGGAAATTTTTCACTGGAGGGAACCATGTGCGTATCCCTCGGAGGTAATTCCTCGAATCTAGAAATCCAATTAACCTCTCTCACGTCCTCGTCCGACTTACTCTCATCGAGTAGCTCGTTCAACTCTTCAACCTCCCTCTCGAAGTCGGTGTACGTCCCCTCACTCTCGTGTCTCACCGTTAAACAGGATTCTAAAGCGTCACCACAGTAATTCTCCTCAATGTACTCCTCTACTATCTCATCTATGAGGCTCACCGCGTGAAGATCGTCTTCCTCCCTTGCATTTTGGGCTATGTGGAAGATGTTGGTTTCCAATTTCATGTTCCCAAATGTGAGTTGCATTCGCCCATTCCTAGTATTGATGGTTGCGTTAGCCGTAGCTAGGAAAGGGCACCCAAGGATGATGGTAACATGATTACTCGAGTGGAAGGAGGGCTCCGTGTCCCAAATGACAAAATCCACCGAAAAGTAGAAAGTGTCAACTTAAACGATCACGTCCTCGACTATACCTCGTGGGATCTTCACTGTTCGATCCGCTAATTGGAGAGTGACCTTCGTGGGCTTGAGGTCGCCCAAGTCAAGTTGCCTATAAATGGAGTAAGGGAGTATTTTTACGCTTGCTCCCAAGTCAAGTAAGGCTTTTTTAATTTTATTCTCCCCAATGATGCAGGATATGGTGGGTGCACCGGGATCTTTGAATATAGGCGGGAGTTCATTTAGTAGGATGGAGCTCACATTTTGTGCTAGAAAGACGTTCTTCTTCACTTTCATCTTTCTCTTAACCGTCAACAGGTCTTTGATAACTTTGCCATACGCTGGAATTTGTTTAATGGCCTCAAGGAAAGGTAAATTAAGCTTGACCTACTCTAGCACGTCATCACGGGGATTTCCTCTGTGGGAGGGAATCAACCTTTGAGGAAACAGTGTTGCGGAAGGAGGTTTCACTACTACCTCTAGCCCACTAGCAGCTTCTTGGCCACTCCCATTCAAGGGGACATCTTCGGCCTCTTTCATGTCGGGCGAAATCTCCCTGGCTTTCGTTGTGTCGGGTGGGGGAGGTGATAAATCAACAACTCTCCCACTACGAAGAGTGGTTACAGCTTGACATTGCTCCTGATGTTCAGTGGAGGTGGAGCTAACGCTATGTTGACCTTGGGGGGGTCGTTTTCCTTGGGCTGGAAACTTGCCCTTCTCTTGAACACTCAATGAGGATTGTAATTTAGACAGATTCGCATTTATGTCGCCAATCAGACGATCATATTTGGCATTGGTTGCAGTCTGGCTTGTGATGAATTGATTCATGGTATCCTCGAGAGTTCTCCGTTGTGGCGGGATATAATTTCCTTGAGGTGGCGGTGCTTGCATGTGTGGAGCTTGTTGAAAGTGTTGTGGTGGAGGAGGGGTAACATGCGAAGGAGGGTTCATTGCGGCATGTTGTTTCCCATAGCTAAATTCGGGATGATTTTTCCATGAAGGGTTGTATGAATTCCCGTGCGGGGCACCGAAATTACCCTTAAAACCTCCCACACCACTAATTTGCTCTTGAAGCATTGCTTTGTAGGCGGGTATCGTCGGGCATTCCTCAGTTGAATGTCCCGCCTCACAAATAGCACACACCTTTACGACTGGGTTTGGAATGGGTCCAGCTGGTCCTTTTCCATATATCTCGCACAGATCTCGAAATCCTATCTCAAGAATCTCTAATCGACTATCCTTTATAGAATTCTTATCTACATGGAATAGGCCGGATGCTGACGGAGTGGTGGTCGCTTGTCTATTATAATTTTGAGTGTTGGGATCAGAAGTGTCCCAGGATTGGGTAGTCTCGGCGACATACCTCAAGTGAAGCTCAGCATCTTGGGCATCTAAATCGATAAACGGACCACTTCCCATTGTTTCAACAAGTTGTTTGGAGTTAAGATTCAACCCATTATAGATAAAAGAGATGACTTGCGTTGAATCAAATCCATGACGGGGGCATGAAGCAACTAACTCGTTGAAACATTCATAACATCGATGGAATGGCTCATTTTCAGCTTGTCTGAATGCTTGAATTTGAGCCTTTATGGAGATTGTTCGATGTGGTGGGAAGAATTTCTTGAGAAATTTCGACTGTAGCTCATTCCAGGATGGAATCGAGCTTGGAGGTAAAGACCATAGCCAGGCCTTAGCTTTATCTTTGAGCGAGAAAGGGAAGAGTTTGAGGTGGATTACCTCTTGTGTGCAGGTTTGATCATTAAGAGTATCACACACGTCCTCAAATTCCCTAATATGGAGGTATGGATTTTCAGAATCCATACCGTGGTAATGCGGTAGCATCTGGATCATCCCATTTTTGAAACGGAATTGTCCGATATTATACGGGAGTATAATGCATCCTGGAGTGACAGTACGCTCGGGATATAAGAATTCTCTAATCGGACGGTATGGGAACTCTTCCGCACCGGCGGGTGCATTGCTGTGTTGCGACATCTCTTCCTCATTTATTGACTCGGTGCTCTCACTAGGCGTGCTCGGAGTGTGTCCTAAGAAGGAAAAGGGAGTGTTATCGAAGACTGAGTGCGACGGTGTGGGAGGTGGGACCCAGAACTGTGGGGCGTTTGGAGTGGGGGGACTATCAGGATTATACTCAATAATTGGATTTTCGTGAATGTTGGTTGGAGTATTATGGGGTGTGGGAGTGGTTTCAAAATTTTGCATTAAGCTTAGGAGAGATGATGATGAATTTTTTTTTTTTTTTTTGAAATTTTTTTTATATGTTTTTGGATTTTTAGAGATTTTTTATCAAAGCTTGGGATGGACTCAATCTAATCCTAAGTCTACCTAGTTCCCCGGCAACGGCGCTAAAAATTTGACGCGATTGAAAATGTGTCTCAGAAGTGCGTTTACTCTAGGCTCAAGTGTAAGCCTGTCGCTCAAGTAATAATCCCAGTAAATCGGGTATCGATCCTCAGGGAAAAAGGACAACAGAGTTGTGACGACGGGAAAAGACGGAGGAACCCTAACTTTGACTCTAAGAAGAAAAAGAAAAATTGATTTGTTTTTTAGATTGATTAAAGATAAATGCAATAATGAGAATAAGAAAAGATGCAACTATACTAGTTTACCTAACTTATGAGTGAAAAGTAGTATGAAACTTTTTATTTAAATGATGAGAAAAATAGGACGGGAATACAATCCCCCAACCCTAGTGTAGTGCGAATATAATACTAATCTTAAATTTATCTGATTGATTTGACCCATAATTTAGTACTCCCAAGCATTACGTATACGAGGTTCAAGCCCGCGTCATACTTAATCTGAGGATGAGTAAATCAGTATCGCGATAGTAGCACTCGAATTGCACTCTAAATCATCACAAGTACCCAGAGGAAAACAAGATATAAAGATCTACAATCGTTGTGCAACTACGCAATACGATCAAGGTCAATCATTAAATTTAGTGGATTAATTTTATACAAACGCACTAACACATCAGGCTGGGTTCATGCATCCCGGCCTTGGGAAATCTAGCCTAACATGTTGAAAAGAATGGAAACAAGGATTAATGTGCAGGAACTCATAATTACTCTAAGAAAAATATTAATTAGATGCAGAAAAGAATTAGAACTAAAAATTACTCACTAAAATTATCCAAGCAATAAGTGAAACAATGAAAGAAACAGATACTCACAGAAATCACTGAATAAAATCTTCAATCCTTGAAATAAATCTAAAAATATTAACTAAAATCTGAAAATATTAACTAAGCTAGGGTTTCTGGAAAAGAATAGGCAAAACCCTACTAATTCTTCGTGTCTCTAACAATACTAAATCGGGCCTTTTATACCCTACAATAATATCGGAAGTCAGCTGCACTAGGAGTCTTTTTAGGAAGAGAAAAGATTTTCAAATCTCGAAGACCGGACCAGTCCGGGGCTTAGGCGGACCGGTATGCTCCCAAGGCGGATCGGTTCTTTTTATTTTGTGACGGACCGGTTCTTTTTATTTTTGCATTTTTCGGTTTGCATGCGATCCTGGGTCTTCTGGAGTTTGGCAAGGCGGACCGGTCCGGTGTAGTGGCGAACCGGTCCGGCTATTTGACTTTTTGGTTCCTCTTTGACTGCTCATAACTTTTGTTCCGGGATTTCGATTGAGGTGTCGTTTCTTCCTTTGTGCTCGTGAATGAGATGTCTTCAACTTCTCTTAAGGTACTTCATCCGAATTCCGGGTGGAAATTACACTTTTTCCCTTGAGACTTTTCCTTCTTTCTTTCTTGATTCTACCGATTTCCTTCTTTCGTTTCTTGACATCAAATACCTGAAAAATCACTAAAAAAATATCAGAAACTCGGTGTACTCATTAGGATCAGTCAGTAGCACAATTATGAGATAAATCCAACTCAATTACGTTATTCGAGGTGCTAAAAGTAACTAAATCAAGGGATAAATTAGGAAGAATTGATGTCTAATCAAAGCTGTTGTAGAAAACCAGAAGAGTAACAATGGAAAAGCGTGATGGATTGGACCGTTTCTTTTTTTTTAATAGTGGCACATTTCTTGTAAATAATATATTTGAAATAGTGTTTAGTGTAGGAACTTTTGATACAAAGATTTTTTTTTCTAAAATTGATATCTTTATGAGCTATATAAATGTCAATGACTATTAGAATTGTGTATAAGAGTTATTTTGAGTATTATAAAAATAGGATGACAAGTAATAAAAACATGCAACAAAATTAAGTTGTTACTAAAGAAATGTGTACATGCATTGTGAAAAATATTGCATCAATTTATGGAAAAAAAATTGCGACAAAAAATGTCATTTAGTGGCGAATTTAAATTGCCAAGAAGGTTGTTCCGTACAAATTTAAGATCAATTGTGGCAATTTTTTTGACCACGAAAAGTCCCTTTTGATGGTGAATCTTTGTTTTACTACAAACAATAGCCTTTTGGTGCTAACTATCAACTATTGGTGGAAATTTATTCGTTAAAAAGTCGCCCCATACAAATTTAAGATCAATTGTGGTGATTTGTTTTGCCATGAAAAGTTTCCTTGTTTGCTACAAAAAATAGCCATTTAGTGACAAGATATCAACTATTGGTGGAAATGTAATATTTATTAGTTGAAAATGTATTAGCCACATAAAGAGATGTATTGGTGGAGAAGTGATTTTTCCACTAGAAATCAACTTTTAGTGACGATTTTTAAAAACTGCCATAATTACAATCCACGGCACAGTTTCAATGGCAATAGCATGACGAATTTGTTTTTACCACTAAAGATTTGGTGATGAAATTTTCATAATTAGGTGCAAAAAATTAAGCCACCAATAATCATTTTTCTTGTGGTGAATAACTATACATTACATGTTTTCTAATAGGATCTATAAGGGTAAAAATATATTTTCATGGAACCCGTTGGCGCAAAAACAACAACGTAGGACCTATTTGATAATATACTTAGTAACTGAGACCAATTGGTAGAAATTCATTTTTTGTATTTTTCAAACGACACCTATTAATTGGGGACAATGGACCATGCCATTGTTATTACTTAAATGATTCTCATAAAGATAAAATAATAAATCTTAGTGTGAATATATATATATATATATATATATATATATATATATATATATATATATATATATATATATATATATATATATATATATATATATCACTTTTCTAAAAAAATCCGCCTAGGCTTGAGGATTGGGAGAAATGCCCTGCCTTAAGCTTTTGACGCCTTATTCTTGGTAAAATCCTTAAGCCGCACTTTTTCTCTAAAAACAACAATGCTTTAGTGAAACAATATCGCCTTTTAAAGATTTTTTTACAAACCGGACCATTATCTCATCCAAAATAATCAAATAATATTTTAATTTGTAAATATTCAGACATATTATTATGATATGTACAATTTTAGTATTTTAATAGCTTTGTTGTGGTTAAAAAATATTAAAATATATTAAAAAGACCTAAACGCCTTTTTACGCTTCAGCCCGCCTAGGTTTCTAAGGCTTAAGGCTTGGCGTCCACGCCTCGATCACACCCCACGTTTTTTTGAATCTTAATATATATATATATATATATATATATATATATATATATATATATATATATATATATATATCTGTGTGTGTGTGTGTGTGTTAATTCCTTAAATTAGGACCTAAAATGCGAACTAATTTTTTTACAAAAGCAAAATAAATTTATTTTGGATCGATTATGTTTACCGGGCACCCATACAATATTTAGATAGCCTATTAGAAAAAAATTCAAAATAATGTTTTTTACAATTTTAAAAAATGGTCATTATATATCAGTTTTTACACCTTAAAAAACAACATATATTGTTTATTTTTCTTTAAATAGTAAAAAATATTATTTTCGATTGATTTTCTTTCAAGTTTTTCAAGAAATGTTTAATTACCCATTTAAAAATTAATACAAAAATAAATTATTTTAAATTATTTTTTGAAAAATTGTCCTCATTATAGATCTCCCATGAGGCTGCTTGTATATAATGAATACGCACACACACACACACATATATAAATATATATATATTAGTGGCAGGGCCAGGATTTTACACCCGGATGGATTAACATAACAGTGATTTTTTACGGTTCGGGGGCAGGAGCCCCCTTGTCAAAAAAATTTGAGGTTATTTTTGAGTATTTGCCAAATAATTAATTTAAAACCAATGAAAAATAATATTAATTAACAATTCTATACATACCTAACAATTAATATTACAAAATTATAATATTAAATGGGTGGACTCCTTTATTTGAATAAAAAAATTGGTTACTTAAAGTTAAATGGGTTAATATTTTGGGTGCGCTAGGTAATTATTTTAGATTACGTTATATTAATAAATTAATTTTTTTTTACTTGACCGGGCTATTACCCGGTCAAGCTATCTATCTATCTATCTATCTATATATATATATATATATATATATATATATATATATATAAGAAGAATTCTCACATAGAGCATGCTCTATATATTATTCATACATCACCCTTAGTCCTAGGTCTTAAAAAACTTAATTTTTTCAAATTTATAATTTTTTCCTTAAAACTAACATTTCAATAAACCCATGTTCAACAAAATATGTCAAATTACATTTTTGAACTATTTTTAAAAAATTCACAAAAAATGCTCAAAATACCTTATTTATAAGGGTACGCGTAAACAGTTTTTTTGTTGATTTTTTAAAAATATCTACAAAATATAGTTTGACCTAATTTTTTGAACATGTGTTGATTGAAATGTTAGTTTCAACACACACACACACACACACACACACACACACACATATATATATATATATATATATATATATATAGGGTTTTTTGATAAAATTTTAAACTTTAAGGTATAACTCTAATTTTATTCATAACTGAGGGTGTAAGATTGTAATTAATTAAAAATCTAAACCTAAAGTAAAGATCGGTCTCTCTCCTTTCTCTCCTTTATTTCTTTTACCTGCTAAAACTTTCTCTTTAACTCCCGAGTCTTTCCCGTCCACCGCCTCTGTCCAGCCCCAACCCCTCTACCTCTGTCCAGCCACTCCGTCCGCTGCCTGAGCACCTCCCTCCTCCGTCCGCCCCTGCGCAGCCCAGCCCCTCCGGCCAGCCACTACTAACTCATCAGGTATTTTTTTAACCTTAAGCTGATTTTTGTATATGATTTTTTGTATGTATGATTTTTGTGTATGTTAGCGGGAGCCACTAACTCATCACCATGAGGTATTTTTTTAACCTTAAGTTGATTTTTTGTATGTATGATTTGTTTTGGAGAAATTGTATGTATAATTTTCTGTAGTCCCACCAAACATATACCAATCCTCCCTTGTCAAATTTCTGTAATTTGTGTCCCAAACTTATATGCCCCAAAAAACTCAAAATAAACTCGAAACATATAATTTGTACTCAATTTGGATGAACTATAACTTGTATAAAACTCCAAATAAAGTTATAATTTGTATAAAACTCAAAATAATCCAAAAAAATCGTCTCGGGGGCTCCCGCCTCCCCGGCACCACTAGAAACTTTGGCCCAAATTGGCCAAAAATCTTGGATCCGCCGCTGTACGCGCCAACAGTTTTTCTGCTGATTTTTTAAAAATATCTACAAAATGTAGTTTGACCTAATTTTTTGAATATGTGTTGATTGGATTTTTAGTTTCAAGAGAAAAATAAAAATTTATAAAAAAAGTTCTTATGCCCTAGAACTAGGTGTGATATATATATCATGATGTAAGTGAGTCACACTCTCTCTCTCTATATATATATATATATATATATATATATATATATCTAGGGAGAGGTTCACAAGTGAACCTAAAAGATGAATTTTTTAATGAACCTTAACAAAATAACACCTAACAACTCATTAATTTTATTTTTTATATTGTAATTGATCCGCGCCAGCTGCAACGAACACGCGTGTCGATCGATCCCCAACTCCCTCAACCCCCTCTCCCCTCACCATGGCGCCCTTGCGACCATAACGGCTGCCATGGCGATTGTGCCCTTATAGCATCCCTTATGGTTGCAGGGCTGTCATTGGGATTGGGGGGGAGGGGGGGATAGGGATGTTGGGGTCAATCGATATACGTGTTCGTTGACGCTGACGCGGACCAATTACAACATATGAATTAGAATTAATTAATTGTTAGGTGTTATTTTATTAAAATTCATTAAAAAGTTCATCGTTTAGGTTCACTTATGAATCTCTTTATATATATATATATATATATATATATATATATAATGACATAATTAAATATAACCTTTTATTTTTAAAAAAATTAAACTTAATCTCTGAATGTGCACATGTAAATGTGTCTTGTATCGTATACATATGATATGAAAGAGTAAGTCTATTTATTTAAAAGCTAAAGATGCATCTCTCCATACAACATTATGACTCGAGGGTTAAAATACAATAAAATAAAAAACACCAACCAAAAACAAATACGTGCACAACCCAACAAAATTACTCAACAAAAAATAGAATCTATGCTCAAATATGCCGGGGAGGAGGACAAATTCAGGATGACACGCGGCGAGTTAAGGTAAGTTTGGACCACAAGTGGTGTCCACTAGAAGCACGCCCCAAAGGTAAAGCATTTGTGTACAAATCACAAGTTGACTTGTGGTCCGCCGCCAGCTTCTTCATGTGTAAGATTAAAGGTGTGCCCCATTTCAAAATTTGTGTGTGGGGACATGCTCGGCAAACCCTCCACCACACAACCAATACATATATATATGGATGTGTTTTTAGATTGGTCCCCCTTCGCATGGGGTTAATGAAATGGCCCAAATGGCCTACCTTACTTTAATACTTTAATAGGGATATATGACTTACTATTTCGTCTCTCTCTCTCCTATATATATATATATATATATATATATATATATATAATAATAATGCTCTTGTGCGGACTAGTCTGCATTTTAAGAATGCGAACCGGACATGTGTCACCTAACGGTGCCCCTAGAAACTATCGCTTAAATTATAGGCACACTCTCTCTTTTTCCTGGCTCACCGTCAGGTGACACATGTCCGGTCCGCATTCTTAAAAATAATTTTTTTTTACTTTTCAGAACTGTTTTAAAAAACATTTCAATTGTTTAAAAAAAATTGTTATATATATTTTTTATTAAAAAATTGTTTATAAAACATAATTTTTTTACATAAAATAAAAACTGTTTTTACAAAAAATATTGTTTTAACTTTTAAAAGTTGTTTTGAAAAATTACCGAAGGTTTAACGATGCGATTATGAATCTTTTATTTTTTAAGTAACACGATCACGATCCAAATAAAAAGCGACGGAGCATAGAATCGTAATTTTTTTTCATACCGCTAGCGCGGACCACTTTTTACTATTTTAAAAATAATCATTTTACTATTTAGAAAAAATGGTCCGTGTCAACTGTATCTATAAGCGGTTCAACCACCTATACATACCGCTGGCGCGGATCATTTTATCTAATATGTTGATCCGCGCCAGCAGTATGAATAAGCGATATTATAAATCAATTTATTTTAATTGTTTTAACTGTTAAAAGTATATCTTTTATATAAAAAATTGTACATTTAAAATGAATTATTTTAAAATTACTTTATAATACCATCTATACATACTGTTGGGGGGGGGGGACCAACATATTAGAAAAAATGATCTTCGCCAACGATATGTATAGGTTGTCGGACCACTGACGCGGACTATTTTTCTAATAGTGAAAAAATTATTTTTAAAATAGTAAAAAATGGTCCGCGATAGTGGTTTGTATAGGTGGTCGGATCACCTACATATACCAGTGGCGTGGACCAATTTTTTCTAAATATTAAAAAGATTATTTTTAAGGGAAAACTACTCTTATGTCTCTCACAAATTAATTTTAAACACCTAAGGAATTTTGACAAATTTTAAATCCTTAGATCCACTCATTCTCTTCTTATAGAAGTCCACGATAGTGGCATAACAAGTGAACATAATAACAAAACTGTTCTTAAATGTTTAAAAATTGTCAACAAGGGATCTTATTGTAAATTGTCCTATTTTTAAAATGGTAAAAAATTATCCGCGCCAACGGTATGAAAAAAAATACGACTCCATGTCACATTGCGTTTTATTTGGATCGTGATCGTATTACTTAAAAAATGAAAAGATTCATAATCGCATTTTGTATTTTTTTAAACCATCGGTAATTTTTTAATAGTTAAAACGATTTATTTGGTAAAAACAGTTTTTATTTTATATATAGACAATTTTTTATGTTTTACAAACAGTTTAAAAAAAAATAGGAGCAACACTTTTTTTTAAATAGATTTTTAAATGTACTTTTTGTGATGATTTTGATAACAAAAGAAAGAAAGAGGTTGATGGTTAAGATGCTCCGTTGGTCCATTATTTGTGTACAACAATTGGAGCGCATATTAATGTTGAGGTGTAATGCCACGTCACTATAAGGTCACAATGCGGTTCAATTAGGCGGTATAATTAGAATTGCTCTCAACGAATTAGACCTTTTTTTCGAACAACTAATGTGTCATGCATACATAAGATGATATTTATAATGGACTCTGATGATGCTGAAATCTAGCACCACCGGATAAGTGATGATAAGCTCAAACAGTAGTAACCATGGCAACCATGGAGATGTATATGTGTGAGTGTGTAGAAGGGGATGAGTATAAGAGGAATAAGACAATGATGTATAGTGATTCAGCCAATTGGGCCTACATCCACTGTGAGTGTGTGATCCACTAAGTATGGACACTAATGGCCTTGGATACAATGCACATAAGCTCACTTTCTCTCTCTACTGTGTGTACAAGAAGAGTTTTTGCTAGGGTTACAATTATCGATCGATCTCCCCTGTAGGGTTGTAGGAGACAAGTATATATAGGTCTTGGGGGGTGTAGTGTACCCCCCAAGTATGCATGGTGCATGTGAATGATGATCTAGCCAATCCCCTGTTGACACCTATAGATGCCAAATGATGACATAATATTCCCTCACGTGAGGGTGTGATTTTGTTAGAATGTTCTCCCATGTGCCATGTGAACCTCACGCGCACTGTTCCACGCGTCTCCAAAACCACGCGCTGTGATGATGTCACCCTCGGCCTTTGATATGAGGCCGAGGGCGAAGTTCCTTTCGGCAATGAGTCTGGCCTAATTTGGGCCTTGTACTGTCATACCCTTGGGGGGTCGTCCGGAGCCTGATGAAGGGTCGGCCCCTGAGGAGTCGTCTGGAGCCTGATGAAGGGTCGGCCCCCCTAGGGGTCGTCTGGGCCTGATGAGGCGCAGGGCGCCCTCGGCATGGCCGAGGGTATATACGGGTATATCAATCACCCCCCAGCCCTTAGCCATAGATGATGATGAGATGGCTGAGGGATAATGTTGCTTTTGAGACTAAGTGTATGGTCTGTTTGATGAGTGACACCTGTCAAGCTGATGTGACACCTGCCAAATTTTTATCCAATGTCGTTCTAGTTTTTAAGGCGTGGCGGCTGCATGCTGCTTGGGCTTTGTGCCCTAATGATGTCCTCCTTGTGGGATGTGCTTTGCCTTGGGTAATGGGCCCACTCATCACTGAGGTATGTAAGCAATTTTTGAAACATTTCCTTCTCTTCTACTTCTTTGCACCCAAGCTCTCTCTCTCTCTCTAGATTTCCAACAAACAAACCACCATTTCTGTAAATTTCAACATTTCGAGTTTGGCAGTCTCGCTCTTCCCTCTTAGGTAATCCCTCTGCCCTAGTGTCCTCTTTTCCTTCATTTCTTGCTTGCTTTCTTGTTTTAGGCTTGTAGGGTAGGATTTTTCTTAGGGTGTTTCATAACTTTTTTGGCGTCTTCTCCGACGACTGGTTCTTGAGTGTTCTTGATTAAAACACTTGGTTTCTTTTGTTTCAATCCAAAAGTCCAGCTTGGTCAATTGCAAACTTGTTCGTAGTTAGCTTAGAAATTCATCCAAGTGTAGGGTCTCCCCCTTAATGCTTAGGAGGCTTTACAGTTTAGCCTAGGAGTTCCCATCCTTGAGAGAGAAGCTCTTCGTAGAGATTAGGCGAATAGAGGAAGAGGAGGAGAGGAGACGAGGGGACGACCCTAATTGGGTACGACCCATTTTTCCTATTCCTCTTGACACAATAAGACCCTCTGAGTCTTGCGGGTCGTCTTATCGTCCAGCCGAGAGTTATTCGAGTGAGATGGATGAGATAGTGTCGTTGCCAATTGGCGCTGGACCTTCTGGGAGAGGAGAGGCGTCTGACCTAAGCCCAGGCCGATGGTATGGTTACTTCCGAGGCCGTCCCTGTGACAACTCTATCTCCACATGACTTCCAGATGGCTTTTCCCCAAGGTCCTCTGACAGGTGATGAGGCCGAGGCCGAGGGTGAGGGGACTGAGGATGATGAGGACTTAGATGACCCAGTTGACACATCTCACGCCTCGTCTTATATTTCCTCGGTCAGGGATCGTGACTTTCTTCTGTGGAGGCATGCATATGGTGTTCCTCCCACCATATCTATGAGGGTTCCCTCTGAGGACGAGAGGGTCTTTGAGGGTGAAGGGGGAGAGATAGTGGTGTACGAACAAATATTCAAGGTAGGTGTCAGACTCCCTTTACATCCTGCTGTCATAGATATTTTATCAGCCCTCGGCATTGCCCCCTCTCAACTTCCTCCCAACTCTTGGAGGACGATCATTGGTTATGTCTTCTTATGGAAAAACGCTTTCACCGATGAGCCCTCGGCCGACGTATTCTTGGCCTGTTATAATATCACCTCCTCATCCAAACAGCCTGGGTATTATCACCTGGGAGCGAGGAGGTCTGAAAAAAAACTTCTCCACGTGGCACAAACCTCCAACCACGATTGGAAGAAGAGATTCTTCTTTGTCTCCGGAGAGTGGGAGTTCTCTGTCGAGGCACAATCTGTAGCTGACGGTCCGAGGGTCCCAGAAGATGGTCTAACCCTTCAATGAAAGCCAGGTCAGACCCCAGACTTAGTCTGGAAGAGAAAGACATAGTTGAATATCTGAGAGGACGAGGGAGAGGGAGTGAACTTCCAAGGTTTGAAGATATGATGACCCCTCAGTTCCTCAAGGAAGCTGGTCTGAGGGTCGGCCCCCTGACAGAACTATGTGGGTTATATTATTTTTCCATTCTTTACTTTTTTCAAGTGTTTCATCATTGCCTCTGCATTTTTCTGACGCGTCGTCCCCTTTTCAGGTCATCCCTCTGGCATATCGGATCAACTTTGGGAAATGACTGCTCCCAGCTTATTATCAGGTCTGGGTAAAAAGAAAGGTAAGGAGCCTCACCAAGCTCCGAGGAAGACGAAGGTTATGGGTCCGACGGTTGTTGAGCCGACTGCTGATAGCCACAAAAGGAAAGAGCCTGGAACTCCTGTTGACCCTCGGCCGAACTCAAGTACGAGGCCGAGGGTAGAGTCGTCTGAGGGGGTTGGTTTATCTTCCAGCATGGGGGCCTTCTGGTCCCAGAACTTGGCGCTTCTAAAGGCCGAGCCATCTTCCCTGATTGCCAATCTGAGGGCGACCAAAGCCTTTATGTTCTTTGCCCCCTCGGCCGTCGACTATGATTTCTTGTCTAAAATGCCCCCGGTCAAGGTGTATGACTATGGTCCACACACACTGGCTCAGGTATTTATTTTTACTTCATCTCCTTAGTTGAATTTTTCACCAACTATTTCCTCAGCCTCTTAACAAGTGTCTTTTTCTGTGCAGTCTGTCTGTGCCTTTACCTCGGCCATTAAGTGGATGGCTGAGAATCAACAGAAGTTTCATGAAGTCGAGAGGGCCATTCAGCATGAGGTCGACCTGCAGACAGAGCTCGAGACTACAACGGCTGAACTGGAGAGTGACAGAACTGAGCATGCCAGGGTCTTGGATGAGCTAACGAGACAGCATGATGCCGACCAGCAGGCCAAGGACCTGCTTATAAAGGAGAAGGATGAAGCCTTGATCAACTTGGAGGTTCAGCACAAGGTCGATCTTGAGGCGGCTGTCAAGAAGGCCGAGACCGATGCTGCGGAGGCCTATAAACTCTCGGACGAGTTTCAAGGCTTCGGCCTTGAATACTTGGAGAGGGGAATTAGGACGGCTTGTCGGTGGGTCGTCTTAAAGTTCACTGATGCAGTGTCGTCCGTTCGCCCCGCTCTAGAGGCAGTTCAACTGAACGATCCACTTATTGCTGATACCCTAGCCCAAGTGGAATCTCAGCATGTCGAAGGCTCGAGCACGTCTGAGGCTCGGCCTGTCATGGTCACAGAATAATCTCCCATTGATGTTGAGGCCTTGCCCTGTGATATTGCTCAATAGGGTGGTTGTCTGTAGCCTATACCCTCTTCGTGTAATCTTTTTTTGTACTTTACCTTTGTAGAACAAACATCATTCTGTAATATAATGCCTCTTTCTGTCTTCCATACTTCTCTCTTATATAATTTGCACTGTGATGTTTTTGGATTGACAATATCACCAACCCCTCCCTCGTCTTTCTTGAGGACCATGGTGGGGTCGTCCCCTCCATGCGACCTCATTATAGCCGAGGGTTATAATGACCAATTTAACGGTTTTAAACAAAGTTTTCCCTCGTCTTTCTTGAGGACCATGGAGGGGTCGTCCCCTCCATGCGACCTCATTATAGTCGAGGGTTATAATGACCAATTTAATTATTTTAAACAAAGCTTTTCCTCGTCTTTCTTGAGGACCATGGTGGGGTCGTCCCCTCCATGCGACCTCATTATAGCCGAGGGTTATAATGACCAATTTAATGGTTTTAAACAAAGTTTTCCCTCGTCTCTCTTGAGGACCATGGAGGGGTCGTCCCCTCCATGTGACCTCATTATAGCCGAGGGTTATAGTCACCAAATTAATGGTTTTAAACAAATTTCTCCCTCATCTTTCTTGAGGACCATGGTGGGGTCGTCCCCTCCATGCGACCTCATTATAGCTGAGGTTTATAATGACCAATTTAATTGTTTTAAACAAAGTTTTCCCTCGTCTTTCTTGAGGACCATGGTGGGGTCGTCCCCTCCATGCGACCTCATTATAGCCGAGGGTTATAATCACCAATTTAATGGTTTTAAACAAAGCTCTCCCTCGTCTTCCTTGAGGATCATGGTGGGGTCGTCCTCTCCACGCGACCTCATTATAGCGGAGGGTTATAGTCACCAATTTAATGGTTTTAAACAAAGTTCTCCCTCGTCTTTCTTGAGGATCATGGTGGAGTCGTCCCCTCCACGCGACCTCATTATAGCCGAGGGTTATATTCACCAATTTAATGGTTTTAAACAAAGTTCTCCCTCGTCTTTCTTAGGGACCATGGTGGGGTCGTCCCCTCCATGCGACCTCATTATAGCCGAGGGTTATAATCACCAAATTAATGGTTTTAAACAAAGTTCTGCCTCGTCTTTCTTGAGGACCATGGTGGGGTCGTCCCCTCCATGCGACCTCATTATAACCGAGGGTCGTTCTCCGAAGATGTTTCCACGCGTACTAGAACTGATAAACACAAGATGAGAAGAAACACTGATATTTCTCATTAATTTTCCAAGTGTTCTGTCGGAGCAACACCTCTTACAACTGTCGTTCGATTGGAATTTACAAAACTACTGATAGTATTTCTTCAAATGATATGCATTCCAAGGGTTGGAAAAGGGTTCCCCCTCTAGGTTTTCTAGTCTATAGGTCCCAGGGGAGAATTCATCGATGACCCTATATGGGCCATGCCAATTAGGATGGAGCTTGTTGGGCTTCTGCCAAGTCTTATTGAGGATCATGTCCCCTATCGCAATTGGTCTCTGTTTCACCCTCTGATTGTAAAACCTTGCGGTCCTCTGCTGGTAGGCGGCCTGCCTTATCTCGGCATCTTCCCTCCTTTCCTCAATTAGGTCTAAGTCGAGTCTCCTCTCTTCTGTATTTCTCTGGGGGTCATACATTTGGACCCTATGAGTAGGAAACCCAATCTCGGTGGGGATGACGGCTTCTGAGCCATAAGCTGGCATGAATGGGGTCTCTCCGATAGAGGTCCTCACTGTCGTCCTGTATGCCCACAGCACGACATATAACTCCTCGACCCATCTTCCTTTTGACTCCTCAAGCCTCTTCTTGATTCCATCTAGGATTGTCCTATTTGTAACTTTTGTTTTCCCATTAGCCTGAGGTCGGCCCGGGGTAGAGAAAAATTATTTGATACTCACCCTTTCACAGTACTTCTGTAGAGAGGTATTCTTGAACTGAGTCCTGTTATCCGAGATGAGGGTGTTGGGGAGACCATATCTGCATATAACATTTTTCCAGATGAACTGGAAGGTCTTCTGCTCTGTAATTGTGACCATCGGCTCGGCCTCTACCCATTTTGAGAAATAGTCAATCGCTACGTTGAGGAACCGATAGTTATTGACTGCTCTTGGTAAGGGTCCTACGAGGTCGATCCCCCATACTGCAAATGGCCATGGGGTTGTAATGGAGGTAAGAGGCTGATGGGGTTGGTGAGGGATGGTGGCAAATCTCTGGCATTTATCGCACTTTTTTACATATGCCGCGGCGTCTTTCCCCAAGGTCGGCCATTAGTACCCTTGGGTGATCACCCTCTTCGCTAAGGATCTGCTCCCAATGTGGCTTGAGCACGATACTTCGTGCACATCTTGCAAAATGGATGGGACCTCAGATGGGTGCACACACCTAAGTAAGGGGAGTAAAAATCCCTTTTTGTACAAGGTGTCCCCAATGACAGTGAACTTTGCAGCCCTGTATCTCAACTTCTTCCTTTCTTGCCTTGCCTCTGGCATCTCCCCCTCTTTAATGTATCTGATCAGAGGGTCCATCCACGAAGCTTCCTGAGAAACATTTAGGCAATTGCTAAGTGTTCCCTCAGTGTTTTCAATAGTTGACCGAAGAAAAATTTCCACTGGGACCGTCCTCCTGATGTCTGTCCTAGTTGCCAAGGCCAACCTATCAAGGGTATCAGCACGGCCATTGTCGAGCCTAGGTATCCTCTTTAATTTCACTTCTCTGAAGCCCTTCAGTAACGACCTCACCTTCTCAAGCTACCTAGCCATCCTCTCGTCCTTGGCCTCGTAGGCTCCTAGTATCTGATTCACTACTAGCCTCGAATCACTATGAACCAAAATCTAGCCGACACTAAGAGATCTGGCCAAGGAGAGGCCTACTATCAAGGCCTCATATTCGGCCTCATTGTTGGAGGCCTTAAAGTTGAACCTCAGGGCATATTCAATGTCTGTGCCGTCGGGTGCTGATACTATTAATCCAGCTCCACTCTCGCTTTCGTAAGAGGACCCGTTGACGAAGAGACTCCACACGGTGTGTTCTTATGAGAAACTTCCCTCGGTGAGTGACCCCTGTCTAAAGAGATATCTTCCCTCTTCATTTTCAGCCCCTTTCCTTCTAGTGGTGCTTGTCTCATCCTTATCTGCAGGTGTGTCGGTGAGCTCACCCCGTCGGGTATCTATCTTCCCGAGGCTCTCACCCTCGGCTTCATCATCTTCCCAAGTAAGCTCAGCCACGAAGTCTGCCAATGCTTGCCCTTTAATGGCCTTCCTAGACTGATACACTATGTCAAACTCCCCCAGCTCTATAGCCCAGGCCATTAACCTCCCTGATTTTTCAAGCTTGTGCAAAACCTGCCTAAGGGGAGAGTCAGTGAGGATGACCATTGTATGGGACTGGAAGTATGGCTTCATCTTTCTCGATGCATGGATCAAGACATATGCCAAATTCTTCATCCTTGGATATCTTCGCTCTGCCCCCTGGAGTGCCTTCTGTTAAAATACACAGGCTTCTGTACTCCGTCTTCATCTCTCACAATAGTTGCACTGATGGCCAACTCTGAGACTGCGAGGTGCACATAAAGTCATTCACCCTGCACGGGCCGTGACAATAACAAGGGAGATCCCATGTATGATTTTAACTCCTTGAAGGCCTCATCACACTCTTCACTCCATTCGAAGGCTTTTTTGAGAATTTTGAAGAATGGTAGACACCTGTCTGTGGCCCTAGACACAAACCTGTTCAAGGCAGCAACTCTCCCTGTGAGTCTCTGAACGTCTTTAATGGACTTGGGGGTCTTCATATCAACAAGGGCCTTTATCTTTTCAGGATTGTCCTCGATGCCTCTTTGGTTGACAATGAACCCCAAGAACTTCCCTGCTCTGACCCCGAAGACACACTTGGCCGGGTTAAGCTTCATCTGGTATTTGTCCATCGTATTAAAGGTCCTCTCCAGGTCTGCCACATGACCCTCTGCCTTCAAACTCTTAGTCAGCATGTCATCTATATAGACCTTCATAGACTTCTCAATTTGGTCTTTGAACATTTTATTTACGAGGCGCTGGTACGTTGCCCCCGCATTTTTTAGGCCAAAGGGCATGACCCTATAATAGTATGTCCCCTTGTCAGTAATGAAGGCTGTCTTCTCCGAGTCTTCAGGGTTCATGAAGATCTGGTTGTACCCTGAATAGGCATCTATAAAGCTCATGAGCTCATGGCCTGAGGTAGCGTCTACCATCTGGTCAATGCGGGGGAGAGGGAAACTGTCTTTGGGACAGTGCTTGTTGAGGTCGGTGAAGTCCACACACATTCTCCACTTCCCGTTGGCCTTTGGGACAATGACTGTATTGGACAGCCATTTAGGGTAGATGACCTCTCTAATAAACTCAACATCTTCTAGCTTCTTGACCTCATTCCTAATGACCTCATACTTTTCTCAAGAATAAATTCTCCTCTTCTGCTTTATCGACTTTGCTCCCTCTACCACATTGAGCTTGTGGCACATGATTTCAGGGTCGATCCCCGGCATATCTACATGAGGTCTTCCTTGATATTGGGCTTTAGAGACTTACCGACTTGGATAGTTTTTTCCGGGTCATCCTCATCGAGGATGATGGATTCTACCTCTTTCGCGGCCTCTCCTTTCTTTAGCTTCATCTCATCCTTGGGGTCTAGGGTATCAATATTATAAGTGGTTGTAGCCCTCTGGTGTGCCTCCTTTTCTTCAGCGGAGTTGTAGTAACATTCTCGCGTTGTCGTCTGGTCTCCCTGAACTTCCCCCACCTCGTAAGGGGTAGGAAATTTAATCATCTAATGGACCGTAGATGACACAGCTTCAAACCCCTTGAGGGCCACAAGCCCCAATATGATGTTGTAGGCCGAAACACATGTTCATCCATCACGAAGAAACTGACCTTCTTGGTAAGCCATGTCGGCCACTCGTCCCCCATCCTGACATTGGCCTCATACACTCCAAGGGGACGAACCTTTTTCCCACTGAACCCAATCAATGGATGATGGTATGGGACGAGTCTAGCATGGCTGAGACCTAAGACTTTGAAGCACGGCCAAAACATTATATCTGCAGAACTTCCCCCGTCGACCAATATCCTTGGCACCTCACACCCGTGCACCCTAGTTGTGATGACGAGTGGGTCGTCGTGTGGGGCTAGGAGGCCTTTAAAGTCCATTCTCGAGAACCCCACTATCAGAGTGTCCATATCGACCTTATTCCTCTTTTCTGACTTGACCTCCAGAGAGGTTGAGTGTACCATCTTCGTCACTGCCTTGGCCTCAGCCACATGGGCCTTCCTGTCAGGGACCTCAGACCCTCCTCCTGCTAGACCCCCGGAGATCATTCCCACTCCAAGCGATATTATATTAAGCCTCTTGACAGGGCCTTGGTCGTCTCTCGGCGGGAGGTCAGGGTCGTCCTCATCATCATAAGGGTCGTCCCCTCTTTTTTGAGGATCTTCTCTACATGCATCACCTCGCTTTTTCCTGGGGTCATCCCCTCGGCCCCTCTTGAAGGCACCTCTATCGACGTACTTTCTGAGCTTCCCTTCTTTCAGCATCTTCTCAATCTCATCTTTCAGAGAGAAACATTTGTCTGTCACGTGTCCATGGTCTTGGTGAAATTCACACCACAGGTTCTTATTCCTCTTGTTGGGGGCTTCCTTCAACTTCTCAGGCCACTTCATAGACCGGTTACTCTTTATCTCATTGAGAATTTGTTCACAGCTGACCATTAGAGGGGTGTAACCAGCGAACTTGTCATCCGTAGACCTCTTCTTCCCCTCTTTGTTCTTCTTAGGGTATTTACCCCCACTAGCGCCTCCTTTTCCATCTTCGTATTTTGCGGCCATCGCCTCTTCGGTGTTCATCACCTTTCCTGCTATTGACAGTAAATCAGTCATCGTCCTCGGAGTGTCTTCAGCAAGCTTCCATAACAGCTTCCACTTTTGGAGTCCTCCAATCAGGGCTATCATAGCTATGCTCTCCTCATAGTCTTCCACCTCCAGCGTCTCTTTATTGAATCTAGCTATGTAGTCCGTCAGATTCTCATTCTTCCCCTGCTTAACATAGAGTATGTGGGTGGTCTTCTTATGTGGCCTCATCCCAAAGCAAAAGTTGTGGATGAACCGGTCTGCCAACTGCTTAAAGTTTTCAATGGAATTTTTTAGAAGAGACGTGTACCAGACATGTGCATCCCCAGTCAGGGTACCAGAGAAGGCACGACACCTCATCTCATCTGAGATAGAGTATATGTCTGCTGCTGATTCATACATCTCAACATGGTGGACAGGGTTGGTTCTCCCGTCGTATCTTGGGGTGACCACAGGTGGCTTGAACTTTGATAGCGTAGGGAAGTTGACTATCTTCACCACAAAGGGAGAGCATACGGTGTATCCCCTTTGAAGAGGGTCCTGGATTTTCGGTATATCGCTAATCTTATCCTCCAATCGCTGTATCGAGTCATTCCAGGGCATCGTAGGTCGGTCTGGCCGATGTTATCCCCTGCCGCCTCTTTGAGATGGACGGAGGGTCCTACCGCGGCTGGCCTGTGTCAGCTGTTTACTTCCCCTGGCCATTGTCCTATCCTAGGGGCCGGCCCCCGTGGGGTTGGTCATCTGCTGCCTCCCTTCTTGACCTCGCGGCACTCCTTGACCTGGACAATTTTTCCCGCAGGTCATTCACTGGGCCCAGCCTTTCAAAGGCCAGCCCCCTGCTTAGGCGATCGAAACCAGAGCCTCTCGAGCGATCGTCAGGGTTTTGCCTTCTGCACTTCCCCCTGCTCTCCTGGAGAGGTCTTACAGTATTATTGGAGACCTCATATGGTTCCCAGCATTCTATGGGGTCCTCCTCTCCCTCCAGATCGTCATACCTGTCCTCAGGGCAAGGGTTTCCTTTCCTCCCCAGGCGTAGATCCCGGGGGTCAGCAACATCCCTACGCCTCTGAGGGGGTGGCAGGTCTTTGCGTGGTGCCTGGGGTGGTCCCCGGGCCTCATGCTGTCCCGGAGCTGGTGCCGGAGTAATCATCTCAGGTGAGACCCCTGGTGGTCTTAGTATGTTATGGCTCAAAGCTGTGAACTGCTCCTGCATGATCCGCTGGCTCGCTGCCAGAGACTTTAAGGCTGCTGCCACATCAGCCATCTCAGACTGAGGTGGTGGCTGACTGGAACTGGGTCCTCCCCCATCATCCGGTGGGGGAAGTGGTGGTGGTGGCATCTCCGGTGCCATGTGTTTGAGCTGTGAACAGCTGAACTGGAAGAAAGACTGGTGAGCTTGAGAACCTTAGTGGGTCTCTTTCAATGGTGAAACATCTCCTCTCAGGGGGAGAACTGGTTCACCACCAGAGTGCCTAGTGAGGTCAAGCTGTACAAAGGAAGAGATGTCTTCTCGGTTCCCACAGATGGTGCCAAACTGATGATGCTGAAATCTAGCACCACCGGATAAGTGATGATGAGCTCAAACAGTAGTAACCATGGAAGCCATGGAGATGTATATGTGTGAGTGTGTAGAAGAGGATGAGTATAAGAGGAATAAGACAATGATGTATAGTGGATTAGCCAATTAGGCCTACATCCACTCTGAGTGTGTGATCCACTAAGTATGGACACTAATGGCCTTGGATACAATGCACATAAGCTCACTTTCTCTCTCTACTATGTGTACAAGCAGATTTTTTGCTAGGGTTACAATTATCGATCAATCTCCCCTGTAGGGTTTTCGGAGACAAGTATATATAGGTCTTGGGGGGTGTAGTGTACCCCCCAAGTATGCATGGTGCATGTGAATGATGATCTAGCCAATCCCCTGTTGACACCTGTAGATGCCAAATGATGACATAATATTCCCTCACGTGAGGGTGTGATTTTGTTATAACGATCTCCCATGTGCCATGTAAGCCTCACGCGTGTTGTTCCACGCATCTCCAAAACCACGCGCTGTGATGATGTCACCCTCGGCCTTTGATATGAGGTCGAGGGCGAAGTTCCTTCCGGCAATGAGTCTGGCCTAATTTAGGCCTCGTACTGTCGTACCCTCGGGGGGTCGTCTGGAGCCTGATGAAGGGTCGGCCCCCTGTGGGGTCGTCCGGAGCCTGATGAAGGGTCGGCCCCCTGAGGGGTCGTCCAGAGCCTGATGAAGGGTCGGCCTCCCTAGGGGTCGCCTGGGCCTGATGAGGCGCAGGGCGCCCTCGGCATGGCCGAGGGTATATACGGGTATATCAGACTCCATATGAACTAAAAAATATATATAAAGCAACCATGATACATCAACGGATTTGAAAAAAAAGGTCCATGTAGAATTATATATATATACACGAAGAATCGATGAGGTGAAGACAAAAATAATGAATTTACTAACGGATCGCCTTAAAACAATATAGTTTTAGTGTGTTTTGATGTGAAGCGCAGACCTGTCAACGGATCGTGTTGAGTCGTGTCCGTGTCAATTTTTTATTGTGTTCGGATTTTATCGAATTCGTGACTAAACGTGTAACTTTTTTATCATGTGAAAAAATCATATTCAAACTCGACTCGCTACCTTAGCGTATCGTGTCGTGTTCACCCGTTATCACCCACTAAGATAATTAATTATTTTAAACTGTATATAGGTTGACACTTTAGAACATTATTAAACCCAATTAGCCTCATTAACTCGTTGACATTACTAAGTCTTTCATTTTATAAAATTCGTTATGATTAAATTAGTATCAAGGTACATATATTCTTCATAACTCCCAATAATATATCTTATTCATTTAAATTAATGGGTGCTAATGTGTTGTAACGGGTGAAGGGGTTAATACTAACCCGACATGTTAATTATCATGTCTTATCAGGTTAACACTGATATGACCCAAAACTATTAAAGGACAATCCATTAACTTATAACTTCGTGTCAATTCAAGTCGTGTTATCGTGTTGTATGTCATTTTACCAAGTCTAGTGAAGCGAGAGATTTTCTGTGATTTCATCTTCATTTTTACACAAAAACTACGTCATTTTGAGGTGATTTGTTAGTAAACCCGTTATTTTGATCTGCACCTGATTAACTATGTGTGTGTGTGGGTGTGTTCGCGACATAATGGAAAGATTAAAAGTATAAAATTGACGTCTATATGTAAAATTTATAATATATAAATGAAATTTGATTATGTAAACATAAATTTTTATAATTTATACGAGTTAGGTTTGTGCATACACTAATATATAATGTATACAATAAGAGTGAGAGGTCATTGTGTAAAAAATTATATTAGTGAGCTATAATGAAAAATCTATTTGGTTGGGGGAGGGAATTGAGAATCTTGGCAACTTTAAATTAGATTGGTCCCCCCTGTTGGGTTAATGAAATGACCTACCGCATTTTAATTATTTTATTTGGATATATGACTTTACCTTGTAGTTTTGAGGTTAATGATATCATGGGAAGTTTTAAAAAATAATATTCATGGCATTATAGTAATTTTCAGTACGGCTTTCGTGTTATAGTGATTAAGTGCATTTTTTGTAATATATATGTAAAATTTTATCATGTAAACATGAATTTTAATAATTTATATGTGTTAAGTTTGTACATATGTGTAGACAACCCATTCTGTTACCTCCTAAACTCTTTTTAGGTCCCTAGCACCTCCCCTCATCACTACAGATCCAGGCCATACCCCGAGTACTGACCTAGAAGCCATCGGGCACCACCAGACTCCGTTTGACCAAAATTCAAACTCTTCAGCTCGATTGAAACTGAATAAATCTTCAAAGGGAACTGAAACCCCTTTCCAAGGGTCCGTCCCGAACGTGATTCCGACCTACTATGCTGACGAACGACCCATTTCTCTCGAAACTGAATTAGGAGGCCACCGGGCGCTCCCGAGCTCTATTTGACCAAGGTCAACTCTTCATCTCAATCGAGACTGAATGAATATATAAAGGGCACTGAAACCCCTTTTCAACAGTCCATCCCGTGCGCAATTCCGACTTACAGTCCGGACGAACGATCCGTTTGACTCCGAAAGGTCACCGAATGGTTCCAGGGACCGATTGACCAAAGTCAAATCCCCAAACCCGATCAAACTATTTGGAATGTCGAATTATATCTCCTAACCTTTCCAACAGTCCACCCCGTGCGCGATTCGGACTTACCATGCGGACGAATGATCCGTTTGCGTTTGATGATTTCCCGTCTAATGAATTGATGAATGCTTTCGAGACATATTTGACCCAAAGTCAACTACCTAACCCGGGAGAAGTCCAAGTACTTTCAAAGGTATTTGAATTACCTTTCTAATGGTCCACCCCGTGCGCGATTATGATCAACGGTTTGCGTTCTGCGGTCGATTTTCCAAAAAGGCCTTAAATACACTGCCAAACGGCAGGTCCCAGACCCTGCCTATTGGCAGTGTGCCTAAACGCACCTGCCGAACGGCAGGAATAGGGCTATGCCGATCGGAAATGCACTAGGCCTATAAAAAGGAGGCCTTGACCTCATTGCAAGGGGGCCGAGATCTGATAGATATCACTCTCAGCAAATCCAGAAAACCTCTCTCGAAGTCAGCGTGATTTCCACACCCAATCCCTTTTCAACCTTCACTTTTCATCATCCTTTTCACCAAAATTGGTGAATTCACTACGCTCCATCATCATCCAAGTCTAAGGGCTGCTCTCCAACATTCAAGATCAAGCTCAAGATCTTCAAGAAGGTCCAATTTTCTTAACTCTCTCCTTAAATTCTCATAAATTTGCAATAACTTGTTTTATGACTTAGCACTCTCATTATCTCATCTCACACATCCTAATATACTTTTTATTTAGTATTATTGCACATATCTTAATTTCATATAAATAAAAACCCAAAAAATAAGAAAAAAGAGGGTTTGCTCATAAATTCCAAACGGGAATTCTCACACTTTTCTTACACTTATCTCACAACTAAAACACTTTTTCTACACACACACACACAAATAAGAGAATCCCCGATTAAATTTATGGGATAAACCCCACCCCTCATTTTGTATGTGAACTACGTGAACTTTGATGCTTTTATAGGCTACGTAGGCGTCTCGGGATAAAACTTGAGACTCGAGTCCTATTTTTTACTTTTTCTCTCATTTTCTATTTTTTCTAAACTCCATTCTCTTATACTACATATATACATATATTTGTTCTTAAGGACGTATTATTCTGTATACGTTATCGTTCCCTCATAACGATTAACGTAGTGATGATCGCCTAAATCCTATTTTCTAATACTTTTTATACCTTCCTACGTACGACTCGCTTTACCTCTTCCATGGTACAAGTTGATGATTCCTATCTCCACTATATATACACATGCACACATATCATGGGGAAAATAAAGGAAAATAGCAAAAACCCATGAGAGATCGAAAGGGCGGAATGGATGCCTAACACCTTCCCATTTCGTAACTTAGCCTCTGGACCCTTTTCGAACCACTTTGGTTTCGTATGCACCAGTATGTTTTTGAATGCTGTCTTAGGGATGGCTTCCCTTTTTCTTTTGTCTGTTTTGAGTAAAATAGACTGGCGACTCTAATCTCTCTACATTTTTTACCTCACCTCAAATGAAGCCGCCCGAAGTGCTCCCGAGAGGGACGCGCGGGACCTAAGGATCCTCACTCTCGCACAGTTCGCCTTCCACGAGGATCGAGATCCGGGAGGGGATGGCCACAGTGGCGACTCTGATGGGGACGTTCTTTTGAGGGCTAGATTCTATTTACATGGATGTTATGTTTGTTTATATTTTCCCCCTATTTGCATGTTCTCCTTTATTACTCATGTGTACCCCATGATTATGCTCTTATTCACACTTGTTGAAAATTCTTCATGTACACTTCGCACTACGTGAACATAGGGTCACATATATCCACATGTTGCACACATCATCCATACTTGGTGTACCGTTGGTACTTGCACTTTTCTCCCTGTTTGGCATAATCAAGAAAGATACTCTCATCATAAGATATTAATAAGAGAATCATGCATGATTCACACGACATCACCAAAGAGGATTGTTATTGACCAAATTTTACCCACTAATTGGAGGGTCACTTCGTGATGGGCGCTTGTCCGGCAGGGCGAAGTTAGCCTAAGTGATATGACTTTCACCTTCCATTGGACCTTTACCTTCGACGTATATCAAATGGTTCCCCTGCATCGTACCGCTTGACCGAAGTCATGACGGGAGTGTCACACCCCGCCTAATTCTGGCATCGGCCGCCACCAAAACTAAGTCGGGCGTGAACTAAATAAATACCATTCTTATCATGCGACAGATATGAGACATAAATAAATCACTCCATAAGATAAACAATTGAGTCAATCTCAAATGATCACAAATAACTAAGCGATAAAAGATCCATCACATGCTAACTCCAAAAATCCAATCTCCAATAATGATTAAATAAAATCTGAATAATCCCAACAGAAATCCTCTAAACAACTTTGGAACCGAATGGCCCAATAAAACTCCAATGAAGTCTCATAATACGACTGGAAAAGAAAGTCTAACTAAACTATGCTATAAATAAAATAACTCCAGCTTCACGCCCAATGATAACTCCGATAAACTTATGCAGCTTCTCCAAATTAAATCCTGAAAAAGATTAGTCAACGCATGGGTTAGAGCCAAAGCCCTGATCAAGAATACACACTACTCCCCTCAAATAGGATCCTTGAATCCAGACAGTAGCATTATACGCAATAAATATCACAATAGAATATTTTAAATTAAACGGAATAATAAAACGCGATAAATATAAATTACTAACTACCCGTAGGGATCCCCATTTAAAAAGGCACACCAATATGATTTTAAATTCCCAAGTCCCACGATGTTAATTTAATTAAATTAATCAACTTTTATTATTGTTCTCACTTTTTATTAAAGTGTCACACTTCCCATTGTCAATCGTCCTCTGACCCGTTTAAACTGTCGGCCCCGACACATGACAAGGTTCCACACACGACACGACATAAATCGTCCTCTGACCCATTTAAAATGTCGACCCCGACACATTATGTCGCCACAAATTTTAATACCCGTTTTTATCTTAGGCATTAATTCTCAATTTATAATCAACCCACCCTTTTAATCGATGTGAGATCCTCAAAATACCCATTAGTCCCGTAACTAAGGGTCCCCAAGTTATCAATACGTCATAACCTATGTATAGGATGAATTTCTAACTTAAATTTTGACATAGTCTCATTCTTAGGCTAGCGTAACGACGATAAAGTATAAAAAATCATCCCAAACCCAAGATGATAAAAACGCGGTAATCTACCCTCACTAGTCCCATACCTAGAAGGCATTCTAAAATATAGGGAGAGCAATAATACCCAACAACCCGTTGTCACAGAGGCAACATCATAATACTAAGAAGTCACACAAACAAGCATAATTAATCAATATATAAAACTACACATGATATTCCAATTCAATTAATTCTTTAATTTAATTATCACCTCGTTAACAATACCCAATTAATCTCATTTAATTATTTTAAACTAAATATACCAAGTTTTCATCATATATTCATCAAAACCAAATGTTATTATCTCTACGTGTATTACATGAGTTATACGCATCCAAAAATCATTTATTTTAAAACTAGGGTTTTTCTACATGCAACCTACACCAATAAAACCCAAAATCCACTCATCAATCCTACGTACATAAGGGTTATGAATATTATTCAGATTAAAAGATTTAATAAAAACAGCCCCATAATTAGTGTCCACTTTTCCTAATTAAGTCACTAGTTTATTTTAAAAAACATGTCATTAATTGTTTGGGCGACACTTAAAATGCATAATACTAAAGGAAAAGAATAGAGTATTCATGCCTGTAAAGATTGTGTTGAAAATCTGATTTGAAATCTGGATTCCTTGCGAAAAATTAGCAAAAGAGTGTTCTTAAACCAAATTGATTAAACCCCAATTAAGCCTTCAAAAACCTGTGCCAAAAATTGTGACAAAAACTTGATTTTATTGAAGGTTGATGATTATGAGTGAGAGGAAAAATATTTGGAAGTGTTCTCTGATGAAAAACTGGAGAAAAAGTGATTATGAGAAGCCCCCCTATGGATTAACAAGGTTATATAGTGATTAGGATCCTAATCCTACACAAACTCTAAAAACATCTTACAGCGCACGTTTTCTGGGAGGGTCGATCGATCTACCCCCAGGGGTCGATCGATCGATCACCCCGAAAAACTGACAGTTTGCCTAAAAAATGACTATAAGGAAAAATATTATAAAATCAATATAAAATCCGTTTTAACTCCGATTTTAATTCCGCTTAAAATTTTATTCTTCTAAAATCATAACCAACATATTTAGCCAATAAAAATTATTAAATTCAAAAATTTATTTTTCTCGAAAATTCCAATTAATTAATAAAAAAATAGTTAATAAAAACACGGGGGGTTACAGGGAGGTATATCGCAAGGAACTCGTTTACGTACACCAAGTATATCAAATTCTCTCTCACACGTACCGTCCCTGCGAGGTATATGGTGAGGCAATTCACGTACACTCAGGTATATCAAATGGCTTGTCCACACGTACCGATTACCCGCAAGAGCAAGACGTATATCGTGGAAGTCACGCCAAAGGGGGGGAACCCTTTCCGATTCACCCAACCAACTGCATACCCGCATATAGGTGTCAACCCTAGGACATACATGTTAGATTACCGGTTTCAACCCGAAACTCTTCCGAAATTCCGAGTCGGCCTGCCGCCCAAATTTTCGTGCATTTTTAAAACGGGACCCTATCCATGAGCCTGTTCACAAGTCCGGCCATAGCTTTGCAAATATAACAAACCCAATTTTTCCAAGCTCGGGTCCCCTCCGGCATTTCATTTTGTATTTAGGAGAATTTAATACAAGTGAGAACATAATAATTATAATAATCATGCTGAGATCCATCTCCAAAAAATCCAAAAACATTTCTCTCTTATTTATCAAAAAGCCAAAAACATTTCTCCTCTCTTTATCAAAAATCCAAAAAAAAAAACTTCTTCCCATTTTCTAAAAAATAAATCCCATTTTACGCCTTCTCAGGTCGATCGCAAGCCCTTGGCCTGGCTCCTTATTGGCTTCGGTCTTCAGTCAAGTCACCCCGGAGTTCCGTCCGTTACCCTATTACTCCTTTCGAGTCTGGAATCCATCTGCTTTCCGTGGAGAATACCAATAAAGTAGCCGTTGTGCAGAAGAATCTGACAGCAGTTCTAGCTCAGCTTGTGTCCAAGATTGACAACCTCCAAACCTAGGTCCGAGAGATGCAACGAAAACAGGTTCCCATTCCTCAAGAGCTCGAGGCCCTATTTCCTCGTGCCATGGATCTGCCCGAGACTATCTGGGTTTTCGAAGAATATCAGCACGCTCCACGTGCCCCTCCTGCTAATGGGCCGCGGCCTGCCGAGTTTCGATGCCGAACCTTGCCCAACATGGGGCTAACTTGACTATGATCATTGATCCGAAGGAAGAAGAGCTGAAAAAAGTCAAAGAGGACCTCAAGATGCTCACCAAGAAGTTTGACCAAGTCAGAATCTTGGGAAATTACATGGACTACACCCACATGTCTCCATATCCTAAAGCGAGATTACTCGAGAAATTTGGAGGAAGTGGACCCTCGATTGTTCATCTCCGTAGTTATCACCATTCCATGACTCTACTAGGGGCTTCTGAAGAAGTGATGGCCCAATTATTTCAGCAAACTCTGAAGGATAGCGCCCTCCGATGGTTTCTGTCTCTCGAAGAATCCAGAATTCATAGTTGGGAGGATGTAGGCCGAGAATTCATATCACAGTACAAATACAATGAAGAACTTGAGGTCACCCGTCGTGATTTAGAGCTGATCAAGCAGAACCCTGGAGAATCAGTCAGTAACTTCATCACTCGATGGAGGAAAAAAGCAGCAACTATGACCAATCGGCCTTCCGAGAAAGAACAAGTCAGTATAGTAAAGAAGAACTTCTGACCCCATGTCCGAACAACGATGGGTGGATAATACTATCCCCATTTTTGAGCTCTTAGAGAGGCAGGGGTAGAAATCGAGGAAGGTCTTGCCAAAATAAAAGTTAAACCAAAGAAGGTGTCCGGACAGTTCACCCCCAGAAAATATAACAAGCCTGTCAGTGCTACAGTCTCAACCATCAACAACATCTCTGAACCAACCGCATCATGGGCACCAAAAAGTCGCACTGTCCCAGTTCGAAAGGAATAAACTGAGCTCCATGCTCCCCTCTCCAAAGTCTATCAAGCCCTGCTAAGCCGAAACCTCATCAAACCCTTGGATACCCGTCCATTGCCAAATCCACTCCCAAGAACCTTCAACGCAGATGCCCATTGCGCCTTTCACCAAACAGCTGGCCATACCATCGACTAATGATTTCACCTTTGAAATGTAATCCAAGTTCTAATTGACCGGGGTACTATCGCCCCACCAACCAATACTAAGCCAAACACTACTCACAACCCACTTCCAAATCATACCAATGCCATCTTCTTAGAAGAGAACCCATAATTTGATCCCTCAACTCAAATCATACCCATATACTCTCCTAAACCTCTCCAAATTTGCCCATATTTCCTCCTACACCCTTCTAGCCTCACTGATCAGGCACTGTCACTCCTTACCAGAGCATGCATCGCTGTCCATATTCGTTCTGAAAATATAAGTATGGAATTATCAAAAGTCTTAAATTAACTCCTAGAGTTCGGGCTGAAATTGCCCTCACAGATGATCATTGATTGCCAGAGATTTAGTACGCTGTTCTTGGAAGCACATAAATGGGCCCGAGAGTCAGATAGTTGGGTAGCACCAACCGATGAAGTCAACCTGGATGATATGATCCAGATTATAGCAAATTCTTCAGGCAGACCAACAACATTTGCAGTATCACCGAGTTATTCGATGTTTTGAAGCTATAGGGGCGCCTGGTCCCTTCACCCTTACACATCCCCACATAATGGGATGACCTGTATGATGAAGCCGTTGAAGTTGTGGAATGTATCGACTTTACATGAAAAGACAGAATTGTTGCCACCGGATGGGGGGAAGAATTCAAAGATTTGAATGAAGAGTTCAGAGAAAATTGACCCGGTAGCCGACATGTGTGGAATGATATCATTTGAAGAACTCCATAAAGAAATAAACAAGGTGGCAGAACAACCCGAGATTGATGAGGAAACGGGATTCATATTTTTCCCTTCTTCAATAAATCACATGACCAGATCAGGAAGGCATTACCAGATTCCAAGATCACTACCAGCCAATGGCAATGGGAAGGGCGTTGAAAACCTTCCTATACCAGAGATGACCCTCGAGGAGAGCAAGATCCTTGATCAATTGAAGAAAACTTAAGCTAACATCACTCTATGGGGGATTTTCATGTCTTTTCAGCTGCACATAAATGCTTTGATCAAGTTTCTCACTGGACCCACAGTTCCTCCTTCTACCACACCAGAAGAAGCGGTAAATTTGGTCGGATCCTTAACCTCTACCCGAATGCTATCCTTTTCTGAAGAAAAAATCCCCAAGGGCCAAACCACAACCATGCACTCAATATCTCCGTCGAAGTTATAGGGAATGTTGTACCACTCTCTCTTGTCGATAATGGATCCACCTTGAATGTTTGCCCACTGAGAACCTTCAAATGTTTAGGAATGAAAGAAAGCGACCTCGCTCCAACCTCCGCCGATGTGCGTGCCTATAATAATACCCATCGAGAGGTGATGGGATCCATAAAGCTTGTAATAGGGGCTGGCCCTATAAACCCTATCATTGAATTCTAAGTTATTGATATCCCAGCTTATTTCAATCTATTTCTTGGTCGACCTTGGCTCCACGGTATCAAGGGCGTGTATTCCTTACTCTATCAAAAATTAAAATTCTTCGCCGACGGACGAGTCATTACCATCTTGGGCAACGATGACAATGCCGATGGTTTAAGTACCAATAACCCAATCCTTGAGATAAAACATGGGTCAAATGATATGCTCCTATCAGGATTCCAAGTTGAACCACTTCTAATCCCAGTAGGGGACGACTTCAAAAAAAGGGTTTGTCCAAAATACGACCCTCTTGGCAACGTCGATGTGATTCAGATGTTCAAAAATATGCACTTTATTCCTGGACTGGGGCTAGGACAAAGACTGTAAGGGATACTTGATCCGATTAAACTAAAGAATGCCTTACCTCCTTGTGGTTTGGGGTATCAACCATCAGAACAAGAGCTCAGAATGATCTGCCAGTCTCGACCAAAGAGAGGACTAGACTGCGTCTAAACTATCCCATGTGATTCCTTGAATGGACGATTCATCAAAGAGGGAAAAGTCTTCCCCTTTTGCGGCTTTCCTGAACCATGGTATGACCATACAGACAAGAAGATGAAGCCTATAATGGAGATCTTTTTCCAAGACAGCTACCCGTGGGCCGAGAGTTCCTAACACCATGTACAACCGGTTATCAAAGATACCGAAGAGACTGAGGAAAGTGACTCCAAAGATTCCTTCAAACACTAGGGCTAACACTCTGCATGGTTCACTCAAACACTACATCACCGGATCCGTCCCAACTGATTAAAGCTGATGATACACCTCTCCTTAACTGGCATACTGTGCCAGTTCTACTTGCTGAAATCTCCCCTAATCCCAATGTTTACCCCTTTTCTTCTTCTCTTGTCTATCCTTGTTCAAATGTAATCGAGTCTTTTTTTGACGAGATTCTCAATGCTGTTTTTCTTATCAATGAAATAAACGAAGATTTTGAGTATCTTGTTGTGCCTTACATTAACTGTTTGGATTCTAATTAAACTTTTGATGATGATGATTTTGCTAATGAACAATTCTTAACTAATCTAAATAAGGTTAATAATAAATGATAAGCACCCAAAACTGTAAAATTTATGCCCCGAATAGATGTATTTTAGTTGCTAATTCTCGACAATATGGGTCTTATGTGCTCAATTGTTCAATATGCCGGCTTAATTGCAGTTGCGGTGTCAAAAGTTACATTTCAAGGCAATTTGAAACAATATGGAGCTAATTACCAAATTTTTTGAGCCTAAGCCTAGCATAAACCTACCTTAAACCGTGTGTGTGTTGAGTTTGTGCCCTTTTATCAATTTTTAGATTTTTAGTTTGTGTCATTTTAATTTTAGGTTTATTTTAGAATTTTTAGATTTTATTTTCTATTTTTCTATTTTATTTTTATTAGTATAATTTTATCTTATTTTGATTTTTATTAGCTTTTAGTTTAGTCTTTACTTTATTAGGATTAGTCTTAGTAGTTTATTTTTAGTTTATTAGATTTTATATATTTTTTTTAGGACTTTAATTTTTATTAAATTTTTCATTTTCTATTTCTTTTGTTTTATTATTTTAGTTTTTAATAGCATAGGATTTTATTTTTAGTTTTAATATTTTTTTTATTTTTTTTGTTTGTTTTATTTTTTTTTAGTTAGATTTTCTTTTTTAGTTTTAGTTTTATTAATTTTAATTGAGTCTTTTTATTATTTTAAGTGTTCAAATTAAACACACACACAAAGACACACCCTATCCTACACCTAAACATCCCCTCACCCTCATCATATTACCTACCCCCTCACACACACAACCTACCCCACTTCATCTTCTTCCTACCTCACCCACACTTTCTCTCTCTCCTCCACCATTACTAACATCAAAACTAAAACCATCTTCTCTCACCAAATTCCATACCAACACCACCTAACTCACCCTTATCTCTCATCCACAAAACCCACCTGCTGGCACCCCCTCCTTCTTCCATTCCCCTCACCCCTCCGACCTCACCATTCCGGCCAACCTCCATAGCCCCTGCTCCAATCGGGGAAGACCAAACCTCTCTGCCACCAAAATTCGTCGTCGACGAGCGACTCCCCACGACAAGCCCCCAGCGCCGAAGACACCCGGCGTCTCTCTCCCTACCACCAGGCAGTGACCCACAGCCGAGACCCCCGTTGACCTCCTGTGCCTCACCACAATACCCGCCTATCCCGGCGTGGCAAAACCTCCTACGGCGCTCCGGTCAACCTCCGACATTCTCTCCTCAACCCATTTCCAACAACAAAACAAACCTTCTAGAACCCATACCACCTCCATACCCATTTTCACCTAAGTCTAAAACCCACTTCTCCAAACCCACGACTTTTCCACCTGCCAACCAAAGCCAAACAAAACAAAGAACAAACAAATGCCACATGTGTTTTAAACATCTTTTAAACCCCTTTTTCCAATATACCCTTAAAAACCCCCAACTAATCTTTTCTAACTCAATACCCAAAAAGACCCCAAACCTCTCATCCCCAAATCTGATTTTATTCCCTCACCCCTCATTTACATGACCTCACACCCCAATTCCATGCACACTCATGTCAATTATCCAATATACCCTTAGCCTTCATGTGCACCATATAAATTGAAGACTTGGGTCATTTGCAAAAGGGATTTCAAAACTAGTTTTAATCTTGGTGTGATAAAATTCTCTTCACCCCTCTATGTTGAGTATTTGCATTTTTAGCAAATACCTCAATATAGAGGTGTGTAGTGAAAATTATCTCTAGGATAAATTTCACCCCACCCATCTATTATGTTTTACATTTTTAGCAATTATTCATAATAAATTGATGTAGTGAAATTCATCCCTTATGGGAGGTAAATTCTAACCCATTCCTTTATGTTGAGATTTTGCATTTTTAGCAATTATCTCAATATAAAGTTATGATTTAGAATTTATTTCTTTCGATGAGTTCTAATGTACAATTTTATAATTTTTAGGATTTGCATTTTTAGCAAATCTCTTTTATTATTTAATTGTCCATTATGAATTCATCCACTATCCTTTTTATTTTTATTTTGTAATTTTGAGTTTAGATTCAATAAAAACATGAGTGAGGGATTATGATTGAGTGATTTTTGATGTATAAATTGAGAGATTGTTGATGTAATTGAACATCTCATGTCAATTCAAGGCTTAAATGTGTTTGATCTATTCCTCTCTTTTACTTTTATTTTAATCCTCTCATGCTTGCAATTGTTTATCTTATATTTTTGGATGATGATTATTGAGCGCTAATATCCCATTCATGGTATAAAATTTTGAAGCCCTCATGAATCCAATTTTGTTAGTTTAGTTATTAGGACAATTTTGTTTATCTCACTTTTCTTAAATTAGCTTTTATTTCTTAATTAGTAGTTATAAAAATTAGTATATAGTTAGTTAATTAATATTCCCTTGAAAAAATCCATAAAAAATAGAAAAAGTAAAAATAGAAAAATATAATAAAATGCAAATGAATCTATATATATGTCCTCACCAATTTTGTGTTTAACCCTTAGATTTGGATTGACTCCCTTACTTACCCTCTACACTAGTTTTGTTCTAATTTTATAGGTTCAAGGGAATTTTGATGGATAAAGAAGTTGCAACAACGACACAAAAATACATAGAGAAGCAATTTTTTTTATTTAGCAATAAACAACATAACAGCGTTCAAGTTAATGAGAAGAGACTATTGTTGTTAACCTCAGTTCTAGTAGCCAACTGCGCGAGATTAGGATAGGGACTACCCTCGATGAGCATGATCGTGCACAACTCAAAGAATTGCTAAAGGAATTCGTGGATGACTTCGCATGGTCCTACGACGATATGCCCGGCATTACTCAACACGAGATCCCCAATCTCCCAAATTACAAGTCGGTCAAGCAAAAGTTAAGAAAACTCTGCACCGAATGGTTGCTCAAGGTCAAAGAAGAGGCGATCAAACAGTTGAATGTAGGCTTCATTCGTGTGATCGAATATCCCACATGGCTAGCCAACATAGATCCCGTACTGAAATCAGGAGGAAAAGTTCAGATGTGTGTAGACTATCGGGATTTGAACAAAGCCTCTCCAAAGGATGACTATTCTCTACCCAATATCGACATGATAGTGGATAACATATCAAGTCATGCTCTCAAGTCATTCGTCGACGGGTTTACCGAATACAACCAAACCAAAATGCACCCAGACCACCAAGCAAAATCCACATTCATCACCCCATGGGGAACCTTTTGCTACACTATCATGCCATTTGGTCTCAAGAACGCTGGGGCTACCTACTAGAGGGCTGCCACAACCATCTTGTATGATCTGATTCACAAAGAAGTTGAGGTCTATGTAGATGATATGATTATCAAATCTAAGACTAGAGAGGGTCATATTCTCACTCTCCAAAAGTTTTTTGAATAACTGCGATAGTATCGATGAGACTCAATCCACAGAAATGCGTGTTCGGCATTACAAAGGGAAAACTCTTAGGATTCATGGTCAGTGAGAAGGGGATAGAAGAAGATCCCTCCAAGATGAAAGCCATACTTGAGATGCCACCTCCCTGAACAGAAAAAGAAGTCCAATGCTTCCTCAAGAAATTTTAATACATCAGCCGGTTCATCATCCAGCTAACCTCCATCTGCGAACCTATCTTCAAAATCCTATAAAAGGATTCAACTAAAGTTTGGAACGAGGCCTGCCAAGAAGCTTTTGACCGAATCAAATAATACCTGACCCAACCCTCGTACTCATGCCACTACAACCAGGTCTCCCCTTGCTCCTATACCTAACCATAACCGACACTTTAGTTGGGGCTCTGCTAGCCTAATACCTTGAACATTACCTCAAAGAAAGATCCATCTATTATGCCAGATGCAATTTGGCCGGGTACGAGGTCAACTACACTGCTTTGGAAAAAGCGTGTATCGCACTTATCTGGGTCACCCAAAAGTTTCGGCACTACATGCTCGCCTTCTACATCAAACTTGTATTTCGAACTCACCCCATCAAATACTTGCTTGAGATGCCCACCTTGTCCAATCGAATGACCCGATGGTTGATGCTTCTAGCCGAGTTCGATATCGTGTACATCACGTAGAAAGCCATGAAAGGAAGAGCCATCTCTGCCTACCTCACTGATTACCCCGTAGAAGAAGCCGATGTCTGGGTCTCTAAATTCCCAGATAAAAACATTCTTTGCACCGCTCAAGACATCCATCGATGGAAAATGTTCTTTGATGGTGCTGCCAACAAAAAAGGATATGACATCGGGATACTTCTGATCGCCCCAGATGATTCCCACGCTCCCATCGCCATCAAATTAGATTTCCCTTGCACCAATAACATGGCTGAATACGAGGCATTCACGGTAGGCCTCAAAGTTGCTCTCAAGAAATATATTCAATGCCTAGACGTCTACGGGATTCCACCCTTATCATCGGTCAAGTGCTCAGAAAATGGAAAGTCAAGGATGAGAAACTCCAACCCTTCTATGCCCACTTAGAAGAACTAGCCTCCCAATTCCAAGATATGACCTTCCATTACCTACCTCGAGCAAAGAATAACCTAATCGATGCCCTTGCTACCCTAGCCTCCATGGTCGATATGCCCGAAGGAATCAGAATGACCCCTTTACTAGTTCAAATGCAAGACAAATCAACCCACTGCTACCACATTGATCTCATCACCATAGAAGATCCCGAACTAGCCAATTGCTGGTACTATGATATCTGGTACCTCCTCAAGCATGGTAGGTATCCCGAGGGTTCCAACAAGAAAGATCGAGCAAACCTTCGAAGTCTAGTTGCCCAGTACATCATCTATCATAAAGCACTACTCAAAAGAAACTTCGATAGAATTCATCTGCACTGCATCACAAGGGCTGACATTGAAAAGATAAGGCAGAAAATCCCCAATGGGGAATCAGAACCCCACATGAACGATCACATGCTTGCCAATAAGATCAACCGACAAGGCTACTACTGGACCACCATGACCCAGGAGTGCACCGCCTATGTCCGGAGATGCCTCAAATACCAATAATTATCTAACCTTCAGCATCTGGCTCTGCACAAATTATACAACATGACCTCTCTCTGGACATTCTCCACCTGGGGCATCGACATTATAGGGAAGGTTACACCGAAGGCTTCCAATGGGCATGAGTTCATGCTAGTTGCCATTGATTACTTCACCAAATGGGTCGAAGCTAAGTCATACGCAGTGCTGAACGCTAAAAAAGTGGCCAAATTCATCAAGAAAAATATCATCTGTCGATATGGGGTCCCGCACGAGCTAGTATCAGATAACGGGTTACATTTTGAGGAAGAAGTCACAGAGGTGATCAATGAGTATGGGATTCAGAGACATAAATCTTCTCCCGACCGACCTCAGACCAATGGTGCAGTTGAAGCCGCCAACAAGAACCTCAAAGCCATCATCAACAAGATGACTGAAAGCTATCGAGATCGGGCTGAACGAATCTCGTACGCCCTTTAGGGCTACTGAACCTCAATTCGAACCTCTACTGGGGATACCACTTACTCTCTAGTTCACGATATGGAAGAAGTACTACCCGTGGAGCTGGAAATACCCTCATTGCACGTCATGCTTGAAAGCAAGGTCACTGAAGAAGACTGGTACCAAAGCCGTCTTGACGAGTTGACCCTCTTAGACGAAAGGAGATTAAAAGCACTATACTACGTACAAGCCGAATAACACGATCATTCAGTAAGAGAGTCAAGGACCGTGGTGTTCGAGAAGGGGACCTAGCCCTTAAAGGAATCATAGAACCCATCTGGGACCCCAGAGGGAAATTAAAGCCCAATTGGAGTGGCCCCCACATTGTCAAAAAGATCTTGTCCGGTGGTGCCGCCATGCTCACCGACTTAGATGGGGGAAGAGATGTCCCGTCCAGTCAACCTGGACCGTCTCAAGAAATTCTACCCCTAGTTCGAAATCTCGGCGCGCTACGACTCTTCTCATCTCCCTTATATTCTATTCTAAAAAAAAATCTTTTCATTTCCCCTACCCAGAACTACGTGGGCTTGATCCTCTACAAAAATCACTTTCAAACAAATTAAAACTTTTCAAAAACCCTAGAGGTACGTAGGCAGCTCATACACCTTATATGAGCATGGCCCTTTCTTTTTCATTAAATACTATTCTTTTCTTATCTCTGAGAACGACAGTCAATTCCAACATATACTTAAACAAAAGGTTTATGTATGCCTTAGCGATCGGTATAGATAATTCAAACAAACACAAAACTCATCAAAGGCACAGCTAGATGATAAAAAACTTGTTTATTTCACTAATAAGAAATTACGATACATATTACATAAGAAAAGGAATGGATAACTCCCTTCCCCCTACCCACCTAAAAAAGACAAATAAAATCCCCACATTTATTCCCCACAATAAACTCTCCAAGAGTCCTATCCACAGCTACCAACGGAGCCTACTCCATCATCATCATCTACATCCTAGGGTCCACAAGTTTCCCCTACCTGAACAGAGTGTCACAGACACTCCATGGACCGATAAGCTCGAACCAGTTTTGAAAAAACCACAAAACCTCCTCCAATAGTGTCAAAAGAAACAAACCACCTTTGTCCAGTCTCCACTACCAATAACTTGCTAACTACTCTCCTCCACAACCACTTCATATAATCCCCAGGGATATGCCAAACTCTCCCAATAAACTGTGAAGGACGGGTCGACGGACGCCGATTCTCCCACAGAAAGCCAAGCCGTATGGGCAAACGCTCGGTCAAATCCTCTATAGGAAAGAAATTTAGTGTCCGAGGTGGCACGACCTGTGCCCAGCCAAATTGGCACAGAAGCCGCTAAGGGAAATAAAAAGAGGTCTATCTGAGACCAACTAGCAGCACATATAAGTATTCTCCTAGCTCCAGAACAGGCAGTAACTATCCCCACCAAGGCACTGACCAATAAAAATTCTGAGCCCATGCTCCATAAGCCAATACTCCCAGCTCGTAATATCCAGGCCAACGCTGAAAAAGTGACGCAAAAAGAAGTTGGGTACAACCGACAAAGGATATTCTGGAAGAATCACCAGGCGGAGTCTTTCAGACAACCACATGAATAGCATCACGGGGCTACCCCGCAGGAAGCCAAAATGACCTTCTCGCCAGGCATCCAAACCATTTAGGGTCTCCACTAGTATCATCGCCGTAGGATTGCGACGGTATGGCATCCATGAAGTAATGGTTGTAAGTTGCGGATCCACCCGCAGTTCCCCAGTCACCAGCAGCAATTTTGATACTAAGAACAGAGCAACGGCTCCAGTATAACCAGCATCGCCTACTTCCCAAAAATGCATTGATTGCAACATCACTGAGAGGGAAATCATTCCTCCAACAACCAGTGATCTAGTCGTCGAAGGGGAAATGCAAAGAAGCCCAACCAGTAAATCCCTGGGAGAACGAGAAAATTCGGGTAAAGCTGCAGTAACACTGGGATTTATCCCCAGCATGGCAGAAAAGTCCTTGTACGTAGGACAAACTTCATCCAACCCAAAACGGAATACATTGTCTTTGGGGTACCAAAATTATACCGCCGCCATCAGCATGTTCCACTCAATGGACCGATTGCACCACAAAGAGACTCGACGCATGTTGAAAGCATCATAGTCGACATTATAAGAGCACATTGTTTCCAAGGCTTTGAGATAATTAGCAAACTCAATGCTACCAGGGAGAGCCATCTTGCAAGACTAAGAAACAGTAGACAAGTGAAGGTGTGATGGAAACACTCCACCCTTCCCCTTTTTGTACTTAAGAACCCTCACAAGAGACACAATCCCTGCAGAAATCTGAGGGAATCCTACCCCACAAGGTACAAAAGGATGAAGAGGGCACAAATCAAAATCTTTGATTTGATGGGAGTAGACTTGACTGCCGATAGGCAGGACAAGGTGCTTGTCGATCGACAACCCCCTATTTTTGGAAATTTTCCTTTTTCCTCTTTTATCAAAATCAGAAGCCGAATAAAAATAAATTAATATTCTCAATAGAATTTCAAAAATCCTTTTCCATACTTACAAAATTTCCCATTTTTAACATTCCTTCAAAATCCTAAAAATATTTCTTTTTACAGCCTCAACAGCAAAGTAGAAAAGCGCATGCGCATGCATTCATCATTAATAAAGGATAATAAAAAAAATTCCATTACATTGCATATATATTTGTTCTCCGTGTTACATCAATTTTGCAGGAAATAGAAAATAGCAATAAAATAACGGGACTCAGCCCTAACCCATATTCTCATTCTCTCTCTCACCTACCCTTCACCCCTCTCTCTAAGAGCTTCCACCCCTATGACGTGCTCTCTTTCCCCTATGGCGAGACAACGCACCACCACTACCCGAGCTAGAGTCCTCCCCGGATGAATTAGAAGGCACCAAGCAAGAAGGAACCAGGACCGCATCCCGAATGTGGGCAATCGCCAAAGAGATCCAGTCTCTAATGTCCCTCAGCCAAGTGGTCGACACCCGGACTTGCTGCAAAGAAAAAGAAAAATCAGTATCAAAGAGGGATCAAAATAGAAAAGGAACCAAAAAGAGCAAGAAGGTATACCGCAGGACGAAGGACCTCCTTTGTCAAAACCCAACTCCTCCAGATCCATCGAATGAGGACGGTGTAACATAGGCACCATCCCTCCATCAGCTCGCCGAATGTTGTATGAAGCAGTGTGCAATCGCACGAAAGGAACCTCTGAAGCCGCTGCCATCACCGGACCTCCACCACTGTGGGAAGACCCCACCGCCCGAATGAACCCGCGGGAGGGAAAGGCAATGCATCATATATGACGGACGCCATCAACCAGCTCATCAAAAAGTCCATATAGTCATACGGCACAGCTATATCAGTGTACGACAGGTAGTACTCTCCGATCATCGCCGTGATCCTAGCATCCTTCGACAGTAGCCGCTGCCGCCTCATAGACATAGGAGGCTGCGCGGGTGGCACCACCAACTCCTCCTCAGCAATCTGCCGAACCACTCACTCCCCCAGATACTAGAAATGGCCAAACTCATGCGCCAGTAAATGCCTAATTTACGCGTTCACCCCGGTCACCCCCGTATCCTGAATGGATGTCCCCCAAGGGTAAAAAGTCACCTGAAAATACACAACAGGAATAAGTCAATACAAAATCAGAACATGCCAAAACCAAGACTAAAAAAGGAAGAGTCTTACCCTACCACTGGTCAGGCCATTCAAGACCTGACGCACCGCATCCAGAGAGAGGCATCCCTTCAACTGCCGATTGGCCTTCCGCCATTGATACAATCGATAAAAGTCCCCAACAGTATCATCCTTCAATGGATCAACTGGGTATTGCACCCAATCACCTCATAGAACCACGTCTACCAAAGATAGAAATTCACAATAAAAAACAGACGCATAAGGAAAATGCAAATGCATGAAAGGAAAATGCACAAAATTAAAGGACACCTCGAGGAGATACGTGGCTCCAGTAAAAGTTTATCGACAACACTGGCTGAATGCATCCAAAGAAAAATAGAGGGTCGCCAAAGTTAGGCTCCCCCAATCATAGAGAGGGATGTTCGAAAACATCCTCAAGTACGGCAAGAACCACAAATGGACGATGTCGCCACTCGACGACACCATAAAGCCTCCCAGCACCAGCAAAATGAACAATTGGTCCATCTGCCTCACCTGCAGCTCATCCTCCACATAAACTACCCTACTCAGTTGAACATCCTTCACCAAGGATAATCAAATGGAATCCCCAAAAACTATCCTCCCTACGTCACCGAGCCCCGGCTTCACCCGTAAGGAGCGATCCACCTCTATTTGCTCCCCATCGCAATCCATCCCCAGCAGTTGTTGCACGTCTATGGGAGTCACGGTCATCTCCCCAAAATTGAAATAGAAGGTGTGGATAGTATCCCACCATATCTCCCCCAAAGCGCACAAGATCGCTGTCGACTGAGGCGTCTCATTCAGCGCAGACGCCAACCTCCCAAAACCTTCTGATGATACCACCCAACGCACCACAGGTGGAAGATGCTCCCAGACATCCTTAAGCCCCGTCGTCCCGTGGGCACGCATGTTTTTCAAAGAGATATCAGACTATCAAAAGAAGAAACCTTGTCAAAATTCAAGGAAGAAAGAAAAAATCACCGAAAAGAGGAGAATGCCAAAAGTCAGGTTACTTACATAACCGCCAGGGCTCACCACCTTAGAAGACCGATAACACGATGGCTCCTACAGCAAAGTCCACTCATCCGTAACCGGCTCGAATGAGTCAAAGGATTTCTCACTGCCAAAGCAAGAGGCGCCCTGGCCCTCCACTCCACGTTCGCCCAGTCATCAACAGTCAACCATTCCCTATGCACTGTAGTGCTCACAAAGGCGGCCATTTCTTGGAGATCGGAATGCTAGAACGATTTGCAGAGGAAAATCGCAGAAAGAAAGAAAACAAAAAGCTGTGAAAATGAGGGGAATTTTCCCCCTTTATATATACGATGTTAATCATCATGTCGATCGGCATTGACCCCCCACCCACCGATCGACACTGTCTCCTTACCTTCTCGAGGCAGTCCAAAAGTCTATGCCACTGCCGAATGGCACCCTCTGAACTATGTCGATTGGCACCCCCTTAAAATTTTCTGCAAAAATTCCCAGAAAATCGGAAAAAATCCTCAGAAAATTCCTAAAAATCCTGGAAAGGATTTAGAACATTTTCACCAAGAGAATTTTACACTCCCTCAAGCGAAACCCCCATTTCCCCAACGGAACTCTCAAAAACCAAGTGAAACTCCTCCCAGCAACATCCCCGGAGGATCTCTAAGGATCACCTCCTATCCCCCAAAGGTCTTAAAATACGTCCAATCCCTGGACCACCTAATCACTTCCCCAGTGAAGTTTACGGCATCAAACTCGACTTTCCTCCGCAAAATCCCTAAGATCACAAACGCTTCCCCGTCAATCAGCTCCCCAGCTCAACACAACATCACGGGTAATTTCCCCAGCGAAACTCTAGAAAGTAATTTTTAAAGTCTCCAAAAGACACTATGCTTTTTCCCCAGCTCATTCCCCAACGGAATCCAAAATCTAATCTTCATCCACTCTTAGGTCAGAATTTACATCGGTCTTAGATCATCACCTTAGTTAGGTCAGAATTGACCTCGGTCCTCGATCATCACCACTATTAGGTCATAATTGACCTCGGTCTTGGATCGTCACCTTAGTTAGGTCAAAATTGACCTCAGTCCTTGGTCATCACCACTATTAGGTCGGAATTGACCTTGGTCTTGGATCGTCACCTTAGTTAGGTTAGAATTGACCTCGATCCTCGGTCGTCACCACTCTTAGGTCATAATTGACCTCGGTCTTGGATTTTCATCTTAGTTAGGTCAGAATTGACCTCGGTCCTCGATCGTCACCACTCTTTGGTCATAATTGACCTCGATCTTGGATCGTCACCTTAGTTAGGTCATAATTGACTTCAGTCCTCGGTCGTCACCACTCTTAGGTAAGAATTAACCTTGGTCTTGGATCGTCACCTTAGTTAGGTTAGAATTGACCTCGATCCTCGGTCGTCACCACTCTTAGGTCAGAATTGACCTCGATCTTGGATCGTCACCTTAGTTAGGTCAGAATTAACCTCGGTCCTCGGTCGTCACCACTCTCAGGTCAGAATTGACCTCGATCTTGGATCGTCAACCACTATTAGGTCAAAATTGACCTCGGTCTTGGATCGTCACCTTAGTTAGGTTAGATTTGACCTCGGTCCTCGGTCGTCACCACTCGTAGGTCAGAATTGACCTCGGTCTTGGATCGTCACTTAAGCCCTCAGAATCGGCTTTGACCCACATAATTGGTCATCTATACTTAAGCCCTTAGAATTGGCTTTGACCCAGAGAATTGGTCATCCCTACTTAAGCCCGCAGAATTGGCTTTGACCTGCAGAATTGGTCATCTCAATTTAAGACTTCAGAATTGTCTTCGACCCACAGAATTGGTCATCTCAACTTAAGCCCTCAGAATTGGCTTCGACCCGCAGAATTGGTCATCTCAACTTAAGTCCTCAAAATTGGCTTAGAACCACAGAATTGGTCATCTCTACTTAAGCCTGCAGAATTGGCTTTGACCTGAAGAATTAGTCATCTCTACTTAAGCCCGCAAAATTGGCTTCGACCCGCAAAATTAGTCATCTCAACTTAAGCCCTCAGAATTGGCTTCAACCCACAGAAATGGTCATCTCTATTCAAGCCCTCAGAATCAGCTTCGACCTGCAGAATTGGTCATCTCAACTTAAGTCCTCAGAATTGGCTTTGACCCGAAGAATTGGTCATCTCAACTTAAGCTCGTAGAATAGGCTTAGACCCAAAGAATTGGTCACCCTCATCTTCAAGCCCTCAGAATTAGTGTCGACCCGCAGAATCGGTCATCCCCAACCCCTCCTCAGGAATTAGCCTAATCCTTTCCTCCAACCATCCCTTAGGTCCTCAGAATCGACCTCGACCCCTGAAATGGTCATCCTCGCTCCCTTAGGTCCTCAAAATTGGCCTCGACCCCCTGAATTGGTCATCCTCGCTCCCTTAGGTCCTCAGAATTGGTCTCGACCCTATGAATTGGTCATCCTCCCTCAAAAGCATCATGTGATGTCTATTTAACGGCTATCATTTATTCTAATCTGACCCATCGAGGGGCTCTATAGACACCCCATTCTGTTACCCCCTAAACTCTCCTTAGGTCCTTATCACCTCCCCTCATCACTACAGATCTAGGTCATACCCCGAGTACTGACCTAGAAGCCATCGGGCACCACCAGGCTCCGTTTGACCAAAACTCAAACTCTTCAGCTCGTTCGAGACTAAATGAATCTCCAAAGGGCGCTGAACCCCCTTTCCAATGATCCATCCCGTGTGCTATTCCGACCTACCATGCAGACGGATGACCTATTTCCTTTGAAACTCAATTAGGAGGCCACCGGGATCTTCCGATCTCCATTTGACCAAGGTCAGCTCTTCAGCTCGAGCGAGACTGAATGAATCTTCAAAGGGAACTGAAACCCTTTTCCAATGGTAAATCCCGTGTGCAATTCTGACTTACAGTATGGACGAACAATCCGTTTGACTCCGAAAGGTCACTGAATGCTTCTAGGGCCCGGTTGACCAAAGTCAACTCCCCGAACCTGATCAAACGCTTTGGAATGTCGAAGTGCATCTCTTATTCTTCCAATGATCTGCCCCGTGTGCGATTCGAATTTACCATGCGGACGAACGATCCATTTGCATCCTACGATTCCCCGTCTAATGAAATGATGAATGCTTCCGAGCCATATTTATCCTAAAGTCAACTCCCGAACCTAGGATCAGTCCCAAGGACTTTCAAAGGTCTCTGAATTACCTTTCCAACGGTCCACCCTGTGTGCAATTATGGTCAACGGCTTACGTTCTATGACCGATTTTCCAAAAAGGCCTGAAAGACACTATCAAACGACAGGTCCCAGACCCTGCCTATTGTCAGTGTGCCTAAACACACCTACCGAATGGGAGGAACAGGGCTATGTCGATCATCAATGCCCCGGGCCTATAAAAAGGAGGTCTTAACCTCATTGCAAGGGGGACCTAGATCTGATAGCTATCACTCTCAACAAATCCAGAAAACCTCTATCAAAGTTAGCGTGATTCCACACCCAAATCCCTTTCCATCCTTCACTTTTCATCATACTTCTCACCAAACTTGGTGAATTCACTACCCTCCATCATCATCCTAGTCTTAGGGTTGTTCTCCAACATTCAAGATCAAGCTCCAGATCTTCAAAAAGGTCCAATTTTCTCAACTCTCTCCTAAACTTCTCATAAATTTGCAATAACTTATTTTATTACTTATCACTCTCATTATATCATCTCACACGTCCTAATATACTTTTGATTTAGTATTATTCACATCTCTTAATTTCATATAAATAAAAACCCCAAAAACAAGAAAAAAGAAGGTTTGCTCATAAATTCTAAACGGGAATTCTCAAATTTTTCTTACACTTTTCTCACAACTAAAACACCTTTTCTACACACACACACAAATAAGAGAATCCCCGATTGGAATTATGCAATAAACCCCACCCCTTGTTTTGTATGCGAACTATGTGGACTTTGATGCCTCTATAGGCTGCGTAGGCATCTCGGGGTAAAACCTGAGACTCGAGTCCTATTTTTTACTTTTTCTCTTATTTTCTATTTTCTCTAAACTCCATTCTCTTATACTACATATATACATATATTTTTTCTTAAGGGCGTATTATTCCGTATACCTTATCATTCCCTCATAACGATTAACGTAGTGATGATCGCCTAAATCCTATTTTTTAATACTTTTTATACCTTCCTATGGACGACTCGCTTTACCTCTTCCATGGTACAAGTTAATGATTCCTATCCCCACTATATATACACATACATACATATCATGGGGAAAATAAAGGAAAATAGCAAAAGCCCATGCGAGACCGAAAGGGCGGAATGGGTGCCTAACACCTTCCCATTTTGTAACTTAGCCTCCAGATCCTTTTCGAATCACTTTGGTTTCGTATGCACCAGTATGTCTTTGGATGCTGTCCTTCCGGATGGCTTCCCTTTTTCTTTTGTCTGTTTTGAGTAAAATAGACTGGCGACTCTAATCTCTCTACATTTTTCACCTCACCTCAAATGACACCGACCAAAGCGCTACCGAGGGGGACGCGCGGGACCTAAGGATCCTCACTCTCGCGCGGCCTGCCGCCGCGAGGATCGGGATCCGGGAGGGTATGGCCACAATATGCTTATGAGATTATGTATAATTTTTCAGTATATACGCGTATCGAATAAGTTGAGGGATTCTAGTGTTAAAAAATTGTATGTAATATGTATCCAATTGATCAGGCCCTACATGAAATATCAGGGATGCTAAAATAATTTATATCATTCCCAGCATCAATGATAAACTAAATTGTAGTAAATTAAAACCAACATAGTAAAGATATGAATAAAAGAATATGGATAGGCAATACGAGTGTTCTAAAAAAAGCGCCTAAGCATGAGGCTTTTTAGATACGCCAAGTTTTTTCCCTAGGCGTGGTAAACTTTAGTCAACATTTTTTTTAAAAAGACGTTAAAAATGCACTTTTAAGGTTAAAATGCGCCTTAAGAGGCATTTTTTTAAAAAAATTTGGTGTTAACCAAAACGACGTCGTTTTGGTATCTTTTAAACCAAAAAAAGAAATAGCCCACGCTCGATTAAACGGTCTAAACCGAATCTCTCCTTTTCTTCTCACGGGTCAAAAAAACAAAAACAAAACCTAATATCCCTTTTTCTTCTCACGATCTCCGTTCTCCCCTTTTCTTCTCAGTTTAACCCCTTGTCTTGTTCATAACTTGTCTTTTGTTGACAGAATTCGTTCACCGGAACTCAGGTAAGGATTTAAAGCTTTTATTTACGATTTTAAAGCTTTTATTTGGACATTCGTTCAGCCCTATTTTATGGAAAACTTTTTTTTAGGTAAATATGTTACTTGTGTTTGTAAATGTTCCTTGGAGATGTTTTGTTTATAATAAAGATAATGTTGAACTTAACGACTTTCGATGATGAAGTTTTTTTTCTTATTTTTGTAATTACGAAATTTACGGTAGGATTTTATACCTAATAAAACCAGTGATAATATTTTATTAGTGATAATTGGTTATAAAAATATTTGATTAGTGTAGAATTTATCTTCACATGTCACGAGTACATAATACTCTTGGACCCATTAACTGTACAAACTTTGCTTTTGCAAAATTTTTGTTAACTTTAATCTACAAAATTTTTGTTAACTGTTAATCTACAAAAAAATTGTTAATTTTGATTTTGTTTTTTTTAACTGTTAATTTGGATTTTGTTTTTGTTAACTGCTAATCTGCAAACTGTTTTTTGTACATTAACTGTTAATCTATTTCTATTTTTGTAATCTGTTTTTATTTAATGTAGGTTATGAATCCAAATGAATCTTCGTCGATGGCATCGAGTGAGACGTCATCAAAGAAAGATCTTAGTGATATTGGATGGGAAACCACGGTTCGTGTGAATCCAAAAGACGATAATGTTATCAAGTGTACATTATGTGCAAAAATTACTAAAGCAAGGATCTATAGACACAAATTTCATGTATCCGAAATCAAGGGGTTGGGTGTTGCACCGTGTAGTAAGGTTAATGAATAGCAAACGGCCAAATGTATTGAGGCTCTTGAATAGGCAAAACACAATAAGGAGAGTGATTATAAGCATTGAAGAAGGAGCGTGATTATAAGCCGATCTTGAAAATTATTGATACCAATGTCAAGGGTCGCGTTGATAGTCCAATTCACAGAACAAATTATTTTTTGAATCCATATTACTATTACAAAAATTCGAGTATCAAAGATGATCCAATTATGAGAGATAATGTGATTATTTATGTTGAGAAGTTCTTTCCTGATTATGATGCACTCCAAAATCATGTGCTAAATATTGAGTTGCATAAGTACTTCCAAAAGGAGGGTATATTTGGCAAAAAGTAAGCGATTAGTGGATGTGAGAACAATGATGATAATTATAGCCGTTGTATGTTATTAATCCTCTTTTCATTTTTGTACATTTACATTAGTCACACACTTTACATTGTTCTCACCCACTTATTCTATTTATTTCACATTAACTAGTTGGTTTGTGGGACTTTTATGGAAGTGGAACTCCAAATTTAAAAAGAATGGCCAAAAGGATACTTGATTTGACTTCTAGTTCATCAGGGTGTGAACGAAATTGGAGTTTCTTTGAAAGGGTAAGTATTACATAAATATCCTATTTTTAGCTATTAGTTGCTTTTTGTTATTAGTTTTGTAATTTCAAGTATACTAATATCCTGTTATTTTATTTTCTTAATATAGATACACATCAAGAAGAGGAATAGACTAGATACTATGAGAATGAATAATCTAGCATTTGTACAATTCAATGAAGGGTTGAAGAACAAGAATGATAAGAAAAAGAAGAAGGATAAATTTCTGGCAATTGATGCTACCAATGCACAATCATGGATTGTTGATGGTTGTGATGATGATGATTGTGGTGACAATAAATCTCAACACAAATTATAAGCAAATGAGATCACCAGTAAAAATAAATAACATAAATTAGAACATCTACAATCACACACGAGACAAGATATACGTGGTTCGACGAAATTGCCTATGTCCACGGTGGTGCTCTCTAGTTATTTTTCTCTTTTCTCCAGAGGAGTGTAATTCTCATAGAGTGGGGGTGTTGAGAACCTCCAAGTTGGCTCATAATCCCTAGAATATCTCCTGAGAAATTTTAGGGGTTGAATGGGTCACTGCTAATCAAGCGTTTACAAGGATTGGGAGTTTGGGCCAGGCTTCCCCTATTTTTGATAGGGCTTATCCTAACTACTTCTTTGGGCCAAGATAAATAAACGTGCTACCCACAATGATGATGATGATGATGATGATGATGATGATGAGAGTGTGGATGGGGTGGAGGCGGGATCCTGACTTGCATGGGATGCAGTGTGACAAGCGACAAATGAGATTTTTCAAAATAGAAGAAGCGGTAGAATTACCCGGGAAGAAAGTGAAATAAGGGAACTCGATGAAGATGATTTTGTATCGGATGGCACAAAAGATGGAATGGATGAAGAAGATGATTTTGAATTGGAGTTCGACAAGGAATTAGCTGATTGAACATGTTTGTTTAAGTTTAAATGATTTTAATATTTATAAGCATGTTTGAGAGCCATGCTGTTTGGTTGAAACTTGGGTTGTACTAACTCATGGATCAATTTAGTATTTTAATTTGAGTTTTGGTCATATTGTTATTTATGGTTAGGTTACCATATGATTTATTGTAGTGTAAGTTTATTAGTGTGGGACTTATGGAGCATGCACATGGAAAAGGGCTCCCAATGCGTATATTGGTCTTCGATTTTCAAGGTATGTATCATTTTCTATTTTATAAGTGGCTATTTTGATTTCATTCATAGTGATTAATATTATTTATTTAAATTATATTATTGACTACTTTGAATTTTGATTGCATGTAAATGAGGGTTAATATGATGAGGACTTATGGAGCATGCATATGGAAAAGGCGCCCCAATTACAAATATGTAGTCATATTTTTAAGGTATGTACATTTTAGTATTTTTATTAGCCTTGTTATATTTTAAAAATATTAAACTATATTTAAAAAAGGCTTAAATGCCTTTTCACACCTTTTTACTCCTAAGGACCGCTTAATCTTCTAAGGCTTAAGTCTTGGCATCCACGCCTCAGTCACACCTCGCGTTTTTTAGAACCTTGGGCAATAATAAACCGTGAAAACTCAAACCATTATATAAAAATCTATAATTACAATTGTTGTAGCCTAAAAATGTTTGACCACCTGGATCAGAAACACAATGACACTGTCAACATTATTATGAGGCCTGCCACATGGATCAAACCTGGTCGACACGGGTACCCATTGGTCGGCCCTCCTGCCGACCAAAACTAAGAAATTGAACCATCAACCATATGAAAAGTCACATGTGGTATATTCAACAGTCACCATCACATGAATGTGAATCGACACCCAACTGAATATTATTGTGTAAAAGGTGTAAATGCTTGAATATATAAAGGAATTCCACCTCTTGGCCTCCTACTGACTATAAATATACTACTTACCCCAGCTAAGGAGTCAAGACTTTGCATCCTTATTACACCTTGTAATTATAATTCAGAGATTGAAATAAACCACAACATGTGGATGTAGGCTCATTTTCTGAGCTGAACTACATAAAAATCATCTATTGTCCCTTTATTTTATTTATCTGTGATTATAAGTTTGGTAACTACGACATAAAATCAATATTTAAATTTAGACATAAACATATTGGTGTCGTCTGTGGTTAATGACACGTCCTTGTTTTTTCTCATTTGATTATTTCATAGCCTATTTTTTATACCCTTGAATTATATGGACATTCCGAAAGGCAGTCTTGTTGGAGGTAATGTTTTTAGTCCCTCCGCTCCTCCTAGTTTGGGAGAGTTACAAGGAATTCTACTTAATATCACCAAGGGGTAGGAAGCGATGCTGGAAATCATGCGATAACTTACTCAAACACTTCAAGCTAAATCCACTACTACCCTATCTTATAAAATGGAAATGACGACTCCACCTTCTAGGGATGATAGAAATGAGTCCAGATGTTTCAGGTCTTCACAAGATTGTTCTTACCATCCGAGGGTAAACTCTTCACTCAAATCCACTGATTGTTACAATGACCAGTCTCTTACTTTAGAACAGCCGAGCATCCTGATGAGGCTGAGCAAAGCCCCTGCTTTTGACCATTTGTGACCCCGAGCAAGTAAAGGTTACTAAAGGGAACCTTCCGATTTAAGAGATATCCGAGAAGGTTATACCAAATCCAAGGTTAGTATATGAGGTTCCACACGTCCCGAGCAGACTTTCCAAGAATAGAGCTCAACAAAAACTCATGGTAGAGCTGTCAGAGCTACCCCTACCAAAAATAATTCGAAAGATCACCCTTGGAAAGGATCGATACAATGATTGGAAGTTCATTTGGGAGAAATAACCAAGCCCAAAAATCCCTTAAAAAGGAGCTTTGTGAAGGGATATCCTTTTATTCCAGCCATTGTGGATTTTCCCACACCGTACAAATTCAAACCACCTGTGATCAATCCCAAATATGACGGTACAACTTACCACATCCTCTATATTGAATAATACCAAGTAGCAGCTGATATTTATTTAGTTTCAGATGAGATGTGTTGCCGAGAATTCTCAAGTACCATCACTAGATCTACGTAGATTTGGTATAACAATCTTCCCTAAGGACAAATCTCTAGCTTCTAATAACTTTCCAAGTTATTTATTAACAACTTTTGCTTTGGAGCCAAACCCATCAAGAGGGTAGTTCACTTACTAAGCATCCGTCGACGATCAGGGGAGACTACACGCGAGTATATAACTCGCTTTAACAGTGAAAAGTTGGAAGTGGTGGATTATGAAGAAAAGACCGCTATTACTGCTTTGATGAACGAGTTTCTCCAGAGAAGCTATACTATGTTTTAGCCAAAGAAATCCCTAAAACCATGACTAAGTTAATGGCTAAAGTTAGCAAAATCATAATTGTCAAGAAATCTATGGCTGCCAAACATGCTCCAAGTATTAAGGCCGACCATCATAAGAAAATTGATAAGAAGGAGCAAAAAGATAAAAAGGCCTATAAACCTAAGAAGTATGAGGAATAAACTCCTATCACTATTGGCATGCCTCACATCCTTGAGGAAATCATAAGGAGAAGAGACCTCAAATATCCCAAAAAGCCTAAGTCCCCTCCTAATAGATTAGACAAATCCAAGTACTGTGAGTTTCACAAGGACCATGAGCACACAAACGATAACTGTATTGCTATGAAAAATGAGATTGAAAAGCTAATCAGGGATGGAAAGTTTTCTAAGTTCGTTGACAAGTCAGAAGAACGAGATTCCATAAAGTGATCAGAATCTCCTTATAGAGGAAAAGATGATAAGAAAAGAAGACGAGATAGCGATTCAGAATAACACCCAAATATGTCAATAAAATCCCAAGAGCTTGAAATTGAGGTAAAAAATATATCTTTTATCTGTGATTTTACAGCAGGAGGAGATGTTGGTGGTGGTGGTTAGATAAATGAAAAAAAGCATATTTAACAAAGTTAAAGCGTGCTCATATATTTGTCAGATTAATTTATCTGGCGACGTTGATGGTCAACCACGAAAAGTAAACAAAGAAAAATTGGTGATTGATTTCTCCAAGAATTACCTGTCAGGAGTGCTCTACCCACATGATGATCCTTTGTTAATCACCATGAGAATAGATAAAGCAAGGATTTCTTAAATTTGGTTGGACAACGGTAGCTCTATTGACGTTATGTTCTACAACTATTTCCAAAATTTAAGATTGGAAGGCAACAAGTTGGAGCCCTATCACGGGCCTCTAATAGGCTTCTCGGGAGAAAAGGTATACCTTTAGGGACTATTAAGCTAGAAGTTCTGATTAGCACCCGGTCGACTAGTAGGACTGAAATAATCCACTTCTTCATCCTAGATCAGAACGTTCGATCAGCCTACAACATGATCCTTAGAAGGGTCGGCTTGAAGAAATTCAAAGCAGTTCCATCAACAATCCACCAGTGCCTAATGTTCCCTACTCACTATAGGGTCAACATTGTTACAAGAAATCAAATTGAAGCTAGAGAATGCTATTATACTTTAGTCAATCAAAACAAAGTAAAGAAACTGATTGTAACCTACCAGATTAAGACCTTAGACCCATATGAGGAGGCTTATTTAGTTAAAGGACATGTTGTGGAAGCTACATAAGAGATTATCCTGGATTATTAAAAAATAAAAAGAACCCTACAGATTGGCCCAACTCTATAACTAACCCTCAAACAAGAATTGATCATTTTTCTAAAAGAGCGAAAGAGTGTGTTCACATGGATCCATTAAGATATGCCAGGAATTGATCCAAAATTTATCTTCTATGAGCTGAATATCACCAAAGATGCCAAGCCAATGAAGCAAAGACATAGTGTATTCAGTCCTTAAAGAACATAACCATCCAAAAAGAGATGGATAAGCTGCACAAGGAAAATTTTATTGAAAATGTCAAGTACCCGAATTGGTTGGCTAACATAGTGGTGGTAAAGAAGAAAAAGAACAATAAATAGCTTATGTGTTTTGACTTCATGAATCTTAATAAAGCCTGCCTGAATGATCAATTTCCCTTCACCCAGAATTGATTAACTAGTTGATGCCACCGCAGGACATGAGTTACTCGGCTTTATAGATGTTTATTCTAGATACAATCAAACTAAAATGAAGCTAGAGGATAGGGAAAATACATTATTTATCACCAGCAGAGGTACTTAATGCTACAACATTATACCTTTTGGGCTTCAAAATGTTGGAGCAACATACCAAAGGCTAGTAAAAAAGGTCTTTGAGGAGAAGATCGACAAGAATATGAAATTTTATGTGGACGATATGATGACTAAAAGAAAAATAGTTGTCGATCAAATCAAAGACTTAAGGCCAAATATTTGACCAATTGGAGAATCATCAGATGAACCTTAACCCAATCAAATCTGTGTTTGGCTTGTAGGAAGGGATTTTCTCAGGATTTCTCGTAAACTAAAGAAAAATTAAATCCAATCCAGATAAAATCAAGGCATTTATTGAAATGTAATCTCCCTTGTGTAAGAAATACGTGCAGAAGTTAATAGGAATAGTAGCTACACTCAATCGATTTGTCTCCCGAGCAACTGATAAATGCTTACCGTTCTTCAAAGTACACAGGAAAACCTTCAAGTGGAATGAAGAATGTGAAAATTATTTTAAGGAGTTGAAGGATATTTTGGGATCTCCACCATTTCTCCCTCGGCCAATCATTGGAGAAAAATTATACTTATACCTTGTTGTATTTGAATCAGCTATTAGTTGAACCCTCATTTGACTAGAAAATTGAATTCAAAAACTAGGGAACTACATCAGCAAGGCTTTTAGAGGGAAGAGATTGGATATCCTCACCTGAAAAAATTGGCTTTACCATTTATTGAGGTGTCCAGAAAAATGAAGCCCTACTTTTAAGCATATACCATTGTGATCTGCACATATTTACCATTGCGTCAAGATATCTATAAAACTAGAAAAAACTAGGAGATTGATGGCTTGGGACATCGAATTAGGAGAATATGATATACTCTATGAGACTCAAACATCTTTGAAAGGGAAAGTTGTTGCTGACTTCATAGCAGAATTTACCTATGAAGAAAGCATTGTAGAGGGGAAACTGCCCGAGCGGACTTCCTTGGAAGAAAGACCAAAGTCGAACCATGATGAACAGACTTATTCAAAAGATAGTTCTAAATGAGAAAAACCGGAATCGTTCGGTACCCAAGAGGTTGCCAACAAGTATGAAGAGCAGAGTAAAAAGTTTTCCAACCAAGGATCTTTGAGTGATGGGAGATTTGATGAAGAAATTCCTATAAAAAAATTATTCGTTGATGGATTTTTTTATGCTTCTAAAAGCGGAGAAGGATTAATTCTAAACACTCCTGATGATATAAATGTGAAGTATGCTTTTCATTTATAATTCTAAGCTTTCAATAATAAGGCATAGTTTGAAGCATTGATTATTAGGTTGGAACTCGCTTTTTTATTGGGTGCCGATCAAATAATCGCTCATAGTGACACTTAGCTCGTTGTTTAATTAAGTGTTAGGGATATATGAAGTTAAAGGAGAACTAATGATAAGGTACTGGATAAAATACAAAGAACCATTACTCAACTTTTGGTAGTCAGAATGGTCATAATTTTAAGGATACAGAATGCCCGAACAGATGCACTTACTCGACTAGCCTCGGAAACTAGGAAAGAATTAAAGAGGACCATTTCGATGGAAATCCTAACAAATAAGAGCATATATGATTAGGATGTCATATTAATAGCACTTGATTGACAAATGATTTCTACTTGGGGATCTTAAGAAGGCAAGGAAGTTGAGATACAAAGCAACTAACTATATACTATTGGGAGGGGTCTTATATAAAAGGGGATTCACTCTCTTCTTACTTAGGTGTGTTCACCCCATTGAAGTGAATGACTTGATCACGAAGTTCATGAAGGGTTTTACGGAGTCCATTCAATATGAAGATCATTAGTATGATGGGTAGCTACGCAACGGTACTATTGTCCTACCATGAAGGTAGACTGATCTTCATACGTAAAGAAATGTGACAAGTGCCAAAAGTTTGCTATCATTTATAGACGATCGGGGGCTGCTCTAACTCCGATCACACCCCCTAGACTTTTGCTCTATAGGAAATTGATTTGGTCGACCCATTGCCAAGGATAAATGGATGATTTAAATATTTAGTCATAGTAGTTAACTATTTCACAAAATGGGTGGAAGTCGAACCACTGGTTGAAATGCCTTACGAGAAGATTTATCAATTTATATAGAAGAATATTATATGCCGACGTGGCATGCCATAAACTTTCATCATAGACCATAGAACCCAATTTCATAGTTAAGAATATGAGAATTATTATGCGCAATCCAAAATCCAGAAGCTTCTTTCTACTCCAAGATATCCTCAGTGCAATGGACAAATGGAAGTGACAATCAAAACTCTACTCGACGAGTTGAAGAAGAGGATTGATGATGTGAAGGAAAAATGGATCAATGAGCTACCAAATGTCTTATGGGACTATAGAACCACATCTTGGACAACAACCGAAGAAACTCCTTACATGTTGGCATTAGAAATAGAAGAAGTAGTCCCCATGGAAATATGGTTGCTAAGTCATAAAGTCCTCAATTATAACTCTCCTAAAAGTGATCTTATGCGAAGGCTTGACCTAGACTTGGTAGAAGAAGTAAGAAAAAATGCTATAGTACGAGTGGTCGCCTACTAACAATATATTTGCCAGGTTCTACCATAAAAAGGTCAAGCCAAGAAATTTAAAAGAAGGAGATTATATCTTAAAGTAAGTGATTCAGAAAGGAAACAAGATAAATCCAATTGACACAGTCCATATCGCATTTTTGCTATCATCAAACCGGGTACTTATCGCCTGGAAACACTTGAAGGAGAGAAGTTCAAGAATCCTAGGAATGTCGAGAATCTTAGAAAGTATTATCAGTAATTCTGAATAAAAGTTTTGATGATATTTTTAGCAACTTTTTTCATCATTAATGAGAATTCATTAGGTTATCATCATTACACTTCCTGTTTATATTTTTTGGGGGCAATGTGAGTTATAAGTATCTCAAGGATTATTGGACTATATTAACAATGAAAACTTAAAATAAAAAATTCAAACCTCATGTAAACTTCATGTATGACTTCGTCTTTGAAAAGTTACGAACAAGAAGTCGATAACTTTTTAAAATTTCATATATTACTTCGTCTTTGACAAGTCAAGAACAAGAAGCCCCAACTCTAAAAGCTTCATGCATGGCTTAAAGTCAAGAAAAAGAAGGTTTTATCGGGCCAAGCCAGGAAAAAAATCTTAACAAATTTGATTGTGAATGGTAACTATTGCAAACACTTAGTCCAAAAATGACAATATTTGTTAGACGACTAATAAAATGTGTTACTCATAACCTAAGGCTAGGTATCATAGGTTCGTCCGATTCGATAACCAGTAAAGAAAAGTGGTCGACTAATGGCCCACTGCATAATCGTAAATTCCAAACTACTAGTAAGCCCTAAACTTACATAACATATAGGAAGAGAAAACATTATATATTCACTCAACTTTGTCTTTTATCCAAAAGAGATCATGAAATTTTATTATAAAAATTTCTCCAAAGTTACAAGGCATGAAAAATAAACTATTTTCATTCCACTGGACACTTTTTTAGGCTTTATCTATTCCAGGTAGAGGAACATCTAGAGCAGAGGGTTGAATAGTGGATTTCAAATCTCTAAGTTTTTTGTGACCGTCAAAACTCAGCCTATTTAATAAGTTTTGAGGTCGAACATGGGTATCTTCATCATGAAAGCTATAATCACCTAGGTATTTTATGACAAGACTTTATGGAATAGCATTAGTAGTAATCCATTGGGTGTCCAGTTTAAAGGGAGGATCATGTTAATCCAAATAGTCAGGATCTTGCCAATACCACAAAGTATCTTTTTTTGTACCCTAAAATCATTAAGGTATTCAGCTAGCCCCACTTAAAACCTTCACGACATGCTTGTTCTAACTCATCATTCAGGTGTAACCATCTATCCAGACATCCCTAGGTTGATTATAGAATTCAAAATTTAGTCGATCAACCTTGTCAGTTAGATTCTTCATGATAACATTTTTGTCCTTAATCAAGGCGGCCTTATCGGCCAGAGTTTTTTATGTCATTTCCTCCACAATAATAGGTCAAGTAACCACCACCTGGTTGGATAACTATTCTGCCTTGTTTTTCTTCGGAGTATCAAGTTCCTCCATCAGTTTGTATTTTCTTACTCTAAGAAAGAGGCACCCTCATCCTATGCAATGACACTTAACGACTTCTTCAAGATCTTCAATTCATTTCTTAAAGAATTATTCTCCTGCTCCAACAATCTTTCCACGTCCCTAACATTGGTAAATTTGGAGTTCAGAACAAATTCCTTTTTTTTTGTATGCCGATGAAATGGTTTCTAATTTCTTATCAAAACCTACCTCACTACTGAGCCGAGCATACTTTACTTTATAATCAGAGTGCAAGCTGGCTAGAGAGGCCTTGTGGTCTTCCCGCAACTGAAGGATCATGTCAAAATATGCAGTGTTGGTTGCCACTCCTTGGTCAAACAATCTATGAAGATGGGCGTAGGTTTCTTTTACTTGATTAGAGGCATCCAAGCCGAGTATCTCCTCGAACTCGTCTCCATTTAAATCTTCATGGCCAACACTTAATAACCAAACACTCCTTCTATACAAGTCACTTTATGCTGCAACTATCACAACTCTCCTGTACTTAAATTGAAAGACATAGTATGAGCAAAAATATCAAACAATGCAATCTATGCCATCACAACGGTGCAATTATAACCACATATGTTGTTATAAAATAGAGGGCTATTACATCAAAAGGGCCATTGTTCAAGTTGACCGAATGAAATTAAGCATTGCAAAGAAAAAATAAAAACATCCAACAATCCTATAGAGTCTACACCTTTTCCTTATCTTGGCTATCTGTCGACCACAACCTTTTAGAATTGCTGAGAAAGTCTAAAAATGAGTACTCTATTCTATCTTTCAAGTATGAAGTATTAGGGGCTTATGCTGTGACCTAAAAATGATTGACCACCTGGACCAATAACACAATGACACATGTTAATATTATTATGAGGCTTGCCACATGGATCAAACTTGGCCCCCACGGGTACCCGTTAGTCGACCCTCCTATCGATGATATCTAAAATGTTAGACCATCAACCATATGAAAAGTCACACGTGTTATATTCAATAGTCACCATGCACATGCACATAAAAAGACACCCAACTTCATATTATTGTGTAAATGTGTATATGCTTTAATATATAAAGGCATTCCACCTCTTGGCCTTCTAATAGTCTATTAATATAATATTTCCCCCAACTGAGGGGGAAAGCTTTTATATCTTGATTACACCTTGAATTGTAACCCGGAGATTGAAGTAAACCCCAACTAGCTTGACCCGTGGATGTAGGCTCATTTCCAGAGCTGAATCATGTAAAAATTCTCTATTTTCCCTTTAATTTATTTATTTATGATTATAAGTTCGGTAACTACGACATAAAATTAATATCCAAATTTAGACATCAATAACAATTGTTCAACTCAGTAAAAGAGGAAGATTAAAACACCGTCCAATTACAACATCCCAATATATTGACAACTATGATCAAACAATGACTCTAACTCCACGAACACCAAGCTGGATCACCACAATAATACTTGGGGGAAAATATTTTATAATTTGGGTCCGCGCCTTAAAGTTGCAGGAATTAACATTCAATACCAATATATAATGATGCAGTCAATTCGCAACACATGTTACCCATTGGCTCCCACATGTAATAAGTATATCACCTCTCACCTAAGTGCAACACTACGCATGTGTCCCAAACCGAGCATAAATATGATGAAATTATCTATATCTAGTAGATAAGCACTATCAAATAACGAACAACTACCATGCAATGCTACTAATAACCTAATTAGGATTTCACCCCAAGATACACACAAATATTTATATTAACATATGCTTAGCCTCATAAAAGTAATGATTTATCAGTTTTAATACCCTTTAATTAAACAAATCATTAACCCAACTCCATAAATGATAAGTAATAACTATGTACCTTTGAAAGGGATGCAACTGGCCACAGGTATACAATCACAATCATAAAACTAACCCCCACAATATGTAATCCCCCATGTTTTCGTAATAAATTATTTTTGGTTGAATTTAATTAAATAAATTTGATAATAAATTATATTGGTAGACTTTATATTAAATTGGTAGAATTTAATTTGAGAATAAAATTCTTGTTAGTAATTACATCCTTATTTAATTCAATTGTACATAATGTGTTCACTCGTAGAAAATAAATTGTATGTTAATTAACTTATTATTATGTGGTGATTAAACACAATAGATTTGGGTAATTTGGGTAATTATAGTTGGGTGTGTTCTGAGATCATTTGGGGACTCGTTTAGGTATTTTAGACATCTAGGATTTGGACCGAGCCATCGGTATACCATTGAGAGAATTATTAGGTGAATCCGGGTATGATTTTGGGCTTCTTTGGGGGCCCAAAAATGAGGGTTTAAGTGTAATACGGGATTAGATGTTATAAGATGATGATTAACAACTTAAGAGGCTATTCCCAATTACCACAACATAACCCTAGTAGCTGCACACCCATAGGAGAGGTTACCAAGGCTAGAGAAGGAAGGGAGAATAAGAGTTCAAGAGAGGGAGACTCTAATCCATGGTTTAAGGCAATAATTATCTTTCTAACTCAATTACAATATGATTCTTAATTCATCTATGCATTCTACCATAATAATTTCAAGTCAATTGAATAAATGGATGATTTTGATTATTTTGAATAAATTCTATGACTCTTAGAAAAAAAAAATGAAAATAATGGTTTTAAGGATAAATTGATTTGGAGAGAAACACATAATTGGTATCATGTTAATTAGAAATTGAACCTTAGAATACATGTTTTAGGATTGTCATCTTGATGGTTATAATTCATGTATTAATCTCATTGAAATTCGAGAATGATTAGATAGAAAGTATAATAAAAGTTTATGTTAGATGAACTCTAATGTTACACGTAAATTCTAGGATTTTGGGGACATGATCTTGGGTTAATTTTGTTAGGAAATCATCTAAATAGTGTTTTTAGATCATGAGGATTGGTATGTAAATGGGTATGACATTGGTATGAGAATTAGGCTTGTGAGAATAAATCCCGTATTAAGAATTGTAACAGTTCTGGGCTACTACCCGTTTGCGGCTCGATTAGGCCTCCAAGGCGAATTAATTCAGTATGGGGCGAATCGATTTGTCCCTAGAGGCAAATTGATTTGGCCTTTGGACCTGGGTCAGGATAGGATCAGTGAATGTTTCAGGTGATTTTTACGAACTTAGGCGAGTATGTGGGAAGTCATCCAAGTGATTGGATAATTTATTAAAAATGGATTTGTGTCACTATTTTACTAATTGGGAAATTGACAATGAACTAAATGGTTAATTTTTAAAGTAAAAATCTCAATTGCAGATTAATGAGACTTCTTGGGGGTAATTATAGAGTTAATTACCTATACATTTTATGTGATAAAAATATGTATTTGTTTATTTGTGTGAATACACCCATTTTCGTGGATGTCTTATTAGTTAGGTTGCGTACGTCTTGGGACCATAGCACGTATCGGCACAGGTGGGCTAGGCATTGTGTAGGTCATTATTTTAGTCCTACGAGGAGGTAGGTGTAGAGGCTGGGATCTATTGTCACTGTTGGGAGTATGGACTGTGCAATAGTGTACTGCATAGGGACCTCCCCGCTTGTGTGTTTTTTTTATGTTTGTTTGGATCAAGGACTCCTACGGACTTATTGATGAGCACAAACGGGACACTAAAGGTAGATGCCTTTACGGTTTGCATATTTGTAAGACATATATAATTATATAAATTAATTTAAATCAAATACCTATAGTATAATGATGTAGATAATTGATAATGAACCTAATACTACGAAAAATGTATAAGGGATGATATGTGATTTTTTTGGCTAGTATCGTATAGATGATTAGCTGCAGTGTATGAATTATGTTAGATGCCTTGATTATTATCTTATTGTGGTAATTATGGACTTCATAATTAGGACTTGGGTTGGTATGCGTATAGTATTGCACTTAGATAAGGGGTGAGATGCTTACTGCCAATGGACGGTGTATAATGTAAATTAAGTGCATTATTGTACATTTTTTTAGTAAGCTAATTTTTGTAACTCTAGGGCGCTGAACCAAATTATAAAACGTTTCCCCTAGGTATTACATAGATAGGCACTACACCAAAATAGTAAAATTATCGCTCTTTACCCAGTCAACACTACACCAAAATGGCCAAATTGACACCCTTTAAGCAGTTAGCCTTGTCACGGTTATTGACCGTGACAAGGCCGTGATAAAGTCTTGTCACGATCATTGATCATGATAAGTCTGTGACAAGTACAGTTGCACGGACTTATCACGGTCAATGACCGTGATAATCTTACAAAGCTGTCACGATCATTGACCATAACATGTACGTGACAATTCTGTCAGTAAAAAACCCTCCCTCTTCTTTTTACGCACCGATTTTGCTCCCTCCATTTCTCTCTCTCTCTCTCTCTCTCTCTCTCTCTCTCTCTAGCGGCTTCGCTATGTCTCTCTCTACAACTTTGGTATATTTTCTCTCTCTATTTCTCCTCCATTTATGTATATGTGTGTGTGTGTGTGTATGTATATATGCGTGTGTAAATGTGCGTGTGTGTGTGTGTGTGTGTGGTGTATATATGCGTATGTGTGTGGGGGGGGAGGCAACAGGGCTGGGGGAAGGGGAGGGGGGTGTATGTACGTGTGTGTGTATATATGCGCGTGTGTGTATATGTGCATCTGTGTGTATATGTGCGTGTGTATATATGTGTGTGTGTGCGTGTAGTGGGCAGGGGCAGCGGGGGGGGGGGGGGGGGGGGGAGTGGGCAGGGGCAACCGGTGTGTGTGTGCATTTTTAATTAAATTTTTATTGATTTATTAGATATTTTCCCTCATATTGTAGTGCCCCTTGTAAAAGAATTGATTGATTTAATATTGATTGGTTGTTAATTTGTTTTGTAAATTAATAATTAGTGCCCCTTTCATATGTAAGTAGGATTGCCCCTCATTGTAAATTAGTAACTTAATAATTGTATACTTTAATTGTTAGTTTAATTGATGAAAAGAATTAATTGAGTAGATGAATTAGAAGGAGTACGGGATACACATTTGTTGTTGCCATTGCGGTTGGATTATAGTGGATTGATGTTGGATTGGTAAATTTTAAAAGTGACATGACCACTAGATTATTGTCCATATGGGGGTGGAATTTTTCAACTTTTTTTAAAAATTACTTTGTGTAATGAACAATATATATATATATATATATATATATATATATATATATATATATATATATATATATATATATATATATATATATATATATATAGTATGATAATTAAATGAAACATACTTGAAATTACATATAGTGCGCATATATACTAGCCTTTTAGTTCTTATGTGTACGCATTCAATAGCCCTTAGACCCGTTCGAGAGTCATTACCCCTGTAATGAAATATCTCGAATTGTCCCATTTGGACAGTTTGGGACTGCATAATTTCTGTATAATAATATTCTTAGTGGTTTAAAGTTGTTACTTTTGGAGGAAGTTCTGCAGTCGTGTCCTAATGTTCTCTGGGTACATACTAGATTGACAAGTGTGACTGTTATTTCAATTGATCAATTGAAATAACATTCACACTTTCCAATCTTCGTCATGTACTTGGAGAACTACGGGGATATGCTGCCGAATTTTTCTCAAATCGTAATAATGTGCATGAGCTGTTAAGTATATTACAGAAAAATGCGGTCTTGAATGGGATAGGACCACTCACCCTTTAGATGAGATGGAGGAAATAGAAATTTCTATTACAAATTGAATTTGAATTTGAAATTTAAAAATTGAATATAAATAAGACATAATTAAATGAAACATACAATAAATCTAAGTTTTGTTTATACTTATCCATGAATATGCACTTCTTACCTTTAATAGGTGATTAGTTGTGGTAGCTGTGATGGGATATCTGAAATACAAAGAGTGGATGGGTGAGACAAATAGAATGGGGGATGTGTTTTGCAAAGGTGCTAATGAATTTGTGAAATATGCAAAGATATATCATAATGATGAAGAATTTCCGTGTCCGTGTGCTAGGTGTAAGAATGACAAGGTTTTTGAGTGGAAAACAGTTGAACTACATTTGTTAAGATCGAGTATGCAAGATAGTTATCGATTTTGGAGTTTTCACGGTGAATTAGAAGTTTCTTTTGTCCCCGAACAACCTTCACAACAACCTTCAACAAGTAGGATAGATGTAGAAGGGGATGACATAGATCATAATATGTTAGAGGATTTGGTTGATGATGCTTACGGAGTTTATGAAGCAGAGGAGAATGAGGTTACTGATGATGTACAAGGTTCAAGTGCTCGTGAAGATATCACGATAAACATTGACGATGACTATCAAAGTTTAAAATTTAAAGCGACCCAACTGTTATACTCTAGCTGTGAGAAAGATCAAACAACTTTACATGCCATGGTTAGTTTGCACAGTTTGTAGACGTAGTACAGTTTGTCTGGCAATAGTGTGACAGGAATTCTGAAATGGATGAAGGGGTTACTACCCAAGGAGAATACGCTTCCAAATAGTTATCTTGTTATGAAGAACAGTTTTAAAGGTTTGGGAATAACGTATAAATCGATTCATGCTTATGTGTACGACTGCATACTATACCGAAAGGAGTATGAAAATCTCGATCATTGTCCGGTTTGCGATGAACCTAGATATGTCCAATATACTAGTAAAGAAGGCACAATCTCAAAAGTGCCTCAAAAAGTGTTGAAATATTTTCCCGTTGGGCCTATATTAAAGCGATTTTTCACAGTACCATGGATAGCGGAGGCAATGACTTGGCATGCTAGGGCAGAAGTAGGGGGTAATCTCATGCGTCATCCTATTGACTTTACAGTTTGGAGGAGGATGAATTATGAGTATCTCAATTTTGCTCGAGAACAGCGCAACATTCGTTTGGCTATATCAACAGATGGTTTCAATCCATGTGGAAATCTAAGCACCAATTAGAGTGTATGGCCAGTGTTCCTAGCCCCATTCAACCTCCGTCATTCACAGTATATGAGACCTGAATTTTGGATGATGTCTTTGTTGATACCTGGGCCAAAGGCACCAAGTGATGACATCGATGTCTACCTGGCTCCTTTGGTAGAAGAATTAAATGATTTGTGGGAAGAGGGTGTGCAATCATTTGACTCTTTTAGAAAAGAAGAGTTTACGCTGAAACCTATGTTGATGTGGTCAATTCATGATTTTTCAGCTTATGGGACATTATCTGGTTGTGTAGTACATGGTTATTTGGGGTATCCTATTTGTGGAGAGGAGACTGAATCTCTTCGTCTATCCTTTAACTCAAAAAATGTATACCATTGCTGATAAGCACCCAAAACTGTGCATTTTATACCCCGAATAGACATACTTTAGTTGTTAATTCTCGACAATATGGGTCTTATGTGCTTAAATGTTTATCTTAGAGGTCAAACGTCCATTTGCAGTGTCAAAATCTATATATCAAGGCAAATGCTCGTTGAATGGTGATAATTCCCTCCCCCGTATCCTAGCCTATCCTAAACCGAGCCTAAGCCTACCCCGAGCCCCGTGTGTGTCTAATTTGTCTCTTTTTATATTTTTTATATTTTTAGTTTGAGTCATTTTTATTTTTAGGATTTATTTAGGATTTCTAATTTTTATTTTCTATTTTTCTATTTTATTTTTATAATTTTATTTTATTTTGATTTTTATTAGTTTTTAGTTTTATTAGGATTAGTTTTAGAAGTTTATTTTTAGTTTATTAGATTTTATATTTTTTAGGACTTTAGTTTTCAATTAGATTTTAAGTTTTTATTTCTTTTATTTTATTTTAGTTTTTATATAAACTTATGATTTTATTTTTTTTAGTTTTAATATTTTTATTTTTATTGTTTTTAGTTTGTTTTATTTTTAGATTTTATTTTTTATTTTTATTTTTATTTTATTCTTCTAAGGGTCACAAATTAAATACACACACTTATGCTAAACTCACTCACACCCACTTACCATACACTCACCTACACCTAAACACAAACAAACCCTCATCCCTACCATATACTCACATACACCCAAATACACCCTCACCCTCACCCATCCTAACCTACACCCACACACACACAATCTAACCCACTTCATCTTCAACCTCCCACCTCTCACTCTCTCTCCTCTCTCTTCCCCAATCCACCAAATCCACACCTCCCTACACCTTACCTAAACGGAGCCACAACCAGCGCCGGCGACACCACCAAAACAATCCCCCTAACAACCCCTTACCCTCCGGCGTCATGCTCTGACCACTCGAAACCGATCTGCTCAATCCGGTCGGAAAAGCCAGACCCAACCGGCGCTGAACCAGCTGCTCCGGCGACCCCCTGCGCCCCAATGCCGTCGTCCCCAATACCGGAACCAACCCGACCTCTATCTCGGGCTGACCACATTCAAAACTCCAAACCAAAACCGGACAGCTCCATACCCGCCACCATCTCCAGTACAAACCCGTCTGCGACCTTACCCCACAAACCGAAACCCGTCGTCACCTACACAACCCACCAACTGAACCTACAACCCGGCGCCGCCAACCCGCTACCCCGATTCGAAACCCAGCTACAAAACCACTCTAAACAGGAGACCACCACACGAACCGCCGCCGACCCAAACCCGATCCACCTCTCAAACCCCACCTTCCAATCATCACCAAATCGTAACTCCCATCCTTAGCTCCACCTGGCCACCACTTCAAACCCGCTGGCCATCTGAACCAACCCAAAACCAAAGTCCCAAAACCGTTTTCAATCCAAACCCATTTGTCTCCCTCCCACGATTTTCTCACCTGCCAATACAAGAAACAATACCAAATAAACCAAATGCAACCAAAACCCATTTACCCCACATGTTAATTAAACCCAATTTAAACCATTTTACCCAAATACCCCAAACTCCCACTTCTACCCTAATTTCCAAAACTACCCCTTTAACTAAATCAAATTTGTTCCAATCCCCTCACCCACATGACCACACACCTCACTTACCTCATGTGTACACACCCTATTTCCATGCACATTAAACCTTCCTAAAAATACCCCTTAGCCCCATGTGTGACATTCATCTAATATAAAAGAAGACTCAAGTCCCCATTTAAATATTTATCATTAATTCATAGAGAAGAGGATTCTAGAGAGAGTTAAAGATAGTTTAGTGTAGAAAATAAATTAGGATAAACACCATTTTGTAAATAGTTTTATTATTTTTATTTTTTGTTATATATTTGTGAGGTTAATTTTTGTTAGAGATTAATTGAGTGGATGCTTAATTGCAAATCACTTGGATGCTCAATTAGAGGGATTATATGATTAAAATTGGAAGATTAGAGTTCAACTTTCTCAAAGAAATTTGATTTGCTTGTTCTATTCCCTTCTATTTTATTTTAGTAGCCTTGATTATTTGTTCTCATGTTTAATATCATGTTACTCTAAATCCCCTTTCAAGGGGTGGGGTGAACCCTTATTTGATGTTATTTTAATTTAATTTGTTTGATTACTTGAAAATTCCCTTTGAATATTAATTTTAATCCCTCACCCTTAAATTTACGCATAGAGAGCGGGTAAATAATTTTGAGAGAAAATCGAAATTTTAAGTTATAATACCCATTTTAGATTCGAACTAGAGATAGGGTTTTCTTAAGTGGGGTATTATGACTTGAATTTCAACTCTAAATTTATTTTCTAAGATTTATATAAATTTTAATTGATCGATCTTAGTGGGTGATTAATTAAAAGGAGTGTAGATCTATTTTTCTAGAATTGTGGGGTCTTAAACTAATTTTCTAAAAGGTTACTATTAAAATTACATTTGCAACGAGAGTTGATTTGTAATGTTGATATTAATCTGGGAGAATTCAATTAATTAAATTAATTAGTTAGAATAGCTAAAATTTGAGGTGTAATCCCACTCCTTGATTATTCTCACAATTATTTACCTCACTTTATCTCTTATTTTAGTGTTATGCTTTATTTTTTCACTTTTAGTCACTTCTAGTTAGTTGTTTTCATCTCACATTTTAGTTTAGTGTTATTTCATATCACCTCACCTAATTATTTTAATATTTGAAAAAACTAAGAAAAATAGAAAAAGCAAAAACCCAAAAAGAAAATAAAAGATTGAATTACATTTGAGTTTGTCTCTAGCTTTACCCCCTTGATGTGGATTGATACCCTTACTTACCTCTACACTTGAGATTGTTAAATGTTGTAGGTATTTTTAAGGTTTTGACTAACTTGTCTTTCAACAACGACTACACACAAAAAGCAAAGTTATCAAATGGAGGAGGTTTTTACCCCTGGCTCATAGTTTCAGATTTCAGAAAGGTTTCAATTTTTTATTAGGCTGGATTGAACATAGGCTACAGCCAAGACGACTTTCAGGTTCAGAAATTGAAAGTAAATCTTCTGAATGTGATCATGCAATTGTTTCCTCTATTGTTTAAGTAATGTTTCTCCAAGCACAAAGATTTGCATAGGGCTATTATGAAAATTAGTATTACCTTCTCACTCATGTGTGAGAAGGTAGTCAATCGAGAACACATAGTGTCCGCAAAAATGGCGGTGACTGAAGCAATTTGTGTGTTGGAGAAGTACTTTCCCCCAGCATTCTTTGACATAATTGTTCACTTGTTGGTACACCTATGCGACGAGGCACTTATTTGTGATCCAGATAGATATCGGTGGATGTATCCGTTTGAAAGATTGATGAAAGTTTTTAAAGATTACGTCAAGAATACGCGATACATTGCAGGATCAATTGAAGAGGAATACATCACCGTGGAGTCATCAATATATACTTAGAATATATGCCTGACTCGACTAGCGTTGATGACACTGATGAATTCGTCGATGATGATGGTCATGTGATGGGAAAATGAATGAAATTAACGAGTTTGCAACATGAACAATTAGCTCGTTATCTTTTTGACACACATGAAGATGTCAAAGAATGGAAAAAATAAGTTTAAATTATTTTAATGGTTAACATTATTTTGGAATATTTTACACATGATTAATTTTGTAATATGCAGAAAATTTGAAGCTCGTGAGAACAATAAAAAAAGAAAAACAATGGTACAATCAGACAGAGAATTTAGGTTGTGGTTGTCACAAGAGGTAATTATAATGAATATGACCGTTATATACTGTTACATTACACTCAAACTTTACAACTAATCTAATTAATTTATCTATATTCTCAGCACTTAAAGACAGGTGATGCGACATCAAGGCTTGCTCGTCTATCCACTGGACCCTTGTTCGTGGCACAAGAGTACAAAAAGTATCTATTGAACGGTTACGTATTTAGCGCAAAAGTGTAAGAGGAAAGTACACTTGTACAGAACTCAGGCATTTCATACAAGGCTCTTACTTTCTTTCGAGCGAGCGCAAAAGATAAAAACCTCGTTGAAGCTGAAATAACTTACTATGGTGTAATTCAAAATATATTTGAATTGGATTATATCAGCTTCAAAGAGGTTGTATTTTACTCTGACTGGATAAGATTTGAGAATAAAAATGCTTGTAAAGTTGATTCTATCACCAATTTGATCATGGTTGACTTGTCCAAGTTGAAGAGCAACGACCACGTGAGCGATGAGCCGTTTGTTTGTGCATTTCAAAAGGTTAACCAAGTGTTTTACTCGGAGTATATCAACAACGAACCGTGGCCAATTGTCCTACACGCGCCAAAGCATCTAAATAGTAGTGTGGATGATTTGGCTGCTCCTACCGAATATCAATCCGTTTTTTATGATAACCCGAATTTGAAACAATTTTTTAATTTGTAATAAATATTCCAATTTGTACTTTATCAATCCATTTTTAATGCTTTTAATTGATTTTCACTTTATCATTTTCACTCTTGTGTAGTGTGCGTGTGTGTGGGCAGTAGGGATGGGGGTGGGGATGTTTCGGATTTTTGTAATTGTACATATTATGAGCAAGATGTTATTGTTTTGGAATTCAGAATTGAGGTGTTATACAGTAACAATTCATTTGAATTTGTAGTAATTGTACATATTTGCATGTCTTCTTCTAATTCATTTAGATTTGTACTAATAACAACATTTTTTACAGCAAATGTCTCCTTCAGGTATTAAGGCGAGGATGATGATGCTGATTATGATGATCTCGTCTGGGCTCGGTGGTAGCGAAGGCGAGGAGGGCTCCTCGGCCCCTAGGTTCCCCAAATATGGCAAATTGGGGATGTCCATCGAGAACAAGACGGGGCAATTAGCGACATCCCTCGAGCTGATAAAGACGATCATTGTCCCAGGGTAAACTAGTTGGAGGGAGGTGCCAAATGAGCTCAAGTTAGCTATTTGGGTAGCACTACAGGTAATGAATTTATATGAATACCTATATGAATATTTCAATTTCAATTTCGATTTCGATTTTGATTTCATTTTATATTTATATTTATATTTCATTTTATAACATTGTATTTGTTGGACAGGAATAATTCATCCTGGATCCAAAGCTACGCGATTCCATCTTGGAGCAGTTGAGGGAGAAACACAAGATGTGGAAGAAAAATATGTGGACCCGGTACTTTGGAAACACCCGAGAGTCCATTATCCGAATGTGTGAATCCATCTCGTCGAAGGAGCCGATCTCATTAGCACAATGATAAAAGTTCATTGACAATGAGATCGGGGAGCGACAATTGGCATCTCACCAATTGGGGAGGAAAAATTGGGCAAAAAAGACGCACGTGCGCTACTCTGGCCGGACGTCTTACGTCAAGGTGGAGCATAGGATGATGGTAAGATTTAATTTTTCTATAACTACAGAAATATATTATTTTGCATTATTTTACTTTGCGGGGACAATACTAATTTTACTTTGTTTTATTTCAGGGGACAAGGAGTGGCCCTGGGGGTAGGCCACATAGGCTCGATACTTATGTGGCTATTCGGACGAAGAAGGGGAAGGATAAAGAGGTGTCCCCGAGCGTCGCGGCCACGATTGTAAGTAATCCGACAGTTTACTTTTTATTAATTACGTTATAATTTTTTTATTTACTTATTTTACTAATCATGTGCTTTTTATCATTTTAGGCAAAGCTTAAGGAAGTGCATGAGTCGCAGTCTGATGCCGACAAGGCATATTTGTCCATAGACGCACTCAGCCAAGTGCTTGACGCTGATTGCAAGGGGAGGACAAAGGGGTGAGTTCGCGGGTGGCCAAATCTAGGATCATCGGATTGGAGATGAGCGACACCAGGTTGGCTCCAACGGTGGACTCGCATGATGCGAAGATATCCCGTTTGGAGGTGATGGTCCAAGATATGTTCTCATTCATGAAGCGTTTGTTGGGCAAAAACTGTAAGGGGAAAGGGAAGGAGAAGGTGGTGGAGGAGGAGGTTCAGGATGACGAGGATGTGGACCTCGCTGCTTCATTTTCGATATGTCCGGACTTTGATGATCCACTCCTCTAGGCTCCCTTCAATAAACCGATGTCGACACTTGGTTGGTCGAGCGTGTTTTTACTGGACATATTTGATGGCCAGCGGATAGGGTGGGGGTTGAGGGACTCGAATACCGTTCAGGGTATGCATGTTCATGGACGTTTGCTTCAAAACATCGAGTCCAAGGTGCTCTCCATGCATGTGATACCCGGGAAGGAGAACTCCCCCTTTAGGTTGCACGATTAATGCGACACGATGTATATTGTTGGGTGTGTCAATTCGTATATCGTGCGACCTACTCACCTCCTCAGAGCTAACCTTACCCCAGACATGTAGTGACATTATTTGAATATAATTATTTTAAGTTGTTATATTTGAGTTATATTTGGATTATATCGTGATGCATATTGTTTTGATTGTATATTTGTATTATCACTATTTTATTTGGATATAAGATCTTTGAACAGGTACAACATTGCTATAACAGGTACAAATATACTGTTGGGCAGTGGCCGTGGCCATACTGCCCAACATATTTTTTTTCAATTCTGCCCAAAATTATCACGGTCATTGACCGTGATAAGTTAGTGACAAAGAAACTTGTTACGGTAAATGACCGTGACAATTCTTTAAAGAATGTCATGGGTTTATAACAGTTTATGACGGTGACAAAACTTGTTAAGTTCATAGACCGTGCATGATTGTGACAATTCTAATGAACTTGTCACGTACAATGACTGTGACAAGTCCGGGATAACAAAAGTTGTCACCCCCAGAATTGTCACGGTCATTGACCTTGACAAGTCCAACTTGTCAAGGTCAATGATCATGACAATTTGACAGATTTGGTGTTGTGCAGTATTGTCACGGTAAAAAATCGTGACAACAAAACACGCTTTTGTTGTCACGGTCAAAGACTATGACAAGGAGAGTTGTCTCACAGTCAAAGATCGTGAAAATCTTATAAAGTTGTCACTATCAATGACCGTGACACGTCCATGACAACTCAAAAAAATAAAAAACTTAGCCTCCCCTCCTTCCCTCTTCCCTTCTAACTATTGTATCTCCCCCTCTCTCTGTAAACTGTCGTCCCTCCTCTCTCCTCCTCCATTCTCAGGTGACCTTCGTCCCTCCTCTCTCATTATCCATTCTCAGACGATGTTTGTCCCTATCAACTCCCTCCTATATCATCAATAAACTTTCCCACCACCACTGCCTTAGCCCACCACCACCACCACCACTTCAGAGGTATTATTATTTTTAATTATTTACCCCTTTTTTGTTATGTATTTGTTTGGTTATTGACATATTTGTTTGGATATTGACATATATTAATTTATAATATTATTTTTTGTCTGATAAAATTAATTATGAAATTATATTAATTTGGACAATATTAATTTGTCAAATTATTTTGATTTGGATAATTAAAGTGTATATTTAGTCATGACTCCCTTATGGCTGACTATGAAAAATTGTGGAAAATTGTGTGAATAAATTTGAGAAATTATTTTTGTCATGTATTTGTTTAGTTATCACTTAGGGATTTGAATTTTTTATCCATGTTTTTAATTGTTGTTGTGGTTTTTTTGTTGTAATTTCTCAAATTGCATTTATGGATTTTGTTGCATTTGTGCGATTTCAAATGATCTCAAGCCACCGTCGCCAATCCCGATTTCGATCTCTTAATTTTTTATCTTCTTCAAGGTATCTATATATACACATGCATCTATATATATAAAATGTAGGGAAAAATTAAGTACATGCATTTGAAAATAATTACAGAGTAATAATAAAGCTAGAATGGTTTATCTTTGTGTAAGTAATGAATATTTTAAATATTATATAGATGTACCACATGCATGTAGCTCAAATGGAATTTTTATCTTAATTGATGTTAAATTAAATGAAATGTAGATATATCACATGCTAAAACTTTATTTTGCTGAAACCTTTTTGTCTTGTTTCAAGTATAGTTATATGGGCAAAGTTTCCCATTAATATTTGAATTGCTGTTTGGGATTCTTGAATTATTGTTAACTGGTGAATTTGAACATTTAGATAGCCATTGAGTTGGTTAAACCTAGGCATATCTAACATTAACAGTTGTGATTATACCGAATAGTGACGTGTGATGTGGAAATATAAATAAGACAGAAATGAAATATATTTCCCATAGAAATACAAATAAGATAGAAATGAAACATACTATAAATTTTAAAAGCTTGCTGTTAAAAAATTAAACAGAAATGAAGCATAAATATATTATAAGACTCTAAATTTATTGATAGTGCGCATAGATACTAGCCTTCTAGTTCTTATGTGTCCGCGTTCAACAACTCTTAGACCCGTTCGAGAGTCATTATCCCTGTAATGAATTCTCTAGAATTGTCCCATTTGGAAAGATTGGGACATCTATACATAATAATGTTCTTAGTGGCTTACACTTGTTACTTTTGGGGGAAGTTCTTCCACCATCTCTTAATGTTCTCTGTGTACATACTAGATGATGTGGTGTTAAGTGTTATTTCAATTGATTAATTGAAATAGCACAAACACTTGTGAATCTATGTCGTGTACTTGGAGAACTATGGGGATATGTTGTCGAAATTTTCTAAAATTGGAGCAATGTGGATAAGCTACTAAGTGTATTATAGAAATATGCGTTATTGAATGGGATATGATCACTCACCCTTTAGAGAAAATGGAGGAAATAGGATTCATAATGCATCTTGTGTTAACAATGAAATTAATTAATATTGTTTTTATAATATAGCATCGAAAGATGAAATGTAAATCTTGAAGTAAAACATTTATTGGAAATGAAATTTTCACACTTCTGTTTATACTAATCCATGAATATACGCTTATTGCCTATAATAGGTGATTATTTATAAAAACTGTGATGGATATCCTCTACACAAAGAATGGATGGGTGAGGCAAATAGACTAGAAGATGTGTTTCGTAGAGTTGCTAATGAATTTGTGAAATAAGAAAAGTGATGTCTTTATGATGAAGAGTTCCCGTGTTCGTGTGCTAAGTATAGGAATATAAGGTGTTTGAGTGAAAATCAGTTGAGCTACATTTGTTAAGATGGGTATTCAAGATAGTTGTCGATTTTTGGGTTTTTCATGGGCAATCGCATGTTCCTCTTGTCCCCGAGCAACCTTCATAACAATCAACAAGTAGGATAGATGTACAAGGGCAGGATGACAACGTATATCATAATATGCTAGAGGATTTAGTTAATGGTGCATATGGAGTTCAGGAAATGGAAGAAAGTGAGGTTACTGACGACGTACAAGGTTCAGGTGATCATGAAAATATTGGGATAAACCTTGACGATACCTATCAAAGTTTGAAATTTAAGGCGAGCCAACCATTGTAATTTAGTTGTGACAAAGATCAAACAACTTTACATGTCATGGTTAGTTTTCATAGTTTGAAGAACCAATATGATTTATCTGGCAATAGCGTGACAGGAATTTTAAATTTGGTTTCGTTTTGTTTATGATATGGATTTGTATTGATATAATGTCATTAACTTGTATTCTTTTAGTGGTTTAATTCATTTGGATTTCATTATTTTCTCATATATATGTTTCTACCAATAATAATAGTTTTTGTAGGAAATGTTTACATCAAGGCATTAGGGAAGCAGGGGCGAGGAAGGCTTGTCTAACTCTAGACACCCAAAGTGGGAAAAAGTGGGGACTATGGTGGAGAACAAGATGACCTTACAATCTAGGGCCCTGGAGTTGCGTAAGACGATTATTAGCCCCAGGTAGATGAATTGGAGGAATGTGTCCTACGAGCTTAAGATGGCCATCTGGGTGGTATTATAGGTACTTGTTCACTTTCTTATTGTTTTGTATTTATATATTATTATATTTCATAATTTAAATACTACTAACTCGCATTCCTTTTGTTTTGTATTTTTTTTGTCAAGAACAATTCGACTTGCCCCCACATTTACGCGACTTTATTTTGGAACAATTAAGGGATCAGTATAAGATGTGGAAGAAAAATATGTGCGTACGGTACTTTGATCAGGACCGATAGTCCATCTTGTGACTTTGAGACACGGTACCCTCGAAAGAGCCCATCTTATTGTCAAGTTGGCAACATTTGTTCGATATTGAGGTCTTGGAGAGGCAATTGTCATCTCATCAATCGGGAGGTAAAATCGGGCCAAGAAGGTCGACGTGCACTACTCCATGCATACGCCTTACGCCAAGATGGAGCACGCAAGTTTTTAATGTTCTGTCATTTTCGTTTTATTTTATTCTATTTAGTGATAATTATATACTAATTTACTAATTTTTCATTATTTTATTTCAGAATACGGGGAGTGGTCTTGGGCGTAAGGCACATAGGCTCGATGCCTATGTGGAAATTCAAACGAAGAAGGGGAAGGATGCGGAGGTCAATCTGAACGTGGCGGTCAATATTGTAAGTTAAAATATTAATTATATTATAAAAATTTATAGTCACATATGTTTTTGTTAATTTAGTTAACCGTGTACCTTGTTGTTGTTTCAGGAAAAGCTTAAGGAGGTGCACAACTTTGAGAGTGAAGACGACAAGGCATCTCTTGCTATGGACGGACTCAACTAAGTGATCGAGCGAGATCATAAGGGTCGTACTGGGGGGGTGAGCTCTAAGTGGGAAAGTCGAAGAACGTCGGGATTGTGTCAAGCAACACTGGGCTGACTCACAATGTGGATGAATTGTCGACCAACCATGGGGAAAAGTTAGAAAACATGGAGTGAACGATGCATAAATTGTTCAACTTCCTCAAAGGTGTTTTTAAAGGCTAGGTTGGGTCTAGCTCGGGGAAGGGCAAAGAGAAAGTGGTGGAAGAGGGGACCACTGGTCCGTATTTTTCACCCTCATCCTCACCGATGCCCCCCTCATATACATATGACTTATTCGCCACCCCCACCCATATCACCGCCATCCATGACCAGTTTCAACTATTGGTTGGCCTATTGTGTATATAGTAGAAACATGGGGTGGTAATAAAATAGCTAGGGGTTGAGGGATACTGAATCTCACCCTGGTACAATATTGAACAACGCATGTCGCAGCCCCATGAGGCATGGGTGGTCATCATCCCTGATGTGTACATGGGAAAAAAGAATGAACCCTTGTGGTTGATCGAGCGGTACGACGTTACTACTATTAAGGGTTGTCTCAATTCCTATATAGCATGGCCAACCTTCTTACTTCGAAGTGATGAAGAATGGACAATTTTTTGTACTAATTTGATTACTATTTGTTTATTATGATTATGAACTACAACTTTGAATATTGAATGTTATTTATTATTTATTCTTTGATATAATGATTGAATAAATGTTTTATGGCTTTATATCTTATGAATGAATGAATTGGTTGAGATGTATGTGTGTGTGTGTGTATATATATATAAATGATGTAATAGGTGTTGTAATAGGTTCAAATAGACTGTTGGGCAGTTTCAGAGGCAGTGGCCAAACTGCCAAGTATTAATTTTTTAAATGCTGCCCAGCTTTGTCACGGACTTTGATCGTGACAAGGGAAAACTTATCATGGGTTTTGACGATGATATGTCCGTGACAATTATTAAGTTTCCAAGGACATGTCACGGTCAAAGTTCGTGACAAGTTTTACTGCGTCATAGACTTATCACGGTCGAAGTCTGTGACAAATTTAAAACTTGTCACGGTCAAAGTTCATGACAAGTTGAAGACTTATCACAGACTTTGACCATGACATGTTCATGACAACAGATGTTGTCAACCCAAAACTTATCATGATTTTTTATCGTGACCAGTCTGCCTTGTCAAGATTTTTGACTGTGATAATTTTCCAGTCTTGGTGTAGTGAGGGGTGATAGGACTGACATGAGATCAGACTTGTGATCGTATTTGCACATCCATTACATTAGTTTGTTTGACTCTATCATAGGTTGTTATTTCCATTCGAGTCATTTTATTATTTTAGATATTGTATGAGCATAAGCCCGAGTTTATTATTCAGTCTGTTGGGCTTACGTGGATGTCTTATATTAGTCGGGAGTTTGAACTTACTTATTTGCCAGTTATGACTTAAATTGTTTGTTTGAATTAAAATTATAAATGTCATATTATGTTTTTCTTTTGATAATGATATAGATTGTTAGACAAGCCCATCTTCAACGTATTGTGTCTGGCCTACCTTTACGGGGAAAATGGGGGTTGTCACACAATACTAACCCCACGGAATACAATTAAAGCACATAATATTTTTTTACGTAGCATTAGGTCCATTAACAATTGTTTACCTTATTATCTCACATTAATTCTTACGTAACACACACACACACACATATAGCATGCCAAGGAATCTACCCTATGTGTCCATCTCGTTCTTTTATCAGCATGTCTGTAGGAGTACCTCACCTAACGAGCTTGAACAAATACACATAAGTGGGGCGATTAGTAGGTAGTGACACCATTTACCACCCGTACCTAAACTATGTGAATGGATCAGGTTATCCTACTTCTCTATCACGAAGTGGTGACCGATGACCCTATGATCTCAAATAACGATGTTTACTATGTCCCAACATATCTCACTTGGAGTGTGGTACCCGATCTCGATGTAGAATTCAACCCCCGACTGATAGATTCATCACAAATATGGCTATGTCTACATAATCACATAATACACACAAACACACACACACACACACACACACACACACACACACACATATATATATATATATATATATATATATATAAAGAGAGAGAGAGAGTCGGGCTCCTGTACATACCAAACGGTACATACCGCTGGCACGGATCCATTTTATAAATGATTTTGAGTTGAGTTTTTAATGTGGTATTTAAAAATTTCAAGGGAGTCATACAAAAAAAATCAGGATAAAAAAGCATTTTTTGCTATTTTAAAAAAATCGCTCAAACTTTTGCAGCTTTTAAAGTGCTTTAAAAGCTACGAAAGTTTGACCGATTTTTTAAAATAGCAAAAAACATTATTTTTAGTTGATTTTTTTATATGGGTCTATTGAAATATTTAAACATCATATAAAAATATTCAACACAAAAAATATTTTTTTTACTATTTTAAAAAATTGGTATGCACCGTTGGTATGTACTGTTTGGTATGTACAGGAAACTCTCTCTCACACACACACACACTATATATATATATATATATATATATATATATATATATATATATATATATAGCCATAGGATACTCTCAAGAGTATCCAAACATCTAGGTTCCACATCGTTGGATTTTTATCGAAATTAGGTTTACGATCTCTTATAACCATGCTAAACATATATTAAGAAGTAGGATATCTCATATACTCAAATGTACCCCAAAGTAATTAAATTCCTAAACACTAGATTATTCTTTACGTTCTTAGGTTTATCAACTTTTAACCTTATTAAATTTAATTCCTAAATTATTTCATATCTAAATTATGAGTACATCTATCTCTATATATACACATTCTCTTGAAATTTATATAAGTATCACCTCATTTAATTACTAAATTAATTTCACGATCTATATCTGTGAAAGTTTTAAATCGCTTAAATAAGCTCAAATACCAATTTGTGAATGTCGTGTGATGCTGATTTAAACAAATTCGCAAATTTCCAATTTAATCTTATTTAATTGGAGTCAATCTTTAAACCAATTTAATTCATCCCTAAAATATGCATCTACGTGGGTGAAATCAAACCAACACAAATATAATTTCTGACACACTGATTTTAAGAAAAAAAAACTTTTGGAGAAAACCTTTTATTTGATTATGAGTAATAAATCGCAACTTGCATACACAATGAATTATGCAATGAATATCTCACAGATACTCACATAGACATGAAGCCTAGAGTCAGCAATGGAATAATCACAGCATCCTACAAGAACTCTCAGTCCCAATACAGCCAGTAACACCCACGAGCACTCCCCGTAGACATACAATCATATTCAGCCGTAGAGATAACACTCCACAAAGAAATAACTTCACCAAAGTTGAATCCTGGGTTCCAAAATAATTCACTAAAAAATTGGGATGCTTTGTGAATTGAAAACAAAAAGGATTAAACCCTTAAAGGAAGAAGACAAAGTGTTCTGCAAAATGCATTTTATTGGTATCGAAATTCGCCAGGACTTCTTAATGAAAACAGAGTGATTTAACACGCTTTATGAGTCAGTGCGTTGCTCGAACGAAGTGGCAAAGTCGCTCAAACGAAACTGGCTTTCGCTCGAACGAAGGCTTCGCACGACAAGGCAATGTCGATTGAACAACACACAGGTGTCGCTCGAATAACCTTAATAAAAATTTTAAAAAATTTATTTCGTTAAAAACTCCGCTTCAACATTTGGAAAAAAATCTTCGACGAAAAACAACGCCTCAAGTGTTTGAAAATATTTTAGAAAAATTATCCCAACAGTTTAAATAAACCATTAAGGGATTAAAAACATAACCTTGCCAAAGTTAATCCTATCGAGGCTTCTATATTGAAGAACTTTTATATTCGGATTCGTTCTTGATGTAAGATTGTACTTGAATAAGTCTTCGACGATTGTAGCGGTATATGGCATATAATAAAGTAAATAGGATAATAAAATAATGTCCTTAAAAATCTCCCCTTATGTTTATGCCGGTACAAAATAAAAACATCTGAATTATCAAACCAAAATGCCAATACAAATCTAATACCCTCCCGTGAACCCAAAACTGAAAAGGTAAAAAAAATGCAAGTCTAAAACTTTCTTCAAAAATCTTCAACATCAAATATTCAAATCTTTACGCTTTTCTCATCAGGGTGTGCAACAGATGATCATCAATTTTTGTACATATACATATGAGACAAAGAAAATACCTTCGTGACGTATCGAGTTTGAAATTAGGTAAATATAACATCAAAACAAATATCGAATCTCAAATCTTCCCCATAATGTAAAACTCCCCCATAAAATCATAATTTGTTCTCCCCCTTTTTATTTGCCCGAAATAGACAAGGAAAAGAATAAACAAAATAAATATAGAGTGTCACAACAAATATGCATAGCAAACATGGATCAAACTACACTCATGCAAAGGAGTTCTTAAAGGCATCCACAAACTATTTTTTATTTTCAATTTTTTCAAGCAAAAATAATTTTAAAAAATACACACACTATGAATTTACACTAAGATAACCAAATCATGGAAACGGTATGAGTGGGTGTGAACAATTCGATAGGAAAATAATGCAATCACGCATAACATATGTGCACGATGAATATGTGTACTCCTAACGAATGAATCTCAAAATCGTCCTTAGGTGTCGAAAATCTGAATTTAGATGACATCGTCTTAATCAAATCGACAAATCAAAGTCAAACATTATATTCACACCAATAACGTTTGAAACTATGTAATGCTTTTCATGACTTTTTCAGGACGTGCAAACCCATTTAATATTCCATCCAAACTCCCTCATAAATAATAATGATTTATATTTTTCTTTTGAGGTGATGAAACTTAATCCTATTGGCCCACTTTATTGCATATTTTTCTTTTTATTGCCTTTAAATTTTTTTGGGATCTTTTCAGCCTCTTAGGACCTTGGCTTCTATTTTTGTGCCATGCATTTTCTAAGTTCGATTAAACGGTGGCTTAATCGCAAAGGATAAATTAGTACCTTTCATAGTCCTTCCACATTTTTCAAATGAATCACACAAACTCACGACAATGGTTTTTACAGGCACTAATTATAATGTAAAGTTTTATCGCATTTGGTTCATTTTAAAGACAGAATTGAGATAAAAACACATAGACCAACATGTGATAGACAAGAACAATAGTCAAACAAATCTGTGCACGTGTGCAATAAAGGTAATCACTAGTCAAACATGTAGGTAGTAACAACTAATTACATCTCAATGACTCCAAACATTGTAAATCACAATAATGAAATGGTGACGCATATAAAAACATTATCAAATAGTCACATGAATATGAAATGAAATTGTGACCCAGTCATCCTAAATTTCCATCCATAAATTGTGCAAAATAAAATACAAAAAGTCTTTTTTGTCTTTTTCCAAAAATTTATCAAAATAAAATATTTTTGTATTTTTCAATAGTTTTATAAAAAAAATCTAATAAAAAAAGTACACATGTCATCACACTAGCAAACATATATCATGAAGCACAACTAGTGTATGAAAAATAAATTATGCATGTAACTATCCATAAGAAATAGCAAGTGACGCATCATGTGCAAGCATGTGAGAATCAACTAGTTTACCATCTAGATCCTCTAAAAGTGATTTTCTAACCCAAATAGATGTGAAACGTCGAATAGGAGTTTCGAGGACCAACGAAACTCGAGACTTCAACTTCCTATTATTTCTTTTAAGATCAAAATAAAAACTCCTAAGGTGACCTTTCCTACCATAGTGTGAACATGTGTAAACGGCTGGAACGACACCTATGGGTTGACCTTTTTTAACATCCTTGGGATTTTTTGAACCTCTAAAATAAATAATGGTCTCGACTTTGACAACTGGAGCATTCCAACATGACGAGCCATCACTACACAAAATGCTTGAGTCTTTTAAATTATTTTTCAACTCCAAAAATTTTACTCAAGCAAAGAATTAGACTCTTCCAATTTTAGGGACTCCTTCTCTAAATTTTCAATTATTCCTAGAAGGTTATCACATTCTCCCTTAAGATACTCACACTTATCCCTAAGAGTCTCCTCATGTGCCACAAACTCATCGATTAAAATATTTTTATCCTCTTTGGCACAAACACAAACACAAACACAAACACAAACACTAGAATTTTTAAGGTCTTCCAATTCTTTTTCTAACAATAGAACTCTATCATCACTCTCCTTTTTTGACAATTCTAGTTTTCTAAAGTCATAATCAAGGTAACAAATTTCCCACGATAAAAAACTCTTTGATTTTGAACCATTTGTAAAAGATCCATAGAGGATTTAAAATGAGAATTTTTTTAAAAAATCAATTCATTTTTCAAATGTAAAATTCAAACAGTTTAAATCATCAAAACTAGGATTCGTGCCATTGAGAGGGAGCATCCGATTACATAAGTGCTCCATTGAAAAAGTAGCAATTTTTTCAAAATAGATTTTTCAAAAAAAAATAATATCACACAATTTTGCGGAAAACAAGGATCACCCGATCAATGAGAGAAACCCGCTCTAATACTAATTTTTTAAAGTTTGTAATCGATTAAATAAGCTCTGATACCAATTTTTGAATGTTGTATGATACTGATTTAATCAAATTTTTTAATCTTATTTAAATGGAGTCAATTTTTAAACCAATTTAATTCAACCCTAAAACATGCATTTACGTGGGTGAAATCGAACCAACACATATATAATTGCCGACACACCAATTTCAGGAAAAAAAACCTTTCGGGTAAAACCTTTTATTTCACTATGAATAATAAATCGCAAAATATATAGACAATGAAATCCGCAATGATTATCGCACAGATACTCACATAGACACGCAACCTAGAGTCAAAAATGGAATAATCGCAGCAACCACAAGAACACGCAATCCCAATTCAGTCTGGAACACCCACGAGAACTCTCAATTGACATGCAGTCGTAGTCAGCCATTGAGATAACACTCCAAAAAGAAATAACTTCACCAAAGTAGAATCTTGGGTTCCAAAATAATTCACTAAAAGATTGGGATGTTTTGTAAATTCAAAATAAAAAGGATTAAACCCTTAAATTAAGAAGACAAAGTATTCTCAAAAATGAAGTTTACTGGTATCGAAATTCCTCAAGTCTTCTTAATTAAAATAGAGTGATTTAACATGCTTTATATAGAAAAATTGAGTCGGTGCATTGCTCGAACGAAGTGGCAAAGTCGGTTGAACGAAATTGGTTGTCGCTCGAACGACAGCTTCGTGCGACAAGGCAATGTCGCTTAAATGACATACAAGTGTATCTCGAATGACCTTAATTAAAAAAAAGTTAATTCCTTAAAAACTCCGCCTCAAAACTTAGAAAAAATTCTTTGACGAGAAACAATGCCTCAGGTTAAGGGACTAAAAACATAACCTTACCAAAGTTAATCCTGTCGAGGCTTCTATATTGAAGAACTTTGATATTCGGATCTGTTCTTGACGCATGATTGAACTTTAATAAGTCTTTGACGATTGTAGCGCTATACGAGATACACTAATGTAAACATGATAATAAAATAATGTCCTTATAATATCCTCTCAAGATCTGAATTAAATCTTCCAAACACTTTAGCTCGTTACTCTCTAAGCTCATTTATCTATTCTAACCAAATCCTAACACATGATTTAAGTACAATAGTACAAGGGTAATAGAACTAATCTACACAATGATCCTAAATATTAACCAAGTATGGTCCATCACTAAATTAGGTTTAATAATCCTAAAGGAAAGTCCCAATTAAAAATCACCAAATCCAACTTTTGATCTTGCTCACCATTCAGTAGAAATATCATATCGAATACCAAAAACAATTAGAAAAATACAAAATCATTGGTCATGCCTTCGTATATCGATTTTACACAAGTTGGATAAATTTTCAAAGTCTTTCGAACGAGAAGGGATTCTTATTAGAATAAGAAAGTTGCCTCGTCGGAACGAGAAGGGCACCTCATTGGAATGATAAAGGCACTTCATTCAAATGACGTACCAATGAGAGACGCTATGTTTCATCCCCAACTAGGAAAATAAGCCCCAAAACTCCCCAGAAACCTTCATTAAATACCTAAAAAGGTATGTAATTAAATCCCCATCGTACCAAAACCTAAAACTAACATCTAGGAGAAAGAATACAAATGATTTCTAATCATAACCGAGGGTTTCTAACATGAATTCAATTAATAATAAAATTAACCCAAAATTTCTCAAGAACAATTTATAAATCCATAATATCGTTGAATTCAATAATCATTAAATAATGATTCGGTGAAGAAGTAACTACAAATCTAAACATGGATTCTATCATAATTCCCATTATTTTTACAATGTCGATTTCATATTTTATCACTAAAGTCTTTAACTTTCAAAGAAGATTAATTACTATTAATTAGAAAGTGCCCCAATCATAAGTCATCATGTAAATCAATCTCCAACATAATTAAGAACCTGGAATCATATGATAAATCATACTTATAAATTAAAAAACACTTTACTAAATATATTGTAACAAAATTCTTACATGAAATTGAAAAATTGAAGAACCCCTCTTGAATTCCCCTTACTTCCTTCGCTCCAAGTTTGCCTGGTTTCTCCTAAGTGTTTATGGCAGCCAGATTTAGGTATAGTGGATGGAAAATACCTAAATAATGTGGTCTAACCCCTTTTTAACTTTAATCCAAAATCCCTTAATGATGCCTAATTTCGAGCCCTTAAAAGAGCACATAATGCTACCCAAAATAGATCAAAATCTCTCCTAAGGGTATAATTACCCCCGAAACCAATTTAAAACGATAAAAACACATCAAAGGACATTCGTGCCACCCCAGAGTCTAATCTAAACGATACTACCCACAACTCATGATAATATCTCATGAAAATAAAATGACGCACTTAATTATTCTATACGGACACATAGCCCACAAATATATAGTTAATATCACTAATTAATTATTATAAACCCGCATTACCAAAAATTACACTGTATGCAATATTGAATTATCATCTAAATTATACCAAATTATTATTACTAAACCACACAAGTAATAATTAGTCTCATTTATTACTTTATTCTCACTTAATAAAACAATAAATAAAGTCCATAAAAATACTGGTTATTATAACCGTTTCATTTCACTTTACTCCCTGAACAACACCTACAATAATATCTTCATTTATTTCATCACAAAATGCTATTAACAGGGTTTGTAAAATTATAAAATAGGTTCGCATCAAAATATCTCTTAAATTAAAGTAGTGTCACTCAACCATTTCTATAAGATGTACTCAAACTCTACGTAGAATTCAGTGAAATTAAACTTAGACAAAAGCTTAAATTTCTAGTATACATATTAAAAGATACACTTACCATAAATTTAGAATAGCCTTTTTGATAAAAAAATTTGTGTTTCTTTCCTACCAATTGTCTTAGTATTTACTCTATAAAGATCTATCTTTAAAAATATATTTGTGTAAAAAGTTCCAGAATAAAATGCGATTGCGATACCTTCTCCCCGTGGGTCATAAATTCTTCAAAGACCTGGTGATATTTCAGGGAATTATGTTAAAATAAGACATTATTACTGGGGATTGAGTTAAAATATGATATTATTATAGGGGATTATGTCAAAATACGACATTATTAAAGGGGATTAAGTAAAAAAACCTGAACTAAAATTTTTCCATATGGATGTAAAGTTAGTTGTGTGGCTAATTTTTAGTTGTGGTCGAGTTTGTTAAGCTTGATTAAAGAATATTAATTTCAATTTAATGGATAAGAAATTTCAATTTGACATAGTAGGTTTAAACCCGTTGATTTCATGTTAATTTCGAGTCATGTTGAGATTTTGAAAACTTATATGTTCACACCATTCTAGATCGAGTAATGCTCTTCTTGGTTTAAAATTTCAACAAGAAGATAATGTAGTATCATGTGACGATCTAGTATTCAAACTTGTCAAAACGTTTCATTGGAAAATGAAAAATTTAGTTAATGGTCTACCAATCCAAAATTCACATGCTTCTTTCTTCTTTTAGAAGAAAGAATGGGGCCACACATTTTACACGAGTCATCACAGGGACCTTTAATGGTGTTTTTTTTTAGCTCACTCATATTACTTGTTTCTTAACAATGGTTGCAATGCAAGTTTTTAAAGCTCCAATGGTGAATACCCACCTAAGCTAAAAGTTCCTTATTTGATTTTGTTTGAGAATAAAGTTATTACTCTAACATTTCTCATTATCAGTTTGGGGATTTAGAGTGGGTTTGGATTTATTTTTTAAGTAGCTATGGGACCTAGGAAAATTATGTGTTTAGGAAGTTAGATAGTCTTATAAGGGACTTGTCGTTGTTTAGATGTGTTCTTGGGTGAAGTCTTAAAATATTGTGAAACATTATTTTAGTAGGTGGTATCCAATGGAAACAATGAGGAAGAGTAACAATAACATTATCCATAATTTTATATCATTCCTAAATGAATTATATGTTAAGTTAGTCTTCCAAGTTCCACCTAACCTAAAACTAGAAAGGGGTTTGGGGTTATTTCTAGTAAGTTTAGGATTCGAGAATGATTTGATATTAAAATAAAATATGATTAGGAGAAATTCATGGAAATCAAAGCACTTTAGTCATTTTTGCTAAAACTCAACCAGTTTCTTGAAAACTCACTTCAGATATGAAACTTTGAGCATTCAAAGATGCTCATGTTATTCCCAATAACATGACTCGGTAATAGATTGCTTTTTTGTTGATAATTATTTCTTAAAAAAATTATATTCAACATATGAACATTAATGTGTGCGTCTCTGTGTGTGTGTGTGTGTGTGTGTGTGTATTGTGGAGGGCGGGGGTGCATGAACGAGTGAAATTACAAAATAAAAATCCATTTCTATTTTTTTCTAGGTTTGTAGGTCCCCAAAATTTAAAAACAAACTTTTACTTGAGCGGAATTTAGTTAAGGATGAATGAAAACCAACTTTCTCTTTTTTAAAAAACTGCTTTTTCAATTTTATCAAACCAAGTTGTGACACAAATTAACTTAACCAGATTTTATCTTGTTTAATCCTAAGCATGCAACTAGTGATTAAAGCAAGTAAAATACAGTAAAGCAATACTCACAACTCTTATGTATGAGGAAAAACTCAATCGGGAAAAATCTCGGACGGACCTGGCCATACAATCACTATGGCAATGGTTTTACAAAGTCAAAAGGTAGTTTTATACAATGACTCGATCCACCCACAAAACTTGATGCTCATCTGATCTTCTACCAATCTTCATAATGCCCATGCAAAAAGTAACCTTATTTCATGATGCTCTTCCACAACAGTCGCCTCCACGAATGCCTCAGTATCCACCGATACGGTCTTGTGTCGTCTTCAATGTTGAATACAAAAGTAAACTTCTTCGCTTCTCCATCGCAAAACAAGCAATGTTCAAGTGTTAAACAGATCCAACTTGGTGCAACAAAAGATCACATAACATATGGTAATGATAAATCAGATCTTTGTAAACTCTAAGGATGTGTTTAAGCTTTGAAACCTTAGAAAATAATTGCAGAATCACATACTGTTTGAACACTGTTTACGTTCTGCATACTCTTCGTGAAAATTGGAACACACCTTTATTTATAACAATTTTGAGGCGGTGGCAGATCTCGTTTGAGCGAGACACAGTGTCGTTCAATGACATCAGGTCTCGTTCGAACGACATCATATGTCGTTTGAACGACGTCGCCCAAATTAGAGTTGTAATGAATCTAACTTTGAAAATAGAGTTTTATTTAAAACCAACTCTAATACGTCCATATTTGATTAAAACGAAGTGTAAACAAATAAAACATTTTAAAAATATTTTCTTAAAAATAACATCCTTATTTTTGTAAAATAAAATTTTGAGTTTCATTAACATTATGCATTCATACCCGAGTGATCTTGGAAATGCAATTAAACCTTGAAGACGAGAAATTAGCACCAATTAAACTTCGGCATGAAGATTTGTCGTAGCATCTTCAATCTTCAATTAATTTTCGACAAGTCATAGTCTCGTTGTAATCGGATAATAAAAATCTACTTATGACTCAAACATGTTTTGTTCCGAGAATAAGTCAAAAATACATTAAGACTCAATTGGAAATTTGGTCCTTACAAATCTCCCCCTTTGAGTATTCCAGGACAAAACCAATAGTGAAATGCCTAAGCCGGGTCATCAAGCCGTATGATGCCTAAATCCCATCCTATAAACACAAAAATAAAATTACATCATCAGTATAGGATAAGACTCATAAATAATGGACCGGAAAGCACGAAACTGCCTCTGAATGTCTGAATGCGATGTAAACTTCGAATCTTAAATCTATTTAAGCATATCTACACACATGAAACAGACAAATACCCAGTGAAGTATGGAGTAAGAAATGATATAAATCAATATGAAAACTCACAAAACTCCCCCTATATCACATACATCTCTCCCCCTTTTTGTCCCGAATAGATTATCCGGTGAGAAGATAAACAATTCTAGGATAAACTAATGCCAATATGAATAAATCAATATGAAAAATACCTAGATAAACATGAAACAACCAGCTAAATATGATCAATTAATGTCAAATCTGTAACTAGCAAAAAGTGAATTACACAAAGAATATATAAATCTAAGTAGGTGTGATTAAATGTATTAATTAAGTAACAGATTAAATCTCTAAAATAAGACTGCATAAACCAAAACCTAGTACCAAAAGATGAACAATATGCCGTAGGTTACTGAAACAAAAATCAACCAAAAAAACTCAAACTGGTCAAATAGGGTTGTCGTTCGAAAGAGCCAGGGATGTCTCTTGAACGAGATGCAACATCGTTCGAACGAAACAACATGTCGTTTAAACGACATAGTCAAACTTACAAAGTTTCCCATAATTATTAAACAGTGTTGCCCAGTGGAAAATTTTCATGAAAATTCTAACTGGAATGGGCTCAAAACTAAGAAACAGTGTTAAAATAGCAGCAAAACTAAAAGAACTCAAAAAAAACAAATATGAGTAACATGCTAACATAGTATCGATGTGCCTAAACATAAACATGGAATGTATGGGCATGTACTACAACAAATGGATCACAATTCCAACACATCGAAATGATCAAAAAGCTCTAATTGATAGCAATCTGTCATCACACTTTATCATAGCCATATGTAACAATTAAAGTGTGATCTTAATGAACCGAACAAACATCATGCACATGAATCCAAAATTTTGACGATTCTACAAACAATAGCATCATGACACGAATTTTCAACATTAGGATTCTTTGTGCAAACCGTTTAAATTTTTTAATCCATCCAAACACCCTTACATATACATCATATTTTCTTTTGAATGAACTAAACTAATTTGGCCCATTTTTGGCATATGACTCTTTTTATTGCCTTATGATTTTTTCGGGCTTTTTAAACGGTGGCTTTCATGACGAGTCAATTTTACACTCTCACCGCCCTCTTCCGTGAACGCTAATCATTTTTTCAATTTTATTCGCACAGTAAACGGTTGTTACATGCACACATCCTCCTTATGTCTACTGACGCATAGATGACAAAATTGAGATAATAACGTCTCACCAAACTCAAATATGCAAGAGTAGTCAAACATTCATATAAACTCGTGAATGTGTGTAATCATGGCGTATACACAAAGTTGAGTCAAAACGAATATAAACTTTGAAACAACCCCATAAAAACAATGGATAAGATCATTCTAAGCATCGATAATAATGACCAAATGTCCTATCCACATGGATAATGAAAGGACGGGGGTCCAAGCACACCAATATGCCACATCAAACATGATAACTCACGTTACAAAAACAAAATCAAAAATCTTTTTGGCTTTTTCAAAAAATATTATGACTCAAATAAAAGAAAAATCTTTTTGTGTTTTTCCCAAATTTTTTCAAAACCAAAAATATTTTTGTATTTTTCAAAATTTTTATCAAGAACAAAATCTTTTTGTATTTTTCAAATACGATGCAATAAATGAAAAATATAATACAAAATGATAGAAATGGTAACACACTCAACCTTTAGATTTAGCATGGAAAGAATTAAGTGCACCCAAATGAGAACCATCAAGTTTTAGACCTAAAGCCTCTAAGTTCGATTTCCTAACCCAAGTAGGTGTAACATAACGCATGGGGTTTTTGCGAACCGATACGACTTTATTTCTAAACTTACTAGGTGCATTCCTAATGTCATAGAAAAAACGTCCAACGTGACCTTTCTTACCACAATGAGAACACGTGTAAATATGGTAGGAATGATTACCAAAATATCGACCTCTCCTCATTTTCCTAGTGGGCTCTCTCACACGAATGGTATTGGCTTTGGGATTGGGAACTCTCTCGTCGTAGCCTATACTAAATCTATCTTTCTTGACTTGGACAGTGCCTAACATCCTATCCAATTTCTTCGACCTAGACTCCAAGTCAAACTGAACTCTAGACGAGTCTCTCAAACTCTCCTCCAACTTCTTAATCCCAGAATCGAGTAGACGCCTAGATTATTAAAACTCTAGCACCTCCTTTTTCAAGGCCTACATCAAACCTTTTGTAATATCCCGTATTTTTATGGCTTTTAAATTTAGGGATTTGTTAAATTTAATTGAGATAAATTAATTTAATTTTAATCCGAAAAGTTATTTTAAATATTTACTAGTGTGACGAGAGTTAGTAATTATTGGAAATTTATTGAATGTTACTGGATGAGTATAGTAATATATGAGATTGATTTTATAAAAATTGTCACGTGTGAATAAAATGACAATTATGGAAATTAAGTCGGGACGCGCCTGTGTCGTGTCATGACTAAATTATTATAATATAAAGTGAATAATTTATAATTTGTCCGTATGGATATTTCGAGTGCGCCAAAGTGTCCGGAAGGATCGAGATAGTCAAAATAATGTACCCGGGGGTTTAGTTTGGGTCTCGGAGTGTTTTTAGGTTTAATTAGTACCCCGGGAGGGCATTTTGGACATTTCGTAATTATGGGTAATTAAACCAACGAATTTTCTAGGGTTATATCAGATGGTAAGTGTTGTCTTCTAGGGTTAGCATAACCAAAAACTAATGAAGGCAATTGGAGAGGAAGAGGAGAATTTTTCCAAGGAGTTCTAGGCCAAGAACTCCTCCGGTTGCACTGCCGTCACCGCCAAATGGTAGATCGCGCAACGAGGATCTCAACCACACCAAATTCTTCCATAAATCAGAACTTTGAATTTTAGGCAAGTATCTATCTTGCTTTAATCAAGTTAATGCTTCTTTTATATTAGTCTACGGTTGATTAGAATTTGTGTTCTTGAAAGAAAACATTAATTGGAGACAAAAATTACATATTGTAGAGGTAAAGATCATATTCCGGAAATCCATTTCATATGTAGAGGTTGAATCACAAATTTTCATGGTGTTAATGATAGAAAATCTGGAAAAGAATGGAAGAAACTAAGTTAAAGAAAAATATTAGGGTTCTTGAGATTTATATAGATTTTACCCTTTTATTTTGTTATAGTTTATGAAAACTCGCATGTTTTACGTAGGATATTGTTTTATATGGGTATACAATACTTGTAGTATAAGTGGTTGGGAGTTTGGGACTGAAACATGATGATTTGGATGAGTTTGGGGTAAGATTTTCGTAGCTGGGTTTTCTGTAGTTTCTCCATAACTGCTTGATCGATCGATCGACCCCATTTCATCGATCGATCGACCCCTCCTGGAAAAATGCATTTTTTACTCATGTTAGCTTAATACGATTTTATGCGTAGTAAACCTTGATTAGGGTTACTATAACATAATGGAACATAAAAAGGACCATTAGGGTCAAGATAAACCCCGATGAGTGGGACTTTAATGTGAAGGGGAAATGAAGAGGTAAACGGGAAGATATTCATACTTAGGAAATCATACATGTGTTGATTTAATAATCGAAATGTCTAGGAAGTTGGATTAGAAGGTAAGTGAGGGCCTACTGAAATTGTACTTAGGTAAAGAGAATACTTCGAGAGACGAGAAGTGAATTTAGAATAACTGAATGACAAGAATAAAATGAACGAGTCTGTTATACGAAATAATCGAGTAAAATGTGTAATAACGGATAATTATAATTATAGGTCGTGAGCGCACCTAATTTAGTAAGGTGGATGTGAATGATTATATATCTATATGGCTGTGTGATTGTTCATATATTTTATATACATGTAAAAATCATGCCCGCGCTACTTGCTATCACGGAGGTTACCGCGCCGGGACAGTCTTATCTCCACGGGACCTTTATAGGGGATATTGAATTGTACCCTAGAACATAGAACTCCTTGGTACAGGCTATCTGATCGATAGTCAGACGGTCCTAAGAGACGTGAGGGTACGTGATGACCTCTTAGTGACTTGGAACTATGTTTCACCTCATTTGTATGTGTTTTGTGTTAATACAGTTCGAGAGTGATTCCGAACTAGTATTCCCTTAGTACGAGTGATACGGGGACTTGATAGTAGAGTATGCTAGCACCATAGTTTGTATGTGAGGTGCAGATAGTATATATATATATATATATTATATGATAAATTGGTATATATATCTACTTATATATCGAACCTTTGCACCATAGATTTTTATGTGGGGTGCCGTTAGTATATATATTATATGTGTAACTAATATATATACGTATATCTATATGGGAACTTTATACTGTGCATATAAGTAGTTAAGAAATGAATAAACGCTTCACTTCACTATAAGTATTCGGAAACTTTATAATGCTATGGAGTTATTCTAAATAACGTAAGAAATCTTGAAGAGATAGATTTTTAAAGTGTATCATAACCTAAATTTCACGTGATAAGACTTATGGAGATTAAGTTAGAGAGACATATGAGATTCATTAGTACGGTAGAAGTGCACACTAGATGAGAGGTGAGAATTCTCAAGAGAGTGTCGCATACTAATATGATTGTTGCATTAGCCGGTAAGCATTTTAAATACTTGCTAAACTATTTTAAAACTGTTTTACAAGTGGGCTCTGACCCGTTTGCTGTTATTTCTGCTCTCTTGTATATATATATATATATGTATTACAGGTGCCCAGCCAGAGGGGCGTCATGCTTAGGATTGTTTGGATGGAACGTGCTATAGCTTTTGTGGGAGTTGCAGGCCATTGCTTAGACGACTTCATTGTTTACTCCACTTCTAGTTCAGTTTTATCCAGTGGGGCATGTGTCGCCCTTTTCCATTATTCAGTTGTTTTGTCAGAGATTGTAATTCTTTTACTTTCAGTATCTTTACTTCGGGATTTATTACTGTCAGGATGTTTTCCTTTGGTGTTTTAAAGCTGGGATTTGTTATTTGATAGTTAAATTCTTGAATGTTCATTTACATTCTTACTATTAATGTGTGTCTCTTAAACTGTTAATTGTCAAAGGTTTTATAATTGGATTCAATAAAAATGAAAATCAGGTTTTAAATGGTTTTGACACTTAGCTTAATTATTTAGGGTGTTTAATTTGAAAATTTAAATTTACGACAGTGATGCTAAGAATGAACCAACTGTTCACCTTGATTTTAATTTAATAAAGGATTGATCGCATGGTATTTAATTAGGCGGGGATGTCACACCTTTAAGGGTGTCTCTCTCTTTCTCAACGTACTCTAGCTTCTCCTTAAGCTTCTTCTCCCGTGCCCTAAGATCCTCAATTAACGCATCATTATTTTCTATGGCACGTTCTTTGAACTTAGCTTGTAATTTCGAGTTTTCCTTTTTCTCATTCATTGTCTCCTAAAAAAACTCTCAAAATGCGACTTGCAACTCTCCTACGTCGATTTCATCATCCTCTCCCTCTCGAGAAGATTTCTCAACAGCCTCAGAAGTGTCATGCACATGAGTATCCTCGGTGGAAGATATATCGTCGTCGCTCACATGACATGCCATAAATGCAATAAAGTTACGTTCAATGGGGGAATCCTCTCCCTCTTTCGGTTCACTATCACTTAAGGTGGCGTTATATGCTATCGGTTTCTTACCCTCTTTCTTAAGTCTAGTGGGTCACTCAGCTACTTTGTGACCATACCCCTCATACTCTAAAAACCTATTAGATTCATCTCTCTTAGGTTTCACACTCTTATCCTTAGGGGTGGAGTATCCCTTGTTCTTGAATTCTCAAACCCTTTGGCATCTTTTGATTGCTTATGAATTTGAAGAAAATTCTTAAACTTTCTTTCCAACAAGACGACATCCTCAAAATCAGAATCGGAATCGTCATTTGAAACTTTAGTTTCCTCCTTCAGGGCTTTCAAAGCAATGCCCTTTTCTTTCTTTGGCACTTGCTTGGAGGTAAACATGTTGAGTTCATATGTTTGAAGGTCTCTTATGATCTCTTCTAGTTTCGACGAGTTAAGTAAACCAAGGGAAATCATAACAGTCACTCGATTATCAAGAATCTTCTCACCTAGGTAAAATGCCGCATTAACAATAGTGGACAACCTAGTGTAAAACTCATCAAACGTCTCACTCTCTAACATCTTAATCGTCTCAAACTGTGTAGTGAGATTTTACAACTTAGACTCCCTAATCGTTCTCGTGCCCTCATGAGTGAGTACAAGTGTATCCCAAGATTCTTTCGAAGTTTTACAAGTCATGATATGATTATACTCTTCAGGTGTGACATGTGAGGAAATAACGTGCAGACCTTTAAAGTTATACAGTGCAAGCCTATGTTCAGTCTCAGTCCATGACTCAACGGATTTCAAACTAGTGACCTCACCCTCTCGTGTGACAGGTGGTGTCCAACCTTTTTCAACTTCTAACCAAACATGTTAGTCAATAGATTTTAAAGCACTTCTCATTCGCATTTTTCAATAAGCATAATTAGTGCCATAAAAAACAGAAGTGCGAAAACTATCATAACCACCAAAATTCATCCTTACAAGCAAAAAGGGATCAAACACAATAAAATGTATATTAGCTCTGATACCAATTTGTAGGTCACCAAAATTTAAAAATAAACTTTTGCTTGAGCGGAATTAAGTTAAGGATGAATGGAAACCAACTTTCTCTTTAAAAAAAAAGTTTCTCAATTTTATCAAACCAAATTGTGACACAAATTAACTTAACCAGATTTTACCTTGTTTAACCCTAAGCATGCAACTATTGATAAAAGCAAGTAAAATAAAGTAAAGCAATACTCACAACGGCGATCTACGAGGAAAAACCCAATCGGGAAAAAATATCGGACGGTCCAGTCTAGACAATCACTATGACAATGGTTTTACAAAGTTAGCGTGACACCCCGCCTAATAAAATACCGGGTGATCAATCATATACCAAATTAAAACAGGAGTCTCATATGGTTCATTCTCAGTATCACTATCGAAAACCAATTTAATTACTAATAACTTATTAGGCTAGTGTCAAAATTTTATTTAACTAATCTTTTTAATCAAACCAACCAAGTAAAACAATCACAACAGTTTATATACAACAACTGAAATGAAATGAAATAATCGAACACTCGGTACAACATAATACAACCAAATCGAATGCCGCACTAAAAGGCGGTGAAATAATAAATTAATACAATTGGGCAATCAGCCCGAGTGTTACTACAATGCTTCCTATCTAGATCACAAGGATAAAAGCGTCTAAAGTAAATCTGCATGCATCCACAGCCACTGCAGTGAACGTCTGACTCGGACGAATCATCATCCAGGCATCCCTGTGCCTAATATATAGATATATAGCAAGAGAGGGGAAAATAGAGAAACGGGTCAGATCCCGAGTTTTTGAAAATATTTTAGCAAGAACTTAAATGCCATATTTTAAAATATGAAAGCTCTCATATTTAAACCGGTATCGCACTCTCGTGAGATACACCTCACCCCCTTCTAACAGTGCACACTTATCTCATACATTTTAAACCATCTAGTTAAGCTACCCTGCCTAACTAATATATATCACTCATCCTCTAAGTCCTCATAACTATCTCTTGCTCGGCGTGATATAATATACGCTATACCTTGAGCTATCATCTAAGCTTTAATTAACATATTCATCGATTTGATATATATACATACATACATATATATATATATATATATATATATATATATATATATATATATATAGTGTTGATACAAAAATTAGTCAGCTGATGTGGACCAATTATGATAAGACACGTGTCATCCAGCGTGGCATGATTATATACACCGAGCAACTTAACACGCTAAGCTACTCAGAATACCGAGCTATTCAGTATACCGAGAAACTATCTGGGAAGACCAAAGGACCAAGACAGATTTAATGAATATTCCTATTATGTACCGATGCATATGCCTATCTAATGGCGGCGCATTGTCTGTTCATATGGGCAGCCCAAGGGCTATAAATACATTGTAATACCCTCATAATGGGGTAAGCTATCATAGGCGAAGATAATTAAGATTAAAGCAAATCACCCAGCAATACGAAATAGTGGACGTAGGCCATTCATTAAGGCTGAACCACTTTAAAAACCCATTGTCTTATTTCTTATTTCATATTTATCTGTGATTAATTAATTAGATCAAATCTAGTTTTTTACATCAACAGATTGGCGCTGTCCGTGGGAATGACTATACGTAGAGTTTTTCATTAAAAATTCATCAAAAATGGTTGATATCCCAGAATCTAGCAACAGGAACAATGACGGGAATCCCCCAAACCTTCGGCTCCTCCAAATACACAAGAGCTCACTGGGATCCTGGTAAATCTAGCCAAGGGACAAACAGCCATGTAGGAAACCATGCGACAATTCATCCAAACTATCCAAAACGGAGGATCTACCTAGTCAGGACAACACAGCGTCCGTAGAAGCATGCGTCTACCGTCCTCAAGATCTAGAAACATTAAAGTCCATTATGCCGAGAATTCAAGTGATCCATCCTATCACCCTTGTTTAACTTCACCTATAAGAATTTTGGATTCTTAGGAAGATGTTACTCTAATTCCAGAATGGACAAGTGCCCTGGAAAGGTTGAGCAGAGTCTCTCCGTTCGAGCGTTTGGGCCCTAGAAGGAACATAAATCCTCCTCGGATTGCGTCAAGAAATTCTCAATGACCAAATGATTTAAAGGAAGCCTCAACCCAGTCACATCCTAATTCCAAGCATGTAGCTCGTATATAAAGATCCCAAGAGGAGAATTCTACACGATCTGTTGCTCGTGAAAATAAATCAGAGGCTGGAAATGATGCATGGAAGGGTTTTATTCAGAGATTTGAAGACATGTTAGGGGAGATGGCTAAGGCCAAAACCCTCTCTAAAGAACCTTTATCAAAGGATCTCCATTTTTACAAGCAATTGTGGATTTACCAACACCATCAAAATTTAAGGCTCCTATGGTCACGCCTAAATATGATGGCAAAATCGATCTTGTTCTCCACATAGAGCAGTATCAAGCTACAACAAATATCTACGTGGTCCCATATGAAATGAGGTGTAGGGAATTCTCATGAACCATCACTGGATCTGCTTAGATATGGTATAACAGCCTTCCTCGGGGGCAGATTTTAACCTTCCATCAACTGGCAGAGCTCTTTATAAAGAATTTTTGTTTTGGTGCAAAGCCAGTAAAAAGGGTAGCCCATCTGTTGAGTGTAAGGCAGAAAGCAGAAAAAAGCACTAGGGACTATATCACCCGTTTTAATAACGAGAAACAGGAAGTCATTGACTATGAGGAAAAAACAGCCATTATAATTCTCATGAGTGGTATTTTACCAAACAAGTTGTACTAAACCCTGGCCAAGGATCCCCCTAAATCTATGGTTGAATTGATGGCCAAGGCAGCAAAAATTGTGAATGCTGAAGAAGTTATGGCTTTGAAGAAGAATGCAGAGGAAAAGGCTAAAACTAAAGCTGAAGGTAAATCGAAGAGGAAAGATCACAAGCATAATGGTGGGAGCAGGCAGTCGAAAGGCAAAGAAGCATTAGACCATATGAGGAGGTATGAAAATTATACTTCCTTATAGGTGGATATAAACCACATTCTATAAGAGATCAAGAACAGTGAGGAACTGAATTGGCCAGGAAAACTGAAGATAGCTCCTGAAAAAAGGGAATAATCCAAGTACTGTGAGTTCCATAAAGATCACGGTCATACGACCAAGCAGTGTATAGCTCTCTAAAATGCGATATAGGTACTCATTAGACGAGGAAGACTGAACAAGTAAGTTGATTGACAGAATGGTGGCAGGAAAATAACAGAGCTCGATAGAGGTCTAAGTCTCCATGCCGACCAAGAGATGATAAGAAAAGGGACCATGAAGATGACCCCGATCTCCTAAAAAGGCCAAGATAACCTGAGCGTGTGGTATTTTCAATTCGTTTTGGTTCATTCGATTGTAACATGATTACAGGTGGAGATGAAGGAGGAGGTGATCATATCGCCAAGAGAAAAGCTTACCTTAATGAGGCACAAACTTATTCCTATATCCAATGGATAAATCTAGCAGAAGAGGATCATCCGAGGAAGGTTAACAAAGATAAGTTGGTCATTAGTTTTTTCCAAAAATGATATGGAAGGCTTTTTGTATCCTCACGATGATCCTCTAGTGATCAAAATGAGAATGAAGGATGTAATCATCTCAAGAGTACTAGTGGATAATGGTAGCTCGACAGACATCATGTTCTATCCTTGCTTCGATAGTTTGAACTTAAAACTTGGTCAATTAGAGCCATATCACCGGCCCCTTATTGAGTTCTCTGGATAAAAAGTTTTTTTGCTTGGGACGACAAGTTAGACATGTTGATTAGCACCTGTCCTTCTTGCATATTAGAAAAGGTACGCTTCTTTATGATGGATAAAAATATCTAATCATCCTACAATATAATCATGGGGAGAGTAAGTTTGAAGCAGTTCCATCCACTGTACATCAGTGTTTAAAGTTCTCGACCAACTTTAGTGTTGGAATTGTGAAGGGTTATAAAAAAGTAGCTTGACAATGCTACTACTCATTTGTCGAGCAAGAAGAATTGGAGGATGCTAGGAAGAAAACTACTACTTATCAAGTGGATGAATTTGATGAGTCTGAGATTAAAACCTTAGACCCTAGAAATGAAACGGAGCTCGTTAAAGGCCAGGTGATGGAGGCAATGGAGAGCATTATTCTGGATGATGAGTGACCAGAAAGAACAACTCAGATTGGTGCTTCACTTGATTTCGATATTAAAACAAGAGCTGGTGGCATTCTTGAAGCATGGAAAATAAGCATTCGCGTGGAGTCACGAAGATATGCTGGGGATAGACCCAGCCTTCCTATGTCAAGAGGTCAATGTCAACAAAGAGATCAAGCCAGTAAAGCAAAGAAGAAGAGTCTTCAGTCTAGAGAAGAACCAGGCTATTCAGGAGGAAGTAGAAAAGTTGCAAAAGGCTTCTTTCATTGAAGACGTCAAATATCCTGATTGGTTGGTTAATGTAATAATGGTAAAGAAGAAGAACAACAAGTGGAGAATGTGTGTGGACTTCACAGACACGAATAAGGCTTGCCCAAAAGATCATTTCCCTCTGCCCAGGATAGATCAGCTAGTAGATGCTACTTCGGGGTATGAATTGTTGAGCGTTATGGACGCCTACTCCGGATACAATCAAATTAAACTAAAGCTAGAAGACAGGAAGAGTACCTCTTTTATTACCCCACGAGGAATATATTGTTACAATGTTATGCTTTTTGGTCTTAAAAATGCAGGTGCTACATATCAGCGGCTGATGAACAAGGTGTTTTAGAGCAAATAGGCAAAAATATGGAGGTGTATGTCGACGACATGTTGACCAAAAGCAAGAAAGCAGCTACTATATAGCTGATCTGAGCCAAACATTTGAGCAGTTGGAGAAGTATCAGATGAAGCTAAACCCGACCAAGTGCATTTTTAACATACAGGAAGGCATGTTCCTAGGATATATTGTAAATCAAAGATGGATTGAAGCAAATGTTGATAAGATAAAAGCCTTGAAAGAATTACAATCCCCAACCACTAAGAAGGAAATGCAAAGCCTTACGGGGATTGTTGCAGCTCTCAACAGATTTGTCTCCCGAGCAACTGATAAATGTCTTCCATTATTCCAGGTGGTAAAAAAGATCTTTGAGTGGAAGGACAAATGTAAGAAGGTATTTTTAGAATTGAAGAGATACTTGGGAACACCTCCTTTACTGTCCAGGATGGTGTTGGGAGAAAAATTATATGTGTACTTAGCTGTTTCAGAAAGTATAGTTAGTTTGGCTTTGATACAAATAGAAAATGGAGTACAAAAACCAGTTTACTATACGAGCAAGGCTTTTAGGGGAGCAGAGATCAGGTATCCAAAACTGGAGAAGTTAACATTGGCATTAATTGAGGCGAGCAGGAGGATGAAACCATATTTCCAAACCTATACGATTGTGGTATATACTGACATGACACTCAGAGGATTTACATAGCCAAAAAAGTCTAGAAGATTGATATATTGGGCACTAGAATTAGGGGAGTATGACCTTATCTATAAGCTAAGATTTTCTCACAAAGGGCAGGCAGTGGAGAATTTCATCGCTAAATTTACCTACCCAGATATCTCCGATCAACAGGGGGCTAGTGTAGAGCAACTCAAGAAGGTTAGAAGAATAACATAAATCATCCTCGATCAACTCCTAGCAGCAGAATTGCCAGAAGAGATGGCAGCCAACCAACCAGAGTCGTCCGATAAACAGCCAGAGTCGAGGAATGAAGAAAGAAAGGACAAGATATTCCATCACGGGATTTTGTCAGACCAAAGGTTTGATAATAATATCCATACATGGAATTTATATATTAATGGTTCTTCGTGTGCAATAAATTGCGGAGCTGGAATTATTCTCAATAGTCCAGATGGAATAGACATAGAATATGCTCTGCATTTCCAATTAAAAGCTTCCAATAATGAATCTGAGTTTGAAGTCATAATTATGGGCCTCAGCTTAGCTAAATCATTGAATACAGAGCAAGTTGTGGTGTTCAGCGATTGACAATTAGTGGTAAATCAGATGCTTAGTCTTTATGCAGCAAAAGGGGAATTCATGTCGAGGTATTTAACTAAATCTAGGGAGATTATATCCAATTTGGTAGTTGTTCAGGTGATTAGAATACCAAGACTGGAGAATGCAAGGGCAGATGCACTTACTCGGTTAGCTTCAGCTACACGCACTGAGCTACGAAGAACAATTTCCATTGAGATACTTACAAGCAGAAGTATTGATGAAGATTTGATGGTGAAGTTTATTTCTTTGGATATGGGAGCTTCCTGGATGGATCCCATCAAGGCTTATATCGAAGAAGGCACTTTACCAACTGACCAACTTGAAGCCAAGAGGTTGAAGTTCAAGGCTTCCAGATATGTCTTAAATAATGGAGTTCTGTACAGACGAGGTGTGATAGTAGGTCTGCAAAGATGTGTTCATCCAGCAGAAGTTAAAAATATAATAAAGGAAATTCATGAAGGATCTTGTGGAGCTCACATGGCAAGTTGAACTCTTTTACAGAGAATAAATACGTAGGGGTACTACTGGCCAACAATGCGCGCTGATTGTACAGCTTACGCTAAGAAATGCGACAAGTGTCAACGATTTTCTACCATACGAAGAACCCCTAAGGCATTGTTAATACCAATCACTTCACCTTGTTCATTTTCCATGTGGGGAATAGATTTAGTTGGGCCTCTGCTAACTATAAGAGGGCGATTCAAATATTTAGTGGTCACTTTTGATTATTTCACAAAATGGGTAGAAGCTAATCCTCTTATCGATATGGCCTATGAAAGGGTCTATCAATTCATCTGGAAAAATATTATTTACAGATATGGTCTGCCACATGCGTTTATCTCTAATAATGGTACCCAATTTGATGATGAGGAGTTCCTCGCGTACAGTCTACAATCTAACATTCAAGATATCTATTTTGCTTCGAGTCATCCCCAAAGTAACGGGCAAACAAAGGTGACGAATAGAACTCTATTGAATGGGTTGGAAAAAAGACTAAATGATGCTAAAGGGAACTGGATCGACGACTTATATTCTTTGTTCTGGGCTTACCGGATAACTCCCCGAACAGCAACTGAGGAATCTCCTTACATGTTAGCTTTTGGGAGCGAAGCGGTCATACCTGCTGAATTAGGCTTACCTACTCATAGGGTGCTTAATTTCAATTCTCTAGTAAGAGATTTAATGAGACGCTTGAACTTGGACATGCTCGAAGAAGTCAGAGAAGATGCAGTAATTCGAAATACAGCTTATTAGCAAAGGACTGCCAAGTTCTATAATAAATGGTTTAAGAAGTGCGATCTCAAGGAAGGAGATTACGTGCTCAAAAAAGTAATTCAAAAGAACAATAAGTTGGAAGCCAACTGACACGGGCCCTATTGTGTCACAGCTATTGTTCGACCTAGCACCAATAGAATAGAAACTCTAAAAGGGGAAGAATTTAAGAATCCTTGGAATGTAGAGCACCTGAGAAAGTATTACCAGTAATGTAACTGTACATGTACCTTATTTTTTTAGTATGAATAAAAATGAGGATTTTCCAATATTCATTTGTGTTATTTTTTTCGGAGTACTAGTGCTACACTACACTTAACTCACTTTGCAGTAAGAAACTTAAACCTTTGTTCACTCAACTAACAGTTGGTCGACATCAGCACAAACACCAATACAGTTGATCGGCATCAACATAACCAACAATGTTGGTACAATAATCGAACAAGGCAATGCCTATTTGATTATGGCTGACCCAAGTGGCATCTAAACTAGGCAAGAAGATGGGTAAAATATCCACTGCCTAGGCACCAAGGGGTAATTATTTACTTAAATGATTGCTACAATTAAGAAGGAACATGGGATAAAAATAATTCCATTGCTTAGGCACTTATGGGTGATAAGTCACTACAACTAGGCAAATAAATGGAGCAAAGTTCCATTATCTAGGCAACCAAATCAACAAAGGACCAATTGTCCATATATATATATATATATATATATATATATATATATATATATATATATATATATATATATATATATATATATATATATATATATATATATATATATATACTCGGTGACTGGAAAGTACAAAATTATTATAGTTGATCTCATAAAGATTGACAAGAAAAACATCATACAATTAGTTTATTTCCAAGGAAACAAAGTTACAAAAAGATGATTTTTCTTCATTACACAATCACTAACGAAATATAAATAGCCTATTCTATTGGTTTATTTCCTTTAGATTTAGGTACAGGATCCATTCCAGCTAGAGGATCATCTAAAGAAAAAGAGGAATTGATAAAGTTCAAATCTCGCAGTATTCTGGTATTGCTCGAACTTGGTCAGTCCAGCAAGTGTGGAGGTCAAAATATCTCAAAATCTTCGTGCAGATTGTAGTCATCAAGGTATTTGGAAATCAAGCAATGAGGAATAGATATAACTGGAATATAGTTAACGTCTGGTTTTAAAGGAGGTACTGGTAGATCAAGTAATCCAGGGTCATACCAATCCCACAACTCATTTCCATCCTCAACCTTCATCACAGTTAGGGAATTCAACCATACATATTTGTATCCATCATTATTTGATTGATTTAATCTGGCATCAAGATGACACAAAGCTTCATTGTATCCCCCCATCCAAAACTCTCTGGGCTGCTTGTGGAATTAATAAGTCAATCGTTAACGTGTTGTTGAAGCCTCTTCAACAAGTTTTCTTTACTCTCCAATGGAAAATTCTGGTTGGAGAGTTGCTTGGTAAGAGTTTGGACTCTTTGGGACATCTCAGTCAGAGCTTGATTTTTTGCCTTTAGTTTAATAGCTTGATTTTCTAAAGCCTGTTGAGTCCTAGTCTCTTCAATGCTTCTCCGACCAGCTCTTGCTCTACCCCAGGAAGAAGATGTAGGTCTGGCTCTTTTCAAAGATTCTAACTCTTCCCTTAAGGAAGCATTCTCAGTCTCCAAAAAGGAAAAACCTTCATCGTTAACTTTGACCAGAGATTTAGAGGAATCAGTAGATTTTAGCTATCTCGGTTCTTCTCTTAAAGTAATATTTTCCTCCTCCAGCAGCTTAGCAATGTTTCTATGCTCCTCAACTTCAAGTTTTAGCACACTCTCTCTCTTATTATGGGCTGAAATAAATGTCATAACCCCAATCAGCACTCAATTGTGGGTACTTCTTCTCATAACCTTTATGCATAAGAGCAGTGGCTTCCTTGTGTTTAAATTGAAGTTCTTCGATCACTCCTTGGAGATATTCAATCATCTCACAGTAAGCCATGTTATTTGCAACAGCTCGATCAAGTAGACATTTTCAATATTGGTAAGCATCAATTTCTCGCTCAGAGGCATCAGACCCAAGAATATCAATTATTTATGCTTCACTGAAATATTCACGGCCAGCTTTGAAGTAATCATCACACTTGTTCATCAACTCTGTATAATGGGCTGACAATAGTTCCATTCTGCCAATAAATTAGTAAGTAAAAGTGAAAACAGATCAACAACAGTACAACCATATCGAACAAGTAAAGGAAAAATTCAGAATCAATAGCAAAGTCCATTTTATTGATCATAAAATAAGAGGGTGCAACCAAAGGTGCAAAATAAAAGAGAAAAGTAATAAATTGCGGAACAACTTTACACCTTCTCCTTATTCCCTACAACATCCTCAACTGACTTTGTAGAAGGAATTGGTTGCTTGGTAGGTAGCTGGTGTTGCTCGACATAAGTTGTTGTCTACTGAACTTGCTCGGAGGACTGGGGGATAGTGGCAACAGGTGTTTATTCTATAATTAACAAGGAAGATTCATCAAATCCAACTTCATCTTCTTCTTCAATAGCAGGAGGAGGGACATGAACGTGTTTCTGAAATACTTCAGAATCATCAGCAATGTCCAACTCCTTCAATGCTGCAACCCATTCATCCCTAAAGAACTTCAAACTTGCATACTCCATTTTATTAGAGGCAGCAGTTACAGCTTTCTTCCACCCTTTGTCCTAGACAGAGCTAAAGTACTTCTTCACGATAGATTTTCTCTTCACCCTCTCCGAGGAAGACTCTTCCCTAAGAATCTCTTCAACAGATTTCACTTTCTGTTCAAGATCTTTCTTACGCCGTTCGGCCTCTTCAAGCTTGCCCTCAGCCTCCACTTTGTTAGAAACAATAACTTTTAATTTCTCCTCTGCCTTCTTGGAAGCATTTACAACTTATTTTCGAGCTGTGTCATCCTCCCGACGAGTTGTATCGGCCTCTTTGGCAGCTTCCTTAGCTTTTTATTAAGCTATTTCAGCAGACTTGATTTTATTTTCCTAAGCAGCTTTGTCCTCCTCATACTTCTGCCAGGACTCCAACACAGATTTTGACAACCTAGCAAGGGCTTCTTCTACACCACTATATGAAGTTGAAGCTTTGGTAGTTTCATCATTCTCTAGTATATTATTAAAGTACCCCAAAAACTGCAAGAAAAAGGAATGCCCAAATTAAAAAATAAAAATTGCATGAAGAAGAAAAATGACAAGTATAATGATACTTACTGATACAAGGTGTTGGGTTGCCAGGTCAGTGACCTTCTCCCGAGGAGTATACGTCTCAGCAGCTCGGCAGTCAGGAAGGGTTCTAGACTAGATCAATTTCTTAATCAAGCTAAGGGTATTGAGAGCTGGAGAACTAGCTCTCAAAGAAGGTACCTCAACCCCATAAGGTTGAGCAGCAGCATCCACGGTCTTGTCAGTAAGACCCCTTCTCAATCTTTTCAAAGTAGCAGCTTCAATCAAAGGTGCTTCCTCTTCTTTAATAAGATCAAGCCCTTCAATCAAAGGTGTTGCCTCTTTTGGAGCAATAGGGGGCTTCTTGCTGATCTCCTTGGCATCTATGACTTCCCCCCCAGATGGAGCAACATCCTTTGTCTTAGTCCCTTCAGCTGGGACATCATCTTTGTTCTTCTTCAACCCATCATCACCAGGGGTAACCTAGGCAAAGAGATCAGGAATTCTTCTCTTCGTCATCAGGTCAGCAATAGAAGTACCCAAGTCAGAGGAAGATTCTTCAACAAATGAAGAAGATGCTGGAGCCTGCTCAAGATCAATCACCAAGGGAGGAGCAAGAGGTCGAGCAATAAAAGAGGAAGTGGTGTTCTTGTATCTCAGCAAATAGGAAGCAGCCCTCACCTTTTCCTCGTTTATTGCTTGATGCAATCCCTAGATAAATTTCAAATCTTTTATATTAATATCACTCTCTTTTGGGGATTTTCTCTTACTGTCAACTGCAACATAAAAAAGTAAATGTCAGTGGCACATTTTATCAAACAAAAAGAGAGTTAAATTGAAAAACATAACAACCTATCCTATTGCCATAAAGTGGATATCTGGAACCTTGGTACACGTATTTTCCCTTGAGTGGGAGGTGTTGCTAATCTTTTACCACAACCCCGTGTTCAAAATAATTCCTATTAGCATTAGGGAGATTGACCACTAAAGCTCTGTTAGAAAACCTTATTTTTAAATAAAAGGTGGTATCACTGGTAACCCACTTATAACAGTACATAATTTCAGGAATCCCTAGACGAATTCCATGAATTTGATTCAATCTTGTGAGAGTGGTCCTTCTGCATGTGTTTCAAATCAAACTAATTTTCACCAAAAAACTATCCAACTTTTAATTAGCACCAAACCAAGTTGTAAAAAAATAATTCTTACTTTAACCAATTTTATCTTAATTAATCCTAAGCATGCATCTAGTTATTAAAGAAAGTAAAGTAAAGAATACTCATAATGCAGGATGCACGACAAAAAAAACTAAGACAGGAAAATAACCTCAGACGGCCCAAGTCAGACAATCACTGTGAACGTGGAATTACAAAAAAAAAGACAAAGGACTCACTCAACGACTTGATCCCCACGGGTCTTGACACTCTTCTGATCTTCAACCACTCCTCTCACAGTTCCCACATAGAAAGTCCTTCTTCCACGACACCTGTCCACAACACACACGTCCACGTATGTCTCGGTGTCCACCGAATGACTTTGATAAGTCTACGATGTCAAACAAGAAGTCCTTCTCTTTTCTTCACCGCAAAACCCAGATGTTCAAGCATAGAAAAAACCTTCTTGGTGTAGCAAGATCACATAAACATATAATAATGATAACTCTGATCTTTGCAAAATCTAAGGATGTGCTTAAGCTTTGAAACCGTAGAGAAACATATGAAAAACTCGTACTGGATTGAAAACTATTTTCCAGATTGCACCTTATATAAATTTTGGCGAAACCACGCTTTAAATAGGAAAAGTTCACTGCCTCGAAAAATGTGTCGCTCAAACGAGATTGCCCATTTATTCGCGCGACATAGCTATCACGCTCGAACGAGCTAGCTTGTTGTTTGAACGACGCGCATGTCATTTTGACTTTTTCTTTAAAAAGTCTCTTCCAAAAGAGATCCAATTAAGTCAAACTCTATTTCGAGCTTATCAGAAAAAACGTAGTGTGAAACACTTAAAACACTTTTAAAACAGTTTTCCTTATAAAATTACATCCTTATCTTTTATAAAACCAATTCCAAATCTCATTAATAATATGCATTCATACCTGTGTGATCTCGGAATGCGGCATGATTAATTTTTGAAGCTTTATCGCAACGTCTTCATTTTTTTCAATACGTCATAGACTAAGTGGGATCGTGACAAAATAAAATCTCCCTATGACATATTACAAACACAGTTTTGTTTAAGAAATTCAAAACAATATAGGAACTCAATTGGAAATTTATGTCCTTACAAATCTCCCCCTTTGATTATTTCGGGACAAAACTAAACCAGTGAAATGCCTAACCTGGGTCGTTAAGTCGTATGATGCCTAAATCCCATCCACCTAGGATGGACATCAAGGGGCAAGCACTAGCTGACTTCGTGGCTGAATTTACTTTGGAAGAGGCTGAAAAAGAGAACCTGAAGAAGACAGCTACCCAACAAGGCCAAATTGTTGACCCGTCCATAGAAAAGGCTGAGACAAGCACTGCTAGAGGAAAAATTATTGAAAACGAAGAGGGAAAATACCTCTTTAGATAGGTGTCCCTCTCCGAGGGAAATTTTTCGGAGGAACAGGCTGTGTGGAATCTCTTTGTTGATGGGTCCTCCTGCGAGAGCGGAAGTGGAGCTGGATTGATAGTATTGCACCCGACGGCATGGACATTGAGTACGCCCTGAGGTTCAACTTTAAAGCCTCCAACAACGAGTCTGAATATGAGGCCCTGATAACATGCTTCTCCTTGTTTAGGTCTCTTACTATTGGCCAGATCTTGGTGCATAGTGATTCAAGGTTGGTTGTGAATCAAATACTAAGATCATATGAGGCTAAAGATGAGAGGATGGCCAAATACCTTGAGAGAGTAAAGTCACTATTGAAGAGCTTCAAGGAAGTAAAGTTGAAGAGGATACCTCGGCTGGATAATGGTCGAGCTGATGCACTTGCTAGACTAGCCTCAACAACCAGGATAAATATCGGGAGAACAGTTCTAGTGGAAATTCTGCTTCAGCCAACGATTGAAGGTGCAGATGGAACACTTAGACCTTGCTTAAATATAAACAGGAAAGCTTCATGGATGGACCCCCTAGTCAGATAGATTAAAGAGGGGGAGATGCCAGAGGAAAAATAAGAAATGAAGAAGTTGAGGTACAGAGCTGTGATATTCAATGTCATCGGATACACCTTGTACAAAAAGGGATTCTTGCTCCCTCTGCTCAGATGTGTGCACCCGTCAGAGGTTTCACATATCTTACAAGATGTGCACGAGGGGTCTTATTCCAGCCACGTGGGGGGTAGGTCATTATTGAAGAGGATAGTTACCCAGGGATACTGGTGGCCGACCTTGGCGATGGATGCTACGGCATATATGAAGAAGTGTGATAATTATCATAGGTTCACCACCATCCCTCACCAACCCCATCAACCACTTACCTCCATTACATCCCCGTGGCCATTTACAGTATGAGGAATTAATATGGTAGGACCCTTACCTAGGGCTATCAATAACTATCGATACTTGATCGTAGCGATTGATTATTTTTCAAAATGGGTGGAAGCGGAGCCAATTGTCACAATCACCGAACAGAAGACCTTCCAGTTCATCTGGAAGAACATCATATGTAGGTATGGTCTCCCTAACACCCTCATCTCGGATAATGGGACTCATTTCAAGAATGTATCCCTGGAGAAATACTACGAAAGAGTGGGGGTCAACCAGTTCTTCTTTACCCCAGGCCGACCTTAGGCTAATGGGAAAACTGAGGTTACGAACCGAACAATCCTAGACAGGATTAAGAAAAAACTCGAGGAGGAAAAAGGAAGATGGGTTGAGGAGGTATACACTGTGTTATGGGCCTACAAGACGACAGTAAAAACTCCTACCGGGGAAACCCCTTTCATGTTGGCATATGGCTCAGAAGCCGTTATCCCCACCGAACTTGGGTTTCCTACTCACAGAGTTCAAATGTATGATCCTCAGAGGAATATGGATGGGAGGATACTTGATCTAGACTTGATTGAGGAAAGAAGAGAAGACATTGAGATAAGACAAGTAGCCTACTAGCAAAGGACTTCCAGGTTTTACAATCAGAGGGTAAAGCAAAGGGTGATCGATGTGGGAGACCTAGTCCTCAAAAAGACATGGCAAAATCCTAACAAGCTTCACCCAAATTGGCATGGCCCATATAGGGTCACCGATGAAGTTGTCCCTGGAACCTATAGACTAGAGAACCTTGAAGGGGAACCCTTTTCGAACCCCTGAAACGCAGATCATCTGAAGAAATACTATCAATAATGTTATAATTAATGTTCTACTGGATCATAGTTGTAATGAATCTGTTATTTCATAGAACATTTAGAATGTTAATGAGAATATTCTATTATCCACTCATCTTATGTTTGTTAATTTAACTCTGTTGGGGTAATTCATGCTAAGCCACAAAACATCATTAGTGGTGAAGTAGTCTTAAATGCTCTTTGGTGATACGACAACATGAATGGGGACGACCTCATCCACGCGCTGTCAATAACATCGAGGAGAATTTAGTCTTGAAACACCATTAATTTGGTGGTTAACCCACCTCGGCTAGGATGAGGGTTAATGGTAGGGATGACCCTTCATTCACTCTCAAGAAAGACGAGGGAGGACTTGATAATTCAAAACACCAGGAACTTAGTGGATAACCACCCTCGGCTCGGAGGAGGGTGAATGGTAGGGACAACCCTCTATTAACTCTCAAGAAAGACAAGGGAGGACTTATGTTTTAAAACACCATTAATTTGGTGGATAACCACCCTCGGCTAGGATGAGGGTGAATGGTAGGGACAACCCTCCACTCACTCTCAAGAAAGACGAAGGAGGACTTTATGTTTTTAAAACACCATTAATTTGGTGAATAACCACCCTCGGCTAGGATGGGGGTGAATGGTAGGGATGACCTTCCATTAAGTCTCAAGAAAGACGAAGGAAGACTTGACAATTCAAAACACCATTAATTTGGTGGATAACCACCCTCGGCTAGGATGAGGATGAATGGTAGGAACGACCCTCCGTTCACTCTCAAGAGAGACGAGGGAGGACTTATGTTTTAAAAACACCATTAATTTGGTGGATAACTACCCTCGGCTAGGATGAGGTTGAATGGTAGGGAAGACCCTCCATTCACTCTCAAGAAAGACGAGGGAGGACTTGATAATTCAAAACACCATTAACTTGGTGGATAACCACCCTCGGCTAGGATGAGGGTGAATGGTAGGGACGACCCTCCATTCACTCTCAAGAAAGACGAGGGAGGACTTATGTTTTAAAACACCATTAATTTGGTGGATAACCACCCTCGACTAGGATGAGGGTGAATAGTAGGGATGACCCTCCATTCACTCTCAAGAAAGACTAGGGAGAACTTTATGTTTTTAAAACACCATTAATTTGGTGGATAACCACCCTCGGCTAGGATGAGGGTGAATGGTAGGGATGACCCTCCATTCACTCTCAAGAAAGACGAGGGAGGACTTGATAATTCAAAACACCATTAGTTTGGTGGATAACCACCCTCGGCTAGGATGAGGGTGAATGGTAGGGACAACCCTCCATTAACTATCAAGAAAGATGATGGAGGATTTATGTTTTAAAAACACCATTAATATGGTGGATAACTACCCTCGGCTAGGATGAGGGTGAATGGTAGGGATGACCCTCCACTCAAAACACCATTAATTTGGTGGATACCCTCGGCTAGGATGAGGGTGAATGGTAGGGACGACCCTCCATTCACTCTCAAAAAAGACGAGAGAGGACTTATGTTTTAAAAACACTATTAATTTGGTGGATAACTACCCTCGTCTAGGATGAGGGTGAATGGCAGGGACGACCCTCCATCCACTCTCAAGAAGGATGAGGGAGGACTCGATAATTCAAAACACCATTAATTTGGTGGATAACCACCCTCGGCTAGGATAAGGGTGAATGGTAGGGACGACCCTCCATTCACTCTCAAGAAAGACGAGGAATGACATGTTTTAAAAACACCATTAATTTGGTGGATAAGCCCCCTCGGCTATGATGAGGGTGAATGGTAGGGATGACCCTCCATTCACTCTCAAGAAAGACGAGGGAGGACTTGGAGGCACATTAGCACAAATCATAAAAGTGGCAAAATAGAAGACTAAATGAAAAATAGTGCATTTTCATTACAAATATGAATAGTTACAGTACATGTTCAAAGGAAAGTAAAAGACAAAAGCTTTACAAGCAGAGGGTATAAGCCACAGAAGACCACCCTAATGAGCAACATCAGAAGGTAGAGGCCTAGCATCATCAGGCAGAGTCTCATCGACAACCACAACATAAGGCCAATCCTTATACGTCTCGGTGCCTTTAACATTTACTTGAGACTCCATATGGGATAGAGCCTCAGATATTAAGGGGTCGTCTAACTCTACTGCCTCTAGAGAAGGACAAATAGACAACACTGCATCAACAAACTTCAAGACGACCCACTGACAGGCCGTCTTGATTTACCTCTCTAAGTATTCAAGCCCGAAGCCTTGGAATTCATCAGAGAGTTTGTAGGCCTCCACCGCATCAACCTCGGCCCTTTAGATTGCAAGAAAAAGATTTTTCTTGAACTGGGTGCCCTGGTTAGTCAAAGCCTCATCCTTGGCTGTAATGAGGTCAGCCTTAAGCTTCAGTTGGGCAACATGCTCCTTTATAAGCTCTCCCAGAACCCTCGAATGCTCGGCCTTCACATTCTCCAGTTTAGTCTTTAGATGATCCAACTCAGGATTCAAGTCAGACTCGTGTTGAATAGCTCTCTCGGCCTCATAAAACTTTTGTTGGTTCTCAGCTATCCACTTGGTGGCAGAGGTGAAGGCGTAGACTCACTTAAAAATACGAGAAAAAAGTTATATTGAAGGGAAGATGGCATAGTTAGTAAAATATTAGTAAGAGTATGAATCCTCAAATCATAAACTTTGGCCGAGGGCATCTTGGCCAAAAAGTCATAGTCTGAAGGTTATGGTGCTGAGAACATCGAAGCCTTCGTAACTCTCAGGTTGGAAATTAAAGATGTAGGGTCAGCCTTGAGGTAGGTCATATTGGTCGACCAGAAGGAACCCATACACGAGGAAGAACTAGTTCCCTCGATATTTATTTATGGGACCTCCACCCTTGCCCTCGCACGAGAATTAGGTCGAGTGCCAATAGGGGCTTCTGGCTCCTTCCTTTTACAGGTCTCAATGGTCGACTCCACTTGGGTCATCCCCATAGCCTTTGTTTTCTTCTGAATCTGCTGAGGCTCCTTGCCCTTCTTCTTACCCAGACCAGACATCAATTTAGGAGCAGTCATTTATCAAAGTTGATCAGACACGTTTGAAGGCCGACCTAAAAAAATGATATAATGCGTCAGATACAAGTAATAATAATGAGGAAACACTTATAAGGAAGTGAAACAAAAATAAACTCAAATAATTATGTCAATGGGCCGACCCTCAGACTAACTTTTTTGAGGAAATGAGGGTCATTATATCTTCAAACTTAGGAATCTCACCCTCTTTCCCCTGATCCCTCAGGTAGTCGGCTATAGCCCTTTCATCCAAGCTAAGTCTCGGGCTGTCTTTAGGAGGATAAAACCCGACAGGGAATTACCAATCCCCAGACACGAAAAAGAACCTCTTCTTTCAGTCATGGTTGGAAGTTTGTGCGACATGGAGAAGTTTCTTATCTGACCTCCTAGCCCCTAATTGGAAGTATCCAGGTTGCTTGGATGAGGAGGTTATATTGTAACAAGCCAGGAACAGATCCGCTGAGGGCTCGTCAGTAAAGGTGTTCTTCCAAAGGGAGATGTAGCCGAGGATTATCCTCCAGGAGTTAGGAGGAAGTTGGTTAGGAGCAACCCCAAGGGCAGAGAGTATGTTAACTATCGCAGGATGAAGAGGGAACCTAATGCCAACCCTAAACATCTGCTCATACACGACAACTTCTCCTTCTATCCCCTGTAATACCTTCTTATCTTCATCCGGTACCCTCATATTTATGTTGGTCTTTATACCAAATAATTAACTCCATAATAGGAGGTCATTATCCCTAATAGATGAGACAAAAGACGAGGCTCCTGATGTGTCAACTTGATCATTATGATCCCTAATAGATGAGACAAAAGACGAGGCTCCTGATGTGTCAACTTGATCATTATTGGAATCCTCACTATCATTCTCGGCCACGTTTCCCTCGTCCTCAGCCTCTCATCCCCAAACCTCTAGGCCTCATCGTTTATTGGAGGACCATCTGGAAAATCAACTTAGAATGTAAGGGGGACACGACTGTCAGAGGGACAGCCTCAGGAGGAATTGTTCCCTCGGCCTGTCGATTTAGGCTAAGTGTTGGTGAGTCTCTCCTCCCAGAAGTCCCAGAACCTATAGGAGATGATGCTTTGGCCTCCATTTCTTCCTCTTACTTCTGACTCTTAACTGGATAATAGGATGACCCAAAAGGCTCAGAGGACGGTGGTAAAACTGTAGCTAAGGGAATGGGGAAAATGGGTAAAACCCAGACATGGTCGGCCCCATGTCTACACTCGTTCTCTTCCTCCATTCTCCTAATCTTTGACAAGAACCCCTCTTTTAAAGTGGTAAACTCCTCGGCTAAATTATAAAGCCTTTGGAGTATTAAGAGGAAGACCCTACACTTAAGGAATTTTCTCAAACAACCTACAAACAAGTTAAATAAGTGGACTTTTGGATCAAACCTATAGAAAAAAAGGGTTTTGGGAACGAATAACTAAGAACAGAACTGGCAAAAATCACCGGATAAGAAGACCGGAGAGTCGTTAGGAGACCTAAGAAATGCCACAAATTGGCACTGAACCACCATAAAAAGGAAAGGGAAGGACCCAGGAAGGCTTACCGCTCGGATTCTAGCCCTAAAACCACCGGAGAAAGGTGGAAACATGCCAAAAAAGACAAACCGACCAGGGAAATTTTGCATAAGGTATTTAAAATAGAAACTAAAAGAAAACTACAAGAAAGAGAAAGAAAATGGAGAGAACGGTAAAGGAATTACCTGGAAGAGCATACTAAAATTGGAAGAGAACTTGAAGCTTTCATGAAAATGCAAGAATGGAGGTTTAGTTTCCAAAGCTAGAGAGAGAACGTGCACGCAAAGAAGAAGAAGAAGAAGAAGAAGAAGAAGAAGAAGAAGAAGAAGAAGAAGAAGAAGAAGAAGAAGAAAGAGAGATAATTGTTTAAAAAGGGGTTAAATACTTTATCATTAGTGGGCCCACTAACCAAAGCGAAGCATAACCCATGAGGATAATCATCATTAGGGCACAAAGCCCCAAGTGTGATGTGCAGCCGTTATTTTTAGGGAACAAAAAATGATGATTAACACCTGATAAATATCACTTATCAACCTGACCACTCATTAACTTGACATCTAAAGGTAATATTACCCCTCATCCATCTCAACAGCATCGATGACTAAGAGTTAGGGGGTGATTGATATACCAAAGTACACCCTCGGCCAAGATGATGGTAGCCTCGCCCAGGATGAGGGCTCAAATCAACTACCCCCAGGGGGTCATACTTAAGATGGAGGGTGATACTGAAGATAGGGAGTTAGGCAAGCCGACCCTATCATTGGTGGTACAGTTCAGACGACAGTATGACTGGACGACCTTATGGAGGCCGACCCCACTATTAACTCTGATGACCCAAATCAGCCCAAGATCGTGGAGATAGGAGCCTCGACTTAGGGGCTGTTCTGACGACCTGGTGACTAGCCGACCCTATGGTGGCCTACAGCACGAAGATCTTGCATCCATTAGATAGGACCAAATATGCCATCATCAACCTTAGCCTCGACCTATCACCATAATTCGAGGGTGACACCATCGTGGTGCGTGATTCGGGAGATGTGTGGGACAGTGCGCGTAGGACTCATATAGCACGTGGAAAAACTGTTATAATAATATCATCCCCTAACTTGAGGGAATATTATGTCATTATTAACCATAAGTGGGCCAGCCAGGTGTCAATAGGGTATTGGCTAAGATCATCATTCACATGCTCTGTGCATTCTTGAGGGTTACACTACTCCCCCGAAGCCCTATATATATATATATATATATATATATATATATATATATATATATATATATATATATATATATATATATATATATATATATATATATGTCATCTTCAACCTTGTAAATGGATGGATAATTGGAACCCTAGCAAAAACTCTGTTTGTACACACAGTAAGGAGAGAGAGCTTATGTGCATTATATCCAAGGCCATTAGTGCCCAAATTTAGTGGATCACGTACTCACAGTGGATGTAGGCCAGATAGGCTGAACCACTATACATTAGTCTCCATTCTTCTTCTACTCATCCCCTTATATATACTTATATGCATACGTAACTCTATTATTGCCATTATTGTTAATTGTTTGAGCTCATCACCTCTTATCTAGTGGTGCTGATTCTTAGCATCATCATCAAATGTCCTCACAAGGTTGGTCCCATGGTCTTCGACCTTAAGGCTCTTTGTTAGCATACCATCTACATAAAACTCCATAGTCTTGACAATATGATCTTCAACCATCTTATTGACCAACCCATGGTAGGTTTCCCCTGCATTCTTAATGCCAAAAGGAATGACCTTATAACATTAGGTTCATCTATCAGTAATAAAGTAAGTCTTTTTTGAGTCAGCCTCATCCATAAATATTTAATTGTATCCAGTGTGTGCGTCCACAAAACTCATTAATTCATGCCCTGCTATTGCATCAACCATCTGATCTATATGAGGTAGAGGGAAATAATCTTGATGACAAACTTTGTTTAGATCAGTGAAATCGATGAACATAGGCAAATTTTCGTTAACCTTTGGGATGATAACAATGTTAGACAACCACTCTGGATAGTGCACCTCTAAAATGAACTCTACTGACTGGAGTTTGTTAACTTCTTCTGGATGACCCCATACTTCTCTCTTGCATAGTCATTTCTTATTTATTTCACTAACTTTTCCTTATCATCAATGTTCAATTAGTGACAGATGATCTTTGGATCTATTCCTGGTATATCTTTATAACTCCAAGCACATACACTTTGCCTCTTTCTTAACAGCTCTATCAGTTTCTCCTTCACCTCCTTTTCAAGGAAGAGATGATTTGGACTATTTTTTCAGCTCATCCTTATCGAGGATAATAGATTCTATCTCCTCTGTGGCTTTGCATTTCTTTAATTTACTCTAGTCCCTTCGGTTGAGAATATCAATGTTGTATGAGGTGGTGAGTTCTTTTATAGGCCTCCCTCTGCTCAGTCGAGATAAAGTATCATTCCCTGGCCTCCACTTAATCACCCTGGACTTCCCTTACTCCATAAGGAGTCAAGAATTTTACCATCTAGTGTATAGTAGAGGGCACGACTTCAAATTCTTTGAGGGACACACGATCAAGGATGATGTTGTAAGACAAAAATACATTTTCATCAATTACAAAAAAGTTAACCTTTTTTGTTAGGCACCTCGTCCAGATGTCCATGTAGACATCCATTTCATATACTTCTAGAGGATGCACTTTCTCTCCACTAAACCCTATCAAGGGTCGGTGGTATGGAATCAATCTCTTCTTGCTGATCTTTAGCCATTTGAAACACTCTCAAAACATGATGTCGGTCGAGCTTTTGCCATCTACCAAAATTATGGATATGTCATACCCACGAACCCTGGTGCTGATGACCAAAGGGTCTTCATAGAGGGCCAAAATACCCTTGAAATGCATATTGGATAATCCCATAACTAGAGTATCCATATCCACCTTTTTTATCTTTCCCGACTTCGGCTCTGAGGGAGCCGAGTTGACGTCTATTCGCTTTAGAGCTGATTTAGCCTATACTACATGCACCTTGTGATTGGATGGATCTATACCTGCACTATCCATTCCCCCACTAATCATCTTTACATTGAATGAGATCATACACATTCGTCCTTTAGGCTCAGGGATTTTTGGTGGAAGGTCTGGGTCGTCTTCACCATCATCATCAAACTATTCATCCTTCTTGTATGCCTGAAGCAGTCTCCTTGGCCTCTCATCTCTTGACCCACCATGTCTCTTTCAAGTGTCTTCCTTGGAACCATTTCAGTCAACGTACTTCAGAAGCTTCCCTTGTTTCATAATTTTCTCAATCTCATGTTTTAATGCAAAATATTTGTTAGTGGTGCGACCGTGATCTTGGTGAAAGTCACACAATTTGCTCTTGTCTCTCTTATGAGGAGGCAAGGTTCTAAAAAGAGCAGAGCGTGATCGAGTCGTAGAGGCCAAGCCTTAATCCTAGGCGGGCCTTAGGCGTGAAAAGGCGTCTAGGCCTTTTAAAATATTTTTTAATCATAACAAGGTTATTAAAAATACTAAAATGGTACATGCTTTCAAAATATGTCAGAATATTAGCAATTGGGACCCCTTTTTCATATTCATGCTCCATAAGTCCTCATCATATTACCACCCAATTACATGCAAACAAAATTCAAAGTGGGCAGTAAAATAAATAATATTAATCAATAGGAATGAAATCAAAATAAAAACATATAAAATAGAAATGATACATACCTTGAAAATTGAATACCAATATACGCATTAGGACCCCTTGGCCATGTGCATGCTCTATAACTCCACATCCCCCTAATAAACTTACACTATAATAAATCAAGAAGTAACCTAATCATAAATAACAATATGACCAAAATTCAAATTAAAATACTAAAATGATCCATGAGTTAGTACAATTCAAGTTTCAACCAAACATCATGTCTCTAAAACAAGCTCATAAAAATATTAACCTATATTAAAAATTAGAAATCAAATTATTAACATAAAATTATCAAGAAAAATTTGTATGTGTATTGAAATGCCAAAAAATGCCATGCCATTGCCCTTAATTATTTGACACTCCTTAAATTAAACACCATGCCAAAAAAAATTCAAATAGGTGTATGTGTTTCACTGTCCCTAAACTATTGAAAGATGTTTAAAAAATTCCAAACAGGTGTAAATCACTGCCCTAAATTGAAAGATGTTAAAAAAAATTCTAAACAGGTAACAAAAAATTCCAAACAGGTGCATGTGTATTGAAAGATGTTAAAAAAATTCTAAACAGGTAAAAAATAATTCCAAATAGTTCTTACTTATATAACATATTGAGAAAACAATAACACTTCTTACTTACAAAAAACAATAGTTCGTTTGTTAAATTGAAACAGGTGTATATGTATCACTAAGATAACAATTCTAAACAGGTGTATGTGTATCACTAAGATTGTGTATTTGTTATATTAAAACAATAACAATTCTTACATAAGTTACAAACAACGAAAACCGATATCGACAAACAAAACATTGTTTGTTTAAGTTTTTTTGTAAGTAATTTCAAACAGGTAACAAACAACAATGAACTTAAATCTGGCATGCTGAGTTACGGCAAAAGAGGGAGGAAATTTGAGTTCCGGGCCCGACGATCCCCTGCTGACTTTTGGCGAACGAGGGATTTGATTTCCGATAATATTTTTTGCTCTACAGCTATGTGTTGGTGAAAGATATTTGGGGCTGAACGATTAGGGCTGGACAATTGATTAAGCTATTTTTTTTTTGTTTAAAGGGATACAAAATGACGTCATTTTGTATCCTAATACAAAAAAAACGGATTTTAAGGCGCATTTTAGCTAAAAAATGCGTTTTTACACCTTAGAAGGACAAACCTTGATGTATCTAAAAAGTCCCATGGCTAAGCGCATTTTTTGAACACTGTGGGGAGGAGACCTTAACTTTTCAGGCCATCTCAAAGCCCTATCATCCTTAATTTCATTTAAAATCAGATCAGGACTTATTGTGAGCGGAGTGTAGTTAGCAAACTTGTCGTCCGTCGACCTTTTTTCCCATCCTTGCCCTTAGCTTTTTAAGACTTACTTCCATCAACTTTTTTTTTCAACCTTTCCCTTGGCTGCCATGGCCTCCTCCGCATTCATGACTTTTCTGGCTATAGCCAAAAAAATTTCCACATATTTTAGAGGATCTTCGGCCAGATTCCAAAGCAATTTTCCTTTTTGTAATCACCCCGTGAGGGCGGTCATAGCAATATTCTCCTCGTAGTCTTCAACCTCCAGTTTCTCTTTGTTAAACACTGGAATATAGTCTTAGAGAGGCTCATTTTTCCTTTACTTTACATATAATAAATGGGTAGACTTTTTTCGAGGCTTCACGCTGAAGAAAAAATTGTGAATGAACTTCTCAGCCAACTATTCAAAGTTCTTTATGCATCTCTTAGAGAAATAAGTGTGCTATACATGAGTTGTGCCACTGAGATTTCTAGGTAATGTCTGACATTACATCTCATAAGAAAACGAGTAGATGTTGGCCCCAAATTGGTACATCTCGACGTGATGAACGGGGTTTGTGCTCCTATCGTACTTGGGTATGACATTCGACGGCTTGAACTTATCCAGAGTTGGGTAGCTCACTATCCTCGCTACAAATGGAGACCCGTCCACATACCCCTTTTGAACAGGGTCCCGAATTTTCAGGATATCGCTGATTTTTTCCTCTAGCCTCTGAATGGAGCTATTTCATGGTTTTTTGGCCACTACTGCATTATCTCCCTAAGCTGCCACAACATTATCCTTAGTTCATTCTCTGTCGGTCGGGCGTTGCACAAGATCTCTACCAGATGTCCTCTGACGGATATTTACTTCTCTTTGCTCTTCCTCTCAACCACATGGAGGCCGACGATCGGCACATCCTTTATTTCTATGGAAGCTGCAATACTACGTGATCTGTAGAGTTGGTCTCGTAGGTCACCAAATGGGCTGATTCGATCGAAAGTTGACTCTCTGCTCTATCTATCAAGTGGTGAAGCCTAGGGTCAGACATCTCGTCTTGGTCGGCCACTATTTCTTCTGCTAACTAGAACTGGGCGCACTATATTTCCAAAAATTTTATAGGGCTCCCAATAATCATCCTCATCATAACACTAGTTATCAGGGTCTTCCTGGATATACCTTCCCAGGCACAATCGCCTAGGGTGGGCCATGTCTCTACATCTTTGTTGTTGTGGCACTTATTTGTGTGGGGTCGGGAGTTGTCTTCTTAACCTTCGGAGCTATCTCTCTGGCATCCGGAGTTATCATCTCTACTACAACGCCAGTAAGTATCACCATTATAGTTTGACTAAATGCAACAAGCTGTTCTTAAATTTTTTGTTGGCTGACAGTCAACGAGTGCAGCGCCATCGCCACCTCAGCCATTTTTTATTAAGGGGGCACCTGACTGGAGCTGGGGCCAACACCATGAGGCAAATCGAAGGCCATTCTATCTAGTGAAATGCACATAACAAAAAGGGCGAGCTGGATGAGCTAAGTGAGCTGGAAAAAAGCTTGAAAAACCCAATAAGAGCTCTTTAATTGGTAATACAGATCCAGCCAAGTGTGGAACTAGATCACCACCAGAGAATTAAGTGAGGAACAAGCTAAATTTGAAGAAAAAGAAAATTAAGAACCTTCATTCCCACAAACAGTGCTAAAATGATGACATTATAAAGTCACCATTTAAATTTATATCAGCAGCTCAAGCTCAGTCACACACAACAATGGAGATTCATATAATAACACAGTAATGTAAATATGATAAGGGGATGATAATAAGAGGAATAACACCAGAATTTAAGTGGTTCGTTTATTTCAGCCTACTCCACTATGCATATGAGTATGGTTTTCACTAGAAAAGAGGCTCTAATGGCCTGAAGAACACAAATCTCAAGCTTTCTCTCTCTACTTTAAATGAGACAGATTTTAACTAGGGTTATTTCTGGATCCCTTCTTCTGGGAAAAAAGATGGATTTATATTATGCTGGGGGTATGAATTGTACCCCCAAGTAAGTATAGAGCATGTGCATAATCAAGCCTCCAGTCGAGTATGGACACTTGTCCTTAGCATAAGTAGATCATGATGATGCAATATTACCTCACGTGAGGGAGAGATCTTGTTATTACGATTTATCCATATGGGTCAATAAGCCATAACCTACGTGCATACGCTAAGCGTGCCCAATACCAAGCACTTTGCTAGGTGTCAACTATCGAAAGTGGTGGTCCAAGATGAAACCGAGATGTCGAGTCAATCCTCTGATGGAATGGTCGTTGGTGTTAAGTTGAATATGTTTAGGATCCTCGATCTCCTTGTCATGGATGAGGCCGGTGGGACATGAGAGAGAGTTGAGGTCACTAATGCTTTCATAGTACGTTGAGGCCAGAGGAACATGGGACAAATTTTAGACTGAGGACGAGGCCTCTCGTGCCGGGACCCCAGGCTGAGTCATAATATGTCTTGTATGTTGGTTTCCAAAATGTCGACCTTGGCCGAGTTAGTCCCATCTAAGGACGAGCTTATACAAGGGTATATCACTTTCTACCAAACTTAACATGTATAAATTAATAAGAAAACAGTTGAAAATAATTTTAATTAATGTACAATTTAAATAAACAGTTAAACTATTTAAAAAAACATGCAAAGTTTAAAGAATACTCTTAAGTTTTTTAAAAAAATACTTTTTTTACTTAACTCCTTGACATAACCCCAGAAGAAGGAGGACATTTCATCCCAAATATAGCAGGGGTTAATTCAAAATAGAGATTAAAGGAGTGTTTCAATGGAGAGTAACGCCTATCACATTTTTAAAAGTTATGCCTAATTTTTCATCTTCAAAGAATTATATCAAAACATGACATTATAACACGGGTTAATTAAAAAAAATCTCTAAATTGAAATATACACATATGGTTGTAAGGTTAATTATGTGGCTAAAATTTTTGAAGCTACTTTAAATCATATTAGGTTAAATTTAACTTATGAGAAATTTCAATTCGATATATTGGGTTCATCTTGTTAATTTCGTGTTGATTTCGAGTTGTTTTAAGAATTTAAAAACTTACATTTTCACACCAATATATATTATGTAATGCTTTTCTTTGTTTAAAATTTCAATGAGAACCCAATTTATTATCATGTGATCATGTACTATCGAAACTAATTAAAAAACACTTGGTGAACCTCCTCATCGAAAAATGGAAAATTTACTGAATGGTCTACTAATCCAAAATTCACACGTTTTTTTATTGTTTTGGAAGAAAGAATGGTCCCACGTGTTTTACACGAACCATGACGACCTTTAATGGTATTTTCATATGCCCACACTTCTGCACACACTAATTAGTCATTACCAATAAAATGCAAATAATTCGTAGATCACTGATATTACTTTTATTCTAATAATTATTGTAATTCAAGTTTTCAAAGCTCCAATTATGAACAACTGCCGAAGCAAAAGGTTCCTTATTTGATTTTGTTTGAGAACAAAGTTATTACTCTAACATTTCTCAATACGAATTTAGAGTTTTAGGATGAATTCATATTTAGATATAATTAGGTGTGGGACCTAAGAAAGTTATGTGTTTAGTCAGTTAAAAGGTCTTATAATGAATTTATAGTTGTCTAAATGTATTTTGAATAATGATACGAGAACATATTTGGGGACACTGGACACGTTCCCTCATGTCATTGGTTGACACTTGAGTGGAATGTGTCCCATTTAAGGTGTGTACCAATGACAAGGGGATACGTGTCCCGTGTCCCCAAGTTGTGTCCCAAAGTGTGTCTCCCTAGAAACACCCACATATCTTTAGGCGAGGTCTTAAAACAACGTCAAGCTTTATATTAGAACTTGGTATTTAAGTGAAAAAAATAATGAAGAGTAACGATAACATTATCCATGATTTTTTATCATTCCTAAATAAATTATATGTTTCGTTTGTGTTCCAAGTTCTACCAAACCTAAAATTGCAAAGGTAATTTGAGTTACTTCATGTTAATTTGGTATTTGATAATTATGTGATTTGGAAATAATATATGATTAGAATAAATTCAAGCAATTAGAGTTGATAAATATTTCTTAAAAAAAACTATATCTTCGAAACATGAACACAAATCTTAATAACATATATAAAAGTATGCCATTTTCTTTTCTTATTCAAATTAATCTAGAAAATTTCAAGGAAGGACGATGAGATGGGAATAGAAATAGGATATTATTTAAAATATTTGAAAGTAGATCAAGAATTACGAAATTATTTTTGCATGAATAAGAATACGTTGAATGGGTGAAATTATAAGTTCAAGATTTTTTCAAGAATTTCTTACTATCGAGTGGATAATATTGAAACAATTGATTTATCACAAATTAATTGATATATCACAATTATGTATTAATATTATAATTTTTAAGAACATGTTTGACTCTATTAGTGTTGTAAGATGTGGGTTCTTCAAATACTATTAGTATTAAATGAGGCGTAACCCCTTATCAAGATCGGAACTATCACCGTTAGATATAGAGCACAGGTTAGAGCCACATGTGAATCAGGATAGAGATATTTAATTGTTCAACGTTGCATTAAAGTGCATATTGACATGGGCATCATTTGGTAAACACAATAAATGAAATGGGAACAGTAGATAGCATGGTCCGAGGGAGAAAGAACATGCACTCTAGGCACAATCAAGACAAGGCAGGAACTTCAAGCTCAGTTAATGCCCAATGATGGGTGCATTGAATGTGTATGGCGGTTAATGCTCATCTCGAGGTCTCTCTAATACGGGGGGATTTGGGCAGCAATTCTAGGTTCTGGATTTTCTCCTTTTATGTTTTATTTTGGTCCTATTTATATGGAGGGAGAGGTTAATCGAATCATCCTGTCCTCGATCCTTTTGGCCTGGTGCATTAAATTCCTGAGATACTAAATTTAATGCATGGTATCTGTTAGTTTTGGAGGGAAAACGTTCTATTGGTTAGAAGTATAGCAGTCAAGGATATGACTTGTCAGCATAGGGCTTACTCTAGGATGTCTACACGGTCAGATTTGGTGAACTAAACCTACCATCCTAAGGATAAAGGCACTTGAGTGTTGTATTCTTGAGTTCTTTAACGTCAGGCATCATAACATCAGGGAGTGGTTCAAAGAGTGGTTGTTGTTTGGTATCTAGTCACGTCAGTCAGACGAGCTGGCACCCGAGGTACCTCGAGGAGGTGACCTCAAAGGTGCAAGTATTAGGGGGATCGAATGACTCGAGGAGGTTCACTCAAATAGGTAAGAAATGAGTGGGTTCGAGTGACATTTGTCTTGGGTGAAGTTTTGTCCAAGTGTACCTAGAGGGTTGGTAATAACTCCTAACATTGCCTTGTTCTCAATCCTCCAAATCATGTCCCTACGAAGTTCCCAGGAGGAGATAGCTTGATAGAGCATGAAAGCTCTCCCATGCCCTGCCAGTCATGGTCCCTCGTGGGTACCAAGCAATCCCACTCAACATATACATTCATAAGGTAAAGTACATAATACAGCATTCTATTTCTTATTACAAACTATTATTATCCGGGTGACCTTTGTTCTTCGAGCCAGGTCAGTTGGAGGCTCTTCGAGGTAAAGCACTACGAGCTATTTGCTTGTGAGGAGCCTTATCCCGTTATCTACTTGCATGGAGGATCTTTGAAGTGTGTTTCTGAGGCATCTTTCTCTGTAGCTGATCAATTCACTTGCCTGAGTTAATCATCCGTGTGGGGGAACACTCCTCCACAAGTGTATCGATATATCACAATTACATATCGCTATTATCATGTTTAACTATATTAGTGTGGAAGGTGTATCAATCCTCATTTTTCACATAAAGACTGGCCAGGCTTGAAACGCCGAAGATGTGACTTATCAATAATTTATACCATTCTCAGTAGAGCGTTATATAAATATGGTTATCCAAAAAGGCCGATACTTTAAAACTTTATGAATATTTTCGTAATTGTGAATAAACTCATCCAACACCAAATAAAATAATTATTAAAGCATCAAGTAAATGTCACACTCCAACATGAAGTAGATGAATAAAATAAATCTCGGGCTTATTCCTTTACAATTGTTCTCAAGTGAAATAACTACACTCTCACAGAACAACATCTAGGCTAGAGTCAATGATATGGAACACTTATAGGCACCGAAAGATAGCAAGGCTGGTACAATAACAGTCCTGATATTCCTGTCTAGAAAATTACCTGGGGGGAACATTTATAATTTGGGTCAGAGCCCGAGGTGTGCAATAATTAACTTGAATAATTTAAAATCATAATAATACAGTCAATGCACAATAAGTACCCCCTTTTTCGTCACTCGCATGTGTATAACACCTAGTGTGATAATATTCGCACCCTAATACATCCCAAATAATGATTTGTGACATCATCTCAATTCTAGAAGGAAATTCATTCCTAATTAATTTTAATTAAATGAAACACCTACATTTAAAATACCAATTTACATTAATTATAGCCTCCTAAATATCAAGTATAAGGCATAAGCATCTAATATGCATTATTGGATCAAGATATTAATTAATGTCCATATCCTTGGACAATTTAAATTTATTTTCCAAAAAATTCGGGTAAATAACAATATATGTCCTTCCATATGTGACACACAAGGGCATCAAATGTTGGTGTCAAATTCGTGCTCTATCGGCAAGTCCGATGGAATCTTAACATCCAAATCGGACAGTCCGAGGGAATCCTGACATCCTAAGCGGGCACCACAAGACACACATAAGTTGGGGGCGGTCCCTACGCAGGATACTTGTATATGGACCATACCCTGTGTTAATACAGGAACAGTCAGCGCCACACCTACCTCTCGAGGGTGGAGCCTCTACGTAGTACCTATATGCTTACACAACGTCAAGCCCACCTGTGTCGACGTGTGATCACTGGACTGAACGCGCAAACCCCCGAGATGATAGGAAAGTCCACTGGTATGTCCACACATAAATATAATAGAATACATATTATTTTTCCTATAATATGTAAAGGTAATTCTTCCTAAATTACCATAAAATTTCATTCCAAATCCCATGCCACCAATCATCCATTAATAATTTATGATCTAATAAATTAGTTAACCATCTAGTCATAGGTAATTATTAATAATTTGGATATGGGTATAATTTTGTTCCATAATTTAATTAACCCAAAACCCAAAATATCCCTTCCTTAACAATTCTGTAGTTATTATTCACAAAAAGTAATTCCAAAACATGTACAATGATACCCACTAATTAATCATGAGAAACAGATTTTTATTTATCAAGAAGTTTATATAAATTTCAGTTCACTATTCATCATCAACAACCTCCACAATAGTTATACATTCATTCCCAAATTTTCACTCAACTGAATCGATCCCATCCAGATACATCGGTTCGATTTGCCTTTTTTTCAAAAAATTTTTGCTCTATCGGATCGGTTCATTTTTTCGTTTCCATCAGTTCGGTTCTATATTTATAAAAAAATTGGTCCACAACGAATCGGTTCTTTTTCTTCTCTATGGGCTCGATTTGGTTTAAAGGAATCTAGCCCCAAAATATTTCGATTTATCGATTCCTAATTTCTGGAAATAAATTCTACATGTGAATCATTCCTCTACATGGGTATCATCATCAAATTTAATTTATCATTCCTCTACATGTGGGTATTCAACATAAGATCAAATCTAATAAATCCCATTTTTCAGAAATCTAAGGGAATAAAATTCTACACTGAGAAATAAATTATAGACATATATTATGCAAGAAATTCTTGCCTTAAAATTGTAGAGGAGATCCCTTTTGAAAGCTCTTGATTCCTCCCTTGTTCTTGCCCTTATTACTTCTCTTGGTATTTCTCCCTTCTCTCTCCCGTGGATGCTACTTTAGGTTTTATTTTATATTAGTCAGAGAGTGGTTTACCCCCATTTAACCACTCAATTGATGAAAATTCCGAGTTGGATCAAAAGCCCTACTTTTGGACCTCCAAATAAGCCCGAAACTATAACCTAACTAGCCCAAAAGTTCCCTAACTCATATATCTATGACCTGGGATCAATTTTAAATATTTAAAACACTAAATCGAGTCTCTAACGCTTCCCAAAATGCGTCCCACATATTTTTATTTTACTTAAATATTTTTTTTATAAAATCATAATTGCTTACTTTAATAAAATAAAGAAAATTTTACTCGCTTAAATTTTAAATCTTCTTAATGTAAATTTATTCTCAAAATTAAAATCTGAAATCATTAAATTCATTTAATCGAAATATTCTATTCTAAAAAAATTTACGAGGTATTACAGAAGGTGTATCCCTAAGGCCCTCATTGTGTTAAAAGATTTGGGGTGGAGTGGAAGTATTCCGCCACTGATACAAAACAAAAAGAAAAGACAAACCTTCTCCCTTACACTATGATTGCAACAATGGTGGTGTCATGACACCTCAAGAGTTGCTCGTAACGACCCCCTTTCCAAACTCAATCAAGCATATTCTTATGCATTTCATGTAACTATATTTATAGAAAATCCATCAAATGAATTATGAAATACCATGTGAAATGATTATTGTGCCCATCTCATTATTCATAATTGCGTGTAGAATGCCTTGGATAGTTGTATTAGACTCTTATAACTTAAAGCATTGTGAGTACTTGCAAAAATCTTTTATCACGTGGAACAATACTCAAATGGTTATGCAAAATACCTTTTACGCGTTTTAGATAACTAAAACACCAATTCTTCTAAAAGAAAACAACAATTTAGCATAACTAATGGTTTAATTTAAGTCCTCAATCTTATCAACAAAGTCTAGATATTCTAAAAATTTGTGATGCAAATGTAATCAAAATGTGAGGAATGTTAGAAAAATATGCATCAAATTATCCTCCATGTATAGCATTCCAACAAAGAAATTAAAAACTAATACCATAAATTTTAAATAAGAGTAAGAAACCAAAACTAAGTATCATATGAGGATCAAATATAAATCTTATTGTGTGTTTGATAGGAAAAATTTATCATGATTTTTTTTAACTTTTAGTGTATTTAATTACCTTAATTTGAAAATAAGATTCACTCGTAAATTTTTCACCCGCTCCTACACAACACCGCGTAAGACCTGTATATACAACATAAAAAATTTATTTTATAAATGGATCTACTTAATATACGAATCTATGATACTATTAAAAAAATTGTTTAACTAACAACAATAACCACAAACATTTACGCAACATTTTTTTTAATAAGAAAACTAATATATTTACATATGTGTGTAAGGGGTGTTCGTGGTACAGTAAAAATATGTACCGTACCGTTTTGGACAGAAAATTAGTGATAATGGTTTACATTTTTTACTTACCGCAACCAAAATTACCGAAACCGATATTACCAATTTTATTTTGGTTGATTTTGGTTTTAACATTTTAAAAACCGATATACCGACTGTAACGTACTTAAATGAAATATCGAAATTAATGTACCGAAATACCAAAATGATATTATCGAACTCACCAAATTGGAAATACCAAATTAAATCAAATAAGAATATCCAATGACTAAAGTCAAACACAACCATACTTATTTTATAGATTCTTTATTTTTCGTTAAGTGGTCAACCTTTTAGTAACCCTTAGATTAATACAAGATTTTACAGGTATTGGATCATTCACAACACAACTTATAACAAGACTTAGAGTTAATGATTCATATTCAACACCCTAACTTACGACTCTCTCTGAACTTACAAAACTTGAGTAACATAAAATGTTTTGATGATAAACCAAACTAAAATCAGTTCTTGTTCACTCTATTTGGTATTCAGTTTTGTAATTTTTTTTGTAATTTTTTTTGTACACATGATTTTTTTTATAGGTTTCGACTGAATTTTATTTTTTGGCGATATGTTGATATTCATATTTGGAGAGTGCAAGAAATAAAGAACGTAAAACATTTTCATTATGGTTTATTATTTAATATGACGACCTGTGTTGATATTTATTCTAGTTATTTGGACAATAGTGTAACTTGAATTACAATTTGTGATGTTTATTTTGGAGTTTACTGTTTATATATAGTTATGGTGACGGCATAATTACATTGTTTATTTATTTTTGAAAATATGCATATAAAAATATTTAGGTAAGTGGTACAAAAAATTATCATTATGTACCAAATAGTGCCAAATTTACCGTAAAGAGAAATTTACTGAAATCTACCATATTTCCGAAAACCAATTTTACTGTAAAAAATGGATTTTACCGATGTGCCGCACAGTTTGATTTTGGTTTATGAGCTGGTGTACCTACAAATTAACTCACAATTTTGATTTGATGATTTTAATGTTAGTATGATATTGGTATGTTCTATTTATCGACCAAATCCACCGAAAATCAACTATATGTGTATGTATGTGGGGGAGAGTATCTTATCTATATAACTATATAAAAATTGTAGACCCAAATTGTGTGAGACTAACACATGGCAGATGCATTAAATATCATTAAGTTCCAAATCTATCTATTTTTTAAGCTCTTTTACTTCACCATTCAATCTTCCCTCAACCTTTAACCTTCCCGAGCCTTTTTCGAAAATCGAAAAAGGTCACGTGCCTTTGTATGTTCCATTGCTTAATACCCTTTCCATACTATCTAAAATGCTTGTATCATTGCTTCACTACAGAAATAATCTCCTCCCAAAAACCTCTGCTTAAAATTATAAAAGTTTCGATTTTCATAAAAAGTGTATCTGTAACTTTTTGTTGAGTTGAACTTTTAAACATTATCATTTTTAATACCAGCTGTGTAACTTTCTGGTGAGTGATTTCATTTTCAATACTTGATATGTATACATATGCATACTTTTTCCAACAACTTTGGAAATATTTTTGAACAAGGTTAAAGCATAACGAACTGTTACTCTTGGCTTCGTTTTTGGTGTTATTGTCAATTTGGAGTTTCTTTGTTGGTTACAGGTTTCTCTTTTTCTGGATGAACAAAAGTGAACAGTTTCGTCTATGTGCTTTTGGTCGAAATTTCAATACCCAACAACATTCACATACCCAATTCAAACTATATATATATATATATATATATATATATATATATATATATATATATATATATATATATATAAGGATTTGGGGGAATTGATTTTTAATAAATATGGTGGTGGTGGTTTTTTTGGTTAAATTTTAAATCTTAACAGTTACGAAGGTAAGTGGATTTTATTTTTTTAGTTGAGTTTCTGAGCTTTTATGGAGGTATATGTGAGTCATCTTGAATCGGACGCCCCATACCTACCAACAAATTCACAAATTAAGAACAACAAAACTAAATATTTTGAGTAAATGACCACTAATGGGAAAATAAAAAAGGGAGACACCAAGAAGTTGGTCAGACGAATCTTTTGCAAAGTGTTCTTTACAAGGTATGTATTGTATAGAGTTTCTACACTTAATTATTTTCCCAATTATTAGACCATATATTTTTTTTTTTGCTACAGTATACACTTGAAACCAACATATACCCAAGAGAGCATGCATCCGTGAAGGAGTTGTGTGAGGTGACCGCAAAACACCCCTGGTGAGTTTCTTACTATTTGTTCTCTCTTTCTCTCAAATTATGTTAACATTGATTTTAGTGAGGTGAACTATTTTTTTTGTATCAATGATAAGAATGGTGACAAAATTTCTAATGGGTATAAAGTATTCTCGTGGCGCTGGATAAAATTCATAGTATTGATTTTTGGAACAAAACAGAACCTGATCACCACCTCGGTTGATGAAGGGCTCTTCTTAATCACATTACGCTATCACTCTTTTTATTTATTGGTTCTTTAAATTTAATCTAAAGAAACAAAATTAAATATGTTAAGGGCCTATTTGGTTTGCAACTATAATTTTATTTTCTATATTTAAATACAATTCTGATAAGAATCTGCGTTTGGCAACCTATTTTTAAACAGAGAATTATAATATTTATGTGTTATAATAAAGTTTTTCAGAAAACAGGTTGAGGGTGCTTTATAACTTCTGTTTTTTTATTTTTCAACTCAAAATTATTCATTCTTAATATTTTAATGCAGTTATACCTTAATATATAATATACATACATAATACATTAATATGTGTGTAATTCTTATAAATAAAAAATATATATATATGTACATGTACAAAAAATTACGTATGGAATAATATAAAATTAAATAATATTATTAATAGATACATGATACTTATATGGAATAATATAAATATACATATAGTACATATGTATTAAAATATTATCAATTCATGTATGTATACAATTTTATAGAGAGTTATGCATCCAATATCATTATATATATATAAACTCCCCAACATACTTCATTAAATATACCTAAAAATACATGATATTAAATGTACATGTATATAATTTATGATGTTTGTATGTTTGTATGTATACATTCATGTATCATGTATGTATGAAAGTTTTATGTATGTTTATACACACGCACACACATATATGTACAACAAAAATATACAGGATTGCCAATTTTATCAAATTTTTAAAAAATTGTATTTAAAAATAAGTTTACCAAACTCACACCAATAATTATAAACATAAAAAATTGAATTTTAAAACTATATTTAAAAACATCGTTTACATCGAGTTTTCTGAATAGCGAACCAAACGGCCCTAAATAGTTATGTTATTTCAAGTGGAGATTTTGAATTGGTTTGCTAATAATTAATTTGTACAGTTTTCATATATATATATATATAGGAAAATGATCAAGTGAGGGCCCAGTTTGAGGACCCTGAATGAAGACCATTTTTTTAAAATAGAAAAAAAAAAAAATTTGGGTTGATTTTAATTTTATGATTTTTAAACATTTCAATAGGACCATAAAAAAATAACCAGCTCAAAATGATTTTTTTTGCTATTTTAATAAAATCGGTCAAACTTTGTCAGTTTTTAAGTTCTTAAAATAGTAAAAAAAATATCATTTTGAGCTGTTTTTTTTCATATGGCCCTACTAAAATGTTTAAAAACTATATAAAAAAAATTAGCTCAAAAATATTTTTTTCACTATTTATCAAAATTGGTCCGCTTCAACAGCATGCAAACAGAGGTCTTCATGATCCCCTCTCTCTCTCTCTCTCTCTCTCTCTCTCTCTCTCTCTCTCTCTCTCTCTCTATATATATATATATATATATATATATATGACCTTCATGCTCGTTATGAAATATAATAACTATACTTTTAGGGGACACACTTTAAATATGAGTATCTATTTCTTAAAATTATATTATTGAGTCTTGTCCGTACTATTTCCACATTAGTAACATGGTACACGTTAACATCACCATTTTATTATTCATAAAAATGTCATAGCATGATGTAATATTTGTTCGTTTGTCTTGCAATAATATGGTATGGGCCACCCTTCACAATAATACTTATCTGTTTTAATATACCACCCATGATTTCATACTTAAATTCAAACTCTCTAACTTTCACACTTCACACTCTATTAATTAGTTAAATCAAAAATTATAAACCACACCCTGAATTTACTAACACAACATTTTTTGTTTTAAGACTATAAAATACACGACTACAATGACACCCTGCCAACATAGATTTTTGCTATTGTGTGTATACAATTAAAAATTATGTATCGTTAAAATTGATCATTTGTAGCTTTATTTAATTACACTTTTTATATGAAAGAAAGCTAAGGTGTCTAAACTTGTGGAGGTAATTAAAAGATATCATAACTCTTTTCTCCTTTTATTTTATTCTCATTTCATTTTCGGATTAGCTACCATCATATTGTGGAGAGTTAAAAGTCAAGTAAAAGCAAAACTTTGGCATTGAACTTAACGTTATTCTTTCCATCTAAAGTAGGAATCTCTTGCAATAACGACCTTTCATTGATAAATTTCCCCAATTCAATATGTCCATTAACAATCAAATGGCTGTGAAAGTTTTAAAACTTCTTTTGGCACTTGACCAAACCCAACATCATCTTAGGTGTCTAAATCAAACCTAAAATATCTTTGGCTTTTCAAACCTTTACAAATAGTGTGAATGAATAGACCAAAGAAGTTCTAATCACAAACTTTTGACATGCCAAATGTATTAGATTGAAATATGATTTTGGCACCAAGGTTTTGTTTTGCTTAATTTATCTACATTTACGCGTCTATTAGTTTGGTTACGCGTGATTACAGTATTGCCCCACTTACCCGCAATAATGAATTCAAGTGTATCTTGTCAAAAACTTTTGATTTGTATTCAGTTGTTGGATATATACTTTTCATTGCGCACTTGTTGTAAAATAACTTGTGGAAATGAAAGTAATCGTATCGATTTGTACAATTATTGAGAGAATTTAATCAAAAAGTAATTCCAAAGATATGCTCTTGGTGGAAAAGGGACAATCAATTGAACCAAGTGCAATAAACAAGATGCTTTGAAAGTTTTGGTCATACAAATTATCACGGAGATTAACAATATCAAATGACAAGATTTAAGTTTTGTTGGTTTTTCTTTTGAACGGTCGTCGTGGACACTACTAAGAGTTTAAGTTTTTATTTTTATTATTTATTTTGTCTAATCCCAAGTTATGTATGGAATTTTTTTTATTATTTATTGTTTTCTTGACTAGTAATGAATGTGTGCGTGTGCGCGGTAAGTTATTTCGATTCAAATAAAAAAAATCGCATACATTACATGAGTTTAATTTTAAATTAAAAAAACAAATTATTTTGATTTAAAAGCTCGTTTGATTAGAGTTTTTTTGTTTCTCTAGGATCTTGAATTGGTATATTTCAACATGAAATATCATAATTTGTTTAAAGAATTTGAATTGCATGACAACTAATTTAATCCGTAAAAGCTCAAAACCAATTTGCAGTTTACTAAGGCCCTGTTTGGTAATCCCAAGACTGTAAATTGACCCACTTATAAATTATCCCATTTATAAATTGTTTCATTAATTGTGTATAGTTTCAACTTTCATTAATAAAAAGATTCATAATTAACCCATTTAAGCTCATTTGTAAAATCTAAAATAGGATCATTTTACCAAAAACGTGAAATGCGGGTATTTAAAATTGCTTCGCTCTACCCTATCATTCGTCCCCAGTCGCAAGTAATCTCTCTCTCTCTCTCTCTCTCTCTCTCTCTCTCTCTCTCATCATCTTGTTATTTCGATTAAATTGGAATTAAAGTCATTTCAAACCCACCAATTTACAATTCATTAATTTACAATTAACCAATCAACCTAATTAAATAATTTGTGCAACTAAACAGAGGGTAATCCATTTAACCGAAACTATAAAACTCAAGCCAAACACACCCTAACAAAACATCCAAACCAATACTCAACACATGTTTTGTTTTGAATGATAGAACCTTTGAAAGGATAAGGTAGTGTTGGAATATGGATGGCATTTATATCCCACACTCTTCCTATCCCACCTAATGTTCCTTTGTCCTTCATTACCCAAAAAAAAACAGGCCTTGTTCATGGACCACATTAGCACTTAGGAGAACCTAAGTTTTGTGGACCACAAAGGCATTGAACTGTCTAGATAAAATGAAAAACAAAGGGTCCACCACATATCATCTTGGATAATTTTCTCGTTCTTACTTGATATGCTGTAAAGACTTATACATACATACGTGTTTACAAATGTATTTTCTCTAATAATTTACACTGTTATATATGTTAAAGAAATTATCATCAACTTGAAAACATACATTTATGTTATATTTTTTTAGGTAAAAAGTAGTACTTGTGACAAGTTTATTATTAATAAAAATTGTACATACTCATTTTATAATTATTCTTTTAAGGGCTTTCAAGAGAAGTATTCCCTCAAGCCATATTAGGAATTTTCCTTTAAAAGTTGAACTTTTAAAAATTAACTTTATTTTAATCAACGGTCAAAAGAATAACTTATTTAAAGGTATCTAGATACATTGACTTTGGATGTATTCTTATTTGGTACCTTGCATAAGTCTTTTTCGTAAGAAGAGAATAATTACTGCTCAAGTCTTAAATTAAAAACTATATGTTGAATGTCAAACAATTTCAGAAAATTTTTGAACTATTAATTCAACATTCAATTAAAAAAACTATAAGTAACGTTAAAAACGGAATCGTTTAGACTAACGTCCTTATTCCAGAGATATTTGAGTGAAAATTCTATCAATTTTGCCCTTTAATGTTCATTCCAGGGGCGGATGCAGTAAAGGCCCAAGGGGGGCTATAGCCCCGGTTTAGTTTTTCAAAATAAAAATTTAAGGTTTTTTAGTAAAATTTCTTACTTTAAGGTATAACTATAATTATTTTCAAACCTTAAGGTATAAGTTTGTAATTACTTGAAAAACTAAATTTGCAAAATGAAAGAAGAGGTAGCTGCCGGCCCTAAAATTCTCATTTCTTCTCCTACCTCCTTTCTTCTCCTACCTCATTTCTACCTCATTTCTTCTCCTACCTCACTTCTTCTCCTATCGCAGCCACCCCATGCCCACCATCAGCAGGGCAGTCACCCCATGCCCTCCACCAGCAGAGCAGAGCCACGCCCAGCGCACTGTAATCTGATTTTTTTTCTGGTATTTTTTGTTCCTTAATCTGATTTTTGTGTAAAAAAATTTATTGAATGTATGATTTTGATTGAATGTATGATTTTGATTGAATGCATGATTTTTGTGTAAGATTTTAATTGTGTAAAATATAGGGTTTTGATTGAATATTTGATTGGTTGAATTTATGATTTTTTGAGAAATTGTACATAAATAAAGGTATATATTTTTCGTACAATTTCTCAAAAAATGTCAAATTTCTGTAATTTGTGCCTTTATTATTTTTTTTAAAATATGTGGTAATAAATGTAGTCTAAAATATGTGGTATTTTTTTAAATAGGAAGTCATGGAGAAATTTTTTAAACGAAAAAGAGGAGACAACACACAAGCCGTATCCGAAGCTGATATTTGTGTTGTGTATATAGAAATTTGTGTAATTTCCCATATGGAGAAATTTTTAAATATGTAGTCTCAAATTTGTGTAATTTGTATGTATATTTGTGTAGTCTCAAATTGTTAATAATGATTGGGAGTAATTATTTGGACATTGTAAAACTATAATTTGTTTAAAATTAGAAATAGCTAAAAAAAAAATCGCCTCCGGCGCTACCGCCCCCGAATCCCCGACAACACTCGAAACTTTTGCACATATAATTTTGAACCGATTTAACCCCGGTTGAACTAAAATCTTGAATCCGCCACTGGTTCATTCCCTATAATAAATTTTTAAAATCTGCAAAGAATTTTTTGCGAAAATATTTTAGTATCAACGATGTTATTTTATAATATCGTCGCTGATATTTTAACTTCTACATCACTAATTTATGCACTGTCCTATTACAATTTTTTTTTAGAAATGTGTGAAAAATGTATAATGAAATGTTACTAAGATATGTAACCATCAAAACATTTAAAAGTATGCAATAAGTTATGACATAACGTTAGTGTCTATGCTTAATTAATTGGGCATTTCTTAATTGTTTGATATTTATTTATTTTTTTATAATTTTGCCAGATCTGTTTTCAAATGAAAAGGGACAAAATAAAATCTCTTCAAATTGTGATGAACCTGTCAAACGATTCTCTACGCAAGCACTATATCTATACCTTTAGTTAATAATTTGAAGACATGTTGAACACGCCAAAGAAAATTGCTATTTTTATTCAAATAGTAATAATACGACAATTATAAAAATGATTGAAAAATAGTATAAAGTTAGAAATAGTAGACTATACTGCTCCCTAGCATGCGAGGATAGTGTTTAACAATAAATCTCAAAATTTTCTTTTAGTTTGAATATTTGAAATCTTTTGAAATTTGAAATTTGAAATTTCAACATTCGCGTGAGAATTCCGGTAGTTCGCAGTCGTGTTTCGAATCATAAGGTGTCAATTTCAAGATTTATATATAAGTGATCTGTTTTTGGCCAAACTGAAGTTGACACTATCATAATTGTTTTGGACTTTAGTACATATTAATCTTCGATTTTAGACTTTAATACAATTTTATCAGTTTATTACGCTTTAATACATTATTCATCGATAAATGTAAAAATTTTGCCACTAAAAATGATATTTGATGATTTTTTGTGACGAAAAATGTCACTTAATGATGAAAAATGTAGTAAACTCTAATAACCTTATAATGTTGTATTAAAATTTAAAATCGAAGATTCGTAATGTACTAAAGTAAAAAGAAAAAACTTATTTTTATTAGATATTGGTAAAGTTTTCATCGTTGTATAAATTTTTTTCAACATTGACGGTGACATTTAGAGATGAGAAAGTACTAAAGCTTTAAAAATAATTATGATCCTACTAAAGTGTAATTTTGAACATTAGTGAAGTACATATATACAAGACCACCCTACAAACTTATCTAGGTTAGGTACCGCTAATTGATTTTCTGAGTCATGGGTACCCGTTTAAAAGTCAAAATAATTTATCGCTCCGGCAAAACCATTATGGATGCTCATAAATTTAGCAATATTGATCATATAATCTATGGACACTTTTGGCTTGTCAATAATTTGTATTTAAAATATTTATCAATTATTAAGACGTCAGATCCCGTCACATTCTTCAAATAACAATGATAAGAAAATTTATTCGAAACTCTAATATTGTTTTCCTTAGATATTTTACTCTCTTTTTTACTCTCGCTCATTTAATTGGTTAAAATGTTATAAGTCTCAATATTTTTGGGTTAGATTATTGCTTTACAGAATCAAATAAATTTTGCTCTCGAAGAAGCACTTCAATTTTTCAAGAATCAGTTAACACAAAGTTGTGTTTTGTATTTCAATTTATTCCACACGTGTGTACAAACATGGCCGACTCAATCACGGGGCAAGCTTGGTAATTGCTTAGGGCTCCGATGGTTGGTGGGCCCCAAATCACACTAATACATGTATATAAATGTGTGTGTATATATATATATATATATATATATATATATATATATATATATATATATATATATATATATATATATAGGAAGAGGATCACAAGTGGACCAAAAGAATGGACTTTTTAATGGACTTAACAAAAAAGACTAATAACCCACTAATTTTAATTTCTTGGTGTAATGGGTCCGCGCCAGCGGCACCCACTAACGAGATTTATTAGTCTTTTTTGTTAAGTCCATTAAAAAGTCCATTCTTTTGGTCCACTTGTGAACCTCTCCCATATATATATATATATATATATATATATATATATATATATATATATATATATATATATATATATATATATTCACTAATCGTTTTGGAGTTGTGAAAACAGTAAAACCATATTTGCTAAATAAGTTAGCCACATTATCCATGGAAAATTTTGAAAACAACAAAATTATAAAACATCATTGTATCTCCAAAGGCAGGAAATTTTTTAATTTAATTTCACTAGGGTCCCACCTGAAGCTTGGAAAACCAAAAATATGAAAAAATAATTTGTTCATTATAATGGACAATTGCTATGCCTATTTAAAGTCTCATTCAGGACAAACAGTGAGAAACCAAACACCTTATTTGGGTCCAAACGCAAGAAATGAACCCACGATGAAATTCAGCCCAAACAGTTATGCCAGCCCATAAACTTGGTGAAATTTTGTAGAAAAATTAAGCCCAATCCCCTGTGCATGTGGTTTCAACCTACATTCATGCAATTTCGGGAATGATAACACGAAATTGATTCGAAATCAACATGATAAATCGTGTTTGTATTGGATTTTTTTACCCAAAGTCATGTCGTGATGTGTTCGTTTCTAAATATAACTCATGTTAGTAAAATAATTTGTGACTACACTAATTACGGAGTGCGAGTTCCACTTTAATTTGAAGTAAAAAATTGATCAAATATTAAATTTACCTAACTATTTTCAACATTAGCTTGATCAACCTACAAAATGAAAAGAAAAAAAAGTTGATAAAATGCACAAATTGTTTCAGATGAAATTATTTTCCTAGCAAAAAGTCCCATATGTTTAAAAATGTTTTTCCACTAGTTCAATTTTGTCACCAAATCTAATTAGTTGTATTGTTAGAAGTTAGAACCTCTTGAGATGGTAAGTTGAAGAGAAATGGAATAAACTCTCAAATAATTGAATTAAGAGCATTCAATTTCTCCCATAGTAACGAAGCAATTATGAAACAAGAAGAAAATAAGGCGTACACATGTATAAATCTTTCGGTTAATTACACTTTGATCTATTCAACTTTTCACTTATTTTTATTTTGCCATTGGTACTTTCATTTTCTAGATTTAACCTGCTCAGCTTTTAAATACGCCTCATTTTACCCCCTAACCATGATGGTGTTAAGTTTTCAGACAAAAAAGTTGATCATTTATACAGGCTGTTGGACAAAAGTACACTCATTTGCAGAACATATGATTATTTTTCTGCAAAAAATTAACACCATTACTGTTTTGGGGTAAAGTGACGCGTTTTTATAAGTTGAAATATTAAGTCTAGAAAATGAAAGTACAGATAGTGAAGTAAAAATGATAATAAAGTTGAAGGGACCAAAGTGCAATTAATCCTAAATCTTTGAATAGCTGATGGAAATTTAAAAGACAATTTACACTTAGGTCCATTGTTAACAATTTTTAAACATTTAAGGACAATTTGCTATTAGGTCCACTTATTATGCCACTAGCGTGAATTTCTACAATAAGAGAATTAGTGTACCTAATTGTTTAAAATTTGTCAAAATTCCTTAAGTGTTTAAAATTTGTTTGCGAGGGACCTAAAAGTAATTTTCCCAAATTTAAATAACTTTTGCATCAATTGTTGAATAATTTTTCTGATAATTTTAAATAAATAGTCATCAACAAAGAAACCACATACAAAAATAACCATAAATAAATTGGTACACTAATAATGAAGTTGAAATATTAAAAAAGCAATTATAATGCAAAAACTCAAGGGTTTGAAATTTTTTCGCTCATGTGACAAAATTACTCAACATAGGTCCTAAATTTCTAACATTTAAAGCGAGAACCCATTTCAGAAATTTTTTAAACCCATAAATCCTTAAAATATTTTATCTGTTTGTGGGGAACATATAAAATCACTTTTACTTTTACATATAATTACATATCTAAATAATAATCACCCCAATATAATTATATGCAAAAAATCAACAATTTTTGTGGAATCGCATATATTTACTATCTATATTTACTGTGCCAGAACCTATCAAAAAAAAAAGTCCAGGACCTCTCGCAGAAACAAATTAACTTTGTTCCCGTTTATTAAGTACGTAGTCAAAAAGATTTTATGATTTTTTTCTGTTGAACAAGTCTTATGATTTTTTTTTTTTGCTCAAATATGTCTTATTTGAAGATAAGTAATGAATATATACTACATCTATGATTATGACCTATTAAAAAAAATTGTTTTGATAAAACCAATGAGAAAATATCTTATGTAATCGTAACTTAATTGTCAAGCTCTCAAAATAAACGAAAATCATAGGACCCATCACAACATACAAGTTAAATTTAAGACCCTTCCATAATTTTGCCTTTTATTTAACATTGGGTTCGTTTAGTCATTTTTTTAAATATTCAAAAAGTCTCTACCATATACCATAGTCATAAAAATTCTCTGTTTCTTATCCTAAACCCCCAAATCCCAAATCCCTAACTCTGAGAAATTATTCTTCAGTGTTTAAAAATGATTGTACATCAATTTTATGGTGCAATGCACATCACGATAAGGCTAAAGAGCATATGGTAGTTTCAAAAATTAATTTCAGTATGATTTAGAAGGCAAGCTATTTTCTTTTAGAGCATTTTCTTTTTTTCTATCATAAGATGACAATCTAGTTGCATTTTTTAGCAGGGCTAGTTTTGAGGGGAAGTCAAAGAGGTGGTCGCTTTGAATCCTTTATTTTCGACGCATTTTAGGGGTCACAAAATATTATGAGTATATATATTTGTAATGTAATTTTTCAATTGTTCCCAAAATAATTTGTTGATAACTGAATGGACAAACATTTACGATTGTCGCAACTACCGAAAAAATAAGTCGACATCTTTTTGATTAAATAAAACCTACAATTTATAAATGGGGGTAGCTAACGGCACTTCATAAAGTCTTTAAAAACTCCAAATACTTTTTAAAAGACAAAGTTGTTCTTTATTCTAAAATCAAACAAATTCTATTTCACTTCTTCAACAAAAACTGTTTTATATAAAAAAAACTGTTTTTATATTAAAAAAAGGGCGCTTTATAAATTTAGGACATAATGTAATATGTATTCTGTAAATAGGACAACAAACATTTTGTTTTCACTTTTAATCCCTATTTTTTAATAAAGCGGCTGGCGCGGACCCATATCCATAAAACGTCAATCAATTACAGTATGCCACATCAACCGATAATTCAAATATAGGGACTAAAAATGAAAATTAAATATTTGTTCTCCTATATCCATAACAAATATTATTTTAAGTACTAAAAGTGCATAATCTATAAAAAAAAAAGTGGTTCATTTTTTTAATTAATGTTTAGTCCAAACATTTTAACCAATTAGAATTCAAGATTTCAAATAATTTGATGTCTCAAAGACATCAAACTTTTTTCCTTGCCCGACCCCTTGTTTTTTTTTTATAAATGAGCATATATTATGATTCCCTTGCTTAAATATTTTTCGTACACCCACTGCACACCACATATATTTTAAGTTTTGAGTTGTCCTCTCATTTTTTAACTTTCGTACATTTTCGCCATTCAATGTAGGAACCGAATAATACTACTAATATCTGATTTTGATGATTAAGGAATACTAATTCAAAATTACCATAATAAGTTAAAAGCGCTCTAGGAGTGTGTGGTTCAATTATTTCAGTTTTATCTACCCGCTATCATTCCAATAATCAAATTCGAGTTTCTCAATAATTCAAATAAAACGTATTTCGCAATAATCAAAACAACTATTTGCTCTAATCAAAGCTGAAATATTGTTTTTCTCTATTTTCTCTCAACTTTTTTGGCATTCGGGGAAAATATTAAATAAGTCAACATTTTTTAGATGAGCACAATGCTTTAGAACATTAACAAAAGGATTACAAACGTAAGGTTTTCAGTTGTTAATTAGTTGGATAATTAATTGCATGATTACTAAAATATGCAAAATTATAATTATAATTGTTGTGAATGTTAATGTAGTTAACGAATAAGGAGGATAAAGAAGTTTTAAAAACAAGAAAATTCAAGACTTGTGCCAACACAATATTTTTAAGAGAAATTTGTTCCCTTAAGGTGACCAAGGTTGATGAACAATTGCGTATTAACAAAGATCTGATTTAATTTTTTTAAAAGGAGCAATTCTTCAGAACCGTTGAAATGTCTACAAATAATAAAAATGTAGAAAAAATTTGATGATTGAAAAATTGCAAAAGCGATGCCTATTTATATCATTTCCAAAGTAGTTTTGCATTTTTGCAGAAACAAAATGATCAAATACATTTTTACTCCTCCCGAAAGTTAATTTGCTCCAAGGCAAAATTATGCTTCCGCGACGAGTGAAATGTTGTGGAAAGAGTGAAAAAAAAATGTAGAAAACGCAAAAAGACAAAAAAAAAAAAAAAAAAAAAAAGCAAGGCTCATGTGGTAAGTGAAGTGCCAAGAGAGTAAACAAATTTTGCTAACTAGGGCAACTTTTGTAATTATGCCGATGACTCTAGAGAGCCAAAAACCCAAAATAAATCGACAAAAATAGTATTTTGCAAATATGTCAACGGGATGGCTATCACTTATGCTTTTTTTATATATGAAGGATAGCAAGAAATCAAAGAACCAAGTCTCTTGGTCCAGTGGTATAAGACTGCCTCTGGGACAGACTTGGGGTCGACTGGATTTGCTCCCCAGTTCGACTCCTGGCGCTGTCAAAATAATGCTTGGCTAGCGGAAGTCACGACCCGCGAACGGGGATTAGTCGAGGTGCGCGTAAGCTATCCCGAACACCTCGTGGTAAAAATAAAAAATAAAAAGTAATAAATCAACGAGGCGTCCATATCAAAACCCGCCTTTCGAAGAAGAAAAATGACCCAAAATTAGAAATGCATACACCTAAGTTGAAATAAGATATGAAATGGAACCAAGATCAAATTGGGCCTAAACAATTAAGAGGTTGTATAAAAACTAAGCCCAAGAGTGGTTTGTTTGGTGTATATTAGCGTCACTTTCACTTTTATTTTCTTTCTAGTGTGAAATACGAAATGTGAGGCCCACTTTAATTCGAACTAAAAGCTTGCTCATATATTAAATTGGAATTTTTTGATAAACCTCTAATTTAATGATATAATATTAAACTTACCTCCAATTTTATTTAATAATTAAGCATCATACCAATTTCATGAACAAAACGGTTGATTTGCATGAAAGCAATGGTCGATTTGTATTCAATATGTGTAATTTTTCATGAAATACATATCTATAATATTTACATGAAATGAATGTCGATTTACATGAAAATGGTGTAATGTCTAATTACTGAACAAATGAGATTAAGTTTAATATCATATTATCAAACTGAAATTTTATCAAAAAAACGCTTAAATTTACAAATTATTTTGCAACATTAGCTTTATCAACCTATTAAACGATTAATAATGATTTTTCCGATGAGATGCTCCAAGTTCAATTCAGTTGGAATTTTTTTTCCTAACAAAAATATTTTGCCTAGCAAAAAATATCCATATGTTTTAAAAAGTTTTTTAATAGTTCAATTTTGCCCCCAAATCTAATTAGTAGTATTGTTAGAAGTTACAGCCTCTTGAGCTGATAAGAAGAATAGCAATGGAACATACACTCGAATAATTGGATTGATAAGATCCAATCTCCTCTTCCACATAAGAACAAAGAAGCATTGAAAAAAAGAAAAAAAAAATAAGACTCACATATATAAAAATCTTAGAATAAGTAAAATTTAAATGGCTTTTACATGAACTGTGATAATTTTGCATTATTTTTATGTATATAATCACACACAAAGAATTCCACACAAAAAAGTCATAAGCAAATTGGCACACGAATAATGAAGTTGGATATTTACAAAACGTTTCTTTTTACTAATTAGTCTCTTTCACTAAGTATGCAGTCAGTTAGATCCTACAATTTTTTCACTACATCATGTCTCATAAAAAAATATTTTTGTTCCAATAGGTCGTACTTATAAACAGTAGTGAATATTCACTTTATATATAAATATGACCTATTGAGAAAAACATATTTTGATAGGTACAATTAGGAAATGTCTTGTCCTTTAAAAAAACTATGCTGATAATTTTTAAATAAGGTCAAATAATTTAGTAAAATTTTTGGTCACGTCATAAAAAACCATCAACATTTTAATTAAACGTTTAGTTCAAGTCTTCCGTTAAAAAATCCTCCCACCATATAAAGCACTAGCAAACATTCCCTCTTTCTTATCTTTGAACCTTAAACTCATAGTAAAATAAAAAAAATAAACTAGAGAAGTTTTAAAAATTCACTAAATAGACTAGAGAAGTTTCAAAATATAAAAACTACTATTGAATAAATGCAAAATATACATATCTTATCAGGTAGGCAATATGTGCACTATTGTGTTTCTCTAAATTTTAAATATGAGGGCTCTAGTAGATAATTTTTTAAAAAGTATACTTACGATTCCAAGAACAAATACCTCACTGTTAGACCTGTCAATTGAGCCGAGCAGGCCCGAAGCCCGCTTGATCAGCCCGCTAAATTTGGATTCAGCTTTTATTGAGTTTGAGCTGAGATATTAAGCCCGAATTCAATTTGAGCCGAGCGTGAGCGAAGCACTTCCAAGCCCGAACTAAGCTCGGCCCGAAATAATATATCTATATATATATACACACACACACAAAATTATTTTATTTTCTATGATATGTAAAAAATATTTTAAAACAAAGTAATTTTTATAATTTCATCCCTATGCAAATAAACTATTGGACTTAATATTAAAGAAACAAAAATAAGGGGGGTCATTTATTAATTTACTTTACTTAATCTTACTGGACTTGTCAATATTAGTGCTAAAAATTTATTTATTTTAGTACTGAAATCTGTTATTTTAGTATTGAAATATGGTTTTTTAATGCTGAAATGTCAATATTAGTGATGAAATTTATTTTTTTAGTGCTGAAATGTTTTTTTTTAGTATTGAAATCTATTTTTTTAGTGCTTAAACGTGTTTTACTATTATTAGTGCTTAAATGTATTTTACTAATATTGAAATGTCAATATTAGTGCTGAATTCTATTTTTTTAGTGCTGAATCTGTTTTTTTATTGCGAAAATGTGTTTTTATTGCTGAAATATAAATATTTATTATTAAAATAAATAAATATGTATTGAAATATTCAATTCGGGCCTGCTCAAATCGGGCCCGAAGCCCGATTTACTTTGTGAGCCAATCTTGTGCCAAGCACTGTCAAGCTCGTTGGGGCGAGCTTGAGCTTGAGCCAAGTAAATCAAAATCGGGCCGAGCCTGATCAATCATAGGCTCGGCTCATAGAGCCCGATTGACAAGCCTACTCACTGTTTTAGCTTTTTTTTTATCAAGCTTCACACATTACCACACTTCTAAATTCGCTAAATGATTGGGCCTGATTCCAAGACTTACATCGAATTAGCCCTGTCAATGGGTCGGGTCTAGACCTGGGCCCGACCCGGACCCGATCCGTATAATAGGGTCTGTGCATATTTTTTTGGACCTGAGACCCGAAGACCCGTTTATTAAACGGGTAGGGTCTGGATCTTATACAAGACCCGACCCGAATTGTGCATTATTATTTTTTAAATATATATACATATAGTATAAATTTATATATATTTATAAATAGATCTTATCAATATAACATGTAAGTAATATATATATATAAAAATATATATTTATGTATATAATAAATATAAATAATAAATGTTTTATTTATGCCAATAATATTCTATAATACATTACAAAACATTTTAATTTAAGATTAAAAAATAGAGAAGGGGGATAATATAAAATAAATGTATATATTTGACCAGACCCGGACCCGAACCCGAGACCCGAAGACTCTAACGGATCTGGGTCTGGATCCAATATTGTAGACCCGATGAAGGCCCGGACCCAGACCCGAACCCGATGAAGGCCCGATTATAGGAATTTGGATCTCCCTAAACTCGATCCGGCTCCGACCCGTTGACAGGCCTACATCGAATCGGTATTATTAAAGATTTGGGAATATGAGTAATTGATAATTATATTTGTATAGTAATGGGGTGCCAGTAATAATGGCCCAAAATTAATAGTTGCCTAAATGTTTTTGAGTTGAGCAATGGGGACAAATGTAATAGCGTAGTCATTGTCTCAAAACAACCAATTTACACTCATGACATCATTTCCAAGGATTATAAGAAAATTTTCACATCCAAAGTGTGCAAACGCATTTTTGTAACCCGAAAAATGAAATGTTGTTTAAGATAGCTCACATGCGTAGCCTTCTCGTGACAAACCAAAATTTATAAGCTGTCAAAATATCTCCCTAAGGGTTCATTTGGTTCAAGGTTTAGAAAGGGAATGAGAATCCTTGATTCAAGGAATTCTAAATTTCTGGAATCTTGGATTTCTTCCCATTTTTTAGTTCAATTACAAATTCTCTTTTCGTCACATATAAAATTATTTTCCCATATTAGGAATAAATATTAGTTACTAAAATACCCTTATACTTGATTTTTGTGTGTGTGTGAGTGTGTTTGAGTGAGTACGTGTGTATATGTGTGAGTGAGTGCGTGTGTACATGTATGTGTGTGTACGTGTTTAAGTGTTTGAATGTGATAGAGAGAGTACGTGTGTGTGAGAGAGAGAGAGATTGTGTGAGTGTGTGTGTATGTGTATTTGTGTGTGAGAGATAGTATATATGTGTGTGAGATAGAGTGCATGTGTGAGATTTTATGTGAAAGAGTATTTTTGTCTCGCGACAAAAGTAAGTTAGAATTCTCGAAAATATATATTCTCCCTCTTTTAGAGGCGAAAGTGGAATTTTAATTTTGTCGAAATTCTAAATTTTAGAAATTGTAATTTCCCCCCAAACGTCAAACCAAACATTATAATTCTAAATGAAGGGAATTCGAAATTCCTCGAGTCCTAAATTTTCTTTTCATACCTTGAACCAAACGAGCCCTGAACCTTTTCTATAAAATTTACACTATGTCAGCCAGTCACGATGTCAAGGAGGTTCGTTAGCAAATAGTCACCCGTCTACACGATGCAGGTTCATCACATGTGACCCAACGTGCCATCATCGATTTTGGATTCCCAAATGGCACCAAAATCATCGAGACCCCCATTCAGTCCTCTGCGGACACATTGCTCGCAGCGAGATTTGAACAACGAAGTATATACATTGTTCACTTTTTATTATTATAGTAAATTTATTGAATTATTTGGTTATTTAATAAAATATTTATTTAGTAAATAAATTGGTTTAGTTAATAGTTTACCTAAATTATTCGAGTGATATAAATTAATATTAATTTATAGGAAACAAGAGATTATAAGCTTTGTTGTGCAATGGGATCCATGTACTCACGATGGCATGCTATGTCACAATTGGGTTAGCACTGAGAACAAATTGTTGGTTGGATTCGAGTCTACATATTTGGCCACATTATTACCATGCAATACACACATATTGACCAGGGCCTTATTCTAGATTTTTTAAGTGGTGGGACTCAATCCACACGTTCGAGTACCTACATACCATGCAACCTCTGTTAACCGAGGAGAACACCAACGTATATGAGTTCCCCTGCATTCTACGATGGAGTTGGGGAAACAAGCAAAATGTTGTGAGACAAAATTTAGAATTCCAACAAAATTAGAATTCAACAAAGATGATTGAAGGAGAATCTTCCCCAAATACTCACAGATGATATTCATGATGGCACGTAGTTAGGAGGAGATTCAGGGAGCTATGGCAGTGGTGTGGCAATCATGGGTGAATAGCTACCACGTTAATAGGGATTGGGTGGTACAATCTCGCATAAGGGTAAAGGGCTATTTTATCACTCACAGATGATATTCACGTATGGAATTAAGGGAATCATTGTTGATGTTAGAACATTCGTTTTTCAATGGTTCTATTTTCCCTCTAGTCAACATGATATGCCAACAAGTAATGTCATGATCCCAACCCAATAGTAGTAAGGAATGAGTGTCTTGGCATGCTACCAAGGCATTCAATGTTATGGCCTTAAAATATTTCTTAAAATAAATACAATGGAAATACATTCACATGGTCATGAATCGTAAAATATTGAAAAAATGGAATTACGTCATCAGAGCTTTCTAAAAGGGAACTTCGTATATATTAAAGTATGAACGGATTACAACTTATGCCAAAATTAAAAATTTATCACTAAAGAGCCAAACATGCTCTATCTCCTAAAAACAAACGTTATATTTAAAAGTATAACAAAAGAGCTCCTTAAGCTAGATCTTTAACATAGTCTTTCTACACTCCATCCTCCAGTTTAATTATTTCTAGAAAAATCGTTATTTATACAACGTCAGCTAAAAGCTGAATAAGATTTAATCTCTCGGCATTCCAAGGTTTTCAGAAAATAGATATCTATTCAAGTTAAAAGAGAAGGCATATAGATATATGGATAGGAACTTGCAGTAAATAGATATATACTTTGAAATGATAGTGTATATATATATATATATATATATATATATATATATATCATAATTGGATAGCTCAGAATAAGTCGAATGCAACAAATCAAATGTGATATCTTTTTCTTTCAATCATATCATTTTGATGGCCAAGTACACTCTAATACCGTATTCTTCTACTATATTATTCCCCGGTAGTTGAGGGTCAATCGAACTAGTTCGTCACAACGCCTTATTTAGGGCACACCCGCGATAACCCAGCTGGGAAGGTCAGTCAGTAAAGATGTCCCTTAGGCCGAATCATATTTTCAATATTCAATATCCTTTTCAATAATCATTTTAATCGGTATGTTTATATGGACAAATATAAACATATCACAAATGAATCAATCATTGGTATCACATGAATTTTGAGAATAAAAGCAGTTCACAAAATATATATAGTTTGCATAATATCATATAATCAAAATACACAAGGAATGTCAGAGTACTCACCTAAAATAGAGGCTCGAAAAATACAGATTTTGAGTCTTGGATCACACGTTAATTTAATAAATACAATAAAGGTTTAATTACGTATTCTAAATAAAGCCCAATTCTAAATATTTTGTTTTAATCCTAAAATCTTGCCGAAAAAGGTTACTAAAACCATTTTCTCAATTTTTTATATTCATTCATCATATTTAAAGAATTCAATTCATAGTTCTTCCTAATTAGTCGGTTCCCAATAGAGATGGAGGGTCACAGGGGCACCACTTAAATACCATCTCAATTAGACAGAATATTTTCGAATTTATTCCCAGTAGAGATGGAGGGCACAGGGGCACCACTTAAATACCATCTCAACTAGACAGAATTTCACTGGGACTGACTTTGGAATTACTTAAATGAGATTTCATAATAACGAGTAATTGCAAAAAAAATTATTTTAAAAAGCGTATATATATTTTTCAAACAAGTTGACATATTTTGAAAATAAAATCAATTTAGATTGTTTTCAATTTTAAGTTTTTATTAGTGAAGTTTTTAGTGTATTTTACCAGCATAACTACTAAGTAAAGCTATAAAATACGAAATTAAAACTACAAAAATGCATTATAACATTTAAATAAAATCATACCTACGAAATCAATTCTTTCTTTGAAATTATAGAACTCCTTCTTACGATATTTTCCAAGCTTTCTATCACTCTTTCTTACTATAATTCTCAAGGAATTGGTGTGAGTTTCAAATGAACCCTAAGGCCCTATTTATAGGTTTCCAAAAGTATTACGGTGTTGACATGTGTCTAGGTGATTAAGAATTTACGGTGGCAAGTCATCGTTTGGGTGTCGCGTTCCGGGATGGTCTTGCAGTCTTAACATCACCAAATGATGACAAGTCTTTTAGGTTTCTCTCTAAAGACGACCTGTGTAAGGTGGAGGTGACCAGCACGTGGTGGAAAGGTGATAAGGGTCATTTCACACATGAAAGGTATTTTGATAATTTCACACTATATATTTTCAATATTTCTTAGATGTCTTTAAAAATATTTTATTTACAAAATGGCCCTTTTTATATTTTTATTTTAGTCCCTAAAGTTTCATAAAATTATATTTTCTACCCCAAAACTTATTATATACCTTAAGATATGTCATAAGACTTCGATTTGATCCAATTTACGATTAATTCTTCATGTTTAAAAATGGGGTTTGTTATATTGATAGCCAATAACACCACATATCTAATAATACAACATTTATAAGATAGTAAGTAACACATGAGTGTAAAAACAAACTATATACATATGAGCACATAAAAGTGGGGTCTTTACAAGTAACCCTCAATTTCCCCTGCTCCTAGTTACATGGATATGCAGCTGGACTATAATACGTGGTGGAGGGGATATAGATGGAGACTGTAACACCCTGAATTTTTGAAAATTTAATTAAATGGCTAAATTATTTTTTTAAAAATTTGGCAGTGAAAATTAAATTTGGACTTCTAATAATATAAATATATTCATGGATTATGATCATCTGATTTTACATTAAAATTGTGTTTTAATTTGTGCTTGATTGAGTAAATAATTAATATTTCTTAGTGGACTTACTTTATTGGGATAGGGTTTTAGAGAAAAGTTATATGGGTGCGCAAGGAGAAATCCCAAAAGTAAAATAGTCATTGGATATTTTATTTTTTATTTTGGGAGAAAGATTAGGGTTTTATAGTTTTAATCACATGTGTAAATTAAATGAATCAAATTGAAAAAGGTTAAACAATAAGACCACGACCTCGATCTTTTGGGCTGCAGCCACGAGTTGATGGCCACAACAACGAGTAAACCACCCAAGGATCGTGGGTGTGGCAAGCCGCGGGATTCTCACGGGACAACCATGGGAAACTCTTGTTGGGTGTCTTATTTAACTTGTTATACACGAATTGAGAACATTTTGCATCAGATTTCTCATAAGATATATCTATCTAAATCGTAGAAAACTCTCAAACACCCCATATATCTTCCCCAAATCCTCTATTAACAATCTAAAATCAAGAACTCAACTACAAAGATGATTGAAGGAAGGAAGTAAGAGGATTTAAAGGATATTAAAGAAAGAATTGAAAAGAAATTTATACAACTTTAGACTTGACAAATTTAAGGCAAGAAAATATTCTCGTCTTCGTTCATACATGTTATTGACAATTCTCCTGAAATAATCATGCAGGCTTAAAAGTAATTAAAGATAATTAGTTTTTCACACATTCTTATTTTAAATCTCTTATGTATAAAAATTGGACTATATTTCACATGATTTGCATAAATTAGTCCCTAATTGATATTGTATATAATTGGAGTCATAATAGTTAATGATAATCCCGGTGTTAGAATCATATGTCTAGCAAATTGATATAAATAATGTGATAGACTTACACTCTTAGATTCATATGTTGAACATCCATCAATGAATACCTAGTTCTCATTATTTAATAGAATATGATAATTAAGTAACCATGAATTCATATTATATAATTTAGTTAATGAAAAATTATTATTAGGAGACTTTCAGAAATAATTGAGAATATCAACATCTTAATTGTATTATGAGATTCACTACGGACTTATATATGTTCTTATTAATTCTTCTATTATCTTAATTGAAAATTCATGAATTAGGATCCCTTGGATTAAAATAGGAGTTGGAATTTTCGTTGACATATATATATATATATATATATATATATATATATATATATATATATATATATATATATATATATATATATATATATAATGAGTCAGGCTCACTTACATCATGTGTTATACATCACACCGTACATCACACTTAATTCTAGGCCCTAAAAAACTTTTTTTACAAATTATATATTTTTCCTTGAAATTAACCTTCCAATCAACCCATATACAAAAAATTAGGTCAAAGTGCATTTTGTAACTATTTTTAAAAAATCCACAAAAAATTATTGGCGCAGACCTTTATAAATAAGGTATTTTTTAGCAGTTTTTTTAAAAATATCTATAAAATATATTTTGACATAAGTTTTTGCATATGGGTTGATTGAAAGGTTAATTTCAAGGGAAAAATAGAAAATTTGAAAAAAAAAATGGTTTTTTAGGACCTAGAATTAGGCGTGATGCATGAGTGATGTAGGTGAGCCTGATTTTCTATATAATAAAGGAGGAGGGATTTTTTGTCCTCCCCAACTAATGGCTCAGATTGAAAGTTGATGACTTTGGTTTTATCAACTGAGGTTGAGATTTAATGTATGTAAGGGTTGAAGATGGTGCCCAAAGGAGGATTGCTTGAAAAATTAGTAAAACCAGTACACTGCTATTCAAAGGGATGGAACACATGGCTCGAGAAAACATTTTGTACTCAAATATTCATATTGAAAGGGACGAAACACAAGGCTCGAGAAAACAACTCCTAATTTCACATCCTCTTCATCCCATTCAGTCTACCACTCTCACCCATCCTCTCCCTCTCATCCCTCTCCTGCACACTTTGCCACTATGTCTGACTCTTACACACCCACTCACTCTTCCTCAAAACAGGGCTCGAGGGTTTCACAATAGGGGATTCCAAACCCTCTGCAACTCAACTTAAGTCTTCTCTATCTACCTTCTCCGTCGGAGCGTAGGTGAAGAAGCTACCATCTCCATCGGAGCATAAGTGAAGAAGGGTTTCAGTTCAACTAAGTTTTTTATCTCGGTATTGGGTTTAAATTTATGACTAAGTTTGAGATGTACCCGAGAAGATAGTGATTCGGTTAGGAAACTCTCGATCAAATACTCACCTTGAAACCCTTCTCTATGTCGCAAAACCTATGCCACCTCCAGCCCTCGAACACCATAGTCTTTATTTTTTTGTAAGTTCTCTTTCTCTCCTCCGTACCTTGAAACCCTTCTCTATTTTGTTTTCTTTTTCTGAGCACCGTTTGGAGTGGTTCATATGTTAGAGGTATTCCATGGTGTTCTTTCATGGTTTTTGAAATTTCTCTAAACTAAGGTTTGCTTTTCTTCTCTCTCTCTCCCGTGGTGTTTTTTCATTTATATTTTATAGGTTAGCTTCAACCACTCCGTTACACCTAAGATTTATCACGTTAAGTCACATTTTTCTCTCTCCCGTGAGGTACGGGTACGAACGTCTGAGAAGCATTGCGGGGAGGATCCAGACGGTGGTTGGTGACCTGCCAACCCAAGGGGAGAGGCTACAGTATTTTGCTGAGCTGGCGGGACCCCAGAGCTACAGCTCTGTTTGTGATTTTATGTGTCGATACATCCAAGGTTTCATCACAAGATTCCTTTGGTTCCACTCAAATTGGAGATTGGGTATGGTATCATGTTGTAAGATATTTTTCCTAAATAATTGATTTTCCGAGTTGGTGTTTTATTTAAGCCTTTAAAGTCGACTCTGTGGTCATAAATGGTGTTGATTTGAATTCTTAATCCGTTCTTGACGTCTCTTTCCATAATTATTACTGTTTATGAAAAATTATAATCTAAACTTTTTGTGTGACACACAATGCAAGCTGATCAAACCTCTTCGTTTTAGGTTTTGAAGATCTGCTACCATGATCAGATCACTTCATTTCATGGTGCAAAGTTTTACATTTAAATGTGTATTTTTTCATATCTGTGTTTGAATGTGTATTTTTTTTTCAGATCTCAGGTTGTTCATAAGACCCATTTTGATTTTGGTTTTGTGTTACAGATCTCAGTTTGGACCAACGTTATAGATATAAGGTTCTTTATCCCCTCTCATTTTTTTTTCCTTTTAGTTTTTAACTTCTAACAAATTTTTCTGACTTTATTGTGTTTGTAATTAGTTTGTAAAGTTTTTCTTTGTTTTAGAACTTGATAGTTGATCCATTTATTTGTTTAAGTGATTAAATGTTTTTTTCTTTCATCTTTTTTTATATCTACTCCGATTAAATGGATCATGGGATGAATGAGTGATGGAGAAGGCTGTTAAGTTGCTTATTGTGTGTTGTGCTTTATATATCTCTTATGATATTGAGTTCTTTAATGCATAATGCATACCAGGAATGATTCATTGCCTACTTAATTGTTTTGAATGTGCACTGATAATGACATAGAGACATTGTCAATTTTTTGCCCATGGCTCGAGGCATTAGTTAGTGGGAGATGTATGTTCAAACCCTTTAAATTAGATTCTTTCACGTATTTAAACAATTACTCAATACATTCTTCAATATCATTTTAAGCTAATTTTTTATAGGGCTATCCTGAAATGTTTATGACTCATACAAAAAAAAATAAAAAATAAAAAATTTAAGAGCATACCCCACTGGAGTCCCACATTTGGGCTCCCGCACCATAGTTTTTCTATGAAGTTGATATCACAAACAATAAGAAATATAACACAATAGAGAAAATCAATTAATCGTGATTAAAATAATATTATTTGAATTCTGCTCATAAGAAGCAAAAACAAAAACTATTATTTTATTATTGTTTTTGATTTAATTAAAAATATAATTTTGTTTATGTTTCATGTTACATAGGATTTCACAATTAAACTATAATTTTTTTTACAATTTAACGATAATTTTTTTTACAGATTGAGTTAATTGTACATCATCTCAATAGAAATATTTATTATAGATGACATCTATTTCATAATATGATTATTTTCAATTCACATGCACAAATTGTTTAATTATGTTAAGTAGTCCATTATGAATTAATTTGAAATGTGTTCAAAATTCAATTTTACATGATGTTTGGTAATCTGAAATTGGTATTAATCTTCAATTACACACAAATTAAAAATTAATGGAGATTGAGAAAGACAAAAAAACACCGTGGGAAAGTTGAACTCTTATTGAGTTTAATGTTTGGAATGGAGTTCAATTTTATTTTATTAATTTTAAAAAAATGGTTGGAAGATGCTCATCAAACATGTTATGCTAGGGTTTTGTATGAACATTATAATATGTTTGAAAGCAAAATGACTATTTCAATGAATTTTATTTAGAGTTCAATTTTTCACCGTGCCATTGGCATGGGCACATCGTGTTATTGGCACGGGTACAGAATTATTATGACCCATGGGCAGGACGAAGAGAGGTGGGGTAGAATGAAATAAAGTTAAATTATTTTTAAGTTGACTTTTTATTTCACCGTGCCATCGGCACGGGTACCAACTAGTATACATATATATATATTAATTTTATTTTTGGATAAAGCTATATAGTCCCTAATGCGAGTAGGAGTAATCTACTGATTTATTAATGGATGATTTTCCCACTTGCCCACGAGCACGCTAAAGTAGGATTTTTCCCTTTTGTTAAATCTAGATTGTGAGATTTAAAGTATTGTTGGTTATTATGAATCCCCACAAGAAGAATCTATACATACAAAAGAGATAATGAATCATTTGTAAGTTAATTAGTTAAAGTAAATGGTAATGCCTCAGACTTAAATTGTAGCTATCCAGAGGGCAGGGAAAGGAATGGATATAATTAACTTGGTTTGCATACTGAGTTAGTATTCATAGACCTTATAAGTTAGAATACTTAAAAAGATGTCGTACCCATATTTTTGTGTTTTTCATTTATTATTTATTAGTTGATAAATAGATTAATAAATGGGATTATATCACTTGTGTGACATGGTAATAATAAAATGCATAATTTAAATGATAAATAAAATTTTTATCTTATGTGATTTTTGTGCCTCATGTTATAATGAATGAATTGTGATATTAATTATATGATATTTGACTATGTACATTTATGCGTAAAATAAATATGTGTGGATTTTAATCTACGTTGGGTGGTTTTACCGAGTATGATGAGGTATTATCATTTAGATCAGACTCTAGAGTAACTTAGAAACCCATTGATGTATTGTATTGCTCATGATTGGCCCAGGGGGTAGGTATAACTTTGGGATATGTTTTAAACTAGTTTGGGTAATATTTTGGACTAATTTGGAGGCCCAAAATTATGCCTTTTAGTGACCTGCGGGTTTAGAGTTATTTATGGGGAATTAACCCTCATTATTGAAAAAATTTACACATAAAACATAGACCCTAATTTCCTAAGATATTTGGGAGAACTTTATAAGAATTTTGGAGTGGAAAAATAAGGGATCAAGGAGAAAGAATCGATTATTCTTATTATTTAGATAATAAATCTTTTGCTTTATCATCACTGAATCTATAACTTGTTTATGATTTTCATCATCATGATATCGGAATTTGGTTAAGAAGCATGTTTAATAATTAAATCTCCAATCTTAATCATGTTATTATTGGGTTTATTTTGGTTGATGTATAGGTACATTAATGAGTTTATATGTTAATTTCTAAATTAGGGATTTTGTTGATAACTTTAAATTGATTCGTTTTGGGTTAGGATTCTGATGTTAGAACCTCATGCTTATGATTGATTTATCTGTGTTGACCAAAGGCCTATGTTAATTTGATATATGGATCTAAAATCGAATGTTTATTTGAATTAATTGCACAATAAGATGCAGTTAGATTTAATTGGTAAAATCATGAATTTGAACCCATAATCTTATTAGGACTCTAAATGTTATAAAAACTTTTTATAAACCTATGTTAGTCATATTATTGGAAGTTAGGTTATTGTTGTGTTTAATAGATTTTAGGTTGGTTTGAGTTGGGTGAACGTCACCATTAATGTAGTTGGGACGATGGTGGTAAGCCCTTAATCTTATTAGAAGGACTCTAAATGTTATAAAAACTTTTTATAAACCTATGTTTGTCATATTGTTGGAAGTTGGGTTATTGTTGTGTTTAATAGATTTTCGGTTGGTTTGAGTTGGGTGAATGTCAACATTAACGCAGCTGGGATGATGGTGGTAAGCCACATGGGGGATAATCGATTCTCGAAGGAGATTACAGATTCTCTTCACAATTTTGGATTATTGCTTAAAGGGATAATTAATATCTCTTTAGGGAATCAATTATCTTCATAAAATATGGTCTAGTTTGATTATTTTAGATAATTTTAGCTCAGGTTATCTTTTATCTTGAGTTATGAACATGTTTCCTCTTAGGAACTTTAATAGAATATTATAACTATATAAAAAAAGGCTTGAGGTTAGATACCTAATTTGTGAACCTTGGGGTTTTAGTTGAAATTTATAATTTCGGATAATATTAAACGATTGTGTAAATCATGAAATAAAAAAGAGTATTTTTATGGCCCATCGAATATAAATTGTTATTGACTACGCTTGAGAGTATGCATTATCCAATAGTTATACATGTGGTGTTATATCACTACAAAAAAGTACTATTGAAGACTTAACCTTTTGAGACGACTAAAATTTGGGTCTCTAAAACCCTTTTTTCTAGACGGGTAAAATTAGCAGTCTTAAACACTACTCTTTTTAAGAGCCTTTTGGATCTCGTCTTAAAAAGTACTATTAAAAAAGATTGCAAATTAATAGCCGTCTCAAAAGGTACTACTAAAAGAGACTGCAAATTAATATCCATCTCAAAAGGTTTACCTTATGAGACTACTAAAACAAATTTTGGCTCCCCCTTGTTAATTTTTACTCTCCCGCTTATTCTATCACCCTAAGAGCCTTAGAAAATCAAAAGAAAGAAATGAAAAGACCAGTGGTTCTTATCCTTCTTATTCACCCGTTCTTATCCTTCTTTTTCGCCCACACACCTTCGCCGCCCTAGCCCTAGATCTATCCTCTTTAGCACTAAGTCGCTCTAGCCTTAGCACCAGCCTTCTCTATTGCCCATGTCGCTATTTAATCGTATTACAATTTCTTACTCAGGTGTTATTTTTTTGTTTACTATTTTTATCTTTTATGCCATTCTTCGATGTTCAAGGGTTTATGTTCTTAATTTAATTAGTTGAAAGATTTTATAAGAGTGGGCTATTAGTGTCATACTGATTTAAATAATGGATAAATTACTAATTTTATTGAATCAGTGGATATACTATTGGTTTTACCAATTTTATTTCAGTTCTCTGTTTAATAGTTTGGATTTATTTTATTTTATTTGTGTTTTAACTGTTGTAATCAGTGATACATGGTTGACCTTAAAATTTGTAATATGATTTTTTAATGATGCAAGAAGACAAACTAAATAATTTGATCCACTGAGCTAATCTAGTCCTGGACATTCAAGTTATAGTATCGTCAAATTGATACAGATAAAGGTAATTTTATTTTTGGTCATTGATTAATATCATTAGTTTTTATACTCCATTGATTTGTAGTGGTGATATGAGGTTGAGGGTGAGCCAATTGAAAACCCGCATTGTCAACTCGTTGTTGTAGTATAATTTTAAGATTAATTTATGAAAATATTTGTATACTTGCTTGTGTGAGTTTTAGTTAGAATCGTTGATATGTTTGTATGTGTTAATTTATTCTTGTCCTTTGCAAGTAGTTAATTTGATTTAGTATTCGATTTTGATTTTATTTTTTGATATATGTGATGGGCCCAAATTAATTCAAACATGCGTAACCGTTGAAAAAATTTCCAATGTTGTCCAAGTATCTCATGGGAAACTATGAAGCAGGGACACAGATGCGGGTGTCGTGTCCGACACGACACGGACACAAAAAGCTTAAAAATAAATACACGAGCCATCAAAGACACGACGACATCTACTATGCATTTCAAAAACAAAATATAGTTTTGAAACTAATATATTAAAATTAACATGGTTTAGTATTTCACCATTTAATAATGATAATTAAATTGTAAGTCAAAGATATGCATTTAAATTAAGCGAGATAATAACTACATTCTTTTAACTTTTCTTCTTATTATTCATACACCCTTAAAGATTTAATTTTAGAAGATGACACTAGAATTTCTTAGTGTTCTTTTATTTTCGCACCTCGTCATGTCCAAAAAATGTCTGGGCCATGTTCGTGAAGTGCCTGCCTTTTTTTAAATGACAAATAAGTCTCACAAGCCATGCAGAGTGTTATACAAGTGTTGGAGTATCCAACACGGGTACATCACCTTCGAAGAAGTGTCTATCCTTCTTAGGTGGGAAATGTCCATTTCTCATTGGACTCGATTTTTTAAATTTACTAGTAAATATTCGTTTTGGGTGGCAAAAAACATAAATGAAGTGATATGGAAAGAGACACGGATAACTTCAAAGGTATCAAAGTAACCTGTGGGAAGGATCGCGTCCTCACTGGGATCATGGTTGCTATAGTTAACTAGTATACACTTGTTATAGGGTTGAAAATGAAATTTATGAGTCAAAAACTCAAAATAGGAACTTGGTGGCTTAATAAGAGACACGAATATCCCAAGAGTTATTAACGTATCATGTGGTAAGAGACAGTTTCATCATTGAACATCTGGTTTCAGAAATTATCTCAATTGTGTATGTTCTTTTGTATGTTAAAAATTGCTTTTGGAGGCAAAAACTCAAAACATTAATCGAGTGTCCTTAGAAGAGGAATGGACACCCCAAGACGTACAAAAGGAACATGTGGGAAGTGTCATTTTCCTAATCTAACTCCATTTGCCAAAATTAACTAGTATACGCTCAGTTTGTGGTATAAAATGGACTTTATGGAGGGAAAACTCAAAACATCAACTAAATGGCCCTCAGAGAGGCACGAACACCCCAAGAGGTACAAAAGTAACTTGTGGGAAGTGTTTGCATTCTCATCGAACTCTCGAATTTTGAAATTGACTAGTAAATGATTATTTTGGGGTTATAAGTCAGTTTTGGGGGTGAAAAGTGAAAACAACAGTGAAGTGGCTCGAAAAGAGGTACGGATAGACCCAAAGGTATCAAAGTAACTCGAGGGAAGTGATCGTGTCTTCATATGACTCTCGATTTTTGAAAGTGACTAGTGGTAAGGATTTGGGAAAGTCTAGTGCTGATCAAAACGCTGTTCAAGTATACTTTAGTTTTAATCATTTTGGACATGTTCTCTTTATTATTATCTTATTCAAACATGAAGAGGTAGTCATCCTCTACCCAGACAGTGGCGGGCGAGTTATTGTTCCCCGCATTGCATTGCGCATATGATTCGTACCTGGTGATTGGTTTGAACCAAAACTTGGAGACCATATTCTTCGCCTTCTTCCACTCTCTTCTCGATGTCAGGTTACAACTTTAGTGTCTTAGGACTAAGGATGGCGTCGTCAATTTAATGCACGACATAAGCTTGGATAATTTTTCTCTGGTAGGTATTATCCGGAAGGGTAAATTTTTACTCTCACCTAGATTTATACACTACTTTTATAAATACGACTCATGTTCATAACTATCAAGACGCATGTTCATATATAGCCATCACTAAAGACTAGAAGTTTTAAAAAATTAGAGAAGTTTACTGAAGTCAGTTCACTCTTTATAGTTGGACATATTATGGCTTTTGTTTCAAAGAAAGTGAGTTTAGGTCAGTTATACACATTTTGTAATAGAAATCCCCATATCATATATTATGGTGTAGAGGATCTAAGTAAAGTTGGATCACGGTCGTTATCATTTGGTAGTTTAACTAGGTTGGTCGGTGCAATATCATTTTTATTTAAAATTCAAGTAACCATGACCATTAATTAAGACTACTTAAAATCAAAGTTTGGCTCTTGAAGTTTTAAAAATTTGACAATGATAATAATGATAACGGGGATGTCATATGGATAGGTACACGATGTGCTAGTGTGTCTTTCAGTTTCTTTTAGCTCCAGATTAAAGAAAGACGTGTGCAGATTGTGCCATAGGCAAAGATAATTTGTATCCATGGGTATATTGGAGATAAAAAGCACTGGAAATTATATCTCGACCTCCGCAATTTTAGAAATTAGAAAATTATATATTTGTCAAGTGGCCCTTGTAAGCATGTGACGATACACCAATGTCTTGAAGGCATGCAATATTCTGGAGTCACGATCATCTACGTGTCACAAGACTAAATATACTACAAATAATTTATGTCATGGACTATACCTAGTATGGATGTATATATACATGAATAATTTATAATAGATTTTACTTGCTAATTTTTGAACAATTCACATACCGATGCCATAAGGACAACAATAGGCTTCATCTAGCTTTTATTTTTCTTTCAGAAGTTAAACTAGTTTATACAAATAAAAGAATTAGTCGATAATATGGAACAATGTTAGAATTAAAATAAAATAGGTATATTATGTGCATATATAAGTGGTGGGGTGTACTATTTTCGACTTTGGTGCCATACCTTAGAATAACAAGATTAGTCTATAGGTTTCATGTTTCTTTGGAACATTTGATTGTAAGGCTGATCTATGAACAATATAAGAGTCATATTTATGTTTCCTAGTTTATTTTTTAAAATTATTAGTGTGTTTATTAGTATGTGATATAGCCTTTATAATGGGTTACAATTGTTGCTTATTTTTGTGTGTTTTAATTTTGCTACATAGGCTTTTAGTTCAATCGTTAATCGCTTTTACATGGTTGGACTTTGTGGTTATTATACTACTTTTTCTAGAAATGTGGAAAGCACTATATTTAAAATTGAGAAGACTACAAGACTTTTATTTGAACCCCTTTGCTTTCTTTTTTAAATTATCTGTGTGGTTGGTGTGTTGGCTGTTAAAAAAACTCTACTTTGATTTTTTTGCTTAGTGTTTTTTCATTAATAATCGATATGCTTGGTGATTTTATTGCTTAGTGTTTTCTCATTAATAATCGATATGCTTGGCCTTTTGTGTCTATTATAATTGTCAACCATGACTTATCTTTAACCTTTTTGTTTAAATAAATAAGTGAGGAAGATGATGAATTTCCTCTTTAAAAGTATGTTAGAAAATTAGTATGCCACAAAACCAAAGAAAAAGAAAGAAGGGGAGGGAATCGGATACTCTGATGCCATTATTGTAATGATGACTATCTTGGGTCCTATTATAGAGCAAAGGAATGTTCGTTACAATAGGGTGGCATTGGATTAAAATTTATCCTAAAGTGAGTGCTAAAGTTGTCTTGGATGTGAAATGATTACTAGAAGAGGCTGATAAGAGGAGGGGATGCTTTTGCTCTGACTTGAATTAAACTATATTTCGCTATGATTTATAGAAGTAAAATGATGTAGAAAGAGTAATGTAACATGTTGATAGGTGCTGTTTTGATTTGTAACGTATTTTTAACAATTGGCACTTGAATCATATGATGCTTTTATTACTTTTCTTATTTTGAATATTATACTATCTTGCAAGTTCTTATGAATAGATATTGAATATCAAATGCTCTTGTTATTTGGCATTTTCTATCAACTCTTAAAAATGTTGAAATATCGCTAAAGTAGGTGATTGATAAATTGTTATGATGATGTATACTTATCTATATTAATGAATGAATACTATAATATATTAGTATGTGAATTTGATTGCGTGAGTTTCTTGCACCATGGATATCACTACACCAAATCTGCCGAATTATCACGATCATTGACCTTGACAAGTTGGACTTGTCAAGGTCAATGACCATGATAATTCTGGGGGTGACAATTTTTTTATCACGGACTTGTCACGGCCAATGACCATGACAAGTTCGTTAGAATTGTCACGGTCATGTCATGGACCTTGACAAGCTTTGTCACGGTTAAGGGCCGCGACAAAATCGTGACAGTGTTTAAAAAAATTGTCACGGTCACAGACCGTGACAAGTTCGTGACAACTTCCTTTGTCAAGGACTTATCACGGTCAATGACCGTGACAATTCTGGGCAGAATTGAAAAAAAATCTACTGGGCAATATGGCCACTGCCATTGCCCAGCAGTATATATGTACCTGTTATAGCAACGTTGTACCTGTTCAAATATTATAAATCCAGATAAAATAGAGATAGTGCAAATATACATTCAAAATAAAGAGAATATGCATCACCATATAATTCAAATGTAGTAATTTAAAACAATTCAATTCAAACTTAAATGAATGTCAATAAATGTCTGGGGTATGGTTAACGCTAAGGAGGTGAGTAGGCCACACGATATATGAATTAACACATCCACTAATATACGCCGTTCCGCATTGTTCGCGCAACCACAATTGGAAGTTCTCCTTCCCAGGCATCACATGCGTGACGAGCATCCTGGACTCGATGCCTTAAAGCTAACGTCCATGAACTAGTGCACCCTTGAAGATATTCGGGTCCCTCAACCCCCGCCCTATTCGCTGTCCATCAAATATGTCCATTATAAACACGCTCGGCCAACCAAATTTTGACATCGGTCTGTTGAATGGAGCTAAATAGGTAAGTGGATCATCAAAGTCCGCACGTGTCGGCGATGAAGCAGCGAAGTCCACATCCTCGTCCTCGTCCTCCCACACATCCTACTCCCGCACCGCCTTCTCCTTCCCTTTACCCTTACGATTTCTACCCAATGAACGCTTCACGAATGAGAACATATCCCGGATCGTCGCCTCCAAACGGGATAGCTTCGCGTCATGTGAATCCACCGTTCGAGCCAACCCGGTGTCGCTTGTCTCCAATCCGATGATCCTAGATTTGGCCACCCGCGAGCTCACCCCCTTGTCCTCCCCTTGCAATCAGAGCCAAGCACTTGGCTGAGTGCGTCTGTGGACAAAGATGCCTTGTGGGAATCAGACTGCGACTCATGCACTTCCTTAAGCTTTGCCTGAAACGACAAAAAGCACATGATAAGTAAAATAAGTAAATTAAAAAATTATAACATAATTAACAAAAAGTAAACTATCGAATTACTTATATTCGTGGTCGCGACGCTTGGGGACACCTCCTTGTCCTTCCCCTTCTTCGTCTGAAGATCACACAAGTATCGAGCCTATGTGGCCTACCCCCAAGGCCACTCTCTGTCCCTTGAAATAAAATAAAGTAAAATTAGTATCGGCCCCGTAAAGTAAAATAATGCAGAATAATATATTTTATGTAGTTATAGAAAAATTAAATCTTACCATCATCCTATGCTCCACCTCGGCGTAAGACTTCCGACCGGAGTAGTGCACGTCCGCCATTTTTGCCCGATTTTTCCTTCCCGATTGGCGAGATGCCAATTGTCGCTCCCCGATCTCATTGTCAATGAACCTTTGTCATTGTGCCAATGAGATCGGCTCCTTCGGCGGAACGGATTCACACCATCGGATAATGGACTCTCGTGTCTTCTCAAAGTACCGGGTCCACATATTTTTCTTCCACGTCTTGTGTTGCCCCCTCAACTGCTCCAAGACGGAATCGCGTAGCTTAGGATCCAGGTTGAATTGTTCCTGTCCAACAAATACAATATTAGTTGCAAATAAATATAAATATAAATATAAAATGAAATTGAAATCGAAATTGAAATATTCATATAAATATAAATATAAATATATTACCTGTAGTGCCACCCAAACAGCTAACTTAAGCTCATATGGAACCTCCTTCCAACTAATGTACCCCGAGCCGATGATCGTCTTTACCAGCTCGAGGGATCTCACTAATAGACCTGATTTGTTCTCAATGGGCATCCCTAATTTGCCATATTTGGGGAGACTAGGGGCCGAGGAGACCTCGTCGCCTCCGCTACCACCGAGCCCAGACGACATCATCATAACTAGCATCATCATCATCATCATCATCATCATTGCCTTAATACCTGAAGGAGACATTTACTGTAAAAAAATATTATTAGTACATAACAAAATGAATTAAAATAAGACATACAAATATGTACAATTACTCCAAATAAAAATGAATTGTTACTGTTAAATACCTCAATGGACAATAATCTAGTGGTCATACCACTTTTAAAGGTACGAAGCGTATATTAAAGGTACGAAGCGTATAAACAAAGTAATTTTCAAAAAAAGTTAAAAAATTCCACCCCCATATGAACAATAATCCAGTGGTCATGCCACTTTTAAAATTAACTAACCGAACATCGATCCACTATAATCCAACAATAATGTCAACAACAAATGTGTATCCCGTACTCCTTCTAATTCATCTACTCAATTAATTATTTTCATCAATTAAACTAACAATTAAAATATACAATTATTAATTTACTAATTTACAATGAGGAGCAATACTACTTTCATAATTAATCATATATTAATTTACTAATTTACAATGAGGGACAATCAATCAATTCGTTTATAAGGGACATTACGCATAAACACGCACACTACACACACATATACACACCCGCGCACATACACACACACACACGCGCATCCCCCCACCCCTACCCCACCAGCCACCCACCCATCCTTGCCCCCTCCCCCCTCCCCCTGCCCCACCCCCTCCCCACCCTTACCCCCCTGCCCCACCCCCCACCCCCACCCCCATCCACCACACATGCACACACACACACACACACACACACACACACACACAATAACTACAAGTACCACAATAATTATACCAGTGTAAGTAATTTGAAAAATTAACACCAAAATAGCCATATTTTTATAAATCCAAATGGGCTTTTTTTCAACTCTTGTAGGGAAAAAAATTTAATTATGTCTTAACCAAAAACATAAAGTACCATTATTATTATTATTATGAAAACATGCAAATTAAACCTTAAAGTTTTGGGTTAATTTCAATTTAGATTCGACATTTCAAAAGTTATGATGTTAACCCTACATTTTTAACATGGTTGTTAACCAGCGGCTTCTTTCCGTTAAAAACTTAATGCAAATTACTACAATTCTATGTGTACAACCGATGTGTAATGTAACAATTATTTGCGAAGTAGGTGCTATATTACCATTTAAAATTATAATATATATATATATATATATATATATATATATATATATATATATATATATATAATTTATTGCATTAATAATAAATTAATTAAGATAATTTTTCTATCTCTCCCCCATGATCTCCATTAGTACACACTTGCCACCCCCCCAACCTGCCCCACCCCACCCACCACCCACCACACACGCGCGCACACACATACACACACACACACACACACACGCACAGCCCATCCACCCTGCCCCACCCCCCACCCCCTCCCCACCCACCACACACGAACACACACACACACATATATATATATATATATATATATATATATATGGAAGAGAGAGAGAGAGAGAGAAAGAGTAACCTAAAAGTAGAGAGAGAGAAAAAAGGAGGAAAGAACGGCGGGGGGAAAAAAGGGGAAAGGGTTTTTTTACTGCGATATTTGTCACGGTCGTGTCACAGTCATTGACCGTGACAACAATATAAGTATTATCACGGTCAATGACCGTGACAATACTTTTTCACGGCCTTGTCACGGTCAATGACCGTGACACAAAACGCGTGTTTATTGTCACGGTCATTGATCGTGATAAGGCTAAGCGCTGGAAGGGTGACCATTTACCCTTTTTGGTGTAGTGTATATGGATCCAATCTGGGATGATTTTGAATCCCATTTTGAGTTAGGACTTTTGCGTTTACACCTAAAATTTTTGTTAGTGCGCGCTTTAGCCGAGGTGTAGCCTCGCATTACAGGTCCTAGATAGGGTTGTCAATGGATCAAGTCTGGACCGGATTGGGGTCGACCCTAATTTGCTTATTAAGAAAATTAATGGATCGGGTCTGGCCCGATAATCCGACAGATCTCAAAAACATGTTCCGAACCCGGATCTGTTAACGACCCGATACTTCGATCCGATACTCCGATCCGCTTATTTTTATCTTTTTATTATTAATTTTATGTCTTGACGGGTCTGATTATTCACTAAATTCTATTATCCGATCCGTTAACAAGTCCAGATTTAGTGAGGATAATCGTAAATGATAACAAAATAAATTCTTCTTCTTTGTTTTTAATTGAAATTTCACATTCCACAAAATTAGGTATTCTAATTTGTCAAAAACTAAAACAAAATTATTCTATTTTGTGTAAATTTATCAAAAATTTACACATATTCAATCTTGTAAACTCACAAACAACCATTTAAACATTTTGTACCAATTTAGATAAATTTTAATGAAAAAAGTTTTGCTTAATTTCAGTGCCACTAGCTGGTTCAATAGCATCAACACAAACTCTTTAAACATAACAAGGAGAAGCTAAAATTTCAAACAGTAGCTTTTAGTTAATTTCAAGGAGTAGATTTTACAAAATTTCATCCAACATAAAGTCTTAAAACAAAGTCTTCAATCTAAAAATAAAATATCAAGAGTAATTATAATTCAATTACAAACAAAATCTTAAAACAGAAGATAAAATATCCAACACGCACAAAGCCTTTTCAACATAACAACACCATCAACTCCAAATATGCGAGACTTCAATTACCTGAAATAATAAACAAAACAGGCTTACTTTAAACATATTTTGAACGACTTACTTTAAACATATTTTTGAACGACTTACATATTTTGAGATTACCAAAATAGGGTTTCCAATTTGATTCATATATTCCTACTTTCTGATTCTTCCATATTTGACAAAAATACAATCATAATGAGAATACACAAATTTTTCAAGTAAATAAAATTTTAAAAAAATTATATTCACTACACCAAATCCTGCGAATGGTCACGCCTAGTGGGTCACGGTCCAAGTCCGCGACCAGCTGGTGGTGGACTTGGGCCGTGACCCACTCAATATTTGGCGTGACCATATTTATTACCACATTAAATAATTGATGCTTGGGAAGTGGTCACGATCCAAGTCCGTGACCATACTGGTCGTAAACTTGGGCCGTGACCAGGTCGTGACCATCTTGGCGCCAAACTTTCCCTAAATTCCCTCAAAGATTGGTCACGGGTGGGTCACGGCCCAAGTCCGTGACCCATGGCATGACGAAGAAGAGAGTACACACATAGAGGGTCACGACTTAGGGTCGTGACCATTTCTAGGTGTGGGTCACGGCTATGAACCGTGACCATATCTCATTCAAGCACTAACGTGAATGAAAAAGGGTCGCGCATTACAGATTAAGGGTCACGGCTTGGGGCCGTGACCATTTATTGGTATGGGTTACGGCTATGGGCCGTGACCATACCCAAATTGGTGGGTTCACTAATTTCATTAAATTGTTTCACTCGTGGGTCACGGCTCTGGCCGTGACCATGTTAAATCTAAAAAACATAACTCCCGCTATACTTCATTTCATTCAATTCTTTCCCCTCCCTCTCTTTCATTCAATCGACCAAGTGGAACCGGTGATTTCGGTTAGGGTTTCAGCCATCGGAGGCTTCAATGACGGAGATAGCAAGAAGGTTTCAGCTCCAAGTCTGACAGAAATGGTGTTTTCGCAGGTCTTTAGTTTATGTGTTGTTCGGGTTGTTGTAATTTCGGTTAGGGTTTCACCATAGGAGGCTTTAATGACGGAGACAATAAGAAGGTTTCAGCTCCAAGTCTAACATAAATGGTGTTTTCGCAGGACTTTAGTTTATCAGTTCCTCAAATGGTGTTTCCTTCCTTCTATAGATTTTCTCTCCTCAACTCTCCAATATTTTCCAATCAGTCTGATTTAGGAACTTTTTATATTTAATCCTAAATTAATTTTATGACAACTGCTCCTGATTTAATACAGTAGAAAAGGATAATCAATTTATTTCTTATATATTTGTGGACCCTAAATATCTTAGTACAAACATAGTATATGACGTAAATTTCGTCTTGAATCGGATGGTGTCGTGTTGTCACAAATTAGGAGTTTCTATATCTCATGAAGACCGGACAGACATAAATTGCGTGATTTTATATTCAAAACAGAAATTACTCCCATCCGACATGTTAATTGTTTTTTGTATCACGGTCCCAGCACACCACACCACACCACACCACATTTTGCCCCAACATCTGCATTCAAAATTAAATATACATGACCAACCGCATCAAAAATCATTCGAGTATAACCGTACACATATAACCTTGTGATGGGCTAGTTGTGGTTTGGTCTTTGTGAGAGTGGATTTCTAGGTTAACGTTTTCATTAAATTTGCTTAATGTTATCTCACTTGCTACTTTTTTATGATTAATTTATTGTCTTTTGGATTCATTGATAAATCGATTTGAAAGACAAGCCAACAAGTTAGGTTTCAAAGGTCGCTACTATTCTAGAGGTATAATACTCTCTCTGTCATTTGATAAACTAATTTTGTTTTGTATTTTTGTAAGGAACTTGGGAACTGCAAATTTTTAAACATTTTACTTTGATTTTTGAATTCTTATGTATTGTAACCAATGGATATGTGTTTGATATTTTGTTCCATTGAAAATTATCCATTCAATGATTTCTCTAACAAAAGATTTTATTACTGGCATCCTAAATCCTCGACAAAATTCCAAAGTTAGAATTTTGACAACATGACAAAGTCCTTATACTTATTGTGTGCACTACTGGATATATGAAAATGTTATATTGAATATGTTTTTCACTGTTTTCACTTTCGAATTTGCTGTTATCTTGAATATGTTGTTCATTGATTTTAGGAAGAAGATGAAGTTAAAGGGTATTAGCAAATATCGCAGGATTTGTTGTAGTGAAAAGCGTGTATCTACAAGGTTCTTTAGGTAATTGTATTAGATAACTTGTATGATAATGTGCTTAATGGTGAATTTAACTTTCTTTTCGCTTCTATTATGAGTTCACAAAGATCAGTTCTAATAATTTTCTCTCTTTTGGTTGCCGATAATTGAGGGAAACTATGAAAAACATTTCAATCTAGTATGCTTTATTCAACTTATATGTATGTGTGTTTCAATAACATTTTCAGTTTTCACCATACCTACCCTTGTGAAAAACTTTTCAATCTAGTATGCTTTATTCCAACATTTTCAGTTTTTAATTTGTTTGTATTTGTGTAAATATAAGACCTATTATAGGCGACTAATAATTCTTCAGGGGTTTTGTGAGGTACTTTTTTTAATTTTACATACCAGTTCTTCATTACACATTGTTTACATATTGCAGATCTAAGAATTGAACACCAGTTCTTCATTACATACCAGGTACTCTTTACTTTAACTAAATTAGTTATATAATTCATATGCATTATCGATTAAATCTTTTAGATGATAGAAGGAGTACGGGATAAATATTGGTTTTGTTGGGTTTGGCTGTTGGATAATTATTAGTTGTTGGATAGTATGTTAGAAGGAGTACAAGATAATTAGAAGGAGTACGGGATAATTATGGGTTTGATTGTTGGATAATATGTTGAAAATATTTTAGACTCCTGGTTTGAGAATACGAAGATAATTTGAAAATGTCTAGACTTAGATTTAAAAACATGGCATTAGAGGGCGAAACCCTGAAACAACCCCCGAATGGTCCCGTGAAAACCCGAAACAGCCCCCAAACGGCTCCGTGGGTGGCACCAACACCTCCCACGGGATCAATGTAACTCGTAGGAACTGACCGCACAGCCGCGGGACTCCCGATTGGAGAATACGACGGTAATTTGAATATTTCTAGACTTAGGCTTAAAAACATGGCTTTGGAGGGTGAAAACCAGAAACAACCCTCGAACGGCCTCGTGGGTGGCACCAACACATCCCACGGGACCAATGCGACTTGTAGGAACTGACCGTGAAGCCGCGGGACTCCCGGTTTGAGAATACGACGATAATTTGCATATTTCGGGACTTAGAATGAAAAACATAGTGTTAGAGGGTGAAAACCCGAAACAGCCCCCGAATGGTCCCGTGGGTGGCACCAACACCTCCCACCGGACCAATATGACTTGTAGGAACTGATCGCGCAGTCGCGGGACTCCCGGTTTGGGAATAAGATAATAATTTACATATTTCTAGACATAGGCTTAAAAACATGGCGTTAGATGGTGAAAACCCTAAACAACCTCCGAACGGCCCCGTGGGTGGCACCAACACCTCCCACAGGACAAATGTGACTCATAGGAACTGATCGCGTAGCCCCGGGACTCCCGATTGGAGAATACGATGGTAATTTGCATATTTTTAGTCTTAGGCTTAAAAACATGGCATTAGAGGGTGAAAATCTAAAACTGGCCCCGAACAGTATCGTGGGTGGCACCAACACCTCTCACGAGACCAATATGACTCGTAGGAACTGACCGCACAGCCGCTGGACTCTTGGTTTGAGAATACGACGATAATTTAAATATTTCTAGACTTAGGCTTAAAAACATGGAGTTAGGGGGTGAAAACCCGAACCATCCCCCGTACCACCTCGTGGATGGCACCAACACCTCCTACGGGACCAATGTGACTCGTACGAACTGACCGTACAGTCACGAGACTCCAGGTTTGAGAATACGATGGTAATTTGTATTTTTCTAAACTTAGGCTGAAAAATATGGCTTTAAAGGGTGAAAACCCGAAATAGCCTCCGAACGGTCCCGTGGGTGGCACCAACACCTCCCACGGGGCCAATGTGACTCGTAAGAACTGATCACGCAGCCGCGGGACTCCCGATTTTGGAATACGACAGTAATTTTTATATTTCAAGACTTAGGCTTAAAAACATTGCGTTAGTGGGTGAAACCCCGAAACAGCTCCCGTACAGCCTCGTGAGTGGCATCAACACCTCCCACGGGACCAATGTGACTCATAGGAACTGACCGGCAGTCGCGGGACTCCCGATTTAAGAATACGATGGTAATTTGCATTTTTCTAGACTTAGGCTTAAAAACATGGCTTTAGAGGGTGAAAACCCGAAATAACCCCGAACGGCCCCGTGGGTGGCACCAACACCTCCCACGGGACCAATGTGACTAGTAGGAACTGCCCGCCCAGCCGCGGGACTCTCGGTTTGAGAATACGATGATAATTTGCATATTTCTAGACTTAGGATGAAAAACATGGTGTTAGAGGGTGAAAATCCGAAATAGCCCCCGAACGTCCACGTGGGTGGCACCAACACCTCCTACGGGACCAATGCAACTCGTAGGAACTGACCGTGCAGACGCAGGACACCCGATTTGGGAATACGACGGTAATTGGCATATTTCTAAAATTAGGTTTAAAAACATGGTGTTAGAGGGTGAAGACCCGAAACAACCCCCGAACAGTCCCGTGGGTGGCAGCAACACCTCCCACGGGACCAATGTGACTCTTAGGAACTGACCGCGTAGCTGCGGGACTCCTGGTTTGAGAATACGAAGATAATTTGCATATTTTTAGACTTAGGCTTAAAAACATTGCTTTAGAGGGTGAAAACCCGAAACAGCCCCCAAACGACCCCGTGGGTGGCACCAACACCTCCCACGGGACTAATGTGACTCATAGTAACTGACCACGAAGTCTCGGGACTCCCGGTTTTGAGAGTACGACGATAATTTGAATATTTCTAAACTTAGGATGAAAAACATGGTGTTAGTGGGTGAAAACCCGAAACAATCACCAAACGGCTCCGTGGGTGGCACCAACACCTCCCACGGGACCAATGTAACTAGTAGGAACTAATCGCGCAGCCGCGGGACTCCCGGTTTGAGAATACGATGATAGTTTGCATATTTTAGACTTAGGCTTAAAAACATGACTTTAGAGGGTGAAAACCCGAAACAGCCCCCGAGCGGCCCCGTGGGTGGCACTAACACCTCCCACGGGACCAATGTGACTCGTAGGAAATGGTCGTGCAACCGCGGGACTCCCAGTTTGAGAATACGATGATAATTTTCATATTTTTAGACTTAGGATGAAAAACATGGTGTTAGAGGGTGAAAACCCAGAGCAACCCCCGAACGGTCCCGAGGGTGGCACCAACACCTCCCACTGGCCCAATGTGACTCGTATGAACTGACTGTACAGCCGCGGGACTCCCGGTTTGGGAATACGACGATAATTTGTACATTTCTAGACTTAGGCTTAAAAGCATGTCTTTAGAGGGTGAAAACCCGAAACAGCCCCCAAACGGCCCCGTGGGTGTCACCAACACCTCCCACGGCACCAATGTGACTCGTAGGAACTGATCGCGTAGCTCTAGGACTGCCGATTTGAGAATACGATGGTAATTTTCACATTTCTAAATTTAGGCTTAAAACATAGCGTTAGTAGTTGAAAACCCGAAACAGCCACCGTACGGCCCCGTGGGTGGAACCAACACTTCCCACGGGACCAATGTGACTCGTAAAAACTGACCGCGCAGTCGCTGGACTCTCGATTTGAGAATACGATGGTAATTTGTATTTTTCTAGACTTAGGCTTAAAAACATGGCTTTAGAGGGTGAAAACCCAAAATAGCCCCCGAACGGCCCCGTCGGTGGCACCGACACCTCCCACGGGACCAATGTGACTCGTAGGAATTGACCGTGTAGACGCGGGACTCCCAGTTTGGGAATACCACGATAATTTGCATATATCTAAACTTAGGGTTAAAAACATGGCGTTAGAAGGTAAAAACTCGAAACCGCCCCCGAATGGCCCCGTGGGTGGCACCAACACCTCCCACGGGACCAATGTGACTCGTAGGAACTAACCGCGCAATCACGAGACTCCAGATTTGAGAATACGACGGTAATTTGTATATTTCTAGATTTAGGCTTAAAAACATAGCGTTAGTGGGTGAAAACCCAAAACAGCCCTCGTACGTCCCCGTGGGTGGCACCAACACCTCCCACGGGACCAATGTGACTCGAAGGAACTGATCGCGCAATCCCGGGACTCCCGATTTGAGAATACGACGGTAATTTGAACATTTCTAGACATAGGATTAAAAACATGGCGTTAGTGGGTGAAATCCCGAAACAACGCTTGTACGGTCCCGTGGGTGGCACCAACACCTCCCACTGGACTAATGTGACTCATAGTAACTGACCGCGAAGTCTCGGGACTCCCGGTTTTAAGAGTACGACGATAATTTGAATATTTCTAAACTTAGGATGAAAAACATGGTGTTAGTGGGTGAAAACCCAAAACAATCACCAAACGGCTCCGTGGGTGGCACCAACACCTCCCACGGGACCAATGTAACTAGTAGGGACTAATCGCGCAGCAGCGGGACTCCCGGTTTGAGAATACGATGATAGTTTGCATATTTTAGACTTAGGCTTAAAAACATGACTTTAGAGGGTGAAAACCCGAAACAGCCCCCGAGCGGCCCCGTGGGTGGCACTAACACCTCCCACGGGACCAATGTGACTCGTAGGAAATGGCCGTGCAACCGCGGGACTCCCAGTTTGAGAATACGATGATAATTTTCATATTTTTAGACTTAGGATGAAAAACATGGTGTTAGAGGGTGAAAACCCGGAGCAACCCCCGAACGGTCCCGAGGGTGGCACCAACACCTCCCACTGGCCCAATGTGACTCGTATGAACTGACCGTACAGCCGCGAGACTCCCGGTTTGGGAATACGACGATAATTTGTACATTTCTAGACTTAGGCTTAAAAACATGTCTTTAGAAGGTGAATACCCGAAACAGCCCCTGAACGACCCCGTAGGTGTCACCAACACCTCCCACGGCACCAATTTGACTCGTAGGAACTGACCGCGCAGCCCCAGGACTCCCGATTTGAGAAAATGACGGTAATTTTCATATTTCTAAACATAGGCTTAAAACTATGGCGTAAGTGGGTGAAAACCCGAAATAGCCACCGTACGGCCCCGTGGGTGGAACCAACACTTCCCACGGGACCAATGTGACTCGTAAAAACTGACCGCGCAGTCGCGGGACTCTCGGTTTGAGAATACGATGGTAATTTGTATTTTTCTAGACTTAGGCTTAAAAACATGGCTTTAGAGGGTGAAAACCCAAAATAGCCCCCGAACGGCCCCGTCGGTGGCACCGACACCTCCCACGGGACCAATGTGACTCGTAGGAATTGATCGTGCAGACGCGGGACTCCCAGTTTGATAATACCACGATAATTTGCATATATCTAAACTTAGGGTTAAAAACATGGCGTTAGAAGGTAAAAACTAGAAACCGCCCCCGAATGGCCCCGTGGGTGGCACCAACACCTCCCACGGGACCAATGTGACTCGTAGGAACTAACCGCGCAGTCACGAGACTCCAGATTTGAGAATACGACGGTAATTTGTATATTTCTAGATTTAGGCTTAAAAACATAGCGTTAGTGGGTGAAAACCCAAAACAGCCCTCGTACGTCCCCGTGGGTGGCACCAACACCTCCCACGGGACCAATGTGACTCGAAAGAACTGATCGCGCAATCCCGGGACTCCCGATTTGAGAATACGACGGTAATTTGAACATTTCTAGACATAGGATTAAAAACATGGCGTTAGTGGGTGAAATCCCGAAACAACGCTTGTACGGTCCCGTGGGTGGCACCAACACCTCCCACTGGACTAATGTGACTCATAGTAACTGACCGCGAAGTCTCGGGACTCCCGGTTTTAAGAGTACGACGATAATTTGAATATTTCTAAACTTAGGATGAAAAACATGGTGTTAGTGGGTGAGAACCCAAAACAATCACCAAACGGCTCCGTGGGTGGCACCAACACCTCCCACGGGACCAATGTAACTAGTAGGAACTAATCGCGCAGCAGCGGGACTCCCGGTTTGAGAATACGATGATAGTTTGCATATTTTAGACTTAGGCTTAAAAACATGACTTTAGAGGGTGAAAACCCGAAACAGCCCCCGAGCGGCCCCGTGGGTGGCACTAACACCTCCCACGGGACCAATGTGACTCGTAGGAAATGGCCGTGCAACCGCGGGACTCCCAGTTTGAGAATACGATGATAATTTTCATATTTTTAGATTTAGGATGAAAAACATGGTGTTAGAGGGTGAAAACCCGGAGCAACCCCCGAACGGTCCCGAGGGTGGCACCAACACCTCCCACTGGCCCAATGTGACTCGTATGAACTGACCGTACAGCCGCGAGACTCCCGGTTTGGGAATACGACGATAATTTGTACATTTCTAGACTTAGGCTTAAAAACATGTCTTTAGAAGGTGAATACCCGAAACAGCCCCTGAACGACCCCGTGGGTGTCACCAACACCTCCCACGGCACCAATTTGACTCGTAGGAACTGACCGCGCAGCCCCAGGACTCCCGATTTGAGAAAATGACGGTAATTTTCATATTTCTAAACATAGGCTTAAAACTATGGCGTAAGTGGGTGAAAACCCGAAATAGCCACCGTACGGCCCCGTGGGTGGAACCAACACTTCCCACGGGACCAATGTGACTCGTAAAAACTGACCGCGCAGTCGCGGGACTCTCGGTTTGAGAATACGATGGTAATTTGTATTTTTCTAGACTTAGGCTTAAAAACATGGCTTTAGAGGGTGAAAACCCAAAATAGCCCCCGAACGGCCCCGTCGGTGGCACCGACACCTCCCACGGGACCAATGTGACTCGTAGGAATTGATCGTGCAGACGCGGGACTCCCAGTTTGATAATACCACGATAATTTGCATATATCTAAACTTAGGGTTAAAAACATGGCGTTAGAAGGTAAAAACTAGAAACCGCCCCCGAATGGCCCCGTGGGTGGCACCAACACCTCCCACGGGACCAATGTGACTCGTAGGAACTAACCGCGCAGTCACGAGACTCCAGATTTGAGAATACGACGGTAATTTGTATATTTCTAGATTTAGGCTTAAAAACATAGTGTTAGTGGGTGAAAACCCAAAACAGCCCTCGTACGTCCCCGTGGGTGGCACCAACACCTCCCACGGGACCAATGTGACTCGAAAGAACTGATCGCGCAATCCCGGGACTCCCGATTTGAGAATACGACGGTAATTTGAACATTTCTAGACATAGGATTAAAAACATGGCGTTAGTGGGTGAAATCCCGAAACAACGCTTGTACGGTCCCGTGGGTGGCACCAACACCTCCCACTGGACTAATGTGACTCATAGTAACTGACCGCGAAGTCTCGGGACTCCCGGTTTTAAGAGTACGACGATAATTTGAATATTTCTAAACTTAGGATGAAAAACATGGTGTTAGTGGGTGAGAACCCAAAACAATCACCAAACGGCTCCGTGGGTGGCACCAACACCTCCCACGGGACCAATGTAACTAGTAGGAACTAATCGCGCAGCAGCGGGACTCCCGGTTTGAGAATACGATGATAGTTTGCATATTTTAGACTTAGGCTTAAAAACATGACTTTAGAGGGTGAAAACCCGAAACAGCCCCCGAGCGGCCCCGTGGGTGGCACTAACACCTCCCACGGGACCAATGTGACTCGTAGGAAATGGCCGTGCAACCGCGGGACTCCCAGTTTGAGAATACGATGATAATTTTCATATTTTTAGACTTAGGATGAAAAACATGGTGTTAGAGGGTGAAAACCCGGAGCAACCCCCGAACGGTCCCGAGGGTGGCACCAACACCTCCCACTGGCCCAATGTGACTCGTATGAACTGACCGTACAGCCGCGAGACTCCCGGTTTGGGAATACGACGATAATTTGTACATTTCTAGACTTAGGCTTAAAAACATGTCTTTAGAAGGTGAATACCCGAAACAACCCCTGAACGACCCCGTGGGTGTCACCAACACCTCCCACGGCACCAATTTGACTCGTAGGAACTGACCGCGCAGCCCCAGGACTCCCGATTTGAGAAAATGACGGTAATTTTCATATTTCTAAACATAGGCTTAAAACTATGGCATAAGTGGGTGAAAACCCGAAATAGCCACCGTACGGGACTAATGTGACACGTAGGAATTGACCGCGCAGTCGCGGGACTCCCGGTTTGAGAATACGATGGTAATTTGCATTTTTCTAGACATAGGCTTAAAAACATGGCTTTAGAGGGTGAAAACCCGAAATAACCCCCGAACGGCCTCGTGGGTGGCACCAACACCTCCCACGGGACCAATGTGACTCGTAGGAACTGACCGTGCAGACGCGGGACTCTCGGTCTTGGAATATGACAATAATTTGGATATTTCTAAACTTAGGTTTAAAAACATGGCGTTAGAGGGTGAAAACCCCGAAACAGCCCCCGAACGTCCCCGTGGGTGGAAGAAACACCTCCCACGGGACCAATGTGACTCGTAGGAACTGATCGCGCAGCTGCGGGACTCCCAATTTGAGAATTAGACGGTAATTTGCATATTTCAAGATTTAGGCATAAAAACATAGCGTTAGTGGCTGAAAAACCGAGATAGCCCCCGTACGACTTCGTGGGTGGCACCAACACCTCCCACGGCACCAATGTGACTCGTAGGAACTGATCGCGCAGCCTCGGAACTCCCGGTTTGAGACTACGATGGTAATTTGAACATTTCGAAACTTATGCTTAAAAACATGGCGTTAGTGGGTGAAAACCCGAAACAGCCCCCGTACGGCCCCGTGGGTGGCACCAACACCTCCCACGGGACCAATGCGACTCGTAGGAAATGTACGCGCAGCCGCGGAACTCCCGATTTGAGAGTACGACGGTAATTTGAACATTTCTAGACTTTGGCAAAACATGGTGTTTGTGGGTGAAAACCCAAAACAATCCCCAAACAGCTCCGTGGGTGGCACCAACACCTCCCACGGGACTATTGTAATTCGCAAGAACTGACCGCGCAGCCGTGGGAGTCCCAGTATGAGAATACGACGGTAATTTGCATATTTCTAAACTTAGGCTTAAAAACATGGCTTTAGAGGATGAAAACCCGAAACAGCCCCCGAAAGGCCCCATGGGTGGCACCAACACCTCCCACGGGATTAATGTGACTCGTACGAACTGATCGTGCAGCCTCGGGACTCCCGGTTTGGAAATACGACGATAATTTACATATCTCTAAACTTAGGCTTAAAAACTTGGCTTTAGAGGGTGAAAACCCAAAACATCCCCCGAACGGCCCCGTTGGTGGCACCAACACCTCCCACGGGACCAATGTGACTCGTAGGAATTGACCGCGCAGCTGCATGACTCCCGATTTGAGAATACCATGATAATTTTCATATTTCTAGATTTAGGCTTAAAAACATAGCGTTAGTGGGTGAAAACCCGAAACAGCCCCCGTAGGGCCTTGTGGGTGGCATGAACACCTCCCACGGGACCAATGTGACTCGAAGGAACTGACCGTGCAGCCCCGGGACTCCCGGTTTGAGAATACGACGTTAATTTGAACATTTCCTAGGCATAGGCTTAAAAAGATGGCGTTAATGGTTGAAAACCCAAAACAGCCCCGTACGGCCCCGTGGGTGGCACCAACACCTCCCACGGGACCAATGTGACTCATAGAAACTAACCGCGCAGCCCCAGAACTCCCGGTTTGAGAATACAATGGTAATTTGAATATTTCTAGACTTAACCTTAAAAACATGGCGTTAGTGTGTGAAAACCCAAAACAGCTCCCGTACGGCCTCGTGAGTGGCATCAACACCTCCCACGAGACCAATGTGACTCGTAGGAACTGACCGCGCAGCCGCGGGATTCCTAATTTTAGAATACGATGGTAATTTGCATTTTTTTAGACTTAGGCTTGAAAACATGGCTTTATAGGGTGAAAACCCGAAACAGCCCCCGAACGGCCCCGTGCGTGGCACCAACACCTCCCACGGGACCAATGTGACTCGTAGGAACTGATCGCACAGCCCCAGGACTCCCGGTTTAAGAATAAGACAATAATTAGAATATTACTAGACTTAGGCTTAAAAACATGGCGTTAGTGGGTGAAAACCCGAAACAGCCCCCGTACGGCCTCGTGGGTGGCATCAACACCTGCCACGGGACCAATGGGACTCGTAGGAACTCACCGCGCAGTCGCAGGACTCCCAGTTTGAGAATCTGATGGTAATTTTCATTTTTCTAGACTTAGGCTTAAAAACATGGTTTTAGAGGATGAAAACCCAAAATAACCCCCGAACGGCTCCGTGGGTGGGACCAACACCTCCTACGGGACCAATGTGACTTGTAAGAACTAACCGTGCAGACACGGGACTCCCGATTTTGGAATACGACGGTAATTTGCATATTTCTAATATTAGGCTTAAAAACATGGCGTTAGGGCCTGAAAACCCGAAACAGCTCCAGAATGGCCCCATGGGTGGAATAAACACCTCGCACGGGACCAATGTGACTCGTAGGAACTGATTGCGCAGCACCTGGACTCCCGATTTGAGAATACGACGATAATTTGAATATTTCTAGATTTAGGCATAAAAACTTAGCGTTAGTGGGTGAAAAACCGAAACAGCCCCCGTACGGCTCCATGGGTGGCACCAACACCTCCCACGGGACCAATATGACTCGTAAGAACTGACCGCGCAGCCTCGAAACTCCCAATTTGAGAATACGACGGTAATTTGAACATTTCTAGACTTAGGCTTAAAAACATAGCGTTAGTGGGTGAAAACCCGAAACAGCCCCCGTACGACCCCATGGGTTACACCAACACCTCCCATGGGACCAATGCGGCTCGTACGAAATGAGCGCGCAGCCGCGGGACTCCCGATTTGAGAGTACGATGGTAATTTTAACATTTCTAGACTTTGGCAAAACATGGCGTTAGTGGGTGAAAACCCGAAACAATCCCCAAACGGCTCCGTGGGTGGCACCAACACCTCCCACGGGACCAATGTAACTCGTAGGAACTGACTGCGCAGCCTCGGGACTCCCGGTTTGGGAATGCGATAGAAATTTACATATTTATAAACTTAGGCTTAAAAACATGGCGTTAGAGGGTCAAAACCCAAAATAGCCCCCGAACGTTCCCGTGGGTGGCACCAACACCTCCCATGGGGCCAATGTGACTCGAAAGAACTGACCGCGCAGCCCCGGGACTCCCGGTTTGAGAATACGACGGTAATTTCAATATTTCCTAGACATAGGCTTAAAAACATTGCGTTAGTGGATGAAAACCCGAAACAGCTCCCGGACGGCCCAGTGGGTGGCACCAACACCTCCCACGGGACCAATGTGACTCGTAGGAACTGACCCCGCAGCCCCTAGACACCCGGTTTGAGAATACGATCGTAATTTGAATATTTCTAGACTTAGGCTTAAAAACATGGCGTTACAGGGTGAAAACCCAAAACAATCCCCGTACGGCCTCGTGGGTGGCATCAACACCTCCCACGGGACCAATGTGACTCATAGGAACTCACCGCGCAGTCGCGGGACTCCCGGTTTGAGAATAAGATGGTAATTTATATTTTTCTAGACTTAGGCTTAAAAACATGGCTTTAGAGGGTGAAAACCCGAAATAGCCCCAGAACGGCCCCGTGGGTGGCACCAACACCTCCCACGGGACCAATGTGACTCGTAGTAAATGACCGCGCAGACGCGGGACTCTCGGTTTGAGAGTACGATGGTAATTTTCATATTTCTAAACTTAGACTTAAAAACATGGCTTTATAGGGTGAAAACACGAAACAACCCCCGAACGTCCCCGTGGGTGGCACAAACACCTCCCAGGGGACCAATGTGACTCGTAGGAACTGATCGCGCAGCCGCGGGACTCCCGGTTTGATAATACGATGATAATTTTCATGCTTCTAAACATAGGCTTAAAAACATGGCATTAGAGGGTGAAAACCCAAAACAGCCCCCGAACGGCCCCGTCGGTGGCACCAACACCTCCCAGGTACCAATGTGACTCGTAGGAACTGACCACGCAGCCTCGGGACTCCCGATTTGGGAATACGACGTAATTTGCATATCTCTAAACTTAGGCTTAAAAATATGGCGTTAGAGGGTGAAAACCCAAAACAGCCCCCGAACGGCCCCGTCGGTGGCACCAACACCTCCCATGGGACCAATGTGACTCGAAGGAACTGATCGCGCAGCCCCAGGACTCCCGATTTGAGAATACGACTGTAATTTGAACATTTCCTAGACATAGGCTTAAAAACATGGCGTTAGTGGGTGAAAACCCGAAACAGCCCCCGTACGGCCCCGTGGGCGGCATCAACACCTCCCACGGGACCAATGTGACTCGTAGGAACTGACCGCGCGGCCGCGGGACTCCCGATTTGAGAATACGACGGTAATTTGCATATTTCTAGATTTAGGCATAAAAATATAGCGTTAGTGGGTGAAAAATCGAAACAGCCCCCGAACGGCCCCGTGGGTGACACCAACACCTCCCACGGGACCAATGTGACTCGTAGGAACTGACTTCGCAGCCCCAGGACTCTCAGTTTGAGAATACGATGGTAATTTGAATATTTCTAGACTTAGGCTTAAAAACATGACGTTAGTGGGTGAAAACACGAAACTGCCCCTGTACGACCTCGTGGGTGACATCAACACCTCCCAAGGGACCAATGTGACTCGTAGGAACTGACCACGCAGCCCCAGGACTCTCGGTTTGAGAATAAGACGGTAATTTGAATATTTCTAGACTTAAGCTTAAAAACATGGCGTTAGTGGGTGAAAACCCGAAACAAGCCTCATACGGCCTCGTGGGTGGCATCAACACCTCCCACGGGACCAATGTGACTCGTAGGAACTGAACGCGCAGTCGCGGGACTCCCGGTTTGAGAATACGATGGTAATTTGCATTTTTCTAGGCTTAGGCTTAAAAATATGGTTTTAGAGGGTGAAAACCCGAAATAACTCCCGAACGGCCCCGTGGGTGGCACCAACACCTCACACGGGACCAATGTGACTCGTAGGAACTGACCGTGCAGACACGGGACTCCCGATTTTGAAATACGACGGTAATTTGCATATTTGTAAACTTAGTCTTAAAAACATGGCGTTAGAGGCTGAAAAATCGAAACAGCCCCCGAACAGTCCCGTGGGTGGCACAAAGACCTCCCACGGGACCAATGTGACTCGTAGTTACTGACTGCGTAGCCGCTGGACTCCCGAGTTGAGAATACGATGTTAATTTGCATATTTCTAGATTTAGGCATAAAAATATAGCGTTAGTGGGTGAAAAACCGAAACATCCCCCGTACGGCCCCGTGAGAGGCACCAACACCTCCCACGGGACCAATATGACTCGTAGGAACTGGCCGCACAGCCTCGAAACTCCCAATTTGAGAATACGATGGTAATTTGAACATTTCTAGACTTAGGCTTAAAAACATGGCATTAGCGGGTGAAAACCCGAAGCAGCCCCCATACGGCCCCATGGGTGGCACCAGCACCTCCCACGGGACCACTGCGACTCGTAGGAAATGATCGCGCAGCCGCGGAACTCCTGGTTTGAGAGTACGACGGTAATTTGATCATTTTTAGACTTTGGCAAAACATGGCGTTAGTGGGTGAAAACCCGAAACAATCCCCAAATGGCTCCATGGGTGGCACCAACAGCTCCCACGGGACCAATGTAACTCATAGGAACTGATCGCGCAGCCGCGGAACTTTCGGTTTGAGAATACGACGGTAATTTTCATATTTCTAAACTTAGACTTAAAAACATGGCTTTAGAGGGTGAAAACCCGAAATAGCCCCCGAACGGTCCCGTGGGTGGCACCAACACCTCCCACGGGACCAATGTGACTCGAAGGAACTGACCGCGCAGGCCCAGGACTCCCGGTTTGAGAATACGACGGTAATTTGAACATTTCCTAGACATAGGATTAAAAACATGGCGTTAGTGGGTGAAAACTCGAAAGAGCCCCCGTACGGCCTCGTGGGTGGCATCAACACCTCCCACGGGACCAATGTGACTCGTAGGAACTGACTGCGCAGTCGCGGGACTCTCGGTTTGACAATACGATGGTAATTTGTATTTTTCTAGACTTAGGCTTAAAAACATGGCTTTAGAGGGTGAAAACCCGAAATAGCCCCCGTACGGCCTCGTGGGTGGCATCAACACCTCCCACGGGACCAATGTGACTCGTAGGAACTGACCACGCAGCCCCAGGACTCCCGGTTTGAGAATAAGACAGTAATTTGAACATTTCCTAGACATAGGCTTAAAAACATGGCGTTAGTGGGTGAAAACACGAAACTGCCCCCGTACGGCCTCGTGGGTGGCATCAACACCTCCCAAGGGACCAATGTGACTCGTAGGAACTGACCACGCAGCCCCAGGACTCCCGGTTTGAGAATACGACGGTAATTTGAATATTTCTAGACTTAGGCTTAAAAACATGGCGTTAGTGGGTGAAAACCCGAAAGAGCCCCCGTACGACCTCGTGGGTGGCATCAACACCTCCCACGGGACCAATGTGACTCGTAGGAACTGACTGCGCAGTTGCGGGACTCTCGGTTTGATAATATGATGGTAATTTATATTTTTCTAGACTTAGGGTTAAAAACATGGCTTTAGAGGGTGAAAACCCGAAATAGCCCTAGAACGGCTCCGTGGGTGGTACCAACACCTCCCACGGGATCAATGTGACTCGTAGGAACAGACCGCGCAGCCGTGGTAATCCCGATTTGAGAATACTATGATAATTTGAATTTTTCTAGATTTATGCTAAAAAACATGGATTTATAGGGTGAAAACTCGAAACAGCCCCCGAACGGCCCCGTGGGTGGCACCAACACCTCCTACGGGACCAATATGACTCGTAGGAACTGACCGCGCAGCCCCAGGACTCTCGGTTTGAGAATCCAACGGTAATTTGAATATTTCTAGACTTAGGCTTAAAAATATGGTGTTAGTGGGTGAAAACACGAAACAGCCCCCGTACGGCCTCGTGGTGGCATCAACACCTCCCACAGTACCAATGTGACTCGTAGGAACTGACCACGCAGCCCCAGAACTCCCGGTTTGAGAATAAGACAGTAATTTGAACATTTCCTAGACATAGGCTTAAAAACATGGCGTTAGTGGGTGAAAACCCGAAACAGCCCCCGTATGGCCTCGTGGGTGGCATCAACACCTCCCACGGGACCAATGTGACTCGTAGAAACTAACTGCACAGTCGCGGGAATCTAGATTTGAGAATGCGATGGTAAATTTGATTTTTCTAGACTTAGGCTTAAAAACAAGGCTTTAGAGGGTGAAAACTCGAAATAGCCCCCGAACGTCCCCGTGGGTGGCACCAACACCTCCCACGGGACCAATGTGACTCGTAAGAACTAACCGAGCAGTCGCGGGACTTCCGGTTTGAGAATACGACGGTAATTTGCATATTTCTAGATTTAGGCATAAAAACATAGCGTTGGTGGGTAAAAATCCGAAACAACCCCCGTACGGCCCCGTGGGAGGCACCAACACCTCCCACGGGACCAATGTGACTCGTAGGAACTGACCGCACAGCCTCAGAACTCCCAATTTGAGAATACGACGGTAATTTGAACATTTCTAGACTTTGGCTTAGAAACATGGCATTAGTGGGTGAAAACCCGAAACAGCCCCCGTACGGCCCCATGGGTGGCACCAACACCTCCCACGGGACCAATACGACTCGTAGGAACTGACCACGCAGTCCCAGGACTCCCGGTTTGAGAATACGACAATAATTTGAATATTTCTTGACTTTGGCAAAACATGACGTTAGTAGGTGAAAACCTGAAACAATCCCCAAACGGCTCCGTGGATGGCACCAACACCTCCCACGGGACCAATGTAACTCATAGGAACAAACCTCACAGCCGCGGGACTCCCGTTTGGAGAATACGACGATAATTTTCATATTTCTAAACTTAGGCTTAAAAACATGGCTTTAGAGGGTGAAAACTTGAAACAACCCCGTGGGTGGCACCAACACCTCCCACGGGACCAATGTGACTCGAAGGAACTGACCACGCAGCCCCAGGACTCCCCGTTTGAGAATACGACGATAATTTGAACATTTCCAAGACATAGGCTTAAAAACATGGCGTTAGTGGGTGAAAACTCGAAACAACCCCCATACGGACCCGTGGGTGTTACCAACACCTCCCACGGGACCAATATGACTCGTAGGAACTGACCGCGCAGCCCCACGACTCCCGGTTTGAGAATACGACGATATTTTGAATATTTCTAGACTTAGGCATAAAAACATGGCTTTAGTGGGTGAAAATCCGAAACAGCCCCCGTACGGCCTCGTGGGTGGCATCAACACCTCCCACGGGACCAATGTGACTCGTAGGAACTGACCGAGCAGTCACGGGACTCCCGGTTTGAGAATACGATTGTAATTTGCATTTTTCTAGACTTAGGCTTAAAAACATGGCTTTAGAGGGTTAAAACCTGAAATAGCCCTCGAACGGCCCGGTGGGTGGCACCAATACCTCCCACGGGACCAATGTGACTCGTAGGAACTGGCCGCGCAGCCGTGGGACTCCCGATTTGAGAATACGATGATAATTTAAATTCTTCTAGACTAAGGCTTAAAAACATGGCTTTATAGGGTGAAAACTCGAAACAGCCCCTGAACGGCCCCGTGGGTGGCACCAACACCTCCCACGGGACCAATGTGACTCGTTGGAACTGACCGCTCAGCCCCAGGACTCCCGGTTTGAGAATACGACGGTAATTTGAATATTTATAGACTTAGGCTTAAAAACATGGCGTTAGTGGGTGAAAACACGAAACAGCCCCCATACGGCCCCATGGGTGACACCAACACCTCCCACGGGACCAATGCGACTCGTAGGAAATGACCGCACAACCGCGTGACTCCTGCTTTGAGAGTACGAGAATAATTTGAACATTTCTAGACTTTGGCAAAATATGGCGTTAGTGGGTGAAAACCCGAAACAATCCCCAAACGGCTCCGTGGGTGGCACCAACACCTCCCACGGGACCAATGTAACTCGTAGGAACTGACCGCGCAGCCGCGGGACTCCCGGTTTGAGAATACGACGGTAATTTTCATATTTATAAACTTAGGCTTAAAAACATGGCTTTAGATGGTGAAAACCCGAAACAACCCCCGAACGGCCCGGTGGGTGGCACCGACACCTCCCACGGTACCAATGTGACTCGAAGGAACTGACCGCGCAGCCCCAGGACTCCGGGTTTGAGAATACGACGGTAACTTGAACATTTCCTAGACATAGGCTTAAAAATATGGCTTTATAGGGTGAAAACTCGAAACAGCTCCCGAACGGCCCCGTGCGTGGCACCAATACCTCCCACGGGACCAATATGACTCGTAGGAACTGATCGCTCAGCCTCAGGACTCCCGATTTAAGAATACGACGGTAATTTGAATATTTCTAGACTTAGGCTTAAAAACATGGCGTTAGTGGGTGAAAACCCGAAACAGCCCCCGTACGGCCTCGTGGGTGGCATCTACACCTCCCACGAGACCAATGTGACTCGTAGGAACTGACCGCACAGTTGCGGGACTCCCGGTTTGAAAATATGATGGTAATTTTGATTTTTCTAGACTTAGTCTTAAAAATATGGCTTTTGAGGGTGAAAACCCGAAACAGCCCCCGAACGGCCCCGTGGGTGGCACCAACACCTCCCACGGGACCAATGTGACTCGAAGGAACTGACCGCGCAGCCCCAGGACTCCCGGTTTGAGAATACGACAGTAATTTGATCATTTCCTAGACATAGGCTTAAAAATATGGCGTTAGTGGGTGAAAACCCGAAACAACCCCCGAACGGCCTCGTGGGTGGCACCAACACCTCCCACGGGACCAATGTGACTCGTAGGAACTGACCGCGCAACCCCAGGACTCCCGATTTGAGAATACGCTGGTAATTTGAATATTTCTAGACTTAGACTTAAAAACAAGGCGTTAGTGGGTGAAAACCCGAAACAGCCCCCGTACGGCCTCGTGGGTGGCATCAACACCTCCCACGGGAGCAATGTGACTCGTAGGAACTTACCGCGCAGTCGCGAGACTCCCGGTTTGAGAATACGATGGTAATTTGCATTTTTCTAGACTTAGGCTTAAAAACATGGCTTTAGTGGGTGAAAACCCGAAATAACCTCCGAACGGCCCCGTGGGTGGCACCAACACCTCCCACGGTGACTCGTAGGAACTGACCGTGCAGACACGGGACTCTCGGTTTTGCAATACGACGTTAATTTGCATATTTCTAAACTTAGGCTTAAAAACATGGCGTTAGAGGTTAAAAACCCGAAACAGCCCCCGAACGGCCCCGTGGGTGGCACAAACACCTCCGACGGGACCAATGTTACTCGTAGGAACTGATCGCGTTGCCGCTGGACTCCCGATTTGAGAGTACGACGGTAATTTTCATATTTTTAGATTTAGGCTTAAAAACACGGTAGTGGGTGAAAAATTGAAACAGTCGCCGTACGGCTCTGTGGGTGGCACCAATACCTCCCACGGGACCAATGTGACTCGTAGGAACTGACCGCAGAGCCTCGGAACTCCCAATTTGAGAATACGACTGTAATTTGAACATTTCTAGACTTAGGTTTAAAAACATGGCGTTAGTGGGTGAAAACCCGAAACAGCCCCCGTACGGCTCCATGGGTGGCACCAAAACCTCCCAGGGGACCAATGCGACTCGTAGGAAATGATCGCGCATCCGCGGGGCTCCTGGTTTGAGAGTACGACAGTAATTTGAACATTTTTAGACTTTGGCAAAACATGGCGTTAGTGGGTGAAAACCCGAAACAATCCCCAAACGGCTCCGTGGGTGGCACTAACACCTCCCACGGGACCAATGTAACTCGTAGGAATTGACTGCGCAGTCGCGGGACTCCCGGTTTGAGAATACGATGGTAATTTTCATATTTCTAAACTTAGGCTTAAAAACATGGCTTTAGAGGGTGAAAACCCGAAACAGCCCCCGAACGGCCCCGTGTGTTGCACCAACACCTCCCACGGGATCAATGTGACTCGTAGGAACTAACCGCGCAGCCTCAGGACTCTTGGTTTGGCAATACGACGGTAATTTGCATATTTCTAAACTTAGGCTTAAAAACATGGCGTTAGAGTGAAAACCCGAAACAACCCCCGAACGTCCCCGTGGCTGGCACCAACACCTCCCACGGGACCAATGTGACTCTTAGGAACTGACCGCGCAGCCGCGGGACGCCCGGTTTGAGAATACGACGATAATTTGCATATTTCTAGACTTAGGATGAAAAACATGGTGTTAGAGTGTGAAAACCCGAAACAGCCCCCGAACGTCCCCGTGGGTGGCAACAACACCTCCCACTAGACCAATGTGACTCGTAGGAACTGACCGTGCAGACGCGGGACTAGCGGTTTGGGAATACGACGATAATTTGTATATTTCAAGACTTATGCTTAAAAACATGGTTTTATAGGGTGAAAACCCGAAATAGCCCCCAAACGGCCTCGTGGGTGGCACCAACACCTTCCACGGGACCAATGTGACTCGTAGGAACTCACCGCGCAACCACAGGACTCCCGGTTTGAGAATTCGAAGGTAATTTGAATATTTCTAGACTTAGGCTTAAAAATATGGCGTTAGTGGGTGAAAACCCGAAACAGCCCCCGTACGGCCTCGTGGGCGGCATCAACACCTCCCACGGGACCAATGTGACTCGTAGGAACTGATCGCGCAGTCGCGGGACTCCCGGTTTGAGAATACGATGGTAATTTGCATTTTTCTAGACTTAGGCTTAAAAAGATGGCTTTAGAGGGTAAAAACACTAAATAGCCCCCGAACGGCCCCGTGGGTGGCAACAACAGCTCCCGCGGGACCAATGTGACTCGTAGGAACTGACCGCGCAGCCGCGGGACTCCCGATTTGAGAATACGATAATAATTTGAATATTTATAGACTTAGGCTTAAAAACATGGCTTTATAGGGTGCAAACCCGAAATAGCCCCCGAACGACCCCGTGGGTGGCACCAGCACCTCCCGCGGGACCAATGTGACTCGTAGGAACTGATCACGCAGCCGCGGGACTCCCAATTTGAGAATACGACGATAATTTGCACTTTCTAGATTTAGGCTTAAAAACATTGCGTTAATGGGTGAAAACTCGAAATAGCCACCGTACGACTCCGTGGGTGGCACCAGCACCTCCCACGGGACCAATGTGTCTTGTAAGAACTGACCGCGCAGCCTCGAAACTCCCGATTTGAGAATTCAACGGTAATTTGAAATTTCTAGACTTAGGCTTAAAAACATGGCGTTAGTGGGTGAAAACCCGGAACAACCCCTGTGCGGCCCCGTGGGTGGCACCAACACGTCCCACGGGACCAATGTGACTCGTAGGAAATGACCACGCAGTCGCGGGACTCCCAGTTTGAGAGTACTACGGTAATTTGAATATTTCTAGACTTTGGCAAAACATGGCGTTAGTGGGTGAACACTCGAAACAATTCCGAAACGGCTCTGTGGGTGGCACCAACACCTCGCACGGGACCAATGTAACTCGTAGAAACTGACCGCGCAGCCGTGGGACTCTCGATTTGAGAATACGATGGTAATTTGCACATTTCTAAACTTAGGCTTAAAAACATGGCCTTAGAGCGTGAAAATCCGAAACAGCCCCCAAACGGCCCCGTGGGTGGCACCAACACCTCCTACGGGACCAATGTGACTCGTAGGAACTGATCGCGCAGCCGCGGGACTCCCGATTTGAGAATACGACGGTAATTTGCAATTTCTAGATTTAGGCTTAAAAACATTGCGTTAGTGGGTGAAAACTCGAAACAGCCACCGTACGGCTCCGTGGGTGGCACCAGCACCTCCCACGGGACCAATGTGTCTCGTAGGAACTGACCGCGCAGCCTCGAAACTCCCGATTTGAGAACTCAACGGTAATTTGAAATTTCTAGACTTAGGCTTAAAAACATGGCGTTAGTGGGTGAAAACCCGGAACAACCCCTGTACGGCCCCGTGAGTGGCACCAACACGTCCCACGGGACCAATGTGACTCGAAGGAACTGATCGGGCATCCTCGGGACTCTAGGTTTGAGAATACGACGGTAATTTGAATATTTCTAGACTTAGGCTTAAAAACACGACTTTAGAGGGTGAAAATCCGAAACAGCCCCCGAACGGTCCCGTGGGTTGCACCAACACCTCCCACGGGACCAATGTGACTCGTAGGAACTGACCGCAAAGTCTTGGGACTCCAGTTTGAGAATATGACGGTAATTTGAAGATTTCTAGACTTTGGCAAAACATGGAGTTAGTGGGTGAAAACACGAAACGACCCCAAACGGCTCCGTGGGTGGCACCAACACCTTCTACGGGACCAATGTAACTTGTAGGAACTGACCGCGCAGCCGCGGGACTCCCAATTTTAGAATATTATAGTAATTTGTATATTTCTAGACTTAGGCTTAAAAACATGGCTTTAGAGGGTGAAAACCCGAAATAGCCCCCCGAACGGCCCCGTGGTTGGCACCAACACCTCCCACGGGACCAATGTGACTTGTAGGAACTGATCGCGTAGCCGCGGAACTCCCGGTTTGAGAATACAACGTTAATTTATATATTTCAAGACTTAGGCTTAAAAACATGGCTTTAGAGGGTGGAAACTTGAAATAGCCCCGAATGGCTCCATGCGTGGCACCAACACCTCCCACGATACCAATATAACTCGTAGGAACTGACCGCGCATCCACGGGACTTCCACTTTGAGAATACGACGGTAATTTGTATATTTATACACTTAGGCTTAAAAACATGGCGTTATAGGGTGAAATCCCAAAACGACCCCCGAACGGCTCCGTGGGTGGCACCAACACCTCCCACGGGACCAATGAGACTCGTAGAAACTGATCGGGCAGCCGCAAGACTCCCTATTTGAGAATACGACGGTATTTTGAATATTTCTAGACATAGGCTTAAAAACATCGCTTTAGTGGGTGAAAACTCGAAACAGCCCCCGAACGGTCCCGTGGGTGGCACCAACACCTCCCACGGGACCAATGTGACTCGTAGGAACTGACCGCGCAGCTCCGGGACTCCCGGTTTGAGAATACGACGGGAATTTGAGTATTTCTAGACTTAGGCATAAAAACATAGCGTTAGTGGGCGAAAACCCGAAAAAACCCCCAAACGGCTCCGTGGGTTGCACCAACACCTCCCACGGGACCAATGTGACTCTTAGTAACTGACCTCGAAGTCTCGGGACTCCCTCTTTGAGAGTACGACGGTAATTTGAATATTTTTAGACTTTGGCAAAACATGACGTTAGTGGGTGAAAATCCGAAGCAGCCCCCAAACGGCTCCGTGGGTGGCACCAACACCTCCCACGGGACCAATGTAACTCATAGGAACTGATCGCGCAGCCGCGAAACTCCCGGTGTGAGAATACGATGGTAATTTGCATACTTCTAGAATTAGGCATAAAAACATGGCTTTAGAGGGTAAAAACCTGAAACAACCCCCGAACGGCCCCGTGGGTGGCACCAACACCTCCCACGGGACTAATGTGACTCGTAGGAACTGACCGCGCAGCCTCGGGACTCCCGGTTTGAGAATACGACGGTAATTTGAATATTTCTAGACTTAGGCTTAAAAACATGGCTTTAGAGGGTGACAACCCGAAACAGCCCCCGAACAGTCTTGTGGGTGGCACCAACACCTCCCACGGGACCAATGTGACTCGTAGGAACAAACTGCTCAGCCGCGGGACTTCTGTTTTGGGAATACGATGATAATTTGCATATCTCTAGACTCAGGCTTAAAAACATGGCGTAAAGAGGGTGAAAACCAGAAACAGCCCCCGAACGGCCGCGTGGGTGGCACCAACACCTCACTCGGGACCAATGTACCTCATAAGAACTGACTGTGCAGCCGCGGGACTCCCGATTTGAGAATACGATGGTAAGTTGTATTTTTCTAGACTTTGGCTGAAAAACATGGCTTTAGAGGGTGAAAACCCGAAACAGCCCCCGAATGACCCCGTGGGTGCCCCCAATACCTCCCACGGGACAAATGTAACTTGTAGGAACTGACCGCGCATCCACGGGACTCCCAGTTTGAGAATACGATGGTAATTTGAACATTTCTTGACTTAGGCTTAAAAACATGGCGTTCGTGGGTGAAAACCCGAAACAACCCCCGTACAGCCCCGTGGGTGGTACCGACACCTCCCACGGGACCAATGTGACTCGTAGTAACTAACCGCTCAGTCTCGAGACTCCCCGTTTGAGAGTTCGACGGTAATTTGCATTTTTTTAGACTTAGGCTTAAAAACATGGCGTTAGTGGGTGAAAACCCGAAACAACCCCCGAACGGCCCTGTGGGTGGCACTAACACCACCCACAGGACCAATGTTACTCGTAGGAACTTTCTGCACAGTCACGGGACTCACGGTTTGAGAATACGATGGTAATTTGCATATTTCTAGACTTAGGCTTAAAAACATGGCTTTAGAGGGGAAAACCCGAAAAGACCCCCAAATGACCCCGTGGGTGGCATCAACACCTCCCAGGGGACCAATGTAACTCGTAGGAACTGGCCGCGCAGCCGCGGGACTCCCGGTTTGAGAATATGACGATAATTTGTATAATTCTGGAGTTAGGCTTAAAAACATGGTGTTAGTGGGTGAAAACCCGAAACAACCCCCGAACGGCCCGTGGGTGGCATCAACACCTCCCACGGGACCAATGTGACTCGTAGTAACTGACCGCTAAGTTTCGGGACTCCCGGTTTGAGATTACGACGGTAATTTGAATATTTTTAGACTTTGGCTAAACATGGTATTAGTGGGTGAAAACCCGAAACAACCCCCGAACGGCTCCGTGGGTGGCACCAACACCTCATAGAGGACCAATGTAACTCGTAGGAACTGTTCACGCAATCGCGGGACTCCCGATTTGTGAATACGACGATAATTTGATTATTTCTAGATTTAGACTTAAAAACATTGATATGTTGATAATTTTAACTTATATATGCAATTTTTCAGCTTGATTAAATTTTTTGTAAAACTACTTGGTTACTGATTTTTTTTTTGTATCCTATCATTTGTAGGATTTTTGCACGTGGAACAAATGAAGGAGGTAATGGTTTGCAACATAAAGATAATGTTTTTTATGTGTTACAGTCGTGCGGGCTTTTATTGTTTAGTTTTATGGCCGTGCGGGCTTTTATAATTTGATTGTTGAATTTTTATGACCGTGCGGACTTTATAATAAGCAGGTTTTACATTTACAAGGTTTGGAATGTCAAGAAAATAGGGGAAACTCTGCCCAAATTTTTTTGGGTCTGTGAATTATTAAGAGTTGTAATATTTTTAAGTTTGTATATATATATGTTTATTAACAACGTTCTCGATTCGCAATTTGTGATTTTTTTTATTGTTTTGCCAATAATAAATGTTTGTAACACCTCGTACGTGTCCAACGTTACACGTAGCAACCGACGGTGCACTCACAGGACCCCCAATTTTAGGATTTGATAAAAAAAAATACATTTTTTTAAAAATTATAGTTAAATATGGTCATGGACTTTGTCCATGACCCTTTTTATTTTTTCCATCGTGCATAAAAATGGTCGCGGCCAAAGTCCGCGACCATTTTTTTTCTTTTTTTTTCGTCACGTTTGTGGGTCGAGGCCCAAGTCCGTGACCAATTTGTCACGGTTGTGGGTCACAGACTTGGGCCGCGACTTTTTTTTTTGGTCACGGTTGTGGTTCGCGGATTTTGTCCGCGACCAATTTGTCACGGTTGTGGGTTATGGATGAGGGCTGCGACCAATTTTTTTAAATTTTTTTTGTCACGGTCGTGGGTCGCGGACTTTGGCCTTGACCAATTTGTCATGGTTGTGGGTCACGGATGAGGACCGCGACCCGTCACGGCATGGGTCACGACCCAAGTCCGCGACCATCTGCCGTGACCCCCTCTAGGCCATGACCATTTTTTGGTCACGGACTTGGGCCGCGACCCACGAAATTGATCACGCCCGAAATGGTCACGACCCAAGTCCGCGACCCACAGTTTTGATCAGGGATTCTGGTCGTGACCAATCGCCAGTTTTGGTGTAGTGATTTACATATTTGACTTCCTTCTTAACTCAATCTAATCACTTGTAGTCACTATAGTATCCACAATTTTGGGAAGCAATGAGGAATGTGTCTCATCAATCACCCTACCCCCTATACTAAATGCTGACTCCGAAGCAACGATTGTAGCCGGAATAACTAAAACATCACGAGCTATATTAACTAGGGTTTGAAGTTTGGGACTAATAATTTTCCATTAAGTCAAAATGTTGAAGTTCTCATTTCATGGAAAAATAGGCTCTTCCAAATATTGAACAGACTCAGACTTGTAAAAAGAACGAATATTAGACGAACGAGATTGATGTGAATTGCAAAAACATGCACACCAACAATGACAACAATTTCGTGTTACATTCTATTGATGTGCTTCCCACTTGTCAAGATTTAGTGTTGTTCGGTTCCAGTTGGATTTTCATATCTTTTATTGCTCAGATTTGTTTTCTCATATTGATGCTGCCTGCGGATTTTATTGAAATTAGTTCATTGTTTGTTACTATTCTGGTTGTACTGCTCAGAATTGCTCCTAAAATATTCCTGTGTTTACAAATGTTGCATAGATTTAATCCTGTTTATAGTCTATGATTTACACCACAGATTAATTTTTAGAAGTGTTTATTCTTAGAGTGCTTAAGCTGGTTGCATGAGTCTTTATGATGTAACTAATGTCATATTCTCTATCAAGCTACTAATTGAGATTAAATACTTCAACTTAGCAATATAAACATATAAAGTTTTATGTACATTAGTGACTGGAATATTTTTTGGGGCTAACTACATATGATTCATATGATGCTTCCCCTATTTTTGTATGACATGGAATATCATTGATGTAGTCCTTGCAAAAATACCCACAAAAGAATGCACTCAAATTTTACATCATATGTTTGCTATGTAGTTTGACATTGTGCTTTTGTTTCTGCATTATCCTGTAACTTGGTTATGAATCATTTTACTTGACTCCCTATACATGATGACTTACATCTCATACCTCCTTATATATAGATATGCCTTTGGTGGCACCTTTACATCTATTAATTGGATATTGAAATCCAAAAACAATTTGAGGTTGATTATATTGATGTTTAAAATACTTTATCTTCATGCTGTTGATAGTAGGTTCTCAATTGTGTGTTTATCTTATGCAATCTCCCTCATTTGCTCATGAACTAGTTTTTGTTGATGGACACACGTCAATTTGGTATAGTTTGTCATGACTTTTATGACTAGATCTTGTTTTAGACTCCATAATTCAAATTGTCTTTCACTAACCAGTAGAATTTGTTAGTCAAAAGGTTAGGCTGAAATCTTAGTTGAAAAAAGAGCTCCTCTACTTATTTCCCTATTCATAATGCCTTGTTTAAAGCTCCTCTCTTGGAAACTTGTAGTGATTCCATTTTTATGTTAAGTTTCTAGAAGTTCTTATCTGACTTATCTCTCCCCTTGCTGATGTAGGGTTATGACCGATAATGCTGGATGTGCGAAACACAAATCGGCTTATGGTAAGTTTCTCACAAATAATAAAAATATATAGTAATTGTTTGCATATATATAACTGTATTTTTCTTTACAGCACATCAATATGAAGGCTTGGTCAGTAATTTTATTCTCGTTTAGTTGGTTATATTTCATTAGGATGTTGATTTTGGATGTGTGACAAAAATAAATTTTCAATTATTTTGTTTGAAGTGAGGAATGAGATTGTTTAGAGTATTATCCCTCTAGTACCTCAACAAGCCATACCGACTGGGTAATAACACATCTTTATCATTACGAGATTGAAAACACTACTTATCATGTATATAGAGAGCTGTTTTGCCAATTACACATATTTTACCTTAAAAAATATTTATTTTATTTCTATATATATGTATGTGAGGGAGTGTTAGGTAGGATACATGTATAGAGATTTTATTTCCTTAGGATATATTGTATAAATTTCAATATTTTTCGAGCGGAAAATTCGCCCTTGTCAAGTTACTTGTTTAAAGTATTATAGCTATGTCATCGACAGGAGCTCGATGAGTTAGACATTCGCAACCAACAAGTTCTATTATAGATGGAGAATGATATGCGAAATGAAATGCAAAGTTTATTCCAAAGTATTACCCCTCATCATGCTTCCATTACCTCGACAATTATGTCCGACTAGGTAATAATAAATAATTCATATATATATATATATATATATATATATATATATATTGAGAGATATTCGAGTGAAAAATTCTCTCGTCTAAAGTTTAATTTTCAATGGTGGTGGTGAAAATTTTCTATGGTGGTGAGAATTTATTATGGTAGTGGTCAAAGTTTTCTGTTAGTTAGTGTATATTATTCTTAGAATCAATTTTAATGTTTAAAACAGGTTGACTACCTATGATTTTCATGAATAAAGAAAAGCGACTCTGTCGAAAATTTTAAAAATAATAGTAGTTAGATATTTATATTTTTTGTGATGAGAATATACTATATTGATTCATTTTGCACATTGTATTGTTGATGAGTGGGGTATTAATTCTGACATAATTAACTCTATTTTTATTGTGCAGGTGATAAGTTTTGTAGACCATGCAAATGTTAATCAGTGGTTTTGAAGATCGTACGCTTTAGTGTTGCGTAATTATTTTGATAAAAGCATTTTGTGTTTTGGAGTATAAGAAATTAATGTATTTTTGTTCTCAAGTCAAATATTTGAACTTAATGTTATAATTTTTATTTTGATGAATATTTGGAGATCGTTGTAAGAACTCTAACTATTTTTGAATGAAAATGATTCGTTGTTGTAGACACCACATTCTAGGATCCCTGAATCTCTCCTTAAGTCCCTAGCACCTCCCCATCTCACTACAAACCTTAGGTCGCACTCCAAGTACCGATCTAGAGGCCACCGGGCGCCCCGGGCTCTGTTTGACTCTGGTCAACTCTATCGTCAGAGCGAAAGTTCTTTGAATCTTTAAAGGGATCTGAATACCCTTTCCAACGGTCTGACCTGTGCGCGAATTGGCATTAAGGTTTGAACGAACGAACCATTTTACTATTAAAAATCGATTCAGAGACCACCGGGCACTCCCGACCCCCGGATTGACCCCAATAAACTTCACTGTCAGAGATAAAGCTCTTTGAATATTCAAAGGGAACTGAAACCTCTTTCCAACGGTCCTCCCTGTGCGCGAAACAGCATAACCATTTGGACGAACGATCAATTTTCCCTCGAAAATTGATCAGGAGGCCACCGGGTGCTCCCCGAGCCCCATTTGACCAAAGTCAAATCTTCAGGTCGAACGAGACTGGATGAATATCCTAAGGGCACTGAATACCCTTTCAAATGGTCCACCTATGTGCGATTCTGACCTATGCTATGAACGAACGATACGTTTTACTCCGAGAGGTCCCCCGGGCACTTCCAAGCCCCAATTGACCAAGGTTAACCTTTCGAACCGAGAAAAACTCATTAGAATGTCGAATTGCATATCCTAACCTTTCCAACGGTCCACCCCGTGCGCGATTTTGACTTACCATGTGGACGAACAATCCGTTTTCGTCCAACGATCTCCCGTCCAAAAGACAGACGTGCGCTTCCGAGCCACATTTGACCCAAAGTCAACTCCCGGACTCGAGAGCAGTTCAAAGGACTCTAGAAGGTATCTGAAGTACCTTTCTAACTGTTTGTCCCGTGCATGATTTGGATCAACAGTTTGCGTTCTAAGATCGTTTTTCCAGAAAGACCACAAGACTACCAATTGGCAGGTCCAGATCCCTGCCTATCGGCACAGTGTCAAGGATCACCTACCGATAGGACCCCCCTGGGATAGGATAATCTCCAGTCCCCTGAACCTATAAAATGAGGGCATGACCTCACTCTAGAAGGACACACAACAGATCCATCAGCACCAGTGATCTTAGCAACATTCCCTCGAAATAAGCATAGTTCCGCATGTGAAGTTCCATTCAAGCTTACATTCCCTTCCTTTTCATACTCAATTTGAAAAAATATCCTTCTCTCTCATCAACATTCATCAACACTCAATGGAGTTCATCCAAGATCAAAGGTCAAGCTTCAAAGAAGGTCCAATTCGTTCCCCCTCTCTTTAAATTCCTTATTTTTGCATAATATACATTAGATTCATAATCTAGTTCTTACTTTATTTCATAACCATTAATATCTATACTTTTATTAGTATATTTCACATACTTTATTTTCTACAAAAATCCCCAAAAAATAAAAGAGGGTTATACCTGTAAATTCCGAACGGAATTATCCATCACATTTTTCCCAAAATCAAAACAACACATTTTCTACACATACACATAATAAAATTTTGTTCGAATCTATGGGATAAACCCCACCCCTATGCTTCATTTGAATTACGCAAACTTTGATGCCTTTATAGGCTACGTAGGCGTCTCGGATTAAAATTCGAGACCCGATTCCAATTTTTCAATTTTCTCAATTTTCCAAATTCCCTAATTTTCTAAAAGCTCCCATATATATATATATATATATATATATATATATATATATATATATATATATATATATATATATATATATATCATGCTTGTTTGTGTTTCATCCAACATATATTATCGTTTCCTAATAACGATCAATATCGTGATAAATTCACAAATCATACTTTCTATATATATCATTTTGGGAACTTTCCTATGGATGACCTCACTCTACCTTGTCCATGATATGAGTTGAATGATTCCGATCTCCGTTATATAAACACGCACACACACTTCACAGGGATATAAAGGAAAATAATAACACTATCCCATGAAAGACCGAAAGGGCATGAGGGGTGCCTAACACCTTCCCATTCTGTAACTTAGCTCCCAAACCTTCGAACTATTAGTTTCGTATGCATCAGTTTGTCCTTGATGCCGCTCTCTCCAAGTGGCTACATGTTCTTTTGTCTATTTTGTGCAAAATAGGCTAGCGACTCCATCTTTTCACATTTACCCCCACACCGACGATGGCCGAAGCACCTTTCAAAGAGGGGTGTGAGATCGCCGTGCAGTCTTATCTAGGGATGTCTCTCCCCCAACGCCTCCTGGGATGGCCACAGTGGCGACTCCGCTGGGGACGATTTTTAAGAGGGCTAGACTCTGTTTGCATGGGTGTTTTATTTTCTTATATATTCCCCTATTTTTAGGTTCCCCTTATTATCCCCTGTACATATGTACTTCATGCTTATGCCACTGTTCACACACTTATAGAAATTTTCCATGTACACTTCACACCATGTCCACCTAGGATCATGTATACCCACATGTTGCACACACCACGTAGAAATCTATGCTTAGGTGTCACTAACACACACCTCTATTTATGCTCATCACACACTCACTTGTAGATAATTACACACCACCCACTCTCACTTGTTATCCATGCTCTACTGTTTATACTGTACCTTATCCTCGACAGGGCATAATTAAGAAAGATACTCTCTCCATAATATACTAATCAAAGAATCATGCATAATACACACAACATCACTAAAGAGAATTTTTTTTTACCTAAATTTTGTCCCGTAACTAAGGAGTCGCAGGTAGCCTAAGAGATATGACTCTTACCTTCCATTGACCAAGTACCTTTGATATATATCGAACGGTTCCCCCGCAGTCATGACAGGAGGTATATCGTAGGGAACTCGTTCACGTGTGTCGATTATATCAAATTCTCTCTCACACGTACCGTCCCCACGAGGTATATAGTGAGGCAATTGACGTATACTCATGTATATCAAATGGTTTGTCCACGCGTATTGGTTGCCCTCAAAAGCAAGACGCATATCGTGAAAGTCACGCCAAAGAGGGGAACACCTTCCAATTAACCCAACAACTGCACACCCGTATATAGGTGTCAAGCTTAGGACACACATATTATATTACCAGTTTTGACCCTAAACTCTGTCAAAATTCTAGGTTGGCATGCCGTCCAAATTGCTGCGCAATTTTTAAAATGAGACTCTGCCCGTGAGCCTGGTAACAAGTCCAACCTTAGTTTTTACATATGTTGCAAACCCAATTTTTCCAGGCTCAGGTGCCGTCCGATATTTCTTTTTTGCATCTAGGAAAACTTAATACAAGTGAGAAGCTAATAAACATAATAATCATGCTGAGACCCGTCTCTCGTCTCTCCCTTCTTTCCTTTTCCAAAAAGTGTCCAAAAATATTTTTCCTCTTTTATCAAAAATACCAAAAATATTTTCCCCTTTCTCGTACCAAAAATATTTTCCGTTCCCTATGTACAAAAATTTTTGCCTTAATCTTTTCCAAAATGTCAAAAACATTTTCCCTCCTTTTCAAAATAACAGTTTTCCCTTTCTCTTTTCCAAAACTAAATCCCAATTTTTCTCATTCTCAAGTCGATCGCATACCCTTGACCTGGATCTCTACTAGCTTTGGTCTTTAGTCGAACCGCTCTGAAGTTTTGTCAGTCCCCTCACTTCTTTAGAGTCTTAGATTCACCCGCCTTCCATAAAGAACACGGATCAAGTGCTGAATATAGAGCCGAATTTGTTGCGGTTCTAGCTCAGCTCATTGCTAAAATTGGCAATCTTCAAATCGAGGTTCATGAGATGCAAAGAAACTGAGTCCTTATCCCCGAAAGAGACCGAGGTCCTTTTTACCCGCCCTATGGATCCACCTGCACCCAAGCCTATTTGGGTTCCCGAGGAATACCAGCATGCTCCCCGTGCTCCTTCTTCTAATGGCTCGCTGGCAGCCCAGCTTCTTATGCCAAACCTTGCTCCGTCAGGGGCTAACTTACTTGTGACTACTGACCCGAAAGAGGAAGAATTTAACAAGCTCAAGGAAGACCTCAAGATGTTTACGAAGAAGTTCGATCAAGTCAGACTCTCTGGGAACTATATGGACTACACCCACATGTCTCCCTATCCTAAAGTAAGGTTACCTAAAAAATATAAGATGCCTAATATCGAGAAGTTCGGAGGTAGTGGGCCCCATATCGTTCATCTCCGTAGCTATCACCGAGCCATGACTCTCCCAAGCGCTTCTGAAGAAATAATGACCCAGATGTTCTAACAAACTTTGAAAGATAGCGCTCTCTATTGGTTCTTATCCCTTGAGGAGTCCAGAATTCGCAGTTGGGAAGACGTTTCTTGCGAGTTCATGTCACATTACAAGTATAACGAACAACTATAAGTTACCCGCCATAACTTAGAGTTACCTAAGCAAAAACTTAGGGAATCAGTCAATAAATTCATAGCAAGGTGGAGAAAGAGAGCAGCTACCATGACCAATCGGCCTTTTGAAGAAGAACATATCAGTATCTTAAAGAAGAACTTCCTACCCCGTGCCCGAGAAATAATGGGAGGATAGTATTACCCTCACTTCCGAGCCCTTCGAGAAGCAGGAGTGGAGATCAAAGAAAGTCTTGCCAAGACATAAGTTGAACCAAAGAAAACATCTGGATAGTTTGCTCCTAGGAAGTTTGAAAAACCTACTTGCACCACGGTTTCTATCATCAACAACATCTCTCAGCCTGCCGCTTCATGGTCCCTGAAAGTCGTCCAAACCCAGTCTGTAAGGACTACACCAAGCTTCACTCTCCTCTCTCCAAAGTCTAATAGGACCTCTTGAGCTGAAATATGATCAAACCATTGGACCCCCATCCATTTCCAAATCCACTTCTAAAAAAATTTAAACCTGATGCCCATTGTGACTTTCATCAAACTCTTAGCCATACCGCCGACCAATGTTTGCATCTCCGAAATATGATCCAAGGCCTGATTGACCGGGGTGTCATCGCCCCACCATCTATTCCCAAACCAAACACTACCTATAATCCACTCCCGAATCATGCAAATGCCATCTTCCTAGAAGTAGACTCAGAATTTGACCCATCCACCCAAATCATGCCGAGTAAATAACCAGTGATACCCATATACTCTCTTAAACCTCTCCAAACATGCCCATATTTCCTCTTACATCCTACCATCTTTGTCGATCAAGCCTCATCCCTTCTCATCAGAGCATGCATCGTTGTCCGTACCCATTCTGGAGGTAAAGATATGGAGCTGTTAGAAGTGTTGAACTAACTCTTGGAGTTCAGGCTGAAATTTCCCTCCCAGATGACCATCGATTGTCAGAGATTCAATGGGTTGTTCTGAGAAGCTCAAAAATGGGATCGAGAGTCAGACAATTGGGTGGTGCCAACCGACAAAGTCACTCTAGATGAAATGATCCAGATCATAACATATTTATTTCGACAGACAGGTGATATTTATAGTGTATCTGAGCTACTCGATGCTTTAAAATTATAAGGGCGCCTGGTCCCTTCAGTTCTGCATTTCCCTGCTGAATGGGAGAAATTATACGAAAGGTCGTGGAAGTTATGGAGTACATTGACTTTGCATGGAAAGACAATATCGTTAACACCGGCTGGGGGGACGATTTCAAAGATTCAGATGAAGAACAAGATTAAAAAAATACTAGTTTGATTGCTAACATATGCAGGATGATATTATTCGAGGAACTGCTGGGAAAAATCAACAAGGTGGCTGAACAACCTGATATCGATGTAGAAAAAGGAATTCTATTTTTCCCTCCTTCTATGAACCACATGACCAAGTTGGGAAGACATTACCAAATCCCAAGTCTACAACCATCATCGAGCGATAAAGGAAAAGGTGTCAAAAATCTCCCTATGCCAGAAATGACCCTCGAAGAAAGTAAGGTCCTTGATCAACTGAAGAAAACCGAAGCCAACATCACATTATGGGGGATTTTTATGTCTTCCCAACTGCACCGAAATGCCCTACTAAAGCTGCTCATAGGACCTACAGTTCCTCCCTCAACCACGCCAGAAGAAGAGGTGAACCTAGTCTAATCCTTAACCTTTACTCGAATTCTCTCCTTTTCTGAAGAAGAAATATCCAAGACTTATCCCAACCAAAATCATGCCCTTAACATCTCTGTCGAAGTCATGGGGAAAATTTTCGCACTTTCTCTTGTCGATAATGGATCGACTCTTAATGTTTTCCCGTTGAGAACTCTAAATTTCATGGGATTAAAAGTGAGCGACCTCGCTACCACCTCTGCTGCCGTACGTGCTTACGACAACACCCATCGAAAAGTATGGTATCTATCAAGCTTGCAATAGGGGTTGTCCCTATAAATCCCATTATTGAATTTCGAGTCATCGATGTCCCAACCTGTTTCAATCGGCTTCTTTAACAATCGTGGCTCTATAGCATCAAAGTGATGTCTTCTTTCCTTTATCAGAAATTAAAGTTCTTCACCAATGGGTAGGTTATCACCATCTTGGGCGTCAAAGACAACACCGAGAATGCCAGCACTAATAATCCGGTAGTTGAAATACAACACGGGATAAATGTTATGATGCTATTAGAATTCCAAGTTGAACCACTCCCACTCCCAGCAGGGGATGACTTCAAAGACAGGGTTTATCCGAAATATGGCCCCCATGGAAACATCAATGTAATCCATATGTTCAATAACATGCACTTTATGCCCAGACTGGGGATATGGCGAATACATCAAGGGATAATTGAACCCATTGTGTTAAAAAAGGCTCTTCCTCCATATGGCTTGGGCTATCAACCGTAAGAAGAAGAACTCAGATTGATCCATCAACCTCGACTGAAGAGGAGGTTAGAATGCGCCCGAACTGTCCCAAGAGATTACCTAAATGGACAATTCATTAGAGAGGGTAAAGATTTCCCCTTCTGCTACTTTCCTGAACCTTGGTATGACTATGTAGACAAAAGGGTGAAACCAGTAATGGAGATCTTCTTTCAAAATAGCTACCCATGGGTCGGGAATTCCCAGCACTATGCACAACCACTCACTAAAGAGACCATAACTGGTACTAGGGATTCTAAGGACAGTGACTCTAAGGATTCTTTCAATTTATAGACACTGGGGTTGACACTCTGCATGATCCACTCAGGGGCTACATCGTCGAATCCATCATGCCTCATCAAAGATGCTGATGCACCTCTTCTCATCTGGCATGCAACACTTGGTCCACCTACTAATGTTCAACCTAACCCCAATGTTTACCCCTTTTCCTCTTTAGTTATTTCCCCTAACTCTGATGTAATTGAAACCTCCTTTGATGAGATTTTGAATGTTATTTTTCCTATCAATGAAATAAACAAAGATTTTTAGTATTTTGTTGTGGCTTACATTAATTGTCTTGATTCTAATAAAACTCTTGATGATGATGATTTTACAAATGAATAATTCTTAACTGATTTAAATAAGGTTAATAACAAACAACATAATCGCGTTCAAGTTAATGAAGATGAAACTGTTGTTATTGATCTCGGTTCTAGTAGCTAAATGCGCGAGATTAGGATAGGGGCCAACCTTAATGAGCAGGAGTGCACGCAACTTCAAGAACTACTAAAGGAATTCGTGGATGCCTTCGCATGGTCCTATGACGATATGCCGAACATTGACCCTAAGATAACACATCATGAGATTTTAACTCTCCTAAAATGAAAATTGGTCAAACAGAAACTGCGAAAGCTCCGCATTGAATGGTCACTCAAAGTTAAAGAAGAAGTAGTCAAACAACTAAATGTGGGCTTCATTCGTGTGATCGAATATCCCACATGGCTAGCCAATATCGTACCCATGCCAAAATCAGGAGGGAAGGTTCGCATGTGTGTCAACTACTGAGACTTGAACAAGGCATCTCCGAAGGATGATTACCCATTACCCAACATCAACATGATTGTGGACAATACATCCGGTCATGCTCTCAAGTCATTTTTTGAGGGGTTTGCAGGATATAATCAGATCAAGATGAACCAAGATCACCAAGAAAAAACCGCATTCATCACCCCTTGGGGAACCTTTTCCTACACTGTCATGCCATTTGGCCTAAAAATGCAGGGGCTATCTACCAGAGGGCTACCACAACCATTCTGCATATTCTGATACATAAGGAAGTCGAGGTCTACGTATATGACATCGTTATCAAGTCCAAGACTAAGGAAGGCCATGTTCCCACTCTTCGAAAGTTCTTTTAACGATTGCGACAGTACCAAATGCATCTTAACCCACAGAAATGTGTCTTCGGTGTTACCAAAGGAAAACTCTTGGGATTCATAGTTAGTGAGAAAGGATAGAAGAAGATCCTACCAATATGAAAGCCATACTCATAATGCCACCACTCCGAACGGAGAAGGAAGTCTAGTTATTCCTTAGGAAATTACAATACATTAGTCAACTAACTTTCATCTGTGAAACCATATTTAAACTCCTCCAAAAAGATTCAACCAAAGTCTGGAATGAAGCTTGCCAAGAAGCCTTCGACCGAATCAAGAAATACCTAACCTAACCTCCGATGATCATTCCATTGCAATCTGATCTTCCCTTACTCCTATACCTAACCATAACTAATACTGCAGCTGGGGCTTTGCTAGCCCAATACCTCGAAGAAACCGGCAAAGAGATAGCCATCTAATATGCCAGTCGAAAGTTGACCGGTTATGAAGTTAACTACACCACCTTGGAAAAAGTATGTGTTGCTCTTGTCTAGGTTACCCAAAAGTTATCGTACTATCCGCTTTCCTTCCCCATTAATCTTGTATCCTGAATGGATTCCATCAAGTACCTACTTGAGAAGCCCACCCTGTCTAGCCAAATGGCCCGCTGGTTGATGCTCCTAGACGAATTCGATATTACCGATGTCACACAAAAATCCATGAAAAGAATAGCCATCTCTAACTACCTTGTTGACTACCCTATGGAAGAGGCCGATGTCTGGATTTCTGAGTTCCTTGATGAGAATATCCTTTATGCCTCCCAAAAAGACCTTCGATGGAAAATGTTCTTTGACGGTGCTGCCAATAAAAAAGGTATGGCATTAGGATCCTCCTAATTGCCCCTGATGATTCTCACACTCCCATTTCCATCAAGATGGATTTTTCTTGCACCAACAACATGACTGAATACTAGGCGTGCACGTTAGGCCTCAAAGTTTCCCTTAAGAAAGCAATTAGATACCTCGATGTCTACTGGGATTCAACCCTCATCCTCGGTCAAGTACTTAGAAATTGAAAAGTCAAGGACGATAAACTCTTACCCTTCCATTCCCACCTAGAAGAACTAGCGTCCCATTTACAAGAAATCACCTTCCACTACCTACCCTGAGTAAATATTAACCTAGACGACGCCCTTGCTACCTTAGCTTCCATGATTTACATGCCCGAAGGAATAACTATGGCCCACTTTCTTATCAAAAAATAAGACAAACCAACCCACTGCTACCACATTAAGCTTGGCACAGAGGAAGATCCCGAGATAGCCAACTACTGATACTATGATATTTGGTGCCTCCTCAAACATGGTTGGTATCCTAAAGGATCTGACAAGAAAGACCGAGCAACTCTTCGCAGATTGACTGCCCAGTACACTATTTGTGATAAAGCAGTGTTTAAGAGAAACTTCAATGGAACCCATTTGCACTGCATCGCAGGGGCTAACATTGAAAAAATGATGCATAAAATCCATAGCGGGGAATGAGGCCCCCACATTAACGGCCATATGCTCGCCAAGAAGATCATCCAACAGGGTTACTACTGGACTACAATGGTTTAAGATTGCACAACCTATGTTCGAAGATGCCTCAAATGCCAACAATTTTCCAACCTACAACACTTGTCTCTACGGGAATTGTACAACATGACTTATCCCTAGACGTTCTCCTTATGGGGCATTGACATCATAGGGAAAGTTACACTGAAAACCTCTAACGGGAATGAGTTCATCCTAATCGCCATTGACTACTTCACAAAATGGGTCGAAGCCGAGTCATACGCAGTTATGAATGATAAGAAAGTGGCCAAGTTCATCAAGAAAAATACTATTTACTGATATGGGGTCCCGCACGAGATGGTATCAGACAACGGGTTACACTTCGAGGAAAAAGTTACAGAAGTGGTCAATTAGTATAGGATTTAGAGACACAAATCTTCTCCACACCGACCTCAGACCAATTGAGCAATCGAACCATCCAATAAGAATCTTAAAGACATTACCAGTAAGATGATTGAGAGCTGTCGAGATTGGGCGGGCAGCATCCCTTACGCCCTCTAGGGCTACCTCACTTCAGTCCGAGCCTCTAATGGGGATTCCCCTTACTCTCTAGTCGATGGAATGGAAGCAGTCCTACTCGTGGAACTGGAATCCCTTCACTAAGCAGGGTCAGTGAGGAAGACTGGCATCAAACCCGTCTTGACGAGTTGTCCCTCTTGGACAAAAGCAAGCTGAGAGCTCTATATCACATACAAGGGTACCGTCGTCGTATAACGAGGCCATTAAATAAGAGAGTTAAGGATCATGGTGTCCGACAAGGGGACTTAGCCCTCAAAGAAATAGTAGAGCCAAATTCAAGCCCAATTGGAACGGCCCATACATCGTGAAGAAGATCCTGTTAGGCGGCGTCGCTGTGCTCACCGACCTTGATGGAGAAGAAATGGTGCGTCCAATCAACCTGGACCATCTCAAGAAATTCTACCCCTAGTCCGAAATATCGACGCGCTATGAATCTTCTCATCTCCCTTCTATTCTAAAAAAAAAACTCTTCATTTCCCCTTAATCAGAACTAAGTGGGGCCTTATCCTGTAAAAAACTTTTTTCTTTCAAAAAAATGAATTTAAATTTTTTTTCAAAACCCTCAGAGGTATGTAGACAACTCATCTATTTACATGAGCACACCCCCTTATTTTTCACAATATGCTATTTTTTTTTTCTTATCCCCAAGAATGGCAGTTCATTTATCATATACATGAACAAAAGGATTATGTATGACTTAGCGGTCGGTATAGATAATTCAAAATGAAAAAGTCCATGAGAGGCAAAACTAGATAATAAAAAACTTTCTTATTTCATTATTCGAAATTTCGGTACGATTACATCAGTATAGGGAGTCAAATGACTTCCCTTGTTAAGACTACTCCTACCTTCCAAAAACCAAAATAAAACCAAGCCCCACTATTCCTAAAATAACCCCTCCAAAATTATTCCCACAAAATAATTAAACACCATACAAAAAGCTTCTCAAAATCCTACCCGTAACTACCAGAGGAACTAACCCCATCATCACCCGCATCCTGGGGTCCCCAAACCTCCCTTGCCTGAATGGAATGGCGCAAACGCTCCATAGAGCGATAAGCCCGGACTAGCTTGGGGAAGACCACAACGCCTCCCTCCATGGTGTCAGATATGGCAAACCACCTTTGCCCATTCTCCACAGCCAGCATCTTGGCCATTACCTTCTTCCACAACCACTTCATGTAGTCTTCGGAGACGTGCTAAACTATACCCACAGAATGGGAAGGACGGGTCGATGGACAACGATTCTCCCATAGATATCCAAGTCGCATATGCATACACTCTGTCAGGTTCTCCACCAGAAAGATCAGTGTCTGCGGTGGCATAATTTTCTCCCAAAAAAATTGGCGCAACAGCCCCCAGGGAAAGTAGAAAGAGGTCTGCCGAAGGCCTACTAACAGAACATACTGGTATTCTTCGAGTTCCAAAATGGAAAGCAACTCCCCCACCAAGGCACAGACCAACGCAAGTCGTGAGCCCCATGCTCTATAAACCAATTCCTCCAACTCTCAATGTCCAGACCTACACTAATAAAATAACATGAGAAGAAGTTTGGCACGTCTGGAAAAGTATACTCAAGTGGGACCACCATACGAAACCTCTCTGATAGCCACATGAAGATCAGTACATGGCTACTCCTGAGGAAGTAGGAACCACCTTCCTGCCAGGAATCCAGACGATTCAAAGTTTCCGCTAGTATCATCGTCGCAGGATTGCGACGGTACGGCATCCAGGAAACAATAGCTTCAAGTTGGGGGTCCACTAGCATTTCCCCAGTTACCAACAACCGTTTTGAAACCAGGCCCAAGATGAAATCCCCAGCATAGCCGACATTGCCCACATCCTGCGAATGCATGGACCACAGCACCGTCGGAAGAGAGATCATTCCTCTCGTAACCAACAGCCTCGCTGCCAAAGGTGAGATATGGAGAAGTCCAGCCAAAAATTCCCTAAGAGAGCGGTAAAACTCAGGCCAAGCCGCACCAATGCTGGAATTTATCCCCAGCATGGAAGAAAATTCTTCGTAGGTAGGACAAATTTCATCCAACCCAAAGCGAAAGACATGATCGTCGGGATACCAAAACTCAACTGCCGCCATAAACATATTCCACCATTGGACCGGTTATGCCACAAAGAGACTCGTCGCATGTGGAAACCGTTATAATTAACATTGTAAAGACACATTGCCTCCAAGGCTTCGAGGTAGTTGGTGAACTCAATGCTACCAGAGAGAGCCATCTTTCAAAACAAAGAGATAATAAGAAAGTAAGAATGTGAGAAAGAAAGAAAATGAAAGTGTGAGGAGAAAAGCCCCCCCCCACCCCCCCCCACCCCTATTTATGCTTGAAAACTCTCAAGAAAAGACAAGAATCCCTACAGAAATTGGAGGAAAACTTGCCCCACCAAGTACTAAGCAATTGAAGAAAGTGCAATCAAAGCGCCTTAGGTTGATTGGACTGGAATGATGTCCCGATAAGCAAGACAAGGGTCATGCTGATCGACAAGACCCTATTTTGGGAAAATTCCCTTTTTTCTCTTTTGTCAAAGTAAAAAAACCCACTAAAAATAATTTTTATGTTAAGAGAATTCTGAATCTCCTTATGCTTTTACTTATCCCATTTTAAAATAAAATCCTTCCCAAATCAATTTTCAAATTCTTTTTACGATCTATACAGCAAAGTAAAAAGAGCATGTGCATTAATCACTCAAACAAAAATTAATAAAAACTTCATTTTTATTTGCATATATTCTTTTCTGCATTACATTGATATCTTGCAGGAAAAACAGAAAAACAACGGGACGTAGCCCGAACCCAATTCTCTCTCTCTCTCTCTCTCTCTCTCTCTCTATATATATATATATATATATATATATATATATATATATATATATATATCACCCACATTTTCTCTCTTTCACTCTTTACCTACAAACTCTCTCTCTCTATCTTTCTCTCTCTCTCTCTCTCTCTCTCTCTTCGTTCTTTCTCTTCTATCTCTCTCTAAGAGCCTGCATACTAACACCGTACCCTCTTCCCCCTGGGAAGAGACGATATGCCACTACTTCCAGAGCTCGAACTTTCCTCGGATGAGGAAGACGACACCAAAAAAGGAGCCGGAATCGCATCCTTAATATGGGTAGTCACCGAAGATATTCAATCTCTAATATCCCTCAGACAAGTGGTGGAGAACCGGATGTGCTGCAAAAAAAATAGAAAAGAGAAAATCAGTTAGTTTGAGGCAAATGTAGACATCAAGAAATCAAAAGACAAAGAGGTAAAAGTATACCGCAGGTCGAAGGACCTCCTCTGTCAAGCCCAACTCCTTTGGGTCCATCGCATTAGGAGGGTACATCATATGCACCGACTCTCCATCTGCCCATCGAATGTTGTAACCAGGAGAGTACAGCCGCATAAAAGGATCCACTAAAGACGTCGCCGCTGATGTCATCACACTGCCTGCACTGTGGGAGGACCCCACCTCTCGACTCGAACCCGCATGAGGAAGAGGCATCACATTGTATGTACTCGGAGGCATAAACGAGCTTGACACAAAATCTATGTATTTGTACATCACCGTTGTGTCAGTATACAATGAATACGACTCTCCCATCATCGTGGCCACCCAAGCAACCTCAGACATCTCCCACACTCGCCTCATGAACATTGGGGGATTCGTTAATGGAACCGCAACCTCAGCCTCCACAATTGTCAGACTAGCCTCTTCCCGAGGTACCAAGAATAACCAAACTCATACGCCAGCAGACGCCGCATCTGCGCATGTATCCAAGTTGACCTAACGTGCTGAATGGACGTCCCTCAGGGATAAAAGGTCACATGCAAATCCCAATAAGAGAAAAATATCAATATCAATAAAATATCATCAAAGGACAGTCTAAAGATAAAAGAAGGCGTACTCGCTCGCTCGTCAGGCCATTCAAGACCTGATGCACCGCCTCCAAAGAGAGATACTTCTTCGACTGTCGGTTGGACTTCCGCCACTGGTGCATTCGACAGAAGTCCCCAACATATTCATCCTTCAAAGCTATCAATTGTGTGTTAGACCCAATTACCTCATAAAACTAGGTCTGCAAAGGCCAGCATTTAAGAAATCAAGAATAAAGTGCATAAAATAAAAATGTGAATGCATAAAAGAGAAATGCAAAAAATAAAGAATATCTCCAGAAGATACGTGGCTCCAGTAAAAGTCTACTAACTTCACCGGATAAGCACATCAAGGGAATAATAAAGGATCTCCAAAGTCAAGGTCCCCCAATCATAAAGACGAATGTCTTAGAACACCATTAAAAATGGAAAAAACCATAGGTGGACGACGTCGCCACTAGAAAACCTCCCTACACCAACATAATAAACAAGCAGGCCATCTGATGCACCTACTACCCGTCTCTCTCATCGATCCTCCTCCTCAACAAAAGCTCCTCAACAAAGAAAAATGGAGAGTCCCCAAAAACCACCCTATCCACATCACCTAATGCCTCCATCACCGCCTCCAGCGTCAACCTCAGTGTCCTATCCACCTCAATCTGCATACCCTCATAATCTAGCCCCAGAAGTTGCTTCACATCAATGGGAGTCAGCGTCATCTCCCCGAAGCCAAGATGGAAGGTGTGGGTAGTGTCCCACCACACCTACCCTAGAGCACATAGAACCGTGGAACGGGGCCTCTCGTCCAGAACAGACGCCAGCCTCCCGAAGCCGGATGATGACACCATCCAGCGCACCATAGGTGGAAGGTGATCCCAAACATTCCTAAGCCCCGTCGTCCCTCGGGCACGTATAGTCCACATGGAGACGTCAGACTGTCAAAGAAGCAAAGAAAAATATTATCAAATTCAAGAAATAAAGCAATCTCGTGAAGAAAAAAGGAAAAGAATACCAAAGGTTATTCAATACTTACATAGCTGCTAGGGTTCACCACCCTAGAAGAAAGATGACGCGATGGCTCACACAGAAGAGTCCGATCATCCACCACCGGCTTAAATGATTCAAATGAGTTATCGCTGCCCAGTGCAAGGGGAACCCTAGCCCTCCACTCCAACCTTGCCCAATCGTCGACATTAATCCATGCCATGTGAGTAGCGCTGCTTGAGAAATCGTCCATTTCGTAAGTTAGAACGATTTGCAGAAGTTAATTGTAGAAGAAGGGACGTAAAAAAATTGTGAAAAATGAGGAGAACCCGCCCCTTTTTTTATAGGAGGCTAAGGGGCATGCCGATCGACAACTCCCTGCCACCCACCGATCGGCACTGACCCTCCACCTTATCGAGGCACCCCAAAAGATCGTTCCACTACCATTTGGCACCCCTCCATCTATGCCGGTCGGCACCACCTTTAAAGTTTCGTACAAAAAGTCTAAGAATATACCAGAAAATCCCAAAAAATCCGCAGAAAATTCCTAAAATTACGAAATTAAATTTAGAACCTTTTCACGAAGAAAAATGTTTTTTTACATCCCTAGAAGAATTACAGGAAATAATTCTCCCCGACAATGTCTCCAGAGTACACTCTAAAATTCCAAAAAATTCCCCAGCTAAAAACCCTCGGATCATTCCCTCTTCCCCAGCGGAACCTAAAATCAAATGCTTCCCCCCAAATCCTCAAAGAAAGATTACACATCCTAGTAGAGTCCCCAAATAAGCCCTCATAATTGCATTCAACCCTCAAAATGGGTTGCTTCTACCTTAAGACCGCAAAATTGGCTTTGACCCGCAGAAGTGGTCACTTGTACTTAAGCCCACAGAATTGGCTTCGACCCTCAGAATTGGTCGCTTCTACTTAAGCCCTCAGAATTAGCTTTGACCCTCAGAATTGGTCACCCCTATCTTAATCCCTTGGAATTGGATTCGACCCTCAGAATTGGTCGCTTCTATTCTAAGCCCGCATAATTGGCTTCGACCCGCAGAATTGGCCATCCCAAATAATCCCTCTAGAATTGGCTTCTACCCTCGGAATTGGTCGCTTCTATATAAGTCTGCAGAATTGGATTTGACCCGAAGAATTGATCACCTCTATCATAAGCCCATAGAATTGGCTTTGACCCGCAGAATTGGTCACCCCTACTAAAGCTCTCATAATTGGCTTCGACTCTCAAGATTGGTCGCCCCAAATAAGCCCACAAAATTGGCTTCGACCCTTAGAATTGGTCAATCCTAACTTAAGCCCGCATAATTGTATTCAACCCTCTGAATTGGTCACCCCAAATAAGACCTCAGAATTGGCTTCGACCCTCAGAATTGGTCGCTTCTACCTTAAGTCCGTAGAATTGGTTTTGACCCGTAGAATCAGTTACTTCTACCTAAGCCCGAAAAATTGGCTTTGACCTGCAGAATTGGTTGCCCCCTACTCATCACCTCCTTTAGGTCCTTAGAATCAACCGTCCCCAACATCACCTTATGTCCTCAGCATCGACCTTGACCCTCTGAATCGATCATCCCCATCCCTTTGATCCAAAAAATCGACCTCTATCATGTGGTATCTATTCGATGGCTATCACTTGTTCCAAGCTCACCCGTCAAGGGGATCTGTAGACACCACATTATAGGACCCCCTAAGTTTCCCCTTAGGTTCCTAAAACCTCCCCATCTCACTTCAAACCTTAGGTCGTACTCCAAGTACCAATCTAGAGGCCACCGAATGCCCCCGGGCCCCGTTTGACTCCGATCAACTCTATCGTCAGAGCGAAAGATCTTTAAATCTTTGAAGGGATCTATATAACCTTTTCAACACCCCCCCATTCATGAATCGTCATAACGATTCAGACGAATAAACCATTTTCTTATCAAAAATTGCTTCGGAGGCCACCGGGCACTCCCGGGCCCTAAATTGACCCCAATCACCGTTAGAGTGAAAGATCTTTTAATATTCAAAGGTCACTGAAACCCCTGTCCAACGGTCTGCCCCGTGCATGAAACGACATAACCATTCGGACGAACGATTAGTTCTCCCTCGAAAATCGATCAGGAGGCCATCGGGCGCTCCTGGGCCCCGTTTGACCAAACTTAACTCTTCAGATCAAAAGATACTGAATGAATCTAATAAGGGCACTGAATACCCTTTCCAACGGTCATCCCCATGCGCAATTATGACCTATAATATGGACGAAAGATCCGTTTTATTCCGAGAGGTCCCCAGGTTCTTTCGAGCCCCGGTTGATCAAGGTCAACCTTCCAAATCGATAAAAACTCTTTGGAATATCAAATTACATCTCCTAACCTTTCTAACGATCTTCTCTGTGCGCGATTATGACTTTCCATGCAGACGAACGATCCGTTTCCATCCGACGATCTCCCATCCAAAAGATTGATGCGCGCTTCCGAGCCACATTTGACTCAAAGTCAACTCCCTGACCCGGGAGCGGTCCAAAGGACTCTTGAATGTCTCTAAAGTAACTTTCTAACATTATTCCTCATTCACAATTCAGATCAACAGTTTTCGTTCTACGACCATGTTTCTAGAAAAACCTGCAAGAGACTACCAATTGGAAGATCTAGATTCCTGCCTATCGACATAGTGTCAAGGATCACTTGCCAATAGGCACCCCCTGAGATAGGCCAATAGATAGTCACCTAAACCTATAAAATGAGGGCATGAACTCACTCCAGAAGGACACACAATAGATCCATCTGCATCAGTGATCTCAACAACATTCCCTCGAAATCAGCGTAGTTCCTTATGTGAAGTTCCATTCAAGATTACAGTCCCATCCTTTTCATACTCAATTTAGCAAAATATCCTTCTCTCTCATAAATATTCATCAACACTCAAGTTAGTTCATCCAAGATCAAAGATAAATCTTCAAAGAAGGTTCAATTCCTTCCCTCTCTCCTTAAATACCTTGTTTTTGCAGAATATACATTAGATTCATAATCTAGTTCTTACTTTAGTTCATACCCATTTATATCTACACTTTTATTAGTATATTTCACATACTTTATTTTCTACAAAAATCCCAAAAACAAATAAAAGAGAGTTATACCCATAAATTCTAAACGGAATTATCCATCACATTTTTTCGAAAACCAAAACAACACATTTTCGACCCATACACAAATAATAAAATTTCGTTTAAATCTATGGTATAAACCCCACCCCTATGCTACATTCGAAATACGCGGACTTTGATGCCTTTATAGGCTACGTAGGCATCTCAAATTAAAATTCAAGACTCGAGTCCAATTTTTCAATTTTCTCAATTTCCTAAATTCCCTAATTTTCTAAAATTCCATTTTCACACACACACACACACACACGCACACACACACACACACATATATATATATATATATATATCTTTCTTGTTTGCGTTTCATCCAACACATATTATCGATTCCTAATAACGATCAATATCGTGATAAATGCACAAATAATATTTTCTATATATATCATTTTCGGAACATTCCTATGAATGACCTCACTCTACCTTGTCCATAGTATGAGTTGAATGATTTCGATCTCCATTATATAAACACGCATAAACACTTCACGGGGATATAAAGGAAAATAATAACACTATCCCATGAGATACCAAAAGGGTGGGATGGGTGCCTAACACTTTCTCATTTCGTAACTTAGCCCCCAAACCTTCAAAATATTAGTATCGTATGCATCGGTTTGTCCTTAATGCCGATCTTTTGAAGTGTCTACATGTTCGTTTGCCTGTTTTGTGCAAAATAGGATGGAGACTCCATCTCTTCACATGTACCCCCACATCGACGACGACCAAAGAACCTTTCAAATAGGGGTGCGAAATTGCAAAGTAGTCTTCTCGAGGGATCTCCTCCCCCCGACGCTGCCCGGGATGGCCACCGTTGTGTTGGTTGAAAATCATTTTATGTATTACATTTTATGATTATTAGTTGTTTGTGTTGTCTGAAATGTAATTCAATTCTATATTAAACTCTAGAAATAGATTTTATTGTCTACAAAATATTGGTGCAAAAAGTTTAGGATATCTTCACCTCTTTTGGGATGGTTAAAATTGTCCCAAAAATAAATTAAAGACGACTATGTTGTTGTCTCAAAAAGGTCTTTTAAAATAGTGACCTTTTGAGACAAATTAATTTTTGTCTCAAAAGCACTCTTTTGTGACAGCTCTCGTGCCGTCTCTAAAGGGTCATATAAAATGAGGAACTTTTGAGACGGATCTGTTCCTGTCTAAAAAAACTCTTTTGAGACGACTATGGTGTCACAAAAAGTATTTTTAAACCCCTATCAAAAATACCCCTTAGCCATCCCAAATAGCGTTTCAAAAAGTATTTGAGATGGATAAACCATCTTTTAGGACTGTTAGGCCACCGTCTCAAAAGTTAATTTTTTTTGTAGTGTATATATACACTCAAATTATTTATTTATGTAAATATACCGTTTTGGACTCGTGTGGAATCTATCGACCGGGGTTTTGATTTAATTAAATGAGACAATGTACCGCACTCTTGGATAATGACATATGACTTTGAGGAGGTTAATATATTTTTATGACACGTCTAATAGGTTTCTGCCTCGCAATATGAGACACGAATGGCCTGATCCATTAAGAGAGTTTTGGTATAACCGATGATGTTGATTACTTGGTGATATATTTTGATCATATGTTTAGTCGGCCTATGCCTCACGGCATGAGATGCGGATGACCTATTCTATCAAACAAGTTTTGGTATGCGACTATGCAGAATCGCTACAGCGGAATAATCCGAATTCTAAAAAAATTCCAATTTTAGTTAAACCCTAAAACATGCATTTAAGTGATTTAATTAAATATGAACATCCCCTAAACATGCAACTATGTGTCTGCATGTGTCAACCCATAAATAAATAAAGCATTCGACACAAAAATTCAGGAAAAATATTCGATAGAAATATCCCAATAGTCTAAGTGAAATGCTAAGGAATTAAAACTCAACCTTAACAAACTTAACCTCGCGGAGGCTTGAATGTTGAAGATCTTGATATTCAGATCCGTCTTTGATGCTTGAATTCTCTTCGACGGTGTAGCGGTATACGACATACTAAATTGATAACGGACTTATAAAATAATTTCCTTACAGACTACCTGGTGGTGTGATCTCATAGTGGTCCCCCATTTTTATGTGTGTGCAACTTTTTAAAATCCATTAGGTGAGGGACTCCTATGAGCTTACTGATATAATAATGAGAATGTCTCCCAAAGGTAGATGCCTTCGCGAGGTTGTTATGAGTCTTAGATAAATGTATGATATTAGTCCGGTGATGAAAATTTTATTTAAAAAGGCCTAATGTCACATTATTGTGTTATGATATGAGATTATGTATATCTTATTGTTCGGGGTGATATATGTGGGGTCAGTATTGGATCGTATTGTTAGATATATGATATAGTTTAGTGAGGGTACATTTAATTAAAAGCCATTAAATTAAGTTAATATGTTATATTATGAGACCAAGCATATCTTATTTCTAGGTGAAATGCGTGGGATTGATATTGGGTTGTAATCTATACATATGTATATAGTTTCTTCCCGATATAGTGTGTTAATATGTGATGAATACTTATTAGTCTTGTGATAGTGACTTATTAGTATTAATTGTTTTGGTTAAGTTGGGAAATTTTTGTAGTATTTCATTTATGATGAGAGGTGAGATATCTTTTGTATGTGAGTCTCAATAGGTTAGCATGTTTATCATAAATGAGATGCATGATTTACTGCATCGATACTGTAAGAGATTTATTGTAACTTTACATCGATGATCCAAATCTATAAAACCTTTTCCCCAAGGTATAATTATTGTTATATAAAAGGAAAAAAATACTGGGCAATCATAATTGGGAGTTTGGTATCATCTTGGGTCGTTGGGTCCTCGAGAAGCCTTTTGTTTTCAGTATCTAGAAGATTGAAAGATATGGGAGTTTTGCCTTTGGACTTAGCTATAGAAGTGGTCTTCTGCTGAGAATTAATCTCGACATTTTTCTTTCCTCACCGTTGGACTTCTTTTAATAGTCAACTTTACTTTTATCCTTAGCATCAACATCAGATTTCATTTTCTCCTCCAACTCCAGTTTCTTATGACGAGAATCCTCCATGGAACTACAATCAACCTGCCGAGGTGCCATCCCAACAAAATGTTCAGTGATGAAACCTGAGGTGGTGGTAATTGAAGTTGCAAAAAAAGTTCAACAGTTAGCCACAATACAATGCATAATGGAGGATGACCAAAATTTAATGAACTTCTTCGATGTCGGCCTTAACCCCTTGGCCGAATTCAATTGTACCTTCTGCGATTGATGGTACAAATATCTCCCGAGGAGGAACACCACCTGGGGGAGTGTAATACCCAAAAGAGGGCTTCAAATTCAGGGGGATTGGGAACACAAGAGCTCAACACCAAATCTTTTAGTACAGAAGGTAAGTTAGGAGCCTTATTCACTAAAAAGGTTGGACAAAAGTATTAGCATAGAATTATTCCAAAGAAACCAAAAAGAAAATGAAGGAAAAGCGTTTACCAATTTTTTCGGCCAACACCGCTCACAGGGAATACTACATGACCGACCTTTTTCATGTGCTCAGAACTCTGAAGTTGTAGGAGGTATAGGGGATATACGACGGGTGGCTAAAATAAAAAATCAATTTTAATTTTTACAAATTAAATATAAAACTTAAAAGTTAAAACCAAACTAAAACTTTGCACCAATTTTAAACCCATTGTTGTGATATACAATCTACTAAATTTTATCTTGTCCAAAAATATGCATATAGGTGTGAAAAAGATTAAAATAAAACAACAAACCACAACACATTGATGTACGGGGAAAACACACAATGGGAAAAAACTCGGACGACCTGACCACTCAAATTTTATTATGTACCGAATTATAAAGGACACGACAGAGGACTTATGCAACTGACTCGACGCCTACACAAGACTTAACGCTCTTCATTCCAAAACCTTCACCATAGTGACACGGAGGAGTCCACCCGCTAACATACCACAACATGTGAATCTGCGCACGCCTAAGTATCCACCAATAAGGTTCAACAACTGTCTACAAATCTAGAATACGAAGTCCACCATTTCTTTATCCCAATACCACACCATGGAGTCCACTATGCGTGAACAACAAATACTGAACCTACTATATGAAATGTACTCAACAAAAATGATGATATAAAACCTTGATGCTAAAAGATCTCAAAGCATATAAGAATTGAAACTTAAATCTTAAAGAGTTTGGGTGATACTAGTGTTTGGGAGCTTTTGGATATGTATGGAAAATAAATTTTTGCCTAAAGTCTCTCTTGAAAGAAAAATCTAGGCCCCCTTAATATAAAAAATATTTTTTTTCGAGGCGACACATGTTTTAAGAAATCTCGTTCGAACGAAAACTAGGTTTCGTTAAAACAAAAATAGTGTCTTGTTCGAACCAACCAAAAACTCGTTCGAATGAACATGAAATCTCATTCGAATACACTTCGAATGAGATTCAAATGAGCTTTTAACACCATTTGTTCTAGTAACATGAAAAATCTCGTTTTATGTTTTTTTGGAAGCTCAAATGACTTAAAAACAAAAAAATGTTTTTCTTCTAAAACCTTAAAAAAAATCCCTTAAACATTTTATAAAAACAAACACCGAAAACTAAGTTCCAAGGATCAAAATGTATATGCATTTATACCTGAGAGATCCTCGAAAAAACGAAGATGAAACCTGGCACTAAACATGACACGCTAATATAAATTCTAAAGCTTTGCCCTAGCATCTTAGATTAAACACGTCAGAGGCTTGAAAGGTCAATATACAAAGCTTAATCTATGACTTAAAATGTTTTGTCCGGAATTAAGCCAATACATACAAATTGACTCTACCGAAAAATTTCCCTTGCAAATCTTGACCCCTTTGGCTATTTCTGGACAAAATTCAAAACAAAAAACCTATGATCTATCGAGCTCGTCTGAAAGAATTAATTCTCAACCCCAAAAGGAAAAAAGTATAGACTTGATAAACACATACGATGGGTAGTTGTGTGTGCTTGTAAACTTTTTGCATGTTGCAAACTTGCACACTTAAACACATAATATAAACTACGTAAGAATAATCCCCCCTATACCTAACAATCCCCACCTAGGTAAGACATCTCCCCTAAGATTAATATCTCCTCTTAACACTAAAGTAAAAGACACAATTTCTCCCCATTTTTTCTCATGAATAGACAAAGTAATAATGCATAATAAACATTTCTCCCCCCTTTTTGTTCAGGAATAGAAAAGTAAGAATGCATAATAACTGTTTCTCCCTCATAAATCATATCTCCCCCAAAATGTGATAACATGTGATATCAATTAGAAATATAGAGGAAAGAATAAAATCATGTAATGACGTGAAGTTCAACAACCACAACATGGCAACATAAGCACAAATAATCAAAACAATGATAACTAATACCAATATTGATGCAAATATGATACCAACTTGAATACATAGTGAAACAAGAGATACTAATGTAAACAAGAAACAAGAGATACAAAAATGATCATATAGCATGTCAATTTGATTTAAAGATAAAGAATATGGAAAACACGGATTAAAAACAATCACAATTACTTAAAAAAATCATACCATATATATATAGAGAGAGGCAGGCTCCTGTGCACACTAAGTTTGCACACTAAGTTTGCACATTACCTTTTATATATAGTAAAAAAAATAATTTTGAGTTGATTTTTTTTTTGTGATATTATAACATTTCAACGGACTCACATAAAAAAAATTACCTCAAAAAAACTTTTTTTGCTATTTTTAAAAATTCGGTCAAACTTTCGCAGTTTTTAAGCCCTTTAAAAACTGCGAAAGTTTGACCGATTTTTTAAAAATAGGAAAAAAAGTTTTTTTGAGCTAATTTTTTTTATATGAGTCCGTTGAAATGTTATAATATCATATAAAAAAATTGGTGTGCGCCAGCACTAAGTTTGCACGCTTTTAAAAGGTAATGTGCAAACTTAGTATGCAAAGGAGCCTGCCTATATATATATATATATATATATATATATATATATATATATATATATATATATGTCCACGACATGACATGAAGCACATAAGCTTTATACACCAAAATAATATCAATGTGTCTAAACATGTCGAGTGGAGTGAAGGAGAGTGAAGGAGAAATAAATGAATTATGAAACAATCACTCAAAAATATCCAAGGCATTCTATTTGACTACAGAACTTTATCAAACTAAGATTTAGCCACAAGTGATCCAGTGTACACAAGCCTAGAATTTTAATGATTCTACAAATCAATAGTGTCATGACGTGATAATCATAACTAGGATTCAACGTGAAAACCTTTTGATGTTAAACTATAACCCTAAAAACCTATAAAAATATTATATATTTTTTCACTCAATTCTATTAAAGATACCAGTTTTGAAAATCAATCAAACAAACAAGTTGGCCTTTAATCTTTTCTTTTTGCATATCATCTTTAGGCTCTTTCCAATGTTGGCTTTCCTGCAAAGGAGATTTTCTCCTCTCGTAGCATTTTTTCTGTGCACCCTCATATAATCAATAAAAATAACATACTCACAAGTAATTGTCCTTACATGCACAAAGCTTCCATAGTTAAAAGATATGTAGATGATAAGATTAGTGGGAGAACATCTCACCTAACTCAAATATAATACATGATGTTAAAATTCAAAACAGCTCGTGCATGTGTGTGTGGAGTCATATACAAAGTGAGTCAATTAAGAAAATCAAGGTTGAACAACTCAATGCAAGAATGAAGTAAATTCAAATACACCAATATGACACAAAAAATGTGTAAAACTAAACTCCACATAAATAAAAAAATCTTTTTTTGTTTTTTAAATATTTTTCAAAATAATACCAATATAACAAAAAAAAAACCCAAATGACAAACAAAATCTTTTTTGTATTTCTCTCATTAAGACCCCCAAAAATGAAAAATCAAAATACAATATATAAACACGTCATAACACTAGCAATAATATATAACATAAAGCACAATACTAGTGTATTACAAATATGCAATCACAATCCCTCATAAGATATAGCGTGGGATAATGCGACTCAACAAGCCTAACATTTAGCGCCTTCAAATTGGATCTCCTAATCCACATAAATGTAATGTGATGAAATTGGGCTTGGAAAGCCTTGGTGACACTATCCTTAATCTTCCTAAGACCTTTTCTAAGATGATAACAAAAATTCCTAAGGTGATCTTTCCTACTGCAATGTGGGCAAGTCTAGACATGAGGAATGCTACCGTTAGTTTAACCTTTTCTAACTCCCTAACTTTGGTTGGCTTTCTCAAAAGTATGGACTTGGTTTTAGTAATGGAAGTATCTATATCATCGAAACCAATCCCACACTTGTCAACTTTGATTCGGACGGTGCCTAACAATTTATCCAATATTTTAGACCTAGAATCCAAATCAAATTTGACATTACTCGAGTTTTTCAATTTCTCTTCCAACTCCATAATTTTGGTCTCGAGCAAACACCTAGACTCTTCAAATTTGATAAGATCCTTCTTCAAAACCTCCATCAAATCTCAAATTTTATTTCTCTTACCCTCAACATACTCGAGCTACTCCTTAAGAGTCCTCTCACGTTCCCTAAGATCCTCAATCAATTTGGTATTATCATCACCTATGGCATGTTCTTTCAACCTATCTTCCAACTTCAAGTTTTTCTTTTTCAATTTTAATTTTTTCATATACAACTCATGAAAGATAACTTGGATGTCACTCTCCTCTTCCTATTATTCTTCTTCTCCACCCTTTGTACCATCACTCTATTGGGAATCATAAATAATGGAATTGGAAGTGTCATGCTCATAATTATCTTCATGGGAAGATTTTTCATTAAGGCTCTCATGACTAGCCATGAACGCGTTGTAGTTGTGCTCACTGGGAGAATTGGGTCCCTTGTTCGAATCACTATCACTCAGGGTGGCATTAAATGTCTTTAATTTCTTTCCCTACTTCCTAATTTTGGTCGGACACTCAGTTGTCCTATGGCCATAACCTTCACACCTAAAGCTTCTATCTGACACATCCTTCTTAAAATTATCATTATGATTTTTACGGAACTAATTGTCCTGGTTATAATTATTTTTCTCAAACTCTTTTCATCTTTCGATTGTTTTTTAAACTTGAATAATTTTCTAAATTTCTTTGCAAGCATGGTCATATCATCAGAATCGATGTCAGACTCATCATCCAAAACATGTGTTTTCTTCTTTAGAACTTTCAAAGCAATGCCCGTATTTTTTTTTCATCTTTTTGGAGGAAAATATATCGAGATCATAAGTTAAAAGATCACCTACAAGCTATTCGAGTTTCACAGAGTCTAAAGTGACTAAGGAATTCAAAATTATCACTTTTGAATTAAATCTTTTAGGAAAGGACCTTAAGATTTTCTTGACAACACGGGTTTTGAATATTATCTCTCCCAAGTTTAAAGGAGAGTTCACGATATCTGACAATATATAATTGAACTCATCGAAGATTTCACTCTCCTGCATCCTAATGGTTTAAAACTAAGTGGTGAGGTTTTGGAGTTTGGAAGCTTTAATAACACTAGTACCTTCATGGGTGAGTTGGGGTATGTCCCAAGCCTCTTTATACGTTTCACATAACATAATACGACAAATTTCCTCTAGTATGACAAAAAAACAGTGCATTTAAACCTTGAATATTATAATTTTGCCAACCTTTGCTCTTCCTCACTCCATAATTCTACGATTTTGAGAATCCTATAATCACTAGCTAAGGTTGTGGGTGGGGACCAACCCTTAATAACTTCTTGCCATACTTATTCATCTTTCGCCTTGAGTACTGATTTCAATCACATTTTCTAGTATATATAATTAAACCCATCAAACATCGGTGCTCTAGAAACCAATTGATCCTCCAAATAAAAGTCGTTAAAACTCATGCCTAAACACCGATATAATAAAAAAGTTAGTGTTACTTCTATGATACCAATTTGAAGTTGCAGAAGGTATAGGGGATATACGGAGGATGGAAAAAATAAAAAGTAAAATTTTAATATTTAAAAATTAAATACAAAACTTAAACAAGTTAACCCAAATTAAAACTTTTCACCAATTTTTAACCGATTGTTGTGATAAACAATTTACTAAGTTTTATGTTATCCTAAAACATGCATCTAGGTGTGAACAATAATAAAATAAAGAAACAAACCACAACACGCCAGTGTACGAGAAAAATCCACAACAAAAAAAACTCAGATGGATCAGCCTTGAAAATTTCACTGTGTACGAAATTACAAAGGGCACAACAGAAGACTTACACAAATGACTCGATGCCCTTGCAAGACATTTATCCCTTTTGGTCTCTCGTAGGCTATGTTAATCTTCTACTTTTCTACAAAGCGTGATGTGAGTGTACATATGTTACATGTGTGTAATGTATATAGAAGGAAAAGGAAATCATCTGACTCGTATCATGGGAAAGGAGGAGGGGTATCATGCTGAGGAGTGTACCCCAAAATAACATAAATATAGAATGCGAGTGTTCGTTGAATCACGAGTCTTTATAGAAAAGATAATGTGCATGTCAGATAAGACACAAATATATAGGAGTTCAACACTCATAAATAAAAATAATATAGCACAAAAGAATAAAACGAATGAGAGGACTCGAATCCCAGGATTGCCCCGAGATGCCTATGTAGCCTAAGGGGAATCAAAGTACACATAGTTTGATATATCAAAGGGGTGGGGTTCAACTTATTAAACCAAATTCAGTACTCCTCTTTGAGTGTTTTCGAAGGAAGCCTGCTCAAGTGCAAAAGTGTGAAAAGGGAGGAAATCTTACTTTTGAAATTTACAAGTAAACCCTCTTTTTTTGTCTTTTTGGATTTTTATAAAAATAAGCTATATGAATACTAATAATAAAAATGGATATTAGTCAATGTGAGATAATGAAAATAAGACTACAGGATACCAAAACGGGAATAAAGTGAATAAATAATGCTAAATGAATAAACTAGAAAAGAATAGGAATATACCTCCAAGAAGACTTTTGCAGCTGAATTTGAAAGGTATGTAGGCTGATTTTGTGGTGGTATAAGGGTGGTAAAGTAGGGTGAGGTAAGTGAATAAAGGTGGTAGGAAAATGAGATAAGAGAAATTGAGAGAATGTTTAAAAATAGGGCACTTTGCGAATGATGGCTTTTATTTAGAGAAAATGTTTTTGATTGCTTAAAAGGACCTCCCTAGGAGTGAGGCCATGGACCCCTTAAATAGTGCCAATTTTAGGGTTGTGGGGTGACGATTAGTATGGACACTAGACTACCTACCGTTACAGTTCCTTCCTTGCCTAGCAAGAAAATTACACCATACTGATACGCAGGGGGTATGGGGTGCCTATAGGAAGTCTGGAATGGTCTTTTAAAAAAAATAGACATAAAATGAAAATAGTAAGTTCGAATTGTGCACAACCAACAACGTTAAAAAGGGAATTCAAAGCCCTTCAAGAATCCATTAAGCCACTATCGAGTTCATGAGTTGACCAAAGTCAAATAGGTCTCGAAAGCGCCCGATGGACTCTAGATGGGGGGTTTCAGAGAGAAAGGGTCTATTCATGCAAGCATGGACAATTGGAAAGGGGATTCCAAGTACTATGAGATTTCATTGAGCTTTACTTGGTTTAGAGAGTTGACCATGGTCAAACGAGGCCCGGGAGCGCCCAGTGGACTTTCAGAGTAAAAAAGGGTCGTTGGTGCGAACCATGAGGCTAATTTTTGCATGATATGGACCGTTAGAAAGGGTATTCAGAGAACTTCAAGGTTTCATTGAGTTTTGCTCAGATTGGAGAGTTGACGAGAGTCCAATGGGGCCCGAAAGTGCCCGATGGCCTCGAGATCAATTTTTGAAGTAGAAAGGATCATTCGTGCGAATTGTGAGGCCAATTTGTGCATAGCATGAACCGTCGAAATGAAGATTCAGATCCCTTGAAGATCTCATTAAGCTTCACTCAATTTGGAGAGTTGACCAAAGTCAATCGAGGCCTGAAAGTGACAGGTGGCCTCCAGATCAGTTTTTGAAGTAGAAAGGATCTCTCGTGCGAATCGTGAATCCATTAGTGCACGGTTTGGATCTCATAAAGGGGATTCAGAGCCCTTAAAAGTTTCATTGAACTTTGATTAATTTGGAGAGTTGATTGGAGTCAAATGGGGCCCAAAAGTGCCCTATGACCTCTATATTGGTACTCGGAGTATGACCTAAGGTTTATGGAGAGAGGAGCGTTAGGGACCTAAGAAGGTACTTGGGGGGGGGGACTAGGATGGTGTGTCTACAAAGACCCTTGAATGGCGAGCTTAGAACAATCGTAAGTCATCAAAAGATAAACACCTCATTGATGTTTGAGAAGAGGATTAGAATTAATCCAACGGACCTAGGGGATAGATGTGACGGATTCAGATGGTAGAGGTCGCTTCCATGGAACTGATGAGTGAAATGATCATTTCAATAGGTCGATGTCGATTCCGCGGACCTAAATATTGAGATGCCTGATTCATAGGGTCAATGTCGATTCTACGGACTTAAATATTAAAGTGACCGATTTAGAAGATCGAGGTCGATTTTGCGAACCTAAGATTGAAGTGATCGATTTAGAGGGTTTAGGTCGATTCTGCGGATCTAAAGATTGAAATGACCAATTCAGCGGGTCGATGTTGATTCTACAAACCTAAAGATTAAAATGACCGATTTATGGGTCGAGGTCGATTTTGCGGACCTAAAAATTGAGATGAATGATTTAGTAGGTCAAGGTCGACTCAGCATACCTAAGATTAAAATGACCAATTCAGAGGGTTGAGCTCGATTTTGTGGACCTAAAGATTGAAATGACCAATTTAGGAGGTCGAGGTCAATTATGCACACCTAAAAATTGAGATGATCGATTCAGCGGGTCAAGGTCGATTCTAAGGACCTAAATATTGAGATGACCGATTAATTTAGTCAAGGTCGATTCAGTGGACCTATGATTCAAGTGACTGATTCAAAGGGTTGAGGTTGATTCTGTGGACTTAAAGATTGATGTGACCAATTCAGTGGGTCGAGATCGAGTCTGCGTACCTAAAATTGAGATGATCGATTCAGTGTGTCAAGGTTGATTCAACAGATCTAAGATGTTGTTTACACGGAGTTTTTGAGATAGTGGTTTTACTAAGGAAATCGTAGAGTATTTTGGTGCAGGCGCACCTTGGATTTTTGGCTTTGTTAGGGAGTACGTTGATGAAAAGAGTAAAGTGCCGATGATCCAATTAGGGATTAATGAGGTCTTACAACTAGTTTGGTGTTTCAAAATGTTTTTTTCGAGTAATGACATTCTTGACTTCGTGGGGGGGGTTTTTGAGCAATTCGATTTTTTTTAGCAATTTTGTAACGAAATTTGAAGCGGACTGCCGATACGCAGGTGTGGGGAGGTGCCTATTGGCATAGGGCACAAATTTTTAGGATTCACAAGGAAGGGGGAAGGTCACTATCAATTTTCTTCTTTTTTGTGGTTTTTGCTATTTTTAAGGATCATCTCAGACATCCATCTATATGATTGGTGGAGATTTATACTAGTATCCCTTTATGCTTCTTTAGAAGCCTTTAGTCTGTGTAGCTGACAGATGTTTATAGGACCCCCGTCGCTCTTAGAGGTAATCTTTAATTTCAATTCCCCCTTTATTTTCTTACCATGTTTTGCTTTCTTTTGACTTTTGGTGTTGACTTTCGCAAATGGGGTTTTATGAGGTGATATGGCACAATGTGGGGTTAGTGTCCTTAAGTGCGAGCGAGCTGGGAGACTTATGTAGGATGTATATATGGATGAAGTCAAACAATCATTCGAACCAATTCCTTTCTCTAAGGGATGTGTGGGCGACGCTGAACACCCTGACGAGAAACTATATTATCATTAAGTCTTAAATCCTTTCTTTAATTACCCTACAAATTCATGTTTTGTTTCATCAACCATGATATGAACTAAAAACACGCATAAAGTATCAAACAAGTTTAAAAACTTTCCTTAGATTATCATTAAGTCTTAAATCCTTTCTTTTTTGATATTTCTTGCATAAGAATCCTATCCCGAAAATTTCCCCAATTTCCTCTTCGGATTGCCTTCTTGATTTCTCTCTTAGTTTATCCTTTCTCTTTTACCTCTATCTCAAGTGTGGGTTAATTAGAATGAGCATATTGATGCCTCCCTCATCTAATATCCCTTAATATTCCCCTAATCACTAAATTAGGTTAAATTATAATATTAAAATGACCCGAATACTGCCTTAAGGGTCCCGTATGGCCTAAAAAGCCCCCGAAACCCGATTACAACACCCGGGTACCTAATTCTGACTATCTCGACCCATCCCGAATCATCCGTGCACTCTAAATCACCATTCGAGTCATCTATAATCAATTTACCATCTCATTACCAGCACGACCCCATATGTGTGTCCCAGATAAGATACCGTCAAACCGTCGGTGTTACCCACTTACGACGTAATATAAAATAATACAATTTCATTTACTTATCACACAAGTAAATATAATAACAAATAAATATTAAACCAATATACGCTAATTAACATTTATTTAATTCACTTTATTTCTTTGATTAATTAAATTACTGTTACACGTGTAATTTAACTATTCCCGAAAATAAGGGGTGTCATATTAACATGACTTAATAAATGGAAAAACAAAATACAAAAGACTCAAAAAACATAAAACTAATAAACATAAATATCAGGAAGAATAAAATCTAGTGTATGTAAACATGTGAACATAATAAACTATTAGATATAACATGGGAAGTATCATGTACAAACAAACGAGAATCAACAAGTCTAATATATAAAGCCTCCAAATTCAATTTCTTAAACCACATAGGTGTAATGTGATGCTCTTGAATTTTGGGAGCCTTGGTGACTCTAGTAAAAATGCCTGAGGTGACCTTTCCTACCGTAATATGTGTAAATGTAGACACGACGAGGGGTGTAACATAAGGATTGACATTTACAAACATTCCTAGCATCAGATAACTCTTTCAAATGCATGGTCTTGTCTTGGGTAATGGAAGCTTTTTTATCATCGAAGCCAATTTTACACTTGTCATCTTTAACTTAGTCGAGGCTTATCTAACCTTTCTGACCTAGATTCCAAATCAAATTTCACACGACTCGAGTCTTTTAATATCTCTTCAAGCTCAATTATACGAGAGAAGTTAACTCCTGGACTCATTAAACTCTATAAAATATCTTTCTTCATAACCTCTATCAAACCACGAAGTCTATCTCTCTCACTCTCAACGCACTATAGCTTGTCTCAAAGAGTCCTCTCATGTTCCCTAAGATTCTTAATCAAAACACTATCATCATTTCTTACGGCACATTATTTTAACTTAGCTTCCAACTTCAAGTTAGCCTTTTTCACCCTTAAATTTTTCGCATATAACTAATTTAAGGGAACTTAGAGTTCACTCTTCTCCTCCTCTTCTTCATCCTCATTATTTTCTCCACGTACACTACCATCACTCAGTTCGGATTGAAATGCAATGGCCTCATAAGTGTCATGTTTAGAAATATTTTCATGGGAATATTTCTCATCGAAGCTCACATGACTATCCATGAACGCGGTGTAGTTGCACTCAATGAGGGGATCGAGTCCCTCTTCCAGATCACTATCATTAAGGGTGGCATTATATACCTTCAGTTGTTCCCTCCTTCCTTAGTTAAGTGGGGCACTTGTTTACCCTATGGCCATAACCCTCAAAATCATAACATCTTTTCAAGTCATTTCACTTAATGTTATCATTACAATCTTTAGGGAAGTGATCGGCCTTGTTATACATATTTTTCTCAAACCTTTTCGTTTCTTTTGATTTCTTATGGAATTTGAGGAATTTCTTCAATTTCTTTGTCAGCAGGGATATATCCTTGGACTCGATGTCAGACTCATCATCCGAAACATGTGTTTTCTATTTTTTGGTTCTCAAAGTAATGGCCTTATATTTCTTCTTCTCAGTCTTGGAGGAAAACATGTCATGATCATAAGTTTGTAAGTCATTTACAAGATCTTTAATTTTTGTAGGTCTAAAGTACACAAAGAATTCAAAATCGTTACTTTAGAATTAAATCTTTCAGGCAACGACCTTAAAACTTTCTTGATTACTCGATTTTTCGATTATCTTCTCTCCCAAGTTAAACGATGAGTTAACTATGTTGGACATTATAGCATAAAACTCATTAAAGGCCTCAATCTCAAACATCTTAATAGTTTCAAACTTAGTGGTAAGGTTTTGGAGTTTGGAAGCCTTAACAACACTCATCCCTTCACGGGTGAAAACAAGTATGTAACAATCCTCTTTAGAATTTCACAAGTTATAATACGACGCAATTCCTCCGGGGTGACACAAAAAAAGAATTTAAACTACGCGAATTATAATTTGTAACTTATGTCTAACCTTAATCCATGATTCTATAGGTTTAGGTATCTTATTTTCTCTAACTAAGGTACTAGGTGGAGTCCAACCATTTAACATCGCTTTCCATACCCGCTTATTTATAGACTTAAGTGTTGATTTCATACGCATTTTTAAGTGTGTGTAGTTCGACCCATCAAAAGTAGGGGTTCTAATACCATTAATTCCACTAAAATTCATTTCTAAACACACGGGATTCAATCACGAAAACTTCATGTTCTAGATCATAAAAAAATAAAGATCACACATTAAATTAGTGTAACCTGTCTGATACCAATTTGAGAAGGCCCCTATACGGTGGTTAGGCACAGTTGGTCAACAATAAAAATTCTATTTTTATATTTATTTAATTTTAAAGAACAGAACTTTTAAACAAATTAAACCTAATAAAACTTTGCACTCATTAAAACCGTTTTGTTTTAAAAAACTGATTTACCCAGTTATATCTTTTTAGCCTAAAACATGCATCTGAGTGATAAGCGGATAAAATAAATAAATTATGTACAACACGTTAATGTACGAGGAAAACCACAAAGGGTAAACCCCTAGAAAACTCAACCAAATAGATCACTATGATAAGTTTTTATAAAGACTAGACAATAGACTTACTCAATGACTTATATCCCTCGCAAGCCTTGACGCTCTTATATCTTAAACCTCTCCTCCATAGTGAAACATAGAAGTCCACCCATGCAAGCTACCACAATGCAAAAATCCAGGCATGCCTATGTATCCATCAATGAGGCTCATAAACCGTCTATGGAATTGGAACACGAAACTCCGCTTTTTCACCGTAACACAACAAACCAATACGGAGTCCAACGTACAAAACTTCTTCTCTCAAGATGAAGAGAAAATAAACTTTGGTGCCCAAACAAAAGATCTCAAAGCATATGAATATGGAAACTTGGGTCTTTAAACCCAGTGGGTGAAACTTGGATTTTGAAACTTTTGTAAAAAGGTAGGGATTGATATTCACCAAAAGTTCTTGAAAACACTAAGTCCAATATGACTTAAATAGTGAAAGCATAAATTTTGAGGTGGCAAACCTGACCAAACGAGATTGCATAGTCGGCTCGAATGAGAAGGCATTTTTTTTCTAACGAGAACTAAGTTCGTTCAAACGAGAAGCCTTTTTCATTTTAATGAACTTCCAATGAGATTCCAATTAGTTCTTAACTATTTGCTAAAGAGTAACAATTTTATGCCCATTAGAGAAACGTTCCAATGAGTTTCAAAAACTCGTTCTAAAGAGGTTACAACTTGGTTCAAACGAAGTGCCCATGTCGTTCTAACGAGGCATGCAACTCGTTTTAATGAACTCAAAAAATTATTTTCTTCAAAAATAATTTTAAAAATAGTTCCAAATGATTTTGGTTAAAAACAAACACGCAGAAAATATATCCAAGGATCATATTAAAAATGCTTCCCTACCTTACGAGATCCTTGGTGTACGTAAAGACAAACTTGGCACTAAACACGACATGATGTATATCCACTTTAAAGCTCGACTGCTATGTCTTCATCAAACATGTCATAGGCTTACGAGATTGACAATACAAAGTCTAACCTATGACTCAAATGTTTTATCAAAAATTAGGCCAATTATAAACATATTAAATCAAGTGAAAATTTGTCCTTGCAAAGTTTTGTTGACTAAACCTCCCACATTTTAGGCAAAATGTGTTGGATTTAGGGTCATGCTTTGGGGAAGGTTTAGGGAGATCAAAGATAATTTAATGAGTGTATACATATGATAAAAATGTGTTACTTTACTCTTGTACAATGGATCCTAAAGTACAACAAAATAAAATAATAATTAATTGGCCTTCTGATCATTCTTTGACTTTCTTAAATCATCAATTGTCAGCTTGTGATGTGATGCTTACAAGATTTTGATCACCATAGGCTGTAGGATGTGATGTACTTGCTTGTTTGACTGGTTTATGCTTAAACATTTCTTGAGGCTTGAGAGCTAGGGTTTAATGCAAGCTTAAGTCAACTTTAGATAGCTTGGGATCTTCATTGTGTTGGTTGTGATCTTTATTGTCTTGGCTTAAAGGCTTCATTATATTACATGGATATGATTGCATGGTTGCTTAGGTGATGTGTTCCCAATAACACATCTCATAATGTATTGAGTGCTTGTTTTAATCTCATATACATTTAGAGAGAAGATACTGAAGTTGTGATCTTATATCAATTGAGTTGTCATCATACACAATCCTTTTTGGTTTCATAATATCTATCTCAAGAATAATTTTTTATGATTTGATTATATAGTGTGTCGATGTCCGAACATCTTGATGAGTTTAGTAAAGTTTCTGATTTATTAAGCTTAGTGTTTATTTTGATGATGAAGATAAAGCTTTGTTACTTTTAAATTCACTACCGGATTCATATGATCATTTAAGCACGACATTGCATTATGGGAAGGATGAAGAGAAGTAGATGATGTCTCTTAGACCTTATTGGGAAGTGAGAAGCGAAAGAATGAGAAGAGTGATTTTGAATCTAATGCATTGGTTTCATGCGGTATGATCGAGGAGAGAAGGTGAGGTGGAAGAGGAAGCTCAAGGTCTAAGTCTAGGACACATGGATTAGCAAATGTCATGTGTTACAAGTGCAAGAAAAATGAGAATTTCAAGAAGTATTGTTCTAAGATAAAGGCAAGAGACGATAAGACAAGATTGATACCCAAGGGATTTGCATACAGGGAAGGTGTTAATTACAATGAAGAGTTCTTTCCGGTGGTGAAACACACTTCCATTCGAGTGCCATTAGCTATGATGTCATATTTTGACTTTGAGCTTGAACAACTCGACATTAAAATGATATTCTTGCATAGTATCTAGAGGAATATATTCATATGTCTTAACGAGAAGGATTTAAAGTTATTGGTAAGGAAAATCGTACGTGAAAATTGTAAAAGTAGTTTTATGGGTTAAAGAAATCTCCTCGACATTGTTACAAGAAATTTGACACTTTTATGTTTGGCCAGAAATTCATATGGAGTGTTTTTTATCATTCTGCCTATTTCACATGGCTTCAGGAAGGAACTTTCATCTATCCACTCTTGTATGTTGATGATGTCTAATTTCTTATTCAAGCATAATGGAAATTAATAAGATGGAGTCTTAATTGAGCTAAGAGTTTAAGATGAAAGATTTGGGTAAAGCTAAGAAGATTCTCTACATGGGTATTAGTAGAGAGAAAGAATAGTAGGTTGAGTCTTATACAAAGAAAATACCTAGAAAAGGTTGTGGCATGGCTCAAGATGTAGGACGTAAAGCCTGTGCATATTACCTTGGCTGCACCCTTCAAACTTTTGGCTACGATTACTCCGAGGAATAAGGATGATGTGAAGTTTATGGCTCAACTCCACATGTGAGTTCGACGGGTATGTTGATGTATGATATGGTTTGTACTCAAGGTATTTTTTATATTAGCTAGTAGTCCAGTGAGTTGGAAGTCCATGTTACAGGCCACGATTGTTTTGTCTACTACAGAGGTGGATTATATGGCAGCAACAGAAGAAGCTGTGAAGGAAGCCCTATGGCTTCAAGGTCTCATTGGTGATTTGAGAATTACAAAGGATTTTATGGAGGTGCGCTGTGATGGCCAAAATTCTATCCACTTGGCCAAAAACCAAGTTCGTCACCAAGAACATTGATGTCTGGTTTCATTTTGTATGGGAGGTTGTCGATGGGGGTGGTGTTATTTTGAAAAAAAAATGGCACCGAAGATAATCTGATCGACATATTGATGAAGGTGGTACCAATGGTCAAGTTTAGCATTATTGAAACTTGATCAATATTTTACACTATTGAGTCCCTTCGGGGTTTGTTTGATGGTGGTGTTTCTATATGATTGAGTTGATGTATGGGGTTGATGTATTCATTCCCCAAGGTGGAGATTTGTGAAATTTTGGCTCATAACTTATTGCCTGGATTCTTTCTGCCCAAATGCGTGATCTTGCTAAAGTGCAACGAAGGTTTTCTTTGCTGGACATGAACATGACCATCATTGGTGGTGGTTGGGGGGGGGGGGGTCAATGTGTAACTTGCGACCATCAAAGCTCAAGTTTGCTGTAGTAAACAAGCATTGAAAAAGTGCAAAATTTAGATTTTAAGTGAGGGTCTTTCAGGCATTTGTACCATGGTGGCTCCCTTGTATAAATGGAATATTTTTAGGGTACTAAACCTAAGATTTAGAGCAACCATTAATTAGCATTGATTTCTCTTGCTCTTGTATACACATTGAGAGAATTAGTAAGCTTGGGAGTTGTAACCCATGTTGATTGAATTAGAGAAAGAAAGATATCATCCGAAGATGTAGCCATATTGGTGAACCACATGCATCTTGTTTTGTGCTTGTTAGTATTTGTGTTCTCTTACTTTTTCATTAATTTTCTTTTAATTTGTATTATATTTTTATCTCTTTAGGTTGTTCCCATCTTGGATCTTAAACGTTCATGAATCACTCCTTCAAGTGAGTACCCGCACAACACAAGTATATAGTTACTCTAGGGCATTGAATTAACATAAATTTACTTTTTTTTCTTTAATTTTTGGTGTTATCAAATTATGAGACATTTTTATGTCATAAACAAACATACTTGAAATAAAGTATGTCAACTCTAATATATTTACAATTAGTCACTGAAAGTAACTTTTTTTCATCGAACAATGGTGTTGTAACATTATATACATACCTTTTGATTGTAAAGACAAAGAAAATACATAAGTACGTAGATACATTTTCCAATGGACTTATTGATGAAATTGTTTTTAAGCTATCCATATTATTAATTTCTAAATAGTCTAATGACTTATCACCATGTTTCCCATTTTCATATTACATTATGTATTTCCTAAAAAAAAATAGGAAATTCTCTTTTTTAACGAAAAAACTAAATTCTGAGGATATATCCGCAATATTTTTTTTTCTAGAATTCTAAAATGAAATCATTTTATAAACTTGTAACGCACAAGTTTTTGATTAAAAAGACAACCATGCTATCCATTTTTCGAAACTTTTCCAAATTTCTTAAAAAATTAATTTTAATAAAACTTCATTTACAAAATATTCCATGGCAATTAAAAACAAATAGATGGGTGAGAGAAGTCCTTAATACATAACCTGAAATATAACAATATCCACCCCCTCTAAAAAGGAAAATTATTTGGTGAAGAAATGTCAGGCTAAATGATCTATATATGCCGCACGGGTACATCTGACACAAAACATTATAAAATAAATATGAAATTGCATTAACAAATAAATCAATGTTTTGTCACTCTAGCAATGTCAAATTCTATACACCAAGCTAATATAGGATAAATTATCACGTACAACGTAATCCCACCTCTTGTGTCGTATTGTATATCCCACAACTTATGAAAGAAAAAAAAATCAGTTTGGGATAAGTTATCCCATATCAAATCATATATATGAACTAACCCCAAATCTATATATGATTATATTATTCGGCCTCGAGTGTCCTACACATAATTTTTGGAGTGATCAGAACTTCATATTTGAGTGAGGTCAATTTTTTCGAGGTTATTTTTAATTTTTTTACAAATACGTACTCAATATAGAATTGAATATATAATCAACATTCAATCGAACCGATATTCAAATATCCATCCCCAAATATTCAATAATAGAAACTCAATAATCAGATATTGAGCCTTAAAATATAAACTTGATCCTTCGTGAAATCGGGATTAAATACAATAACCGAAAGGTTTGATTTGAAAATTTTCACCTTTAAAGCCTTTCTGTTACAAATATTACGTTAAAAACTGTTAATTTATAAAATTACACAATGACCTCAAATATTTCTATTAGCTTGTATATCTTGAAAAAAACTCCTCACACCCCCACCCCCCACTCCCATCCCTTTAGGATGCCCTTGTTCATCTCTCTTATCCGGTGCATTAAACGGGAACAAAAGAATATAACTATGTAGGATATATCAAAGGCGTGAGAGTAAGCGAAACACGTAAAACTTGGTTCGATAATGTGATTGTAAACAATACCGATGTCGAAATGTACGTAAAGATCCACTACCAAAGGTTGTATCACTTGGTAGAATCTACAATCACAACTCCGAAGGCACTCTAAGTGTTCCCCCAAGCTCAACGGGAACAAGGGGGATGAGAGAATGTAAAACATCGGTTATCAATGGACGGTAGCTCGGTTCCGGTTGAACACATAACACAGCTACAGCAGCAACCTACACCCAAAATATTGAAAGCATGTTAAGTACTTGGTGAAACTCGGATTCGGTAAAAAAATATAGTTAATCCTGAAGTTAGGGGTCAATTTCAATGTCTCCTTCTAGTGGCGGATCCAGGATTACAGTCCAACCGGGGCGAAATCGATTCAAAATTACATATGCGAAAGTTTCGAGGGTTGCCGAGGGTTCGGGGGGTGGGAGTCCCCGAGGTGTTTTTTTGGGAGTTATTTTTAATTTTAAACAAATTATAACTTTATGATGCTCAAACAATTACTCTCAATCATTATTAACAATATCTAATTAATATCTCCATGACTTCCTATTTAAAAAATACCACATATTTCAGACTACATATATCACCACATATTTTAATTGAACATTGAACAACTTCAAATTAAACTACACATACATACAAATAATTAAATTGAACAACTCTACATGCAAAAAACTAAATTACACAACTCCACATACATAAATTTCTACCACATACAAAAAATATATAAATACACCCTCAATTTTGTAAATAATTAGAGGTATACCTTGAAGTTTTAAATTTTACCAAAAAAACCCTATATATTGTTTTGAAAAATTCAACCGGGGCCACCGCCCTCCTTCGGCACTATGTGGCTCCGCCACTGTCTCCTTCCATGATTCATTTTATATATTTGCGCCATTGTAGGTTGGTTTACAAATTGGGTCTAACTCTATTAAAACCAAAGACCAAAACTTTTGTTTTTCAAAAGGATATATCTAATAAGTTTAGATCCTGAGGTTTAGATTTGTTTTAACATCTTAACCCCTAAGGTTTTGACCATATAACTTTTCTATCATTGGTTGAAACAGAATTAAAATTACAACTGGAATTGAAACACTAACGAAGGTAAATGTTGGCATTCCAATTAGACCTAACAATGGTTGTATTTAGTCATGTTCGTGTCAGTTTTTTTCATGTTTAGTTTCTTATCGGGTCATGGTTAAACGGATGTCGGTGAAAAAATTGTACTTGAACACCATGCCCTATCTTAATGGTGTGCTATTATTTGTTAATTAACCTTACGAAATTCATTTCCTATATACTTATTCATGTAAAGATGTTTCTTAATTCTTATTCATTAACAATATATATTCTATTTACTTAAATTAATGGGTTTTAACAGTGTTTAATGGGTAAAAAGGGTCACCTCAAATCCATTCATTATATGATTCGAACCCATTTAAAGGTCCACCATTGACCGATAACTTTGCGTCGTGTTGCATTTCTAATTGCAATAATTGAAAGATAGAGAGGGTAGTGAAATAATATCCCAGCTTCAAGGTCAATTTTACTATTAATTCCTCAATTTATAAAGGTGGTGAGCAGTTGCACCAATAAAGGAGATTATTTAATATACCTTTTATTAAGTTTTGTTTTTAGTGCCTTTTATTTAGAAAAAATTTCTAACCGGATGCTTTTCTTTGTCCTTCAGCTATTTAAACATTATATGAAGAAGCTTCCCTAGTCATCATCAGAATATTTTGTCATTTGAACTATAGGTTTTCATAATGAGACATGCGAATGGCACCTGAATTTTTTTTATACCCTTGGTTAAGTAGCAGCATTTATTAGGCAAAAGTGCAAGAAAATCCCTGAACATTCAATTTTTGCAAATAACCCCCAAATTTTCAATACATATAGTTCATGGGAGTTTCAGCAAAAAATTGAACGTTCAATATATATATATATATATAGGGAGACTATCCAACATACCTCCTATCAACATACTTAAGAACATACCCATTTTTTAAAATAGTAAAAAAATAATCTTGAGATGATATTTTTTTATATGGATTCATGATATTTCAGATTGTCACTGTAAAAAAAAAAATCAGTTGAAATAGTATTTTTTGTTCTTTTTAGAAATAGATAAAAAAACTGACAGTTTTTACCCTTAAAACTGTCAGTTTTTTTATATATTTTTAAATAATATAAAACACATTATTTTGAGCTGAATATCTTTACAGGGGCATCTTGAAATTATCATAAACCCATATTAAAAATATCAACTCAAAATTATTTTTTTACTATTTAAAAAAAACAGGTATGTTTAATGAGGTATGTTGAAAAATCTGACTATATATATATACAGAAAATTTCCTGTAAGGACGCCTTATAGTGCAGACCCCAGTACATATCATTTTTTAAAAATAGTAAAAAATATTTTTTTTTATAAAACTTCCTGAACATAATCTCTATGGTGAGAGGATCATCTCCAATTTTTTTCGTCGAAAAATTCAATAAAAAAAACGATGAGATGAGGTGATATGTAAAAAAAGGGGTATAAATATGCATTTTTAACCGTTGAAATGTTGGGTCGGCGCCAGCGGTTTTATTGATTGAATTTTTTTATGAAAATTCATGGATATGATCTTCTCACTATCGAGATCATATCCATGAAGTTTCATCAAAAAATTCAATCAAAAAGTGAGTGAAATGATCGTCAACATTTCAACGGTCGAAAATGCATACTTATACAATTTTTTTACATATCACTTCATCTTAACGGGTTTTTTTATTGAATTTTTTGATGAAAAAATTTGGAGATGATCTTCCCACCATGGAGATCATATCCATGAAGTTTAATCAAAAAATTTATTTTTTTACTATTTTAAAAAAATGGTATATACCGCACAAGATCATTATTTTATATATATATATATATATATATATATATACTGCCCTTGTACGGACTATTCCGCATTTTAAGAGTGCGGAGCGGACATGTGTCACTTGGCGGTGACCCTAGAAATTATCGGTTAAATTATAATTACACTCTCTCTCTCTTTTCTAAATTATAAGTACACTCTCTCTCTTTTCTAGGTTCACCGCCAGGTGACACATGTCTAGTCCGCACTCTTAAAATGCAGACCAATCCGTACAAGAGCAGTACTATATATATATATATATATATATATATATATAATACTGCTCTTGTGCGAACTTCTCCGCATTTTAAGAATGCGGACCAGACATGTGTCCCTAACGGTGTGCCTAGAAATTATCGCCTATGTGATAGGCACACTCTCTCTCTTTTTTGGGCTCACCGTCAGATGACAATGTCCGATCCACATTTTTAAAATTCGGACTACTCCACACCAGAGCAGGACTATATATATAAATATATATATATATATATATATATATATATATATATATATATATATATTTCACTTCAACTCAATTATTATATTGCAAGAGATTTGTTTTCTTTACTAACTTGGTACAAGTGCTTTAGATCCATTGTATTTCTGATCACAGAATCCACAATGTTTGGCAGTTTTGATCTATCTGTGAGCTGTGGCATAGCCTGCACTTGAAAAAAATATATACTATAATTCAATTTTGAATTTCAAATCATCATTATGGTAACCTAAAAAAATTAATATAACCAAATTGGGATTAAACATAAAGAGATACCCATGTGACAATAGACTGGCATTGAGATGGTGCCAATTTTTCTACAGGTTTTCTTCCCAATAACAACTCTAAGAGCACAATTCCAAAAGCATAAACATCACTTTTATCAGTCAATTTACCTGGAAAAAATAATAAAAAACAAATTTATCAATATAAGATTATAATTTCTATTTATTTTTATTGTTAGAGAGTACGTAATTGTAATGAGGACATTAATATTATTTTACTGTCGCCGGTATTTGCGTAATATTTTCATATAATGTTATGCCTACATACTGTCAATATTATATATAATATATGATGTTATGGTGAAAAAATAATATAAACTATTTTTTTAGTTTTTTACTTTTCTTTTTCCCTTTAAATTTATTTTCTTAAAAAGTTATATTATTTAGAATTAAATCATGGAATTTAAGCATGGTGGTTTAGCATGTTATTATTTGACTAAATTTTCGGAATTTGATTCGATTAGGAGAAATTATTGTGATTTCTTCCTTATTTTGAGCGGGTACTTGTAGTTTTAACTCACAATTGTACTCTAATGCATCACCACTCACCACAACCACCAAGAAAAAAATTTCAATATCTCGTAATCATTTTCAAAGATGTATTAAACTTCAACAATATAATTCAAGTTACAATTATTATTTTTAAATTCTATTCTATTAAATTTGTTTACAGCAACCATATTCTTGAAATTTTATGCTAATCAGTGTAACTTAAATCTGTTGTAACTTGAGATTTGTTCAGTCTTTATTAGCATAAAATTAAAAATAAAATCGAATAATAAATCTCTAAAAATTATTTTTCATTCATATCAAAGCCAACTCGATGAAAAATAAATTTGTAACTGAAACTTTTTTAACGATAAGTACCAATGCCATGCAGTAGCACTACATGTGCAACTATGTATTAAATATAACAATCTTGTAAATTAATGGCTGTCGAATTAATGAGTACCATACAATAATCAATGCTCTGAAACTAATAAAAATAAGTAAAGGCCAATTATGCATTTGCATGTGCTAGAAATTAAGTATTTTTCATGCAATTATAAGTTTGAAGTTTAGTTGGCCTACCATCTAAAAGGTACTCTGGAGCCACATAACCTAGTGTTCCTGAAAGCTTGAAGTTGTTTTTGTTTTGGGTCCCATGAGTTACAGCAAGACCAAAATCAGCAAGCTAGAGAAAGATCAATTAATGATTAGTCTATTCATTTTGTTTACAATATTAACAAAATCTCACAAACTGTGCCATAGTGACATTAGTTGTAACAACATGACATACTAACATCAACACAAGTGATGATGGAGCAATGCCTCGCCGGGATTTCTTCGTGCTAGAACCGTGATGACATGGCAATTTCACGCATGCATTTTCGTCGACCTTTTCAACGAGTTTGTTCGTATTGTTGGTGTCACCTTGCCACATCACAATCACCGGTGATGATGCCGTCTGCCAGTTGTTCAGTGTCAAACTAATGTCACTATTTTCTATGCTAATATTACTACATTGACTAATTTTTTTCTTAAAATGCGTCCGATTAGATATATATATATATATATTTTTTGTGTGTGTGAGAGAGAGAGCATGGAATATTAGTTATATATAGATAGAGAATATTCTAATACAAAACCAATAATTTTTAGAGACAGATAAGAGTCTCCTTAATTTCTTTATGCATTATTACCTTGGCATTAAAGTTGGAATCCAAAAGAATATTAGATGATTTCAGATCTCTATGGATCACTTGTGGGTTGCAGTGCTCATGCAAATATTCTAATGCTCTGGTCAAACAATAACAAATATGTTAATACCCAATATCAATAATTCAATTCTTTTTGTATTAATTGTATTTTGGGATCCAGTATTTACCTGTATTTTTAAATTAAGGTCCAAAGTTTCATTTGTGGTCCATTTTCACTTTTTGTAACATTTTTTCTCTTAAAGCCATTTCCAAACGTGAATACGGTCCGTGAAGAGAAAATATACTAAACATAGGACCCAAACTATATATACCTACCGAACCCAAAATATAACCACAATTTTTTTATATGTTTGTGATAAAAAAATTCACCTTGCTGCATCAAGAGCTATTTTCATTCGTCGATGCCATGTTAAGGCTGATCCATGAGATGGTCCTAAAGACAATGGAAAATACTGATTAATATTTCCATAGTTATTTTGACTTGCTTACATCACTAATAGCAGTATTTAAACTTTGGTACCTCCATAATTGAATTTTCGACTTTGTTACTTTTTTGTCACTGAATACAAATGTTTCACCACCAAATGTACCAAAGTCGGAAAAAATACAATTAACACCGAAACATTTACATTCAGCGATGAAGAATTACTCTTAAACCTAAAAACAAGAATTAGCGAGGTAGCCAAGTAAAAAAAATGCATATTTCTCTTAGTTATTTATCATTTACTTATATAACAGAAGTATGTAAATTTTTTTACCATGCAGTTGAGTTTCAAGGCATCCATTTTGCATCAATTCATAAACAAGAAGCCGAGCTTCCCCATTAATGCTATAGCCCAAGAGAGAGATTACATTTGGATGCTGAATTTTACTCAACAAATCCACCTCAGTCTGCAATATCACATACAATCTAAGAACATCCCAATCATAATTTTAGGATTATCTAGACTTTTGCCCATATTTATTTGTCGAAACCTCGTTTGGCTGTCACAGTTTCATTTCTAGTCCTTTCATCACCAAATCGACTTTTTGTGACATTTTGGCACACTTCTTACAACCTTAACCGCTTTTATAAAAGGGTGGTGCTAAAGGCATCCCTATTACAATGCTTAAAAGTGATTGTACATTAAGTTTTCAAAAGCAGTACTATGGTACCCAAGAAAAAATCGTGGTTCTTTTAACATGCCCCTTTACAAAATCGTCATAAAAAGTTTTGAACACTTGCATAAAAACGTAAAAACATCATAATAAATTTTTTTTTTAGTTAAGTCATTTTTGTCTTTTATGTTTCTTTATGTAAAAGGCATCACGAAATTTTGTTTTATGTTATTTTTGGGCTATTTTTACTTTGTGGTCCAGTAGTTATGACTATTCTTACAATATTGAGCACCCATTTTAAAAATTCACCTCAGTTCCAAAAATTAAATGGAATTGGTCAAAATAACCCAAAAATAAACACAAATGAAATTCAAGTAAAATTACCTCAAATTCTCTTATGCCATCTTGGCTTTGATCATCTAGTCTCTTCACAGCAGCATAAAAGTTCTTATCCAACCTAGCCTTGTATACACGTCCAAATCCCCCCTCACCCAAAACATCACTTTCCCTAAAATTATTTGTGGCTGTCTCTAGTAATTTATAATCCATTATAGATACATATCCCTTCTTCAAACTCATCTTCAATGAACTATATTTACCCATAAATGGAGCTAATGCAAATCCTCTCACTGCATCGTCAAAATAGTGGCATACAAAACAAAAGATTACAAAACACAAATAAATAAATAAATAAAACTTGTACTTCGTTTGGTTCGCAGTAAATTTGGGTAGAATCTAATTCCATTAAAACAATTCTGATTGATTGCAAGTTAAATTGAATGAGAATGTGAGCCCAATGAGGTTAGATTAGCTTGCTTGTGCAAAATGGGTGAAAATAATATTGATCCAATATAGGTCAGATTTATATATTCTAATTGAAATTAATAAATTATATTTATTGTGAAGAAGAAAAGGCATTCGGAAATTGTATGAAATCATAAAAACTACATATAAAACCTACATATCTATTTTAAAAATGACAATTTGATTATTTCGATATGAAATAAACTTAGAGTCAAATAAATTTTATTTAGGTACTTTTAGTATTGTTTTCTCAACTTATTTGCTATTAGTTTACTACCCTACTCTACAATAATATCGCATGTAAACATATAGAATTCAGCCTTACTAACCCGATCCTAAAGCTCTGCTGATATACTACGTTTGGCGTGTCGAACCTACCGTATAACCGTTATGCGCAGTACATTTCAACCAATTAAACTATAAGCCCCTGCTGATCGTTTTTGGTTCGCGATAAATTACTAGGTCTATTAAACGTTAAAAAATTCCAAAGGGGAACATATTAAAATTCATATGTTTATAAACAATGCACCGTATACCTGTGTTTTAGTATCCGTAACAAAAATAAAATTATAATCCGTATATCAACAAGATTTTTGAAGTGAATTTAGTGTACTTTTTCATGTCATTTTCCATACTCGAAATAAAGAGTAGATTTTGATTAATTTTGATTTCTGTATATTCACGAGCTAACCATACGGGGTAATAGGATTGAAATTTATAATAAAAAATTATTGTCAGTCATATATGTGATAAGAACAATCTAATAAAATATTAGTACGTAGCAAACGGGGCCTATATTTTGTTGCAAAAAAGGAGCGTAGGTACCTTTGAGATGGCCATTTTTCCTCTGGGAATTGCATATCTTCTTTCTTGAACAAATCCACAAAAAAAACAAAGACAATATGATGGTCCCAAGTGCAGTTGAAGCAACAATGAGTGCTATTCGCAATTCCTTGTTTGAATGCATTCCCTGATTTTCACTTCCATCTTGAGTCTCTGATAACATATCAAATTTATACATAAATAAATAATAAAATATTACTACTAAAAGAGCAAGATTAATTATAGGCCGGCCCACTCACGATTGCGAATCATGTTGTGCGATACACTGACGTATAAAAAGTTTATCAAAATCCAAAGTCGAATTATTGAAAATGTTAATTTGGAGCAGAAATTTGAAAGAATCACAATAATAACAGCAATAGATATATGGTTGAATTATCCTAGAACAGAAAACAGGCTAGCTAAGATTCTTTTTAGTAAGAAAAATATTTTGGTTATTTGGGTTTTGTGACATATTCATTCTTTATAATTGAGTTTAATCAGATTAATTTTCATATCTCAGGGTTTGATCCCGAATTGACCATTAGCGACAAAGAGTTTTACCAATCTCCATAAAGTGAAATTCTTAGAGATTAAAGACTATCAAATAATTATCTCGGACAAGCCTCAAATAAAAAAATAATTTTGAGGTCACTAAAAGTCATTTTGGAGTCCATCTCCAAAAAGTCACACACATACGCACACACAAGCGTGCATTACTGCTCTTATGCGAACGAATTCGCATTTTAAAAGTACGGATGACACGATTAAATTGAAGGACAGTAAATACAAGAACAATATTATATTTTAATCGTGTGGACGGAACATGTATCACCTTTGAGTGACCCTAGAAATCGTTGACTAAATTATAGGTGCACTCTTTGTTTTCTAACTCACCATCACGTGATACATATTCGGTCCGTGGTGTTAAATATGAGACTGGACATGACGGTGATCCAAGAGAGAGAGCGCGCGCCTATAAATTAGCCCATAATTTTCTGAGACAGTTAAAATACGGAATAATCCACACAAGAGTATATATATATATATATATATACACACAAAAATGCTCTTGTGCATATCGGTATGTATTTTAAGAGTGCGGACCGGACACGTATTACCTCACGGTGAGTCCAGAAAAGAGAGAATGTGCCTATAATTTTACCTCTCTTTTCTGGTCTCATCGCTAGGTAATACGTGTTCGATCCGCACTTTTAAAATACATACCGGTATACATCAGAACATTTTTGTATATATATATACAGCCCTGCTTTTATGTGCGCTACTCCGCATCTTAAGAATGCGAACCGCATCTAGGGACACCGTTAGGTGACACATGTCCGGTTCGCGTTCTTAAAATGCGGACTTGTCGACACAATAGCATTATGTTATATATATATATATATATATATATATATATATATATATATATATATAGAGAGAGAGAGAGAGAGAGAGAGAGAGAGTACCAGGAGAGAAGGAAATGGAAGCCACTGATGATGGAATTGGAGGAATGGGTGCAAATGCTAGTGAAGGAACAAGGGGATCAGGTTCTGGCCTCGCATTAATCCAAATGGGTCCATAAAGAAGAAACAAAAAGGCCAATTTCATTTTCTTGAAATTTCAGTTTTTCTTCTCTCTCACTCTCACTCTCTCAAAATGAGGGTGATACTAAACTTATGAAGAATGGGAAGCCTACTATACACAGAGAAAGAGATCTCAAGGCTATATATTAAACGGGTCTCTTGCCACGGAAGGAACCAAAAGGGAACAGAAAATAGTCCCCAGACAGAGCATAATAATCCTAAAAACAAAACATGTCAATATGTAAGTCAAATTGTGTCCAAAAAATACATGAGTATAACTAGACGTAGCCACTCTCGCTACTAAAATTCAAACCCATCTAATAAGACAAATTAAAATAGCCCCATTTTTTTCTCCCAATTAAAAATGTTTTGACAAAAAAATGAAAATCGGAATTTTCAATATTTTTTTATACAAAAAATTAAGAAAATTGTTTTTAACAAGAAACAGTCTTTTAACGGGTTTAAAAGATAATTTTGAAAAAAAAATGTCTAAATTTTGTTAAAATAAATTATATAATAAATATTTATAAAAAATAAAAATAGTTGTTTATTACAAATAAAAATATTTTAATTTAAAAAGCTGTTTTTAGAAACATTTGTTTTCTACAAAAATTGTTTTAAAGTTTTTTTTTTTGCTTTATATTTACATTTACAGAAACAAGAATATTTTTTTATAAAATATTTTTTTTAAAATGTATAGATTTTTAACAGTTAGAACAATTTATGTTCGTAATATAGTTTTATTTTTATTTTGAATCCTTCCTATTCGGCTCATGATTTCGACACATTTTGTACGTCACACTCATGTGACACCCCTATATTGAATCATATCTAGGTCCAACAATAGTAGAGCGCAGATACAGGTCAATGTGGGTGCAACACGTCAATTGTTTTATTTTATATCAAGTATTTTTTCATTTTCATCAAAAAAAATTTATAAAAAGAATTTAAACTATTCTTTTTAAAAAAACTGTTGATAAAAAATAAAAAAAATATTTATATAAATAAAAAACTGTTTTGTACAAAAAAAACAAGTTGTTTTAATTGTTAAAAATCCACATTTTTTACAAAATTGTTTCATAAAATAAAATTATACTTGTTTTGTAAATATAAATAAAAAATAGTTTCTATACAAAACAATTGTTTCTATACAAAACAATTTTGTTTTAAAGTTAAAGAGAGAATTTAAACAACCCAAATCCTCGAAAGATAGGGGAAACCTGTGACACCCCGACTAATTAAATACCGGGTAGCTACTCCTTTATTAAATTAATACAAAATGCCAAGTTGGTTCAGTTAATAGCATCACTGTCGAAAACATTTTAATGATTTCTAACCACCTAGTATTTAAAAAGCAAGTTGTCAAATTTTAAATTAAATCTGATTAACATGCAATAAAAGAATTATGAAAGAATAACATAACCATTCACCATAAAAAAGCAATAGAATAACCAACAAATAATAATAAGTCTGGAGGAAATACTCCTCACAACAATCCCAAAATGGAAATAAATAAAACAAGTCTGCACCCTGAATTAAATACAAACCAAAGTCTGAATAACTGAAATGTAAAGTGTCTCTAAAAGAAATGGGCGACATGCCCTACAAATGATGAAACTGAATATGGAATCAAGACAAGAAAAGAGGCGTCTACTGTCAGCTACAGCTCGTCACCTGAATAGAATTCCTATGCATGGTGTCCTTGTGGCTGGGCACCTAAAAAGGTTTTTACAAAAATAGATTTGAAAGCAAACGGGTCAGAGCCCGAAAATGGAGAGTATTTTAAAAACAGCAAGTGCTTTAATAATATTTAAAACAATGAATGTAAAATACATGTTAGGACGTGCTCTCACATGAAATACTCACCCCTCGTCTAACTGTGCACTCCTAACGTTCCTGTACCCATTCATGTGTTATTTATATCTAATTAAATCGTCATAAGTTCTAACCCAACTACTCGATTCACAATATGAATTCCCAATGTTATCACTTAAATAGATAGCTTTACTTAAACTCAGTTTCTCAATTATTAGCATTACCGTTTACTGGAGGCTATCCCCTTATTTATCTTCTCAAGGAGTTACTATAAATTATTCTCATAATTATACATAACAATTCCTTTTCATTTAACCGTATATTATTCACATCATAAATATACAATATAAGCACCCCGAGGCTAAGCTATGGTGCACACATACTCTGCTATCCATCCCGGTACATCACGTACATAAGGATTACAAATTCCGAATCTCTCAGGAATTGTTAGAATAAGCACAACACACAAAAATGGAGGCGAACATAATTCAACATATCCATGGTCACGTACATACCTACGCTCCATAGTCAGCTGACTCGTTAACTCACAAATAAGTCATTCTCTTGAACTATGTCCTCGAGGTACCAATTTAAATCCGGGCACACAAAGATTAGATGGCCCTAAGCGAGCGTAAACCTCCCGTGATAGAAAGTATGGTAGGTATGTCATACACATAAAACTATATACATATACTAAGCATGCACACATCTTAGATGTCTCAATATAATAAAGGTATATTCTACATCCTTATACCATTATTCCAATTTTATACATTTTAAGTCTTCCGTTAATACATAATGTAGGCTGTTGACACATCTCACGTCATAGTTTCTTGTACTTAAGACTTATCTCAAAGGGATTATTAAGTTTCCTATTATTCCCACATATAACATCATTATTCTTAAGGTCCTTACTTCTGCCCCAAACCTCATTTCATCAAATCATTCAAATTTACTCTTTTAACCCTAATATTATCTCACTCATTGAATTTCATTAGATTTTAGAATAATTCCTCAAATTGAATTCTAATTAAGGTCCAAATTTTATAACCATACCTACTGGTCTTCCTTAAGTGTAAGGATATTCATAAAGTCTCCAATGATAATTTTCTAAGGGTTAACATCATTAAAATTTACCTAGGGAAAATTTTACTCATTCTGGGAAGGTCGATCGATCGACCTTGAACATCGATCGATCGATGGTGGTCGATCGATCGATCGCACCAGGTAGGCTACGGACTGCTTCGTTTTGCAGTCCTCAAATCGTCCCAAAACTCCATTATAATGCATGAAACTCTAATCTAACGTTATAATATCATCATACAACCATCCTACAACATTGTTAACGTTCTAAAACCAATAAATCATCAACCAAGGGCTTTATTTGGATCAAAACTTCATCAAGAACCCTAGTTTTCTATTTCTTTCAAGAACAATAATAAATCTCTTCTTAAATCCGTTTTTAGATCATCAAGGGTTATATTTTGAATTCATAATTCGTCCAGAATATGTCTACATGCAATTCCTAACATAATTCATAGTTTTAATCCTCAAATTCATGGGTCTATATCAATCTTCCAAGACAAAATTCGATAATTACATTAAATATGGAAGAACACATTCATGGAATTAATTGTAACTAAATCAATTGCCTTATGTTCTTCAGATTTGTTGTTGGTTGGAGATGGTTGAATTCCTCTCTCTCTCTCTGCATAATTCTCCTCTCTCTCTCTCTCTCTCTCTCTCTACAAGTTCTTCTCACAAGATGACAATGGAGGTGGGGGTTGGTTTTTTGGCAAGTTAAAAATATTTTCTTAACTTCTCCCGTAGCCCACTACTTAGATTGGGGTTGAAAATGGGTTAGTGGGTTTAATGATAAGTTATAATTAAAGTCTGATTTTCGTGGGTTTTAATTACCAAATTTCCGAAATTACCAAACTACCCTTTTGGGTTGCCGGTTTGGCCTAAAAATTCTCCGGGACCCAAACTAAACCCCCGGCTAGTGTTTTCTGACTGGACTCGTTGGCGCACTCAAAATGACCATACGGTTGATAAAAACAAAATTCACTTTTTAATTCAAATAATTACATTCCTGACCCGACTGTCACGAGCTTCCCAACAAAATTTTCCAAATTGTCGTATTTCAGTCTTGCGACAATTTCAATATTTTCAATATTCATCTATTTACATATATACACATTATAATCAAATACCAACTCACATCTCGTTAGTATTTTATCTGTATTAATTCTCAATTAATTCACATTTAATTTAATTAATCCCATAAATAAATATAAATAAAAGTACGGGGTATTACAAAACCTCAAGGATGTATATATATTACTATAACAACAAGTGACAAATAAGAGGACCAAATATGTAATCGATCCGCTAATACATAAAACCTTGTTAAACAATTTCAATAAATTTATATAATACACTACATTAATCAAGTACAAAAGCTTGGGCCTCTCGCCCGAGTAAAAATACCTGATCCTGTCTAAAATACAAGAATGAAAACGTTTATACTCAATGTATCCCGTAATACCCGCAATGCATCACGGCTCGCCGAGGACATCGAAATAAGATTTCAAATCAGGCATCCTTGCGGCGGAGTACCTGAGCAGAGACAAGATGCATATGCAACAAGAAATGTAAACGGGTCATGGCCCGATTCTATATGATTACCAGATGAATAAAGAGTATGACAGTTATGAATGATAAATTATGAAAAAAGAGAAATAAGAAGATACCTACACAATTTATAACATAAACTAAGCAGGAACAATAAAATAAGAAGCATTAAACTAAAATCTTCATCGTATGCACCACTTATCTCATATATCTTTTCCTTAGCAGGAAGTATATATATATATAATCACAATCTTCTTCACTTTATGGAAATTGTATCTCAATTTTACCCTTTGTAAAAATCCTTTCCTTATCAAGAAAATACTCATTTTCAAATGCTCTTTGTGGCATTTATATGTGCTCTTTGTGGCACTTCAATATGCTCTTTATGGCATATAATCCATCAAGTCCCACTTGATGATGAATAGTTATATTTATATACATATAACGATTCTAAGACCGCCCCTCCGAGTTTCCCCACTAGGCGCCCCCCTAAATGGCCATCATCTTCTAGGGCCTATCTATACAAGACAACCTGGGCACCTATCGCAATACGTCGGGAAGCAACCATATGCCTGCGGGAGAGTCAAGACCACACCCGGAATCTCCTCACCAGCGCAGAAAACATAACATATCGCTCATATGACCTATGGACTATATCCACCCTGCATTCATTTGCCAGGGGGCATCACCAAGCCCGCAAACTTCCCTTATGATGTCATTTAGAGAGGTGTGTATCCACCATTTTATTTACCATTTTCAAAAATCAAGTAAATTATCATTTACCAATTTCATGATTAAGTAAATTATCATTTGCCGTCATCATTGCCATTTCCATATGTATGTTTCATTTTATCCGAAACCAACATCATTTACTTTTTATAAAAAATATAACTTATTATCCGGAGCCATACGTATATCATAATGATATTACAACCTCGATGAATAAATGAACAATCAATTTATTCTCCCAAGATTTACTTGTGAAGTTATTATAAACCATTAAGACTAACACAGCTAAATGGAGCTTCTAAGGCCTCCCAAACATAAAACTACAACTCTTAGTTTAATAGTAATCAACTAGAAGAAAGAATGCCCTAACTTCAATTGGCATATCCCCGGAAAAGTTCCCACCTATCCTTTTTCTAATGCAGGGTGGATAGCTAATTCATCAAGGACTCTAAAACTCTAAATTTACTTCATTCAAGAAGGTTCCTAGTACCTATTGAAGAAAATAAATCTAGGAAACAAAATAAGATTTTAGGATGAAAAATAGGGGACCGGTCGACCGGTCCTGAGATCGCGGTCAACCGCGTCTCCAGATTTTGCCTACAAAGAAAAAAAATAGAAAGCTCAGAATGGAGGGGCCGGTCGACCGGTGAAGGAATCGCGGTCGACCGCGCTCAAAATTTATGCCTTTGTAGAAAAGCAGTAAGCCCTTCCGCAAAGGCCCGATCGACCGGTCCTGAGACCGCGGCCGACCGGTCGTAGCAGACCTAGGGTTCTTCCTTCTTCCAAAATTTAACCCAAGTGAAAATCTCACTTTTCCAAAATCCTAAATCTCTTCTATTTTGAACTGAACCAACAATCTTTATCTACCCAAATATTATCCTACATGATTTATAACCATTATAATTCACAATTTGTTTATGAACAACACTAAAATTAGGGTTTAATTCCCATACGTTCCATTTTTTATCTCCAAATGAATATACATAATTATCATACAAATTAGTCATCTTAAATCACATATTAGCAAGTAGAAAACTTTCGTTAGGGTTGAAAATTCATATTTCTTTGAGTAGTAGCAACAATCCATCTTCAATCTTCATTTTTCTCTTCTTTCTCCTCTTTTCTCCCAAGCTTTCTTCCTCTCTCTCTTCTCTCTATGTTTAAGACACAAAATAGGGAATTAACGGAATTTAGAAGGCTAAAAATCGGGGCTTAACATAAGTCTCCCAACTTAAGTGGTTAATACCACATTAATATGACTCGTAAATACGCGTTTCAGCTAAAACCAGGTAAAAGTACCCGAAACCCAAAAATACAATATGGCACTTATTTTCAGTGTCTCGCACCTTCCGGTACTAACTACACCCTCTAAACTGGCATCCGACAAATTTTATAAATTATTTCCAGTTCCAATTTTATATAAACCATAATGTCATTTAAAATACATGACACTATAAAATATGCCACATGATGATATTTACTTTCACATACAGTAAATATGCGTCAATCTAGTAAATATTAACTTTCAATTCATTCAATTAATATTTACTCCAGTCCCCACATTTTATATAATTACCTTATGCGGTAAAATTAGTATAAAATGAGCCTCCTAGAATTGAGGGTTGTTACATACTCCCCCCCTTATGAGGGAATTTTTCCCCCAAAATTCGGGTATACCCAAATTTCATAAAAGGTATACTACTCTAAACTAGGATTCTACCATTCTAAACAAACCCCTCGTTAGCGCAACGTCCCAAATGGACTCGGACTAAGGTCGACCCTATCGATCTCAGTCTACATCATTTGTGCTCTAGGATAGCACAAAGCGTTCCTCACTAACTATCTATTCTAGCTTCCTACAGCGAAAGACGATGCCAACATGACTTGACACAAATAGCCTAACCTCCAGAAACATGTTACATCTCACCTCGGGGCACCCATACTAACTCTAAGTGGCTTAACCCCAACGCTAATCAACTTTCCCTTGCATTGACGTGTCTCATCAAGGCGTATGGCTCAAAAACCAAATCTTTAAAGAAATGTCCCGAGACCATTCCAAGTCCAAGGGACATATTACCCGTTGGTTCCATCCAACGAGTAAGAGAATTACTCAACCGGACACACTAGACCACTCACGGTGCCAAGCCTTAGGAAATGATCCATAAGGCCATTCAATAGCCTAATGGTTGTACGAGAATCACTAACCATATACTTACTGCTCCCATCTACTATGTATTCGAAGGCGCCGCATCGAGATATGCCTTTCGGCCCTAAGTCAATTCCTCCCATTCATCCATCCACATTAGAGCGGTAGGATATACGCCATTTCCACCATTTCTTTATGGAAAATTTTGGCAAAATTACGACACGAATATCTAGTCTCGGTCCATCCTATTTTAATAGGCACCCCTACAGTTCTACCATTCCTCCATCAAGAATGGGGCGTACTCTTCTACATGTAGTCCATCTATAATGGACGAAAATGCAACGGTCTGGTCAAACGATCAACAATTTTCTCAAATAGGATCATGACCATAACGGTCTCGGCACTTCAATGCAACCGTCTATGAATATACCCCTCTTCATTCCATCGATACTCTTCTTCACACGAGTAGGTGAAATGGTCAATCACAGACCGGAATGCTCTCGCTATTGAGTCTTCAGAGTTATGCTCGTTTTATTTGGCTTTCCATGCCAACACAAATATCTCCGTCGGGTTTCTTACTCAACGCATCTACTACCCCAATCACATTTCCTTAGCGAACGAGAATATCCAAACGATAGTTCTTTAAGAACTCCAAACAACAACTCAATTTCTCCCCCGACATACTGCAACCGCTTGTTGCTTGCGAGAAAGACTAAATTTCTGCCCAGGAAGTAGTGCCTCCATTTCTTTAAGGCAATTTCCACCGCAATGAATTTTAATTCAAGCGTGGGATATTACTTCCCACAAGTTTAAGCTTGTGAGACGCATAGACAACGAGTCCATGCTCCAGTATTAATACTTCCCGCTCCTGGCAGAGACTTATTCATTTAATTCACCCTCGATCTTAGCCCCATGAACTCAGGAGTGAAAGTCAATTCATCCATTTAACTCCCCAAAAGTTAGGTTACCAATGTAACACTTTAACTAGGAGAGATCTCACCTCCATCGGCCTAACCTTCGAAATCTCTCGAGATTCCACACTTCTCATTCCTAGGGATCTAGTCCCCCTTAGGGTTAACCCACGACCCATTCATGGTCAACTCTTTATAATCTTCCTAAATCAACATCACATGCCCTAATGGCCTTAAGTCCTAATTAATCAAAGGTCAATCTATATATATCCTATCTAAGTTGTATATATATATAATACTAAGTATATCCCTCGTGTCCAAGACTTATCTCAACTTTCGACATTCGCTCGGTTTCATGCGTGGGGCGTCTCGCCGAAGCAAAATTCAAACAAGGAACCCTCCCGTTACACTACTACCTCGCATCGTTGGTCATTAGGATGTGACGGTCTAAAACACATAATCGGGATCGATAAATTTTAACTTGCAATTAATTCAACAAAATTCTACTTCTACGTCTTACCATAGCATTATTAAAGATTTTAACTGATCAGACATTCACTTCCTGTGAAGCCTTACAAATACATATCCCGTTATATAAACATGGCCTTCTTATCAAGGCAAAATCCCGAAGTCTCAACTCGACTTCGTATCTCAGTCTCCCTCACATCGATCAGAGGAGAAAACTATATACAATGCTTCTATCTCGCACTTTAATAGCCCTTAATCACTCTTCTACGTGATTCTCGGCTAATCCTTCCAATCCCACTTCTAACAACAAAATAAATAAAATAAAAGAGAAAGAAAAGGATAGAGTCTCTCCAATCACAACGTCGTTAAGTGTTCATGCGGCGGAGTGTCTCGCCGAAGCGAAATCCAAACAAGGAACCCTTCCGATGCATGCCTACTTAACTTGTTGATTATAGAGATAAAGCGTAACAAACACAAACAAGGCAAACAAATAATCAAACAATCGTACAAGATAACTTAAACGAATAACAAAATCTCCTACCTACCCGATCCACCTCTATAAAGTCTCAACCTGTATCCAGGAGAGAAATTATAGAACAACTAGTTCCATTTTGAACTAGAAGTAAGATAGTCGTACAATTTTATTTGCTTGCTATCACACCAAACCAACCAAAATATCTTTACTCGCATAATGTACGTAAAATAAGAGGAAGGAAAAGTAACATCTCTCCACTCCCGCATGGAGCGTACCGCAAAAGCGGAATCTAAACAAGGAACCCCTCCTATGCATTACTAATTAACTTTGTTGGTCGTGGAGATAAGTCGTAACAATCACACATAATGCAAACAAGCAATAGAGCACTTAAGCCAAGGGACAAATATGACACATACACATTTAAAATATTATCACTCGCTACATAACAAGTGAAGAAAAGATAGAACTTCCATACCACGGAGGTCATATCATTACCCTTATACAATAGCATCAATACTACTATAAGCTCAATATACACACCCGAATCTACAGTAGATATAATACTGTTAAGTCTTATGCTAAGGAATACACCACCCATAACTAAGGTGGAATTCCCATCAACATTCTTACTAAACACTCCACATCATAGCCATTACTCCGACTCTGGTCGACAATAATTGCCCACGCAGTCCCTCTTACTTTCTCAGTAAAAGAGGACACGCTCTCGGCCTCCTCTTCCTTAGTTCAATGAAAACTCCCCAGGTGGATGTACACCAAAAGGGTTTCATGATCATTACCCCATCAAAAGTGCTAACGACACTTATTCTGGAGCCTATCATTTTATGGTTCACGGTCTCCCTAACCAAACAACACTTTATTCGCTATAGGCCTTTTAATCGATCATTGTATGAACATTCAAAAATTCACCTTCTCCTTAGTCCCGTTTTCCCAGAGAAACTTGGTATTGCAGTTATCCGTCGGGCTTCTCTAGGGCCAAACTTCGAGCACCCACGAATATGGTGACCACAATTTCACCCTCTCAACACTACTCCTACGGGAGGAAAGTTTCCCTCTATCCTACTTCTGGGCACTTCTCCACTTCAATTTAACATTGCTTGAAATCTCAAGCTTAGTACCACTTTTCGCTTCTAGAGGTACTTGGGAAACTACATCAACTGTAATTAGTAGTCGTAGTAGTAAGACAAGGAAGTGCTAGAAAAAGGGAGCGACCTCCAAAGCTGTCCTCATCCCCGACCACAAATTACAGTCCTTAGTAGTTCCTTCTCATGACTCCCTTCTTCAATCGACCTACTATTCTCACACGAATACGCAAAAGATATTATAAGTTCTACCCCATGGCAGAAGAACGAGATCTCACTAAAGAAACCAACAATCTTAATCCTAAGGCTCTATATCAAGTCAAAAGCAACGCAAAAACTTAAGGCGTTCACACAGATTCCTAAGGACTTTAGAACCTAATGCTCTGATACCATCTGTGACAACCCGTTCACCAAAATAAGGGGTGTCCATCCCAATACTCCAATATAACAGGAGTCCCGGATGGAATCATTCTCAGCATCAAAATAAAATATAGAGTATCCAGGATAACCATCCAATATTTCAGAAAACGGGTTGCCAAAAATTTTGTTTTAATGTTAAAGAGAGAATTTAAACAACCAAAATCCTGGAAAGATAGGGGAAACCTCAAGGATGTATATATATTACTATAACAACAAGTGACAAATAAGAGGACCAAATATGTTATCGGTCCGCTAATACATACAACCTTGTTAAACAATTTCAATAAATTTATATAATACATTACATTAATCAAGTACAAAAGCTTGGGCCTCTCGCCCGAGTAAAAAGACCTGATCCTGTCTAAAATAAAAGAATGAAAATGTTTATACTCAATGTATCCCGTAATACCCGCAATGCTTCATGGCTCGTCGAGGACATCGGAATAAGAATTCAAATCAGGCATCCTTGCAGCGGAGTACCTGAGCGGAGACAAGATGCATAGCAATAAGAAATGTAAACGGGTCAGGGCCCGATTCTATATGATTACCAGATGAATAAAGAGTATGACAATTATGAATGATAAATTATGAAAAAAGAGAAATAAGAAGCTACCTACACAATTTATAACATAAACTAAGCAGGAACAATAAAAAAGAAGCATTAAACTAAAATCTTCATCGTATGCACCACTTATCTCATATATCTTTTCCTTAGCATGAAGTATATATATATATATATATATATATATATATATATATAATCACAATCTTTTACACTTTATGGCAATTGTATCTCAATTTTACCTTTTGTAAAAGCCTTTCCTCATCAGGAAAATACTCATTTTCAAATGCTCTTTGTAGCATTTATATGTGATCTTTGTGGCACTTCAATATGCTCTTTATGGAATATAATCCATCAAGTCCCACTTGATTATGAATAGCTATATTTATATACATATAACGATTCTAAGACCGCCCCTCCGAGTTTCCCCACTGGGCGCACCCCTAAATGACCATCATCTTCCAGGGCCTATCTATACAAGACAACCTGGGCACCTATCGCAATACGTCGGGAAGCGGCCATATGCTTGCGGGAGAGTCTAGACCACACCCGGAATCTCCTCACCAGCGCAGAAAACATAACATATCGCTCATATGGCCTATGGACTATATCCACCCTACATTCATTAGCCAGGGGGCGTCACCAAGCACGCGAACTTCCCTTACGATGTCATTTAGAGAGGTGTGTATCCACCATTTTATTTACCATTTTCAAAAATCAAGTAAATTATCATTTACCAATTTCATGATTAAGTAAATTATCATTTACCGTCATCATTGCCATTTCCATATGTATGTTTCATTTTATCCGAAACCAGCATCATTTACTTTTTGTAAACAATATAACTTATTATCCGGAGCCATATGTATATCATAATGATATTACAACCTCGATGAATAAATGAACTATCAATTTATTCTCCCAAGATTTACTTGTGAAGTTATTATAAACCATCAAGACTAACACAACTAAATGGAGCTTCTAAGGTCTCCTGAACATAAAACTACAACTCCTACTTTAATAGTAATCAACTAGAAGAAAGAATGCCCTAACTTTAATTGGCATATCCCCGGAAAAGTTCCCACCTATCCTATTTCTAATGTAGGGTGGTTAGCTAATTCATCTAGGACTCTAAAACTCTAAATTTACTTCATTCAAGAAGGTTCCTAGTCCCTATTGAAGAAAATAAATCTAGGAAACAAAATAAGATTTTAGGATGAAAAACAGGGGACCGGTCGACCGGTCCTGAGACCGCGATCGACCGGGTCTCCCGATTTTGCCTACAAAGAAAAAAAAATAGAAAGCTCAGAATGGAGGGGACGGTCGACCGGTCAAGGAACCGCGGTCGACCGCGCTCAAAATTTATGCCTTTGTAGGAAAGCAGTAAGCCCTTCCGCAAAGGCCCGATCGACCGGTCCTGAGACCACGGTCGACCGGTCATAGCTGACCTAGGGTTCTTCCTTCTTCCAAAAATTGACCCAAGTGAAAATCTCACTTTTCCCAAATCCTAAATCTCTTCTATTTTGAACTCAACCAACAATCTTTATCTACCCAAATATTATCCTACATGATTTATAACCATTATAATTCACAATTTCTTTATCAACAACACTAAAATTAGGGTTTAATTCCCATAAATTCCAATTTTGATGTCCAAATGAACATACATAATTATCATACAAATTATTCATCTTAAATCACATATTAGCAAGTAGAAAACTTGCCTTAGGGTTATAAATTCAGATTTCTTTGAGTAGTAGCAACAATCCATCTTCAATCTTCATTTTTCTCTTCTTTCTCCTCTTTTCTCCCAAGCTTTCTTCCTCTCTCTCTTCTCTCTATGTTTAAGACACAAAATAGGGAATTAAGGGAATTTAGAAGGCTAAAAATCGGGGCTTAACATAAGTCTCCCAACTTAAGTGGTTAATACCACATTAATATGACTCGCAAATACGCGTTTCAGCTAAAACCAGGTAAAAGTGCCCGAAACCCAAAAATACAATATGACACTTATTTTGACTGTCTCGCACCTTCCGGGACTAACTACACCCTCTAAACTGGCATCCGAAATTTTTTATAAATTATTTCCTCTTCTAATTTTATTTAAACCATAATTTCATTTAAAATACATGACACTATAAAATATGCCACCTGATGATATTTACTTTCACATACAGTAAATATGCGTCAATCTAGTAAATATTAACTTTCAATTCATTCAATTAATATTTACTCCAGTCCCCGCATTTTATATAATTACCTTATGCGGTAAAATTAGTATAAAATGAGCCTCCTAGAATTGAGGGTTGTTACAGGGGTGCTGGCCGGAATGGTATTGGGTGCCGTTGGCGCAGACCAATTTCAACATAGGAGTTAAAATTAATGGGGTTTTAGTGTTTTTTCTTAATATTCGTTAAAATGTTCGCTTTTAATATTCACATTTGAACCTCTCCTTATATATATATATATATATATATATATATATATATATATATATATATATATATATATATATATATATATATATATATATATATATATATATATATATATATATACGAGTACAAGAAATCGCAATTAAATATTTCTAAAGAGTAAGGGGATTGAAAGAATAAAGAAAATGGTCACAATACACAATATTTACGTGGTTCGACAATTGCTTACGTCCACTGAGGGGTTTCTCAACTTTTATTAATTTCTCAGATGTTCAGAATTATATGCCCCTTTGTCTCGTGGTGAGAGTTATATTTATAGGAATAAAAAGTAGTTGAGTTGTATAAGTAACTCTCCTAGATCCTTATTGGCTTGTTGGCAATTCTTGTTTATCTCCTCCGAGAATGTAGATAACCATATGGGTCTTTAATTATCTATGTGATACGCTCTCTATACTTATCCATGTGACATTAAATTTGACTAGGGCAACATGCTGGGCCTATTCAGGCTACTGAGAATTGGGCCTTCGTGCTTTTGCCTCCATAATTTCCCTTAATATTCTTTGTCAAAGATGGACCAAAGAGTTTTATATCCTTTGTGGGCCTAAGTTGATTCCAAGGCCTGAGATTCGTGCTCACACACGTTCGTGACTATTATGAATCGACAGGGGTACATTAGTCCATGTAAAGAACTGAACCGCCAAAATTACTCTCGAGTGTTGTTCCTTTTGATTGAGTTGTTGGAACTCGATCCTCACTTGTTTCAAATTTTGTACCGTCATTTCGCCTCTCACTCATGCTAAAAAAGATTCACTAAAGTTCTTGTTCTCTTAGTTCATTCCGTAAGTTCTCTTCGATTCCTCTTTCTTTTCCATCTTCATAGTTCTTTCATCTTGCTAAGTATTCTTCTTTTATTCTTTCCTTCCGTAAAAATGGTTTATATGTAACACCCCGTATTTTTTAGAACTCAAATAATTATGTGATTAATTATTATTATGGGATTAATTAAATTAATATGCAAGAATTAATTGGTAATTAATTCGGATTTAAAAATAAATATTAACTAGCGTGAAAAGGGTTAATACTTATTAATGAGAATTATTGAATATTACTGAGTGAATAAGTAATATGGAATTATTGAATCTAATAAATTGTCAAGAGTGAAATATACGACAGTTTGATATTAGGTCGAGACACGCGTGTGAGTCGTGTTGGGACTAATTAAATGGAATACAAAGGTAAAATATTTTTAAGTAACTCGTATGGTAATTTCAAGGGCGTCGTTGAGTCCGGGAGGGTCGAGATAGTCAGAAAACACTACCCGGGTATTTTATTTAGACTCCGAAATATTTAGGCCAAACTGGCACCCCGTAGGGGTAGTTTTGTAATTTGGATTTTTGGAGAATTAAAATGGACGAAAATTAGTAATTAAATAGAAAAGTATGTGGATGAGAGGTTACCTATCAGTTTCTAAACCTAAGTCAGAGAGAGGGAAAACCTAAGAGGGAGAAGAAGAACTCGATAGGTGTTCTTAGAGAAAGACTTAAGTTTTCGCATAAATAGTTACACCAACACGTAGATCGGAAAGTGAGGAACGCACCTATACCAACATCATCAATGGATCAGACCTTTGAATTTGAGGCAAGGGTTTATTATTTGCTTTCATTTAGCAATAATCGTATTCATGTTAGTGTAGGTAAATTTGATAATGAATTTCATTGAAATTGAGTGAAAATTTGGAGAAGTAATTTATGATTATGGACACATGGTTCAGTAGTTAATTCCTTCATGTATGTAAGAGAATTTAATATGAAATTGGAGTACAAATTGACGAACAAATCGGAGTTAATTAAGTTCTTAAGCGGAAAATTGGAAAACTAAGGTTCTTATGATATTAATTGGGGATTTTGTTTTTACCTTATGATTTATAATGATTGAATGATCTTAGGATGTTAGAAATTGTGTAAACATGTTGGATTATCAATCAAAATAGTTACAATGAAGATTGGGTATGAACTATGAGGTTTTGGGTGCAAAAATGATAAAAACGTAACTGTTAAGAACAGGTCTGACATAATAGAACCGGTTCCTTTTTCTGATAGAATCGGTTCATTTTTCTGATAGGATCGGTTTGTTTTATTTTAATAAGATCGGCTCATTTTATTTTAGTAGGATGGGTTTGTTTTTCTAATAGGATCGGTTCGTTTTATTTTAGTAGGATCGGTTCATTTTCTGGAGGATCAGTTCGGTTCGTTTTTCTGTAGACTTTTAGTGCTGCTGCAGAACTTTGGAGAAACCTTTAGAATCTTAAATTGTGAGAATTAAGGAGAAAAATACCCTAGACCAGTAGAGTATCGGGGCCGTATCTACTGTATTGAAATATAAATGTAGTGGTACCCTTCGAGTGAGGATAAATACTCTACATAGATTATTTGGGATAAGGTAAATATATTATACATAGTAATGAGAGAATAATTTGTATGGAATATGTATGATTAGGTTGGGTAGATACCTAATGGATTTTAATAGGATGTGTGGATAGCTATTACATACTTAATATTATATATATGACATACCTAGTTGCTTTCTATCGCGGGAGGTTGTGTGGAGACAGTCTTATCCTGGGTGACTTTTGGAGGGATATTTGACTTGTATCTCAGGACATAGGACTGTGAAGACTTATTTGTGAGTTGATAAGTCAGCTGACTATAGGAGCATAGGTATGTGCGTGACCCATATGTATGTGAAATACGTTTGCCTCCACTATATGTGATTTGTGTATAAGGTTCGTGGGAGACTTCTGAGTCGATAGTCCTTATTGGAGTACGAGATGTATCGGGACATGATAGCAGAGTATACGATGCACTACAGGTTTATCCCTGGGGTGCTGTATTAGTGTATGTATACTATAGTGATGGACACATATGTATAGTTGTTTTATTCCTACTGTGAGATAATTTGTAGGTTATTAAGATAGTACAATCTTAAATAATGTAAACTATAAATACTTAACTTAGTGTGAGAACACTCAACCGAATTAATAAATGTTGTTACGAATAATGCGGGAATTTGGAAATTTTGGGTTTCTACCACGAGGTATGACTAAAAGTATAAGTCCTTACCTAGTTAGAAGAGTTACAGATGGATGGTTTAGAATAGATGTACATTAGGTGTGAACAATAGACGAGAGGTGAGGATCTCATGTGAGAGTTCGAACTAACATGCATTTGGTACTTGCTTTATTGCAAATTTTATATACTTGCTAAAATAAATATTTTTAAACATCGGGCTCTGACCCATTTCTTGCATATCTTTTCTCTCTTGCTATATATATGTATTATATCGGGTTCTTAGCCATAGGGACACCAGACTTAGAGACTTGGATTGCTTGGCGTGCTGCAGCTGTTGTGGAAGTTGTCGGTCTTTGCATTAGACGCCTCTATCATTTCACTCAGTTTTTCTAAACTTTTCAATTTGGGCATGTGTCGACCACTCCATAGACATTTTTATCAGAGATTGTATTCAGTTACTTTCCAGTCATTTCAGTTGGATTTATTTTACTATGGTGCTTGGTTTGGAGTTTTGAACTGGAAATGTTTATTCGAGTCTTAGTTATTTCAGTACGTATTCAGATTATGTATTTATTTTATTCAGTTGTGTGGTGGATGGGTTATATTTAAATTCTTGGACTTATTAAATGAATGATTTGGGTTTCAATTTAAAAAGAAAAAAAATGATATTTTGAGACCAGCTTAATTAATTATTAGGTGGTTAATTAGGTTGTTATGTTTTCGAAAGTGATGCTAAGAATGAACCAACCGAACATTCTGTTTTTAATTTTATAAAGGACTGATCACCCGGTATTTAATTGGGAGGGGTGTCACAGGTGGTGTCAGAGCATCGGGTTCAAGAGTCCTTTAGGATCTCTGCGGCTTATTGTGCTTTTAGCTTAGCGTTCTTTGATATAGAGCCTTATTTTTAGGATTATTGTATTCTTGATTATGCGTTTACGCCTTCAGCTATTTGAGATTTAACGATAACCGTGGACTAATAAATTTCTTTCTCGTCTCAGATGCCTCCTCGACCTGCACCAAAGGACATGAATGCCCATCCAGAGCCACAGCCAGCTCCAGCTCAAGGCATGCTGAATGCTACAGAAGTTGCTGCCATCATTGCACATGCAGTAAATGTAGCACTAGTTGTGGTGCAGCAGGCACCACCACAGGCACTAGTTGCGGCTCCAACACCTGTTCACATCTTCCCTACCGCATGGGAGAGAGTTAGGGATGCCTTCCAGAAGGTTCACCCTCCATAGTTCGCAGGTAGTTATGATGTGGTGATTGATAGCCAATGGAAGAAGGACATACAACGACACCTCTATATGTATTAGTGCACTGAGGTCTAGATGCAGATTTAGGCTACCTTTCAGCTGACAGGGGCAGCCTTATAGTGGTGGGAGTCCACTACTACTAGAGAAGAGAGAGATCTGATGACGATTGACCTTTTTTGGGTGCGGTTTGACTGCAAGTACTTTCCTTCTACTGTTCAGACTCAGATGAGGCGAAAGCTACTAAACCTCACTCAGGAAGGGAAGATCGTAGTTGAGTACAAAGAAGAGTTTACTAGGCTAGTTAACCTGGTACCAACAAAGGTACCTACCGAGGAAAATAAGATACAGATGTTCGTGGATGGTCTCACCTGGAGGATCCGACAGTATCCTTTGGGTAACCTCTCATTGTAGACCTATACTGTTATGCTTAATGCAACACTATTGCACTGCCAGGACCACCGCTTCCATATGACTGGGAGAAAATGAGCAGGGGAGTCTAGCCAGCAGGGCAGGACAGGGGGTAATGGTGACAGTGGGCCACCGCCAGCTCAGGGTCAGCAGAGGCAGGTTGATCAGCGTTCTCAGTAGGGGGTTTCTAAGAGATTCAGGTCAGGGGGTTTCTGTCATGGTCAGGGAGGTTTTAGGCATGGCCATCAGGGTCAGTATGGCCATCAGGGCCAGCAGAGACATCAGGGCCATCAAGTCCAATAGCAGTTTCGGTAAGGTCAGTAGGGCCAAAGGGGAGGTGGAAACGGCCAGCAGGGCCGAGGACAACAGGGGCAGTGAGGGGGAAACTTTGGTGGGAAGTGTTTTATATGTGGGAAGACTGGCCACAAGCGTCATGATTGTCCGAGAGGGGAAGGCCCCAACAACAGCAACAGCAGGGTGCTCGACAGGATCCCCAGAGACCGATTTTTCCCTCCACCCTCCCAGCACCACCTCATATGCTAGCGCTGCCAATCATTCCAATAATTCCAGTCTAGTAGGGACAACATCAGTATGGAAGGGTTTATAGCCTCCACCAGGTCGCAGGGCCACAGTCTCCACCCGCGATTGAGGGTATGTTTTCTATCCAGGGAATTATGGGGAGTATTTTATTTGATACGGGGGACACATATTATTTTATTGCCACGAAGTTTGCACGTGCGTTGGGGTTATTAGATACAGCAGAAAGTACGGTTACATGTGTAGATTCGCCTTTGGGTAGTGGCTCACTAATTTACTTTATATGTTGAGGGGTGGGTATAGAGATTGGGAGACTTACTTTACCTGCCGACATGATTGTATTAGAGATGTTCGAGTATGATGCGATTATCGGTATGGATTGGCTTATTGCATATAGGGCCATTATAGATTATTTTAGTAGGAGTATTATTTTTTCTATACCTGGAAGGAGATGTTCCTGGTGGCGATGCCTCGTCCTAAAGGGGGATCGTCCAATTATTTGTACTATATAGAGGAGGAGACCTCTAAGGAGGTGATGATACCTCTTGATTCGATACCGGTAATTTGGGAGTTTTCTGATGTGTTCCAGGATATTTCAGGATTACCACCTAGCAGAGAGATAGACTTTGTTATAGATTTAATGCATGGCACTCGACCAATAGCCCGCACACCTTACCGTATGCCTCCAGTAGAGATGAGGGAGTTACGGGATCAGATAGAATAGCTGTTGGGTCAGGGGTTTATTCGTATGAGTACTTCACCTTGGGGTGCCCCAGTGTGCTGTTCGTTAAAAAGAGAGATGGACCTTTATGATTGTGTGTCGATTACCATGAGTTGAATAAGGTCACAATATAGAATACGTATCCGTTACCCCGAATCGATGACTTATTCGACCAGCTGAGAGGAGATGCTTTCTTCTCAAAGATTGACTTGAGGTCGGGATACCATCAGTTATGAATCAAGGAGCAGGATGTGTCGAAGAATGCCTTCTTGACACGATATGGTTCCTACGAGTTTACGGTTATGACTTTTGGGCCAACCAACGCCCCAGCAGTGTTTATGGACTTGATGAACAGGGTGTTCAGAGAGTTTCTGGATCAGTTTGTCATAGTCTTCATAGATGACATCCTTATTTACTCTCAGACGGAAGAGGAGCATGATGAACATTTGAGGCAGGTTTTGTAGACACTGCGTCAGCACGAGTTGTATGCAAAATATGAGAAATGTGGATTTTGGTTGAAGGAAGTTTAGTTTTTGGGGAACATTATTTCAGATAGAGGGATATTCGTAGATCCAGGGAAAGTGTCAGCGGTGAGGGAGTGGGTTCAGCATACGACGCCGATGGAGATACGTAGTTTCTTGGGTCTAGCAGGATAATACAAGAGGTTTATTCAGGGATTCTCGATGATAGCAGGTCCATTGACTTATTTGACACGCAAAGGAGTGCCGTTTACTTGGGATGATGCCTGTCAGTTGGGTTTTGATGAGCTGAAGGACAAGTTGAGTTCAGCGCCGGTGTTAGCACTACCCAGGCTAAGAGTGGAGTATTTAGTCTACACTGATGCGTCCTTACTAGAAATTGAGGGTGTGCTTCAACAGTAGGATCAGGCTATAGCTTATGCTTCCCGAAAGCTTAAGCTTCATGAGAAAAACTACCCAACACATGACTTAGTGCTGGTTGTAGTCGTGTTTGCACTCAGGATTTCGAGGCATTACCTTTTGGGAGAGCAGTTTTGCCTATTTATAGACCATAAGTCACTACAGTACTTATTCACGCGGAAGGATCTGAATATGCGTCAACGCAGGTGGCTAGAGTTTATAAAAGATTATCAGTTTGAGATATACTATCACCCAGGAAAGGCTAACATAGTTGCAGATGCGTTGAGCCGTATGCCAGTAGATGAGACGGTCGAGGTGTGGAATATGAAATGGAAGGAGCTAGGACACCAGGATGCTGTGGAAAGATCATTCATGTCAGTTATGATCGTCACACCGCATATAGTGATGAGGGTGGTCCAGGCACAGGAGACAAGCCATTTTTTTTTAGGAGAGGATTATACATTTCTTAGCCAATGGAGCTGAGTCTTATTCGGTAAGTTCCGAGGGAGGTTTGCATTTTAACGGGAGACTCATGATTCCAGAGGGGGAGGACCTTCGACATGCAGTGATGACGGAGTCGCATGGGTCCATATTTATGGTACATCCTAGCGGGGATAAAATGTACCAAGATATGAGGCGGAAATACTGGTGGAGTGGGATGAAGAGGGATATCACAGAGTTCGTATCCAAGTGTACCACTTTCCAACTAGTGAAAGTGAACCATAAGAGACCACCAGGTTTACTTCAGCCGTTAGAGATCCCTGTGTGAAAATGGGAGGGCATTTCTATGGACTTTATTACTGGGTTGCCTACTTCGCAGAGGGGGCACAATTCTATATGGGTTATTATGGACCGATTGATAAAAGTAGCCCATTTTCTGCCAATCAGGACAACTATACAACGGGATAGTATACTCAAATATTTATTACAGAGATAGTAAGAATGCACGGTGTGCCTTTTGATATCATGTCAGATAGAGATAAGACGTTTGTTTCTCATTTTTTAGAGAGTTTTTAGGAGGCTATAGGTACTGAGTTGAGGTTGACTACGGCGTACCACCCGCAAATCGATGGGCAGACTGAACGCACTAACCAGATGCTTAAGGACATGTTACGCATGTGTATCATTAACTTTGGGGGAGGTTAGGAGCAGTACCTTCCACTGGTGGAGTTTTCTTACAATAACTCCTATCAGTTCACGATTGGCATGGAATCGTTTGAGGCATTATATGGGAGACCTTGTCGTTCTCTAGCTTGTTGGATATAGGTAGGAGATAACAAGTTACTTGGGCCAGAAGTATTTCAGGATACATCAAGCAGGGTTGAGATGATTCGCAGCCGCATACGGGTAGCCCAGGATAGATAGAAAAGTAATGCTGATGCTGGGAGGTCCTTCAGGGAGTTCATTGTGTGGGACTAAGTTTTGTTGAGAGTATCTCCTATGAAGAGGGTGATGAGGTTCAGGAAGAAGGGTAAATTGGCTCCGAGATACATAGGACCATTTCCTATTATCGAGAGGATTGTCCCAATAGCTTACCGACTTGGGTTACTGAAACACTTACACCGTATTCATGATTTGTTTCATATATCATCACTGAGGCGGTATCTTCGGGATGATTTGGCCCACGCTCATATCGCGATTGAGGAGATTGATTTGCAGCGCGACAGTTCTTATGAGGAGAGGCCAGTGGCTATCCTAGATCACAGTGAGAGGAGACTGAGATCAAAGGTAGTTCCACTTGTGCGTGTTTAGTGGCAGCATAACAACTTGGAGGAGTCCACTTGGGAGTGAGAGGCGAATATGCGTGAGAAGTATCCAGATTTATTTGTATCAGGTATGCCTTACTTTTTGAATTTCGATACGAAATTCAGTTATTAGGGAGGAAGTATGTAACCCCCCGTATTTTTGAGAACTTAAATAATTATGTGATTAATTATTATTGTGGGATTAATTAAACTAATATGCGAGAATCAATTAGCAATTAATTCGGATTTAAAAATAAATATTAACTAGCGTGACAAGGGTTAATACTTATTAATGAGAATTATTGAATATTACTGAGTGAATAAGTAATATAAAATTATTGAATCTGATAAATTGTCAAGAGTGAAATATACGACAGTTTGGTATTAAGTCGGGACACACGTGTGAGTCGTGTTAGGACTAATTGAATGGAATACAAAGGTAAAATATTTTAAAGTAACTCATATGGTAATTCCGAGCGTGCCGTTGAGTCTGGGAGGGTCGAGGTAGTCAGAAAATACTACCAGAGTATTTTATTTGGACTCCGGGATATTTTAGACCAAATCGGCACCCCGTAGGAGTAGTTTTGTAATTTGGGTTTTTGGAGAATTAAAATGGATGAAAATCAGTAACTAAATAGAAAAGGTATGTGGGTGAGAGGTTATCTATCAGTTTCTAAACCTAAGTCAGAGAGAGGGAAAACCTAAGAGGGAGAAGAGAAACTCCATAGGTGTTCTTAGAGAAAGACTTAAGCTTTCGCACAAATAGTTACACCAATGCGTAGATCGGAAAGCAAGGAACGCACCAATACCAACATCATCAATGGATCAGACCTTTGAATGTGAGGAAAGTCTTTATTACTTTCTTTCATTTAGCAATAATTATATTCATGTTAGTGTATGTAAATTTGATAATGAATTTCATTGAAATTGGGTGAAATTTTGGAGAAGTACTTTGTGATTATGGACAGATGGTTCAGTAGTTAATTCCTTCATGTATGAAAGAAAATTTAATACGAAATTGGAGCACAAATTGACGAACAAATTGGAGTTAATTAAGTTCTTAAACGGAAAATTAGAAAAATAGGGTTCTTATGATATTAATTTGGGATTTCGTTTTTACCTTATGATTTATAATGATTGAATGATCCTAGGATGTTAGAAATTGTGTAAACACGTTGGGTTATCAATAAAAATAGTTACATTAAAGATTGGATATTAACTATGAGGTTTTGGGTGCAAAAATGGTAAAAACGTAATTGTTGAAAAATAGGTCTAACATAACAGAACCGATTCCTTTTTCTGATAGGATCGGTTCATTTTTCTGATAGGATCGGTTCATTTTATTTTAGTATGATCGGTTTGTTTTTCTGATAGGATCGTTTTGATTTATTTTAGTAGGATCGATTCGTTTTCTGGAGGATCGGTTCGGTTCATTTTTATGTTGGCTTTCAGTGCTGCTGCAGAACTTTGGAGAAACCTTTAGAATCTTAAATTGTGAGATTTAAGGAGAAAAATACCTTGGACCAGTAGAGTATCGGGACCATATCTACTGTCTTGAAATATAAATGTAGTGGTACCCTTCGAGTGAGGAGATGTACTCTACATAGATTATTTGGGATAAAGTAAATATATTATACATAGTAATGAGAGAATAATCCGTATGGAATATGTATGATTAGGTTGGGTAGATACCTAATGGATTTTAATAGGATGTGTTGATACCTATTACATACTTAATATTATGTGTATAACATACCTAGCTGCTTGTTATTGCGGGAGATTTTGTAGAGACAGTCTTATCCTGGGTGACCTTTGGGGGGATATTTGACTTGTATCTCAGGACATAAGGCTGTGAAGACTTATTTGTGAGTTGATCAGTCAGTTGAATATGTGAGCGTAGGTATGCGCGTGACCCATAGGTATGTGAACTACGTTTGCCTCCACTATGTGTGATTTGTGTATAAGGTTCGTGGGAGACTTCCGAGCCGATAGTCCTTATTGGAGTACAAGATGTACCGGGACATGATAGCACAGTATGCGATGCACTACAAGTTTAGCCTTGGGGTGTTGTATTAGTATATGTATATTATAGTGATGGACACATATGTATACTTGTGTTATTCCTACTGTGAGATAATTTGTAGGTTATTAAGATAGTACAATATTAAATAACGTAAACTATAAATACTTAACTTAGTGTGATAACAGTGAACCGAATTAATAAATGTTATACGAACAATGTGGGAATTTGGAAATTTTGGGTTTCTACCACGAGGTATGGCTAGAAGTATAAGTCCTTAGCTAGTTGGAAGGTTTACAGATGGATGGGTTAGAATATATGTACGTTAGGTGTGCACAATAGATGAGAGGTGCGTATCTCATGTGAGAGTTCTAACTAACATGCATTTGGTACTTGCTTTATTGCAAATTTTAAATACTTGCTAAAATAAATATTTTTACACATCGGGCTCTAACCCATTTCTTGCATCTCTTTTCTCTCTTGCTATATATATGTATTATATCGGGTGCTTAGCCATAGGGACACCAAACTTAGAGACTTCGATTGCTTGGCGTGCTGCAGCTGTTGTGGAAGTTGTAGATCTTTGCATTAGACGCCTCTATCATTTCACTCAGCTTTTCTAAACTTTTCATTTAGGGCATGTGTTGCCCACTGCATAGACATTTTTATTAGAGATTGTATTCAGTTACTTTCCAGTCATTTCAGTTGGATTTATTTTACTATGGTGCTTAGTTTAGAGTTTTGAACTGGAAATGTTTATTCGAGTCTTAGTTATTTTAGTACGTATTCAGATTCAGTATTTATTTTATTCAGTTGTGTGGTGGGTGGGTTATATTTAAATTCTTAGACTTATTAAATGAATGATTTTGGTTTCAATTTTAAAAGGGAAAAAATGATATTTTGACACCAGCTTAATTAATTATTAGGTGGTTAATTAGGTTGTTATGTTTTCGAAAGTGGTGCTAAGAATGAACCAACCGAACATTCTGTTTTAAATTTTATAAAGGACTGATCACCCCGTATTTATTTGGGCGGGGTGTCACATTATACTCGGCATAATGAGAACTTACAGGATTTTATAAAAACTTATTCAATCCCTTCTTGGGTGATAATGGAGTGTTCCCCCATGCCCAGAAACTGTATTGCAATTGATGGCGACCATTTGATTCACACTCTTTCAGTGGTCCAGGGAGAAATAATGTTTCCCCTAGATCAACTTTTCATGGAATGTCGTGAATTTTTTTATATTATTTTGGCTTATTGTGATCTAAATATATGTTGGATTGTCAATGGGGTTCACAAAATTAACAAACTATATGGGACCACCTAACGATCCCAGAAATCACGTATTATTATTCTTGGCGACACACGATAGATGGTGTTTTGTACCTGAAGGCGAGGAAGGTTGACATGATACTGGTATTTAACCTTCCTAATTATAATAAGGGATAATGGGATCAAGGTTTTATTCCTCACAATTAGCAACATCCTCCTCTTTTAGAGGGACAACGGTACCATGGGTTTCTGTGCCAAGAATGGGAGAATGATATAGGTTAATATTTTGCTTTTATGCCTTTTACGAATTTTCTTTTGATTGTGTGGTGACTAATTATGTTTCTTTTTTTCTTTGTCTGAGCAGCTCGATCGAAGAATAAAGGGCCCTTTCCAGTCCATATAAAAAGGGAAAAGATACTAGAAGTTTGGAAATTAAGGTAACCCATAGTTCCTGGGGTGGCCATCCTCGCTCTGCCTCTTTCCTACTCAATTATAAGAACTCTACTGGCAGCTTCACAGCACATCCAGTAGAGAAAGGTCTTGATCTTTCACTTCCTTCACCAAGTGAGGAGGCTTATGTCTCATCTTACTTTGAATCATTAGACGTTGAGTCCATTCCTATCAAAGACGAAGATTCAATGTCCCCTAGAAAAATAATTCTGCTAATTGATGATGATGGTGATGATGATGATGATGATGATGATGATGATGATGATGATGTTGGTGCTTCTTCCCCCAAGACCAAGTCCTTGAAGAGGACTGAGTAAGAAGGCACTTTGGCCACTAACTCGGACTTAATAGTCCGAGAAAAGAACAAAAAGGACAAGACCCTCATGCCCCCACAACCCTCCAAGAAGGGTGATGCCCCCACACATGTGAGGACCTCACATGTGACATCACTATTCTAGAATCCTTCTTTGGCATATGATTTGTTAAAGGGAGTTTTGCTTGCTACTGATCGTGAGCAGGTCAAACAGCTGTCTTACGAGCATATTTCATCGCATGCCACTCAGTCATTATCTTGGGTAATCCAAAGATCTCTTTTTTTATTTTTCTCTAAAGTTGTTGGATACCCTTTTGGTGTTCTTAAGATGTTTCTTATTTGAGGGTTTAAAGTTTGTGGAAGATCTTGTCTCTATCCAGGAAAACCTCTTTGATTAGCCCAAAATAAATGACAATTAATCGGTGGCTTTGCAAAAATTGCAGGAATCCACTGCTTCTACCAAGAGGGCCTATATAAAGAGAGGAAATCCACTAGTGATGACATGTGCACAATAAAGAGCAATCAAGATTAGCTGAAGGTTGACAACGACCAAATGAAGGTCGAGCGTGATCACTTGAAAAAAGAATGTGAAGACCTTTACTCAGCCAAGGAGGTCACTTTTGATAACGGCTAAACTGAGGCCTTTGAGGATGATAAGCGCCAGTTGGCCTTAATCAGAAAATCCAGCTTCAAGAAGAGCTGGGATACTGCTTTGGTGAGGATAAATATCCCAGATGACTCATAATTCTTTCGTAAGCATTACCCTGGTTCTCCGCCATAGGCTTGTGAGGGAATAATTTTATAAATGTTCGGGGTAGAATTTAGGAATTTTCTATTTGTCCTAGATCACAGTATGTATGTCTGATACCGCTACATTCGACACATCAACACGATCATCCACGACGACCTTGATCCGAATCTATGCATCCACCATCTCCACACGTGCATCTTGCTTCATGCAATGCGCTGATCAATCATTCCATTTACTCCACTTCGCGTTATTGGTAAAATGGTTTATTGGAGTTTTTAATATTTTCATAAATATTTGGGAAACTTTTAAAAAATATTTTTCGAAGTCTGATGTGTTTTTAACACAAAAGCATAAATTTTTCTAAGTGTAGAAGTGGACTTTTCTTGGTCATCGAGCTCGTTCAAACAACATCGCTCTGTTGTTCAAGTGACATGAGGATGTCATGCGATCTCATTCAAGCAACATGCCTATGTCGTTCGAGCGATGGCACCGCCTCGATTTTTGTATAAATATCTGTGCCCATTATGCACGTTTTTTCAAGTCTTTTTCGTACACGTTTCTGCGATTTACAGCCCAAAAAATAAACTTCAATTTTTTAAGGTTTCATGCCTTTTTTATTCACAAAACCATTCCCATATATGTATGTGAATCTTTAAACCTTCAAAGGATCGTTTTTACTTATCTGGAGTAACTTGTGGAGAAGCCGACTCTTTTTCATTGCTGCCCATCTGGAGTTCTTGAAGTAGATTCCAGCCGACGACATCGGAACCGACACCCAAGGGTATTTCATATGTCACTATTATTTTCAGTATAATCCGTGTAAACTTGTCTTTACAAATTATAGTGAAAATAAAAGGTTTTTCCCCTTTGGGGGATTTTCCCTCATTTGTGTGTTTGTTTGTGATTGAATGATTCTTGCATGATTATATTGTCTTCAATTACACCTAGATGCACGTTTTAGGTTTTAATTGAAAAACTGAGTTTAATTAAATAATTTCTTGGTTTGAACAAAGGCGCACTCTGAAATTGGTATCAGATTCAATTACACAATTATACCGTGTAATTTTTCTCAAAATTTTTCTAAAGATATCAATTTTCTGAAAAATTAATTTTTGAAAAAGGGCGTGTTTAAAATGGAGAAATTATATAATAAAATGCCATTCTTTGACGGGACAAATTATGCTTACTGGAAAGCCCGTATTCTAAAGGCCATAGATGAAAGCGTTTGGATTTTGGTTGAAAGAGGTTGGACACCTCCCTCCATCACTATTGATAATGTGACTAATTTAGAATCTGTGACTGCATGGACTGAAGATGAATTTAAATGGTCATGCTTTAACTCTAAGGGTCTTAGTGCTATTTCTGGATCCTTCACACCTGAAGAGTTCCGTAGGATTAATGACATGCACCACGTCAAAAGAGGCATGGGATGTTTTAGAGCTTACCCATAAAGGAACTAATGCTGTGAACGAATCAAAATTGCAAAACTTAACAACTCAATTTGAAACTATCACCATGCTTGAGTCTAAATGTTTTAATGAATTCTATGCTAGATTATCTGATATTGTAAACACTAGCTTTAAACTTGGTGAACACATTCATAATGCTAGAGTTATTAAAAAGATTCTAAGATCACTGCCTAAGCGTTTTATCCCTAAAATCACTGTGCTAAATTCTATGGGTAATTTAAACACGCTTAAATTAGAGGAATTGGTTGGAGACTTACAAACCTTTGAAATTGACATGTTTCCTAAGTCTGTTAAACCAAAAGATAAGGGAATTTCACTTCAAGACCAAGATAGGAAGAGTGAGGGGTCGGCAAGAAAGAGAGTAGAGTCATCTAGAAAAAGGGAGAAAGAAACATAAGATTCCGAGTGTGACCTTGACTTAGTTCATTTGGCATTGTTTGCAAAGAAATTTAAGAAAATTCTCAATTTCAAGAAAAATGGAAATTTCAAAGATAAAAAGAATTTTGAGAAAAATAAGTTTGAAAAGAAAAATGAAAGAGATTTTAAAGACCTTCCTAAGAAAGACGGTGAAAGATGTTATGAGTGTGACGGTAAGGGTCATAGAGCTTTTGAGTGTGCTACTAGGCTGAATAGACTTACCAAAGAAATGGGCAAACATATCCTTAATGCTACCCTTAGTAACGACAGTGAGGTCGAGTCGGTGGACTCTAGAGACGAGTCATTGCATGAGTGTAACTTCATCGCATTCATGGCTAGTCATGTGAGTACCTATAGTGCTCCTCACAACGATGAGGATGCTACTTCACAGGGACACCTCGACAGTGAGAACGAAGTGAGTGAGGGGGATGCTGTTGCGAGTGAGAGCGAGAGTAATCTTCAACGCGCCTACACTGAGTTATATACTGAGTCATTTAAAATGAAAAGCATAACAAAGCGTTAGTTCTTAGGATCACCACTTTAGAGGAAGATTTAAGAGAAGTGTGAGAGAGAGAGTCCTCCACCTGTACTACCTTGAGAGAGAGAGAGTCTGCCTGTGTTGAGAGAGAAAGTCAGTTTAAAGAAAGAGAGACTGTTTGGAGAGAGAGAGAGAGAGAGTTATTTTGAGAAAGAGAAAGGGGACTTGACTAAACAAGTGGCTGGTCTTATGAGTGATATCCATTCCTCCCTGGAGGCTCGAAAGAAACTTGAAGCCCTTGTAGCCCATCTTACTCATGATCTTAAGAGAGCACGGGAAATCAAGGTTCAAACCGAGGATAAATCTGGAAAGATGCTCCTCGGTCCCGCTTTAGATTTTGGTGATAGGCAGGGAATAGGCTTTGATGGTGCCTCCACATCCAAAATAGCACCTGGACCAGTTCCTAAGTTTACTACAACTCCATATTGCCATCGTTAAAAACAACGAAGGAGAGTTCGACCAAGAAAAACAAACCAAGGTCTGCCTAAGACTGTGTTCTTTTGTACGTACTACAAAAGAAAAGGCCACCTAAGAGAGTTTTTCTATCATTTGGGTAGAACTTCATGTACATATGATCCACCACATCGTACTGATGATTTTACCAGTATGAGAGAGCGTGTTGAGTTTTTAGCCGCCACATCATAGAGTTTGATGGAGGAATTCCGACGGATGTCTTTGTCATCAGTGAATGCTTCCTGCATCCCGACTAAAACCAATAATAATAAGGGTAAACAAAAGGTTACCACTTCTTAGATACCTAAGAAAGATGAAAAGGACCTTGTTGTTCATATCTCTCTCAAAGCACATAATACCTCACAGTGGTATTTCAATAGTGGGTTCTCCCGACATATGATCGGTGATGTCTCATTTTTTACCTACCTAGAGGACCATAAGGAAGGTAAAGTCACCTTTGGAGACGGGAGCAAGTCTAGCATTATAGGACGAGGTACAATAGAGTTACCAGGATTTCCTAAGCTAGATAATGTTTTGTATGTTAAAGGTAAACCTTCTCATCATTAACCAGATGTGCGATACTGACTTTGCCGTGAAATTTGATCGGGATGAGTGTAATGTCTATAATCAATCCGGTAAACTTTTAGTGCAAGGGGTGAGGACAAAGGATAATTGTTATGGGACTGTGCCCAAGTCCTCACTTGTCTGCAACAGCGCCATAATCACTCCTATGGATTTGTGGCACCAACGTCTAGGTCACGTGAACTTTAGAGATTTAAAACGATTAGTTAAAAAGGACATAGTACGTGGCTTACCAACGCTTAAAAAACCAACTTCCACAGTTTGTGGACCCTATCAGTTGGGAAAGAAAATCCGTAGTCCCCATAGGAAGTTGCATTCCATTACGACCTCCCGTGTGCTTGAGTTGATTCACATGGATCTTATGGGTCCTACTCGTACTGAGAGTCTGGGTGGTAAGAGTATATCCTTGTGATGGTGGATGATTTCTCCCGATATTCGATTGTAGTTTTCTATGAGAGAAATCCGATGCTGTAGAGTTTTTAATGACCAAGTGTCGTATCCTGCAAAACCAACATGAAGTCACTATTAATAGTATACATAGTGAGAACGACACGAAATTTACGGAAGCAAAGGTAGATCTTTCCTGTGATAGCCTTGGGATTAAACATGATTTTTTGGCCATCAGGATTCCTCAGCAAAATGGGATTGTTGAGAGGAAGAATAGGACGATTCAGGAAATGGCTAGATCTATGATTTTGGGTCGTAAGGTTGCTAGGAGATTTTGGGCAAAGGCGGTGTCTATCGCGTGCCACACGGTGAATAGGGTTTACCTGCGTCCACACACACTTAAGACGCCTTATGAATTATGGACCGATAAGAAACCCAACCTTGCATATTTTCGTGTATTTGGGATTAAATGCTACATCATACTAAATAGAGAGAAATTAAGAAAGTTTGACCCCCAGAGCGACGAGGGAATTTTTCTTGGATATTCATCAGACAGTTGAGCATAAAGGGTTTTCAACCTGAATAGGTCTAAGGTTATGGAGTCAATAAACGTCACCGTGCAAGATGACGAACCTCCAGCGTTTATTGATCCTAGATTTTAGTGTGAGGATGAGGACTTTTCTGGCAACAATTTACTTGTCCCTCACACACACCATGTGGACCCTACTCCTGTGTTAGGGGACACACCTACTTGGGTTCGCAAGAGTCATGATCCTTCCATCATTTTTGGCGATCCCACTTTAGGGGTTAAGACTCATGCTCAACTAGAGAATATTGTTATCCATGTCTGCTACACATCTAAATTCGAGCCCAAGAATAAAAAAAGCACTCAAGGATGAACACTGGATATCTGTTATGCAAGATGAGTTGATTCAATTTATAAAGAACAATGTCTGGGAACTTGTCCCCCAACCTAGTGAGACGAATGTGATAGGTACCAAGTGGCTTTTCAAGAATAAAATAGATGAAAATGGTACCATAATCAGAAACAAGGCCAGGATGGTCGCTTAAGGCTACACACAGATAGAGGGTGAAGACTTTAGGGAGAAATTTGCTCCTATTGCGAGGCTTGAGTTCGTCCGCTTACTACTCGCCATCTCATTTCATCTACGCTTCAAGTGAAATCAGATGGATGTTAAGAGTGCCTTTCTAAATGGCATTCTACATGAGGAGGTTTACGTGGAACAACCAAAAGGGTTTGAAGACCCTAAGCACCCAGATGACGTCTACTATCTAAGAAAAACCTTGAATGGTTTGAAGCAAGCACCCCGTGCTTGGTACGAGAGGCTTACTTCCTATCTCTTATCCCGTGGCTTCAAAAGAGGGGGAGTTGATATGATGTTGTTCGTCAGGAGAGATGGAGGCGCTATTTTGGTTACCTAGGTCTATGTGGACAACATAGTCTTTGGATCCACGTGCTCCTAGCATGCTCACCACTTTGAGGAGGAGATGAAAAGTGAATTTGATATGAGCATGGTAGGTGAGCTTACTTTCTTCCTTGGTCTACAGGTTCGTCAGCTAGAGGGTGGTATTTTCATCTCCCAATCTAAGTATGCTAGAGACCCAGTGAATAAATTATTTGGACTCTTCTAAGCACGCATGTACACCTATGAGCACAGCTACAAAGCTTAGTAAGGACACTTCAGGCATTGAGCAAACCTTGTATCGGAGTATGATAGGCAATCTTCTCTACCTAACTGTTAGTCGTCCCGATATCGTCTTTAGTGTTGGAGTTTGTGCACAATATCAGGCATCCCCTAAAGAGTCACACTTACTCACTCTTAAACTTATTATCAAATACGTGAGTGGGACTCTATCCCATGGCATTTGGTATTCCTTTTATACCACTGACTGTTTATCCGCATACTCAGATGCTGACTTTTCTGGGGATGCAAATGGATATAGGAGAAATTATGGTGGGTGTTTCTTCTTTGGTTATGATCTTGTCTCTTGTTTGAGAAAGAAGCAAAACTCCATCTCTTTGTCCACTGTGAAGGCTAAGTACATAGCCGCCGGAAGTTGCTGCACACAGCTTCTGTGGATGAAGCAGATGCTAGAAGATTATGGGATATCACAGGACATCATGACCATCTCCTATGATAACACAAGCATGATACACATACCCCGCAATCCAGTCCAGCATTCGCGCAAAAAACACATTAGGACACACGAGCACTTTATCCATGAGTTAGTTGAGGAGAAGGTCGTATCCCTGAGTTATGTGTCTACCGACCTCCTGTTTGTCGATATTTTGACGAAGCCTTTTGATGCCCTTAGATACGAGAGTCTTAGGAAGTCTTTAGGTATTTTCACAATTGACTGAGGGGGTTGGTCCTTGTCTAGGATAGGATGCATTGTCATGTTCATATCATATGATTCCTATTGTTAGCTTGTATCATTTGTATTCTTATTTTTGCTTTTTATATTTTTTTTTGAAAAATCCGAAAAGATTTTCTTTTTATAAAAATTTTAGAAAAGCATAAAAAGATTTTTGTATTTTGTTTACACCTCTTATGGATGAGAATTTAAGATAGCCGAGTCACAACTTCCATTTCCATTATTCACATGACTATTTGATAGTGATTTGAGACGCTATATCATTTCATCCATGTGCTTTACATTGTTTGGAGTCTTTGAGATGTGATTAGTGATATCTTTCTACATGTTTGGCTCCTTATGTCCTTTATTTCACACATGCACGGATTTATTTGATTATTGTACTTGTCTATCACATATTGGCTTGAGTGTTTCCATCTCAATTCTATCTATACAATGAACCATATGTGATAAAACTTGATAAATTGGAATGCATGTAAAAACCATTTGGTGAGATTGTGTGGTATTTTAAAAATGGGGAAGGGCTACGAAAGGTTCTCATTTGACCTTTGAGAATTCTAATCCATCGTTATATCGGACCTAAAAAATTAAGGTATTTTAATTATTCGGGATCCAAAGAGGTTAAAAGAGCCCGAAAAAATTTAAAGGCAATAAAAAGCAATACATGACGATTATGGGACATTAGGTTTCACCATCAATTCTCCAATGTTTGAGAATTTAGATCACCTCTAAACAAAATATAATTCTGAGGGAGTTTGGTTGGAGAATTTAAACGGGTTTGCACTTCCTTAAAAGTCCTGAAAAAGCATTAAATAGTTTTGAACGTTATTGGTGTGGAAATCACTTTGAGCTTGGATTTGCTGATTTGATTGAGTCAATTTCTTATAATTCCATCTGTTTACACCCATGGAAGATGTTGAGTTCACTCGTTAGGAGTATCTGATATTCATCGTGCACATATGTTATGTTTTTATGCATTGATTTTGCTATCGAATTTTCTCACACCCCTACATTTTCGCAATCATCGACTTGGTTGTTTTTGTGTTCTTTCATGATGTGATTCTTTGTTTTATATTTTGTGCGAAAAATTTTGAAAAATTCAAAAATAGAAATTTTAGTACCTTGTGACATTATCCATTTGCAGTTATTTATGCTTATCATATCTGTCTATTTGGGGATTTCATAAAAATGGGGAGAATAAATTATGGGGGACAATTGTTTGGTCGATTTATCAATGATTTGCTTAAAGCTTAATTGATCTTTGATTTTTGCATGTCATTATATTTCAAACTGTTGCGTGTCACGAGTATCTGCTTTATCTCATGTGTGTAGGTACAAAATTTATTATTTTTAGATTGCACTCCCTGATGAGAAAAGCTAAAGATTTGAAGATGTTGGAGTTTGATTGATGACATGTCAGTTAGCGTTCTCAGTTTGAGGGTTTACTGGGGGATATTATCTTATATGTCATTTTCTTGCTTTATGGAGATAGCATAATTCGGATTTTTTACGTATGTACCGTCATAGACATAGGTGTAACACCCCGCCTAATTAAATACCGGGTGACCAGCGCCATACCAAATTAAAACAGAACATACAGTTGGCTCATTCTTAGCATCACTGTCCAAAAACATTTACAACTCACCCAATACCCAATTAAGCTAGTGTTAAAAACTTTCCAAATTTTAATTCAACAAAATTCCTTTCTAGTTTAAGAATAACACAACACATTTTATTCTACAACAGTGATAACCAAATAGATAACATAAAAGAATTTAAAAGCATTTGGAATAAATATTCCCACATAATATTAATCCATTACAGTATTCCCAACAATATTAAATGTATTAAAAGACACGAATACAATAGTATTTGACCCCGATAGAAAAGAGATAACTGAATCCTTTGGGCGACATGCCCTGACTAAGAATACTGTGAATCAAAAAGATGATAGGCGTTTAAGCAAAACTCCATAGATCCATAGCCTGTCATAATCCGCTAAGGTTGGCTACCCTGTTGCTGGACACCTGATATAGAAGATACAATAGAAAAGAAAATATGCAAGGAAACGGGTAAGAGCCCGACTGTGTAAATGATTTTTAAAAAGCAAGTATTTAACAAGTGCAATAAAGCATTTATTATGTACATGTTAGATCCAACTCTCACTTGCTATTCTCACCTCTCAACTAGAGTGCACACTTAACGTTTCCTATTAATCCTCCTAGTTAATGGATCCTCTTTTCTAGTCTCCATATTAAAATTCCATTCCCATATCATAATCCCCGTATGTCCCATATCATACGTCACATTATCATTCATTTACATGTCTCATCATTTCTCATTAATATGAATCATTTCTCATTAATATGAATTAAGCTTTTCCAATAAACATAAATTAACTTAATTCCATTATCTTTCTCTATTTATCATTATCTACAATTTATCACACAATAGATGATTTAACCACAACATATCCATTCATTCATTTATTCCATTATATATGTTCATATATAATACGGCACCCCGAGTCACAGTTGCGGTGCAATGCATTACTCTGCTATCAAGTCCCATCATCGCAGATCGCCGAATAGGGGACAAAAGGTTCGGTGAGGATACCTCGAACCATAAACAACAACACAATCATTGGAGGCGAACATAGTTCTCATACCCATGGGTCACGCACATACCTATGTACCCATAGTCAGAGGACTTATTAACTCCCCGATAAGTCTTTCATAGACCTATGTTCTCGAGCGACAAATCAAAGATCCCATGGATTCATCAGGATCTGACTGCCCTCACGCGCAAACCTCCCACCGATAGCAAGTAAGCTATGTATGTCATACACATAAATCATCAATCAATCCAATAGGCATTATCATACCTATAATATAATATCAATAAGGTAATATCACTACCCTAAGATAATTCCCATACGTATCATTTTATCTCTTTTAAATTCCACGTATCATATCTTTACTTCATAATTTAATTATCCTCGCATCCTATAACATCTCTCCACGCCCGACGTCGTTAAGGTTCATGCGCTGAGAGTCTCGCAAAGCGAAATCCAAACAAGGAACCCCTCCAATACACTACTACTTACCTTTTTCGATTGAGGAGGTCCGTCAACTTTAAATACATGATTGGGATAACCTCATACCCTCTTTCAACCAAATGTGTTCTAAACTCCCATCTCTATCCAGGAGTCATACTGCTAAGCGCTTGTATTACACTTAGTCCTTGCACAATCAATAATGAGCTTAAACTCAGTCCTTGATGTTCATATTGTAATCCTAAGGCTACCCAGGTGTTACATTCAATCACCACTACTGGACCTATCCTTAATCCTCAAGCAAACCAATTATAATCCAACAAATGAATCTAGCAACCGAAATTTCTTTAATTTAATTATCATCATTCTAATCAATTTAAATCCCAATCAAATTAATTCAAATCTTATCAAGGGTCTACTGATATTTTCTAAGTCCCATAATATCCAATTAATAATCACTAAAGATCCACAAAAGTTTTGGGATAAGAACGAACATTAAAAAGAAACAACATCATGAATTCTCATATTTTAAATACTCAGAAAAATCAGATCCAAAAATTATTCGAATCATCAATCCGACTTCAGATTTGGATTCTACACGAAAAATTGAGTCAGGTATGTGTTTCGAGTTTTTCTTAAATCTCATCCAAATGCACTCGAAAAGGAGATCTAAACATTCCAAATTGGCTCTTCTCATTCCACTCGTTTTTGCCTCTTTTTCAAGAAAATTATCAACATATTATCTTCAAGAACACAAAATGATTTTCAAAATTTCTTCCACAGATTGATCAATATTTCTTGGATTACTAACTACCTACAACATGAGTTTAATTCCTATATATTTCATACTTCCAGAAATCCATTACTACTCCATTTTTATCTTCCAAACATGAAAAATCATCTCTTTTCATAATTATTCTAACATGGACAATATACGAACTTAAGTTGCAAATATCAAACACTTTCCTTTAATGAAGATCTGATCCTTTGGGGTTGAATAACATAGGTGGTTCTTCGTTTTCCGGCCACTTTCGGTGGTGGTTGGTGGTGGTGACCTTTGGTCTTTAGTTCTCCTCCTTTCCAAGCAAGCTTTTCTCTTCCCAAGCAACCTTTCACTCTCTCTAAGAAGATGACCTTTCAATTTTGTGTAGAAGAGATGAATGAACCCACATTCAACTAATCTCCAAATACTTATAATAAGACAAAACCCGAAATCACTATTCATCCCCCTTGTAAAAATAACCAAAATGCCCTTTTGGGTTGTCTTTTCATTTCCAAATGACCCGAGACCCAAATCCAACATCCAAATAGACTTTTCTGACTATTTCAACCGTTCCGGACGCAACTACGTAGTCTAAATGACTATAAGGTCGATAGAAAATAAATTTTCTTTTTAATTTAATAAATTAGTCCCGACACGTCCCATACCGCGTGTGACTAAAAAATCCAAATTATCGAAATTATATCACACCGTCATAATAATGACATCATATTCATATATTACCTAAATATCTTTAAGTAATATTCAGAATCATCCATTTTAATATCCACAATTCGGATAAAACCCAAATGAATTAATTTATAATAAAATCCAATTAATCCATTAATTTAAAATATAACCCATTTTAAAAGTCATTAAAATCAAGGGGTATTACAATAGGGGGAGATTTGTAAGGACATAATTTTATAAATGTCAGGGGTAGAATCTAGAAACTTTCTATTTGTCCTAGATCACAGTATGTATGCCTGATACCGCTACATTTGGCACGTCAACACAATCATCCATGACGACCGTGATCCGAATCCATGCATCCACCATCTCCACACGTGCATCATGCTTCATGCGATGTGCAGCTCAGTCATTCCCACTACTCCACTTCGCGTTATTGGTAAAATGGTTTATTGGATTTTTTAATATTTTCATAAATATCTGGGAAACTTTTAAAAAATATTTTTCGAACTCTAATGTGTTTTTAACACCAAAGCAGAAATTTTTGTCTAAGTGTAGAAGCGGACTTTTCTTGGTCATCGAGCTCATTCAAACGACATCGCTCTGTCATTCAAGAGACATGAGGATGTCGTACGATCTCGTTCTAGTGACAAGTGTTCTCGTTCGAGCGCCATGTCTATGTCATTCGAGCGACGGCGCCGCCTCGATTTTTGTTTAAATATTTGTGTCCATTCTGCACATTTTTTCAAGTCTTTTTCGTACACGTTTCTGTGATTTACAGCAAAGAAAATAGACTTCAAGTTTTTAAGATTTCTTGCCTTTTTTATTCACAAAACCATTCCCATATATGTGAGTGATTCTTTAAACCTTCAAAGGATCGTTTTTACTCATCTGGAGTAACTTGTGGAGAAGCCGACTCTTTTCCATTGCTGCCCATCTGGAGTTTTTGCGGGAGATTCCAGCCGATGACATCAGAACCGACACCTGAGGGTATTTCGTATGTCACTCTTGTTTTCAATATAATCCATGTAAACTGTTCTTTATAAATTATAGTGAAAATAAAAGGTTTTGCCCCTTTGGGGGATTTTCCGTCATTTGTGTGTTTGTTTATCATTGAATGATTCTTGCATGATTATATTGTCTTCAATCACACCTAGATGCATGTTTTAGGTTTTAATTGAAAAACTGAGTTTAATTAAATAATTTCTTGGTTTGAACAAAAGCGTACTCTCAAATTTCTATCAGAGCCAATTACACAATTATACCGTGTAATTTTTCGAATTTTTTTTCCAAAGATATCAATTTTCTGGAAAATTAATTTTTGAAAAAGGGCGTGTTCAAAATGGAGAAATTATATAATAAAATTCCAATCTTTGACGGGACAAATTATGCTTACTCGAAAGCCCGTATGAAATCTTCTCTAAAATCCATAGATGTAAGAGTTTGGATTTTGGTTTAAAGAGGTTGGACATCTCCCTCCATCACTATTGACAACGTGACTAATTTAAAATATGTGACTGCATGGACTGAAGATGAATTTAAATGGTCATGCTTTAACTCTAGAGGTCTTAGTCCTATTTCTGGATCCGTCACACCTGGCGAGTTTCGGCGGATAATGACGTGCACTACGTCAAAAGAGGCATGAGATGTTTTACAGCTTACCCATGAAGGAACTAATGCTGTGAAAGAATCAAAATTGCAAAACTTAACAACTCAATTTGAAACTATCACCATGCTTGAGTCTTAATGTTTTTATGAATTCTATGCTAGATTATCTGATATTGTAAACACTAGATTTAGTCTTCGTGAACACATTCCGAATGCTAGAGTTGTTAAAAAGATTATAAGATCACTGCCTAAGCGTTTTATCCCTAAAGTCACTCTGCTAAATTCTATGGATAATTTAAACACGCTTAATAATTAAACTCACCAACTAAATAAACCCAACAATAAGTAAAAATCAAACTTTCAGCATAATGTAAATAAATAAATAAATCTCGGGCTTATGCCCTTACAATTGTTTCCAAATAAAATAACTAAACCCTGGAAGAAAAATACCTAGGTTAGAGTCAATAAATCTAAAAAGTTGCTAAGCATGAGAGATCGCAAAGCTAGTACAACAAGAGTCCTTCTATCCCTGTATAGAAATAACCTGGGGAGAAAAATAATTAAATTCGGGTTAGAGCCTGAGGTGTGCAAGAATTAACTTAATTAATTTATGATGCAATAATACAGTTGATGCAAAATAAATATTCCCCATTTGTCACTCACATGCATTTAATACCTCACCCCTCATCTAAGTGTGATATTAATCGCATCCTACTACGTCTCGAGTAATGAATTATGACATCGTCTCAGATTTATTAAAAAAAATATCGATAATTAATTATTTAAATGTAATCTCAACAATTTAATTGACAATACCCATTTATCATAGTCTCATAAGTTTCACATATAAGGTATAAACATCTATTATGCATTATAGGGTCAAAATATAATTGTTGTCCACATTCGTAGATAATTTAATTTATTCCATTCAAATCCGGGTAATTTTTCATATATATCCTTTCATATATTTGAGACACAAAGTCATCTATCGTTGGTGTCTAATACGTGCTCTATTGGCAAGTTCGGCCCATTCTCAACGGTGAAACAAAAAAGGGTCAACGTCAGCACCTACCTCTCGTAGATGGAGCCTTCACATAATACCGATATAACCTACACATCAGCAAGTCCACCTGTACCGACGTGTGGTGTTCGGTCTGAACGCGCGAACTCCTAAGCTGATAGGACCGTCCAAAAATATGGTATGTCCACACAAATACATAGTAGTACATATTATTATCCCATATAATATGTATACGTAATTACTCTATAATTACCATAAAAATTCCAACCGAAGTCCACAATATTTTTCCATTTATTAATAATTTATCATCTAATAAATTATTAATTCAATTCCATAAGATAGTTACTTAATCATATAGTTATTTATAATTAGAACCAATTAAATGTGTCATATATGTCATTTTGATACTTTCTCCATTTGATCTATTTAGACTATCCACGGCCCCGAACCCAGCAAATCAAATAAGCCATAACCCAAACAAATTAGGAAAGGACCGAAAGTGGCAAAACCCCTCACGTCGCTCGAACGAGAGTGAGGCTCGTTCGCGCGACATGACATGTCATTCGAACGACCCCTTGCGTTGTTTGAGCGATCTGGCACCTTCTTCCTCACACCTTTTCTTACCACAGTTCTCCCCAGATCAACTTTCCAACCCATATAACCCTTAAACGAATCCCATTAATAGTTATACAAAAATCCTACTACCAACATATATACAAACCCATAATTTATAACTACACTCCATAATCAATCCTCCACCATGCTAATACTCATTTCAAATTTTAACGTTTTAATCTTCTTCGAATTCTAACCAGATTTATTTCGTAATAAGTGCATTCATTAGGGAATCTAAATCCAAAAATTTAGTCCATTAATTAACATTGCCATCTTTACATCAATTCATCAAAACATCCCAAATTTAACTACAAAAATCCAACGAATTCTACCGTTAATTTCGGATTTATGATACCTAATTTCTGGAACAAATTCTACCTAAAAATCAGTCCTCTACATGTATTGTTCATCATCAAATTAATCATATTCAAACCTAAATCCCAAAAAATTTAAGGGGTCATCACATGCATCAAGAAATATTGGAAACATAAATTATGCAAGAGAATTATTGCCTTAAAATTCGTAGAAGAAAGCCTCTTGAATTCCCTTGATTTTTCCCTTGGTTTCTTGCCCCTTTTTCCTTTCTTTTGGTATTTCTCCTTTCCTCTCGTTGCTCTTAGATTTTCTCAAATGATAGTGGGGGAATGGTTTACCCCCACTGAAACACTCATAATGGAATAATCCCGAGTTGGGCCTAAAACTTAACTTTTGGACCCCCAAATGAACCCGAATCCATAATCCAATAAGCCCAAAAGTCCCCCAACTCATATACCAATAACCTGGGATAATTTTTAAATATTAAAAACACTAAACTGAGTCTCTAACGCTTCCCAAAATGCGTCCAAATTATTTTTATTTCACTTAAATATTTTTATTATGTTCCGACGACACACGCCCATAAATTTATTTATATATGATTTATTTTTCACTAGAAAATCCATTATGTCCAATTGAGTTTTATATTTATATACTCATGAATAAATATTTATTTAAATTAAAATATTTACTCGTTTAATTTTAAACCCTCTCAATTTAATTTATTCTCAAAATAAATCCAAAAATATTAAATTTATTTATTTCATAATATTTTATTTTGAAATTACGGGGATTACATTCTCCTCCCCTTATAATGGAATTCCGTCCTCGAAATTCGCTAAAGCCCAACCTTATATTTTTATCCGCGTTATCAACTTAAGTTTTTACCCTCAATTAGTCCATACCCATATACCATGAGATAAAAGAAAGGCTCACCCATGCCTATCATAACATTACTGGGGTGTTTATATATTCCACATTATATGTACACACACATAACATTAACAAAGATGAATGACACATATACATCTAATTTGTACCATTCATACTAATCATATCCATACACCAAGTATACCATCACATATGTACATGAGAAAGAAAACTAATGATCTTAGTATCCGACTTCCTTCAACTCTGAACTTTTGCCAATTTCGTGCGTGGAACGTCTCGCAAGCGAAATCCAAACAAGTAATCCTCCCATTACACTTTTGTACGACTTAGTCAGTTATTGAAATCCATCGGCCCAAGATTAAAAGAAAATGGAAACAAAAGTAAATCTATGCAGTAATAATGTAAATTATAACTTTTTTCCATTGCCAACTAAAGTCTCATATCTCCAAAGGGATACACTAAATCCCCACAAATTAACCCATTTAATTATACTAAGAATAATAACCCAAAATCTCCTAGGGTTTAACATATCCCAGCTACCGACATTTTCTACTTTCATGCATGGGATGTCTCGCAAACAAAATCCAATCAAGGAACCCTCCTGATACACTATTGTATAGCATTGTAGACCGCTGAGATCCTTCAGTTTAGGATCCATGTCCATAATGTTCTCAATTAATTTTATAAGGATCTTTAGGCATTATAGTCGCCCATTTAACTCAAGATGTCACAATTCCTTTAGTATTTTCCGCCATAAAAATGAACATTAATGCCAACTAGTCACACTTCATTCGACTAGTAATTTTCATACTTTTTTCTCTAACTCTATAGGTTAAATCCTCCCGAGGTAAATCCCCATATCCTTACACACGAGGAATTTTAAGTTCCTGTCCCAAAACTCGTGGGTGAAACAATATAAAGCGCTTAAATAAGATTGAGTTTACCCTCCCTAATGTGAAAAAGATATATCATTCACTATGGAGTACTGTGAACTAGTACTAAGCTAAGCATATCCTACAAAATAAAAGAAATTGGGGTCATACCGTTACTATCTATGCTGGCGTTGGTTCCTCTACTGATGTGAGGTGATATACGCGCCCGTACTGCAGTTGCGACTGTTGTTCCTGAGGTGGAGCGGGTAGTGTTGGAGTGGCTGGCACTACCACCACTGGTTGTACCTGCAGTGGTTAGCACTCCCTCTAGAGTTCCTAGTGTCCTCGTTGTCCCCCTGACTCTTGACCCACTCAATTCCCCTGAGAGCACCTCCTGGTGAAGTGGCCCTTCTCACCACAAACATAGAAACAGTCCTGGAGCTGGTGCCTATCTGGCTACAGCCCCTATTGGCCTTGATTTTGATGCCTTTGTCCCTGGCGGCCTCTCTCCTGTTGGTCCTACTGGACCTTTCTATTCCCATTATCTAAACCTCTAGATCTCTTATGTTGCTCTTAAGGTCGAGGACCGAAATATTTCTAGGCCTCCTGGTAGTGACTATCATTCGCCTTACTTTACTCGCTGGACGTCTCGGAGCGGTGCCTCTTCTCCCCCTTATCTTTCTAGAATGTCCTATGATCCTGGCAACGATAAGGCATCATTCACTACCTAGTTATAAGTAGTTGAAAGGGCTTAGCTTGTAATTTCCTTTGTATGTAAACTTAAACACGATGCGGAAGCGTAAAGGTGATGGTTCAACTTTCAAACACCGGATTTTAATTTTAATAAAACAGAATTAAACCAATTCATTAATCATTACCCAACATTAAATATAAGTCCAGATTAAATGAGTGTGATAAATTAAACCGAATTTTATCTTGAATTATGCTACGCATGTGTTCTAAATAAATTATGCGAGATAAAATAAACCAATCACACTACGCCGCGATGTACGAGGAAAAAACCCAAGACGGGAAAAAACCTCGGATGGCCCTAGCCACAAATCCACTAGATACGGAATTACAATTACAAGACAGATAGACTTACAACGACTGACTCGGTCCCTCTCAAGCCTCGACGCTTCTTCTTGTAGACACCTCTTCCTATCGGATAACCTCGGAACCCGCGATCTCGGAATCCACCGATGGGGCTTTCTATGGTCATCGTCACCCGTACATGGAGCCTTTCTCCAAGTGGGTAGAATCGCAACAAAAAGTCTTCTTCTTTGATGGATGTAGAAGCAAACCAAAACTTCTCTTCTTGAATTCGGTAGAGATAAACCGGTGCCAAACTCCAAGCAATTTGATATGTATATATGAACTTGGATAAACTCAATTGGGTGTAAACACTAGAGTTATGAACATATTTTTCTCTAAAAATCTCACTCAAAACATGAACATTTTCCTAAACCATTTTTGCTCTCAAACTCTATCTAAGAGATAAACTAAGTTGGAAAAGTTATGGAAATGTTTAGTTTGGAAAATGTCAATCCCGCACATAATAAAGTCTGAAAAAGTTGGTTAAAAACCAAGTGGGGAAGTGGGTGAAAAACTGCCAAAAATTGTTCCCACCTGACAGCTCGTTCGAACGACATTTCGTTCAAACGAAGTCTCGTTCGAACGAGACTTCTAACGACGCTCCAGTATGGACTCGTTAGAAGCTCGTTGGAAATCTTGTTAGAACGACAAACTCGTTCGAACGACAGACCAGTATGCCTTAGTGGGAACTCGTTGGTAGGTTCGTTCGAACGACATCTGGTTCGAACGAAAAAAACTCGTTCGGACGACATATCTAACGAACGACCAGAACGATTGAAAAATTCGATTTTGGCCCAGAAAACTTTATGAACTTATTTTAAAGTTTGATATAATTTCTTTCTCAAAACAAAACGCAGGTTTTATAAAACCTAACACCCAATAAACTTTGTTCCAAGCTCCTATATAAATATAATTGCATTCATACCTTGGGAGCATGGAACCATAGTTGATGACGTAGAAACGAGGCATGCAAACCGGCACATTTGATGAAGCTTTATACTCTTTGCCGCTACGTCTTCAACACACACTTCATAGGCTTGAGAGTATTACAATAACATACTATCCTATAAATAAATGTTTTTGTCCGGAATTGAGCCAAAACTACATATGGACTCAATTGGAAATTTGTGTCCTTACAGTAGTGATAGTCGGATTCCCCAATAGTGACTATCTGATGTGCCTGCTTGTCCCTAACACGAACTTCTTTATCTTCATCTATTCTATACTCACATCCTCCTTAGCAAAATAGGAAAGAGAGGTAAACACTTCATCGCATTCTACCATAGTAAGACTCCCCTGCTTAAGGTCCATGAAATTCTTTTGCATCTCTGTTTGCGTTGCTCGATGAAAATAATTCTCCTTAAATCTCTCCCCAAACCCATCTATGGTAAGACTGTCCGTCTCGATAACCGTCGTAATTGCCTCCCACCATTGAAGTGTGTCCCCCACCAATTGATTTGATGCTAACATCTACATCTTCACGTGTGTGTACGCTACCATCCATAAATGTTGCTAAATATCTCTCTGCCACCTACTCGCCACCAGAGTATTTGAATTGCTCGCAAACTCCGATGGTTGGCTTTTAGTGAAGGCCTCCCTATCTCTATCCCGAATCAATCTAGGTGTCTGGACTAGTAGCACCACCTATTGTGTATGTGGTGGCTGCGGTGGTGGAAAATGCCTTAACATAGCTGCAATGGTGGTGGAAAGTGCCTCGGCCACGAAACATCGATCACTGTCGGTCCTACCACAGGTGGGGCTAGAGGTGGTTGCTGCTCCATCTCTTGCTGGGCCCCCACCTCTGTAGCTGGGGTAGTGGCACACCTCCGTCCTCCTTTCCTACCATTTACCATCTGAAAGAAAACGAGATTGTATTAGTAACTAATCATAAAGAATACAATGATTCCTAAGCATATGGATCTATACATCAAAGAACGCAAAGCAGAACGTAATGAGCTCAAACACAGATCTTAAGGACACTAGAACCGTGATCTGATACCAACTATAATAACTCCCATTTTCTCACGTAAAGGCTGGCCAAGCATGATACGCAGAAGATAGGACTTGTCGATCGATTAATACCATTCTCAACACAACGTAATATAAATATTATTATTTTAAAGTCCGATACTCTAAACTTTATGAATACTTTGCTGACAATAATTAAAATCAGACCAACGCCAACTAAATAATAAATCCAACAACAAGTAAAAATCACAACTCCAGCATAATGTAAATAAAAATATAAATCTGGGGCTTATGCACTTACAATTGTTTCCAAATAAAATAACTGAACTCTCACAGAAAGCACCTAGGCTAGAGTCAATAAATCTAAAAAGATTTTAAGCACTAGAGATCGCAAGGCTGGTACAACATCAATCCAGCTATCCATGTCTGGAAATAACCTAGGGAAAGACATTTAAATTTGGGCCAGATCCCGATGTGTGCAAGAATTAACTTAATTAATTTATGATGCAATAATACAGTTAATGCAAAATAAATATTCTCCCTCCGTCACTCACTTGTGTTAAACACCTCACCCCTTATATAAGTGTGATATTAATCGCATCCCAATATGTCCCAAGTAATGAATTATGACATTGTCTCAGATTTAATAAAAAAAGATATATTGATAATTAATTATTTAAATGTAATCTCTACATTTTAATTATCAACACCCATTTATCCCAGTCTCATAAGTTTCACATATAAGGAATAAACATCCATTATCCATTATAGGGTCAAAATAAAGTTGTTGTCCACATTCTTAGACAATTTAATTTATTCCATTCAAGTTCGGGTAATTTTCCATATATGTCCATTAATATATTTGACGCACAAAGGCATTTACCATGGGTATCTAATCTCTGTTCTATTGGCAAGTCCGGAGGAATCCCTTATGCTAAGCGGACATCACAAAATACAAATAAATTGGGGGCGGTCCCTACACAGGACACCTGTACATAGATTATACTCAATGGTGACATAGGAAGGGTCAGTATCAGCACCTACCTCTCATGGATGGCGCCTCCACATAATACCTTTATGACCTACACATCGTCAAGCCCACCTGTGCCGACGTCTGGTACCCGGTCCGAACATGCGAACCCACGAGCCGATAGGACAGTTAAAGAATATTGGTATGTCCACACAAATACATAATAGTACATATTATTATCCCATATAATATGTATAGGTAATTACTCTATAGTTATCACAAAAAGTCCAAATGAAGTCCACAACACTTTTCAATTTATTAATAATTTATCATCTAATAAATTATTAATTCCATTCCATAAGATAACCATCTCGTTATTTATAATTATTATGCATTGAATGTGGCATATAAGTCATTTTGATACTTTATCCATTCGATCCATTTACATTATCCATGACCTAGAACTTAACAAATCAAATAAGCCATAAACCATCCCGGTCATGAAAGGATCGAAAGTAGCAAAACCCCTCACGTCTCTCGAACGAGAGTGGGGCTCATTCGCGCGACATGACATGTCATTCGAACGACCCCTTGCGTTGTTTGAGCGACCTGTCGCCTTCTTCCTCACGGCTCTTCTCACCTCCAGTTCTCCCCAGATCAACTTTCCAACCCAAAAAACCCTTACACGAATCCCATTAACAGTTATACAAAAATCCGAGTACCAACATATATACAAACCCAGAATTTATAACTACACTGCATAATCAATCCCCCACCAAGTTAATACTCATTTCAGATTTTAACGTTCTATGCTTCTCCGAATTCTAACAAGATTTATTTCGTAATATGGGCATTCATTGGGGAATTTAAATAAAAAAATTCAGTCCATTAATTAACATTGCTATCCCTACATCAATTCATCAAAACATCCCAAATTTAACTACAAAAATTCGACGGATTCTACCATCAATTTCAGACTTACGATACCTAATTTATGGGACAAATTCTACCTAAAAATCAATCCTCTACATGTATTGTTCATCATCAAATCAATCATATTCAAACCTAAATCACAAAAATTTAAGGGCTCATTACATTTATCATGAAATATATTGGAAACCTAAATTAAGCACGAGAATTCTTGCCTTAAAATTCGTAGAAGAAAGCCTCTTGAAGCCCCTTGATTTTTCCCTTGGTTTCTTGCCCCTTTTTCCTTTCTTTTGGTATTTCTCCTTTCCTCTCGTTGTTTTTAGGATTTATCAAATGATAGTGGGACCACTTAAACACTAATAATTGACTAGTAGCAAGTTGGGCCTAAAACCCAACTTTTGGACCCCAAACACGAATCCATAACCCAACAATCCCAAAAGTCCCCCAACTCATATACCAATGACCTGGGACCATTTTTAATTATTAAAACACTAAACCGAGTCTCGAACTCTTCCCAAAACACGTCCTATTTATTTCAATTTCACTTAGACATTTTTTTTTATGTTCCGACCACATGCGCCCATAAATTTATTTATGTGTGATTTATTTTTCACTAGTAAATCCATTATGTCCTATTGAGTTTTATATTTATATGCTCATGAATAGATGTTTATTTAAATTAAAATTTTACTCCTTTAAATTTATATCCTCCCAATTTAATTTCTTCTCAAAATAAATCCGAAAGTATTAAATTTATTTATGTCGTAATATTTTATTCTGAAATTACGGGGTATTACATGCCTCTGCCGACTAGACCACTGATGCAGCTGCTAAGGGAAAGGACCCAGAGACCCGAGAGCGGGTGAAGAGTATGCCCACTTATTTAGGAACGATTAGTTTATATGCTCTTGTACTCTCCCCTTTGGTTTCTGTTGGTAAGGGTTTTGCCCATTCGGAGTATTATTAATGGAAGGCATTTGTGAATTTCAATTTTATCTTAAATGGTTTCTTAACATTCCATCTTTTGTTGTTGTTTTTCATAGTGTACAAATGTTATCAAGGGTATTCGTTCTTTTTCTCACAATCTTGACATCCTCCTTGATCGGGATGCAAGTGACCAAGTCCGTAGAGCTGTTATCTATGTTACAACATCTTAAAAAAGATGACTGGTGCCTACAAAGACCAGTCTGCCTTAGTGGACAAGTTGAAATATGACATGAAAGACTTGGGAGATGTAGGCACCTTGATGGAGGAGGGGGTGAATTCCTTGAAGTCCCAGCTTACTGGAGAAAGGACATTGGAGATATTGGGGCCCTTATCGAGACTTTCGATGATGACCTTAAAAAGAAGCTCACTAAAGTAGAGGACAACAATCGAAGAGTACATGTTATGATGATGGTCCTTAGCTATGACATTATTAAGCTACACTATCTATTTAGAATGGGTCCCCAAGCAGTGTGGTCGGCTGGTTATGAGGAAGGTTGGGTGGATGCTCTTATTAGGTTGGACGAGGCAAAGAGGCTAGCTTATAAGCATGGTTGGTGAATGCCTTAGGAGTGTTGAAGGTTCCTAAGGTGTAATAACTCCTATTTTCTCACGTAATGGTTGACTAGACACGATATGCCAAAGATGGGGATTATTAACAATTTATACCATTCTCAGCACTTAAAAATAGAAATATCTTTTTATTTTTCACCAAAATTCACAATTAATAAAAAAAATATGAACAAGAATGATTTAATACATGAATACAAACTGAATCATGATATAATGCCCATAAAGTAAAGATAAGTATAAATTAATATAAATAAACTCTTAGACTTATGCCCATACAAATCTGGATATGAAATAAAATGACCAAACGAATAAGTAAAACTTATACTAGAATTAATGGAATGGAATCCGCTAAATCCAATCCAACTGCAGGTTTAATCCATCGTCTGTTTTGCTATCCCTGTTTATGAGAAAACATTGAGGGGAAATATTTATAATTATGGGGCAGTCTTAAAGTTGCAAGGATTATTCACTAATAAATATGCAAAAATGTAACAAACTCATACTTCACATCTCTCCATCGATGCTCACACGTATTGACTATCTCACCTCTCATCTAGAAGTAATCCTACTCACATCCTCAAACAAATTATAATTATGAACTCCATTGTTTAATTTGACATGTAACAATAAAGCTATTTGGCTATACATCAACTAAAAGTGAGTTTTTGTACCTAACATCCCAGCACTCGAATTAACCTCATAATGCTTCCCACTAAGTTCCATATAGATTCAATGCATATTTTTACGCCATATTATGTTACTTAACCTTAGCCTACCTCGTGAGACTATCTGATTTTAATTCACTACACCAAAAAGTTTAATTGGCACCCTTGACCCGGCCACCCTTGTCACAGTTAAAGACCGTAGTAAAAAAATACGTATTTTTTGTCATGGTCAAAGACCATGACACGTCTGTGACGACATTAAAAACAAAAAGACCTAATCGCTTCATTTTTTCCCTCGTTTTTTGCCCTAATTTATTTCTCTCTCTAAACTTCTGCGATTCTCTCTCTCCATCTCTCTCATCTCATCATCTATGTCTCTCTCTCTCTCTCTCTCTCTCTCTCTCTCTCTCTCTCTCTCTCTATTTCCTTTATGTGTGTGTGAGTTTGTCTATGTGCATCAGTGTGTGTATGTGGATAGTGGCCATTGTGGGTTAGTATGTGTGTGTGGGTTTGTATGTGGGTTTGTGTGTGTGTATGTTGATTTGTGTGTGTGGGTTAGTGTGTGTGTGTGTATGTTTTGGTGGGGGGGGGGGTATTGAATTTTTTTTAATTTGTGTGTATTGAAATTTTTAGGTATTAAAATTGTGCGTATTGAAATTGAAATTGTGTGTATTTTGGGGTCACTAATGTAATTGATAGCGGTAATATAAAGTGGAATTGATATTTCAAATTAAATTGAAATTGAATTTGAAATTGAAATTGGTATTTTAAATTTAAATTGAAATTAGTATTATAAATTGTAATTGAAATTGGTATTTGGTATATTGTGTATTTGTTTTTTGGTATAAATTGAAATTGGTATTCAATTCTAAAATTAAAATTTGGTTTCCCTCTCTAATTACAGCAGCGACAACCATCTCTCTCTCTCTCTCTCTACACACACACACATTTCGGTACATCTCTCTCTCTCTCTCTCTCTCTCTCTCTCTCTCTATATATATATATACATCTCTCTCTCTCTCTCTCTGTATATATATACACACACACACACACACACACACATATAGGGATTGTTGAATTATATGGGACTCTTGAATTATTGTTGACTGGTGGATTTGAACATTTAGATGGCCATTGAGTTGGTTGGCCCTACGAATTTCTAATATTTCGAATTATTATTTTCATTGTTGTTTTGAATTATTGAATTGTTGTTGATTGGTTGATTTGAACACTTATATGGAAATTGAGTTGGTTGGACCTAGGCATTTCTAACATTTAGGGTTGTGATGCGAAATGAAATATAACTATGTAACAATCAAATATAAATAAGACATAATTAAATGAAACCTACTATAAATTTTATATAACAAGTAATAAGTAATCATGCATTCACATGAGAATACATGCATGCATGTAGCTCGCAATGCAAGTATTATATAACAAGTAACGAGGGTAAAAGGTATTAACAAGAACCGCAATAGATAGCCATTGGCTATCTATTGCGGTTCTCGTTACTATAATCTAAGCATGCATGTGTACATTTACGTAAAGTCAACTTGTTATATAACACTTGCTTTGGGGGGGTGCATGCATGCATGTATTCTCACGTAAATGCATGAGATAACGGTTTTGTAACATTTATAACTTCTTTAAATTAAATATAATACGTATAGATACTAGCCTTCTAGTTCCTATGCGTACGTATTCAATATCCCTTAGACCTTTTCGAGAGTCATTACCCCATAATATGATCTCTCGAATTGTCCCATTTGGACAGTTAGGGACTTCATAGTTTCTATATAATAATATTCTTAGTGGATTAAGCTTGTTACTTTTGGGATAAGTTTTGTTATCGTCTCTTAATGTTCTTTGGGTACATACTAGATGATGCGATGTTAAGTGTTATTTCAATTGATAATTTGAAATAACACTTACACTTGCGAATCTATGTTGTGTACTTAGAGAACTATAGGGATATGCTACCAATTGTTTCTCAAATTGGAACAATGTGCATGAGCTATTAAGTATATTACAGAAATATGCGGTCTTGAATGGGATATGACCACTCTCCCATGAGAGGAGATGAAGGAAATAAGAATTATATTATTTTTATAATATAACAACGAAAGATGAAATGTCAATCTTGTAGTAAATTATTTGATGAGAACTAAATGTTCACACTTTTTTTAGACTAATCCATGAATATATGCTTCTTACCCATGATAGGTGATTGTTTGTAGTAGTTATGATGGGATATCCTAAAAACAAAGAGTGGATGGGTGAGACAAATAGATTATATGGATTTGTAAACGCAAAGAGATGTTATAATGATGAAGAGTTCCCGTGTCCTTGTGCTAATAGTAAGAATGTTAAGATGTTTGAGTGGAAAATAGTTGAACTACGTTTGTTAAGATGGGGTATGTAAGATACTTATCAATTTTTAGTTTTTCACGGGGAATCGAAAGTTCCTTTTGTCCCTGAGCAGCCTTCAACAAGTAGGATATATGTACAAGGAAGGAGGTCAATGTAGATCATAATCTGCTAGAGGATTTAGTTGATGATGCTTATGGAGTTCATAAAGTGGAAGAAAATAAGGTCACTAACAATGTATAAGGTTTAAGTGCTCATGAAGATATTAGGATAAACCTTGATGATGACTACTAACGTTTAAAATTTAAGGCGACCCAACCGTTGTACTCTGGCAGTGAGAAAGATTAAATAACTTTACATGCCATGGTTGGTTATTTGGGGTGTCCTATTTGTAGAGATACTGAATATCTTTATCTCCCCGATAGATCAAAATATGTATACAAATTCCATAGGAGGTTTTTACCCCCCGCTCATAGTTTTAGGTTTGGGAAAGGTTCTAATTTTTTACCGGGTGGGTTGAACATATGCTACCTCCGAGAAAACTTTCAGGTTCAAAAATTGAAAGTAAATCTTCATATTATAGCCCTAATATGCCATGTAAGAATCTTAAATTTAAGAATGAGGCGCCATGTATTGGATGTGATGCACGTACAAAAGAACATCATTGAACATATTATGGCCACATGCCTTGGGGGATTCATTTGAAGGATGGAGAAAATGAACGAAAAGACCTTAAATCTTTGAAACTTAAGCCACAACTAAGGTTGAAAGAAGATAGCAAGGGAGGGACAATAATTTCCCCTGGTGCGTTTACTTTGACAAGTAAGGAAAAGAAGGTTCTTTTAGACACAATATATAATTTTAAGTTTCCATCTAATTTTTCGTCCAACTTATAAAGGATTGTGAATAGTGTTACCCATGATTTACATAAGTGTAAGTCTGAAATGAACCCCACCAATAGTTGTGATGAAACCCTATAACAATGATGGTTAAAGAACCCAAGATCGTATAAACAAAGTTTGTTGAGCCTTGACCTGTTACCTAGTAAGATAAGAACCAAGACTACAAAGGATTAAAACGCCACACCAAGAAACCCAAGAATCTCTCACGAATCAAGGTGATAAGTTTCGCTGTTTGAACTCCACAAGATTAACTTGATAAGTTCAGAAAGTTTTCTTAAGAACCAAGAGCAACAAAAATACCTCATAATAATATTAGTTTATCAAAAAGTTTTTACAAAATTCGTAGCTCCCCTCATTTATACTTGGAACAACCCTCAAAGAATAGGAAATGAAATAAATACATCATTAAAACAACACAATTGTCAAAGTAAACAAGTTCCCACCTTTTTTTAGGTTACTTGGACTTGGAAAACAACAAAATATGACTAAATGACTATTCAATGTGTTTAAAGATATCCAGCCAAGACTAGATTCATGCCCCATTTATTAACCTTGAAAATATATAAATTCATTTCCATTTATGGTGTGAACATGATGGTCACATTTTTGCATGATAATTAGCTCCCCAAATTGCTTTAATGACATGAACTAAGCTTTGATTATCATATGGGCCCATCTTGGTATCCATCTTTTCAGAATCAACCCACTTCTCTGGGATCGGCCCAATAAGTGCTTCCTTAAAATGTTTGGCTCTAAGTCTTGTAATTGGACCACTAAAAAGTGATAAAGGGTCTTGTGAAAATTTTTCTCTACTCCCATGTGTATGATCAGGCCCGCGTTCATCTTCAACATATTCAGCTCCTTGAATTGCATCATTCTCCCCCTCTTGAGAAAGATTTGTCCTCAAATCATCACCTACATCAAAAGGAGATAAATCAACAACATTAAAGATTGTACTAATACCGTACTCACTTGGTAAGTCAAGCCTATATGCATTGTCATTGATGCGTTCCAAAACTTGAAATGGTCCATCACCCCGAGGTAGGAGTTTTGAACGCCGTTTACTTGGAAAACGTTCCTTCCTCAAGTGAAACCAAACCCAATCTCCTGGTTTAAACAATACCTTCTTGAGTCCCTTATTGTATTGATGGACATATTGTTCAGTCCTCCTTTCAATGTTCATTCGAGCCTTTTAATAAATATTCTTTACAAATTCAACCTTCTTTTTGCCATCTAAGTTTACCTGTTCACTCAAAGTTAATGGAATTAAATCCAAAGGTGATAATGGATTAAACCCATACACAATTTCAAATGGTGAAAACTTAGTTGAAGAATGTATACTTCTATTATAAGAAAATTCAACATGTGGAAAACAATCCTCCCATGCTTTCAAATTTTTCTTAATGATAGCACGCAATAAAGAAGATAAAGTTCTATTCACTACTTCAGTTTGGCCATCAGTTTGTGGATGACAAGTAGTAGAAAACAAAAAATTGGTTCCCAACTTTCCCCATAAATTCTTCCAAAAGTAACTCAAAAACTTTGCATCCCTATCAGAAACAATGGTCCTTGGCATTTCTTTGAAAAACACGTCAGCTATATGCGATGCATCATCAGTTTTATGACATGCAATGAAGTGTGCCTTCTTAGAGAACCTATCTACCACCACAAAAACTCAATCTCTACCCCTCTTAGTCCTAGGTAAACCCAAAACAAAATCCATAGAAATATCAGTCCAAGGTTCATTAGGTATATGCAAAGGGGTGTACAAACCATGGGGTTTCAACTTTGACTTGGCCTATCTACAAGTGATACATTTCTCACAAATTCTTTCCACATCACGTTTCATATGAGGCCAAAAAAATGATCATGTAAAATTCCTAAAGTCTTATCTACACCAAAATGACCCATTAAACCACCACCATGAGCTTCTCTCACAAGCAATTCACGCAAAGGACACATAGGCACACATAATTTATTTTCTCGAAAAAAAATCCATCATGCCTATAAAACTTTTTAAATTCCACTTTTTAACATGCATTGAACATATTACTAAAATTAGAATCTTGATCATACAAACCTTAATTTATTCAAAACCAAGCAATTTTGTGTCTAAGATGGAAAGTAAAGCATACCTTTTGGATAATGCATCAGCCACCACATTTTCCTTACCTTGCTTGTACTTGATTACATAAGGAAATGTTTCAATGAATTCCACCCACTAGGCATGAAGTTTGTTGAACTTTTATTTTCTCTTCAATTGATTTAATGATTCATAATCTATGTGGATCACAAATTCCTTTGGCCATAGATAGTGATGCTAATTTTATAAAGCCCTCACCAGAGCGTACATCTCCTTATCATAAGTGGGATAGTTTAGGGCTGCACCACTCAACTTTTCACTAAAATAGGCAACTAGATGACCTTCTTGCATCAAAATAGCTCCAATACCTATTCCTAAAGCATAACACTCAATTTCAAATGTTTTAGTAAAGTTAGGTAAAAACAAGCAAAGGTGCATTTGTTAACTTTTCTTTGATCAGATTAAATGCCTTTTGTTGTTCCTTTCCCCACTTAAACGACACATTTTTCTTGATGACTTCATTGAGATGGGTGGCCAAGCTACTAAAATCATGTACAAATCGTCTATAAATGCTAGCTAGGCCGTGGAAACTCCTCACTTGGTTGATTGTTATAGGCGTTGGCCACTCTTGGATTGCTTTCACCTTTTCCTCATTCACTTCAATTCCTTTAACACTAACAACAAAGCTAAGAAACACAAGCTTATCCGTGAAAAAGGTGCACTTGTTGAGGTTAGAAAAGAACTTTTCTTTCCTTAGCATATCTAAAACAAATTTCAAATGTACTACATGTTCTTCCAAGCTTTTTCTATAAATTAGGATATCATCAAAATATACAACTAGAAATCTGCCAATAAATGCATGCGAAACATGGTTCATCAAACGCATAAAAGTGCTGGGAGCATTAGTTAAACTAAAAGGTGAAGAAACGGGGTGGTCCCTATGTGTGTTTCAAATCAAACCATTTTTTACCAAAAATTATCCAACTTTTAATTAGCACCAAACCAAGTTGTGAAACCCAATTTTTACTTTAAACCATTTTTATCTTGATTAATCCTAAACATGCCTCTAGTGATTAAAGTAAGTAAAATAAAGTAAAGGATACTCACAATGCCATATGTATGAGGAAAAAAACCCAAAACGGGAAAACAACCTCGGACGGCCCGAGCCAGACAATCACTATGAACAAAGGTTTTACAAAGAAAGATTAGTCTTACTCAATGACTCTATCCCCATGGGTCTTGATGCTCCTTTTGATCTTCTACCGTTCTTCAATAGTGCCCACGAAGAAATTTCATCTTCCTCGATACCTGTCCACAACACACGTGTCCACGTATCTTTCGGTGTCCACCGAATGGCTTTGATACGTCTACGATGTCGAACAAGAAGTCCTTCTCTTTTCTTCATCGTAAAAACCTGATGTTCAATGGTAGAACAAACCTTCTTGGTGCAGCAAGATCATATAAACATATAGTAATGATATCTCAGATCTTTGCAAACTCTAAGGATGTGTTTAAGCTTTTTAAACCTTAGAAAACATGTGCAAAACTCATACTGGAACGTAAACTATTTTTTCCAGAATGCACACCCATTTAATTATGATGAAAACACGCTTTAAATAGGAATTAAGCGCCGCCTCAAAAATAGTGTCGCTCGAACGAGAATGCCACGTCGTTCACGGGACATGAGCATCTAGCTCGAACGAAGGACATATGTTGTTCGAACGACTGTCCTGTCAGTTTAACTTTTTGACTTTATCTTTAAAACCTCTCTTTCAAAGAGATTCAATTTAGTCAAACTCTATTTTGAGCTTATCAAAATAAAACTTAGTGTAAACATTTAAAACACTTTTAAAAACATTTTAAAATATTTTTCTTTATAGAAATTACATCCTTATCTTTTATAAAACAATTCTGAGCACCATTAATTATACGCTTTTATACTCGTGTAATCTCGGAATGCAATTAACTTTGAAAACGATTAAACTTGCACCAATTAAACTTCGGCATGATTAATTCCTTGAATCTTTGCCGCAACGTCTTCAATTTCTTCAATACGTCATAGACCAAGTGGGATCGAGACAAAATAAAATCTCCCTATGACATTTTACAAACGCAGTTTTGTTCATGGAATTAAGTCAAAATAATACAGGGACTCAATTGGAAATTTACGTCTCTACAAATCTTCCCTTTTGACTATTTCGAGACAAAACTAAACCAGTGAAGTGCCTGTAATACTCCATATTTTTATAACTTTTAAATTTAGGGATTTATTAAATTTGATTGAGATAAATTAATTTAATTTTAATCCGGAAAGTTGTTTTAAATATTTACTAGCGTGATGAGAGTTAGTAATTATTGGAAATTTATTGAATGTTACTGGATGAGTATAGTAATATATGAGATTTATTTTATAAAAATTGTCACGTGTGAATAAAATGATAATTTTGGAAATTTAAGTCGGGACGCGCTCGTGTCGTGTCGGGACTAAATATTGATTAATAAAAGTGAATAAATTATAAGTTACTCGTATGGTCGTTTGGAGTACGCTAAAGTGTCCGCAAGGGTCGAGATAGTCAGAAAAGTGTACCTGGGGGTTTAGTTTGGATCTCGGGACGTTTTTAGGCCTATTTAGTACCCCGGGAGGGCGTTTTGGACATTTCGTAATTATGGGTAATTAAACCCACGAATTTTCTAGGGTTATATCAGATGGTAAGTGTTGTCTTCTAGAGTTAGCATAACCAAAAACTAATGAAGGCCATTGGAGAGGAAGAGGAGAAGCTTTCCAAGGAGTTTTAGGCCAAGAACTCCTCCGTTTGCGGCGCCGTCGCAGCCAAATGGTAGATCACGCAATAAGGATCTCAACCACACCAAATTCTTCCACAAAACCAGAACTTGGAACTTCAGCCAAGTATCTATCTTGCTATAATCAAGTTAATGCTCTTTTATATTAGTCTAGGGTTGATTAGAATTAGTGTTCTTGAAAGAAAACATTAATTGGAGACAAAAATTGCATGTTGTAGAGGTAGAGATCATATTTCTGGAAATCTATTTCACATGTGGATGTTGAACTACGAATTTCCATGGGATTAGTGATAGAAAATATGGAAGAAGAATGGAAGAAACTAAGTTAAAGAAAAATTAGGGTTCTTGAGACTTATAAAGATTTTTACCCTTTTATCTTGTTATAGATGATGAAAATTCGCATGTGTTACGTAGGATATTATTTATATGGGTATACAACACTTGTAGTATAATTGGTTGGAAGTTTGGGACTGAAACATGATGATTTGGAGGAGTTTGGGATAAGAAATCCGTAGCTGGGTTTTCTGCAGTTTCGCCATAACTGCTTGATCGATCGATCGAACCCAGAGCATCGATCGATCGATGGATCGATCGATCGACCCCCTTTCATAGATCGATAAACCCCTCCTGGAAATCTGCATTTTTGCACGTGTTATCTTAATCCAATTTTATGCATAGTAAACCTTGATTAGGGTTGCTAGAACATAATAGAACATAAAAAGGACCAGTAGGGTCAAGATAAACCCCGTTAAGTGGGACTTTAATGTGAAGGGATATAAAGGGGAAACGGGGAGATATTCATACATAGAAAATCATACGTGTGTTGATTTTAATAATCGAAATGTCTAGGAAGTTGGAGTAGAAGGTAAGTGAGGGCCTACTGAAAGTGTACTTAAGTAAAGATAATACTTCGAGAGACGAGAAGTGAGTTTAGATTGACTAAATTACGAGAATAAAATGAATGAGTCCGTTATATGAAATAATTGAGTAATGTGTAATAACGGATAATCATAATTATGGGTCGTGAGCACGCCTGATTTAATAATGTGGATGTGAATACATATATTATAAATATGACAGTGTGATTGTGTATATATTACTTATGTGTAAAAATCGTACCCGGGCTACTTGCTATCATGGGGAGTTTCCGCGCCGGGACAGTCTTATCTCGATGGGACCTTTATAGGGGATATTGACTTGTACCCTAGAACATAGTATTTCCCTGGTGCAGGCTATCTGATTGATAGTCAGACGGGCCTAAGAGACGCTTGGGTATGTGCTGACTTCTTAGGACCAGGAACTATGCTTCGCCTCCATTTGTATGTGTTTGTGTTAATGCAGTTCGAGAGTGATTCCGAACTAGCATTTCCCTAAATATGTGTGATATAGGGACATGATAGCAGAGTATGCCAGCACCATATATTTTATGTGGGGTGCCGTTAGTATATATGTATTATATGAGTGATTGGTATATATATACTTATTTATGGAAACGTTGCACCATAGATTTTATGTGGGGTGTCGTTTGTATATATATTATATGTGTAATTAATATATATACGTGTATCTATATGAGAACTTTCTGCTGAGTGAGATAGTAGTTAAGTAAAGTATGAAATTCTTCAACTTCACTATAAGTATTCGGAAACATTGGAACGATAAGGAATTATTCTAAATAACGTAAGAAATCTTGAAGAGATAAATTTTACTAAAGTGAATATCATAACCTTAATTTCAAGTGTTAAGACTTATGGAAAAGAAGTTAGAGAGATATATGGGATTCATTAGTACGGTAGACGTGCACACTAGATGAGAGGTGGGAATTCTCAAGAGAGTGTCGCATACTAATATGACTGTTGCATTAGCCGGTAAGCATTTTAAATACTTGCTAACCTATTTTTAAAACTATTTTACATTCGGGCTCTGACCCGTTTGCTATTACGTCTGTTCTCTTGTGTATATATATATATGTATTACAGGTGCCCAGCCATAGGGACGTCATGCTTAGGATTCTTTGGATGGAATGCGCTGTAGCTTTTGTGGGAGTTGCAGGCCATTGCTTAGACGACATCATTGTTGACTCTACTTCTAGTTCAGGTTTATTCAGTGGGGCATGTGTCGCCCTTTCCCATTATTTAGTTGGTATTGTCAGTGATTGTAATTCTTTTACTTTCAGCATCTTTATTTCAGGATTTATTACTGTCAGGATGTTTCTCTTTAGTGTTTTAATGTTGGGATTTGTTATTGATGGTTAAACTGTTGAATGTTCATTTTATTCTTATACTAAATGTGTGACTCTTAAAATGGTAATGGTTAAAGGTTTTATATTTGGATTTAAATAAAATTGAAATAAGGTTTTAAATGGTTTTGACACTTAGCTTAATTAATCAGGGTGTTTAAATTTGAAAATTTTCATTTGCGACAGTGATGCTAAGAATGAACCAACTAGTCACCTTGATTTTAATTTAATAAAGGAGTGATCACCCTGTATTTAATTAGGCGGGGTGTCACAGCGCCTAAGCCGAGCCGTCAAGCCGTATGATGCCTAAATCCCATCCCATAAACCCAATGTAAAAAATTACAAGACACGGGCTAGTATATGTAGAAATGGCAAGCATGAACTGTCTGAATGTGATGTAGACTTGAAATCTCGAATCTCTGAAGCATACCTACACACATGAAACAGACAAACAAATACCCAGTGAAATATGGAGGAGCAAATGAAACCAATATATATATCCAAAAGATACCAAACGACAATGGATACCAATATGAATAAACTCTAAAAAGTCATTTGTTAAATAATTGAGCAATACAATGATTAGCAATTTGTACTATCAGTCTGTAATACCCAATTAAAAAGATAAACCAATCAACACGTATCTAGCATGAGAATATATCAATTTTGAGATTTGAAATCGCTATATAATCGTGAAGCAACCAGCTAAATATGATCAAGTAATGACAAATCAGTAGCTAGTAAACCAATGAATCACACAAAGAATATAGCAATCTTAATCAGGCGTGATAAACGTAATCATATGAAAAATATCAATATGAGACAATATAACCTGTATATAAACCAGTCAGTCTAGAAAGCTTCCAGCAGTACCAAAATATATACCATAATGACCAATGGACTACAAACCAAACAAAAGCAAGAATTCACGTTGTCGTTCGAACGAGCCAGGGACGTCGCTCAAACGAGATGAGGACGTCGCTCGAACGATACATCACGCGACATGGTAATCTCGTTCGAACCAGATCTCACGACATGCCAAACTTTCCCAGTTTCCCAGAAATATTATATATTTTTGCCCAGTGAAAAAATTTCTAGAAAAAATACAGTGGAAGGGCCTGATAGCAGCAAAACAGTGTTAAAACAATAAGTTTTTAGCACAAAACTCAAAAATGCATAAAAAACTAACAATGAGAGATACATGCAAACATAGTATCGATGTGCTCAAGTGTGGACATGGAATGAATCAGCGTGAGACTACAACAAATGAGTCATAATTCCAACACTTCGAAACGATCAAGAAGCTCTAATTGATAGCGATAAATCATCAAACTTTATCATAGCCATATGATTATTAAAGTGTGAGCTTAATGAACTAAACATACTACATGCACACAAATCCATATTTTTGACGATTCTACAAACAATAGCATCAAATTGCAATGTTTCAACATTAGGATTAGTTGTACAAGTCCGTTTAAATTTTTAATCCATCTAAACTCCCTCAATAATATCATATTTTCTTTGGAATGAACTAAACTAATTTGGACCTTTTCTTAGCATATTGCATTTTCTTTTGAGCTCTTTTAAACGGTGTCTTTCACGACGAGTTAATTTTGAACTCTCGCAGCCTTTTCCCGTGAATCACTCATCATTTTTCAATTCAAGTCCTCACGGTAAACCGTTATTACATGCACACTTCTCCTTAAGTATACTTATGCATAGATGACAAGATTGACATAATAAAGTCTCACTAAATTTAAATATGCAAGAGAAGTCAAACATCCATATAAACTCGTGCATGTGTGCAATGTTGGCATATATACAAAGTCGAATCAAAATGCATATCAACTTCGAAACAACCCCATATAAACAATGGTTAAAATCATTCTAAGAATCGATAATAATGACCAAATGTCCTAGCCATATGGATAATGAAACGATGGGGGGGGGGGGGGGGGGTCCATGCACACTAATATGCCACATGAAGCATGTAAACTCAAAAACAAAAACCAAAAATCTTTTTGGCTTTTCATATTTTAACTAAAATAAAAGAAAAATATTTTTGGTATTTCAAAAGTTTTCTCAAAAAACAAAATCTTTTTGGATTTTCAAAATTTTTCTTTAAAACAAAATCTTTTTGTATTTTTCAATAAGACTCAAACAAATGAAAAGCTAAAATACAAAAGATACACATGTCATTATACTAACAATGAATATATCATGAAGCAAATTAGAATATGACAAACACGGAAACACTATCATCATTTAGATTTAGCATGGGAGGAATAAAGTGCACCCAAACGAGAATCATGAAGTTTTATTCCTAACGCCACTAAATCCGATTTCCTAACCTAAGTAGGTGTAAAATGACGAATGGGGGTTTTGGGATCCGGGGCAACTTTATTCCTAAACTTCCTAGGAGCTTGTCTAAGGTCGTAACAATAATGCCTAAGGCGACCTTTCCTACCACAAAACGTGCAAGTGTAGCGATGGTGGGAATGATTACCTATATGTGGACCTTTTCTAACCTTCCTAGTGTTTCTCACACGTGCGGGGGGGATGGGAACATCTCTCTCATCAAAACCAATACCTCCCCTATCTCCCTTAATTTGTACGGTGCCTAGGATCTTATCTAACTTTTTCGACCTAGCCTCCAAATCAAACTTAACTCTAGAAGAGTCTCTCAATCCCTCCTCCAACTCGTGAATCCTATACTCGAGCAAATGCCTAGACTCCTCAAACGCTAAAATCTCCTTTTTCAAAGACTCCATCAAACCGCAGAAATTATATATCTATTTCTCCACAGACTCTAGTTTCTCCCTAAACTTCTTCTCTCGTGCCCTAAGATCCTCAATAAAACTATCATTATTTTCTATGGCATGCTCATTCAACTTAGCTTGCAATTTTGAGTTAGCCTTTTTCACCTTCACCGTTTTAGTATACAACTCATTAGACGCATTTTGAAATTCTTTCACATTTACCTCCTCTTCGTCACTCTCTTCTCCCTCGCTAACATGAGATTCACTCAAAACCTCCTCGGAAATGTAATTCACATGAGAATCGTTGTCGCTCACATGCCATGCCATAAACAGAACAAAGTTACTATCAATGGGGGAAGTCTCTCCCTCTTCTGGATCACTATCACTTAAGGTGGCACTATAAACAATGGGTTGCTTGACCTCTTTCTTAAGTCTAGTGGGTCACTCCTTAACTTTGTGATCGTACCCCTCAAACCCAAAACACTTATCCGACTCATCTCTCTTAGGCTTCTCAAACTTATCCTTAGAGGCGGGATCAATTTTGTTATTCTTGAATTTTTCAAATTTCTTGACATCTTTCGATTGCTTTTGAAACTTAATAAATTTTTTAAATTTCTTTGCCAATAAAGCTACATCCTCAAAATCAGAATTGGAATCGGAATCCAAAACTTTAATTTCCTCCTTCCGGGTTTTCAAAGCAATACCGGGTTTTCAAAGCAATACCCACCAGGTCTTGACGCTCCTTCTGATCTTCTACCATTCTTTAATAGTGCCCACATAAAAATTCTATCTTCCACGATACATGTCTACAACACACGCGTCCACGTATGTCTTGGTGTCCACCGAATGGCTTTGATACGTCTACAATGTCGAACAAGAAGTCCTTCATTTTCTTCACCGTAAAACCCTGATGTTCAATGGTAGAACAAACCTTCTTGGTGCAGCAAGATCATATAAACATATAATAATGATATCTCAGATCTTTGCAAACTCTAAACATGTCTTTAAGCTTTTTAACCCTTAGAAAACATGTGCAAAACTCGTACTGGAACGTAAACTATTTTTTTCGAAATGCACACCCATTTAATTCTGACGAAAAAATGCTTTAAATAGGAATTAAGCGCCGCCTCAAAAACATTATCGCTCGAATGAGAATGCCACGTCATTTGCGCGATATGAGCATCTCGCTCGAATGAAGGACATATGTCACTCGAACGATAGTCCTGTCAGTTTGACTTTTTGACTTAATCTTTAAAACATCCCTTCCAAAAGAGATTGAATTTAGTCAAACTCTATTTTGAGCTTATCAGAATAAAACGTAGTGTAAACATTTAAAACACTTTTAAAAACTTTTTTAAATATTTTTCTTTATAGAAATTACATCCTAATCTTTTATAAAATAATTTCGAGCACCATTAATTATACGCATTCATACTCGTGTGATCTCGGAATGCAATTAACTTTGAAGAATATTAAAATTGCACCAAATAAACTTCGGCATGATTAATTCTTTGAAGCTTTGACGTAACGTCTTCAATACGTCATAGACCAAGTGGGATCGTAACAAAATAAAATCTCCCTATGACATATTACAAACACAGTTTTGTTCATGGAATTAAGTCAAAATAAAATCTCCCTATGACATATTACAAACTTCGACCTTCCTTTCTTTTTCTCTCTTCATTTCATTTGACCTTTGCAACTTCAGTTGATCCTCCATAACCTTTTTTGGTGTTAATGGCACAAGAGTGATAGGTTAATTTTTAAGAGTAAAAGAATACTTATTTGTGAACCCATTATGCGTTACCTTTCGATCAAACTTCCATGGCCTCCCTAACAATAAATGGCATGCATGCGTAGGAACCACATCACAACGCAGCTTATCCTCATATTTACCAATGGATAATGCCACCAACACTTGCCTCGTCACCTTGATGTCACCACATTCATTCAACTACTGAAGTCGATAAGGGCGGGGATGTTTCAAGGTTGTTAATGCCAATTTCTCCACCAAATCAGTGCTGGCCACATTTGTGCAACTCCCCCCATCAATAATAACACTGCAAACTTTGTTATTTACAAATCACCTAGTATGGAACAAGTTCTTCCTTTGGTTACATTCTTCTTCCTTAAACTGCACATTGAGAACTCACCTTGCTACTAATAAATCTCCAATAATAGCATTTGGCTCATCATCAATGTCTTCCAAAGGTGGCATGTCATCATCTACTTCTTCTTAATTCTCTGGCTTAAGCTCTCCTTGTGCATTGATCACCATCACCCTTTTGTTTACACATTGGATGGCTATATGACCTTGTCCCTGACATTTAAAACACTTAATATCACATGTTTTAGAAGTAGAAGTTTCGGTGTTACCTGAAGTTGTGGTTGTTGCTGATTTGGAGTTCTTCAAGGGTTCAAATTTGGGCTTAATTTGTACATTCTCGTACCTTTTAAGGGCTGTCTTCCATGTGTTATTAGTAGACATAAATTATCCCTTCCTTGTTAACCCCTTCCGCTTAAGTTGTTCCTCCACCTTTATGGATTGATGAACCATAGCCGATAACTCATTATAGTGTTGTAACTCGACTATATCAGTAATCTCACGGTTTAAACCGTGCAATAACCTAGCCATGGTGGCTTCCCGGTCCTCTTCCACACTAGCTTGGATCATAGCTACCTCCATCTCCTTGTAATACTCATCCACACACTTGGAACCTTGAGTTAATCTCTGTAATTTTTTAAACAAACCCCTATAGTAGTGGTTGGGTACAAATCGCCTCCTCATAAGAATTTTCATCTCCTCCCAAGTATCAACGGGTGTCTTTCTATTCCCCCTCCTATTAATCAGTAATTGATCCCACCAAATAATGTCATAATCAGTAAATTCAATTTTAACCAATTTAACCTTGTTCATCTCTGAATAGTTGTGACAATCAAACACCATCTCCATTTTAGTTTCCCGGTCCAAATAAGCTTGAGGCTCATTTTTACCTTGGAAAGACAGAATTTTAATCTTTATGTTTCCTAAATCATTATCCCTCCTAGGTCTAGCCATCATAACATCTCTATTCTCATAACCACGCCAAAACGTTCCCCGATTCACATTTAGCACATCAAACTCCTCCAACTCTACTTCTTCCTCAACATTTCCCCATGGAACACGCCCGCCTTGTTGCCTATTAGGAATGTATTATTGCTTCCCCTAGGTGTTCCTGCTTCTACCATATCCAACCTCTCTTGAATAGGTTCTAATTTAGCCCTCAACATACGCCTCATCTCCCCTATCAATGCTTGCATTTGAAGGTTCGGAACATATGGTTGTTGAAATTCTTCGGTTGTGTCTTCTTCTAGAATATTGGACATATTTAGAATCTGCAAAAGTATTAGAAACCTCATAATAACTTCCTCGCGTGTTTCACTCACACTCGTGTTTTCACTCAAAATAGCTTTTACCCTCATATAATCTCACACTCTCTTGCCTTTTTCCACTCTTTTGTGTCCTCTTTAGTTCTTAATCGAACTCAATAAACAAATTCAAATTAACCACTAGTAATTCAGATTGAGGAGCAACCAAAACTCATCACAATGTAAGGAATTTGATTGCAGGAGAAAAAAGAATGAATGACTCACGCAGTTTCTGAGGTTTCAGCAATACGAAAAGAAAAGAACGCATATAATTTTTTTGTGCTTCAATCTTGTTTCTCACCTCCTAAAATCCCATTTTTTTTATTTTCTTTCTTTTTTTGTTTTCTTTCCTTTTTTGTTTTTTTTTGTTTTTATTCTAAAGGAGGAAACAATAAAAAAAGGATAGTCAAACTTGCCTTAGAAATAGGCTCTGATACCAAATGATATGAACCCCACCAACAATTGTGATGAAACCCAATAACAATGATGGTTAAAGAACCCAAGATTGTATAAACAAAGTTTGTTGAGCCTTGACCCGTTTCCTAGTAAGATAAGAACCAAGACTACAAAGGATTAAAACTCCACACCAAGAAACCCAAGAGTCTATCACTAATCAAGGTGATAAGTTTCGTTGTTTGAACGCCACAAGATTAACTTGATAAGTTCAGAAAGTTTTCTTAAGAACCAAGAGGAACAAAATTATCTCACAATAATATTAGTTTACCAAAAAGTGCTTACAAAATTCATAGCTCCCCTCATTTATACTTGGAACAACCCTCCAAGAATAGGAAATGAAATAAATACAACTTTAAAACAACACAATTGTCAAAGTAAACAAGTTCCCACATTTTTTTAGGTCACTTCGAATTCGAAAACAACAAAGTATGACTAAATGACTAAGTTCAATGCATTTAAAGATAACCAGCCAAGACTAGATTCATAACCCATTTATTAACCTTGAAAATAGATAAATTCATGCCCATTTATGGTGTGAACATGATGGTCACGCTTTTTCATGATAATTAGATCCCCAAATTTCTTTAATGTCATGGACTAAGATTTGATTATCATTTGGTGCCATCTTGGTCTCCATCTTTTCGGAATCAAACAACTTCTCTCGGATTGGCCCAATAAGTGCTTCCATAAAATGTTTGGCTCTAAGTCTTGTAATTGGACCACTAGAAAGTGACAAAGGGTCTTGTGCAAATTTATCTCCACTCCCATGTGTATGATCAGACCCGCGTTCATCTTCAATATATTAAGCTCCTTTAATTGCATCAAAGCCCCATGATTGGAATGTGATCATGCAATTGGTTCCTCTATTTTTTAACCACTGTTTCTCCAAGCACAAGGATTTACGAGGGGATATTGTGCAAATTAGTATCTTCTTCTCACTTTTATGTGAGAAGGTAGTCAATCGAGATCACATAGTGGCCGCAATATTAGCGGTTACCGCCCCGATTTGTGTGTTGAAAAAAAATTTCCCCCTATCATTATTTGACGTAAGTGTTCATTTATTGGTAACCTATGCGACGAGGAACTTCTTTACGGCCCAGTTAGATATCGAAGGATGTATCCATTTGAAATATTGGTGAAAGTTTTCAAACATTACGTTAAGAATACACGATTCATTGAAGGGTCAATTGTAGAGGAATACATAATCGTGGAGTCATCAATCTACACTAGAGAATATATGCCTGACCCGAGCATCATGGATGATAGTGACGAGCTCGTCGATGTGGGTGGTCATGTGATGGGCAAAAAAGTGAAATTAACGAGTTTACAACATGAATAAGTAGCAAATTATCTATTTGATACACATTGTAAGGACCAAATTTCTAATTAAGTCTATGCATAGTTTTGACTTATTCTCGGAACAAAAGATGTTTGAGTCATAGGTATATTTTTTATTGTCTGATTGCACAAATAATATGACGTGTCGAAGATTAATTGAAGATGTTACGACAAAACTTCAAGGAATTAATTATGTCGAAGTTTAATGGGGGCGAATTTCTCGTCTTCAAAGTTTAATTGCATTCCGAGATCACTCACGTATGAATGCATAATGTTAATGAAACTAAAAAATTTATTTTACAAAAATAAGGATGTTATTTTTAAAAAGAAAATGTTTTAAAAAGTATTTTACTTGTTTACACTTCCTTTAGAGATGATAAGGCCGGATTGGAGATTGATTTGGTTTGGACTCTAATATGGGCAATGTCATTCAAATGAGAGATGTTGTCATTAGAACGACGCAGTATCTCGCTCGAAAGAGAGATGACACCGACTTAAATTAATTATAAACATGTGTGTTCTAGTTTTCTCGAAGTGTGTGTAGTACGAAAAATAGTTTACAATCGAGAGAGTTTTTTGCACAAAGTTTTCTAAGTGTTTTCACTATAAAACATCCTTATAATTTACAAAGATCTGAGTTATCATTACCATATATTTATGTGATCTTTGTTGCACCAAGTTGGGTTTTTTCAACACTGGAGCATTATTAGTTTTGCGGTGGAAAAGCAAAGAATGTTACTTTCATGGTCAACATCGTAGACGACGCATGGCCGTATCGATGTATACCGAGGCATTCGTAGAGGCGGCTGTTGTATACGAGCATCGTAGAAGAGAGTTACTTTCTGTGTGAGCATTGTGGAGATTGGTAGAATATCAGAGGAGCGTCAAGTCTCGTGGGTGGACCGAGTCGTTGATTAAGACTACCATTTAACTTTGTAAAATCATTTTCATAGTGATTGTCTATCATGGGTCGTTCAAAGTTTTTACCATTTGTGTTTTTTCTCGTACATCATCGTTGTGAGTATTGCTTTACTTTATTTAACTTGCTTTAATGACTAGTTTCATGCTTAGGATTAAACAAGATAAAATTTGGTTAAGTTAATTTGTGTCACAATTTGGTGTGGTTTGATAAAATTGAAAAGAATTTTTCAAAACAAAAAATTGGTTTGTATTCATCCTTAACTTAATTCCGCTCAAGAAAAAGTTTTTGTTCAAAGTTATATATGGGGACCTACAAATTGGTATCCAAGCTAAAAATACATTTTTATTGTGTTTGATCCCTTTTTGCTCGTAAGGATGAATTTTGGAAATTATGATAGTTTTTGCACTCCTATTTTTGATGGCACTAATTATGCTTATTGGAAAAGGCGAATAAGAAGTTCTTTAAAATTCATTGATGAGCGTGTCTTGTTAGTTGTTGAAAAAAGTTGGTCACCACCTATTACACGAGAGGGTGAGGACACTAGTTTGTAACCTGTTGAGTCATGGATTCAGACTGAACATAGGCTTGCACTTTATAACTCTAAAGGTTTGCACATTATTTCCTCACATGTCACACCTGAAGAGTATAATCGGATCATGACTTGTGAAACATCGCAAGAAGCTTGTGATACACTCTCACTCTTTAATGAGGGCACGAGCATAGTTAGGGCGTCTAAGTTGCAAATCTCACTACTTATTTTGAGATGATTAAGATGTTATAAAGTGAGACGTTTGATGAGTTTTACACTAGGTTGTCCACTATTGTTAATGCGGAATTTAACCTAGGTGAGAAGATTCGATATAACAGAGTGATTAAGAAAATTTTGAGATTGTTGTCGAGTAGGTTTGATGTGAAAGTGATCATTATAAAATTACCTTAGTTTGCTTAACTCGTTTAAACTAGAAGAGATCGTAGGAGATTTCAAACCTATGAACTCGATATGTTTACCTCCAAGCAAGTGCCAAAGAAAGAAAAGGGCATTGCTTTGAAAGCCCTAAAGGAGGAAACTAAAGTTTTAAATGATGATTATGATTCCGACTTTGCGGATGTTGTCTTGTTAGAAAAAAAGTTCAAAAAATTTCTTCAATTTTAAAATTAATTGAAAGCTATTACAAAGTTTGAGAAATTCAAGAACATGGGAGACTCCACCCCTAAGGATAAGAGTGAGAAACCGAAGAGAGATAAGTCTTATAGGTGTTTCGGGTGTGAGGGTTTTGGTCACAAAGTAGCTGAGTGTCCCAATAGACTTAAGAAATAGGGAAATACACCGATATCATACAATGCAACCTTGAGTAATAGTGAAACAAAAGAGGGAGGGAGTTACCCCTTTGAGTGTAAATTTGTTTCGTTTACGACATGTCATGTGAGCGACGACGATATATCTTCCCCCGAGGATACTCATGTGCATGACACTTTCGAGGCTGTTGAGAGTGCTTCTCGAAGAGCGTGAGGGTGATGAGAGCGAGGATGACGAGATCGACGTAGGAGAGTTACAAGTTGCATTTCGAGAGTTATTTGAGGAGACGGTGAACGTGAAAGAGGCTAACTCAAAATTTCAAGCTAAGTTGAATGAGGGTGACATAAAAAATAATGATGCGTTAATTGAGGATCTTAGGGCATGGGAGAAGAAGCTTAGGGAGACACTAGAGTACGTCGAGAAAGAGAGATATATCCTTAGAGGTTTGATTAAGGCTTTGAAAAAGGAGATTCTAGAGTTTGAGGAGTCTAGGCGTCTACTTGAGTATAGGATTAAGGATTTGGAGGAGAGTTTAAGAGACTCGTTTAGAGTTATGTTTGACTTTGAGTATAGGTCGGAGAAATTTGATAGGATGTTAGGCACCGTTCAAGTCAAGAAAGATAGGTTTGGTATAGGCTACGTAAAGAGAATTGTTTCCATTCCTAAAGCCAATACCAATCGTGTAAGTGAGCCCACTATGAAAGAGATGATAGGTCGACATTTTGGTAATCATTCCCACCATGTGTACACGTGTTCCCACCGTGGTAGGAAAGGTCACCTGAGATGTTTTTTCTACGACCTTGGGAATGCTCCTAGGAAGTTTAGGAATAAAATCGTGTCGGTTCCCAAAACCCCTATACGTTATGTCAGACCTACTTGGGTTAGGAAATCGGACTTAGAGGCTTGAGGACTAAAACTTCGTGGTTCTCATTTGGTTGCACTTGATTCTTCCCATGCTAAATCTAAAGGTTGAGTGTGTTACCATGTTTATCATTTTGTACTATATTTTTCATTTAATGCATCTTATTTGAAAAATACAAAAAGGTTTTTGCTTTTGATAAAAAAATTTTAAGAATACAAAAAGATTTTTGGTTTTGAAATTTTTTGAGAAAAAATTAAAAAGATTTTCCTTTTATTTGAGTCAAAATATTTTGAAAAAGCCAAAAAGATTTTTGGGGTTGTTTTTGTGTCGTGAGTTAACATGTTTGATGTGGCATATTGGTATGCTTGAACCCCCTTCCTTCCATTATCTATATGGCTAGGACATTTGGTCAATATTATTGATGCTTAGATTGATCTTAACCATTATATTATGGTTTTTTTTTGAAGTTGATATGCGTTTTGATTCGACTTTGTATATATGCCATGTTTGCACACATGCACGAGTTTATATGAATATTTGACTTCTCTTGCATATTTGAGTTTGGTGAGGCGTTCTCATCTCAATCTTGTCATCTATGTGTAAGTAGACTTAAGGAGGAGGTGTGCATGTAATAACCGTTTATCGTGAGGATTAAATTGAAAATATTGAATGTTCACGGTAAAGGGTTGCGAGAGTGTAAAATTGACTCGCTGTGAAAGCCACCGTTTAAAACAACCCGAAAAAATTAGATGATAATAAAAAGAATCATATGCCAAAAATGGGCCAAATTAGTTTAGTTTATTCAAAAGAAAATATGATATATTTGAGGGAGTTTGGATGGATTAAAAAACATTTAAACGGGTTTGCATAAAGAATCCTAAAGTTGAAAATCCGTATCATGACACTATTGTTTGTCGAATCGTTAAAATTATGGATTCATGTGCATGATGTTTGTTTAGTTCATTAATATCACACCTTAATTATCACATATGGCTTACATAAAGTTTGATGATAGATTGCTATCAATTAGAGCTTCTAGATCATTTTTATGTGTTGGAATTGTGTTTCATTTGTTGTAGTTCACGCCCATACATTCCATGTTAATGTTTAGGCACATCGGTACTATTTTAGCATGTTACTCGTAATTGTTTGTTTTGAGTTTTGTTTAGTTACTATTTTTCAGTTTTGAGCCCCTTCCAGTTAGAATTTTCAGAAATAGTTTCCACTGGGCGTTTAATATTTCTGGAAAACTGTGAAAATTTGATGTGCTTGTTTGAGCGAGATCCATTATCGCGAGAAGCTGTCGTTCTAAATACATATCTTATCGTTCGAGCGATGTCTCGTTTTGTTCAAACGACGTTCCTGGCTCATTCGAGCGACGTCTGGATTTTTCAACCTCTATGTTTCAGTACCCTACGTCATTTTGTTCATATTTTGGTACTGGATTTCCTCTGGACATTCTGTTTATGCAGTATACTTTGATTGGTAATTTATTTTGTTGTATGTGCTTGTTTAAACACATCTTCTTAGATTTGAAATATTTTATGTGATTTTCCTATTTTCTAGCTACTAATTTGACATTGATCGATCATATTTAGCTGGATGTTTCATGATTAACTAGTTATTCATATTATGCTAGAAGTGTTTGTCTTTTCACCGGATTGTCTATTCAAGACAAAAAGGGGGAGAAATGTCTATGATGTAAGGGGAGTTTTGTGAGTTTTTGGCGTGTTGAACTTGATATCCTGATTGATTTGTTTTTCATAATTGCACATATTGGTATCATGTTTTACACAGAGTGGTTTCATATTTACTCACATAACGAATGATTCTGATTTGAGTTTTCATATTGATTTATATCAGTTGTTCCTCGATACTTCACTGGGTATTTGTGTGTTTCATGTATGTAGGTATGCTTAAAGAGATTCGAGATTTCAATTCTAAATCACATTCAGACATTCAAAGATAGTTTCATGCTTGTCAGTCCATTGTCTATAAGCCTTATCCTATACTGATGATGTATTTTCACTTTTGGGTTTTATGGGATGGGATTTAGGCGTCATACGGCTTGACGAACGACTTAGGAATTTCACTGTTGGTTCTATCTCGGAATAGTCAAAGGCGGAGATTTGTGAGGACCAAATTTTCAATTGAGTCCATGTATAGTTTTGACTTATTCTTGAAACATAACATGTTTGAGTCATAGGTAGATTTTTTATTGTCCGATTCCACACAAACTATGACGTGTCGAAGATTAATTGAGGACATTGTGGTAAAGCTTCAAGAAATTAATTATGTTGAAGTTTAATTGGTGCAAATTTCTTATCTTCAATGTTTAATTGCATTCCTAGATCACTCAGGTATGAATGCATAATTTTAATGAAACTCGAAATTTAGTTTTATAAAAATAAAGATGTTATTTTTAAAAAGAAAATGTTTTAAAATTTTGTAAAAGTGTTTTACTTATTTACACTTCGTTTAGAGATGATAAGGGCGTATTAGAGATTGATTTGATTTGTACTCTAATATGGGCGATATCATTCAAACGACATATGATGTCACTCGAACGAGAGATGTTGTTGCTAGAACGATGCAGTATCTCGCTCGAACGAGAGATGCCACCACCTTAATTTAATTATAAATAGGCGTGTTTCATTTTTCTCGAAGTGTGTGTAGTAGAAAAATAGTTTACAATCCAGAGATTCTTTTGCACAAAATTTTCTAAGTGTTTTCACTATAAAACATCCTTAGAATTTACAAAGATCCGAGTTATCATTACCATATGTTTATGTGATCTTTGTTGAACCAAGTTGGGTTTTTTCAACACTTGAACATTTTGAGTTTTACGGTGGATAAGCGAAGAAGGTTACTTTCGTGTTCAACATCATAGACGACAGAAGGCCGTATCGGTGAATACTGAGGCATTCGTGGAGACGACAGTTTTGGATGAGCATCGTAGAAGAAGGTTACTTTTTGCGTGGGCAATATGAATATTGGTAGAATATTAGAGGAGCGTAAAGTCTCGTGGGTGGATCGAGTCATTGTATAAGACTACCTTCTAAATTTGTAAGACCATTGTCATAGTGATTGTCTGGCCTAGGCCATTAAAGGTTTTTCCCATTTGTGGTTTTCCCCGTACATCGGCGTTGTGAGTATTGCTTTACTTTATTTTACTTCTTTAATCACTGATTGCATGCTTAGGATTAAACAAAATAAAATTTGGTTAAGTTAATTTGTGTCACAATTTGGTGTGGTTTGATAAAATTGAAAAGAGTTTTTCCAAAGAGAAAATTGGTTTGTATTCATCCTTAACTTAATTACGCTCAAGAATTTTTTTTTGTTCACAGTTATATACAGGGACCTACACACATGAAGATGTCGAAGAATGGAAAAAAGTAAGTTTATATAATTTTAACTTTTACATTATTTTAATTTTTATACATGATCAATTTTTTAATACGTTTTTCACGATCAATGCAGAAAATATGAAGCATGTGGGGAGAATAAAAGACAAAAAATAATGGCACAATCAGACAATGAATTTAGGTTGTGTTTGTCACACCAGGTAATTATAATGAAAATGTCTCTTATTAAGTGTCACATTACAAGAAAGATTTAAAACTAATCTAATTAATTTATCTATATTCTTAGATCTTAAAGATAGGTGATGCGACATCAAGGCTTGCTCATCTAGGCATTGGAACCTTGTTCATGGCACAAGAGTAAAAAAAGTATCGATTGAATGGTAATGTATTCGGCGCAAGGGTGTACGAGGAAAATTCAAATGTATAAAACTCGAACATTTCTTACAAGGCTTTTACTTATTTTTGAGCGAGCGAAAAGATAAAAACCTCGTTGAGGCTGAAAAGACTTACTGTGAGTGCAATAAAATCCACAATAAAAGATTCCAGGAAAATAATCATAAATGGCAGAAAATAAATGAAATCACACACAACAACAACGATGTATGTGGTTCAGCAACTTGCTTACTTCCACGAAGAGGTTACTTATTCTTATTAAGTGTCTCTCAAAGTCTCAAATTTCCATCCCTTTGGCCCGGGTCAGGGTGTACAATTTATAGATATGTTGTTATTGAGTTTGATTTATTTAAGGAACCCAAAGTAATGTATGGATTTTCCATAAGGTACTTGATTATCTTGTCTAAGATTCTTGGTACCTGATTTGACCATATCCATAGGTTTTCTCATACTACTAAAAGTCTCGTGTGGAAATTGAGTCATGATTTGGGTCGGGACAAGTGTTTTATCCATTGGGACTTGTTCGGATAATCTCGTGGCTTATAAAAAATAAGCTCCCACAATTTCCCCTAATATATTTGGTCCAACAATTTTGGGCCAATAGATTTTAATCTAGCTAATAGGCCCATAGCTTGAAAGGACAAAATGGCATTTTTATAATTCGTGAAAGCGGGTGAGGACGCGCTTGTCTTTGAGGAGAAATTTGAAGAGTTGGGATTCTCTTGGGGAAACGCGACTCATGATTTGAGATACTTTGAAAACCGTTCAAGTGTAACTTAGCCGTTAGTTCAGTGTCGTTAGTAGTTTATGCTTATACTTCGTCTCTAAGCTTCTTCTCTTTGTCTCCTACTTCAAAATCAGATCTTCCTTCCTTCAACGATTTCTCAAGACTTCATCCACACTAGTAAGTTTTAGCTCTAACTCTTCTGCTACATTTTTATAGCTGTATCTATGGGTTTGTTTGAAAAATGGTGATTCTTGATAATAAATCTCTTTCTGAATTTAGAAAATGCTATAATATTCTTGATTGGAAAGACATCGAGTGTGTTCCCATCCCTTAGAATGTTCCTACCATAGACAATGACCATTGGATTCAAACTCTATTGTTCTGTCAAGGGGTTTGACATTTCCCCCAAATCGCCTGTGTTTACATTTCCTCAAATTCTTCGACATTGTGTGATACCCCACCTACTAAAATATTGGGTGGCCAGCCCGTGGCCATTCTTCGCATCATTGTCGAAAATATTTTTAAAGTTACTAATTACCTAGTAATTAAAAAATACTGGTGCCAAATTTTATCTTTCATCAATTAACAACATGCGGAAGAAAATAATAATTAAACCATTCACAAAACCTTGTAACTGAATACAACACAAATGAATAATACGAATAAAGATGACCGAATCAACTATCGCTTCAATAATAAAATCCAACAATAAACAGAAATAATAACATGGATACACAAGGTCACATAAATAAACTGAATACTAAATTTGAGGGAGACATTCCCAAATGAGTACTAAAGTAATGTTTCTACACTAGGAATAAATGAATGAAGCGTCTATAGCAAAGTCCTGTAACTTCCACATGAGCTGAAGCTGCGCATCTCTGGATAGAATCCTCAAGCTGGGCATCCCTGTGGCTAGACACCTAAAATGTTTTGAAAAATATTTTAACACGAATCAGAGCCCAAGTAAAACATTTTGAAAATATTTAGCAAGAAGTTAAATTGCAATAATTAAATATGCATGCCCACTCTGAATGTTAAAGATAGTGTCGCACTCTCTTGAGGTATAACTCACCCCTCGTCTAATGTGCACACATAACGCTTGCCTTCTAACCTTCCTAGTTATGTTACCCCACCTAACTAGCCATATCACACCTCTTTCTACCACACTAGTCTAATCCGAGTATTCTTGCTGTGATTATTAAATTATCAACTCATTAACTTATTAATCGGTTTAATTACATTAACTCATATAATGTTCACACTAGTTATATAAGAACCCCTTTTTAAATCATATAAATTTCACACTAGTTATATCAGAAATACATTCACACTTATATATTAATCCTGTACATAATTATCTACTCATATTATATACGTATAAATTTACTACACCATTCACACACATGTCACGTATAATAACCATCCATTCCGGAGTAATAACTCACTGAATGCTTTCTCTAAAATGCTATCATGCCCCAGGTATGCTCACTCTAACCCGGCTACCTCGAGTCACAATAGCTCACACCGAACTTGGGTAAAAATATCGCAGACGTAGTGGAGGAGGGCATATTCCCCCCCCGAAAGTGAGACCAAATCATACCCATTGCGTCTCACCTCAGAAAATAAATCACGCAATAAAATATTAGGCAATATGACTCGGGGACTATACTTTCCCTGCTCCTCAAGTCACGGGTTCACCCACAGCGCGCAACCTCCTATGGTAGCACTAGAGGGGTATGTATTCCTATAAATATCATTCACACCAATATCTATAAAGCGCGCGCGCACACACACACACATATATATATACTACCACACAAACCGTATACATATATTTAATAAAGTTCGGCTAACCATGCCTACCACTTGTAGCACTAGACCCAAAAGTACCCAAGTCTATATCCCGAGTTATAATTTAATTAATCTCACATTAATTCTTTTGTTATTAAAGTAGTGTCACCCAACTACAATACCCAGACTCACTCATTCGGTCCGTATCTTCACCCTTTAGAATTTGTTATATAAATTTCCACTATTAAGTTTAACAACCCTCATTAAATTTAATATTCGATAATTTATTATTTTTATCTATACTAAATTAAACTGGCTACTCCATGCCTAACTCCCATCACACTAGCTTGAAAAATCTGAGTCAAAACCCCAACCCTTAATTTAATAAATTTCACCTCAATTATCTAAGTGGTGTCACTCAACCAAAATGCCCGACTCCCTTACTTGGTCCGTACTTTAACCCTTTTAATTTAGTTCACCCAATTTCCTCTAGTTAGATAGGCACATCTATCTAAATAAAATATATCTTAAATTTCGCCTCTCAAGGCCTTAAGTATTTTCTCCCTTTAATTTTATGTACATTGATTAAAGCCTTAAAAACATCCAAAAGGATAACAAGGGAAAAATCGACATTTTTAAAAATCTTTACCATTATTCAAATGACATCTGGTGTCACTCGAACGACTTCACAGCATCGCTTGAACGACGTCCCTGGTCGTTCGAGCTACCTCCTGCGTTTTCAGCCACTTCGTCTTCCTCACGACATTACCATAGTTTCTGCCATTATTAAAAATCCCAGTTCTTCCTCTTCGAACCCAAACACAAACCAATTTTCCCATCATATAAACCCCATTCAATCTTTACAACATTTCCGATTTCCATTAAAATCGTAAATTCCAAATTGAATTTTTCACAGTTTTCATGCAATATCATACATAATCAAACTCTTTAATCTTAATTAAACAACAACAATTTCTAGGATCATATTCTTAATCGATTTCTACAACATCGAATCAAATTAGACTATCAATTAGACATCCAATCTACACAACACATTTGATTCGTCGTAAACCCAATTTTCATATCAGAACCCACCGTAAAACACACTCTTTATCACACCCACTATGATATGAATCGAAATACTGCAATTAAATTGAAAGAAAGTTGAAATACTTGCCTGATTAGTTGCGTAGGGTCTGATTTCCTTTAGAGTAGACAAAGATTTGATGAATAACACACCCAATTCTTCTTGATTTTGCTCCTAAAAGCTCCCCAATTTCTCCTTCTTTTCTCCTCTACAAAACTAGGGTTTTCTTATTGAGTTGTGCCGGCCACAAAGTCCATAATGTAGGTTTTATTTTGCTAATCCCAAAATTAAGCTTATGGGCCAAGCCCAAATGATCCGAACTCCCACGTGTGAGCTCGGTTATGCCTAAAAATGCAGAGACCTAATTACTACCCCTCTTTTCCAACTATCTCAACCTATTCAGAATCAACCGTGCACTCAGAATAATCATCCGAGTTACTTTACTGAAATTCTCCAATTTCAACCTCAAATAACGACACATGTGAATTTTAAAAATAACCTGAATTAATTAATTCATAATTCACTAATTTAATTTAATCCTCTAGATTAATCAATTCCTATATCACCAAATTAATTAAATTCTATATCCTTAGAAATACAGGGTATTACACATTGTTCCGGCCCAGTGTACTCCAAATGTTTGGAACATTATAAATGGTGTACATAGGATAAATGAGTTATATGGGACCAACTTAGGGCTTGCATAAATTGATTTTTGTTATGTCTTTTCATGTACAAAAGTTGGACTCCTATAATTCAAGGCTAGGAGTGCTGACCGAGTTCTAGTTGTAAACTTGCCTCATTCTTATAAGGATTACGGGAATGAAGGCCTCATTTTGAGATATTGGTAGTATCCTCCCCAATTAGAGGGCATAAGGTATAGGGGACCTAGGATTCCAACCTTTGGGGTTGAATATATAGGTTGCTAACACTGTCTCCCTTTTCCATTCTTTGCTCTATGTTTACTCTTATAGTTTTTTCTGATATGTTTGTGCTTCTTTGTTCTAGTTATTTTTGCAGCTAGGGCAAAGAATCAAGAACCTGACTCTTGTGAGTTTAGTGTTCTGAACTTCTAAAAGCTTATCGAATTAGGGATACTCTTGTTGACGATGAGCATCCCCGATCGGCTACTTATCACCTCGAGTACAATAATACTACCTTTAGGTTCACATCCAGACCACTATAATCCATTCCTGAATTGGAGGTTTCAGAGGAGGAGGTTAGTGGACCTTCTGAACCCATCTTGCTAGATAAATAAAAGGAGGAAGAGATTTAAGAGGAGGAAGAGGGAGAGGGGGGATGAGAAGTTAACAAAAAAAAAAGAAGAAGAAAAAAGGGCACCACCAAGAAGGAGTTGTTTGATTGATTATGACAATGATAATGATATTTTTTCTGATCACATGAAATATTTAAAGAGGAAAGATGGGGACTCCACTCATGCGATTGCTCCAAATAAGGAGTTGGGTAGAACGATGTAGAGAAAAAGAAGAGAGAAGAAGAACGAGAGTGAGAGAGGGAGATAAAGAGATAGAGAGAGAGAGGGGGGGGGGGAGAGGAGAAGAGGACACCGACATTGAGGGCTCATATTGTGTCTTCTTCTTCTACTTCTAAAGGAAGGAGTGTGGCTGACTCTCCCCTTCTTGCCCCTACACTTATGGAGGGGGCTGTGCTCTCTGCTAATTGTGAGTAATCCCTCAAAATGGGTACCGACCAGTTAGCCCTGAAGTCAGCTTAAGGGCTTACATTGGTATGTCACTTTACTCTTAAGTTCCTTAGTCCTTTTCCTCGATCCTTTGGTAATCTGACTTGTGTTTCCTTCCTCTTTACAGCTTATTTATGATTTGACCATGCTTCTTCTAGATAGGGCTGACTAGTCTAGGAAGTATACCGAGCTGGAAGAGTCCTTGAAAGGCTCCGACGAGGCCATGTCCAATACTAAGGCCAGTTTTGATCAAGAAAAGAAGAAGGCCTTGGACGCTCTGGCGGGGAGTTTAAAAAAGAGATCACCGAGCTTCGGTAGGCCTACGCCCAAGTGATCACTGATAAGATGAAGGTGGCAGAGGCTAATAAGTAGCTTTTTGCTAAAGTTCAGTTAAAGGGATAAGCTGTTGCTGCTCGAGATGGAGCATATAAAGAAGGATAGGAGGAAGCGTATGATGACACTGAGTTCCAGATTACCTATGTACCGTCCTTGGGATTTAAGAAAGGCTGGGACCAAGCTTTGGTTACCACTGAAGTTTTAGTTGACTCCCCTCTAGTTTTCAAGCATGAGCCAGGTCCAAACCCAATGGAAGTTGGGGAACCTTTGAATGACCATCCTATGATTCAAGCTAGGATAGAACCAACTGGTACTATTATTGAAGACACTTCTGCTTGCCAAGTCATAGGTGGCTCTAGCGTGATCGTGGTTGCTAGTGATTAGACTGCCTCAGCTATTGACAAGGGGAAAGTGCCAATTTCTTTTAAGCAGGTGCAGGCTTTTGTTGCTGGTCTAGGGCTTTTGCTATTTTGTTTTTTATCTCTTATATTTTGGGGTTTTCAAAATTGTATTTTGGCATTTTCCCCCACTATAATTTGAATGTAGAGAAGCTTTTTACAACTTAACTCGTGTTGATGCTAATGTTTTATCAAATCTATTGCTTATTTTATTATTTGTCTCCTTTTGATATAAATGAATATATTCCTGTGAGCTCTCTATTGGGACAAATGCTTGAGTCAAATGTTGATCCGAAGGTCTGTAAGGCCTTATTAAATATCAATAAATCCTTTAGAGCAAGAAATCAGATGTACAAAGAGCAATTCGAGTTGGTCGTTAAGCTGAAAGATAACTTTCAGGAGATGGAAGAAGTTGGGGCTTCAGTCTAAGAGGAGGTAAATGATCTAAAGGCCAAACTCCTAGATGCCAGTGAGGTAAACCAAGTGAGCGAGCTAATACAGAAGGAGAATGATGAATTAAAGAATGAGATAGCTCATCTAAAGGGGATAACCCCATCGGGGTTCTCCTTGGCATTATGAGGAACCTCATCATCACCCAGAGGGGTTGCTTGAGCCGAGTCCTAAGATTTTCAAAGGGAGGTTGCAGAGCTGAAAGGGGATATCCGACGGGTGTATGTAATCGCTGTTGGGCTTCAGAGGGATGTGATAAGATTAAGGCATTTGTTCAAAAGGGGTCTTAGACAGGTGTGGGCAGATGGATATAACCAAGGCTGGATGGATTCCCCAACAAATCTGAAGGAGGTAGAAGACCTTACCTTTTCCCGGGATGGATTAGTGCCCTTAGAGAGCTAAGGATGCCTAAGGACTCCCCCTTGTGGTACAAGTATTAGATTGATTGCCTAGCCTATTGACATAATTCCTTCTCCAAGAATGATCAGTGGATACCATTTAATGATCATTGGATCCTATTTGATGCTATTACTGCTCAGCATCTGGAACATCACTTAAAAGATGTTAGATAGGATCTTGTGCCTCACCTAGATAATTGTTTAAGAGCGCATGTAGAAGATTAACTTGCTTGCCATTCTGGATCATCGTAAGATCCTTGTATATTGAAGTTTTGATTGTAAATGTAACTTTTCATTTTAATGAAAAATTATTGCTTACTTCCTTTCGATCGTTTATGTTTTGAGCTTATGCTGGATAAACATTTGGCTTGATATATAATTAACCGATCAAGCATCTCCTTGCTTCTGACTTTTTTTGACAAATGATATTGAGAGATACTAATGTTTATATGTTGTTTTTGTTGACCAAAGCGATACTGATTGACCAACCTTAAGCTTTAGGTAGGCTCATACTTAGTTTGAATCATTTTGTGATTTTTCATTCGATTAGACAATATTTAAGTATTAGCATTCTGCCTTTTATGTGTTTGAGATTCTCCCAGTCCAATATGCCTAATCAATATCATTCCATTCACTTTACCTTTTAGGTCGTGTTGTCACACTCCCTTAGGACTAAGTGAAATGATGGCGAGAATGCACTTGGCTAGTGGGCAATCTTCCCGAGCAAGGTTTTTTCAACCAACAGAAGTAAAAGACCAGCTGGAGTTGGAATTTTTTCCTAAGGATCCCATGTAGGGCTTTTGTTGTTACCAGGGCCACTCATGGGGCCTCTTGTGTTTGCTACAAGGGCCTAAGGTTGGTTTGAAGTATTTATAGTTGACCTTCTAACCCTATTTGTTATGCATTTAGATATGTGCAAAGGTGTCATCATTATAAAAGGTCCAAATTGACGAGATATAATCAAGATAAGTTAAGAAGCCAATGAAAAATATGAGAATAGAGGGGGCAACCGACCTTTATTTATTGAAAATTGTCTGTCAACCGACAAAAAAATATTTTTTTTGCTAACTTAAAAGTTTAAAAAAGATCTAAAAGTAGAACTTCGTGAGACTGGCTGCATTCCATGCTCTTGATATTTATCTTTCCTGTAGTGTTTCTAAGTGATATGCTCCTTGAAGATCACCCCTGATTATTCTAAAGGGTGCTTCCCAGTTTTGTCCCAGTCTTTCGTCTGATGGTTTTACAGCATTGTTAAGGACTTTTCGCAGGACATAGTCCCCTATAAAAAAAACTTCCTTAGGTTGACTCTTTTGTTGTATTGGTTGGCAAGTTGTTATTTGTAGGAAGCCAACTTGATTAAGGCTAGCTCTCATCGTTAATCTATTTGGTCAAGTTCAGTGCACAGTGTTCCATCGTTGAGGCCTTGGTCGACTAAAGGGGTTCTCATAGTGGAGAGGACTGCTTCCAGATGGAATACAACTTCCATTCCATAAGCGAGTGAAATGGTGTTTCCACAGGTGGTCTCCTGGGCGTTGTGCAATAAGCCCATAGAACGTGACGGAGTTCATCCACCCAAGCACCCTTAGACCTTTTCAATCACTTTTTCAGTCCATCGATCATGGTTTTGTTGGAAGCTTCTGCTTGCTCATTGCTTTGGGTATATTCCACATAACTGAAGTGGTGATTGATGCTGTGATCATCGCAAAAGGCTTGAAAGGAACCACTTTTAAATTACGTACCGTTATCAGTACTGATAGTCCTTGGTATTCCAAAATAGTTATGATGTTTCTCCATATGAACCTCGTCATGTCAGAATCTCGAATGTTTGTCAATGATTCTGCCTTTACCCATTTGGTGAAGTGGTCTGTGGCGAACATCAAGTACTTGTAGTTTTTAGGTGTAGTAGGTAGTGGTCCCATGATGTTTAATCCCCATTGGATGAAAGGACATGGACCAGTAAGTGATTTCAGGTCGTTCGCGGGATGGTGAACCATATGTAAGTAATTTTGGAACTTTTCACTTTTATGAACGTAGGCGTTAGTGTCTTTTTGCATGAGAGATCACCAATAACTTTCCTTAATCACGCGAAATGCTAATGGTCTTCCACCTGCGTAACTCCCACATGTGCCCTCATGGATTTCACTAAGTACTTGCTCGGCATCTTCTGGGTGAACGCACAGGAGGTAGGGGCCTGTGAATGATTTCTTATAAAGTTTCCCATTAGGGTTGAGGTAAAAACGATGAGCCTTAACCCTGATTTGATGGGACGAACTCCTGTCATCTGGCAGTATGTCACTCCGTAGATAATTGATGACGGGATCCATCTAACTTAGGGATTTATCTATGAGAAGGACTTTCTCGGCTACGACTGTATGGTCGATACTGGGCTGCGGGGGGAATTTTATCTGAATTATTCTCGTTAGGTCAGAGTCAATTATCGAGCTTAGTTCTGCTAAAGCGTCAGCGTGACTGTTTTGTCCTCACCGAAACTGCTGAATTTCCACCTTTTCAAAGTCTCCCATAAGTCCTCTTACTATGTTGAGGCATGCTACCATTTGATCATCTTCGGCATTGAAGTCCCCACTCATCTGCTTAGAGACCAGTTTGGAATCACTGAATACATGGAAGCATTTTTCCCCTATTAGTTTGACCTTTCACAAATCAACGATCAATTCTTCATACTCAACTTCAGTTTTAGAGGATTTCTATCCCAATCTAATTCCTTTCTCAATTATGGTGTCTTTAGGGGTGATGATACCAATTCCCAGTCCTGCCCCCTTGGAATATGAGGCTCCATGAACATACAATGTCCAATTTTTGGATGAAATTTCACATATCACCACTTGCACTTCGTTTAGTTGATCTGCTGGCCAATATCCTGTGAACTCATCAATGAAATCTACTAGGATTTGTCCCTCAATTTTTGTTATTGGCTGGAAGTGGATGTCAAATCTCCCGAGCTTGACCAACCACTTTGAAAGATGTCCATAGAGGTCGACCCCTCGTATAACGACCTTGAGTGGGTAAAAAATGATTACTGTTATGGAGTGGGCTTCGAAGTAATGCTTCAACTTCCTTGAAGTGACCATCAGGGCATATGTGAGCTTTTCTAGAGGCAAGTATAGTTGTTCAACATCTAGGAGCATCGTTCTGGCATAGTAAGCTAGGTGTTGTTCTCCCTCCTTTTTACATACTAAGGAAGAGCTCACGACATGGTCTCATACTTTTAGATAAAGATACAGTTACTCTCCACCATTTGGTATTACCAATAGTGGAGGCTTTCTAAGGTAAGACTTGATCTCGCCCAGAGCTCGCGAATATTCGTCATCCTATACTAGGACTTTTCCTTTTTTTTAAAAGATAAAAAATAGTCAATAATGTTTCGAAGACTTGGAGATAAAGAGATTAAGCGCCGTGAGCATCCGAGTAAGCTTTTGAACATCCCTTAATGTATGAGGAGGCTGGATCCTAGTGATAGAATCGATTTGATTTGGGTTGGCCTTGATTCCCCTTTTACTTACTAGGTAACCTAAAAATTTTCCTGACTGGACATCGAATGAACACTTAATTGCATTAAGCTTCATTCGATACTTCTTATGGATCTCAAAGGTTGCTACTAGATTTGAGATGTGATAGGCCTTATCCTTTCTTTCAACAAGCATGTCGTCAGTGTATACTTCCATTATTTCTCCCATTTGTTTGCTAAACATCTTAGTTACCAATCTTTGGTAAGTTGCCCATGTGTTCTTGAGTCCAAATGGCATGATCTTGTAGAAGTGAAACCCAATTGAGGTTATAAAGGAGGTCTTATCCTAGTCAGGCCCATATAGGGTGATTTGATGATAGCCTCAGTAAGCATCCAGGAAGCTCATCCTCTCATGCGTCATCATGGAATCAATCTAATGATCTATATTTAGGAAAGGGAAGCTAACCTCGGGACATGCTCGGTTGAGGTCAGTGAAATCGATGCACACTCTCCAGCAGCCATTCCTTTTGGGTACTATCGCTGGGTTGGATAACCATAGGGGGAACTAAACTTCCCTGATGGATCCTGTATCCAGTAGCTTACTTACTTCTTTCTCCACTGCGTTATCCTTATCGGGGGATATTCAGATAGCCTTTTGAGGTACGGGCTTAAAAATGGGATCGACATACAGGTGATGACAGGCTATGCTTGGGTCAATCCCTGGAACTCGTAAGGATCTTAAGCAAAAATGTCTATTTTTCTTATAAGCAGTTCGACTAACTCCCCTTTCTCTTAATCGGTGATAGTAGATCTAATGAAAATTTTCCTTTCCTTTATGTTATCATCGGCTACAAATTCCTCTAGGCTTTCTACGACCTTATCAGCGTGGTGGATCCTGGTCTCTTCCACCCTTAGTCGACCATACCGTAGATGCTATTTAGAGAGAACATCCCCCTCCTAGGCTTTTTCCTGGGCATTCTCGGGATCCTTCTTCTTTTATTTCTTTGGGTGAATAACTTTAATAAAGGATTTTTGGCTGTATCCTGGTCACCATGGATCTCGACCACTCTGAGATCTATAATGCACTTTAGCTTTTGATGATATGTGGATGGAACGACCTTCATGGTGTGGAGCCAACCTCTGCCCAAAATAGCATGATATGGAGACTCAATGTACACTAGTAGAAATTTAATTAACTTCGAGATGTTTCCTTACCTGACCGAAAAGATTACCATTCCTAACGATATAATGATCCTTCATGCGAAGTCAACCAGTGGAACAGTGGCTTCTTTGAGGTCGGCGACATTCAATTTCAGTTTATGGAACAGTTCTAAGTACATTAAATCAGACAAACTCCCCTGGTCGACAAGTATCTTGTCAATATCAAGTTAGCAATTCTAAGTGTGATCACTAACGCATCATGATGTGGGGTCCTCACCCTGACCAAATCTTCTTCGGTGAAGACGATGTGATTGGTGTAACCAATTTCTTCTGGTCGCCAACGCTTTTCTGCCTGGGTTTTGGCAGGATCAATCTAAAAAGCTTCCATCTCGGCAGTCACTTTCTTGAGTTCCATTCTAACGGCATTCCCTTGAATCTGCTTAAGGTCTGACACCCCATAAATTACTGCAAACTCGTGTCCTATATCATCATCAAGGACATTGTCTAGCTTTTGGTCTTCATTGGCTGCGGACTTCTTTATTTTTTTTTTCAATGTACTCGTTGAGGTGTCCTGCCTGAACTAACTCTTCCAAATGTGACTTCAGAGCTTTGTAATTATCGGTTCGATGTCCACCCTCCTTATGGAATGCGCATCTCAGAGCGTTATTACTTTTAGTTGGATCGCTGCCCATCTTCTAGGGACATTTGATAAGTGGATCATCATTGATTTTGCTGAGAATTTTATAAATGTGTTCCTTTAAGACTTTATTAACATCTTGGAACGCCATGGAGGGGTCATTCTTGTTTCCACCATTGGAGCCATTCTTGCCCCCATTCTTGCTTCTCTTATTCTGGGTATCATTCTTCTCCGTCCCCTTGTTCACTTTTGCTTGACCATTGTCTCCCCCAACTAGATGAACTATGTATTCCACCTTGGCTTACTTATCAATACGAGCCATAAGATCATCGATGAAGATGGCTTCCTTCTTAGTGAGAGATTAGTGCATTAGAGAGCTAGTGGGCAAGTCAATTTTAAAGGACTCTATGCCAACCTACTCTGACCAATCCTTGATCCCATAAAAAAATTCCCAATAACTTTTGGCCTAATCGCATAGGTTTTCCTGTTGCTTCCTCTTCATAGTGAGCAGTGCATCCATCCGCTTAGGATGGGAGTTTCTCATTATGAATCGTGTCGCAAAATTCTTGATCGACCTATGAGGAAGCCTCTCAAACCACTTATGTGATACATCGTGTAGGCTAGAAGGGAAGATTTTTCACATAAATACGTCATTATGGCTCCATAAGGTCATTCCTTGCTGATATTACCTAAAATTGTCTATAGGTCTATTTTCCTGTCATAGACATTGAACCTGGGGACAGCTAATATCTTTGGGGGTTCCTCTTGTTCGATCTTCCTTGAAAAGGGGGATTTCATCTAATATTTGAGAGCTCTTATGTCTAGCTCTCTTGTTGATCTAGCTCCTCGGTGCGCCAGATGTTGGTCCATCTCCCTACGGACCAGAATCCTTTAATCTTCATTTGGCCAATCATTGCTCCTGTGGCATCTCTCCTACTGGCCATGCTTTGATCATGAGTGCTCTCACCTGTCACATTTAGTTCTCTCCTGGTCGCACGTAGTGCTCCTTCCTCAGTTGGGGTAGTCACCCCCTGAGGGCTAAGAGTCCTGCCTCGGCACCGCCTTGTGTTTTTGTGGAGATCTCTCTCCATTCTTTCAAGTCACCTCTAAAGGCGAGCATTCTCTTTTTCTTGTCCGCGTGTTGCCACTTCTTGTTCTCGAAGCCTGACTTCATAGGAATCAACCAACATAAAAATTTATGTTGACGCAAGTTATCCATGACTTTCTTCAGAAGGCTACCTTTCTTGGCGAAACCTTAGGTTTGTATGTTGGTGAATTTCAGACCTGGCCCTAGGAGGAGTTAGGTCTTCTTGAACATCGTCGACTTGGGGAATGTTGCTAATGTGGTGAGACATTGCGGGATTTCTGGTAATGAATGATTTCATATGAATACAAGTCGTTTCCCACAGACGATGCCAATTCTGAGTGCAGAAAAATTCACAATAAAAAATTCCATGAGAATAATCACAAATTGCAAAAAATATATGGAATCACGCACACAACAATGATGTACGTGGTTCAGAAACTTGCCTACGGCCACGGAGAGGTTACTTATTCTTATTAAGTGTCTCTCAAAGTCTCAGGTTTCCATCCCTTTAACCCGGGCCAGGGTGTACAATTTATAGATATGTTGTTACATAGTTTGAGTTCTTTAAGGAACCCAAAGTAATGTGCCGATTTTCCATAAGGTACTTAATTATCTCATTCGATATTCTTAGTACCTGATTTGACCATATCCAAGTGTTCTCATACTACTAAAATTCTTGTGTCGAAATTGAGTCATGATTTCGGCTGGGCCAAGTATTTAATCCATTGGGACTTGTTCGGCTACTCTCATGGGATTATAAAAAATGAGCTCCCACACTTACTATGGTGTAATTCAAAATATATTTGAATTGGACTGTATAAACTTCAAAGAGGTTGTGTTTTACTATGATTGGGTAAGATTTGAGGATAGAAATTCTTGTAAAGTTAATCCTGACATCAATTTGATTATGGTTGACTTGTCCAAGTTGAAGAGAAACGAACACCTGAGCGATGAGCCGTTTGTTTGTGCTTTTCAAAACTTCAAGCAAGTGTTTTACTCAGAGTATATCAACAACGAGCCGTATTCAATCTTCCAACATGCGCCGAAGTTTCTAAATAGTAGTGTGGATGACATGAATTCTCCTATCGAATATCAATCCATTTTTTACGATAACCCAAATTTGAAACAATTTTATATTTATAATAAGTATTCCAATTATTTGTAATGACAAGTGGGTGTATTATTCTAGTTCTTTATTATTATCAAATGACATTTTAATGATTTTAATTCATTTGTACTTGATCAGTTTACTGCTTGTAATAACCAGTCGGTGTATTCTTCTAATGTTTTGTTATTATCGAATTTTTTGGTTTTTTGGTTAGTGAATATGTTAATTTGGATTTTAATTAAATTAAGCATTAATTCAAAGTCCATGTCATGACCCAATATTGAGAAAATATATAGATTTATAATGTCGTTAACTTGTATTCTTCTAGTGCTTTGTTATTATTAGATTTGAATCAAAATTGTTTTTTTGGTTAGTGAATTTGTTAATTTGGATTTTAATTAAATTAAGCATTAATTCAATGTCCATGACATGACTCGATATTATAACAATATTTTTAGATTATAATGTCGTTAACTTGTACGATATTTTAATTCATTTGGATTTGATCATTTTGTCATATACATATTTGTACTAATAACAACAATTTTTGAAGAAAATATCTTCATAAGGGCATCGCGGTAGTGGAGGCGACTAATGCTCCTCGGCCACTAGGCCCCTAAGATGGGGGATATTGGGGTCCATCGTCGAGAACAAGACGACACTACTGGCTAGATCCATATTGTTGCTGAAGTCGTTCATCGGCCAAGGGTACACTGATTGGAGGAAGGTGCCAAATGAGCTCAAGATCGCCATCTGGGGGGTTACTACAGGTAGTGTATTTGCATTTATATTTATTTAAATTTTATAATTTCAATCCAACTAACACTTACTTTATTTTTGGTTTGTATTTATTTGACAGCATCAATTCGGCGTGCCCCCACATGTCTGCGACTCCACATTGGAACAGTTGATAGATCAATATAAGATGTGGAAGAAAAACATGTAGGCACGGTACTATGGGCAACCCGAGAGGCCATTATGAGAAGGCACGACACCATCTCGTGGAAGGAGTCAAACTCATCGGCACGATGACATCAGTTTTGTGATAATGAGATAGAGGAGTGGCAATTGACATATCATCAATCAGGGAGGGATAACCTGGCTAAAAAGGTGGTTGTGCACTACTCCGGGCGGACGTCTTACGCCGAGGTGGAACACAAGATGGTAAGTTTTTATTTTTCTTTAATTTTAGTTTTATGTTATTCTAATTTAGCATTACTTTGCATTACTTAATAATTTTGCATTATTTTATTTCAGGAGACGAGGAGTGGCCCTGGCGGTAGGCCATATGGAATTGATGACTATGTGGTAATCCGAACGAAGAAGGACAAGGATAAGGAAGTGTCCCCGAGCATGGTTTCCGTGATTGTAAGTTATAATTGTTTAGTTTTTTAATTACGTTATAATTTTTTTATTAACTTAATTAACTAATCGTTTAGTTTTTGTCGTTTCATGCAAAGATTAAGGAGGTGCATTAAAAGAAGTCTGATGTCGACACAGAAATTTTGGCTACAAACTCACTCAGCTAAGTGCTAGGGGCGGATCACAAGGGGGGGAGGACTAGGGAGTAAGCTCTCAGATGAGGAAGTCAAAGATCATCGGGATAGAGACAAACAAGGCTGGGTTGCATCATAACGTAAACATCCATGAGGTAAAGGGAAAGCCAATTTTGGGTAAGAGACATCCATTGGGACTGGTTAAACATAGAGGTAGAGGGCAAGCCAAGTTTGAACGATGCTATAGCCACCCTCTCTGAGCGACTTCCACCTCGTTGAAGGTTTCCCAATAGCGTTTGTCATATTCCCATAATATATCCCGTGGCTTCTTTTTCATCGTGAGGACATAATCCATCCTCTTAGGATATGAGTTATAGGTTATAAAGAGAGTTTTGACTGCTTTTACAATGGACTAAAATCTCTTAATCCACCTGTGAGGCATCCTCTTGAATTATTTTTGGACGACATCTCCTAGGTTGAATGGGAATATTTGACACATAAGAGCATCATTGTGACTCTATAGATTCTTCGCTTTCCTGTACTGGAAAACATGATATACGGGGTAAGACTTTCCATCATAAATCTTGAACTTTGGAGTCAGGGACTTCTTCAGAGGTTCCTCTTACTCAATATCACTTAAAAAGGGTTATTATATCTGTGAAATGAGGGCCCTTCTTGTCAGTTCTTTTGTGGATCTAACTCCATGATGAATTGGGTGTTGATTCATCTCTCTTCAGACTAAGCTTATTATATCCTTATTATGATGTTCCCCATCTTGATTTCCTCTTATTTGACGAATCTCATGCTTTGAGCGATCCTGATCCTGGCCATAATTTCTTCCTACACTGGGAGTTTTTCTCACTTGAGGCTAGGGGTTATCCCATGGCATTTGCGTTACCTCTCAAGGAGATATTTCTCTCCTCTCATAGAGCTCTTTCTCAATATCCTCCAATTGTCGTTGGCGACGTGTATTTTCTTCCATTTGAAGGCGAGTTTCATCCTCTTGCTAGTGGAGTCATTCTTCATAGGCGTTGAACTTCCGTGAGATCTGTGTTGATATACACTGATCATTGCTCTTCTCAGAAAGTTACTCTTTTGGAAAAAATCTAGGATTTCTATCTCGATGAATCTCAGATCTAACTCTGAGTATGAATAGATCAACTCGTAATACTCCAGAAGGGGGTGCACTGTGTAGATGATGATACATTGTGTTTATTCCTTGGTTCCATGTTGCGTTTTAGAAAAGAGAATCACTTCCCATAGACAATGACAATTGTGAGTATAAGAAATCACAATTAAACATTTTTAAAGAGCAAGGGGATTGAAAGAGTAAAGAAAATGGTCACACTATACAATATTTACGTGGTTCGACTGCTGCCTACATCCACGGAGGGGTTTTTCAACTTTTACTAAATTCTCAGAGGTTAATAATTACATGCACTTTTGCCTCGGGGAGAGGAATATTGTATAGCAATAAAACATAGTTGAGTTGTACAAGTAACTTTCCTAGCTCCTTATTGGCTTGTTGGTGATTCCTGTTTATCTACAAAAATGTAGGTAACCATATGGGTCTTTAATTATCCACATGATACGTTCTGATGTTTATCCATGCGACATTAAATTTGGCTGGGTCAGTGTGCTGGGCCTATTCAGGCTATTGAGAATTGGGCCTTCATGTTTTTGCCCCCACAATATCACTAGCATTTATTCCAACTCAATGTGTGTAATAATAATTAACTGATATATTTACATACCATATATTTATATACTAGGAGATTGCCTGTGTCCGAAGGCATGGAGAAATTTTTTCAAATGCTTTTAATCATGTATAATTGAAGTCAAAAAGTTTTTTTACAAAACAAATAAATGTATACAATTTAGAAAACTTGGACAATTTTTTCTTCTTAAAGGACTATCCACCCTTTTTAAAAAATAAAAATATTCCAACAACAATAATACTAATAGTCCGTCTTGGGCCTCATATAAACAACATCATCGATTTAACTCAATTCGTGGAAATAACATCAAAACATCAATAAATAAACAAAATTAGCCTCTGATTTTGCTAACTTAATTTCGAAAAATATATTTTCTCCCAAACCTCTTAATCATCAAATACAATTTTAACTAACTTAATTCATCACATATAATTTGTTTATCACAACCAAGTCAAGAAGACGATGTCTTAGGCTCTTCTATCTTTTCCACTGCTTTTTCTTCTTTCTTTTTCTTGTTTTAGTTCGTTTATGTATCCAGTACAACATGTTGATAGTTAACAACACAATATAAACTACTCATATACATTCGTCGTCAAGCTCCATCATATCTTCAAATCTAAAATTAAAAAATGTGTAAAATACATTAAGAATTAAAGAAAAGTGATCCTACAAATCATTTAAAGGAAAGTAAACAAAAATATGGAATGAAATAACCTGATTGTGGAAGTCATTGGAGCAATCGAGTTTGTGATTAAAGCCAATATTACAAATCTTCTACAAATATATAATAAAAAAAATAAAATGTTATGCTTAGATGATTTGATCCTATTGATTATTAGTTTTATCATCGTATTCAGCTACTTACTCATATTGATATGAAGATAAACAAAACCTATACTAAAGAGTGGAACTACATTTATATTGGGCTCTACACCAAACAAAATGTTATTATAATCTCTAATTGGATCAGTGGGTCACCAATTTAAAGGCCAAGCAATATCTCTACTACATGACACGGATGAGCTGTGAGCAAAAGTATATGCCCAAGACAGTCATATATTTCCTTGATTTCTTTAATATTATGTTTTAATACTCATTATAGATTATTAATGCTCTTTACTTCTTCAATCTGAAAACAAAATCAAGAATACATCAACGCCATATTCCAAGAATAACAAAAATCAAAGACAACATATACAGTTCAGAAATAAAGTATTCACAAAAAAGTATCCACCATTGACTATAATTTAAATATCAATATGTACTGGTCTAATACCAAAATAGAACCCCATATCTAATTAGAGAAAAAATATATAAACTAATCCACGTCATATTTGTAACTATAATTTTGAATATTATTCAAATTCAAAGAAAACACATAGGATAAACAACCATATATCCAATATGAATATTAAAGAGAGGCAACCAATAGTGATTAACTTTAATGACAAACTCATTTTGCAAGATAGTGTAGGATCACAATTACAACATCATATATATTAACTGAGACCGAATCTAAAATATAAGTCTTCACATTGAGCTTATGGTTTAGGCGGTCTTACACCTAGGCTTTGTAGGCGCAAATATTTTAGCTTAGGCTTTTATTTTATTTTATTTCAACTTTAGGATATTTGGCATTTCCCTTTATAAATCGACACGCACCGAAACATCAAATCGTCCTCCAACATCTCTAAGATTGAAGACTCCGCTACATCTTAAGAAGGTATAAAGATTGTTAGGAGTTCATAACTTTTCATAAATTTTATTTGGGATGTTATTTTTTATAAAAAAATCGAGCCTGGATTTTTTAGTTTTAAAAGTAAATTTTTTTAAACTCGTTTAAACGAGATTCCTATAGCGTTGGAACGAAATGAGCTTTTTATTGGAAGCCTCATTATATATTACATCGAACGAACTATTAATGAGGGTATTCTATTTGAATTGGTTTGAATCTCATTAGAAGCTGGTTCTAATGAGATTTCTTTCTCATTCGAACCAACTGCATTTTCGTTCAAACAAAATGGCATTCTCATTCGAACGACTTCTATTTTCATTCTAACAAGCCATCACCATGAAATTTATGCTGAGTCTATAAATACTTGTTTTTCCTCCAAATTTTATAAGATTTTTCCAAAACATTTCCTGCATTTTTGTTGCAAAAGTTTTCAAGTTTTGTATTATAAAAACACTTTTGATTCACAAATTTACATCCCCAAATAGTTTTTGTGAATCGTTTTGAAACCCTAGAAGTTTCGTGTCTTTTCTACACTTATGGAGAGTATTCTCTAATGGTTAATTTTGTGCCTCGAGAGATCATGAGAGAAGAAGGCTAAAGGCTGAATCGATGGATACCGAGGATGGGATGCCATCTGTGGATGACTCTAAACTGAGCCGTTTTCTTTAGAAGTTTTGAAGACACTCCGCGTTATACTTCTGGGTTATATCAAGTAGTATTATAAGTTGTAAAGTTTCTAAAGTGCTCATATAAAAGGTTTTGCTCTGGAAGGAGATTTTTCCTCAGTTATTGTATGATTGCATATTTTATTTATCTGTCTTATCACTTAGATGCATTTCTAAAGATAATAAGATAAAATTGAATTTGGGATTGGACATTTAATTAAATAATTTAATCCATTAAGATCATGCACACTCTCAAATTGGTATCAGAGCAGGATGCACTAAGTTATCGTGTAAATCCTTATTTAGTATTGTTTAGGGTGGTTATTTATCATTCTACCGAGTTTGATTTTTTTTCTTCGATGGATATACATAGTGAAAATTTATCTTGTTTGAATTTGAAGTTTGCTAAAAGAATTGAAATTCTTGAAAAATAATTTTTTTTCGTTTTAAAGCTGCTATGGAACTTTTGGAAACTATTCAAAATGAAATAGATTATTTTTGTGAGAATCTTGTGGACCCGGACCGTGATTTTTAAAATTTAGAATTGTCCAAAAAAGAGAGTGATGATAGAACTCGAATTTTAGAGATAGAATTAAAGGACTCTAAATGTTCAAGGTTTTGTTTATGTGCAAATGAGGATAATGATAAATTAATTAACGATTTAAGGGCACGTGAGAAGACTCGTAGGGATAAGTTCACTAGCATTGAGGTGGACCGATATAACCTTCTAGTAATGATTGAATATATGAAGAAGGAGTACCTAAAACTTGAAGAATATAATTATTTGCTTGAGTCTAAAATTTTGAAGTTAAAATATGATTTAAAAGACACAAGTAGTTTTGATAGTGATGGTATTGGCTCCCATGATTCTAATGCTTTCGTTGCTAAAGCCAAGACCATTGTTTGTTTTAAAGGGGTAGCCATATCCAAGGATGTTAAACAAGGTCAACCCATAGGTAACATTACTTACGTTTACAAATGTTCTCATTGTGATAGGAAGGGTCACCATAGGCATTTTTATTATGATTTTAGAAGAGGTCCTAGAAAGTTGAAGTCTAATGTCTCTTTGGTATCCAGAACCCGACGCGCTAGGTATACATCTATTTGGGTTAGGAAATCCATTTTGGAGTTGTTAGATGTTAGACTAGTTGATTCTCGCATGCTTGCACATGATTCTTCACATGCTATATCTTAGGGATTTTTGCTTGCATGATTTTTATTTGTCATACTGCAGTTATTCTTCTTGATATATGTTTTGCTAATGTTATGACATGTGTATTATTTCTATTATAGTTTTTTATGGAGTCATATTGGAAGAATACAAAAAAAAATTATTTTGACAAAAAATTTGAAAAATACAAAAAGATTTTCGATTTTGTGTATTTTAGTTTTACACATTTGGTGTGGCATATTAGTGTCTTTGAATCGAATTCACTCCGTACTTTTCATGTGGCTAGGACATTTGGTTATGATTGTAGATACTTAGATTGTTCTTAACCATATTTGCATGGAGTTGTTTCAAACTTGATTTTCTTAATGGATTGGACCTTGTATATACCTCCGCACACAAATGCACGAGTTTTTTTAACGTTAATTTCACATGTATATTTGAGATTTGTGAGATGTTGTCCCATCAATTTTTTTTGTGTACATATTTTTGTTACTATATGGGATTTGTGCATGTAAGAACCGTTACCGTTGAGCATTTGTTTAATTATGAAAAATATAGGGATGCACGAGAAAGGTCTACGAAATGAGCAAATATCCTTTGCAACCACCATTGGCAAGAGCCTTAAAAGGTTAAAGTCAACAAAAAAAACTTCCAAAAAGGGACCAACTTCATTTAATATTTGATCATTCAAAAGAAATAACTTCAATGGGGTTGCACAATGAATCCTGGTTATGTTTATTTTTTCATAACGCCAGTGATTTGCATAATCATCAATATTTTAGGCTTGTTTTCATTGTGATTGTTTGTTCATGAAGTCCAATTTATCTCGTCGCTTGAGGCTAAAGCTTAGTTTGATAAAGTTTTGCGATCAATTAGAACTTCTTGAATATATTTGAATATATGGGTCATAATCTATTTGTATTTAGTTCACACGCCCATTCATTCCAGCCCATATGCTTAGACAAATCGATACAATGCTAGTGTGTAAAGATTATAGGTTTATGTCGCGTTTTATGCTTGTTTATACCTATATATGCGCGCCAGATTTTTTTGGTATGTTTTGCATATATTATATATGGTATCTGTGGTTTGACTCTTTGCGGTTTACATTTAGTCCATGTTTATCATATGCTTGATCGTTTGGAATATTTGTTCTTAAGTCATTGTGTTGTATTTATAATATTTACACCTTTTTGAAAAAAATGAAGATTTTCAAAAATAGTTGGTTGTGTTTGCCTTTGAGATTATTATTACGCGTGCGTTGTTTACATATCTTTGTGATGATATATTATTTCTTCTGTGTGATGCTTTATACTTCATGTTTAGATTCTGCTCATTTGTCTATTTTGGACTAAAAGGGAGATAACAAATTAAGGGGGAGATTTGATTATGAGTTTGATTTATGGGGGAGATCTGTTATGATCTTTTGATTTTGTTTTCTCTTTCAAAATCGATGCATCATGGGGTATTTTCTTTAATTCATATGTGTAGGTATTCAAAGGAAGAACAAATTACACCGTATGAAGTCAAAGTTGCCCAAGGGAAGATCAAGATGAGATTGAAGACATAGTTTCATTATGCCAATCTATTTCTAGAGTTTGGGAAAGGTATTAGGATTTTTTTTGTCATAAAGGGGTGTTGATACCAAATTTAATCTACTGACGTGGACCAATAATAAGAAGACACGTGTCAATCTACATGGCACAATAACAACGAGGAAGTCTATTTCCCCCGACCAAGTCATGTTCTCTCCGAGCAACAAGGAGGACACCCCGAGGAACTCTATCATCCCGAGATACTCTAAGCACTCCGAGGAACTCTTGATCAGCGAACAGCTATGGCGGTCCGAGCTGCATCTCGGTCGTATCATTAATTGCCAGATAATCAACAGTTCAGATATTCATTGAATGCTTATATTCTTGGCACGCATTCTGCATTAAATGTATTACCCTTTCATATGTATGTCATTTAATGTATCGAACCTTTCATGTACAGCCTCAAGGCTATAAATACCTTGTATCATCCTCATTCAAGGGGACCGGAATTTCTTGAGAGAACTTGTAATCAAGAATTCTACAAACACTCAGCAATAACATAACAGTGGACGTAGGCTTTATTCCTAGCCGAACCACTTTAAAAATCTTTGTCTTATTTATTTATCTGTGATTGAAAAATTAGAGCGATCTAGTTTTTTACATCAACAGATTGGCGCCGTTTGTGGGAACGTGTTACAAGCGTTGTTCTCCACCAAAAGCTAAGTTTTTATTTTCTCTACATATAATCAATTATACATACATCTTTTGATTGAATCGTGATTTTTATGTTTATATACATAAATTAATTGTCCAATTTTTATCTGCAAAATATTGCATATCATGATTTTTAAATCATAACTGTTAGATTCATCCTTATTTAGAAATCTGAAAAATAGTAGATTTCATAAATCATAATTCTTTGCTTGATTCTCAAGTTTTAATTTTATATCATGGAATAAATATTTTAAATGATTACATATACCAATATATACGACGATGATGAGATCTAATAATTTTCATTGTTGATTTTGAAATAAATTTTGTAAGATATTTGATGTCTATTCATATTCCCATCATATTTTTAATAAAAGAATGGGAAAAGGTTAAAGACAATGAAAAGTCTTTTCATGGAAATCATGACCCATATATATTCTCTCTCTCTTCAAGTTTGAGTTTCTTTGCATTCATTTTTATGAACTATATAATTAATTTGGTTCATCTTCCATCTATGTCAATAAAGTCAAATTGATTGATTTTTTATATAAATTTGGTAATAATTTCGATCATTCACCATATTTTTATCTCTCCAAATTGGGAATAGGAAGGGATCAATATAAAAAAAAATAATTTTCTCTCACCTGAAAAATCATTACTCACCTCTTGTAAAAGAGGATCAGTAAAACAATCATGACCATATCAAGACTCTGGGCACAAATTTGATATGTTAGCCCCTCGTTCATCACATCACATCACATGGTTTCTTTATCGGAATCACACGATATAGTGGATTAGATAATTATTCATTTAATCAACATTATTAATGCTTAAATTTTACATCGAATGCTATTTTTTTTATCTAAGGATTCGAGATATTCTGGTCAGCCATCTATATTGTTGGTCGGCATCATCCAACCATATATTCTATAATTTGAGTTATCCTTAAATGTTGGTCGGCAACATCCATGTCGTTTGTCGGCAGCGGTAGAATATTGGGGTAAAAAAAAAAAATGCGAAGCACCCCAGATATTTCTTTAAACACGAGTTCAGCTTGGGGACAAACAGGGGGGCTTAAGTCTTTTTAACTTATGATCACCCCAAAAATATTTTTAAACAGCAACTAATACCTGATTGGTTGTTGAAGATTAAATAAATTTACAAAAACTTTACGTCTTATTTATGATGCATATTTGATAATAATTTGTCCATCTCACACACATTTGGCATAAAACATATTATTTCATATTTTGAAATTTTTATGATGATACATATCATATATTGATTGGATGAGTAAATTATTCTCATGACTAATCAATTCAGCCTACACATATGGTAGAGCAAAATATTAATTTTTACAGGCACAAGATTCAATGCCGACGAATGCTGAAGCACATCCATTCGGATGCATATTATATATTCATCTCATCATGGAGCTCAACGAGATACTTATTCAGTTCTGAAGGAAAAGCTACAATATTTATTATATTTCACCCCCAACGGATAGTTGGTCGGGGTCATTCTTATTTATATTCAGGCCCATATATATTGTCTCAAGCACAAATTATTCTATATATCCCTTGGGATTCATATTCTATATTCATCTCAATATGGAGCTCGGCGAGATACTTATTATCATATTCAGCTCTGAGGAGAACTATAACATTTATTATATTTCACTCCCAACGAATTGTTGGTCGGGGTAATTCTTATTTATATGCAGGCCCAGCAAAGTTCTCGGCCATATTCTTATGTTCTGGAAAATATTATTCTTATTCGGCATTCCGCAATTATGCCTCGACAAGATACTTATTCAGCTTTAAGGAGAATTACAACATTCGTTCGGATAATTCTTATTTATATGCAGGCCTGACAACGATCTCGGCCATATTCTTATGTTCTGAAAGATCTTATTCTTGTTCTGCATTATATGATTCTACCTCGACGGATCGGCGAGGCACTTTATTATTTTTAATTATTCTTTATATCTATTTGGATGCATATTCTATTCTCATTTCAGCAAGGATGTCTCTAGCATTTATTATATCTTATTCAGCTCCAAGGATATCTCCGGAATTTATTATATCTTATTCCCAACAATCTGTTGGTCATCGCCGAGGAGGTATCCTGCATTTATATTATCTTATTCCCAACAATCTGTTGGTCATCGCCGAGGAGGTATCCTGCATTTATTATATCTTATTCCCAACAATCTGTTGGTCATCGCCGAGGACGTATCCTGCATTTATTATATCTTATTCCCAACAATCTGTTGGTCATCGCCGAGGACGTATCCTGCATTTATTATATCTTATTCCCAACAATCTGTTGGTCATCGCCGAGGAGGTATCCTGCATTTATTATATCTTATTCCCAACAATCTATTGGTCATCTCCGAGGAGGTATCCAGCATTTATATTATCTTATTCCCAACAATCTGTTGGTCAGCTCCGAGGAAGTCTTCATCATTTATTATCAATTACCACCAACTCCGGTTGGTAGATAAAATCCAACTCCGGTTGGTAGACAAAATCCAACTCCGGTTGGTAGACAAAATCCAACTCCGGTTGGTATTGGTCGATAAATCTCATTCAAAGTTCACATTCCACAGTTGGGGGCTTCTATTATAAATATATTTGTTCATCTGGTGGCACATTCTTATATCATCATGCAGTCGAGCATCAAATTCAACCCCAACTAATCACTTTCTCAGGAGGAATATTGAAGTTCAGGAGGAATATTGAAGTTCAGGAGGAATATTGAAGTTCAGGAGGTATATTGAAGTTCAGGAGGAATATTGAAGTTCAGGAGGCATATCGAAATTCAAGAGGTGTATTCAGAACTATCAGGACATGATGAAAGAAAGCGAAAAGTATTCCACCGAGGAACTCTGTCAGACCAGAAATTAGAAGACAAATTGTCTATATGGAGACTATATGTAGATGGCTCATCTTGCACTACAGGCTGTGGGGCAGGGATCGTTTTGAACAGCCCAGACGAGGTCGACATGGAATACGCCCTACGTTTCTAATTCGAAGCTTCTAATAATGAGGTTGAGTATGAGGCCATGGTTGCAGGTCTTAATTTGTCAAATACTATGGAGGCACAACAGGTTATTGTCTTCAGTGATTCTCAATTGATCATAAATCAAATGTTGGGAATATATGCAACCAAAGGAGAATTGATGATCAAGTATCAAGAAAAGGTGATGGAGTTGGTATCAGAGTTTGTTGCTGTTCAACTGGTGAGAATATCAAGAACGGAGAATGTGAGAGCATACGCCTTGGCCCGATTAGCATCAGCTACTCGTACCGAGCTGCGAAGAACAATACCAATTGAAGCATTAGAAAGTCGGAGCATAGATGAAGACCTGACGATGAATATTATTACCCTTGATTTAGGAACATCTTGGATGGATCCTATCAGAGCATATATTAAGGAGGAACAATTACCGGAGGATAAGCTCGCTGCTAAGGAACCAAAGTTTAAAGCTGCTCGGTATAATGGTATTCGGAAGATAAGCTCGCTGCCAAGAAATGGAAGTTTAAAGCTGCTCGACGAGGAATTATGGCAGGTTTGCAAAGATGTGTACATCCCTCCGAGGTGAATTGATTAAAGAGATCCATGAAGGGTCCTGTGGAGCCCATGTAGCAGGTTGAATACTTTTGCAAAAGGTGATGACGCAGAGATACTACTGGCCGACGATGAGAGATGATTGTATAGCCTATGCCAAGAAATGTGACAAGTGCCAACGCTTTTCCTCCATCAGAAGAACTTCACAAACATTATTGACATCCATCATTTATCCTTGGCCATTTTCTATGTGGGGATTGATTTGGTTGGACCATTGCCGACGACTCGAGGAAGATTCAAATACCTCGTCATCACAGTAGATTATTTTACTAAGTGGATAGAAGCTGAGCCACTTATTGACATGACATACGAGAAGAAGAGTATCCAGCCCCGAGAAGAATCAAGCTATACAAGAGGAAATGAAGACTGAGCAAGAGAGAGATCTAGATCTCCTCATCGGGCAGAAGAAAAACAATAAATGAAGAATGTGTGTTGATTTCACCAATATCAACAAGGCAGTGGATGCTACCTCGGGACACAAACTGCTCATGGATACTTACTCTGGCTACAACCAGATCAAAATGAAACCTGAAGACAAGGAACGACATAACAACGGCTGATGAACAAGGTTTTTGCCGAGCAAATCAGTTGCAGTATGGAAGTCTATGTTGATGACATGCAAGAAAGCTGCTGATCATTTGGTTGACTTGAGTCAAACTTTTGATCAACTGGATAATTATCAAATGAAACTCAACCCGACGAAGTGCACATTTGGAGTACGAGAAGGAATGTTCCTCGGGTACATCATCAACCAGCGAGACGTTGAAGCAAATCCAGACAAGATCAAAGCCCTTTTAGGGTTGTGATCCCCAAAAACGAAAGAAGAGGTGCAGAGATCAGATACCCAAAGCTGGAAAAATTGGCAGTGGCATTAATTAAAGCAAGTAGAAGAAGGAGGCTGTGTTTCCAGGCCCATACCATGCATACCGACATGCCATTAATACAAGCTATAGCAGAGTTTACTGATCTTAATACTCCCGAGAAACAAAAATTGCTCGCTGATCAACCTGTGGATGTTACAGGATCAACCAAGAAGACTGCTCTAAGGAGCCATGCTCTACGGAGCCATGCTCTACGGAGCCACGCTCTACGGAGCAAAAGTGCTATAAGTAGCCAACCTCCTTTGGTTAGGAGGACACGCTCTACGGAGCAAAAGTGCTATAAGTAGCCAACCTCCTTTGGTTAGGAGGACACGCTCTAAGGAGCAAAAGTGCTATAAGTAGCCAACCTCCTTTGGTTAGGAGGACACGCTCTAAGGAGCAAAAGTGCTATAAGTAGCCAACCTCCTTTGGTTAGGAGGACATGCTCTACGGAGCCATGCTCTACGGAGCCACGCTCTAAGGAGCCATGCTCTAAGGAGCCAAAAAGTTCGAAAGAACCCTACTACTCCTTTGGCTAGGAGGTATACACCAGCATGATCAACTACGGTTGGTAAGACTTTATATATTCTCGCATTACAACTTATGTTGGTCGGGAGGTAAGATTATTACAAAAAGTTCCTCGAAGAACAAAATATTTCAAACTGAACCAAGTATGGTTGGTCAGGGATAAAGACCCACTAACTGTAGTTGGTCGACGAGGACAAATTATTGACCTTAGCTGGTCGAACACATTTTATGAAAATATTTGAAATTAAACCAAGTATGGCTGGTCGAGGATAAATTTCCATCAACTGTAGTTGGTCGGCAAACATTATTTAACAACCTTGGTTGGTTGGAAAAATTTTAAACATTTTTATACTCATTACTTTATTATTAAGTGATCGAGCAACGTTACTAATACTTGTAACTTCTTTATTACTAAGTTGGTCGATGAACAACACAATATTGTTATCTTTTTAACTTATACATAAGCGCAGATGTAAAGTATTTTACAAGACAATAGCAATTAAGATTGCGAATAAAAATGAAAGTCTTTCATCCAAAAAAACAAAATACATTGAGAATAAAAATGTATACTAACTATTACATTGAGATTCCTATTATATTGGTTTCTTTTCCTTCTACTTTTGAAACAGGTTCCTCACCAGCAGGAGGATCATAAATCAGAAAAATCAAGCAAGTAAAGTTAGCATTCAGTTGCTCGGCACAAGAGGGAGTTGGTCATCTAGCAAAACCGATCAACATACTTGAAGATTATGACAAGCTACAAGTTTCATACTATGGCATGGCTGCATCCAAATTCCCAGGGGTGATACATAGCACACGGAGTTCATCAAAAGAAAGATTAGCAACCATCGATCAGCCTGCATCATATGTCGTCCAGGAGATAATGCACTTTATGTTGAACAAATCAAGAAGGTAGATCAAGAATTTCACGAGCACCGAGCAACATTGCAGAATAAATACTCCATCCTTTCAAGTAACCCATCAAGCATGAAGCATTGGGGGCTTCTGTTGATACCAAATTTAATCTACTGACGTGGACCAATAATAAGAAGACACGTGTCAATCTACATGGCACAATAACAATGAGGAAGTCTATTTCCCCCGACCAAGTCATGTTCTCTCCGAGCAACAAGGAGGACACCCCGAGGAACTCTATCATCCCGAGATACTCTAAGCACTCCGAGGAACTCTTGATCAGCGAACAGCTATGGCGGTCCGAGCTGCATCTCGGTCGTATCATTAATTGCCAGATAATCAACAGTTCAGATATTCATTGAATGCTTATATTCTTGGCACGCATTCTGCATTAAATGTATTACCCTTTCATATGTATGTCATTTAATGTATCGAACCTTTCATGTACAGCCTCAAGGCTATAAATACCTTGTATCATCCTCATTCAAGGGGACCGGAATTTCTTGAGAGAACTTGTAATCAAGAATTCTACAAACACTCAGCAATAACATAACAGTGGACGTAGGCTTTATTCCTAGCCGAACCACTTTAAAAATCTTTGTCTTATTTATTTATCTGTGATTGAAAAATTAGAGCGATCTAGTTTTTTACATCAACAAGGGGTATTTTTTGTAATTTAGGTTTCGGTTAATTTTTGAACCGGAATAGCTAAATGGGGAGATTTCTAAGCGTAAATATTTTAGCTTAGGCTTTTTATTTATTTTATTTCCACTTTGGCATATTTAGAATATCCCGTTATAAATAGACATGCACAGACAGGTCATAACCGACCTCCAACATCTCCAAGATTGAAAACTCCTCTACATCTCAAAAAGGTATAAAGAGTCCATAACATTTCATAAATTTTATTTGAGATGTTATTCTTTATAAAGAAATAAGGGTGGATTTTTAGTATTAAAAATAAAAAAATTTAACCTTGTTCAAATGAGATTCGTATCTTGTTCGAACAAAATGAGCTTTTCTCTTGAAGCCCCATTAGATCTTACATCGAACGAACTACTAACGAGGGTGTTCTGTTTGAATTCGTTTGAAGCTCGTTTTAAATTGATTCTAATGAGATTGCGTTGTCGTTCGAACGACTATTATTTTCGTTTAAATTAGTCGTCGCCTTAAAATTTGTGCTGAGTCTATAAATACATGTCTCGTCTCCAAATTTCATAAGAATTTTGCCAAAACTTTTCATGCATATTTGTTTGAATAGTGATCGAGCGTGAACCGTGTGCTAGTGTTAAATCACTGTCGTTGTTTTCGGTTCACCGCCTCAATGAAAAAATATAAACTATAACTACACTTGTGAAATAAGTATAGTGGTAAGTCGAGTATCGTAAGAAATCCACAGGGAGTGTTGGATAGATTTTAACGGAGTTATTTCTTCAAAAATAAAAGTGTAAAAGATGATGGTTTGGTTTAAAAGAAAAGAGAAAAAAATCAAGAATTTAAAGCTAAACAGGAATTAATAAAAACGAGAGTCAAGGTCACATTCCTGCCGTGGCTAAACATTTAGAATTATAATTTTGGTTCGAAAACATTTAATTGAGCATTTTATTTAATCATAAACATCACACATGAAGGGATTTTAACCCAAAAATGCGAGATAAAACATTTAATGAAAAACGGTCACACGCGCCTTAAATTCGGATTATCGCTATAAACATTAACATTGCATGACAAAGAAAGTTAAACGCATAATAGATCAATTTTAATACTCGAGGTTTCAATTAAATGTAATTTTACACAAAACCTAATTTTCGGAGCCCTACTGGTCTCGTTCTGCAGCTTTGTCCAACTTTACGAAAAATGCTGTAACTTCTTCGTTATAACTCAGAATGAGGCACGGTCGGAGGCTACACAAAGATAACTCAGAGGGATACAACATCCAACAGAGATTTTGACAAAAATCCAACTGATGAAATGACTAAAATATCCTTGAATGTTCCCTTGACTGTGATTTTTGAAGTTGAAACCATCCTAAAAATGCCATAACTCATTCATTATACATCGGAATCATGCACCGTCAGCAGTCAGGTGAAGAGAAACCAAAGGGATTTAACTTCCATGAAGATTTAGGGATTAAAAATTGAATGTTAAAATTACTAAAATGCCCCCGAAGCCGTAATCTTTAACGAAACTTTTTCGAAAAGCTACCGAACTTCACACTAAGCACCGAAATACCTACAAATACGTAATTATACCTCATACAACATGATACCATATAAAACGGAGATTTTATGGTTAATAACCATAAATATAGAAATTAAGGTACCCAAGGGGGCTAAAATGCATAAGTATAAGGTGTGAAAAATACAATATTCGATCCAAATCACACCTCCTAACTTGCGCATTGCTAGTCCCTAGAAATGAAGTACAAAGCAAGAAGAACAACAAGTAAACTGTGACACCCCGCCTAATTAAATACCGGGCGATCACTCCTTTATTAAATTAAATCAAGGTGAACAGTTGGTTCATTCTTAGCATCATTGTCGTAAAATAAATTTTCCAATTTAACACCCTAAAATAATTAAGTTAAGTGTCAAAACCATATTTAAACATTACTTTCCAAATTTTATTTAAAGAAAAATTATTGATTTATTTATTAACAACATCTCAATAAATAAGAATCACACCACAATAAACCTGGAACATAATCTAATTAATTTAAAACATTCGTCAATCGAATGTCAACATGCGAAATCTAAAGTAACACATCCACTGAATAAATCCCATAGTAACAGTACTGGAAATAACTGAAATACAAATGTACAATAACAATGAAATAATGGAAAGGTCTACACATGTCCATCTAAATGAAAATACTAAGAGTGGATCTGAATGAGCGAAGTCGTCTAATCAAGAGACCTGCAACTCCCACTTAAGCTGCAGCGCGTTCCTTCCAAGAGATCCTAAGTAAGACGCCCCTGTGGCTGGGCACCTGTAATACATACATATATATACAAGAGAGATAGAGAGAGAAAAACGGGTCAGAGCCCGAAAGTGTGTTTGATTTAAAATACGTTTAGCAAGTATTTAAATTGATACAGGCCAATGCAACAACATATTAGTACGACACTCTCTTGAGAAGTTCTCACCTCTCTTCTAATGTGCACAGCTATCGCACTAACCTTCCCAATGATTTAACTTATCTTTGATTACTCGTAAGATTCAAAATTTAACGATTCCATTTTGAAAAGGATATTTCAATTAGTAACCAAAGTTCTCCATTTTAACTTTATAAAATCAAAAAGTTTTCCAGTGTCATATTATACTTTCTCAAAACAAGTATTTACCATTTGAGTCATCAACCATGTCCTACATAACACATCACAATAGGCGGTTCCAGATTTCAGAATTTCATATATATATTAACTACTCGTAAAATATATATAACAGAACAGCACCCCAAATAAAACTATGGTGCGGGCATACTCTACTATCCAAACCCTATATCACTCATATTAAGGGGAATACAAATTCGTAATCACTCTCGAATTGTATTAACACATACTCAAACAATACTGAGACGAAGTATAGATTCCAAGTCCCTTAGGACCGTCTGAACTATCATTGCGATAGCCTGTACCAAGGATATCTATACACAAACAAAATGAGGCGAAGCATAGATTCCAAGTCTCTAAGAGGAAAGCACATTCCCGCCTTTCTTAGGACCGTCTGAACTATCATTCCGATAGCCTGTACCAAGGATATCTATCTTCTAGGGTACAAGTCAATATCCCCCATAAAGGTCCCATCGAGATAAGACTGTCCCAGCGCGGAAACCTCAGGGATAGCAAGTAGCGTGGGCATGATTTGCACACATAGATAGTATATGCATACACAATCATATAACTATACTAATATTACCATATCAATAATGGGTAGATTCTCAATTCCCATAATTATAACATTTGTATTTATTTCACATTATATAGTTATCACGTATAGCCATTCACATCTTACATTAATTTTGAGGAACTTTTCCACTTAATATATAACGCTTCATGGATTCTATCCTCCCAATTATAAAATTCAGTAGGTATACACATTTGTCCCAAAGTAACTCTCTTATGTCTCTCTCTCTTTAAATCATAAATTTACCGACCCTTATGTAATTCTCCCAAAATACAATCTTTGCCCGACATCAAGGGTCCAAAAATCTATTCACATGTCCTACTGATCTTCCCTATCTCCCAAAACCTTTCATTAAGGATGCCCAAGAATTATCTCCCAATAAATTGAATTTAACTCATTTAAAAAGGGAAATAGGAGTCTTCCAGGAGGGGTCGATCGATCGATCGAGGTTTGGGGCTCGATCGATCGAAGGTCTGGGCTCGATCGATCGATCAAACAGGTCTGCGAAAACTGCAGAATTACAGTTACGGGTTTCCTCTACTAACATCAACAAATTCCATATTTTCTAATCCCAATCGTCCCAGAATTGATACTACTAACCCTATATCATCATAATAGGTATTTTCAACATAAATCATGTGGATTTCTGTCATTTAATCATGGATTAACAACCCCAATTTCATATAAAATCTCAAGAACCCTAAAATTCTCTTAAACATGGTTCTAACAATTATTTCCAGAATTCTCATCTTATACACATCATAATTTCATGGTTTAAATTCCTCTACATGGCAAGGGTTTCCCGAATTATCAATTTGACCAATACTACATGGATTTTCCTATCATAAATAGGGCTTTCTTCCATTAAAACACATCTTAATTACTCCTAAACTAATATGAAAGATGCATCAACGAAATAAGCAAGATAAACACTTGCCTAAGATTTTCCGAGGTCTGGTTTGGTTCCGAATTCAGTATGATTGTGTTCCCCGTCTCGCGATCTACGCGTTGGTGGTGGCGGCGGTGCAAACCGTTGAGTTTTGGGCCTTGAATTTGCCTTGAGAGCTCTCTCCTTCCTCTCATGTGGCCGTCACTTGTGTTTAGAGTTTCTAACCCTAGAAGGTAACCTAGGTATCTGATATAACTCCTCTAATTTTCGTGGGTTTAATTACCCAAAAATGTAAAATGACCAAAATGCCCTCCCGGGTTACTAGTTAGGCCTAAAAACGCCCCGAGACCCAAACTACACCCCCGGGTACACTTTTCTGACTATCTCGACCCTTTCGGATGCGTTGGCGCACTCAAAATGACCATATGGGCAAATTATAAAATATTCACTTTTATTTATCAATAATTAGTCCCGACGCGACACGGGCGCGTCCCGACTCAAATTTCCAGAATTGTCATTTTATTCACTCGTGACATTCAATATAATCAATATCATCTATTACTTTGCTCAATAGTAATATTCAACAAATTTCCCATAATTACTAACTCTCGTCACGTTAATAATTATAACATAATTAATTTCCGAATTTTTATTAAATAATTAACTCACATTAAATTTAATAAATCCCCAAATTAATATGGCATTTAAAATAGCATAAAAATATGGGGTATTACATACTTCCCCCCTAATAACGAAATTTCGTCCCGAAATTCGAAAAACAAGGCATACCGGGTAAGAACAAATCTGGATATCTCTCGTCAGTACGCAAACTATCTACATAGTACGGCGCCAATCATTATAGCTTTTTCCTCATAGCAACATTGTTTTACATTCTCATTGGAGACACTTCACATTGTGCTCCCAACTGACAACATTTGAATAGGTTACGTCTATACGTTATAAATTCCATTATCTCACTATCATTAGGAGGCCGCACCTCACTACATGACAACTACTCGGATTTATCCGTACACAAAATTCTCATTCTGAGAAGATCATAAGAACGTTTGATCACTCTTGCTCGTCTAAAACAGTCGTGGAATTCTACCACATTTATCGGATGTTCTCTCGATCGATCCAAATTTTTTGATTATTTACTCTCCTCTAAACATACGGAAGGAGAATAGTCGAGGTTCTTCCATAACAAAACCTGAATAAGTACCTCGTACGCGACAAACAGGTACGAGTGCTTCTACCGAGCATGCTTGAAATCATCGTACCAAGATTCCAAAATTTCCTTCACATGGCTCCATTAATCTTTAATCACCATACGCTTTTTCCCTGGCTAAGGGTGATACATCCTACTCGAAATGAAATCTTATCTCCGATGGTTCCTGAGATCCCATTTCAAAGGTGGGATTCACCAATCTCATCCTGATTCAGAAATTTATACTGCGCCGGACCATGCACTGGCGCGATCCTTCCTTTCAAAGGAAGTCTGGGGCATACTAATTAATATTGTAAGCCAACCCAAAGGAATATCAATCACTTCCTTCTCGGCGACTTAATTCACATGTTCGGGATAAACCCTTGATCTTTTTTTGAGGATGGCATCTCATCCAAGAACTTTATCGGCTTTACCAGCCTCTTCCAATTTCATGAATTTTCGATAAACAAAAAATTCTTTGGTTGATTCTCCTCTTTCAACCAAACCTTACCTATGGGCAGTGCATGTAGAGACTACTCATTACGTCTCGCTAAACATCGATTCTTCCCTTGAAATGTCTCACATTAAGTGACACGTAATACTCCCCTTCTTTCCTTGGAGTATGCCGATAGTTCCGACCCGTGCTCTTCTCTCCACGAAGCGCACTTCTGGATCTCTTATACTATACTAACATCATTACTCTTTGTATGCGCCAGTCGCTCTCACACTTGACTAATAACAACTCCGCTCCGTGTGTGTTTCATAACAATAAATTCTACTCTATTCAAGGAATACCGATTCTTGAATGGCTTCCCACAGCCTTCCAATCAAGTTAGGGCGTGCAATTCTAATTGAACACTTATGTATGGATTATCGCCTCTCATGTGACGTTTAATCCACTCTATCACTTCCACTTCGTTATACTAGTCCCACAAACATTTATTTCACACGTCTATTACCACGTCATTTCGACTCGGACTATTTTAACTGTAGTTAACCAAGATGTCCACATTTTTACAACACTCCGACTGCCCTGGGAGAGCGAACGGCGTGCTACTCATCTGTAGGACTAACTAAATTCAACGGAATAGAGGGAATAGGGCATTCAAATTCCATGACAATAAAAGAGGAATAATAATTCTCAACGTTCCTCAGATAAGTACAACAATTTTCCCAAATAGGTACAACAACTAAAATAAATCACTAACGCTTTATTCATCAAAATAATTACAGGTCATCTCTTGTGTATAATATAAGGTTCTTTCCAGATAATCCATGCTAAAAATCATTCCAACTCTTTATTCACCTCATGTTCTGAACGCGGTTACGACATTTGGGTATTCTCAATCACCCTAGAAATCAATGCTTTCCTACCAAAAAATTCGGCTCTAATGACCTTAAAACAAAATTCAACTTCCAACTTACATACATAATTACTCGATCCCATTTCGACCAGGGTACCGAACTCATGGAATAGTGACCAAACGTCTCCCTATTTCCAACCTTAGGCTAAGTTTCATGCGTGGGATGTCTCGTAAAGAGAAATCCAAACAAGGAACCCCCCCGATACACTACTACCTAGCATTGTCGGTTATCGAAATCCGTTAGGTCCTCTGCCCATAGTATATATACCCCTGTATTCCGTCCCTTGACAGAAAAGTTACAATTTCTCCCGTAATTATGCTTAACAAAGAACGTTTTACCAATTGCACTATCGTCCCGTATTGGTTGATGGTAATAGCATTCTATAAACCTCGGATACATACGATCGAAATTCTCTAAATTCCCTTCCCTAATAATAGAGGTATAACTATTAACTCCCACATCTCTAAAGGATAAATATAACAATGCACTCTTCCGATCACTAAGTCCGGAGTGACAAACATAATACTGCGTCAAATCTTTTCGCTCAACGGTAATTCCCGATACATACCGAATCATACTAACAAAGTCTATACATACATTGGCATCGAATATCTCGAGCCCGCTATCTCCTCCGAAGTCTCTAGGATAGATAATATAAGTGCGAGTCCAACCTTCTTACAGGTAAAGCCTCGCCAAAACAAAACGTGTTGCACTATTGTAACTACTCCGATAGCCTTTCAATAAATGCCCACTATCATATTACCCATTTTTTATAACATTTTAACAAAGATAATATCATACTCGTGTATCGCATCACTACAAGGAGTAACCTCAATAAAGTATAAAACAATGTTAATATACTCATTCATCCTTTGCGGATAGCACTAAAGAAAAATCCCGCTACACTAGGGAAAAATATTCACATAATAGTAACATTCATAATTATATGCATTAAGCTCGTCTCACGTACTAATCTAGCAATGAACAAAATATGGTGACTCGCTCATGTCACAAAAACACGCCGCATCCTCTAAGGATACAACGTATACTTCCATCTTGGCAATCGTCTTGACTGCACGAATGGTTTTTGGACATAACACGTCTGCCCAAACCGAAACAAAATTATTTTAATCGTTGCCTTTTACTAGGCACCGTATTCTTGCCCCTTTTTCTCGCTTTGGAACATATTCTCGCAAGCAATCTCACTCCGCACAAAATAACTCAACACATAATCCACTTATCACCTGTCCTACTAACCAGGTTAGGATTGTCCTTCTCTCGGACTTAGTAGACTCGATTCCTGTTAGCCATCCCGGTTGTTCTCTTAACTTTTCAGGCCATAAAGATCATGTTACTATCTATAATAGTACTTACTGAATTTACCATCACTTGGTAAGAATTTAACTATCTGAAGCATTTAAATGGTTTTTCTGATGTGTATCCACATCCTTTTGTGGTGCTATACCACCATCGTTGTATTCAGTCTCATTCTCGACTAAATCCTTTGATTCCTTTAACTTCCTCCACAAATAAGCGTTATCATCTATATTGACTAAATATGACAATGTCAACCTCTGAATCGGTCGTCCATCAGAATTTCCTCCTCGAGTATTATCAACTATTATTACAAGTTGGTCTCCCACTTGGAGCCATTTCCTCCACTAGTATCTACCTCTTTCGATACAAAATTTGCTAACGATTAGGATTCATATTCATGACTGGACTTCTGTCATGCCCTCTCTCGATGAGTTCAGAACCACATTTGTTTCTAATCCTGAACAGTTAAGGAAGGAACATACGGTCAACACCGTACCTAAGGTTCTCCTATAGGCATAACATTCCATTTCTAAAATTGGTGGTTGACTCCAACCATTATAATTTTGTCCCGAAAGCCAAGAAAATTTTCTCTAAATTTTCACTTTCAGTTTTCCACACTCCGTCCTATATTTACACCTTTGGATACTTTACCTCCTTTGGTAAACACATACAATTTTTTTTTCACGTTTCTGAAATTTCCCACTGACAGTCTCTACACGTTTTTATAATGCGTTGGGTAAATTTACCCTCGCACCTCATTTGATTATAACAGCATTTGAAAATCATTGCTGCACCTTAGTCGCCTTTCTAGTCGTGGGTTCTCGTTCCATAATGGAGGTGATCTCGTCTACAGTCATCATCCTCGGATATATTTCATAATTTCAACTGAGCCCTGCCTCCTGATGTACTCTTAACGGTCCTCTTCTTACATCCATCATCGCTCGGCACACGCACACATCCGAACGAAATTAGAATTCACTAGTGTATACACATCATAGCAGGAGAACGAAATATCGTCAAAGGAATCGACAATCCTAAACATAGGGCTCTATAACAAACAAAGCAACACTGAAAGCATAATAAGCCGTACAGATCCTAAGGACACTAGAACCTGATGCTCTGATACCACTTGTGACACCTTGCCTGATTAAATACCGGGCAATCACTCCTTTATTAAATTAAATCAAGGTGAACAGTTGGTTCATTCTTAGCATCACTGTCGTAAAATAAATTTTCCAATTTAACACCCTAAAATAATTAAGCTAAGTGTCAAAACCATATTTAAACATTAGTTTCCAAATTTTATTTAAATAAAAATTATTGATTTATTTATTAACAACATCTCAATAAATAAGAATCACACCACAATAAACCTGGAACATAATCCAATTAATTTAAAACATTCGCCAATCGAATGTCAACATGCGAAATCTAAAGTAACACATCCACTGAATAAATCCCATAGTAACAGTACTGGAAATAACTGAAATACAAATGTCCAATAACAATGAAATAATGGAAAGGGCTACACATGCCCATCTAAATGAAAATACTAAGAGTGGATCTGAATGAACGAAGTCGTCTAATCAAGAGACTTGCAACTCCCACTTAAGCTGCAGCACGTTCCTTCCAAGAGATCCTAAGTAAGACGCCCCTGTGGCTGGGCACCTGTAATACATACATATATATACAAGAGAGAGAGAGAGAGAGAAACGGGTCAGAGCCCGAAAGTGTGTTTGATTTAAAATACGTTTAGCAAGTATTTAAATTGATACAGGCCAATGCAACAACATATTAGTGCGACCCTCTCTTAAGAAATTCTCACCTCTCTTCTAATGTGCAAACCTATCGCACTAACCTTCCCGGTGATTTAACTTATCTTAGATTACTCGTAAGATTCAAAATTTAACGATTCCATTTTGAAAAGGATATTTCAATTAGTAACCAAAGTTCTCCATTTTAACTTTATAAAATCAATAAAGTTTTCCAGTGTCATATTATACTTTCTCAAAACAAGTATTTACCATTTGAGTCATCAACCATGTCCTACATAACACATCACAATAGGCAGTTCCAGATTTCAGAATTTCATATATATATTAACTACTCGTAAAATATATATAACAGAACAGCACCCCAAATAAAACTATGGTGCGGGCATACTCTACTATCCAAACCCCATATCACTCATATTAAGGGGAATACAAATTCGGAATCACTCTCGAATTGTATTAACAAATACTCAAACAATATTGAGACGAAGTATAGATTCCAAGTCCCTTAGGACCGTCTGAACTATCACTGCGATAGCCTGCACCAAGGATATCTATACATAAACAAAATGAGGCGAAGCATAGATTCCAAGTCTATAAGAGGAAAGCACATACCCTCATTTCTTAGGACCGTCTGAACTATCATTCCGATAGCCTGTACCAAGGATATCTATCTTCTAGGGTACAAGTCAATATCCCCCATAAAGGTCCCATCGAGATAAGACTGTCCCAACGCGGAAACCTCAGGGACAGCAAGTAGCGTGGGCATGATTTTCACACATAGATAGTATATGCATACACAATCATATAACTATACTAATATTACCATATCAATAATTGGTAGATTCTCAATTCCCATAATTACAACATTTGTATTTATTTCACATTATATAGTTATCATGTATAGCCATTCACATCTTACTTTAATTTTGAGGAACTTTTCCACTTAATATATAACGCTTCATGGATTCTATCCTCCCAATTATAAAATTCAGTAGGTATACACATTTGTCCCAAAGTAACTCTCTTACGTGTCTCTCTCTTTAAATCATAAATTTACCAACCCTTATGTAATTCTTCCAAAATACAATCTTTGCCCGACATCAAGGGTCCAAAAATCTATTCACATGTCATACTGGTCTTCCCTATCTCCCAAAACCTTTCGTTAAGGATGCCCAAGAATTATCTCCCAATAAATTGAATTTAACTCATTTAAAAAGGGAAATAGGAGTCTGCCAGGAGGGGTCGATCGATCGAGGTTTGGGGCTCGATCGATCGAACCTTCGATCGATCGAAGCTCTGGGCTCGATCGATCGATCAAACAGGTCTGCGAAAACTGCAGAATTGCAGTTATGGGTTTCCTCTACTAATATCAACAAATTCCATCATTTCTAATCCCAATCATCCCAGAATTGATACTACTAACGCTATATCATCATAATAGGTATTTTCAACGTAAAGCATGGGGATTTGTGTCATTTAATCATGGATTAACAACCCCAATTTCATACAAAATCTCAAGAACCCTAAAATTCTCTTAAACATGGTTCTAACAATTATTTCCATAATTCTCTTCTTATACACATCATAATTTCGTGGTTTAAATTCCTCTACATGACAAGGGTTTCCAGAATTATCAATTTGACCAATACTACATGGATTTTCCTATCATAAATCGGGTTTTCTTCCATTAAAATTCATCTTAATTACTCCTAAACTAATATGAAAGATGCATCAACGAAATAAGAAAGATAAACACTTGCCTGAGATTTTCAGAGGTCTGGTTTGGTGGCGAATTCGGTATTGTTGCGTTCCCCGTTTCGCGATCTACGCGTTGGTGGTGGCGGCAGTGCAAACCGTTGAGTTTTGGGCCTTGAATTTGCCTTGAGAGCTCTCTCCTTCCTCTCCTATGGACGTCACTTGTGTTTAGAGTTTCTAACCCTAGAAGGTAACCTAGGTATCTGATATAACTTCTCTAATTTTCGTGAGTTTAATTACCCAAAAATGTAAAATGACCAAAATGCCCTCCCGGGTTACTAGTTAGGCCTAAAAACACCCCAAGACCCAAACTACACCCCCGGGTACACTTTTCTGACTATCTCGACCCTTCCGGACGCGTTGGCGCACTCAAAATGACCATATGGGCAACTTATAAAATATTCACTTTTATTTATCAATAATTAGTCCCGACGCGACACAGGCGCGTCCCGACTCAAATTTTCAGAATTGTCATTTTATTCACTCGTGACATTCAATATAATCAATATCATATATTACTTTGCTCAGTAGTAATATTCAACAAATTTCCCATAATTACTAACTCTCGTCACATTAATAATTATAACATAATTAATTTCTGAATTTTTATTAAATAATTAACTCACATTAAATTTAATAAATCCCCAAATTAATATAGCATTTAATATAGCATAAATATATGGGGCATTACATAAACCACAAAAAAGGAGATATGTACCAAAGAGATAAAAGCCACTTTCATGATTATAGGGGGCTTGAAGATAATCTCAAGATTAAAGATAATCCCCTCAACTAATACAACAAACTCAAGGGATTAAAGCAACGATGCAGCTCAGCGTGGCAGTTCAAACAAGGCAGCTCAGCATGGCAGCTCAGGAGATGCAGCTCAGCGTGGCATCTCAAGAGAGGTAGCTTAGCGTGACAGCCCAAGGAGATCTTCCAGTGAAGAAACTGGCCGAGAGAGCTCATCCTTTAACTTTGTTGTCTTACTTAGTCTTATTGTATCTTTTGTTTATGTTGACTATAAGCTGTAACGATTATAATTTTATTTAGTGTGAGGTTAAATGATACTCGCGAGAGACCAGGCTTGGCAGGGATTGGGAGAGATTTCATGCTCTATCGAATGACCTCACCATGGGAACTTTATAGGGAAAAGGTTTGGAGGATTGAGAAGTGAGTCAGTGTTTAGGCTTGTCCTGACCATCTTAGATACACCTGGTAAAGCACTAAAGGGCCTTTGATCGTGAAAAATTGGGAGGAGTAGCCTTGTGTTCCATCGTGCGTTGAGTTGTGAACCAAACATCCCTTTACTTAATGTCACATCTACTTTAAGTGATGTCACTAGCCACCTAAGCAATGTCAAATCCTCACTTAAGTAAACCACCGTGGTACCTGGGGCTGTCAGATAGTTGGTGAGACACCTTTGTGATGACAGCCCCCTGACGGATAATGGTTAGGCAAAAGGCATGTCTTCACATTTACTGTTATAACGTGGAGCTGACTAGTCCAGCAGGCATTTAATGTTTGTGATATAAAGTATGAGGGATATCTTTCGCAGTTATAAAGGACCGGGGCATATCAAGATTGGTATGGGGTTATTTATTGGCCTCAGCCACTTCTAAGAGAGAGAGAGTTCTTTCTAGAGATTATTGGATAGAGAGAGATTATCATCAGAGAGAAATAAGTTATTGCAAAATCAGAGCTCTTACTTACCCACCATTATCATTTACTACGAAGATTTTAATATCTGACTGAAGGGCTTTGAGGGTTAGTGTGTTTTGTATGCCTCCTAAGGTATATCTAGGGTTCTTACCTATCTCTCCCTCCAAATGAGTTACTTCTGAGTTATACACGAAATATTTTTGAGTTAAAGCTAAGTTTATCTTCATTGGGTTGTGATCGTGTATTTTTTAATTAATCGGGAGTGTTCTCGATTAACTTGTCATTACTATACTAAAAATGGGTTTTGCCTCCATCTAATCTAAAGTACCCTCTTACATTTTGCGACTCTGTTGGGTAGGTATTCTTCTAGAAAAAGAGTATGGTGTAAGATAACGTTAATAGTAGACTCAATTTTGATGATATCCAATGCAATGAGGAACAAGCGATAAGAGAGCTAGAAGCTCCCAAAAGCGGGGTCACTCCTCAGGTAGAAGTTTCCCAATATCCAACGATGACTGGATCCTCTACTAGTGATATCCTAGGACTAACGTAAATGACCCTTCTCATGGGTAAGCTTTATGAGTTTTTGCAGACACCTAGGGCTGCCATGGTCCTAAGAGGGAGAATACATCCCAGTGCTTTTATGGGGTGGTCCCAGTAGCTCAATGATTCCTACGAGGATCGAGGACCATAGGCACAATGGGCATGATGGGCGTTCCACCTACAGTGGATACTCCAAGCTCAACGAACATCCCTTTAGTGGTCCCTTTGGCTACTCCTTTCATGGTTGAGAAGACACCGAAATCTGCATTAGAAGAGATGAGGAAAGAGATGGAAAAAGAGATGTTGACAATGATAACGGCCTCCTCGCAGATGGCCAGCGAGGTAGCTTCAGTGTATAATGATTTTTTCATGCCTTATCCCCAAGAATACAACTATGAGCCTTACCCGAAGGACTACATCCCTCCTATCTTTGAAAAATACATCAAAAAGAGGGGAACCCGAAGGAGCACATCAAATGGTTCATCAAACATCTAGGATCTCACTGCAACAACAAAAAACTTAGGTTGAGGGAGCTCTCAAAATCATTAATCGATAAAGCTTGTACATGGTACTCTCACTTGGCGCCAAAGAGTGTTTCAATGTGGGAAGAGTTGCATGTTCGATTTGTCTAGAAGTTTGTTCTGGAAGAAGAGAAGTTTACGTTGACATAGTTGGGTAGGGAGAAGAAATGACCGAGAGAAGATGTGATTGCTTATGTTCGAAGATTCATGGAGATGTCCCTCGACGTAAGGGAAGAAGCCAAAGAGTCCAAACTGTTACAACTCTGCGCTGAGGGTTTTCTCCCAGAGTATGTATGTCACGTGATTAATGAAACTCGTGAAGGGACGTTTGTAACATTTTTTAAAGCAGTAAGAAATATATCATTTGTGGTTCATCCAAACCTTATTGCAGTACCCTTGGTACCCCTGGTGTTCAGACATTTGGGTCCACCCGTCGCAGTACGAGGCTAACCCCCACGGGTGGGATATATCGATGGAGGTGAAGGAGGCAAACAACTGAAGAAGGATAACAAGAGAAAGTTTGGGAGAGATAGGGAAGACACGCCACCGCTACCTTGCACAGTTGAAGAGGATGTTAGCTTTTACAATGCCATGGTTCACGGAGGAACAATATATGAATCTAAGGTAATCCCCATCGTGGAGCCAGATGCGACAATAAGAGAAAATCCTAAATATTATCATATCCATCGAAAGGTGGGTCATCTAACAGAGACATGTTTCATGTTGAGAAAGATTATCGGCAAGCACATGAAGACATGACTTTGTCGATCCCTCCAGAGAACAACATTAAGGTAAACCCCCTACCACCACACGTGGCGAACCTAGTGATTGCCTATTATGAGGAGGCAAAATGAGAAATGAGGGAACTTAAGTTTTAACGGGAGGACTTTGAAGATGAATTAGAAAATTACACAATAGGCATGGATAATATGGTCATAGCCTACGATGAGGCAAGTTCAAGGTACGTGGAGGAGGTATACAACCTAGAAGGGGAGGAGGTGGACCTAAGCTTAGAGTACCAAGTGTTTTGCAGTCACCCAAGTTCTCGTGGTTTTATGACCAAGTAAGGATACCGAATGAGTTACGTTTAGCGATAACGCGGGTAATTTTGGTTATCATAAAGAATAACACAATACCCTCATCAAGATGGAAGGGGTCCATGGACAAACTAGTGAGAAAGTTCTTATCCAAAGTTACGTTTAGTGATGCTGACAGGGTCGTGAAATTCCCACACAACAGGCCCCTATACGTAACAACAAGTATCAACGGGGTATGATTTGCGAGGGCACTAATGGATGGAGGTGCATCGATAAACATCATGCCTATTAGTTCCTTTCGGATAACCAACATTCCGGAGGAAAGGGTAATACCATTACCTCTGATGATTTCTGGTTACGATAATCAGTCATCCAAATCCATCCGGTATGTGAATATAGGGATCATAATGGGAAACCTTACCTTACACATTAATTTCCATGTGATTGAAAGTACCACTTACTACCACCTACTGATAGGGAGAGTGTCGATGCACAACGAGGGTCTAGTCCCTTTTGACGTATCACCAAGGTACAAAGGCAAAACGTTAAAGGGAATGAGATCGTCATACGGGCCATGACGAAGCCTTTTGCTATCGAAGAAGCTCATTTGGTAGATGAAACCTTTTACACAGAATTGGAGGAAGATTCTAGGGTGTTGATAAGAAGGATGAAAGGAGCAAGAGTTTCCTCTATTAGGGAAATGATGGGGCCCGTGAGAGGCCAAAAAAATGAAGGAATAAAGGGAAATGTAGTAACGGAATAAGTTCACTTAGCTATTCAAAAAAAATAACATCTATTGAAGCAAATTACAGATAGGATGAGACCCAGAATGGATTCGATAGATCACGAGACCTAACAACAGAGTGTCTTGAACAGATTTTCAGGGAATAGGTTAGCTGATGCTTCAAGAGAAAGGAAAATAAATGTAGTTGCAATGAAGAGCAGATAGTTCAAGAAAAAGGTTATTGAGGATGGGATAGTGATCTACCTTTTATGAGGTAGATCAAGGAAATGTTGAGCCATAACTTTACCATTTTAGAAACACTAGATAAAACATCCGACTTTTCCCAATTAAGCATACTCGAGTAACCTTAAACTTACTCATCCATAGAGTTTTGGCACCAAAGAGAATATACGTCCATAAAAGATCCGTGTGACATCATACTGCACCTAATACATATCGAATCAAACTTACCTCAAATAATGATAGTAGCGTGAGAAGTTAGCTGTAACACCCCGTGTATTTATGAATTAACTCGAAAATTAGAGAAAAGTAAAATTTTAGATTTAATTATTTTTAATTAAATATATTGGTTTTTAATGCGACGAAGAATGATTCTCACAAGTTCATACTCTCTAGGATAAAGTGCAAACCTCTCACTCAAGTAATAATTCGATAAGTCGGGTATCGATCCTCAGGGAAATAGGACAATGGAATTGTAACGACATTGGATAGACGAAGAAATCCTAACTCTAATTCTAAAAAGAAAGGAAAAGATGATTTGTTTCGAGAATTGTCTACAACAAAATGAAAATTTAAAATTATGAAAGAAATGCAACTATTCTAAATTACCTAAAATACTAACGATGAATGATTTAAAACTCGAACTATATGATGAAGAAAACAGGATGGGAATACAATCCCTCAACCCTAGTGTATTGATGGTATAAAACTAATCCTAAATTTAATTGATTAATTAGACCCAAAATTTAGTACTCCCAAGCATTACGTATATGAGGTTCAATCCCGCACCATACTTAATCAGAGGATGAGTAAATCGGTAACGCAAGATAGTAACACTCGCATTGCATTCTAAAGCATCTCGATTACCCTGAAGAAAATGAGATCCAAAGATCTACAATGGTTGTGATTCTACGCAATACGGTCATAATAAATCATTAAATTTAGAGGATTAATTTTATACACATGCAACTACCACATCGGGTTGGGTTCATGCGGGTTGGGTTCATGCATCCCGACCCTTGAAAAATTTAGCTTACCATGATGAAATTAATGAAAACGATTGTTGAATTGGAGGAAATCATGCTTAAACTAAGGGAGAATTGAAGAATGATGTAAAAGGAAGATTAGATAGAAGAAAGTAATCAACTAACTTACCGAAGCACTAAAAGCATCAACTAAAATTACTTGTAATCACAGAAATCTGAACAAACTTCAATCTTGGAATTAAAATTGCAATAAATCTTCAAACCAGGGTTTTGTAGCAACTTTCTCTCTCTAACTACCTCTAAAAGTTTTAACTGAAAAGGGAAAAATTAGATGAATTTTCCGCCTCTTAAAATGATAATAAATTGGGTTTAAATACCCTACAAGACTCCAAGAGTTTTAGCTTAACCAGGACTCTCCATTGGAGGAAGAGTAAGACAATAAAACTGCGACAGTCGGACCGATCCGGTCCTCTTTCAGTTCGATTCGGCTTGGATCCGTATTGGTTCTTTTCTTTTCTTCCAGGATCGGTTCATTTAATTTTCATCAACTTCGATCCGTCTTCGATCTGGGGTTCACTGGAACTTTATATTTCGGATCGTTCCTATCCGGAGGTCCTATCTTTCTTTGACTTTTTCTTCTATCTATGACTGGTCATAACTTTTACATCGGGACTCCGATTGAGGTACCGTTTCTTCCTATGTACTTGTAAACTTGATATCTTCAACTTTTCTTGAGATGCCTCATTCGAATTTTGGGTAAAAATTACAACTTTGACCTTTTGACTTTCCTTCTTTTCTTTCTCTATTCTTCCAGTTTCTTTCCTTCTTTAGTGACATTAAATACCAGTAAAATTAGTACGAAATACCAGAAACTCGGGGTACTCGTTAGAATAAGTCAGTAGTAAGATTATGAGATAAAATCAAATTGATTACGTTATTCGAGGTATTAAAAGTAACTAAATTAAAGGAATAACTTTAGAAGAATTTATGCCTAATCAAATCCCCTTAACTTAGAACTTTGCGCGTCCCAAGCAATGTAAAAGAATCCAAGCAACAAGCCTTTAAACTCTTGAAAATCATTTTATTGGGATAAATACCTTTTTCGTGGGTAATCGATTGCATTTAGTGTATGCAACAAGCCTTTAAACCTCTAGGTTACCCTAGTAGGACGAGTTGTGTCTCATGAGGGTTTGCACAGAATATACCCACAAAATTCGACTCAAAGAAACTTCAAAATAGGCAAAAATTGTATAATTCAAACTTTCCTAGAAAATAATCATCATCAAGTCATGTTAAAGAGTCTCAAATCATAGTGCGTGTGTGCGAAGCCGAAAAATTTAACCGCGGATTTCCACCGATTGACCATTACGTCACTTATCCGAAAATTCGCTTTGATTTCAAAATCTCACATGATGCTCTCACAAATGAATTACTCGGAATGTGGCTATTTTCTCTCGATATGCGTGATTTATAAGAGTAAATGTAGTGAAACCAAGTTCACGCACATAAGTAGACAGACGGAAATTTATAGTGATTGGATCTCATCAACGGAATATGGTTTGAAACATGGGAACATTGCCTCTTATACATACGTTTTATCTCTTTTATTATCTTTTGTGTTTTAACTCTCCACGTAGTAACTAATTTCGTAATTTGGACTCGGTTAGGACTTTTTCGGGATATAAGTATATTGGGTAAAATAAAAATGGTAGGGAAGGTTGGAATTGGAAAATTCATTTATGTCCATTTGTGCTTTTTCTGGGCTATTGCTCATTTTTTTCTTCTTTTTCTATTTTGTTACGCTTTTCTTTGCTTGCTATTTTTATTGAGCATGTCTATTTTTTTTCTCTTGCCCCTTTTTGTTGCACTTTTCGAACTTAAATTCTGAATTTTTCCATTTTTCACAATTTCAGGCTATTTGGTTTTTTTGGGTTATCAAACGAAACTGGAAAACAATTATTAGGCTCCAATTGGGTTACAAAGGGATGAATTTTTCATGACTTTTTATGGCTAATCTTTTTGGTTAACAAACGATGGACTACTTCATTATCCAGATGCGAGTTGTTTTACCATATGCGTCTCGAGATTAATTTAGTTTAATTTAAAGATTTCTTCAGCACATTTTTCAAGACAATGTCACACACATTTCTCAAAATCGATCAAAGTGAAAGACTTGAGATCCTCGACGACTAATTAGATAGCTGAAAAGAACTTTGAGTTAACAATTAACTCGGATTGATTTATAAATTTCACAAAATGAAAGGCTCGAATCTCACCAGGGTTGTTCATCTCCACATTTATTCGTTAAGTCATCAATTTTTGCACAATTTCCATCTTTGGTCAATTTCGGCTTTGTGTATTGTATTTTTACAATTTGAGACTTTAAACCGATTTTTAATGATATTTTTGAAAATTTTGAATTCCAATTTTTATTTATTTTGAAGAAAAAATATTTTCGAATTTTTCAAAATTTTATGATTTTTTAAAAATTTCTGGGCATTTTTGAAAATTTGTTAAGTTTTAGAAATACACACTTGTCACCCCCCCTAACTTAGACTTTTACATTGTCCTCAATCAAAAGGACGAAAAACTAAATAAGGCAAAATAAGAAGTGCGATAAATAAAATAAACAAATGAGAAAATGCGGACTGTAATATGTAAGGACTGTGGTACAATAAAAGGAAAGAGCATACAACCATGTGACCAAGGAAAACAACTAAAAACTGACACATAAACCAAAAATCTTCACTGGGGCGGTGGGTGGGAAGAGATGGGCGTGTCGGGGCCATAAGGGTTATAAAAGTAAGATGGCAATGGCTCGTTTGGATCCCCCTGGCGTCTGTACAAGTCCGCTTGGAAATGAAACAACATACTTGTATCGCGTCGCTATGCGCGCTGGTCTTGGCAGTATTCGGTCATAAAGTCGTTGAATTGTGACTCGAGGGCCTAGATTCTAGTAGTGATCTCGCCACCCACCCATTCAAAATCTGGGTCGTCTTCTTCGTCGACTGAGTCTTCATCAACACCCACTTCTCCCATCTCCACATCGCCACCTGCCTCTTCCTCTTCCTCACTCGAGGTATCATCGGCCTCATCATCACTTCCATGCTTTGCCCGAAGGATGGCCAGCTGTTTAGCGCTCCGAGTGCGGGTTCCTTATCCAAAGGGACCGGGGAGGCGAGTACGATCTAGCGGAGTAACAATGCCAGCGTCTTTGAGAATGGAGGTAATCAGGCGTGCATATGGGAGTGGTGTTGTACCTCTCTCATCCAGGGATGCAACGATAATGTCAGTGTATCGGGTGACAACCAGGTGAATTGAAGTGTTGGGATCGAAGAGGTGGTATGTCAATGTGGCTTGACGGGTACGCATTACGGAATCGTTGGAAGTTTGCAAAATGTTAGCACATACAATTTGGAATGTGAGGCGTGCTATCTTGTTAAGTCGGCCAATAGGGACAGTCTCCCCCTCCAAGTAATGCCGAGGGAAATTCGCTCCATAACAGGTCCTTGGCTACTGGGGGGACATTATTTGGGTATGTGTAGTCTTGAAGATCTGGAACGTCATATTCGCCCAACTTGGCAGTGAGAATGTCCAAAGAGAAGGGAATGACGGTACCATCAACATAGGCTTGAGATACGAATTCACCCGTTCGAACAAGGGATCCATAGAAAGAGCGTACCTCGGCGGTCCAAACCACTTCGTATGGCTCATTAAAGAAACAACACCAACCCCTGGGCGTGGAGAGGGTGATGATGGAATTGAGCAGCGCTGTCCATTGGACTACTCGCTCCATGTGGAGTTTGTGATCTGGACCAAAGAAACGGTTGCACCAACGCTCCTCTTGGCGGGAGCGAAAATTACCATGACCGGAGGGTAAAATTTCAGTTGAGTCGTATTTGATGGGGGCAGCTCTTTGAGCCATTAAAACAAGGAGTGGATGCTGAAAAAATGGGTAGAGAGAAGAGAGAAGTGATGCAGTTGAAGGTGTGGAAAAAAAATGGAGGATGTGGTGTGTATTTATAGGTGAGGAGAGTGGGAAGGGTTAAAAATGGAGGGAAGGAGTTTGGAGGTAAAAGGGGATGGATTTGGGAGGGAAAGTTAAGGGGAGGAAGTGGTTGGACCAATTTGGAGGGAAGGGAATGGATTGGGGGGAAGGAGGGTGTACCTAGGGAAGGAGGAAAGGCTGCAAAAAATCGGATCGGTCTGCTGTTCCACGACCGGACCGATTCGTTCCTTTTAAGTCAAAGACCTTCAAGATCAGGGGGAGCATGGTCTGCTGGTCAAGTACGAGAATTTTATGACCTCATACTACCTCTTTGAGACTGGCCTTGGGGGGAGTCCCCTGACCGAGCTTTGTAAGTTACTTTATTTTTTCAACAAGTTGAACCTCTGATTTTGCTACGTCTCTGATCTTTTAACTCAGACCTTTCCTTTTGCAGAGTGCCCGGAAGGAATATCAGACGGTATTTGGGAAATGGCAACCCCCAACCTTAAAAAACTAGTTAAGAAAGAAGGCATGAATGCACCTCCTCCTCCCCCTATTACTTCAAGGGCCGATGCCTCAAAGAAAAGGAAGTCCAATGACCCTGCCCTTGAGGATCAGAGGCAGAAGAAGAAAACCTCTAAGGGGGATCACGCGATTCCCATCTCCTCTGAGGACGCATTAGTTTCTCGTCTGGAGTAGTTAAAGATCGGTGATAGCCTTATTGGCCAAAGTTTGAAGGCCTTGGATGCTATCGGCTCCGTTATGACCGACACTGACAAACGGTTCTGCCGTTCTCTGGACACCCCTATGCTGGCCGAGTTTTGTCTCCATCGATCTATCCAAGTAAGACTTTTGTTATTGTTGTTCAAGTGTAACATCGGCATTGAATTATACCAAATCTTGAACTGACATTTCTAAACATGTTTTGCAGGGTCTCCTCACCATGCACCAGTTCATTGACTGGACCCTGAGGAAGCTCCCTCTAATTGATAAGGGCATAGAGGCCCAAAAGATAGAGGCCGCCCTGAATGCTGAAGTGGAGCGTCTGAAGGCTTCCTTAGAGAATTCTGACGCTAATGTTAAGCGGATGGAGAAGGACATGGACAAGCTTAAGAAGGATCATAGCTCTGCTCTGAAGACCCAGGCTGACTCTCTCCAACACAAGGTTGATGTCATTGTGAAGGCTGCTCTGGATGATGCCTCAGAGAAGATCTTGGAGGACTACAAGGTCTCTGACGAATTCATCAACTTTGGTTTTGAATACCTATAAAGGGGTGTTAATGCTACTGGAAAATGGGCTGTAATGAAAGAGAAGGAGTCAGGGGGCCTGGCAGCCTCGGACTTCGTCGGTCTGGGCTATGCTGATCCTCAGTTTGTTCAGGCCTTATAAGAGGTCGAGGAGGAAGGAGGTGCGGTGCCTGCTGAGATTGCTCAACCAGAAGATACAAGGAGTGAAGATATTAATCCTTAGGACGATGGGGGTAGAAGTGACCAACATCGGCCAAGGAAGTGGGGGCATTGCCACTAACCTTGAGATTACAGATACTTAGGCTGTATTTTGTGAAGCTCTTATCTGTAATTTTTTATTTCTGATTTACATCGGTCTGTAACCTCTGATAACATTTTCTATTATCTTTTAACTTGTAATTCTAACTTCTTTATGCTATACCATTCTCTGAGGAGAACTTTTCTTCAATTGCCTTCGAATGTTTTTATGTGTCGTGCATCAGTGTCTTCATCGCTAAACTATGATGTTTACCTTGTAACATTTCACCAAATTAATGATGTTAAAGGTCTGAGGTCATCCATATATGATGTTCACCTCAGACCTTGTCACCAAATTATGATGTTTTAAGGTCCGAGGTCATCAACTAAGATGTTACCCCTATGAATGTTTCAACAAATTAAGGTATGAAGTCATCCAAATATGATGTTCACCTAACACCTTGTCACCAAATTATGATGTTACTCCTATGAATTTTTCACCAAATTAATGATGTTAAAGGTTTGAGGTCATCCAAATATGATGTTCACCTCAGACCTTGTCACCAAATTATGATGTTTAAAGGTCTGAGGTCATCAACTAAGATGTTACCCCCATGAATTTTTCACCAAATTAAGGTTTGAGGTCATCCAAATATGATGTTCACCTCAGACCTTGTCACCAAATTATGATGTTTTAAGTTCTGAGGTCATCAACTAAGATGTTACCCCCATGAATTGTTCACCAAATTAATGATGTTAAAGGTCTGAGGTCATCCAAATATGATGTTCACCTTAGACCTCGTCACTAAATTATGATGTTTTAAGGTCTGAGGTCATCAACTAAGATGTTACCCTCATGAATTTTTCACCAAATTAATGATGTTAAAGGTCTGAGGTCATCCAAATATGATGTTCACCTCAGACCTTGTCACCAAATTATGATGTTTTAAGGTCTGAGGTCATCAACTAAGTTGTTACCCGCATGAATTTTTCACCGAATTAATGATGTTAAAGTATAATGATCCAATAATTGACACAGGAACTGATCTTCTCATTAATAATCTCTTCATAAGATGATACATTTACATAGGAATCATTGCAACATCATATGTAATACGTTTTCAGATGATCAGCATTCCATGGATTGGAGAAAGGTTCCCCTTCAAGGTTTTCCAGCCTATAGGTCCCGAGTAAAACTTCCTAGACCACTTTGTAAGGGCCATGCCAATTTGGGTGAAGCTTGTTTTGCCTTCTGCAACGTCTTCTTCAAAATTAGGTCTCCTATGACTATGGGTCTTGATTTCACCCTTTGATTGTAGAACTTTGTTGTTCTATGTTGGTAAGCTTCCTGTCTGATCTTGGCGTCTTCCCTTCTCTCCTCAATCAAATCTAAGTCAAGTCTTATCTCCTCCCCATTCTTTATAGGTCTGGACTCTATGAGTGGGGAGTCCTACCTCTGTTGGTTTGATGGCTTCTGAGCCATGTGCTAACATAAATGGGGTCTCTCCCGTTGGTGTCCTAGCCGTTATTTTGTAGGCCTATAACACAGTATAAACTTCCTCAGTCCATCTCCCCTTAGATTCTTATAACCTCTTCTTGATCCCGCCAAGGATTGTTCTGTTTGTGACTTCGTTCTGACCATTTTCCTGAGGTCGGCCAGGATAAGAGAAAAATTGCTTGATCCCAACTCTCCCGCAATACTTCTCCAAGGAAGAATTTTTAAACCGAGTTCCGTTGTCTGAGATGAGGGTGCTAGGGAGACCATGTGTGCATATGATGTTCTTCAATATAAACTGAAAGGTCTTCTGTTCTGTGATCGTGATCATCGGCTCGGCCTCCACCCACTTGGAGAAGTAGTCAATCGCTACTATTAGAAATCGGTAATTATTCACATTCCTTGGCAAAGGACCCACCAAGTCAATCCCCCATACTGCGAATGACCAAGGGGTACTGATTGACATCATAAGTTGATGAGGTTGATGGGGGATAATGGATAATCTTTGGCATTGATCACACCTCTTTACGTAGGCTGCAACATCCTTAGCCAAGGTCAGCCACCAGTATCCCTGTGTGATAATCCTTTTAGCCAAAGGTCTTCCTCCTATGTGACTGGAGCAAGAACCCTCACACACCTACTGTAGGACGCGAGGAACCTCTGTGGGATGAACGCATCTGAGGAGAGGTAACAAAAATCCTTTCTTATATAGGAGATCTCCTACTATTGGGAACTTTGCAGCTCTATACCTTATTTTCCTCCTCTCTGAATTCAATTCAGTCATCTCTCCCTCTCTAATATATCTGATGAGGGGGTCCATCTATGAGTCCCCTAGATTCAAGTTGAGGCAAGGGCTGCTGACCTCTTCGTCTTTAATGGTCGGTTTGAGCAGGATCTCGACTGGTACTATCCTTCTTATGTATGTCCTTGTTGCTGAAGTCAACCTTGCTAGTTCATTTGCATGGTTGTTATTTTGTCGAGGTACCCTCTTCATCTTTACCTCTTCGAAACCTTCTAGCATCATTCTTACCCTCTTTAGGTATCTAGCTATCCTTTCATCCTTGGCATTATAAACTCTAAACACTTGGTTCACAACTAACCTTGAGTCACTGTAAAGTAGGATCGACCAACCCTAAGGGTCTTTTCCAATGAGAGGCATGCTATCATGGACTCATATTCTGACTCATTATTTGATGCCTTGAAGTTGAACCTTAGTGCATATTCAATATTGGTACCATTCGGAGCTGGGAGTATCAGCCCTACACCGCTTCCACTTTCGCAAGAAGACCCATCAACGAAGAGGTTCCAAACGTATTCATTGGACGAGAAGCTACCCTCTGACAGGGTTCCTTACTTGAATAATTACTTGTCTTCCTCATTCTCGTCCACTCCGTTTCTGGCTTTGTTGGACATAACCTCTTCCGATTCTCGGAAGACGTTACTATTTGATCCCTCTACGATCACTGGATTGTTCTCAACTTCAGTCTCTTCATATGTGAACTCAGCAATAAAATCTACAACTGCCTTCCCTTCAATGGACACCCTGGGTTGATAAGTAAGGTCATACTCTCCCAACTCAATGGCCCAGGTCATCAACCTGCCTGACTTCTCAGGCTTGTGGAGGACTTGCTTAAGTTGGGAGTCAGTGAGGATGACCATAGAGTGTGATTGAGAATAGGGTTTCATCTTCCTAGAAGCGTGTATCAAAGCGTAGGCCAATTTCTCCATTCGAGGATAGTTTTGTTTAGACCCCTGAAGGGCCTCACTACTGAAGTACACAGGCCTTTGCACCCCAACGTCTTCCCGTACTATGGTTGCACTTATAGCTGACTCAGAGACTGCAAGATAAATATATAACTTCTCCCCCACTATGGGCCGAGATAAGAGCAGGGGGATCCGAGGTAGGACTTGAGATGATTAAAAGCCTCATCACACTCTTTATCCCATTCGAAGGCCTTTCTAAGCACTTTAAAAAATGGAAGACACTTGTCTGTCGCTCTGGAAACAAATATGTTGCGTGAAGCTCTCTTCTAGTGAGCCTTTAAACGTCCTTAATACTTCTTGGTGTCTTCATGTCGAGCAAAGCCTTGATCTTCTCAGGGTTCGCCTCTATTTCCCTCTGATTGACAATGAGTCTAAGAAAATTTTCAGCTCCTACCCCGAAGACGCATTATGCGGGGTTGAGTTTCATTCTGTACATGTCCATGGTATCGAAGGTCTTTTTTAGGTCTGCCACTTGTGTGCAGGCCTTTAAGCTCTTCTTCAACATATAATCTATATATACCTCCATAGTCTTACCGATTTAATTTTCAAACATCTTATTTACAAGACGTTGATAGTTTACCCCTCTATTTTTTAAGCCGAAGGGAATAACCTTATAGCAATATATCCCCTTGTCGATGAAGAAGGTTGTCTTCTCTGAGTCTTCAGCATCTATGAAGATTTGGTTATAGCCAGAATATGCGTCCATGAAGCTCATGAGCTCATGCCCTGCCGTGGAATCTACCATCTGATCGATCTGAGGTAAGGGATAACTGTATTTAGGGAAAGAATTATTCAGGTCGGTGAAATCTACGCACATCCTCCATTTTCCATTGGCTTTGGGCACAATGACGACGTTTGATAACCATTCTGGGTATATAACATTCCTGATGAATTCTGCCTCTTCCAACTTTCTGACCTCTTCTCTGATAACGTCATACTTTTCCCTGGAGTAAACTCTTCATCTTTTTTTAATTGTCTTAGCACCTTCTGCCACGTTGAGTTTATAGCACATAACCTCCGGGTCGATGCCAAGCATGTCCACGTGGCTCCAAGAGAAGACACTCTGCCTCTTCCTCAAGAAATTGATCAGCTCTTCCTTGATCTTCGCTTTTAAGGCCTTGCTGACCTAGACGGTTTTTTCTGGTTCCTCCTCATTAAGGACGATGGATTCAACCTCTTTCGCTCCTTTGTTCAACTTCGTTTCATCTCTATGGTCAAGTGTATCAATTTTATACATGGTGGTCGCACTATTATGGGCCTCTCTCTCTTCAACTGAGTTGAAGTAGCATTCTCGTGCTATGGTCTGGTCACCCTGCACTTCCCTTACCCCATAGGGGGTCAGGAATTTTAGCATCTGGTGGACCATCGATGACACAGCCTCAAACTCCTTAAGGGCTACTCTTCCTATGATGAGGTTATAGGCCGAGAAGACATTTTCATCCATAACAAAAAAATTGATCTTTCGGGTCAACCTCTTAGGCCACTCACCTCCCATTCGCACGTCCATCTCATACATGCCCAATGGATGGACTTTTTCATTGCTGAAGCCCATTAACAGATGATGATAGGGTACCAGCCTAGCTCTGCTAAGGCCTAGGCTTTTGAAACATGGCCATAACATCACATTTGCTGAACTTCCTCCATCCACAAGAATTCTCTGTACCTCGCATCCGTGCACTCTTGTTGTAATTACCAAAGGATCATCATGCGGAGCTAAGATACCTTTAAAGTCGAGTCGGTAGAACCTTACTATAAGAGTGTCCATATCCACTTTCTTTCTTTTCTGCTTGGCCTCTAAAGATGCCAGATTTACCACCTCTATTTTGGCCACTGACTTAGCCTCTGCCACATGAGCTTTTCGATCAGCCACTTCAGAGCCACCCCCTGCTAATCCTCCGTATATGGTGCTAACACCGAAGGAGATCATACCAACCCTCTTCACTGGGGCATTGTCATCTTTTGGTGGGAGGTCTGGATCATCTTCATTATCGCCATCTGAGTCATCGTCTCTTCTTGCTGGAGTATCGTCAGGACATCTGTCATTTCTCTTCTTTTTAGGGTTATCTCTTCCCCTCTTAGGAGCCTTCCCATCAACATACTTCTTCAACTTTCTAGATTTCAACATCTTCTCGATCTCATCCTTTAAGGCGAAGCACTTGTCTATCACATGGCCATGGTCTTGGTGGAACTCGCACCATAAGTTCTTGTTCCTCTTATGCAGAGGGGCCTTCAGCTTCTCTGTCCATCTCAGAGACTGGTCATTCTTGATCTCATTGAGGATGTGTTCGCAACTCACAGTTAGAGGGGTGTAGTGTGAAAACTTGTCGTCAGTTGACCTCTTCTTTCTGTACTTCTTTCTTTGGAACTTCCCGCTGCCACTGCCGTTCTCATCCTCATACTTTGCGGCCATGGCCTCTTTAACATTCATGACCTTACCTGCAGTTGCCAATAACTTTGCCATGGACTTTGGAGGTTCTTCTGCAAGTTTCTAAAACAACTTCCCTTTCTGTAGACCTCCTATGAGAGCGGTCATAGCTATATTCTCTTCGTAATCTTCAACCTATAGTTTTTCTTTGTTGAATCTTGCGATGTAGTCTCTTACGCTCTCATTCTTCCCTTATTTGACATATAGCAGATGAGTGGTCTTCTTTTGAGATCTTAACCCAAAACAGAAATTGTGGATGAACTGTTCATCCAAAACCTTAAAGTTTTCTATTGAGTTCTTCAGAACAGAGGTAAACCAGATGTGTGCAGCTCCCGTCAAAGTCTCAGAGAAGGCCCGACACTTTATCTCATCTGGTATTGAGTAGATGTCTGCCGCAGACTGGTAAATCTCAATATGATGTACAGGGTTGGTGCTACCATCATACTTTGGATACATCGTAGGTGTCTTGAACTTGGCAGGGGTTGGGAAGCTCACTAACTTAGCCACAAACGGAGAACCCTCTGAGAACCCTCTTTGTAATGGGTCTCGGCTTTTGATCAGGTCTCCTATCTTTTCTTCAAGGCGTTGGATGGAGTCATTCCATGGTCTCGCAACGTCGGCCTAGCCAAGGTTATCCCTAGCCACCTCTAAGGGGTGAATTGAGGGTTCTCCAGCCGCAGCACAACGTCGACTGTTGACCTCCTCTTGATCCCTGTCTTGGCCCTGATGGGGTCGGCCATGCTGAGGTTGACCATGATGAGGCCGATGTTACCCATCTCCACTTTGAGATCCAACGACACTTTATGACCTGTATAACCTCTGCCTCAGGTCATTTACTGGGCTGAGTCTTTCAAAGGTCGACCCTCTGCTTAATCGATCGAAACATGACCCTCTTTGTTGGGCGCCTTCACCTCTTCTGCCTCCACAACCTCAGCTCTACTGGATAGGATGCACTGTGTTATTTAAAACCTCATTAGACTCCCAAAAATCTTCTGGAACGTCTTATGCTTCCATATCGTCATACCTATCCTCAGGGCAAGGGTGTCCTTGCCTCCCCAGACTTAAACGCCTAGGGTCAGCAACATCCCTCCTCCGTTGAGGTGTAGATTGATCTTTTCGTTATGCCTGGGGTGGTCCTCTGGCTTTAGGATGGGGTTGAACAGCCTCCAGAGTAATCATTTTCGGCGAGACCCTAGGTGGCCTCATCATATTTTGATTGAGTTATGCAAATTGTTCCTTCGTCACTTGTTGAGTTATAGCCAAGGACCTCAAGGTTGCTGCCACCTCAGCCATTTCAGACTGGGGTGGTGCCTGGCTGGAACTAGGTCCTCCATCACCAGGTGGTGGAAGAGGTGGTGGCAATTCTGGTGCCATACATTAAAACTAAAGAGCTTGTGAAGTAGATGCTCTTAATACCTTAATGGACCTCTTTCAATTGTGAAACAGCTTCACGCAAGGGGTGAGGCCTGGTTCACCACCAGAGTTTCCGATGAGGTTAAGCAGAATAAGAGGAAGATACAGGTTCTCATTCCCACAGACGGTGCCAAAATGATGATGCTGGAAATAACACCACCCTTCAAGGTGTTTGTAAGCTCGAATCTGTGATAACAATGGCAGCTCAAGTATATACTAAATATAATAGACTGAGATGAGGAGAAAAGGATGAACACCAATATATAAGTGGTTCAGCCAATTAGGCCTACGTCCACTGTGTAAGTGAGTGAATAAGGTCACCGGAATAAGGCACTAGTGTCCATGGATACAATCTCTCAAGCTCTCTCTCTCTCTTTACTGTATAATTTGACAGAGTTTCAGCTAGGGTTGTCACTTCGGATCCTTCTTAAGGTAGGAGAAGACAAGTATATATAGTGTTTGGACGGTGTAATTCACCCCCCATGCATGCAATAAGCATGAGTATGTTGATTTAGCCAATCTAATGAAGACATCTGTCACTGTCACATGTAGAGAATGGTGATGAAATATTCCCCCACGTGGGTGGGGCGGGGGGGAATTGATTTAGTTACAACTGATTTTGTCCACGTGTTCCTACCCTTGCATATACTTGTCAATGCCCATCTATCTTAGCTAGATACCAACCTCGACTTGGGTGAGTACGAGGTTGATGGAGTACAACCCCTGACTTGTCAGAGATAGTTCTTCTGTGAAGACCTCGGCCAGGATGCTCGGCCGAGGTTGAGTATGATGTTGAATCCGATGATGACATGGTACTTGTTGATTGTTCTTATGTCTTTTGATAGTCTAGATGATACTCGTAACGTAGGCCGAGTCCGACACCATGTGTTTGCGGTAATATGCAGGGCTCATTTAAGGTGATGCTGGCAACGTCGGCTGCGGCCAACCCTATACAGGTTGATCCCAAGTGCCTAGTTAATCTCGATTGACACAATGTAAGGTCGGCCTAGGCTGATATTATGGATGGCTGCCTGATCCCAGATATAAGCCTTGATGATGAGGTTGACGTAACGTCTGAAGGAGACAACCTTATGAGGGACGATAATACTGTTGATCATTATGGGCCTCTACCACCCCAGTCGTGAATCAGGCCGAGGTTAGTGTCTCTGAGTGGGAAGATGCACTTTGGGGAATATCAGTAATAGCTCCCATCCTTTGGAACCTATCGCAAGATTTACAAGAATTGTTCACATCCCGGAATATTGTGGGCCAATAGAGGACGCATTTAAGAATTTTAGCGGTCGTTTTTTTCATCGAAAAATGACCTCCACAAGATTCCAAATGACAAAATTGGATGACTTTTGGGATCTCATCATCCGTTACACATCGTCGAATGATTTGGTCAGCGCAATATTTAAACAGAATAGGGTCGTCATAGAAAAACTTGCGCAACCAAGTAATAAACCTCTTCTTATCTTGCGATGTCCAATTGGGAGGGACGGCTCCCGGGACAAGATAGTTCACTATATCCGCAAACCAGGGCAAATAAGAGGTGGCAAAGAGTTACTCATCCGGAAAGTATTCGTCTATGGGTATTGGATCACTAGGCACGTCGGACGAAATCCATGATAAGTGGTCGACAAAGACGTTTTCTACTCCTTTCTTATCTTTAATGGAGAGATTAAACTCTTGTATGAGTAGGATCCACCTTATGAGGCGCGACTTTGCGTCTTTCTTCGCAAGTAGGTATTTCAATGCAGCATGGTCGGTGAAGCAAGTGATGGGAGAACCGATAGGGTAGGACCGAAATTTTTCAAGGGCAAAGACTACTACTAGCAACTCCTTCTCTGTAGTGGAGTAATTGAGTTATGGTCCAGCAAGAGTCCGGCTAGCATAGTAGATGACATGAGCCTGTTTGTCTTTTCTTTGGCCCAAAACAACCCCTATCGCATAGTCGCTAGCATCACACAAAAGTTCGAATGGTAAGGACCAATCCGGAACTTGCATGATGGGAGCGGGAGTGGACACAAGCATGGTTTTCAGTTTTTCAAAAGCGCTATGGCATGCTTCTATTCACTCAAATGGGGTGCCCTTCATGAGTAGGTTGCTTAAGGGCCTAGTGATGGCGCTAAAGTCCTTAATGAACCTTCGATAAAACCCCGCGTGGCCCAAGAAGGAGCGCACATTTTTGAGCAATTTTGGTGGGGGAAAATCAGCTATGACATCTATGTTAGCTCTATCAACTTCAATCCCCTTGGATGAAACTATGTGGCTAAGAACTATTCCCTCAGTGACCATAAAATGCCATTTCTCCTAGTTTAGCACTAAGTTATTTTCCACACACCGGGCAAGTACTTTTTCCAGCTTTGATAGACAAAGATCAAAATAAGTGCCAAAAATGCTAAAATTGTCCGTAAACACTTCGAGTCCTCTCTCAACCATGTCACTAAATAGACTCAACATGCACATTTGAAAGGTCGCGGGTGAATTACACAAGCCGAATGGCATACGTTTGTAGGCAAACGTACCAAGGGGGAAAGTGAAAGTCGTTTTCTCCTGGTCAAGTACATCTACCTCAATTTGGTTATATCCAGAATAACCATCAAGGAAGCAATAGTATGGGTGGACCGCTACTCTCTCAATCATCTGATCAATAAATGGTAAGGGGGAATGGTCTTTACTAATTCCCGCATTGAGTTTCCGGTAATTAATGCAAACGCGCCACCCGGTAGTGGTACGTTGGGGAACTAACTCTCCCTTAGCATTCTCAATCACTGTCATGCTCGACTTCTTCGGGACAACTTGAATAGGGCTCACCCACTTTCTATTCGAGATTGGGTAGATAATCTCGGCATCCAATAGCTTAATGATTTAGGTCCTCACCACTTCTTTCATATTAGGGTTTATCCTTCTTTGCATTTTTCTTGAGGGCTTGACATCCTCTTCGAGATGGATCTTGTGGGTGCAAATCAAAGGACTTATCCCTTTCAAATCAGCAATGCACCAACCAAAAGCACTTTGGTGCTTCCTCAGAATATTTAACAGTTTACCCTCTTGTTCTTCATCTAGGCTAGAGGAGACAACAATAGGAAATGTCTCGTCCTCTCCTAGGTATGCATATTTAATATGGGAGGGTAGTTTCTTCAAGTCGAACCATGCGTGCCTCCCTCGGCGGTAACTCCTCGAATCGAGAAACCTGACTTACATCTCTCACGTCCTCGTCTGACGCTCTCTCCTAAAGTAACTCTCTCAATTCCTCAACCTCCCTCTCAAATTCAGTGTACGTTCCCTCACTCTCATTGCTCGACACTAAACAAGACCCTAGGGCATCTCCATAATACTTTTCCTCAAAATACTGCTCTACGATCTCGTCTATTAAGCTCACCGCGTGAAGATCATCTTATTCCCCCGTATGTTGGGCTATATAGAAGATGTTAGTCTCTAAGGTCATGTTCCCAAAAGTGAGTTTCATCTGCACATTCCGAGTGTTGATAATAGCGTTAGCCGTAGCTAAGAATGGGTGCCCTAGAATGATGGGAACATGATTGCTCGAAGTGAAGGAGAGCTTCGTGTCCCAAATGACAAAGTCTATAGGGAAGTAGAAAGTGTCAACTTGGACGATCACATCCTTAACTACACCTATTGGGATCTTCACGGTTCGATCCGTTAATTAGAGAGTGATCCTTGTGGGCTTAAGGTCGCCCAGATCAAGTTGCCTGTAAATGGCGTAAGGGAGGATATTGACACTTTCTCCCAAGTCAAGTAAGGCTTTTTTAATTTTATTTTCTCTAATGATGCAGGAAATGGTGGGTGCACCGGGATCTTTGAATTTTGGCGGGAGATCATTGGAGCTCACATTTTGTGCTAGAAAGACATTTTTCTATACCTTGATCTTCCTCTTCACCGTTAACAAGTCTTTGATGACTTTTGCATAAGCTGGAATTTGCTTAATGGTATCAAGGAAAGGTAAATTTAGCTTTACTTGCTTTAGCACATCTAGCACTTCATCACGGGTTTGTGGGAAGAAATCAACCTTTGAGGAAACCGTATCGTGGTGGGTGGTTTCATTACTACCTCGGGCTCACTAGTGCCTTCTTTATCACTCTCATTCAAGGGGACATCTTCGGACTCTTTTGTGCCGAGCAAAATCTCCTTGTCTTTGGTTGCGTCGTGTAGGAGAGGTGATAAATCAAAGAATCTCCCACTACGAAGAGTGGTCACAGCTTGACAGTGTTCCTGATGTTCCGTAGAAGTGGATCTAACACTAGTTTGACCTTGGGGAGGTCTTTGGCCCTGGGCAGGAAACTTGCCCTTCTCTTGGATACTCCACGATGATTGCATTTTTAAAATATTTGCATTTATGGCACTGATCATGTGATCATATTTAGCATCGGCTGCATTCTTGTTATTGATAAATTAGTTTATTGTATCCTCAAGACTTCTCCGTGGTGGAAGGATATATGTTCCTTGAGGTGGTGGTGCTTGCACATGTCCTTGCATGTGTGGAGCTTGTTGAAAATGTTGTGGTGGAGGAGGGGCAGCATGTGAATTAGGATTCATCGTAGTATGTTGTTGCCCATATCTAAAACCAGGATGATTTTTCCATGAAGGGTTGTAAGAATTCCTATGCGGTGCATCAAAATTACCCTTGAATCCTCCTATACCACTGACTTGCTCATGAAGAATCACTTTGTAGGCGGGTATAGTCGGGAATTTCTCAGTTGAATGACCCGCCTCACAAATTGCACACACCTTCTCGACGGGGTTTGGGATGGATCTAGTTGGTCCTCTTCTATATACCTCACGTAGGTCTCGCAGTCCTTTCTAAAGTACATCGAGTCGACTGTCCGTCATAGAATTCTTCTCTACGTGAAATAGGTCGGATGCCGATGGAGTGGTGGTCACTTGGCGATTTCAATTTTGAGAATTAGGATCAGATGTATCCCAGGATTGTGTAGTCTCAGCGATATACCTCAGGTGAAGCTCAGCATCGTTGGCGTCTAATTCGACAAATGGACCATCGCACATGGTTTCAACGAGTTTCTTGGAATTAATGTTAAGCCCATTGTGGATGAAGGAAATGATTTGCAGTTTATCAAATCCATGATGTTGGTATGAAGTAACTAACTCGTTGAAAAGCTCGTAGCATCGATCGAACGACTCATTTTCTAATTGTCGAAAAGTTTGAATTTGAGCCTTCATGGAGTTCGTTCGATGTGGAGGAAATAATTTCTTAAGAAATTTAGATTGCAACTCATTCCAGGATGCAATAGAGCTTGGAGGTAAAGACCATAGCAAGGTCTTATCTTTATCTTTTAGCGAGAATGGGAAGAGTTTGAGGCAGATTACCTCTTGTGTGAATGTTTGATCATTGAGGGTTTCACACACATCCTCAAATTCCCTGATGTGGAGATACGGCTTTTCAGAATCCATCCCATCATAGTGGGGGAGCATCTGGATCATCCCATTTTTAAAACTAAATTGCCCTGCATTATACGGGAGTATGATACATCCCGGAGTCAAGTGCGCTCGGGATATAAGATTTCTCTCAAAGGGCGGTATGGGCCTCTTCCTCACCGGCGGCTGCACTACCGTGTTGCGACATGTCTCTCTCTTCACAACTCGGTGTCCTCACTTGGTATGCTTGGGGCGTGCTCTGAAGTGTGTCCTAAGAGGGAAAATGGAGTGTTATTTGCGATTGAGTGTGATGGTGTGGGAGGTGGAACCCAGAACTGTGGAGCGTTAGGAGTGTGAGGGCTATCAGGGTCGTATTCTCCTATCGGGTTTTCGTGAACGCGGATTGGAGTATTATGGGGAGTTGGAGTGAGTTCAGAATTTTGCATTAATGGGCTTATGAGAGATGATGATGAATATTTTTGTGCTTTTTCAAATTTTTATATGTTTTTGGATTTCTAGAAATTTTTGGTCAAAGTTTGAGATTGACTCGATCTAATCCTAAGTCTACCTAATTCCCCGGCAACGGCGCCAAAAACTTGACGCGACTAAGAATGTGTCTCATAAGTGCGTACTCTCTAGGCTCAAGTGCAAGCTTGTCGCTCAAGTAATAATCCGATAAGTCGGGTATCGATCCTCTGGGTAATAAGACAATGAAATTGTAACGACGTTGGACAGATGAAGAAATCCTAACTCTAACTCTAAAAAGAAAGGAAAAGATGATTTGTTTTGAGAATTGGCTACAACTAAATGCAATTTTGAAATTATGAAAGAAATGAAACTATTCTAAATTACCTAAAAAACTAACGATGAATGATTTAAAACTCGAACTATATGATGAAGAAAACAGAATGGGAATACAATCCCTCAACCCTAGTGTACTGATGGTATAAAACTAATCATAAATTTAATTGATTAATTAGACCCATATTTTAGTACTCCCAAGAATTACGTATATGAGGTTCAAGCCCTCACCATACTTAATCAAGGGATGAGTAAATCGGTAATGCGCGATAGTAACACTCGCATTGCATTCTAAAGCATCTCGGTTACCCTGACGCAAATGAGATACAAAGATCTACAATGGTTGTGATGCTACGCAATATGGTCATAATAAATTATTAAATTTAGAGGATTAATTTTATACACATTCAAGTACCATATCGGGTTTGGTTCATGCATCCCGACCCTTAAAAAATTTAGACTACCATGATGAAATTAATGAAAACGATTGTTGAATTGCAAGAAATCCTGCTTAAACTAAGGGAGAATTGAAGAATGATGTAGAAGGAACATTAGACAGAAGAAAGTAATCAACTAACTTACCGAAGCACTAAAATCATCAACTAAAATTACTTGTAATCACATAAAACTGAACAAACTTCAATCTTGGAATTAAAATTGCAATAAATCTTCAAACCAGGGTTTTGTAGCAACTTTCTCTCTCTAACTACCTCTAAAAGTTTTAATTGAAAAGGGAAAAATTAGATGAATTTTCCGCCTCTTAAAATGATAATAAATTTGGTTTAAATACCCTACAAGACTCCAAGAGTTTTAGCTTAACCAGGACTCTGCATTGGAGGAAGAGTAAGAAAACAAAACTGCGACAGTTGGACCGATTAGGTCCTCCTTCAGTTCGGTTCGGATTGGATATGGATCGATTCTTTTCTTTTCTTCCCGGATTGGTCCTATCTGGATCGGTTCATTTAATTTGCATCAACTTAGATCCTTCTTCGGTCTGGGGTTCACTGGAACTTTGTATTTCGGATCGTTCCTATCTGGATTGGTCCTATCTTTCTTTGACTTTTTATTCTATCTATGAATACATATATCTTTCACATCGGGACTCCGATTGAGGTACTGTTTCTTCCTATGTACTTGTAAACTTGATATCTTCAACTTTTCTTGAGATGCCTCATCTGAATTCCGGGTAAAAATTACAACTTTTCCCTTTTGACTTTCCTTCTTTTCTTTCTCTATTCTTCTGGTTTCTTTCCTTATTTAGTGACATCAAATACCTGTGAAATTAGTACGAAATACCAGAATCTCGGGGTACTCATTAGAATAAGTTTGTATCAAGATTATGAGATAAAATCAAATCGATTACATTGTTTAAGGTGCTAAAAGTAACTAAATTAAAGGGATAAATTTAGTAGAATTTATGCCTAATCAGTGTTTATATTCAGAATTCAAAAAGTTAGCTTAAAATAGTCGTAATATGAGTATATATAAGTCATGGGGTGTTTAGAAGAATCCTTAAAACATAAAACTCTGTAAGAGTCCTCAAAACATAAAACTCTCTAAGAGTGCTTGAAAGATAAAACTCTTTAGAAAAAAAATATGTAAAAATATTTCAATGTCCGATCGAGCTAAAATTTTTTGTGCAGCTTCCCCTCGTCTTCAACTACTACGCCTCCAATTTTCATCCAATTCCAACGGTCCGATAGTTCAATTTATTTTTAGTGTTTGTATCCGATTAGAACTCTTTGCTTAATCAAGCTCTTAATCCTTTATATATTACAACAAGTTCATGACTTGGCTTTTCAAATCACTTTTTCATAAACTTTTTAATCAGAAGACCTCTCCAAAATTATTTCTTTTCATCCACAAACTTTAGCCCCAAACTTAATCAAGTGTTTGACTCAATATTTTAAGGCTTAATTGGTGTTTTCTCAAGATTGTTCAAGAACGACTCTTTACTAATTTTTTTAGATGAATTCAACCGCCTAATTAGAATCTACAAACGATTTTTATCCAGGCATGAATACTCTATTCTCTTTATTTAGTATTATACATCTTAGGTGTCACCCAAACCCTTAATTATGTGTTTTTGTTACAATAAATTAGTAACTTAAGTGGACACCAATTTTGGGTCTGTTTTTATGAAACTTTTAACTATGAATTAATCCTTGAAATCCTTGGGTGCATAGGTTAGATTATTATTTTTGAATGGTTTTGGGGTATAGGTTCGCATGTAGAAGTTTATGGGATTATTTATATGTTATATGGGACACATACACACTTGTAAAAATTAGATGATTTATAAAAGAGAACGTACGATTATGTCATATTGAAGATTATTGCATGTTTATTAATTTAACATTATTGAATTGAATTAATTGTGTTGAACTACTTTTGTTATGAGTATCTGAACTAACCCTAGCAGCAAACCCTAGCTTTCATTAGGGTTTGCATTGCTCCTTGTTCCTATACTCTAGAGGAAAATGGGTCTCAACCCCTTCAACCACTACCTCCAAACCATAAAATTCAAATTATTCCTCAAAACCAACCTCACATGCCAAAAAAATCTTTTGCAGATTTGGTTTTAAGTCATAGATCAGGATCACTAGCCTTACAAAATATCTACATGTACAAGGGCGAACCAGTCATCATGTTCGAAGATAAAGTCCTCAAAGAAATGGCGCAACCATTTAAACATACGATTGTAGGAAAATTTTCCTATGGTCGTCCTACCATTGATGATACGCACCATTTTTTTTCTTCCCTGATGCTCAAAGGTACTTTTAACATTAGTTTAATAGATCAGAAGCATATCTTGATAAGATTGTCACGCGAAGAAGATTATCATAGGTTATGGCTCAAAGAAACCTGGTTTACTCTAAGATACCCTCTACGAGTGTTCAAATGGGAAATAGACTTTCACCGAGAGAAAGAGTCTTCTATTGTTCGCTTATGAATCCTGCGACCTCTCCTACCGATTCACATGTATAATATCCAAGCATTATTTTCCATTGCGCAAGTAGTGGGAACACCAATTAAAGTGTATAATGCAACTGAATCTCTGACTCGTCCAAGTCTGGCTAGAATTTTCGTGGAGATGGATTTGAAGAAGACATTGCCATCAAGAATATGGATTGGTAATCAAGACAAAAAGATTGGATTCTGGAAACAGATAATGTATGAAGATTTACCACCCTTTTGTTTCCATTGTGAAAAAACAGGCACATTCAAGATCATTACTATATGAAGAAAATAGTTCAAGAAAATATAGAAGATACAATCCCAGATATCAGAAAGGCATATAGAAAAGAGAAAAAAAAAGTGCACAAAAGAATGGGTTAGGAGAACATTTGATTCAAGACAAGAGGGTGAAAAATACAAAGAAACAACTAGGCCATAAGCAGAAGTAGGTGAAATCATAAAAAATAAAAAATTAGAAGGTAAAAGCCCCATACAAAAGCTAATCTCATCTTACTTTTCAACGAAGAAGAATACAATAATTGAGCATGAAGGAATCCATCAGAAAACAAAATAGGACATCTCTTGCAAGTTGGGTGAGATAAGGCAGAATCATCTCCAAATTCAGAGGGACAGCATTGAAAAAATCCAACAAAGAAGTCAGGGGGAAAGAATAGTGCTCCAAAATCATCAGCAGGTAGAGGAAGTAGTTAATTCTCCTGAAATGGAGAAACATGTAGAAGTTGAAGCATTCTATGAAACTGAAACTGAAGGAGAGGACCAATATCGAATGCGAGAATAAGATCTCCAGCATGGTTCCAGAAGTCAAGAGAAGAAAGAAGTCATGCAAAAAGGGAGAAATAAGCATACAACAGCACAATCCTATTGTAAAACTGTTAAGGTCTAACTCAAACTCCAAACCCGAATCAAATGTTTAAATGATTCAAGCTATTATATGGAATATCAGAGGTATTTCCAAGAAAGGTGCAATAAGAAGACTGAAGAGATTTTTAAGGCTACACAACATTCAAATGTTAGTTATTTTGGAGCCAAAGCAAAAGGTAAAAAAAAATAAGATTTTTCTGTAATAAATTAGGTTTAAGTTCTTATGTTTCAAACATAAATAGAAAAATATGGATCGTGTGTAGATCCTTGTCATGGGGCATGGTCGATAGTTTAAATGGATCAGAGGCCATTTGAGAAGGGCAAGTGTAAAACTTTGTTGGGAAACCACTTGTGGCGGGAGGCTATAATTAAGATAAAAATTGAGGAGAATGATAATCAAACTAACAACATGAGGCTTAGTTATTTAAAATTATATTGGTGTGTATTTCTTTATAAGAACTTGTGTGGGTAATTAGTGAATTATTATGATCGCCTATATTCATATCTCATTTAATTAAAATATTCTATTGTGATATTTATCTCGTATAATGCTACTATCTGGATTCAAAGATCCTATTTGAGGGTAGTAGTGTGAATTCATGCTCAAGGCCTGACCTCGTGAGTTAACTAACCTTTTTAAGAATAAGTTTTGGAGAAGCTGCATTGGACTCTTTGGAGATTTTCTTAGAGGTGCAGCTAGAGTTATTTTACTTATGCTTAGTAGTTTAGTTTAGTTTTCTTCCCTTTGCATTTACTTTGAGACTCAGTTTATGATTTTGATTGGTCCATTTGGTTCCAAAGTTGTTATGGGTTTTATTTAGATATTTCATTCTGGATTCGGTTCGAGTTTATTCAGTTTTATATTATTGGAGTTTGGTTTATTATTGGAGATTAGTATGGTGATGGATCTTTTATCGCATAATTGGTTATTGTCATTTGAGATTAATTAAATTATTTATGTCTAATATCTGTCTCATGCTAAGAATGGTATTTTATTTACTTGCACCTGGCATAGTTTTGGTGGCGGCCGATGCTAGAATTTAGCGGGGTGTGACATTAGCTAGTGCAGCGCTAAAGCACTATTGCACCACCTGACACAGTGGCTGGTCATTCAAGATTTCGCTCAACGTTTAATGTTAATGACATGTTAGGAATGATAATCTAACCTAGCATTTAATGCTCATGAGTTTGCATACATGTTACCTGTATTATATATACCCCATTTACCCTTCGATAAATCACTAGACTTTTGAGCCAAAATACCACTTTGAGATATTTATTGCAAAATATAGCTTTTACTCCCCTTCATTAACACGCTTGTCTAGTTCTTTCCAAGAAGACAAGAATTTATTGAGTTCTAAACACTTTACTACCTACACTTTAGTGTTTAATTTCCTACCTTGGTTGTATCTATAGTTATTTCTTCTCTTCCCCTCCAACTAACTTCCAACATAGGTTCATTTATTACCAAAACCATTGTATTTAGTGGCTATTCTGAAGATATATAATTTAGCTCATTCTTTATCATTAAGAGTACATTTAAATTGTGTTATCATCATTAATACGAGTTACGCCTCAGTTTATATATAAACACCTTAGTAAAGAGAATGGCTCTCTTACGGTAACTATGAAAGCTAAGTTCGCATGTCAATTTTACCTTCATCCTAAGGTGAATGTGATAACATAATGAAATAAGTCATCTTCAATATCTTTAAAATTGATGAAGTTTTATGGATACCTGTTGGACATAATGTTCTTTCAAAAATTTAATAAGACAATCTATCTAAGTGAGGGAATAACAAGTACGCTATAGTTTTATAATTTTCACCTTTTTTCAATTCCGTGACAAATTAAAAAATAAGAAAAAAGTAAATATAAAAATCTAACACCTATAATAAGCCCAACCAAGGCACATAACATAAATCACATACACATGAATTTGGGGAAAAAGACATTCTTTTATCTTTAACAAAGTGCCAAACATTGTGGTCCCACACACACTCGAAAAAGCTCATCAGCGTTCCAATGTGTAAAGAATATATTATGCTAAAAGTTAGTACAATTAACAACATATATATGAAATAATACGGGCACAAATTTGTCATCCTAACTAGCATACTTTCATAAAAAATCCCCCTAAATAAGGTATATCCCATGTAATCTCTAACTTATTTCCCTTTTTGTCATGCAATAGACAAATGAAAGAAATCAAGGAAATAAGTAAAAACCCATAAAGCGAGTTCAACACAATATTAAGAATGAATGAGAAATTATGATAAAATTATATAATAAGGTTCATAAAGAAAGTGAAATAAATAAAAGTGTTACAGAAACAAATCTCTAAACAAAAGGGTTTACAAGCAAATATAAAAAAATGAGAAACGTGTAAATAAGTGCTAGTAGGGTATGGATTATCAAACAATAATTTTTAATATCCAATTAAATTAACTAAATTAGAATTTAATCCATTTTAATTAAGCATTAATTAAACCAAATGTTGTGTAAGTAATTAACCAATTTTATCTTGTCCTAAGCTTGCATCTACACGAGTAAGCAAGAGTAAAACAAAATAGAAAATCACAACAGTGCGTTGTACGAGGAAAAAATATACTGGAAAAACTTCGGATGACCTAGCCACGTAAATCCACTATGATATAGGTATCATACAAAGAAGAATTTGACTTACTCATAGACTCGATGCCTTCAAGCCTTGATGAATTCTTTACTCCTTGAACCTTCTTGACAGACACTAATGGACGCTTTCCAACGATAAGCACAATGCAGGAGCCTCTCGCATCTATGTATCCATTGATCTTCTTGCTTTTTCTAGTTCAACCATCACTGCAAAGAAACATGGAATCTACCACATGAAACGTACTAAATAATAATGAATAGTAAACTAATCTTGGTGCCCAATCTCGATATCTTAAACAACTATATTATGATGTTCATGGATCTGACAACATAGGGTGTAAACTATGGTTTAAGAGTGTCTTGTTTATGTATGGAAAACTATTTTTGCAAAAAATCTCTTTTAAAACTCTGCGTCAAACTTTTAATTTATAGATTTTTGCATAAATACGGTGATACACATTACTAGGCATCTCGTTCAAACGAAACTCAAGGTTATTTGAATAACAATGGAAAACTCGTTTGAACAAACTTAAAGGTTGTTCTAACGAAACCAAAAATCTCATTTGAACGAGGATCGATCAAGATTCCAACGATTTGTTGCTGCCAAGAGAGAATATTTTCATTTGATGCTCGTTCAAAGCTCGTTTGAACGAAACACCTCAACTTGTTTGAACGAAACAAATAAGTTGTTCAATTGAAAACATAATGCTCGTTTGAAAGAATTAACACTAACGATCGAATGAATTTAAAAATGAAAATATTTTTCTTTAAAAAATGTATATTTTAAATTGCCTCATTAAATTTTAAAAACATAAACACCCAAAATGAGATATAGGAGTCAAGCATAATATCCATGCATACCTTTTCGAGATCCCATGGATAAAGATGATACTCGGTATGAAACTCAACATAATATTGATGTCACTTTACTTGACCGCTACGGTTTTCAACATGTATCATAGGCATAAGGAAAAAACTAAACACAATCATACCTTCTGACTCAAATAGTTTAATCCAAACGAAATAAATCTAATCTTACAAATTTTACAACAAACGTTAGAAATTGACTCGATATGGAATTTTTCCTGATATCTCTCCCCTTTGGGCTATTCCGGAATAAAACCAAAAATAAAAAAATACTAGGATGTCAAAATCTATAAGACTCAATCCCCAACCCCAAAAGAAAAAAATACAAACCGACACAAACTCTTGCGTATATTTTCCCTAGTGAAACTTTTCCCCATCATCGCTAAAACTTTCATACTTAATACACATTTCAAACGCAAAGAGAATAAGAAAAATATATAATCTTCATATGAAAACTATCCTCCCTCGTTATTAAACATCTCACCCTTAGAGAATATTTCTCCCCCTTAGGTTAGACTTCTCTACATTTTTTTTCGAGAATAGACAAAGGCAAGGTGAATAATATGAAACAACTTTCCCATTAATGTGACAAATATGAACATAAATGAAATAAGAATATCATGCTATGTGAATGGAAACGACAACGACAAACAAACTCCCCAACATAAGCACAAATAATCTAACTAATGAAACATATGATACCAATTTGATACAATTTTGAAGTATATGATAACAATGTGAACAATATGATGAACATGGATTAAATTCAAAGAAAAGACTCAAGCCAAACATACCCCCCATATATATATATATATATATATAAATGCACATATAATAAGAAAGAACATATAAAAAATACATATAACCCTAAAAAATACAAATGATACATAAGTTTATCAGACTCATATGACATAAATGTCTGTAAACTAAATGTGGTATGAAGTGAAGGGGTGTGAATTAGACAACAAAACAAATATTTTGCCGAACACTCGGGATGGTCGAAGGAGTTATATTTGATTACATTAATTTATCAAACTTAGGTTTAGTCTAAATTGAAAAATAAAGTGAACTAAAAATGAACAGTTGAACTAAATAAGCCTAGAAAATATTGATGATTATAAAATTAATAGCTTTAAATATTAAAGATTAACTAGGATTCATTTTGCAAACCCTTTGATATTTAACTTAGAGAACAACCTCAAAATAAATATATTCAATTTTTCTCTCTTTTCTTTTTGAAGATATTATTTTGAAAGATTAATTATAAACTTTGGCCTTGTAAAATCTTTTCGTTTAACCCTTTTTTTCTTTTTCAAAGGCTCTTTCCAATGGTGGAATTTTATGAAAATGGGATTTTCTCCCTTCATAGCTCTCTACTCCACACTTATATTTTTTTCAAACTAACACATTCTCACGGGTAATGGTTCTTACGTGCACAAACCTTGTCACACACACACACACACACACACACACACACACACACACACACACATATATATATATATATATATATATATATATATATATAAAGAGATATAGAGAGTCTCATAAGGTCCCCCACTTTTAGGTCCCTAAATGAGGTGCATTTTTTTTAAAATAGTAAAAATAATATTTTTGGGCTGATATTTTTTATGGTTGTTAAACATTTCAGCAGGCTATATAAAAAACATCAGGTCAAAATGATTTTTTTAAATATTTGAAAAAAAATCGGTCAAATTTTGTCAGTTTTTAACATGGTTTGACTAATTTTTTTGAATATAAAAAAATATATATTTTTAGTTGATTATTTTTTATGGTCCTACTAAAATGTTTAAAAAAAAACCCCAAAAAAAATCTGCCCCGAAATATTTTTTTACTATTTTAAAAAAATGGACCTGACCTCAAACTAAGGTCACAATTGATCCTCTCTCTCTCTCTCTCTCTCATTATATATATATATATATATATATATGTGTGTGTGTGTGTGTGTGTGTGTGTGTGTGTGTGTGTGTGTGCGTGTGTGTGTGACAAGATTTATAAGTGAACACCTCACTTAGCTCATGCCATATAAGAAATTAAATCCCAAAAGAGCTTGTGCAAATGAGTGCAGAGGCAAATACTTAGATGAATCCATTAAGTAAATCATATTCGAACAACTTTATGCAAGGCATGATTAAGAAACAATCGAAAGCATTGTAAAACATACTTTAATATTCTAGTCACATGGAGAACATGGAATAAATGAGATTCAAAGACACTGATATGCCACACAAAATGTGTAAAACTACTTCACAAAACAAACCAAAATATTTTTGAGTGTTTAAAACTTTTTAAACATGACTCAAAAAATAAAAATAAAACTTTTTGTATGTTTCTCATGTAGACGCAAAAAAATAAAGAATTAAAATACAAAAGACACAAATATCATACAACTAGTCAACACATATATCATGAAGTATACAAACTAGTGTATAAAAATATGCAAACATAATCACTTATAAGATATAGCATGTGATAAATCAGGCAAAAGCATAAAAGAATCAACAAGTCTAACATTCAATAGCTTAAAATCTAATTTTATAACCTAAATAGATTAATATTTAATGACTTAGGTTTTAGGAACCATGGTGGCACTAGATATTGAGCTCCTAGGACCCTTTAAAAAAATTCTTCAGGTGAACTATCCTACCATAATGTGTGCATGTGTAAACATGAGAAATATTTACCTTTAGGTTTGCCTTTTCTATCATCCTTGGCAATGGTGGAATCTATTAAAACTTTGGTCTTTAGGAGCCAAAGCATTCGGACCATCATAATTTATTCCAATCTTGCCATTTTTTATTTGGATGGTACCTAAAATATTATCCAACTTGTTCAAACTTTATTCAAACTCAAATTTGACACAACTCGAGCCTTTTAATTTTTCTTCTAACTCCAAAAAGCTAAGACTCGTTAAACTTTCAATGCTCTTTCTTCATATATTCAACAATTGCTATAAGGAAATCTCATTATCCCTCAATGTAAGCAAACTTATTCCTAAGAGTTTTCTCATTTGCCCTTAAATATTTAAATAATTTAACATTATCTTCTACGGCATGTTCTTTTACCCTAGCCTCTATGTTCTTTGAGATGTGTAACTCACTTTATAAAAAATGACTGTAGACTCACCCTCTTTCATCGACTCTTATAATTTAGGAAAATCACGTTCCATGTCCTTAAGCTTTTCATAATGAATATATCTTTGACTTTGAATATTTTGCAAAAATTCAATTCCATTTTTAAGAATAAATTTTATTTTTCAATGCATTTTACTCTTTTGGTAAATTTCAAACTCAAACGATTTAACTTTTTCGCACGACTATGAAGCTTATTAAAAGCCTCTCGAATATCAAAATCATTCTCACGACTAAAAACATGTGTTGATTATCAATTTGAGGACCAATCAAGGGAAACAAACAAACAACCATAAAATAACACTAAAAATGAGATCAACAAAGTAAGGTAGTGTAACCCGCTCTGATACCAATTTGAGAAACATTCAAAAAAGTTCTAGTAATGTATGGATTATCTAACACAGTTTTTAATATTCAGTCGAATTAAAAATTAATTCAATTTTAATTAAGAACCAATTAAACCAAACGTTATGTAAACAGTCAATGCTGCGATGTGCGAGAAAAACCAACTATGGGAAAAACATCAGATGACCTAACCATGCAAATCCGTTATGATATAGGTATCATATAAGGATGAATTTAACTTACTCATAGAATCGATGACTTCAAGCCTTAATGAACTCTTCGCTCATTTAACCTTCTTCAAAGCCACCATTGGATGCCTTCCAACTGCAATCACAGTTCCACATCTCAGTATCCATCGGTCTTCTTGCTTTCACTAGTTCAACCACTAATGTAATACTAAATCCACCACACAAAATGTACTCAACAGTAATGAAGCATAAACTGATCTTGGTGCTCAATATTGATATCTCAGATAAGCATATCTTGGATGTCTGAACATAAGGTGTAAATTCGGGTTTATAAGGCTCATGTTTGTGTATAGGAACGTATTTTTGCACACCCTCTGTTTTACAACTAAGTGCCAAAGATTTAATTTTTATATTTTTACAAAAAAATGGTGGAACGAATTATAAGTCATATCGTTCAAACAAAACTCAAGGACGTTTGAATGAGAATGGAAACCTCATTTAAATGAACCTAAGGGTCATTCGAACGAGACCATGAATCTCGTTTGAACGAGGATCGATAGAGCTTCCAAAGAAATGTTTATGCTAAGATAAAATGTTCTCATGTACTTCTCATTTAAATATCATTTGAACTAAACCCCTCAATTCATTTGAATAAAACAAATCACTCGTTCAAACGAAAACATAAAGCTCGTTTGAACGAATTAACAATGTCATTCGAATGGCATTAAAAAAATTCTTAAATTGTTTTTTTAAAATGGCCTCATTAAATTTTCAAAAGATCAACACCCAAAATGAAATCCATGGATTAAACATAATATATGTTCATACCTTTTAGATATCCCATGGATGAAGATGAAACTCTATAAAATGTAGATGTTGCGTTATTTGGAGGATACGATCTTAAGCATGCATTGTAGGCTTGAAGGACAAACCAAATGTAATCCTAACATATGATTCAAACGGTTTTGTTTAAATGTAATAAATCTAATCTTACAAAATTTATAATAAATGTTATAAATTGACTCGATGTTAAATTTTCCTTACACAAAAATATTAAATTAGAGAAATAGTCATAAACCTTCTTTAAATAATGAAACATAGAAGCATATTTTATCCTACTTACCAAAAGTTTGAGATAATAACAATGTACATAATGACGGAAAGACTATCTTAAAAGGATAATAACATGATGCCTTATATAAATAAAGAACATAATATCATATCTAGTTTGTACAAAATTAAAACAAATGAACACCATCAAAATAAAGATACTAGGTCAAGTTCAATTAAGATAACAAATTGACTCTTTTGAAATCCCCAACAAAATTTTAGGAATATTTTCAACTATACTCCCCCCCCCCCCCCCCCCACATACATGCACACAAATTTTAGTAATTGTTTGCTTATAACATTTAACGCCTCATATATTTGGTGTAACCCAATTAAGATAGATTTGAATCTTTGAGACAATGATATGTTCAAGTTTTATTTTGAAAGTGGTGTGTTCACGAAAGAACAAAAAATGGGATTCTATTTTAAAAATTTTAAAGGTCACACAGTCAAAGTTGTAGCCTTAACAACTTCTTCACTCATGTGTAGCCTTAACAAAATTTTAAAGGTCACACATTTTAAAGTTGTAGCTTTAACGAAACTAATAAAATTTTAAACGCTAAATAGAAGACAATACATATTTGTCATTGCTTAAAAAGTGGCATCCACCTAATGTGTAGTGCGGTTTAAAACGAATAAAAAATTAGCGTGAGTTCGATTGTAAAATTTCATAAGGTTTAGAACACCTAATAGAAATCTAATCCATCTCATGACGTATAATCCATCTCATGAAGCACGTATAACATTTTGAACCAAAAGGAAAAGTGACCAAAAACTTGCCACTTTATATGAAAGATATGAAAGGGGGTATATAATCCAGAGATCATATAAATGATTGTATAAAAAATATTTTTATGGCAAGATAATACAATGAACTCATGAGAAACATGCCATGGGATATATACCAAATAGGTATTTAAAGCTCAACATCTTATACATGTTACTAAGCAATCAATAAATAATGCAAACACCTAGTGATGATCTAACATATTAAAATATAGTCCAATAAGGAGGTTTAATTAAAATGTTGGATCATTGATTCTTGGTAGAAACATAACTCAAAGACATCATCTTGTCTTCTACAAAATGTTTAATAAAATCATGTTGAATGTCAATATGTTTTGTGTGTGAATGTTGAATCATATTATTTTATATGTCAATGGCACTAGTATGATCAGATTAATAAACATGATATATTGATCAATACTATAACCGTTCAACATTTGTTTCATTTAACGTATTTGAGTACAACAAGTACCAATTTATTCTGCTTCGTCGGTGGACAAAGACACAAAATGTTGCTTATTGGATTTCAAAGAAACCAAACAACTTCCTAAGTGGAAGCAATCACTCCAAGTACTCTTCCATCCTTACTCCTCTCCCACCCATTTGGCATCAGAATATGTCGATAAAGATGTATTGGAATGTACCAAACATAAAATCACATTGTACCACACACATATTTGATGATACATTTAAAGACTTTCACATGGGATTCCTTGGAACACAGTTGGTAGTGAGAAAAACTCCTTCATTAAAGAATATATTGAGAAGACTAATCGTAAGGTATAATTAAATACCAATCATGCTTCGATGTAATATTAGTCTATATCCTTACCATCGATGTCCTTTAAAATATTTTCACAAATATTCATAGTAATGTGTTTATGCTTAGATAATTAGAGACAAAATTTATTCACAAAACCTCTTACATAATTAGATTTTGAAATAAATATTACCCAACCATACTCATTTCAAATTCCTTTTGCATTACAAATCCAAAGCTATGAATCAGGTCTTTTTGATACCCCACCTACTTTAATCACAGGTGATCAGTTCTTTATCAAAATAAATAGGAATCGAATTTGGTTTATTCTTAGCATCACTGTCGAAATCTATTTAAGTTACTAAACAACTATGTTAAATTAAGTCGGTGTCAAATTTTATACTATTATTAACTTAACAACATGCAGAAATAAAATTAAAATAAATTAACCAAACCATACACACACAATAATAGACTGAACAATCCACAATAGATATATAAGTAAACAAGACCGAATAAACCATCGGTTCCAAAAAACATAATCCAACTAACATGAAGTAAATAAAACTGAATCTGAATGCAGTCTAATAATCTGAAAAAATAAATAGTCGAAAGGGCAACACGCCCAAATGAATTACTGAGAGATCTCCTATCTGTAAAGGAATAAAATAAAGCGTATAAAGTAGCTCCTCCAAGCTTTCATAAGTGCTGCAGCTACGAATCCCTAGATAAAATCATCAATCTTGGTGTCCCTGTGATTGGACACCTAAAAGGTTTTGAAAATATTTTGATACTAGTGAGAGCCTAAGAAACATTTTGAAAATATTTTGCAAGTGTTTAAATCATTAATTAAATCAGTTATTAGACACACATGTTAGTTCCACGTACACTCTCACTTATCTACTAACCCAACTATTTATAATATTCCACCTAACTAGTCTTGCTACAACCTTTCCATTCTTTTTCTCAATTCTAAGTATTTCTTTCTGTCATTTCATAAGTTACTTTACCCTTTAACTTAGTTGGTCTTTTTCCACTTTCACTGATTGTATAACATATACACTAGTTATATAAATACTACATTCACACCTTGTAGTTTTAGCCCTATTATAATTTATCTACACTATTATATATGTATGAATATACTAAAACAATCACACACATGTCACATATAATAACCATCCTTCTGAGCACTAACTCAATGGATGTTTGTCTCTAAAATTCTATCATCCCATGTATGCTCAATCCAACCCGGTTACCATAAATTGGTTAACTCACATTGAAATAAGTAAATAAAATAGCAACGCAGTGGTGGAAGTCATATTTTCCCAAGAGTGAGACCAAATCATACCCAAAACGTCTCACCTCAAAAAATAAATCACACAATAAAAATACCGAACAATATGACATGGGGATTATACTCTCCCTACATTCACTATCCAGGGAATTCACCCACGTCGCACAACCTCCTATGATAGCACTAGAGGGGTATCTATTTACGTAAACATTTGACGCCAATATTTATAAAGCACATGAGTATATATATACTATCACATCTTCCGTATATATATATATATATATATATATATATATATATATATATATATATATATATATATAAATAAATAAATTAAATTCGACTAACATGTGCCTAACTCTCGTAGAACTAGACCATAATACCCGAGTCTATTTTCCCGACTCTCATTTTATTTAATTTCACATCCAACTAATGAATTAATGTAAATTTTTGATACACCCCTTGATCGGTTAAACCTTGTCATTCCAAGTTTGAATTTACCCTCATTGATAATAATCGAGTCACAATTACGTCCCTGCTAACCTTCCCAGGTCATTATATCATTATTGAACTTATCTCAAAGTCTTTCCAAAATTACCTCTTAAAAATGAACAAATAAAATTCTACGAATAGCAAGCCATCTGAACCGGATCCAGTACATGGCCGAACCGATTCTGGGGTGTAGTCAAATCAGTTCAAAATCCTTGACAGTCATATTCTTCCCTTTTCAACTTTCCACCATTTTATCCCACAATTCCTTCATGCAACACACCCAAACTCAAATATAACTTATTCCAACACCAGACAAGGGCATATATCTATCAGTTTTAACAATTCTTTAACGTTAAAACATCATTTAATTCATAAATCTCAAGATTTCATCAAGGTTTTCTACATAAAACCTTAGCTATAGTGTTCTTTATATAAGCTCATCAAAATCCATATTTCTTTCATGTTCTTTACCCCCATAATTTCTTATTTCATTTTGTCTACACAAGGGGATATATTCTACATGCAATTATATCCAGAATTATGGGTTTTATTCATCAATCTCCCAAGAAAATTATTAATTTATATTAAATCAAGAACCCTATGATACCAAGAAAATTATTAATTATTAATTCATAAATAGAAAGTCCGTTAGCTTCAAATATGCAACCGAGATAACCCTATCCCCTTTTTGAACAAGATGTGGTCTAAACTCCTATTTCCTTCTAGGAGCCACACCGCCAAGTGCTCGTACTAACACTAAGTCATTGCGCAAACAACAATGATCTTAAACTCACCGCTTAACAATTAATATTACATACCTTAAATCACATTAATAAGGTCTCTACGCACTCAAAGCATGGAAATGAAACATCTACTCGTCTAAGTTCCATCTACCCATATAACAAAGGACAACTCAACCTGTATCCAGGTGAGATATCGCAATAACAACCTGTTCCATCCTTGAACCGCGGACACGATAGTATTGCAATCATTAGCCTGCTATCGCTCCGATCAACGAAGAACATATTATACTCATACAACCCATATAAATCAAACAGTGCAAACCAGATACAATTCAAATAGAACCCCGCTACCGCGGAAAAACATATAGATATATATACTATATAATGTTACCGATAGCGCCAGAAAGCTCAAATTACCCACACGAGCCTAGGGCTAGTGAAATTCTGCGACTCTATCTAGTCACATTTTTCTTAATCGAACTAAAATTACCTTAATAGATGCCCCACCTCGGCACCCTATTCTTGTCCTTTAAGTCTTATTGGACCAGATCAAAGCGTGTGGTTGTACACTTTACATTGCAACATTTCCCATCTCTGGCCATCCTGGTCATGTTAAAGTTATCAGCATCTTGGACTCTATAGCCTCGATCCTGACAATCGCCTTCATAGTCCCCTTAACTTCTTCGTTAAAAGGTAACTCCACCACCGGCCTCAACAACCCTGGTTCAATAAATTCCCCGGGTGGAAGTCCACCGATGGGTTCCATAAACTCAAATTCTCCATAAGTGTTAGCAACACTTACCAGTGAGTCTATCATTCCTCCGAAGGGCACTTTCTACAATGTACCTACCTTAATTTGGTACAAAGTGCACTTATTCCTATAATTCTTTATTCACTGTCGGCCGCCTCTGACCGATCCTTATGTGAATAATTAAGAAATTGTATTCTCTTTATTCCTGATAAACCAAAAGAACTTGCGGTTGAAACCATCCGTAAGATCCCTCTATAAGAAAAACAACCTACTCCCTCGAACATGGTGACCACCATTCCCACCATTTCAATATTGCTCCTATGAGTGAAAAATTTTCCTCAAATTTTCACATATGGGTATTTCTATACCCGACTCTAAGCTAAAGCTTCTGAGCCTTCTATTTCCACTGAGTAATGTTACACTTACTCCGTATAATATCCACTTCAACATATGGTCCTTCTTAAAGACCTTTCGAACCTTCCCCCCGTTTAACTTCACTGAGTAATTGAAATTTAGCATTTCTCTTTACTATAGCGGTACTTGGATACTCATAACTACTATACTTTAGTAGTCATTGTAGCAATCTCGGAAAATGCCAAAAAGCGGAGTGACCTCGACTATGGCCCTCATCCCTAACTACTTATAATTACAGCTAAGCCATGACTCCTTATTCCCTCATAACGGCCTTCCTTGGTCGCTCTTCATTGATCAGCACACGAATCTCGAACACGCACAAAAAATATCGGGATGAAAGCGTAGTACGTCCTAATCCTAAGGCTCACAAGAGCAATCAACAATCCTAATCCTAAGGCTCTATATCAAATTAATCTTATATAATAGCAGGAGAACGAAATCTCATAAGATCAATCAACAATCCTAATCCTAAGGATCTATATCAAATTGAGAGCAACGTTAAAAGCATAGTACGTCCGCACAGATTCCTAAGGATAATATAACCTGATGCTCTGATACCATCTATGATACTCCGCCTATTAAAATATCGGGCGATCAATCCTGTACCAAATTAAAACAGGAGTCTCATATGATTCATTCTTAGCATCACTGTCAAAAACCAATTTAATCACTAATAACCTATTAAGCTGCCGTCAAAATTTTATTTAACTAATCTTTTTAAACAAACCATTTATATAAGACATCCACGCATATTTTATATAAAACTGAAAAGGAAATAAAATAACCGAACACTCGGTTTAACATAGTACAACTAAATTGAATAGCCGTAAATCCAAATGCGATAAAAAAATAACTGAATACAATTGGGATATCGGCCCGAATGATACTACAATGCTTCCTATCTAGATCACAAGAATAAAAGCGTCTAAAAGAAACCTACATGCATCCACAACTACTGCAGCAACGTCTGACTCGAAGGAATCATCATCCAGGCGTCCTTGTGTCTGGACACCTATATATATATATATATATATATATATAGCAAGAGAGGGGAAAAATAGAGAAAACGGGTCAGAGCCCGAGTTGTGAAAATAGTTTGCAAGTGCATAAATGCTATAATTTTGAAAAATATGATTTACCTCATATTTAAATTGGTAACGTACTCCCATGAGATACCCCTCACCCCTTTTCTAATAGTGCACAACTAACGTGTACTTATTAAGTAACCTGATCACTTACTAATCCTAACTAATTCGTCTAGATACCCCTCACCCAAACTCTGAAAATCCTAATTAACTAGAGTACTAAGGGATAAACTTCCCCCATTCCTAACATCGCGCTAAATTCGTGCGTGGGGTGTCTCGCGAAGTGAAATCCAAACAAGGAACCCCCCGATACACTACTACTTGGCACTGTCGGTCGTCGAGATCCATTAGGCCCCCAGCACGCAACGTATATATGTAACTCATATATATAAATATATTAACATTGAGTTCTCAATAAAACCTATGATTCACATAAATTTGAATATATATACATTTATCGAAAAGGAATAACTCTTGTCATCCTTTCCATTGTTATATACGTTTACTATACATGATTATTCACCTTCATACACAAACAATATACTACACGCAACTAGTATATAATTATACATATCCCAAGAATAATAACCATCCCATCGAGCTATAACTCGAGGATGCAGTCTCATAGTGCCTATCCAAATCTGGGTTTACTCACTATACCACGGTACCAAGCCAGACTTACTCATGGACATGGTAAAAATATACACAATGATGGAGGCGATCATGTTCCCTCTACAAGTGGAGTACACACATCACACTCGAACGCAGGACGAGATGACCTGGGGATATACTCTCCCTGCTCCTCAAGCCAGGGGATTGACCCACATCGCGCAACCTCCCTGGATCGCACTAGAGAAAATGTATAATCTGGCTGTTCCAACCTTACGCCAAAGGAAAGACTGTGGAAATCAGCCTCTAAGGTAGAAACATATCAATCACACACATATATATTTATATGTATCATATTATATATACTGTAATCGCATCGTACATATATAATCTACATTGCTTATGAAAATAATGTATGGTTGTTATTGCCTATCTCAAATAGCAGTAGTCAATAACCCCGAATATTCCCATTCGTAATAATTTAATGAATATACTCTCAACTTATTTTTAGTCTATTGGTATCGCGTTACCTAAAATCCTATTCGTCAACCAACACCAGATAGCCGCTCATGTAACGCTAGCTCATATCCTCAATTTCCATCTTATTCGCATCGTAGGATTGACTCATAACATATAGGCAACATATGAATAGTTTTCGACCCGTATAGTATATACATAATCGCCCTCCAAAATATTACTCCGAGTGTTATTTGCCTCGAATAACTTAGTAGGCCCTTGGATTTTGGCTTTAACTAACCCAAGGTATACCCCTCATTCCAAATATAATTTAGAGGTCCTCATACTACATTTAGGAGCCCCAGATATCTAATTCCTCAATTTATTTATTTTTGTCAAAAATATACTTTAACGATACACTCTTTTTACCCCTTCCTAACCCCACTTAACTCCCTTAAATGGCTAGGAATAATATCCCGTAATTAGGTATGTATATCCTCAAATGAACAAGCTAAAGACCATTTATTTGGGAATTTATCCCATTTAAACAACACTAGCCGAAATTGCCAAAAATCCTGAAGGGTCGATCGATCGACCCTTGACCATCATCATGTCAAAGCTCTCTCTACTTCGTCTTCAAACCTTCACTATCTCCCTAGTAGGCCGTCGGCTCAACCCGTCTACCACCACGTTAACTTTCCCAACATGATATTAAATATCAAATTGGTAATACTTCACGAACTCTAACCACCTTCTTTTCCTCATGTTTAGATCCTCATGCGTGAACAAATACTGGAGTGATATATGGTTCGTGAATAAGGTAAAATGCTCCCCCAAAAGATAGTTCCTCTAAATACTCAAGGAAAATACAACTACGGTTAACTCCAAGTCGTGCGTGGGGTAATTCCTCTTGTGGGGCTTAATATTGTGAGAGGCATCAGCTATGTCCCTCTCTTCATGATGTAATACACTCCCAATCCATTCAAGGATGCATCTGTGTAAACACGGTACTCTTCCCCTCCCATAGGCAGTACAAGTACAGGTGCTGATGTCAATTTTTCCTTTAGCTCATCAAAATCTAACTGACAATGGTAGTCCCAAACAAATGACACCCCTTTGTGAGTTAGCTTTGTCAACGGACATGTAAAAAGTAAATGCGCCTTTGTGATATCGATTTAAATAAATTCGCAAGTTTCCAAGTTAACCTTATTTAATTGGTGTCAAGTTTTAATCCAATTTTATTCAGCCCTAAAACATGTAACTACGTGTGGATAAATCAAACCAACATAAATAATTGCTGACACCCAGATTTCAGGAAAAAAACACCTTTTGGGTAAAACCTTTATTTCACAAATAATCTCACAATGATTACAGGTGAAATCCGCAAAGAATTTACCGCAACAAACTCTTATAGGCCGAAACCTAAATCAACAATGGAATTCCACAACAGCTCCACATGATCCACAGTTCAGTCAGCCCAGAAATACCCACAATTACTCCCTATTAACACGCAGTCACATTAACCCAATGCCTCCCTCAAGTGGCACCTAGATCAGCAGTAGAGATCTTCTCTTCAGGACAAACTTCACAAAGATGTGTTCTTCAGTTCCAAAATAATTCACATAAAGCAATTGGGATTTTTGTGAATTGAAAACAAATTATTAAAACATTAAAAGTGAGAAGAAAAAGTATTCTGCCAAAGTAGTTTCGTATATAAAAAATTCTCAGTTCTTCTGCTAAAAAGTAGAATTGGATAAACCAATTTATTGAAAAGTTGAGTCGACAGGTCGCTCAAACGAAACAAGCATGTCGCTCGAATGGGACCTGTTGTCGCTCGAACAAATTTGTGCAAGATGCATATGTCACTTGAATGATGTGGAAATCTCGTTCGAACGAATGGATCGAGAAAATAATATTTTAATGCAGTCCACCTCAACACTTAAAAGAAATATTTTGAATAAAAAGAATGCCCCAACACTTAAAAAAAATTAGAAAAAATATTCCAACACTTATACTGAACCATTAAGGGACTAGAAACACAACCTTACCAAAGTTGATCCAGTCGAGGCTTAAATGTTGAAGAGGCTTGAATGTTGAAGAAGTTTGATATTCGGATCCATCTTAATGCATGATTGATCTTGAATAAGTCTTCGACGGTTGTGGCGGTATACTACATACTCAAATGTAAGCCAGATAATAAAATAATGTCCTTACAGGACCCGCAATATTTGAGAAATCCTTAATGAACCGCCGCTAATATCCTATCAGCCCCAAAAAATTACAAACCTTGGTCGGTGTCATGGGTTGTCCCCAATCCTTTATCGTCGATACCTTACTTGGATCAACAATAATACCCCTATCGGACACAATGTGGACTAGAAACTGCACCTCCCAAATCCAAAGCCTAGACTTCTCAAATTTTGTATACAACTGGTGATCCTGAAGTGTCTGCAAAACCACCCGCAAATTCTCAGCATGCTCATCTTCAGAGCGAGAGTAAACCAGAATATCGTCAATGAACACAATCACAAACTAATCAAGACACTCTCTGAAAATTCGGTTCATCAGATCCATAAACAATGTTGGCGCATTGGTGAGCCTAAATGATATCACCCTAAACTCGTAAGACCCATATCGTGTCATAAAAAGTATTCTTAGGGATGTTTGCCTCTCTGACGCGCAACTGATGATAATCGAACCTCAAATCTATCTTGGAGAAGTAAGTTGCTCCCCTCAACTGGTAGAACAGATCATCAATATGAGGTAGTGGATACTTATTCCTAATCGTGACCTTATTCAGCTTCTTATAATCAATACATAACCGAAGTGATTCATCCCTCTTCTTGACGAATAACATTGGAACACCCCACGGTGATGTACTCCATCTAATGAAGCCCTGCACCAGGAGCTGATAAATCTTCTCCCTCAACTCTCGCATCTCTAATGGGTCCATACGATAAGGTGCTCAGGCAATAGGCCTCGTACCCAGTGCTAGATCAATAATGAACTCAATTTCCCAGCTAAGTAGTAGCCAGGGTATCTCCTAATATACGTCCCCAAACTCTATCACCACTGGAATTGAGTATAAAGATAAAACCACCTCATGCGAGGTCTCCTCCTCAATTTAGTATAGGTGTGTGCTAGACCTTCCCTTGGTAAGAGTTATCGCCACTAATAACATCTCCAGCCCTAGGATAGAGAACACAATGGTCCTCCCAAAATAATACACAATCACTGGATATCCCATTAACTAGTCTATACCCCAAATAATATTGTAACCCTCCATAATTAACACACGAAGGTCGGTGTCTAAACATAATCTCCCCACATTAATATCCACACCCCTGCAGATTGAGTGTGTATTCCCAACGATGACTCTACACACATAAGAAGACTATCGACAGTCTCTAATAGACCGATAGCTCGTATAAATCCGATCACTCTAAAAGAGTGTGACGCCCCTGTATCAAATAAAGATTCTACCATCCAATCTATGAATAGGAAAAATACCCTCTACTGCTAGTGGTGCCTGTGGGGCCTGCTATATGGTTGCATCTCTGATATTATTGACACATTCATACTTTAACTTCATATGCTGTGGTGGAACTAGTGCTGACGGGGCTAACTATGCATGTTGCCCCTGCCAGGCACCCTGCTGATTTGCTTCTCCACCCCACTAGGGACATTCTCTCTTCATGTGACATGCCTTCCCGCACACAAAACAATACACCTACAAGTCACCTTGCCTCTATCCATGTCGAGGTTATCCCTGTTGTTGGCCTTGATGGCCTCGACCCTACTGGCCTTACCTAAAACCTCCCTCAACTCGGTAACCCCCAGATCTAGATCTCTTGGCCTGATCCCCCTATAAAGAATCTCGCCTATGATGTTTTCTCAATTACTACTGCTAATATGTTGCTCCGCTAGCACCGTTTCCCCATGCCTTGCTCGGTTCGATAAGCTCACCCCCTCTCTTGCTCCTCTTCATATAGAAGCAATAATGCTAGAAGTGTAAAAGTGAGGCATTGACGACATCTGTATAAGTCACCAATTTGGGGTTTCCAATCAAGTGTTGTCTAATCCTCTAGGCTAGCCCATACATAAACTTTAGTTTCTTCCTTTCTACAATATTCACTTTGTTCAGCACAAAATTAGCCAAACGAGTGAACTCCTCCTCGTACTCGACTACTGATCGATCTTCGTGAACCACCTGATTGAACCTCTTTCGCATCTCTACCTCAACTACTGAAGAAAAGTATTTGAGGTCAAATCTCCAGCAAAAATCGGTAATATACATCGTGTCCCTCTCCTCTGCGGTGGTAACTGACTCCCACCACTATAACACTGTGCCGACTAGCCTAAAAGTGGCCAACATCTGCTTCTATAATCCTTGTCATTTCAAGTCCTAATTTACCCTCATTAATAATAATCGAGTCTCAATTTTGTACCTACTAACCTTCCCTAGTCCTTGTATCATTATTGAACTTATCTCAAAGTCTTTCCATAATTAAATCCTAAAAAATAGACAAATAAAATTCTAGGAATAGTAAGTGATGATTCTGGAAACAACACCACCAGGTAAGGGTGTTTATAAGCTCAATATAGTGATAATAATGGCAGCACAATAGTATATTAAGTATAAGAGATTGAGATGAGGAGAAGAGGATGAACACCCATATATATGTGGTTCAACCAATTAAGCCTACGTCCACTGTGCAAGTGAGTAAGGTCACTAAAATAAGGCACTAGTGGTGATGGATACAATCTCTCAAACTTTCTCTCTCTATTGTGTAATTTGACAGAGCTTCATCTAGGGTTGTAATTTTGGATCCTTTTACAAGGTAGAGGATGACCTCTATATATAGTGTTTGGTAGGTGTAGTGTACCCCCCAAGCATACAATGAGCATGTGCATGGAGAACTAGCCAGTGAGAAGATAACACCTGGCTAATCTTCAACTAAGTAATGATGCCTCAATATTCCCTCACGTGGAGGGAATGAATCAGTTATAACAGATTTGTCCACGTGCTTCAAACCATACATGTACGCGTAGAAGCTCGGTTGTCTTTTCTTGGTACCAACCTCGGCCTAGGTGAGTAAGAGGTTGGTAAGGTACGACCTGTGCCTTGGCTGGGAATTATGTGATGACCTTAGTTGGGATGCCAACCAAGGTTAGATATGCGTAACGTCAGCCAGGGCCGATGTTGTCCTACCAATTGATGCTGAGCCTGCAGGGCTACTAATACTCCTGTGGTGCTTGTAATGTTGACTATGGCCGACGATGATGTTGAAGGGTGGTTGAACCCATGAGTCCTTGATGTCCTCGACTGAGGCCCAATCGAGGTTGATGTATGTGGTAGATGTGATGTCAGCTATGGACGACCTAATGGATAGTTGACCTCATGAGTCGTTCAGACCTCGATTATTGCCTAGTTGAGGGGTGACTAGTAACGTCGGCCATGACCGACCTTAAGTTGAATGATATTATTGATCGTCGGTCTTGAGTAATTGTTACCTCAACCGTTATCCAGGGCGAGGTTGGTGCCTTCGAGCTGGCAGGTACAATTGGGCATATCAATCACCCGTACCCTTACTTACTTATGTGAGTAGGTGACTAAGGGGTATACACGTCTGAGGCTGTATTTCCCTTATGTACCAACATTTATTTGACAAGTATCAACATCTGAAGTAGGTTACGTGCTTGGAAAGTGTAATGATTATGGTCTTTTGGGCTCCCCAGGCAATGATAGGCCTTGGGATGCGTGCAAGCAGATTTTGAGGGTTTAAACCTTTTTTTTTATCTTTCTTCTTCATTTCTCACCATCTTTCCCGCCTGTGCTTTTCCTCTGCATTTTTTATCTCTTCAAGAGTTCCTTCTTCATTTTGGGGTTTCTTTTATTCTATCTCCTTTCTTCTTCATTTCGCACTCTTTCAGGTACATTCTTAACTTACCCTTTGCCATTTTCCAGCCTTATTTTTCGATTTCTTACATTTTTCGACAATAGTTGAATTTTTCGGTGGTCGTATGAGTTTTTCGATGACTCTTGTTCTTGACTGTTCTTGGTTTGAACTTGACCAAAACCAACTTTTGATCCTTAGTTTAGCTTGTGCCTAGTTGTTTACCTTTGGTTTAGGGTCCCAAGTGTAAGGTAGTCTTCCTATGCTCAGACTTCTTTATAAACTTATAGAAGATTTACCCTCTCTTAGAGATAAGATCTTTGCAAAAATTAAGCAAATAGAATTAGCTTAAGAGGAAGCACGTAGGGCTGAGGCCTTCCCCCTCAAACATATCTTATCTCCACCTCTTAAGGTGATTTACCCTGAGCCAGAAGAGCCTGCTAAGTTAGCCAAGGATCCAATTGACCCTTCTCCAATGTCTGAGTGTGAGTCATCTACCTCAAACTCTATGTCTGTGGATTCATTTCAAGAGGCCATGGACTTCTCCATATGGCAAGATCAGGTCCCTGATCAGGTAAAGGTCTAAAGTCATACCTCATTGCACAACGATGCTAGCTCTTCACAAACTTCTTCTGATGTTGAAGTTATGGGGTCGAGTGTGGCTATACCACCAATTATTAAGGTTATTCCCCTGTCGGCCACCACAGGGGTTGAGTTCACTCAGAGGTTCCCTGTTGGTGTTCCTATGCCTGCCCAGGTTGATGTTGCCAGGGATGAGGATGATGGTCATGAGAGTGACTTGATACCTCGAAGGCAGTCGAGATAGAGAGTACTATCAATGAATACAATCTCTTAGCCTTTAGGTACATTTATTCCATAGGTCCTTCTATCAAGCTTAGGAAACCTCTGAGGGATGAGAGGGCCTTTGGTGGACGAGATGGGGAAATCTATTTATATGAACAAATGTTTAAGTTAGGATTTTGTCTCCCCATCCATCCAATAATTAGAGCCATATTGTCCCATATTAACCTGGCCCTATCCCAATTATCCCCCAATGCTTGGAGGGTGATGATTAGAGATATCGTCCTTTGGAGGGTAGTCCATCACTCAGACCTTCCTGTCAGGTTCTTTATAGGGTGCTATATGCCATACTCTACCAGAAACCACCCGAGCTACTACCACTTCTTTGCTAGGAAGTCTGATAAAAAGATGTTATTGGTCACTCAGACCTCAAATCATAATTAGAAGCCATTGTACTTCTTCATCTCAGGGGTATGGGAATTTGGTACCTGTGGTACCTCTTCATCACTAGAGCCAAGGACCCCTCTGAGGTGGGAAAATTGTCATTAGCTACCAAATCCGACCCTAGATTAAACCAAGATAACCTAAAAAAAGGTCAAATATCTTCAAAATCAGGGGGAGCTTGGTCGTCTAGTCAAGTATGAGCATCTGATGACCCCTTATTATCTCTCTGAGACTGGCCTAGGGGGAGTCCTCTGGTCGAGCTTCATAAGTATTTATTTTGCAAAGTTTAACCTCTGATTTTTTAATTCTCTGCTATACTGACTCAAATATATTTTTTGCAGAGCTCCTAGAAGGAATCTCATACGACCTGTGGAAAATGTCTGCACCAAGTCTTATCAAGTTGGTAAAGAAAGATGGGTTCAATGCACCCCCTCCTCCACTACCTAAGCAAAATGTCGGCACATCCAAAATCGATGCTACAAAGAAAAGGAAACCCCTACTGACTCGGGGGATCAGAGTCCAAGTAAGCAACAAAAAGCTATCCCAATCTCCTCTGATGACTCATTAGCTACTCGTCTAGAGCAGCTGAAGATCAGTGACAACCTGATAGGTTATGGTCTGAAGGCAATGAATTTCGTCGGCTCTGCGATGACTGATGCAGATAAGTGATTTCTACGCTCGATTGATCCCCTCTACTGGTTGAGTTCTGCCTTCACAGGTCTATCCAAGTAAAAGTTTTTACTTTTTTATCCCAAGTCTAACCTCTTCTTTTGTTGGATTAAGGTTTGTATTCATACATCTGCCTTTGTATTACAGGGTATCCTGTCCATGCACTAGTTTATTGACTGGACCTTGAGGAAGCTACCCTTAATTGAGAAGGGAAAATAGGCCCAGAAGGTGGAGGCCTCTCTAAATGTTGAATCGATATTTGAAGACAACCTTGGCTAGATATGAGAATAAGATGAAGCAGAGGGATAGGGACATTGCCAAGCTCAAAAGGATCACACCTCTGCCCTGAAGGCCAAGGATGATGTTCTTCAACAAAAGGTTGATGCTGCTGTGAAAGTTGCCCTTGAGGACGCCTCTAAGAAGATTTTGGTCGACTACAAGGTCTCTAACCAATTTATAAGCTTCGGCTTTGAATACCTTAAAAGTGGTGTCAAAGCTACTGGTAAATGGGCGACCATCAAATAAAGGGAGCCAGGGAGTTTGACAGCCTCAGACTTCATTGGTCTCGGTTATGGTAACCCTCAGTTTGCCCAGGCCATGCAAGAGGACGAGGAGGAAGGAAAAGATGCTTCACCTGTAGAGATTGCACAATCGGAAGCTACAGAGACTAAGGATGTGAACCCTCAAGATGATGGGGCCGAGGTTACCAGCCCTGTGACTACAAAAACCTAGACCATGATTTGTGAAGCAATACACTTGTAATTTTTGTTTACCATCTGTAGTTATTTATAACCTCTGTTAACATACTCTAAGGCATATTGACTTGTTATTCTGGCTTCTTTATGATATATCATCATCTTTCAGAGGATTTTACTTCTTTTGATGAATGCTCATTGGAATAGTTTTACAAGTTAAGGTCTGAAGTCTGTCTACATTAATTTAAAAAAAAATGATGTTTTAAGGTCTGAGGTCATCAAACTAAGATGTTACCCCCATAATTTTCACCAAATTAAGGATGTTTAAGGTCTGAGGTCATCTAACTAAGATGTTTCACCTCATAGCTTGTCACCAAATTATGATGTTTTAAGGTCTGAGGTCATCAAACTAAGATGTTACCCTCATAATTTTCAACAAATTAATGATGTTTAAGGTCTGAGGTCATTTACTAAGATGTTTCACCACATACATTGTCACCATATAATGATGTTTTAAGGTCTGAGGGTCATCAAACTAAGGTGTTAACCTAATAAATTTCATCAAATTAATGATGTTTAAGGTCAGAGCTCATCTAGCTAAGATGTTACACCTCATACCTTGTCACCAAATTATGATGTTTACAGGTCTGAGGTCATCAAACTAAGACGTTACCCTCATAATTTTCACCAAATTAATGATGTTTAAAGTCTGAGGTCATCTAACTAAGATATTTCACCTCGTGCTTTGTCACCAAATTATGAAGTTTGAAGGTCTGAGGTCATCAAACTAAGATGTAACCCTCATAAATTTCACCAAATTAATGATGTTTAAGGTCTGAGGTCATCTAACTAACATATTTCACCTCATACCTTATCACCATATAATGATTTTTAAGGTCCGAGGTCATCAAACTAAGATGTTACCCTCATAAATTTCACCAAAATAATGATGTTTAAGGTCTGAGGTCAACTAGCTAAGATGTTTCACCTCATACCTTTTCACCAAATTATGATGTCTTAAGGTCTGAGGTCATAAAACTAAGATGTTACCCACAAAATTTTCACCAAATTGATGATGTTTAAGGTCTGAGGTCATCTAACTAAGATGTTATCCTCATAAATTTCACCAAATTAATGATGTTTAAGGATTGAGGTCATCTAGCTAAGATGTTTCACCTCATACCTTATCACCAAATTATGATGTTTTAAGGTATGAGGACACCAAACTAAGATGTTACCCTCATAATTTTCACCAAATTAATGATGTTTTAAGGTCTGAGGTCGTCAAACTAAGAAGTTTGCCTCATAATATTTATCAGATTAATGATGTTTAAGTTCTGAGGTCATCTAACAAAGATATTTCACCTCATACCTTGAGACCAAATTATGATGTTTTAAGGTCTGAGGTCTTCAAACTCAGATGTTACCCTCACAAATTTCACCAAATTAATGATGCTTAAGGTCTGAGGTCATCTAACTAAGATGTTTTCCCTCATACCTTGTCACCATAGAATGATGTTTTAAGGTCTGAGGTCATCAAACTAAGATGTTACCCTCATAAATTTCAATAAATTAATGATGTTTAAGGTCTGAGGCCATCAAGTTAAGATGTTTCAACTCATGCGTTGTGACTAAATTATGTTGTTTTAAGGTCTCAGGTCATCAAACTAAGGTGTTACCTTAATAATTTTCACCAAATTACTGATATTTAAAGGTCTGAGGTCATCAAACTAAGATGTTACCGTCATAATTTTTAACAAATTAATGATGTTTAAGGCCTGCGGTCATCTAACTAAGATGTTTCTCCTCATACCTTGTCAACAAATTATGATGTTTTAAGGTCTTTGGCCATCAAACTAAGATGTTACCCTCATAAATTTTACCAAATTAATGATGTTTAAGGTCTGAGGTCATCTAACAAAGATATTTCACCAAAGACCATGTCACCAAATTAAGATGTTTTAAGATCGGAGGTCACCATATAATAATGTTTTAAGTTCTGAGGTCATCAAACTAATATGTTACCCTCATAATTTTCACCAAATTAATGATGTTTAAGGTCTCAGATCATCTAACTAAGATGTTTCACCTCATACCATGTCACCAAATTATGATATTATAAGGTCTGAGGTCATCAACTAAGATCTTACCCCCATAATTTAAACCAAATTATTGATGTTTAAGGTCTGAGGTCATCTAACTAAGACGTTTCACCACATACCTTGTCACCAAATTATTATAATAATAAGGTCCGAGGTCAACAAACTAAGATGTTACCCTCATAAATTTCACTAAATTAATGATGTTTAAGGTCTCAGGTCATCTAACTAAGATGTTTCATCTCAAAACTTGTCACCACATTATGATGTTATAAGGTCTGAGATCATCAAACTAAGATGTTACCCTCATAAATTTCACAAAATTAATGATGTTTAATGTCTGAGGTCATCCAGCTAAGATGTTTCACCTCATACCTTGTCACCCAATTATGTTGTTTTAAGGTTTGAGGTCATCAAACTAAGATGTCACCCTCAGAATTTTCACCAAATTAATGAGGTTTAAAGGTCTGAGGTCATCAAACTAAGATGTTACCATCATAATTTTTACCAAATTAATGATATTTAAGGTCTGAGGTCGTCTAAATAATATGTTTTACCTCATAGCTTGTCACAAAATTATGTTGTTTAATGGTCTGAGGTCATTAAAGTAAGATTTTACCCTCATAAATTTCACTAAATTAATGATTTTTAAGCTCAGAGGTCATTTAACTAACATATTTTGTAATACCCCGTACTTTTGACTATAATTATTTTTGGGATTAATTAATTAAATAGCGTATTAATTGGAAATTAATCCGGGTTATAAATACTAATGAGATGCGAATTGGTATTTGATTATGTGCATATATGATTATATATGTATTTGGTATTATAAAATTTGTCGTGAGAATTATATACGGCATTTTAGAAATTTTGTTGAGACGCGTGGGACCGTCGCGTCACGGTATAATATTTTGTTAATAAAAGTGAATTTAAAATCTATAATCCGTATGGTCGTTTTGAGTGCGCCAACGCGTCCGGAAGGGTCGAGATAGTCAGAAAACACTAGCCGGGAGTATAGTTTGGGTTCCGGGGTATTTTTAGGCCATACCGGTAACTTAAAGGGTATTTTAGTAATTTGGTATTTTGGGTAATTAAAAGTGACGAAAATTGAGAGTTGTAATCTGATAAGGAATTGACCCAACCAACCCTTTATTAACCCCATAAGCTACGTAGGTTATCATTTAGTCTTCCAACTCTCCCAAAAGAAAACCCTAGCCACCATAGCCATCTTTGGAAGAAGAAAGCTTAGAGAGGAAGGGAAAGAGGAGGAATTCTGCAGAAAATCTGCAGAAAGAGATTACAAATCCAACACCAGATTCAGAAACAATCAAGGCAAGTGATTTATTCCATTTAAATTTGAGAGAATGATTCTTCCATGTTAGATTATTCAAAAACTTTGTATGTTCTTGGAAGATAATGAAAAACCCATATGATAGGAGTTATTAGTTTGCATTTTGGGATATAGGTTGCATGTAGAATGTTACTGGACAATCATATTATGTGAATTACTGCCTTTTGTAATACCAAAAACGGATTTAAGATGAGGTTCATGACTGTTCTTGAGAAAAATCAGAAAAACTAGGTTTTTGATGAAGATTGATCCATATGTAGCCTATAGTTGTTGAAATATTGATTTATGGACGTTAGTAATATTGTAGGATTGTTATATGACATTTCTATAACATTATATTATAGAATCATACGTTAGAAATTAGTTTTGGGATGGTTTCAAATCTGCAAAAAGAAACAGTCCGTAGCCATACCTGTTCGATCGATCGATCGACATTCATCAGTCGATCGATCGACTGAATCGATCGATCGATATTCATAGGTCGATCGATCGACCTTCCCAGAATGAGTAAAATTTTCCTCAATTTGATTTTAATGGTGGAAACCCTCGGAAAAAAAAAATGTTTGGAGACCTTATGAATACCCTCACCCTTAGGGAAGACCAGTAGGTGTGATTATTATAGTGGACTTTAATTAGAATGCAATTCGAGGAATTATTTTGGATTATTGAAATTCGTGAAGCGAGATAACGTTTAGGTTAATAGTGTAAAATTGTGTAATTTGATGAAATAAGGTTTAGGGCAGAAGTAAAGACCTTAGGTATATAGATGTCATATGTGGGAATTATGGGAACTTAATAGTCTATTTAAGATAGGTTTTAAGGATAAGGGACTACGGCGTGAGACGTGTCGGCAATTTAACCTTATATTAACGGGAGACTTGAAATATATAAGTTTGGAATAATGGTATAATGATGTAGAAAATACCTTATTAATATGGTAATATCTAAGATGTGTGAATGCTTAGTATATAGTTTATGTGTATAACATACCTACCATACTTGCTATCACGGGGGAGGTTTGCGTTCGCTTAGGACCCTCTAATCCTTGTGTGCCTACGGGGGGGGGGATATAGACTGGTACCTTGATGAACATAGGTCATAGAAAGACTTATTGTGATATTAATAAGTCCGCTGACCATGGGAGCGTAGGTATGTGCGTGACCCATGTGATGGTGACTGTGTTCGCCTCCACTATTTGTGATTTGTGTAATCTGAACTATTCCTGAGAGATTCGGAATATGTGATCCTTATGTACGTGATGTACCGGGATGGATAGCAGAGTATGTGTGCACCATAGCTTAGATTGCGGGGTGCTTGTATCGTATATTTATGATGTGAATATTATACATTTAATTAATGGGAATCCTCATGTTAATGTTGTAAATGTATCACGGTATTGTTTCGAGATATATAAGGAGTTAACTGATACTTATATATGTGGCATATTTAGTAACTGAGTTTACGTTAAACCTCTATTTAATTACGAGCGTTGTTATGATAAATGGAACCGAGTAATATGGGTAGAACCTTTGGCAGTTTAGCTAGTTATGTTGTCAGTTAGCTAGTAATATGGGTCGTTATAGATGGGTACTTACGTTAGGAGTGCACAGTTAGTCGAGAGGTGAGAATTTAATGTGAGTGCACGTCCTAACATGTACTTTGCATTTAATGTTTTAAATGTTTTTAAAGCACTTGCAGGTTTTTAAAATGATTTCCACTTTCGGGCTCTGACCCATTTGCTTTCAAATATATTTTCTTGTAAAACCATTTTAGGTGCCCAACCACAAGGACACCAAGCATAGGATTCTCATTCAGGTGACGAGCTGTAGCTGTTTGTGGAAGCTACAGGGATTTGCATGTAGACGCTTCTCTCATTTGGATTCCAGTCTCAGCATCTATCAGTTGTAGGGCATGTTGCCCAATTCTACTAGACATTTTTACATTTCAGTTTTCAGACTCTAGCATGTATTGCTCAGTATTCAGTTTTAGTTATTTATTTCAGTTTACTTATCAGTTGTGGGATTTGTATTGAGGAGTTTTTCCTCCAGGTTTTATTTACATATTGTGATGGTTATCCGTTTTACTTCAGCATGGTGAATGGTGTTATTTAGTTGTTCATTACTCTTGTTGCATGTTAATCAGATTTAATAAAATTTGGCACTTACTTTTTAAATGCTAGGTGGTTAGTAATAATAAAACGTTTTCGACAGTGATGCTATTAACTGAGCCAACTTGGCATTTTGAATTAATTTTATAAAGGAGTAGCTACCCGGTGTTTAATTAGTCGGGGTGTCACATATTTCACCGCAGACCTTGTCACCAAATTATGATGTTTTAAGATCTGAGGTAATCATATAATGATGTTTTAAGGTCTGAGCTTATCTAACAATGATGTTTCACCTCATACCTTGTCACCATATAACGATATTTTAAGGTCTCATGTCATCAAACTAAGTTGTTACCCTCATAAATTTCACCAAATTAATGATGTTTGACTTCACAGGTCATCTAGCTAAGATGTTTCACCTCATACCTTGTCACCAAATTATGATGTTTTAAGGTTTGAGGTCATCAAACTAAGATGTTACCCTCATAATTTTTACCAAATTAATGATGTTTAAGGTCTCAGATCATCTAACTAAGATGTTTCACCTCATACCTTGTCACCAAGTTATGAAGTTTTAAGGAATGAGGTCATCAAACTAAGATTCTACGCTCATAAATTTCATCAAATTAATGATTTTTAAGGTCTGAGGTCATCTAACTAAGATGTTTCACCTCATACCTTGTCACCATATAAGGATGTTTTAAGTCATGAGATCATCAAACTAAGATGTTACCCTCATAAATTTCACCAAATTAATGATGTTTAAGGTCTGAGGTCATCTAGCTAAGATGTTTCACCTCATACCTTTTCACCAAATTACGATGTTTTAAGGTGTGAGGTCATCAAACTAAGATGTTACCCTCATAATTTTCACCAAATTAATGATGTTTTAAGGTCTGAGGTCATCAAACTAAGATGTTACCCTCATAATTCTCACCAATTTAATGATGTTTAAGGTCTGAGGTCAACTAACTAAGATGTTTCACCTCATACATTGTCACCAAATTATGATGTTTTAAGGTATGAGGTCATCAAACTAAGATGTTACGTCCATAAATTTCACCAAATTAATAATGTTAACGTTCTGAGGTCATCTAACTAAGAAGTTTCACCTTACACCATGTCACCAAATTATGATGTTTTAAGATCCGAGCTCGCCATATAATGATGTTTTAAAATCAGAGATCATCTATCTAAGATGTTTCACCTCATACGTTGTCACCATATAATGATATTTTTAGATCTGAGGTCATCAAACTAAGATGTTACCCTCATAAATTTCACCAAATTAATGATGTTTGAGGTCTGAGGTCATCTAGCTAAGATGTTTCACCTTATACCTTTTCACCAAAATAATGTGTTTTAAGGTCTGAGGTCATCAAAAACTAAGATGTCACCTTCATAATTTTCACCAAATTAATGATGTTTTAGGTCTGAGGTCATCAAAGTAAGATGTTACCCTCATAATTTTTATCAAATTAATGATGTTTAAAGGTCTGAGGTCATCAAACTAAGATGTTACCCTCATAAATTTCTCCAAATTAATGATGTTTAAGGTCTGAGGTCATCTAACTAAGATGTTTCACCTCATACCTTTTCACCATGTAACGATGTTGTAAGGTATGAGTTCATCAAACTAAGATGTCACCCTCATAAATTTAACCAAATTAATGATGTTTAAGGTCTGAGGTCATCTCACCAAGATGTTTCACCTCATACCTTTTCACCAAATTATGATGTTTTAAGATCTGAGGTCACCATGTAATGATGTTTTAAGGTCGGTGGTCATCAAACTAAGAAGTTACCCTCATAATTTTTACCAAATTAATGATGATTAAAGTCCGAGGTCATCGAACTAAGATGTTATCCACATAAATCTCACCAAATTAATGATGTTTAAGGTCAGAGGTCGAGTAGCTAATATGTTTCACCTCATAGCTTGTCACCAAATTATGATGTTTTAAGGTCTGAGGTCGTCAAACTAAGATGTTACCCTCATAATTTTCTCCAAATTAATGATGTTTAAGGTCTGAGGTCATCAAACTAATATGTTTCACCTCAAACCTTGTCACCATATAACGATGATTTAAGGTCCGAGGTCATCAAACTAAGATGTTAACCTCATAAATTTCACCAAATTAATAGTGTTTAAGGTTTGAGGTGATCTAACTAAGATGTTTCACCTCATACCTTGTCACCAAATTATGATGTTTTAAAGTCCGAGGTCATAAAACTAAGATGTTACCCTAAAATTTTCACCAAATTAATGTTGTTTAAGGTCCGAGTTCATCTAGCTAAGATGTTTCACCTCATACCTTCTCACCAAATTATGATATTTTAAGGTCTGAGGTCATCAAACTAAGATGTTACCCTCATTAATTTTACCAAATTAATGATGTTTAAGGTCTGAGGTCATCTAACTAAGATGTTTCACCTCATACCTTGTCACCATATAATGATATTTTAAGGTCTGAGGTCATCAAAGTAAGATGTTACCATCATAAATTTCACCAAATTAATGATGTTTAAGGTCTGACATCATCTAGCTAAGATGTTTCACCTCATACCTTGTCACCAAATTATGATGTTTTAAGGTCTCGGGTCATCAAACTAAGATGCTACCCTCATTAATGATGTTTAAGTTCTGAGGTCATCTAACTAAGATGTTTCACCTTATACCTTGTCACTAAATTATGATGTTTTAAGGTCTGAGGTCATGAAACTAAGATGTTACCATCATAAATTTCACCAAATTAATGATGTTTAAGGTCTGAGGTCATCTAACTAAGATGTTTCACCTCATACCATGTCACCATATGATGATGTTTTAAGGTCTGAGGTCATCAAACTAAGATGTTACCCTCATAAATTTCACCAAATTAATGATGTTTAAGGTCTCAAGTCATCTATCTAAGATGTTTCACCTCATGCCTTGTCACCAAATTATGATGTTTTAAGGTCTCAGGTCATCAAACTAAGATCTACCCTCATAAATTTCATCAAATTAATGATTTTTAAGGTCTGAGGGCATCTAACTAAGATGTTTCACCTCATACCTTGTCACGATATAATGATGTTTTAAGGTATGGTGTCATCAAACTAAGATGTTAGCCTCATAAATTTCACCAAATTACTAATGTTTAAGGCCTGAGGTCATCTAGCTAAGATGTTTCACCTCATACCTTTTCACCAAATTACGATGTTTTAAGGTGTGAGGTCATCAAACTAAGATGTTACCCTCATAATTTTCACCAAATTAATGATGTTTTAAGTTCTGAGGTCATCAAACTAAGATGCTACCCTCATAATTCTCACCAATTTAATGATGTTTACGGTCTGAGGCCAACTAACTAAGAGTTTCACCTCATACATTGTCACCAAATTATGATGTTTTAAGGTATGAGGTCTTCAAACTAAGATGTTACGTCCATAAATTTCACCAAATTAATAATGTTAACGTTCTGAGGTCATCTAACTAAGATGTTTCACCTTACACCTTGTCACCAAATTATGATGTTTTAAGATCCGAGGTCACCATATATTGATGTTTTAAAGTCAGAGGTCATCAAACTAAGATGTTTCACCTCATACCTTGTCACCATATAACGATATTTTTAGATCTGAGGTCATCAAACTAAGATGTTACCCTCATAAATTTCACCATATTAATGATGTTTAAGGTCTGAGGCCATCTAACTAATATGTTTCACCTCATACCTTGTCACCATATAACGAAGATTTAAGGTCCGAGGTCATCAAACTAAGATGTTAACCTCATAAATTTCACAAAATTAATAATGTTTAAGGTTTGAGGTAATCTTACTAATATGTTTCACCTCATACCTTGTCACCAAATTATGATGTTTTAAAGTCCGAGGTCATCAAACTAAGATGTTACCCTAAAATTTTCACTCAATTAATGATGTTTAAGGTCCGAGGTAATCTATCTAAGATGTTTCTCCTCATACCTTCTCACCAAATTATGATGTTTTAAGGTCTGAGGTCATCAAACTAAGATGTTACCGTCATAAATTTTACCAAATTAATAATGTTTAAGATCTGAGGTCATCTAACTAAGATGTTTCACCTCATACCTTGTCAACATATAATGATGTTTTAAGGTCTGAGGTCATCAAAGTAAGATGTTACCATCATAAATTTCACCAAATTAATGATGTTTAAGGTCTGAAGTCATCTAGTTAAGATGTCTCACCTCATACCTTGTCCCCAAATTATGATGTTTTAAGGTCTCAGGTCATCAAACTAAGATGTTACCCTCATTATTGATGTTTTAAGGTCAGAGGTCATCAAACTAAGATGTTTCACCTCATACCTTGTCACCATATAACGATATTTTTAGATCTGAGGTCATCAAACTAAGATGTTACCCTCATAAATTTCACCAAATTAATGATTTTTAAGGTACGAGGTCATCTAACTAAGATGTTTCACCTCATACCATGTCACCATATGATGATGTTTTAAGGTCTGAGGTCATCAAACTAAGATGTTACCCTCATAAATTTCACCAAATTAATGATGTTTAAGGTCTCAGGTCATCTATCTAAGATGTTTCACCTCATACCTTGTCACCGTATAATGAAGTTTTAATGTCTGAGGTCATCAAAGTAAGATGTTACACTCATAATTTCAACCAAATTAATGATGTTTAAAGGTCTGAGGTCATCAAACTAAGATGTTACACTCATAATTTTCACCAGTTTAATGATGTTTAAGGTCTGAGGTGATCTAACTAAGATGTTTCACCTCATACCTTCTCACCAAATTATGATGTTTTAAGGTCTGAGGTCATCAAACTAAGATGTTACCCTGATAAATTTCACCAAATTAATGATGTTTAAGTTCTGAGTACATCGAACTAAGATGTTTCACCTCAGACCTTGTCAGCAAATTATGATGTTTTAAGATCTTAGGTCACTATATAATGATGTTTTAAGGTCTGATATCATCCAACTAAGATGTTACCCTAATAATTTTCACTAAATTATTGATGTTTTAGGTCTGAGGTCGTCTAATGAAGAGGTTTCACCTCATACCCTGTCACCAATTTACGATGTTTTAAGGTCTAAGGTCTTCAAACTAAGATGTTACCCTCACAACTTTCACCAAATTAATAATGTTTTAAGGTCTGAGGTCATCCAGCTAATATGTTTCACCTCATACCTTGTCACCAAATTATGTTGTTTTAAGGTTTGAGGTCATCAAACTAAGATGTAACCCTCAGAATTTTCACCAAATTAATGAGGTTTAAAGGTCTGAGGTCATCAAACTAAGATGTTACCCTCATTATTTTCACCAAATTAATGATATTTAAGGTCTGAGGTCGTCTAACTAATATGTTTTACCTCATACCTTGTCACCAAATTATGACGTTTTAAGGTCTAAGGTCATTAAACTAAGATTTTACCCCAATAAATTTCACTAAATTAATGATTTTTAAGGTCTGAGGTCATCTAACTAACATTTTTCACCTCAGACCTTGTCACCAAATTATGATGTTTTAAGATCTGAGTTCACCATATATTGATGTTTTAAGGTCTGAGCTCATCTAACTATGATGTTTCACCACATACCTTGTCACCATATAACGATATTTTAAGGTCCCAGGTCATCAAACTAAGTTGTTACCCTCATAAATTTCACCAAATTAATGATGTTTGAGTTCGGAGGTCATCACGCTAAGATGTTTCACCTCATACCTTGTCACCAAATTATGATGTTTTAAGGTTTGAGGTCATCAAACTAAGATGTTACCCTCATAATTTTCATCAAATTAATGATGTTTAAGGTCTCAGATCATCTAACTAAGATGTTTCACCTCATACCTTGTCACCAAATTATGAAGTTTTAAGGTATGAGGTCATCAAGCAAAGATCCTACCCTCATAAATTTCACCAAATTAATGGTTTTTAAGGTAAGAGGTCATCTAACTAAGATGTTTCACCTCATACCTTGTCACCATATAATGATGTTTTAAGGTATGAGGTCATCAAACTAAGATGTTACCCTCATAAATTTCACAAAATTAATGATGTTTAAGGTCTGAGGTCATCTAGCTAAGATGTTTCACCTCATACCTTTTCACCAAATTACGATGTTCTAACGTGTGAGGTCATCAAACGAAGATGTTACCCTCATAAGTTTCACCAAATTAATGATGTTTCAAGGTCTGAGGTCATCAAACTAAGATGTTACCCTCATAATTCTCACCAATTTAATGATGTTTAAGGTCGGAGGTCATTTAACTAAGATGTTTCACCTCATACCATGTCACCATATGATGGTGTTTTAAGGTCTCAGGTCATCAAACTATGATGTTACCCTCATAAATTTCACCAAATTAATCATGTTAAAGGTCTCAGGTCATCTATCTAAGATGTTTCAACTCATACCTTGTCACCAAATTATGACGTTTTAAGGTATGAGGTCATCAAACTAAGATTTTACCCTTATAATTTTAATCAAATTTACGATGTTTAAAGGTCTAAGGTCATCAAACAAAGATGTTACCCTCATAATTTTCACCAGTTTAATTATGTTTAAGGCCTGAGGTGATCTAACTAAGATGTTTCACCACATACCATCTCACCAAATTATGATGTTTTAAGGTCTGAGGTCATCAAACTAAGATGCTACCCTCATAAATTTTGCCAACTTAATGATGTTTAAGGTCTGAGGTCATGTAACTAAGACGTTTCACCTCATACCTTGTCCCCATATAATGACGTTTTAAGGTATGAGGTCATCAAACTAAGATGTTACCATCATAAAGTTCCCCAAATTAATGATGTTTAAGGTCTGAGGGCATCTTGCTAAGACGTTTCATCGCATACCTTCTCACCAAATTATGATGTTTTAATGTCTGAGGTCATCAAACTAAGATGTTACCTGTAATACCCCGTATTTTTATACTATATAAATTTGGAGATTTATTAAATTTAACGTGAATGATTTATTTAATAAAAAAATCCGAAAATTAATTATGTTATAATTATTAACGTGACGAGAGTTAGTAATTATGGGAAAATTGTTGAATTTTACTAATGAGCAAAGTAATATATTATATCGGTTATATTGAATGTCATGAGTGAATAAAATGACTATTTCGGAAATTTAAATCGGGACGTGCCCGTGTCACGTCAGGACTAATTTTGTTAAATAAAAAGTGAATATTTTATAAGTTGTTCGTATGGTCGTTTTGAGTGGGCCAACGCATCCGGAAGGGTCGAGATAGTCAGAAAAGTGTACCCGGGGGTTTAGTTTGGGTCTCGGGGCGTTTTTAGGCCTAATTGGTACCCCGGGAGGGCAATTTAGTCATTTCATCTTTTTGGGTAATTAAACCAACGAAATTCAACAACCTATATCAGCCATTTAGGTTAGCCTTTTAGGGTTAGAATATCCAGAAATCAAGTGACGGCCATTGGAGAAGAGAGGAGAGAGCTCCAAGGCAATTCAAGGCCAAAAAGTCACCGGTTTGCACCGCCGCCACCACCACCGCGTAGATCGCGAGACGAGGAACGCAGCCATACCAAAATCAGCCGTGAATCAGAATACAAAAAATCCAAGGCAAGTGTTTAATTTGCTACTTTCGTTGGTGCAATCTTCATACTAGCTTAGGAATGATTTGTGATAAAAACTATGGAAGAAAACCCAATTTGTGTTAGGAAAATGCATGTAGTATTGTTTATAATGAAATTTTGGAATCCTTGCCATGTAGAGGAATATAACCCACGAAATTTTGATGATATATTAGAAGGAAATTCTGGTAAAAACAGATTAGAACCTTGATTAAGAAAAACTCTAGGGTTCTTGATGATTAGATGAATTTTGGGTTAATTATCCATGTTTAATGTTAGATATACACATGCTTTAGGTTGAAAACATCTGGTATATTGTTATAATGATAGTAGTAGGATTTTTGGGACGATTGGAATGGAAAAACATGGTTTTGGATGAAGAAATTTGGTAGAACCCGTAACTGCATTTCTGCAGAATTTTCTCAGACCTGCTTGATCGATCGATCGATCGAGCCTAGAGCTTCAATCGATCGAAGGTTCGATCGATCGAGCCCCAGACCTCGATCGATCGACCCCTCCAGGAAGACTCTTATTTCCCTTGTTTACTTAGTTAAATTGAATTTATCGTGAAATATTTCTTGGGTATCCTTAATGAAATGTTTTGGGAGATAGGAAAGACCAGTAGGACATTTGAAGAAGTGTTGGGAACTTTATTATAAGACGAAAATGTAGTTTTTGGGATAATTATATAATGAACTATGAAACTACGTATTTCAAGTGAGAGAATGCGGCGAATAGCTACGATAGTAAATAGAGGTATACCTACTGAATTTTCCTACTTGGAAGGATAGAGTCAACGAATGTCACGTATTAAGTGAGAAAACCCTTCGAGTTAAGGTTAGAGATGAAACCTTATACGTAATTCTAATAATGTGAAATTAAGGATATATGGTATAATTATGGGTGACGAGAGGAACCTATATTAATATGATTAAGTGGTATATTTATATGATTGTGTGTACATATATTATTTACATGTGAAAATCATGCCCATGCTACTTGCTATCCCTGAGGTTACCGCGCTGGGACAAGTCTTATCTCGATGGGACCTTTATGGGGGATATTGACTTGTACCCTAGAAGATAGATATCATTAGTACAGGCTATCGATGTGATAGTTCAGACGGTCCTAAAAGACGCAGGCATGTGCCATCCTCTTAGAGACTTGGAATCTATTCTTCGCCTCAATATTGTTTGTGTATTTTTGTTAATTCATTTCGAGAGTGATTCCGATTGTATTCCCCTTAAAATGAGTGATATGGGGTTTTGGATAGTAGAGTATGCTCGCACCATAGTTTATTTGGGGTGCTGTTATTATATATATATATATATTATACGAGTAGTTAATATATATATGGAATTCTGAAATTTGGAACTACCTATTGTGAATTGATATGTAGGATATGGTTGATGACTCAAATTGTAAATACTTGTTTTGAGAAAGTATAATATGACACTGGAAAAACTTTATTGACTAATAAAGTTAAGATGAGAACTTTGGTTATTAATTGAAATATGTTTTTCAAATAATTGTATCGTTAAATTTTGAATCCTACTAATTACCTAAGATAAGTTTAATCATTGGGGAAAGTTAGCGTGTTATATGATGAGATAAACCATTAGGAGGGTTAGTGCGATAGGAGTGCACATTAGAAGAGAGGTGAGAATTTTCTCAAGAGAGTGTCGCACTAATATGTTGTTGCATTGGCCTGTATCAATTTAAATACTTGCTAAAACGTATTCTAAATCAAACACACTTTCGGGCTCTGACCCGTTTCTTTCTCTCTCTCTCTCTCTTGTATATATATGTATGTATTACAGGTGCCCAGCCACAGGGACGTCTTGATTAGGATCTCTTGGAAGGAACGCACTGCAGCTTAGGTGGGAGTTGCAGGTCTCTTGATTAGACGACTTTGTTCATTCCGATCCACTCTTAGTACTTTCATTTAGTTGGGCATGTGTATCCCTTTCCATTATTTCTTTGTTATTGGGACATTTGTATTTCAGTTATTTCCAGTATTGTTATTATGGGAGTTATTTGGATTGGATGTATGACTTTATATTTCGCATGTTGACATTCGATTTACGTATGTTTTAAATTAATTGGTTTGTGTTCCAAGTTTATTGTGGTGCGATTCTTAATTGTAGAAATGTTGTTTATAAATAAATAAATATTTTTCTTTAAATAAAATTTTGGAAAGTTATGTATGAAAATGGTTTTGACACTTAGCTTAATTATTTCGGGTGTTAAATTGGAATTTTTTTTTATCGACCGTGATGCTGAGAATGATTCAACTATTTACCTTGATTTAATTTAATAAAGGAGTGATCGCCCGGTATTTAATTAGGCGGGGTGTCACAGGTGGTATCAGAGCATCAAGTTCTAGAGTCCTTTAGGATCTGTGTGGCCTATTAGGTTTCAGCGTTGCTTTCTTTGATATAGATCCCTAATACTAGGAATGTTGTGTCTATCTCTATACTTTGGAATTTTGTACTTCTGCGATTTGTTTATTTGAATGATGAACTCATCCAAATTTACTTGAATTTTCAGATGGATCGTCAAGAAGAACTAGCTAAGACAGTTAAGGGAGCCAACGAGCAAGATCGAATCACACCTCAGGTATTCCCAGGGAGAAAATCAACCGCCGAGTTAGCGGGTATCATGGCACAAGCAGTTACCACTGCAGTACTACAATACCAAGAACGCAGCCTACAACTTAAAGGAGGCAAAAGACCTGGAGAGGTTACCCAAATGCATGTGACTAACGTTGAGAATTGTGTGAAGGCACCGAATCTGCGACAACAAAACAATCAAGATCGAGACAGTTTCAGAGGTAACGAGATTTATGTTCAGGGACAAAAGTGTTAGGGACAAAGAAGTCAGGTTCAGGATGAAATCACCAAGAGGTGTTTCGATTGTGTAATGGATGATCACAAACGTAAATCTTACCCGAATCAGACTGGGGATCAACTACAATCTGACCAGCAAAGAATTTCGAAACTTTGCTATAAATGTGTACAACCGGGTCACAAGTGGATGAATTGTCCCCGCCCTGACATAGCTTTTTCGCAAATTTCCCGTCAAGGCTAGTAAGACCAGAGGAAAAGTGAGACTACTCAACACCGTAATAAAGTGAATCAGTTTCGAGGGAGGTGCTTCCAATGTGGCAGAAATGGCCATAGGCGTCAGGATTGCCCAGAGAAGAATAGGGCCCCCCGACAGGAATGTGCTAACAATAAACTCCAGAAGCCAACTCCGCCACCCTTTCCAACAGCCTCAGTTCAGTAGAGAAAGCTACAGGGCAGACGTGTCTGTAACTTCACACAGGCAGTATCTCCGCAGGCACCACCCGCGATGGAGGGTATGTTTTTCTACCCATGTTACTATGAGTCGAGTTTTGTTTAATACTGGGGCAACGCACTATTTTATAGCTACCTATTTTACGAAAACCTTAGGGTTATTAACCACCGTAGAGAGCACTGTAATGTGAGTAGACTCACCACTGGGGAATTGTTTACTTTTCTTTATATGCCGGGAAGTGGGGGTAGAGATTGGTAGCTTGGTATTACCTGCAGACATGTTAGTCTTAGACATGCACGAGCATGATGTGATTATTAGTGTGGATTGGCTCGCAGCTTATAGAGCCATGATTGATTGCTTCGGTGGGAGCATTATTTTTGCCATTCCGGGGCAAGAGATGTTTGTAGTGGCGATGCCTCGCCCAGAGGGAGGTTCGACCGCTCATTTTTATTACATAGAGAAGGATACCTCTAAGGAGGTTGTGATTCCCTTAGATTCGATGCCAGTTGTCAGGGATTATTCTGATGTGTTTCAGGAGATACCAGACCTACCCCCAGTCGAGAGATAGACTTTGTTATTGATTTATTGCCAGATACGAGACCTATAGCATGCGCACCGTACCGTATGGCTCCGGCAGAGATGCGAGAGCTACGAGATCAGATAGAGCAGCTGTTAGGTCAGGGCTTTATTCGTAGGAGTACCTCACCTTGGGGCGCTCCAGTCTTGTTTGTGAAGAAGAGAAATGGTTCACTGAGATTGTGTGTGGACTACCGGGAGCAGAACAAGGTCACGATACGGAATAAATATCCGTTACCTCGAATCGATGATCTGTTCGACCAGCTGAGAGGCGCAACTTTCTTTTCGAAGATAGATCTGAGGTCGGGGTACCATCAGTTACGTATTAGAGAGCAGGATGTTTCAAAGACTGCCTTCTTGTCGAGATATGGGTCCTATGAGTTTAGGGTAATGCCGTTCGGACTCACGAATGCCCCAGCCATTTTCATGGACTTGATGAACCAAGTATTCAGAGAGTTCTTGGATTAGTTTGTCATCGTCTTCATAGATGACATCTTGATATATTCACACTCCGAAGAGGAGCATGCCGAGCACTTGAGGTCGATTCTTCGAACTCTACGAGAGCACCAGTTGTATGCTAAGTACGAGAAGTGTGGATTCTGTTTGCGAGAGGTACAGTTCTTGGGCCATGTTGTTTATGAGCAGGGGATAGCATTTGAGCCGATTAAAGTAACAGCGATGAGGGAGTGGGGACATTCCACGACACCAACGGAAGTACGTAGTTACTTGGGGTTAGCTGGTTACTACAGGAGATTCATTTGGGGATTCTCCAAAAATAGCGGGTCCATTGACGAATCTAACTCGCAAGGAAGTACCATATGTGTGGGATGACGCTTGTCAATTGGCTTTCGACGAGCTGAAAGACAAGCTTATTTCAGCGCCAGTCCTTGCGTTACCAAAGCCGGGTGTGGAGTACCTGGTTTACACCGATGCGTCCTTACGAGGACTTAGGGGAGTACTTCAGCAGGAAGAGAAGGCTATAGCTTTTGCTTCCCGCAAGCTTAAGCCGCATGAGAAGAATTACCCCACCCACGACCTGGAGTTAGAAGCGGTCGTCTTTGCATTGAGGATATGGAGGCACTATTTATTGGGGGAGAAATCTCGTTTGTTCATAGACCACAAGTCATTGCAGTACCTATTCACTCAGCGAGAGCTGAATATGCATCAGTACAGGTGGTTAGAGTGTGTGAAAGACTACCAGTTCGATATATAGTATCATCCGGGGAAGGCCAGCGTAGTTGCTGATGCGTTGAGCCGTAGACCGGTAGACGATGTATCGGACGTCTGGAAAGCAAAGTGGAAGGAGTTGGGTCACCAGGATGCGGTAGCCCGTTCTTTCATATCCGTTATGTAAGTCACACCCGAGATTGTTACGAAGGTGATGCGGGCACAGATCACAGATCCGTTATGCCAGGAACAGATTGTGCGACTTCTAGCCGAGGATGCTGACTCCTATTCTGTTAGTTCTGATGAAGGCTTGCGGTTTAATGGGAGATTGGTGGTTCCAGAAGGAGCAAAATTACGTCATGCAGTGATGACTCATTCTCATGGGTCCCGATTTGCAGTACATCCGGGAGGCGATAAGATGTACCAGGATATGAGGCGACAATACTGGTGGAGTGGGATGAAGAAGGACATCGCCAAGTTCGTGTCCAAGTGTTCTACCTGCCAACTGGTAAAGGTGGACCACCAGAAACCGTCAGGATTGCTTCAGCCATTGGAAGTACCCGCATGGAAGTGGGAGAGTATTTCCATGGATTTTATTACAGGGTTGCCTACATCACAGCGGGGCCACGACTCTATCTGAATGATTGTAAACCGTTTGACCAAGGTGGATCATTTTCTTCTTGTGCGGGAAGATTATACTACGGGTCAGTATGCTCAGTTGTTCATTGCTGAGATTGTCAGATTACACTGGGTGCCCCTGAATATTATGTCAGATAGGGATAAGATTTTCGTGTCACATTTCTGGGAAAGCTTTCAGGAGGCTATGGGTACTGAGTTGAGATTGTGTTCAGCTTACCACCCACAGATAGACGGACATGCAGAGCATACTAATCAAATGTTAGAAGATATGCTACACATGTGTGTTCTCGATTTTGGAGGAGGTTGGGAGCCACATCTTCCACTGGTAGAGTTTGTTTATGATAACTCTTATCAGTTTACGATTGGTATGGCTCCATTTGAGGCTTTGTATGGCAGGCCTTATTGTTCTCCAACTTGTTGGCTCGAGGTGGGGGATAACAAGTTGCTAGGACCAGAAGTGATTCAGGAGACCTCCGCGAGGATTGAAATAATCAGGAGTCGTATTCGGGTAGCCCAAAAGGCAGAAGAGCTACGCCGATGCGAAACGGTTCTTCCGGGAGTTTAATGTGGGAGATCAAGTGTTATTGCGTGTATCTCCTATGAAAGGGGTGATGAGGTTCGGGAAGAAGGGGAAATTGGCTCCGAGGTATGTGGGACCATTTCCCATCATCGAGAGTATTGGGCCGGTTTCATACAGGTTGGGACTGCCAGAACATTTACATCGCATTCATGATGTATTCCACATCTCGTCGTTGAGACGATATCTTCGGGAAGATATGGCCCATACTCACATTGAGATAGATGAGATAGACTTACAGTCTGATTGCTCTTACGAGGAGAGACCATTGGCTATTCTAAACCATAGTGAGAGGAGATTGAGGTCGAAGATAGTTCCACTTGTACGAGTCCAGTGGGAGCATCATAATGTGGAGGAATCCACTTGGGAGCTCGAGGCAGATATGCGCGAGAGATATCCAGAGTTGTTTTTACCAGGTATGCCTTATTTTCCGAATTTCGAGACGAAATTCCGTTATTAGGGGGGAAGTATGTAATACCCCGTATTTTTATGCTATATAAATTTGGGGATTTATGAAATTTAACGTGAATGATTTATTTAATAAAAAAATCCGGAAATTAATTATGTTATAATTATTAACATGACGAGAGTTAGTAATTATGGGAAACTTGTTGAATATTACTAATGAGAAAAGTAATATATTATATCGGTTATATTGAATGTCACGAGTGAATAAAATGACTATTTCGGAAATTTAAGTCGGGACGTGCCCGTGTCACGTCAAGACTAATTTTGTTAAATAAAAAGTGAATATTTTATAAGTTGTTCATATGGTCATTTTGAGTGCGCCAACGCGTCCGGAATGGTCGAGATAGTCAGAAAAGTGTACCCGGGGGTTTAGTTTGGGTCTCGGGGCGTTTTTAGGCCTAACTGGTACCCCGGGAGGGCAATTTAGTCATTTCACCTTTTTGGGTAATTAAACCCACGAAATTCAGCAACCTATATCAGCCATTTAGGTTAGCCTTTTAGGGTTAGAATATCCAGAAATCAAGTGACGGCCATTAGAGAAGAGAGGAGAGAGCTCCAAGGCAATTCAAGGCCAAAAAGTCACCGGTTTGCACCGCCGCCACCACCACCGCGTAGATCGCGAGACGAGGAACGCAGCCATACCAAAATCAGCCGTGAATCAGAATACAAAAAATCCAAGGCAAGTGTTTAACTTGCTATTTTCGTTGGTGCAATCTTCATATTATCTTAGGAATGATTTGTGATGAAAACTATGGAAGAAAACCCAATTTGTGTTAGGAAAATGCATGTAGTATTGTTTATAATGGAATTCTGGAATCCTTGCCATGTAGAGGAATATAACCCACGAAATTTTGATGATATATTAGAAGGAAATTCTGGTAAAAACAGATTAGAACCTTGATTAAGAAAAACTCTAGGGTTCTTGATGATTAGATGAATTTTGGGTTAATTATCCATTTTTAATGTTAGATATACACATGCTTTAGGTTGAAAACATCTGGTATATTGTTATAATGATAGTAGTAGGATTTTTGGGACGATTGGAATGGAAAAACATGGTTTTGGATGAAGAAATTTGGTAGAACCCGTAACTGCATTTCTGCAGAATTTTCGCAGACCTGCTTGATCGATCGATCGAGCCTAGAGATTCGATCGATCGAAGGTTCGATCGATCGAGCCCCAGACCTCAATCGATCAACCCCTCCTAGCAGACTCTTATTTCCCTTTTTTACTTAGTTAAATTGAATTTATCATGAAATAATTCTTGGGTATCCTTAATGAAATGTTTTGGGAGATAGGAAAGACCAGTAGGACATTTGAAGAAGTGTTGGGAACTTTATTATAAGACGAAAATGTAGTTTTTGGGATAATTATATAATGAACTATGAAACTACGTATTTCAAGTGAGAGAATGCGGCGAATAGCTACGATAGTAAATAGAGGTATACCTACTGAATTTTCCTACTTGGAAGGATAGAGTCAACGAATGTCACGTATTAAGTAAGAAAACCCTTCGAGTTAAGGTTAGAGATGAAACCTTATACGTAATTCTAATAATGTGAAATTAAGGATATATGGTATAATTATGGGTGACGAGAGGAACCTATATTAATATGATTAAGTGGTATATTTATATGATTGTGTGTACATATATTATTTACATGTGAAAATCATGCTCACGCTACTTGCTATCCATGAGGTTACCGCGCTGGGACAAGTCTTATCTCGATGGGACCTTTATGGGGGATATTGACTTGTACCCTAGAAGATAGATATCATTGGTACAGGCTATCGATGTGATAGTTAAGACGGTCTTAAGAGACGCAGGCATGTGCCATCCTCTTAGAGACTTGGAATCTATTCTTCGCCTCAATATTGTTTGTGTATTTTTGTTAATACATTTCGAGAGTGATTCCGATTGTATTCCCCTTAAAATGAGTGATATGGGGTTTTGGATAGTAGAGTATGCCCGCACCATAGTTTATTTGGGGTGTTGTTATTATATATATATATTATACGAGTAGTTAATATATATATGGAATTCTGAAATTTGGAACTACCTACAGTGAATTGATATGTAGGATATGGTTGATGACTCAAATTGTAAATACTTGTTTTGAGAAAGTATAATATGACACTGGAAAAAATTTATTGACTAATAAAGTTAAGCTGAGAACTTTGGTTATTAATTGAAATATTCTTTTCAAATAATTATATCGTTAAATTTTGAATCCTACTAATTACCGAAGATAAGTTTAATCATTGGGGAAAGTTAGCGTGTTATATGATGAGATAAACCATTAGGAGGGTTAGTGCGATAGGAGTGCACATTAGAAGAGAGGTGAGAATTTTCTCAAGAGAGTGTCACACTAATATGTTGTTGCATTGGCCTGTATCAATTTAAATACTTGCTAAAACGTATTCTAAATCAAACACACTTTCGGGCTCTGACCCGTTTCTTTCTCTCTCTCTCTCTCTTGTATATATATGTATGTATTACAGGTGCCCAGCCACAGGGACGTCTTGATTAGGATCTCTTGGAAGGAACGCGCTGCAGCTTAGGTGGGAGTTGCAAGTCTCTTGATTAGACGACTTCGTTCATTCGGATCCACTCTTAGTACTTTCATTTAGTTGGGCATGTGTATCCCTTTCCATTATTTCTTTGTTATTGGGACATTTGTATTTCAGTTATTTCCAGTATTGTTATTATGGGAGTTATTTGGATTGGATGTATGACTTTATATTTCGCATGTTGACATTCGATTTACGTATGTTTTAAATTAATTGGTTTGTGTTCCAGGTTTATTGTGGTGCGATTTTTAATGGTAGAAATGTTGTTTATAAATAAATAAATATTTTTCTTTAAATAAAATTTTGGAAAGTTATGTATGAAAATGGTTTTGATACTTAGCTTAATTATTAAGGGTGTTAAATTGGAATTTTTTTTTTATCGACAGTGATGCTGAGAATGATCCAACTGTTTACCATGATTTAATTTAATAAGGGAGTGATCGCCCGGTATTTAATTAGGCGGGGTGTCACAGGTGGTATCAGAGCATTAGGTTCTAGAGTCCTTTAGAATCTGTGCGGCCTATTAGGTTTTAGCGTTGCTTTCTTTGATATAGAGCCCTAATACTAGGAATGTTGTGTCGATCTCTATACTTTGGAATTTCGTACTTCTGCGATCTGTTTATTTGAATGCTGAACTCATCCAAATTTACTTGAATTTTCAGATGGATCGTCAAGAAGAACTAGCTAAGACAGTTAAGGGAGCCAACGAGCAAGATCGAATCACACCTCAGGTATTCCCAGGGAGAATATCAACCGCCGAGTTAGTGGGTATCATGGCACAAGCAGTTACCACTGCAGTACTACAATACCAAGAACGCAACCTACAACTTAAAGGAGGCAAAAGACCTAGAGAGGTTACCCAAATGCATGTGACTAACGTTGAGAATTGTGCGAAGGCACCGAATCTGCGACAACAAAACAATCAAGATCGAGACAGTTTCAGAGGTAATGAGATTTATGTTCAGGGACAAAAGTGTTAGGGCCAAAGAAGTCAGGTTCAGGATGAAATCACCAAGAGGTGTTTCGATTGTGGAATGGACGATCACAAACATAAATCTTGCCCGAATCAGCCTGGGGATCAACTACAATCTGACCAGCAAAGAATTTTGAAACTTTGCTATAAATGTGTACAACCGGGTCACAATTGGATGAATTGTCCCCGCCCTGACATAGCTTTTCCGCAAATTTCCCTTCAAGGCCAGTAAGACCAGAGGAAAATAGAGACTACTCAACACCGTAATAAAGTGAAGCAGTTTCGAGGGAGGTGCTTCCAATGTGGCAGAAATGGCCATAGGCGTCAGGATTGCCCAGAGAAAAATAGGGCCCCCCGACAGGAATGTGCTAACAATAAACTCCAAAAGCCAACTCCGCCACCCTTTCCAACAGCCTCAGTTCAGCAGAGAAAGCTACAGGGCAGACGTGTCTGTAACTTCACACAGGCAGTATCTCCGCAAGCACCACCCGCGATGGAGGGTATGTTTTTCTACCCATGTTACTATGAGTCGAGTTTTGTTTAATACTGGGGCAACACACTATTTTATAGCTACCTATTTTACAAAAACCTTAGGGTTATTAACCACCGTAGAGAGCACTGTAATGTGAGTAGACTCACCACTGGGGAATGGTTTACTTTTCTTTATATGCCGGGAAGTAGGGTAAAGATTGGTAGCTTGGTATTACCTGCAGACATGTTAGTCTTAGACATGCACGAGCATGATGTGATTATAAGTGTGGATTGGCTCGCAGCTTATAGAGCCATGATTGATTTCTTCGGTGGGAGCATTGTTTTTGCCATTTTGGGGAAAGAGATGTTTGTAGTGGCGATGCCTCGCCCAGAGGGAGGTTCGACCGCTCATTTCTATTACATAGAGAAGGATACCTCTAAGGAGCTTGTGATTACCATAGATTCGATCCCAGTTGTCAGGGAGTATTCCGATGTGTTTCAGGAGATACCAGTCCTACCCCCAGTCAAGAGATAGACTTTGTTATAGATTTATTGCCAGATACGAGACCTATAGCACGCGCACCGTACCGTAAGGCTCCAGCAGAGATGTGAGAGCTACGAGATTGTTATTTGCAGTATTGTTATTATGGGAGTTATTCGGATTGGGTGTATGACTTTATATTTCGCATGTTGACATTCGATTTACGTATGTTTTAAATTAATTGGTTTGTGTTCCAGGTTTATTGTGGTGCGATTCTTAATTGTAGAAATGTTGTTTATAAATAAATAAATATTTTTCTTTAAATAAAATTTTGGAAAGTTATGTATGAAAATGGTTTTGACACTTAGCTTAATTATTTAGGGTGTTAAATTGATTTTTTTTTAATGACAGTGATGCTGAGAATGATCCAACTGTTTACCTTGATTTAATTTAATAAAGGAGTGATCGCCCGGTATTTAATTAGGCGGGGTGTCACATTACCCTCATAAATTTTGCCAAATTAATGATGTGTAAGGTCTGAGATCATCTAACTAAGATGTTTGACCTCATACCTTGTCACCATATAATGATGTTTTAAGGTCTGAGGTCATCAAAGTAAGATGTTACCCTCATAAATTTTACCAAATTAATGATGTTTAAGGTCTGAGGTCTCCTAACTAAGATGTTTCACCTCATACCTTGTCACCATATAATGATGTTTTAAGGTCTGAGGTCGTCAAAGTAAGATGTTACCATCATAAATTTCACCAAATTAATGATGTTTAAGGTCTGATGTCATCTAGCTAAGATGTTTCACCTCATACCTTGTCACCAAATTATGATGTTTTAAGGTCTCAGGTCATAGAACTAATATATTACCCCCATTAATGATGTTTAAGGTCTGACGTCATCTAACTAAGACGTTTCGCCTCATACCTTGTCACTAAATTATGATGTTTTAAGGTCTAAGGTCATCAAACCAAGATGTTACCATCATAAATTTCACCAAAGTAATGATGTTTAAGGTCCGAGGTCATCTAACTAAGATGTTTCACCTAATACCATTTCACCATATGATGATGTTTTAAGGTCTGGGGTCATCAAACTAAGATGTTACCCTTATAAATTTCACCAAATTAATGATGTTTAAGGTCTCAGATCATCTATCTATGATGTTTCACCTCATACCTTGTCACCAAATTATGATGTTTTAAGGTCTCTGGTCATAAAACTAACATGTTACCCTCATTAATGATTTTTAAGGTCTGAGGTCATCTAACTAAGATGTTTCACCTTATACCTTGTCACTAAATTATGATGTTTTAAGGTGTGAGGTCATCAAACTAAGATGTTACCATCACAAATTTCACCAAATTAATGATGTTTAACGTCTGAGGTCATTTAACAAAGATGTTTCACCTCATACCATGTCACCATATGATGATGTTTTAAGGTCTGAGGTCATCAAACTAAGATGTTACCCTCGGATGTTTAAGGTCTCAGGTCATCTATCTAAGATGTTTCATCTCATACCTTGTCACCAAATTATGATGTTTTAAGGTCTGAGGTCATCAAACAAAGATGTTACCCTCATAATTTTCATCAAATTAATGATGTTTAAAGGTCTGAGGTCATCAAACTAAGATGTTACCCTCATAATTTTCATCAGTTTAATAATGTTTAAGGTCTGAGGTGATCTAACTAAGATGTTTCACCTCATACCTTCTCCCAAATTATGATGTTTTAAGGTCTGAGGTCATCAAACTAAGTTGTTACCCTCATAAGTTTTGCCAAATTAATGATGTTCAAGGTCTCAGGTCATCTAACTAAGATTTTTCACCTCAGAATTTGTCACCACATTATGATGTTTTTAAGGTCTGAGGTCATCAAACTAAGATGTTACCTTCATAAATTTCACCAAATTAATGATGTTTAAGGTCTGAGGTCATCCAGCTAAGATGTTTTACCTCATACCTTGTCACCAAAGTATGTTGTTTTCAGGTTTGAGGTCATCAAACTAAGATGTAACTCTCAAAATTTTCACCAAATTAATGAGGTTTAAAGGTCTGAGGTCATCAAACTGAGATGTTACCCTCATTATTTTCACCAAGTTAATGATATTTAGGGTCTGAGGTCGTCTAACTAATATGTTTTACCTCATACCTTGTCACCAAATTATGACGTTTTAAGGTTTGAGGTCATTAAACTAAGATTTTACCCTCATAAATTTCACTAAATTAATGATTTTTAAGGTCTGAGGTCCTCTAACTAACATTTTTCACATCGGACCTCGTCACCAAGTTATGATGTTTTAATATCTGAGGTCACCATATATTGATGTTTTAAGGTCTGAGCCTATCTAACTATGATGTTTCGCCACATACCTTGTCACCATATAACGATATTTTAAGGTCTCAGGTCATCAAACTAAGTTGTTACCCTCTTAAATTTCACCAAATTAATGATGTTTGAGTGCGGAGGTCATCACGCTAAGATGTTTTACCTCATACCTTGTCACCAAATTATGATGTTTTAAGGTTTGAGGTCATCAAACTAAGATGTTACCCTCATAATTTTCAAAAAATTAATGATGTTTAAGGTCTCAGATCATCTAACTAAGATGTTTCACCTCATACCTTGTCACCAAATTATGAAGTTTTAAGGTATGAGGTCATCAAGCTAAGATGTTACCCTCATAAATTTTACCAAATTAATGATTTTTACGGTAAGAGGTCATCTAACTAAGATGTTTCACCTCATACCTTGTCACCATATAATCATGTTTTAAGGTATGAGGTCATCAAACTAAGATGTTTCCCGCAAAAATTTCACAAAATTAATGATTTTTAAGGTCTGAGGTCATCTGGCTAAGATGTTTCACCTCAAACCTTTTCACCAAATTATGATGTTCTAAGGTGTGAGGTCATCAAACTAAGATGTTACCCTCATAATTTTCACCAAATTAATGATGTTTCAAGGTCTGAGGTCATCAAACTAAGATGTTACCGTCATAATTCTCACCAATTTAATGAGGTTTAAGGTCTGAGGTCATCTAACTAAGATGTTTCACCTCATACCATGTCACCATATGGTGATGTTTTAAGGTCTGAGGTCATCAAACTAAGATGTTACCCTCATAAATTTCACCAAATTAATGATGTTAAAGGTCTCAGGTCATCTATCTAAGATGTTTCAACTCATACCTTGTCACCAAATTATGATGTTTTAAGATATGAGGTCAACAAACTAAGATGTTACCCTCATAATTTTCATCAAATTTACGATGTTTAAAGGTCTGAGGTCATCAAACAAAGATGTTACCCTCATAATTTTCACCAGTTTAATGATGTTTAAGACCTGAGGTGATCTAACTAAGATGTTTCACCACATACCATGTCACCAAATTATGATGATTTAAGTTCTGAGGTCATCAAACTAAGATGCTACCCTCATAAATTTTGCCAAATTAATGATGTTTAAGGTCTGAGGTCATGTAACTAAGATGTTTAACCTCATACCTTATCACCATATAATGATTTAAGGTATGAGGTCATCAAACTAAGATGTTACCATCATAAATTTCCCCAAATTAACGATGTTTAAGGTCTGAGGGCATCTTGCTAAGATGTTTCACCTCATACCTTGTCACTAAATTATGATGTTTTAAGGTCTGAGGTCATCAAGCTAAGATGTTACCCTCATAAATTTTACCAAATTAATGATTTTTACGGTAAGAGGTCATCTAACTAAGATGTTTCACCTCATACCTTGTCACCATATAATGATGTTTTAAGGTTTGAGGTCATCAAACTAAGATGTTGCCCTCAAAAATTTCACAAAATTAATGATTTTTAAGGTCTGAGGTCATCTGGCTAAGATGTTTCACCTCAAACCTTTTCACCAAATTATGATGTTCTAAGGTGTGAGGTCATCAAACTAAGATGTTACCCTCATTAATGATTTTTAAGGTTTGAGGTCATCTAACTAAGATGTTTCACCTTATACCTTGTCACTAAATTATGATGTTTTAAGGTGTGAGGCATCAAGCTAAGATGTTACCCTCATAAATTTCACCAAGTTTATAATGTTTAACGACTGAGGTCATCTAACTAAGATGTTTCACCTCATACCATGTCACCATATGATGATGTTTTAAGGTCTAAGGTCATCAAACTAAGATGTTACCCTCATAAATTTCACCAAATGAATGATGTTAAAGGTCCCAGGTCATCTATCTAAGATGTTTCAACTCATACCTTGTCACCAAATTATGATGTTTTAAGGTCTCTGGTCATAAAACTAACATGTTACCCTCATTAATGATTTTTAAGGTCTGAGGTCATCTAACTAGGATGTTTCACCTTATACCTTGTCACTAAATTATGATGTTTTAAGGTGTGAGGTCATCAAACTAAGATGTTACCATCACAAATTTCACCAAATTAATGATGTTTAACGTCTGAGGTCATTTAACAAAGATGTTTCACCTCATACCATGTCACCATATGATGATGTTTTAAGGTCTGAGGTCATCAAACTAAGATGTTACCCTCGGATGTTTAAGGTCTCAGGTCATCTATCTAAGATGTTTCATCTCATACCTTGTCACCAAATTATGATGTTTTAAGGTCTGAGGTCATCAAACAAAGATGTTACCCTCATAATTTTCATCAAATTAATGATGTTTAAAGGTCTGAGGTCATCAAACTAAGATGTTACCCTCATAATTTTCATCAGTTTAATAATGTTTAAGGTCTGAGGTGATCTAACTAAGATGTTTCACCTCATACCTTCTCCCAAATTATGATGTTTTAAGGTCTGAGGTCATCAAACTAAGTTGTTACCCTCATAAGTTTTGCCAAATTAATGATGTTCAAGGTCTCAGGTCATCTAACTAAGATTTTTCACCTCAGAATTTGTCACCACATTATGATGTTTTTAAGGTCTGAGGTCATCAAACTAAGATGTTACCTTCATAAATTTCACCAAATTAATGATGTTTAAGGTCTGAGGTCATCCAGCTAAGATGTTTTACCTCATACCTTGTCACCAAAGTATGTTGTTTTCAGGTTTGAGGTCATCAAACTAAGATGTAACTCTCAAAATTTTCACCAAATTAATGAGGTTTAAAGGTCTGAGGTCATCAAACTGAGATGTTACCCTCATTATTTTCACCAAGTTAATGATATTTAGGGTCTGAGGTCGTCTAACTAATATGTTTTACCTCATACCTTGTCACCAAATTATGACGTTTTAAGGTTTGAGGTCATTAAACTAAGATTTTACCCTCATAAATTTCACTAAATTAATGATTTTTAAGGTCTGAGGTCCTCTAACTAACATTTTTCACATCGGACCTCGTCACCAAGTTATGATGTTTTAATATCTGAGGTCACCATATATTGATGTTTTAAGGTCTGAGCCTATCTAACTATGATGTTTCGCCACATACCTTGTCACCATATAACGATATTTTAAGGTCTCAGGTCATCAAACTAAGTTGTTACCCTCTTAAATTTCACCAAATTAATGATGTTTGAGTGCGGAGGTCATCACGCTAAGATGTTTTACCTCATACCTTGTCACCAAATTATGATGTTTTAAGGTTTGAGGTCATCAAACTAAGATGTTACCCTCATAATTTTCAAAAAATTAATGATGTTTAAGGTCTCAGATCATCTAACTAAGATGTTTCACCTCATACCTTGTCACCAAATTATGAAGTTTTAAGGTATGAGGTCATCAAGCTAAGATGTTACCCTCATAAATTTTACCAAATTAATGATTTTTACGGTAAGAGGTCATCTAACTAAGATGTTTCACCTCATACCTTGTCACCATATAATCATGTTTTAAGGTATGAGGTCATCAAACTAAGATGTTTCCCGCAAAAATTTCACAAAATTAATGATTTTTAAGGTCTGAGGTCATCTGGCTAAGATGTTTCACCTCAAACCTTTTCACCAAATTATGATGTTCTAAGGTGTGAGGTCATCAAACTAAGATGTTACCCTCATAATTTTCACCAAATTAATGATGTTTCAAGGTCTGAGGTCATCAAACTAAGATGTTACCGTCATAATTCTCACCAATTTAATGAGGTTTAAGGTCTGAGGTCATCTAACTAAGATGTTTCACCTCATACCATGTCACCATATGGTGATGTTTTAAGGTCTGAGGTCATCAAACTAAGATGTTACCCTCATAAATTTCACCAAATTAATGATGTTAAAGGTCTCAGGTCATCTATCTAAGATGTTTCAACTCATACCTTGTCACCAAATTATGATGTTTTAAGATATGAGGTCAACAAACTAAGATGTTACCCTCATAATTTTCATCAAATTTACGATGTTTAAAGGTCTGAGGTCATCAAACAAAGATGTTACCCTCATAATTTTCACCAGTTTAATGATGTTTAAGACCTGAGGTGATCTAACTAAGATGTTTCACCACATACCATGTCACCAAATTATGATGATTTAAGTTCTGAGGTCATCAAACTAAGATGCTACCCTCATAAATTTTGCCAAATTAATGATGTTTAAGGTCTGAGGTCATGTAACTAAGATGTTTAACCTCATACCTTATCACCATATAATGATTTAAGGTATGAGGTCATCAAACTAAGATGTTACCATCATAAATTTCCCCAAATTAACGATGTTTAAGGTCTGAGGGCATCTTGCTAAGATGTTTCACCTCATACCTTGTCACTAAATTATGATGTTTTAAGGTCTGAGGTCATCAAGCTAAGATGTTACCCTCATAAATTTTACCAAATTAATGATTTTTACGGTAAGAGGTCATCTAACTAAGATGTTTCACCTCATACCTTGTCACCATATAATGATGTTTTAAGGTTTGAGGTCATCAAACTAAGATGTTGCCCTCAAAAATTTCACAAAATTAATGATTTTTAAGGTCTGAGGTCATCTGGCTAAGATGTTTCACCTCAAACCTTTTCACCAAATTATGATGTTCTAAGGTGTGAGGTCATCAAACTAAGATGTTACCCTCATTAATGATTTTTAAGGTTTGAGGTCATCTAACTAAGATGTTTCACCTTATACCTTGTCACTAAATTATGATGTTTTAAGGTGTGAGGCATCAAGCTAAGATGTTACCCTCATAAATTTCACCAAGTTTATAATGTTTAACGACTGAGGTCATCTAACTAAGATGTTTCACCTCATACCATGTCACCATATGATGATGTTTTAAGGTCTAAGGTCATCAAACTAAGATGTTACCCTCATAAATTTCACCAAATGAATGATGTTAAAGGTCCCAGGTCATCTATCTAAGATGTTTCAACTCATACCTTGTCACCAAATTATGATGTTTTAAGGTCTCTGGTCATAAAACTAACATGTTACCCTCATTAATGATTTTTAAGGTCTGAGGTCATCTAACTAAGATGTTTCACCTTATACCTTGTCACTAAATTATGATGTTTTAAGGTGTGTGGTCATCAAACTAAGATGTTACCATCACAAATTTCACCAAATTAATGATGTTTAACGTCTGAGGTCATTTAACAAAGATGTTTCACCTCATACCATGTCACCATATGATGATGTTTTAAGGTCTGAGGTCATCAAACTAAGATGTTACCCTCGGATGTTTAAGGTCTCAGGTCATCTATCTAAGATGTTTCATCTCATACCTTGTCACCAAATTATGATGTTTTAAGGTCTGAGGTCATCAAACAAAGATGTTACCCTCATAATTTTCATCAAATTAATGATGTTTAAAGGTCTGAGGTCATCAAACTAAGATGTTACCCTCATAATTTTCATCAGTTTAATAATGTTTAAGGTCTGAGGTGATCTAACTAAGATGTTTCACCTCATACCTTCTCCCAAATTATGATGTTTTAAGGTCTGAGGTCATCAAACTAAGTTGTTACCCTCATAAGTTTTGCCAAATTAATGATGTTCAAGGTCTCAGGTCATCTAACTAAGATTTTTCACCTCAGAATTTGTCACCACATTATGATGTTTTTAAGGTCTGAGGTCATCAAACTAAGATGTTACCTTCATAAATTTCACCAAATTAATGATGTTTAAGGTCTGAGGTCATCCAGCTAAGATGTTTTACCTCATACCTTGTCACCAAAGTATGTTGTTTTCAGGTTTGAGGTCATCAAACTAAGATGTAACTCTCAAAATTTTCACCAAATTAATGAGGTTTAAAGGTCTGAGGTCATCAAACTGAGATGTTACCCTCATTATTTTCACCAAGTTAATGATATTTAGGGTCTGAGGTCGTCTAACTAATATGTTTTACCTCATACCTTGTCACCAAATTATGACGTTTTAAGGTTTGAGGTCATTAAACTAAGATTTTACCCTCATAAATTTCACTAAATTAATGATTTTTAAGGTCTGAGGTCCTCTAACTAACATTTTTCACATCGGACCTCGTCACCAAGTTATGATGTTTTAATATCTGAGGTCACCATATATTGATGTTTTAAGGTCTGAGCCTATCTAACTATGATGTTTCGCCACATACCTTGTCACCATATAACGATATTTTAAGGTCTCAGGTCATCAAACTAAGTTGTTACCCTCTTAAATTTCACCAAATTAATGATGTTTGAGTGCGGAGGTCATCACGCTAAGATGTTTTACCTCATACCTTGTCACCAAATTATGATGTTTTAAGGTTTGAGGTCATCAAACTAAGATGTTACCCTCATAATTTTCAAAAAAATAATGATGTTTAAGGTCTCAGATCATCTAACTAAGATGTTTCACCTCATACCTTGTCACCAAATTATGAAGTTTTAAGGTATGAGGTCATCAAGCTAAGATGTTACCCTCATAAATTTTACCAAATTAATGATTTTTACGGTAAGAGGTCATCTAACTAAGATGTTTCACCTCATACCTTGTCACCATATAATCATGTTTTAAGGTATGAGGTCATCAAACTAAGATGTTTCCCGCAAAAATTTCACAAAATTAATGATTTTTAAGGTCTGAGGTCATCTGGCTAAGATGTTTCACCTCAAACCTTTTCACCAAATTATGATGTTCTAAGGTGTGAGGTCATCAAACTAAGATGTTACCCTCATAATTTTCACCAAATTAATGATGTTTCAAGGTCTGAGGTCATCAAACTAAGATGTTACCGTCATAATTCTCACCAATTTAATGAGGTTTAAGGTCTGAGGTCATCTAACTAAGATGTTTCACCTCATACCATGTCACCATATGGTGATGTTTTAAGGTCTGAGGTCATCAAACTAAGATGTTACCCTCATAAATTTCACCAAATTAATGATGTTAAAGGTCTCAGGTCATCTATCTAAGATGTTTCAACTCATACCTTGTCACCAAATTATGATGTTTTAAGATATGAGGTCAACAAACTAAGATGTTACCCTCATAATTTTCATCAAATTTACGATGTTTAAAGGTCTGAGGTCATCAAACAAAGATGTTACCCTCATAATTTTCACCAGTTTAATGATGTTTAAGACCTGAGGTGATCTAACTAAGATGTTTCACCACATACCATGTCACCAAATTATGATGATTTAAGTTCTGAGGTCATCAAACTAAGATGCTACCCTCATAAATTTTGCCAAATTAATGATGTTTAAGGTCTGAGGTCATGTAACTAAGATGTTTAACCTCATACCTTATCACCATATAATGATTTAAGGTATGAGGTCATCAAACTAAGATGTTACCATCATAAATTTCCCCAAATTAACGATGTTTAAGGTCTGAGGGCATCTTGCTAAGATGTTTCACCTCATACCTTGTCACTAAATTATGATGTTTTAAGGTCTGAGGTCATCAAGCTAAGATGTTACCCTCATAAATTTTACCAAATTAATGATTTTTACGGTAAGAGGTCATCTAACTAAGATGTTTCACCTCATACCTTGTCACCATATAATGATGTTTTAAGGTTTGAGGTCATCAAACTAAGATGTTGCCCTCAAAAATTTCACAAAATTAATGATTTTTAAGGTCTGAGGTCATCTGGCTAAGATGTTTCACCTCAAACCTTTTCACCAAATTATGATGTTCTAAGGTGTGAGGTCATCAAACTAAGATGTTACCCTCATTAATGATTTTTAAGGTTTGAGGTCATCTAACTAAGATGTTTCACCTTATACCTTGTCACTAAATTATGATGTTTTAAGGTGTGAGGCATCAAGCTAAGATGTTACCCTCATAAATTTCACCAAGTTTATAATGTTTAACGACTGAGGTCATCTAACTAAGATGTTTCACCTCATACCATGTCACCATATGATGATGTTTTAAGGTCTAAGGTCATCAAACTAAGATGTTACCCTCATAAATTTCACCAAATGAATGATGTTAAAGGTCCCAGGTCATCTATCTAAGATGTTTCAACTCATACCTTGTCACCAAATTATGATGTTTTAAGGTCTCTGGTCATAAAACTAACATGTTACCCTCATTAATGATTTTTAAGGTCTGAGGTCATCTAACTAGGATGTTTCACCTTATACCTTGTCACTAAATTATGATGTTTTAAGGTGTGAGGTCATCAAACTAAGATGTTACCATCACAAATTTCACCAAATTAATGATGTTTAACGTCTGAGGTCATTTAACAAAGATGTTTCACCTCATACCATGTCACCATATGATGATGTTTTAAGGTCTGAGGTCATCAAACTAAGATGTTACCCTCGGATGTTTAAGGTCTCAGGTCATCTATCTAAGATGTTTCATCTCATACCTTGTCACCAAATTATGATGTTTTAAGGTCTGAGGTCATCAAACAAAGATGTTACCCTCATAATTTTCATCAAATTAATGATGTTTAAAGGTCTGAGGTCATCAAACTAAGATGTTACCCTCATAATTTTCATCAGTTTAATAATGTTTAAGGTCTGAGGTGATCTAACTAAGATGTTTCACCTCATACCTTCTCCCAAATTATGATGTTTTAAGGTCTGAGGTCATCAAACTAAGTTGTTACCCTCATAAGTTTTGCCAAATTAATGATGTTCAAGGTCTCAGGTCATCTAACTAAGATTTTTCACCTCAGAATTTGTCACCACATTATGATGTTTTTAAGGTCTGAGGTCATCAAACTAAGATGTTACCTTCATAAATTTCACCAAATTAATGATGTTTAAGGTCTGAGGTCATCCAGCTAAGATGTTTTACCTCATACCTTGTCACCAAAGTATGTTGTTTTCAGGTTTGAGGTCATCAAACTAAGATGTAACTCTCAAAATTTTCACCAAATTAATGAGGTTTAAAGGTCTGAGGTCATCAAACTGAGATGTTACCCTCATTATTTTCACCAAGTTAATGATATTTAGGGTCTGAGGTCGTCTAACTAATATGTTTTACCTCATACCTTGTCACCAAATTATGACGTTTTAAGGTTTGAGGTCATTAAACTAAGATTTTACCCTCATAAATTTCACTAAATTAATGATTTTTAAGGTCTGAGGTCCTCTAACTAACATTTTTCACATCGGACCTCGTCACCAAGTTATGATGTTTTAATATCTGAGGTCACCATATATTGATGTTTTAAGGTCTGAGCCTATCTAACTATGATGTTTCGCCACATACCTTGTCACCATATAACGATATTTTAAGGTCTCAGGTCATCAAACTAAGTTGTTACCCTCTTAAATTTCACCAAATTAATGATGTTTGAGTGCGGAGGTCATCACGCTAAGATGTTTTACCTCATACCTTGTCACCAAATTATGATGTTTTAAGGTTTGAGGTCATCAAACTAAGATGTTACCCTCATAATTTTCAAAAAATTAATGATGTTTAAGGTCTCAGATCATCTAACTAAGATGTTTCACCTCATACCTTGTCACCAAATTATGAAGTTTTAAGGTATGAGGTCATCAAGCTAAGATGTTACCCTCATAAATTTTACCAAATTAATGATTTTTACGGTAAGAGGTCATCTAACTAAGATGTTTCACCTCATACCTTGTCACCATATAATCATGTTTTAAGGTATGAGGTCATCAAACTAAGATGTTTCCCGCAAAAATTTCACAAAATTAATGATTTTTAAGGTCTGAGGTCATCTGGCTAAGATGTTTCACCTCAAACCTTTTCACCAAATTATGATGTTCTAAGGTGTGAGGTCATCAAACTAAGATGTTACCCTCATAATTTTCACCAAATTAATGATGTTTCAAGGTCTGAGGTCATCAAACTAAGATGTTACCGTCATAATTCTCACCAATTTAATGAGGTTTAAGGTCTGAGGTCATCTAACTAAGATGTTTCACCTCATACCATGTCACCATATGGTGATGTTTTAAGGTCTGAGGTCATCAAACTAAGATGTTACCCTCATAAATTTCACCAAATTAATGATGTTAAAGGTCTCAGGTCATCTATCTAAGATGTTTCAACTCATACCTTGTCACCAAATTATGATGTTTTAAGATATGAGGTCAACAAACTAAGATGTTACCCTCATAATTTTCATCAAATTTACGATGTTTAAAGGTCTGAGGTCATCAAACAAAGATGTTACCCTCATAATTTTCACCAGTTTAATGATGTTTAAGACCTGAGGTGATCTAACTAAGATGTTTCACCACATACCATGTCACCAAATTATGATGATTTAAGTTCTGAGGTCATCAAACTAAGATGCTACCCTCATAAATTTTGCCAAATTAATGATGTTTAAGGTCTGAGGTCATGTAACTAAGATGTTTAACCTCATACCTTATCACCATATAATGATTTAAGGTATGAGGTCATCAAACTAAGATGTTACCATCATAAATTTCCCCAAATTAACGATGTTTAAGGTCTGAGGGCATCTTGCTAAGATGTTTCACCTCATACCTTGTCACTAAATTATGATGTTTTAAGGTCTGAGGTCATCAAGCTAAGATGTTACCCTCATAAATTTTACCAAATTAATGATTTTTACGGTAAGAGGTCATCTAACTAAGATGTTTCACCTCATACCTTGTCACCATATAATGATGTTTTAAGGTTTGAGGTCATCAAACTAAGATGTTGCCCTCAAAAATTTCACAAAATTAATGATTTTTAAGGTCTGAGGTCATCTGGCTAAGATGTTTCACCTCAAACCTTTTCACCAAATTATGATGTTCTAAGGTGTGAGGTCATCAAACTAAGATGTTACCCTCATTAATGATTTTTAAGGTTTGAGGTCATCTAACTAAGATGTTTCACCTTATACCTTGTCACTAAATTATGATGTTTTAAGGTGTGAGGCATCAAGCTAAGATGTTACCCTCATAAATTTCACCAAGTTTATAATGTTTAACGACTGAGGTCATCTAACTAAGATGTTTCACCTCATACCATGTCACCATATGATGATGTTTTAAGGTCTAAGGTCATCAAACTAAGATGTTACCCTCATAAATTTCACCAAATGAATGATGTTAAAGGTCCCAGGTCATCTATCTAAGATGTTTCAACTCATACCTTGTCACCAAATTATGATGTTTTAAGGTATGACATCATCAAACTAAGATGTTACCCTCATAATTTTCATCAAATTTACGATGTTTAAAGGTCTGAGGTCATCAAACAAAGATGCTACCCTCATAATTTTAACCAGTTTAATGATGTTTAAGGCCTGAGGTGATCTAACTAAGATGTTTCACCACATACCATCTCACCAAATTATGATGTTTTAAGGTCTGAGGTCATCAAGCTAAGAGGCTACCCTCGCAAATTTTGCCAAATTAATGATGTTTAAGGTCTGAGGTCATGTAAGTAAGATGTTTCACCTCATACCTTGTCACCATATAATGATGTTTTAAGGTCTGAGGTCATCAAACTAAGATGTTATCCTCATAAATTTCACAAAATTAATGATGTTTAAGGTCTCAGGTCATCTATTTAAGATGTTTCACCTCATACCTTGTCACCAAATTATGATTTTTTAAGGTCTCTCGTCATCGAACTGAGATGTTACCCTCATTAATGATGTTTAAGGTCTGAGGTCATCTAACTAAGATGTTTCACCTCATACCATGTCACCATATGATGATGTTTTAAGGTCTGAGGTCATCAAACTAAGATGTTACCCTCATAAATTTTACCAAATTAATGATGTTTAAGGTCTCAGGTCATCTATCTAAGATGTTTCAACTCATACCTTGTCACCAAATTATGATGTTTTAAGGTCCGAGGTCATCAAACTAAGATGTTACCCTCATAATTTTCATCAAATTAGTGATGTTTAAAGGTCTGAGGTAATCAAACTAAGATGTTACCCTCATAATATTCACCAGTTGTAAAGGCTTGTAATTTCCTTGATGCGGAAGCGTAAGGATGATGGTTCACAAAATTAATCCAATTAATAAAGTCACTTAAAATGATTCATTGATCCAAGTCCTAGAATTTGCCTAAGTCATAATTATCAATTATCCAAAGTTAGGCGAAACCAAATTTAGCAAAAGACTTGAATAAACCAGATTTACCCAATATTTAATTTAATTCCAAATTAATTGAGTGTGATAATTTAAACCGAATTTTATCTTGAATTAGTCTAAGCATGCGTTCTACGTTATGATGCAAGATAAAATAAGCAATATAACACTACGCCGAGATGTACGAGGAAAAACCCAAGACGGGAAAAAACCTCGGACGGCCCTAGCCACAAGTCCACTAGATACGGAATTACAATTACAAGACAGATAGACTTACAACGACTGACTCGATCCCTCTCAAGCCTCGACGCTTCTTCTCGTAGACACCTCTTCCTAGCTGACAACCTCGGAACTCCACCGTGGTCTCGGAATCCACCGATGGGGCTTTCTATGGTCACTGTCACCCTAGCAAGGAGCCTTTCTCCAAGTGGGTAGAATCACAACAAAATGTCTTTTTCTTTGATGGATGTAGAAGCAAACCAAAACTTCTCTTCTTGAATTCGGTAGAGATAAACCGGTGCCAAAACTCCACACAATTGATAAGTATATAGAACTTGGAATGAACTCAATTGGGTGTAAACACTAGAGTGATGAAAATATTTCTCTAAAAATCTCACTCAAAACATGAACATTTTCCTAAAATAAATTTTCTCTCAAACTCTCTCTAAGAGATAGAAATGGTATGGAAAAGTTAATTTGGAAAATGTCATTCCCGCACATTATTAAGTCTGAAAAAGTTGGTTAAAAACCAAGTGGGGAAGTGGGTGAAAAACTGAAAAAAACTGCCAAAAACTGTTCCCGCCTGACAGCTCGTTCGAACGAGACTTCTAACGACACTCCAGTATGGACTCGTTAGAAGCTCGTTGGAAATCTCGTTAGAACGACAATCTCGTTCGAACGACATTTCTAACGACAGTGGGAACTCGTTGGCAGGTTCGTTCGAACGACATCTGGTTCGAACGAAAAAACTCGTTCGAACGACATATCTAACGAATGACCAGAAAGATTGTAAAATTCGATTTTGGCCCAGAAAAATTTATGATCTTATTTTTAAAGTTTTATATAAATTCTTTCTTAAAACAAAACGCAGTTTATTTTAATCCTAACACCCAACAAACTTTGTTCCAAGCTCCTATATAAACATAATTGCATTCATACCTTGGGAGCATGGAACCATTAGTTGATGACGTAGAAACGAGGCACGCAAACCGGCATTTGGATGAAGCTTTATTTTCTTTGACGCTACGTCTTCAACAAACACTTCATAGGCTTGTGAATATTACAATAAAATACTATCTTATGAATAAATGTTTTTTGTCCGGAATTGAGCCAAAACTACATATGGACTCAATTGGAAATTTGTGTCCTTACAAATCTCCCCCTTTGGCTATTCCGGGACAAAAACCAAACAAAAATCCTAAAGGGCCGTCAAGCTCACTAGACTCAAAACATAACCCACCCAAACTTGACTCAACCCAAGGATCAAACTCTTTGCCATTGAAAGATGCCGCTTTAGAATAATTCCTGCACACTTAAGCAAACTCATCAAATGCATAGGGAATATCAAAGAATTAAATGCAATTAATTAATTACTCCCCCTAAATTAATTCTCCCCTTTATCAAACACATGACCTACTTAGAAAGACGTCTCTCCCTAAGATAAATCTCCCCCAAACTAAGATACGATTATAATAGGATAAGATACCATTTCTCCCCCTATCATCATTCTCCCCCTTTTTGTTCAGGAATAGGCAAAGGATAAAGAACTAATAAACAAGCTTAAAGTGATAAGACATGAAAGCATATGGGCAATAAAAGCAAGGCAAAGACAAACAAATATCATATATATATATATATACTTTAAATATACCAATAAGTACTTGCATATATAGATAGATATAAACACACACATGACACAAAATACAATAAGTTTGCACACTCGTATGGAAAAAATGTGTCATATGGAAACGGAAGTGTAGGGGTGTGAACTAGCAACAATTAAATTTAGACCCAAACACTTAAGAAACGTTCACGGAGTTCTCATTTGATTGAAAACTTCATCACAGTTAAATATAACCTCATGTGACAATATAGATTGAACTCAATGAACAAACATACACAATGCATACAAGCCTAGCATGATGATGATTCTACAAACCAAATAGAGTCATGACATTAAAGACAGCTGGGATAAACGGACATTGTGCAAACCGTTGATATACCATCCAATTCTCCCTCAATAAGAATATATATTATTTTGCTTGTGAATGTATCAAACAAACATAGGCCTTGGCAATTGTTTTCTTTTTAATGCCAAAAATTCAGTTTTTAGGCCTTTGGATCACGTATTTCTTTTAGATCCAACAAACGGTGGCTTACAATCGCAAAGGATTTAATTTATCCTTTCGGAGACCTTCCCCGTGCACATTTTATTTATCATGTTTTCATTTTTCACACAAATCTCACATGCAACGGATTTTGACATGCACTAGTCCTCCTAGGTCATAGATATGTGGATGACTAGATTGGTAGGAGAACACCTCAAAAAGCTCAAATATAACATGTGACATTAATATTTTAAAAGAGCTCATGCATGTGTGAATAGAGACATATAAAATAGAATCCATTTAAACAACACAAAATCTAACTACTCCATATATAGCATGGTAAAGAACATTTTAAGGATTGAAAATCTAAACCAAAAGTTCTAGCCACATGGGAGTGTTAAAGGAGGGATTCAAACACAAGTATATGCTATATAAAGTGTGTCAAACTAAAATACACACAAAATAAAATCTTTTTGAGTTTTTAACATTTTTTAATCAAAAATAAATATTTACTCAAAAGGACAAATAAAAATCATTTGTATTTTTCATTGAGCTTAAATGAAATAAATAAAACACAAATGATAAACAAAAATCTTTTTGTATTTTTCATTTAATGCAAACAAAATGAAGGAAATATAATACAAAAGATAAACAAGTCATAATTTCTAGTAAGTGATATGAGATAAGGTAATGACTAGAAAATGACTAAACAAGCATACATTTAGCATGTGAATATAGCATAAAGTACAAACGATAAAGTATGCAAACACTAACACATTCATCCTTTAGATTTAGCAAGGGAGGAAGCATGTGAAAGTAAATGAGAATCAACAACCCTATTTTGTAAGGCAACCAAGTCGGATTTCCTAACCCAAATTAATGAGGAATGACTATCTTGGGGTGTTGGAACGTTAATTACCGTGGTTACTTTACTATGGGATTTTCTAGGAATTCGTTTAAGATCTAAACAAAATTTCCTAAGATGACCTTTTCGACCACAATGCGTACAAGTAAGAACATGTCGAAAAGATTTTCTTAAGGAGTGATCTCTAAAATCTTTCCTAGACGATTCTCCTAAAACATTGGTTTGGGCATTAGGAGTAAATTCATTACAAGTATTGAAGCCTAAACCAAAAGTGTCATTTTTAATTTGGACCGTTCCTAACATTTTATCTAGTTTTTCCGAACGACACTCCAAATCAATTTTGACAATCCTAGAATCTTTTAATTTATTTTCCAATTCTACAATGTTAGATTCTAGTAAAACATTTCGCTCTTCAAAAGCAAGAAGCTCATTTTTCAAGGATTCCATTAAACCCTAAAGCTATCTCTTTCGCCTTCTATATATTCAAGCTTCTCTTGAAGAGTCCTCATATGTGTCCTAAGGTCTTCTATTAAAGCATTTTCATCAACGACCTTGACACTCTCTCTTAAACTAGCTTCTAACTTCAAATTGGCTCTTTTCAATTTAATAGATTCGGTATACAGTTCTTGAAAAACATTTTGAAGTTCACTCATATCAACCTCATCTTCATTTTCACTCTCACTTTCTTCTTCACTCTCACTATCATAAAAAATAAGAGAATCATGTACAATGACCTTGGAAGTGGCATGTGCTATCGTTTCATCAATCGATGAGTTCTCACTATCACTCACATGACTAGCCATAAAAGCCACAAAATTTTTCTTAATGGGGGAATCGGGCTTCTCTTCCTTATCACTATCACTAAGGGTTGCATTATATGAAATAGGTCGCTTACCATCTTTCCTTAGTTTAGTGGGGCACTCATAAGCCCTATGGCCATAACCTTCACAACCAAAACACTTATCAGACTCGTCCCAATCTAAATGTTCATTACTAGGTTTAGGAATTTTCTCGGCTTTAGAAATCTTCTCGCTTTTATCATGTTTAGAAGTATCAAATTTCTTAAAATCATTTTTAAATTTATCTTTGTTAAATTTAAAAAATTTTCTAAATTTACGAGCAAATAAAGCCATGTCTTCCGAGTCACTATCACTATCGCTCTCTACAACTTGTTTGACCTCTTTTCGGGCTTTTAAAGCAACGCCCTTTTCAATTTTCTTTTCAGTTTTAGAGGGAAACATATCCAGTTCATAGGTTTGTAAATCACCTACAAGCTCTTCTAATTTCGTAGAGGCTAAAGTGGGTAAAGAATTTAAAACGGTCACCTTTGGAATAAATCTATCGGGTAGGGACCTTAAAATTTTCTTTACAACACGGTCGTCAGGTATTTTCTCTCCCAAGTTAAAAGATGAATTAACAATATCAGAAAGTCTAACATAAAATTTATCAAAAGTTTCTTTTTCATCCATTTTGATAGTTTCAAATTGAGTGGTGAGGTTTTGGAGTTTTGAAGCTTTAACGACACTAGTTCCTTCATGAGTTAATTGTAAAATATCCCAAGCTTCTTTAGCGGTTTCACACGTCATAATACGTCGGAATTCATCCGTTGCAACAGCGCTAAATAAGGCATTTAAACCTCGGGAATTAAAGTTAGCAAGTTTAAACTCATTTTCAGTCCATCTATCGGCGGGTTTTATAACACATTCATATTCAACTAAGTAAGTTGGGGGGGGAGTACCCGGTAACAACAGACATCCAAACTCTCTCGTCGATAGATTTTAGTGCCGATCTCATACACGCTTTCCAATACGCGTAGTTGGAACCATCAAAAATAGGAAATTTTGAAAATGGGGAAAAATCCATTTTAGCCAAAAATTATTTAAAAAGATCGTTAACGAAATAATTTATCGCTTTGGCTCTGATACCAATTTGAAGGCGCAAAGTAATTTCCTTTTGAATAAAGTCAAGAGATGCGGAAGCGTTGAATGATGGTTCACAAAATTAATCCAATTAATGTATTCACTTAAAACGATTCATTGATCCAAGTCCTAGAATTTGCCTAAGTCATAATTATCAATTATCCAAAGTTAGGCGAAACCAAATTTAGCAAAAGACTTGAATAAACCAGATTTACCCAATATTTAATTTAATTCCAAATTAATTGAGTGTGATAATTTAAACCGAATTTGATCTTGAATTAGTCTGAGCATGCGTTCTACGTTATGATGCAAGATAAAATAAGCAATATCACACTACGCCGAGATGTACGAGGAAAAACCCAAGACGGGAAAAAACCTCGGACGGCCCTAGCCACAAGTCCACTAGATACGGAATTACAATTACAAGACAGATAGACTTACAACGACTGACTCGATCCCTCTCAAGCCTCGACGCTTCTTCTCGTAGACACCTCTTCCTAGCTGACAATCTCGGAACTCCACCGCGGTCTCAGAATCCACCGATGGGGCTTTCTATGGTCACCGTCACCCTAGCAAGGAGCCTTTCTCCAAGTGGGTAGAATCACAACAAAATGTCTTCTTCTTTGATGGATGTAGAAGCAAACCAAAACTTCTCTTCTTGAATTCGGTAGAGATAAACCGGTGCCAAAACTCCACGCAATTGATAAGTATATAGAACTTGGAATAAACTCAATTGGGTGTAAACACTAGAGTGATGAAAATATTTCTCTAAAAATCTCACTCAAAACATGAACATTTTCCTAAAACAAATTATCTCTCAAACTCTCTCTAAGAGATAGAAATGGTATGGAAAAGTTAATTTGAAAAATTTCATTCCCGCACATTATTAAGTCTGAAAAAGTTGGTTAAAAACCAAGTGGGGAAGTGGGTGAAAAAATGCCAAAAACTGTTCCCGCCTGACAGCTCGTTCGAACGACATTTCGTTCGAACGAAGTCTCATTCGAACGAGACTTCTAACGATGCTCCAGTATGGACTCGTTAGAAGCTCGTTGGAAATCTCGTTAGAACGACAATCTCGTTCAAACGACATTTCTAACGACAGTGGGAACTCGTTGACAGGTTCGTTCGAACGACATCTGGTTCGAACGAAAAAACTCGTTCGAACGACATATCTAACGAACGACCAGAAAGATTGTAAAATTCGATTTTGGCCCAGAAAACTTTATGATCTTATTTTTAAAGTTTTATATAAATTCTTTCTTAAAACAAAACGCACTTTATTTTAATCCTAACACCCAATAAACTTTGTCCCAAGCCCCTATATAAACATAATTGCATTCATACCTTGGGAGCATGGAACCATTAGTTGACGACGTAGAAACGAGGCACGCAAACCGTTATTTGGATGAAGCTTTATTTTCTTTGCCGCTTCGTCTTCAACAAACACTTCATAGGCTAGAAAATATTACAATAAAATACTATCCTATGAATAAATGTTTTTTGCCCGGAATTGAGCCAAAACTACATATGGACTCAATTGAAAATTTGTGTCCTTACACCAGTTTAATGATGTTTAAGGTCTGAGGTGATCTAACTAAGATGTTTCACCTCATACCTTCTCACCAAATTATGATGTTTTAAGGTCTGAGGTCATCAAACTAAGATGTTACCCTCATAAATTTGACAAAATTAATTATGTTTAAGGTCTGAGGTCATCTAGCTAAGATGTTTCACCTCATACCTTTTCACCAAATTACGATGTTCTAAGGTGTGAGGTCATCAAACTAAGATGTTACCCTCATAATTTTCACCAAATTAATGATGTTTCAAGCTCTGAGGTCATCAAACTAAGATGTTACCCTCATAATTCTCACGAATTTAAAGATGTTTACGGTCTGAGGTCATCTAACTAAGATGTTTCACCTCATACCATGTCACCATATGATGGTGTTTTAAGGTCTGAGGTCATCAAACTAAGATGTTACCCTCATAAATTTCACCAAATTAATGATGTTTAAGGTCTCAAGTCATCTATCTAAGATGTTTCAACTGATACCTTGTCACCAAATTATGATGTTTTAAGGTCTGAGGTCATCAAACAAAGATGTTAACCTCATAAATTTCACCAAATTAATGATGTTTGAGGTCTGAGGTCATCTAGGTAAGATGTTTCAACTCATACCTTGTCACCAAATTATCCTGGTTTAAAGTCTGAGGTCATCAATAACTAAGATGTTACCCTCATAATTTTTACCAAATTAATGAGGTTTAAAGGTCTGAGGTCATCAAACAAAGATGTTACCCTCATAAATTTCACTAAATTAATGTTTAAGGTCTAAGGTCATCTAGCTAAGATTTTCACCTCATACCTTGTCACCAAATTATGATATTTTAAGGTCCGAGGTCATAAAACTAAGATGTTACCCTCATAATTTTAACCAAATTAATGATGTGTAAAGATCTGAGGTCATCAAACTAAGATGTTACCATCATAATTTTCACAAAATTAATGATGTTTTAGGTCTGAGGTCAGCTAACTAAGATGTTTCACCTCATACGTTGTCACCAAATTACGATGTTTTAAGGTCTGAGGTCATCAAACTAAGATGTTACCCTCATAAATTTCACCAAATTAATAATGTTTAAGGTGTGAGTTCATCTCACCAGGATGTTTCACCTCAGACCTTGTCACCAAATTATGATGTTTTAAGATCTGACGTAACCATATAATGATGTTTTTAGGTCGATGGTCATCAAACTAAGATGTTACCCTCATAATTTTCACCAAATTAATGATGTTTAAAGTCTGAGGTCAACAAACTAAGATGTTATCCTCATAAATTTCACCAAATTAATGATGTTTAAGGTCAGAGCTCAAGTAGCTAAGATGTTACACCTCATACCTTGTCACCAAATTATGATGTTTTAAGGTTTGAGGTCATCAAACTAAGATGTTTCCCTCATTAATGACGTTTAAAGTCTAAGGTCATCTAACTAAGATGTTTCACCTCATACCTTGTCCCCAAATTATGATGTTTTAAGGTCTGAGGTAAACAAAATAAGATGTTACCCTCATAAAAATTAATGATGTTTAAGGTTCGAGGTCATCTAAGTAAGATGTTTCACCTCATACCATGTTACCATATGATGATGTTTTAAGGTCTGAGGTCATCAATTTAAGATATTACCCACATAAATTTCACAAAATTAATGATGTTTAAGGTCTAAGGTCATCTTTCTAAGATGTTTCACCTCATGCCTTGTCACCAAATTATAATGTTTTAAGGTCTGAGGTCATCAAACTAAGATGTTTCCTTCATAATTTTCATCAAATTAATGATGTTTAAAGGTTTGAGGTCATCAAAGTAAGATGTTACCCTCATAATTTTCACCAATTTAATGATGTTTAAGTTTGGAGGTGATCTATCTAAGATGTTTCACCTCATACCTTCTCACTAAATTATGATGTTTTAAGGCCTGAGGTCATCAAACTAAGATGTTACCCTCATAAATTTTGCCAAATTAATGATGTTTAAGGTCTGAGGTCATGTAACTAAGATGTTTCATCACAGACCTTTTCACCAAATTATGATGTTTTAAGATCTGAGGTCACCATTTAATGATTTTTTTAAGGTCTGAGGCCATCTAACTAAGATGTTGTCCTCATAAACTTCACCAAATTAATGATGTTTAAGGTCTGAGGTCATCTAGCTAAGATGTTTCACCTCATACCTTGTCCCCAAATAATGATGTTTTAAGGTATGAGGTCATCAAACTAAGATGTTACTCTCATAATTTTCACTAAATTAATGATGTTTAAAGGTGTGAGGTCATCAGACTAAGATGTTCCCCTCATAATTTTCACCAAATTAATGATGTTTAAGGTCTGAGGTTATCTAGCTAAGATGTTTCACCTCATACCTTGTCACCAAATTATGATGTTTTATGGTCGGAGGTCAGTAAACTAAGATGTTACCCTCATAACTTTCACCAAATTAATGATGTTTAAGTTCTGAGGACATCGAACTAAGATGTTTCACCTCAGACCTTGTCAGCAAATTATGATGTTTTAAGATCTTAGGTCACTATATAATGATGTTATAAGGTCTGATGTCATCCAACTAAGATGTTACCCTAATAATTTTCACCAAATTATTGATGTTTTAGGTCTGAGGTCATCTAATGACGAGGTTTCACCTCATACCCTGTCACCGATTTACGATGTTTTAAGGTCTAAGGTCTTCAAACTAAGATGTTACCCTCATAAATTTCACCAAATAAATGAAGTTTAATGTCTGAGGTAATCTAACTAAGATGTTTCGCCTCAGACCTTGTCACCACATTATGTTGTTTTAAAGTCTGAGGTTATCAAACTAAGATGTTACCCTCATAAATTTCCTTAAATTAATGATGTTTATGGTGTGGGGTCATCTAGTTAATTTGTTTCACCTCATACCTTGTCACGAAATTATGATGTTTTAAGGTCAGAGGTCATCAAACTAAGATGTAACCCTCATAATTATCAACAAATTAATGATGTTCAAACGTCTGAGGTCTTCAAACTAAGCTGTTACCCTTATAATTTTAACCAATTTAATGATGTTTAAGTTCTGAGGTGATCTATCTAAGATGTTTCACCTCATACCTTCTCACCAAATTATTATGTTTTAAAGTCTGAGGTCATCAAACTAAGATGTTACCCTCATAAGTTTTGCCAAATTAATGATGTTTAAGGTCTGAGGTCATGTAACTAAGATGTCCCATCTCAGACCTTGTCGCCAAATAATGATGTTCCAAGATCTGAGGTCACCATTTAATGATTTTTTTATGGTCTGAGGTCATCTAACTAAGATGTTTCACCTCATACATTGTCACTATATAATGATGTTTTAAGGTATGAGGTCATCAAACTAAGATGTTGCCCTCATAAATTTCACCAAATTAATGATGTTTAAGGTCCGAGGTCATCTAGCTAAGATGTTTCACCTCATACCTTATCACTAAATTATGACGTTTTAGGGTCTGAGGTCATCAAACAAAGATGTTTCCCTTATAATTGTCACAAATTTAATGATGTTTAAGGTCTGAGGTCATCTAACTAAGATGTTTCACCTCATACCTTGTCACCAAATTATAGTATTTTATGGTCTGAGGTCATCAAACAAAGATGTTACCCTCACAAATTTCACCAAATTAATGATGTTTAAGGTCTGAGGCCATCTAACTAAGTTGTTTCACCTCATACCATGTCACCATATAATGATGTTTTAAGGTCTGAGGTCATCAAACTAAGATGTTACCCTCATCAATTTCACCAAATTAATGATGTTTAAGGTTTGAGGTCATCTAGGTAAGATGTATCACCTCATACCTTGTCCCCAAATAATGATGTTTTAAGGTCTGAGGTCATCAAACTAAGATGTTACGCTAGTAATTTTCACCAAATTAATGATGTTTAAAGGTCTGACGTCGTCAAACTTAGATGTTCCGCTCATAATTTTCACCAAAATAATGATATTTAGGGTCTGAGGTCATCTAACTAAGATGTTTCACCTCATACCTTGTCACCAAATTATGATTTTTAAGGTTGGAGTTCATCAAACTAAGATGCTACCCTCATAAATTTCACCAAATTAATGAAGTTTAAGGTCTGGGGTCATCTAACTAAGATGTTTCACCTCATACCATGTCACCATATAATGATGTTTTAAGGTCGGAGGTCATCAAACTAAGATGTTACCCACATAAATTTCACAAAATTAATGATGTTTAAGGTCTCAGGTCATCTTTCTAAGATGTTTCACCTCACACCTTGTCACCAAATTATATTGTTTTAAGGTCTGGGCTCATCAAAGTAAGATGTTTCCTTCATAATTTTAATCAAAATAATGATGTTTAAAGGTTTGAGGTCATCAAACTAAGATGTTACCATCATAAATTTCGCCAATTTAATGATGTTTAAGTTTTGAGGTGATCTATCTAAGATGTTTCATACCTTCTCACCAAATTATGATGTTTTAAGGCCTGAGGTCATCAAACTAAGATGTTACCCTCATAAATTTTGGCCAAATTAATGATGTTTAAGGTCTGAGGTCATGTAACTAAGATGTTCCATCTCAGACCTTGTCACCAAATTACGATGTTCTAAGATCTGAGGTCACCATTTAATGATTTTTTTAAGGTCTGAGGTCATCTAACTAAGATGTTTCACCTCATACCTTGTCACCATATAATGATGTTTTAAGGTATGAGGTCATCAAACTAAGATGTTACCCTCATAAATTTCACCAAATTAATAATGTTTAAGGTCTGAGGTCATCTAGCTAAGATGTTTCACCTCATACCTTATCACTAAATTTTGACGTTTTAAGGTCTGAGGTCATCAAACTAAGATGTTTCCCTTATAATTGTCACCAATTTAATAATGTTTAAGGTCTGAGGTCATCTAACTAAGATGTTTCACCTCATCCTTATCACCCAATTATAATATTTTAAGGTCTGAGGTCATAAAACAAAGATGTTACCCTCACAAATTTCACCAAATTAATGATGTTTAAGGTCTGGGGTCATCTAACTAAGATGTTTCACCTCATACCATGTCACCATATAATGATGTTTTATGGTCTGAGGTCGTCAAACTAAGATGTTATGATCATAAATTTCACCAAATTAATGATGTTTAGGGTCTGAGGTCATCTAGGTAAGATGTTTCACCTCATACCTTGTCCCCAAGTAATGATATTTTAAGGTCTGAGGTCATCAAACTAAGATGTTACCCTCGTAATTTTCACCAAATTAATGATGTTTAAAGGTCTGAGGTCGTCAAACTAAGATGTTCCCCTCATAATTTTCACCAATTTAATGATGTTTAGGGTCTGAGGTCATCTAACTAAGATGTTTCACCTCATACCTTGTCACCAAATTATGATGTTTTAAGGTTGGAGTTAATCAAACTAAGATGCTACCCTCATAAATTTCACCAAATTAATGATGTTTAAGGTCCGAGGTCATCGAACAAAGATGTTTCACCTCAGACCTTGTCAGCAAATTATGATGTTTTAAGAACTAAGGTCACTATATAATGATGTTTTAAGGTCTGATGTCATCCAACTAAGATGTTACCCTAATAATTTTAACCAAATTATTGATGTTTTCGGTTTGTGGTCATCTAATGAAGAGGTTTCACCTCATACCCTGTCACCAATTTACGATGTTTTAAGGTCTAAGGTCTTCAAACTATGATATTACCCTCATAAATTTCACTAAATTAATGATGTTTAATGTCTGTGGTCATCTAATTAAGATGTTTCGCCTCAGGCCTTATCACCACATTATGATGTTTTGAAGCCTGAGGTCATCAAACTAAGATGGTACCCTCATAAATTTCACTAAATTAATGATGTTTAAGTTGTGGGGTCATCTAGTTAAGATGTTTCCCCTCGTACCTTGTCACTAAATTATGACGTTTTAAGGTCACAGGTCATCAAACTAAGATGTTACCCTCATAATTTTCACCAAATTAATGATGTTCAAACGTCTCAGGTCATCAAACTAAGATGTTACACTCATAATTTTCACCAAATTAATGGTGTTTAAAGTCTTAGGTCATCTAACTAAGATGTTATCCTCGTAAATTTCACCAAATTAATGAATGTTTAAGGTTAGAGGTCAAGTAGGTAAGATGTTACACCTCATACCTTGTCACCAAATTATGATGTTTTAAGGTCTGAGGTCATCAAACTAAGATGTTTCCCTCATTAATGATGTTTAAGGTCTGAGGTCATCTAACTAAGATGTTTCACCTCATACCTTGTCCCCAAATTATGATGTTTAAAGGTCTGAGGTAAACAAACTAAGATGTTACCCTCATAAATTTCACAAAATTAATGATGTTTAAGGTCTGAGGTCATCTAACTGAGATGTTACACTTCATACCATGTTACCATATGATGATGTTTTAAGGTCTGAGGTCATCAAACTAAGATGTTACCCACATATATTTCACAAAATTAATGATGTTTAAGGTCTCAGGTCATCTTTCTAAGATGTTTCACCTCACACCTTGTCACCAAATTATAATGTTTTAAGGTCTGAGGTCATCAAAGTAAGATGTTTCCTTCATAATTTTAATCAAATTAATGATGTTTAAAGGTTTGAGGTCATCAAACTAAGATGTTACCATCATAAATTTCACCAATTTAATGATGTTTAAGTTTTGAGGTGATCTATCTAAGATGTTTCACCTCATACCTTCTCACCAAATTATGATGTTTTAAGGCCTGAGGTCATCAAACTAAGATGTTACCCTCATAAATTTTGCAAAATTAATGATGTTTAAGGTCTGAGATCATGTAACTAAGTTGTTCCATCTCAGACCTTGTCACTAAATTTGGATGTTCTAAGATCTGAGGTCACCATTTAATGATTTTTTTATGGTCTGAGGTCATCTAACTAAGATGTTTCACCTCATACTTTATCACTATATAATGATGTTTTAAGGTATGAGGTCATCAAACTAAGATGTTACCCTCATAAATTTCCCCAAATTAATAATGTTTAAGGTCTGAGGTAATCTAGCTAAGATGTTTTACCTCATACCTTATCACTAAATTACGACGTTTTAAGGTCTGAGGTCATCAAACTAAGATGTTTACCTTATAATTGTCACCAATTTAATGATGTTTAAGGTCTGAGGTCATCTAACTAAGATGTTTCACCTCATACATTGTCACCAAATTATAATATTTTATGGTCTGAGGTCATCAAACAAAGATGTTGCCCTCACAAATTTCACCAAATTAATAATGTTTAAGGTCTGGGGTTATCTAACAAAGATGTTTCACCTCATACCATGTCACCATATAATGACGTTTTAAGGTCTGAGGTTATCAAACTAAGATGTTACCCTCATAAATTTCACCAAATTAATGATGTTTAAGGTCTGAGGTCATATAGGTAAGATGTTTCACCTCATACCTTGTCCCCAAATAATGATGTTTTATAGTCTGAGGTCATCAAACTAAGATGTTACCCTCATAATTTTTACCAAATTAATGATGTTTAAAGGTCTGAGGTCGTCAAACTAAGATGTTTCCCTCATAATTTTCACCAAATTAATGATGTTTAGGGTCTGAGGACATCTAACTAAGATGTTTCACCTCACACCTTGTCACCAAATTATGATGTTTTAAGGTTGGAGTTCATCAAACTAAGATGCCACCCTCTTAAATTTCACCAAATTAATGATGTTTAAGGTCCGAGGTCATCGAACTAAGATGTTTCACCTCAGACCTTGTCAGCAAATTATGATGTTTTAAGAACTGAGGTCAGTATATAATGATTTTTTAAGGTCTAATGTCATCCAACTAAGATGTTACCCTTATAATTTTCACCAAATTATTGATGTTTTCGGTCTGTGGTCATCTAATGAAGAGGTTTCACCTCTTACCCTGTCACCAATTTACGATGTTTTAAGGTCTAAGGTCTTCAAACTAAGACGTTACCCTCATAAATTTCACTTAATTAATGATGTTTAATGTTTGAGGTCATCTAACTAAGATATTTCGCCTCAGACCTTGTCACCAAATTAATGATGTATAGGGTCTGAGGTCATTTAACTAAGATGTTTCACCTCATACCTTGTCACCAAATTATGATGTTTTAAGGTCGGAGGTCATCAAACTAAGATGTTACCCTCATAAATTTCATTAAATTAATGATGTTTAAGGTCTGAGGTCATCGAACTAAGATGTTTCACCTGAGACCTTGTCAGCAAATTATGATGTTTTAAGATCTCAGGTCACTATATAATGATGTTTTAAGGTCTGATGTCATCCAACTAAGATGTTATCCTAATAATTTCCACCAAATTATTGATGTTTTCGGTCTGAGGTCAACAAATGAAGAGGTTTCACCTCATACCCTGTCACCAGTTTACGATGTTTTAAGGTATAAGGTCTTCAAACTAAAATGTTACCCTCATAAATTTCACTAAATTAATGATGTTTAATGTCTGTGGTCATCTAACTAAGATGTTTCGCCTCAGACCTTGTCACCACATTATGCTGTTTTAAAGTCTGAGGTCATCAAACTAAGATATTACCCTCATAAATTTCACTAAATTAATGATGTTTAAGGTGTGGGGTCATCTAGTTAAGATGTTTCCCCTCATACCTTGTCACCAAATTATTATGTTTTAAGGTCAGAGGTCATCAAACTAAGATGTTACCCTCATAATTTTCACCAAATTAATGATGTTCAAACGTCTCAGGTCATCAAACTAAGATGTTACACTCATAATTTTCACCAAATTAATGGTGTTTAAGGTCTGAGGTCATCTAACTAAGATGTTATCCTCGTAAATTTCACCAAATTAATGATGTTTAAGGTCAGAGGTCAAGTAGCTAAGATGTTACACCTCATACCTTGTCACCAAATTATGATGTTTAAGGTCTGAGGTCATCTAACTAAGATGTTTCACCTCATACCTTGTCCCCAAATTATGATGTTTTAAGGTCTGAGGTAAAGAAACTAAGATGTTACCCTCATAAATTTCACCAAATTAATGATGTTTAAGGTATGAGGTCATCTAACTAAGATGTTTCACTTCATACCATGTTACCATATGATGATGTTTTAAGGTCTGAGGTCATCAAACTAAGATGTTACCCACAGAATTTTCACAAAATTAATGATGTTTAAGGTCTCAGGTCATCTTTCTAAGATGTTTCACCTCACACCTTGTCACCAAATTATAATGTTTTAAGGTCTGAGGTCATCAAAGTAAGATGTTTCCTTCATAATTTTAATCAAAATAATGATGTTTAAAGGTTTGAGATCATCAAACTAAGATGTTACCATCATAAATTTCACCAATTTAATGATGTTTAAGTTTGGAGGTGATCTATCTAAGATGTTTCACCTCATACCTTCTCACCAAATTATGATGTTTTAAGGCCTGAGGTCATCAAACTAAGATGTTACCCTCATAAATTTTGCCAAATTAATGATGTTTAAGGTCTGAGGTCATGTAACTAAGATGTCCCATCTCAGACCTTGTCGCCAAATAATGATGTTCCAAGATCTGAGGTCACCATTTAATGATTTTTTTATAGTCTGAGGTCATCTAACTAAGATGTTTCACCTCATACCTTGTCACTATATAATGATGTTTTAAAGTATGAGGTCATAAAACTAAGATGTTACCCTCATAAATTTCACCAAATTAATAATGTTTAAGGTTTGAGGTCATCTAGCTAAGATGTTTCACCTCATACCTTATCACTAAATTATGACGTTTTTAGGTCTGAGGTCATCAAACTAAGATGTTTCCCTTATAATTGTCACCAATTTAATGATGTTTAAGGTCTGAGGTCATCTAACTAAGATGTTTCACCTCATCCTTGTCACCAAATTATAATATTTTAATGTCTGAGGTCATCACACAAAGATGTTACCCTCACATATTTCACCAAATTAATGATGTTTAAGGTCTAGGGTCATCTAACTAAGATGTTTCACCTCATACCATGTCACCATATAATGATGTTTTAAGGTCTGAGGTCATCAAACTAAGATGTTACGCTCATAAATTTCACCAAATTAATGATGTTTAAGGTCTGAGGTCATCTAAGTAAGATGTTTCACCTCATACCTTGTCCCCAAATAATGATATTTTAAGGTTTGAGGTCATCAAACTAAGATGTTACCCTCGTAATTTTCACCAAATTAATGATGTTTAAAGGTCTGAGGTCGTCAAACTAAGATGTTCCCCTCATAATTTTCACCAATTTAATGATGTTTAGGGTCTGAGGTCATCTAACTAAGATGTTTCACACCATACCTTGTCACCAAATTATGATGTTTTAAGGTTGGAGTTAATCAAACTAAGATGCTACCCTCTTAAATTTCACCAAATTAATGATGTTTAAGGTCCGAGGTCATCGAACTAAGATGTTTCACCTCAGACCTTGTCAGCAAATTATGATGTTTTAAGAACTGAGGTCACTATATAATGATGTTTTATGGTCTGATGTCATCCAACTAAGATGTTACCCTAATAATTTTCACCAAATTATTGATGTTTTCGGACTGAGGTCATCTAATAAAGAGGTTTCACCTCATACCCTGTCACCAATTTAAGATGTTTTAAGGTCTAAGGTCTTCAAACTAAGATGTTACCCTCATAAATTTCACTAAATTAATGATATTTAATGTCTGTGGTCATCTAACTTAGATGTTTCGCCTCAACCTTGTCACCACATTATGCTGTTTTAAAGTCTGAGGTCATCAAACTAAGATATTACCCTCACAAATTTCCCTAAATTAATGATGTTTAAGGTGTGATGTTATCTAGTTAAGATGTTTCCCCTCATACCTTGTCACCAAATTACGATGTTTTAAGGTCAGAGGTCATCAAACTAAGATGTTACCCTCATAATTTTCACTAAATTAATGATGTTCAAACGTCTCAGGTCATCAAACTAAGATGTTACACTCATAATATTCACCAAATTAATGGTGTTTAAAGTCTGAGGTCATCTAACTACGATGTTATCCTCGTAAATTTCACCAAATTAATGACGTTTAAGGTCAGAGGTCAAGTAGCTAAGATGTTACACCTTGTCACCAAATTATGATGTTTTAAGATCTGAGGTCATCAAACTAAGATGTTTACCTCATTAATGATGTTTAAGGTCTGAGGTCATCTAACTAAGATGTTTCACCTCATACCTTGTCCCCAAATTATGATGTTTTAAGGTCTAAGGTAAACAAACTAAGATGTTACCCTCATAATTCTCACCAAATTAATGATGTTTAAGGTCTGAGGTCATCAAACTAAGATGTTTCACTTCATACCATGTTACCATATGATGATGTTTTAAGGTCTGAGGTCATCAAAATAAGATGTTACCCATATAAATTTCACAAAATTAATGATGTTTAAGGTCACAGGTCATCTTTCTAAGATGTTTCACCTCACACCTTGTCACCAAATTATAATGTTTTTAGATCTGAGGTCATCAAAGTAAGATGTTTCCTTCATAATTTTCATCAAATTAAAGATATTTAAAGGTTTGAGGTCATCAAACTAAGATATTACCATCATAAATATCACAAATTTAATGATGTTTAAGTTTTGAGGTGATCAATCTAAGGATTTTCACCTCATACCTTCTCACCAAATAATGATGTTTTAAGGCCTGAGGTCATCAAACTAAGATGTTACCCACATAAATTTTGCCAAATTGATGATGTTTAAGGTCTGAGGTCATGTAACTAAGATGTTCCATCTCAGACCTTGTCACCAAATTATGATGTTCTAAGATCTGAGGTCACCATTTAATGATTTTTTTATGGTCTGAGGTCATCTAACTAAGATGTTTCACCTCATACCTTGTCACTATATAATTATGTTTTAAGGTATGAGGTCATCAAACTAAGATGTTACCCTCATAAATTTCACCAAATTAATGATGTTTAAGGTCTGAGGTCATCAAGCTAAGATGTTTCACCTCATACCTTATCACTAAATTATGACGTTTTAACGTCTGAGGTCATCAAACTAAGATGTTTACCTTATAATTGTCACCAATTTAATGATGTTTAAGGTCTGAGGTCATCTAACTAAGATGTTTCACCTCATACCTTGTCACCAAATTATAATATTTTAAGGTCTGAGGTCATCAAACAAAGATGTTACCCTCACAAATTTCACCAAATTAATGAAGTTTAAGGTCTGAGGTCATCTAACTAAGATGTTTCACCTCATACCATGTCACCATATAATGATGTTTTAAGGTCTGAGGTCATAAAACTAAGATGTTACCCTCATAAATTTCACCAAATTAATGATGTTTAAGGTCTGAGGTCATCTAGGTAAGATGTTTCACCTCATACCTTGTCCCCAAATAATGATGTTTTGAAGGTCTGAGGTCATCAAACTAAGATGTTACCCTCATAATTTTCACCAAATTAATGATGTTTAAAGGTCTGAGGTCATCGAACTAAGATGTACCCCTCATAATTTTCACCAAATTAATGATGTTTAAGGTCTGAGGTTATCTAACTAAGATGTTTCACCTCATACCTTGTCACCAAATTATGATGTTTTAAGGTCGGAGGTCATCAAACTAAGATGTTACCCTCATAAAATTCACCAAATTAATGATGTTTAAGGTCTGAGGTCATCTAACTAAGATGTTTCACTTCATACCATGTTACCATATGATGATGTTTTAAGGTCTGAGGTCATCAAAATAAGATGTTACCCATATAAATTTCACACAATTAATGATGTTTAAGGTCTCAGGTCATCCTTCTAAGATGTTTCACCTCACACCTTGTCACCAAATTATAATGTTTTTAGGTCTGAGGTCATCAAAGTAAGATGTTTCCTTCATAATTTTCATCAAATTAAAGATGTTTAATGGTTTGAGGTCGTCAAACTAAGATGTTACCATCATAAATTTCACCAATTTAATGATGTTTAAGTTTTGAGGAGATCAATCTAAGGATTTTCACCTCATACCTTCTCACCAAATTATGATGTTTTAAGGCCTGAGGTCATCAAACTAAGATGTTACCCACATAAATTTCACCAAATTAATGATGTTTAAGGTCTGAGGTCATCAAGCTAAGATGTTTCACCTCATACCTTATCACTAAATTATGACGTTTTAAGGTCTGAGGTCATGAAACTAAGATGTTTACCTTATAATTGTCACCAATTTAATGATGTTTAAGGTCTGAGGTCAGCTAACTAAGATGTTTCACCTCATACGTTGTCACCAAATTATGATGTTTTAAGGTCTGAGGTCATCATACTAAGATGTTACCCTCATAAATTTCACCAAATTAATGATGTTTAAGGTCTGAGGTCATCAAGCTAAGATGTTTCACCTCATACCCTATCACTAAATTATGACGTTTTAAGGTCTGAGGTCATTAAACTAAGATGTTTACCTTATAATTGTCACCAATTTAAGGATGTTTAAGGTCTGAGGTCATATAACTAAGATGTTTCACCTCATACCTTGTCACCAAATTATAATATTTTAAGGTCTGAGGTCATCAAACAAAGATGTTACCCTCACAAATTTCACCAAATTAATGAAGTTTAAGGTCTGAGGTCATCTAACTAAGATGTTTCACCTCATACCATGTCACCATATAATGATATTTTAAGGTCTGAGGTCATCAAACTAAGATGTTACCCTCATAAATTTCACCAAATTAATGATGTTTAAGGTCTGGGGTCATCTAGGTAAGATGTTTCACCTCATACCTTGTCCCCAAATAATGATGTTTTAAATGTCTGAGGTCATCAAACTAAGATGTTACCCTCATAATTCTCACCAAATTAATGATGTTTAAAGGTCTGAGGACATCGAACTAAGATGTACCCCTCATAATTTTCACCAAATTAATGATGTTTAAGGTCTGAGGTTATCTAACTAAGATGTTTCACCTCATACCTTGTCACCAAATTATGATGTTTTAAGGTCGGAGGTCATCAAACTAAGATGTTACCCTCATAAATTTCACCAAATTAATGATGTTTATGGTCTGAGGTCATCGAACTAAGATGTTTCACCTCAGACCTTGTCAGCAAATTATGATGTTTTAAGATCTTAGGTCACTATATAATGATGTTTTAAGGTCTGATGTCATCCAACTAAGATGTTACCCTTATAATTTTCACCAAATTATTGATGTTTTAGGTCTGAGGTCATCTAATGAAGAGGTTTCTCCTCATACCCTGTCACCAATTTACGATGTTTTAAGGTCTATGGTCTTCAAACTAAGATGTTACCCTCATAAATTTTACCAAATTAATGATGTTTAATGTCTGAGGTCATCTAACTAAGATATTTCGCCTCAGACCTTGTCACCAAATTAATGATGTTTAGGGTCTGAGGTCATTTAACTTAGATGTTTCACCTCATACCTTGTCACCAAATTATGATGTTTTAAGGTCGGAGGTCATCAAACTAAGATGTTACCCTCATAAATTTCATTAAATTAATGATGTTTAAGGTCTGAGGTCATCGAACAAAGATGTTTCACCTCAGACCTTGTCAGCAAATTATGATGTTTTAAGATCTGAGGTCACTATATAATGATGTTTTAAGGTCTGATGTCATCGAACTTAGATGTTATCCTAATAATTTTCACCAAATTATTGATGTTTTAGGTCTGAGGTCATCTAATGAACAGGTTTCACCTCATACCGTGTTACCAATTTACGATGTTTTAAGGTCTAAGGTCTTCAAACTAAGATGTTACCCTCATAAATTTCACCAAATTAATGATGTTTAATGTATGAGGTCATCTAACTTAGATGTTTCGCCTCAGACCTTGTCCCCACATTATGTTGTTTTTAAGTCTGAGGTCATCAAACTAAGATGTTACCCTCATAAATTTCCCTAAATTAATGATGTTTAAGGTGTGGGGTCATCTAGTTAAGATGTTTCACTTCATACCTTGTCACAAAATTATGATGTTTTAAGGTCAGAGGTCATCAAACTAAGATGTTACCCTCATAAATTTCACCAAATTAATGATGTTCAAATGTCTGAGGTCATCAAACTAAGATGTTACCCTCAAAATTTTCACCAATTTAATGATGTTTAAGTTCTGAGGCGATCTATCTAAAAGGTTTCACATCATACCTTCTCACCAAATTATGATGTTTAAGGTCTGAGGCCATCAAACTATGATGTTACCCTAATATATTTTGCCAAATTAATGATGTTTAAGGTCTGAGGTGATGTAACTAAGATGTTTCGTCTCAGACTTTGTCACCAAATCATGATGTTCTAAGATCTGAGGTCACCATTTAGTGATTTTTTTATGGTCTGAGGTCATCTAACTAAGATGTTTCACCATATAATAATGTTTTAAGGTATGAGGTAATAAAACTAAGATGTTACCCTCATAAATTTCACCAAATTAATGATGTTTAAGGTCTGAGGTCATCTAGCTAAGATGTTTCACCTCATACCTTATCACTAAAATTACGACGTTTTAATGTCTGAGGTCAACAAACTTAGATGTTTCCCTTATAAATTTCACCAATTTAATGATGTTTAAGGTCTGAGGTCATCTAACTAAGATGTTTCACCTCATACCTTGTCACCAAATTATAATATTTTAAGGTCTGAGATCAGCAAACAAAGATGTTTCCCTCACAAATTTCACCAAAGTAATGATGTTTAAGGTCTGAGGTCATCTAACTAAGATGTTTCACCTCATACCATGTCACCAATTTACGATGTTTTAAGGTCTAAGGTCTTAAAACTTAGATGTTACCCTCATAACTTTCACCAAATTAATGATGTTTCATGTCTGAGGTCATCTAACTAAGATGTTTCGTCTCAGACCTTGTCACCAAATTAATGATGTTTAAAGGTCTAAGGTCATCAAACTAAGATGTTACCCTCATAATTTTCACCAAATTAATGATGTTTAGGGTCTAAGGTCATCTAACTAAGGTGCTTCACCTCATACCTTGTCACCATATTATGATGTTTTAAGGTCGGAGGTCATCAAACTAAGATGTTACCCTCATAAATTTCACCAAAGTAATGATGTTTAAGGTCTGAGGTCATCGAACTAAGATGTTACACCTCCGACCTTGTCAGCAAATTATAATTTTTTAAGATCTGAGGTCACTATATAATGACGTTTTAAGGTATTATGTCATCCAACTATGACGTTACCCTAATAATTTTCACCAAATTATTGATGTTTTAGGTCTGAGGTCATCTAATGAAGAGGTTTCGCCTCATACCCTGTCACCAATTTACGATGTTTTATGGTCTAAGGTCTTTAAACTAAGATGTTACCCTCATAAATATCACTAAATTAATGATGTTTAATGTCTATGGTCTTCTAACTAAGATGTTTCGCCTCATACCTTGTCACCACATTATGCTGTTTTAAAGTCTGAGGTCATCAAACTATGATGTTACCCTCATAAATTTCACTAAATTAATGATCTCTATGGTGTGGGGTCATCTAGTTCAGATGTTTCACCTCATACCTTGTCACCAAATTATGATGTTTTAAGGTCAGAGGTCATCAAACTAAGATGCTACCCTCATAATTTTCACCAAATTAATGATGTTCAAACGTCTCTGGTCATCAAACTAAGATGTTACCCTCATAATTTTCACCAAATTAATGATGATTAAGGTCTGAGGTGATCTAACTAAGATGTTTCACCTCATACCTTATCACCAAATTATGATGTTTTAAGGTCTGAGGTCATCAAACTAAGATGTTACCCACATAAATTTCACCAAATTTATGATGTTGAAGGTTTGAGGTCATCTAACAAAGATGTTTCACCTCAGATCTTGTCACAAAATTATTATGTTTTAAGATCTAAGGTCACCACATAATGATGTTTAAGGCCTGAGGTCATCTAAATAAGATATTTCGCCTCATACCTTGTCACCATATAATGATGTTTTAAGGTCTGAGGTAATTAAACTAAGATGTTAGCCTAATTAATTTCATCAAATTAATGTTGTTTAAGGTCTGAGGTCATCTAGCTAAGATATTTCACTTCATACCTTGTCCTCAAATTATGATGTTTTAAGGTACGAGGTTTTCAAATTAAGATGTTACCCTCATAATTTTCACCAAATTAATTATGTTTAAGGTCTGAGGTCATCTAGCTAAGATGTTTCACCTCATACCTTGTCCCCAAATTATGATGTTTTAAGGTCTGAGGTCGTCAAACTGTGATGTTACCCTCATAAATTTCACCAAATTAATGATGTTTTAGGTCTGAGGTTATCTAACTAAGATGTTTAACCTCATACCTTGTCACTATATAATGATGTTTTAAGGTGTGAGGTCATCAAACTAAGATGTTACCCTCATAAATTTCACCAAATTAATGATGTTTAAGGTTTGAGGTCATGTAGCTAAGATGTTTCACCTCATACCTTGTCACCCAATTATGTTGTTTTAAGGTTTGAGGTCATCAAACTAAGATGTCACCCTCATAATTTTCACCAAATTAATGATGTTTAAAGGTCTGAGATCATCAAATTAAGATGTTACCCTCCCTCAAACCTTGTCACCAAATTATGATGGTTTAAGATCTGAGGTCACCATATAATGATGTTTTAATGTCTGAGTGAATCAAAATAAGATGTTACCCTCATATTTTTTACCAAATTAATGATGTTTAAGGTGTGAGGTCATCGAACTAAGATCTTTTACCTCATACCTAGTCACCGAATTTTGATGTTTTAAGATCTGAGGTCACCATATAATGATGTTTTAAGGTTTGAGGTCATCAAACTAAGATGTTACCCTCATAAATATTACCAAATTAATGATGTTTAAGGTCTGAGGTCATCTAGCTAAGATGTTTCACCTCTTGTCACTAAATTATGATGTTTTAAGGTCTGTGGTCATCAAACTAAGATGTTACCCTCATAATTTTTACCAAATTAATGATGTTTAAGGTCTGATGTCTTCTAACTAAGATGTTTCACCTCAGACCTTGTCACCAAATTATGATGTTTTAAGATCGGAGGTCACCATATAATGATGTTTTAAGGTCTGAGGGCATCTAACTAAGATGTTTCACCTCATACCTTGTCACCATATAATGATGTTTAAAGGTCTGAGGTCATCAAACTAAGATGTTTCCCTCCCAAATTGCACCAAATTAATGATGTTTAGGGTCTGAGGTCATCTAGCTAAGATGTTTAACCTCATACCTTGTCACCAAATTATGATGTTTTAAGGTCTGCGATCATCAAACTAAGATGTTACCCTCATAATTTTCACCAAATTAATGATGTTTAAGGTCTAAGGTCATCTAACTCAGATGTTTGACCTCATACCTTGTCACCAAATTATGACTTTTTAAGGCTTGAGGTCATCAAACTAAGATGTTACCCTCATAAATTTCACCAAAATATTGATGTTTAAGGTGTGAGGTCATCTAACTAAGATGTTTTAGCTCATACCATGTCACCATATAATGATGTTTTAAGGTTTGAGGTCATCAAACTAAGATGTTACCCTCATAAATTTCACCAAATTAATGATGTTTTAGGTCAGAGGTCATCTAGCTAAGATGTTTCACCTCATACCTTGTCACCAAATTATGATGTTTTATGGTCTGAGGTCATCAAACTAAGATGTTACCCTCATAATTTTCACTAAATTAATGTTGTTTAAAGGTGTGAGGTCATCAAAATAAGATGTTACCGTCATAATTTTCACCAAATTAATGATGTTTAAGTTGTGAGGTCATCTAACTAAGATGCTTCACCTCATACCTTGCCACCAAATTATGATGTATTAAGGTCTGAGGTAATCAAACTAAGATGTTGCCCTCATAAATTTCACTAAATTAATGATGTTTAAAGTCTGAGGTCATATAACTAAGATATTTCACCTCTGACCTTGTCACCAAATTATGATGTTTTAAAATCTGAGGTCACCATATAATGATGTTTTAAGGTCTGAGGTCGTCAAACTAATATGTTACCCTCATAATTTTCACCAAATAATGATGTTTAAGGTCTAAGGTCATCTAACTGAGATGTTATCCTCATAAATTTCACCAAACTAGTGATGTTTAAGGGCTGAGGTCATCTAGCTAAGATGTTTCACCTCATACCTTGTCACCAAATTATGAAGTTTTATGGTCTGAGGTCATCAAACTAAGATGTTACCCTTATAATTTTCAACAAATTAATGATGTTTAAGGTCTGAGGTCATCTAACTAAGATGTTTCACCTCATACCTTGTCACCAATTTATTGTTCTCTGCTTGTAAGCTGCCCATCTGATCTCAGCGTTTTCTCTCCTTTCCTCAATCAAATCTAGGTCAAGTATTCTCTCTTCCCCATTCTTCTCAGGGTTATAAGTCTGAACTCTGTGTGTTGGGAGTCCTACTTCCGTAGGTATGACGGCTTTTTAGCCATGTGCCAACATAAATAGGGTCTCCCCTGTTGGTGTCCTTGCCGTTATTTTGTAGGCCCAACCTCTTCTTAATCTCGTCGAGGATTATTCGGTTTGTGACTTCGGTCTGACCGTTAGCCTGAGGCCGACCAGAAGAAGAGAAAAATTGCTTGATCCTTACCCTCTCGCAGTATCTCTCCAAGGAAGAATTCTTTAACTGGGTTCCATTGTCTGAGATGAGGGTTTTCCAAAGACCATGTCTACATATGATGCTCTTCCAGATGAACTGTAAGGTCTTATGCTCTGTAATCGTGATCATCGGCTCAGCCTTTACCCATTTGGAGAAGTAATCAATTGCAACTGTCAAAAATCGATAATTAGTCGCAGCTCTCGGCAATGGTCCCACCAAGTTAATACCCCATACTGCAAATGGCCAAGGGGAACTGATCAACGCCATAGGCTGATGAGGTTGATGAGGTATAGTTGAGAATCTCTGGCACTTGTCACACCTTGTCACGTAGGCAGCACCATCTTTGGCCAAGGTTGGCCACCAGTATCCTTGCGTAATTATTCTCTTGGCTAAATATATTCCTCCTTTGTGACTGGAGAAAGAACCCTCGTGTACATCCGGCAGGACGTGGGGGACTTCTGTGGGATGGACACATCTGAGGAGAGGTAGTAGAAATCCTTTTTTATACAGGACATCTCCTATTATTGAGAACTTAGCAGCTTTGTACCTTAATTTCCGCCTTTCTTCCTTCGATTCTGGAAGCTCTCCCTCTCTGATATATATTATAAGGATGAGTCTCCTAAGTTCAAGTTGAGGTAAGAGTTGGCAACCTCTTCTTTCTCAATAGTTGGTTTGAGCAGGATCTCGGCTGGTAATGTTCTTCTGATGCTTGTCCTTATTTCTAAAGCCAACCTTGATAGTGCATCTGCACGACTGTTGTTTTTTCGAGGTACCCTCTTCATCTTCACCTCTTCGAAGCCTTATTGCGTCGTTCTTACCGTCTTCAATTACTTAGACATCCTTTCATCTTTGGCCTCATATACTCCAAGTACTTAGTTAACAACCAGCCTCGAGTCACTGTGAAGTAAGAGTTGGCCAACTCTAAGGGCTTTTACCAAGGAGAGGCTTGCTATTAATGACTCATATTCTGACTCGTTGTTCGATGCTTTGAAGTTGAACCTTAATGCATATTCAACATCGGTACCATCCGAAGCTGACAATATCAGCCCTGCACCGCTTCCACTTTCACAAGAAGACCCATCCACGAAGAGGTTCCAAACATCTTCATTTGAAGAAACGTTCCCCTCTAACAGGGTTCCTTATTTGAAAAGGCATTTATCTTCCTCATTATTACCTACTCTTTTCCTGGATTTTCTGTACACAACCTCTTTCGGGTTTCAGAACATGTTACTATTTGATTCTTCTGTGCTCTCTGGGCCATTCTCAGTCTCAGCCTCTTCCCATGTGAACTCAGTAACAAAGTCTGCGAGTGCCTGCCCTTTAATGGCCACCCTAGGTTTATAAACAAGGTCATACTCTCCCAACTCGATTGTTCCAGGTCATCAATATGCCTGACTTCTCAGGCTTGTCGAGGACTTTCCTTAGTGGGGAGTCAGTGAGGATGACCATAGAGTGGGCTTGGAAATAGGGTTTCATCTTCCTAGAAGCATGTATCAAAGCGTAGGATAATTTCTCCATCCGAGGATAGTTCTGTTTAGACCCCTGAAGGTCTTTACTATTGAAGTATATGGGCCTTTGTATCCCATCGTCTTCCTGTACTATGGTTACACTTATAACTGACTTTGAGACTGCTAGATAAATGTATAACTTCTTCCCCAGAATGGGTCGAGATAAGAGTAGGGGGGATCCAAGGTAGGACTTGAGCTATTTAAAGGCCTTATCACACTCTTCGTCCCACTCGAAGGCCTTTCTAACCACCTTGAAAAATGGAAGACACTTGTCCGTAGCTCTTGAAACAAATTTGTTGAGTGAGGTGACTCTTCCCGTGAGCCTCTGAACGTCTTTTATACTTCTGGGTGTCTTCATTTCAAGAAATGCCTTGATCTTATCGTGGCTGGCCTCTATTCCCCTCTGGTTGATTATGAATTTGAGAAACTTTCCATCTCCTACTTCGAAGACACATTTGGTAGGATTGAGCTTCATCCTATATAAGTCCATGGTGTCGAAAGTTCTTTTTAGGTCGGCTACGTGAGTGCAGGCCTTCAAGATTTTTATCAACATGTCATCTACATATACCTCCATGGTCTTACTAATTTGTTCTTCAAACATCTTATTTATAAGACGTTAATAAATAGCCCCTGCATTCTTCAAGTCGAAGGGCATGACCTTGTAGAAATAGGTCCCCTTGTCTGTGATGAATGTTGTCTTCTCTGAGTGTTCAGCATCTATGAAGATCTGATTGTAGCCTGAATACGCATCCATGAAGCTTATAAGTTCATGCCCTGCCGTGGCATCTACCATCTGATCAATCCGTGGTAAGGGATAGCTATCTTTAGGGTAAATACTTGTTCAGGTCAGTGAAGTCTACTCACATCCTCCATTTTCCATTGGCCTTGGGCACAATGACGATGTTTGATAACCACTATGGGTATATGACCTCCCTGATGAATTCTGTCTCTTCCAACTTTCTGACCTCTTCCCTGATGACATCATACTTTTCCCTGGAGTAAACTCTTCATCTTTGTTTGATTAGCTTAGCATCTTTTGCCACATTGAGTTTGTGGCACATAACCTCCGGGTCGATGCCAGGCATATCTGCGTGGCTCCAAGCGAAAACACTCTGTCTCTTCTTCAAAAAATTTATCATCTCTTCCTTGATTTCGGGTTTTAAGACTTTGCCGATTTGGATGGTTTTTTCTGGTTCATCCTCATTGAGGACGATGGATTATACCTCTTCTACGGCCTCTCCTTTCTTCAATTTTGTTTCATCCCTAGGATAAAGTGTATCAATGTTATATGTGGTTGTTGCCCTCTTATGGGCCCCTCTCTCTTCCACCGAGTTGAAGTAGCATTATCGTGTCGAGGTCTGATTACCTTGCACTTCCCCTACCCCATAGGGGTCAGGAATTTTAGCATATGGTGGACCGTCAATGGCACAGCCTCAAATTCCTTAAGGGCTACTCGTCCTATGATGAGGTTGCAGGCCGAGAAGATATTTTCATCCATAACGTAAAAATTGATCTTCCGGGTCAACCTCTTAGACCACTCGCCTCCCATTCGTACATCCATCTCATACATGCCCAATGGGTGGACCTTTTCACCACTAAAGCCGATCAACGGATGATGATAGGGTACCAGCCTTGCTCTGCTGAGGCCTAGGCTCTTAAAAAAGGGCCAGAACATCACATCTGCTGAGCTTACTCCATCTACGAGGATTCTTTGTACCTCACATCCATGCACCCTTGTTGTAATTACCAAAGGGTCATCATGCAGAGCTAAGATACCTTTTAAGTCAAGTCGGGAGATTCCAACTATAAGGCTATCCATATCTACCTTATTTTTTTCTGCTTAGCCTCTGAAGACGTCATATTCACAACCTCTACTTTGGTCAATGACTTAGCCTCTACCACATGAGATTTTTGGTCAGATACTTCAGAGCCACCCCCCGCCAGTCCTCCACAGATCATGTTAATATCGAAGGAGATCATACCAGCCCTCTTCACTGGGGGCATTATCATGTTTTGGTGGGAGGTCAGGATTGTCCTCATCATCACCATCTGAGTCATCATCTCTTCTCGCTGGGGTTTCATCTCGACACCTGTCATTTCTCTTCTTTTTAGGGTCATCTCTTCCCCTCTTAAGAGCCTTACCATCGGCATACTTCCTCAATTTTTTGGACTTCAACATCTTCTCGATTTCATCCTTCAAAGTGAAGCACTTGTCTGTCACATGGCCGTGGTCTCGGTGGAACTCACACCATAGGTTCATGTTCCTCTTATGTCGAGGAGCCTTCAGCTTCTTTGGCCATCTTAGAGATCGATCATTCTTGATCTCATTGAGGATGTGTTCGCAACTCACAGTTAGAGGATTATAATGTGCAAACTTGTCATCTGCAGACCTCTTTTTTCCATCTTTCTTTCATTGGAACTTCCCGCTGCCACTTCCATTCACATCCTCATACTTAGCGGCCATAGCCTCTTCAGCGTTCATAACCTTTCCTTTAGTTGCTAATATCTCTGCCATGGATTTGGGAAGGTCTTTCGCAAGCTTCCATAGAAGCTTCCCCTTCTGGAGTCCTCCAATGAGGGTTGTCATGGCTATATTCTCTTCATAATCTTCAACCTCTAATTTTTCTTTGTTAAATCTAGCAATGTAGTCTCTTAGACTCTCGTTCTTGACTTGCTTAACGTATAGCATATGAGTGGTCTTCTTCTGATGTCTTACCCCAAAATAGAAATTGTGAATGAACCGTTCAGCCAAGCCCTTAAAATTCTCGATAAAGTTCCTCGGAAGAGAGGTAAAACAGATGTGTGTAGCTCCCATCAAAGTACCAAAGAATGCCCGACACTTCATTCCATCTGGAATTGAATAAATGTCCACTACATACTGGTACATCTCAATATGATGCATAGGGTTGGTACTACCACCATACTTGGGAGACACTGTAGGTGGCTTGAATTTGGCAGGGGTTGGGAAGCTCACTATCCTAGCCACGAATGGGGAACCCTCTGAGAAACCTCTTTGCAGGGGTCTGGGCTTTTGATGAGTTTCCATATCTTCTCTTCAAGACGTTGAATGGAGTCATTGTATGTCTTTGCAATGTTGGCCTGGCCAAGGTTGTCCCCAACCACCTCTAAGGGGTGGATTGATGGTTTCCCGTCTGCTGCACGACGTCGGCTATTGACCTCCTCTTGATCCCTGTCTCTTTGTTGGGATCGGCCATGATGAGGCCGATGTTCCCCCTCTTCCCTTTGTGATCCTGCTACACTTATTGACCTGAATAAACTCCGCCTCAGGTCTTTAACTGGGTTGAGCCTTTCAAAGGCTGACCCTCTGCTCAAGCGATCAAAAGCTGATCCTCTTTGTTGGGCACCACCATCTCTTCTGTCCCCACAGCCTCGACTTTGGTGGATATGACGTACAGTGTTATTCGAAACCTCATAAGGTTCCCAGCAGCCATCTGGAGCATCTTTTGCCTCCATATCGTCATACCTATCCTCAGGGAAAGGGTGTCCTTGCCTCCCCATACGTAATTGCCTAGGGTCAGCAACGTCCCTCCTTCATTGAGGAGTAGGTTGGTCTTTTCGCGGTGCCTGGGGTGGTCCCCTGGCTTCAGGATGGGATTGAGCAGCTTCTGGAGTAATTATATCCGATGAGACCCCAGGTGGCCTCATTATATTTTGACTGAGCTGTGAAAATTTCTCTTTCATTGCCTGCTGCGTTGCATCCAACGATTTCAGGGATGCAGCCACCTTAGCCATTTCGGATTGGGGTGGTGCCTGGATGGAACTGGGTCCTCCAACGCCAGATAGTGGAGGAGGTGTTGGAAACTTCGGTGCCATATATTAAATCTAAAGAGCTGGTGAAGAAAATGAGCTTAATACCTTTAAGGACCTCTTTTAATGGTGAAACTGATCCACACAAGGGGTGAGGCCCAGTTCACCACTAGAGTCTCCAATGAGGTTAAGTAGAAAAATAAGAAGAGACAGCTTCTCATTCCCACAGACGGTGCCAAAATGATGATGTTGGAAACAACACCACCAGGTAAGGGTGTTTGTAAGCTCAATACAATGATAACAATGACAGCACAAGAGTATATTAACTTTAAGAGATTGAGATGAGGAGACGAGGATGAACACCAATATATAAGTGGTTCAGCCAATTAGGCCTACGTCTACTGTGCAAGTGAGTAAGGTCACTAAAATAAGGCACTAATGGCCATGGATACAATCTCTCAAGCTTTCCCTATCTACTGTGTAATTTAAAAGAGTTTCAGCTAGGGTTGTAATTTTGGATCCTTTTACAAGGTAGAGGATGACCCCTATATATGGTGTTTGGGGGGTGTAGTTTACCCCCCAAGCATGCAATGAGCATGTTCATGGAGAACTAGCCAGTGAAAAGATGACACCTGGTTAATCTTCAACTAAGTAATGATGACCTCAATATTCCCTCATATGGAGGGAATGAATCAGTTATAATCAATTTGTCCACGTGCTTTAATCCATACATGTATGCGTAGAAGCTCGGTTGTCTTTAATTGGTACCAACGTTGGCCTAGGTGAGTATGAGGTTGGTGACGTACGACCTCTGCCTTGGCTGGGAATTATATGATGACATTGGCTGGGATGACAGCCGAGGTTAGATATGTGGAACATCGGCCAGGGCCGATGTTGTCCTGACAATTGATGCTGAGCCTGAAGGGATACTGATTCTCGTGTGGCGCTTGCAATATCAACTATGGTCGACGATGATGTTGAAGGGTGGTTGAACCCATGAGTCCTTGTTGGCCTCGGCTGATGCCCAGCTGAGGTTGATGTATGAGGTAGATGTGATGTCGGTTGTGGACGACCTGATGGATAGTTGACCCCATAAGTCGGGCAGACCTCGGCTATTGCCTAGTTGAGGGGTGACTAGTAACGTCGGCCGTGGCCGACCTTAAGCTGGACGAGATTGCTGATCGTCGATCTTGAGTCATTGTTACCTCGGTGGTCATCTAGGCTGAGGTTGGTGCCTACGAGCTGGCAGGTATAATTTAGGCATATCAGTAAGTCATCCGAATCGGTTCAAGTATAGGGATGGATCGGTTTTACGGTGTAGTCGAACAGATTCTAAGGTGTAGCCGAATCGATTCAAAACCCCTGATAGTCATCTTCTTCCCTACTACGAGTTACCACCATTTTTAACTCACAATTCATTCATGCAACACACCCAAACTCCAATATAATTTATCCCAACATCATACAAGGGCATATATATCATTCCTAACAATTCTCTGACGTCGAAACATCATTTATTTCATAAATCTCAAGATTTCATCAAGGTTTTCTACACAAAACCCTAGCCATGGTGCTCTTCATATAAACTCATAAAAGGCCAAATTTCTTTCATGTTCTTCACCCCATAATTTTTTATTTCATTTTGTCTATACAAAGGGGTCATTCTACATGCAATCCTACCCAAAATTATGGATTTTATTCATCAATCTCCCAAGAACATTATCAATTTATATAAAATCAAGAACCTTACACTGCATGAGTATTATAAGTTATAAAATCAGGATAAACACTTTCCTTAGTAAGAAGATCTAATTTCATTTTTGTAACTGATGAAAGTGTTCGTCTCTTGCTTCCGATCAATGTTCTAACGACAATTTTGGAGAAAAGGATGTTGCACCTCTAAGAACTCTGTTTTCTTGCCCTTTAATGGTCTCTCCTCTCTTTTCCTTTAACTCTTAGGGTCTGAGATATGTTATGTTTCTGCCTCAAATGACTAACCTTATATTTTAATTTCTAATTCCCAAAATAGGCTAACAGGCTAAGCCCAAGTGCGCGAATAATCCCGTGTGGGCTTAGTTATGTCTAAAAAGGTTCAGGACCCGATTACTACACCCGAGTAAAATTTTTTGACTATCTCGATCCTTTTGGAACCAACCATGTCCTCAAAATAGCCATCTGGGTCACTCTACCATAAATTCCTATCCCAAGCCAAATTAGTCTACATGTGACTCCCGATTGAGATGTAATGATGCCACGTCACTATCTATTGCTAGGACATAATTTAATCATTTACTATTCACTTAGTAATTTTATTAAACAATATTATTCATTATCTCTCTTGATTAATATGTTAATACTCTCATAATAATTAATTCAATTAAATTACGGCACACATGTAATTTAAAATATTCGAAATAATTAAATATTAAACGTTAAAAAATATGGCGTGTTACAGTATTCATTAGCGTAGCCGAACACAATACCATCTACATAGACTTAGGTAACCACTATATTTTTCCCACAAGACTTATAATACAAATTATTGTCTACATTTCCTCTTTCAAAACCTTTTTCCTGAAAGATGTGATGTAAGTTTCTCATAACTAGCTCGGGCAACCATACGAAGGTTGTATAATGCCTTTTTGAGGTGATAAACATGTGTAGGGAATTTAGGGTCCTCAAAGCCTTCAGTTGTAAAACATAGACTTCCTCTTGTATAGTACCATTCATAAATTTACTCCACATATAATTGATGGGTATTGAACTGTAAGTCATATAATATGGACAAGCGCAGGGAATTAACTCTAGCCAAGCAATCGGAGAACACGACTCATCAAAGTCAACACCTTAACCTTAGGTGTATCCTTAAGCCACTATTCAATCCTTATTATGCAACAAAATACCCTCTTTATCATATTTATTCTTAAAGATATAATTGGTAGAAATAATGCGAACAACATTCGGTGTAGTAACTAGATTCCAAACCATGTATTTTTCGAATTGGTCTAATTCATCTTGCATAACATTGACGTAATATTCATTTAACATGGATGTTTCACATTCTTAATCTCAAAAGTAGAATTATAATGAAAAATTTAGCTACTTATGGAGTTGATAATAATTAGTCTTAACTCTAAAATGATTATTACTAATGATTTTAGAGTGATTTTGGTCTTCTCTTACCTAAGGAGGTGGGTCATTCATTTTGACACCCACTTTTGGCGGTATTGGAACATATTCATAATCATCCATTTCTTTTTTTTCTACAAAAGGAACTACAAGAACTGTGTTTTCACAATCATCCTCATTTGATGCAAATGTGTTATTATCATTGATGTCAATGTCACCAACTCCTTATCTTTCGATCAACAAAATTATACACGCGGTAAGAATGATTATTTATGGAATAATGAGGAGAGATACCAGTACTCATAGAGTAAGTCTTAGCCAAATACTCTTGAGTTTTGAGTATATAACACTTGTTTCCAAAGACTCTGAAATACTTCAGCGTGGTATTCTTGCCTTTCCAAATCTCACGGAGATTTTGTTGGTACCATCCCTCCTATAGACTTGGATCATGGTATGACATGTCTTATTTACCGCTTATGCCTAAAAACACTTAGGAACACCCTTGGTTGCCAATATGGACCTTGTCATCTCTTGGACTATTTAATTTTTTTTCATTCAATGATACCATTTTGTAGAGGTGTTTTAGGGGTAAAAAATTTATGGTGTATCCTTACATCACTACACCATTTCGAAACTCTAGTTCCCTCAAATTATTTCCCATGGTAACTTTGGACTCTAATTATAGTGTAAAATTTCTCATTTTGGAGTTGTTTACACTTAATAATATAGAATTCCATATTATCGCACTTACTATGTAAAATGCCTAAAAAAGAACTTAAAACTATCATTTACGAGAATGAGTACATAAATATTCCCACTTATACTATCCTTACTCATTGGACCCATGAGTTCTATGTATAGGAATCAAAAAATTGGGAGGTATACATCACGTTTAACTTCTTATGTGGATTATGGATTGTTTTCCTAATTGAAAAATACCACGCTTATGGGAAGACGTCGACTCAAAGCGAGGTAGGTACTTTACTATTTATTTTCTATCAAGTTTTCTAAGATCCCTAAAGTTCACATAACCCAACTTCTTATGACATAATCTGCCACAAACTCCTTAGAACTATTGCAAAGATTCTTTGGAGACATATTGGCTACAAAAGTTTCTTTATTATCTTAGTACCCATCAAAATACGGTTACCCTTAGGATTAAGAACTTGACGTTCATTCATTGGTAAAAAGCACATTATGACGCTCATTACACATTTGGATAATGCTAATCAAGTTAGCCTTCAATAAATTAACCCAAAGGACATTGTCTAACCTAAGAAACCCAACTACTTCAATAGTACGCTTTCCTAGAACATTAGATACACTCCCATCCTCAAAAGTAACCCTTCCTATTTTTTCTTAAACGACTTTTTAAAACAACAACTTAGCTCCCATCATGTTCCTAGAACACCCACAATCGTAATATCATTATGAGGAATTTTGTGCAACTAAAGCGATGTGAATAACAATACATTTAACTTAGTTATTCTTTGGGCATAAGTGTTTTCCACCGGGCTAAGTCTCGATATTGTTACTGAAATCTTTCATAATTTGTTCAACATTTCTTATTTTGGAATTTTTCTCAATATTGGACAAAATGATTTTAGATTTTTAAACAAGGCTTTTGAAATCATGCTTTAGAGTATCGATCTCATCACCATTTAAAATATGGGGTCTCTTATTCACTTTGGTTTATGAAACTTACAGCAACTATCCTTCAAATGTTCCTTTTTTTTGCAAAATGTGCACTTATCACAACTTGTTGGACTTTATCATCAAGATGCTCCAAAAACATTTTCTTATTTTGCAGTTGATGATACTTTTTAGTATAAAGAGTTTGTTGATAAGGTTTGATAAATGTATTCTTGGTATTCACATTGGGCTTTTCATCAAATTTGTTGAACCCAATAATAATTTTATCATTCCAAGCTTATTTAGGAGATGAAAGCATTTTTTCCAATTTATTAGACCGGTCTTCTAAATCGACTTTCACACTTTTAACGTAGAAAATATCATTTTCAAGAGATATGATATTTTCATTTAAAAAGTCATTTGAAATTTTCAATACTTTTAACTTAATTCGTAAAACATTTATTCTTTATTGCAAATCTTTTCTCTTTTTCTACGAAGATATGAGATTTTTGCTTAAAGTGGATCTTTCAGCCTCCCCATTGCTCAAACTATAACTTTACTCTTTCAATGAAATTTATTTTTCATCCATTCTCAGTTTTAAGGAAACTCTCAACAAACCTTTTTTATGCTTAGCATTTTAAACGTGCAGTTTATCACAAGCAAGATGTAAATCACAATCTTACTCCTTGTATGATTCTTCACTAGAATAACTAAAAGAAGATAAAGTCTCAATCTTATAAATGCTCTTATTGTTTGATAGTGAATTTTGTCACATATCTTTTTCATTTGGCTTGAAGCCATCCAAAGAGCTAAATATGTTTGGGCTAGGAAAAGCATCTCGAAATATCCATCCCACATAACATAGGCATTACATAGTAATTCAAAAAGAAATATTTCTTCTAGGCGATTAAACCTAATAAAATAGGATTGTCTCTGATACAATTTGAGAATTCACTTTTGGTTATTACTATTCCAAAAACAAGATCACAACAAATTAAAATTTGGTTGTTTATAATTTTAATCGACAATAAATCAAAAAGTGCACGTTAAAGGTCTGTGTGATGAGATTTACAAGTGATTTAATAAACATATCAAATTTTAATCACCATTAAGTATTTGAGATATAAATCATACGAAAATTAAATCACACTACAAAATCAAATGTACGAGGAAAAACCCCACTAGCAATGCAGCGATCTCACTAAAAAAATTAGTAAAGACTTATGGAGAGGATAAACGTCTTATGATCACACACCATACTAACTGACACCACACTTTTTTCAACCAATGCCTAGTGAACTGGAGATCTATGTAACATCGATGAGAATCTCCACACATTGATATTATGATAAAATGATCAATAATATTGCTTTAAACCAACTCAAAATTTATCTTGATTTCACTTTTAATGATACCCAAAAAGAACCACATGATCATAAAAATCTTCCAAGGATTATATGTCCCTTGTTTAAAAAGATTAAAATGACAAAAGTGATTTGAAAGTCCTCAAAATATATTTCTTCTTCATTGATATTAATCAACCGATGAAAGATTTATCAATTTCAAAGAAGAGAAAGAAGAAAAAGGATGAACTAGTCTTCTTTACCTAAAAATGTTTTAGTTTCTTGAAAAAATAAGAACACAAAAACTCTTGAGTTTTTAATTTTATTTTTCTCTTGAAAATATGTTAAGACTTGTTTAAGAGAAATGCCAAATGGGGTACATAACCACTTGTCTTATCAAAGAACAAATGATTAGGCAAAAATATCCCATTAGTAAAAAGTTATTGGTGAAAATATCTAAAAAAATGATCTTTCGATGGAGTGAGATCTCAGCAAAGCTAGGTCGTGAGGTCCCCAAGGGATTTCTAAGGGACGAAAGATATAAGTTCACGAATCGTGAGATATTATGTTAGAGTCAATTCCTTCTTCTTTGCAACGAGTTCATATGTTCGGGTCTAAGGAGAATCCATTTGTTCCTCTTGAGCAGAGTCATAATAGGGAGACCAAGTCCATATGGAAGCATGAGAATATGATGAGACAGTAGTATCTGCATTTGTTTCAGGCAGGTTTGTTAGTGTGAATTTTGATGACTAAATTCTTTTTGTTAGGAGAGAAAATATAATACTCCTTGTTTTTTAAACATTAAATAAATTAATTACTAAATAATTAAAACATAATATGACTTTTTAAATGAACTTAAACAAGAATTGTAAATATTATTAATGAGATATTAGAATTGGATTTTTAAATTGGTCTCTTTTAATTAAAGATGTTTTAATTGAATTGGTGTATAATTTAATTTGGGCTTGCTTAGTGACATGATTGATTTGGTTTAGTGATATTATCTTTGTTGTAATAATATATTTTAGAAAGGTTATCTAGGGGAATATTGTGGAAGCCTAAGTGTGCAATGGTCAATCATCCTTTCCCTGGGGAATAAGAGTGGGATTTGAAATAATTAATTATGTGGATAAGAAAATAAATTCAAATTGAAATAGCTTAGCGCACTAGGGATACCACTTCGCCCCTATTGGGCCATAACTACAAACTAGGGTTGAGACCATGGGCAATGTTGATGCAAAAAACTAGATTGACCTAATTAATTGATCATATATAAAAATGGAATAAAGTGACAAAGAATTTTTAAAGTGGTTCGGCTAAGAGAAAAGCCTACGTCCCCTATTATGTATTGCCTCGGGCTTATTTAATTGCCTCTTGTCTAGTTTTTCTCATGTCCCTTGGGTGTAGGGTTTATAATGTATTTATAGACCTTTCAGGGTGTACAAGAGTTGGAATATCAAAGGATGGAATGCCTTTAGAACATGGGCATTTACATTTGTACAATGTTAACAATGTATATAACTATTGACGATTTGTTGTCATTGTTGGTCGGTATTTCTAGTGTTGGTCGGTCTTCCTAGTGTTGGTTGGGCTTCTTTAATCTGTTGGTTAGCATTCCTTTACTTGGTTAGTAACTTGCCCTTGATGACTTGTACATGTTCCTACATGATTCCTCCACATAACAGAATAATTTATGGTATCAACAGAAGCCCCCAATGTTTCATGCTTGAGATTTTTACAAGAGTATGGAACGTTTAGCTCTTAAAGTTGCTCGGGCAACAATTTTGAGGCTAAACAAATGCAACCTATCCCATTGCCACTTGGTGGGCACCTAGGCCCCTGGTACTCAGCATTCCCAATCAAAGGAGCGTGTTGCCAATTTTAAACAACTACACCATGTTCAAAGTAATCTCTATTGGAGTTAGGATGGTTAACTACTAATGCTTTGTTCACAGCCCTAGTTTTCAAATAGAAAGTGATATCAGTAGTTACCCACTTATAACATAACATAATTTCTGGGATCCGCGGATGAGTTTCATGGACTTGGTTTAATCAATATACTCCATTAACTACCCTCCAGGTATTGGGGGTTACTCTAGCGGGGACGATATCAAAATACTAGAAAAATTCAAGACAAAATGGATTTGGGGGAAAGCTAAACCCACATTCAGTAATAAAAATGGAGGGAAACCAGTGACCTTCAGCTAATCAAAAAAGATCAGTGGGCAAACTGGGATGTTCTAGTTCTACCCATGAAGGAATATTCCATTCATTTCTAAATTCAACAAAAGAAATAATAGGATAAACCATGATTGATGAAGAAGAAAAAGAGAAAAGGAAAAAGATTCGTACAAAATTTAAGGATTTAGCAAGAACTGAAGAATAGAGACCGATCGCACAAGAGCGAGAGAGAGATTGAAGATACAACGACAGAAAAAACTTAAAAAGTTTGAGGTAAGAGACGATCGTGTATTTTCCCGCCTTTATAGGTTGCCTAGAAAATTGGAAAGGTAATAATTAAAAGGAAACATCGATTGAACTGTTGGTGGCTAAAGATAGAAAAGACATATTTAACTAAAAATGATAGTTAAAGTCATTAACAGGAAACGTCGATTGAACTGTCGGCGGCTAATGTTGTGGATAATTACAAAAATACCATCCACATTACGTGCCGGTAGTTAAAGTCATTAAATTTACAAGTATGGGAAGTCGGTAATCGACCAAGCCTCAAAATTATTGTCCGAGAAACTTTAAGAGCTAAATGTTCCATAATCTTGTTAAAACCTCAAGCATGAAAGATTTGGGGCTTTTTTTTATACCAAAAATTATCTTGTTATGTGTACTAATCATGTAGGAACACGTGTCATCCATTTGGGCATTAATCCAAGTCAACAAGGGTAAGTTACCAACAACTTAAGGAATGCCGATCAACAGATTAAAGAAGCCCGACCAACACCAGGAAGACCGACCAACAATGACAGCAAATCGTCAATAGTTGTATACATTATTAACATTGTACAGATGTAAATGCCCGTGTTCTAAAGGCATTCCATCCTTTAATATTCCAACTCTTGAACACCCTCAAATGGCTATAAATACATTGTAAACCCTACACCCAAGGGACATGAGAAAAACAAGACAAGAGGCAATTGAACAAGCCCAAAGCAATACATAATAGTGGACGTAGGCTTTTCTCTTAACCGAACCACTTTAAAAATCCTTTGTCTCTTTATTTAATTTTTATCCATGATCAATTAATTAGGTCAGACTAGTTTTTTTAATCAACAGCCAAACACGTCACATTCATAATTTTGCTCAGGAGCGAACTTCCACGGGCTATCCGCAGAGGGATCTGGTGGGTTTCGTTCTTATGCCTTGCTATGTACAAAATTCACTTTGCTTCATATCAGATTTCGAACTCACTTCTCTCTTAAACCTTATGAACCCATTTTTCCTCTGTCATCTTTCCATAAACAATCAATACACTATTAACAAACCTAGATCCAAGAACAAAAATGATGAAAAGATACTTCAAGAGTGTAATTAATGTGATTTGAGGCTAGTTTGGAAGGGAATCAACCTAATTTCAATTTGAATTAATTCAAGACTTAATTTAAGGTAGGATATTGATCTAATCTTATATGTACATACATTTACACACACACACGTGCGCATATATATATATATATATATATATATATATATATATATATATATATATATATATATATATATATATATATATATATATATATATATATAATTCACCTAAATTAACAAATTGGGTTAAAAATGAAGTAGAGATAACTAAGGGTTTTTACATTTTCTCATCTATATCTCTCATGGGGAAATTGATTTAGGAGTCACATGATTAGTATAGACTAGCCTTTAATCTACATAGTTAGTAATTCAATTAGTGTTAATTACTAAAAATTCTCATGTTAGGCTTATGTAATAACAAAATAGGTATGTTATATGATCATAATTGTATTAATTGATGATAACCCCAATGTTAGAACCATATGATTTGAAAATTAATACAAAACCCATGCTAGACTTGTACCTTTAGACCCACAAGTTGTATTATCATGTATAAATACTTAATTCCTTATAAATGGATTTGTGAATGGTAAAAATGCTCTGATACCAATTTTATAGAGCGCACGATCTTAATGGATTAACTTATTCAATTAAATGTCCAATCATAAATCTAATTTTATCTTACTATCCTAAGACATCCATCTAAGAGATGAGACAGATAAATAAAACATGCAATCACATGATAACTAAGAAAAATTCTTTTTTCATGGAAAACCTTTTATATTAGCACTTAAGAAATTTTACAAGACATTCGACTTATAATACTACTAATATAATCACAAGTATAACGCACAGTCCTCGTGAAATCTCTAAAGACTACCACTCGTTCCTAAGTAGTCCACAGGAGGCAATCCACCCTCAATATCGACCAAGCATCCCTCAGCCTTCAGTCCCCAGTCATGATCCTTTTAAGTCACAAGGTCAACAGTAGAGATCTCTTTCCATATGATTTTACGAGGTATGAAACTATTAGGGTTTTAAATGGATTCACAAGTATATTAGGGAGGATAATTTATGAATCAAAAAGGATTTTAGACCCAAAACATTTGAGGACTTTTGCAACAGATATGCAGGTTGCATGTTTTTTAAGTCTCTAAAAAATTCTTTTCGAAACATGTATTTACACACAAAATTTGAGGCGGTAAAATTCGTTCAAATGAACATAGAAGTCATTCGAATTATAATGACATTTTGTTTAAACAAAAACTCTATTCATTCAAACAATAAAGCAATCTCGTTTGAACAATCTTCAAATGAATTCAAACAGAACACCCTCATTGGATGTTCTTTTGATAAATTGATCAAACGAGCATTCTGACGAAATTGCCATTTTGTTTGAACGAGAAGGACATCTCGTTTGAACGAGATTAAAAAAGAAATTTTTTAACTTAAAAAAAACCTGTATTTTTTTACAAAACTTACATCTCCAAAATATAAAGGTAAATAAATTCGAACTCCTAAAATATTTATACCTTCATAATGCAGAGAAGTCTTGAACTTTGGAGATGATGCAGATTTGGTTCATCGTATCGACATGTATCGATTTGTAACGGGATACGCCAAATGTACCATAGTACAAATAAAATAAATAACAATATTAAGCAGAACTATTTGCTATTACAAATCACCCCCTTAGCTATTTCAGTAGAAAACTAACTGAAACCCAAATTACAATAAAACTACCCCTCTAAGAAAAAATTCAAATACCTGGAATAGATAAATTTTGTCTTCAATCTCCACATTTTTCTTGATCTTCCCTTGGGCACTTTGTCTTTATGCGGTGTAATATGTTCTTCAATTGGATACCTACACATATGAAGCAAAGAAAAATATTCGTGATGCATAGAGTTTCAAATGACAATAAAAACACCTAAATCTCAAAAATTAAACTCCCCCTTAATTTGTTCACCTACTTTTTATCCGAAATAGACACACGAGTAGAAAGTAATCATGATATATAGATAGCATCATAGATAAGATGCATGATATCATCACAAAGATATAGAAATAATTAATAAGCAATGATAATCTCAAAGGATTCAGCAACTACTTTTGAAATTTTTTAAACAAAATTCAAGTATAAAATTTTACAAAAACAACACACCATGAATTAACACAAAAATACTCGAGTCATGGAATCGTAATATAGGGATGTGAGCATAATTCATAGGATAATAAACGTAGAAAAACATAACATATGTGAATGAAGAATTGAGATACCACTAACGAATGATCTCAAAATGTACCTTAGTATAAAAGCTTGTGAACTCATGTGAAATTGACTTAACCTAATAAAAAAATCAATACCACAAGTTATTTTCACACCAATGATGCCCAAAACTATGAAACATTTTTTTGAAATTTATATAGTTTGTGCAAGCCCATTGATCTTCGACTTAATTCCCTCAAAATATCACAAAACTCAGAATATTCTCAATTATTTTTGAAAAAATTAATGCTCATTTGTAACGAAGCATGAATGTTCAAACAAATTGGCCTGACACTTATGTTCTTATGTGCCATTAATATTTTTGTCACTTTTCATTGCAAATGGCGGATTTTAATGCAAAGACTTTTGTATTTCATATCCCCTTTCCACTATTTAATATTTAATAATTTTTTGGAAAAAATGATTGATATCCGCGCAATAGTTCTTACAAGCACATCTTTTTATCTAGTTTTTCACATTTGGTTTGTCTTAAAGCAAAATAAAGATGAAAACACTATGATCGACATGTGATAGGTGAGTGTAATACTCAAATAAGTTCTTGTTCATGTGCATTATTAGAGAGAAGGAGTAAAATATGTAGCAAGTAATCATCAAATCATAACTGAATGACTCTATACATTATTAAGCACAAATATAAAATGATATCATGTCTCAAAACACTACAAAACAGTCTTGTGGGTACGGAATGAATGGGTGACTCGGAGATCTTTAATGTTCATCCATATATGGTGTAGAAAAAATGCCAAGGTCTTTTTGTCTTTTTCAAAAAATTTATCAAAATAAAATCTTTTTGCCTTTTTCACCATTTCTTAAATGCCAAAATTCTTTTTTTGTATTTTTCTAAATATTTCAGGAAAACGAAACTATTTTGGGGTTTTTTTGAAAAATATATCAAAATAACAAATATAAGTTCAATGATAGAATACACTGATAATATGGATATAATATATGAGCATTAAAATGACCCTATTTTAGAAGCATGTATTAACCTCAATCATGAGGCCCAGAGGAGCTCTCCAAAGAAGATGACATCCTAAAAAATTCCACCATTAAATTTTGTGAAGTCTTGACTAAATACTCTACTTTCTCTCGAAGACTCTCAAAATCTCTTAAATGATGTGGGGGAGCATGTGGAGTAACATAAGTGGGAGTGTATCTGGAAAGTCATGTAAGAGTATATCAGGGAACATACTTAGACACTCTACCTAGCGTAAAACAGCACTCTCTAAGGTGACCTCTTGTTTGCAATGGGAACAAACATACCTGGGCTTGGGTTCATCTTTCTCAAACTGTCTAGAATGAGATATCCTAAGTGGGTGAGGTCGAGGGCCATAAGGATCCAACATAAACTTTGGAACCGGCTCGGGTGTGGCATGGGAAGTGGATGAACTGTCAAAACCTATTCCTTGCTTCTTAACATAACCTAACATGGGACTGAGGAGCATCTTTATAACCTTTTTAGATATATCCTCTAAAGTGACCTTGACCTCCAGGGAGGGTTCAAGATCACTCTCGAGTTGGGATACATGGACTTCAAGTTTCTCATAAGTCCCTAATGAAGATTGAAAATCTCTCGTAAAAATGACCACGATGTTGGTCAAATTGGTCTTTTTTCGCTTTAACAAATCAATTTCTTGTATAAAGAAATCTTTACCTACTCAAGTTTACTTACCGACGCCTCACACCCTCTCAAAACTGTCATCTCTTTCTCCAAATCTAACACTCTAGGAGACAAATCCTTATTAACCTTTTTAGTTTTCAAAGTCTTAGTGTAAAAATCACTACAAGCCATTAGGAAACCATATTCTCCATCACTCAAATTCTTATCCTCGCTCTCATTATCTCCTGAATGAATCGAAACATCATCGAGGCTTTCATGCTTAGATATGTCCTCACTAGTGTGGGACAAACTAGAAATGCTAACGTGATTAGTCATGAACGTAACTCATGGTTCATATGGTGAATCTCCCCCCAAATCAACCGACTCGACGTCACAATCACTTAGAGTGGCTTTATTCGCAACTTTCTTTCACTTTCTCTTAAGCCTAGTGGGACACTCATGTGCCCTGTGCCCTTTATCCTCACATTCATAACATCTTATTTATTCCTCTTTTTCACCCTCATCGGTGCTCTCATTCTTATTTTTATTTTTCTCAAAAATATTTTCTTTGGATATTTTTATTTGGAAAATTTTAGAAACTTTTTGAATTTTTTTGCAAAAGGGGCCAAGTTATCAACATCAAAGTCAACTCAGATTCAGACTCACAAAATTTTTCTTTCTTCTTTTTCTTAGTTTGGGTCTTTAAAGAAATCCCTACTTTTTTAGGTTTAATAGTTTAAGGGAACATATCAATCTCAAATGTTTGAATGTCTCTTACAAGTTCTTCTAATCTATGAGTGTCTAAGATCCCTAACGAACTTATCACGGTGACTTTAGGAATAAAGCTGGCAGGGAGCGACCTCAAAATTTTCTTAACAACTCTGATCTTATGAATTTCTCACACAAATTGAAATTAGAATAAACTATGTCTGACAAACATTCGTAAAACTCATCAAAAGACTCGGACTCTCGCATGGTAATTGTCTCAAATTGAGTGGTCAAATTTTGTATCTTAGATTCCTATACAGTGTTGGTACCTTCGTGAGTGAGCTGGATAGTATCACAAGCTTCTTTAGACGTAGCGCACGTCATAATGCAACGGAACTCGTCAAGGGTGACGGCTCCAAATATGGCACTCAAACCATGAGAGTTAAAATTACTCCACTTAAACTCACCCTCTGTCCATGAAGAGATAGGTTTAGGGCCAACGACATTATTAATGGTGACAGCGAGTGGTGTCCACCTTATTTTACCAACTAACCAAACACGTTCGTAAATGACTTTTAAGGCTGGACTAATCGTATCTTAGCATAATTTTAACCATAAACAATGGCCATCCGATTGTATAAATTATCCAATAAAATTCAGCATTTTTAAGACCAACAATTTTTTTTTAAGATATCAATCGATGTCAATTGTTTTTTTTGCGAAAATAGGATCACACGATATTTGGGTGTAACCTTCTCTGATACCAGTTTGTAAATAGTAAAAATGCTCTGATACCAATTTGAGAGTGCGTACAATCTTAATGGATTAACTTATTTAATTAAATGCCCAATCAAAAATCCAATTTTATCTTATTATCCTAAGACATTCATCTAAGTGATAAGATACATAAATAAAATATGCAATCACATGAAAACTAAGGAAAAATACCTTTTTAGGGAAAACCATTTATATCAACACTTTAGAAACTTTTACAAGACAGTCGACTTAGAATACTACTTGAGACAGCCTCAAGTATAATGCACAGTCTTCGCGAAATCTCTAAAGAATACCACTCATTCCTAACCAGTCCACATGCGGCAATCCACCCTCGATATCAACCAATTAGCCTTCAGTCATCATCTTTGATCCCTTTGGGTCACAAGGTCAGCAGTAGAGATCTCTCTCCATAAGATTATAATAGGTATGAAACTATTAGGGTTTCAAATGGATTCACAAGTATATTGAGGGGATAATTTGTGAATCAAAAAGGAGTTTAGACCCAAAAAGAGTGAGGAATTTCGCAACAGATATACGAGTTGCATTTTTTCAAAAGCCTCCAAAAAATTATTTTCGAAACAAGTATTTAAAGGATACGCACAAAATTCAAGGAAACAAAATTTGTTCCAACAAAAATAAAAGTTGTTCGAACGAGAACGTCGTTTTGTTTGAACAAAAATGCAGTTCATTTGAATGAGAAATCAATCTCGTTTGAGAAAGATTCTAAATAGGTTTAAATGAATTCAAACAGATCACCTTCGTTGGATGTTCATTTGATAGATTAATCAAATGAGCATTCTAACGAAATTTCCATTTTGTTTGAATGAGAAGGTCATCATGTTTGAACGAGATCAAAAAAATATTTTTTTAACTTAAAAAAAAAATCATTGATTTTTTTTATAAAAAATACGTCTCCCAAATATAAAGGAAAATAAATTCGAATTCTTAAAATATTTATACCTTCATAATGTAGAGAAGTCTTGAACTTTGGAGATGTTGAAGATTCGGTTCATCGTGTCGGCGCGTGTCAGGATACGCCAAATATGCCATAGTGGAAATAAAATAAATAACAAGCCTAAGCTAAATTATTTTTCTTTACATTACTTGTGGATTAATGTATAATGGTGGTTAATTAATAATGAACTCATATGTTAGTGTAATTGATGAACACCCCTACCCCCACCCCCACCCCCACCCAAATAAATTAGAATACTTAAGGTGCAAATTGAGATTATCCACATGTTAATTATATCATGAAATTGATTAGGAACTTTTTTGTGTTATTACTAATGATAATCTTACCCTAATTAGAAGTAACTGAATTAAGAACTCTTATATCTCTATTATGATCATATGAGATGAGATTTGTAGTTGGATTAGTGGAATTAAATTAGTAGTTGGGTTAGTCATTGATTACTATGCTTATTGGTAAATTGGATACTTAACCCCTAATTTTACATAATGTGAATAGAAATGAATTGTTTTATTAACAAAGGAAATATTGTTCCTTTTCGCCATAAATATGCTAAAGTGGAATTTCCCTACAATTAGAACTAGTTCTTGAGATTTAAAGTCGCATTATTTGTTGTGAATCCCTATAACATGAAGGTGTGTGTATATAAATAGTAATAGTTCATTCATAAGGTAACTCGATAAAGTAAATGATATACCTGGGACTTGAATTGATAATACCCTTAGAGTGGGGTAAGTAAGTATATTATGATTTTGTCTTGGGTAGTTAGTTAATTATGAACCGTGTAATAAATTGTTGATCACGAACCTTATAAAGAGAAAGATTAAAAAGATAATGAATAAATGAAATTGTTATATTGATGTGTACCGAGAGAGAACACCTTATTTGTGCATACCTCGTGATGATAGCCCTAATTCATATTGAGAACTGGACTAGATAGGGGCATTTTATGTGTTGCGTCCTATGTGATTTGTGGCCCCTATTATGGATGATGAGTTTAGATATAGTGGCGATGATATTATTAGTACGTCGCACATGATGGTGGGGGCCATGCAGATAATGAAGGTGTTTGGATGTTGCGAACGTTATTAGGTGTGTGTACCTCATGATGGTGGCTAAGGCGAAGTGGATAAATGCAGTCAAAATGGATTGTGAGGTTCCATTTCATATATTGCGTATACCTTATTCTAGGATAGAAAACAATGGATATATCAATTATACTTAATACTTATTTCAGTTGCATAGTTTATATTTCTTGATGGGTTTGACCCAATTATTGTCATGGATTATTTCAGGTGCTCGAGTTGGGCCGAGAGAGTAGCATTCTTTCTAGTTATCATAGACTTGTTTTTTGTATCCAAGTTATCAACCAAAGGATTATAGATTTCGATGTTATTAGTTGTTGTTAGTTTTATTTGCAACGATATGAGTTTGATATATACTCTATATATGTCAGTTGCATGTATTAGACGACTATTTATAAAGGCATGTGTAGTTTTATATTTACGGTGTAAGTATTTATATTTTCGTTAGATGTTGAGACTCTTATCATGTTATTAGTTTTTGGGGCGTTGATTCAATTTATGCATTTGAGGATATCATCATGTTGCAGTATATATCTTGTTATATCATTATTGTTGTTGATTATTTACACGCTAAGAATGATATTTAATTTGTTTTAGCAATTTGTATATCCTAATTTTTATACTTGATTAACCTAAATATCAGAATATATGAGTTGTTATATAATTAGTCATGATGGGAAAATGAGTTTTACCTAAGCTCAGTTTGATATAAGTTTGATAACAACTATTCACTGTATGATATTTGGGTGGCTAAGAGAATAGAGTTTCTGATCTTAGAGTAGGGTGACCACATGGTTGCAGAATATGAGAAGAAATTTGCGAAATTATTTGCGGTTTCACTAGATCATGTGGATGTTGAATGGAAGAACATATGCTGCATTATTTTTTTGTTGTGTATGCCTATTAGAAGGATGTTTTGGGTAAACATGTCTACACACCTTATGTGCAAGTAGCTAATGCGGCTTTTATGAATTATTAGGGGATGAAAGGATCTTATTCAATAGAGGATAAAATTCATAAGAGGAAAACTGATAGTATCCATGTCAAAGGAAGTAGAAGAAGCCTAAATAAATTCTATGAGACTACGAGAGGATCCACAAGGGACTATATCCTTAAGGGGGTTTTAGGGATATTTTTATGGGTGCAGACTGCATGGATACATACTTAGGAGATGTCTAAGAGTATATTTTGGACATTATAGGAATTCGAGTTAATGGTTCAAAAGTTGGAAATGATTTTATCATCATCATTTCTACCATTATCCCTGAGGAGTCAATTAGAGTTTTAACAATATTACAATGTTCATGTTGTATCTTGAAAGAAGATGGGTTAGCCGTGAGTTAACGAGGGTATGCTTTAATTTTGAGTGTCGTATTTAAGTCCTTCCTAGATTTGATTCATATTTTTCGTTCTAAAAATTTAATTCATTTTCTACCTATATTAGTGTGATAACTTAGGGTGATTTATATGTTTCTTATTGTGATTAAATATTATTTTTAGAGCTAGGGTGTGGTGGTTCATGCGATGTGTCGATGCAGATAAAAGGGTATGAGTAGATTGCATTGATCGAAATGAGAGCCTATGGTTTATATATTTGTATATGTGTTTTGATATGCATAGTTACTTCATTGATATATGTGCATAGTGCATGCATATTTTATGTGTTAAGTGGATGCATGGATTGCGTGAGCACCTATAGCATGTTATTTGTAAATGCATGGGTCATGTGAGTATTAATGACATGTTTTTTGTGGTTGCGTCGGTCGAGTTACAACCTATTGCATGTTATGATGATAGGTTGGGTGATAATGAAGTCTTTCATATGGGGATATAATGAAGCATGTGATTCACTATATATAGTTTAGTAAAGGATGTCTAGATCTTCTTTGTTTAATACTACATTATGATAGTTAACAATTTAACAATTTTATCTTACAATATTGTATATATGCATATGAATGATATAATGTGACTAAAAAGTCTTTTTACGAAGACATTATAGTACAACTATTGATTACCTACATTATAGGTCTTGTTGAACAAGACATTAATAATATAGTAATGGAAGGAACCCATAATCTTGAATATATATGGACCTGCGATGACTCATATTGGCAATTTCTTTAATTAAGTTAAATAATGTATGATGACTAGTATAAATTTATTGCATACTTTATGCTCCTTGAATCAAACCATAAAGATAAAATTTTATATGGTGAAATTGGGAGACTGTTGAATTATATTTAATTACTTAATCAATTTTGGGATAATACAAATTCAAATTTAATTAATTAATTGATTATTGTTACTACTAGTCCATATACGAATTTATATTTGATAAGGATTCATTTATATAAGACATCGAGATTTTAAAACAATGATGATGGGTTAGTTTATCATTAATAGTCCACTATGATGGATGGTTGAATTCATTTTTAACTACAAATTTCAACTCCTCTGCATGTGTATGTGTGTTTGTATGTGTTTGTGTGCATGTCTGTAGATATATATACACACACACTAGGCATAAATAATCTACACCAAAACACCAAAATAAATTTTTGGCGTAAGAAGGAGAAATTTGACATTGACATAATTTACAAAAATACAAAGATCTAAATTCATGTAATAAAGAACATATGCTGGGTTAAGTTTAATCAACTAATAATCTTGTCTTTAAATAATGGTGTGTTTAAGAATGATTTCAGATTTTGATATCATGAAATCTTGAGTTTGAGATGTCATGATGTTCCTTTATGGATGTTGCCTATTATGAAATCTTATTAACGAATCTCCAATTCTAGATTCGAGAATGATAACTCTTTATTTCATAGTCGTGCAAAGATGGGTTAATTTTTCTATGTATTTTCTTTATGATTTTGATTATAATTTGTAAACCTCATAGAAAATCACTTTGTGGGGGGATAATAGAGGTCTCAAACTTATAAGCTTTTAATATTTCTTTACATAGGCTAGCATTTCTAGATTTATGGTGTGTGTGATATTAGGCCATTACAAAATTGGTAAAGAAAAGTGAGCTGGAAGATAGATAAGTATTCAAAACTCAATAATCCACCCCTAACTATAACACACACACACACACACACACACACATATATATATATATATATATATATATATATACACACACACCACTTATTTCATGATTTTAATCCACCTTTATATGCTTAAAATTCCAAGATAACAAATCATTAATCAATTGCAAACCATATCCAAGTAATTTTCCCTATCTATAAAGAAGTCAACCATGTATTACTTCTCTTGACAAAACCCTCTCTTTACTGCCTAAAATCTTTCTCCCTTTTCAGATCTATGGGTGTTAATATGGTGTCTCAAACATAAAGATTTTTTTTTCTCAATTTGTGAGTGTTTTTGTCATCCATCCTCTTAAATTTGGAGTGTCTTAGAGTAGAATATATTGTAGTGTAGGTGAATAGATATGCTCATTTGGTGGGTATCTCATTGGTGGGAGATCATTTTCAAGACCATGAAGATTTGTTATTGCTCTATCCATTATTTTTATTATTTTTTATTTTTTTTCTTTATTTTTATTCTCCTATGTAAGCATGTTTAGCCACAGGATGAATTCCCTTCTTTAGGTTGTAAATCTTTCTCTTTCTTAGAGAAGTTTGTATTGATAATTTTGTTCTAATGTGTAACCTTTGCTATCTTGTGCTTTTTGTGGTTTATGAACAAAAGTTGTTTGATGCTGAACAAAAAAAAAAGTCATTAATTAACAAATGCGATTTACATTCCTGCTCTTACCTCATTCTTTTTCTCATTGTTCTTTATTATACACCAACATAGGGCATGGTATTATGTGATTTGCCAATTGCATCAAAATTCATTCTTAACAGCTGGAAGTAAAGAGCCTACATACTTTTGCCTAGGCAATCTTCCCCGGTAACCGAAGGTCTGTAGAAACCCCATGGATTCAGTCCTGGAACTGTTGCCTTAAGAGAGATCATAAAGTACCAAAAGAGCACTGATCTTTTGATCCGTAAACTACCCTTTCAAAGGCTACTCAGAGAAATTGCTCAGGATTTTCAAACCATTCTTTATTTCCAAAGCTCAGTCATGACTGCCGTGCAAGAGGCAACACATATATATATATATATATATATATATCACTAAATAAATATAAACAGTAATTAAAATTAATTAAAAAAAACAGAACAGTAAAGGGAGATAAGAAGAACATACAGTTTCTGACAGAAACAATCACTTGTATAATTTTGACCGAGTCGAAAGTTCAACTATCTCTCCTTAAGACAGAATACGCCCCCGCTATGGTGCTGACGGAAGGTTCAATGGGCGTCTTCCTCCCAGGATGAAACGGTCAACGACTATTGCAAGAAGCACTTCAATGCAACAGTCCCACGAACCAACAATGGCGAATTTTGCTCAAACAGTAGGAAGGGAACAAGGACAGTAGTAGGAAATTCGGATAGATTTTCTAAACTTATAAATGGACTGCATAAGGTCCCTTTTATAAGTGGTGAAGGGCTGCAACTCATGGCTTTTCCCAGAACAGACATGACTGTTTGAACAGTTGCATCTCTCTAATAAAGCAACTTAACGTTTTAATTAATTAATTAAAAACGACAGCGTTTTTTAAATAATTAAAACTGACAGTAATTTTAAGTAATTAATTAATGCGAAAAATAATTAATCCATAATTAGTTCATATTTTTTGGTTCAGAAAATAAATTTTAAAGCCCAAAGGGCAATTAAAATTTGTCCAAAAAATTTAATAGTTGCTCAAGAAAGACCCACGACCTAGACCCGGACACGGGCACGGGCCGACCAGACGGCGGCGGCGGCGCGCGCGCGAGTTTGGGCTTTTGGGCCAAGCCCAACACATGCATAGTTTAGGTCATCTCCCCTTCAAAGAGTTGGGATAGCCCAAGGCATCCAAGCCTTAGTCCCATAACTTGTGTATATTAACTCCAAGTTTTTCTACCACTTTTCCAATGTGGGACAAACCCACTTAACTATGTTACATCATCTAGCTTAAACTCAAATGGGTCACTTTAAGTCCAAAATTTTCATTAATTACTTCACTATTTTGAACAAGTGAGTATACCAAATTAATCTCCTTGCTACAAGGAACACATTGGTACTAAGACACGTCACTTTTAACATATGTGTCTTAATTAAAATTGACTCTAAAGTTTGACCAAATAAGCTGGCATTTTATAAAATATACAACAATTATCCACATGAATGAAATTTGGATGAATCAAATGAATATAGATGCAAACAGAGAGTTGTTCTAGGAAAAAACATTGCATCGAAAAAGATAGCTTGCGGCTTTGAATCTTTCCTAGTGAGATACTATCGAGCTTACTAGCCAATCAATGAACGTGATGTCTTGAATTGATCGACCATTTGTGTAAACTGAGACAATAATATTCACACAATGTTTTTCCAACCTTCTTGGTTCTTATTATTGTGTCCATTTTGGCCTTGGACACCTCCTGGTTTCATGAGTGTGCTAGAGAAATAGACTTCGGTATTCTTATAGAAGCGGCCCCTTCTCACTCACATAGGTTATTTTTATAAAGAGTATCCTGCTAATACCGCACTTGACCTATACATTCAAGATATAGAAATCATTAAAAACATAGTTTATCCTTATACACGCGACAGTTTGTGCACTGGCTCATCTTCGGAATGGGAGGAAGTAATTAAAGTATTACTTCTCAGTGCAAACTGAGTCATCATAATTAGGTTGTCCCTTTGAACCTATTTCTTGGGATCTCCAGTCATTTAGGTTGGGTTTCCATTAAGACGATTCTTTAGAATTTTACAGGCTTTAGGCCCATTCCACGTGATGAACTTACAACTTGCTCTCCAAGTATACCTTTAGTTAGTGGATCCGCAATATTTTCCTTTGACTTTACATAGTCAACAGAAATAATTCCATTTGAGAGCAATTGTCTAACGGTTTGGTGTCGACGACGTATATGCCATGATTTACCGTTATAGTTATTATTTTCAGCCCTAGGAATTTCAGATTGATTATCGCAATGTATTATGATAGGTGGCACGGGCTTTGACCATATTGGAATATCCTCTAAGAAGTTTTTAAGCCATTCGTCCTCTTCCCCAACTCTATCTAAAGCAATAAATTCATATTCCATCGTGGATCTTGCAATACACGTTTGCTTTGAGGATTTCCAACATACGGCTGCACCTCCAAGGGTAAATACATATCCACTTGTGGATTTCGAATCATTTGAGTCAGATATCCAATTTGCATCGCTATAGCCTTCAAGTACAGTTGGATATCGTTCGTAGTGCAACCCATCCCCCAAAGAGTATCGAAGATATCGAAGAACTCTTATCAAGGCTTTCCAATGATCTTTCCCAGGATTACTCGTATATCAACTGAGCTTACTAATTGAGTATGCTATATCAGGACGAGTACAATTTGATAAATACATCAAACTTCCAATAATACGAGAATACCCTAATTGAGATATACCTTCACCTTTAATTTTAAAGAGGTGATGACTTGGATCTACAGGTGTTCTCACTGGACTTTGATCATATTTATTATACTTTTGAAGTAATTTTTCAACGTAATGTGGTTGAGATAAGCTAATTCCTTGAGGGGTTCTAATAATTTTAATTCCTAGGATTACATCAGCCAATCCCATGTCCTTCATTTCAAATCTACTAGTCAACATTTGTTTAGTAGAATTGATAACATTATTATTATTACCAATTATTAGCATATCATCTACATATAGACATGCAATCACATGTCTCGCTTAAGTGCTTTTGATGTAAACACATTTATCACACTCATTTATTTTGAAACCATTTGACTTCATGACATTGTCAAATTTTTCATGCCATTGTTTAGGTGTTTGTTTCAACCCATATAATGACTTCACAAGTTTACATACTTTCCTTTCATTTCCATAAGATCTAAGACCTTCCGGTTGTTCCATATATATTTCTTCATCTAATTCACCATTCAAAAATGCCGTTTTAACATCCATTTGGTGTATTTCCAATTTATGTATTGCTGCAATTGCAATTAACATTCTAATGGATGTAATTCTTGTAACAGGTGAATAGGTGTCGAAATAATCTATTCCCTCTTTTTTCTTGTATCCTTTAGCTACAAGTCTAGCCTTATATTTATCAATAGTACCATCAGCTTCTTTTTTCGTTTGAATATCCATTTACACCCTAACAGTCTTGTCCCTAGTGGTAGGTCCACCAATTCCCAAGTATGATTTTGCAAAATGGATTCAATTTCACTATTGATAGCTTCTTTCCAATATGAGGCTTCCGGAGTGGATAGAGCTTCTTTTACCGTTTGAGGTTCACTTTCTAAATATATGTTAGAAAATCTGGACCGAAAGATTTTGAAATCTTGGCTCTTTTGCTACGTCTAGGTTCTTCCTCAATAATATTTTGAGGTTCACCAATTGTAACTTCAAGCATTCTTTTGTTAGAAATTGTTTCTTGTGTATTTTCACAAGGAAAGATATTTTCAAAGAATGATGCATTCCTAGATTCTATGATTGTATTTTCATGAATTTCAGGAATATCAGACTTATGCACAAGAAACCGATATGCACTACTATTATGCGCATAACCAATGAATATGCAGTCAATAGTCTTTGGACCAATTTTCACCTTTTTAGGTTCAGGAATTAGTACTTTTGCAAGACACCTCCACACTTTTAAGTATTTGTAGGAAGGCTTGTGTCCTTTCCACAACTCATAGGGTATCTTATTTGTTTTCTTATGAATCAATTTTTTGAGAATGTAATTAGCGGAAAGCAGTGCTTCCCCCCACATGTTTTGGGGTAATCCTGAACTTATTAATAATTCATTCATCATTTCTTTTAAAGTTCAGTTTTTACGTTCCGCAATCCCATTTGATTGAGGAGAGTAAGGTGCAGTAGTTTGGTGAATAATATCATTTTCTAAACATATTTCCTTAACAGGAAACATTTTATTACTATCATCATTACTTTTAGGTATAACAATCATGACGTTCAATTTGAACATCCCATCACACATATATCCTTTCCCTACATACATTCCATCTTTACTTAGTACAAATTTGTCTCCAACAAAGACTAGCTTAAATCCTTTCTTGCTTAGCACGGAACCGAAAACAATGTTCTTTCTAATGTCAAGCACATGCAATACATCGTTGAGTGTGAGATGCTTCCCCGAAGTCATTTTCAGCACTACTTTGCCTTTACCTTCAACCTTCGAGGTGGAGGAGTTTCCCATGAATAATTGTTCTCCATTTGCAATTGGCTAGTAGGTTGTGAACATACTTTTATCGGAACATATATGGCGGCGTGTAGCGCCGGTATCAACCCACCACTCTTTGGTATTACCCACCAAATTTACTTCAGATACAACTGCGGAGAGAGAAATATTGGAAACATCGTCGGATAATGCATCAACTTCTGTCATGTTGGCTTATGGTGCTTTCTTCTTGAAGTTCTCTTGTTTTTTCAGTTTGCGACAATCCTTGGCCCTATGACCTTCTTTGTTGCAATTAAAACATTTTCCTTTGAACTTCTTAGCACCGCCTTGTTGACTTGTCCCTTCATTTTTGTGCTTCCTCTTTTTATTGAATTTTTGTCCATCCTCAACAATATTTTGCTTTTGCAGACATAGCATGGTTACCATTTTTCTTTTCAGATTTACGATTATCTTCTTCTATCCTTAACCGAACAATTAAATCTTCAAGTCCCATTTCTTTTCGTTTATGCTTCAAATAATTTTTAAAATCCTTCCAAGAAGGAGGTAATTTCTCAATTACCGTAGCAAATTGAAATGTTTCACTTATGACCATATTTTCAGCAAGTATTTCATGAAAAATTAATTGAAGCTTTTGGACTTGGCTTATGACAGTCTTTGAATCAACCATTTTATACTCGAGAAATCTACCGACCACAAATTTTTTCATGCTGGCATCCTTGGTTTTATATTTTTTTATCCAAAGACTGCCATAACAATTTAGCGGTTTTGATTGGACTATAAACATTATAAAGTGTATTGTCCAATCCATTAAGGATATAGTTTTTGCAAATAAAATCTGAATGTTTCCATGCTTCTACAGCTAGCAAAGTTGTCTTATCCGTTTCATTTTCATTAACCACAGGAGCATCTTCGTTAATAAACCTCGCAAGATTAATGGTAGTTAAATAGAACAACATCTTTTGTTGCCAACGTTTGAAATCAGTACCATTAAACTTTTTGGGTTTTTCTCCATGAGTTAAATGAATAGGAACGGTATTAGGAATACTAACCGTCACATCATTTTGAGGAACAGACATCACATTTTCAGAGGATTCAGTAGCCATTATTCTGATATTGAATAACACAAAAGCAATTTATGAAATGTATAGAATTTGTTTGAAAAATGATATTCAATGTAAACACGTTTTAGTATGTAAATAAAACAGGTAAAACGTTTCCAATCTAATTTCAATTAAGAAAATTATATTTATTTAGTGAAAACACAAAAATTATACATATTATTCTGTCTTAAGATTGTTGTTTACCGGATTACGAAAAATGAATATATATATATATATATATATATATATATATATATATATATATATATATCACTAAATAAATATAAACAGTAATTAAAATTAATTAAAAAAAAACATAACAGTAAAGGGAGATAAGAAGAACATACAGTTTGTGACATAAACAATCACTTGTATAATTTTGACCGAGTCGAAAGTTGAACTATCTTTCCTTAAGACAGAATACTCCCCCGCTACGGTGTTGGCGGAAGGTTCAATGGGCGTCTGCCTCCCAGGATGAAACAGTCAACGACTGTGGCAAGAAGCACTTCAGTGCAACAGTCCCACGAACCAACAATGGCGAATTTCTCTCAAACAGTAGGAAGGGAACAAGGACAGTAGTAGGGAATTCGGGTAGATTTTCTAAACTTTTAAATGGACTGCATAAGGTCCCTTTTATAAGTGGTGAAGGGCTGCAACTCATGACTTTTCCCAGAACAGACATGACTGTTTGAACAGTTGCATCTCTCTAATAAAGCAACTTAACGTTTTAATTAATTAATTAAAAATGACAGCATTTTTTAAATAATTAAAACTGACAGTATTTTTAAGTAATTAATTAATGCGAAAAATAATTAATCCGTAATTAGTTCATATTTTTTGGTTCAGAAAATAAATTTTAAAGCCCAAAGGGCAATTAAAATTTGTCCAAAAAATTTAATAGTTCCTCAAGAAAGACCCACGACCCGGACCCAGACACGGGGCCGGGCCGGGCCGGACGGACGGCGGAGGGGGCGCGCGCGCAGGTGTGGGCTTTTGGGCCAAGCCCAACACATGCATAGTGTAGGCCATCTCCCCTTCAAAGAGTTAGGATATCCCAAGGCATCCAAGCCTTAGTCCCATAACTTGTGTATATTAACTCCAAGTTTTTCTACCACTTTTCCAATGTGGGACAAACCCACTTAACTATGTTACACCATCTAGCTTAAACTCAAATGGGTCACTTTAAGTCCAAATTTTTCATTCATTACTTCATTATTTTGAACAAGTGAGTATACCAAATTAATCTCCTTGCTACAAGGAACACATTGGTACTAAGACACGTCACTTTTAACATATGTGTCTTAATTAAAATTGACTCTAAAGTTTGACCAAATAAGATGGCATTTTATAAAATATACAACATTCATATAGTCGATGTGTCTCTATTTGTAGGTTTAGTGAAGCGTAAGAGATATTTTCTTTTCTATTTTATTCCATTGAAGATTATGTTTGTAGATGTAATTGGATTGTGAAATCATCAGTTAAAGTGGGTATTATTTTTTACTTCATATGCTTTTAACTCTACATTTATGTTCCTGTTTCGTGAATCATAAGGTTTAAATTACATTAACATACTTGAGTGATTATTTTGTTTTGTTTTTTCATGCCTCATACCAAATGTAAAATTATTCAATAAGAGTAATGAATTGATTTTATTTTGAAAAAATATATAAGTTTTCATGCACATAAGCACGTCGTGGGTTATAATTTTTGGACATTTACATTATAAAAAAGTGTGACAATTTTTTTATTTTTTTGAGTAAAAAGGTTTCTTTCCTTACATTTTTTGTGTTTTGTTGGTTTGGTTTATATAAGATCTTAATCTTATTACTTTTTTTCCTTTATAGATTTTATGTTTCAAGTATTTTAGTGTTAGATATAGGGAGAGCTTTTTTTTTAATTATGATTTATTTATTTCATTGTATAGATATAGAGTCTCTTTGAAAACATTGCTTCATTCTTTTTATTCTAACATGTACTATCTTTTCAATTTTTTTAACACATTGGGAGTTTTATTATATTATTATTTTTTGCCTATTGGGGGTTTTAATATTAGATTTTATAGTAATAAGATAAATAAAAATTATTATGAGTGGAAGATTTAGGTTTTATTGAAAATATTTTTTTAAAATTAGTGAACCTTTTATTAAGATAGGTGACTCAGCTTCAGCTTGTCAATTTCAATATTAGTTCCACGTGGCAGCTCAATACTCAAGCAACTAAAAACAAACGTGAAGTTTTCAACCTTGGTTTTGTGGCATAACAGTTGTGCATGGAGACCTATTCACTAGGGATTCAAATCACCTCATGCAGTCAGCAACTATCACCTCCGTACCTAATGGGATCATGCATATCTTTCAGTTGGTTTGTTTCACATATTTACCAATTCATAGCTTGCACTCTATAAATGTAGCTATATGCGTGTTATTTCAAATTAATGAGAACAGTTCTTAATTTTGTTCTACATTCCTTTTATTCTATTTCCACTGCCACTTTCATATAAGATTAAAATTCTACATGGTACAGAGCGGTAAAGCTCTAGCGAGTAATCACGATCCTGGTGGTTTGCAACCGTATACCGAATGTCCGGCGACAGTAGCCACAATCCAATGCTACAATCCGCCGGTATTAAAAAAATGGAGGTCGCTGCTTTGCCATCGAAACTAAGACGTCATCACCACGACAGTTTGTTTTAGTCCAACAACATTTCGGTCATACTACAGTAACATGTGTTCACGCAAGTATCGCCGGGTACAAAACTTTAGCCTATTCATCTACCCACTTCTCCACTCCACAACACAAATAAACTTGAGTCCCAAAAACATTCATTGCATGTACACAACACAGAAATAAATTTTTTGATATCCATCATCTATCTTGAATAGTTCACAACTATTCAAAATAGATGAGGTTGCCCAGTTGTTTGAAGAATCAGAGATGCAAATTGAGATTTTGGAGAATGTTCTTGAAATGATAGAGGAGAAGCTTTTGACGATAAGTTGGCTAAGCAGGCAGGTATCTTAAAAATAAATAAATAAATAAATAAAAATGATTTAAAAACCATTTTGATACCCAACTAAGAGAACATGTTTAAAAAAAATAGCTGGAACAAACTCTAATTTGTCAAATCCAGCCAATTTGTGCCTAGCGATCTGACAAAATATTGGAACAAAGTTTTTTTTTAATGATACTCTTTTCAATAAGAGTATACATTTTTTTATTTACATAATACTTGATTGTCTTAGTCAAGATTTTTTAAGAAACTAATTTGGGTATCCACTAAACATTTTTATTTTCTCATTTAAAAAAAAATCTTTATTTTTGGGAACTTGATCATTTATTGTGTTCGCAAGTTCCACAAAAATTCAAGAGGCCTCTGAATCCATCGTGATCAAGACCCCCTTTAAAAAAAATTAGAGCCTCTGAATCCAATGGGATCAAGCTTAGTTTGGCCCAAGAAGCCCATTACAGGTGTCGATCTAGCCAAAATCGATAATTGAGCCCCTGAATCTTTTATGATCAAGCTCATTTTGGCCCAAGAGGCCCATTACAGGTGACGATCCCGCCAAAACTGAAAATTAAGCCTTTGAATCAATTTTTTTAATCAAGCTCAGTTTGGCCCAAGAGGCCCATTACAGGTATCAGTCCAGCCAAAACCGATAATTGATCCCCTGAATCAATTTTGATCAAGCTAATTATGGTCTACAAGACCCTATATTTTCTCTTTCGAAGGATGACTATCGCGCCTTGTGTCTACTGCAGTGGAAATGAGCCCACCTTCGCTTACGGGGGAATATTAAGATAGGTGACTCAGCTTCAGCTTGTCAATTTCAATATTAGTTCCATGTGGCAGCTCAATACTCAAGCAACTAAAAACAAACGTTAAGTTTTCAACCTTGGTTTTGTGGCATAACAGTTGTGCCTGGAGAACTATTCACTAGGGATTCAAATCACCTCATGCAGTCAGCAACTATCACCTTCGTACCTAATGGGATCATCCATATCTTTCAGTTGGTTTGTTTCACATATTTACCAATTCATAGCTTTCACTCTATAAATGTAGCTACATGCGTGTTATTTCAAATTAATGAGAACAGTTCTTAATTTTGTTCTACATTCCTTTTATTCTATTTCCACTTCCACTTTCATATAAGATTAAAATTTTACACCTTTTTCATAATGAACCCATTATCATTGTGGATCAAAAGTTTGATATTTTTGTACGGTAGTAATTTTCCACGTGTTGTTTCAATGGTTAAGTAGTTTTTATATACATGTGTAGCCTTAGTTTTTTTCTTTAGTTTTCTTAATTTTTTTGTTCTTTTTATCTAATTGTTTAATGAAAAAAATCTTTTCATTTGGTTTATATAATTCCTTCAATACGTGTGAGGACATAAATTTCCAATTGAGTCCCTTTATTGTTTTGACTTAATTCCGTGAACAAAATTGTGTTTGTAATATGTCATAGGGAGAGTTTTATTTTGTCACGATCCCACTTGGTCTATGACGTATTGAAGAAATTTAAGACATCCCGGCAAAGCTTCAAAGATTTAATCATGCCGACGTTTATTTGGTGCAAGTTTAATTGTCTTCAAAGTTAATTTCATTTCGAGATCACTCAGGTATGAATGCGTATAATTAATGGTGCTCGAAATTATTTTATAAAAGATAAGGATGTAATTTTTATAAAGAAAAATGTTTTTAAAAGTGTTTTATTGGTTTAAACTTCGGTTCATGATGATAAGCTCGAAATAGAGTTTGACTAATTTGTATCTCTTTGTTAAGTAATGTTTTAATCCGAATGTCAAAGAAAGTCAAACTTCCACAAGGTCGTTCGAACGACATTGGATCTCGTTCGAACGAGATACAATGTGAACGAGATCCAATGTCGTGCGAACGACATGCTTAAGTCGTTCGAACAACACATTTTTTGAGGCAGCGTTTAAATCCTATTTAAACAGTGTTTGCATCATAACTTCGTAAGTGTGCTTTCTGGAAAATAGTTTTACAAACCAGAACCTTGTTTGCACATGTTTTCTAAGGTTTAAAAGTCTTAAACACATCCTTAGAGTTTGTAAAGATCCGAGATATCATTCTTATATGTTCAAGTGATCTTGTGGCACAAAAGTTGTTTGTTCTACACATTGAACACAAAGGGTTTTGCGGTGAAGAAGCGACGGACATTGTGTTCGACATCGTAGACGTATCAAAGCCATATCGGTGGACACCGAGACATACGTGGACGCGTGTGTTGAGGACAGAGATCATGGAAGACAGAAATTCTACGTGGGAACTAATAAAGAATGGTTGAAGATCAGAAGGAGCGTCAAGAACTGTGGGGACCGAGTCTTAGTGTAAGGCTAATCTGTCTTTGTAAAACCATTGTTCATAGTGATTGTCTGTCTTGGGCCGTCCGAGGTTATTTTCCCGTTTTGGGTTTTTTCCTCGTACATCCGGCGTTGTGAGTATTCTTTATTTTGCTTTACTTGCTTTAATCACTAGATGCATGTTTAGGATTAATCAAGATAAAATTGGTTTAAAGTAAGAATTGGGATTTCACAACTTGGTTGGTGCATAATTAAAAAGTTGGATCTTTTTCGAAGAAAAATTGGTTTTGTTGAAAACACACACATATCGGGCCACTCACGTATTCCAAAAATTGGTATCAGAGCTAGACAACATTTTTATTTGTTTTGTGAACCCGTGTGTTTCCAAAGATGAATTCTGGATATAATGAATTTTCTCGAACTCCTATTTTTTATAGCACTAATTACACTTATTAGAACATGAGAATGAGATGTGCTTTAAAATCTATTGATGAGTGAGTTTGGCTTGCAGTTGAAAAAGAATGGACACCCCCTGTCACTATTGTAGGTGAAGTCACTAGTTTAAAGCCTGTTGAGTCATGGACCGAAATGGAGCAAATACTTGCCCAATATAATTCTAAGGGTTTGCACGTTATTTCTTCACATGTCACACAGGAAGAATATAACAGAATTATGACTTGCGAAACATTAAAAGAGTCTTGGGAAATTTTGGCACTCACTCACGAGGGCACTAGCACGGTTAGGGCGTCAAAACTTCAAAATCTCACTACACAGTTTGAGATCATTAGGATGTTAGAGAGTGAGACGTTTGATGATTTTTATGCTAGGCTGTCCAATATTGTCAACTCGTCGTTTAACCTAGGTGAGAAAATTCCCGACAACCGTGTCATTAAGAAAATCCTTAAGTCTTTGCCTAGTAGGTTTGATGCGAAAGTGACCATTTTAAACTCCTTGGGTAGGTTAGAGTCAACGAAACTAGAAGAGATTGTAGGTGACTTACAAACCTATGAAATCGACATGATTACCTCCAAGCAAGTGCCTAAGAAAGAAAAGGGTAATGCTTTGAAAACCCGGAAGGAGGAAATTAAAATTTTGGATTCCGATTCCGATTTTGAGGATGTTGCTTTGTTGGCAAAGAAATTTAAAAAATTTATTAAGTTTAAAAAACAATCGAAAGATGCCAAGAAATTTGAAAAATTCAAGAACAACAAAGTGGATCCCACCTCTAAGGATAAGTTTGAAAAGCCTAAGAGAGATGAGTCAGATAAGTGTTTTGGGTGTGAGGGGTACGGTCACAAGGTTAAGGAGTGTCCCACTAGACTTAAGAAATAGGGCAAGTAACCCATTGTCTATAGTGCCACCTTAAGTGATAGTGAACCGGAAGAGGAGAGAATTCCCCCATTGAGCATAACTTTACTGCGTTTATGGCATGTCATGTGAGTGATGACGACAATACTCATGTGAATGACACTTCCGAGGAGGTTTTGAGTATATCCCATGTTAGTGAGGGTGAAGAGAGTGACGAGGAGGAGATTGATGTGAAAGAAGTGCAAAATGCGTTTAATGAGTTGTATGCCGGAACGGTGAAGGTTAAAAAGGCTAACTCAAAACTGCAATCTAAGTTGAATGAGTGTGCCATAGAAAATAATGATATTTTGATTGAGGATCTTAGGCCACGAGAGAAGAAGTTTAGGGAGAAATTAGAGTTTGTGGAGAAAGAGAGAGATAATCTTTGTGGTTTGATGGAGTCCTTAAAAAAGGAGATTTTAGAGTTTGAGGTGACTAGGCGTTTACTCGAGTCTAGGATTCACGAGTTGGACGAGAGATTAAAAGACTCATCTAGAGTCAAGTTTGATTTTGAGGCTAGGTCGAAGAAGTTAGATAAGATCTTAGGCACCGTCCAAATTAAGGGATATAGGGGAGGTATAGGTTTTGGTGAGAGAGTTGTTCCCATTCCCCCCGCACGTGTGAGAAACACTAGGTTAGTTAGAAAAGGTCCACATAAAGGTAATCATTCCCACCACCGCTACACTTGCACATTTTGTGGTAGGAAAGGTCACCTTAGGCATTATTGTTACGACCTTAGACAAGCTCCTAGGAAGTTTAAGAATAAAGTTTCCCCGGTTACCAAAACCCCCATGCGTCGTTTTACACCTACTTGGGTTAGGAAATTGGATTTAGTAGCTTTTGGAATTAAACTTCATGATTCTAGTTTGGGTGCACTTGATTCTTCCCATGCTAAATCTAAAGGATGATAGTGTGTCCATGTTTCTCATATGCTAGTTTGCTTCATGATATATTCATTGCTAGTATTATGACATGTGTATCATTTTGTATTATAGTTTTCATTTGTTTGAGTCCTATTTGAAAAATACAAAAAGATTTTGTTTTTTGAGAAAACTTTTGAAAATCCAAAAAGATTTTGCTTTTCTTTGAGTCAAAATATGTTCTAAAATCCAAAAAGATTTTCGATTTTTGTTTTTTGAGTTTACATGTTTGATGTGGCTTATTGGTGTGCTTGGACCACCCCCATCGTTTCATTATCCATGTGGCTACGACATTTGGTCATTATTATTGATACTTAGAATGATCTTAACCATTGTTTATATGGGGTTGTTTTGAAGTTGATATGCATCTTGATTTGACTTTGTATATATGCCAACATTGCACACATGCGTAAGTTTATATGGATGTTTGACTTCTCTTGCATATTTGAATTTGGTGAGGCGTTCTTATCTCAATCTTGTCATCTATGCGTAAGTAAACTTAAGGAGAAGTGTGCATGTAATAACCGTTTGCCGTGAGGATTTAAAATTGAAAAAAATGATGAGTGATTCACGGGAAAGGGCTACGAGAGTTCAAAATTAACTCGTCGTGAAAGCCAACGTTTAAAAGAGCCCAAAAAGAAAATGCAATATTCTAAGATAAGGGCCAATAAGATTTTCTCTAAGTTGAGAATGCTAGAAACCTCAAAAAAACTTGAAAAAGTATGTTTATATGAGGGTGTTTGGTTGGAGAAAATTTAAACGGGTTTGCACAACTAATCCTAATGTTGAAAAATTGCAATTTGACGCTATTGTTTGTAGAATTGTCAAAATTCTGGATTTGTGTGCATGTAGTATGTTTAGTTCATTAAGCTCACACTTTTATTGTCATAAGGCTATGATAAAGTTTGATGATTTATCGCTATCAATTAGAGCTTCTTGATCATTTTGATGTGTTGGAATTATGACTCATTTGTTGTAGTTTCAAGCCCATTCATTCCATGTCCATGTTTGAGCACATCGGTACTATGTTTGCGTATAACTCACATTTTTAGTTTTTATAAGTTTTTAGGTTTTGTGCGAAAAGCTTACTGTTTTAGCTCTGTTTTGCATCTGTTAAGCCCTTCCTGGAATTTTTTTTGTGAAATTTTTTTCACTAGGCAATACTTTATAATATTTTTGGAAAACTGGGAAATTTTGGCAGGTCGCGCGAAGTCGTTCTAACGACATTGCATCTCGTGCGAACGACTTCTGCCCTTCGTTCAAGCGACTTCCTCATCTCGTTTGAGCGAAGTCCCTAGCTAGTTCGAACGACAGGGTGAAAAATGGCTTCTGCACTCTGGCTTAATTTGATATATTTTTGGTACTACAGGAAGCATTTTTTTGGATTAATTGGTTTATATGCAGGTCCTTCTATGTTCCAAATTGGTTTTTGGCATATATAACCGTTTATCACACTTGATTTGAATGATATACTCTTTGTGTGATTCCTTGGTTTACTAGCTATTGATTTGTCATTGCATGATCTTTTTTAGCTGGTCGTTTCATATTTATCTGGAGGTTTTCATTTTTCACAATTGGTATCAACTTGATTCTAATTGGTTTCATATTCTCATGCTAGATATTTCATATTTGTTTATCTTTTCACCGGATTGTCTATTAGAGAAAAAAAGGGGGAGAGATTTGGTATGTGATGTAGGGGGATATTTGTTGAGCGCTTATATTTGTTTCAAATTGGTTATTGGTAATTGGTAACAAATTGGTATCAAATAATTGATCACATGCTTCAAATGATTTGTTCGTATTAGAAATATAAATTCGTATCATTTGTTCCGCCATACTTCACTGGGTATCTGTTTGTCTGTTTCATGTGTGTAGGTATGCTTTCAGCGATTCGAGATTTCAAGTCTATAACACATTCAGGCAGTTCATGATTGCCGGTGCTACACATATTAGTCTGTGTCCTGTATCTTTGATTTTGGATTTATGGGATGGGATTTAGGTGTCATACGGCTTGACGGCCCGGTTAGGAATTTCACTGGTTTAGTTTTGTCCCGAAATAGTCAAAGGGGGAGATTTGTAAGGACATAAATTTCCAATTGAGTCCCTGTATTGTTTTGACTTAATTCCGTGAACAAAACTGTGTTTGTAATATGTCATAGGGAGAGTTTTATTTTGTCACGATCCCACTTGGTCTATGACGTATTGAAGAAATTGAAGACGTTGCGGCAAAGCTTCAAAGATTTAATCATGCCGATGTTTATTTGGTGCAAGTTTAATTGTCTTCAAAGTTAATTTCATTCCGAGATCACTCAGGTATGAATGCGTATAATTAATGGTGCTCGGAATTATTTTATAAAAGATAAGGATGTAATTTTTATAAATAAAAATGTTTTTAAATGTTTTAAAAGTGTTTTATTGGTTTAAACTTCGTTTTATGATGATAATCTCGAAATAGAGTTTGACTAATTTGTATCTCTTTGTTAAGAAAGGTTTTCATCAGAAAGTCAAAGAAAGTCAAACTTCCGCAAGGTCGCTCGAACGACATTGGATCTCGTTCGAACGAGATACAATGTCGTGCGAACGACATGCTTAAGTCGTTCGAACGACACATTTTTTGAGGCAGCATTTAAATCCTATTTAAACAGTGTTTGTATCATAATTTCGTAAGTGTGCTTTCTGGAAAAAATTTTACGAACCAGAACCTTGTTTGCACATGTTTTCTAAGGTTTAAAAGTCTTAAACACATCCTTAGAGTTTGTAATGATCCGAGATATCATTATTACATGTTCAAGTGATCTTGTGGCACCAAAATTGTTTGTTCTACACATTGAACACAAAGGGTTTTGCAGTGAAGAAGCGACGGACATCGTGTTCGACATTGTAGACGTATCAAAGCCATATTGGTGGACACTGAGACATACGTGGACGCATGTGTTATGGACAGAGATCGTGGAAGACAGAAATTATGCGTGGGCACTAATGAAGAACGGTTGAAGATCAGAAGGAGCGTCAAGACCCGTGGGGATCGAGTCTTAGTGTAAGGCTAATCTGTCTTTATAAAACCATTGTTCATAGTGATTGTCGGGCTTGGGCCGTCTGAGGTTGTTTTCCCGTTTTGGGTTTTTTTCTCGTACATCCGGCGTTGTGAGTATTCTTTACTTTGATTTACTTGCTTTAATCACTAGATGCATGTTTAGGATTAATCAAGATAAAATTGGTTTAAAGTAAGAATTGGGATTTCACAACTTGGTTGGTGCATAATTAAAAAATTGGATCTTTTTCGAAGAAAAATTGGTTTTGTTGAAAACACACGCATATCGGGCCACTCACGTATTTCACAATACGAAATAATTTTATGATTGTTTTCACTTTGTGCATTTGTATTGAAGATCCGATTTCTTCTTTGGTAGACAAATCAAGAAGAACGAGGCAATAGATTTATATTAAGCACTCTGGTTTCATTTTCCTATGAATGGGTGCCTCTTTCTTTGTTCACACTCTAGGCTACAGTTAGAGCTTTCAGTTTTTCTAAGTTCTGATTATTTGTGATTTTCACTTTAGATTTTCTTTCTTTATTGTTTCATTTTTTCAGTGGTTGGTCAAGAGTAAGGATACACACTGTTTCAGAGTAATTTCTGTTTGTTTGGCATTTGGGACGTTTGAATCTTATTTAACATGACTCATGAGGTTTAGAACATCCTTATGAGGTTGAGTTACTAGGAGAGGCTTCAATTATATTAACATGTAATAAATCTTTTTACATTAATTTTCTGCATACAAACTCTTCTCAATTGTGTTTTTCCAACTAATTTTATTTCCTTATATTTATCATATACACATGTACTTCTACAAAGAACAGTTTCATTCATAACATTTTATATATTGGTTTAATATTAAGTTTTATTTAGGATCTATAAGCGCCCACACATCACGCGGGTTGCATGCTAGTGCATTCTAAAATCCAACTCATCTTTCTATTCCTAAAGTCCATATGTCACCTTCCCAATTCTCCTAGCACATGATGGTGAGGTTTCCCCTTTTTTAGACTTAATTTTTGTAGTTAATTAATTCATTTTTTCAAGTTTCTAGTTAAGGATTCCCATAATTAATTCAACATTATTTTAGCAAATTTCTATAAAAAAATTATTTCAGAAACTTCTCACACCTTTTCTTTTTATTTAAACCAATTTATAGTTTAATACAATCTTATTAATATTTTTAGTTTACCATCAAATAAGTAAATAGTTAATCCCACAAGTAGAGGTGGTAAATCATGTTTTTGAACCGTAATTCGATTGACACAACATAACATGACAAAAAATATTTAGACACAAACACGACATAAAAATAAAAGCTTGTTTTTTACTTGACACAAACACGACCCAATTAAAAAACTATGCGATTAACAATTTTTACGCCCAATTTTACCTAAAAATAGGAGTAACATGACTAACAGAAAGTCTTAATTTTGACACAACTTGACCTAATGTTGAAAGGTTCGATACGAACACAACATGTCATGTTAATTTTGAATCAATCACTTATCATATTGTGGAGTGTTATCACATTGTTCCAAAAAATCCCAATTAAACGACATGATCATTTCATGTAATTTAACGTGTAGTTGATCAATTACTCATAAAAATCTAAAAGCATGATCTACAAGAAATAAAAACAAAAATGGTGCATGAAATATGTATAATTTCATAGCCGAAAAGATATTTATCACTCTCCCTATGCCATTAGAGCCTTTTAATTGTATAATTACAATTTGATAGATTTTTTAATTTTATAACAAATTATATTTGAGTAACACTCTAACTAAGCACAACAAAGTTTGTAACAACAAAGATAGTTAATGTTATCACATTTAATTAAATGAAAAAGGTAGTCTCATTTTAAATTTTCAATAATCTCATTTTCTATGTAGTTAGTAAATTTTATCACATTTGGTTAAATGAAAAAGTTAGGATCATTTTACGTAATTCTTTCTTGATCTAACTAGTTTCTATTGGATTATCCATGACGGTTGTAAAGTAAGCATATTTTTTCACTTTAATATATTGTTCTCTTATTTTCTATAAATTGCAAGGTTAGTCCAAGGGTCTATTATTTGGTTCAGGTCGTGAGACTTTCATGATCCTATGTTTCTTTCATTTTTTAAAACATTCTAAAGGGATTTAATTAATGTAACCAACATAACAAGACAAAAGAATAACCTAATCCAATAGGGTTTGGTTAAGTAGGGGAAAAAGAGGCAAAAAAATAAAATAATAATCTAGGACAACATCTAGAGATAAACTTTTAGCTTAAATGGCAAGTCTAGGTTCATTGTCACAACTCATTCAAGTAATAAAATCGAGTAATTGGTGCCAAAGGCATTGGAGGATGAGTCGCTCTGAATAAAATGTGTGCATAAAGAAACCAGATGGTGGAATAATTCTAGACATATATGTCAAAAATATTAGAGCTAATGAGGGGTACTCTAAATCTAACAGATCTATAAAAATATATCACTTAGTTAAAGTGGGAGACCTCCCAAAAGAACAAAAGTCATGCTGAGGGTCTATCCGAGAGGAACAACTGCTAGAAAAATTGAACCATACCCCAAGGACCTGACAATTATACATAAAGAGTATAAAATTCTCGAAATGGAGATGAGAGTAAGGACTCCAAAATGAACCTGAAAATATAGAAAATAGAGAAAAATACAACATAGATAAACAAACAATAAATCTTCAATGTTACGAGTCTGGTCTACCTTAAAAGGAGTAGTTTTTTTCTTAACCTCTCTGATCTTCTCTTCGAGTGGGTCTTTAGCAGTTGATGAAATCAATATACTCGTGTCTCCATTTCAATTGACCAAACCTAAAGAGACCCACAAGACTGGTTTGGAGTTTTTTAGTATTAAATTGTGTTTGGATACGAGGGAGACCAAGTGATCCTCACCCTCTCTCATATAGAGGGATATGGGGAGACGTTGATGTGACAGATGAATGTGGAGGAGGGTGGGGAGGGTTGGGGAGGTGGGTGAGAGATGGATGAAGGGGAAAGGTTGAAAAATTAGGGCCAACTAGGTATTTTTGGGGAATGTTTTGCTCGAAGGGAGATAGATTTAGTTTAAAGTTGAATTTAGTCAAAAGTTAATTATTTTTTAGGAATGCATTGGTTGATGTTTATAGGAATTTTTGTAGCGATGATAAAGAAAATGAAAGAAATGATGTAAATTGACTAAGACCTTATCGAAATTTAGGTTGCTTTAGTGGGTTGGATATATTGGGCTTACCTATATGGTTTGGATAAAAAAAAATCTTAAACTTTTTTAAAGACAACATTTGTTATCGATTTGAAACAAATGATGACAAAGTACTCTTTAAATTATTTCCTTCACTGGTGTTAAGAATGTCAGTGTGATACATTATTTTTTTCATTAACTTCAATGGTCGTGACAAGTTGGTTATCACCTTTATCAGTGCCACAATCATGGATCATGACAACTCTGATTTTCCATGGTCAATGACCATGATAATTCTGTGGTTTTGATGTAGTAGTGCATCAGAAAATATCTCAATGATGGTGAAGGGCATTATAAACTTTGGCAGATAATTCATTAAAAAATTTGGGGTTTATTGCAAAGTTTTTCATGTTTTAATAAATCATATTAGAGAGTGACTTAATCCTTAGTTGAGTAGGTGATGCGATGCAAAAAGTTTGAGCAATGCGTGTATTTACAGCTCAAGTGTAAGTCAGTCGGTCAAGTAATACCCTGGTAAGTCGGGTGTCGAACTCAGGGAATAGGATGAAGATCATGACGACAACTATGGAAAGACATCTAAAACCTAGCTATCGACTCGCTAAGAAAATAAGAAAATGTGATGAAATTGTTTGTGAAAATTACTACGAATTAATGAAAACTAACTAATGATTGCAATTTAACTACTGAATGCGAGACTTGTTTTTTACATTTTTCAAAAATAAACTATATGAGAAAATAGGGATGGAATACATTCCTCCGAACCATCGCTAATTATGTTGGATACAAAACTTTCAAGAATTAAATATATAATCAAGAGAAAAACATAAATTTATCTAAGTACTAAACATATGAGGATGTAACTCCACACAATATCTAGTCAAAAATAAATTTAACGTGAATGGAAAATTTTTTGACACGTGTATTATATCCTTAGATACTCCAGTTACCTATGGAAAATCAAGTTAAAATGTCTACAATACTCGTTTCGATAAAGTATCAAACCTCCTAATAATTTATTTAATTCTATTCAATTTTACATCCATCCATAATACCTAGGTTGGGTTCATGTACCCCAACCCTTTAAAAATCTAGCCGGACAGGGAGAAATCAACTACACATGTGATTTAGACGTGCATGAATTCATGATGTAAGAATTAACGTAAAAAACATATAAAAAAGCACAAATCAAGAAGAATAAGGGAATATCATGCAAATATATAATCTTGAAAGAAAGAAAGAAGAGAGAAAATAATACTTATATTAAGATTGCATGCAAAGCTAGAAATAAATTAATGTTCTTTATGTTCTTCTCTTTTCTTTTCCTTCTTGTCTCTCAAAACTCCCTTAAAACCTACAAATAACTAAAGATAAAGTACCCTTATCTGACCGGTTCGGCCTGACAACGAACTAGTTCGACCAAGGTGAATTTCTAATTTTACTCTTTTGCCCATGGATTGTCTTCTCATCTTCAAACGCGCATAATATTTTCATCGTAGCTCAAATTTGGGTGTTGTTTCTTTTAGTATCCTCATAGATTCAAGCTCTTCACTTTTCCTTTTGTCTCTGCATCCGGGTTTTGGTTAGAAAATTATGTATTTTCCCTCGATCTTCCTTTCCTTCATTTCTTACTTAGTTTCAATTTTCCTCTCGCATCCGCTTTCATGAAATACCTATAAAATAAGAAAGAAATACACAAATAAGAAATACTCATCGAAAAGGATTGTTTGTAATAGTATGAGATAAATCTAGTCTAATTACGATGCAAGGCACCGTAAAAGTGCCAAAACTAAGGAGATAATTATGAAATATTTACGCCGAATCAAACCCCGAACTTAGAAGGTTGCTCGTCCCGGTCAATGTAAAAGAATAATCATATGATCTAAACTAACTTCCAAATAATTATTGGGATAGAGTACCTATTTCGCGGGCAAGTGATTACATTTAGCATATGCAATAAGCCTTTAAACCACTAGGTTACCCTAGTAGGATGAGAGGTGTCTCGTGATGGTTTGTGGTGAATTTACCCATAAAATTCATTTTTCGACTCAAACAAATTAGAAAAATAATTAGAAATTGTACAATTTAAATTACATAAAAATAGTCACCTTAAATTTTTATTTAATAATCTCAATTCATAAGTATGTGCGTATGAAGGTGAAAATTAAATTGTTGACTTTCACCGATTGATCCTTACGTTACTTTCCAGAAATTCAACTTGATTCAATTTCTCACGGGATGTACTCACAAACGAATCACTTAGAAGGTGGTTGATTTCTCTTGATATGTGTGATATTAGGAGTATATATAATGGAACATGAATTCACACACACAAATTGAAAGACAAAATTATTTAGGTGAAAATATCTCATGAACGGGTTACGGTCATTGAAAAACAGGAAACATCATCTCTTAGTTGCACTATTTTGTCTGTTTCATTATCTTTTCGTGTTTTATCCCTCCATGCGGTAATTGATTTTGTTATTTGGACTCGGCTAGGACTTTTTTTTTATTATGGTCTACTGGGTAAAAAATGGGATGGTTTGGAGAAATTTGGAGTTGAAAATTTTTCTTGCGATGTCCTTAGATACTGTTCTGGGCATTTGCTATTTTCTTCTATTTTCATATTTTTCTCTTGCTATTTTTATTGAGCATTTTTTTTCTATTTTTCTTGCCCCTTTTTATGCACCATTGAACTTAAATTATGAATTTTCAATTTTCACAAGTCTGGGCCAATTGGGATTTTCAGGTTAACAAACAAAAAGGCTAAAAAATTTAGGCTCAAATTGGCTTGCAAAAGAATATTCTTTCTCGCAACTTTTTATGGCTTACTATTTTTGGGTATACAAACAACGGTCTAACTTCATTTATCCAAATTACTAATTACATTATCATATGCATCTTGAGATTAATTTTAATTTTGAGACATTATTAGGGCATTTTTAAAACAAAATCTCACTCATTTTCGTAACTGAGTAGACAATGATTTAAAGATCCTCAATGGCCTTTTAACATTGAAATGAACTTTGAGTTAATTTTTAACTCGGAGTAATTTAATTACTCAGAAAAATGATAGGCTTAAAAATCTAACCGTATTAGAAAATCTCCACACTTATTCGTTAAATCGATAATTTTTGTTCAATTTTCGATTTTGACCAATTTCGGCATCGTGCATTTGATTTTTACAAATTGAGAATTCAAACAAAAATTTTATGATATTTTTGAAGAATTTAAATTCCAATATTTACTTATTTGGAAGAAAAATATTTTTGACTTTTTTCGGATTTTTTTTATTTTCTAATTGTGAAGTTTAGAGACGCATTTGTCAACCCTCCCCCCCCCCCCCCCCCCAAACTTAGATTTTGCTCAATGGAAAGGACTAAAATCTAAATAAGAAAATAAAAGGTGCGAAATAAAATATACAAATAAGGAAAATGCATTTTTTTATTAATAAACTAACAAATACAAAAAATACAAAGGGATAGTTATTACATAGATCTTAAAAAAATACATCAATAAAATGCACAAGAATAACATAATATAAAAACACAAAAAGGACCATAGCTTCAATGGGAGAGTCGGGCACATCAGGGTCAAGGGTGTATGCGTCGTAGAAGTAAGTAGGAATTTGCGCATTGGAACCTATGCTCATGCGGTAACATGTCCGCTTGTAGGCGCATCATGGAGCTCATTTCACGCCTATAAGCTCGCATATCCTCCTGTTACTCCTTCATGGACCCCTCAATCCGAGTCTTTAAAGAATCAATTTGGTGATTGATAACCACCGATTGATAGTTGCTCTCGTCAAAATTGGGCTCGTAGTCTGAATCGCTCGCTTCTTCCTCCTCTCCTGCTCCACCCACATTTTAATGCACACCACCCACCTCTTCCTCGTTTTCAGCCATCTTCACATCCTCGAAAATCATAGGGGAAGGTTATACAACCCGCTTTTGACATGAACTTCTATAAATGGAGGAGTGGTTTATTGGCTTGGGAATGTGGGTGTAAGCGCCACCCTCGGGCACATGTGCATCGAATCAAAGGTTCAAAATAAACCGCGCGTATGGTAGAGATAACTTACCCTTCTTGTCAAAAGTGGCAAAAAGTATCTCTTTGTAGTAAATATGAGCGAGGCTAATTTGTCTTTGTTCGTACAGCAAATGGAAGAAGAAATTTTTGCGTCGGAGGCAGATGGTCGAATTGCAGGTGGTTGGAAGGATTGTTCTGCATTTGATAAGGTGGGTGTATCTAATACATTCGAGAAGTTGAGACAACGAGAAAGTGTCTGTAGTCTACTCCTCCTCGTCATCCCAACGAGGGACACACTCTTCTGTTGAAACGGGCAGGGTGGGATTTGGATAGTAATGGTTTTGAGGAATGACCACTCCCTCCGCCCTCGTCTTTCTTTCCATAATAACAAGGGATAAGGGCACGAGCTTGCCTCAGACATAGGCCTTATATAAGCCCTAGGATTTGTTCATGAGCGTGTCATAAAGGAGGCACATAATTTGCTCATACACCGAATCAGTAGGGTTATCATTGGCACCTTCCACAACGTCAGAAAAGTGCGGTGATGTTCTCAAGAAGGTCATCCCATCGAAATTTTCGTTCAATAAATAGCACCTAGGTGGGCTCAAAATGAACCTCAACCCAATTTTACTCTTGTAAAGAACGGAAGCAATCATTCTCTCCTTCATCGATAATTTCAACGGAGTCATATTTTGTGTAGAGATCCATGGTGGGAATTTTTGGTGGAAAGAATTTTTTCGAAGAGTTTTAGAGGAGAATAAAATGGAAATGGTGTGAGGGAAATGGTAGGATGGGGAATATATTTATAGATGGGGAGGGCTGTGGAAATGAAAAAGTTTAGGTGGGACGAATTAGAGGGAATGAATTGGGTTGGAAATTGGGTGGGACAGGGAAATAAGGTGTGGAATTTCTGAATGGATGGAAGGGGAAAATGTGGGGAGAAATTTATGGTTGAATGTGGAGGGAAAAGGAAGAAAGAAGGAAAAAATTCTGAATAGGTGTGGCAAACTAGTTCGTCCCTAGGGAGAACTGGTTAAAAAATTCCTACTGTTCCTACTTGGTTTTATGCACATGGTTGTCGAGGATAATTGTGGAAAATGGATTATTCACCTCTAAACATCCTCCTAAGACCCTCGTTTTGACTTTGATCTCTGGGGTACTTCAAATTCTCACTGTTTTGTGACTTATGCTCTCTCGAGAATGGTAAGGACAATTTTGTATCGCTAACCCTTTCTAACATGGACTCTAAGGACACCTAACCACCCTAAAAAGAACTCAAACGAGCCACACTATACTTTAAACGTCACCCATATACGTCAAGGGTGCGAAAACCTCTCATGGAAGCTTATTCATTCCCGTGGATGAGGTCTGTTAATCAAATCGTGTCAGCTTTCTCAACACACGCCTCAAGATATGGCTTTAGGCATTATCCATTAACTTTAAACGTGTCCTCACCTTTAGGGTAATCCAATTCTATAGCACCGTGGAGAAACACTTCTCTTATGAGGAACGGGCCGGTCCACCATGAACATAATTTTTCAGGAAACAAGTGTAGCCGCGAGTTATATAAAAGTAATTTTTTATCTGGATGAAACTCTTTTCGATTGATAGTTTTTTCATGTGCGAGTTTCATCATTTCCTTGGAGATTTGGGTGTTTTCATATGCATCATTGTATATTTCTTCCAACTCGTGTAATTGCAATTTTCGCACGTCATCGGCTTTGTCAATGTTATAGTTCAACATCTTAATAGACCAATATTCTTTGTGCTTGAGCTCGACGAGGAGACTTAAAGTCTTGCCACAGACATAACAAAATGAGAACATTACAAGGGAGTTCTTGTATGCTGTCCTATAAGTCTATAGAAAATTATTCAATCGAGTAACCCAATCCTTTCGATTAGGATCAACAGTTTTTTTGAGAATTTGTTTGATCTCTCAATTTTCTAACTCGGCTTCCCTGTTCATTTTAGGGTGGTAATTTGTCCTAACCTTGTGGATGACACCATACTCTCTCACTAATTTTTCAAATAGCTTATTGAAAAAGTGCATGTCGTTATCATTAATGATAGCCATCGGAGCACCGAAGTGAGATAGTATGTGTTCATGAATGAACTGTACCACCACTTTACTATCACTCGTCCTAGTATCTATGGCCTCTACCCATTTTAACACATAGTCTACCACGACTAGGATGTAAAGAAAATCAAAGGAGCAAGGGAAAGGTCCGATGAAGTCGATGGCCCAATAGTCAAATGTCTCGATAACAAGAATAGGGGTCAACAACATCATGTCTCCTCGAGTAATAGATACCATTCTTTGGCACCCATTGTAAGATTTGCAATGGGTGTTCATATCACAGAATATTGTTGACCAATAGAGACCGCTTTGGATAATCTTAACGGCCATTTTTTCGTGGAAAAGTGGTCTACACAAGCTTTCAAATGACAAAACCAAATTACACTAGGGATCTCATCATCTAGAAAATATCTCCAGATTATTTAGTTAGCACAATACTTAAACAAGTAGGGATCGTCATAGAAAAACATATGTGACCAAGTGAATAACTTTTTTCTCTTATGGAGTCCAATCGGAGGGGACGGTCCCCGTGACTAGGAAATTAACAATGTTTGCATACCAGGGGAGAGAGGAAGTGGAACATAATTGCTCATTCAATAAATACTAGTCTATGGGATTAGGATCTTTAGGTACGCTGGATGAGAGCCTCGATACATGATCAGCTATGACGTTCTCTACTCCTTTCGTGTCTTTAATTGAAATGTCAAATTATTGGAGTAGTAAGATCCACCTAATGAGGGGCGACTTCGCTTCCTTTTTGGAAATGAGATATTTAAGAGACACGTCATCAGTAAAACATATTATGGTCTACCCAATAAGGTATGAGCATAATTTGTCTAAGGTGAGCACTACCGCTAGAAACTCTTTATCCGTGGTGGAATAATTCAAATGAGGCCTGATTAAAGTCCGGATACATTAGTATAGATGTGGGCTTTCTTATCTCTCCATTTCCCTAAAACTCCCCTACCGTATAATAACTTGCATCACACATAAGCTCGAATGGAAGGGTCTAATCCGGATCTTGCATGATGGGAGCAGAGACTAGCATGCTTTTTAATTTTTCAAAAGCGCCTTGGCATGATTCACTCCACTCAAAGGGGGCATCATTCATGAGTTGATTAATTAAGGGTCTAGAGATAGCAGTATATTCCTTAATAAACCTACTATAAAACCCCACGTTGCCCAAGAAAGAGCGCACGTCTTTTACTGACTTAGTTGGGGGAAGTTCAAAAATAACGTATATTATTGCTCTATCGACCTCTATACCCTTGGATGACACAATGTGGTTAAGAACTATACCTTCGGTAACCATAAAATGTTACATCTCCCAATTTAGTACCAAGTTCTTTTTCACACACCAGGCTAACATCTTCTCGAGATTAGCGAGGCATTGGTCAAGAGGGGCCGAAGACACTAAAATTATCCATTAATACCTCAAGGCCCCTTTTGACCGTATCATTAAATAGACTAAGCATGCACCTTTGAAAGGTCATGAGTGCATTACACAATCCAAATGGCATAAGTTTATAGGCAAATGTGCCAAATGGACATGTGAACCTAATCTTCTCTTGATCTAACACATCCACCTCAATTTAGCGGCCCAGGACCCTCTCAAGAATTTGGCCTATAAAGGGCAAAGAGAAGTGATATTTTCTAGTTCCGTCATTAATATTTCGGTAGTTAATGCAAATGCGCCACCCGATGATGGTACGTTTTGGAATAAGTTTCCTCTTTGCGTTTTCGACCACAGGCATTCTTGACTTCTTCGGGACGACTAAAATATGACTTACCCATTTACTATCTAAGATGGGATATATGATTATCGCATCCAATAACTTTATAATCTCCATTCTCATGACATCTTTCGTCATTGGGTTAAAACTTCTTTGCATCTCCCTAGAGGGTCTCATATCCTCCTCTCTGTGGAATTTATGGGTACAAAATAAAGGACTTATACCCTTCAAATCTGCGACGGTCCAACCAAAAGCACTTCGGTGATTTCTCAAAATGGCCATAAGCTTTCCCTCTTGCTCTTTATTTAGGCTCGAGGTGAAAAAAATAGGATATGTCCATCCTCTCCTAAGTAAGAATATTTAACGTTAGAAGGAAACCTTTTCAATTCGAGGGGAGGAATTTTCTCATCGAAAGTAATTGTGCATTATTACCTCGGTGGTAGTTCCTCGAATGGAGAGACACAGAAAATATCTCTTATGTCCTCAACGCTCTCACTCGCATCCAATAAATCTCTCATCTCCCTCACATCTCGCTCAAAATCGGTGTACGCCTTATCCCTCACACTCGTCGTAAAATGTCATGCCTTTAACGGATCCACACTGTAAATTACCCTCAAAGTGTTCGTGTACTACCTTATTTATATGATCCGACTCATGTAACTCGTCCTCATCACCCATTTGTTTGGTGATGTTGAAGATATTAGTCTCGAGTGTCATGTTCCCAAATGTGAGTTACATTTGCCAATTTTGAGTGTTAATCAAAGAATTAGCCGTAGTTAAGAATGGGCGTCTAAGGATCACGAAAATATGATGGCTCGAGGGAGAGGGGGGTTCTGTGTCCCAAATGAAACAATCTATCAGGAATTAAAAAGTGTCGACTTGGACAATCACATCCTTAATAATCCATCGAGGTATCTTCACGGAATGATCTGCGAGTTGGAAAGTATTTTTATTAGCTTAAGGTCCCCCAAATCAAGCTGTTTATAGATGCATTATGGGAGAATATTAACATTCACCCCTAAATCTAATAATGCTCTCTCAATTTTACTCTCTCCAATGGTGCACGAAATAGTAGGTGCACCCAGATCTTTATACTTCGACGGGAGGTTGCTCCTAAGTACTGAACTTACGTTTTATGCTAAAAACACTTTTGTCTTTACCTTTAACCTACATTTCACCGTTAGCAAGTCCTTAAGAAATTTTGTATATCTGTGAATTTTCTTGATTTCCTAGAGAAAAAGGTAAATTAAGATTTACTTGCTTAAACACTTCTAAGAGTTCATCACGGGAGGCCCCTTTAGGAGGAGGGACCAACCATTGAGGGTAAGGAGTGGCATTAGGGGGTTTCACTACCACTCCGGGCCTAACTGTGTCCTCTTTATCATTCTATTCCAAGGGGGCATCTTCAGCCTCTTTTGTGCCTCGTGAAACCTCCTTGTCATTTTGCTCGTCATGTGGAGGAGGTGACAAGTCAATAAATCTCCCACTACATAGAGTGGTAACCGCTTGACATTGCTCTTTGTTCTCGTCGATATTAGATATAACATAATTTTGACCTTGGGTGGGAAACTTTCCCTTATTTTGGACACTTAGGGAAGGTTGCAACTTAAATAACGACGCCTTTAAGTCATCCAAATTTTGAATATTTTGGTCATTTATCACTGACTAGGTTTGCATAAATTGGGCTAAAGTGTTCTCAAAACTCTTCCATTATGGGATTATATAAGGCATATGAGGGGGAGCTTGTATATATGGTGCTTGTTGGTAAGTTGGGAGTGATACGGTTGTTGGGTAACAAGTGGATTCGGGTTCATCGCTACATATGGTTACCCGTAACTAAAATCGAAATGGTTTCACCCTAATGTGACAACCCGCTCACCAAAATAAGGGGTGGCCAGCCCAATACTCCAATTTAACAGGATTCATAGATGGAATCATTCTCATCATCACAATAAAATATAGAGTATCCAGGATAACCACCCAATATTTGAGAAAACGGGTTGCCAAAAATTTTTGTTTTAAAGTTAAAGAAAGAATTTAAACAACCCAATTCCTGAAAAGATAGGGGAACCCCAAGATTTTATATATATATATATATCAAGAACGACCATTAAACAATAAGAGGACCAATGTGTTATCGGTCCGCAGATGCATATAACAGTATTACCCAAATTCAATAAATTTATATAACACATTACATTAGACAATTACAAAGGCTTGGGCCTCACGTCCGAAAAAAGACTGGGTCTTAACTGGAGTGCAAAAATGAAAGCAGCTATACTATATAACCCGTAATATCCGCAAAGCATCCCGGCTCGCCAAAATTAGCGGAATAGGAAAGTCAGAATAGGCATCCTTTGCGGCGGAGTACCTGAGCGGATACAAGATGCATTCACAACAAGAAATACGAAAGGATCAAGGCCCGATTTTATATGATCACCAGATGAATAAAAAATATGACAGTTATGAAAGGTAAATCAGGACTAACAGGAATTAGGATCTACCTACACAATTCAAATGCAAAAGCTAAGAAAATTGAAAACAAGTAACATAAATTAAAACTTCCATCATATACCTTGATTCATTTCATATATCTATTCCTTAACAGGAAATATATAATCACAATTTTATGTACTTTGTGGCATTTTTATCCCCATTTTTACCTTTTGTAAAAATCCTTTCCTTATCAGGAAAATAATCATTCTCAAATGCTCTTTGTGGCATTTATATGTGCACTTTGTGGCACTTCCCTTATTCTCTTTATGGCATATACAATTCATTAAATCCCACTTGATACAGAATAGTTATATTTATTTTTATATAGCGATTCTAAGATCGCCCCTCCGAGTTTCCTCACTGGGCGCCCCCCTAAATGACCATCATCTTTCAGGGCCTATCTATACAAGAAAACCTGGGCACCTCTAACGCAAAACGTCGGGAAGCGGCCATATGCCTGCGGGAGAGTCAATACCACACCCGGAATCTCCTCACCAGCGCAGAAAACATAACATAATCGCTCATATAGCCTATGGACTATATCCACCCTGCATTCACTAGCCAGGGGGCATCACCAAGCGCGCGAACTTCCCTTATGATGTCATTTAAACAGGTGTGCATAAACCATTTTATTTACCATTTTCAAAATCAAGTAAATTATCATTTACTGTTTTCATGATTAAGTAAATTATCATTTACTAAAATCAATACCATTTCCATTTCATTTCCTTTCCATATATATGTTTCATTTCATCCGAAACCATAATCATTTACATTTTTGTAAATACCTCATATTATACCCGTAGCCATACATAATACTTCTTATCGTAGTAACCTCGATGAATAATTAAACTTTCAATTTATTCTCCAAAGGTTCGTATGTGGTGTTGTAATAAACCATCAAGACTAACATAGCTCAATTGAGCTTCTAAAGTCTCCCGAACATAACACTACGACTCCTAGTTTAATGATAATCAACTAGAAAAAAGAATGCCCTAACATAAATTGGCATATCCCCGGAAAAGCCCCCACATAACCCATTTCTGATGTAGGGTACTAAACGAACTTAGCTAGCACTCTAGGACTCTAAGTTTACTTCATAATAGAAGGTTCCTAGGCCCTAATACTAAAGAAAAAGGATATAAATTGAGTTAGAAAAACAACTCAAAAACATCCTGATTTCGAATCGATTAGCCCCAGGCAGCGAATCGATTCGCCCAGAAGCGAATCGATTCGGATGAAAAAACCAACATTCTGCTTTAGCCGAATCGATTCGGCCTTAACTTGAATCGATTCAGGTTTGCAGACCTGTAGGATGACCCCTTAGCGAATCTATTCGCCCTAGGGCCGAATCGATTCGCCCCTGCGATTTGGCCAAGAATGGCTTACGGGTTATAAACCCTAGATTTTTCCCAAACTCATATCTTTTCCATTTTTATGCACATCCAACATCACTAATCTACCCAATATCATCCTACATGATTATTAACATTTGTAACCCACAATTTCATCATCATATACCAAAATCTAGGTTTATATATCATTATTTCCATTTTTGATCTCCAAATGCAAATACATAAATATCACACAATTTATTCATCTTAAATCACATATTAGCAAGTAGAAAACTTGCCTTAGGGTAGAAATCTCAGATTTTCCTTTCTAGTAGCAACCCTAAATCTTCAATATCCATTTTCTCTCTTCTTTCTCCTCTTTTCTCCCAAGCTCTCTTCCTCTCTCTTTCTCTCCTTTTCTCTCTATGTTCAAGACATAAAATGGGGTAATTAGGGGGATTTAGAAGACTAAAACCTGGGCTTAACATAAGTCTTTCAACTTAAGTGGTTAATACCACATTAAAATAACTCACAAATGCGCGTTTAAGCTAAAACCAAGTAAAAGTGCTCGAAATACAAAAATACAATACGACACTTATTTTTACTGTCTCGCACCTTCCGGGACTAACTACGCCCTCTAAAATGGCATCCGAAATTTTTTATAAATTATTTCAAGTTCAGTTTTCATTTTAAACCACAGTGTCATTCAAATCATATGACACCATAAAACACACAACCGAATGATATTTACTTTCTCATGCAGTAAATATACAATAACCCAGTAAATATTAATCGTCAACTCATCAAATTAATATTTACTCCAGTTCCAACATTTTATATAATTACCTTATGTGGTAAATTAATATAAAATTAGCCTCCTAAAAGCGAGGGTTGTTACACATAAGGGATTGGAGGTATTATCGTGAGGTACATTAAAATTACTCTTATAGGCTCCCACTACCTCAATTTGATATTGGAGCATAACTTTATAGGCGTATATCGGCGGACATTCCTTTGTTAAATGTTTCACCTCACAAACTGTGCACATATCATCTTTAATTTCTTAAGAGGAGATGGATACATCTCTCCCGCTAGGCTCGACTACGTCTTCTAACTTCTTGGCTAATTGGTTAATATTAAGATTCAACTCAACTTCCTTATCCAATTGATAGAGTCCAGATGCAGAAGGAGCTGTGGACCTTTTCTAGCTTTATTATGGGTGTTTGGATCTTATGTGTCCCAAGCTTGGGTAATCTAAGAGACATACTTAAAGTGGGCATCCATATTGCTTGTGTTTAACCCTAAGAACTCTTTGGGTCACATAGTCCCAACTAGTTGTTTGGAAAATAAGATTATCCCATGATGGAAGTAGGAGATGAGTCTCTACTTCTCAAAATCGTGGTGTGGGCACATTTTAATTAACTTGTTGAACCTATCCCAACATCTATCAAAGGGATCATTTTAGATTGCCTAAAGGTATGAATTTAAGCCCTAATAGAGTTAGTCCTATGTGAGGGAAGGAAATTTTGGAGAAACTTAGCCTGCATATCCCTCCATGTGCCTATTGAGTTTGGTGCTAGTGACCAAAGCCAACTCATGGCCTTGTCCTTAAGAAAGAAGGGAAAAAGCTCGAGTCGCACTACTCTTAGGTGCATGTTTCATCATTAAACGTCTCTCACGCCTCCTCGAACTCCCTAACGTGGAGGTATAGCTTTTCCAACTCCATACCGTGAAATGTTGGGAGAATCCGAATCATCCTATTCTTAAAGTGAAACTGTCCCATATTATACAGGAATATAATGTATCTCAAAGTGATGGTTCTCTCTGGGTATAAGAGGTATCTTATGGGGAGATACGACATCACTCCCTCACCTGTTCCAAAACTAACGTGATCAGACATTCCACTCACACTTATAGAATCATTTTCCTCACTGTAGTTCTTAAACATATGACTCGTGGTGTGACTACGTAGTGCAGGAGGTGGTACCCAAAAATTTGGATAGTTTAGAGTATGAGGGTCACTAGGATTAAGTTTACTTGTAGGATTCTCGTTATCGTAAGAGGATTGGGATTTGAATTAGGAATGGGTTGATTATTTTTCATTTAAAGATCGATAGAATATTTTTATATTTAGCTTATTTTCTGATTTTTTAGATATTTTCTAATCTTTCGATTTTTTTTGAATTTTTCGGTTATGAATTTTTTTGGCTTTTTTTAGAAATTAGAATCAAATTCTTAGATTAATTCGACCTAACCTAGTATGTCTACCTAATCCCTGGCAACGACGCAATAAACTTGATGCGATGCAAAAAGTGTGTGCAGTGCGTGTATCTACAGTTTTAGTGTAAGCCAACCACTCAAGTAATACCCCTGGTAAGTCAAGTGTCGAACTCAGGGAATAGGACGAAGATCATGACGATAACTATAGAAAGGCGTCTAAAACCTAACTATCGAATCACTAAGGAAATAAGAGAAGGTGATGAAGTTGTTTATGAAAAGTCCTACAAATTAATGAAAAGATATCTAATGAAGGCAATTTAACTACAGAATGCGAGACTTTTTTTTTTACTTTTTATAGAAATAAACTATATGAGAAAATGGGGATGGAATACACTCTCTTGAATTGTCGATAATTATGTTGGATACGAAACATTTAAGAATTAAATATATAATCAAGGGAAAACCTTAAATTTATCCAAGTACTAAACATATAGAAATTTCACTCCGCACAATATCAGTCAAAAATGAATTTAACACGAATGACAAAATTTTCGACACGTGTATTATATCCTTAAATACTCCAGTTACCAACGACAAACGAAGTTAAAAGGTCTACAATACTCGTTGTGACAAAGTATATTATTTATTTAATTCTATTCAATTTTATATCCATCCATAATACCTAGGTTGGGTTCATGTACCCCAAACCTCTAAAAATCTAGTCAAACATAGAGAAATTAACTACGCATGTTATTTCTATGTTGCATAAATTCAGGATGTAAGATTTAATGTAAAACAACATATAAACAAGCACAAACCTAGAAAAATAAGGGTATATCATGCAAAGATGGAATCTTGAAAGAAAGAAGAGAGAGAATAACCTTTATATTGAGATTTCATGCAAATATAACATTAAATTGATGTTCTTAATGTTCTTCTCGTTCCTTGTCCTTCTTGCCTCTCAAAACTCCCTTAAAACTTATGTAAAACTAAAGTTAAACCACCTTAATCTGATTTTACAATGACTTTGGGCCTCTTTAGAATTAGTTTAAAACCATACAACTCTTGGTTAAAAAATAAGATAAAAAATAAAAATTCATGAATAGGTCAATCGAATCGGAACGGCCTGACCACGAACCGGTTCGTCCAAGGTGAATTTGTAATTTTACTCTTTTAACCCTAGATTGTATTCTTATCTTCAAACGCGCATAACTCTTAAATCGTAGCTCGAATTTGGTGTCATTTCTTTCAGTATGCTTGTAGCTTCAAGTTCTTCACTTTTCATTTTGGCTCTGCAATCGGGTTTCGGCTGAAAAATTACGTATTTGTCCTTGATCTTACTTTCCTTCATTTCTTTCTTAGTTTCGATATTCCTCTCGCATACGCTTGCACGAAATACCTATAAAATAAGAGAGAATTATACAAAATAAAAAATACTTGCTGAAAGGATTAGTAGCATAAATATGATATAAATCATGTCTAATTACAATGTACGGAACCGTAAATGTGTCAAAACTAAGGGGATAAATATGAATTATTTACAGCAAATCCGTAGGATCAATAGATTTGTACATGTACAATAGTTGATTAATTTTATATAGCATATGTAGGGTAATATTGAAATAATGTGCATTTATTACTATTGCCTCTAGTCTCAAAGAAGTATTTTATTCTGAATATTTTATTTTATCATTTCAATGACTATAGGAATTACTTAGTTTAGAAAGAGCCCAAATACCAGAAACAAAATTGATAATATTACTTTATACAACTTGAAGCTTAGGTTTCGTAAATCTTCAAACTGTATATAGTTTGCGACTAATTTACTTTTAAAAATTAAAATAATTTGTAAAGTTTTTAGTCAAACTATACGTTAAAGCTAAATTAATTTCTAATAAATGGATTACAATTACCATATACCTTATCAATATATTATTTGATCAATTATTTAAATATCATTTTTATTAGGGAAATTATTTGATTTGATTGATTTACCAATTTCCAATTTGTTTCACCATGACAATTTCACCTAATTGTATAAATACATGTCCAAATGAATTGAGAACACATATATGAGATATCTAATTCTTAGGTTCTTAACCCATTCCTCATTGATATTTTTTGACCAGCATTCTGCACATACATTGTAGTGATAACCTCTCCATCTATTACCTAAAGCATTACCAACATTAATGTTGAAAAAATTGGCACAGTGAATCACCATGCAACAAATGCATGATGATCAATTTTTTAAATTGATGGGTATGTAATTTCATCATATGGTATATTTATTAGTATATATGTAATATTATACACATTTTACTCTTTTTTCTTACCTTAGGATCGTTCCACTTAGCTTTCCTATATAGATTTTGTCGAATTGTTATTTGCATATTTACATGGTAAAGGTTAGTATCATAAGGCGAGTGTTATACCATGAAGGTTTCCACCATATATTAAATTGATATCCACAAGAGCCATTACTCACTATATAATATGTTCTGTCTCATTAAACTATTTTCGATGCATTTTTAAATTAAGCAAAATAAATGACAAAATATAAAGAAAAAAAAATCTTCGAAGAAAGTCCAACTGACTCACGAAGGGTGAGATATATATATAAAATTATAAAAATAATAAAAAATTGCTAAAATGCAGAAATTACATGTGTTGCAATCTAAATGTCATAAGGGTGTACTTTTTGTTGCTTCTCGGTGAGCAAATTTAGATTTGCTCCTTTTGGTAAGGAATACCATTTTGCTTCATTTGTTATAAATAAACTAGGGCTTTTACGGTCTAGTCCTTGGACTAACAATTTGGACAAAAAACCAGGACCAACAAATTTTAAACGATTAGGTCCAACATATAAATACCCCGAAATTAAAACAAACACGCACTATTCAGAAATCGAAGCGCCAAAAATACTGTATTCTCTCTTGAATCAAAACCTTAATCGTACCATCTCTTCGATCAAAACCCCAAAACGAATCTATTTCTCAATCAAATTTTGGTCAACAACAACATATAAATACTCCTGATCGAAGCACCAAAGATTCTCTTCGATCAAAAATCTAACTCTCTTCGATCAAACCCTAATCGTTGAAGTTCTACCAAGCATTTTACATTCTAAATAAAATTCTTCCAAACACCACTAACAAGTATGTATACATGCTCTTATCACCTGTTTGTCCTTGTGTATTTTGGGTTCTCATATGTATAAATTTGTAGACACATGGACTGATAAAATCACATTCTTCTTCTTCATGATATGAAAAAATATATTTATTTTCCTCATTTTAATTGCAAAACACACTTTTTGCATGTTAAATATGTGTATTTCGTCATTGTAATGTTCCTCCTGTATACATCATTTATCGATGATTTATCAAGGACTGGGAATATATACATGATTGGAATATGCACATGTACAAGCCTTGTTTTATTGCGTGTACTCTGTGTATACTGCATGTACTTTCAAAAAATACAAACAAAATACACAGAGTACACGCACATTGAAATTGAATTTCATAATCCAATATGCATGTACTTTTATGTTTTATACGTGTACTCTATAAAATATATATTTCAAATCCATATTTAATCAATCCTATGTTATTTTGGTCTGCGCCAGCGGCATTTGAATGATATTCCATGAGTTTGTAAGAAGTATTATTAGTGTGTTAATATTTAGGAGTTATTTTGGTCCACGCCAGCGGCATTTAAATGATATTTTATTAGTTTGTAATCAGTATTATTGCGTATAGTTTTTCATTTTTGCGTGTACTTTATTGAAAGTACACGCAAAAAATTCATAAAGTACACGCACATTGAAATTCAATTTGTTCAATCAAATATGCGTATACTAATGTGTATTATGAGTGTACTATTTTCTATTATTGTGTTATTGTTTAGGAATCATACGATCAAGCATGTTCAACTACAAAACTGCTGCTTGCACGTTCGAAGATCTTAACAATACAAAACCTTTCACATTGACAGTCAATAGTACTAATGATGACGAAATTAATTTTCTCCTTCATATCAATGATAAAGCTAAAAGATTACTTGGTTTCTACTACTACTATGAAGACATTTACTGCACTTTTGATGTGCGACAGCTTCAAGTAACTAAATCGAAAGCGAAAGATTTAGCTAAACGAATTGAGCAGTATTGCTTAAGGGGTTTTGATAATGTTGGAGCTTTTAGCATGCAGCTATTGTATCACTTCTTTACTGAATATGTTAGGAATAGAGAATCTTCATTTTTGACTTGTCGAACAACCTCTGTTAGGTTTTACCGTGAAACGGACGATAAATATTACCCTGTAAGGACATAAATTTCCAATTGAGTCCATGTATTGTTTTGACTTAATTCCGTGAACAAAACTGTGTTTGTAATATGTCATAGGGAGATGTTTATTTTGTCACGATCCCACTTGGTCTATGACGTATTGAAGAAATTGAAGACGTTGCGGCAAAGCTTCAAAGAAATAACCATGCCGATGTTTATTTGGTGCAAGTTTACTCGTATTCAAAGTTAATTTCATTCCGAGATCACTCAGGTATGAATGTGTATAATTAATGATGCTCGAAATTATTTTAGAAAAGATAAGGAGGTAATTTTTATAAAGAAAAATGTTTTTGAATGTTTTAAAAGTGTTTTAATGGTTTAAACTTTATTTTATAATGATAAGCTCGAAATAGAGTTTGACTAATTTGTATCTCTTTGTTAAGAGACATTTTTATCTGAAAGTCAAAGAAACTCAAACTTTCGCAAGGTCGCTCGAACGAGATACAATGTCGCGCGAACGACATGCTTAAGTCGTTCGAACAACACATTTTTTGAGGCAGAGTTTAAATCCTATTTAAACACTGTTTGCATCATAACTTCGTAAGTGTGCTTTCTGGAAAATAGTTTTACAAACCAGAACCTTGTTTGCACATGTTTTCTAAGGTTTAAAAGTCTTAAACACATCCTTAGAGTTTGCAAAGATCTGAGTTATCATTATTATATGTTCAAGTGATCTTGCGACACCAAAGTTGTTTGTTCTACACATTGAACACAAAGGGCTTTACGGTGAAGAAGCGACGGACATCGTGTTCGACATCGTAGACGTATCAAAGCCATATCGGAGGATACCGAGACATACGTGGACGCGTGTGTTGTGGATAGAGATCGTGGAAGACGGAAATTCTGCGTGGGCACTATTGAAGAACGGTTAAAGATCAGAAGGAGCGTCAAGACCCATGGGGATCGAGCCTTAGTGTAAGCTAATATGTCTTTATAAAACCATTGTTCATAGTGATTGTCTGGCTTGGGCCGTCCGAGGTTGTTTTCCCATTTTGGATTTTTTCCTCGTACATCCGACATTGTGAGTATTCTTTACTTTGCTTTACTTGCTTTAATCACTAGATGCATGTTTAGGATTAATCAAGATAAAATTTGTTTAAAGTAAGAATTGGAATTTCACAACTTGGTTGGTGCATAATTAAAAGTTGGATCTTTTTCGAAGAAAAATTGGTTTTGTTGAAAACACTCATATCGGGCCACTCACAACCGCTTCCACAAATTGGTATCAGAGCTAGAAGACATTCTTATTTGTTTTGTGATCCCGTGTGTTTTCAAAGATGAATTCTGGATATAATGAATTTTCTGGAACTCCTGTTTTTTATGGCAATAATTAGACTTATTTGAAGATGAGAATGAGATATGCTTTAAAATCTATTGATGAGCGTGTTTGGCTTGCAGTTGAGAAAGGTTGGACACCCCCTGTCACTATTGTAGGTGAAGTCACTAGTTTAAATCTTGTTGAGTCTTGGACCGAAACTGAACAAAGATTTGCACAATATAATTCTAAGGGTCTGCACGTTATTGCTTCACATGTCACACACGAAGAATATAACAAAATTATGACTTGTGAAACATCAAAAGAGGCTTGGGATATTTTGTCACTCACTCATGAGGGCACTAGCACGGTTAGGGTGTCAAAACTTCAAAATCTCACTACATAGTTTGAGACTATTAGGATGTTAGAGAGTGAGACCTTTGATGAGTTTTATGCTAGGTTGACCAATATTTTCAACTCGTCGTTTAACCTAGGTGAGAAAATTCCCGACAACCGTGTCATTTAGAAAATTCTTAGGTCATTGCCTAGTAGGTTTGATGCGAAAGTGATCATTTTAAACTCCTTGGGTAGGTTAGATTCAACGAAACTAGAAGAGATTATAGGTGACTTACAAACCTATGAAATCGACATGATTACCTCCAAGCAAGTGCCTAAGAAAGAAAAGGGTATTGCTTTGAAAACCCGGAAGGAGGAAATTAAAGTTTCGGATTCCGATTCCGATTCCGATTTTGAGGATGTTTCTTTGTTGGCAAAGAAATTTAAAAAATTTATTAAGTTTCAAAAGCAATCGAAAGATGCCAAGAAATTTAAAAAATTCAAGAACAACAAAGTAGATCCCACCTCTAAGGATAAGTTTGAAAAGCCAAAGAGAAATGAGTCGGATAAGTGTTTTGGGTGTGAGGGGTACGGTCACAAGGTTAAGGAGTGTCCCACTAGACTTAAGAAAGAGGGAAAGCAACCCATTGTCTATAGTGCCACCTTAAGTGATAGTGAACCGGAAGAGGGAGAGAGTTCCCCCATTGAGCGTAACTTTATTGCGTTTATGGCATGTCATGTGAGCGACAACGAAAATACTCATGTGAATGACACTTTCGAGGAGGTTTTGAGTGTATCCCATGTTAGTGAGGGTGAAGAGAGTGACGAGGAGGAGATTGATGTGAAAGAATTGCAAAATGCATTTAATGAGTTGTATGCCGAAACGAAGAAGGTGAAAAAGGCTAACTCAAAATTACAATCTAAGTTGAATGAGCGTGCCATAGAAAATAATGATAGTTTGATTGAGGATCTTAGGGCACGAGAGAAGAAGTTTAGGGAGAAATTAGAGTTTGTGGAGAAAGAGAGAGATAATCTCCGTGGTTTGATGGAGTCCTTGAAAAAGGAGATTTTAGAGTTTGAGGAGACTAGGCGTTTACTCGAGTCTAGGATTCACGAGTTGGAGGAGAGATTCAAAGACTCATCTAGAGTCAAGTTCGATTTGGAGGCTAAGTCGAAAAAGTTAGATAAGATCTTAGGCACCGTCCAAATTAAGGGAGATAGGGGAGGTATAGGTTTTGGTGAGAGAGTTGTTCCCATTCCCCCCGCACGTGCGAGAAACACTAGGATGGTTAGAAAAGGTCCACATAAAGGTAATCATTCCCACCACCGCTACACTTGCTCATTTTGTGGTAGGAAAGGTCACCTTAGGCATTATTGTTACGACATTAGACAAGCTCCTAGGAAGATTAAGAATAAAGTTTCACCGGTTACCCAAACCCCCATGTGTCGTTTTACACCTACTTGGGTTAGGAAATCGGATTTAGTGGCTTTAGGGATTAAACTTCATGATTATCGTATGGGTGCACTTGATTCTTCCCATGCTAAATCTAAATGATGATAGTGTTGCCAAGTTTGTCATATGCTAGTTTGCTTCATGATATATTCATTACTAATATTATGGCATGTGTATCATTTTGTATTAAAGTTTTCATTTGTTTGAGTCCTATTTGAAAAATACAAAAAGATTTTGCCTTTCTTTGAGTCAAAATATGTTTGAAAATCCAAAAATATTTTTTTGTTTTTATTTTTGAGTTTACATGTTTGATGTGGCATATTGGTGTGCTTGGACCCTCCCCCCCCCCCCCCCCATCGTTTCATTATCCATGTGTCTAGCACATTTGGTCATTATTATCGATGCTTAGAATGATCATAACAATTGTTTATATGGGGTTGTTTCGAAGTTGATATGCGTCTTGCTTCGGCTTTGTATATATGCCAACATTTCACACATGCACGAGTTTATATGGATGTTTGACTTCTCTTACATATTTGAATTTGGTGAGGCGTTCTTATCTCAATCTTGTCATCTATGCGTAAGTAAACTTAAGAAGAAGTGTGCATGTAATAACCGTTTACTGTGAGGATTTGAATTAAAAAAATGATGAGTGATTCACGGGAAAGGGCTGCGAGAGTTCAAATTTAACTCGTAATGAAAGCCATCGTTTAAAAGATCCCAAAAATAAAATGAAATATGCTAAGATAAGGGCCAATAAGACTTTCTCTAAGTTGAGAATGCTAGAAACCTCAAAATAACTTGAAAAAATATGTTTTTATGAGGGCGTTTGGTTGGAGAAAATTTAAATGGGTTTGCACATCTAATCCTAATGTTGAAACATTGCAATTTGACGCTATTGTTTGTAGAATCGTCAAAATTCTGGATTTGTGTGCATGAAGTATGTTTAGTTCATTAAGCTCACTCTTTAATTGTCATTTGGCTATGATAAAGTTTGATGATTTATCGTTATCAATTAGAGCTTCTTGATCGTTTCGATGTGTTGGAATTGTGACTCATTTGTTGTAGTTTCACGCCCATTCATTCCATGTCCATGTTAAAGCACATCGGTACTATGTTTGCATGTAACTCGCATTTTAAGTTTTTATGAGTTTTTGCGTTTTGTGTTAAAAGCTTACTGTTTTTGCACTGTTTTGCTTCTGTCAGTCGCTTCCTGGAATTTTTTTGTGAAATTTTTTTCACTGGGAAATACTTTATAATATTTCTGGGATTTTTGGAAATTTTGGCATGTCGCACGAAGTCGTTCAAATGACATCTCATCTCGCACGAACGACTTTTGTACTTCGTTCGAGCGACATCCTCATTTCGTTTGAGCAAAGTCCCTGGCTCGTTCGAACGATAGGGTGAAAAATGGCTTCTTATTTGTTTGCAGTCCTCTGGTTATTTTGCTACATTTTTGGTACTGCGAGAAGCATCTTTTTTGTGGACTGATTGGTTTATATGCAGGTCCTTCTATGTTCCAATTTGGAATTTTGGCATATATAATCGTTTATCACACTTGATTTGATTGATATACTCTTTGTGTGATTCCATGGTTTACTAGCTACTGATTAGTCATCTTTTGATCCTTTTTAGCTGGTTGATTCATGTTTATCTAGCGGTTTTCAATTTTCACAATTGGTATCAACTTGATTCTATTTGGTATCATATTCTCATGCTAGATATTTCATATTTGTTTATCTTTTCATCGGACTGTCTATTCGAGACAAAAAGGGGGAGAGATGTATGTGATGTAAGGGGAGATTTGTTGAGCGCTTCTTTATGATATTTGTTTCACATTGGTAACAAATTGGTATCAAATAATTTCTCACATGTTTCAAATGAAATATTCTTATTAACTATATAAATTGGTTTCATTTTTTCCTCCATACTTCACTTGGTATTTGTTTGTTTGTTTCATGTGTGTAGGTATGCTTCAGCGATTCGAGATTTCAAGACTACATCACGTTCAGACAGTTCATGCTTGCCGGAGCTACATATTCTAGTCCGTATCCTATATTTTTTATTTTGGGTTTATAGGATGGGATTTAGGTGTCATACGGCTTGACGGTCCGATTAGGCATTTCACTGGTTTAGTTTTGTCCCATAATAGTCAAAGTGGGAGATTTGTAAGGACATAAATTTCCAATTGAGTCCATGTATTGTTTTGACTTAATTTCGTGAACAAAACTGTGTTTGTAATATGTCATAGGGAGATGTTTATTTTGTCACGATCCCACTTGGTCTATGACGTATTGAAGAAATTGAAGACGTTGCGGCAAAGCTTCAAATAAATAATCATGCCGATGTTTATTTGGTGCAAGTTTACTCGTCATGAAAGTTAATTTCATTCCGAGATCACTCATGTATGAATGCGTATAATTAATGATGCTCGGAATTATTTTAGAAAAGATAAGGATGTAATTTTTATAAAGAAAAATGTTTTTAAATGTTTTAAAAGTTTTTTAATGGTTTAAACTTCGTTTTATGATGATAAGCTCGAAATAGAGTTTGACTAATTTGTATCTCTTTGTTAAGAGACGTTTTTATCTGAAAGTCAAAGAAAGTCAAACTTTCGCAAGGTCGCTCGAACGACATTGGATCTCGTTTGAACGAGATATAATGTCGCACGAACGACATGCTTAAGTCGTTCTAACGACACGTTTTTTGAGACAGCGTTTAAATTATATTTAAACGGTGTTTACATCATAATTTCGAAAGTGTGCTTTCTAGAAAATAGTTTTACAAACCAGAACCTTGTTTGCACATGTTTTCTAAGGTTTAAAAGTCTTAAACACATCCTTAGAGGTTGCAAAGATCCGAGTTATCATTCTTATATGTTCAAGTGATCTTGCAGCACCAAAGTTGTTTCTTCTACACATTGAACACAAAGGGTTTTGCGGTGAAGAAGCGACGGACATCGTGTTCGACATCGTAGACGTATCAAAGTCATATCGGAGGACACCGAGACATAAGTGGATGCGTGTGTTGTGGAGAGAGATCGTGGAAGACGAAAATTTTGCATGGGCACTATTGAAGAACGGTTGAAGATCAGAAGGAGCGTCAAGACCCTTGGGGATCGAGTCTTAGTGTAAGGCTAATCTGTCTTTGTAAAACCATTGTTCGTAGTGATTGTCTGGCTTGGGCCGTCCGAGGTTGTTTTCCCGTTTTGGGTTTTTTCCTCGTACTTCCGACATTGTGAGTATTCTTTACTTTGCTTTACTTGCTTTAATCACTAGATTCATGTTTAGGATTAATCAAGATAAAATTTGTTTAAAGTAAGAATTGGAATTTCACAACTTGGTTGGTGCATAATTAAAAGTTGGTTCTTTTTCGAAGAAAAATTAGTTTTGTTGAAAACTCACATATCGGTCCACTCACAACCGCTTCCACATAGCCCCTTTGGGATGTATTTTGTTGAGAATTATATGAATTATTTATGAGAATATTGCATGTACTTTTGTTAAATACGCTTGTATTTTATTGTTTTAGTCTATGTTTTATTCTAATTCGCATGTATTTTATTTTTTGTGCATATCATTATTGGTTAGTAATTTGAATTTTTTTTATTGATCAATAGAATGGGGATGAAGATGAAGGCAAGAAGGGGAAAGAAACAAAATAAGGGCAACTTTGATGATAGTTCTTCATCCAATTCCAATTCTAGTTCTAGTTCTAGTGTGGCATTTAAATCTAAACATCCTGCAAAGAAGAATGACCAATATCGATAAAATATTGTTAGCTTTCTTCATGATTTTCATCAGATTAAAGAGAAAATAAACAATAGTCATATTGAACTTCTTAAGAAGACTCCATTTTGGGAGCTTTTCAACGCCTACTACAATGAGAAAGTAGTAGAAGTGGACCACACGAAGACGGATAAAAATATTTTATCAATTATCCATTTGTACAATACGAAAACCAAAGTATTCGTATGAAGAGTAGTATTGCAATAATGCCAATAGTTATAAGTGAAATATTTGGCATACCACTGGTTGAGGGTTTAGAATCAATAGAACTGAAAAGGCGACTGAATACTGCTCAAAAACCTGGATTACAAGCACGATACTTCGCAAAAAGAATAGGAAAGTCAGAAATATTGAATGGTTTGAAGAAATCAGTCGAATTGGAGACAGATGAAGACATTGCTGATTTTGTAAAAATTATGTGTCTCCACTTCTTAAACACGTTGTTTTTCTCCAACTCAAACTTCACCCTTGCAGAATTTTGGTTGAAATACATCGAAAATATTGAGGAAATGAATAAGTATGATTGGGCATCTGTTGTGCATGAGTTTCTCATACATTCACTTGACAAATCAGCAAGTTCAAAACCTAGCACAGTTACTGGATGTGTCATTTCCCTACTGGTGAGCAAAAAAATATCCTGATATTTCAAAATTTACATACCAATATTCACGTGTACTTAATAAAAATCACATGTATTTTGAAAATACACGTGTAAATACACGTGATATAAGACGTGTATTTTTAAAATACACGTGAAATTATCACGTGTATTTTGAAAATACAAGTGAAAATATCACGTGTATTTTGAAAACACACGTGATATAAGACGTGTATTTTCAAAATACACGTGATATTTTCTCATGTATTTTGAAAGTACACTTCTACTTTATAAAGTACACTTGTATTTTATAAAGTACACTTGTATTTTACAAAGTACACGTGTACTATGTTTACACTTCTACTTTATAAAGTACACTTGTATTTTATAAAGTACACTTGTATTTTATAAAGTACACATGTACTATGTTTTGTAAATATAACCAGTTTAAACGTACTTTAGAAAGTACACGTGAACTTATATTGACAAAGTACACGTGAACTTTGTAAAAATCACGTGTACTTTCAAAATACACTTGTAAAATTTACAAAGTACACGTTTAGTTTTGCTTGTGTTTTGAACAAATCACTTGTACTTTCCATTATGAATACCTACTTAATACAATTATTAATATCATTTTATTTTTTGTATGATCACAGTATCGGGCATGTGAGAAATTTGAAATTATTTCTCCTGTTGAAGAATTTTATGATAAGACTCCGAAATTCCTGAGGTAGAAATTGTCTTCTTTGAGACAATGGTCTGTGAAGAATGAAATCGCAATAGCAACTTTGAAGCAGGCTACAAATTAACCAGCTTGTAAGGACAGTTCTGTACAAAAGGAATCTCAGTTTGAAGGGCCAAGTTACTCTTTGAACATTTCTATAGAAAGTCCTATACATGCTGATTCATCATCAGAAAAAGTTACAGAAGATATTAATGACAATGAGTTTTCACATGGTTGGAATATTTCCCTTAAAAACATCGTGACTCCAAAGAAAAAGAAGGGAAAAGATCAACCAAAGGTTAGTTTGGAGGAACAAATTTCTATTTCGAAAAGGGAATTGTTGAAAAAAAATAACCAACTATCTAAAGCAGCTGAAGACTTTAATGGTGCACTAGAGAAGGTGACCTCTTTGGAGGTGGAGGTGCGGGTAGATCGTGATTCACTTTTGGAAGCCCAAGAGGAAATGAAGAAGTTAAAGGTGGAGAATTCAAACCTTTTAAAGGAAAAAAGATTTACTAAATAAGTTGGAGGTGGAAAATGCCCAACTATTTAAGTTAAACAATTCTTTAAAAGAAAAGCTTGATCAAGTCACAATGAGTGACTCAGATAGAATTAAAGAATTAGATGAATCATTGAAAAAACAGGCAGAATCATCACGAATTTTGGAACAAAAAAATGGATATCTGTCTATGAGTAATGAAGATCTTAAAAAAAGTATGATGATACATTGCAAAAATGGAAAGATGCTGACATAGAAAAGATGATGTTGAGGCAGAATCTTGAGGAGTCGGAATTAAAAAGAACTCAACAGGTACTTTTGATTATAAATAATGCAGAGTACACGCAGTTTTTCTAAAGTACACGCAGTTTTATTTGATAGTATTTTTAATGCAGTTTTATTTTATATTAAAAATAATGCAGAGTACATGCATTATTTGATTAGAAATAATGCGGTTTTATTCAAGTATTGCTTGTAATCTAACATTCTTTTCGTATAACAGGAAAACAATAATAAAATCTTTAATGACGAAATTTTGGAGTTGAAGAAAATGCTTGATGAATCAGCATTGAAAAAAACTGATCATGTATCTATAAAGTACAATAGATATAAAGTACACGCGTTTACTTTCTAAAGTAAACGCAAATTATGATGAAAGTACACGTGTATTTTATAAATTTTATAAAGTACATGTATTTTATATATTTTATAAAGTACACGCGTGTATTTATAAAATACACGCGTGTTCTTTATAAAATACACGTGTGTACTTTACAATATGCACACAAATTTTGATGAAAAACACAAATTTTATCAAAATACACGCAAGAGAAAATAAACCATTGTTTCAAAAAATGCTTACAATCCAGCATTCCTTATTTAAATATATTAGGCAAACACTAATAAACAACTCATGGACGAAATTTCGAGTTTGAAGATTGAACCAGCCTCAAAGACAGTTCAGGGCACCCTCGAAATAACCAAAACAAAAGGGCTTGTTACTAGAGGACAGAAGAAAAGAAAAGATGACAGCGAAACCGAGAAGTATGAACCAATTAAGAAACAAAAAGAGACAAAGCTGAGAAAAGACCCTCTAATAATATCTCAACGAATGAAAGAAACCCACTTCAAGCTTGAAGCAATCAAAGCATACAAATATCTCGATGAAGCTGGGAAGAAAGAAATTAAAGAGTTTATTCAAAAGGCTGAGCCAGGGTAAAGTATATTGTTTTATGATTTATCACTTCGCTAATTTATATTTTTTTGGTGTAAAAGAATAAGGTTATTATTATTATACAATTCTTATTGCTTATATAAAATGCAGGGAATTTATTTTCCAAGGGCTGGTTTCGTATGTCCCATGGGAAGATTTTATTGAAGTCCTCAAGAATCAAGAAATTTCAAGCCAAGTCCAAATATTAGACATTCATTAAATTTCAACATTATTATTTCCTCACCATTTTATATTGTGTGAAACAGATAATACTTGCCTTTAGTGAAGTATTGAGGTTAAAATTGTTAGAGGAAGGGCCCTCCCACTCACATATTTTTTCTGATTATTGTTGGATAAGTACAATTAAACCGAAAGCTTTGTGAAATAAAATTTCTATTTTTTTTATTAACACAATGTCTATAATTTTTATTCAGATAAAAGCTTGTAGCAAAAATGAAGTCGATAAGAAGGGGGAGTTATACAGAGATTTATTTGAATACTTAGGCACTTGTAATAATTTGTTCATTGTACTAGACATAACATAGGACATTTCACATTACTTTCTATATACAAAAAAGAAACAAAGTCGTCCACATGGATTCCCTTAGACCGAACGACAAGGAAACAAACACAATATACTTCGATGATGCGAAAAAAATGGATAGTGACTAAACTTAATTAGTAATGTTACATGTACTTATATTATACACATGTACTTTATAGTATAATGCGTGTACTTTGTATTAGTTTCACATGATCACCCAGATTATCAAAGTACACGCATCATATTTTAAAATATATGTGAAAGGAACCAATACAAATTACGTGTACTTTAATATTATGCGTGTACTTTTAACTCTTTAGGCAAAGTACACGCATCATATTTTAACATACACATGAAATATACAAATAAAATACACGTGTACTTTAATATTATGCGTGTACTTTTCACTCTTTAATCTTCATATACTCTTTTATTTGTATACACTAAATATTTATCTTCTTAACAGTTTTCTGGCTTCCAAAAAACACTGTACCTATTGAAGACTGAAGCAGAAACAGTGAAAAATAATGGTTTCAAAACTTAGAGAAAGTTTGATGAAGGTACATCAAATGAGTTTACATTGGATGATAATCCATTGACAGAGCAAGAAAAAAGAACAGTATATTTCTTGCTGGAAAGTGACTCAAATTTGACCTAATAAGAGATCATGAATGCCCTAAGCAATATAATGGGTAAGCAAAAACTTCATTTCTAAAAATTACTAATTTGTATATTTTCAAAAAATTTCATTCTTATCATACTAATTTGTATATTTTTTTATTTTAATTTTAGGGTTGATTGTGGGGTGTTCTGCATGTACTACATTGAACAAATTAACAGAAATAAGGAAATGTCAAGACCCTGACATGCTAAAACACAGAGCATATGTCCTAAGGGAAATTCTTCTATGAAAATATTTCTTCTTCCGAAAGGAGAAAAAACTTCTATAAATTGATTCAAATACAAACCATATTTGTAATTTTTTTTTGTTATATTGGTTATTGTTTACAATATTTATTACACCAAAATGGTTTATTTCCGCTGGCGCGGACCACAATCCACGTAACGTATAGACAAATAATGCACCTGAGTGTTATGAAACAATGTACATACATTTTAACTAAAACTACAAGTGATAATTACTAAGTACACACATGAATTTTTCAAAGTAAACGCAATATAAACAATGTACACGCACTGGTTAATGTAATAATTTTTTATTTTTAATTGAAAACTACTTTATATATTTATTTAGAAGGACAAAATAACCAAAATAAACTTATTAAGCTCAACTACTCACTTCCTTACTACTTCTGGTCAAAGAAATAAATAGATTTAACTTATCCTATAAAAGAGTAATATTTTTCCTTTTCTAACCATTACATCTAGGGTAAAGATTACATAATGACTATTTCAGCAGAAAAGTTGCGAGATACTCTTGAGAGAAATAAAAAAAATAAGGCAAATCACGGAAAATCTTTCCTCATATGAAATCGCCTTTGAGCAATTTCAAACATATGTGAGGGAAGGCTACTCTGGACAGGCTACTCTGGACTTCCACCCAATTCCACAGATTTATTTGATGTGGATGAGGACCCTCCTCAAACATATGAAGACCTCATGTCTTTCTATTGACGAGAAGTTCACTTGAAAATTGTCAAGCTGGAGGAGAAGAAGGCGCACCATAAAGGCCTTGTAGCTGTCATAAAAGAAGAAATTCGACACTGGTCGAATTTAATTGACTCTCTTCCTGACACCATAGTGCCTTTAACAAATTTCCCTAATAGAAGCCTTCTTTAGTTTTTTCAGCTTTTGTTATGTGAAAAAATTGTACTTTATTTTTCTGTTTTAATAAAATTTGTATTTCTTCCATGCATGTATTCTCACTTATATCATACACCAAATATAGTAAAGTACACGTGAACCTTTATAAAAATGATCACGTGCATTGTAAAAAATGTAAAAATTATCATTTATTGTAAAAAAATTGGTATGTCAAAATATGAGTGTATTGTCAAAATATGATTCTATCTATTATAAATTATAATACACGTAAGTTTTTAGAAAGCACACGCACAAGGTATTGTTCCAAACCATTATATAAATACGTGTACTTTATATATTACACGTGTACTTTATAAAGTACACACATAGTCTATAAAGTACACGCTTATTGAAATATTTATATAATAATGTCGCTGGCGCGGACCATAATACACTTAGGAATTTAAGAATATGAGTGACCGAAATGTCTTTTATAAATTACAAGCACATTGTAATGTCCAAAACCATTTTCCAAATAGTACATGCATTTATATACATCTACTTGATAAAATTGCATGCAGAATACAAAAAGTACACGTATATTGAATTAGATTTTGATCATATCAATATGCATGTACTTTATAAAAACATGCGTGTACATGTATATTTTAATGCGTGTACTTTATATATTATGCGTGTACTTCATAAAATACACGCATATTTCATCAAGTACACGCATATTATATTTATATTATGCGTGTACATCATAAAGTACACGCATATTTCATCAAGTAAATCTAAATTAAATGTAATTAATAAAGCACACGCTTGATTTTATATAGTACGTGCAGATTGAACTGACCAAATTCATTTTTAAATGCGTGTACTTTATATATTCCGCGTGTACTTTGTAAAGTACATGCATATTTCATCAAGTACACGCATTGATAAAATGGCTTTGGTCATCAAAATGTGTGTGTACTGTACATAACATGCGTATACAAATGTAAAGTACATGTGAACATCAGGAAAAATAATCACGTGTATTTTATGAAAAATACGTGTACAGCTACACAAAAAAAACTAAAAAATGCGACTAAAAACTAAAATTACATTCATTTATGTGAAACAAATGGTTTATTAATTAATTTATTCAATCAAATGGTTAAAATGAATGAATTCAACAATTTTAAACGTACTCAAATGGGTTCCTTACAAGTAGACTTGTAATGACCCGTTTTACAACACCTCGAGCAAGTAACTTCCCTTACTGTGATCTCACTAGAAGACTTTATTCTCTTATTTCTTGGCCTGCTTGTCGGTCTCTTAGTCATTGGTGGAAGGACATGTGGATTTTCAAGTATAGGAATATTTAAGGAAATCAAATCAGGAAGAGGAACTATAGGTATGAAGTATGATTTTTTGTACAAAGATACCTTATAGTACTCCTCAATATAATCATAAATACTGGTCCCTTTCCTCCGTACAATACAAACAGCATGAGAACATGGAAAACATCTAATCTGCCAGCTCTTACAAGAACAAGTCCTTTCTCCTAAGTCAACTGTTGCTCACACTTCTGAATGAACTTCAAATACGTTTTGACTTGAGCGACTAATAGTCCAATGTCAGCTTTTATTCCAATTTTCATTCAGTGCCTTTTGAAAAAAAGGACATAACTCATTTGTCCAAGTATCAGACTTAACAGGTTTGTTTGCATTGAAATTCATAATCTTCACTCTCAATTTATCACGCATATACATTACTGGTAAATGTCTTTTCTCCAATATTCATTACTGTTTACCAGGGAAATATGCACAGGACTAATTCTTAGGAGGCAAACTATAATGAAATCAGCAACAGCAGCTCCTCCTTCCTTCTTCAAAGATTAAATATTCTTGTGAAATACATCTACTGAGACAACATACGCACAAGACAAAAAATATTTAACAATTTTGTTTCGAAATCCAGCACAATTCCCACGAATTATTTTTTATATTCCCTTGTAAATGATGTATACAGTAGGAATGTGCAGACAACGGGAAGACCCTTGAAACAGCTTCAAGTAATCCATTGTTTCGATCTGATATAAATGTTATGTTTCGATATTGCTCAACTACTACACTATGCAAATTGATAAGAAACCACATCCAGTTATCTTCGGTTTCAGAATCAACAATAACATATGCAACAGGAAAAAGGCATGAAATATAAAAATATATCAAAATTAAAATAAATAACATTCCATGTGGAACACATTGTAAATTGATGCTGCTGGCGCAGACCTTAAAACACATGGGAATATATTATGTGTTTAATTTAAATTGTTTGTAAATAACAAGACAAAACATAAAAATGTACAGTACACGTGATGAAGATAAAAATGAAAAGTACACATGAAATTAACAGAAATATTCACGTGTACTATGCGTGTACTTTAGTTTGTATTCAACATAACAACATTATCATCAAAGTACACGCATAAAAATGAAAAGTACACGTGAAATTAACAAAAACATTCACGTGTACTTAACATGTACTATGCGTGTACTTTAGTTTGTATTCAACATAACAACATCATCATCAAAGTACACGCATAAAAATGAAAAGTACACATGAAATTAACAAAAATATTCACGTGTACTTGACATGTAATATGCGTGTACTTTAGTTAGTATTACACATAATTAAACATATAATCAAAATACACGCAGAAAAATAAAAAGTACACGTGAATTAAAACAAAGACATTCAAAGGTACTTTATATTTTTATGCTTGTATTTTGATGATCTGGAATGGAACAAACAAAATGTCAATTCAATACACAAAATAAAATATTTAGAATTAATTTACCATTGTTCCCATTCCTTGCAGTTGCTGACAATATTGTTCTACGGTAACGGCTCTTCAAAAAGGCACCATCAAGAAATAAAATAGGTCTGCAGTATTGAAATCTATAAATGCATCCTCTAAACATTACAAATATTCTCTTGAATTTTTTACTCTCATGTTCCCTGTCAAGGATACAATGCGACCCGGGATTATACTGCAATAAAAGGTCACGATAATTATTCATTAATGCATAAGAAACCTTTTCATCACCATGTATATCAACAGTAGCCATCTCTTTCGCACGCCATGCATGTTGATAAGCTATGTCAAGACCATAATTCTTCTGTATATCTCGAACTACATCAATTGGCCTCAATAGAGGGTTATCTCTAAGATCATCAGCTATCAATGTTGAAACCAACTTGGAGGCTATCATTTTGGCTGACGGACTAAGAAAGACACCTCTACATATATGCTCATTATTCGTTGCACGTATGTAAAAGTATCCATTTATTGTGGATAATGAAGCATGAATTCTCCACCTGCAATTCTCAGTAGTCTTTTTAGAGCATTCAGCCATCACTCGAGTTTTATCATTCTTCAAATACACATACTTGAACCCAACCTCAGCCGTATACTTTCGTAATTTATTTGAAATTCCACTAGACCTCCTTCAAAACACTGCTGCCCATGACTTATATATGTCTTCCAATCATTCAAAAGATAGACTTTCGACTTACTTGGCTCCACACCTCTAAGATAAAAGTCATTTTCAATGTAACTATTAAAATCATTTGCAGTGCCTGATGATAAAGACTCTAACCTCTGTGTATTTGTATCGCCACCGTCAACCCTCTCAGAACTTGTATTGCTGCAGTCAACCCCTTCAAAAATTCGATTAAAGCATTCAACCCGTTCACGACATGTATTACTTGGCAATGCTAATGAATCAATCACATATATCCAAATGAAATTAGGTTTCACGATTAATTGGGACCGTAACATACGACAAACATCATTGTCACAAACCAACATGAACCGACATTCATTATCAAATGAATACTTCAATGAAAAACTCCCACTTCTCAAATTAGTAAACCTAATACACAACTCATTGCATATGAAATCTAACGAGCTATCTTCAAATATTTCAATACAAGCCATATTATCCAAATAACAACACCTTGCTATTATACTACTTACTATAATGTCCTGTAGTAAAAGAGAGACGAAAAATATTTACTTCAAGGTCAACAATTCTAAAAATTTGTGCAATAATTTAATGCATGAAATATCAAAATGTTTATATATAATTAATATAAAATTACAGGCATTATTTAAAAACATTTACATGAAGCAATAAAGTAGACGAATATTTTCAAAAAAATAATCACGTCTACTTTATAAACAATGCGTGTACTTTGAAAACTGATGTCGAACTGGTTAGTTCCGCTGGCGCAGACCTATATCAATAAGTGATTCAATACCAACTCAAAATCAAGTACTCTTAAAGTTATAATGAAACATCAACAATATTCATTCAGCACATTCAACTAACAATTACAAATACTGATAAATATAACTTATATATGAAGAATCCAAACATAAATGCATCAAAAACACAAAATCAAAACATATACATATAAAACATATAAAAAGCTATTCAATCACATGAATTACGAAATTACAATGAGTCTCTTGAATCAAAACAAAGTACATTGACCTATTGTAATCGATCGAAAATAGAAAAATTAACTGCTGATAAAGATAAACTTACAAATGATAGAGCCAAGTGATACAGGTAGAATCGATTAAGAACACTGTAATCGATCGAAAATAGAAAAACCAACTGCTGAAAAAAATAAACTTACAAATAATAAAGCCAAGTGATACAAGTAGAATTGATTAAGAACACTGTAATCGATTATTCGACAGACGAAAAAAGCATCAAGATTGATCTTATTGTCGATTTCGGAGAATAGTGGTTAGTTGTAGAGAAACTTCCAATAGCCAATTAGGCTTATGATTTTTTTAGATTGGCAGTATTTATATGTTGGACCTAATCGTTTAAAATTTGTTTCACTGGTTTTTTTGCCCAAAATGTTTAGTCAAAGGACTAGACCGTAAAACCTATAAAAAAATACTTAGGCTAAATGAGTGTGCATAAATAGCTTTCGTGAGTAAAGAGCTTTTGGTGCGTCATGTTAATAGCTTTAATTAGTCGTTTAAGTTCTATACACTTATTCATACACCTCACTCGTTACCTACAAATATGATCTTGTTTGTATGACATTTGATTTGAGGTTAGAAATAAAGAAAATAATGAGCTCATTGGTTTTTTTTTTTTTTTTTGCTTTTGCTTTTATGGTTATATTTATGAATTTATTTGATATTTGTTAATTGCTGGAATTTGTGATGTTCGACGTTAGTAAAATGTATTATTTTTTATTTTTCTTATCTTTTATATTGTTCTCTTTATTCTAATTAATATTTCAGCTCCAGGGTAATATTCATTGAAATTTTCTTAGTTTCTTGCTTTATTCTTTTTATTTTGCTATTTTCTTTGCTAGGTTATCTTGACTAAAAGATACATTCGGGTTATAAAGAAAGTATTTTGACAACCATTGTAAACAATTAATGTTTTAAAGAGAAATAGTTTATTCTAATTTGTTTTTACTCTTATGTCATATATGCCATTTTAGGAAAAAAGTTTGATGTCTCTGAGATATCAAAATTTTGATGTCTTGGAAATCTGGTTGGTCAATACCGCTGGCGCGGACCCATTTTTATAAGTAATGTGGGTTTGCGCCAGCAGTATTTACCAATTACATTTTCAAAACATCAAACTTTTGATGTCTCAGAGACATTAACTTTTTTCCCACCATTCTACATTACATTTGTATCAAAGCAATAAGCACCCCCAAAATTTTTGTTGGAAAACACAAATTATGACACCTTTAATAACGTGATGGAGATCAAGCCCAGTTAGCTTAAGGGTCCGTTTGGTTCGTGGTGAAATATTTTTTACTACGTTAAAAAATAATTCACCTAGGTAAAATACGTGTTTGGTTGGGTATTTAACATGGTGAAATAAAATGAATATGATGAAAAGTGAGGTGAAACTTTAACCATTTTAAACTATGAGTAAAATGAATAATTTAACAGGTGAAAAGAATGAAATTTATCTCATTAACAAACTAACATTTCTTATTTTCACTTACAACTATCACACATTCATTTCTCCCTCTCAATTAACACGATCACTAAATATTCATTTTTTAAAAAAAATTTTCCAATTTCAATTTCATTTTTGAATTTTAAAAAAAATTTAAAAAAATTAAAAATAATTTAAAATAATTTAAAAAACAAAAAACAAATAAAAATTGGAATAGTTATTCCTACGCCCTCTATATCTTCCCCCACGCCCTTTTTAATACTTAAACACTAAAAGACCAAAAGATCATCTATGCATATATGATTTGAACAAATATAATCTTTTGCCCCAAAATCTATTACTTTAAAAAAAACATAATATTATGGAAAAAAATAAAAACATAATATTTTGAAAATAAAATTCCTAATATTCTAGAAAATTAAAATTTTAATATTCTAAAAGTATATAAATTATAAAAATTATTTTTTCATTTAAAAAACATAATGTTATTTATAAAAAAAAACTTATTATTTTTTATATTTAAATGGACGTTGATAAAAAAACTGTTTTGTTATTTGTCAAGGTTCTAAAAAACGCGGGGCGTGATCGAGGGGTGGATGCCAAGTCTTAACCCTCGGAAGCCTAGGCCGGCCTTAAGCGTAAAAAGGCATTTAGGCCTTTTTAATATATTTTAATATTTTTTAACCATAACAAGGGTATTAAAATACTAAAATTCTACATATCATAAAAATATGTCTGAATATTTGCAAATTAAAATACTATTTGATTATTTTGGACAAGATAATGGTTCGATTTGTAAAAAAATTCTTTAAAAGGCGATATCGTTTCACTAAAAAAAAAGTGCACCTTAAGGGTTTTACCAAGAATAAGGCATAAAAATCTTAAGGCGGGTGTTTCTCCCAACCCTCAAGCCTAGGCGTGCTTAGGCAGGTTTTTTAGAATACTGTTATTTATTATAAAAATGAACATTCTTTTTACCATTTCTAGTTAAAAGCCGTTTCTTTTATTTATTTAAAAAACTGTTTCGTTATTTATTTTTTCAGTTAAAAACTGTTTCTTTTACTATTTTAAAAATAATCTTTTTACTATCTAAAAAAATGATCCCCGTCAGCGATATGTATAGACAGTCCGACTACCTATACATACCGTTGGCGTGGACCAACATATTAGAAAAAATGGTCCGCGTCAGCGGTATGTATAGGTGGCCGGATCGGCTATACATACCGCTGCTGCAGACCATATTTTTTTGAAATAGTAAAAAGATTATTTTTAAAATAGTATAAAAAAACAGTTTTTAACCAAAAATAAAATTTGTAAACAAAAAAAAACATTTTTTTTAGAAAACAATTTCTTAAGAAAAACAAATTTTACGTTTTATATACCGTTTTTTAATAAAAAAAATAGATAAGATTTTTTTTTTTATAAATAGTTTTTTTTTTAATAAAAAATAGTTTTTATTGAAAATATACCTTTTTGTTTTTTATCAAATGTATTTATTTTAGTTGGAGGGGAAAAAATTGGACATTTAGATTTTATAAATCTAAGGACACAATTGTCATTTATTATCAAAGAGTGTGGGGGAAGACATGAAGGGTGTGGGAATAGCTATTCCCATAAAAAAATTAAGAAATAATTAATTTAAAAAAAAATTGGATATTTGTTTGGTGCAAGGAACTAATTTGGACAATTTCATAGTTGGGAACTATATTTTTTTTAAATTCTTTTAATTGGGACTGTTTTTTTTTTAATTGGGGTTGTTTTTCTCAATGTTGAAAACTATTTTTTTAATTGGGACTGTTTTTTAATTGTTGAGAACTATTTTTTTTAATTGTGGACTACATTTTTTATAGTTAAGACTTTTTTTTTAATTGGGATTGTTTTTTACAATTGGCAGTTTTTTTCATTGTTGATTTTTTTTTTAAATTGGGATTGTTTTATTTTTTAATTAGGACTATTTTTTTCTGTGTTCTAAAAAACCCCCCTAGGCTTGAGGCTTGGAAGAAACGCCCGCCTTAAGATTTTTACGCCTTATTCTTGGTAAAACCCTTAAGGCGCACTTTTTTCTAAAAATAACAATGCTTTAGTGAAACAATATCGCCTTTTAAAGAATTTTGTTACAAACCGGACCATTATCCCATCCAAAATAATCAAATATTATTTTAATATGCATATATTTAGACATATTTTTACGATATGTACAATTTTAGTATTTTAATAGTCTTGTTATGGTTAAAAAATATTAAAATATATTAAAAAGGCATAAACGCCTTTTCGCACATTTTTACGCCTAAAGCCCGCCTAGGCTTTTAAGGCTTAAGGCTTGGCCTCCACGCCTCGATCACGCCCCGCGTTTTTTAGAACCTTGTTTTTTTTTAATTGGTACTGTTTTTTTTTTTTTTACTTTTTATCCTTATTTGTCTTGCGTAGCCAAATATGACTAGCTATGTGGGGGGGAAAGGATTGTGTCAAATTTGAATTTGAGGTAAATGAATATTTTTTAATAACCATTGATACTTGTGTGATGAAAATCAAATAGTAAAATATAACTATTTTTGTGTGCATTTGAAGTATAAGGGTAATATGGTCGTTTTATTTTTTCACCATATTTATCTTAACCATCCAAACAATAAATGATGAAAAAGTTAAAATTTTCACCTAGTAAAAACTCGACCATCCAAACGGAGATGGTGAAAATAAAATCACCAAGTTAAATTTCACCTTTTACTTTTAACAAAATCACCACGAACCAAACGGACCCCAAATGATATATCTTCGCACTATCAAAAACTACCAATTGACTGTGATAACCTCCATTTTCTCTGCCCTCACGACCTCTCCATTTATCTCCATTTCAGTCAAGCAACCTTTTAATTGGACCACTGTTACTCGGCTTGATGACCCATACTTATATCCTTTGAGCACGCTAGTAAGCTAAAGGCCCAATTATGAACCCATAATTGTTTCCTTTTCCCTAGTCACTTAGGGTCCAATTGATACAAAAGTAGAAAAATGGCTTGGATGGCAATTTTAGTGTAGCAAATTTTTATAGGGCAAATCTTATCATTCTATAGAGCAGGTTGTTTGATAGTATTAATTTTTCTGGTACCAAATTCTTTTTTGATAATTTATTTATAAATTTGGATAAAGAATAAAAGTGTTTTATATGATGTGGGACTTAATAGAATGGTCTAATATAAGAAAATTGATTTACATTAAAAAAAAAAGTTTTTAACAAAAAAAATAAACAGTTTAACAAAAAAAACAGTTTTTAACAAAAGAAAAGCAATTAAAAAAGGGACATATACCAAATAGTCCCTCGGACATTTTTTAATACCCATTTAGTCCAAACTTTTTTATTTTGCCTCAAAAAGTCCTTTGCCACATATTTTGGAGAAGGAGTGCCGCTGGCGCGGACCTCTAAAAATAAGAGGATATTGAGTGCTTGAGGGACTAAATGGGTTAAACTAAAAATATTTGTCCTTTTTAAAAAATATATATTTATAGTAGGGACTATTTAATAATTGACCCATTAAAAAACATTTTTTAACAAAATAAAAAACAGTTTGAATAAAAAAAACAGTTTTTAACTAACAAAACACTTTTTATGAAAAACATTTTATAATGATTTTTTTAAGAAGAACAGTTTTTAACAAAAAGAACATAGTTTTGATGAAAAAAACAGTTTTAAAAAAAAGTTTTAATAAAATAAAAACTGTTTTTAACCAAAAAAAAACATTTTATAACAAAAAAAATAATTTTTTTTAAGAAAAGCCGTTTTTAACGAAAACAAAAACAATAGAGTTTTTAACCAAAAAAAAGCAGATTTTAACAAACATACAAAAAACAGTTTTAAAAAGCATGACAAATATGTGGAAAAACTTTTCTTTATTATTTAACAAAGCAAATTTTGCAAACAAAAGTGAAAAAATGATGACTAATTTGCATATGGGCATAGGTATTCATGAAAAAAAATTCAGAGCAAATAAGAAATGTCAAACATACAAAATAATAAAAAATCTTTCATTTGTCACGATAAATAGAGTGTATCAAAGAGCCCTTATTGTTTCTGTACTTAAATCTGCCATCCCATTTTCTCTTCTTCTATCGTTGGTGTTTGGATATTGGTAAAAGACCCCAAAAATTTTGGGGGCTGGCTGCAAATTTAAAAAAGGAGGGCCCATTTATAAATATATGCTCGATTCAATTATTATTATTTTTTTTTCATTTCAACGAGTCCTAAAAATATTATCAAATATTGGGCCCAACGCGGTGGCCTCTTGGCTACCTCTTGGGCCGACCATGCAAAAGGGTTAGGGATTATTGATCATAAAGTTACATGGTTTATTGAAATTGGGCCTGTTTCTTGCACCTGCTTTGGGTACTCTTGGTACCTCTAGAGTTAAAGATAGAAATAATAAATCCAAAATGGTCGTATTTTAGCAAAGGTTTGGCTAAAGTCACCTCAATTTTTCCTCTCGGGCACCATAACATGCTTTAAAATATTGTACATTGTATTTATAAAAGTTGTGATGTGCAGTCAGGGAGAAAAAATGGGGGTGCCGTTAACACCGTTTGCCCAAGAGAAAATCTTTGGGTCATCCCCAAAAGTTTTTAAGTGATAAAAATAAAAAGGTTATTGGGCTATTTTCACCCTTTTATTATGACCACGTATTTTAGAAATTTTCGCACTCATAACCAACTTTCAGCTTATAAATGAGAAAAGGGGAAAGGGATGGGGACACATGAGTACGGGCTCAATTGTAATATCGTTTAATGTACTGTTTTTATTTTGTGCACCCGTTATTGTATTTTCTTTATCTTAATTACTATTTTAGCTAAGTGGGTCGTATTTACTGGAATGAACTTAGTACGCCTTATTTCATGCTTTTAACCTTTTAAATTATATTAGTTACTAAGATAACTTCAAGCTATACATGTAACATTAGGTCTTTGGGCTTTGGCATAAATTAATATATTAGTGAAAGAAAGATTTTATTCTAATTTGTGTTACTCGTGGGTACCATTTATCGTGGTAAATCAATAAACTAGTGAAAACCCGTGTCATTAGGACTATTATATCTCAATATTATTTCATTTGTGCATTCTACAAATCATTTTTCCCCGTCATGCCGATGTGCCCGCGGCACATGGGGTTTATGTCTTGTATTATATTGAACAATATGTTGTGTCATTGTAGTTTATGCGCATGTTGTTCCTATATTATAAACATAAAAAGTAAAAATAATAAAGGATTGTGTTGGAAATAATTAATTGAGTTTTTGATAATTAAATAATTTTAATTGAGTAAAAATTATATTCAAATTTCTTTTTATACAAATTTGAATAGACACGTGGTTTGTGAAAAGTTAAGTCATTTCATGAAAAATTATAGTTATGTTTAAAGGTCATGACCGTTCGTGAAAGATCATGAACGCATAGAAAGACATAACTATTCCTAAAAGTTGTGTTTATTCCAAAAGGATATCTCACTTTCATATTTAGAGCATCCACCATTAAAGTTTAATGATCGAATTTTTTACGAGTCTCAATTTTATGTTTGTCCTTTCTTTCGAGTCTATTCCTGGAGAGATCACAATATAAGATTGCATTCGCTGGTTCTTGAAGAATTGAAGTGTCGCTAGTTTGAAAATGAAATTCGTTCGTTTCCCCTAGGCAACTGTTCATCAATTTTGGGCATTGTAGAAGAAGCAAATTTGATTTAAGGAGAATTAGTGAAACAAAAGGCTTGGATTCAATCTCTTGTTTTGTAAGAATATCTTTTCCTACACATCTTCTCGTTGCATTTCATTAATCACAATAAGGATAATCAATTAATTTCATATTGATATTATTTGCAATTGATTTTGGATAACATTGTATTTAAGAAATTAAAACATATTTGGCAGTTTTGAATTAAAATAGTTAATATTGTGTAAAATATAAAAATAAGACATCTCCAAGGTAAATAGCATTTGAGAAAAATGTTATGTTTAACCCCAATTTTATGAAATTGGCTCTCTAGATCAACGGACAACAATGCAAAAGATGGTCCAAGGATGCAAAATTGGTTGCAAACTTACAACGGTTACGAAATGTTCGCGACTCAATCGGATTGCTGCAGTAGCATTTTTTTTTGTTTTCTAACATTTTTTTGCATTTTTTAGTAATTTTTATTTCAGTCTTCGCACGATAGTTAAATTATCACGGAAATATATTATCAATTTTTTTAGTTATTATTATGAATTTGGATGCATTTTGAATGAAACAAATATAACATCAAAGATTTTGGAAGAGATTCGTTGCAAAATGACTATTGTAAGAGAATTTACATTATGATTTGATTTCGGCTCCAACATGGGGGTGGATAAGGGTCATGGACTTTTCTTCCTACAATTTTAAGTGTCATATGGGCATGTTTCATTTTTTAGTAACCATGACTAGACATTGTCTTTTAAAACTAAACAACACCATCAACGGATCACCACAAAATTTTACAAGTACTTGCTTTTGAATTGTATGTAATTTTCATCTCGAAAACTGTTATTGTCAAAGCACTCGTGGTTATTTTTATCAAAGCAAAGACTTAGTTATACACATTATTTTTGCAAAATTCAAATCTAATTTTCATAGAGATAGCCTTGCTTAACTATCTAGTTAAAATTTCATAGGCGTTGAAGTTTGGAGAAACCAAAAATTTTAAATCCATTTGACTTTTGACTCCCATTAATTTTACTGTATACTAGATTTTAGCCCCGCGCGATGCGCAGGCGCTTTGTAGTGATCATCATATATTGTCTATAATAAGAGTCCAATTTCTTTAATTATTGAATCAAAGTCAACACTAAAAAATGTAGTAAAAATATACACTTTCTGTAAAATAAAAGTCTTCTCCAATCTAAACATACATGTATAGAAAGAGAAAAACGTAAGTACAATATTTCAAAACTTATATACAATCTACAATAGTTTTCCTCTTTATACTCTGTCTTGGCTTCTTGTCCTCTAGAAAGGCATTATTTATCATATATATATATGGGTTGAAAAGCACTGGAATACATGACAAAATGAGTATCGAATTAAATATCATATAACTAAATGGTAAGAATAAGAACAACCTTGCCAATTCTCATATTCTTGAATTTGACAAAGAGCATTTGTAATTAAAATATTAATGTTTATAAAAAAAACATATATGTTGGAGTGATTCAATCGAGCCTTTAGAATAAAAATTGCAAATTGGATGGCAAACCATGTCCATTGAATGGATTTTGCATTGAATCATAATGAATGTGAGAACCAAGTGTCAAATAGGGCTCAGCGAAAAAAAAGATCCCAATCATACATAATTATAAATTGAGAGCATATCCCTTGTAGCTAATTATTATTAATATATCACCTTTATATGTCAAAAGAAATCACAAAAGAGGAAAACGTTTATCACAAAATAGGAAAAAGTTTACTTCACCTAAATATTTCAATATCTCAAGGCATGATCAAATAAATTAACACCATTTAACTTCAAAAAACAAAGAGCATACGTTTCACAATGATTAGCAATCAAGATGGATAACATCCTGACAGAACATAAGAAAGTAAATTTACAAAACATACCATGCAAAGTGATTCTTTTTTTTAGAATGGTTGAATGTATTGGGAATGCAATGTCTTTGAAAATAAAGAAAAAGGTTGAAAGGAACCCAAACTAAATATATGGTAATTGCAAATACGATCACTGAAATATGACGAAAATGGATCTACCAATAGTCCAATTTAAAAATATCATCCAAGTTTAAAAAATGAATGGGGAATATTGAAATATAAGTTAGAGATATCATTACACTCAAGTAAAGATAAACTAAAGAGAACAGGAAAAAATAAATGCATACTTTTATTGTAATGTTGGGTTTTTGGTTACAAATGGATATAACAGTGAGTGTTCAAAGACTAAAGTGAAATTGACCTCAAACTTTTGGGGATCACAATCGTAATCATTTCTTTCATTTATAATAAATGTATGTAAACATTTGGCTCATGTAGGTCGACTAAATGAATTTAACTAATTGATGAAAAAACACACCACATGCAGTCAAAAATTGAATGCACCTAATATTATGTTGTCAATACGAATATTTTACCCATAAGCTTCATCAAGACATAAAATTAAAAAAAAAAACTACCCTAAATGTAAGCGTCAAAAGGTTTTGATGCTTTATCGATCTAGTTTTTTTCGATTCATGAAGGTGATGAGCAAAGTACTTACTACTGATATTGTTCAAATAAAATTTGATGAAAGATTTAAAGGTATTATGGGTGGAAGAATAAATATCATAGAATAAAAGACTACCAGTAGTTAATGTAAATAAAGATGCTATTGGCTTCGTCAACTCTCCCTTGCCACTGATTATGCCCTAATTCCTGTTTAACATTTGCCCATAAAAGAATCCCATCTGGACTTGCCAGTGAACGTACCTGGAAAAAAGGTATAAGCTACTGGAATAAACCACAGAGAATTTACAAATGTAAAATGTGAAACCAAAATATATGAATGGGGTCTGAAAGTTAGAAAAATATTTGTAGATTTGTACAGAACAGTATATCACATGAATCAAAACAGAACAAACAACCCCTCTAAGAAGATCTAAAGGATATAACAACTCTAGATACCATTAGTTACTCATTGAACGTAATTAATATAACAACTGCCTACACACCTTCACAAAAATTCACTACTCCCATTTTTGCATTCCAATTCATCTACATTAATCCTCATCGTTCATAAATTTTACTTGTAGGTGTTACAAATTTTGCATTACTATTAGCTCACTAAGCTACTTTATGTGTTTAAATCTTCTTTGTGACATTTCAACATATTGCTAATGTGCACCAGACCTGGCGATTAGGCGGCTATGGGCGGATGTGGACGGGTTAAAAATGGATTGGGTTGATTATGGGCAAGTTAAAAATGGATTAAGTGATTGCACCGGGCGTATTTGAATCATATTTGTATCGGATGGTTTTGGGTCAAACCGCCTCCCTTTTTTTCCTTGTCTCTCTACTTTGAACCAATAATACTTACCTATATGTTAAAGCAAAAACTGAAATCAATTTTAATAATATCAAAAACATCAACCCACTTAGAGTTGCGTTGATGAGACAAAGTATAAAGCTTGTGCAGGTGGTTCATTTTTTAAGGAAAAATTATACTCGCAAATTAATTTCCTTATGACCCGCGATTGTGACCCACAATTGACTCGCCAATATGGACATTACTACCCGTTCTTAAACCGCACAGAAGAGAGTCGAGTCTAGTCGGTTTGTGTTGGGCGCCTGATGGGCGGTTTGGCCCTTCTCCACCCGCATTGCCAGGACCGCACCATGTAAAACATTTGATATTCACATTGATAATAAAGATAAAAATAAAAACCAAAAAGGATAAGATTTGGTGTATTGAACTTGTAAGCATGTCACGATAGGAGAGTGTGTACAATCATATATAATAGAACCTTCATACTTAAATTAAATTAAACTCAACAAAAATCATGACCTCATTATTAAGCTAACCCCCTCACACCAGAACCGTCACCAAGAAACTGATCTAAAACTTATACAATCATAATAGGAGGGTGTGTACAATTAAAGATGCCAACGCTGAAATCATGATGATAGATACATAATAACCAAATATTAACTGAGCTCATATAGTAGAACATCTATGTTTGTGTTTGTGCGTGTGCATGTGTGTGTATTACATTTTAAGGGGGCTAAAAATGCAAATTATAGGGATAATTCCAAACTGAGCTGATTAGTTGAAGGATTATCTGGAGGTCTATTGAAATTATCAATCACATTCTTCCAAGAAACCACAAAACACAGGGAATGCCAAAGATACGCTTTCAAAACCAAGGGAGCACTAAATTGGTTAAATTGAACACGTACAAGGATTTTTGCAGGTAAAGATAAACTTAAGATTTCTCATGAACACAATACATTATATAATAAACAATGGGTTGTAATTATACTGAATCACTGCTGAAATGAGTCATTAAAGACGACCCAGTTCGAGATCGTTATGCTGAACCGAAACAAATAGAATTATTGGCACAACAAATATTAGGCAAACATAACATAACTGGTTAATGATAAACATAATTTATGGGTTCACCTATTAAGAGAAAAAGTCACTAAAGTCATTAGTTGCAATTTTGATCACTGAAACCTCATATACTACTTCTCTAGAGAATTAGCTATTAATAATTGTTATCCACTTTTATACATTATAACAACATTTTGAGTCATACAGACCATTTTATTATACAACATTTTGAGTTATAATTATAGGTATACATAGCCTATCTTTGATATATATAGACTGTAATTACAAAATATTGAGTTAACATGCCTAACACAGGAAAATGTTATATAATTTACAATATTATTTGGCATATTATACATGCAGTTAATCGAAAAAATAAACATAAGTAAGATAGAAAGAACCACAAAAAAACATATCTGAAAGCACTCAAATGAGCCTTAAATCTAGTAAAAAAATTCGCTCAATCTTCATCATGTATCCAAACTCAAGCCTGTGATTTTGGAAACAGAGTATGACCCTCCCATAACAACAGTAATTTTTTGGAATTCTTGAGTATATCTTATTAACTTGCATCACATCAAAACAAACAAATCTTAAAAGAATGAAGTAAATCAAACTTTATTCACGGAGAGGGATATCGCAAATAAAAAATCAACATGCAAAAAATGAGAAAATTAGCATAGAAAAAACTAATGCTTAAATATTTTACTAACCAAATAACAATCAATGAAATGCATTCATGTTTTCTTATGAGGCTGACTAATTATGATGAAATATCTCTTTGTTGGAAATGAATCACACTGATCTGCAGGAATAAAGAGAAACACAAAGGTCTCTTGGTGAACCCCAATGATAAAAGTAATTGCAGGAGACTGAGAGACATCGTGGCTATAGAGAGACTCTGTAGGTGAAGAGAATCAAAGAGATCGGAGGATTGAGGATTTGTTTTAATTGCAACTTCATTTTCAAGTCGTGGAGATGATTGGAATAAAAGAAAGGAATATAAAATGATGGAGTAGGAAACGGAAAGGTCATTAGATTTAGGGGAAATGGATTGGAAAGAGAAAGAGGGTTCTTCGTTTTCTGAGTAGTGGGGGGAGAGAGAGAGAGAGAGGAGAATGTGTTGTTATTAATTGCAACTTCAATTTTCAGCCACGTGGCAGAGTCACGGTAAAAGACACTACTTTTATATTTAGACTAGATTTTAGTCCCGCGCGATGCGTGGTCGCTTTCTAATATTTTTATTAAAAAAATTATTAGAAAAATAATTTTTGAATAAAGTTATTTTTTAAAAGTACAATTTTATAGAAACATAATTTTACTTATAAAAAACTTATTTTCAAAAAATAATGTATTTTCCTGCTCATTTTATGGGACGATATATAGAACACACAATATGTCATATTAAGAGAAAAAGTATAGTAACAAGTTAAAGCTGAAAATAAACACACAATTTATCATAGTAGTCAAATTTCTTTCACTAAGTCCATTCTTCACATAACCTTAGTATGTTGCCATTTTTATATCAATAAAGAACTTAAAAGGCATGCCCTAGTTAAAAGATTAACATATATTTTTCCAACATGAACGTTTGGGTAGAAATTGAGCACCATTGTCAATAAAAACATGCTTTGGTCATCACCAAAATATAAAATCTATTGATGAGAAACAAATACTTGCATATAAAATTGAAATGCAGAAAGGAGAATATTTAATGATGAAGAAAGGGGAATTAAAAAAACAAAAAGAATAGAAGACACACACACACACACACAAATATATATATATATATATATATATATATATATATATATATATATATATATATATATATATATAAGAATAATGACAATCTGATAAAACGATTGCATTCATGAAGCATTTATGAGCTAGTGAGATCAATAAATGTATTCTATTTTTTGTGAGGCGTTGACAGAAAAATGTGGTTTCTGTGTGATATAAATATTGCGCGTTTTGAACATCTACAACAAAATATGTATACTTATTATTCGTCATTTTCTAATAGATTCCGATTCATTATTCACAAACTACACGTTAAATATTGCAATTTACATGAGAAGTTTCTAAACAATTTTGTCCTTGCACACAATTTTTTTTATATAAATGATTTAGGCATTTTCACAAACATCATATATATTAACCAACCGTATAAATAAACATATTACAAAAACAACATCGTTAAGTATTACACATTAAAACATCATTATTTTTAAAGTTTAGCATATAAAAAACGTGAACTTTAGGTATCGCTTTTGCATAATTGTTAAAAGTCAAAATTTATGCCCAAATGTTATCGATGTGATGATTTTAAAAAAACAGTTCCGCATAAAATTTGCAAGGTAAAAATTATATTGTCATATTATAATATGAGTCGAAAGTCTATAGAGAATAAGACTACAAACATGCAATGTACAAATGTGAAATTACTTAAATGTATAAAAACTACTTATATTTAATATTATAATTCATCATATTTTTTTGTCAATCAACCTATAAATTTTATTTTCCTATATTTGCATAAATTAATGAAGCTACTTATTTAACTGTCATATTTGTCATAAATTTCTAGGAAGGATTAAATAAAAATAACCTAGCGAAAAGTACAAAATGAAAAAATCTAGTGAAAATCACAATTCACACCAAAAAATTAAAGATGTAGCTCGAACCTGAAGATATAACAATCAATGATCGTGATCATTCATCAAAAATAAAACTCATAATTTGCAACACAATATGTATGCCAATAAGTGGACTTACAATATAATAACCTTAAACATAATTGCCTCCTGCAAGGACCCAAAAATGAAAGATATAACTCGAAACTGAAGATATAATAATGAATTATCGTGATCATTCGTGAAAATATAAAACTCATGATTTCCAACACAATATGTCTGCCAATAAGTGGACTTAAAATATAATGACCTTACTTGAAACATAATTGCCTCCTGTAAAGCTCCATTATACTTACAAAGCCAACACACCGCCTACCACCAAAGAAAAAATACACACAAAAAACAAAGACTACAACCCATTTCTACAACAATAGAGAGAGAGAAAAAGAAAACAAAAGAAGGCCAAAAGATGAACCCTAAAACTGCACCTCCTTGAAAATTATATTAACTGATTCCATCCGACTTAAGCTCTGGCAGCAACAAATCTATCATAGGAACTGGAATGTATATCACCCAGTTATGAGGGAGAAGGTTTTTTCAAGCTTTATTGACAACCCAAATATTCAAAATATCCAAGACTCGCATTTTGATAAATGGGGATATCGATTTCTTTTGTGAAGATCGGAAGTCAACAATAATGAGATGAGGGTGTTCGCGTTTCTCTGTATACGTTTCCCATTTCCCATTTTCTCTCCAATGAAGGAAAGGGCACATAATTAGAGAGGGGAGTTATTAAGGGAGAGGGATATGAAGAGCCAAGACTATTGGTGTTCTCGGTAGAATAAGTGGTGATGGATGTGAACGATCCCGTGTATTGAATAGTTTAATTGATGTGTGAAAATAGTGCATTAATTAGTGTTGTCACGTGTCAATCCTCTAAGAGGAGATATCAAAATTATATTATGTTATTAGATATTAGATAACTTTGAATGTTATTTTCACTTATGTGACATATTTTTAAATTATTTATAACATTTTTTTAACAATATTGGTTGTATTTTTTTTCAAGTTTTAAGTTTCCTTTTTTCGAGCCTTTTCTATTTTGAGTTTAGTTCTTTTCCTTTTCTTTTTGTAACAACCCTCATTTTGTCACGTAAAGGCTGACCAGGCACGATACGCCGAAGATGAGTTTGTCAATTAATACCATTTTCGGCACAACATAAAATACATAATGTGATTTAAAGGTATACTTTAATTTTATGAATATTTTCATGACAAAAGTTAAACTCAAACCAACAAAAACTGAATAATAAATCCAACTGCAAGTAAATATCACAACTCCAACATAATGTAAAGAAATCTCGAGTGTATGCCCTTACAAATATATCCAAATAAAATAACTAACTCTAGCAGAAAAGCACCAATGCTAAAATTGATAAATCTGAAAACCGATGAGCAAGAGAGACTGCAAGACTATCACAGCAAAATCCAGCTATTCCTGTCTAGGAGCACCTGGGGGGAAAATATTTAAATTTGGGTCAGAGCCCTAGGTGTGCAAGAATTAACTTATTTTATTTAAGATGCAATATACAGTTAATGCAAAAATGATTATTTTCCTTCATCACTCGCATGTGTTTAACACATCACCCCTCATCTAAGTGTGATATTATTCGCCTCCCAATAAGTCCCAAATAATAATTATGACAATGTGTAAAGTTGGTGATAATGAATTTATCGATAATTAAATGCTTAAGTGTACCGACTACATTTAACTGTCAATGCCGGTAATATCCCAGTCTCACAAATTTCACATAAATGGCATAAACATATATTATGCATTTAAAATCAAAGTTGTGGTTTATGCCCACATTCTTAGAAATTTCAATTTATATCATATAAAATCCGGGCAATTGTATATATGTCCTTCATATATTTGACACACAAAGGCATCTACAGTTGGCATCTAGTTCGTATTCTATCGGCAAGCTAGGAGGAATCACTTATCTTAAGCGAACATCACAAAACACACATAAGTTGGGGACGATCCGTATGCAGGATACCTATTCATGGCCCATACCCAGCGGTGACACAGGCTGGGTCAGTATTAATACCTACCTCTCGTAGATGGCGCATCCATGTAGTACCTATATGACCAACACAATCGCCAAGCCCACCTGTGTCGGCGTGTGGTACCCGGTTCGAACGCACGAACCCCCAAGCTGATAGGACAGTTCAAGAATATTGGTATGTCCACACAAATACACATAAGTACATATTATTATCTCATATAATATGTATAAGTAACTACTCCATAATAACCATAGGGAAGTCCCACATAAGATTCACAATTTTTCATTTATTAATAATTTACCATCTAGTGAATTATTAATTCCACTCCATTTAATAATTGCTTAGCCAACAAGTTAATTGTAATTTTCCCAATTTAAGGTGGGTACATGTGTATTCTTTAATAAATTCTCTATTGTTCCAAACATGGTCTCACCCACTTGCTTGGACTCCTAAAAACACTCATAAACAAACCCTAGGCCCAACTCGCTCAGCCCCCAGGGCCGAATCGATTCAATTATGGGCCGAATCGATTAGCTGTCAAACCGAATATATTCGCCCTGAAATCGAATCGATTTGATTTTATGCAGAAGCCTAGATCTGCTTGTTTATTCTATTACGGAATTTCTACTTTTCTTTCCATATTCACTTTTAAATGTTTAGTCCACTTTATATCCATGTAGTTGAGTCCCTACAACTTAATTAGTCCTATTAGGATCATTAATTACATGAATCAATCCCAATTTTATGCCCAATTTTTTCATAATTTATGAACATTAAGTACCTATTTTAACTCAGATTTCAATCCCAATTCCCACACTATTTAATAAATATTCCGGGGTATCAATAATGAGATTTAAATCATAATTTCAGCCCATAGTTCGACATTAATATTCTCTACATATAACAATCAAGATGTCCCCAATTATTATCAAGAACCCTAGGGGATCTAACTTAAATTTTAAGAATACGATACCTAAATTTCTAACACTAATCATATATTAAATCCAGTCCTCTATATGCATAGAATATTCACTCATCATTAAATCATTCATATCAAACCTCAATTCCAAAAATTTTAAGGGTTATCATCACGCATCAGGAAATACATTGAAAAGTTTAAATTAACTAAGAGAATTCTTACCTTAGAAATTTGTGGAAGAAAAGCCCTTTGATTTTTCTTGATTCCTCACCCTTTTTCCTTCTTTTGGTTCTTCTCATTTCCTCTCCCGTTAACAGTTGTGGTTATGTCTTTTCTGAATAGTAGTGGGGAAGTGGTTTACCCCCACTTAAACGCTATTAATGCTAATCCCGAGCTGAGCTTAAAACATAATTTTTGGAACTCCAAATGGACCTGAATCCATACTCAAATTAGCCCAGAAGTTCCCCAACTTATATACCATTGACCCATGATGATTTCTAAAGGTTTAAAACACCTAAACGAGCCCATATGTACCCTGAATTGTTTTATGTCAACATTGGGTACTTTTAAATTGTATCACACATTTATTTTGTATTTTCCTACAATACATGCGACGCCATAACTATACACATAGATACATATAGAAAATCAATCACATATAAATATGACTTAACACAAATCACACCCATGCAATTATTAAATTAAAAGTTTCATTAATGTCCAATTTCCACAAATATTTATTTATTCCAAAAATATTATATTATTATTTATTTTAGAAAAATTACGGGGTAGTACACTTTTTTCAGGGGGGGTATGTTGGTGTTAGTATAGGTTTAAGAGTATAGAGTAGTGGTATATAGGGTTGAGGGTTAAGAAGATGTTAATCTTATATTTTCATTTGGGTAAATTTTACCAAAATTTTAAAACTATAGAGGTTTTACAGATAGCATCCTAATAAAAAAAACTCGATAAAGAGCCCCATAAACTATTGAATTTTGACACCTAAGAAATATGCAAAAAAAATTAACCATTTTTATGCATAAAATCATATTTTTATCAACTCGTTTCCAATGGAAATGTGTAAGATGTTAAAATTCAAGAATTTATGGGACTTTTCGTCAGGTTTTTTAGATTAGGGAGCTATTTGCAAAGACACTATAGTTTAGGGGGCTTGTTGTTATTTACCCTTTTTATTTTTCATAACAACACATGTATGATTTAAACACAAATTTTATCAAACTCTCATTAAAACTAGAAAATTATAATGCTAGTCGAATTTATTATTTGTAAAAAAAACTAATTGAATATCTAAAGGGCATGCTTATCCCCGCTCCCACAAAGTATTCTCGCACTTAATTTTGTTCCCCTATAATTGGTAATGACCCATATACCTTATATATCCTTATAATAAATTCCTCCATCCGTCTCTCCCTTACTCCCATAAGTGAACTAAGCCTCTTCCTTTCCCCCAAATATTGTAAAAAGAATTTAAAAAGAAAGTAGAATTTTAATTTGGCAGGTACTCAAAAACAATAGTGGACTATACATATATAGTCATTTTTATATTAATATGTAATTAATAAATACAAATACAAATACAAATAATAACTCAATTTAAACGTGACACAACAGCATACAACATAAAATCTTTTTTTTATCTAACACGAATACCACTCACATAAAAGAGACACGACACGACACGATATCCTTTTTTACTTAACACGGACACATCCTTATAAAGATGCGAATTCCTCAGGGATCACGGTCACACGATGGAGCGTTGCATATATCTTCAAAATGAGATTGAAACTCTCATCCGACGAGGAAAGATGAATCAGTATGTTGATCGGCAGAACAACGAAGGAATTCGATGTAGATCAAAATCTCATTGCAAGCCGAGAGGGGAGAAGAAAAGAACTCATGAAGATGACCAGGATAATGATCCCGATCTCCCAAAAAATCCTCGGCAATCGAAACATGAGGTATTCTGTATCAGTTTTGGTTCTTTTGATTGTCAAATGATTACATGTGGAGATGCAGGAGGAGGAGATCATACAGTAGAACCAAAAACTTACCTCAATGAGGTACAAGCTTGCTCGTTCATACAGAGGATCAACCTTGCCGAAAAAGATCGACTAAGGAAGGTTAACAAAGACAAACTGGTAATTGATTTCTCTAAAAATGATCTCTCGGGGGTACTGTATCCTCACGATGACCCACTAGTAATCAAAGTCAGAAAGGAAGAAATCATTGTCTCTAGAGTACTTGTAGATAATGGCAGCTCGGCGGATATCATGTTTTATCCTTGTTTTAGCAAATTGGATTTTAAACTCAGCCAATTAGAGCCCTATCATTGACCACTAATAGGCTTTTCGGGTGAGAAAGTCTTTCATTTGGGAACCATTAAGATGGAGGTGATTATTAGCACATGGACAGCTAGCCAAACAAAGAAGATTGGTTTCTTTATAATGGACAAAAATGTCCATTAAACTTACAATATAATCATGGGAAGAGTAGGGCTAAAGAAGTTTGAGGCAGTACCATCCACTATCCATCAGTGTTTAAAATTCCCTACTAACTTTGGTGTGAGAATTATTAAAGGTGATTAGAAAGTAGCTCGGGAGTGTTACTACTCTTCTACCGAGCAAGAAGACTTCGAAGAAATAAAGAAGAAAACCACTACCTAACAAGGGGATACTTCTGAGCTTGATGAATAATCTGAGTTTGAAACCTTAGATCCAAGGGGGGAAATAGAGATGGAAAAGGGACAGGAAGCAACTGAAAGCATTGTGTTAGACGATGACAAACTGAAGCGCATCACTCAGATAGGGACAACACCGGATCCTATTTTTAAATAAGAACTAGTAAGCTTCCTTAGACAGAGAAAGCATGTGTTTGCCTGGAGTTATGAAGATATGCCTGCGATAGATCCCAATTTCCTTTTCCATGAGCTCAACCCAAACAAAGAAGTTAAACCAGTAAAGAAAAGATGAAGAGTGTTCAGTCTCGAGAAGAACCAAGCCATACAGGAAGAAGTCGAAAAGCTTTAGAAGGCATCTTTTATTAATGAAGTGAAATATTCAAATTGGTTGGCTAATGTAGTTATGGTCAAAAAGAAAAATAACAAGTGAAGAATGTGTGTATATTTCATAGATTTAAATAAAGAATGCCCAAAGGATTACTTTCCTTCGCCCCGAATAGATCAACTAGTGGATGCTACATCAGGACATGAGATACTCAATTTTATAAATGCTTATTCTAGTTATAACCAGATAAAAATAAAGCCTGAAGACATGGAAAGCACTTCTTTTATCACTCCCCGAGGAACATACTGTTATAATGTTATGCCTTTTGGTTTGAAAAATGCAGGTGTTGTATATCAAAAGGTGGTCAATAAGGTGTTCGAGGAGAAAATAGGCAAGAATATAGAAGTCTACATGGATGATATGCTTTCAAAGAGCAAAATGGCATCTGATCACATTGCCGACCTCAGCCAGACTTTTGATCAACTTGAAAAGCACCAGATGAAGTTGAATCCGACCAAGTGCATTTTTAGAGTGCAAGAAGGAATGTTCCTTGGGTACATAGTAAATCAAAGGGTAATTGAATCAAATTCGGATATGATCAAGGCATTAATTGAAATGCAATACCCAACTTTCAAGAAGGAGGTGCAAAGGCTGACTGGATAAATAACAACACTTAACAGATTCGTGTCCTAAGCTACAGATAGGTGCCTGCCATTCTTCAAGGTTGAGAGTGTGCTTTTTGTTCAACCGGAGAAACAAATTTAATTAAATACAACTTTTAAATATCCAAATTTAAACACACACCAAAGTCATGCATCTAAAGATGATTGATTCGACATTCAACATATCCACATCAAGCAAAAATCAATCACACAGAAAAATAGGAAAAATCACCCAAAGGGGCAAGACTTTTTTATTTTAATATGGTTTGTAAACACTTACATATACATAAAGAAATACAGTTTGAGAAACGAAGACCCTCAGGCACTGGTTCGTTGTCGTCAGCAAGAGCTCCCTCAAGACGCTCCAAGTTCAGTAGTGTAGAGAACCTTCTTATCAACACAAGATGCTCCACGAATGGGTATGACTAGCTTTAGAACGATTGACACATATGATTCTGAGTGTCTCTGAATCTCAAAGTGTTTATGTTTAAAACATATGAAGACTTGTCGTATTAGGTCAACAAAGTGTTCCCTCAAAGTCTTGAACAAAACAAACCCAAAAGTTAGAATTTATAGCAGAGAACAAAAATTTGATGCGTCGAATTTTTCTGAGCCCGTCGGACTGGTCCGAAAAGGATCAGTAGATCGATTCGGTCTCTTAAATTTGACAGAGAATAATAAGCCATCGAACCAGTTCATTTTTTAGTTATAATAGATGGGTTCGATCTGCCAAATTGTGCAGAGTTTCAAATTCCATCCGATTGGTTTAATTTTGGAAAAAATTGGATCAGTCCGGTGTAATACCCCGTATTTTTGGCTATATTTATTTTTGGGATTAATTAATTAAATGCGTATTAATTGGAAATTAATCCGGGTTAAAAATACTAGCGATATGTGAGTTGGTATTTGACTATATTGAGCATATATGATGTTATATGAATATTGAATTATGAAATTTGTCGTGAGATTGATATACGGCAATTTGGTCATTTTATTGGGACGCGGGTAATAGATGCGTCAGCATATAATTATTTTATTTATAAAAGTGAATTTAAATTCTATTAACCGTATGGTCGTTTTGAGTGCGCCAACGCGTTCGGAAGGGTCGAGATAGTCAGAAAACACTAGCCGGGGGTTTAGTTTGGGTCCCGGGGTATTTTTAGGCCATACCGGCAACATAAAGAGTATTTTGGTAATTTTGTATTTTTGGAGAATTAAAAGTGACGAAAATTAAGAGGTTTAATCTGATTGGGAATAGACCCACTAAGCCACTAACCAACCCATATTAACCCAACAAGCTACGGGGGTTGTTGGATTAGGTTTTCTAAGTTTCCCCAAAACAAACCCTAACCACCATAGCCACCATTGGAGAAGAAGCTTGGAGAAAGAGAGAGAGAGGGAATTCTGCAGAAAAAGAGAGGAAATCACCATCAAAATCAGAGATCGAATCAAGGCAAGTGATTTAAATTACATTCTTTATGCGGTGAATGCTTCTTCCATGTTAGAAATCTTAATAATCATTCTTATTTAAGAGATAAAGGAAAACCCATGAAATTGGAAGTTATTAGTTTAATTTTGGGTATAGGTTTGCATGTAGAAATGTTATTGGAAGATTGAATTCAGAGATTTCATATTTATGTGATGTAACAACGGATTAAATTCTGGAAATTGATGATGATAAAAATCTAGGGTTTATGTTCTTTAAGAAAATTGGGGAAAATGTAGAAACTTGTGATTTAATGATGTTTAGGATGTATTAATTCCTTAAAAGATGTTAGTATATGACCTTAGCATGTTTTAGGATGATTAGAGAACTTAAAACATTGTTGGAACGAATTTTAGAGGAGATTTGAGGAATAAGAATTGATGAAAAATGTAACTAAGAAATTCTGGGCCGAAACTGGTCCCTCGTTAGAAGACCTTCCCAGGTCGTTCGAACGAGCTTCTAACGAGTTGACCAGTCGCTTCTAACGAGGGGAGACTTCGTTCGATACCTTCGTTCGAACGAACTGTGTTTCGTTCGATACATTCGTTCGAACGAGATGTCGTTAGAAGGTACAGTTCGTTCGAACGAACTGGAACCTCGTTCGAATAGCCTCGTTCGAACGAGACTTCTAACGAGTTGGCAGTTTAGGCCTTTTTGGCCTGTTTTGATTTTGGGAGTCCCGTAAACTTGTTCGAGGGTAGAAATAACATTCCGTTGATGATGTATTGATAGATTTGGGACTTTTGGGTTATTATGAGGAGTAAATTATATACGAGTGATTTAAATCAATGAACCGTTTGGGTTGAGACGTGAGTGTCTACTACGACTTGAGAATAAATTATGGCGCGTATGATTATAAACCGGAATCGTATAAAGTGTGTAAAGTATATATTGGTACTAGAATGAGAATAGTACTACAATTAAACTACGGGATTACTAAGACGTGTGTTTACTTAGTATTGGTATATAAATTGTGTGTATGACATACCTACCATACTTGCTATCACGGGAGGTTTGCGTTCGCTTAGGGCCCTCTAATCCTTGTGTTCCCCGGATTTAGACTGGTTACCTTGATGAACATAGGTCATAGAAAGACTTATTGGGATATTAATAAGTCCGCTGATCGTGGGAGCGTAGGTATGTGCGTGACCCATGTGATGTGACTGTGTTCGCCTCCATTATTTGTGATGTTGTTATTCGTGAACTATTCCTGAGAGATTCGGAATATGTAATCCTTATGTACGTGATGTACCGGGATGGATAGCAGAGTATGTGTGCACCGCAGCTTAGTTCTCGGGGTGCTTGTATTGTATATTTATGATGTGAATAATATACACTTAATTAATGGGAACCTTCATGTTAATGTTGTGAATATAATTACGGTATTGTTTCGAGAAAAACATAACGAGTTAGCTGATAGTGAAATATATTGCATATTGAGCATCTAAGTTTACGTTAAACCCCTATTTAATTACGAGCGTTATAATGTTAATAGAACCGAGTAATAAGGGTAGGACCTATGACAGTCTAGCTAGATATGATGTCACTTAGCTAGTGGTTTGTGTCGTTGTAGATGGATACTTACGTTAGGAGTGCACAGTTAGACGAGAGGTGAGAATATCATGTGAGTGCACGTCCTAACATGTACTTTGCATTTAATGTTTTAAATGTTTTTAAAGCACTTGCAGGTTTTTAAAATATCTCCACATTCGGGCTCTGACCCGTTTGCTTTCAAATCTATTTTTTTTGTAAAACCATTTTTAGGTGCCCAGCCACAAGGACACCATGCATAGGATACTCATTCAGGTGACGAGCTGTAGCTGTTTGTGGAAGTTACAAGGATTTGCTTTTAGACGCTTCTATCATTTGGATTCCTGATTCAGTATTTATCAGTTGTAGGGCATGTTGCCCATTTCTTTTAGAGACATCTTTCCATTTCAGTTTTCAGACTTGGTCATGTATTGATTTAGTATTCAGTATTTTCATTGCTTATTTCAGTTGTGGGATTTGTAGTGAGGAGTTTTCCTCCAGACTTTATTTACATTATGTGATGGTTATTCTATTTACTTTGTTATGGTGAATGGTGTTATTATTCTTCATTACACTTGTTGCATGTTAATCAGACTTAAATTCAAATTTGGCAACTTACTTTTTAAATACTAGGTGGTTAGTAATCATAAAAATGTTTTCGACAGTGATGCTATTAACTGGACCAACTTGGCATTTTGAATTAATTTAATAAAGGAGTAGCTACCCGGTATTTAATTAGTCGGGATGTCACATCCGGTCTTTCGATCTTTTTAGAATCCTGTATACCATGACACGATGAAGTCCACTACGCACGATGTTGATGACGATGACCATAACGTATAATGTTGATGAATCTGGGTGTGTAAAACAATGACGAATTTGGATTGAGGCCGTCAAAATATGATCATGCTGAGACGAGCCGACTGTAGTGGTATACGACATATATTCTAGAATTTAGGATAAATATGAAATGACTAGAACTAACCTAGACATTTATAAAACATGTCCTTACAAATCTCCCCCTATTTCTATGCCAGTACATACATAAAAAAATCCTAATTATGTTCCCAAAAAATAAACAAATGTCATACAAAGTAATATCCCCATTAAACCCAAAAAAAAGAAATACTAAATGGATGACATGTCTTCAGCCGTCTTCAAATCTTCAAAACTCTTCAAACTTTCTTTCTTTGTCCTCATCGGGATGTGAAAACAAAATCCTCAATTTGGTACCTACACACATGAGGCAAGAAATAGATACTCGTGACATGTAACAGTTTGATATATAATGAATTAAGCTCAGATCATTAGCAAATTAAACTATCTCCCCCATAATTCGTTCTCCACTTTTTTATAATGTCCCTGAATAGACAAAAAGAAGAATATAAATAAATGCAAATGGAGATTGTCACAAGAAGAATCACTTTCTCTTTTTGAATTATAAAAATTTTTCTTACAAAAATATAGAACAAAAAATCACACCATGAAAGAACACTAAAATAACCAAGTCGATGATAGCGAAAATGTATGGCTGTGAACAGATTCGATAGAAAAATCAACACATACTATCACAACATATGTGCACGATGAATGTTGAATATTCCTAACCAATGAACATCTTCCTTAGGAGTAAAAATTATGGAATTAAAAGAAAGTAACTCAATCAAATCAGAAAATCAAAGCTCAAAGAGATTTCCACACCAATAACGTTCAAAACATTTAAAACATTTTTTCATGACTTTCAAGGACATGCAAACCCGCTTTTCATTTCATTCCATCCAAACTCCCTCAGAAATAATTAACCATTATATTTTTCTTTTGAGGTGATGAAACTAAACCTATTAGCCCATTTGATTTGGCATATTTTTCTTTTTATTGCCACTTAATTTTTGGGCTTTTTTCCAAACGGTGGCTTTACGATGAGTAAATATTGAACTCTCACAGCCCTTTTCCGTGATTTACTCATCATATTTTATTGAAATTAAATCCTCGTGGTAAACGGTTTTTACATGCACTACTATCTTGTTAAGTTTTATCGCATTTTGGTCATTGTATAGATAGAATTGAGATGGGAACACTTAAGTCAATATATGAAAGACAAGTACAATATTCAAATAATTTCGTGCATGTGTGCAATAAAGTAGATAAAGAGCCAAGAATGTAGAAGATATCATTAATCACATCTCAAAGACTACAATCAATGTAAACCACATGAATGAAAGGATATAGCATCTCAAAGCACTATCAAATAGTCATTTGGAATATGAAATGAAGTTGTGACTATGTCTATCTTAAATTTTCATCCACAAATGGTGTAAACAAAAATACAAAACTCTTTTTAGCTTTTTTAAAAAATTTCAAAAATAAAATCTTTTTGGATTTTTCAAATTTTCAAAATAACTAATGATATAATCTGGAGATAGGAATCATATAATATGAATATGAAAAATAAATCCTACTCTAGACATGGTGACCACCCGTCAGTCAAATTTGCAAATACCTAAAGATGTCCTAAGACTCTTGAATCTAAGGGCATCTAAAGGCTTCGTGAAAACATCGGCTAACTGAAGGTGGGTAGATACAAAACTCAAGGATACGACATTTTCTTCTACAAGCTCATGGATAAAGGGTTCATGTATCCTAATGTGCTTTGTATGCGAGTGCTGGAAAGGATTGCAGGATATGTGTATCACGCTCCTGTTATCACAGGAAATGGTCATGGTGTCCCGTGATATCCCATAATCCTCCAACATTTTATTCATCTACAGAATTTGTGTACAACAACTCTCTGCGACTATGTACTCAGCCTCCGCAGTGGACAAAAAGATGGAGTTTTGCTTCTTGCTCAACCAAGAGACATGAGAAGAACCAAAGAAGAAACACCCACCAGAAGTTCTCCTACATCAATCTGCATCTCCGAATAGGCGGATAGTCAGTCATTCGTATCATAGGAATACCAAATATCGTAGGAAAGAGTCCCACTCACGTATTCGATAATACGTTTTAGAGCTAGTAAGTGTGACTCTTTGGGGGACGCCTGATATTGAGCACAGACTCCAACACTAAAGGCGATGTTGGGACAATTAGTAGTGAGATAGATAAGACTGCCTATCATACTACGATACAAGATTTGCTCAATGTCCTGACTAAAAGTGTCCTTAATACAATTTGTTGATGTACTCATAGGTGTACGTGCGTCCTTAGCGGAGTCCAAACCAAAAATGTTCACGAGGCCTCTAGCATTCTTGGATTTGGAGATGAACATCCCATCCTTTAACTAACAAACCTAGAGACTAAGGAAGAATGTAAGCTCACCAATCAGGCTCATCTCAAACTCACTCTTCATTTCCTCTTTAAAACTGTGAGCATGTTGGGAGCACGTGTACCCAAAGAATATATCATCCACATAGACCTGGGAAACCAAAATAGCATTGTCATCTCTCCTGACAAACAGCGTCTGATCAACTCCCACTCTCTTAAAGCCACGGGCTAAGAGATAGGAAGTAAGCCTCTCGTACAAAGCATGAGGTGCTTGCTTCAAACCATACGGGGATTTTCTCAGATAATAGACGTGTCATGGATGCTTAGGGTCTTCAAACCCTTTTGGTTGTTCTACATAAAATTCCTCATGTAGAAGACCATTCAGAAAGGCACTCTTAACATCCATCTGATATAACTTTAAGCTCAGATGACATGAGATGGTGAGTAATAAGCGGACGAACTCAAGCCTCACAACAGGAGCAAATGTCTCCTCAAATACTACACCCTCTATCTGTGCATAGCCCTGAGCGACCAACCTATCCTTGTTACGAATAATCGTACCATTTTCATCCATTTTATTCTTAAAAATCCACTTGGTACCAATCGCGTTAGTCTCACTAGGTCGGGGAACAAGTTCCCAAACATCTTTCTTTCTAAATTGAAGTAACTCATCCTTCATAGCAGATATTTAGTGTTCATACTTGAGTGCTTCTTTTTAGGTTTTGGGCTCGACTTTGGACGTGTAGCAGACATGGCTGATAACTTTATCAAGTTGAGAACGAGTCTTGACCCCTAGAGTGGGATCTTCTAGAATAGCAGTAGGATCATGACTCTTGTGAACCCAAGAAGGTGTGTCCCCTAAGACAGGAGTAGGTTCCACCCTGGATGTGTGAGGGATAAGGGCATCATTATGAAAAAGGTCTCCATCCTCACACAAACGATTGGGGTCAACTAACGTCGGAGGTTCGTCATCTTGCACGGTGACGTTAATTGAGTCCATAACCTTAGAGTTGCTCAGGATAAATACCCGGAATGCTCTACTATTCGATGAATATCCTAAAAATATTCCCTCATCACTCTGGGAGTCAAACTTTCCTAATTGCTCTCTATCCCATAGGATGTATCATTTACTTCCCAAAACACGAAAATATGCCAAGTTGGGCTTCTTTCCAGTCCACAATTCATAAGGCATCTGAAGTGTGTGTGGACATAAGTAATACCTATTCACTGTATGGAATGTGGTAGGCACTGCCTGTGCCCAAAATATCCTAGAAACTTTACGACCAAGAAGCATAGATCTAGCCATCTCTTGAATTGTCTAATTCTTCCTCTCAACGATTCCATTTTTCTAAGGGGTCTTTACGGCCAAAAACTCATGTTTGATTCCTAGATTGTCACAATAAAGATCAACTTTAAGCTTTGTAAATTTAGTGCTAATGTCACTACGTATTCTATTGATAGTGGCACCGTATTGGTTTTGCAGGATATAGAACTTGGTTGTTAGGAACTCTACATTGTTTGATTTTTCCCTCAGAATACCTACGACAGAGTATCTGGAGAAATCGTCCACCATCATGAGGATATAACTCTTACCACCTAGACTTTATGTAAGAGTAGGACCCATAATATCCATGTGAATTAACTCAAGTACCTTGGAGGTGGTAATAGAATTCAACTTCTGTGGGGGCTATGAATTTGCTTTCCCAACTGACAGGGTCCACAAACTGTGGAAGTTGGTCTTCTAAGAGATGGTAAGCCACATACTAGGTCCTTTTTTACTAATCGATCTAAATCTATAATGTTCACATGACATAGACGTTGATGCCACTGATCCATAGGAGTGATCATGGATCTATTGTAGACAAATCTATAATGTTCACATTTTTTGCAATTTCGAACTTACTTGCTCGATCTCTAACTCCACCATTTTTCTCTCTTCTAACCACTCCCCCTCTCTTTCAATTGCGGTCACTACACACCTCTCCCCCACTTTTCTCTCATCGTCACAACTACCACTATTACTTGATGAAATAGGGCACACCCCTAACGTCTCTCTCTTGTGGGACCCTTTATTCTCGTTATTCGACACTAAAGAGGATCCTAAGGCGTCCCCACAAGAATTCTCCTCAAAGTATTCCTCTACGATCTCATCTATGAAGCTTACCGCGTGAAGATCATCTTCTTCCCCTATCTGTTGGGTGATATGGAAGAGTTTATCTCTAAAGTCATGTTTCCAAAAGTGAGTTGCATTCGCCCATTCCGAGTATTGATGATTGCGTTAGCCATAACTAAGAACGGGCGCCCAAGGATGATAGGAACATGGTTGTTTGAGGTAAAGGAGGGCTCCGTGTCCCAAATAAAAAAATCTATCGGGAAGTAGAAGGTGTCAACTTGGACGATCACGTCCTCAATTATGCCTCGTGGAATCTTCACGGTTCGATCCGCTAATTGAAGAGTGACCTTTGTGGGCTTGAGGTCGCACAAGTCAAGTTGCCTATAAATGGAGTAAGGGAGGATATTTACACTTGCTCCCAAATCTAGTAAGGCCTTTTCGATTTTATTTTCTCCAATGATGCAGGAAATGGTGAGTGCACCGGGATCTTTGAATTTAGGCGGGAGATCGTTAAGTAAAATGGAGCTCACGTTCTGTACTAGAAAGACATTCTTCTTTACCTTCATCTTTCTCTTTACCGTCAATAAGTCTTTGATGACTTTTGCATAGGCTTGAATTTGCTTAATGGTATCGAGGAATGGTAAATTTAGCCTTAATTGCTTTAATATGTCTAGCATGTCATCATGTGGGTTTCCTTATATGGAGGGATCAACCTTTGAGGAAACGTTGCTGCGGTTGGTGGTTTCACTACTACCTCGGGCTCACTAGTGTCGTCTTTATCACTCTCATTCAAGGGGACATCTTCGGCCTCTTTCGTGCCGAGCGAAATATCCTTGTCTTTAGGTACGTCTTGTGGAGGAGGTGACAAGTCAACTACTCTCCCACTACGTAGAGTGGTAATTGCGCTACATTGCTAAGGATGGTCATGGGGTGTCGAGCTAACACTAGTTTGACCTTGGAGAGGTCTTTGGCCTTGGGCAGGAAACTTGCCCTTCTCTTGAACACTCAACGATGATTGCAACTGTGAAATGTCCGCATTCATGTCATTCATCATGAGCTCATGCCTAGCATTAGTTGCAGTCTGGGTATTGATAAAGTGGTTGATAGTATCCTCGAGACTTCTCCGCGGCAGAGGGATGTATGATCCTTGAGGTGGTGGTGCTTGCTGAAAGTGTTGTGGTGGAGGAGGGGCAACATGTGAAGGAGGTTTCATCGCATTATGGTGTCACCCATAGCTAAAACCAGGATGGTTTTTCCATGAAGGGCTGTAAGAATTCCCGTGCGGTGCACTGAAATTACCCTTAAATCCTCCTATACCACTAACTTGCTCTTGAAGCATTACTTTGTAGGCGGGTATAGTCGGGCATTCCTCAGTTGAATGACCCGCCTCACAAATTGCACACACCTTCTCGACGGGGGTTGGTATGGATCTAGTCGGTCCTCTTCCATATACCTCGCATAGATCTCAAAATCCTTTCTCCAGCGTATCTAATCGACTGTCCGTCATAGAACTCTTATCTACGTGAAATAGCCCGGACGCCACTGGAGTGGTGGTCACTTGACGATTTCGATTTTGAGCATTGGGATTAGATGTATCCTAGGATTGGGTAGTCTCGGCGACGTACCTTAAGTGAAGCTCGGCATCGTGGGCATCTAAATCGACAAACGGACCACTTCCCATGGTTTTAAAAAGTTGCTTAGAGTTAAGATTCAACCCATTATAGAAAAAAGAGATGATTTGGGCTGCATCAAATCTATGATGGGGGAATGAAGTAACTAACTCATTGAAACGCTCGTAACATCGATGAAATGACTCATTTTCAGATTGTATGAACGCTTGAATTTCAGCCTTTATGGAGATTGTTCGATGTGGTGGGAAGAATTTCTTGAGAAATCTCGACTGCAACTCGTTCCAAGATGGAATCGAGCTTGGAGGTAAAGACCATAGCCAGATCTTAAATTTATCTTTGAGCGAGAAAGGGAAGAGTTTGAGGTGGATCACCTCTTGTGTGCAGGTTTGATCATTGAGAGTATCGCACACATCCTCAAATTCCCTAATATGGAGGTATGACTTTTCAGAATCCATACCATGGTAATGAGAACATCTGGATCAACCCATTTTTGAAACGGAATTTCCCGGCGTTATACGGGAGTATAATGCATCCCGGAGTGACAGTGCGCTCGAGATATAAGAATTCTCTCATCGGGCGGTATGGGGCCTTTTCCTCACTGGCTTCTGCACTACCGTGTTGAGACATCTCTCTCTCTATTAACGACTCGGTGCTCTCACTTGGTGTGCTCGAGGTGTGCTCGGAGGTGTGTCCTAAGAAGGAAAATGGAGTGTTGTTTGAGATTGAGTGTGACGGTGTGGGAGGTGCAATCCAGAACTGTGGAGCGTTAGGAGTGTGAGGGCTATCAGGGTTGTACTCAACGATTGGATTTTCGTGAATACTGGTTGGAGTATTATGGGGTGTGGGAGTGAGTTCAGAATTTTGCATTAATGGCTTATGAGAGATGATGGTGGATCTTTTTTTTTGTGCTTTTTGTGCTTTTTTTATTTTTTTGGATTTTTGGAATTTTTGGTCAAAGTTTTGGATTGACTCGATCTAATCCTAAGTCTACCTAGCTCCCCGGCAACGGCGCCATTTTGATCGAGTCGGAAAACGAGCGTCCGTGTAAATATGCTAATCGTTGTTATCGTCTTCCAACCGCAATACAAAAACCTAAACTTTAACTACACTCTTGTGGAGTATAGTGGCGAGTCTGGGTATCGAATCCTTAGGGAACTAAAACGAGTGAACGTGACGACAAAGGTAAGACTGTTAACCCTAACTTGACTCTAAAAAGAAATAAAAAGATGATTTGGATTTGGGAATTGGCTACAACTAAATGCAATTTTGAAATTATGAAAGAAATGCAACTATTCTAAATTACCTAAAATATTAACGATGAATGATTTGAAACTTTTTAACTAAGTGATGAGAAAAACAGGACGGGAATACAATCCTCCAACCCTAGTGAATTGCAATTATAATATTAATCATAAATTTAACTGATTAAATTTGACCCGAAATTTAGTACTCCCGAGCATTACGTATACGAGGTTCAAGCCCGCGTCATACTTAATCCGAGGACGAGTAAATCGGTATCACGATAGTAACACTCGAATTGCATTCTAAATCATCACGGTTACCCAGAGGAAAACGAGATATAAAGACCCACAATTGTTATGTTCCTATGCAATACGGTCGTATTCAATCACTAAATTCAGAGGATTAATTTTATACATGTACAATTAACACATCAGGCTGGGTTCATGTATCTCGGCCTTTAAAAACCTAGTCGGACATATTAAACTGAAGGATGCATGAAATAGTAACGTTGCATGTGAAAGGACTCATGATAAACTAGATTAAAATACGTAGCTAAGTATTATGAACGCAGAAATTTATTCAAATCACACAGGAAAATTATCATGCAAGAACAATAATCGTAAGAATGAAACTTAGATTACAACTTGAAAACAAACCCGGAATTGTATCAATCTTGCAGCAATTAATTCAAGTTAGGTTCCTAGATGTTCTTCTCTTTTTTTCTCTACCAAAACTAACAAAAAACAATCCAGAACTGTCGTTCCTCGGTCACTAAGTACGTCCAAAACTGTTTTTCAAGGAGTTATAACCTCCTGGGATTCTTTGGACCAATCAAAAATAGGGAAAAAATTCGCGCTTCAGGCCCCCCAAACCAGTTCGCGACTGGGTTCGAGAATTTTTGCTGGCTTGGGGTGATTTTTCTTTCATTCTAACACTTAGAATTTTTTCTTGTTTTCTTCCTTTCTTCCTTGGATTTTTCTTCAACTTCAACTGGTCATAACTCATCAACCGTAGCTTGGATTTGGGTGTCATTTCTTTCAGTGTTCTCGTTGTTCCAAGCTTTTCAACTTTCCAGTTGACTCCTCCTCCGGGATCTGGCTGCAGAATTACTAAAATGCCCTTGAGCTTGCCTTCCTAGCCTTTCCTTCATCGTTTCGCTTTCTCTTTTGCACCGCTTGCATAATTAACCTGTAAAACAAATAAGAGAAACACGAAACACAAAATACTTACCAACGAAGGTTATTAGCATAAATGTGCGTTAAATCCATATCAGTTGCATCACTCGGGTTCACAAATGTACCGAAATTAGGGGAATAAATATACAATATTTATGCCCAATCAGTCGACTTATCTTCCTCTGGTTCTCCAGTGGCTCTTACCCCTAGATTGGACAGACAGTTAATAAGGTGACTTTAATAGACCATAGGCGTGATGCAGTTGCATTGCTCGGATCAAAGAGTTCTGAAAGGGATACTCAAAGCCTAGCTCTGGTAATTTCCTTTGCCTTCTTTATTTCTTTGTTTGATATTAATTCGCCTTGTTTTCTTTTTGCACTTTCTTGTTGACTTCAACAACATATTGGAGAAGGATGATTCCTTGAATTCCTCTTCTCATGAGGTTGAAGAAGCTTTTGATGAGCTTAAGAAGTCAGTGCTTGACTCCCAACAAGCACTGGCCAATGGCCAGAAAAAATAGGAGGAGAAAATAAAACTTGCAGAAGAAGATGCAGTGGCTACTCAGGGCCTGGCTACCAAGTTAAAAAAGGACTTAGACGCTGAGAAGGCCCTATTCGTTACAGAGAGGGAAAAAATAGCTAAGGCTAGGGAGGCTAGCTTCAAAAAGGTTTGGGACAAAGACACTGGGGTTGCTTCTTCGTAAATTGAATTTGCGAAGAAAAAATGCTTCAAGGATGGTTAGTCGATAGCCTTGGTGGAGGTCGGCACCCCTCAACATTCTAAACTCTTCCTCGGATATGACCCAGGATCTCCTCTTAACATGGATTAGGAGATTAAAGATGATATTGGATTCTACTAAGCAACACCAAGCTGTTGATTCCTCTACTCCTCCAACTGACAGCTATCTGTCTTTGCCAGCTCCTGCCTCTACTTCTGCTAAGCCTACTCCAGACATGAAAAAGGTGTAGATCTATTTGAGCAGCCCTTGTTTTTCTTTTCTTCTCCAATTGTAATTTTTCTTATCTTTTTGCTGATGTATTTGTACTTGACAATTTATCAATGAAAAGAAATCTTCTTCCTCTTTTACTTGTCTTTCTCTATACTTTACACACTGTTGTTGATTGGATATTCTTCTTGCTCATAATAGTTTATGGATAAATATGAATACTTATCTTTTATTGACTCCGAGCTACTGAAAATATGCAACGAACTTGTTAAAGCAAGTCATCTATCTCTGATCGAAGAAGAGCTACTGAAGTTACTCGGGGAAGGTGTGTCTGAGCAAGCAAAGGAAGCCTACCTTCATCTAAAATGCCCTTTTTATCGGGCAGTGTCCAATAATGTTGCGTACTATGAAATGATTGAAGAGATGCAGGAGGACCATAAGGAGGTCAAGGTTCTTTTGCATGCTGACTATGAGAAGAAGTACAAGGCCTTAAGTGAAGGTTAGGGCTTTGGATAAAAGTTGGAAAAATTTGCTTCTCATTTTCGAAGACAGGAATTTTTGCTCAACCGTGAAGTGGAGGAAGCTAGAGCCATTGCCAAACTATTGGAGGAGGAGAATAATAATTTAAGAGATGAGATAAATGCCTTTAAGTTTTCTTTTACTGATGTTGCTACTACCGATAAAGGACATTCTTTCTTGGAGGATGAAAATTTTAGGTTAAGGGAAGAATTGGAAGTACTGAAAAAGATCAAGTTTGCATCTTCTTCCCGAACAAAAATTAAACCTGGAAGAGGTACAATGAATGAGGCTAGGACTCAACAAACCCTTGCTAACCAAGCTTCCCAGCTGAAGTCCAAAAACCAAGCCCTTACTGAGATGTCCCAGAAGCTTTAAACTCAATCCAAGCAACTTGTCACTCAGTCTTCTCATCTTCAATCTAAGGATGAAGTTATGAAGAAATTGTATTATCAAGTTGAGAGGTTAACCTTCTAGTTTCACAAGCAACCTAGAGAGATCTGTATGGACGGGTATAATGAATCTTTGGAGAATTTTGATGCTAAGTTTAAACATGCCCAGAATGAAGGCTACAAATGGGGTTGGACCAATTGCCTAACAGTGCTGAAGGTGGACCAAGATAACAAACTGTGGAAGTGGTATGATCCTGGGTTACTTGACCTTGAAGATCCCCTATAGACTGGATGTTAGCTAAATTCTTGTCAACACAATTCTTTAGTGCCTGATTTCTAAATATCTGGGAGATTATGGGTTGCAAGACGAGATGGAAATCATCTAACCTCCTCATCTGCTAGATTGGCCAAGCAGCAGTAATAGGAGAATGCTTCAAGACTTCAATTTTACCAATTCTCCTTACACTTTAGATGACCTTCCAGCTGGAATGGATCCAGTTTACAAAGCTGAGGGGAAACACCCTTTAGAATAATGTCATGTATTTCTTTTGTAGACACAGTTAGGTAACAAAAATTGAATGAAATGAAGTGTACTTGATCAAATTATTTGTTAATCATTGGATGTGACTATTTTCTTGATGTTAATGATTTCTTCTTTTTCATTAATTATATTGACACACTTATATTAAAATATAAATTTAGCATCAATTACCAATGAATACATAGGTTCTACTAGCATATTTAGATTAAAATCTAAATTTGGAGCTAGTTACCCATGTGTCTCCAAAGGTTTTACTAACACACCTAAGTGTTTAGGTTTTCTATATTAGTTACCAGTGGTGTGACTAGGCGTATGTGGAATATGTGCCTACATTCCTCTTGAGAAATCTTTGTAACGTTCTTCCTGCACTTTATCCAGTAGGATAAAGACCCAGTAGGATAAAGATATTTTTTTATCCTTATATTTGTTGACCATCTTGAGGTCGTAATATCCTGTTTTGCTTGTACTGAGCAACTTATTGCTTAAGCCGACCAACATTAGGCCTATTTTTTGGAGAAGATTCGTGTGCCGAGCAACATTTTAGGCTTCATCATCATTCAAGATCAAGTATACATATATAGGTAGTGCATAACACTAGTACTCCCTAACTAAAAATTGATATTGAACTGAGTACAATTGATTTCATCACTAGTAATATTTTCTAAGATGCTCGACATGCCATGGATTCTTGGATTCTTCTCCCTCAAAAGTCTTAATTCGGTAAGTTTCAGGTCGGATGACTACTAAAATATGATATGGCCCATGCCAATTAGCCTCACGTTTATTATTTTTCTGGAGAACCTTCTTCATCACATAATCTTCTTCCTTTAAATTGGTTGGCTTCATATGTTGATTGTACAATCATGTTGTTCACTGCCGACAAGCTGTATTTCTCAGAGCAACATCTTCTCGCACTTCTTCCAGCATATCCAAATATAATCTTCGCATTAAATCACTTACATGAGCATTAAAATTTAAAACTCTATGGGATGAAAGACCCAGCTCAGCAAGTATGACTGCTTTAGTCCCACATTATAACATGTATGGGAATTCTCTAGTTATAGTCCTCGGGGTTGTTCAGTACGCCCATAAAACAAAGTGTAGCTCGTTGATCCAGTTTCCCTTTGCATCATTAAGCCTTTTCTTCAACCCATTTAACAGAGTTCTATTTGTAACTTCAGCTTGCCCATTACTTTGAGGGTGACCTGGACCAGAATGTAATTTTTGGATTTTGGACTGAGCACAATAAGCAGCAAATTCATCGTTGTCAAACTACGTCCCATAGTCGGTGATGAAGGCATAGGGCATCCCATATCTGCAAATGATATTCTTCCAAATGAATTGGTAGACCCTCTCATAAGACATGTCTATCAATGGCTCTGCCTCAATCCACTTTGTAAAGTAGTCCACTGCAATAACCAAGTTATTCAATCTTCCTCGGGTGGTCGGCAATGGCCCGACCAAGTCTATACCCTACATGGAAAATGGCCAAGGTGAAATAATTGGGGTGAGAGCAGGCTGTGGATTCTTGTGAACGCTAGAATACCTTTGACACTTATCACACTTTTTAGCAAAATATGCACAATCCGTTTGTATCATTGACTAGTAGTATCCTTGCACACTTATTCGTTGCAGAAGTGTTCTTCCTGCTATTTGAGCACCACAAGATCCCTCATGTACTTCTTGAATTAGGTTTGGAACCTCTAATGGATGAATGCAGCGCTGTAAATTAACTTTTAATCCTCTCTTGCACAAAACTCCTTTATCTAGCACATATCTGGCAGCTTTATACTTCAACCTTTTGGCTTCAACTATGTCTTCTGCCAAAGCTCCTTCTTCAATATATGCTCTGATGGGATCCATCCAAGATGACCCCATTTTTACAGTAATAAAATTGATCATTAAATCCTTATTTATACTCCTATTGTCCAAAATCTTAATTGGAATAGTTCATCGGAGTTTAATTTTGGTAACTGAAGCTAGAAGAGCAAGAGCATCTACTCAGGCATTTTCCACTCTTGGGATTGTATTCATTCGAACAGCTGGTAATTTTTCTATTACCTCCATTACTTTGTACAGGTATCTGGCTGTCAATTCTCCTTTAGCTCCATACAAGCTCAATATTTGATTTACTACCAATTGGGAATCACTATGTACCATAACTTGCTCGACATTCGGTGATTGGGCTAGACTTAATCCCACAATGAGAGCTTCATATTCTGCTTCGTTATTTAAGGCTGGGAATTAAAATCGCCGATCATATTCAATATCAATATTATCAGGAGTGTTACGTATTATACCTGCTCCACTGCCTGTTGCACAAGTTGACCCATCAACGTACAAGTTCCATATTGGGAGATTTTCGTCAAATGCTTGGTTTGTTAAAATCACATAGTGAAATTTTTTTCTCCTGGCTTCCTCACACTTCTTAGACATCTCCTTTATTCAGGAAGATAAATCGGGTAGGTCTATAATGGCTTCTTCTGGTAAAATTTCCTCAGAAGCTTGATTGTTAACAACTTCTTTCACTTTATTTTCTCTTAATCCTTACTCAGCCTGATGATGTTGCTGCTCAGGAACCACGGGGTAAGTGAATTCAGCTATGAAATCTGCTACTACTTGGCCTTTTAGAGAAGACTTGGTTCATAGATAATATTATACTCTCCCAATTCCACTTTTCAATACATTAATCTTCCAGACTTTTGTGGCTTGTGCAAAGCCTGCCTTAGTGGCATATTAGTGTACACTACTATCGTATGGGCTTGAAAATACGGCTTCATGCATCTAGACGCTTTAATCAACGCCAGTGCCAACTTTTCTAGGAGAGGGTACCTCATTTCTGCTTCTCTAAAAGCTTTACTGGTGTAGTAAACATGCTTTTGAACTCCATTCTCCTCTTTGATCAAAGCAGAGCTCATGGATGATTCAGAAATAACTCAGTACATGTATAATTTTTCCCCATAATTGGTCGGAAAAAGCGGTGGAGGTGACCCAAATATTTTTTCAACTCTGAAAAATCTTTCTCACATTCTTCGTTTCATTGAAAACTCTTTCTGAGTACTTTGAAAAATGGCAGGCACCTGTCTGTATCTCATGACACAAATCTATTCAGAGCTTCTACTCACCTGATTAGCCTTTGCACATCCTTCTTACAAGTTAGGGAATCCATCTCAAGTAAAGCCTTAATCTTGTCTGGATTTTCATTAAATCCCCTCGAACTATATACCTGAGGAACATCCCTTCTTATACTCCAAAGATGCATTTGGTCAGGTTTAATCTCATCTGGTGCTTCTTAAGTTGATCAAAAGCCTGGCTGAGGTCAGAAATATGGTCGGACGCTTTTTTTCTCTTTGTAAGCATATCATGCACGTATACTTCCATGTTTTTGCCTATTTTCTCCTCAAAGACCTTGTTCACCAGCCTTTAATACGTAGCACCAGCATTTTTTAAATCAAAAGGCATAACTTTATAATAGTATGTTCCTCGAGGAGTAATGAAAGAAGTTCTCTCCTTGTCTTTAGGCTTCATTTTGATCTAGTTATAACCAGAATAAGCATCCATAAAGATGAGTAACTCATTATTAAGGTAGCATACACTAGCCGATCTATTCGGGGCAAAGGAAAGTGATCCTTTGGGCATGCTTTGTTAAGATATGTGAAGTCTACTCACATTCTCCACTTGTTATTTTTCTTCTTGACCATAACTACATTGAACACCAATCTGTATATTTCACCTCGTCAATGAAGGCGACTTTTTGAAGCTTTTTAACCTCCTTTTATATAGCTTGGTTCTTTTCGGGGCTGAATACTCGTCATCTCTTCTTTACCGACTTGACTTCTTTATTAACGTTGAGCTCATGGCAAAGGAATCTAGGATCAATTCCTGGCATATCTTCGTGACTCCAGGCGAACACATATTTTCTCTGTATAAGGAAGATCACTAGTTTCTGTTTAAGAATGAGATACAATATTGTTCCAATTTGAGTGGTGCACTCTGGTTTGTCGTCACCTAACACCATGCTTTCTGTTGCCTCTACAATCGGGCCATTCACCAGCTCTGTTTCCTTCCTTGGATCTAAGGTTTCAACCTCAGATTCTTCATCAGGAGGTATCCACTTGGTAAGTGGTGATTTTCCTCTTTATTTCTTCCAGATCTTTTAGCTCGACAGATGAGTAGTAGCATTCCCGAGATAATTTTTGGTCACCCTTCACAAATCCTATGCCAAAGTTGGTTGGGAATTTCAAGCATTGATGAACAGTAGAGGGCACTGCCTCAAACTTTTTTATCCCAACTTTTCCCATAATTATAGTGTGAGTTGAATGGACATTTTTATCTATTACAAAGAAATATATTTTCTCTGTCCGACTGTCTGTCCATGTGCTAATCATCACCTCCATCTTAATGGTTCCCAAAGGGAAGACTTTCTCAACTGTAAAACCTATTTGTGGTCGATGATAGGGCTCTAACTGGCTGAGCTTAAAGTCCAAGCTGCTGAAATAAGGATAGAACATGATATCTACCGAGCTTCCATTATCTATTAACACTCTAGAGACAATTATATCTTCCTTTGTGACTTTTATTACCAGAGGGTCATCGTGAGGGTACAGTACTCATAATAGGTTATTTTTAAAAAAGCCTATTACCAACTTATCTTTGTTAACCTTCATTGGTCTGTCTTTCTCGGAAAGATTAACCCTTTATATGTACGAGCAAGCTTGATCCCCGTTAAGGTAAGATTTTCGCCCTACTGTATGATCTCCTCCTCCTACATCTCCACTTATAATCATTTAATAATCAAAAGAACCAAAACTGAGTGTGAATACCTCGTGTTCTGGTTATCAGGGCTTTTTGGGTAATTCGAGATCATTATCTTGGTCATCTTTATGAGACCTATGCTTCTCCTCTCTAGGTCTGCAAGGAAATTTTGATATGTGTTGAACTCCTTTGTTATTTTTCCAATCAGCAAACTGATTCAATTTTTCTCTTCGGGTGATAGTTTTAATATCATTTTGAAGGACAATACAATGATCCGTCGTGTGACCATGGTCTTTCTGGAACTCACGGTACTTAGTTTTGTCCCTATTTATATGGGAGCTCCTCAACTTATCAGGTCAATGCACATCTTTATTTTGTTTGATCTCCTCCAAGACATGATGAATGCCCATGGTTAGTGGAGTGTAGATGTTATACTTTTTGATACTTTCTATAATTATTTTCTATTTTGACTCCTTTTATGCCTTGGAATCTTTGTGCTCCTTCTTATCATTTTTGCCTTCAACTTTTACTCCCGAGCTCCGCTTGGCTGCCATTGCTTCCTCGGCATTCATGATTTTAGCTACTTTGGCCATCAATTATGTCATGGTCTTAGGGGGATCCTTAACAAGTGAATAATAGAGCTTCTCGGGGAGCAATCCACTCATAAGGGCTGTTATAGCAGTTTTCTCCTCATAATCCACAACCTTCATCTTCTCATTATTGAAACGAGTGATGTAGTCCCTAGTGCTCTCTCCTTCCTTCTATCATACACAGAGAAAATGTGCTACCCATTTTACAAGCTTGGATCCAAAATAAAAGTTGCTAATAAATAGCTCGGCCAACTGGTTGAAGCTGGAAATCTGTCCTCGAGGAAGGCTATTATACCAAATTTGGGCGGATCCAGTAATCGTTCTGGAGAATGCTCTACATCTCATTACTTCAAGAACTGCATAAATATCGGTGGCTACTTGGTATTGCTCTATATGGAGGACTGGGTTAGTTTTCCCATCGTATTTGGGTGTAACCACTAGAGCTTTGAACTTTATAGGAGCGGGGAAATCCATAATTTCTTGTACGAAGGGATATCTTTTTACAAAGCTTCTTTGTAGTGGGTTTTTTTCCTTAGCCATCTCTCCTAACATGTCCTCCAATCTCTGGATAGAAATTTTCCAAGCATTGTTACCAGCATTATACCTATGTGTTTCTCCTCTGTTGTTCACTGAACTTTCTTCTTGGGATTGTTTCTCAGCCCGACCAGTACGTCGAGCGTTCAATCTAGACTGGACAGATCCTTCCCTTCGTCGAGTGTTTCCCTACATTGCCCTAGGAACATTTATATTCCCCATGGGTCCCAAACGATCGAAGTGAGAAGCACGACTTAGATTTTCTAAAGAACTTAGTTTCTCTGGAGAGTAGGATTGTGTATTGAAGGATTATAACTCCCTGAGTAATGAATATGACCCTAGATGATAAGAAGTATCCCCTATAATTCTTGACTAACTTCGCCTCCCACCTCTTTGTGGTAGTGGTGGCATATTTCCATGGGCAGATAGAGCAGGTGCTCCTGCTTGAAGCTTTTGCGCGAGTTGCCTGATAGTGTCTTGCATAGCCTCTTGAACTCTTGCAAAATTGGCCAGAATTCCTGTTAATTCATTCGTTACTGGTGGGGGCAAAAGGAACAGGCGAAATGACATCGTTCCTAAGACTTGATCCAAGAATATCATCCATTTAAATGTTTGAATGAATGAGAACGATTAGAAATAAGTTCCCACATATGGCGCCAGTCTATTGATGCAAAAAACTAGACGCATCTAATTAATTGATCACAAATAAAAATGAGTAAAAGAGACAAAGAATTTTTAAAGTGGTTCGGCTAAAAGAAAATCTACGTCCACTGTTGTGTATTGCCTTGGGATTGTTTAATTTCTTCTTGTTTTATTTTTTTTATCCATTGGATGTAAGGTTTATAATGTATTTATAGCCCCTTGAGGGTGTACAAGAGTCAAAATATTAAAGGATGGAATACATTTATAACATAGGCATTTACATTTGTACAATGTTAATAATGTATACAACTATTGGCGATTTACTGTCATTGTTGGTCGATCTTCCTGGTGTTGGTCAGGCTCCTTTAACCTATTGGTCGACATTCCTTCAGTTGGTCGGTGACTCACCTTTATTGACTTAGATTAATGCCCATATGGATAACACGTGTTCATACATGAATGGTCCACGTAGCAGGATAATTTTTGGTATCAACAGATGGGTACCTTAGAACGTAGAACTTAAGTAAGGACTATCCGAGATATGATAGTTTTGATGGTCAAATGGATGCGTAGGTATATGCGTAACCGATAGGCCTAAAACTATGTTCGCCTCCAATGTGTTTGATTTGTATTTATGGTTCGATAGTGATTCCGAACCGATCGTCCTTCATATAGTACATGATGTACCAGGTGATATCAGAGTATCAATGCACCACATGTCTCAGCCTAGGGGTGTCGTAGTAGTATATATAAAAATAGTGTGATAAATATATATACTCGTGTTTTATTCTACTGTTTGTGCTTACTAGATGAGAAATATAGTGACATCTAAAATAATATAAGTATGTGGAAACTTAACACCTACATGGGAAATTTTTTACTCAATCAAAGGATGTAGAAAAATTCAACAACGTATTGTATGGGTAATACGGGTGGGTACCATGAGTTAGTATATGTACTACGATAATTGGGTTGAACTAGTTAGGAAGGATAGCATAACTCAGACGGGTTAGTAGTATTTGTTAGGCGTGCACATTAGTTGAGAGGTGAGGATCTTAAGTGAGAGCACGTGGAACTAACATGTATACAATATCTGCTGATTTTGAATTTTAAAAACGCTAAACATTTTAAATGTTTACTTGGGATCTGACCAATTTTTCCAAATCTATTTCTTTTTGTAAAAATATTTGAGGTGTCCCAGAGACGCACAAATATCTGCTGATTTTGAATTTTAAATACGCTAAACATTTTAAATGTTTACTTGGGATCTGACCAATTTTTCCAAATCTATTTCTTTTTGTAAAAATATTTGAGGTGTCCCAGAGACGCACAACTTAGGAGTCCATATCATTTTACGCGCTGCAGATGGTGTGGAAGTTGAAGGACCTCGGTAGTAGACGCCTTCATATTTATCATTTCTTCCATATGAGTTATTTATTTTAGTCGGGCATGTCACGCACTCTTATTCAGACACTACTTTAGAGATAGTGGATATATATCGTTACTTTTCAGTTGTTGGACTAGTCTTCATTTATGGATTACTGTGTTGGAATTTTAGACTGGAGTGTTCATTTCAGTACTATTTATTTCATTCAGTCATTTCACTATTTATTATGTTAGCTGATGGAATAGAGATGGTGGTTATTTAATTAATTATTTATTTAAGTGATTGCTTGTTAAATAAAAGACTAAAATTTGACACCGGCTTAATTAATTAATAGGTGATTAGTAATAAACATTTTTCGAAAGTGATGTTAAGAATGAACCAATTGGATATTCTGTTTTAATTTAATAAAAGACTGATCAACTGTTATTTAATTGGACGGGGTGTCACACTGGTACCCTCACAAACTTGACGATTTGGGATGATGCGTGTCAGCAGGTATTTGACAAGCTGAAGGCTCGATTGACTACAACACTAGTACTTACATTCCCTCGACCGGGGATAGACTATAAGGTCTTTACGGATTCCTCCTTGCGGGACTTGGAGGGGCATTAATGCTGGAGGAGAGGTCGATATCTTATGCTTCACATAAGCTAAAGGCTCATGAGGGACATTACACCACCCACAACTTGGAGTTAGCAGCCATGGTATTTTATTTACGTATATGAAGGCATTACCTTATGGGGGAGAAATTCTAGCTAGAGTTTATGAAAGATTACAAATTTGATATTCGATATCACCCTTGGAAAATAAATATAATGGCAGACGCTTTGAGATACAATCTAAATTCCGGAGCTAGTGACAGTGTGGCAGGCGAAGTGGAAATCACTTTGTGGTGATGACGAGTTGACCCGTGATTTTATGGCAGTTCTCACCATCACACCTGAGATCTTTATTCGAGTCGTGAGGAAACATGCAGGAGAACAGCTTTTCCAGGAGAGGGTTAAACAGTTATTAACCAAGGGTCAGAGCACTACTCGATTGGGTCAGATGGTGAATTATGATTTTAGGGAAGATTGGTTGTCCCATATGATGAGGAGTTGAGGCGAGCCATTATGATATAGGCTTATGGTTCATGATTTACAGTACATTTAGGTGGGTTCATGATGTACCAAGATATGCGACGTCAGTATTGGTAGTTTATTATAAAAATGGACCTAACAGTCTTTGTATCCATGTGTGCCATATGCCAGTTATTGAAGATGAACCATCGGTATCCCCCGGGTGTGTTATAACCTCTTGAGATTTTGATGTAGAAGTGGGAGAGTATTTACATGAATTTCATCACTGGGTTACCTACTTCACAACGGAAGCATGATTCTATTTGGGTGATCGTGTACCGATTGACAAAGGAAGCTCACTTTTTACTAGTCCAGACAAACTGCATATTAGAGCAGTACGCTAGGCTTTTCCTCGTAGAGATTGTGAAATTGCATGTGGTACCGCTCAATATTGTGTCGGATAGGAACAAGTCAATTGTGTCCCATTTTTTGAGGGTCTTTCAGCATGACTTAGGGGTAGAGTTGAGGTTGAGTACATCGCACCACCCACAGACCGATGGGCAGATGAAGAGTGAATTTGATGCTCGAAGATATGCTACTATTATGCATCTTAGACTTTAAGGGGAGTTGGGAGTAGTACTTTCCATTGGTGAAGTTTATGTATAATAATAGCTACTAGTTCACCATTGGGATGATACTGTCTGAAACATTATATGGGAGACCTTTTCGTTCACCCTCAAGTTGGTTAGAGGTGGGGGAGAACAAATTACTAGAGCCGAAGTTCATTCAGCACACCTCGGTGAAGGTGGAGATGATTCGAGCCAGGATTTAGCTTGTCCAGGATAGACAAAAAAGCTATATGGATGCAAGACGGAAGCACATAGACTTTAAGGTCGGGTACCAAGTATGGATTAAGGTGTCACCAATGAATGGAGTTATGATATTTGGGAATAAGGGGAAGTTGTCTTCGCGACATGTGGTACCATTCCCAATCACTGAGAGGACTGGGCCCGTAGCGTATCGATTGGGATTACCGGACCACTTAAACAAGATGCATGACATATTTCATATTTTTGCATTGCGGAGGTTCCTTAGGGAAGAGATTGCTTACCAACATATCAATATTGATGAGATAGATCTCTAGCCTAATGCTACCTATGAGGAGAGACCTGTATCAATTCTGGACTATAGGGAATGCCAACTTCGATCTAAGATTATTCCACTGGTAGGTGTGTAGTGAAGACATCATAAGGAGGATGAGTCAACTTGGGAGAGGGAGGACACATGCGAGAAAAATATCCAAAACTATTCTAGACAGGTACATTTCGAATTCCGAGGACGAAATTTCGTTATTCGGGAGGAAGAATTTAATATCCTGTATTTTTATTAGAATAAAAAAAATTGGTAGGAATTAAATTAAATCGGTTGAATTTAAATAATTAAGTTGTGAATAAATTAAATAATTATTATTTCATGTTATGTGAATTTAACTTTACATGTTAAATAATTTCCTTGAAAAATAATTCCATATTTATTGAATAATTGATAATATATGTGCAACACAATTGATAAATGTATATGTTGAATAAAAATAATTCGAACGTGTTCCAAGTCGTTTTGGGAACTCGTTTAAGTGTTTTAGACCTCTTAAAATGGAGGTTATTTAGCTATTTCGATTATGGGTTCGGGCTCCTTTGGGGCTCCAAAAATGGCAATTTAGGCCTAACTCGGGATTGAGATTATTAGAAGTAAATAAGGGAGGTTAGAAAACTCTTAACACTTAACAAAACTTAAAGCGAGTTGTCACATCTCTAGAGATAGGAGACCAAATACAAGAGAGAAGAGGAGGCTAAGGATTCAAGGGAAAACATCCAATCGACCATAATAGGAAATAATTTTTTTCTTAAATTAAATGTAAAATGTAGTTTCTTAATTCATCATAGTAAACCCCCATGTAATTCTTAGGTTTTAATATGAATTTGGTGATAGAATGATAAGATTTAATCTCATGTATGTAAGGAGAATTAATATAAAATTCCGTGGTTTAAACACATAAATTTAGGATGATTGTAATCTTGAACGGAATGATAGAATTAAAGCTTTAGGTTCTTGATTTGATTGGAAATCTTGATAAATATTTAAAGTAATTGAACCCATGTTTTGGGATCTGAAATCTATGAGAATTATGATCTTTTTATAATTCTAAAACCTGATTAGAGTCTAAAGGGATTAAGAGGCGAAAAATATGGGTTTAATAGATATGAACATTGATAAAAATTCTGGGTTTGGGGGAATGGACTTTTTACGTTAAATTGTGCAATTAGCCATACTAGATGAAGACTATTCCACGGGGGACCTATTCTTATGATAATATACACGTATAAACCATTGGAATGGGAATTGATATTGAAATAAGGATTTGCATAATAATAACCTTGGATGATTTGGACTTCTTCCCAGATCCGAATCGATTCGTCCTCCTAAGGCGAATCGATTCGGCCCCAAGAGAAAAATCGATTCAGTACCTGGTGCAGGTTAGGCTAGGACCGAGGATGGATCCGGGGTATTTTAAGGAACTTATACGAGTTAGTGGGACGATGTTTGGATGAATGGAGATTTTATTAAAAATACTTTTGTAGCATTAATGTTAAATGATGAACTTATAATTGACTAAGATGGTTACATCCTATTATTAAATGAATAAAATGAAAAATTATCTGGTTAGTTAATTACTAATGTGGGATTAATTAAGAATAAACTATGTGGGACATATTAGGTAATTATATAGTAATTACCTATACATATTGTGTGATGATAATATGCATTTATTTATTTGTGTAAACATACCTATGTTATGGACGTCCTATCAGTTGCGGTTACGAGCATTTCGAGACCCTAGCACATGTCGGCACAGGTGGGCTAGACGTTATGTAGGTCATTATTTTAGGTAATATATAGGAACACTACTTACGATAGGTAGGTATAGATTCTAGGATTCATTGTCACTACTGGGTATGGACCGTGCAATGGTGCACTGCGTAGGGATAGCCCCACCTGTGTGTATTTGTGATGTTCGGCTTGGATAAGGAACTGCTTCGAAGTGTTGCATATATATATATATATATATATATATATATATATATATATATATATATATATATATATATATATATATATATATATATATATATATATATATATGAGATTAATTAATTAGTCTAATGATGTAGATAATAAATTACAGACCCAATACTACGTCGTATGCATAATAAATGTTTATGTTACTTTTATGATTAGTATGACTGGGATACTTTGGGAACTGGTAAAATGGGTGTAGATAATTACATTTCAGTACATGGATTATGCCAGATGTATTTTTATTTTATCGGCACAATTATCAGTTATTCGTTTGGGACTTGGGTGGATATACATGCAGTATTGCACTTAGATAAGGGGTGAGGTCGTTAACGGATTTGAGTGCCAATGGAGGATGCTTACTTTGAATTAACTGTATTATTGCAATTTAATTTTAGCTAGTTAATTCTTGTAACTCTAGGGCGGTGACCCAAGTTATCAATATTTTCTCCCCTCATCTATTACAGGACTGACGAGATATCAACCTTCCAGTCTTACTTTGTTTACTAGAGATCATTGATTCTAGCCTAGGCTGCTACTCTACTTCAGTATTTTACTTTTGGATTATTGTATCTATATAAGTCGGGAGTCTATTTTATTTCAGTTGGTTTGAAATAGTTACGTTTATGTTGGGATTTTATTTATCTTATATGAACGATGGACTTATTATTTTTCTTGGTTATTAATTTAATTCCATTTTAATTTGAATGTGGTTTAAAAATAAATGTTTTATTTTTGTTGATACTGAGAATGATATAAATTGACAAGCAAGCCCCATCTTCGACGTATTATGTCTTGCCAACCTTTACGTGAGAAAATTAGGGTTGTTACTAGTTTGTTGAAATTTTGGCATGTTATATGATAAATTGATTTGGGTGGCCTTGGTTATGAAGAAATAAATAATTCGGGATGTACCTATTTTGGCAAAGTAAATAATAGGGTCCTCCCCAAATTTTTAGAGTGATGAGAAAAAAATTGGGCCATTTTTTAGCTTTTTTTTTTTCACTACAGCCACATAATTTGTTTTTTTTTTTGCAATTTTCGCTAACTTTCAAAGCTTATAAACAAGCTATTTTTGTAATAGGGGAAAGTGATGGGAATTGAGGAGTGCGGGCTCAATTGTATTATCATTAAATGTACTATTTTTATTTTGTTTATCATTGATAGTATTTTTTATATTAGTATTTTCGATAGGTGGGTAAAATTCATTGGATAATCTTAGTGTGCGCTCTTCGTTCTCTTTACCATTTAAGTTATAGGGTTATTTGCGTTTTGGGGTACATTTGTTCTTATTTATTATTGTTGGATGCCATTATTTTTTATATTAATATTTAGAGGGCATTTCTGACAAGAACTGCTAGATTTAAAGAAAGAAACATTTCATAACTGATTTGGAGGAAATACATTGACCCTTTTGCCCCTCTTTAAGGTTTTATGCTTTATAATATTTTAAAAATGTTATAAAATATTTATAAAACAGTTTGTAAAGTTTTATAACACATTTTAATGTTAATAAAAAAAAACTTCTTATAAAAATTTATAAGATAATATTTTACAAAAAGTTCTTACAAGAATAAAATTTATAAAAGAAGTTACATCCAATTTCTTTTAAATAACGAAAACAGTTTCTTTATAACATGTTTACCAACAATGTCTATTTATTCTTTATAAACATTTTATAAAGTGATTTATAAAAATGCGATTTTTAAAAAAAGTTATATCCTACAAAAACGAAAAATAGTTTATCTTTATAACTATTTACAAAATAGTTTTTTGTAATGATTATTTAATTTTTTTTTCTTGTAAACAACGTCCATTTTATAAATATGTTATAACTTTTTATAGAACCTTATTTTATAAAAATATTATAAATATGTGCAATAAATTATATGTAATAAAATATAATAAATTTTATTTAAACTACAAATAGACAAGGTTGTAAGTATTTTAAAGATAAGTTATATCCAACTATTTTTTTTAAATAACTCCCGTTTTAAAAATAACAAAAAAGTTATAACTTTTTTACAAGAAGTTTTTTTTATAAATGTGCAGCTTTATTTAATATAAAAGCATTTATTTTTTCAACTTTATAACAAAGCATCATCATAATTATTATCATCCTTGCCTTAATCTCATCATATGTAATCAGTCACATGGATTCTTATTTTTCATTCTAATCTATTATAAGAAATATTACCATTCAAGTTTAATTCCTTAAGATATCTCTTAATAATTGTAACAACCCCCATTTTCTCACGTAAAGGCTGGCCAACCTCGATACGCCGAAGATGTGACTTATCAACAATTTATACCATTCTCAACACTAAAGAAATGAAAATTTCCTTTATTTTATATCAAATCCACAATAAATAAAATATCTAAATAAAACTGATTTAATTCATGATTAATAAAAACAAAATCATCATACAATGTCCATAATGTAAAGCTAAGTACAACTTCTATAAATAAATATTTGGACTTATGCCCGTGCAATTTCAGGATGAAATAAAATGACAAAATACTGAAGTACAACCTATACTAGAATAAATTGAGCAAAGTCCATTACGTCCGAAGCAACTGCAAGTCTGATCCATCGCCAGTCCTGTTATCCCTATCATTAAGAATATCGGGGGAGAAAACATTTATAATTTGGGTCAGAGCCCGAGGTGTGCAAGAATTAACTTAATTAATTTAAGATGCAATAATACAATTGATGCAAAATAAATATTCATCATTCGTCACTCGCATACGTTTAACACCTCACCCCTCATCTAAGTGCGATATTATTCGCATCCCAATACATGTCCCAAGTAATGAATATGACATCGTCTTAAGTTTAAAAGAATTGATATATCGCTACTTAAGTATTTAAATATAATCACTACACGAAATTGCCATCAGTCATGTATCTCAGTTACATAAGTTTCATATATTTAAGGCATAAACATCTATTATGCTTAATATGGCAAAGTATAATTATTGTCCACGTCTTTCGACAATTTAATTTATGTCAATAATATTCGGGTAATTAATAATATATGTCCTTCCATATATTTGACACACAAGGGCATCTACCGTTGATGTCTAATCCATACTCTATTGACAAGTCCGGAGGAATCCCTTATCCTAAGCGGACAACACAAACACACACAAATTGGGGCAGGTCCCTACGTAGGAAACCTGTACATGGCCCATACCCAGCGGTGATACAAGAACGGTCAGCGCCAACCTTACCTCTAGTGGGTGGAGCCTCCACGTAGTACCTATATGGCCTACACATCGTCAAGCCCCCCTGTACTGACGTGTGGTACGCAACCCGAACGCGCGAATCCCTGAGTCGATAGGACGGTCCACTGGTATGGTCACATAAAATTATATAAATACATATTATCATCCAATATGTATAAGTAGTTACTCTATAACTACTTTAATCCAAGGAAACCTCAATCCATATAAAATACAGCCATCTTGGCTTAACTATAACATTTTAGTCAATTATTCCATAACGCATTTCAAGTCGTTATCCTTCGACTACTTCCCGATTAAATATTAAGTCTCGTATATTGCCCTTTTAGGCTTAAAATTACATTTACTTAATCAATTATTTCCATTTAAATATATAGGCATAATTATTCCTAAACTAACCTTTCCAAAACATTATAGGTAAAGTTATTCTCAAACCGACCTTTCCAAAATATTATAAGTATAGTTATTTCAAAACTAACCTTACCAACATGATTATAGCAGTGTTATAAAAAATGCGCCTAGGCGGCGCCAAGGCGCCAGGCTTTTTAGATACGCCAAGTTTTGACCCTAGGCGTGGATCAAGGCGTGGTCAACGATGATCAACGTGTTTTAGGGCAAGGCATGAAAAAACGCATGTTTTTTTGGGATAAGGCGTGAAAAAACGCGAGTTTTTTTAGAAATAAGGCGTGAAAAAATGCAATTTTTTTTTTTTGTATTTTAAAAAAATAGTATTTTAATTTACAAATATTTAAACATATTTTAAAGGTATGTATCATTTTAGTATTTTTAATAGCCTTGTCATAGTAAAAAAATGTTAAAATATATTAAAAAAGGCCTAAATGCCTTTTTAAACCTTTTTACCCCTAAGGCCCCCCTAGGCTTCTAAGGCTTAAGGTTTGGCCTCCACGCCTCGATCACGCCTCACGTTTTTTAGAACCTTGGATTATAGGTTTAGTTATTCCCAATTATCCTTACCCATACATTTAATAATCTTAGCATGATGTCCTCTTTTCTCAAACATTAATCATTCCAAATTATTAGTAATTATTTGCTTATTGATACCTTTTCAATAAGGTTTATATGTACATATATAAGGAGTCAACTAATCGTGGAAGAGATTATATGTACATATTTCAGAAATCCTCCAATACGGTTAAGTAGTATCACCCAACTACAATATCCAGTCTAACTCATTCGGTCCGTATCTGCATCCCTTAAGAATTTATTACACAAAATTCCACTATTAAATCAAACACCCTTTAATAAATTCGATATTTGATAATTTATTATATATATAATAAATTAAAATGGCTACCTCGTGCCTAACTCCCGTACCACTATTCCTTAATACTCGAGTCTATTGTCCCGACTCTAAATTTAATTAATTTATAAAAATGGTGCCAGTGAACCAAAATGCCCGGACTCTCTCCCTTGGCTCGTATAGTAATTTCATCCGAAATTTTCATTCGAATTCGTTCATATATTTTCGAGTGTTGTTCATCCTAAACACTCTTAATTCCTACCCCGAATTTCTTCCCATCAAATTCCAAGGTAAAAATAATGCTCCTTAATATTTTTCAGAGTCCTACACTCATCTACGGACATCCATAAGTAATCCCGATTTGATTTCTTACAAAGGATTTCGGTTTCAAGCACCCTTTCGTAATAAATTCGTAACTAATTAAAAAAAATCAGAAAAATATAAAACTGGCTGCCACGCGTTCGTAACTAAAAAGATTTATCTCCATGCCCAAAATCATGGTCGTTTGAACGAGATAACTATCTCGTTTGAACGAGATACTATCTCATTTGAACGACATTCGGTGTCGTTTAAACTATCTAAACGTCGCTTGAACGAGACTCCACCTCGTTTGAGCGACCTTTCGTCATTTTTCACGCTTTTTTCCTCAATACATGTTCTTCCTAGATCAAAATTAAGCCCAGTAACAGTATGGATGAAACCCGAAAATTTATTTATACAGTAGTCTACTTCCACATCCAAAATTTATGTCCGTTCAAGATCTAAAGAAATTAAATGTTTTCCCAACTTATACCCATTATTTAATCTGCAGTAAGGGATTATTCATCATGGAATATACATAAATTTCAGTCCACAATTTACCAAAAACATAATCTACATTAGTTATTCAATTATCCCCAAATAACTATCAAAAGGTTAAGGAAATCTAACATCAATATTCAGTTTTACGATGCCTAAATTTGTGGGACAATTTCTACAATAATTTCAATCCTCTACATATATTGTTCATCATCAAATCCATCCATTTAATTCTAATTGCCAGAAATTAAAGGAGTCATTACATGCATCAAGAAATACATTGAAAACTTAAATTAAGCAAGGGAATTCTTGCCTTAAAAACTGTAGAAGAAAAGCCCTTTGAATCCCTTGATTTCTCCTTTGTTCTTACCCTCTTTCTCCTTTATGGTATTTCTCCCTTTTTTCTCCTGTAACTGTCAAAATAGGTTTTCCTTAATGATAGTCGGGGAGTGGTTTACCACAAGTTAAACTCTTAATTAGTGCTAATCCCAAGTTGGCATAAAATTCCACTTTTGGACCTCCAAATAAGCCGAAATCCATAACTCAACTAGCCCAAAAGCTCTCCAGCTCATATACCTCTGACCCGAGACCAATTCTAAATATTTAAAACACTAAACCGAGTCTATAATGCTCGCTAAAGCGCGTCTCATATTTTTATCCAAAAATATATTTTAAATTGTGACGTGACACATGTAATTACTTTTTATTTAAAATAAAGTCCCTTTTAGATTTATTCCAAATCATTAAAGTCCAACTCCAAATCTTATAAATAATAATGAGTCTAATTATTCACAATAGTGATTAATTAATTTCACCGAATTAAATTAATCCTTATTAAAATTTTATTTTATCCCAAAAATAAAGGGTATTACAATAATCTCCTCCCATGATAGCTTAGGGCGGGCCTTTTCAACTTTATAATAAAGCAGACTTTTTAACTATTTATTTAAAAAAATATTTTTTTTCTATCATAAAATATTTTTTCTGGTTTTAAATATGCAATACGAAAACTGTGACAAAAAAAGTTTATTTTTATATAAAATTGTTTTTAAATACAATTTTTTTTAATAAATAAAAACCGGGATGAAAAAAAAGAAAAAGATGGGAGAAAAATTAGAAAAAAAACGTTTTTTCATTTTTTTAATAGATAAAACTGAATGAATATAATAACCAAAAAACACTTTATATAAAAATACATGTTCTTTATAACACTTTATACAAAGATATTTTATAAAATAAAGTTTACAACATGTCGGACGTTATTTATGACACTTATTACTTATTTTAAAGAATGTTACGAAACAACAATTATTTATAACATTTTTTAATTACATTAAAAAAACTTATTTGTAAGAAGGTAAAAAAAAAGTGTCTTCATTTTTTTAAATGACATTTTTATTGAAATAAAACTAGACTTTTTAAAAATAATATCACGATGAAACTATTTTTTAATAAAAAAATTACGACAAAACTATTTGTAAGAAAGTTAAAAAAAGTATTATTTTTATTGAAATAAAACTAGACATTCTTTTAAAAAAAATAACTTGATGTAATTTTTTTTAAATGTATTTTTTATAAGACATTTTCATATAAAAAAATTATGGACGTTATTTGTAACAATGCATTTTTAAAAAACATTATGGATGTCCCTTTTAAAAAAACAATGCCGCGAAAAAACTGATTTGTAAAATGTAAAAATGGGTTATTTGTCAAAAAAAAGGGGGCCAAAGAGTAATTTTACTTCTCCAAATGAGTTGGATAACGTTTGCGTCTTTCTTTTTTAATATTTTCCATTCATTTTGATATCCAATGTTTAATACAGAAAACAATGGCATCAAATTAAGTATAGACGAGAACAAACGTACTCCAAATTACAAATGTCCCCAAGTTATATTAGCTACTAAGATAAGTTCATGCTATAAATAAGGTTTTTGGGCTTTTGTCGAGCTATATTAATATTTTAGTGAAAAAATGGTTTCTTTCTAATTTGTATTTACTCTTGGATACCATTTACCATGTTATGTGAAATGAATTAGTGAAAACCCGTGTCATTAGCACTATTATATTTTAGTGTCATTTTAGTCGTGAATATTAGGGTTGTAAACGGATCGGATTCGGATCGGATCAGGCAAATTCATATCCGTTTATGTTAAACGGATTCGGATCTGATCCGTTTATTAAGCGGATCGGATCAGGCAAATCCAAATCCATATCCGTTAATATTAAACGGATTCGGATCGAATCCGATTATCCGATTATCCATTTATGTTAAACTTGATTTGCAACATTTTTATTTTCAACTCTTATTTCATAAATTTATTTTGCAAATGTTCCAAAAAAAATATAATGAAATAAAGAACTATTATAATAAATATTTAAAATATGTATATAAAATATTATTAAATACAATATATATTAATTAAAAATATATTATATATAATTTATATATGTATATTAAAAGTATTAATCGGAACGGATTATTAACGGATCGGAGTATATGAATCCAAATCCGCTCCATTTAATAAACGGATAATCAGGTAATCGAATAATTGGATATTCGAATTTTAGGCATGATTCATATCCGGTTAAACGAATCAGATTCGAATTCGAATTCGGATAAAATCCGATCCATTGACAGACCTAGTGAATATAACACATCTTTTTTCCCATGCTAACATGTTTGCGGCACATATGGTTTATGTTTTGTAATTTATTGAATATTATGTTGTGTCATCGTAATTACAGCCCATGTTAGTGCTGTATTACAACCTTTAAGAGAACAAGGATTCTATGATGGAAATCGTTAATATAATTTGATAAATTTAATTAATATAATTAATTAATTTAATTGAGCAAAAAATACGTTTAAAATTCTTTTTTTAAATTTTAAATAGACACATGATTTGTAAAAATTTGTGCCATTTCGTGAAATATCATAATTGTGCGTAAACGTTTGTGAAATCGTGTGAACTTTTAAAAAAAAAAAACATGACTATTTCTAAAGGATAAGCCTGTTCCAAAGGATGCTTCACTTTTTATAGATAGATCATTCTCCCTTTCATTTTGAGGACTGAATATTTTAATAATCAAACTTCTCTTTGGCATCTGTTCCTTGAGAGAACACACCATAGGCAAAATTGCATTCACTGATTGTCAAAGAATTGAAGTGCTACTATTTCGAGAACGAAATTCGTTTTATCATGTGAGACCATTTTGTTAAGTCTACTATTTATTAAATACAAATATATAAAATTATAAATTATTAATATAATTACAGAAATGAAACGAAATTACAGAAAATTAATATTTACTTGAATTTGCAGAAATAATATTATAATAGAGAAAAAATAATCCGAGTCCTATTTAGAACAGTCTCCTTAAAACAAATTTATTCCCTCCACATCATCTTAAAGGTAATGAATAATTGTCTCCCAAATTATAACGAATTTTCAAATTAATCAAGTAACACAATTATGATTAATTTCTACGAACACAATTATGTATTTTATACTCAATCAGACCAAAGAAATAATATGTAGGAGATGTATGCAGTAGCAGTCATAGAGAGATTATTTTCTGGGAAAAGATGTTGCATAATTTTTGAATTATGGGAGGACAATTTTTCACTAGTCAAAAACTGTAGGGGAAATGTTTAATTTATAGCAAACGTTTTGACTATTGGGAACAGTCAAAACCGAATTTAACTGTCAAAACAGTTAATTAATTAAAACGGACCAAAATATTTAAGAGAGTCTAAGCCCCCGAACCGAACCGAGCCGGCCGGACGGCGCGCGCGCGTGTGGGCTTTTGAGCCACGCCCAACACATGCATAATGTAGGTCATCTCCCCTTCAAAGAGTTGGGATCCCCCAAGGCATCCAAGCCTTAGTCCATACTTGGGGTGTTATTAACTCATCAACTTTCTACTACTCTTCCAATATGGAACAAGAGTTAAAATGTAGTCAATTCATTAAATTTCATTACTTTGTGAGTCACTTTGGGGACATATTTATCATTCATAACTTATTGAAATTGGACTTATGAATATACTACGTTAATCTCCTTGCGGAGGAGAACCCGTTCGTATATGGTCCCACAATTATTGTAGTATGAGTCTCACATAAATTTGAGCTCAAAATTGCTCAAAAAATTATGTCCAAAATTCTGGACAACTCTAATTTTCCAACAAATTTGCTACAAGGAGATCATGTGTCACTTTTGATATACATCTTCTCTTCGCATTTCATAAATTACAATAGGTATATTTAATTAATAACATATTACTAATGTGTGCAATTGATTTTAGATAACATAACATTTCTAAAATTTAAAGGGGGTTTTGGAGAGAGATTCAATCTAATTTAAATTGTATAAAAATATGACACTCCACGTAATTTTATAAATTTAGTCCCTGTTATAAAAACACTATGAAAAATGACCAATATGCCATTTGACAACTCGTACAAAAAAAAACCATCAAATTTTTCAAAGTTCATAACTTCAAATGTATAAATCCAAAATTCACAAAATTTATATATTTGAAATCTACTCGTCGAGATCTATTTAACAACACTCATATTTGATATTTTTTGACAACAAAATCAAAACCGATAAATTTATTATTTCACTAAAACCTCAATTTTTTCCTACTAAAACTCCATTTTTTTCCAGCGAACAATATATTTTTTTCAGCAAAAAACCTTCTTCTCCGGCGCTGGCAATGGTGCGGCTGGCGCGTGCCAAAAAAATGAAAAAAATAGACGAAGGGAGAGTGAAATGAAGAGAGAGAAACACTTCGACAAGAATCTCGACGGACTCCAGCGTGGATTTGGCGTTCCGATGAGGATTCCGGTGGATGGGGTGGGGTGTTTATATTTAGAATGAGTTTTAAATTAATATGACTAAGGGTTTAAATATAAATATCTCTTTAATTAAAACAAATAAAATTACTTATTTTGTGTAGTCTTAACTTTAAAGGGACCACGCAAATAAATGTTATTGTAATACATGGACTAAATTTATAAACCTTAAAATCACTCTTTTAAAAATTTAAATATAAGAAAGAATATGATGTTGATCTTAATTCTCTAAAATTTAAAATATTCTTAGTATCTTTAAATTAAAAGATTTAATATGGCGTAAAGCATAAAAATAAGAGAATTTACATTAAAATATGCTTACATCACCAAATGGGATTGCACCTACGGACTGGTGCGCAGTTGATAAGGGTCAGTTCTTTACTTCCTACAATTTTGGGTGGCATATGGGTATGTTTCATTTTTAGTAAGCATGATTGACCATTGTCTTATGCATTCAAAACCAAAAAACACCATCAACGGATCTAATTTTCATCTCGAAAACTGTTATTGTCAAAGCACTCATGGTTATTTTTATCAAAACAAAGACTTAGTTATACACATTATTTTTGCAAAATTCAAATCTAATTTTATAATAGAGATAGTCTAGGCGTTGAAGTTTACACCTAAAATCTAAAGCATCATTTGGACTTTAGTCCTCATTAATTATGGTGTTTATCACTTTGATTACTAATAGTTGAAAACTCGCACCATGCGCGTGCGAAAAGTGTATGCGTGGTTAAAAATATATATATTTTTTGAAAAAAAATTTGCATTTCATTGGCAAGGTAGGATAGTCTTAAATTACAATAATTTTTTTAATATACATAGTTTTACACGATGATGAAAGTGAATTCATAAAGTGATCCCATCATTAATTGCTAATAAATCTAGAATCCATTAAAGCCACATGAAACAGATAGGCTTGTGTTTAGATTAAAAAAATTTCTTATATATTACAAAATTTATATATGCATAATAATTTGAATACATTACAAAAAGACCAGATATACGCGACAAATTTATATAGGGATACAACATACATAATTTCAGCTCGACAATAATTTTTTTCTTTAATTTTAATACTCAATGATCATAATTATAGTCGTGTCAAAATCAAAATAACTATAAAAACAAATAATAAAGGAACAAAGGAAAATCGAAAAAGAAAAGAAAAATAAACACACATTTCATGAGCATTCACGAGTTAAGTTGGTTGAATTGAAACCTCTGCCTATTGTTCAATACATTCGAAAAAATTAAAACAACCCACCACTAAGAACATCACAAATAGATAAATCCCACATTTCATTCCCATTATTTCCCACAAACAAAACTCGATATTTCCAAAATGTTTCATCTTCTCAACACCCCTTTATCCCCATATCCCCTTTCCCTCCACCGTTGCCCCATTCTTCAACCCACAAATATTTTCATCAAACTGTAATAACCCGAGGTCTTGGAGACGATGATTTATTTATTTTGGGAGAAATAAATATTATTTTATTTGGAGATTAATTAAATTGGCAATTGAGGTCAAAATTTGAAGCTGTTAGAAAGTGTCTCGAATGGTGATTCTGAGGGTGTAGTTGTATCCGAAAGGGTCGAGAAAGTCGAAATGACTGTACTTGGGGTCTATTTAGGTTCCGAAATAATTTAGGTCCGTTTGACTCGAATTAAAGTTACCGAGTCATTTGAAGTGTGTATTATCATTTAAAGCTGTGTATCTTGGGAGAATAGGGCTTAAAAGCCTACGGGAGATTTATTTCTCCAAAGAGAGAAAGAGAAATAGAAACAAAGAAAGAGAGAAGAAGAAAAAAGAAGAGAAAGAAGGAGAAAAGAGAGAGAAAGTGGAGATTTTTCGGCATCTACGCGATCTCAAGGCGGATTCAGACCCTACAAAACCGAGGCAAGTGATTAAACTTGCTAAATAATTATTGTGTACCATTTATTACATGATTTGTGGATGAAATTTATGGGTTTTAGGTTTAGTTTAACAAAACCTAAATTTTGGGTATAATCTTAGATTTGTTATGTAGATCTTTGATTTGAGGATATAAATTAGTTTAAATGTATTCTATGATGAATATTAATGCTATATATGTGATTGGGTTGAAGAGAAATGAAGAGAAAATGATTAAAATGGGTTTTGGGGATTTTAGGCTAAATAAAAAGTGTCCATTTTCGAGGTTTCTGAAGAGCCGAATCGATTCGGCCCCTTACCGAATCGATTCGGAAATATGCAGGTGCCCAGGTCTGAGTGACCAAATCGATTCGGACCCCAGCCGAATCGATTCGGCCTGAGACAGAGTCCCAGTTCTGATGACCCGAATCGATTCGTCTTGGAGGCCGAATCGATTCGCTGGACCGAATCGATTCGGAATTGGCCCGAATCGATTCGGAAACAGAGCTTTTGGGGGATTGGTTTTCTAGGGAGAATTTCATTCCGTTTTGTTCGAGGTTATCTGTAAGAGGGTACTTTAGATTATATATGGAGGCGTGACCCCTATTGAGTATGGTAATCACAAGTTAATTGGCCAAAGCTTTGGATTAGTGATAGGACACATAAACATGAACCCAATGAGGATAGACTCAACTTAGACTCACAAAAACTCTCGTGTATAACTCAGGTCATGCTAATGGATTTTAGAAGTGGCTTAGCTAGAGGGAGAGGGAAGTAAGCACCCTAGATACACCCTGGCGGGCAAGTAAAAACACACAAAATACACACGACCCTCAAGAATCTCTGTCAAGTATTAAAAGCTTCGTAATAAATGACAATGGTGAGTCGGTGAGCTCTCTAGTTTGCAATAACTCTTTTTAATTCTCAAAGAGAGGATCCCCTTCCTCAAAGGTGGTTGGGGTTCTTAAATAGCCCCCACACCACCCCCGAGGCAACTCAGTCATTAAAGACTATGAAAGACATCCCTCATACTTTATGTCACAACATTAAATGCCTGATGCACTAGTTGTCTCCACGTCATAAACATTAAATGCCAAGACATGCCTTTTGCCTAACCACTGTGTGTCAGGGGGTTGTTGTCGCAGAGGTGGCTTACCAACTGCCTGACAGCCCCAAATACCACGGTGGTTTACTCAAGTGCATGTCTGACATTGTTTAGATGGCTAGTGACATCACCCACAGTAGATGTGACATTAAGTAGAGGGTCGTTTGGTCCATAACTCAATGCCCGATGGAACTCCAAGCTGCTATGCTTGAGGTTCCACGGTCAGGGTCCTTCGGTGTTTTACCAGGTGTATCTATGATGGTCAGGACAAGCCCCAACGGTGCCTTACTTCTCAATACTCCAAACCAAGTCCCTCTAAAGTTCCCATGGTGAGGTCATTCGATAGGGCATGAAAGCCCTCCCAGGTCCTGCCATGCCTGGTCTCTCGTGAGTACCGTTTGACCTCACCCAAACTGTATTATTATTATCGTTATGTCATTACAACCGCTACAGCTTTACAGTGAATGTAACCAAAGGTACAATATGATTAACACAACAAGCTGAAGTATGAGTTGCCACGCTGAGCTGCCTCCCCAAGCTGCCACGCTTGAGTTGCCACGCTGAGCTGCCTCCCCAAGCTGCCACGCTGAGCTGCCTTACTAAGATGCCACGCTTGAGTTGCCACGCTGAGCTGCCTCCCCCAGCTGCCACGCTAAGCTGCCTCACCAAGATGTCACGCTTGAGTTGCCACGCTGAGCTGCCTCCCCAAGCTGCCTCGCTGAGCTGCCTCACCAAGATGTCACGCTTGAGTTGCCACGCTGAGCTTCAAGCCCCCTCTACATTTGCCCCCTCGTGGAGAGATTTGTTGGGACAAGAAATGTCTGCACGAAATGACTCAACTTGATGGATTTTTCTTTGTGTAACCGTTAGAACATCTTCTTCGTTGGGGCCTTGTTAGATAAGTCTGACAAAAAGATTGGCGCCAAAAACTCAAGCTTGCTGAAGAAGGCAACACTTCCTGTTCTCTATGCGTCATTTCATTAATGACGTGCGCTGTCTTTTCAACTGTCACAGCACTTCCCGAAGTGCCACGTGTTCATGTGAAATGATTACAGGCGGCGGTGCACGTGCGAGGGTGGGGAAATCTAAACGCCAAACTCGAAAGTCTCAACCGCCATATTCAAAATATTTTGAACCTTAAACACGTGGGCCTCAGGGGTCTCTTTCCACTTCTTCCTTCTTCTTTGCTTATTTCCTTACTTCGTTATTATCTTCTTCATCAGACTGTCGCTTCTTTTTTAGAAAGAGAGAGAGAGAGAGAAACTCCATTGTTGCAAGAGCTATAGCACCGTTTGTAATCGTCCGTCCCCATTGTTGCTCTCAATCCCTTTTCGCTCGAAGCTTTCTTTATTACAGCTTCACTGTTTGTCATGGCGTCTTCAAGCAACCCCGCCATTTCTGCCACCAGTGTTTCGTCTGCCACCACCACTGTTGCCTCCGCCCTGGGTGCTGCTCGCCAAGAACAGCTGAGATTTTACCGTCGCTCTCCCATTTTTGGGGAGGGTGATGGCTTTGCTGTTGCCTGTAAGGCTGTCTGCTTTTCCTCCAAGTTTGACGCCCTCTTGTTGGGTGATGAGGACGAAGAGGTGTCTAAGTGGGGACTTCTGCCCCCAGAAGGAACTCTCAGATTTCGCTTAGAGCGAGGGGACTTCCCATGGTCCCATATTGATTTTGAAGCACCCGGGGGATCCCCCGCACACTTTGCTGCCTGGAACTCTCACATGCAGAGTTCCTATACTGATGTCCTTACTAAGATTGGGCTGCAACGGGCAAGGTGGTTTGGTGAGTTTACTATATCAAAGAACAACGCTGCCTTGCCTGTACTGGTCTCTCGCTGGAACGTGGATACTCATACGTTCATTGCTGCCTGGGGTGAGTTTACCATAACTCTGGAGGATGTGTGTGAGCTCCTGGGCCTTGATGCAACAGGCCATGAGCCTTACACCGTTGAAGCTCTTGATGCTCAAGAGACTGCGGATCGTTTGGAGTTGGATCGCATATGCCGAAGCTGCATCGGTTCTTCCAACAAAGCTACTTTTTCTCCCTTGATCAATTATTTCTTCCAGAGTTCTAGTGAAGGCAGTTCTTCATCAACTGCCCCTGGTCAAGGTACGTCGTTGGAGCTTTCTGCTTACATTCTTGTGATTTTGTCCTGTTTCTTTTTTACGGGCAAGCCCAACGATCAGCTCCGAAGAGACCTCATCAACCTGTCCCTTCGCCTAGCTCGAGGCATAAAGCTTCCCCTGGCTGCAATTGCCTTGGGATCCCTGTACACCTGGTTGGACAGGACTTTATTCGACATGGAACGTTCCATTGGCCGTTATAACTTGGCCAATTTTGCCAACAGTGTGCTTCTGACCAGTTTCCTCTACTTCCGCTTTCCTGCCGTAGCGGCCAAGCCCAACAGTCCTCCTTCGGCTGAAACAATTTTGCCTCCTCGGTCCTTCATTTATCATAAGAGGCAAAGCCGAAAGGAGTTGATTTCAGTGATTGATCGTTTTGAGAGTTTCGTTATGAGGCCCTATCAAGAAGAGGCCTTTTTTCATACTTGTAAATTTTTTCATCACGATGCCAGATTGATACAGGAACCTTCTCCTAACATTGAGGATCCCTCGCTTGCCGTGGTTCTTCTGCTTTCTCCTGGATATCTGCCCTCCTACACCGAGTGGGGATACGCGAGCGAGCATTATAATCCTAACCGATACAGTCGTCAGTTTGGTTTGACCAGGGGGTGCCACGTCCAGTTTTCCAATCATCAAATACCAAAGTCTCCTTTAGCGAGGCATGTTCGTTGTTTTCTTCAACTACTGCGTGGGGGATATCCTCAGCAATGGCTGGGCGTGTCACCATTCCCAGTATTACTACCAAATATTGGCCAAGACAACTAGCTGAAATTGTTAAGTTCATCGAGGGAGAGTCGGTGTACCCTCCTGTTTGCTCATTTTCTGCCCTAGAGTTGGGGCTAAAGGGTAACTCTGTGCTTGGGATAGAGTTCCCTCTAAGTTCAACCCACAAAGCACCTCCCAACGAGCTTCCCCCACTTTGTGCCATGGTCCCAGTTGCCACGCCAAAGTCCAAAACTGCTGCTGCGAAGAAGGCTGCCCCCTCTGCTGCAGCTACTATCGACGAGGGGGCTTCTCAACCTCTTGCTAAAAAGGCAAAAACGGCCAAGAGTGGGACATCGAAATCGAAATCGAAGTCCCAGAAGCCCCAAACTCCCGTGGCAGCTCTTCTCATAGCCTCCGTTCCTCCTCCCATGCCTGCCGAGATGGCTGAACGCATAAGGAGGGAGGCCCAAGCAGAGCTAGATCGAATAAATGCCGAGTACCAACGGCATGCAGTCGTTGTCCCCTCCTCCATTGCTTTTCCCACGGTGGTGGTGGATCCTTCAGAGCCAACGGCCAGGAAGAGGAAGAGTTCCAGGTCTCCCCAAGGGGTCAGTATTAGTGCAGCTGGCTCGAGGAAAAAGACTCTGGGCACCAAGTCCCAGAAGAAACGGGCTCCTGAGGTGCACTTGACCCCTGAGGTGCAATCCACCCCTGCCCCCTCAATTGCTGCTACTCCTCCCACTTCGCCCGTGGTCGTGTCTTCTCGTTCTCCTTCTGAATCGGAGGTATGTATGGCTGACTTAATTATTATCTTCTTTTTGCTTAAGGACCACTGTCTTTACTTATGTGTATATTTACCCCTCCCCCTTTTTGACAACCGTTTTGCAGGGAGTTGAAATAGAAAGACCAGACCCCTCCAGTCCTCCCGTGAGCCGTTTTGTGGGGGGACGCTTCGGTGCATCTCATACCGATGTGACTCCTCCCCGTTCCCCCATGACAGGGCTTACGTATTATCGCCGTGGAGTCAGCCAACGTGAGAGGGAAGTCATTGCGGGAGGTGATGCCGTTGACCCTGCGAGTGATTCCTCGCCTGAAGTGGTAACCCTGCCCGAAGTGGCACATCCCGAGATAACACCTTTGGTCCCTTCTGATTCACAGGCCTCACCGGAGGTTCCTCTGCCCATTGTTCTTGTTGAGGAGAGTGAGCCCGAGGTATGATGTGCTCTATAATTTATTTGCTGTAGCCGTTTCGGTCATACTCTTTCCTTATTTGGCATACTGAATTGTGATATGTTTTGGGTACCCCAGGTTGAAGTGTCCTCGTTGTTGGCAAGCATGATTCTTCCAACGATGCTGATGAGACCCTCGACTTGCATTCCTTTGTTTAGCACCATAACTGAGGTAATAACACGTGGAGCTATTTCTTTATATTTTCTGTGCCCATTCTTTTTTTTCTAACACTTGGCTTTATGCACAGTTTTCTCCTGATCTTGCACCAACTCCTGTAGTGAGGGCCCAGGTTGGTGTGTTTACACCCCGTCCTGATGTGGCTGTGCTTGAGGGCTCAGTATCTTCGCATGATGAACGCCGTGTGCTGGCCGTTGTGCCCTATACAGGTGATAGAGTTTTGCCAAGAGTTTTGCCAAGCGTGGAGGCTTCTGCGTCCAGGGACCCCGTTACAGCTTCTGAGGTAATAATCTCTCCCCCAACGGTTCCTGTCCCTGTGGCCGCCTCATATATTCCCGTTGTGACTGAGGTATATTTTCCTTGCTATCTTTTGTTAAGATTTTCCATAATTTATGATTTTTCATAAGATTGTTCTTAAGCTCCCCCTTATAACGGTGACTTAACAACGAAAACACTTGTTAAGTTTTTTCATAAACTCCACCTTATAATGGTGACTTAACAACAAAAACACTTGTTAAGTTTTTTCATAAACTCCACCTTATAACGGTGACTTAACAACGAAAACACTTGTTAAGTTTTTTCGTAAACTCCACCTTATAATGGTGACTTAACAACGAAAACACTTGTTAAGTTTTTTTTTCACAAACTCCACCTTATAACGGTGACTTAACAACGAAAACACTTGTTAAGTTTTTTCATAATCTCCACCTTACAATGGTGACTTAACAACGAAAACACTTGTTAAGTTTTCTTCACAAACTCCACCTTATAACGATGACTTAACAACGAAAACACTTGTTAAGTTTTTTCATAATTCCATTATTTGGGTTTTCTTTTCAGGTTGCTCGGGAGGATTCACCCCCAGTCTTCTCGCCTGTAGGCTCGCCCTTCCAAGAACCTGATGCTTCGAAAAATTCTATTCATGATGATCAAGGTTCTACAACTGGTGCTGCAGCCGAGAGCGAGTCTGGGTGTGAGCTGCCTCTTCCCGACCTGGCTCCTCATGCGTTCTGCCTCATGGTGCTTCGGCAGTCTCCTCAAATGCCTGTCAACCATCGCTTGGTGATCGAGCAACTGGTGAATCGTCATCCTGAGACCTTTACACCAGATTGCCTGCGCTCCAATATTCATGTGATGAGTCATAGACTGCAAGGGATGGCGATCATTGTTGCTGAAATTGCCGGTACCCCTACTGCAAGTGTTACCAGATCCCTTCTTAACCAATATCTGGGTTTTTTGAAGGAGTTGGGACGTGATGGTTTCCGCTTTGACTGGCTTATAACATATCTGAAGACCTTGAAGAATCAGCAACTGATCGTCCAGAGGGAGGTGTCACGAAAGCACCAGGAGGACCAGAAGGCCGAGGAGGCTAGGTTGATCGCGTTGGCACCTCTTTTGGAAGCGGTGGATCAAGAGGTGAAGGATGCCGAAGAAGCTTTGTGCCTGGCCAAACTGAAGCGTGAGCGACTCCTGATTGAACGTACGCAAGTTCAAACGAGGCTGGAGGTTTCCATTAACGCCCAAAGGTCTTTCACAGCAGCTTCTTCGGGCCTGCCTGGAGATTTTTTCTCTTCCTTGGATTTATCTTTTCTTTTTGAGTAGTTACTTCGTATATATTTTCTTTCTTCGTCCATTCATGTAATTCTTGGGCAATAGTTCCCAATTTTTTGTAATGCTCTCTTGTTTAATGAATGAAAGAATGTATATTTTCCAGTTTATCTCTGAGTTATGACTGCTTTCATATCAATGTCTATACTTCACGTCATCAATAAAACTTGTATATTCATAGTCAAAGACTAGATACATCGATGGTACAAACTTAATTGTTTACACATGATAGACTTTCAGCCATTTATTGTTAATTTTAAATGGCTTATCTTCCTCCAACTTAGAAATTAAGCAATAACCTGAATCATGAGCTTCCTTCACGACGAAAGGTCCCTCCCAATTGGCTGCGAACTTTGGCAGAGGAAGTCCCCTAATGTGTTTCACCGCTGCTTTCAAGACGAGATCTCCCTCCACGAACCTCCTTGGTCTTACCAGGTTGTCATATGCCCTAGAGAGCTGCTTTGTATACATTTGAAAATGTTGCATCGCGTTGTCTCTGTGTTCATCCAATGCCTCCAACTGCACATGCCTGTTCTGAGGAAGCATGCTACTTCGCAAGGCGTATCGAGCAGAGGGAACTTCCAACTCCACTGGAAGGATTGCCTCAGCCCCGTAGACAAGGGAGAACGGAGTGTACCCTGTGGGCTTCCTCTTAGTCGGAATTGGCCCGAATCGATTCGGAAACAGAGCTTTTGGGGGATTGATTTTCTAGGGAGAATTTCATTCCGTTTTGTTCGAGGTTATCGATTCGGAACCTCTATAAGAGTTATTTGGAGTATGTTTTGGAGACGTTTAGAAAGTTTCCCTTATGAGAAATTATTGGAGTCATATTGACTAAATTGAGGAATACCGATTAGATATTATGGTGTATTCTAAGTGGGGAAGCCCACCTTAATTGGAGATTCTATTTGGAGATGATAATTATAACTATATGAAAGAATGAGAATAACATAGAGATACCGGATCTTAGAATCCAATCCCAAATGGGATAAATTTAAAGGTTCATAAAATGAATTGAACCCTATTATGGATGGAGAATTATAAATGTTATTAAATGGGGATACGGATATAGAAATATCCTTAACGATGATTGGTTTGGGAGATGTCTCACACAATGAGAAATGCTAATTGAGGTGCATTAGGATAAAGAATATCCTTAACTTAAATAGAATTGAGAGACAATTCATAATTAGAAGCGACATGTGAGCTTCAAGCGAAAAATAGTATAGCGTATACTAAGTGGGGAAGATGTGTGAGAATTGACGATTAGTATATCAAGAGGGAAATATACTAAACAATGACATTATTTCTATTTCGCCTAAGAGCGTATAATAAATATTGTAGAAGCGTGGAGTTGATGGATCCCCGATTCTAAAATAATATTTCCTTGTTATGTAAAAACTCGATGCGAAAGCGTTAGGGTGATGGTTCAATAAAATTAATCAATTGATATATTCACTTAAACCAATTCATTAATCCAAGTCCTAGAATTTGCCTAAGTCATATTTATCAATATTAGCAAATTAGGCGAAACCAAATTTTAGCAAACGACTTGAATTAAACAACTTTACCCAATATTTAATTTAAGTCCTTTATTAAAGTGAGTGTGATCATTAAACCGAATTTTATCTTGAATTATCCTAAGAATGCGTTTTAAATTATTTATGCAAGATAAAATAAACCAATCACACTACACCGCGATGTACGAGGAAAAACCCAAAATGGGAAACAACCTCTGACGGCCCTAGCCACAAATCCACTAGATATGGAATTACAAGTACACGACAGATAGACTTACAACACTCGACTCGATCCCTCTCAAGCCCCGATGCTTCTTCTTGTAGAAACCTCTTCCTAGCGAATAACCTTGGAATACCACCGCGGTCTCGGAATCCACCGATGGGACTTTATATGGTCACCGTCACCCATACATGGAGCCTTTCTCCAAGTGGGTAGAATCGCAACAAAAACACTTCTTCTTTCTTTGTGGGAGGTAGAAGCAAAACCCGAAACTTCTCTTTGAAACGGAAGAGATAAACCGGTGCCAAACTCCAAGCAATTGATATGTATATATGTGAACTTGGATTAAACTTATTTGGGTGTAAACACTAGAGTGATGGAGTATTTTCTCTTGAAAAATAGCACTCAAAACATGAACATTTTCCTAAATATTTTTGCTCTCAAATTCTCTCTAAGAGATAAACTAGGATTGAAAAGTTAGATTGGAAAATGTTATTCCCGCACATAATAAAGTCTGAAAAAGTTGGTTAAAAACCAAGTGGGGAAGTGGGTGCAAAACTGCCAAAAACTGTTCCCGCCTGGCATCTCGTTCGAACGACATTTCGTTCGAACGAAATCTCGTTCAAACGAGACTTCTAACGACGTTCCAGATTGAACTCGTTAGAATCTCGTTAGATATCTCGTTCGAACAGAAGGTTCGTTCGAACGACATATCGAACGACATGCCAGAGGCCTAATATGGGAACTCGTTGGCAAGTTCGTTCGAACGACATTTTCGTTCGAACGACAATCTCGTTCGAACGACTCTATCGAACGAAAAACCAGAAAGTTTGGAAAATTTTATTTTAGCCCAGAAAACTTTATAAACATATTTTAAAGTTTTATTTAATTCTTTCTGAAAATTAAAACACAGTTTTTACAAAACCTAACACCCAATAAACTTTGTTCCAAGCTCCTATATATAGATAATTGCATTCATACCTTGGGAGCATGGAACTATAGTTGATGACGTAGAACCGAGGCACACAAATCGGCATATTTGATGAAGCTTTATACTCTTTGCTGATACGTCTTCAACAAACACTTCATAGGCTTGAGAATATTACATTTAAATACTATCCTATGAATAAATGTTTTTGTCCGGAATTGAACCAAAACTATATATGGACTCAATTGGAAATTTGTGTCCTTACAAATATGAAAATGATGTGACAGGTATACCTTATATGATGGTATATCTTTATATGATGTGGTGATGCATGTATACCTTATATGATGGTATATATACATATAGTGAAGCATACCCCCTCCTTGCTATCATTGGGAAATTACGTGCGTTGAGGGTGAGCAACCTGGCTCAAAGAGAAGGGCGTGGATATTCCCCAGGTCATAGTCGTCCATGTGATTATTATATGATATACATTATTAATTTGGGGGTGAGAAGTCGTGGGTATGTGTCGTTCTCACTTGCCGGTTAGGAGCTATGATCGATTCCTGGGACGTTATGTGCGCGAGTTGATCACGAGGTGGGTGCTGTTGAACTCCACCAGGTGGCCCCAGTTTGCTACGAGGTATGGGCAACTGGAAGATGATAGCATGTGAGCCTGCGTCCTCAAGTTATAGCTCGGTTAAATGGTTATTATATTGTTGATTGTGCTTGTACTTGGGTATCGAAAGCATAATGGACCTCAACGACATACATTGCCAGGATTAGTGTATCGGGGGGTTCCTTGTTTGGATTTCTCCTCGGCGAGACGTCCCACGCACGAACCGCAGTGTAATGTTGGAAATTGGGGAGAAGTTAGTTCTTAATGCTCATATATATATATATATATATATATATATATATATATATATATATATATATATATATATATATATATCCCGACGCTCGACAGTGCCAGGAGTAGTGTAACAGGGGGGTTCCTTGTTTGAATTTCGCTTCGGCGAGACGTCCCACGCATGAAACGCCGTGTATTGTTGAGAATTGGGAATATTAATTAATTGAAATGGAGTAATAATAAATTGGGTTACATGCATCATGCATTGAGGTCATAATGAATCCCGAAGATCAATACTGTCAGGAGTAGTGTAACGGGGGGGGGGGGGGGGTCCTTGTTTGGATTTCGCCTCAGCGAGACGTCCCACGCACGAAACGTAGTACAGTATTGAGCATTGGGAGAAGTTTAGTCCTTAGCACTTAGATGCTAATAACTCATATATACTTAATTATATATGTTTGCATGCCAAATGAGGGCATAACTAGAATATATGAAATTCTAGTAAGAGAATGTTGATGTATTGTGATGATGTGGTTATGAGGATGATTATGCAACTTTATATGTTCAATAAATGAACAAATATAAAGAGAACTATAATATTAAAGTTAAAGTATATGATTTAGATGAAATTTAGTTAAGTGTAGAATTGGAGATAAGTTAGATGATTTTAATTGGACATTTATATTGGGATCTAGTTAGTTTTATTTGCCTAATTAGAATTGGGCATATATTTGGAGATCACGTGCATATGCTTAGTTGCGCACTTTAGTTAAGAGGTGAGGGAGATTATTATGGAGAGTTCGATTCCACCTTAATCATGTAATAATGCATTTATAATTATTATGCATTTTAATGCACTTGCTATAAAATGTTTTCAACTCGGGCTTTGACCCATTTATATTTTCTCCCTCCATGTGTATATATTGTATTACTTTAGGTGTTCCTCCGCAAGGACGCCATTGATGTTCATCCATCTAGTATATTCGTAGGGCTGTGGCAGTAGCGGACTGTTGCGGCACTTTGCTTTAGTCGATTCCTATATTTGTATATCTAGATTAGGATTCAGTTTGTATATCAGGTTTATACTCAAGTGTTGTAGATTAACACTTTTATATTTCATCTCTCAGATTATTGTATTGTCTGTGACCCGACAGCCTATTCGAGTATTTCTTTGTAGAGATTTTGTTGTACATTGTATTGTACTCTTTCATATTGTTGGAGTTTGCACATATCACTTATCATAGTTATATGTGTATTGTTGGTGGTTTGGTTGTATGGTTGGTTTTAATTAGTGTTAAATAAAAGTTTTAAATTTTTGACAATCCACTTTTAATGATTTCGGGTAGTTAGCCTTATATTATTACGTATGGTCAGTTGATGCTGAGACTGTGCCATCCGAGATACCTGATTTAATGTAGTATAGGGCTGGCCACCCATTATTATTTTGAGCGGGTTGGTACAGATGGTATCAGAGCATTAGGTTCTAGTGTCTTTAGGATCTGTGCGGGTTACTACAATCTTTCGTAAGCGTTGTTGATGTAGAGCCTTATTGTTAGGACGGTTGCATTCATACGTTCATATTTCTTCTGTGATATGAAAATATTTGAAAGGCATTCTGATACAATTGTTCTTCTTTCATATGCCACCAAAGGGAGGTCGTTCAGTCAGGGCAAACAAAGGGGCTGAAAATGTGCAACCCCAAATGCCTCAAAGGAACATGACTACAGATGAAGTTGCCAATATTGTGGCACAAGAAGTAACTGCTGCCATTTCTACGATGGCGCAGCGATCTGCCGTTCGAGCAGCCCAACCCCATTTAGGATTGTCTTTATGGGAAAGAGTGAAGGAATATTTTAGTAAGGGGCATCCTCTCGAGTTTGTAGGGGGAGCTGATGTAATGGCTACAAGTCTATGGAAGAATAGTATGCAGAGGCATCTCCGTATGGTTGAGTGTAGTGAGGTGCAGAAATAATTTTTAGCCACCTTTAAGTTATCGGGTGCAGCTCTCCAATGGTGAGAGTCTGTCACCACATCTGAACAGAGAGATACTTTACCTATAATAGATTTTTGGGAACTTTTTGATCGAAGGCATTTTCCTTCCTCTACTCGAGATATGAAGATTTTTCAGGGTAATAGAACGGTGGTAGAATACAAGGAAGATTTTTCTAGATGGGCGAAATTAGTACCTGATGAGTTACATACGAAAGAGAAGCGTATATCGAAGTTTGTTCGAGGATTAGATTGGAAAATCCGGCAACATTTGTTAGAGAGTCCTATGTTAGCAACTTTCGTCGAGATAGTGAATGCGACACTACTAAAGTGTCATGAATATCATCTTCGTTCGCAAGAGGGTAAGAACTTTGGAGATTCGAGTTCATCAAGTAAGTTTGGCGATGAGAGTGCCAGTAATCCGAGTAGGTATAATCGGACTATAGAGAGTCACAACGACATTTTGTTCCTCAAAGTGAGCCGAGAGGAATTTCGGGTAGATGTTTCTTTTGTAAAGAAATAGGTCATAGAAAGAGAGATTGTCCTAAAAGAGGTAAAGGACCGCGTTTTGATGAAGTTTTGGAAGTGAAACCCCTACAACAGATTCGAGGTCATTTTAGACCGGGGGACTACGTGTGGGAGCCCATTGATGAGGAAGGGCAATCGAACTAGAGATGGATGATGTAAGTTAATTTTCCTTTATGAATAGGATAATTACTAAAATGAATTTTGGGAATATAGTATGGGAGATATTGACGAGAGGGTAGTGGTATAGCCCTATTATGTATGTAATGACCCTAAGGGGAATTTTGAGCAAGTTAGGCTCTTATGTTATTATCTTTTGTAAGACTAGATAATTTTGTAATGCACTCAAAGAGAGCTATAAACCTTGTGGTGAATGTAAGAATGGTTATTGTGTAATAAGTAGTAATGATAAAGCTACTTCTTTTATATAGTCATGTTAGACTTATATAATTATTGTCTTCCAGTTATGGATGAGCCTTATAAATGGCTATATGTTAATATGATATGAGATGTTATGTATGAAAAGAGTTTAGAATTTGTGGATTGTTGGGACGCAGGAATGTTTAGCTCATAATTATGCTAATTCTTATGAGCTATATGTTATTATATATATGATGATTGTTAAGACCTTGTGTTGGACATAAGGCTTTTTATATGAAGATTGTATTATATAAATTGTTTTTAAAATAAACTGTTTTCAAAATAAAACTTTTTATCGGCCTTTGGGCCATTTCAAAATGATTTTTATAAAAATTATTTCTTTCAAACTCTACTCCGAATTTAACAAACTCTCAATCCCCGACGTCGCTACATAGTAGTGTATTGGAAGGGTTCCTTGTTTGGATTTTGCTTTTGCGGGACGTCCCCCGCACGAAAGTGGCGAATGTCAGGAATTGAGAGGAGTTATTTCTTTGGACCATTCAAATTTTTACTCTATCAATATTGTTAGTATTATTTATAGCTGTGGAATTGTGGAACTTTAGAGGCAAATGAAGCCTCATTATGATTGGTACGAGCGATAACTCGAATATAAAGGGCGTATGGTCGCCCTAGTTGTGGAAATTGGTTTTATAAAACTCAAAAATAAATTTAAAATAAATTAAAATAAATTCATCGTGGGAAGTTAGAAGTTTGGAGATAGGATTAGTGAGGATGAGTGTAGTAGAACTAGTTGAGCTTTGGAGGATTAGGCTTAGCTAAAATTTCGAGGACGAAATTTTTGTAAGTGGGGAAGTTTGTAACAACCCGAGGTCTTGGAGACGATGATTTATTTATTTTGGGAGAAGTAAATATTATTTTATTTGGAGATTAATTAAATTGGCAATCGAGGTCAAAATTTGAAGCTGTTAGAAAGTGTCTCGAATGGTGATTCTGAGGGCGTAGTTGTGTCCGGAAGGGTTGAGAAAGTTGAAATGACTGTACTTGGGGTCTATTTAGGTTCCGAAATAATTTAGGTCCGTTTGACTCGAATTAAAGTTACCGAATCATTTAAAGTGCATATTATCATTTAAATCTGTGTATCTTGGGAGAATAGGTCTTAAAAGCCTACGAGAGATTTTTTTTCTCCAAAGAGAGAAAGAGAAATAGAAAGAAAGAAAGAGATAAGAAGAAAGAAGAAGAGAAAGAAGGAGAAAAGAGAGAGAAAGTGGAGATTTTTCGGCATCTACGCGATCTCAAGGCGGATTCAGACCCTAGGAAACCGAGGCAAGTGATTAAACTTGCAAAATAATTATTGTGTACCATTTATTGCATGATTTGTGGATGAAATTTATGGATTTTAGGTTTAGTTTAACAAAACCTAAATTTTGGGTATAATCTTAGATTTGTTATGTAGATCTTTGATTTGAGGATAGAAATTAGTTTAAATGTATTCTAGGATGAATATTAATGCTATATATGTGATTGGGTTGAAGAGAAATGAAGAGAAAATGATTAAAATGAGTTTTGGGGATTTTAGGCTAAATAAAAAGTGACCATTTTCGAGGTTTCTGAAGAGCCGAATTGATTCGGCCCCTTACCGAATCGATTCGGAAATATGCAGCTGCCCAGGTCTGAGTGACGGAATCGATTCGGACCCCAGCCAAATCGATTCGGCCTAAGACAGAGTCCCAGGTCTGATGACCCGAATCGATTCGCCTTGGAGGCCGAATCGATTCGCTGCACCGAATCGATTCGGAATTGGCCCGAATCGATTCGGAGACAGGGCTTTTGGGGGAATGGTTTTCTAGGGAGAATTTCATTCCGTTTTGTTCGAGGTTATCGATTGGGAACCTCTATAGGAGTTATTTGGAGTATGTTTTGGAGACTTTTAGAGAGTTTCCCTTATGAGAAATTATTGTATTCATATTGACTAAATTGAGGAATACCAATTAGATATTATGGTGTATTCTAAGTGGGGAAGCCTACCTTAATTGGAGATTCTATTTGGAGATGATAATTATAACTATATGAAAGAATGAGAATAACTTATAGATAACGGATCTTAGGATCCAATCCCAAATGGGTTAACTTTAAAGGTTCATAAAATGAATTAAACCCTATTATGGATGGAGAATTATAAATGCTATTAAATGGGCATACGGATATAGAAATATCCGTAACGATGATTGGTTTGGGAGATGTCTCACACAATGAGAAATGCTAATTGAGGTGCATTAGGATAAAGAATATCCTTAACTTAAATAGAATTGAGAGACAATTCATAATTAGAAGCGACATGTGAGCTTCAAGCGAGAAATAGTACAACGTATACTAAGTGGGGAAGATGTGTGAGAATTGACGATTAGTATATCAAGAGGGAAATATACTAAACAATGACATTAATTCTATTGCGCCTAAGAGCGTATAATGAATATGAAAATGATGTGAAAGGTATACCTTATATGATGGTATATCTTTATATGATGTGGTGATGTATGTATACCTTATATGATGGTATATATACATATAGTGAAGCATACCCCCTCCTTGCTATCATTGGGAAATTACGTGCGTTGAGGGTGAGCAACCTGGCTCAAAGAGAAGGGCGTGGATATTCCCCAGGTCATAGTCGTCCATGTGATTATTATATGATATACATTATTAATTTGGGGGTGAGAAGTCGTGGGTATGTGTCGTTCTCACTTGCCGGTTAGGAGCTATGATCGATTCCTGGGACGTTATGTGCGCGAGTTGATCACGAGGTGGGTGCTGTTGAACTCCACCAGGTGGCCCCAGTTTGCTACGAGGTATGGGCAACTGGAAGATGATAGCATGTGAGCCTGCGTCCTCAAGTTATAGCTCGGTTAAATGGTTATTATATTGTTGATTGTGCTTGTACTTGGGTATCGAAAGCATAATGGACCTCAACGACATACATTGCCAGGATTAGTGTATCGGGGGGGTTCCTTGTTTGGATTTCGCCTCGGCGAGACGTCCCATGCACGAACCGCAGTGTAATGTTTGAAATTGGGGAGAAGTTAGTCCTTAATGATCATATTTATATATATACTAGGGTGTACCCGTGCCGATGGCACGACGATAAATTTATTCTCATGATATTTTATACCCATACCGATGACACGACGATAAATTTTTTCTAATGATATTTTATACCCATACCGATGGCACAACAATAAATTTGTTCCCAGAATAAATTTGTTACCGTGTCACCAATAGTAGAAATATAAATATTATTAGCCATCCCATCTACACTTAGGACATTGTTACGATTTTAATACATTGAGTGTCTTTATGTAGTGACTTTTTGGAACATAATTTTTTTTTACATCATGTGATGTGATGTCATATCGTATTTTAATTAGGTCATGTTCATTTTTGGTAAAAAAAATTGTCACATTTAATTGGATCGAATTCGAGTTATTTTAATTTAGTTATGTTCGTGTCCTTTTCTTTTTTTTTTTATTTAACACTTTGTATTTTTTTATATAAAAAACATAAAACACTATTTATTTATTTTTTAACTAAAAAAACCCGTTCTTTTATATAAAAAAATTGTTTTTTTTTATAAAACAAAACAGTTTTTTAACCAAAAAAACAAATAAGAAAGGAGCCTTCGGTTTGGAATCTGAAGGCATGAGTCGGTAAGTCTAGCACGAATCTTTTGAATATGTGTAAACGACGATGGGGCCACCTTGTGTCGGTGTGAGTACGTGTTATCTGTGGCTGACAAAAAGTCCAAGAGAGAGAAGAGAAAGTGTGTAGGTTGGAGTTGGACTGATCGGACTTCTCGAGCCACTCACCCACTAATAATATTAGAGCTGAGCTAGCTATGCTGATCACACAGTCCATAATAAAACATGTACAAATAACAAAAAATCATGTATAAAAAACTTATAAAGTACAAATATATCTGAAGGCAAGTACAAAACTTAGGGAAAAAGTTTAATCTGTAGCAAAGCTATAAAAGCAAAAAGTTTAATCCGTATCAAAGCTATATTAGCAAAAACATACGACAAAAGGTAGATATCACGATTCCCACCTTTCTTTAGCAATAACAGCAAAAAAAAAATAAAGTCAAAATAAAAGAAATTTTGATGCTTCACTTTTGACATTCAGGTTCTTTACGAAAAAAGTGTTACTTATCATAATAAAAGAATAAGATCAAAGCTGAGAGAACTCTTTAGACCCTTTAGTTATAACTTTGAGAATTTCAGTCAAGGCACAGTTATTATCTTTGCCACCATGATGAGAAATGCAAAAATTACATTCAAGTTAGATACACCAATTTCAGTTCTTCAGTACAAACTTTACTGCACGCCACAACATATCTGCATACAGGAAAAAAAGTCAGGGGCTTAGCACGTTACCGAGACAATTTTAAATAATTCGTCCAATTTGGAGGGAAAAAAAAGACGAAGACAGAGAAATGGATGGGTTTAGTTTAGATTATACCTTGAGTTTTTGCTTTTGATGTGATTTTGTGTAGATCCATTGGTTTTTGTTCAGATGGGTTTGCTGAAAGTGTAGAGTTTGTTGTTAGATTCTCTTTCATCTACATTCAAAGATGGGAATGAATAACAGGGATAAACCCCCATTTGAAACATATCTTAGTTTGAAAATAGTAGTGGCTAAAAAAATATACATTATGACAAATAAATATAGATTGTTCTTTAAAGATCCAAAAAAAATGCACTGCTAAGACAACTGAATGTATTTCCTGACCTTCCATATATAGGAGCTACAAAAACAACTGAAAATAAAAAAAACAACTAAATAATCATAGATTATGAAAGTAAAAAACAACAAAATAATGAAATCAATCTTATTATGATCCTATTAAAAAAATTATGACGAATGTTTCTTATGTCCAGTAAAAGCGTTTATGAAAAAAAATCAAACATTTCAATATGGTAATAAGGTCATCTTCAACCGTGGTTGTTTCTAAAAGCACAGATAATATGTCGGTGGTATGATATTGTGAACTATTGGTGTTAAAAAAAAAGAGAAGTTAAAGTCAAATTCTTCAGACCAAATAAAGAAAATACCCATTAGTTAACAAACGGTCGATCCAAAAAATAAAATAAAACAAAATGCTAAAATGATTGGAAAAAATAAATAAAAAAACATCAAATCGCTTCGGTTCCGGAAAACACGATTCTTTGTATGTTTCAACTCCCAAATTGTAAAATCGCTATGGTTGACTGGAGCCATTGCACCACTGGTTACTGTGGCCTCATCGCCCACTTCAATACCAGCAATAAGAAACCCCGTGCTCTGGTTGAAAGCCCTATACATAAGAAACCCCAAGTTTGGAATCACTGAAACGAAAGAAGCCACAGACATAAGAAATCTGTGTTGCGGGGGAGAAAATAAAAAATAATTACTGAGTTCAAAAAATACCTCACAGTTGGAGGAATGAGGGATGGTACAGCATGGTGTTTGGAGAATGGGGGAGAAAACGAAAGAAGCCACCGCCATTATAAAATGGAACACTGCCAAAACCCAGTTGTCCCTCACGCGTCTTCACCCTATGTTTCTTCAACAACCAACACCCCAAAACCATAACCCACACGAATTAAACTCGCGATACCCGCGCGTCTTCACCCCCTGTTTCATTAATAAGCACATCATTTACAATAGCTCTGTAAAACCACCCATGTTAGATGAAATCTACAAAAACGTTCTAGAGACTATATTAGGAACCCAGATCTGTGATGAATAGTGAGAAACAAAAAAAATACTCACCACAGATAATTCCAACAAAGGAAAAAAAATGCGAACACTTATAGAGAGAGATACGTGTAGATCTCGGCGGCTACACCAACTCTATCAGTCCAGTGAGTTCCATGGCGGCGAATATGGGTTCTCGTTCCATTGCCCCTTCATTTGGCCAATACAGAGAGAAGAAGATATGGGTTTAAACTGGAAATTGAATTTGAATGAATGGTAAGTACCGTGTCTTGAGCCTTGTGCTCTGATTCCTCGGGTAGTGGGTGGGTGAAAGACAGCAAAAGAGGGTGGGAAGTAGGTGAGAGATTTAGAGGCTCAAGGTACAAAATCAAGAGGCGGTGGAGCAAGGCACACGTTAGACAGAAAAGGCCAAAGTCCCTCCTTCTTAACACGTGGGTCTTTATTATATAGACTTATAATGGTTTTGTATATAAGTTGTATGATGTGGCGAAATGATGTGGCCAAAGTTATATGATGTGGCGAAACCCCTCCTGCTTTATTATATAGATATCACCTATCCCGACGATCGACAGTGCCAGGAGTAGTGTAACGGGGGGGGGGGGGGGGGGGGGGGGAGGGGGGGTTCTTGTTTGGATTTCGCTTCGGCGAGACGTCCCACGCCTGAAACGCCGTGTATTGTTGAGAATTGGGAATATTAATTAATTAAAATGGAGTAATAATAAATTGGGTTACATGCATCATGCATTGAGGGCATAATGAATCTCGAAGATCAATACTGTCAGGAGTAGTGTAACGGGGGGGTTCCTTGTTTGGATTTTGCCTTGGCGAGACGTCCCATGCACGAAACGTAGTATAGTATTGAGAACCGGGAGAAGTTTAGTCCTTAGCACTTAGAGGCTAATAACACATATATACTTAATTATATATGTTTACATGCCAAATGAGGGAATAACTAGAATATATGAAATTCTAGTAAGAGAATGTTGATGTATTGTGATGATGTGGTTATGAGGATGATTATGCAACTTTATATGTTCAATAAATGAACAAATATAAAGAGAACTATAATATTAAAGTTAAAGTATATGATTTAGATGAAATTTAGGTAAGTGTAGAATTGGAGATAAGTTAGATGATTTTAATTGGACATTTATATTCGGATCTAGTTAGTTTTATTTGCCTAATTAGAATTGGGCATACATTTGGAGATCACGTGCATACGCTTAGTTGCACGCTTTAGTTGAGAGGTGAGGGAGATTATTATGGAGAGTTCGATTCCACCTTAATCATGTAATAATGCATTTATAATTATTATGCATTTTTAATGCACTTGCTATAAAATGTTTTCAACTCGGGCTCTGACCCGTTTATATTTTCTCCCTCCATGTGTATATATTGTATTACTTTAGGTGTTCCTCCGCAAGGACGCCATTGATGTTCATCCATCCAGTATATTCGTGGAGCTGTGGAAGTAGCGGACTGTTGTGGCACTTTGCTTTAGTCGATTCCTATATTTGTATATCTAGATTAGGATTCAATTTGTATATCAGGTTTATACTCAAGTGTTGTAGATTAATACTTTTATATTTCATCTCTCATATTATTGTATTGTCTGTGACTCGACAGCATATTCGGGTATTTCTTTGTAGAGATTTTATTGTACATTGTATTGTACTCTTTCATATTGTTGAAGTTTGCACATATCACTTATCATAGTTAGATGTGTATTGTTGGTGGTTTGGTTGTATGGTTGGTTTTAATTAGTGTTAAATAAAAGTTTTAAATTTTTGACAATCCACTTTTAATGATTTCGCGTAGTTACCCTTATATTATTACGTATTGTCAGTTGATGTTGAGACTGTGCCATCCGAGATACCTGATTTAATGTAGTATAGGGCTGACCACCCATTATTATTTTGAGCGGGTTGTCACACAAACCCATTTGATTCCAATCCAAGATTCGCGAAATTTTCATGCCAGAATTGAGTTCTACAATGACTAAGGGAAAAATCGTATTTATGACTTATGTTTAGAGATTTATCCCAGACAAATGATTATTTGGTTTATGTTGTATCATCCACCATTGGACCGACTCCGGTCAATCGTGATTGCATTAGTGTTTATCATAATTAGCAAATGGTGATATATAAAATGAATATATAAGTAAGATTAAATGAAATTTTCAATGTATCAAGAAACAAAAAAAAATATATAACACTCATTGGTCAGAACACAGGTGAGAGGAAACCACATACCCCAACCTCGAACCCATTTTACATAAAACCAAAAATATAAGAAACATGAATAAAAAATCACAAACCCGTTACTAATATGTGTAAATTGAGAGACATGTTTGCCAAAATTAAGCAAGGCAGCGTTTTTAAGATGAACAATAGCTCCGAAAATCTTGGCAATAGAAAGCGGGTAAAGAATAAAGGGTGCATCCACATGAATAACCCGATCAACACCCATGGTAAGGTCGGTCAGGAGAGTGTTAACATATAGGGATGGATCCATACTAACCGCTACTACTTCAGATGCCAATTCAGACTCTTTTATGCGAAGGGCCTCTTCCAAAGCTATTTCACATAATATGTTTATTGAAATCTTCACGTTGCTGGTCTCCACGCCAGTCTTACTGGAATATAAATGCGAATTTGAGGTTTTTTTAGTTTTTTATTATAATATTATTACCTTGTCCTCAGCGTTGTTTACCACTCATGCCCAACATGATCTTCACATTTGCTTAGCTCGCTAAGAGAAGAAACAGAAGCACATGTTGGGGAAACTAATTTGTTATTTTTGTATAATAACAAATCGACGACTTTTCTTGGATTAGATAGTCTCTGAAAAAAGGAGGTGGATTTAAGGGGATGATGTGAAAGAGAGAGAGAGAGAGAAAGGGATATCTTCTCCAGCATTGAAAGGGGTAAAGAAGATATCCCAAAAAAGCTTTACATATTCCATTTGCAATTACTGACGCATCGCAATGCTTCATAGGGAGATGAAGCGATTGGCATGCGAAGGGTGTAAATATAATTTGGGTAGATCAAATGAGAGAATGAGGAGTGTGCTGTGTAATTGGAGAGAGATGACTGCTTCACGTGGCTAGTCTGGTTGATTTTTAAGAGTTAATGCATGTAATGCATTTTATAATAGTACATAGATTTTCTCCTTTTGCGATATATTTATATAATATTTGTAAGACAATTTTTTCTCACAAAAGTATCGTAAAAAGTGAGAATAATAACTAAAGTGATATTTTACATTAAACCTTGACACCTAAAATAATATATATAATAATTAATGGGGTTCAAAGGCCAAATGATCCAAATCTATAATTTATACAACTAGTAAACAAAAGTAATAAATGGTTAGGGTTTTATAAAACTCTTATAACCCAAAATTTAATATATATATATATATATATATATATAGTCGTTAAGACCTGTACATTTTACATTTAATTTACCTTTCCAAAAAGTCAATCATCTATTTTTTTCCGCGGGGGGTTGGTGGTATGGGGGTGGGGGTGAGAGGGGTGAATTTAGTTTTTTTAGGGTTATGTTTACTTTTAAGTTTTAAGTTTCTTATTTTTTAGGGCTTTTTGTATATTGAATTAAGGTCTTTTAGGTTTATTTAGTTTTTCTTTTTCGTTTCTCGTGTGTGCGTGCGTGTGTGTGTGTGTGTGTGTGTGTGTGTGTGTGTGTGTGTGTGTGTGTGGTGGCGGTGGGTGGGGGGTAGGATGGGATGAAGAGCAAATAGTGGTATGTAGAGTTTAGAGATAAGAAGATTTTAATCTTATATTCTTATTACCCATGTGTGATGTAAACATAACTTTTATTAAACTCTCATTGAAAATAATAAATCACAATGCTTTAAAAACTAGCTGGATATCTAAATCTAACGAAAATAACAAATATAGGAATCTTGATAACTACGGACTCCAACAAAGAGTTCAAAATAAATTTGATTTGCTAAATATAAACTAAAGATAATAATAAAATTAAATTAAAAGTTTTTCTCTCTCTACAAAATAATATTTGGTGAGATGATTTCAAAAATTACACAAACCGATTTATGCATATAATTTTTTAAATTAACTTTTTCATAAACAAAAGTAATTCAAATTAATTAAGAAATAAATAAATATCAAATTAAATAAATTAACCCAAAGTTAAACTTTGCACTAATTAAACGAGTTATGATTAAATCGATATTTTCTTAAATCTAAGAATGCATCTACGTGAGTATAGCAAGATAAAATAAAACAACCACAACGCCCGATGTACACGAAAAATCAAATAGAAAAAACCTCGGATGGCCCAGCCGTGCAAAGTCCACTACGTACGGAATTACAAAAGGACATGACAGAAGACTTACAATATAGACTCGACGCCCTCTCAAGCCTTGACTCTCTTTGATCCTTCGATCACTACTCAGTGACACGCAGGAGTCCACCCGCATAGCTGCAACAATGTATGAGTCCACACATGCCTCGAAATCCACCGATAAGGCTCCGCAACCATCACGCACATAGAGTCCACGATATATAAACCAATGAGTACAAAGTCCTCCACAAGAAACAATTCTCAATAGTGTGTAGAGAATAAATAATGGTACCAAAATTAGATCCCAAAGCATATAGTGATGAATCTTAGATCTTAAACTTATTGGGTGTAAACAAGGATTTTTGTTTAGAAAAACTTAACCATGATTGATTAAGAAAACTTAGAGGACTTCTTGGAAGAGTTTTAGTACAAAAATTGATGGAAAAAGTTCTTGTCATAACTGTTGCTCCGCACTACTTAAAAGGGAGGTAAAATTGAGATCATGGGAGTCGTGTGAGGAGTGGAAAACAACTTCTATTTTTTCTAAAAATGCATTAGGTTGTTCGAATGACATGGTACCTCGTTCAAACGAAGTACACATTCTTGTTAGAACAAGTATATAATGAGAGTTCGAACAAGATTCCAAAGAGGGGATGCCTTTAAAAATATACCTCATTAAAAGGTCGATCAAATGAGGGTACCATCTTGTTGAAACGACCTTCGAACGAGTTATCTAACGAGATTCCAAAAAGAAGAAAAAACTGGATTGTTAGAACTTTAATAGATCTCGTTCGAATGAGGTACTCTCGTTGGAACCAGCTTCTAGCGAGATATCCGATGAGAAAACAACAAAGGCTAATTTTGACTCGTTTGAAGTTTCGATGGATCCGGGATCTAATGACACCCAAAATGACTTATAAAAAATGTCTAAAAATATTCTGTAATTAGATTAAAAACATATTAACACCCAATAATAAAATATCCAAGGCTCAACATAAAATATTCATTCATACCTGAGAGATTCTTGGAAGTTGATGATGTAACATGACACGAAATACAACATGCTGATGTGTTCTCTTTATCTTGGCCACTACGTTTTCAATAATCGCATTATAGGATTGAAAGGTCACTAACTCAAGTCCTAACCTATGACTCAAATTATTTTGTCCGTAATTAAAAAAATATATACAAATTGACTCAATTGAAAATTTTTCCTTACAAATCTCCCCCTTCGGCTATTCTGGGACAAAACCAAAAACAAAAACACATATAGGCTGTCGAGAACATCTAAAAAACTCAAACCTAACCCCAAAATTAAAAGTATAGGCACTCGATCGATACATACTCTGAGTAACTTTGCTTGTATGAAAACTTTTTCGCATATTGTAAACTTGCACGCTTAAACACAACTTCGGATGCAAAGAGAAAGTATAAACAATATGACTATGCATATGAATAAAAAACATCATCCCACTTTATCTAATAATATATATACCTAAGATAGGACGTCTCCACTTTAGGCAAAAATCTTCCCTGGGCTGAGGGATGAGATATAATTTCTTCCCCTTTTTGTTCAAGAATAGACATCGATTAAGGTACATAAAATAACTAATTTCTCCCAACCAAACCAATTCTCCCCTAAATGAAACATAGGATAAGTATAAAGGAAAAACAAATATATTATGCAATGATGTATAGTGAGACAAGCAACAAAAAACTAACTCAATAAAAGAAGTATAATTAATTATAACAATGAACTATAAATCCCAACTTTGATGCAATAACACATGATACCAATTAAAATATACTAAACCAAGCTTAGGGTAATAATGTTAACAAGAAAAAAGAAAGATACCAATATAAATATATAACATACCAATATGAAATGTAACATTAAAAAGATGGCATACATGGACTTGGTGCAACCGCAAAGACTCAAACAAATGATACCCCCCCACAAAGACTCTAAGCTTTGACTATTTACATCGTTTGAATTTAAAGTTTGCAAAACGTATTGAAGTTTTGGAAAAAGAAAATTTCGATTTTAAAAATAAGATTGAATATTTGCAAAGCTTTCAAATTCAAAGAGATATTTGTCGTGAGAACTTTAGTTCCTTGTTTAAAGATTTTAATATATTAAAATTGGGCAAAAAGGAGAGTGATGATAGAGTCCTCATTTTAGCAAAAGAGTTAGAGGATTTGATAAATTCTAGTGTTTGTGCCGTTGAGGAAAATAATTCGATTAATGATTTTATGGAATGAGAAAAGGCTCTTAGGGATAAGTTTTCTCACATTGAGGGGGAGCAAAATAACCTTCTAAGGGTAATTGAAAATTTAAAGAAGGAGTCCTGAAAGTTTGAGGAGTCTAATCGTTTGCTTGAGTCAAAAGTTTTGAAGTTAAAAAATGATCTAAATGACTCGAGTAGTGTTGGTAGTGGCTTATCTTGTTCTAGTGGTTTGAATATAAAAGACAAAACCATTGTTTGTTTTAGAGCGTCAACCACATCCGAGGGTATTAGAAAAGGTCAACCTAAAGGTCCCGTTCCTCGTCGTGTTTTCACATGTTCGCATTGTGGTAGGAAATGTCACCTTAGGAGTTTTTGTTTTGACCTTAGAAAAGAACCTAGGAAGATTAAACGTAGTGTCCCATTGGTTCCCAAAACCCGTTTTGTTAGGAATACACCTGTTTGGGTTAGGAAATCCGTTTTGGAGATGCTAAATGCTTCGTTGGTTGATTCTCACATGCATGTCCATGATTCATCTCTTGCTATTTCTTATGGATAGTAGCTTGCATGTTTGTCATATGCTAGTTTGCTTCATGATATATTCATTGCTAGTATTATGAAATGTGTATCATTTTGTATTATAGCTTTCATTTGTTTGAGTCCTATTTGAAAAATACAAAAAGATTTTTGTTTTTTTTTGTTTTTGTGTTTACATGTTTGATGTGGCATATTGGTGTGCTTGGATCCCCCCCATCGTTTCATTATCCATGTGGCTAGGACATTTGGTCATTATTATCGATGCTTAGAATGATCTTAACCATTGTTTATATGGGTTTGTTTTGAACTTGATATGCATCTTGATTCGACTTTGTATATATGTCAACATCGCACACATGTACGAGTTTATATGGATGTTTGACTTCTCTTGCATATTTGAATTTGGTGAGGCGTTCTTATCTCAATCTTGTCATCTATGCGTAAATAAACTTAAGGAGAAGTGTGCATGTAATAACCGTTTACCGTGAGGACTTAAAATTGAAAAAATGATGAGTGATTCACGGGAAAGGGCTGCGAGAGTTCAAAATTAACTCGTCGTGAAAGCCACCGTTTAAAAGAGCCCAAAAAGAAAATGCAATATGTAAAGATAAGGGCCAATAAGATTTTCTCTAAGTTGAGAATGCTAGAAACCTCAAAAGAACTTGAAAAAGTATGTTTATATGAGGGTGTTTGGTTGGAGAAAATTTAAACGGGTTTGCACAACTAAACCTAATGTTGAAACATTGCAACTTGACGCTATTGTTTGTAGAATCGTCAAAATTCTGGATTTGTGTGCATGTAGTATGTTTAGTTCATTAAGCTCATACTTTAATTGTCATTTGGCTATGATAAAGTTTGATGATTTATCGCTATCAATTAGAGCTTCTTGATCGTTTCGATGTGTTGGAATTGTGACTCATTTTTTGTAGTTTCATGCCCATTCATTCCATGTCCATATTTGAGAACATCGGTACTATGTTTGCATGAAACTCGCATTTTTAGTTTTTATGAGTTTTTGCGTTTTGTGCAAAAAGCTTACTGCTTTAGCACTGTTTTTCTTATGTTAGTCCCTTCCTGGAATTTTTTTGTGGAAATTTTTTCGCTGGGTAATACTTTATAATATTTCTGGGAAACTGGGAAATTTTGGCAGGTCGCGCGAAGTCGTTCTAATGACATTGCATCTCGCGCGAACGACTTTTGTCCTTCGTTCGAGCGACTTCCTCATCTCGTTTGAGCGAAGTCCCTGGCTCGTTCGAACGACATGGTGAAAAATGTCTTCTTATTGGTTTGCAGTCCTCTGGCTTAATTTGATATATTTTTGGTACTGCAGGAAGCATTTTTTGGATTAATTGGTTTATATGCAGGTCCGTCTAAGTTCTAATTTGTTATTTTGGCATATATAAACGTTTATCACACTTGATTTGATTGGTATTCTCTTGGTGTGATTCCTTGGTTTACTAGCTACTGATTTGTCATTGCATGATCGTTTTTAGCTGGTTGATCCATGTTTATCTAGCGGTTTTCATTTTTCACAATTGGTATCAACTTGATTCTATTTGGTATCATATTCTCATGCTACATATTTCATATTGGTTTATCTTTTCACCGGATTGTCTATTTGAGACAAAAAGGGGGAGAGATTTGGTAATAAATTGGTATCAGATAATTGTTGAGCGCTTGTATTTATTTCAAATTGGTAATAAATTGGTATCAGATAATTGTTCACATGCTTCAAATGATTTATTCGTATTAGAAATATAAATTAGTATCATTTGTTCCTCCATACTTCACTGGGTATCTGTTTGTCTGTTTCATGTGTGTAGGTATGCTTACAGCGATTCGAGATTTCAAGTCTACATCACATTCAGACAGTTCATGCTTGCCGGTGCTACATATACTAGTCCGTGTCCTGTATTTTTGATTTTGGGCTTATGGGATGGGATTTAGGCATCATACGACTTGACGGCCCGGTTAGGCATTTCATTGGTTTAGTTTTGTCCCGGAATAGTCAAAGGGGGAGATTTATAAGGACATAAATTTCCAATTGAGTCCATGTATTGTTTTGACTTAATTTCGTGAACAAAACTGTGTTTGTAATATGTCACAGGGAGAATTTTATTTTGTCACGTTCCCACTTGGTCTATGACGTATTGAAGAAACTGAAGACGTTGCGGCAAAGCTTCAAAGATTTAATCATGCCGATGTTTATTTGGTGCAAATTTACTCGTCTTCAAAGTTAATTTCATTCCTAGATCACTCAGGTATGAATGCGTATAATTAATGATGCTCGGAATTATTTTATAAAAGTTAAGGATGTAATTTTTATAAAGAAAAATGTTTTTAAATGTTTTAGAAGTGTTTTAATGGTTTAAACTTCGTTTTATGATGATAAGCTCGAAATAGAGTTTGACTAATTTGTATCTCTTTGATAAGAGACGTTTTTATTCGAAAGTCAAAGAAAGTCAAACTTCCGCGAGGTCACTCGAACGACATTGTATCTCGTTCGAACGAGATACAATGTCGCACGAACGACATGCTTAAGTCATTCGAACGACACGTTTTTCGAGGCAGTGTTTAAATCCTATTTAAACAGTGTTTGCATCATAATTTTGCAAGTGTGCTTTCTGGAAAACTATTTTTACAAACTAGAACCTTGTTTGCACATGTTTTCTAAGGTTTAAAAGTCTTAAACACATCCTTAGAGTTTGCAAAGATCCGAGTTATCATTCTTATATGTTTACATGATCTTACTGCACCAAAGTTGTTTGTTCTACACATTGAACACAAAGGGTTTTGCGGTGAAGAAGCAACGGACATCGTGTTCGACATTGTAGACGTATCAAAGCCATATTGGAGGACACCGAGACATACGTGGACGCGTGTGTTGTGGACAGAGACCGTGGAAGACGGAATTTCTACGTGGGCACTATTGAAGAACGCTTGAAGATCAGAAGGAGCGTCAAGACCCGTGGGGATCGAGTCTTAGTGTAAAGCTAATCTGTCTTTGTAAAACCATTGTTCATAGTGATTGTCTGGCTTGGGCCGTCCGAAGTTGTTTTCCCGCTTTGGGTTTTTTTCTCGTACATCCGGCGTTGTGAGTATTCTTTACTTTGCTTTACTTGCTTTAATCACTAGATGCATGTTTAGGATTAATCAAGATAAAATTGGTTTAAAGTAAGAATTGGGATTTCACAACTTGGTTGGTGCATAATTAAAAGTTGGATCTTTTTTGAAGAAAAATTGGTTTTGTTGAAAACACACACATATCGGGCCACTCACGCTTCACACCCACAAAGGATATTTTCTCCTTTCATAGCCTTAGCTTGTGCACACTCATATTTTTCAATAAAAAGAAAACTTACGGGCAATGGTTCTTATATGAACAAATCCTCCATAGTCAAAAGATATATAGATGACAAAATGTATGGGAGAACATGTCAATAAGCTCAAATATAACATGTGAAGTTAAAGTTCAAAATAGCTCTTGCATGTATGTGAGGAGGCATAAACAAAGTGAATCCATTAAGAAAATTAAAGTCAAACTACTTCGTGCAAGCATGATTAAGAACAATTTAAGCATTGAGCATCATAACCAAAAGTTCTACCCATAAATATACATAGAACGATATTGGATTCAAACACAAGGATATGCCACTCAATTTGGGTACAACTAATCTACACAAAAAGAATTTTTTTTTTTTGTATTTTTCGATATGACTCAATAAATGTAAAATCAAAATACAAAAGAGTCAAACAACAAAATAGCGCGCACACACACACACACACACACACACACACACACACACACACACACACACACACACATATATATATATATATATATATATCACGAAGAAAAAAAGATAGATTATGTAAATATGTGAACACAATCAACCATTAGATTTAGTATAGAATGTATCACGTGTAAGCATTCGAGAATCAAGAAGTCTATCATGTAAAGCCACTAAATCTGATTTCCTAACCCATGTAGGTGAAACGTGATGTTCTTGGGCTTTGGAAACCTTGGTGACTCTAGATTTAGAATTTTTAGTACCATTTTTAAGATTAATGAAAAAGTGCCTAAGGTGACCCTTCCTATTATAATGGGTGTATGTAAGGGCACGTGTAATGTCACGTAAGATTTGACCTCTTTTAACATTCCTAGCAATGGGTGATTATCTCCAAATCATGGTTTGGGCTTTAGTAGTGGAAGCATTTTGAATATCGAAGCGAATAATATACTTGTCATCTTTAATTTGGAGGGCGCCTCACATCATATCTAACTTTTCGGACCTGCGACACGAGTCTCTTAATCTCTCTTCAAGATCCACTATCCGAGACTCAAGTAATTGTCTAAACTCCTCAAAATCAAGAAGCTCCTTCTTATTAGCCTCCATAAAATATTGAAGACTATCTCTCTTACCCTCAATATAGTAAAGCTTCTCTCGATGACTCCACTCACGTTCCCTATGATCTTCAATTAAAACACTCCCATTATTTCCTATGGCATGTGTGACACCCTGCCTATTTTAATCATGGCTGATTAATCCTCAATCAGAATAAAATAGGATTCTCATATGGACCATTCTCAGAATCACTGTAAAAAATACAAATTAATTACTAATAGCCTATTAGGCCCGATGTCAAATTTTAAACTTTCCAATCTTGTTAACTAAAAAACACAATCCATCCACACAATAATATACACAACAACTGAAATAAATAAACAATAACTGATAACTCTCGGTGAATCATTTATACAACCATACCGAATATGCACAAATGAAAATGTGAAAAATAAAATAAAGGACAATAGTTGGGCAACATGACCGAATATAACCCACAATACCTCCTATTTAGATCACAAGGATGGAAGTCTTTAAACAATCCCTGCTAGCATCCATAGCTGCTGCAACATCGTCTTGAAGGAATTTTCATCCAGGCGTCCCTGTGTCTGGACTCCTAAAAGGTTTTTAAAATTTTTGAAACCGAGCCAGAGACCAAAACGTTTTGAAAATATTTAGCAAGTGTTTAAAATACTTTAATATATAAAATATGATATTCTCCATATTTAAATTTGTGTCGCACTCACATGAGATACCCCTCCCCTCTCATTAAATAGTGCACACCTAACGCATGTATATTAAACACCCTAGTTACGCTACCCCCCATAACTAGCATCTCTCAAAACCTCTAAGTCACAGTACGCTATCTCATGCCCCGCGTATGTAATATCCTAAGCTTTCGCACAAGCTTATGCGTTATAATTCTCACTTATAATTTATCCGTTCATTAAAAATAACTTTCACTAGTTATTATACACTATTCTCATTTTAGTGACATTAATCCCGTATATAATATTCTCACTTTTATATACGTATTTCACATTTGATTCTGGGTTTTATTTTTCCCGGATGTAACAATTCACTTCTCACTTTAACCTTTAATCTTTTCGCATCTTCAAATATATATATATATATATATATATATATATATATATATATATATATATATATATATATATATATATATATATATATATATATATATATATAATACACATCAAGTATATCCATTCTTATATATCACACACTATATAAATATAATAACCATCCCTTAGAGCTATAACTCAATGGATGCAGTCTCTAAAATGTTATCATCTTTTAGGGAATACACACATCATCTTGGGTACCACCAGTCGGGATCTCACACCGACATGATAAAAACATAACACAAACATATGGGAAGCGGTCATAGTTCCTCATCTGAAAGTGAGAACGAATCATATCTAAGACGTCTCACCCATGATAAAGAGCCACACTACAAAAATAACTGAACGCTATGACCTCGAGACTATACTCTCCCTGCATTCACTAGCCAGTGGATTCACCCACATTTCGTAACTTCCCATGATAGCACTAGAGGGGTATGGTTCACATAAATATACCATTCACACACACATATTTTTATAAGCATATCATATATATATTGTCTCTATACCCGTATATATATATCAAATCCGGATATTCCTTCCTATCTCACTCGCATTAGCCTAAAGTACCGAATATACCAATTTGTATTCATTTATAAATATGCATACAACTTATTTTAATCCCATAAGTATTCTCTCACTTATGATACAAAAATCTCATTAATTTCCTCTGAATAATATCTTATCATGTCTAGCTAGTATTATAATATTCATCCTTCTCGCACATTCGGATTCACTCACATATATTATTGGTACATACATTCTACACGCATAAATGTATCTATACCAGCCGAAATCATTTTCCCCGAGTGTCGTTCATCCCAAACACTCCTAAAATTTATAACCCGGACCTTATTCCCACTAACCCGAGGTTTATGTACCACTCGTTAAATCTTTTAGCAGCCCTCACCCTCTATTTAGGGTCCCCTATTATTTATCTCCAAAAGGAATTCTTCTCCAATCCTTTTAGTCGCAGAAAAATATCCCAAAATTAACTGCCATAACCAAACCGAACCTATGGCCAGAAAACGAACCGATCCGGTTCTAAAATAAACAAACTGAACTGATGGCCCCCCAAAACGAACCGATTCGGTGACCAATAAACAAAAACCTCACCTGGATCGGTTCTACGTGATTAGTTTTGTTTTCTGCGAGGTCATCTTCTTTTACATCTCTAAAAATGACTCCAACACTCATCCAACCCAAGATTTAAACTCGAACATCATCAACCATCAATATACTCATCTACACACTAATTTATTCTTGGGATTCATCAATTTAATTAATATCTAAACCCTATTTTAATTAAACCCTATATTTTATTCAACCCTTCCAATTTCTCACCAAAAATTACACCACTAACATGGATTTTAACCCAGATTTCATATGGAGTTATTACCACCTAAATTTACATGAAATCATTATGAAAAACCTAATTTTTGGTTCAGGAATTCTAAACCAAAATCATATAGTTTTCACCAACTACAATATGAATAATAAACACACATAAATAGTTAAAGAAAGTTAAACACTTGCCTCGTTGGATAAGTTCAACGACTTCATGCTAGAATCCACCGGAGCTTGACCGAAATCTCCTCTACTTCTCCCTTTTCTTCTTCTTCTTTTATTTCTTTCTTTCCTTCTTTCTTTTGTTTCTTTTATTTTCCTTCTTTCTTATTCTCTCGTGTCTTTTTAAGAGAGAATAAGGCTTATACCTTTATTAAACCCAAAATTTACTCGTATATACAAATGAGAGTCCCTACTAGTCCAAAAAGTCCCCGGAACCCAAACAGTACCCCCGGTTACTCTATTTTGACTATTTTGGCCCATTTGAGACCAACCGTGTACTCGAAATCCCCATCTGAATCACTTATAAAAAATTCACCTTTTTAAATCCAATACAACTCCGCACATATTTTCCAAATAAGATATTATTACTTTTCGCTTTTCCCCAACCACGATCTGATATAAAATAATCCAACTTCATTTACTTATTCCTATAAGTAATTAACACATATCAATATTAATCCATCACTCGCCAATTAATATTTAATCCACACTTTAAATTCTCAAATGTATAAATTATACTCACTCATGTAATTTAAATGTCCATAAAAGTACGGGGTATTATATACTCCCCCCTTACAAAGGAATTTCGTCCTCAAAATTCGGATAAGACTGGTACCAAAACTTAGGATCTTAAGCCACACAACACCCTTTAGCACCCCAAAATCAAATCACGATAATTGTATGGTCACTCCACTATTCACCTGCAAGTGGGACCCAACTGTATAAAGGATTACTCACTGTAGCCCCATCTTAACAACAAGCTTGTTCAATATACTTCATACTTATATACTCCATATTCAGAAGGTCTCACCTCAATGACGGCACATCACACATTGTGCTTCTACCAATGACATCCGAGTAAGATGAGCCTATACATCCCTGGCTCTATCACCTTAACATCACTAAGTTCCCGCTTCCCGTATCCACCCCAATAAAAAAATCCCATCCTGAGAGAAACCATAAGAACATCTGACCACTCTTGTCAGTCCTTCAAATCTCGGTTCATGGAAATGTAACTTTTACGACACTCAAAAGCCACCCCAAATAGTTTGTGGTTAATACCCGTCTCGACAACGGACTCTAAATCACGTCCGATCAAAAATTCTAGTTATTTGCTAATCTCTAAACAACTAGAGAGGGATTAACAAGGCTTTTTCACACAAAACCTCAAATGGTACCTTGTCCATAATAAATTGGTACGAGTTACTACACACAACTCTAGCAATTGTAAATTTCTCCTCCTAATTACCTTACCATGCTTTACTATATTACAAGTTAGCTCAGTTATGGAAATAAAATAACCGCAGTGACTCCAGAATCGCATTCATACCACTTTACTAGTCGTCAATCACCTCCCATCTACTCATCGAGTCATAGGTGACACGACTTGCCCAAAACAAAATGTCATCCCCACTGCTTCCCTAAAATCCCTATATGAGGTGGGGTTCAAGGATCTCATCCTGATTCACAAAAATATTGGGTGGCACCCTGCACTGGTGCAATCCTTCTTTACCAGTCTGCTTGCCTATTCCATCACTAGAATCGTCACCTTGATACCAAATTTCTAGTTAGTCATTTCGAACCAACCTATTTCCATCTATGAGTGGTGTACTCAGAGACAATCTCACTATGTCTCACCTAACACCAATTCCCACTTATGACATCTCACATAAAGTGGTACTTTATACTCCCCTCTTTTCCTCGGGGTATACCAAAAATCATGGCCCGTGAACTTTTCGCTACACTGCGCAATTCTGGGCCCTTTTTACCTTATAGACATCAACACTCTATTTATGCACAACACACTCTTAACATTCGATTCAGTATGAATCCTCTCTAATTTCACACATTAGTTGGGTTTTCCTCTTCTCAAAAGATATCCTTTTAAATGGCTTCCTACAACCTTCAACTCATCTTGGGTGTGCTACTCTCATTGCACACATATACTTGGATCATTGTCTTTCTCACGTGACGTTTAATCCATCCTACCATTCTATCTTTATTTATAACTTCCCCACAGGCATACATTCCACACATTTATTCCCACGTCCTCCTATGTCGAACGATTAAAAATCAAACTAACCAGATCCGTACATATTGGCACAACACTGGAAGCGTCACCCACTTAACACACTTTTCTCAAAATTGGCCTCGCATTCTCGACATGTCTATAACACATGGGTATTCTCAATCTCCCCATAAATCTAAATTTAATTCTCCTTAACATCGTTCCACCCTTCAACTCATGGTGAGAAGAAAATTTTTTAGTGTTCTCTCACGACACTACTGGTTCCTCATGCCTTATAGCGTATAACAGTTCTCAACTCATAGTGTTTTCTCTACACTTTCATTAATCAATATCCAAAATTGATGCCCTAACATCCATCAACACCTCTCTACTCAAGACGTTTACCACAATTCATGTGTTTCTCTACCCGCAAAAATGTTCAAACAAGAAACTTTCCCCAATGCACTATCACTCAGCATTGGCGGTAACCAAATTCCATAAACTTCAAACACATAACCGGGACTCTCAAGAATCCTATCCCCAGACATATAAATGTAAATCTTAACTCCCACGTCTCTAAAAGAGTGATATAACCATGCGCTCTCCCTATCACTAAGTCCTTAGCACTAAATATAATAACGAGTTAAATCTCTCCGCTCGATAATAAACTCAATATACCACGAATCATATCGATAAAGTCCTTACACACACCGATCAATATTTTGAGACAACTATGCTCTTCGAAGTCTCTATTATAATACAATATAATGCGAGCTCGACCCTCTTTTAGATGAGGCATCTCCAAAACAATGCATCCTTCCCTAGAACAGCAAACATAATAGCCTTGCAATATTAACCCACTATTGTTCTAACCAGTCTATACTCGAAATAATATCACTGGTATAACACATCACTAAAATGAGTAATTTCCATGAAATATATAATTATGACTACACCTGCTTCCCCGCGGATAAAACTAAAGATAACCTCGCTATACCACGAAAAATATATAAACATAATAATTTTATCGATATAACCACTAAACTTGTCTCATATGCGAATCTAGTGCTAATCAAAATACCGTGACTCACTCGTGTCACATAAAGCATACCTCATTCACCCGAGGATAAAACTCACATTTCGACCTTGCCAAATCGCCCTGGCTGCTCAAATGGTTCCCAGACATGACATGCTTGTTCGAACCGAACCAAAAACTATTTTACTCATTGCCCCTTCTAGGCCCCATACTCTTGTCCCTTTACTCACTTTGGGATAAATCAATGCATGTGGCCCTAATCTCCACATAAGAATACCTCTCCATAAAATCCACTTATCTCCGGCCATACTGACCGTATTAGGGTTATCTTTCTCTCGGACCTTAGTAGCCTAAACCCTCATGGGTAACCCTATTGTTCCCTTAGCTCCACTGGCCTTAAGGAACACACTATTAGCCTTACCAGTACTGACTGAATTCACCATCACTACGTAGGAATTAATCTATTTGAATCATTTAAATGGTTCCCCCGATTCGTCTTCCCCCTCCCGGTGCTTCGCTAGTACCATTACATCTAGTCTCACTCTCTGACCAAATTCTTTTTTTCACAAATGGGCATTTGTCCGACCCTCTTGCAATAAGTTTAGAATTTCATCCACATCTATTTCTGAACAACAGATAAAGGAACTTGCGGTCAAACCATACCTAAGATCCTTCCATTGGCATAATATTTCAATTTTCAAACTTGGTGATCTACTCCCACCATTATAACACTGCTCCCACGAGCTAAGAAAAATTTTACCCCAAATTTTCACTTCCGGGTATACTACACTCTGCGATATGCCAAAGCCTCTGGATATCCTACCTCCATTAGCTAGAACACACATAATCTGCGAAATTTCTAAAATTTTAATGAGTGGTCCTCTTCAAAGACCCGTCCGACTTTCTCCCATTCTAACCAAGGTAGGTGAGTCAAATTTAGCACCACTTTCTGCTATAGTGATACTTTAAAATATATACTACACTCTAACAGTCCTTACACCCTCATCATCCCAAGCAACAATAGGGGTGACCTTAACTACGGTCATTGTCCCTAAACTATTATTCATCTCCGATTGATCCTCGCCTCCTGCAGTCCTCCCAACGCCCCTCATCTGTCGTCCTTCATTGTTTGGCATACGAAACACACCCAAACGCACATAAGATTCACTATACTTATACATTATCACAGGAGAATGAAATCTCACCATAGGAATCAATAATCCTAAACATATGGCTCTATATCAATAGAAAGCAACGCTAAAAATGTTATGCGTCCGCACAGATTCCTAAGGACGCTAGAACCTAATGCTCTGATACCATCTGTGACACCCCGCCTATTTTAATCTTGGCTGATCAATCCTTTATAAAAATAAAACGTGATTCTCATATGTATCATTCTCAGCAGCACTGTCAAAAATCCAAATTAATTACTAATAACCTATTAGGTCCGGGGTAAAATTTTAAACTTTCCAATCTTGTTAACTAAACACACAATAAATCCATCCACACAATAATATACACAACAACTGAAATATATAAAGAATAATCGATAACTCTCATTGAATCATTTATACAACCATATCGAACATGCACAAATAAAAATACAGAAAATAAAATAAAGGACAATAGTTGGCTAACATGCCCGAATATTACTCACAATACCTCAGATCTAGATCACAAGGATGGAAGCGTCTAAACAATCCCTGCTAGCAATCACAGCTGTTACAACATCGTCTGACTCGAAGGAATTTTCATCCAGGCATCTCTGTGTCTGGACACCTAAAAGGTTTTTAAAATTTTTGAAAATAGGTCAGATCCCAATACGTTTTGAAAATATCTAGCAAGTGTTTCAAATACTTTAATATTTAAAATATGATATTCTCCATATTTAAACTGGTGTCGTACTCACTTGAGACACCCCTCACCTCTCATCTAACAGTGCACACCTAATGCATGTATATTAAACACCCTAGTTATGCTACCCCACCTAACTAGCATCTCTCAAAACCTTTAAGTCACCACTCTCTAACTCATGACCCGCGTATGTAATATCCTATGCATTCGCACGAGCTTATGCATTATAATTCTCACTTATAATTTATACGTTCATTATAAACTACTTTCACTAGTTATTATACACTATTCTCATTTTAGTGACATTAATCCCATATATAATATTCTCACCTTTATATACGTATTTCACATTTATTTCGGGTTATATTTTTCCCGGATGTAACAATTCACTTCTCACTTTAACCTTTACTTTGTCCGTATATATATATATATATATATATATATATATACACACACATCAAATATTTCCATACTTATATATCTCACACTATATAAGTATAATAACCATCCCTCAGAGCTATAACTCAATGGATACAATCTCTAGAATGCTATCATATTTTAGGGAATACACACATCATCCTGGGTACTACCAGTTGTGATCTCACACCGACCTGATAAAAACATAACACAAACGTAGGGGAAGTTGTTATAGTTCCTCACCTGAATGTGAGAACGAATCATACCCAAGACGTCTCACCCATGATAAAGAGCCACATTGCATAAATAACGTGACGCTATGACCTGAGGACTATACACTCCTTGCATTCACTAGCCAGGGATTCACCCACATCGCGCAATTTTCCATGATAGCACTGGAGGGGTATGCTTCACATAAATATACCATTCACACACACATATTTTTATAATCATGTCATATATATACTGTCTCTATACCCGTATATATATATATATATTATGATACAAATATCTCATTAATTTCTTCCGAATAATAGCTTATCACGTCTAGCTAGTATTCAAATATTCATCCTTCTTGCACATTCGGATTTCATTCACATATATTATCGGCACATACTTTCTACAAACATAAATGTATATATACCCACCACTACACCAAATATGTCGAATTGTCACGGTCATTGACCTTGACAACTTCAACTTGTCAAGGTCAATGACCGTGATAATTCTGGGCAAGATAACTTTTTTTGTCACGATCATATCCCGATCATTGACCGTGACAAGATCGTTATAATTGTCATGGTCATGTCACGGTCATTAACCGTGACAAGTTTGTCACAGTTATAAACTGTGACAAGCCCGTGAGCTTCTTTAAAAAATTATCATGGTCATTGATCGTGACAAGTCCGTGACAACTTTCGTTGTCAAGGACTTGTCACGATCAATGACCGTGACAATTCTGGGCATAATTGAAAAAAATCTGTTGGGCAGTATGGCCACTGCCACTGCCCAGTAGTATATTTGTACCTTTTATAGCAACTTTGTACCTGTTCAAACATCATATATCCAAATAGACTAGAGATAATGCAAATATACATTCAAAATAAAAACAATATGCATCACGATATAATCCAAATATAATTCAAATGTACCAACTTAAAAACAATTCAAATGTAGCAACTAAAAAATAATACAATTCAATTCAAATAATGTCACTACATGTCTTGGGTAAGGTTAAATATGAGGAGGTGAGTAGGCCACATGATATACGAATTGACTTACCCACTGATATACATCGTTCCGCATTCTTCACGTAACCACAACGGGGAGTTCTCCTTCCCGGGTATCACATGCGTGATGAGCACCCTGGACTCGATGTCTTGAAGCTCATGTCCATGAACTAGTCCACCCTAGATGATATTCGGGTCCCTCAACCCCCGCCCTATCCGCTGCCCATTAAATATGTCCAGTATAAACACGCTCGGCCAACCAAGCGTCGACATCGGTCGGTCGAAGGGAGCCAAGTAGGGAAGTGAATCATTAAAGTTCGAATGTGTCGGCGATGAAGCTGCGAGGTCCACATCCTCGTCATACCGCACCTCTTCCTCCCGCAACCCCTCCCCCACCACCTTCTCCTTCCCTTTCCCCTTACGTTTTCCGACACCTAATGAACGCTTCATGAATGAGAACATATCTTAGACCATCGCCTCCAAATGGGACAGCTTCACGTCATGCGAGTCCACTATTCGATCTAACCCGGTGTCGCTCGTCTCCAATCCGATGATCCTAGATTTGGCCACCTGCGAGATCACCCCCTTGTCCTCCCCTTGCGATCAGAGCCAAGCACTTGGCTAAGTGCGTCTATGGACAAAGATGCCTTGTCGGCATCAGACTGCGACTCATGCACTTCTTTAAGCTTTGCCTGAAGTGACGAAAAGCACATGATTAGTAAAATAAGTAAATTAAAAAATTATAACGTAATTAAAAAAAAGTAAACTGTCGGATTACTTACAATCGTGGCCGCGACACTTGGGGACACCTCCTTGTCCTTCCCCTTCTTCATCTGAAGAGCCACATAAGTATCGAGGCTATGTGGCCTACCCCCAGGGCCACTCCCTGTCCCCTGAAATAAAATAAAGTAAAATTAGTATCGGCCCGCAAAGTAAAATAATGCAGAATAATATATTTCTGTAGTTATAGAAAAATTAAATCTTGCCATCATCCTATGCTCCACCTCGGCGTAAGACGTCCGGCCGGAGTAGTGCACGACCGTCTTTTTTGCCCAGTTTTCCCCCCTGGTTAGCGAGATGCCAATTATCGTTCCTCGATCTCATTGTCAACAAACTTTTGCCATTGTGCCAATGAGATCGGCTCCTTCGGCGGGACGGATTCACGCCTTTGGATAACGGACTCTCGTGTCTTCCCAAAGTACCGAGTTCGCATATTTTTCTTCCACGTCTTGTGTTGCTCCCTCAACTGCTCCAAGACGGAATCGCGTAGCTTTGGATCCAGGCTGAATTGTTCCTGTCCAACAAATACAATGTTAGTTGCAAATAAATATAAATATAAATATAAAATGAAATTGAAATCTAAATTGAAATATTCATATGAATATAAATACAAATATAAATATAAATACATTACCTGTAGTGCCACCCAAACAACTAACTTGAGCTCATATGGCACCTCCTTCCAACTAATGTACCTCGGGCCAATAATCATCTTTACCAGCTCGAGGGATCTCGCTAATAGCCTCGATTTGTTCTCGATGGCCATCCCCAATTTTCCATATTTTGGGAGCCTAGGGGCCTAGGAGCCCTCGTCGCCTCCGCTACCACCGAGCCCAGACGACATCATCATAACAAGCATCATCATCCTCGCCTTAATACCTTAAGGAGACATTTGCTGTAAAAAAATGTTTTTAGTACATATCAAAATGAATTAAAAGAATACATGCAAATAAACTAACAATTAAAGTATACAATTATTAATTTACTACTTTACAATGAGGGGCAATCCTTCTTTCATAATTAATCATATATTAATTTACTAATTTACAATGAGGGGCAATCATATATTAATTTACTAAAAAAATTAATAACCAATCAATTTGTTTACAAGGAACATTACGCACAAACATGCACATACACGCACACTAAACACACACATACACACACGCGCACATACACACACACTCGCGCACATTCACACACACACACACACACAGCCCCTACCCCCCCATCTACTTTCATATGAAATGGGCACTAATTATTAATTTACTTTCATATAAAACTATACAATTAAAGTTACAATTAAAGCTATAAAATTTATTAATTAAAACTATACAATTGTTGAGATTGCCCCACCACACACACACACCACCCCGACCACCAACACACACACCTCAATTCTGAATTCCAAAATAATAGCATCTAGCTCATAATATGTACAAGAGTGAAACTTCCCCCACCCCACCCCCACCCCTACTGCCCACACACATGCGCACTACACAAGAGTGATACAAAGTAATTTTTTAAAAAAAGTTGAAAAATCCCACCCCCATATGGACATTAATCCAGGGTCATACCACTTCTAAGATTAACTAACCCAACATCGATCCACTGTAATCCAACCGCAACAACAAATGTGTATCCCGTACTCCTTCTAATTCATCTACTCAATTAAATCATTTCATCAATTAAACTAACAAGTAAAGTATACAATGAAGCACCTTATACCTTTGACTTGCTTAAGTCTACATTGTATAAGTGCTCAACTAATTTGGAAATATTGACAAAATTGGTAGTCCATCCTAGAAACCAAAAAGCCTCAGAACTTATCTCTCTAAACCTCTTCAATGATCCATGATGGTATAAAATGAATCACACTACACACAATTAGAAATGCATACATGTGTTCATATTGCTTAAAATTGAGTGTGTGTTTAATTCCCCCTTAATTGGTGCTTTAAATAATTTTTGGGAATTTTTAAATATTTTTAGATATTTTTTTAAACATTTTTAAACATTTTATAAATAAATGTTTTTATTAATAAAAGGGATTTTGAAGTTTGTGGGGTTAATATACTATTTTAGAAACTTAATTTTTCACTGAAATGTTTGGTTGGGTACGATCTCAAAGCGCTAGAGACTTCAGGGTGATGTTTTGTAATTAGTTTGACGCGTGTGTGAGAGCCTCTTACCAGCCAACACTTGTCATCCTTTTGGTGCGTGTTTGTGTTTGTTATGAGAGGATAGCCAGTTGCATTGGTGATCGCTGGATCTTTCCTTATCAAGGGTCTGCATGCGTTCTTAGTTAATCCCAGTGCAAACCTTTTGAACCAATCAGAACCATCTTAATCCACCGCTGTTTTATAACCATAGGATCAAGTCAAACCTTGCAAGATTTCATCACAGCCATTGATTTGCCTCGATTATCCAGAACCTTCCCTAGGCACTATATATACCCTTCACTTCTCAGCCTTAGAGAACTTTTGGGCATTCGTCTTTCTGAGAGAAAAAAAATAAGAGAGAAGAGAGAAGTGAGAGAGAAGAGAGAAAAGAGAAGAGAGAAGAGAGAGAAAGAAAAACCTGTTAGCCAAACCCTAACCCTAATCCTAAACAGTTCACCTTCTCAGAAACAAACCTTCGTATTTTCATATCCAAACACAACCTTGAGTGTTTGTGAGCGAGAGTTGTTTGTTCTTGTATTGCTGTAACCTCGTGATCTTTAGATCTTGTACACAACTTAAACATTTATGTGAAGATCTAGTTTCTCTTTCATAGAAACGTTAGATCTAAATACTATATGTTACATTTTCACTAGATCTGCATTTTTATACTTGATTTAAGAAAATCTTACTGATTTGATTCTTTAAAATGTTTTCCGGTTTCTTTTCTTACGAAACTTGATTCTGACCTAGTTAGATTCGCACTTGGAGGGTTTTCAATCTCATAAATGTTTTCAAAAGAGATTGATTAAGGTCTTGACCGATTTCTGAAGCAAGATCTCCGTGGAATCTGGGTTATCTTTAAAGGTCAAAAGGATTTGAGTTCTGTGAGAAAGAACTAAATAAAAATCACTGACTGTATATGTAATTTTTATAGGACTGTTTGTAAATATAAGTGTGTGTGAGTTCATGCATGTGAATAGGAATCACTACACTAACACTTAACACACTACTACACTGGAAGTGTTGAGTTTAAGATCTGAAAATATTGAGTCGACGTAAAGAAGCTAAAGCAAAGGAAGTTAGCAAACTGGAGAACATCATCAACAAATCAGATCTATCAGAAGTTAGAAGGAACCAAGGGGGTATATTCCTAAACTTAGAATAGGTTGATTTGTGTGCTTTCATGTTGTATAGTTTGTAACTAATTTTTGTTAATAGTGGACTTTTGTTTTTGTGACTTAGAAGTCACCGTGGATGTTTCCTCTGTTGGGAGAGGTTTTACCACGTTAAAATTGTTGTGTTGATTATCTTCATCTACTCATCTCATTCTATAAGTGTGCTGAATTTTTTGAAACTGCCTTAGTTTTAAAAACTGATTACACAATCTTAATTACTCTCGTACATAAGTTTCTTTGTAAACAAATCTTGTTTATAATTTTTATTTTCAAAAGAAAAGGGTTTCTCCAACAAACATTCGGAGTTGCTTATATAGTTTAACCTTGTGTTAAACGGTATTAGCGATGTTTTTCAATTGGTATCAGAGCCCTGTTAACTTTTTATTTCAAAAGATCTTGTGTTTCTGAAATCGTTTTCTGAAAAACCTAACTATGGACGAGAAGAATGAAAGGTTTGGTAATCTGTCCAAACCTCCTCTCTTTGATGGAAACAACTTTGCTTACTGGAAAGTAAGAATGGTTGCCTTCATCCAAGGTACTTTAGGAGATAATGTCTGGGACATTATTGAAAACGGATACACTTATCCTACTAAACCAGCCACTGAAGGAAGTGATGAGAGGGTAAAGAAAATCTTAAATGAATTTACCCAAGAAGAGAAAACCATTTCTCGAAATAACAATAAAGGCAAGAATGCTATTTTTATGTCCATTAATGAATATGAGTTCAAGAGAATCTCATCTTGTGCCACTTCTAAGGAAGCTTGGGACACATTAATCACTGCCCATGAAGGAGACTCAAGAGTTAAAGCTGCTAAAACTCAAATGCTTATCCAGTAGTACAACTCTTTAATTATGTCTGACTCTGAATCTTTTGATGATTTTTACATGAACTTAACTGATATAGTTACAAAGTTGCATGCTAATGGTATAACTTATGATAGGAATGAAATTGTCTCTAAAATTCTAAGGTCATTACCACAAAAGTTTGACAGTAAGAGGTATGATATTGAGGAAATGAATGATCAAAACCTTACCCCTGAGTTACTCAGTAGCAAACTTAGGACTGTGGAAATGGAATTAGACTTTAAGAAACAATTAAATCATTCTCAAAGAAAACAGCCCAACTCTAACTTGAGTTTTGCCTCTAAGATACCCAAACTTGAGTCTAATTTGACCAACTCTGACTCTGATGAGGAGTGTGATATAGACAAACTTGATAATCAGATTGCCTTAATATCTAAACAATTTAAGAAAATTATCAAATTTCGAAACAAACAGGCAACTAAACAAGGCAAGCCTAATTATCCTAGTCAGTCTAATCCCAAACCTCATGAGAGAGGTCTTGACAAACACTCTAAGGACAACAATTCCAGACCCACTAGAGACCTTAAAAAGATGGAATGTTTTAGATGTGGGAAACTAGGTCACATTGCTCACGACTGCAGAGTTAATCTGAATAAAGCCAACACACACAATAGAGCCAATGTCTGTAAAACTTGGAATAATTCAAGTGACTCTGATGGAGAGGAACTTGAGTCATCTAATGTACTTGACCCTTGCATGTCTTTTTATGCTAAGATCATTTACAATGATGATATGCGTGTGTGTGATAATGATGCTCCTACTCTTGCTTGTGTGAACACTCCTTTGATTGGCCTAGATGCTTTATTGTCTGAAAATGTTACTAGTTCTAGTTCCGTGTGTGTGAGTCAAAGTGATCTCGATAATGACGATGCAAATGGGTGCGTGAGTACTAAAACTGAATCGTTAGGGGTCACTACACACACTTCACTTAGCGACTCAGACACAGATGACCTCCCGGATATCCATACTTTATATGCTAAAACTCTTAAAAAAGGCACTAGACTGGAGAAGACTATTAGAGACCTGACTAAGAAATTAGATGATCTAAGTCTTATTGTGAAGTTGAATGCTGAAGAGTATACTAACCAGTGTCTGACTCATCAATCTGAAATTGAAACTTTTGATCAAAAATTAAAAGAGTTGACTAAAACTAATGAAACTCTGGAAATGAAATACAAGGGAACATTATTAGAATTGGAGGAAGCAAAAACAAAGACAACTACTGTTTTCAAAAAGTTTTCTAAGTTTGAAAACAATTCAAATTGCTTTACTGACTTTGTTGTTGACTCCAAGACCAATTCTGATGATAGAACCGATATTGGATTTTGCCCTAAGAACAAACAACAAACTACTAAACTTGAACCTATTAAGTTTGTGTCTGGGGGCAAAAGACCAATTGAAACATGTGCAGACTTTCATTTGATTAGAAATGAATTTGATAAAAAACAACAACAGAAAGACATTGGAGAGTCTAGTACTTCTAAGGAGGACACTGCACTTAAGACTAAATACGTCTGTCCTTTGATCAGAAAGGCTGATTATACCTATAAGACCATACCTCCTAGGAAGAACACTTCTGAACAGAATGCTGTCAAACCTATCTTTAGAAGTTTTCCAAAGGAAATTCATCCCTTAAGCAATCAATATTGCTCCTACTGTGACATTTATGGTCATTCCTTTGAAGGTTGTTATGCTAGGCGTCTAAATACCCTTGTTTACAACACTTCTGTCTACAAGAACTTTAACTATTCTAGGCAAAGTCGTAACAATTATGTCCTTCCAAGACAACCTGATAAGAACTCTAACTACAGAAATAGAAAGACCAAAACTAAGAGTTCATTTAAGAGAAAGGCTCCCAGAAACTTTCCTAAACCAAAAGCTCAATTTTTTCACAACAATCAGTTTGCTGCTCCAAATGTGTTTCGATAAAAAACTGTGTCTCGAAAATTTTATCAAATGAGGGCAAACTTGCGTAAAATTAAAACTAGAGCTATTTGGGTTAGAAAAGATGATCTTTTACCCCAAATGAAGTGTAACATTGTTATCACTGCCTTAAAAGCTGAACACACTTCATTTGGATGGTATTTAGATTCAGGATGCTCCAAACATATGACAGGAGATGAAACCAAACTTTTAAACAAAACCAGATTTGCTGGTGGGAAAGTAGTTTTTGGTGATGGTGTTTCATCTCAGATCATAGGTAAAGGAACCCTAAAAGAAGAAAGAATGCCTGTTCTCGAAAATGTTCTGTTAGTTAAAGGCCTTAAAGCCAACCTCCTAAGTATATCACAATTTTGTGACTCTGACCATACTGTCACCTTTTCAAAGAACAATTGTAAAATTCTAAATGATAAAGGTTAATGCATTATTACAGTATTTAGAACACCTGACAATTGTTATACTGTCAAGACTAGTTCTGAAACCTGTAACATTGTCAGAATGGATGACAATGAGATCTGGCATAATCGTATGGGTCACTTAAGTTATGATATCCTAGGTAGATTGTCTAGTCAAGAGATTGTTAGAGGTATTCCTAAAATTAAACCTATTTCTAGTGTTGTCTGTGGTCATTGCCAGGAAGGAAAAATAGTTAAGACTTCGCATAAAAAGGTTAAAGACATTTGAAATAGCGTTGCCAAAGCCGTTTATGAAAATAAACTATTTAAGCAACTCCGAAAGTTTGTTGAAGAAACTCTTTACTTAAATCAAAACGATTTTGAACACAAGATGTGTTAACAAAAGTATGTACGAGATTAGGACAAGATTTGATAACAAGTTTTAGTAAACAGTTTAAAATGTTTTAAACTCAGCACACAATCAGAATGAGATGAGAAGATGTAGAAATATTGATACTCAGGATTTCTTACGTGGTAAAACCTCAACCTTGAGGAAACATCCACGACTCCCTCTACGGAGTAAAACAAAAAACAATCACTAAAACAAATATATGAGTTACAACCTATTTAACTAACATGAACACAAAAACAAATCTATACAAGTTCAGGATTGTACTCTCTGGCGTCCTTAACTTTTCTGCAGATCTTGTTTGTTGATGTAGTTGTCTCAGTTTGTCAACTCTTCTTTGTTTCAGCACTTTACGTCGACTTATTGTTCACCAAATCTTATAGCCAACACTTTGAGTGTTTGTAGTGTGAAGATGTTTGTGAATGGTGTTCTAAAACACATGCATGCACACACACACACTTATTAGTTACAGACGATCCTAACAAATCACATATAAAGTCTATATGCAGTGTATTTGTTATTTTTCTTTCTTACAAAACCAAGAACCTTTTTGACCTTTCAAAATAACCCAGATTCCACGGAGATCTTGCTTAAGAAATCGGTCAAGACCTTTCTCAATCACTTTTGAAAATATTATGTGGATTGAGAACCCTCCAAGTGCGAATCCCACTAGGTCAGGTTAGGTTTTGTAAAAACAGAAATAGAAAAACATCTATTGTTGATTCTGAAGTAAGAAAATGTTTTATCAGAAAACAATCAACAACGAAATTCTCAAGATGAGAAATAAATGCAACTAAGTGTGCTGTGACATGAAAAACTTCAGATCTATGATTTCTATTGAAAGAGAAACAAGATCTGAGTCTATGTCTAAGTTGGAAATAAGATTTATGAACACAAGAATTTCAGCAACCCAGAAATCACTCAACTCGAACTCTCATAACTCAAGAAACACTAAGGATGGTGTTTATCTGGTTATGGTGTTTATGGAGAGGTAAGTGGTTTAAGTTTAGAGGTATTTGGACGAAGTTAGGGTTTCTAACTAGGGTTTGGTTTCTCTCTCTAACTTCTCTCTTCTCTTTTCTCTCTCCTCTCTCCTCTCTCCTCTCTCTATTCTCTGAGACTTTTCAAAATGGCAAAAGCTTTCGAAGGCTGAGATGAGAGGCCTTTAAATAGGAAGAGAAGAAGATTCCAGAGCTTCGTTCAAAATCAAGGGCTGTGATTGAGTCAAGCTCCTTTGACTACAATCTAAGGGTTCACAGCAGGCGGTGGATTAAACAGGCTGTGATTGGCTTAAGGGTTTACACTGGGATTCACTCAAAAGACATGCAGGCCATCGATAAGGGTTGATCTAAGGGCTGAAAGCACGCGATGGTTTGTCTCAGTAAAGAAACACAGTTCAGGCCAATCAGAGGACAGCAGGTGTAGGCCTGAGGATGAATGTAAACGCGCGTCCCAAAATAATTACAAAGCCAACCCTAGAGTCTCTAGCGCTTTCGGTTTCTACCCAGAGTAACTTTAGGACAATAAACACAACAATCCATATTTATACATTAACCCCAAGACCTTTTAAATCAAGTTTTAATTAAATAAAACCTTGTTTAAAATATGTTTTAAATTCCCAAAAAATTATTAAAAATCAAATTGAGGGATGTAAACACACTCACAACATTAATACACATAGTGGTGCAATATGAAATGCAAGAATGAAATTCTAAGTGTGTGAGTGATGGCTATAGTCTCAGGATCATCACAAGATGGATAGAAGAAGAAGCAACCCAATCTCTGAAGCTCTTTGGTTTCTAGGATGGACACTATTTTGTCACAATTTCCAAACTAGATGAGCTCTTATACAGTCTAGACTCAAATGAGTCAAAAGCATAAGGGCTTCAATCTCCCCCTTTGGAAATATGAGACAAAATCTCCTTTGAGTCATCTCAACTCGTAGGGCGACAACAATTAAGAAAATCCTATTCCTATAAAAGATCTATCTACCCAAATCCTAGAAATCAAAAATTACATAACTCAACTATATACAGTTTAACATCCTATTATTACAAACAAGAATGACTGTACAAGAAGAATACCTGCAAAAAATTACTAAGATCAAGCTTTTTAGTATATGCAGTAGACTCAAATTTCTCCCCCATTTTGTCTCAAATGGACAAAGGGAAAGAACTTGGCAACTATAACAGGTATTTACTCAACACAAATCATACCAATAGATTTACGTAAAGAAATGAATCTATTATAATCAAGAGGTTTGGTAAATAAATCTGCAAGTTGTAGATCAGTAGAAAGATAATTGATTTCTAATTCCTTGGTTTCAACTAATTCACGAATAAAATGATGTCTTATTTTAATGTGCTTAGTTCGCGAGTGTTGAACTGGGTTCTTAGAAATGTTAATCGCACTTTGATTATCACAATAGAGATGAAGTGTGGGTTCTAGAATACCATAATCACTTAGCATTTGTTTAAGCCATAACAATTGGGCACAACAGCTACCGGCGGCTATGTATTCAGATTCAGCAGTCGAGAGAGATGTGCAGTTCTGTTCTTTACTACTCCATCCTACCAAGTTATTACCAATATAACAACATGCGCCTGAAGTGCTTTTACTATCATCAGTACACCCAGCCCAATCAGCATCAGTGTACCCAATAATAGTGCTAGGTGTGTCATTCGTGTACCAAATTCCTAAATTTAGAGTGCCTTTAACATATTTAATTATGCGTTTAACAGCGTTTAAATGGCTCTCCTTGGGGTTGTTTTGATAACGCGCACAAATACAAACAGCATACATGATATCAGGACGCGAGGCAGTCAGATAGAGTAATGTGCCAATCATACTACGATATAAGGTAGAGTCTACAGATTTTCCATTTTCATCTTTAGATAATTTCTCTGTAGTACTCATAGGCGTTTTAGCACTTTTAGCACTCTCGAGGCCAAATTTCTTAACGATCTCTAATGCGTACTTAGTCTGCGAAAGAAACAAGCCATCTGGTTGTTGTTTGACTTGGAGACCTAGGAAGAACTGTAACTCCCCCATAAGGGACATCTGAAATTCCTTACTCATAATTTCAGCAAAAGATTTTACTTCTGAGGTAGAAGTGGATCCAAATATGATATCGTCTACATAGACTTGAGCGATAGTAATGTGTTTGCCAAAATGTTTGACAAATAAGGTTTGGTCATTTCCACCTCTTTTGAAACCTTTGTCCAGCAGAAAACTGGACAGCCGCTCATACCAAGCTCTAGGAGCTTGCTTAAGACCATATAAAGCCTTTTTCAACCGAAATACATGATTAGGATAATTAGGGTCAATGAACCCTTTAGGTTGTTCTACATAGGTTTCCTCGGCAAGTATTCCATTAAGGAACACAGATTTAACATCCATTTGATACAATGTAAAATACATGTGACAAGCTATAGAAAGAAGCAGACGAACTAATTCTAAACGAGTAACAGGAGCAAACGTCTCATTAAAATCAAGTCCTTCTATTTGGGAGTAACCTTGAGCAACTAGTCTAGCTTTATTTCTAATTATCATCCCATTTACATCAGTTTTATTTTTGAAAATCCAACGAGTACCAATAACCTTTTTGTGATCAGGACGTGGAACAAGAAACCAAACATCATGAATGACAAATTGTAAAAGTTCATCCTGCATAGCAGAAATCCAGTGAGAGTCATTCAATGCCTCATTTACATTCTTTGGTTCCAAGAGAGAAACAAAGCAAGCATAGAGAGCATAATTTCTAAGTTGGGATCTTGTACGTACTGGTTCACCAGGGTTACCAACTATGTTGTTTATGGGATGATCTTTAGAAACCCAGTTAGGTACTTCAGGTGACTCAATAGGTAATGAATTATCTATTTCAGAAGAGTCATTTTCTAAAATATTTGACGATTCTTCTTCTATAGTTAATTCACTAGTCTTGCTTTCTACAGTAGTGTCACTAACAATTACATTTATGGATTCCATTAAGGTCTTAGTGCGAAGATTATACACTCGATAAGCTCTACTGTTAGGTGAATAACCTAAGAATATGGCTTTATCTCCTCTACTCTCAAATTTAGATAAGTGTTCCCTATCTTTGCAAACATAGCAGGTACTACCAAAGGTTCTAAGGTACTTAAGATTAGGCTTTTATTGTACCAAAGTTCATAAGAGGTTTGTTTCGAATTCTTTCTAAGATAGACCCTATTAATAAGAAGGCAAGCTGTACGAATAGATTCTACCCAAAAATACTTAGGTAAGTTCTTAGCATGGAGCATGACACGTGCCATCTCTTGAAGAGTTCGATTCTTTCTCTCAGCTATTCCATTTTGTTGAGGGGTCTTAGGAGCACTGAACTCATGTTTGTAACCATTATAGTCACAATATTCTATAATACCAGTGTCTTTGAATTCACCACCTCTATCACTTCGGATTCTATTCACTTGAGTGTCTTTTTCATTCTCAATCCGTAAGAGAATCTTTAAAAAAGTTTGAAAAGTATCGGATTTTTGTTTTAAGAAAGCTACCCAAGTGAATCTGGTGAAGTCATCAACCATAACTAGAATATAACTGTGTCCACAAAGACTAACAGTTTGAGAAGGACCCATTAGGTCCATATGGATGAGTTCTAAGGGATTAGAGGTAAGGATATCTTTAACCCTTTTATGAGGTGCTTTGACAATTTTTCCTTCTTGACAGGGACCACAGACAATGTTATGAATAGGTTTAATTTTTGGTATTCCTCTAACTATTTGTTGACAGGACAATTTACTCAAATTTTTGTAATTAATGTGACCCATTCTGTTATGCCATATCTCGTTGTCATCCATTCTGGCAACATTACAGATTTCAGAACTAGACATGACAGTATAACAATTGTCAGGGGTCCTGAATCCTGTAATTAAGCATTCTCCCTTTTCATTTAAAATCTTGCAATTGTTCTTTGAAAAGGTAACAGTGTAGTTTGAGTCACAGAATTGCGAAATGCTAAGTAAATTAGCCTTAAGACCTTTAACTAAGAGGACATTTTCAAGAAGAGGAAGTCCTTTTTCTTTAAGGGTTCCTTTGCCTATGATCTGGGATGATATACCATCACCAAAAACAACTTTTCCACCATCAAAATGGGTTTTATTTAAAAGTTTTGTATCATCACCTGTCATATGCTTGGAACATCCAGAATCCAAGTACCAACCAGAAGATGTAAGTTCAGCTTTTAAGGCAGAAATAACAATATTACACTTCATCTGGGGTACTAGATCATCTTTTCTAACCCAAATTGCTCTGGTTTTCTGTTTGCGCTGATTTGCTCTTATTTGATAAAATTTGCGAGCAGTAGATTTTTGTTGAAAAACATTTTGTGCATGATTTTGGGTAAAATTAAATACCTGAGCATTTGATTTAGAAAAGTTTCTGGTAATCCTTCTAGTAAATGTCCTTTTAGGTTTAGTCTTTCTATTCCTATAGTTAGAGTTTTTGTCTGGTGGCCTGGGAAGGACATAATTGTTACGACTCCTCCTAGAATAGTTAAAGTTATGATACATAGGAGTGTTGTAGATAGGCTTAATCAGTCTCCTAGCATAGCAATTATCGAAAGAGTGACCATATATATCACAATAGGAGCAATAAAGATTGCTCAGAATAGGGTTTTCCTTAGGAAAGTCTCTAAACAAAGGTTTTGAGAAATTTTGAGGCTGAATTTTATTCCTAGGTAGCACAGGTTTGAAAGCAGGTTCACTTTTCCTAATTGGGGGGCAGACATATTTTCCCTTTGGTAAACTTTCATGCTTAGATCAACTTGTGTCTCCAGTGTTAGTGTTTTGATGATCAAACTCAGTTTTTAGAGAATGAAAGTCTGGACATGTTTCAATAGGTCTTTTGCCTCCTGACACAAATTTGATAGGTTCAACATGTTTAGTTTGTGTCTTCAAATTGGGGCAAAACCCTATTCCAGTTCTATCATCAGAATTGGCTTTAGATTCAGCAACGAATTCCTCAAAACATTTAGAATTGTTTTCAAATTTGGTAAATTTTTTGAAAACAGTTGCTGTCTTTTCTTTTGTTTGTTCCAATTCTAATAATTTCCCTTTGTATTTTTTCTCCAGAATTTCATTAGCTTCAGTTAAAGTTTTCAGTTTTTCATCAAACACTTTGACTTCACTTTCATGAGACATGCATTGTGTAGTATACTCTTCAGCATTCAGTTTTACCATTAGGCTTAGATCCTCTAGCTTTTTGGTAAGATCTTTCACAATCTTTTCTAGTCTAGTACTTTTCTTAAGAGTTTTAGTATATAGAGTGTGGATGTCTGGGAGATCATCATTGTCAGAGTCACTAAGTGAAGTGTGTGAAGTGACCCCTAAGGTTTCATTTCTTAAACTCACGCACCCATTGACATCAGCAGTATCGATTTCCCTTTGATTCACACACCCCGAGGAAGAGGTATTAATGTTCTCAGTAAGTAAAGCATCTAAACCAGTTAAAGTATGATTCAAAACAATAGAACTAGAATTACTAAACTCATCCTCACTATCAAGCATAGGCATATCACCATTGTATATGATTTTGGCAAAGAAGGCTAAACAAGGATCAAAACCATCAGATGTCTCAGGTTCCTCATTTTCAGAATCACTTGAGTCATCCCAGGTTTTGCAGATAGTGGCTCTAGAGTGTTTGTTTTGGGCATTTAAGTTAACTCTACAGTCTTGAGCAATGTGTCCTAGTTTACCACATCTATAGCATTCAGTCTTCTTGAGGTCTCTGTGAGGTCTTGTGTTGTCCTTGTTCTGTTTGTCATGAGGTTTCTCATGGGGCTTGTGATTTGAAGGAGTAGAATAATTAGACTTGCCCTGTCTATTTGCAACACTGTTTCTAAATTTAACAATTTTCTTAAATTGTTTTGTCATTAGGGCAATCTGATTATCTAGACTTTCTAAGTCACAGTCCTCATCAGAATCATTACTAGGGGTGTTTAACTCAGGCTTAATCATCTTAGAGGTAAAGCTAAGATTGGAATTGGTATGTTTCCTATTAGTGTGGGTCAATTGTTTCTTAAACTCTAATTCCATTTCCACAGTTCTTAATTTGCTACTGAGTAATTCAGGAGTGAGATTAATATCACACATCTCCTCAATAGCATATCTTTTATTGTCAAATTTCTGTGGTAATGATCTCAGAATTTTAGACACAATTTCTTGTCTATCATAAGTTATACCATTGGCATGAAGTTTAGTGACAATATCAGTAAGGTTCATATAAAAATCATCGAAAGACTCAGATTCAGACATCATTAAGGTATTATACTGTTGGATTAACATCTGAGTCTTAGCAGCTTTTACCCTAGAGTCTCCTTCGTGGGCAGTAATCAAGGTATCCCATGCTTCCTTGGAAGTGGTACAGGATGAGATTCTCTTGAACTCATGTTCGTTAATAGACATAAATATAGCGTTCTTGCCTTTGTTATTATTTCGAGAAACCTGTTTCTCTTCTTGAGTAAACTCACTCAATATTTTCTTAATCCTTTCATTGCTTCCATCAGTGGCTGGTTTAGTTGGATAAGAGTATCCATTTTCAATAATATCCCATACATCATCTCCCAGAGTGCCTTGAATGAAAGCAATCATTCTTACTTTCCAGTAAGAAAAATTGGTTCCATCAAAGACTGGAGGTCTGGTCAAGTTACCATATCTTTCGTTTTTCTGGTCCATAATTGATTTTGAGAAAACAGTTTCAGAAACTCAGGATCTTTTTGAAAAAAGTTCACTAAAAGCTCTGATACCAATTGAAATAGCGTTGCCAAAGCCGTTTATGAAAATAAACTATTTAATCAACTCCGAAAGTTTGTTGAAGAAACTCTTTACTTAAATCAAAACGATTTTGAACACAAGATGTGTTAACAAAAGTATGTACGAGATTAGGACAAGATTTGATAACAAGTTTTAGTAAACAGTTTAAAATGTTTTAAACTCAGCACACAATCAGAATGAGATGAGAAGATGTAAAAATATTGATACTCAGGATTTTTTACGTGGTAAAACCTCAACCTTGAGGAAACATCCACGACTCCCTCTACGGAGTAAAACAAAAAACAATCACTAAAACAAATATATGAGTTACAACCTATTTAACTAACATGCACACAAAAACAAATCTATACAAGTTCAGGATTGTACCCTCTGGCGTCCTTAACTTTTCTGCAGATCTTGTTTGTTGATGTAGTTGTCTCAGTTTGTCAACTCTTCTTTGTTTCAGCACTTTACGTCGACTTATTGTTCACCAAATCTTATAGCCAACACTTTGAGTGTTTGTAGTGTGAAGATGTTTGTGAATGGTGTTCTAAAACACATGCATGCACACACACACACACTTATTAGTTACAGACGATCCTAACAAATCACATATAAAGTCTATATGCAGTGTATTTGTTATTTTTCTTTCTTACAAAACCAAGAACCTTTTTGACCTTTCAAAATAACCCAGATTCCACGGAGATCTTGCTTAAGAAATCGGTCAAGACCTTTCTCAATCACTTTTGAAAATATTATGTGGATTGAGAACCCTCCAAGTGCGAATCCCACTAGGTCAGGTTAGGTTTTGTAAAAACAGAAATAGAAAAACATCTATTGTTGATTCTGAAGTAAGAAAATGTTTTATCAGAAAACAATCAACAACGAAATTCTCAAGATGAGAAATAAATGCAACTAAGTGTGCTGTGACATGAAAAACTTCAGATCTATGATTTCTATTGAAAGAGAAACAAGATCTGAGTCTATGTCTAAGTTGGAAATAAGATTTATGAACACAAGGATTTCAGCAACCCAGAAATCACTCAACTCGAACTCTCATAACTCAAGAAACACTAAGGATGGTGTTTATCTGGTTATGGTGTTTATGGAGAGGTAAGTGGTTTAAGTTTAGAGGTATTTGGACGAAGTTAGGGTTTCTAACTAGGGTTTGGTTTCTCTCTCTAACTTCTCTCTTCTCTCTTCTCTCTCCTCTCTCCTCTCTCTATTCTCTGAGACTTTTCAAAATGGCAAAAGCTTTCGAAGGCTGAGATGAGAGGCCTTTAAATAGGAAGAGAAGAAGATTCCAGAGCTTCGTTCAAAATCAAGGGCTGTGATTGAGTCAAGCTTCTTTGACTACAATCTAAGGGTTCACAGCAGGCGGTGGATTAAACAGGCTGTGATTGGCTTAAGGGTTTACACTGAGATTCACTCAAAAGACATGCAGGCCACCGATAAGGGTTGATCTAAGGGCTGAAAGCACGCGATGGTTTGTCTCAGTAAAGAAACACAGTTCAGGCCAATCAGAGGACAGCAGGTGTAGGCCTGAGGATGAATGTAAACGCGCGTCCCAAAATAATTACAAAGCCAACCCTAGAGTCTCTAGCGCTTTCGGTTTCTACCCAGAGTAACTTTAGGCCAATAAACACAACAATCCATATTTATACATTAACCCCAAGACCTTTTAAATCAAGTTTTAATTAAATAAAACCTTGTTTAAAATATGTTTTAAATTCCCAAAAAATTATTAAAAATCAAATTGAGGGATGTAAACACACTCACAACATTAATACACATAGTGGTGCAATATGAAATGCAAGAATGAAATTCTAAGTGTGTGAGTGATGGCTATAGTCTCAGGATCATCACAAGATGGATAGAAGAAGAAGCAACCCAATCTCTGAAGCTCATTGGTTTCTAGGATGGACACTATTTTGTCACAATTTCCAAACTAGATGAGCTCTTATACAGTCTAGACTCAAATGAGTCAAAAGCATAAGGGCTTCAACATCCTCACCTTTAGACCTTTAGATCTCATCCATATGGACCTTATTGGTCCCTCTAGAACTGTTAGTCTATGTGGACACAGTTATATCCTTGTCATGGTTGATGATTTCACACGATTCACTTGGGTTGCTTTCTTAAAACATAAATTTGACACGTTTCAAAATTTTTTGAAAATTCTATTAAGAATTGAAAATGAGAAGGACACACAAGTCAATCGCATTCGTAGTGATAGAGGGGGAGAGTTCATAGACACAGGAATAGTTGAATATTGTGACTACAATGGTTACAAACATGAATTTAGTGCCCCTAAAACTCCTCAGCAGAATGGCATTGCTGAAAGGATAAACCGAACTCTTCAAGAGATGGCACGTGTCATGTTGCATGCCAAATCCCTACCTAAATACTTTTGGGTATAATCCATTAGAACTGCCTGTCACATCACTAATAGGGTCTATCTTAGGAAAAACTCTAAACAAACCCCTTATGAGTTGTGGTACGGTAAGAAGCCTAATCTGAAATACCTAAGAACCTTTGGAAGTCAGTGCTGTGTCTGTAAAGATAGAGAACATTTGTCTAAATTCGAAACTCGTGGAGATAAATCCATCTTCTTAGGATACTCCCCAAACAGTCATGCTTATCGTATATACAATCTGCGTACTAAGGCCCTTATGGAATCGATAAATGTAATTGTAAGTGACACTATTGTCGAAAATAAGATATCTGAATCACCTATTATGGTTGAATCTGAAAATGATTTCAAAACTGATTCACCAGAAATAGATGAGTCATTACCTATTGAGAGTCCAGAAGTACCTGGCTGGGTATCTAAAGATCATCCCATTGACAACGTGGTCGGTAATCCTAATGAGCCAGTTCGTACTAGATCCCAGTTAAGAAATTATGCTAATTACGCATGTTTCGTCTCCCTTGTGGAACCGAAAAATGTTAATGAAGCATTGAATGACACACACTGGATTTCTGCTATGCAGGAAGAACTTTTACAATTTGTCATTCACGATGTCTGGTATCTTGTACCTCGACCTCAAAACAAAAATGTTATTGGAACACGTTGGATCTTTAAGAACAAATCTGATAAAAATGGGGTGATTCTTAGAAACAAAGCTAGACTTATTGCTCAAGGCTACTCTTAAATAGAAGGGATAGATTTCAGCGAGACATTTGCTCCTGTTACTCGTCTTGAATCTGTTCGACTTCTTTTCGCCATAGCTTGTTACTTAAAATTTACACTTTATCAAATGGATGTCAAATCTTCCTTCCTAAATGGAATTCTGTCCGAAGAAACGTATGTAGAACAACCCAAAGGGTTCATTGACCCTAAACACCCTAACCATGTCTTTCGTCTGAAAAAGGCTTTGTATGGCTTAAAACAAGCTCCTAGAGCTTGGTATGAACGCCTTTCCAACTTTTTGTTGGATAAGGGTTTTAAGAGAGGAGGAAATGACCAGACTCTCTTTGTCAAAAATTTTGACAAAAACATTATTATAGCCCAAGTCTATGTAGACGACATCATTTTTGGGTCAACTTCAAATTCTGAAGTTAAATCCTTTTCTGCTATTATGCACAAGGAGTTTCATATGTCCCTTATGGGGGAGCTACAACTTTTCTTAGGATTTCAAGTGAAACAGAATTCTGATGGTCTTTTTGTCTCTCAAACCAAGTATGCCTTAGACCTTGTTAAGAAATTTGGCTTAGAGAATGCTAAAGTTGCCAAAACACCTATGAGTACTACTGTTAAATTATGTAAAGATGAACATGGAAAGTCAGTTGATTCCACACTTTATCGTAGTATGATTGGTAGACTACTCTATCTAACTGCCTCACGACCAGACATAATGTATGCTGTATGTCTGTGTGCTCGTTACCAGAATAACCCTAAAGAGAGCCATTTATTGAGTGTAAAACGTATAATAAAGTACATAAAAGGCACTCTTAACCTTGGACTTAGGTACACTAAGGATACCTGTAGCACCATCATAGGGTATACTGATGCTGATTGGGCCTGTTGTACTGATGATAGTAAAAGTACATCAGGTGCCTGTTATTATGTCGGCAATAATTTAGTTGGTAGGAGTAGCAAAAAACAAAATTGCACATCTTTATCTACGGCTGAGTCCGAACATATAGCAGCTGGAAGTTGCTGTGCCCAATTATTATGGATAAAACAAATGTTGAGCGATTATGGAATTAAAGAAGATCAATTACAATTGTATTGTGGCAATCAAAGCGCCATTAACATATCTAAAAACCCGGTTCAACACTCGCGAACTAAACATATTAAAATAAGGCATCCTTTTATTCGCGAACTTGTTGAAACTAAGGAATTAGAAATTCATTACCTGCCTACTGATCTGCAACTTGCAGACATGTTCACTAAACCTTTAGACTATAATAGATTTCTGTATTTGCGAAATTCTATAGGCATGGTTTGCGCTGATTGAACTCTCAAGACTTTAAGTTTTACCCTTTGTCCATTTGAGACAAAATGGGGGAGAAATTTGAGTTTTATGAGTTTCTTTTTGTTCACATTTCATCTAAACTGCTTGATCTTAGTGTGGATATTTGCAGGAATCTCTTCTACTGATTATCTACCGCTTCTAGTTGAAAAATCCCACCCCCATATGGACATTAATCCAGGGTTATACCACTTCTAAGATTAACCAACCCAACATCGATCCACTGTAATCCAACCGCAAAAACAAATGTGTATCCCGTACTCCTTCTAATTCATCTACTCAATTAAATCATTTCATCAATTAAACTAACAATTAAAGTATACAATGAAGCACCTTATACCTTTGACTTGCTTAAGTCTACATTGTATAAGTGCTCAACTAATTTGGAAATATTCACAAAATTGGTAGTCCATCCTAGAAACCAAAAAGCCTCAGAACTTATCTCTCTAAACCTCTTCAATGATCCATGATGGTATAAAATGAATCACACTACACACAATTAGAAGTGCATACATGTGTTCATATTGCTTAAAATTGAGTGTGTGTTTAATTCCCCCTTAATTGGTGCTTTAAATAATTTTTGGGAATTTTTAAATATTTTTAGATATTTTTTTAAACATTTTTAAACATTTTATAAATAAATGTTTTTATTAATAAAAGGGATTTTGAAGTTTGTGGGGTTAATATACTATTTTAGAAACTTCACTTTTCACTGAAATGTTTGGTTGGGTACGATCTCAAAGCGCTAGAGACTTCAGGATGATGTTTTGTAATTAGTTTGACGCGCGTGTGAGAGCCTCTTACCAGCCAACACTTGTCATCCTTTTGGTGCGTTAGTTTGTGTTTGTTATGAGAGGATAGCCAGTTGCATTGGTGATTGTTGGATCTTTCCTTATCAAGGGTTTGCATGCGTTCTTAGTTAATCCCAGTGCAAACCTTTTGAACCAATCAGGACCATCTTAATCCACCGCTGTTTTATAACCATAGGATCAAGTCAAACCTTGCAAGATTTCATCACATCCATTGATTTGCCTCGATCATCCAGAACCTTCCCCAGGCACTATATATACCCTTCACTTCTCAGCCTTAGAGAACTTTTGGGCATTCGTCTTTCTGAGAGAAAAAAAATAAGAGAGAAGAGAGAAGTGAGAGAGAAGAGAGAAAAGAGAAGAGAGAAGAGAGATAAAGAAAAACCTGTTAGCCAAACCCTAACCCTAATCCTAAACAGTTCACCTTCTCAGAAACAAACCTTCGTATTTTCATATCCAAACACAACCTTGAGTGTTTGTGAGCGAGAGTTGTTTGTTCTTGTGTTGCTGTAACCTCGTGATCTTTAGATCTTGTACACAACTTAAACATTTGTGTGAAGATCTAGTTTCTCTTTCATAGAAACGTTAGATCTAAATACTATATGTTACATTTTCACTAGATCTGCATTTTTATACTTGATTTAAGAAAATCTTACTGATTTGATTCTTTAAAATGTTTTCTGGTTTCTTTTCTTACGAAACTTGATTCTGACCTAGTTGGATTCGCACTTGGAGGGTTTTCAATCTCATAAATGTTTTCAAAAGAGATTGATTAAGGTCTTGACCGATTTCTGAAGCAAGATCTCCGTGGAATCTGGGTTATCTTTAAAGGTCAAAAGGAATTGAGTTCTGTGAGAAAGAACTAAATAAAAATCACTGCATATAGACTGTATATGTAATTTTTATAGGACTGTTTATAAATATAAGTGTGTGTGAGTTCATGCATGTGAATAGGAATCACTACACTAACACTTAACACACTACTACACTGGAAGTGTTGAGTTTAAGATCTGAAATCATTGAGTCGACGTAAAGAAGCTAAAGCAAAGGAAGTTAGCAAACTGGAGAACATCATCAACAAATCAGATCTATCAGAAGTTAAAAGGAACCAAGGGGGTATATTCCTAAACTTAGAATAGGTTGATTTGTGTGCTTGCATGTTGTATAATTTGTAACTAATTTTTGTTATTAGTGGACTTTTGTTTTTGTGACTTAGAAGTCACCGTGGATGTTTCCTCTGTTGGGAGAGGGTTTACCACGTTAAAATTGTTGTGTTGATTATCTTCATCTACTCATCTCATTCTATAAGTGTGCTGAATTTTTTGAAACTGCCTTAGTTTTAAAAACTGATTACACAATCTTAATTACTCTCGTACATAAGTTTCTTTGTAAACAAATCTTGTTTATAATTTTTATTTTCAAAAGAAAAGGGTTTCTCCAACAAACATTCGGAGTTGCTTATATAGTTTAACCTCGTGTTAAACGGCATTAGCGACGTTTTTCAATCAATTATTAATTTACTAATTTACAATGATGAGCAATCCTACTTTGATATGAAGTGGAAACTAATTATTAATTTACTTTCATATAAAACTATACAATTAAAGTTACAATTAAAGCTATACAATTTATTTTATTAAAGCTATACAATTAAAGTTATTTCGAATCTCAAGAATTATCTTATAATGAGGGGCAATCCTATTTGCATATGAAAGGGGCAATACATATTTTATTAATCAATTTGTCTGTTTCAATTGTTGAGATTGCCCCCGCCCCCACACACCACCACCACCACACACACCCCACTCCCACCCCCTCCCCCCACCACACACATGCACACGTACACGCACACACACCCCACCCCACCCCCACCCCTCCCCCACCACACGAACACGCACACACCTGCACACACACACACACATACACCCCACCACCCCCTTCCCCCCTCACCTCACCTCACCACACGCACATGCACACGCACACACCTACACACACACACACCGTCACCCCCACCCCCTGCTCCCAACCATCTCCCTGTCCCTCCCCCTCCCTCCACCACACACGCACACGTACATGCACACACACACACACACATACACACACCACACCACCCCCCACCCCCTTCCCCCCTCCCCCCACCACACACACATATACACACACATACACACATATAGAAATGAAAGAGAAAGAGAGGAAAAAAACATACCTTAGAGAGAGAGAGAGAAAGAGAGGGAAACCAAAAATGGTGGAAAAAAAAAGCGTAGTTTTTTTTTTACTGAACAAATTGTCACGGACGTGTCACGGTCATTGACCGTGATAATATTATAAGGTTTGTCACGGTCGTTGACCGTGATAAGTCCGTGACAAGTGTCGTTATCACGGTCTTGTCACGGTTAATGATTATGATAATACGTTATCACAGGCTTGTCACGGTCAATGATCGTGACAAAAAACGCATGTTTTTTTTGTCACGGTCAATGACCGTGACAAGGCTAGCCGCTGAAAAGGTTCCAATTTGCCCATTTTGGTGTAGTGCGTCAAAATCATTTTCCCCGAGTGTCGTTCATCCCAAACACTCCTAAAATTTATAACCCGGATCTTATTCCCGTTAACCCGAGGTTTATATACCACTCATTAAATCTTTTAGGGGACCTCACCCTCTATTTAGGGTCCCCCTATTATTTATCTCCAAAATGAATACTTCTCCAATCCTTTTAGTCCAATAAAAATATCCCAAAATTAATTGGCATAACCGAACTGAACCTGTAGCCATAAAACGAACCGATTTGGTTCTGAAATAAACGAACTGAACCAATGGCTCCCCAAAATGAACCGATCCGATGACCAATAAACGAATCAAACCGAACCGCATCCGGACCGGTTCTATGTGATCAGTTTTATTTTCTGCGAGTTCATTTTCTTCTACAACTCCAAAAATCACTCCAACACTCATCCAACCCAAGATTATGGTCTCCAACATCATCAACCATCAATATACTCATCTACATACTAATTTATTCTTGGGATTCACCATGTTAATTAAGATTTAAACCCTATCTTAATTAAACCCTAGATTTTATTCGACCTTTTCTATTGCTCACCAAATGTTACACCATTAACATGGATTTTAACCCAGATTTCATATGGAGTTATTAATCCCTCAATTTACATGAAATCATTTCCAAAAACCCATTTTTGGTTCAAGAATCCCAACCTGAAATCATATAGTTTTCACCAACTATGATATGAATAATAAACACACATAAATAGTTAAATCAAGTTAAACACTTTCCTTGTTGGATAAATTCGACGACCTCATGCCGGAATCCGCCGGAGGTTGGCAGGAATCTCCTCTCCCTCTCCTATTTCTTCTTCATTTATTTCCTTCTTTCTTTTCTTTCTTTTATTTTCCTTATTTCTTATTCTCTCGTGTCTTTTTAAGAGATAATAAGGCTTATCCCCTTATTAAACCCAAAATTGACTCGTATACACAAATGCGAGTCCCTACTAGTCCAAAAAGTGCCCGTAACCCAAACACTACTCCCAGGTACTATATTCTGACTATTTCGACCCATCCGAGACTAATTGTGCACTCAAAATTTCCATTCGAGTCACTTATCATAAATTCACCTTTTTAAATCCAATACAACTCTGTACATATTTTCTAAATAAGATATTATTACTTGTCGCTTTTTCCCAACCGCGACCTCATATAAAAATAATACAACTGCAGTTACTTATTCTCGTAAGTAAATATAACACACATCAATATTAATCCATCACTCGCAAATTAATATTTAATCCACACTTTAAATTCTCAAATTTATAAATTACACTCACTCATGTAATTTAAATGTCCATAAAAGTACGGGGTATTACAGCACGTTCTTTCATCCTAGTTCCCAATTTCAAGTTTATCTTTTTTAATTTTAATGATTCTGCACATAATTCAAGAAAGGTAGCTTGGAGTTCACTCTCCTACTCTTCCTCTTTTTCATCATCACTCTCTTATTCACTCTCTCTACCATCACACGCTTGGGGTTTATAAAAGATTTTCCCGAAAGTGTCATACAAATAAATATATATATAGGAAGATTTCTCATCAAAACTGATATGACTAGCTATAAATGCGGTGAAGTTGTGATCAATGGAGAATCGGGCCTCTCTGTCAGTTCACTATCATTAAGGGTTGCATTGTATGCAATTGGTTTTTTGCCCCCTTCCTTAATTTAGTGGGACACTCAGCTTCACTGTGGCTATAACCTTTTCAACTAATGCATCTTTTTTATTTTTCCTTCTTAAAGTTATCGTCACGATTTTCAAAGAAGTGATTGACCTTATTATGGTTATTTTTATAAACCTTCTTCACATCTTTCGATAGCTTTTTAAACTTGGAATTGTTTTAAATTTTTCCAAAAACATGGACACATCATCAGAATCGATGTCAGACTCATCATTCAAGACTCTTGTTTCTTCTTTTCGAGCTTTTAAAGCAATGCCTTTATCTTTATTCATCTTTTTGGAAGAAAAAATGTTAAGCTTATAAGTTTGTAGATCACTTACAAGATCTTTGAGTTTCGTAAAATCCAAAGTAACCAAGTATTTTAAATTTATCACTTTTGAATAAAATATTTTAGGTAACGACCTTAAGATTTTCTTGATTACTGGGTTCTCGAGTATATTCTCTCCAATGTTAAAAGAGGAGTTAATTATGTCAGACAGTTTAGCATAAAACTCATCAAAGGTCTCATTCCCTAACATCTTAATGTTATGTACCGGGCCTCTTTTTACGTCTCATAAGTCATTACACCAAAACACTCTTTTAGTAACATACTATTTTTTTTATTACAAACAGTATTATACCATTACTATCCCTCATAATAAATTACTCTTAGTAATATTATGTAAGTGTTAGTAATATTAATTTAATATTTTAAAAGTAACTAAAAAAAGGGAAAATTTGCATCCATCTAACCCAAACAAATGTCCCAAGTATGACACACCCATACCAAGAGAAAATCTCCAAATTGGCCTCCCACCTAAACGAAAAGCAAAATCCCCACAACCTTCTCCACATCGATTTCAATCATCGTTGTTAAACTACATCATCGTAACCTAGGGTTCAAATAGTTCAGTAAGCCTCATAATTTTCATACATCCATCTCATCTTATCCTTCATCTAATATTTATGCCTCATAATTTATGGCATCTGCAACTGGGAGTTTTAATTTTAAAAAAATGGATTCGAAGTAATTTTTGTTGCACTTATGGTTTGAGTTTTGACGTTTTGGTGTTTACTTAACAATTTGAAATCTTATGATTTTGGACTTTAGGTTTTGATTATTTGTTTTTAGTTTTTAGTTTGTGGTTTAGGTTTTGATTATTTGGAATTTTTTTTCCACACACACATTTACTTTTGGTTATATGGTTTGGAAGGTTATGTTTAAAGAAATGATTTGGACATGCAGATTTTAAAATTATGTGTGTCTGCGTGTGTATATATATTGATTTACAAGAAATAGGTTTCTCCACTAATAGGTTTTGGTTATATATATATATATATATATATATATTGATTTACAAGAAATAGGTTTCTCATAATCGTGGAGTTAACGACTTGGGGATTTGGGGGTTTTCTGACAATTTCCCCCTAATATCAATTGGAAAGATAAATAATGAATTCTTCCACTTTTCACAAGGTTCTATTTTGTTTGTTGTGGCTTCAATGATCTTGTTGAATGAATAATGTTCAATTTTTTATCTTATTGAAATACTAATTTAGAACCATTCCTTTTATTTATGATTCATGAGTGTGATTCACATTAATTATTTATTTTTCATTTATTAGTGTTTGGTTTCATTAAATATGTAGTTTTTGACTTGGTTTGATTTCATTACATATGTAGTTTCACCTTAACCAGACAAGGAGAAACTACTAGGCATTGTTATATTCAACATTAGTTACATCAGAGGCCTTTTCTTGAAAATTATTTCAATAAAAAGAGTGTTCCTTCCCTAGGTAAGTGTTTTCTTATAGTTTAAATTTTATAATTTACCTTCAAAATTTAAATTTCAACTGTTTAATAACTTTCTATAAATCTTAAACATAGATGAAGATCAAGAAACTTATGCCTAAGGATGCCAATTCACGGGGACTGATTGATTGGATGGAGAAAGGCAACTTCGTTCCATATATCTGATGAATTTATTATGAGTTTAAAACCTTTTTTTATTTCTTACAAGTTTGCTTTCTTTTTGGAGGTGTTTATGACACATTATAGAAGAAAAATGTACAAACACTTATGTTTTGTATGTGTGAAACAACAAAGGTCGAATGAGCTTAGTTCAATGTTCTCTATATTAGAACTTTTAATTTTTGATGAATTTTATCCAAATAAACTGACATAAACACGTGTTTATGTCTAAGGTACATCAACTTTCCAAAAAAGAAAGTCCAGCCCTGAATGGATACGTTTGCAAGGTACCTAGTTGTGATTCTTTCACTTGTTTGGTCCATCTTTGAAATGATAATATTACTGAAGTTAGATTTTTATTTAGGTGCCTCATCATGCCACTTAATGGATCACACCAACATCATACCCTAGGTAAATATGGAATCTTACGTTATAATGTCATACAATTGATACTACATTTTAGAAAATATGGTATCACCTCTTGTGTTTCTTTATTCACATACAATTCATACTACATTTTAGAAAATGGAAGATTAATATGTATAATGTCATATTTTTATTGTTGAATATTTTGGAACTTAACTTAGTTTATAAATAGGAACGCATTTATGTTGTTTCGTATCTGTTATGCACTATTTTTCCACATATATGAACTAAGACTTGTGTGAAAATTGTGATGTTATTGATGTTTTCCTTAAATTCCACCCCCATAACATATTATATAATTATGTGAAATGTGAATGTTAGAGTGAATTTTTTGGTGGTCCGTCACATACTTTCGCAAAAGTACATATCTTTGTATAATTATGTAATGACTCAATGCTCTGTTACATGGTTAATTGCTAAGTCGAGTGTACACTTATAGTGCCGTCTAATGTGTAGAATTAAAAGCTTTCCTTTATCTCGCTTACGTTATTAAACTTTATCTCTCATCTATCATTATTTACATAGATACATATATATAAATCTGGAGGTCTCTATTTCATGGCTCTTTTATGGGTTAAATACTTTTGACAATTTCTTGTTCGAAGACTCGTTAAAAACCTACGTCAAACGAGTATGGATCGAGGGCCTACTATTTTAAGTTGTTACAAGGTTGTTTGAAGCTCGTTCAAATGAGAGAAGCTTGTAGTTTGAACGAAACCTATTTTCATGCTAACGAAGATCTGATCTCCTATGAACGAGCATCAAACTTGTTTGAATGTCCTGTGTTACCTTTATGTTCATGTTTTCCTATTAATACCTGTTTCCTATAGGGTTTTTTAAGACTTTTAAAAATATGTTTTCTACAGACCTTATGCAAAAAGTATCATATTTTAAAAGGGAAAACATCTTTGATTCACACACGTCACCTCTTATATATATTTATGAATCCACTTTGAAACCCTCACATAATTTCATACCGAAATCACATCTTTTGGAGAAGGCGTCTCCATTGTCATTCTTGTTATTCTTGCGAGAATCATTGCTGAAGGAAGACTGTGGTTTTTTTATGATTCTTTTGAGGATCATTTCTAAAGGAACTGCAGGAGATTCGTCAAAAAAGATTTTATTTCTTTATAGAATTTGTAGGTTGAAATTTGTATATTTTATAAAGTGAATGTGAAAAGGTTTATCCCCAAAAGGGATTTTTCTTGAAAACTGTCTTCTATGCTTTGAATGCATGTTTTACTATTTTACGCCATAATCACATAGTTGCATGCTGGTTGTCATCTGAATTTAATAAGTTAATGCCATTGGATCATTGTGCAATCTTCAAATTGGTATCGGAATGGGTTGCACTAAGTTTTCATGTTATATCACTATTTAGTGCTATTTTAGGGTGGTTATGTATTCATCTCTATTTTGTTGTTTTATTTGTTTTCCTCTCTATGGATTCCCATAATTTTGATGACTTAAATCGTTTGAATTTAAAGTTTCCTAAAAGAATTGAAATTCTTGAAAAAGAAAATTTTAGTTTTAAAGGTGCTATGGATCTTTTGCAAACTATTCAAACTCAAAGATATTTCTTTCATGAGAAGGTTGTGGACATGGATCGTGATTTAAAATTTTAGAATTGTCCAAGAAAAAAAGTGATGATAGAGCATAGTTTTTAGAGAAAGAATTAGAATACTCTCAAATTTTTAGGGTTTGTGAATGTGCCATTAAGGATAGTATTTTTATTAATGATTATAAGTCACGTGGTAAGACTCTTGGGAATAAGGTTTCTTTCATTGAGGGGGGGGGGGGGGGGGGGGGAGATAACCTTCAAGGAATGATTGAAAATATGAAGAAGGAATCCCTAAAATTGAAAGAGTCAAATTCTTTATTTGAGTCTAAAATTTTGAAGTTAAAAGATGATTTAAAAGACTCTTGTAGTGTTGGTAGTAAAGGTACTGACTCACATGTTTCTAATGCTTCCAGTGTTAAAGACAAGGCCATTGTTTATTTTGGAGGGTCAACCACATCCAAGGACATTAGAAAAGGCCAACCCATAGATAATATTTCTCACGTTTACACATGTTCACATTGTGGAAGTAAAGGTCACCTATGGCATTTTTATTATGATCTTGGAAGAAGTCCTAGGAAGTTAAAGTCTAGTGTTCTCTTGATTTTGAAAACCCGACGCTTTAAGTAAACACCTATTTGGGTTAGAAAATTCATTTTGGAGGAGCTAGATTTTAGACTAGTTGGTTCTCATATGCTTGCACATGATTCTTCACATTTTATATCTTATGGATGATTGCTTTCATGATTTTGTTTGTCATACTCTAGTTATGCTTCATAATATATGTGTGCTAGTGTTATGCATGTGAATCTTTTATATTTTATTTTTCTTTTATTGAGTCATATTGAAAAATACAAAAGATTTTATTTTGGTAAAATATTTGAAAAATACAAAAATATTTTTGGTTTTTGTGTATTTTGGTTTCACACATATGGTATTGCATATTGGTGTGTTTGAATACAATTTACTCCGTACTTTCCATTTGATTAGGAAATTTGGTTATTATTATAGATACTTAGATTGTTCTTAGTCATGTTTACATGGAGTTGTTTCGAACTGGATTTTCTTTATAGATTCGACTTTGTATTTTCCTTCGCACACATGCATGAGCTTGTTGAATTTAGACTTCACTATGTATATTTGAGCTTGGTGGGATGTTATCCCATCAATGTTGTCATCTACATGTTTATGTGACTATGGGGGATTTGTGTATGTAAGAAGCGTCATCCGTGAGATATTTTATTTGTTATTGGAAAAATATAACTGTACACGAAAAATGGCTGCGAAAGTCATGTTAACTTTCGTGAAAGCCACCATTGAAAAGAGTCCAAGAAAAATTGCCAAAAAGGGGCCAACATAGTTTAGATTAATGATTGAGCATTCAAAAGACATAACTTCAAAATAATTTTGAAAAGAAAAGAATAAAAAATATGATATATGTTTATCTTTTGAGGGAGTTTAGTTGAAGATAAACAAGCTTGCCCAATGAAGTCTAGTATGCTTATTTTTTCATGACGCTATTGATTTTTAGAATCATTAATATTTTAGGCCTGTGTGAATTGTACTTGTTTTGTTCATTGAAGTTCACTTTATTTGTCACTTGAGGCTAAAGCTTTGTTTGATAAATTTTTGCAGTCAGTTAGAAATTCTTGAACATATTTGAGTGTTTGGATCATAATTCATTTGTATCTAGTTCACGCCCATTCATTCTATTCCACATCTTTAAGACACATCAATCTTATGCTAGTGTGTAAAGCTTATTGTAACAAACCCGTATTTGTAAAGAATTAAAAATGAATTAATTTGGTTAAAATATAAATTATACGTGTGATGTAATTTAATGGAAATATGATGGGTTGACTAAATTATTAATCGGAGAGAAATAATTAATGATTATTGAATAAAATTACTAAGTGAATAGTATTTATAAAATCGATGTCATAACGAATGACAATGACAGGACAATATGATATCTCAACTAGATGTCGTGAGTGGACTAAATATGGTAGAGATAGAAAATAAATTATGAGTAACTTGGATGATGATTTTGAGACTACGATTGAGTTTAGAAGGGTTGAAACAGTCAAAATTGTGTACCCGGGTATGTAGTTTGGGTCCTAGGATAGTTCTAGACATAATTAACATCCCGAGAGGGCATTTTAGTCATTTTGTAACCCAGGGTTAAGGGAATTTCGGGATTTCTAGTATTATAAATAGTTGTGATGATGGGAAAGTAGGATAAAGATATTATAAAACAAGTGGAGGACAATAGAGACGAGAGGAAGAGTTCTCTTAGAGCTCAAGGAAGGGTTTGGGGAGAATTCAAGCTCAATTTAGCATCACAACTACTATTGGAGGGTCAAATCAAACCACTTCAATATAAGGCAAGTATTTATCTTGCAATGTTTATTGGTTATCATACCCATGTAGAGTAGGAAATTGATATTAAGGAAATTCATGTTATATTTATAATTTGATGAGAAAAATTATAATTGAGAATAGGATTTGATGTAGTATAAATCCAATTACATGGGAAAAATAAAATCAAGAATTTTGGAAGTTGAATCATGGATTAAATCTGGGTTTTTGGTGAATTTATATGAAGAACACAAAACTATAGGATTTATGATTATGAGGTGTTAAATCTGATTATAGGATATAATTATATGCATTTTATTCATGATTTATATTAGAAATCATATCTAGATATATCTTTGATGTTTAGTTATGTTAATTTAGAAATTGGGATGCTCATATGAATGATTGAGAATTTGGATAGTGTAGAGATTCATAACATCTATGTAAAGAAGAACGAACCTCCTACATTTTGAATCGATTCGGCCACTGGGCGAATCGAGTCGTTTTGCCCAGAATTGAAATTTTTTCCTTTTAAACCTAGAAATTGTGGATAATTTATGAGAAAATTTTTAGGACATTTTTAAATTTTGAAGATAAAGGTAAAAATGTCATAAGACCTACAATAGGGAGTATGTTTATAGAATTTGAGACGAGTTAAGAGTTAGGATAATTGACAAAATGTCCATAATTGATAAATGGAAGAAATTTGGAATGGATTACGTAATAATGAGAGAACTTAAGATATGATGTGAATAAGTAAATAATTCATAACGGGTGATTAAGATTATTAAAGTGAGTGATACTAGAAATTACACGAATTGGAAGATTAATTGAAATTTATAGTATCTCGAATATACGAGTGATATATATTACATACGAGTTAATGAAATGGAGTTCTGTGTATTCCTACTGAGTAATATATAAATAGGTTGTGTGAATACCTATAGATATGATTTGATTATGTGAGTGAACATACACATGTTGCCTGCTATCAGGAGATTTACGGGTAGAGGGCGATCCCACCTTGATGATTCCAGTGAGGTCTGGATTAATTCCCCAGAGCATGGAAGTTAGGGCAGTCCACTATGTGTCCTGTATTAGTAGGATTGGAAGGTCATTTGGGTACATTAGGTATGTGCGTATCCCAAAGGCTTAAAACCATGTTCACCTCCACTATTATGTTGAATTATTTTGGGTTCGAGGAGACATACCGAACCACTAGTCCTTATTTGAGTACGAGAGGTACATGGACATGATACCATAGTATGCTAGCATCACGAGGGGTCATTTCGGGGATGTTATATGTGTGATGAATATATATAACCGTATAATATATCTACTTATTTGAAACAGTAGAATGGTTAGATGATGAATATCTAGAAAGAAAAGTAAGATGTGAAACTTAAATAATTGACTCAATAGTAAACTAAGAATAAATAATTTATTACTGAGACCATATTAACATATAGTATGGGAATATACGTGAGAGTTGTACTATCTAGAGTAGTCAGATACCTTAGCTAGTTGTGTAGGGAATGCTAGTTAGGTTGAATACATTAGGCATGCACATTAGTTGAGAGATGAGAATCTCAAGTGACTGTACGTGAATAATACATGTGTAATAAATAACTAATTTACATTGTGATTTAAATACATGCTTAATATTTTCAAAATGTTTTACTTAGGTTCTGATCCGTATCAAAATAATTTCAAAATATTTTAGGTGTCCAGCCACGGGGACGCCCAACTTAAAGATCCTATCCAGTGACACGTAGCTGCAATATTGTGGAGGCTCGCATGATATTTCTTAGACGCTTCAGCTTGTTCTCTCTAGCTAAGAGATTTCATTATCAGTAATCTATCAGTTCATCCGGGCGTGTTTCCTTCAGACGCTTTATTTATTTTAGTTATGCAGCAGACTGTGTTCATATTTTATTTACTTATTTCAGATTGTGCTGGGATTTTATACTTATAGAACTGATGGTTTATTCGGTCTCCTTTATTTAATTATTCATATATGTCATGTGATTGTATAGACTGTATTCATGTGGAAATGTTTTAATTCATTTAAATTATTATTGCGTGTGTTGATAACAAATGATAAAATTTGACACCAACTTATCTTGACATATGTGATTAATAAATAAAAAGTTTTCGATAGTGATGCTAAGACTGAATCCATTAATGATTCCAGTTTAATTTAATAATGGACTGATCACCCGAGATAAAAATAGGCGGGGTGTCACACTTATGTATTTGTGTCATATTTTGTGGTCATTTATAACTGTATATTTCTTTCGGAATTTCTTTGGTATATTTTGCATATATTATATATGGTATTGTATGTTATATTTGTGAAATTTGTTTTCGAGAAAAAAATAAAAATTTCAATAAAGTCGATTTCGATGGCCTTTGAGATTATCATTACATGCGCGTTGTTTATATCTTTTCATGATGATATCTTATATTCTACGTGGTGCTTCGTATTTCATGATTATGTTTTACTCCTTTGTCTATTTTGGATAAAAACAAAGGGGGAGAGAAAATTAAAAAGTGAGATTTATGGGGGAGAATTTAATTAAAGTTTATTTTATATTTCAAACTCGATGCGTTATGAGGTATATTTATTTGTCTCATGTGTGTAAGTACTTAAAAGCAGAAATCAAGACACACCAGATGAACAAATAGTTTGTCAAAGGGAGGAACAAGTGGAGCTTTGAAGACAATGTCATATGCCATTCCATTTATAGGGTTTGGGAGTGTGTTAGGATTTTTCTCATGGGGGATTTTTTATTTTAATATGATGTTCGGTTATGTTTGTTTGTTTTGTACCGAAATAGCCAAAGGGGGGGATTTGTAAGAATTTTTTTTTTGATATTGTTCATAGTATTGGGCTTTTTATATTTTAGTCTAGTTTGATGTATCCCATTACAAATCATCACACATGGTCATGAAAAATCCAACTCAAGCATCTCCAAGTTTGAAGACTTTTCGACAACTCATAAAGGTATAAAGAAATTTAATGTTTAAATTAATTCACAAATTTTGTTTTGGGGATTTTTATTTTTTTTAAACGAACAGGATTTTTTTTATATTTTTTTTTAAAAAAATATTTTGATTTTAAACCTCATTCAAACGAGATCTTTATCTCGTTCGAACGAAAAGGGTAGTTCATTCGAAGGCTCGTTAGAAGTTTACATCGAACATGCTTCGATTGAGGGCGTACTATTTTGACTCATCAGAAGGTCGTTTGATGATTGTTCAAATGAGAACATCTTATTGTTCAAATGATACTATGTTTCGTTCTAACAAGTTTCTTTTCTCCTTTTAACGAGCCTAAAATTCGTTCGAATGAGTTGTGTCCGAATTTTTTAAGACTTTTGCCAGATCATTTTTTGAATATCTTTTACAAAATTTCTTCTTCGTTTAGTGTTCTAAAACACTTTTAATTCGCAACATACAACCTGAAAATTGTTCTTGTGAATTCGTTTAAACCTTAGACTGTTTTAGTATCTTGCATACACCTTTGTGGAGAAGGAATCTCCATGGCTGACTTGTGAAACTCAAGGGGATCACTGCTGAAGCCGAAGGCTGAGGCTGGATCGGTGGATACCGAGAACGAATCTGTAGTATGCGGATTATTTCATGACAAGTGATATTTTTTAGAGAGTCTTCGAAGACTAGTGCATTATGCTTGTGGCGGATATGAAGTAGTTTGTAAGTCGACTGTCTTGTAGATTTCTAAACTATTGAATAAAAGGTTTTGTCCGAAAGGGATTTTTCCTCAATCTTATGTTCTTGAATGTGTATCTTCATTATATTGTTTAGGAAATATATTTGCCTTCATAACTAATTTAATCAAAGACTAAAAGTTGTTTAAAATTGATTTTGTATGCTTCGATTTTTAAATTGATAAAAGCACAAAAATAGAATTTTTGTTTGAGACCGTCCTTGCTGAGCACATATATTTCCGCATTCTCATATTGGTATCCGTTCATCCAGTTGTTTTTACCCTTTACAAGTGTTATCAGAGTATGTTTCACCCAATTATCATGAGGTCCTGATTTTTCACAGAAATTTTAGTGATTTCAATTTTTTAAAAGAAATAATTTTAAAAAATCACAAATTTTTTATGGATAACTTACATAATAAGATGCCAATTTTCGATGGATCAAACTCTACCTATTGAAAAGCCCGAATGAGATCCACTTTAAAAGTCATAGATGAGAGGGTATGGTTAGTATGTGAAGGGGGTGGACCCAAAGCACGATCAATGTGAATAATGTTGAGAGTCCTAAACCTGTCGTCTTTTGTACTGATGATGAGTTTAAGTGGAGTACCTTTAACTCCACCAGCCTTAGTGTGATTTTTGGATCTGCCATCCCTGACGAGTTCTGATGCACAATGATGTTCAACATGTCTAAGGAATAATGGGATATCCTCCAGTTGATACATGAGGGTACCAACGCTGTCAAGTTATCTAAGCTTCAAAATTTGGCAACCAAATTTGAGACCATTATTATGTTAGAGTCCGAGAGTTTTGATGAATTTTATGTAAGGTTGTCGAACATCGCATAAACTAGTTTTAATTTGGGTGAGTAAATTCCTGAGACTAGGGTCGTTAAAAATATTCTAAGGTCACTGCGTTCTCGATTTATTCCCAAGGTTATGGTTCTTAACTCTTTAGGGATATTATACACACTTAGGTTAGAAGAACTCGTAAGACACCTTTAGACTTATGAGATAGATTTGTTTCCTAAAACCATTTAACCTGAGGATACATGGGTAGATTTAATGACTCAAACTAAGATAAAGGAGATAGTTTGTGATTCTAAATATGAGGGTGATATTAATATTAATATTAATGACTTGACCTTATTTGCAAATTCTTTAAAAAAGTTTCTCAAAATTTCAAAAGAAAATTCTTCCAATAAAAAGAATTTTGTGAAAAATAAAAATAAGAGTGAGGACAAGGATAGCGGTGAAATAGAGGAAGAGATAAGGTGTTATGATCAAATGTAAAGGGCACAAGTCATATGAGTGTCCAACTATGCAAAACAAAAAGGGCAAGGAGATTGCAAATAGAGACACTCTTAGCGATAGTGACATCGAGTCGATTGATTCATAGGGAGAATCACAATATGAAATGTGTGTTGCATTCATGGATAGTCACGTGAGCTCTACTAGTTTGTCTCATATCGATGAGGACATATCTAAATGTGAAAGTCTCTATGATGTTTTGATTTATTAGGGAGATAGTGAGAGTGAGGATGAGGTTACGAGTGAGGGAGAGGGTGATCGCCAAAAATCTTTTTGTGACTTATACACTGAGGCGTTAAAAACTAAGAAGCTAAATTAAGATACGTCTCTTAAGGTGTTAGATTTGGAGAGACAAATGAAAGTTTTGAGGCGTCGACGAGTCAACGCGAGAAGGTGAATATATCTTTGAGTGAGTAGTTAATCGTCTTACTTAGGGAGAAGAGAGACTTGACTAAGGCTGGGGCTAGTCTTACGAGAGATTTTCAATCTTCATTGGAGGCTCGTGAGAAACTTGAAGCTCGTGTATCCAAACTCGAGAGAGATCACGAACGTGCCCGGGAGGTCAAAGTCACTTTAGAGTATAAATCTAATAAGGTTGAAAATATGCTCCTCGGTGCTACTTTAGGTAATGTTGAGCGACTAGGAATAGGTTATGATGGTGCCTCCACTTCTCATGTAGCACTCGAGACAATTCTCGAGTTTATGTTAGATCTATATAGCCCTCGACCTAACCCACCTAGGCGTCCAAAGCCACGTAGGATATCTCGTCCTAGATGTTTTGAGATAGGTGGACCTAAGCCCGTTTATATTTATTCCCATCGCAAGAAAAGATTTCACCTTAGGGAATTTTGTTTTAAGTTGGGGATAGTGTCTCATAGGTATCTTCCACGTTATGCTACTACATGAATTTTCACACGCACACCTACACATGTTACTCCGTAGGCTCCCACACATAACATGAGAGATTTTGAGAGTTTTAGAGAGCAAGTAGATCATTTAGTCAAAACTTCACAAATTTTGATAGAGAATTTCATAGGATGTTATCTCCTTTTTAAGAGCTCCTCCAGGCCTAATTATTGAGGTTGAAACTTTTTTACTAGAATGGGGTGTTTTTCATGCTCATATCATAGATCCCTATTGCTAGTGTGTACTATCATTATATTAATATTTTTTTCTTCTTCTATATTTTAGTGAAAAATAAAAAAAGATTTTTGGTTTTTAAAAAAAATGAAGATGGCAAAAAAGATTTTCTTTTTATAAAATTTTGGAAAAACACAAAGATTTTTGTAGTTTGTTTACATCTTGTATAGATGGACATTTAGGATAGACGAGTCACAATATCATTCCATTATCCACGTGACTTTTTGATAGTGTTCTGAGCCACAACATCATTTCATCCATGTTCTTAATAATGTGTTGGAGTCATTGAGTTATTATTAGATGATTACTTACAACATGTATGACTCGTTGTCTCCTTTACTACACACGTACACGGATTTATATGAGCATTGCACTTATCAGCCACATGTTGTTCAAGGTGTTTTCATCTTAATTTTTTCTAAAATGAAAAATATTTCATAAGAGATAAAGGTTGTTCTTGTAAGAACCATTGCGCGGATTGAAAAAATCAAAAATTATTTTTTTAGTAGATTTGGTATATATTAAGCAATGGAATCATGCTGCAAAAGACAGGTTGAGTTTACGTGAAAAGCCACAATTTGCAAAGAAAAGAGCCTAAAAGATTAACGACACATAAAAATAGAAGTGCTGGCCAAACTTAGATTTGATCATTACTGCTTGTTTACACACGAGCATTAACTTCTTCAAATTTCTTTGAGTAAATTTCTATGTTATGAGAGGATTTTGAGGGAGTTAAGTAGAAGATCAATGGGTTCTCTCATGCCATATAATCTCTAAATACGTTAACTAGTTTTGGGCGCTATTGGTGTGAAAATCATTTTAGACTTTGATTTCTTGATTAGATTGAGTCAATATCATATGAATTCAACTTGTTAAACCTAAGGCAGACTTTTAGTACATTCATTAGGAGTATCACAAATCCGTCGTGCACACATGGTATGATTTCTTGAGTTGATTTACCTACTGAATTTGTACACACCTATTCCTTACACTTTCATGACTTTGTTATCTTAGTGTTAGTTCATGGTGTATGTTGTACTTGTATATTTTTATCTTTATAAAAATTAAAATAATTCAAAAATAGTTGGTTTGATTTTTCTTAGTTTATCATTGCACAACACTTATTGACTTATATTGCCTTATATTTGTGATGATATTCTTCGATTTTTATGTCACACTCTGATTTATTACTCCAGTTTCTCCTTTTCTTTTCTATTTCAGACAACATAAAAAGGGGAAGAATGAATTATAGGGGAGTGGGAGTTCGATTTATGGGGGAGACACCTGATTTTCATATTAAATTTAAAACTCTTTATTGCGTTATGGGTATTTCTTTATCTATTGTGCGCAGGTACACTTTGATGAGCATGTGCAAAGTACACTTAAGAAAAAGTTCCCAAAAAGAGGATCAAGGTAAAATGGGAGAATTGAAGATTTTGAGATTTGATGATGTTGAAGATTTCGAAGACTTATGTATTTTGATGTCATTCCATTTGTGATTTCGAGATGGTGTTAGAATAATGTTTGTCATTGGAATTTTTTTGGTAATTCGAATTTTTTATGTTTGTACCGGAGTAGCCAAAGGGGGAGATTTATAAGGGAAACATTTCAGACATTGCCCCTAGTATCTAGGTTACATATTTTATGGCATATCTCATTACTCTGCATCACGTCATCACGATGTAACGAGGATTTGAATATCCAGCAACTCCAACGTGCATTTACAATGTGCACCACTACATGTTCATTGTGCATCACGTTCATCTTCATCGTGCTCCACTACTTCACTTAATGATGGTATAATTTATATTTAGAGGTAGCAGTTTATTTACAATTATATTAGGAGTTGTTTTAATTTCCTTTGATTTAAAATGAGTAATTTTAGGACTTAAATATATTTTAGATTTTTGACACTATCTTTCAAACGACATGGGAATCTCATTCGAAAAAAAAGGCGTTCTCGTTTGAAGGCTCGTTAGAAGTCTACGTTAAAAGAGCATCGATCGATGGCATACTATTTCAAGTCGTTAGAAGGCCATTTGAAGCACATTCAAATGAGAGAATCTTGTTGTTCGAATGAAACCTATTTTCGTTCTAACAAAGAGTTGATCTCGTTCGAACAAGCATCAAACTCGTTTGAATCACTCGTGGATCCTTGATTTTCTTGTTTTCCTATAAATACCTGTTTCCTATTATTTTTTTAATACTTTTAAAAATATGTTTTTTATAGACCTGTTGCACAAAGTCTCATATTTTAAAAGGGAAAACATCTTTTAATTCACACACACCACCTCCCATATATAGTTGTTAATCCACTTTAAAAACCTCACATAATTTCATATTGGAAATACATCTTGTAGAGAAGGCATCTCCATTGTCATTCTTATGATTCTTGTGGGAATCATTGCTGAAGAAAGACTGCGATTTTTTGTGATTTTTGTGAGGATCATTGCTGAAGGAAGACAATGTTCACCCGCGAGAGATTCGTCAGGAAAAGATATTATTCTTTTATATAATTTTTAAGTTACAATTTGTAAATTTTATAAAGTGAATAAGAAAAGGTTTTTCACCAAAAGGGATTTTCCTGAAAACTTTCTTATGTGGTTTGAATGCATGTTTTACTGTTTTACATAACAATCGCATAGTTTCATGTTCTAGCATAGAAAAATTAAAAATTAGTGTGGGTTGTCATCTGAATTTAATAAGTTAATGCCGTTATATCATTGTGCACTCTTCAAATTGGTAAATAAATGTGCTCGACAAGAATGGCCTCAAAGAAAAACTCTACTTTTGTGTTTTTATCAATTTAATACTCCAAGCATACAAAACATATTTTAAATTAATTTATTCTTTGATTAAATTAGTTATGAAGGCAAATATGTGTTCTAAACAAGATAATGAAGATATGCATTCACGAATATAAGATGGAGGAAAAATCCCTTTAAGGCAAAACATTTTATTTAGCATATTAGAAATTTACAAGCCAGCCAACTTACAAACTACTTAATATTTTCCACAAGTGTTATAATATTTGTAAATTCACTAAAGAACATCACTTGTGACCAAGCGGTCCGAAGACGATAGATTTGTCCTCGATATCCTTCGATCCAGCCTCAGCCTTCATCTTCAGTAGTGATCCCCTCAGATTTCACATGTCACCCAAGGAGATGCCTTCTCCACAAAGGTGTATGCAAGATACTAAAATAATTTAGGGTTTAAATGAATTCAAAAGTACCATTTTTAGGATGTATGTTGTGAATTAAAAGTGTTTTAAAACACAAAATAGAGAAAAAATTTTGTATAAGTTATTTAGAAAATGATCTGGCAAAAGTCTTAAAAAATCTTAGCACGAAATAGGTAGTTATAGGGTTTTCACAAATTTTGAGATGTCGAATTGGAACGAATTTCTAGGCTCATTTGAACAAGAAAAGCAGCTCGTCAGAATAAAACAAAGTCTCATTTGAACGAGAAGGCATTCTCATTTGAACAGTCTTCAAATGACCTTCTAACGAGTCAAATAACACTCCCTCGATCGATGCATGTTGTATGGAAACTTCTAACGATCCTTGAAATGAACTAACCTTTTTGTTCGAACGAGATAAAGATCTCTTTTGAACGATTTAAAATAAAAATATTTTTCTTTTTAAAAATAAAATACCCCAGTTATTTTTTAATAAAAATAAACATCCCAAAAATAAAGTCTCTGAATTAATTTAAACACTAAATTTATTTATACGTTTATGGGATGTCGGGAAGTCTTCAAACATGGAGATCCCTAAGTTTGATTCATCATGGTGGTACATGACGATTTGTAATGGGATACGCCAAACTGTCATAAAATATAAAAAGGCCTATAATATGAATAATATCAGAAAAATTATTCTTACAAATGTTGAACTTGCTTTTATGATTTTTAATGTAAGTAAAAAAAATTCGGTTTTGAAAATTCGAATTAATTTGGGTTTAGAGTTAAATCTACACTGGAATGGATTTGATTCTATCTTCTTATAGATTCAACGCTATAAATGGAAATACAAGTCAAATTGATATTTTGGTTCAGGAATGGTTTATGAAGGTTTTATGAAGACAGTTTGAGGTTTGTACTTGCTTTTTTGATATTGTTTACTTCTTCACAAACAGTCCTAAACCATTGAATATTGGTAAGAAATTTTCTTGATTCTCTTGATCATTTGTGTCTAAGTTATGCTTCTTAAAGTAATACTTAGGTTGTTTTATTTGATAATGGTCTTGTTTCTGTGTTGCCTTGTTTCTTTAGATCCTGGAACACTTTTATTATTCTTGCATGGGTTAGGAATGTTGCTTGATCTTGATATCTCTTTATTTTCTTTGATTATGACTCATGTCATGGTTGAACTTGTATTAGATATTCATGGGTTGTGTTTTCTTTTTTAATGCTTGTGATATTAAGGTCTCTTTATTGCATGGATGATATGATCCTTATGTTGTATCTCATCATGTATTGAGTTAATCTATTTATCTCAAGTAAATTAGAGAGCAGATAATGAAGAATGATAATATATTAATTATGCTGTTATCAAACAAAAATTATTTTCTTTGAAATACATTAGGTTTCACAATATCCCTCCTTTTGATAATGACAATACAATTAATATGGTTTGAGAAAAATGGTTTTATTGTCACTTGGTACTCCCCCTTTATTCTATATTCCCTCTTGATTGTATCTTTTGTCTTTCTATTCTTTTTTTCAAAACTATATTTTCTCTCCCCCTTCTATCATTAGCAAAAATATGGGGTTTTGTAAAGTGTATTTTGGAGACATTACGAGTAGTCGGCATGTGTGCGGAAGCAAACTTCATGAATGGTTGTTAGTACAACATAAATGGGAATAAATATATCATATGTATGTAATTGAATTCAATCAATTTTTCATAGGTTTGTCATGCGAAGTTCATGACAAATGGTGCAAAATATGTCTTCCAGAAGAAGTTTGGTGAAATTATGCACAAGTTGTTTTTTGGTAGAAATTAAATAAAGCTCCACATCTCTTCTTTGTATACAGTCTCGTAAAAAGTGATTTTTGATGGTAATATGTTTGGTTCAAGAGTGTTATAATGGGTTTTTATGATGGAAATAACACTTGTGTTATCACATAAAATCATAATTTATGTGACGAATATTTGAAACTCTCCTAATTGCTTTTTAATGTATAGTATTTGAGCAAAAAAAATTTTGAAACCAAAATATTTAGCTTATGTGGTGGATAGGGAGACTTCTTGTTGTTTCTTACTTTCCCATGAGACTAGCAAGTGTCTAAGGAAGTGACATGTTCCACTAGTTTTTTTTAATTAAACTTATATCCCTCCCAATCAGCGTTCAAGTAGCTTGTAACATCAAAAATTTAGTTTGTAGGATATTAAATACCTAATTATATTGTTCCTATAAGGTAACAAAAAATCATATTAATGATAATTAGAAGGGATTCTTTTGGTTAAGATTAAAAATAAGCAAATAGATAAAAACGAAACATGATATCAGGTTGGCTTACGATTAGGCATATTAGACTTCATATCATTCCTCAATATAATTTTCTATCAATATCCTTTCCATTCAATTCAAATCCTATTTTTATAAGTGAGATCATATGGAGTGGTAATAGGTTTTGAGCTAGATAATCAAAATTTATGGATGAGGTCATTAATGTATTTGGATTAATTGATAAAAAATCCATTTTCATTTCGCTTGATTTGGACACCTACGAATTGTTTTAATTCCCCCATAAAACTCATTTTAAATTTGATTTGCATCCACATAGACTTGAATAAGGAGGATATCTTAGTTTTTTTTATTTTGATATCGACCAATCCCCTCACAAAGTTGGTAATGAAGAGAAAACCACTTAGATTTTTATACCATGCTCCTGGGGCTTGTTTGTGTCCATATAAGGCTTTTATTAGTTTGAAAACAAGATTTGGAGATGTATGATTTTCAAAACTAGGGGCTTATTTTATATAAACTTTCTCATTTCCAAAACCACTTAAAATGTGCTTTTAGCATCCATTTAAAGTCTTTAAAACATGAAAAATCTAGTAACATACATATAGCCTCTAACCTCGTAACGAGGGTGATTATTAGTTCATAGTCATTTACTTTATCTTACTAGATTACTTGAGCAACAAGATAAGTTTTGTTTTAGATGATTGTCCGATTTTTCTCTCTATTTTTTGAAAGTCCTTTTGGTTCTTATAATGTATTTGTTCTTGGATGGTGGTACAAAGTTCAAAACTTGATTTATTTTGATTTGTAAGAGTTCCTATAGCATCACAAGTAGCCATGACTCATCTAATTCAACTTCATCACTGGTTTTGGGTTTACTTTTGGAATACGAATGTAACGTTGTTGCATATATATCTTAGTTTGGATCTAGTGGTCAGTCATTTTGATTTTTCTCCAATAATTTGGTCATTGAGATGGTTACTAACAAATTTCCAACTTCTAAGTAGGTCTTGGTGGGTTTCTTTTTTCAACTGGTGTTTCTTCCTTGTGTGAATTTTTGGTTGGTCTTGTGGAAAGGGTTTTTATTTGTTTTTTAATAGGTTGAACTCCTCCTCATCTACATCATCGTGTTGTTGGTGGGAATAGGGATTGTTTTTATCAAATGTAACATGCATGTATTCTTGGACGACATTGGTTATTTTGTTGAAAATTCTACAAGCTTTACTATAGGAAGAATATTAAAAAATGATTCCTTCATTGGATGTAGGATCAAATTTGCTCAAATTTTCACTATCATTTAAAATAAAACACTTGCAACCAAATACTTTAAAATACCTAATTGTAGGTTTTTTGACTTTTCGAATTTCAATAGGGGTTCAATTAATTTCCTTCTGGATTGCTACTCTATTGATCAAATAACAAGAGGTGCTTACGGCTGTAGCCCAAAAATATTCCAGTAACTTGTGTTCATTAAGCATTACACGGGACATTTCTTAAAGTGACCATCTCTTTGTTTCTACCACTCTAAATTATTATAGGGTAATAGGAGCTGAGAAATTATGATTGTACCCTTATTCATTGCAATAATCTTCCATATTTTTGTTGTTGAATTATCTCCCTCTATCACTTTGTAAGCACTTTATGGGCACTCTTTTTTAACTCTCTTGCAAAGCTTGAAAAAGATGCTATATGTTTCGCTTGTGTTGGTAAAAACGAAAGCCCACTAATATAGAGAGAAATCATCAAAAAAAATTACAAATTCATACACTTTATGAAATAGGCTAGAAATGGGGTTAGGTCTAAATAAGTCTAGATGTATGAGTTCAAGAGTTCCTGATGAGGATATATTTTTTTCTTATACAAGATTTTTTATGGGTTCTTTCTAAATTTACACGCATCACAAACTTTCTTTTTTTAGATATTTTACTTTTAGAAGACCCCTAACAAAATCTTTTCTACATAGTTTGTGAATAAGTTTCATGTGAGCATGCCTTAATCGTCCGTTCCATAACCAAGAGCACTCATCTATAGCAGCTAAACATTTTAATTTTTCATGGGTAAGGTAATTTATATCCATTGTATAAACATTTGAGGTTCTTAATGCAACAAAACATACTTCATTATTTAGGGCATTTTTTACTAGACAATGTTTTGAATCAATCATTACTTGATATCTTCAATCGCATAATTTAATAATGGCAATTAACTAATGTTTTAGTCCATCAACAAGTAAGACATTAATAATTCAATGATAATTTAATATTCGAATTTTACTTTCATAGATGATTCTCCCTTTTGAATTATCGTCAAATGTGCCTTTTGCTCCTTTATTTTAGGTTAAGTTAAAAATATTTGTTTTATCTACCGTCATGTGTAAAAAACATCCATTTTCTAGGTACTAATTTCCTTCTTTGTGGATGCCTTCATGCACACCTACAAAATTCCTTGAAATAATCTAGTTTTTACTACTGGTGGAATGTTGGTCCCGTAGATGTTAGATTAAGGTAATAAGCTACGATGATTCCATGAGGATAGATTTTCATTTACAGTTATGTGAGCATGTGTCTGGTAATAATGAGGTTTATATCTTATCATATGATGATCACAAAACTCATATAACTTTTCTTAGAGGTAACCGATTCCACTTTTGTCATAAGAGAGTTTTTGATTTACTAGGCTTAGATTTAATCCTTTTCTACTTGTTTTGAATTTTTGAAAAGATTCTTTTGATGTCCTTAAATTTTCTTTTAGCATTAAATTTTCTTTTTTTAGAGAATGAGTCGTCATTTTATTTTTCTCCAATTGAGTGCATTTCCTTTTTAGAAAACTATTTTCATTTTTAACCTTGAGAAGTTCTTTCAAGGTTTTTTCATGATATATAAAAAATTGATTTGATGATTACTTAGTTTTAGTTGAGCCATTTTCTCTTCTAAGACTTCACATTTTTCTGAGAGTGATTGGAATTTATTTTATACGTTTTGATACAGATTTTGAAATTCACAAGAAGTTACTTCATAGTCTAGTCTCACGAGACATAGATTTACTTTTTCGAAGTCACCTGATTAATCACTAGAATAAGAGTCTTTCGATTCATTCCATGTGGCCTTCAATGCCTTATTTTCACGTTTTCATAGTGTTCTCTTCTTCCTTTCTTCCTTTTATCTTGATTTTGAGATAATTATTTATAAAGTTACCATACTCATTGTATCCAAAAAGTTTTTTTTCTTTGGGTTGATTTTCATTTGGTTAATATCTTTTGAAAATGGATTGACCAATTTGTCTTTCCTGGGATGTTTTAAAAAACCTATGATTTGTTTGTCAAGATTTCCATCAATTATTTAGCAGCGATTTCACCTTTATCTAAATTTTCAATATCTTCTAAACTTTTCTTTTGATCACTCTTATTTCTTTCAACAATTTCTTTAAGTTTCATCTCATAGGTTATGAGTGATCCAACTAGCTCTTCCAAAGATAAATCTTATGAGAGGATTTGTGCTTGAAGAACAATCTTCATTGAATACCACTTATTTAGAATGGATCTAAGAAGTTTTTTACCGTTTTCATTGTTAGAAAATAATATTCTAAGGCTTTGAACTTTATTAATAACAGGATATCTTTTCTGGAAAGACGTAACACATTTTAGCATCCAATAATGCCTTGTTGATGTAATAGACCGGGGCCTGATTGATATGCCCCAAGTGTGACCTCGGCTCGGAGATACCAACCTCGGCCGAGATCATGGCCGACATTGGACAAGCCTTGGGCCTGCGGCATCAGCCCTCGGCCATAACAAGGTCGGCCCAGGCCGACAATACCACCAGCCTCTCGAAGGGACATTGCATACATCATAAGGATCAAAATCACTCTCGTATACCTTGGAATGGCAACCTCGGCCAGATATAGGTCGAGCTCGCAAGAAGCCTTACCAGCAACCTCATCAAGACATCAGTCGATGACCCAAGCATAAGCCAGCTCAACCTCGGCTCAGGCTGACCTTGTCCATTGTCTCGGCTAGGATTAAGTCGAGACCACTATGGCTCATCTAGGATTGAACGAGCAACTAGACTTGTCAACCTCGGCCTTTCCCAGGCCGAGGTGATACTGTAAACGCTGTGGTTTATGGATCCCCGGATTTAAAAAAATCTAAATCAATTAAAAATATTTAATTTCCTTTTTAATGTAAACTCAATAGAGATGATGCGAAAGCGTTATAAAGGTGATGGTTCAACTTTCAAAAATTAACAACAACAAGTTTTAATTAATCCAAGTCCTAGAATTTGCCTAAGTCATAATTAACAATTATCCAAAGTAAGGCGAAACCAATTTTAGCAAATGACTTGAATAAACCTAATTTACCCAATATTTAATATAAGTCCCAAATTAAATGAGTGTGATAAATTAAACCAAATTTTATCTTGAAATTATCCTAAGCATGGATTCTAAATTATTGAGCAAGATAAAATAAACAATATCACACTACGCCGAGATGTACGAGGAAAAACCCAAGACGGGAAAAAACCTCGGACGGCCCTAGCCACAAGTCCACTAGATATGGAATTACAATTACAAGACAGATAGACTTACAACGACTGACTCGATCCCTCTCAAGCCTCGACGCTTCTTCTCGTAGAAACCTCTTCCTAGCGAACAACCTCGGAACACCACCGCGGTCTCGGAATCCACCGATGGGACTTTATATGGTCACCGTCACCCAAGCTTGGAGCCTTTCCCCAAGTGAGTAATATCGCAACAAACTTCTTCTTCTTTGTGATGGGGTGTAGAAGCAAACCCGAAACGTCTCTTCTTGAATTCGGTAGAGAAAACCGGTGCCAAAACTCCAAGTAAAGAATATGAATATAGAAACTTGGAATAAACAACTATTGGGTGTAAACTAGAGTGTGTATGAATTTTTCTTTAAAAATTAACACTCAAAACATGAACATTTTCCCTAAATAAATTAGCTCTCAAACTCTCTCTAAGAGATGGATATGGAATGGAAAAGTTAATTGGAAAAATGTGTTTCTCGCACATATTAAGTCTTGAAAAAGTTGGTTAAAAACCAAGTGGGGAAAGTGGGAGAAAACTGCCAAAAACTGCTCAAAACTGTTTCCGCCCTGGCGTCTCGTTCGAACGAACTTGACTCTCGTTCGAAAGAGACTTCTAACGAGCGACCAGCCTGGGCTCGTTAGAATCTCGTTAGATACCTCATTAGAACGAAAAACTCGTTCGAACGACATATCGAACGACTGACCAGTTTAGGGTCGTTGGCAAACTCGTTCGAACAAAAACTGGTTCGAACGAAAAAACTCGTTCGAACGAAACCTGGTTCGAACGAAAAAACTCGTTCGAACGACATTTCTAACGAACGACCAGAAAGTTTGTAAAAATCGATTTTGGCCCAGAAAATTTTATATACTTATTTTAAAGTTCTAATTGATTCTTTCTGAAAATAAAACACAGTTTTTATTACACCTAACACCCAATAAACTTTGTTCCAAGCTCCTATATAAATATAGTTACATTCATACCTTGGGAGCATGGAACCTTAGTTGATGACGTAGAAACGAGGCACGCAAATCGGCATTTTAATGAAGCTTTATATTCTTTGCCGCTACGTCTTCAACACACACTTCATAGGCTTGAGAATATTACAATCAAATACATTCCTATGAATAAATGTTTTTGTCCGGAATTGAGCCAAAACTATATATGGACTCAATTGGAAATTTGTGTCCTTACAAATCTCCCCCTTTGGCTATTCCGGGACAAAAACCAAACAAAAAATCCTAAAGGGCCGTCAAGCTCACTAGACTCAAAACATAACCCACCCAAACTTGACTCAACCCAAGGATCAAATGCTTTGCCATAGAAAGATGCCGCTTTAGAATAATTCCTGCACACTTAAGCAAACTCATCAAATGCATAGGGAATATCAAAATATTAAATGCAATTAATTAATTACTCCCCCTAAATTAATTCTCCCCTTTATCAAACACATGACCTACTTAGAAAGACGTCTCCCCCTAAGATAAATCTCCCCAAACTAAGATACAATAATAATAGGATTAGATACCATTTCTCCCCCTATCATCATTCTCCCCCTTTTTGTTCAGGAATAGGCAAAGGATAAAGAACTAATAAACAGCATGTTGAAGCTTAAAGAAAAGACATGACAGCATATGGGCAATAAAAGCAAGGCAAAGACAAACAAATATCATATATATATATATATACTATAAATATACCAATAAGTACGTGCATATATATCTGATATAAACACACACATGACACAAAATACAATAAGTTTGCACACTCGTATGGCAAAAATGTGTCAGATGGAAACGGAAGTGTAGGGGTGTGAACTAACAACAATTAAATTTAGACCCAAACACTTATGAAATGTTCACGGAGTTCTCATTTGATTGCAAACTTCATCACAGTTAAATATAACCTCATGTGACAATATAAAGATTGAACTCAATGAACAAACATACACAATGCATACAAGCCTAGCATGATGATGATTCTACAAACCAAATAGAGTCATGACATTAAAGACAACTAGGATAAACGGACATTGTGCAAACCGTTGATATACCATCCAATTCTCCCTCAATAAGCATATATATTCTTTTGTTTTTGAATGAATATATCAAATAAACATAGGCCTTGGCAATTGCTTTCTTTTAAATGCCAAATATTCTGTTTTTTAGGCCTTTGGATCACGTATTTCTTTTAGATCCAATCAACGGTGGCTTACTATCGCAAAGGATTTAATTCATCCTTTCGGAGCCCTTCCCCGTGCATATATTAATTTATCTTGTTTTCATTTTTCGCACAAATCTCACATGCAACGGATTTTGACATGCACTAGTCCTCCTAGGTCATAGATATGTAGATGACTAGATTGATAGGAGAACACCTCAAAAAGCTCAAATATAACATGTGACATTAAGATTTCAAAAGAGCTCGTGCATGTTTGAAAAGAGGCATATAGAAATAGAATCCATTTAAACAATACAAAATCCAACTACTCCATAAAATATGGTAAAGAACATGATAAGGATTGACAATCTAAACCAAAAGTTCTAGCCACGTGGGAGTGTAAAAGATGGGATTCAAACACAAGTATATGCCACTTAAAGTGTGTCAAACTAAAATACACACATAAAAAATCTTTTTGAGTTTTTAACATTTTTAACCAAAAATAAAGATATATACTCAAAAGACTATACAAAAATCATTTGTATTTTTCATTAAGCTTAAATGAAATAATAAAACACAAATGATAAACACAAAATCTTTTTATATTTTTTCAATTAATTCAAACAAAAATATAATACAAAAAGATAAACAAGTCATGATTTCTAGCATGTGATATGAAAATAAGGGAATGACTAGAAAATGACTAAACAAGCATACATTTAGCATATGAATATAGCATGAAGTACAAGCACTAAAGTATGCAAACACTGACACATTCATCCTTTAGATTTAGCAAGGGAGGAAGCATGTGAAAGTAAATGAGAATCAAAATCCCTATTTTGTAAGGCAACCAAGTCGGATTTCCTAACCCAAATTAATGAAGCATGACTATCTTGGGGTGTAGGAACGTTAGCTAACGTGGTTACTTTACGATGGGATTCTCTAGGAATTCGTTTAAGATCTAAACAAAATTTCCTAAGTTGACCTTTTCGACCACAATGTGTACAAGTAAGAACATGTCGAAAATATTTTCTTAAGGAGTGATCTGTAAAATCTTTCCTAGACGATTCTCCTAAAACAGTGGTTTTGGCATTATAAGAAAATTCATTACAAGTATTGAAGCCTAAACCACAAGTGTCATTTTTAATTTGGACCGTTCCTAACATTTTATCTAGTTTTTCCGAACGACACTCCAAATCAAATTTGACATTACTAGAATCTTTTAATTTATTTTCCAATTCTAAAATTTTAGATTCAGTAAAACATTCCGCTCTTCAAAAGCAAAAAGGTCCTTTTTCAAGGATTCCATTAAACCCCTAAGGCTATCTCTTTCGCCTTCTACATAGTTAAGCTTCTCTTGAAGAGTCCTCTCATGTGTCCTAAGGTCTTCTATTAAAGCATTTTCATCAACGACCTTGCCACTCTCTCTTAAACTAGCTTCTAACTTCAAATTAGCTCTTTTCAATTTAATAGATTCGGTATAAAGTTCTTGAAAAGCATTTTGAAGTTCACTCATATCAACCTCATCTTCATTTTCACTCTCTCTTTCTTCTTCACTCTCACTATCATCAAAAATAAGAGAATCATGTACAATGACCTTGGAAGTGGCATGTGCTATCGTTTCATCATTTGATGAGTTCTCACTATCGCTCACATGTCTAGCCATAAAAGCCACAAAATTTTTCTTAGTGGGGGAATCGGGCTTTTCTTCCTTATCACTATCACTAAGGGTTGCATTATATGCAGTGGGTCGTTTACCCTCTTTCCTTAGTTTAGTGAGGCACTCATAAGCTCGATGGCCATAACCTTCACAACCAAAACACTTGTTAGACTCGTCCCTATCTAAATTGTCATTACTAGGTTTAGGGATCCTCTCGGCTTTAGAAATCTTCTCGCTTTTATCATTTTTAGAAGTATCAAATTTCTTGAAATCATTTTTAAATTTATCTTTGTTAAATTTAAGAAATTTTCGAAATTTGCGAGCAAACAAAGCCATATCTTCCGAGTCACTTTCACTATCGCTCTCTACTACTTGTTTGACCTCTTTTCGGGCTTTCAAAGCAACACCCTTTTCAATTTTGTTTTCAGTTTTAGAGGGAAACATATCTAGTTCATAGGTTTGTAAATCACCTACAAGCTCTTCTAATTTTGTAGAGGCTAAAGTGGGTAAAGAATTTAAAACGGTCACTTTAGGAATAAATCTATCGGGTAGGGACCTCAAAATTTTCTTTACAACACGGTCGTCAGGTATTTTCTCTCCCAAGTTAAAGGATGAATTAACAATATCAGAAAGTCTAGCATAAAATTTATCAAAAGTTTCTTTTTCATCCATTTTGATAGTTTCAAATTGAGTGGTGAGGTTTTGGAGTTTTGAAGCTTTAACGACACTAGTTCCTTCATGAGTTAATTGTAAAATATCCCAAGCTTCTTTAGCGGTTTCACACGTCATAATACGTCGGAATTCATCCGGTGCGACAGCGCTAAACAAGGCATTTAAACCACGGGAATTAAAATTAGCAAGTTTAAACTCATTTTCAGTCCATCTATCGGCGGGTTTGATAACACGTTCATTTTCAACTAAGTAAGTTGGTGGGGAGTATCCGGTAACAACAGACATCCAAACTCTCTCGTCGATAGATTTTAGTGCCGATCTCATTCGCGCTTTCCAATACGCGTAGTTTGAACCATCGAAAATAGGAAATTTTGAAAATGGGGAAAAATCCATTTTAGCCAAAAATTAAAAGATCTTAACGAAATAATTTATCGTTTTTGGCTCTGATACCAATTTGTAAACGTTGTGGTTTATGGATCCCCGGATTTAAAAAAATCTAAATCAATTGAAAATATTTAATTTCCTTTTTAATGTAAACTCAATAGAGATGATGCGGAAGCGTTATAAAGGTGATGGTTCAACTTTCAAAAATTAACAACAACAAGTTTTAATTAATCCAAGTCCTAGAATTTGCCTAAGTCATAATTAACAATTATCCAAAGTTAGGCGAAACCAATTTTAGCAAATGACTTGAATAAACCTAATTTACCCAATATTTAATATAAGTCCCAAATTAAATGAGTGTGATAAATTAAACCAAATTTTATCTTGAAATTATCCTAAGCATGGATTCTAAATTACTGAGCAAGATAAAATAAACAATATCACACTACGCCGAGATGTACGAGGAAAAACCCAAGACGGGAAAAAACCTCGGACGGCCCTAGCCACAAGTCCACTAGATATGGAATTACAATTACAAGACAGATAGACTTACAACGACTGACTCGATCCCTCTCAAGCCTCAACGCTTCTTCTCGTAGAAACCTCTTCCTAGCGAACAACCTCGGAACACCACCGCGGTCTCGGAATCCACCGATGGGACTTTATATGGTCACCGTCACCCAAGCTTGGAGCCTTTCCCCAAGTGAGTAATATCGCAACAAACTTCTTCTTCTTTGTGATGGGGTGTAGAAGCAAACCCGAAATGTCTCTTCTTGAATTCGGTAGAGGAAACCGGTGCCAAAACTCCAAGTAAAGAATATGAATATAGAAACTTGGAATAAACAACTATTGGGTGTAAACTAGAGTGTGTACGAATTTTTCTTTAAAAATTAACACTCAAAACATGAACATTTTCCCTAAATAATTAGCTCTCAAACTCTCTCTAAGAGATGGATATGGAATGGAAAAGTTAATTGGAAAAATGTGTTTCTCGCACATATTAAGTCTTGAAATAGTTGGTTAAAAACCAAGTGGGGAAAGTGGGAGAAAACTGCCAAAAACTGCTCAAAACTGTTCCCGCCCTGGCGTCTCGTTCGAACGAACTTGACTCTCGTTCGAACGAGCGACCAGCCTGGGCTCGTTAGAATCTTGTCAGATACCTCGTTAGAACGAAAAACTCGTTCGAACGACATATCGAACGACTGACCAGTTTAGGGTCGTTGGCAAACTCGTTCGAACGAAAACTGGTTCGAACGAAAAAACTCGTTCGAACGAAACCTGGTTCGAACGAAAAAACTCGTTCGAACGACATTTCTAACGAACGACCAGAAAGTTTGTAAAAATAGATTTTGGCCCTGAAACTTTTATATACTTATTTTAAAGTTCTAATTGATTCTTTCTGAAAATAAAACGCAGTTTTTATTACACCTAACACCCAATAAACTTTGTTCCAAGCTCCTATATAAATATAGTTACATTCATACCTTGGGAGCATGGAACCTTAGTTGATGACGTAGAAACGAGGCATGCAAACCGGCATTTTGATGAAGCTTTATATTCTTTGCCGCTACGTCTTCAACACACACTTCATAGGCTTGAGAATATTACAATCAAATACATTCCTATGAATAAATGTTTTTGTCCGGAATTGAGCCAAAACTATATATGGACTCAATTGGAAATTTGTGTCCTTACACATACACCAAGAACGATAGCCGAGCATCTGCTGACATTTGGATAAGGGCACGTGGACACAAATCAGTTATAACAAGATTATTCCTTACACGTGGGGAGAATATTTCATAATCATTCTCTACATGTGACAGTGACAGATGGCTTTCCCATATTGGTGAGGCAAACACACACATGCACATTACATGCACGGGGGGTACATTACACCCCCTAGGTACTATATATAGAGGTCATCCTCTACCTTGCAAAGGATTCAAAAAAGACAACCCTAGCTGAAACTCTGTCTAGATGCACAGTAGAGAGAGAGTTTCAGAGATTGTATCCATGGCCATCAGTGCCTTATTACAGTGAGGTTATTCACACACAGTGGACTTAGGCCAATTTAGGCTGAACCACTTATATTCTGGTGCTCTCTCCTCTTCTCCTTATCTCATTCTCCTACCTTTTACATAACTATGCTGCCATTGTTGTTCTTAGATTTGATCTTGAAAACACCTTACCTGGTGGTGCTAATTCTAGCATTATCATTTTGGCGCCATCTGTGGGAATCGAGAGAAGCTATCTCTTCCTCTTCTTCAGCTTAACCTCACCCTAGACTCTGGTGGTGAACTAGGCACCACTCCTTGCGTGGAGTTGCTTCACCATTGAAAGAGGTCCTTTGAGGTACTAAGCTCATCTGCTATTAAAGCTCTATCATGTTAACATATGGCACCAGAATTACCACCGCCTCTTCCGCCACTTGGAGGTGGAGGGCCTAGTTCCATCAAGGCGCCGCCCCAGTTCGAAATGGCGGAGGTAGCTGCAGCCTTGAGGTCTTTAGCTGCAACACAACAAGCTATGCAGGAGCACTTTGCACAGCTCAGCCAAACTATGATGAGGCCACCTGGAGTCTCACCGGATATGATCACTCCGGCGGCTGTTCAGCCTCATCCTGACGCCAGGGGTCCACCCCAGGCACCAAGGAAGGACCAGCCTGCACCCCAGCGGAGAAGGGACATTGCTGACCCTAGGCGCTTACGCCTGGGGAGGCAAGGAAACCCTTGCCCAGAGGATAGGTATGACGATCTAGAGGCGGAAGAGGCCCCGAAAGACTGCTGGGAGACGTATGAGGTGTCAAATAACACTGTACGACCTCTTCGGAAAAGTCAAGGTTGTGTCGGTCGAAGAGGTGAAGAGGCTCAACAAAGAGGGCCAGCTTTTGATAGGTTGAGCAGAGGGTCAGCCTTTGAGAGATTGGGCCTAGTGAATGACCTAAGACAGAGATTGTCGAGATCGAGGAGCGCAGCAGGCTCTCAGAGAGGGAACAGGTAGGGTCGGCCAAACCAAGGCCGACACTGTGAAAGAAGAGGCAGGGACCAGGAAGAGGTCAATAGCCGACGTGTCGTGGCAGGGAAACCCTCGATCCATCCCATGGAGGTGGCTGGGGACAACCTCGGCCAGGTCCATGGCAGAAGACCGTGAAATAACTCTATCCAGCACCTTGAGGAGAAGATAGGAGACCTCATTAAAAGCAGGGACCCATTACAAAGGGGTTACTCAGAGGGTTCTCCATTTGTGGCTAGGATAGTGGGATTTCCAACCCCGGCTAAGTTCAAGCCTCCTATGGTATCTCCCAAGTATGATGGCAGCACTAACCCTGTACATCACATCGAGATGTACCAGTCGGCAGCAGACATCTACTCGATACCCGATGAGATAAAGTGTAGGGCCTTCTCTGGGACCTTAACAGGGGCAACACACAATTGGTTTACCTCCCTTCTGAAGAACTCGATTGAGAACTTCAAAGGCTTAGCTGAACGATTCATCCACAACTTCTGCTTTGGGGTGAGACCTCAAAAGAAGACTACTCACCTGCTGTATGTCAAGCAGGGCAAGGATGAGAGCCTAAGAGACTACATAGTGAGATTCAATAAAGAGAAGTTGGAGGTCGAAGATTATGAAGAGAACATAGCCATGACCGCCCTCATAGGGGGTCTACATAAAGGGAAGTTGTTGTGGAAACTTGCGGAAGACCCCCCTAGGTCTATGGCGGAGCTCCTGGCAACCGTAGGGAAAGTAATGAATGCGGAAAAGGTAATGGCCGCCAAGTATGAGGATGAGAACCGCAATGACAGTGGAAAGTCCCAAAACAAGAAAGATGGGAAGAAGAGGTCGGGTGATGACAAGTTCGCTCACTATACTCCTCTGACTGTAAGTTGCGAGCACATCCTCAACGAGATTAAGAATGACATGACTCTGAGATGGACAGAGAAATTGAAAGCCCCACCACATAAGAGGAACAAAAACCTATGGTGCGAGTTCCACCAGGATCATGGCCATGTCACGGACAGATGCTTCGCCTTGAAGGATGAGATTGAAAAGATGTTAAAATCTGTAAAGTTGAGGAAGTATGTGGACGGTAAGGATCCTAAGGGCGAAAGAGATGACCCTAAGAAAAGGAGAAATGACAGATGCCGTGACAATGTCCCGGCCAGAAGAGACGATGATTCAGAAGGTGATGATGAAGACGATTCGGATCTTCCGCCGAAAGATGACAACACCCCGGTGAAGAGGGTTGGTATGATCTCATTTGGTGTTGACACCATATACGGAGGATTTGCAGGAGGTGGCTCTGAAGTAGCTGATAGGAAGGCTCACGTAGCAAAGTCCAGGTCAGTGGCCAAGCTTGAAGTTGTGAATCTAACATCTTCCGATACAGTGCAGAAGAGGAAGAAAGTAGACATGGACACCCTTGTAGTTGGGTTCTCCAGACTTGACTTTAAGGGTATCTTAGCCCCCCATGATGACCCTCTGGTCATAACAACAAGGGTGCATGGGTGCGAGGTGCAGAGGATCCTCATAGATGGGGGAGCTCGGCGGACGTGATGTTTTGGCCTTGCTTCAAGAGCCTAGGTCTTAGCAGAGCAAGGCTGGTACCCTATCATTGCCCATTGATAGGCTTTAGTGGCGAAAAAGTCCACCCCTTGGGCATGTATGAGATGGACGTACGGATGGGTGATGAGTGGCCTAAGAGGCTGACCAAGAAGATAAATTTTTTCATTATGGACGAGAACATATTTTTGTCCTATAACCTCATCATAGGAAGAGTGTCCCTTAAAGAGTTTGAAGTTGTTCCGTCGACGGTCCATCAGATGCTAAAATTCCTGACTCCCTATGGGGTATGGGAAGTACAAGGTGACCAGACCACAGCGCGAGAATGTTACTTCAACTCGGTCGAAGAGAGAGAGGCCCATAAGAGGGAAACCACCACTTATAGCATTAATACATTTGACCCAAGAGATGAGATAAAGTTGAAGAAGGGAGAGGCCGCGGAAGAGGTAGAATCCATCGTCCTCAATGAGGATGAGCCGGAAAAAACCGTCCAGGTCGGTAAAGCCCTAAAGGTAGAAGTCAAGGAAGAGCTGATAAACTTCCTCAGGAGGAGACAGAGTGTCTTCGCATGGAGTCACGCAGACATGCCCGGCATCGACGCTGAAGTTATGAGTCACACGCTCAATGTGACCAAAGATGCCAGGCCAATCAAACAGAGATGAAGAGTCTATTCCAGGGAGAAGTACGACATCATCCGAGAAGAGGTCAAAAAATTGGAAGAGGCTGAGTTTATAAGAGAAGTCACATATCCGGAATGGTTATCAAATGCAGTCATCGTGCCCAACGCCAATGGGAAGTGGAGAATGTGTGTTGATTTCATTGACCTGAACAGATCTTATCCAAAAGACAGCTATCCCTTACCTCAGATAGATCAGATGGTGGATGCTACGGCGGGACATGAGCTCATGAGCTTCATGGATGCATATTTAGGCTACAACCAGTTCTTCATGGATGATGAAGACTCAGAGAAGACAGCCTTCATTACCGATAAAGGGACGTACTGTTACAAAGTGATGCCTTTTGGCCTGAAAAATGCAGGGGAAACATACCAACGTTGTTAATAAGATGTTAGAAGAGCAAATAGGTAAGACTATGGAGGTGTATGTAGATGATATGCTAATAAAGAGCTTGAAAGCTTACACTCATGTAACGGATCTCGAGAAGACCTTCGACGTTATGGACTCATACAGAATGAAACTCAACCCCGTGAAGTGTGTCTTTGGAGTAGGAGCTGAGAAGTTCCTAGGATTTATCGTCAACTAGAGAGGGATTGAAGCGAACCCTGAAAAAATCAAGGCTTTGCTTGATATGAAGACACCGAGGAGTATCAAAGATGTTCAAAGACTTACGGGGAGAGTGGCTTCCCTTAACAGGTTTGTTTCTAGAGCAACAGAAAAGTGCCATCCATTCTTTAAGGTGCTAAGAAAGGCCTTCCAGTGGGAAGAAGAGTGCAAAAAAGCCTTCAACCAGCTCAAGTCTTACTTGGGGTCTCCATTATTACTGTCTCGGTCTGTAGCAGGGGAGAAATTGTACGTGTATCTGGCAGTCTCCGAATTAGCCATCAGCGCAGCCATAATACGGGAAGACACTGGAATCCAAAGGCCTGCATATTTCAACAGTAAGGCCCTTCAAGGGGCCGAACAAAATTACCCTCGCATGGAAAAGATAGCTTACGCCCTGATACATGATTCGAGGAAGATGAAGCCTTACTTACAGGCCCACTCCATGGTTGTCCTCACTGACTCCCCACTAAGACAGGTCCTACATAAACCTGAGAAGTTCGGGCGCTTGATGACATGGGACATTGAGTTGGGGGAGTACGATCTTACCTACCAACCTAGGACGACCATCAAAGGGCAAGCCCTCGTAGACTTTGTCACTGAGTTCACATGGGAAGAGGCCGAGGCAGAGAATGGCCTAGAGGGTGTTGAAAACAGTAGTGTCTTCCGAAATTCGGTAGAGGCGACACCAAATATCTTCCAAGATCAGGAAGAGATCGCATCCAACGGGGCCAGGAATCGAGTTATGGAGAATGAGGAAGATCGGTACCTCTTCAAAAAAGGAGTCATGACAGAAGGGGTCGTCTCATCAGGTAGAGATATTTGGAGCCTCTTCGTTAATCGCTCTTCCTGCGACAATGGAAGCGGTGCAGGGTTGCTACTCTCAGCTCCAGATGGTGCCAACATTGAATACGCTTTGAGATTAAACTTCTGAGCTTCTAACAATGAGTCCGAGTATGAGGCCATGATAGCAGATCTCTCATTGGCAAAGACTCTTCGTGTAAAGTGACTCCTACTCCACAGCGACTCAAGGTTAGTTGTCAATCAAGTACTGGGAATCTATGAGGCCAGAGATGAAAGGATGGCCAAATATCTGAAAAGGGTGAGAACGATGTTAGAACATTTTGAAGAGGCAAGACTGAAGAGAGTGCCTCGACAAAGTAACAGCCACGCAGATGCATTGGCGAGGTTGGCCTCGGTAACGAAGATAAATGTAAAAAGGACCATTCCAATCGAGGTATTGGGGAAGGCAACCATTGAGCAAGAAGAGGTATGTAACCCTTGTCACAATTTGAACTTAGGAGACTTATGGATGGACCCCCTCTTCAGATATATCAGAGAGGGAGAGCTACCTGAATCCAAGTTAGAGAGGCGGAAATTGAGGTATAAGGCTGCCAAGTTCTCGGTAGTAGGAGACGTCCTGTACAAGAAAGGATTCCTTCTACCTCTCCTCAGATGTGTGCACCCCACGGAAGTCCCTCGGATCTTACAGGAAATTCATGAGGGTTATTGCTATAGCCACATAGGGGGAAGACCTTTGGCCAAAAGAATCATCACCCTGGGGTACTGGTGGCCAACCTTGTCCAAGGATGATGCGGCCTATGTGAGGAAATGTGATAAATGTCAGAGATTCCCCGCTATCCCTCATCAGCCTATGACGTCAATCACTTCTCCATGGCCATTTTCAGTATGGGGAATTGACTTAGTAGGACCCCTTCCAAGAGCTGCCAACAATTATAGATTCTTGATAGTTTCCATCGACTACTTTTCAAAGTGGGTGGAGGCAGAGCCGATGATAACGATCACAGAGCAGAAGACCTTCCAATTTATTTGGAGGAATATCATATGTAGATACGGACTCCCAAACACTCTCATCTCGGACAATGAGACCCAGTTCAAGAACTCCTCTTTAGAAAAGTATTGCCTAAAAGTAGGAATAAAACAGTTCTTCTCATCTCCTGGCCGACCTCAGACAAACGGTCAGATCGAGGTCACAAACAGAACAATTCTCGATGGAATCAAGAAGAGGTTAGAATATGCGAATGGAAGATGGACTGAAGAGGTCTACGCTCTGTTATGGGCCTACAGAACCACGACAAGGACACCGACAGGAGAAACCCCGTTCATGTTGGCACATGGCTCAGAGGCCGTCATACCAACGGAAGTAGGGCTCCCAACTCATAGGATTCAGACCTATAACCTTGAAAATAATGGGGAAGAGAGGAGGCTAGACCTAGATCTTATCGAAGAAAGAAGAGATAACGCAGAGGTCAGACAAGCAGCCTACCAATAGAGGGCAGCGAAATTCTATAACCAGAGGCTGAAGTCAAGACCTAGTGCTAAAGAAGACCTTATAAAAAGCAAACAAACTCCACCCAAACTGGCACGGTACCTACAAAGTGACAGAAGAGGTTGTGTCTGGCACTTACAGGCTAGAAAATCTAGAAGGATAACCTTTCGCTAATCCATGAAATGCTGATCACCTAAAGAAGTATTACATATGATGTTGCATAAAGTTGTGTAAATGTACCATCTTATCATGAAGAGGTTATAAATAAAAGATCAGTTCCTATGGTTGTCCTTGCTTAATTTTGCACTTATGTCAGAAATTTATTGGGATAACCTCTTAGGTGATGACCTCAAACCTTTATAACACCACAGTGGTGACGAGGTATGAGCTCAGACACCATAATGGGATGACCTCAGACTCTTAACATCATTAATTTGGTGAGACTGATTATGGGGATAACATCTTAGGTGATGACCTCAGACCTTCATAACACCATTCAGTAGTGAAGAGGTCCGAGATCAGACACCATAATGGGATGACCTCAGACCCTTAACATCATTAATTTGGTGAGATTAATTATGGGGATAACATCTTAGATGATGACCTCAGACCTTCATAACACCATTCAGTGGTGACGAGGTCCGAGATCAGACACCATAATGGGATAACCTCAGACCCTTAACATCATTAATTTGGTGAGATTAATTATGGGGATAACATCTTAGGTGATGACCTCAGACCTTCATAACACCACAGTGGTGGCGAGTTCTGAGCTCAGACACCATAATGGGATGACCTCAGACCCTTAACATCATTAATTTGGTGAGATTGATTATGGGGATAACATCTTAGGTGATGACCTCAGACCTTCATAACACCATTCAGTGGTGATGAGGTCTGAGATCAAACACCATAATGGGATGACCTCAGACCCTTAACATCATTAATTTGGTGAGATTAATTATGGGGATAACATCTTAGGTGATGACCTCAGACCTTCATAACACCATTCAGTGGTGATGAGGTCTGAGATCAGACACCATAATGGGATGACCTCAGATCCTTAACACCATTAATTTGGTGAGATTATGGGGATAACATCTTAGGTGATGACCTCAGACCTTCATAACACCATTTAGTGGTGACGAGGTCTGAGATCAAACACCATAATGGGATGACCTCGGACCCTTAACATCATTAATTTGGTGAGATTATGGGGATAACATATTAGGTGATGACCTCAGACCTTCATAACACCATTCAGTGGTGACGAGGTCGGAGATCAGACACCATAATGGGATGTCCTCAGGACATTAACATCATTAACTTGGTGAGATTAATTATGGGGATAACACCTTGGGTGATGGCCTCAGATCCTCATAACACCATTCAATGGTAACGAGGTCTGAGCCCAGACTACTAATTTGGTTTAAGCAAACACCATTGCATAAGCTTCAAAGCAAAAACATCACGACATACATTCAACAAAAGAAGATGATCCTCTTCAGAGAATAACACATTCAACGATTATAAATATTCAGAGCTTATAAAGTGGAAAAGTAAGAACCATGCTCATTCAGAAATTATAAATATTCAGGGGTTACAAACAATATTCAGAGAATCTATAATTATTTTAAGGGGGGAATGATGGTGTCTTTGGCTTGGTTAAGCTGGACGACGTTGGTCACCTCGGCAACGTCATCATGGTGGTCTGCCCCTCCAACCTCTGTGCCGTCCAACGTGGTAGTCTCGGCAGGCGCGACAGTCTCCTCCTCAACCTCCTGAAGGGCCTGGGCAAGCTGAGGATTAGCAAAGACAAGGCCTATAAAGTTAGAGGCTTTCAAAGTTCCAGCCTCCTTCTCCTTGACAGCCGCCCACTTGGTAGTAGCTTTGATACCTCTCTCGAGGTATTCAAAGCCAAAGCCCATAAATTCATCAGAACTTTTGTACTCGGCTATTATCCCCTCAGAGGCATCATCAAGGGCTGCCTTCACGGCCGAGCTGAACTTTTGCTGCAGAACATCGTCCTTGGCCTTCAGAGCCACAACATGGTCCTTGTTAAGCCGAGAGACCTCCTTCTCTAGCCCCTTCACCTTCTTGTCAGACTCATCCAACACAGACTTCAGTTGGTCAATTTCTGCGTTCAAAGAACTTTGGACCTTCTCGGCCTCTTGACCCTTCTAGATGAGGGGCAACTTCCTCAGAGTCCAATTGGAGAGGTGGTGCATCCCTGCCAGGCCCTGTAGATTTTACGATCAGGAATGAGTCAAAGACAAATCAGAGGTTACACGTAGAAATTATAAAAAAATATGAGGTCATGCCTAAATGGATCTGTGGATGCCGAACTCAACCAGCAAGGGAGTATCAAGTGACCGAAAGAAGCGCTTGTTGGCCTCGGTCATTATAGAGACGAAGGCATCTAGGGCCTGCAGACTATGGCCGACTATGCTGTCAGTAATCTTCAACTGTTCTAGACGAGCCGACAAGGCGTCTGCTGAAGAGATGGGGATGGCAGTATCAGCACTCTTTTTCTTCTGCCTCTGATCCTCAGGGGCATGTTCAGTTGAAGCCCTCTTCTTATTGGCTTGGGGCTTTGAGGCAGAGGGAGCTGGGGGAGGAGCATTAAGGCCTGTTTTCTTTGCAAGTCTCGTCAAACTAGGTGCAGCCATTTCCCAGAGTTCGTCTGAGATATCCTTTGGGCGCTCTGCAAAAATTAATAGATCTGAGTTAGAAGATCAGACATAAATAAACTCAGAGGTTCAACTTCAAATAGAAAGTCCTTACCAAGCTCGGAAAGAGGAATTCCACCTAGACCTGTCTCAGAGAGGTAGTGGGGGGTCATCAAATGTTCGAACCTAATGAACAGACCATGTATCCCCTGATCTTGAAGGGCTTTCACCTTCTGAAGGTTTTGCGGGCTCAGGCCAGGGTCAGCCCTCACAGACATTGTGACCTTACCCCACCTCAGGGGCATCCTCGGCTCTAGAATGGACGAGGGAGCATATGGGCCAAATTCCCATGGTCCAGAAGAAAAAAAGTATCGAGGCTTATAGTTATGGTTGGAAGTCTGAGTTATTTGAAGCATCTTTTTTTCAGGTTTTCGAGCTACAAAATGATAGTAGCTCGGATGATTTTTGGCTGAGGAAGGGACATAGCAACCTACAAAAACCTGAACTGGGAGGTCTGAGTGGTGGACAGCCTTCCCTAAGACTATGGCCCCTATTATGACTCTCCAGGCATTAGGGGATAGTTGAGAGGGGGCCAAATTGATATAGGAAAGGATAGATTTGATAATGGGATGGATGGGCAGACGAAACCCCAACTTGAACATCTGCTCGTATAAGCAGATCTCGCCGTCTCGGCCATGATAAGCCCTCTCGTTCCTCAGAGGTCTTCTTAGCTTTATGGAGGGACTAATAGAGTACCGATATCTGAAGCAAAGGAGGTCTACCTCAGTTACAGTACTCTCGATCTCGGCCGCCTCAAAGACGTCGACATTACTTTTAACGTCATCATCATCTGGCTCAACGTCGGCCGGAGAAGATGTTAATGGGTTACCCAGGAACCTCTGAGCGAACTCGACATCGGTGAAGGCCGACAGAGGAATGGCATCAAGTGGTGGTGGAATGGCCACACTCGGCTCAACGATCTCAACCTCTGAGGAAGAGGCAGAGGTGCTTAAGTTATTATGGGACGAGGCCCGGCTGGAGACCTCGGCCTGATCAGGGGCCTGATCTTCCCGAATTGAGAAGTCCATGGCCTCCTGGAAGGAATCCATCGACATGGGGTCTGAGGTGGAAGACTCAGACTCAGATATTGGTATAGGATCGAAAGGAACCTCGGCCTGATTGAAAGACTCCGAGGGATTAGGATATATCACCTTCAGGGGTGGTGGAAAGATGGGTCTAATAGGGAATTCTTGTGACCTACGAGCCTCATCCTGTGCTCTTTCTATTTGTCTGATTTTTTCTAAAGTATTTTCCCTAAGAGTGGGGAACTCCTCAAGAAGTTGGTATAGGGGTCTGAGCATCAGAGGCAAACACTACACTTGGAGAGACTTCCTAAACTACAAACAAGATTGGCTAATAAAGTAAGGCAATTTAAAGATCAAACCAAGAAACTTAAGGCAAATACATTTCGCCTGGAAGTATGAAGTTCTCTCCTGAAAATCCCTAAGCTCGCCGGAAAACATAAAAAATAGGGGAAAACAGGACAAAATAAAGGGAAAAAGATGGCAGAGAATACCTGAGGAAGAAGTAGTAGAAGGAAGCGAAGAAAACTCGAGAAAGCACCACCAAAGACCTCTGAAGAGGAATCGCGAAGAGCGCCTTGAGAGAGAAATCATTGGAGTGCAGTTATGTAGAAGAGAGAATTAAGGATGGAGGGAAAAAATGAGGGTTCAAAACCCTTAAATATACAGGCACGATTCCTAAGGCCCATCATTGCCTTGGGATCCCCAAAGGGCGGCTGACAACACACGCTTGCCAAGCAAGCCATACTTCAACACTGGATAAGTGCCAAACAAATATTGGCTCATATTAGAAAGGCCTCGGAGATGTGTAAATCCCACAGTCACCTGCTCTCACATGTAACTAAGGGCTGGGGGGTGATTGATATGCCCCAAGTGTGACCTCGGCTCGGAGATACCAACCTCGGCCACCAATACTGACATTGCATGGCTTGATACATCTTGTCCCCACCAGGATGTACCGTAAATTTAGAACCGTGAGATTCGTCCATCACTGCCCGTCTCAAATCCCCTTCCTCCGGAATAATGAGTCTTCCATGCAAGCGTAATCCACCCTCAGAACTAATTAAGTAAGACTCCGCTCCCTCGGACAGTAATCGGCGTATATGGTCTTGACAACCCTTATCCCTTCCTTGGGCTTCTACAATTCTTTCCACAATGGTGGGGGTAACGGTCATTACCGACATGAACGCTCTCACCACCGCATTCTCCTGACTGAGTTCCTTCCATTTGGCTTTCCAAACCTCAGCTAAATACCCCTCGGGCTTCCTACTCAAGGCATCAACTACAACGTTCACCTTGCCCGAATGATAATGAATATCAAATTGATAATCTTTCACGAACTCCAACCATCGGCGCTGTCGCATATTCAAAACCTTCTGTGAAAATAAATATTGCAGCGATTTATGGTCCGTGAAAAGACCGAACTTTTTCCTCAAGAGATACTGCCTCCATATCTTCAAGGCAAAAACAACCGAGGCAAGTTCTAAGTCATGCACCAGATAGTTTCTTTAATGGGGCTTTAACTTGCTAGAAGCATACGCAATAGCCCGTCTCTCTTGCTGAAATACACCTCCTAATCCTTGAAGAGATGCATCGGTGAAGACTAGATATTCCAGTCCCGGTCTTGGCAATGCAAGGACTGGAGACGAAGTCAACCTATCATTGAGCTCATCAAATGCAGCCTGACAAGAATTATCCCAAACAAATCTCACCCCCTTCCGGGTCAAATTTTTCAAAGGGCTAGCGATTTTAGAGAAACCCTTGATAAACCGACGGTAATAACCCGCCAAACCGAGAAAACTATGAACCTCGGTAGGTGTCGTGGGTTGACCCCACTCCCTCACCCCAACCACCTTGCTTGGATCCACCGATATACCATGGGACAACACCACATGACCCGGAAACTGCCCCTCCTGCAACCAAAAGCCACACTTCTCGAACTTAGCATACAATTGGTGATCCCTCAATCTTTGTAGGACCAAACTCAAATGAATAGCATGATCAGATTTTGTTCGAGAATAGACTAAGATGTCATCGATGAATACAATAACTAATTGGTCCAGGAAATCCCGAAATACCCTATTCATGAGATCCATAAATACAGCGGGGGCATTGGTTAGTTCAATGGGCATAACCAAAAATTCATAGGACCCGTATCTTGTCAGAAAAGCGGTCTTGGATACATCCTCCTCCCGTATCCTCAACTGGTGATATCCCTTCCTCAAATCAATTTTTGAGAAGTACGACGCCCCTCAAAGTTGATCAAACAAGTCATCGATACGAGGAAAAGGGTATTTATTCCGGATGGTGACCTTGTTCAACTCTCTATAGTCAACACATAACCGGAGAGAACCGTCCCTTTTCTTTACAAACAACACCGGAGCACCCCACGGTGATGTTCTACGCCGAATAAATCCCTGCTCGAACAACTGCTGGATCTGATCTCTTAACTCCCTCATTTCAATAGGAGCCATTCGATATGGAGCTCTCACAATAGGCCTCATTCCCGATGCTAAATCGATCACAAACTCAATCTCTCGGCTAGGAGGCAAACCCGGTATTTCTCGAAAGACATCCTCAAAATCTCTCACAACCGGAATAAAATCCAAGGGAACAACTACATCCCTAGAAGTACCCTCTGCAATACAATACAAATAAGTACTAGTACTCCCCTCTAAACGAGGTAAAACCACAAAGAACATTTCTTATCCCGGAACGACGAAGACTATACTCTTCCCGTAACAATTAACTATCGCATGATATTTCATAAGCCAATCCATGCCCAAAATCACATCATACCCGACCATGTCTAGGACGAGTAAATCGGCCTCAAAGCATAAATTACCAAGAGAAATTCCTATATGTTTACAAACAAGGAAAATGAGTGAACCATCACCCATAGAGGACTCGACGCTAGTAAAAGTACTCTCAGCAGCTTTAATCAACTCTGTGGTCTGAGCAAAGCTCCTAGAAATGAAAGAATGTGTCGCACCCGTATCAAATAAAATGCGACCCATATGTCCCTGAATAAGAAACTTACCCTCAATGGCTGGCGGTGCCGGCGGAGCCGGTGGAAGCATAGAGTCCTGAATATGATAAACTCTCCCATACTGTAACTGACCCTGTTGTGGGGGAACAACTGGGTTAGGTACCTGTGGAGGAAACTGAACATATGGCTGCTGTGGAGCTCGAGGAAACTGACACCCTATCAATTGAGGACACTCCTTCTTATAATGACCCGCCTCACCGTATTGGAAGCACCGACCCAACATATTCTATGCATTTCGACCCCAGTTATTTCAAAACTGATTAACACCTTGGCCCTGATGGCCTCTACCACCACGACCTTCTTGTTATTGTGGGGCACCCTGTCCGTGCCTGTTATTATGGCTCCCCGAATTAAACCCACTAGAACGTTGCCTCTTTGACAAGTCCCCATGCTGGGGATCCCTTTCTTTCTACTTACTACCCGAAGATTGGGACGAGGGAAAGACTCCTCCTCTATTCCCACTACCTCCAGGCCTTCCCACTTGCCCCGCTACGATGGCTTTCTTGACACTTTGCACAAGCAATCTATGTTCTTGGCAATGCAATAACGCCGCATTCATTACCTCACCAAAAGTTTGCAATGCCGGATTACCCATCAAGTGTTACCGGATCCTCCAGTTCAAACCTCCCATAAACTTTGAGACCTTCCTTTCTTCGGGAGTCACCTCATCCGGTACAAAACTTGCTAACCGAGTGAACTCCTCTTCATAATCCACCACAGATCTCTCACCTTGTACAAGCTCCTGAAGCCTCCTTCTCATCTCCCTTTGAACCGCGGGAGGGAAGTACTTTTGGTCAAACAAGACCCAAAATTCAAAAATCGTCATGGTGTCTCTCTGTTCTGGAGTAGTCATAAACTCCCACCAATGCAATGCGGCTCCAACAAGTTTAAAAGTAGCAAGGACTTGCTTCTTCTCCTCACTACATTCCACCATACGTAGATGGCGTTGCATGTCTTTCTTCCAATGATTCGCCCTTATAACATCCGAGCCTCCGTCAAATTCCGGGGGCTATCCTTTTAGAAAAGACACCCTCACTCTCTCCCATGAAGAAGGTCCCGTCGGAGCTTGAGCATTTTGCGCTCGCTGTTGAGCCTGTGGCATTTATTGAGCCACTGTTGTCATAGCCGCATTAACCTCTTGAGACACTATATTCGCTACATTCGCGCATTAATTGTTCCTTGTGGCGACGGTGGAGGACCAACATCCTCTTCTACAACCCTATTATGTCTCGCTGGGCGACCTCTCTTAGGCGGCATCTGAGATGAAGAAATAATAGAGTTAAAATAATATATAAAATAATCTATCTTGCAGAAGATCGTAAACATAAGCAACAAAGCAGTCCTAACATTAGGCTCTATATCAAAGAACGCTACGGTAGAACGTGACAAGTCCACATAGATCCTAAAGACTCTAGAACCTGATGCTCGAATACCATCTGTGACAACCCGCCATCCGAAATAAGGGGTGCCCAGCCCGATACCTCAACATAACGAAATCATGGATGGAAATCATTCTCAGCATCATAATAATAAAATAGGTATACGGGAAAACCACCCAATATATCAGAGAACGGGCTGCCAAAAATTTTAGTTTAATTGCAAGTTAAGAAAATAAATTAAACAACCCAATCTGATAAGAACGTGGAATTCCAAGGAAACTTATATTAATAAAAAGACAACCATACAATAAGAGGACCGAATAATCTGTCGGTCCACAGTTACATACAACATATTACAATAGTTCAATATATTACATAATTCATCCATTAACAATTACAAAAAGTTTGGGCTACACGCCTGAATGAAAGACCTGATCATATCTAGAATTCAAAAATGAAAGCGTCTAACAACATCGTGTAATATCCGCAAAGTCTTACAGCTCCTCAAAAGTATTGGAATAGGAATATCACATCGGGCGCCCTTGCGGAGGAGCACCTAAGCGGATACAATAACATGCACAACATGGAAAATGAACGGGTCAGGGCCCGGTTTATATATGATTCCCAGATGAATAAGAAGCATGATAGATATGGACAGTTAATCATGAATGAAGTAGATGAGAATCTAACAACCTAATCATCAAGTATAATAATGCAATTTAAAAGATTCTAACAATTATTACTTAAGCAAGGGAATAAAGTTAAATCTCATTATTCCTCATATCTTTTCATTTTCCATTCCTTAACAGGAATATAATCACCATCTTATTTTCTTATGGAAATTCACATATATCAAGTCCCACTTGATTTAGAAAGGTTATATTCTTATACATATAACGATTCTAAGACCGCCTCTCCGAGTTTCCCCACTGGGCACGCCCCTAAATGACTATCATCTTCCAGGGCCTATCTATACAAGATAACCTGGGCACCTAGCGCACGTTGGGAAGTGGCCATATACCTGCGAGTAAGTCATAACCAACCCGGAATTACCTCAGTAGCGCAGAAAAACATATAAAAATCCCGTATATGGCCGAGGACTATAGTCTCCCTGCATTCACTAGTCAGGGGACATCACCTCATGCGCGAGCTTCCCTTATGATAGCATTTAGAGAGGTGTGTTTAAGTGAATTAACATTTACCAATTTAAATCTCATTATCATTTTCATAAATCACACGTGTTTCACTTTATTTGAAACCATTGTCCTTGAATATTCTCATTAATATTCGTCATATTTTTAAGTCTCGAATTAGTCTCCAATTGATCACCCAAAGATCTTACAAGTCTCAAGGTGTTGTATACCTCAATAGGGTCCCTAAAGTCTCCAAGTATGGGCTTAGAAATCTTAATTCCTAGTAATTTATGAAAATGAAGAGTAATGCCTAAACATCACTCTTTGTACCCATGGAATAAACCCCAAGTGAACCCATTCAACTCTAGGGTAGCGACCAAACTCAACTAAAACTTTAGGACTCTAAGTTTACTTCATACAAGAAGGTTACTAGGTCCTAATCCTAAAGGAAAGGGTTAAAATTAGAAAAGAAAAACAGAAGGAAAAATGCAAGATTTTCGAATCGATTCGGACCAGCCGAATCGATTCGGCCAGAAAAGCGAGTCGATTCAGACTAGCCGAATCGATTCGTCCTGGGAAACCAACATTCTGCATAACAGCCGAATCGATTCGGAAATAGCCAAATTGATTCGGTTCACCCACACTTGGAAACTGTCTCCATGCGAATCGATTCGGCCTGGCCGAATCGATTCCCCCCTGCGAATTTTGCCAATTTTGGCTATGGAGTCTTGGACTCCTAATTTCTTCCAAACTCAACCATCCCAAACCCTTATCATTTATTGCTCCCAAATGATTATAAATGCATCAAACAACCATAATTTATACCAATATCCATTCAAATCAACCTCCAAAGATTCAAAGCCCATAAATCTAATAAAAACCCTAACTTTCTTAAACCATAATTAACCCACAACTATCAACACTAATTATTCAACTTAAATCATATAATATCAAGTAGAAAACTTTCCTCAAGCTTGAAAGTTCAGATTTGATGAAGGTGAAAGCAAGATTAAACTCCAATTCTCCAATCTCTCTCTTTTCTCCAAGTTCTCTTCTTCTCTCTTTCTTTCTCTAGATTTAGGAATATAATTAGGGGAAAAATAGAAGACTTAGGGAGACTAAGTCGTGGCTTAGGTCTATAATTCCAACTTAAGTGATTAATACCGCGATGAAATAACACGCAACTACACATTTAAGGTAAAATCAATCAAAAGTGCCCGGAGCCTCAAAATACAATATGGCACATAATTTGACTATCTCGCACCTTCCGGAACTAACTACACCCTCCAAATTATCATTTGGAAATTTTATAATTCATTTTAAGTTCCGGTTTTATTTTAATCCAAATGTCATTTTAAATCTTATGACATTATAAAACACAACATGGTAATATTCACCTATACTTACAGTAAATATGCAACATCATAGTAAATATTAACTTTTCTTCACTAAATTATACTTACTCCATATTTCAACATTTTATATCTAATTACCATACCTAGCAAATAAATATAAAATAGGTTGTCAAAAGTGAGGGTTGTTACACGAGGTAGTCTAGTTGTGGAGAATTTGAAGTTTTTGTTTTTTTGAAATAGAAAACACTTTCGAGAAATTGAGGCTAAAATGTTATAATTTTTCAAAAATAATCTATGCACTCGAGCTTCTGAGTTCATAAGGAACTATTTCCTCACTTTGAAACTAGTTCAAACTCAGAATCAAATTCCATCATTAAAGCTCAAGTTTTAATGGACTTTTTTCAAGTTGCTTTGAATAAATATTATTTTGGATGTAAAAGCTTAATGTTTGGGTTTATATGAGCCTACTAACAACCCATAAAACCATTGTAATTGAAAGAATGAATTTTAACACATAAATTATCAAAATATCAGTTTAGAGGAAAATTTCAAACTTTAGGCAGGCTCAAGGGGTGTGTTTTATTGATTCTGGTCATGGGGGATTTATAGTAAGAGGTAAGGGGAGTCTATTGGAGCATTTTGGAAGTGGATTCTTCCCTTTTTAAGAAGATAGAATTATGGAAACTTGAATATCACATGGTTAGATGGTTTAACCATGTGTTTTTGCCTTTTAGTGCCAATGTGGAGGTTGATGTGGTGAGGAGGTAGTGTGTAAATATTGAATATTTAAGTTTTAGTCATTGGTTTAATGTTTTTATATTTATTTGGCATTAAATATATATTTTTTTAAGTTTTGAGGCATTTTTGTAATTTCTTGAAAATATGAGGATTATGGCTGTAAATTCTAGTTAGTTAAAGTCCAGAGGTTTGATTTGATATAAATTTTGGGTCTAGAGGTTAAGTATAGGTCAAGTTATGATTGTTTGAAAAGTTCAAGGGTCATTTAGGAAATTTTTAAACTTCAAGGAACACTTGGATAATAAGGAAAGTTATAGGTTTAGTAGAGTAGTTTCATTTTTGTTAGAATATATTTGAATTTGAATACTCTATGAGGGGTATAATGGGGTTTGTAGGTAAAAATTGATATTAATTAGCTCGATTAGGGAGTGCGGGTGTTACCCGCGGATACGGGGAGTGGCACCTAGAGTTTGAGGCTGGAGACCAGGTGCTACTTAGGGTGTCTCCCATGGTGGGAGTGATTCTATTCGGGAACAAGGGGAAATTATCTCTCCGGTATGTGGAGTGATTTACCATTATTGATAGTATCGGACCAGTCTCACATCGTTTAGCTTTCCTGGATCACTTATAATAGGTGCACGATACCTTTTATATCTCGATGTTATGGAGATTCCTTAAAGACGCTTATTATATCAGTATATTGGTCTCGATGAGATAGATCTTTAGCCCGACGTCAGTTACGAGGATAAGCTAATTACTATCTTGGATCCTAGAGAGCATACTCTTCGCTCCAAGGTGATTTCTTTAGTACGTTTCTAGTGGAGGCATCACAACGAGGATGAGTTGACCTAGGAGAGGGGGGGTAGCATATGAGGAAATTATCTGGAACTCTTTTAGTCAAATTTTGAGAATGAAATTCCTTTATTAGGGGAAGACTATGATACCCCATATATTTATTTATTTATTTATTTATTTTTAATTGTGAAAATAAATTTATAAATCGGAATTAATTATTGCACAAGTGAACTGGTAATAATGAAAATGCTTATTTAGATGATGATTAAATTTTCATGTTATATGATTTACTGTGCCACATGTTATAATTAATTAATCGGTGTAATTAATAAAGTAAGTTAGACTATATGCAATTACATATAAAATAAATAGGTATGTGTGTTTTATTTTATGTTATGAGGTATTATTGTGAATTATGAGGTACTACCGTTCTAAACGAACTCTAAAGTGATACAAAAGTCTAAATATACATTTTAATCTTTTTGAGTTTGGCCTAGGGAGTAGATATACTCTTAGGCTTAGTGTTGGACTATTATCGGTAGTATTTTGGACTCATTTGGAGGAAAAAATAGACCCAATATTGATCTACAAATTTAAAGATTAATTAGGAGAATTAGACCTCATTAATCAATTTCTTTACACCAAATAAATAAACCCTAGTAGCCTTATACCTTTAGGAGATGTTAGGGAGATTTTGGGAGAAAAAGGAACAACGATCATAATGTAGAGATTTATCATTTACGCCCTCAGGAAAAAAATCTATTTCTTTATCATGAATAATATGTAGCTTATTTCAAATTCATGTTATTTACTTAAATCTAGGATTTAGAACATATGATTCGCATAGTGATTTGATGTTATTATAATGTTTTGTTAATAGCTTAATTAGGATAAGGGATGAAATGTTTTTTACTTAAAAGAATTAAGATTTTTTTAAAGCAAACATAAATTCAATCTCCGTGGAATGTGTTTTCGGGATTAGAACTCATGTTTAGGATTTAATTTCGTAGGTAAGTTGAATCCCCATATTAATATGATGTTTAGATCTGAAATCATATATGTATTTTACTCAATTAAATGTAAAAGAAGAACTACGTTTAATATGAAGATATGATGAATTAGACCTTAATTTGTGATTATAGTTGGTTAATGCGTGTTAGTATTGCATTGATATAGTTTAGATCTGAAGGACAATGGTAATCTGTTGTATTTATGATTTAAATTGGAGTATTAACTTGACCATGACGGTTTTTGTTTTGTGGGATAAGAAGGATTATGTGCCTCTCTCATTCAAACGAGATTAATATCTCATTCGAACGAGAAAGGGCATGTCATATGGACGAGATTAAGTTGTCGACAATGTTTGTGGCAACAAGGGATGATTTTGGGTTTTGGGCACATAATAAATTCTTGGGTGATCATTATGCTCTTATAATAGAGTTTAATATTATGTTTAAACTTGATAACAATGAGAAGAGACTTTAATGTAGGTTTGAGAAGTATAAACCTTTATTTAATTAAGTGCAATCCGACGTTAGGGATTGAAAATTTTTTAGGTAACCGTGAGTGAAGTGACTTCCTATAGTTTTACACACACACATGCATATATATATATATTAATTTCTTCTGTGAACATGTCGTTACTCGTGGGGAATCTATTGTTCGTTTTATATATATATATATATATATATATATATATATATATATATATATATATATATATATATATATATATATTAATTTCTTCTGTGAACATGTCGTTACTCGTGGGGAATCTATTGTTCATTTTTTTAAACGTTGTAACATTCTGGAGGTAGTTATTTTTTATCATACATTAAGTAGGGTCATCGCTTCACAATAAGAGAACTCAGATAGGCTCGATCAATCGAGCGAGTTTGGTTATGGAACAAACTGATGGTGGTACTACAAAGTGATCTCTCATCGTCATAATTGTATGTTTGTTTATGTCCATTAGGTGAGGAACTCCTGCAGATTTACCGATAAAAGCAAGAAAAGGTCCCTGAAGGTAGTTGCCTCCGTGTGATGTTAATAAAAAAATTTAAAGACATATTTTATTCCAGGGATGGACATTTAATTAAAATGAACCCGATGTCACATTTATATGTTGTTATATGAGATCGAGTGTATATTACTTTACGGGGGTATCACGAGGTAGTGTTTGGGGTTATATTCTTTAGATGTATAGTTAGCTGCATCTCGGTTGTATCCTTTTAGTTTGTCCTCATTTATTAGTTAGTGATAGAGACTTATAGTATCACTTACGCATTGGGTTGGCACATGCGTTTAGTATTTCAATTGTGACGAGGGGCGAGGTATTATGTTTATTGTAAATGAGTAGCATAATAATTTATGTTCATATTGAAGATATTTATTAAAACTTTAGGGCACTGAACCAAATAATATAAAAAATTGTTATCTAGGCATCCATAGGTAGGATTCGCAGAGCTGGGGAGATTCAGACTTGCAGCTCCATTTGCTTTCCAGTCTTCCTTCGAGTTGATTCTTAGCATAGGTTGATATTTATTTTAGCACTTCGGTTCAGTCATTTTTCTCAGAGATTATATGGACCTTGTGTCCCAGATATATTTTTATCTAGATGGTTTATTTGGGAATTGAGACTCTTTCAGTTTTTGTTATTGGAGGATTCAATACTTATTCTAACTTTTATTTATCGTATAGTTATCTCATATTTTGGATGGATTTAATTTTTCTTCAAGTTGTTTGTTTTGTATGTTGATGATAGGAATGATATAAATTGTTTAACAAGCCCTAACTTCGATGACCAACTAGTATGTGGAAATTAGGGTTGTTCCATAAACCAACTTTTCTTTTTTATGATCGGTGAGAAAATTTTCGGTCAAAAACTTCTTTTTCTGGTATGATTAGTCGAACATAACCTTCTATAAAGGTTTTATGACTCTATCTATGGGGGTTACCCTTGTGTTATTTACCCCTAGTCTCCCATACTTTAGCTGCTATTTAGAGGGGATAACTCCCTACGTGTTTTGCACCTTCTCTTTCTTCTTCCCTTATTTAGGTGTGATGGTAGCGATAAAGCATTGCAAAGTAGAATCTTAATTCCCACGTATCTCCTTTACCCCCCAATCGATAATGCATTTGAGCTTCTGATGATAAGTAGATGGGACTATCTTCATTGCGTGAAGCTATCCCCGTCCAAGAATCACGTTGTGGTGATTCACTATCCACTATTAAAAATTAGATCAACTTTGATTCGTCTCACTGAATCATTATCCACTATTGGCAACGTGTAAGTTAGGGGTGTGATTCGTCCTGAATATTATATTTTTTACCCATTTATTCTTACACATTTTAGCCCCTTCATGTATGTTAATTCCTATATTTTTTCTCATTATCCAGACAACCTATATTATTGATGTTTATATCCTTTGCGAGGTATGATTAAGATTTTGTAGGTGTTATGAATGCATAGTGGGAAGTTGGAAGGGTTTCGAGAAAATTTCATCTCAAGACACAACTTTAATGGAAATTTCGTCTTTTTAAACTCCATATTTTGGATGGTATAAAAGTACCAACATATAGATCATCAAATTATCTTTACGTGGCCACTGATCGTGTGTCATTTAGATCCCAATTGAAGAAGTTATGGCCATTTTTTGAAATATTTCGGCATGTGCCTCAACTTTAAGGGTACTTTGGTAATTTCATACTACAATTTGGAGTTTTCAAAACACCATCATGTAGAGTACTCAATTTCCTTCATGTGGATTTTGACCATGTATCATTCCAAGTGTGACATGTCCAAATTGGATCAAAGTGAGAAAGGGTACTGCTTGAGCCGGATTCAATTCGGCTAATGTACAATTCTGTAAAACTCCGTTTTTAGGGGGTTTTGATTTGGTATTTATATGTAAACATTATTTTAAGTTAGGGACTTCTTTTTTTGGTCAGTTTAGTTTAGTTTTTTTAATTAAGGTCATTTTGGGAGATTTTCTCCATTTTTTCTCCTAGGGCTTCGTATGTAAAGTTACTATTAATTATCGCTTTCATTGTTTTAATGCCTTACACTTGATTCCTTAGATTTGTAACTCAGTTTTGATTCAATATAACTTGTTTGTGTAGTTTTGTTTGTTTTTTTCCATCAATAATTGGTTATTTTAATTGATCTATGATGTTATGTATTTAGTTTATGGGTTGTGATCACTTTTCCACAATTAATGGGTTATTGAGCTTGGATTTTAGGATTTAGGCTGAAAAACTTTTAATTGCAACCTTTTATGTTAATATTAGAGTATTATGTGTTTAATTTCCTTTATCGTGCAACAATGGTGTTTATAGAGTTATTACTAAGTTAACCCATTTGTGGCCAAATTAATTAATTTTTTTATCTTTCATCTTTAGGTTAGGTCTCTTCATGTTTGATGTTTATAATTAATTGAATATTTTCGCTTAATTGCGATTCAAACCAAATTTCATAATTTTTTTAATCCATGGTGGGGATGAAATCCTAATTTATTCTTGTCATTTAATTTAGTTTACACATTGCCTACTGTTAATTTAGTTTCCACCCATATTATCTCTTGTTTTTCCTTTTTTGAGTAATAAATCAATTCCATCTTAAATATCGTTCCCCGTGGATTCAATCCCTACATGCCATTACACTTCTGTTGATACCAAAATTAATCTGCTGACATGGACCAATCATATGAAGACACGTGGCTATCTACATGGAAACAGCAAACACTTCCGAGGAACCCACTCGCTCCGAGGAACAAGACCACAACGAGGAAGACTAGTTCCCCGAGGAACTCATAAGCTCCGAGGAACAATGCCTCTCCGAGGAACTCTTAAATACCGAGATGCTTAGGCGGTCCGAGCAACTCATAGCGGTCCGAGCTGTACCTCGAAGCAGGATACCAACAGTTTAAATGCTCATTAAATGCTTATCATTTGGACGCGCACGCAAAGAGGGCATTAAATGTATTACCCTTTCATATGTATATCATTTAATGTAGTACCCTTTCACATTACAGCCTCAGGGCTATAAATACATTGTACAATCCTCATTGTAAGAGGACCCCTAGACTGAAATTTCTTGAGATAACTTGTAATCGAGAATTCCCATACAAACAGCAATACCAAAACAGTGGACGTGGGCCATTCTTATAAGGCTGAACCACTTTAAAAATCTTTTGTCTCATTTATTTATCTGTGATTGAATTATTAGAGTGATCTAATTTTTTACATCAACAGATTGGCGCCGTCTGTGGGAAACAACTGATAATATCGTTTTTCATAAAAAATAATCCATTACCAATGGCGGATATTCCTGAATCCAGCAATCGAAATGCTGGAACCCCTCCAAATCCATCTGCTCCACCAATTATTCCAGATCTGACCGGAATAATGGAAAATTTGGCTCAGGGCCAGACCGTCATGCAAGAAACAATGCGACAACTCATCCAAACCCTCCATGGCGGTGCATCAGCTCATTCCGGACCATGAAGCATTCAAAGAAATATCCGTGCGCCTTCTTCGCGTACTAGGCGTACTAACTCACATCGCAATGAGGAATCTGATAATTTCTCTTATCAACCTGGGTGAACTTTGTCGGTGCGAGCCACGGATACTGAACAACGTGTCACCCTCTCCCCAGAAAGGACCAGCGCATTGGAAAGATTAAGTAGGGTTTCTCCTTTCGATCGATTAGGCCCTAGGAGGAACAAAAGTCCTCTTAATGCAACGTCGAGGAACTTTCGATGACCATCAGATTTAAGGGAAGGATCTGCCCAACCTCGACCAGTTGCTCGTCAAGATAGATCCTATGACCGACCAGCTGCTCGTCAAGATAAATCCCAGGAAGCCACTTCATCGCGATCAGTTGCTCGAACCAATAGGCTCGATGAAGGAAATGATGCATGGAAAGGATCTATCCAGAGGCTGGAGGATAGATTAGGGGAAATGGCTAGGGCCAAGAACCCTCTACAACGAACCTTTGTTCGAGGAACACCTTTTGTCCAGGAAATTGTTGATTTTCCAACACCATCAAAATTCAAAGCACCTATTGTGACTCCCAAGTGTGATGGGAAGACTGACCCTGTCCTTCATATAGAACAATATCAAGCTGCTGCTGACATCTATGATGTCCCAGACGAGATGAGATGCAGGGTATTCTCAGGAACTCTTACCGGATCTGCTCAGATATGGTATAATAATCTTCCTCGGGGTAAGATTTCAACTTTTCTTCAACTGGCCGAGTTATTCATTGGGAATTTCTGCTTTGGAGCAAAGCCAGTTAAACGAGTAGCACATTTGTTAAGTGTTAGACAAAAAGCTGGGGAGAGTATCAGAGATTATATAACTCGTTTTAATAACGAGAAAATCTAAGTCATTGATTATGAGGAGAAAACAGCGATTACCGCTTTGATGAGTGGACTACTGCCGAACAAGTTGTACTACACTTTGGCCAAAGATCCATCTTGAACCATGTCAGACCTGATGGGAAAAGTGTCTAAGATTATGAATGCCGAGGAGGCTATGTCTGCGAAGAAGAATATGGACGCCAAAGAAACCAAGGTGGAAGGTGATAAGGCTAAGAAGAAAGAACACAAGAACAATGGTGGTGACAAACAATCCAAAAATAGGTCGTCATGGGAGGTCTTGAGGAAATTTGATAATTACACACCTTTGAAGGAAAATATCAACCACGTCCTGGAAGAAATTAAGAACAGCGAGGAGTTAAACTGGCCAAAGAAAATGAAGGCAGACCCTGACACGAGAAATAGGGAAAAATAGTGCGAATTCCACAAGGATCATGGCCATATGACCAAAAATTGCATAGCTCTTCAGAATGAGATTGAAACACTCATTCGACGAGGAAATCTAGCAAAGTATGTTGATCGGGGAGGCTAAAGAAGAAACAACGACCGAACTAGAGAGAAGTCCAGATCTCCTCGTCGAGCAGAGGACAAAAAGAAAAGAAACCATGAAGATGATCCCGAGGACGACCCCGATCTTCCCAAGAAACCTAAACAGCCAGAACGAGAGGTATTTTCAATACGCTTTGGATCATTTGACTGTAATGTTATTACAGGTGGAGATGCAGGAGGAGGAGACCTTACTGCAGAAAGAAAAGCTTACCTCGATGAGGCACAAGCTTTCTCGTACATTCAGCGAAAAAATCTAGCCGAAGAGGATCGCTCGAGAAAGGTGAACAAAGAGAAGTTGGTCATCGGGTTCTCAAATAACGACCTCGCAGGTGTTCTATATCCTCATGATGACCCATTGGTGATCAAAATGAGGATGAAGGAGGTTATGATTTCAAGAGTACTGGTCGACAATGGTAGCTCGGCAGACATAATGTTCTACTCGTGCTTTGATAGTTTAAATATAAAGCTATCTCAACTGGAGCCTTATCACAGACCCCTCATCGGTTTTGCTGGAGAGAAAGTATTTCCACTTGGGACGATCAAGTTGGATATATTCATTGGTACGTGGCCTGCTTGTCGGACAGAAATAATACGTTTCTTCGTGATGATTAAGAATATCCAATCATCATACAATATCATCATAGGAAGAGTAGGATTGAAGAAGTTCGAGGCTGTACCATCTACAGTGCATCAATGCCTAAAATTTCCAACAAACATTGGAGTAGGAGTTGTGAAAGGTGATCAGAAAGTAGCTCGGGAATGCTATTATTCATCTGCCGAGCAAGAAGAACTGGAAGAATCAAAGAAAAAGACCACTACTTATCAAGTGGATGAAGGTGCAGAAATTGAAACATTGGATCCCCGAAATGAGTCGCAACTCGTAAAGGGTCAAGTGGTGGAAGCTACTGAAAATATCATTCTGGACGACGAGCACCCTGAGCGAACTACTCAAATAGGTTCATCGTTGGAGGCCTCATTAAAGCAGGAATTGATAACTTTCCTTAGAAGCAGAAGACAAACTTTTGCATGGAGTCATGAAGATATGCCTGGGATAGACCCAAACTTCTTATGTCACGAGCTCAATGTGAATAAGGAGATTAAGCCTGTGAAGCAGAGAAGAAGAGTATTCAGTCCCGAGAAGAATCAAGCCATACAGGAGGAAGTCGAGCAGCTCTAGAAAGCTTGTTTCATTGAAGATGTTAAATATCCAGATTGGTTAGCCAATGTGGTAATGGTAAAGAAGAAGAACAACAAGTGGAGGATGTGTGTGGACTTCACCGACCTCAACAAAGCATGCCCAAAGGATCATTTTCCATTGCCCCGAATTGATCAACTGGTGGATGCTACCTCGGGACACGAGTTGCTGAGCTTCATGGAAGCTTATTCTGGTTACAACCAGATTAAAATGAAACCTAAAGACAGGGAGAGTACTTCTTTCATTACCCCTAGGGGAACTTATTGTTATAATGTTATGCCTTTTGGTTTGAAAAATGCAGGTGCGACATATCAGAGGCTGATGAACAAGGTCTTTGCTGAACAAATCAGTGACAATATGGAAGTCTATGTTGATGATATGCTGACAAAAAGCAAGAAAGATGCCGATCATCTAGTTGACTTAAGCCAGACTTTTGATCAACTAGATAAATATCAAATGAAGCTGAACCCGACAAAGTGCATCTTTGGAGTGCGAGAAGGCATGTTTCTCGGGTACATTGTCAATCAACGAGGCATTGAAGAAAATCCTGAAAAGATCAAAGCTCTTTTAGAGATGCGATCTCCAACGACGAAGAAGGAAGTACAGAGTCTCACAGGACGAGTAGCGGCACACAACAGATTTGTGTCACGAGCAACTGATAGATGTCTCCCATTCTTCAAGACACTCAGAAAGACTTTTGAGTGGAATGATGAATGCGAGAAGGCTTTTCAAGACTTGAAGAGATTCTTGGGAACACCTCCACTGTTGTCCAGGTTAGTGATGGGAGAAAAATTATACTTGTACCTTGCAGTGTCCGAGAATGCAGTTAGCTCGGCGCTGATCAGAGTGGAGAATGGAGTACAAAAGCCAATTTACTACACAAGTAAGGCCTTCCGAGGAGCAAAGATCAGATATCCAAGGCTAGAGAAATTGGCACTGGCGCTGATTGAGGCGAGTAGGAGAATGAGGCCATATTTCCAGGCTCATACCATAGTAGTATATACTGATATGCCATTGAGGCAAGCCCTGCATAAGCTAGAAAAATCAGAAAGATTGATGTACTGGGCAATAGAGCTCGGCGAATATGATATAATCTATGAGCCCAGATCATCGCTTAAAGGGCAGGTTGTAGCAGATTTTATAGCGGAGTTCACCTATCCTGATAGTTCCGAGGAACAAAAGGTGCTCGCTGATCAACCTGTGGATGTTACAGGATCAACAAAGACAGGCTCAGACCAATTATGATTGGTAAAAGGGCGTGTGGATGTTACAGGATGTGACGCAGAGATAGTTGTGAGGAATCCGGACGAGAAACAAGAGTTGCTCGCTGATCAACCTGTGGATGTTACAGGATCAACAAACACTAGCTCAGACCAACTCCGGTTGGTAAAAGGGCTAGTGGATGTTACAAGTTCATTGACTTCGGGCTCAGACCAACTCCGGTTGGTAAAAGGGCAAGGAGAAATGATCGACGAAGAGCAAGAAAAACCCGAGCAGGAAAGGAAGGAACAAATATTTCACCGAGGAACTCTAACTGATCAGAAATTTGAAGACGAGTTACCTATATAGAGACTATATATAGATGGCTCCTCTTGCACTACAGGATGCGGCGCGGGGATAGTTTTGACCACTCCGGACGAGGTCGATATGGAATACGCCTTGTGTTTCCAATTCAAAGCTTCTAACAATGAGGCTGAGTATGAGGCCATGATTGAAGGACTTGGTTTAGCAAAAATTATGGAGGCGCAACAGGTCATTGTCTTCAGTGATTCTCAATTGATCATAAACCAAATGATGGGAGTATATGCAGTTAGAGGAGAATTAATGATCAGATATCATGCAAAGGCAAAGGAGCTGGTGTCAGAATTTGCCGCTATTCAGCTGGTCAGAATACTAAGGATGGAGAATGCAAGAGCAGACGCCCTAGCTCGACTAGCATCAGCTACTCGCACCGAGCTACGACGAACAATTCCAATTGAAGTGTTAGCTGGTCGGAGCATAGATGAAGGTCTGACGATGAACTTTATCACCCTTGATTTAGGACCATCTTGGATGGATTCCATCAGGACGTATATTGAGGAGGGAGAATTGCCAATTGACAAGCTCGCTGCCAAAAAGTTGAAGTTTAAAGTTGCTCGGTATGTACTAACTAATGGTGTTTTATATAGACGAGGAATTATGGCAGGTTTGCAGAGATGTGTACATCCCTCCGAGGTGAAAGAATTAATTGAAGAGATCCACGAAGGGTCTTGTGGAGCACATGTAGCAGGTCGGACGCTTTTGCAAAGGGTGATAACGCAGGGATACTACTGACCGACGATGAGGGATGATTGTATAGCCTATGCCAAGAAGTGTGACAAGTGCCAGCGTTTCTCCTCCATCCGAAGAACTCCACAAGCATTGTTGACACCCATAACTTCTCCTTGGCCATTTGCCATGTGGGGAATAGATTTGGTTGGACCACTGCCAACAACTCGAGGAAGATTCAAGTATCTCGTCGTCGCAGTGGATAATTTTACTAAGTGGGTAGAAGCTGAGCCACTCATTGACATGACGTACGAGAAGGTGTACCAATTTATTTGGAAGAACATCATTTGTCGATATGGTCTACCTCATGCCTTCATCACAGACCATGGAACACAATTTGATAACGAGGAGTTTGCCGCCTATTGTCAGCAGTCAAACATTTTAAAGGTTCATTCAGCACCAGGTCATCCTCAAAGCAATGGACAAACTGAAGTAACAAACAGAACGTTACTGAACGGTTTGAAGAAAAGATTGGATGATGCAAAAGCAAACTGGATCAATGAGCTACAATCAGTACTTTGGGCTTATCGAACTGCTCCCCGAGTAGCAACTGGAGAATCACCATACATGTTGGCGTTTGGAAGTGAAGCTGTCATACCTACCGAGTTGGGCCTCCCAACACACAGGGTACTAAATTTCAATTCCCCTTTCATCGACTTAATGAGAAGACTGGATTTAGATATGCTCGAGGAAGTTAGAGAAGAAGCAGCCATTAAAAATGCTGCTTACCAGCAGCGAACAGCTCTATTCTATAACAAAAGGGTGAAGAAGTGCGACCTGAAAGAAGGAGACTATGTTCTGAAGAAAGTAATTCAAAATCATAATAAGCTAGAAGCAAACTGGCATGGACCATACCGAGTTACAGAAGTTGTTCGACCAGTAACTTATCGAATAGCAACTTTAGAAGGCGAGGAGTTTAAGAATGCATGGAACGCAGAGCATCTGCGCAAGTATTATCAGTGATGTATATGTAACATAGTTCCATCAGTATGAATAAAATGAAGATATTCTGCCAAAGTCTCTCCTTTTATTGAAAATTTTTCGGGGAATACTAGTGCTACACACTAGTCGGCAAAGCTCGGACCGCCTAGTGAGATATTCCTAAAAATGCCAACTTCGGTTGGTTAGGAAATAAAATATTCCTAAAAATGCTAACTTGGGTTGGTTAGAAAACAAAATATTCCTAAAAATGCCAACTTTAGTTGGTTAGGAAATAAAATATTCCTAAAAATGCCAACTTCGGTTGGTTAGGAAATAAAATATTCCTAAAAATGCCATCTTCGGTTGGTTAGGAAACAAGATATTCCTAAAAATACCAACCTGTTTGGCTAGGAAACGATATATTCCTAAAAATGCCAACCTGTTTGGCTAGGAAACGATATATTCCTAAAAATGCCAACCTATTTGGCTAGGAAACAAAATATGCTCTCAAATGCCAACTTATGTTGGTCGGAAGGTACGTACATTCTCGAAAATGCCAACTTATGTTGGTCGGGAGGTAAGATTATTCCAGAAAGTGCAAAAGTTGCTAACTATGGTTGGTCGGTGATAAAAACCCACTAACTGTAGTTGGTCGACAAGTAGAATTTATCGACTTTGGTTGGTCGGACACATTTTATGAAAAAGATAAAAATGTACCAAGTATGGCTAGTCGGGGATAAAAACCCACTAATCGTAGTTGGTCGACAATGAACATTTACCGACCTTGGTTGATCGAAACATTTAAGAGAAAAATCTACCAAGTATGGCTGGTCGGGGATAAAAACCCACTAACTGTAGTTGGTCGACAAGCATAAGTTAACAACCTTAGTTGGTTGGAAAAAATTTAATAAACATTTTTATACTCATTACTTTATTATTAAGTGATCGAGCAACATTATTGATACTTATAACTTTTTAATTGTTAATGAGTTGGTCGAAAAACAACACGATATTGCTATCTTTTTAACAGATATGCATAAATATAAAGTGTTTGATAATTACAAGACAGTAGCAATCAAGATTTGCAAACAAAAATGAAAGTCTTTCATTGAATTCAAAATAAATTATAAGTAAATTGATATTGAAATGTATACTAACTATTACATCAAAAAATTCCTATTCTACTGGTCTCTTCCCCTCTGCTTTTGACACAGGTTCCTCGCCAGCAGGCGGATCATTTAAAGACAGAGGAGAATTGATGAAATTAAGATCTTTTAACATCCTTGTATTCATCGCGGATGGTCGATCTAAAAGATGCTCGGGACGTGATACTTCGACTTGAGAGTGAAGATTGTAGTCATCGAGGTACTTTGAAATTAAGCTCCGAGGAATGGCCCGAGCAGGGATGCAATCCATTTCCAAATTGTATGGTGGCACAGGAAAGTCGAGCAACCCGGGATCATGGTAGTCCCACAGATAATGGCCTTGTTCGAGCTTCAACACACCTAAGGCATTCATCCAGCCTTGCTTGTAGCCCTCATTGTTGGCATTCTAGATATGATCGTCCAGGTGGAATAGTGCTTCATTATATCCAGCCATCCAGAACTCCCTGGGCTGTTTGTGGAATTGATATGTTAGCCTCTCTAGCTGCTCGTGGAGACTCTTGATGAAAAGCTCCTTATTCTCCAAGACTGAATTCTGCGCAGGGAGCTGTTTTTCTAAGTCCCTAATTTTCTTTGACATATCAGACAAAGCCTAGTTCTTCGCCATTAATTGGAAAGCCTGGTTCTCTAACGCAGACTGAGTTCTCTGTTCCTCGACAAGGACCCGAGCTGCTCTTCCTCGTCCCTGAGGAGCTCTTGCTCGACCGCGAGAAGATGTGGACGGGCCCGACCTCTTCAAGGCATCCAATTCTTCCCTCAACTTGGCATTCTCAACTTCTAAGAATGAAAATCCCTCGTCAGTCACTGGGATTAGGGCTGTTGAAGAAGAGGCTGCAGACTTCAACTGTGATAGCTCTTTCTGCAAATTATTATTTTCCTTTTCCAGCAACTCAGCAATCTGTCGGCATTCCTCGACCTCACCCTTCAAAGTTCTCTCCCTCAGATCATACCCAGCAAGAAGCTTCTCGTAGCCCTTGTCAGCCATGATCAGCTTGTACTTCTTTTCGTACCCCTCATGCAATAGGGCAGTTGATTCCTTGTACTGATTATGAAGGTCTTCGAGGGTACACTGGAGATCCTCGATCATTTCATAGTAAGCCACATTATTGGCCACAGCTCGGTCAAGTAGACACTTCAGGTACTGATATGCTTCAACTTCCTGTTCTAAAGCATAATGACCAAGGATGTCGGCAACTTGTGCAGCACTCAAGTCTGTGTGACCAGCCTTAAAGTACTCATTGCATTGTTGCAACAACTTTATATCATGGGCATATAGCAGTTCCATCCTGGCCAGAAACTAGCAGAGAAAGAAAGAGCAATCATCAATAAGAAAAACAAGCAGAGTATGAATAGAAGATGAATAACAGTATGAAAAAAGTTCAAGTTTTATTAGATCATAATTCAGAGTTACATATTATGGATTACATTTGATAAAGAGAAAACAAAATATAAAGATAAGCCCGAACAGCACTACACCTTTTCCTTATCTCCCAAAACCTTCTTGGGAGGTTGGGAAGAGGAAGCAGGTTGCTCGGAGGGAACTATGGGTTGTTCAGAGAGCATCAGTTGTTGCTCGAAAGAAGAAACGACTTGCTCGGCAGCATACTGGATGGCTGGGGGGTGATCTCCCATCACCATTGAAGACTCCTCAGAGGTAGCTTCGTCCTCTTCTAATTCTTCTGAAGTAGGAGGGGGACTAGGGATATGTCTCTGCAAAAGCTCGGAGGACTCGTCGACCTTCATTTCCTGAAGGGCAGCAACACATCCATCCCTGAAGTACTTTAGACTGCCATAGTCCACTTGAGATACCATGGTAGCACACTCCTTGTTCCACCCCTTGTCCCAGCCAGAGCTGAAAGACTTCTTCATAGCAGCTTTCCTCTTGGTCTTCTCCAAGGCAAGCTTCTCGGACAACAGGTTCTCAGCAGCCTTCAATTTATTTTTCGCCTCCTCCTTCTGCCGACCTACTTCCTGGAGCTGGTCCAACCTCTCCTCAGCAACTTTGACCTTATTCTCAAGCTCCCCTTCATCTCTGAGCTTCTTTTCAAGCTCTTTATTTTCCTTCTCTAAGCCAGTATTTTTCTTCTCCAACTCCTTGGAGGCATCAACCGCTCGAGCTTTTTCTTGCTCGGAGGAGGCAAGCTTTTTCTCCCAGATAGCCTTATCAGTGACATACTGCTGGCGAGAGTCTTCCAAAGACTTAATAGCCTCTTCCATGGCTCCCTCCACACTGGACGAGGAGCAAGAAGCCTTAATCGCTTCATCCTTCTTCAGGATTATATTAAAGCAGCTCGTCAACTGTGAACAGAAAAAGAAAGCAAGTTAGAAACAGAAATGACAAAGGAAAATATAAAAAGTTCAAAGTAAAGAGACTTACTGAAGCAAGATGACGAGTAGCCAAAAAAGTAACCATGTCCCGAGTAAGATTATCTTCATTACCTTGGACTTCGAGAATGGTCCGGGACTTCACCGAGCTCATGGCAGAGCTCAGAGGAATAAAAGTGGGAACTACAATCCCAGCAACTGGGGGTTGAGTAGTGGTGTCAGCCAAATTGACCGAGGAGCTTTTCTTCAGCCTCCTCGGGGGAACAGGTACAGATTCAACTAAGGAAGAACCCTTGGTCGGTGATATCACAATTACCTCTCCAGGAGTAGCAGACCTGCTCAGAGCCACTACGGGCTTATCAACAACCTTCTCGGCAATTTTAGCAGGAGTAGCTGGAGGAGCTGCATCAGTCTTCTTCGTCCCCTCCCTTAGGACGTCAATTTTACTCCTTTTCGCCTCCCCAGAACCAGAGGCATTTTTCTCAAACAAGGTGGGAGGTCTTCTCTTCTTCATCCTTTCGCTCAAAGGAATATGAGATTCAGGCGAAGAACTTGCAGAGGCGAGTACTGGCGCTGCCTCACTGATCACAGGACGAGCAGTGAAGGAGTTGGTGTAGCTCTTGTACTGGAGTAGATACGAAGCCGACCTAATGTGCTCGTCTGCAACACTTTGATGCAGACTCCAGATAAGTTTCAAATGCCTTATGTTGACATCTGCTTCTTTTGGGCACTTTCTTTTGTTATCAACTGTAAATAATCAAACATTGTTATCAGTGGCACATTTTATCAAACACAAAAGAAGCATAATTTCAAAATAAAATAAAAATAACCTATCCCATTGCCATAAGGAGGGCATCTGGGACCCTGGTAAACTTCGTCTCCAGTCAATGGAGGGTGTTGCCAATTTTTTATGACAACCCCATGTTCAAAATAATCCCTATTGGCATCAGGGAGATTAACTACTAAGGCTCTGTTTAAAAATCTAGTTTTTAAATAATAAATATTTTCATTGACTACCCATCTATAGCAGTACATGATTTCTGGGATTCCTATACGAGTTCCATGCACTTGATTTAATTTATGCACCCCATTAACTATTCTCCATGTGTTGGGGGCTATTCGTGCAGGAACAACATCGAAATACTGACAGAATTCCAGACACAAGGAATTGGGTGGAAAAGAAAATCCACATTCAGCAAAAAAAAGACTGGGGAACCAATGTACCTCAGCCAAATTGAAATAATCAAAATGCTCAGAAAGTTTTTCCAAGACAACCCAAGAGGGGATGGAGAAATCAGAATGAAACTTCTCAAGAGACTCAACAGGGTAAACCATGATGAATAAAGAAATAAAGATGAAGGAAGAAGATCTTACAGGAAAAGAATGGATCTGCTGACAACGAACGACGGAAAAGATGAATGCACAAGAGAGTAGGAAGAGACGACGTAAAACTCAAAATACGAAAATTTGGAAAGGTAGAAGACGATTGGAGCGTCTATGAAGTTTAAATATCTTGCCTTGGGAAATGGTGAAGTAATGATTACAAAAAACATGATTACGTTACCGGCGGCTTAAAAGATGAAAAGTAGCGCGGGAATCAAAGCGGACAACAGCGGTTAAAAAGAGGAAAAGTGGCACAGGAATCAAAGCGGACAACAGCAGCCAAGAAGATGAAAAGTAACACGGGAATCGAAGCACGCAAAAAAGTCCAAAAAAGCATGATTCTACGAATTGGGAAGGAGAAATAAATATAAGGGAAAATGCTCCTAAAAATCAGGAAGACTATTTAAAGCTACCATATTCCGAGAAAGAATGTTCCATACTCCTCAAATTTCGAACTATGAAACATTGGGGGCTTCTGTTGATACCAAAATTAATCTGCTGACATGGACCAATCATATGAAGACACGTGGCTATCTACATGGAAACAACAAACACTTCCGAGGAACCCACTCGCTCCGAGGAACAAGACCACAACGAGGAAGACTAGTTCCCCGAGGAACTCATAAGCTCCGAGGAACAATGCCTCTCCGAGGAACTCTTAAATACCGAGAAGCTTAGGCGGTCCGAGCAACTCATGGCGCTCCGAGCTGCACCTCGAAGCAGGATACCAACAGTTTAAATGCTCATTAAATGCTTATCATTTGGACGCGCACGCAAAGAGGGCATTAAATGTATTACCCTTTCATATGTATATCATTTAATGTAGTACCCTTTCACATTACAGCCTCAGGGCTATAAATACATTGTACAATCCTCATTATAAGAGGACCCCTAGACCGGAATTTCTTGAGATAACTTGTAATCAAGAATTCCCATACAAACAGCAATACCAAAACAATGGACGTAGGCCATTCTTATAAGGCTGAACCACTTTAAAAATCTTCTATCTCATTTATTTATCTCTGATTGAATTATTAGAGTGATCTAATTTTTTACATCAACAACTTCCATAGTGTACAAATTTATAGTTTTTGTTTGGTAGAAAACACCCAATGGTAAATTCATTTTACAAAGTTTAAGCCTCATTAGAGGGGTATTATGATCCTTCCTAATAGCATTGTTATACTTCTTGTGAAGCCGACCAAAGGGATGGTCTCCTCTTTCAAGTCGTTCACTTTTAGGTTAAGATGGTTAAACAGTTTGAGGTTCATTACTTCTAAAGAAGTCCCCTGGTCCACCAGTATATTATCCACTTCCCATATGGAAATATCGAATGTTATTATTAGTGCGTCATGATGTGGGCTTCTGACTTCGACCAGGTCTTCCTAGGTAAAAATAATGTTATTAGCATAATCAATTTTATATGATCGGTAGAATTTTCCACCACTAGGTTTGACATGGTAAATCTAGAAAGTTTCTACCACTGTAGTGATATTTGTTAGCTCTACTCTGAAGGTGTTGTTTTGGATATGGTTAGGGATTGAGACTCCATGAATAGCTATGAACTCATGCCCATTTTTTTCTCATCTAGGATATTGTCCAACTTTTATTGCGCTCAACGGGACCTTGTTGTTATTCTTCCTCAACTAACAGTCTAGATGGCTTTCTTAGGCCAGTTCTTCTATATGAGACTTGAGTCCTTTGTAATTATCTGTCTTGTGCCCGTGGTCTTTATGGTAGTATCATCTTAGGGCCATATTTCCCTTCAATGGATCCCCCACCATCTTCCTCAACCACTTGAAATATCGATGATCCTTAGTATTGTTTAGGATCTTATAAATCGGCTATTTAAAAAACAGTGTTAATAGTGGGATGATCCTTGCTTATATTTGACCTCGAACTCCTACCTTATACTATTTACCCCCTTATTGGTGGTGTCATCATCATTTACAATATTGATCAACTTGGGTGACCATTATCCTATTATGTGCCCTCCACTATGTCTTCTACATTAACATATTTCTCGATTTGAGGCATCAGGTCATCAGTAGTGGTAGCTTCTTTCATTTTTAGAGAATTGTGCATCGTAGATTTGTTCGATAGGTTGATCTTAAATTTGGACACTACTACTTTTTCGGATAATTCTTCCACCTCATTGTAGGTTTACTAATAACATCAAGAATATTCATGCAAGATTTATTAGGGATACTTCTTCGTTATGAGGAAGGATTCAATCCACTTTGGATGGTGATCCTGGTGATGAAACTCTCGATGAAGGACTTTGCGAGCTATTTGAAGCTGGTGATTAACTGAAGTGGTGATTTTTTAAACCACTTTTATGAAACATCCTGTAAACTGGAAAGAAAGATATGTCACGTTAGGGTCTTATTATTTCTCCTGGGGTCCATGACCCTTCGATAATAGCGAACATAGTCGGGGATATCAGTTTTCCAATGGTAGATCATAAATCTAGGAGCGAAGAACTTATTGGGAAGTTCAAAGTCCTCGATAGAACTTTTGAAGGTAGATTTCATATTGTTGATGAGGTCGCTTATGGCAATTTCCTTAGTGGTCCCGACACCTCTATGGGATAGATGGTAGTCCATCTTCTTTTGTATAAGGTTGCAAAGATCTTTCTTGACATGATGCCTGTTATGGTGGAATTTCTTATCTAGTGAGACCCTCTAATAGGAATAATCATGGTCGCATCATAAGATCCTTCCTCGGCTACGAGTTTTACTCTCATAGCATTTAGGTTTTTATCCATGGACCTCTTGCTCCATCTTTCCAAGTGGCATTGGAGGTGTGCATTCTCCTTGTATTGGTGTCGAGTGTCTGCCTCATGTTGACAAAAGAGTTGCTTATAGGCATCCACATACTGAGATGTCTAGTTGGATCATGGTGGTTCATTACTCTCTACCATTTTATCCTCACTTGAACAATAATGAGAACTTGGGTTATATCACATACCGAATCTAAGGGACCTCGTGTCCATTCTAGTTATTTTAGTGACCATCACGAGACGAAGTATGCTTACTTAACGAATGAGACATGACTGTTTATTAGCTTGTTTGGTTGAGAAAAAAAATCTTTTCCCATACATGGTGCCAAATGTAGGTGGTAAAATTCCACTAGTAATATTCAACACAAATAAAGCCGAGCATAAAGTAAAAACCAATACAATTACACAAGAATGACATTTTGTGGTTCGATAATGTGACTATGTTCACGTGCGTTTTCTTTTTTTTATTGATCTCGTTCGGATAACAATGGTTATATGCCCCTTTTTCGTGGGGTGAGGTTTAGATTTATAGATAAAAGAAAACAAGGTTGAGTGGTGTAGGATTCCATGACTTTAACTAGGTATTCAGATTGATCTGTTATATCTAACTCCGAGATTTCCATAGGTCGACAACAATAAGATTTATCCTTTTGTGTGAGATCTTTGATAGGATCAACATACATGTGTTCTCTCCTCAAGAGTGATCGAATTATCCCTCACATTTCGTATACTTTTATTCTATTTTTTTGTTATTACTATCAAGTATTTGTTCAACTCAGTTGAATTAAGACAAGATAATTCCAGCATCTGTTTGGTAGACTTGATGATATCAGTATTATACCATAAGCAAAAGTGTTTAAAATGGGTTTGAGGCATGTGTAAAGATGAATTACACCTTAGACATGTCTACGAAATGTATAAAATTAATTTTTATACATATAATCAGAGCTATTTTTGCAAAGAATTTGCAAAACTGCCATCTGAATTATGCATTTTAGGTTACGGGTTTAATGTTATCGCGTGGTTTTTCTTCCTTTTATTTTCTTTATTTTTCTTCTCATGGTTATGACCCAATCCGTTGAAGTAGATATCAAACTCGATCATGATTAGACTTGTCACTTGTATAAGAGTTGCACGACAATAGAACCATTGTCCAAACTTTTAGTTTATAAGTCTTTTTCTATATTGTTAACTCATATAATCAGTTTATAGGGCATTTCAAAATGGCACATATTTGAAGTTAGTCTCACTACTTACCATTAACATAATGTCTACATAAAGACATATAATAACATGTCCATTTTGAGTATTCTTGACATAAACATAATGGTTACAGTCATTTCATTTGAAACCATTTATAATCATTATGTTATGAAATTTATATTCCACTAATTTGGTATTTGTTTAAACATATAAATAGAAATTATAAAACATCTCTATTGGGACTGATTTATTAAGCACGACCAATCACAAATGTCTCAAGAGCTAATTATTTGGGATGGCCACAATACCCGTCTTTTATATATATATATATATTAGGGATGGTTAGGGTCACCCCATCTTAAATAATACATAAAAGAGTGTTATATATGAGAGTTTATTAACAACCCCCAAAGCTATGGTACCTTAACCTTTATAACACATTTCTATTTTTCCCTTACCCTACATTCCATCTCATTTCCCTCTCATTTTCATGAATCCCCTCTCAGCTCCTTCCCCTAAATCACATTTCCTCCTAATCACAACCCCCAACCCCTCATTTCCCCTCATTCACAATCCATTCTCTCTCTCTCTCTCTCTCTCTCTCTCTCTCTCTCTATATATATATATATATATATATATATATATATATATATATATATATATATATATGTATATGTATATATATATATATGTATATGTATATATATATATATGTATATGTATATATATATATCTTGACTTGTCGATGGTAACTGGTGTCACCGTCTCTTATTCCGGTGGTATGAAAACCATCTAATACCTAATAATCATTTGTTTTAATATGTAGCTTGTTTGATTTTGATTATGTTTATAGATGGTATGAACATAAACTTAGGTATTCAGGTACTATTTCTCTGGGACTCCAATTCAACTCATTGGATTAGGATTAGTGAAGCTTTTATGTTAGAAATCATCTATCTTATATTTATTATAGTTTTTTAGATTTAATTATTAAGAATCATGATTTGAGGGGCCATCAGTTTAATTTTACCAACTAAGTGAATGTTTCATTGTTGTTTTATGGATTCTAGTGTCATTTTGGTGGATTTGTGTTTGTGCCTTGTGTGAATGATTTAGTTTGAGGAAAGTAGTGAAACTTCCCCATTGTGTTTTGGGAAATAATTCTGGTTTATTTGGTGGGTATGGATTGTTGGAAAATTGGAATATAAAAGGGTATTTAAAGCTGTCCAGATTTTTCTGGACAGATTTTTGAGCAACTTTGAGCTCAAATTTAGGTGGGACCCACACTACGGAAATTGTGGGACCATATACGAACGCGTTCACCTCCGCAAGGAGATTAACGTAGTATATTCATATGTCCAATTTCAATAAGTTATGAATGATATTTATGTCCCCAAAGTGACTCACAAAGCAATGAAAGTTAATGAATTGGGTGTGTTTTAACTCTTGTCCCACATTGGAAGAGTAGTGGAATTTTGATGAGTTAATAACACCCCAAGTATGGACTAAGGCTTGGATGCCTTGGGGGTATCCCAACTCTTTGAAGGGGAGATGACCTAAGCTATGCTCGGGTTGACTTTCGGTCAAAAGTTCACACGCGCGCGCGCGCGCGTCCGTCCGGCCGGCCGGCTCGGCTCGGCTCGGTTCGGCTCGGGCTCGGGCTCGGGCTTGGGCTTGGGCTTATAAAAATTCTTAAATTTTTGGGCCGAATCTAATTAACTTTCTGGGCTTTAATTAATTAGTTACGGAATTAATTAATCTTTAATTAACTGATAATCAGTTAATTTCAAGAGTCAGCAGTTAACCAAATTAACTGCTTTGACAGTTAATTTCGGTTTTGACTGTTCCCAACAGTCAAGACATTTACTATAAATAAAATGTTACCCCCTCAGTTTTAACTACTGAAAAATTCCGAAATTGCTACTGCATTATTTCCTCTGCCCAGAAAATTATTTTCTTCATTTCTGCATTGCATGTTCTTGGTTCTGTTGAGTACAAACACAGAAATTGTGTTCGCTGGGATTATTCATTGCTGTGCTGCTTGATTAAATCCGAAAATCCGTTCTATCTTGGGAGGCAATTATTCATTAAACTCAAGCACGTTGGAGGAATAATTTTGTCTTAAGGAGACTGTTGAACAGGGCTCGGATTTCTTTCTAATTATTATTATTATTTCTGCAAATTCTAGTAAGTATTTCATTTCTATTATTCTGTTTCTATTCTGTCATTATTTTAATTGTTCATAATTCTGTACAATTGTTATTTATAAATAGTAGAAATAACAATCTTAAGACAAAATTAATTAGTTCTACTGTTTTTTGTGTACAGAATTTTTTTTTATTACAGAAATTTATTTGTTTGAAATAAAATATGTTTTGACAGAAAAATGAATTAATTTACTGCTTTATTGTAGAAATTAGTAAAACAGTTTTAATATAGAAATTAGTTTCTATACTGTTTTTATATTCTGTTTTAGGAAATAAAATTTTATTTGTGTACTCTTGTTAAAATCTGTTTATCTAAATTTTTTTTATCTTAAATTATAATTCTGTTTTGTACGGAATTCTTTTTATTATTAAAAATTAGTGTGACACAGATTTTATAATTTAATTCTGTTTTGTACGGAATTCTGTTTATATTTCACTTTTATTCTGAATTATTATTTGAATTCTTTTGGAATTCATTTATTGTGAATCATATTTGGAGGAAATTGTTGCACAGAATTTTGTATTCTGTTTTGATTAATTCATTATATATGAATTTTATCATTGATAAAAATTCTGTTTTTGTAACAGAAATGGAATCGCAAAGTACGAACACTACTCCTACGAAACTGATTGTCACCAACACAAGTGTGACTGCACCCGTATCTATGCCACACGGGGAGAAACCTGAAAAGTTCATTGGGGCTGACTTCAAACGTTGGCAAGGACAAATGTACTTCTATCTCACTACCTGCCAACTGGGCAGGTTTGTATATGAAGATTGCCCCTCTATTCAAGAGGGAGATGATGCTGAAAAGGTTGCTGCTGTCGATGCTTGGAAGCACTCGGACTACCTATGCCGAAATTATATTTTGGCCTACTTGGACAAGACTTTGTACCATGTCTATTGCACTATCAAAACTTCCAAGGAATTATGGAATTCTTTGGAAAAGAAGTATAAAACTGAAGATGCTGGGATGAAGAAATTTATCGTTGGGCGTTTTCTGGACTTCAAAATGGTTGATTCTAAATCTGTGATCTCGCAAGTGCAAGAATTCCAAGTGATCCTCCACGACATTCATGCTGAAGGAATGTCAATCAGTGAAACTTTCCAAGTTGCTGCAATTGTTGAAAAGTTGCCACCTTCTTGGACTTTGTTCAAAAACTATCTCAAGCACAAGCGTAAGGAGATGAATGTGGAGGAGTTGGTGGTCCGGCTAAGAATCGAAGAAGACAACCGTGAATCTCAAAAGAAAAGTGGGAAGAATCCGATGGAAACAAAGGTCCATGTCGTTGAAGGTCCTAAAAAGAACAAACGAAAATATGATGGGGAAGGCACTTCTAAACATAACAAGAAAAAGTTCAAAGGCAAATGCTACAATTGTGGTAAACCGGGACACCGCTCAAGTGAGTGTCGTAAGCCTAAGAAGCAAAATAAAAATAACTCTCAAGCAAATGTGACTGAGGGTGACCATATCACCAATGATTTGGCGGATATGAATCTTTCTGCCGTTGTCTCTGAATGTAACTTGGTTGGAAATACCAAGGAATGGTGGGTGGACACTGGAGCCACACGACACATTTGTGCAAACAAATGGATGTTCTCCACCTATAAGCCTTTGGAAAATGAGGAGAACCTTTTTATGGGAAATTCTTCCACTTCTAAGGTGGTGGGACAAGGAAAGATTGCTTTGAAAATGACTTCTGGAAAGGAACTTACTCTCAACAATGTTCTTCACGTGCCTGATATCCGAAAGAATCTGATTTCGGGATCTCTCCTTACTAAGAATGGTTTCAAGCTTGTGTTTGTGTCGGATCGCTTTGTGTTGTCTAAAAATGACATGTATGTAGGAAAGGGCTACCTAAATGAGGGGCTCTTTAAATTGAATGTTCTTACTGTAACCCCTAAAACATCTGTTTCTATGAATGAAGTTGCTAGTTCTTCTTATTTGATTGAGTCATCTAATATTTGGCATGCTAGATTGGGACATGTTAATTTTGATACATTGCGTAGATTAATTAACTTGGATTTTTTGCCAAAATTCAATATAGATAAAAATCATAAATGTGAAATTTGTGTGGAATCTAAATTAGCTAGATTAACTTTCCATTCTATTGAAAGGATAACTGAACCTTTAGATTTAATTCACACCGATATTTGTGATTTAAAATTTGTTCAAACTAGAGGTGGGAAAAAGTATTTTATTACTTTTATTGACGATTGCACAAAATATTGCTATGTATATTTGTTACATAGTAAAGATGAGGCTATTAATGCATTTAAACAATATAAAAATGAAGTTGAGAATCAATTAAGCAAAACGATAAAGGCTATTAGAAGTGATAGAGGAGGTGAATATGAATATCCATTTGAGGAATTTTGTTCTGAAAATGGGATTATTCATCAAACAACCGCTCCTTATTCTCCTCAATCGAATGGTGTTGCTGAACGCAAAAACCGTACTTTGAAAGAAATGATGAACTCAATGTTATTAAGTTCAGGAGCTCCACAAAATTTGTGGGGGGAAGCCTTACTTTCTGCTAATTACATTCTCAATAAAGTACCTCACAAAAAGACTCATAAGACACCTTATGAATTATGGAAAGGTCGAAAACCTTCCTATAAATATTTACGAGTGTGGGGGTGCTTAGCCAAAGTGATGGTTCCTAAACCTAAAAAGGTAAGAATAGGGCCAAAAACCGTGGATTGTGTATTCATCGGTTATGCTACTAATAGCAGTGCATATCGATTTCTAGTTTGTAAATCTGAGATTTCGGACATTCATGTAAATACGGTTATTGAATCGAGGGATGCTTCATTTTTTGAAAATGAATTCCCGTATAGCATGACCCGAGAATCTGGTCCTCCTAAAAGGACATATCAAGCTACTACAAGTGGTACTCATCAACCTATTGAATCAATAGAGGATGAACCAAGACGTAGTAAAAGAGCAAAAACCTCGACTTCTTTTGGTCCGGATTTTCTAACATATTTGTTAGAAAATGAACCTCAATCGTATAAAGAAGCTATATCCTTACCCGATGCTTCCAATTGGAAAGAAGCAATTAATAGTGAAATTGAATCCATATTACAAAATCATACATGGGAACTAGTGGATCTTCCACCAGGTTCAAAACCGTTAGGTTATAAATGGATCTTCAAAAAGAAATTGAAGGCCGATGGATCAATTGATAAATATAAAGCTAGACTTGTAGCTAAAGGCTATAGGCAAAAGGAAGGGTTGGATTACTTCGACACATATTCACCGGTAACAAGAATAACGTCCATTCGGATGTTAATAGCAATAGCTGCTATTAATGGACTTGAAATACATCAAATGGATGTAAAAACTGCATTCTTAAACGGTGAACTAGACGAGGAAATTTATATGGAGCAACCTGAAGGGTTCAAAGCTCCCGGACAAGAAGGAAAAGTATGTAAGCTTGTTAAATCACTATATGGATTAAAACAAGCACCTAAACAATGGCATGAAAAATTTGATAATGCAATGTTATCAAATGGTTTCAAAATTAATGAATGCGATAAATGTGTTTACTTTAAATACATTCATAATGGATATGTCATTGTATGCCTCTATGTTGATGATATGCTTATCATGGGTAGTAACTTGGAAATTGTCAAAACTACAAAACAAATGTTGAGTAGTAGATTTGACATGAAAGATATGGGAATCGCCGATGTTATATTAGGAATTAAAATTTCTAGAACATCGGATGGACTTATATTATCTCAATCTCATTACATTGAGAAAGTTCTTGAAAAATTCAAAAAGTATGATATTAGTCCTACCAAGACACCTGTAGATGTAAATTTACATCTAGCAAGAAATAATGGTGAAAGCATATCTCAACTAGAATATTCTCGTATTATCGGCAGTTTAATGTATGTCATGAACTGTACGCGACCGAACATAGCATACTCAATAAGTAAGCTAAGTCGATTTACGAGTAATCCAGGAAGAGATCACTGGAAAGCAATATTGAGAGTTTTGGGTTATTTAAAATATACTCAAAACTATGGATTGCATTACTCAAAATATCCAGCTGTTATTGAAGGACATTGCGATGCAAATTGGATATCTGATACAAAAGACTCTAAGTCTACGAGTGGGTATGTGTTTACCCTCGGAGGTGCAGCCGTATCTTGGAAATCCTCAAAACAAACGTGCATTGCTAGATCAACAATGGAATCTGAATTCATTGCACTAGACAAAGCTGGAGAAGAAGCTGAATGGCTTCGAAATTTCTTAGAGGATGTTCCAAATTGGTCTAAACCTGTGCCCGCAATATGTATACATTGCGATAGCCAATCAGCGATTGGAAGAGCACAAAATCACATGTATAACGGAAAGTCACGACATATTCGTCGTAGACACAATACCGTTAGACAACTTCTCTCAAACGGAATTATCACAATTGACTATGTAAAGTCAAAAGATAATATATCGGATCCACTAACGAAAGGTTTAAACCGAGAGCAAGTTGAAAGATCATCGAGAGGAATGGGTCTAAAGCCTATAAATAAATAAGAATCAATATAGTGGCAACCCAACCTAGCTGACTGGAGATCCCAAGATCTAGGTTCAATGGGCAAACCGAACTACGTTGTATTCAGTAAGCACTGGAGGATATTTAATCCTATCCATTCCAAAGATGAAACAGTGCATATCTGCCGCGAAATTAGGATAAGTTATGCTTTTAATGACATCTATATCTTAGTACGTCTAAGTGGGGTATTGCAGAATACTCTTTATGGAAGTCACCTACGTAAGTAAGAAGGGGGCCACTTCTATGAGAATAATGAAAGGCATATTCTCTAAAATACTTACGGAACCAAGTGGTGTTCACGGCCAAAATGAACACAAACGTGAGAACCAACTGTGTTGAAGAATTGTTGTGTGAATACTGTTGTCTAGGTTTACAAAAACGGTTGACGGTTCAAGGACGTGAAGTCTACTGATTAACCAAGTAAATCCGATAGTATATCACTAAGGAAAGTTCAAGGCCACTAAGCTACTTCTCCCGATGCAATAAGTCTTCAGTTTTACTCAACCTGTGTCTGCATCTGCATCAGCATCTGTTTTGTTTTATTTATAGCGATATATCATTCATGTGGGGGATTGTTGGAAAATTGGAATATAAAAGGGTATTTAAAGCTGTCCAGATTTTTCTGGACAGATTTTTGAGCAACTTTGAGCTCAAATTTAGGTGGGACCCACACTACGGAAATTGTGGGACCATATACGAACGCGTTCACCTCCGCAAGGAGATTAACGTAGTATATTCATATGTCCAATTTCAATAAGTTATGAATGATATTTATGTCCCCAAAGTGACTCACAAAGCAATGAAAGTTAATGAATTGGGTGTGTTTTAACTCTTGTCCCACATTGGAAGAGTAGTGGAATTTTGATGAGTTAATAACACCCCAAGTATGGACTAAGGCTTGGATGCCTTGGGGGTATCCCAACTCTTTGAAGGGGAGATGACCTAAGCTATGCTCGGGTTGACTTTCGGTCAAAAGTCCACACGCGCGCGTCCGTCCGGCCGGCCGGCTCGGCTCGGCTCGGTTCGGTTCGGCTCGGGCTCGGGCTTATAAAAATTCTTAAATTTTTGGGCCGAATCTAATTAACTTTCTGGGCTTTAATTAATTAATTACGGAATTAATTAATCTTTTAATTAACTGATAATCAGTTAATTTCAAGAGTCAGCAGTTAACCAAATTAACTGCTTTGACAGTTAATTTCGGTTTTGACTGTTCCCAACAGTCAAGACATTTACTATAAATAAAATGTTACCCCCTCAGTTTTAACTACTGAAAAATTCTGAAATTGCTACTGCATTATTTCCTCTGCCCAGAAAATTATTTTCTTCATTTCTGCATTGCATGTTCTTGGTTCTGTTGAGTACAAACACAGAAATTGTGTTCGCTGGGATTATTCATTGCTGTGCTGCTTGATTAAATCCGAAAATCCGTTCTATCTTGGGAGGCAATTATTCATTAAACTCAAGCACGTTGGAGGAATAATTTTGTCTTAAGGAGACTGTTGAACAGGGCTCGGATTTCTTTCTAATTATTATTATTATTTCTGCAAATTCTAGTAAGTATTTCATTTCTATTATTCTGTTTCTATTCTGTCATTATTTTAATTGTTCATAATTCTGTACAATTGTTATTTATAAATAGTAGAAATAACATGGATTACATGGCTAGTCCTTAGTGAATGACTCTATATAATGGGATGTGATAATCATCTTGGCTAAAATTTTAACCATGAGAATAGGATTACTTAATTTGATTGATTATGATTATAGTACTTTCTTCCCCTCAAACATGTATTTTGAGATGTTCAATTTTGATATTTACATTTGCTTACTGTTTTACCTGACATTTATGAAAATTTAGTATTTCTTTTCTAATTCATCATTGTTATCTGTCTAATTAGATTTTTTGAATGTGAAAAGCTTAGTACTCCTAAACTTTCGATTTTGGGGGGGAGTGGGGTTCAGCGTGATGTTATGACTTTAGAAAACTTCCCCTATATTAAAAAAATAGTTGTTTTTAGTTTTCAGATCTTTTGGGATAAAGAAAGAAAACCCCCAAACTATCACTGATTGAAAAAGCCCCCTCGTGCTGCAAATAATCTCCTAAATCGTGAAAAAAATACAAATACCCCCTTAACATGTCGCTAGAAAGTGTTGCTTAAGATTATTTTTATAAAGCCCTTATATGTTTTCCAATATCGAGTTTGACAGACCCCCACTATTTTCAGTTCCTGAACTTTAATGCCATAAAGTGTCTGAGATACTTATAAAGCGTCACAAGAGATTCTCACGAAATGTCACAAAAAATGTGTTTATATAAGGCTTTTCGGGCTAAAGTTCAAGAAATGAAAGTGTTGGAGATTAAAATAATATAAAAATAAAAATGGGTACATAGGTTAAATACACCCCCAACCACTTTTTTAGGAATGATAAATAGTTCAGGGATGTATGTCCAACTTATGTGATATTTTATAGGTTTCTGGTAGTTTACCATATTATTTTCTTTTATGTGGTCGTGTTCTAACTAAATTGCTCTGATTTTAATCACTGACCTGAAGGACGTGGATATAATATGGTAGGTGAACAAGTCGACAAGGAAAAAAAAGTTTATAGGGCTAAACGATGAGTCGTATGTAAGTTAATTTCCATTTGAGGCTTATTTTGTCATGAAACATCATTTGGATGAATAGTGCAGAAGGTTAAGCTACCTCACGCATTTTTTATCCTATACTAACCATGTCACTATAATTACCTTTGTATAGTATTTGTTAAACAATAAACCTATCTAAACATAGATAAAGCGGACATGTCAATGGAATAAAATAATGATGTTCCATTTAGATGAAGTGGACAGGTAGCTGGGGCGTGTTCTGTGTGGTTCAAAAATCATGGTCCCTAGTCACGTGTAAATGGACAAGGGTTGTGTGGAGTTTCACTAAGAGTCCTGTGTAATGGGGAAATTGCACGGCAGATAACGATTTTGAATTCCTCAACGTGGCGACTTTATTAACTCAGTTTAGATGAGTATCTTCTGCCTTTAACCTCGAATTACTTAGGGTTTGGTTTATTTGGGTTCATTATTTTTTGGTAAATTTTGTAGTTTATGTTTACTTTCATAAATAATGGTTCTGTTTTGGTTTGTGTTGAGCTCAAGTAAGATTTTTAGGTTTATGGGGTGCTGCTTTAATTTGAAATTTGGTATGAGATGATATTATTAATCTTGCGGATGAAGAAGGGGGTGCTTCTTTAACTTTAAACTATGCAAACAAGTCTATTTTGCCAAACCTTATTTTCACTTTAGGAGGAAATATAATGCATAAGTTTTGGTTTGATGTGAATGAGGCCTGGGCAGCTTATTGCTTCGCTCTAGTGAGTGAGTGTGATATTTGTAATATATGTGGTCTATTTAATAGCTATAATTCGTAAAATTCTCCATGTGGCCAACCGCATATGATGGGATTAAGGCAAGGATGATGATGAATTCGCAAAATTCTCCCATGTCTCGGTGTTTGAAAGGGTTTGAACTAAGCAATATTGAGGAATGGAATAGAGGAAATAGAATAAGTGGATGTGTGAGGAGGAAACAATTGCAATGTGACAAAAACATTTGAAATGACAAAGAAAATGGGTTTCTTAGGCTTTACTTCAATGAATGTACTAGACGTTTTTAGTGCACAAATGCTATAGAAGACCATTGTATGAGTTGATGCTTGGATAACTGCTCTTGTATGGCTCATGCATGTCCCATGGGGATTGGGTGTATGCAAAGGAGTGGTAGCTTGATTGACATACATAAGTTCTCTGGTAGTGGAGTGGATATTTACATTTGTGTGGCATGCTCAGAGTTTAGTAATATGTTCTCTTCTCCATTATCATATTTTCCTCTTAAAGTTCATAATAAATTTAATATAAGTTTGATTCAACCATGGAATTCTTTAAAGACTTATAGCATGTAGATTATTTTTAATATTTCTAAAATTATATTGTGTATCTCCACCTCGTGAGTTTTAAATTTGTTGTAATATGTGGAAAAAAGAGTATTGTTGGACATTTTATTTTTCTTCTAGTTTAATTATTCCAGTATATTTTCTCTAAACTTGTTCCCATATTTATTCAACTCTATAGATAAAAAGAGAGGCCTTAAAATAGTTATTCCAATAATGGTGATAATAGGATCATTAGCCCTTGCCATATGTTCATACTTTTCATGGATGTGGATGGCCAAAAGAAAAGGTGAGATAATACTTTTACTATAATTAGCTAAAAAGGATCATAATTATTTGATAATATATAAATGACATAAAATTAATTTTTGAATCAAGAAAGAAGCTAGAAGTGAACTGTTATTATCTGCAATAGGGGAAATTTATAAAGGTGATTCATATGAAAGCTCACCTCGAAATACCATGAATAGAGTTAAATTTGAAAAGTTGTCACTTCTTAGATCTTGGAAATTGCAATAGAAAACATCCAATTGGGCAATAAGATTCAACAAGGTGGTTTGGTTCCAGTGTACAAGGTAAAATGCTTGTTTTTTTGCACTAAGACTTATATATTATCCCAATACTCTTTTAGGTTCTCTCTATTTCAATACATCCTTGAACAACATTTAATTTTACCCTCATTGCTTCATAAGCTGATTTCATAGAAATGCTACATTACTTTTGAAGTTCCAATGTAATAGCCCTCTGATCAGTTTATATACATAATTAATAATTCTATTTCTCCAGTAAATTATCCTTAAGATAAACTAGATTAGGATCATCTCAATTATCATTAATACTTTAGCTTCAAGTTTACTTGCAACATCAGTTATGAATCTTATGATTTTTTATCCCATCTATGATTAGAGGTGACAAAGGGCGCCAATTCTAATTCAAGCCATTTGCAATTTTCTATCATTTATTCTTAATTTTAATATCTTTCTTCCCGACCAATATGTATTAGTACGCATAAGGATCTCCCAAAACTTCCTCATATTTATCAAGTATGTGTGGCACCACTTACTCCAAAGGGTGACTTTCTCTCATAAATTTTCTGAGACGTGTCTCATAATAGCAACCTTATTCTGAGTTTGTTCAATAGTAATAAACTTGCCTTTTAGTAGACTACTACTCTGAGTCTCTGATTAGTCTTACATCATCAGCAAGTAAAGACATGGAGTTGACATCATGGTGTAGTACTGAGTAAAGAAACCGAAATACAAAATAAAACAAAATCTTAAACAACTGATCTCAATATTGTTAGAAATTAAAGTAGTTGCTTATATTTGTTTAAATTAGTGGGTTAGTGCAGTTAGTGCAGTTAGTGCTGGATAAGTTAGTGGGTTAGTGAGTTAGTGCAGTTAGTGCAGGATAAGTTAGTGGGTTAGTGCAGTTAGTGGGTTGCTATTTCTGTTTGTATAAAAAGGTTGTAATACTCTTTGATCAAATGCAGAATTTTTCAGTACATTTTCATTTGTACTAACATCTGGTATCAGAGCCACCACAGGGCCTGATTGAAAAGGGAGAGAGATCATCTTTCAGCAGCAAAAATGGCAACTGAGAAGAGTACAGATAACTTTGTTCAACCTGCGATTCCAAAGTTTGATGGTCACTATGATCATTGGAGTCTTTTGATGGAAAATTTCTTGAGATCGAAGGAATATTTTGATCTTGTGGAAACCGGGTATGCAGAACCAGAACCAGAAGAGGAAATGACGGTTGCTCAGATAGCAAGGCTAGCTGCGTTGAAGCTGAAGGACCTGAAGGTCAAGAACTATCTATTTCAATCAATAGATAGGGCAATTTTGGAGACAATTCTCAAGAAGGATACAGCCAAACAGATTTGGGATTCGATGAAAAAGAAATACCAAGGAAGTTCAAAGGTGAAGCGTGCACAGCTTCAAGCTTTGAAGAGGGATTTTGAAGTTCTCCAAATGCAAAATGGAGACACTATCAATGACTATTTTGGCAGAGTTATGGGAATTGTCAACAAGATGAGGATTCATGGTGATCAACTAGAAGATGGAGCTGTGGTGGAGAAGATCTTACGATCTTTAACACCAAAATTCGACTATGTGGTTTGTTCAGTGGAAGAATCAAATGATACGGAAGAGATGACCATTGATGAATTGCAAAGTTCTCTGCTTGTGCATGAGCAAAGACTTAATCGGAGACTTGCAGTGGATGAAATGCAGGCTTTAAAGGTGTCTACACATGATGAAGGCTCTAGCTCTAGAGGAAGAGGTAGAGGAAGAGGTGGTAGAGGCCGTGGAAGAGGTGGAAGAGGCAATCATCATGGAGGTGGCAGCAGAGATAGTAGCAGATCATCTAAGAAAGATGAGGACCATCATGGCAAAGGAAAAGGGAAATTTGACAAGTCTAAGGTGGAGTGCTACAGGTGTGGAAATTTTGGGCACTTCAAGAATGAATGTTACACCAAATTGGACAAAGAGAAGGGAGAGAAGTCCAACTTTGCTGAGAAGAAAGAAGAAGAAACACTGCTGATGGCATTTCATGCTATGGAGGACATGGATTCAGAAATTTGGTATGTTGATTCTGGATGTAGCAATCACATGAGTGGCCGCAAGTCATCTTTTGTGAATTTGAATGAGAGCTTCAAATCAGTAGTGAAGTTTGGAAATGAGTCAAGTGTAGAAGTGATGGGAATAGGAGATGTGAAGATCAGAACAAGGAATGATTTTGTAGAAACCATTGCAAATGTTTTCTACATACCTGATTTGAAGGCAAACTTGCTGAGTACTGGACAGCTGCAAGAAAAGGGCTACACCATCACAATGAAGAATGGAGAATGTGAAATATATGATCCAAAAAGGGGGTCAATTGCAGTAGTGAAGATGACACAGAATAGACTCTTTCCCATGAAGATCAAAACTGTACAGAGTTGCTTGATGGCCAAGAAAGATGATGATGATTCATGGAGATGGCATAAAAGGTACGGACATTTGAACTTCAGTGGTTTAAGAACTCTATACAAGAAGAATATGGTGAATGGACTACCTGAGTTAGCCCATATTTCACAAGTATGTGATGAATGTACGATTGGCAAGCACAAGAGAGAAACATTTCCCTCTGGAAAATCAGTAAGGGCTCGAGAAGTCTTGGAGTTGGTGCACTCAGACTTATGTGGACCAATTTCACCAAAGTCAAATGGCAACAAGAGGTACTTCATTTCTTTTATTGATGACTTTAGCAGAAAGACTTGGATTTATTTCTTGCAAGAAAAATCAGAAGCTTTTAGTACATTCAAGAATTTTGTAGCTCTTGTTGAGACTGAAACTGGGAAGAAAATTAAAGCTTTGAGAACTGATAGAGGAGGAGAGTTTTGCTCCAATGAGTTCAACGAATTTTGTGATGAGAAGGGAATCAGAAGGCAACTAACAACAGCTTACACTCCTCAGCAAAATGGCGTGTCTGAAAGGAAGAACAGAACCATTTTAGATATGGTGAGAAGCCTGCTTGCAACTGGAAAAGTACCGAAGTCATTTTGGCCTGAAGTTGTCTTATGGTCAGTTCATATTCTCAACAGAAGTCCTACTTTTTCTGTTAAGAATATGACTCCTCAAGAAGCTTGGAGTGGAAGGAAGCCATCGGTCAATCACTTCAAAGTTTTTGGGTGCATAGCATATGCACATATCCCAGACCAAAAGAGAAAGAAGCTTGATGACAAAAGTGAGATGTGTGTGTTTCTTGGAGTAAGTGAATCCTCAAAGGCCTACAAACTGTACAATCCCGTGACAAAGAAGATTGTGGTGAGTAGAGATGTTATTTTCAAAGAAGATAGCACATGGAGTTGGGATGCACATAATGAAGGCAGCAGCTCTCTGCAGAAGCAGATTCCTATGGATGTTGAAATGAATGTAGATGAGGATGCACGGGGAGAACAAATTGAGGAAGATGTTCATAATGAAGTACAAGGTGATGAAGCAGCAGGTCAAGACTCAAGATACAATCTTCGAGATCACAACACAAGAAAAAGGCCAGCGTGGATGATAGATTATGAGGCAAATTATGGTGAATGTGGTGTTGATAATGCCAATTATGCATTGTTTGTGGACACAGATCCGATTACATTTGAGGAAGCTGTGAAAAATAGCAAGTGGAGGATAGCTATGGACAATGAAATTAAGTCCATTGAGAAGAACAAGACATGGGAGCTCACCGATTTGTCTGAGGGACAGAAATCCATTGGTGTCAAATGGGTTTATAAAACCAAGCTAAATGAAAAAGGTGAAGTTGACAAGTACAAAGCAAGATTGGTGGTGAAGGGATATAAACAAAAGGAAGGAATTGATTTCAAAGAGGTGTTTGCAGCAGTAGCAAGGCATGACACAATCAGAATGGTGGTCTCCCTAGCTGCGCAGAATTCTTGGCCTATCTTTCAACTAGATGTGAAGTCTGCTTTCTTGCATGGAGACTTAGAGGAACAAGTTTTTGTGGAGCAACCACCAGGCTATATGAAGAAAGGAAAAGAAAAGAAGGTTTACAAGTTGAAGAAAGCACTTTATGGCCTGAAACAGGCCCCAAGAGCCTGGTACAGCAGAATCGATTCTCATTTTGCAAAAATGGGATTTCAAAAGTGCCCACATGAACATACACTTTATGCCAAGGTTGGAGATGGAGGTAAACTGATTATAGTATGTTTATATGTTGATGATCTCATTTATACTGGAAATAATGCTGACTTGTTGAATGAATTTAAGTTGTCAATGATGAAAGAGTTTGAGATGAGTGACTTAGGGATGATGAAATATTTTCTTGGAATAGAAGTCAAGCAAATGACTCATGGCAAATTCATCTGCCAGAAGAAATATGCTCAGGAGGTTCTAGAAAGGTTCAAGATGGGGGACAGTAAGCCTTTTGCTACACCAACAGAGATTGGAGTGAAGTTAGCAAAGGATCCGAATGGCAAAGCTGTGGACAACACCTATTTCAAGCAGTTAGTAGGAAGCTTAATGTATCTAACCTCTACTAGACCTGATTTGATGCACGCTGTGAGCTTAATAAGCAGATACATGGAGAAACCAACTGAGATGCATCTCAATGCAGCTAGAAGGATTCTGAGGTATGTGAAAGGGACCTTAGATTATGGAGTATTTTACAAGAAAGGAGAAGTTGGACTGAAAGGCTACACAGACAGTGATTATGCTGGAGATATTGATGATAGAAAGAGCACGTCTGGTTATGTGTTCTTACTGAGTGGAGGAGCTATTTCTTGGCAGTCAAAGAAGCAACAAATTGTTACATTGTCCACTACAGAAGCTGAGTTTGTAGCAGCCACTGCAAGTGCTTGTCAAGCAGTCTGGATGAAGAAAATGCTGGATTTCTTGGGAGAAGAACAGCAAGGTACTTCAGTTATTTATTGTGACAATATTTCAGCCATTAAGTTGTCTAGAAATCCAGTTATGCATGGCAGATGCAAACACATCGATGTTAGATTCCATTTTCTAAGAGACCTGTGCCAAGATGGAGTTATAGAGTTGGAATATTGCAAGACTGGTGAGCAGATTGCTGACATCTTCACAAAACCATTGAAACAGCCTTTATTTGAGAAGCTGAGAGCTATGCTGGGAATGTGTTCAGCTAAAGTGTTCAAAGAAGATGGATTCAAGTCTGTGTAATCTACTTAAACTAGTTCAGCAGAAATCAGTTTAAGGGAGGGAATGTTAGAAATTAAAGTAGTTGCTTATATTTGTTTAAATTAGTGGGTTAGTGCAGTTAGTGCAGTTAGTGCTGGATAAGTTAGTGGGTTAGTGAGTTAGTGCAGTTAGTGCAGGATAAGTTAGTGGGTTAGTGCAGTTAGTGGGTTGCTATTTCTGTTTGTATAAAAAGGTTGTAATACTCTTTGATCAAATGCAGAATTTTTCAGTACATTTTCATTTGTACTAACAAATATTGATAATCATTCATCAGTTTTTTCATGAAAATAAAATAAATCATCAATCAATCATCAATCAAAAAGTATCTTTGATAATGAAGATTACAATTGTTTATTTATAAGCTCACACACGTAAGATACTCAAGGAGAATTTCTAAGAGATGAATATTAATAGGTATCTTAATATCTTAGATATAATAAATATAATAAATATAAAAGAAAACCTCAACTAACTCCTACTATATGTTCCTTGGCATATCATGACTAGATAATATAAATAGTTCGTTAGAATATTTGATATGATTCATTCCCATTTCTTCACATTTAAGATGGATTAAATTCAGACTCACAGGTATAATTCTATAAGATACATGCGAATATTCCATAATAAAGATTCACACTATGTGAAGACAATTAAGATCTTAGATTTTATATAGTATATCACTAATTTTTTTATCTTTATTTTTCTTTACGCGGGATATAACATTTAACTATTATATTCAACATATAACCGTTAATATTTTTTATCATTATTTTTCTTTATATAGCATATAATAGTTACCTTTATTTTTCTTCACATTTTATATAGTGTATCACTACCGTTTGTGAACTTTGGTTTCTAACGCTTAAACGGTATGAAATATTCCTTCTTTTACCTGGATTGTTTTCTTTAATGATGATATGGTAAAAACTCTTTCGTTTATTTACCATTCTAAACTTGTTTGCCAAATATATTCATATCCCGTCTACAATTGATTAATGAATAAAAATTAATTATTAAAACCAGTCGTGCACACATTCTATGTACACAGTTTGCTAGTTTTTAAAACCTTACTAATGGTGTGTAGAAAGAAAAGGTTATTGGAATAAACAACCTTAATTAGTTGTTGTGTGAATTATTATTATAAAAGAGAACTTTTCCTAAACTTGTTAATCCCTACAAACCAAAATGAGTGCAAAAACAATCCCATCCTTGATCCAACCCTACTCATTTTCAACAAAGAGCAGGTTGACCCACATTTCATCTTCAATTCTTTCCTTTGTCTAACTACCCAAACCCTCGTCCCATATTCTCCCTATTCTGATCCATAATCCAAACTGAAGTGTTTGTTAACCCCTTGTCCAGAATTATTCGATTTCCAAGTAGAAAAAGTATATAAAAAACTTAGATTTACCTATACCACACTCATGGGATTTATTAAAAAAAGTCAAACTAGTAAGATTCATTTTTCTAATGGACTTGAAAATGAGGTAAGTGAAAGAAAAATGTAATTATTAACTATGGCAAAATCCATGCATGTCCATTAAGCCTACTATTGTCAATAACTTAGTTAATTCTACCTCGGAAGTAATTCAAACATGGAACTAGCCACAAAGAATAATCAATGATTTAATGCTACCAAGAATTACTCTAAAAAATGTTTAATCATACTCTACACCAAATGAGAAGCTTATGAAACTATTTAACAATTTTACAAAAACCACAAAAATGGATTTACATTCCATTAGCTTTATTAGACATCTATACATCAACTTTTGAAAAAAAGTCTTTATAGATTCCCAATGTGAATAAGAATCACATCATAATGCCCATATTTTAATTATTAAAATAGGTATTATTAAGAGAAAGCTTTGTTTTCATAAGAGGAACAGACATGATATCTCTAATATCTTTAACAATTGGCTCGATCCTTTCATCAGTCTTGATAATAAGAAAGACCATGACTCTATACAAAGCTACCATTCCAAGTAATATATCAAGATCAATTTATTTGGAATAACCCATCTTTACTTGCCATATATACCTCAAAATTGTATCACCATCAATGGAGAAATGCGCACCTTACTGATTATTAGGAAATACAAGTCCTTCAAACTCATTTTTATACAACCCTTGATAGGCATACTTGTGGAAAATAATGTCATGCAAAGGATACCTCCAAAACATCTCAGGAAGATCATTTGGTAGTCTATATAATCCATCAATTAGAATCATTAGTCCATGAATTCCATAACTGGTTATTAAACCCATGAGAAAATTCGGCACCATATTTGTCATAATCATCATAATGCTCTCAACTAACATCATACATGTGAACGGTACTAGAATAAAGTAAAAAAACTTTTCTTTTCCTCTTTGAAGCCCAACAAGATAGTATATGATTGCTCCAGGAATTAAGAAGATGACAAGCAAGTAAGTCATTAAAGAACGTGTGTTGCCAAAAACAAATGCTACGGGCCCATAATGACCGTTTTGTCTCTCATGCACGAACACCTAAGTATAATATAAACAAGTGAATTACTAATGTCGTAAAAAACACTCTTGGTGCTCGTTTGGTTTGAATTTTTGTGCTTCAAAAAATTTGAATATGGTAAATTTACATGTATAGTTATGTGATTCATGTGAAGGGTTTGAAACCCAAGATGGAAATTTATTTCTCTAAATGTAAAACACAACATATGACTTTTATCAATTATGTATCAGTGAAAAGATCAGAAAATTTAACCATAAGAGCTCATGAGGCCCCGTTTGGTTCTGGATGAAATATTTCACATGGGTGAAAGTGAAATATTTTTGGAGATTTCACCTAGGGGAAATAAAATGGTTTTCAATATGGAAGTCAAAACTATATTTAATCGAGGAAAAACCACATTTCACCCAGAGCCAAACAAGGCCTAAGTTGATGAAATATTAGCAACAATCCTTCATGTCCTCTAAAAATGAAAAAAAAAACCAATGGACATTATTGTCAAGAATAATTGATTTTTATGACTATTTGTGTCGTATTATTGTGTCGTTTTGTAAATTACCACCCTTTACTTTTTTTAATCATAACATTGTTTATCATGTGATTGTTGATATAAAAAATAGTCAGATGACGTGGACCAATTATATGAAGACACGTGTCATCTGACGTGAAAAAACATATATTCACCGAACAACTTATGATGCCGAGCTACTCAGCACCCCGAGCTACTCAGCGTACCGAGCTACTGAGCGTGCAGAGCATCTAGTCTAGAATATCAAGCGATGATAACAGATTCAATGAATATAGGATTCAATGAACATTCTCATTATGTACAGATGTATATGTCTATTAACGGCATGTTGTCTATTCACATGAACAGCCCTCGGGCTAAAAATACATTGTAACCCCCTCCATAATGGGGAAATTGATACTTGATCATTTGGACGATCATCATCAAGATTAAGGAAAAGACCCAACAATATAAAATAGTGGACGTAGGCCATTTCCATAAGGCTGAACCACTATAAAAACTCGTTTGTCATATTTCTTATTTCATATTTATCTATGATTAATTAATTAGATCAAGTCTAGTTTTTTTACATAAACAGATTGGCGTCGTCGGTGGGAACGACTATATGTAGCGTTTTTCACTAAAACATTCATTATGCATGACTGAGATCTAAGAATCCAGTAACAGGAATAATCACCGTGTCCCTCCCAATCCGTCTGCTCCCCCAACTATCCAAGATCTTACTGGCATAATGGCCAATTTAGCCCAAGGGTAAGCAGCTATGCAAGAGACCATACGTCAACTCATTCAAAATGTTCGGAACGGGACGCCTGCCCAGTCAGGTCAATGAAGAGTTCAGAGAAACACTCACTTACCGTCTTCAAGAACCAGGCGTACTCTATTCCCAAAAGTTTCTCAGTCCAGACATGCAGAATCGCATCATACTGAGAGGTCCAATGATCCCTCATATCAGCCTGGTCGGACATCTCCCATAAGGGTTGTGGACTCTCAAGCCAATATTACTTTAACTCCGGAACGAACCAGCGCTCTGGAGAGATTAAGTAGAGTCTCCCCCTTTGACCGTTTGGGCCCTAGGAGGAATAAAAATCCCATTAGTATTGCGTCGAGAAAATCTCAACGACCAAACGATCTAAGGGAGGGTTCTGCCCAATCATGCGCGACAACTCGCACCAAAAGATACCAAGAAGAGAATTGAGCACGATCTGTTATTCGAGAAAATAGATATGAGGCTGCAAATGACGCCCGGAAGGACTCCATTCAAAGGTTAGATGATAGGTTAGGGGAAATGGCAAACGCCATGAACCCTCTCCAAAGAACTTTTGTCAAGGGATCACCCTTCGTATAGGTAATTGTAGATTTTTCCACACCATGAAAGTTTAAAGCTCCTGTAGTTACGTCGAAGTATGACGAAAAAACTGATCATGTCCTCCACATAGAGAAGTACCAAGTCGTTGCCGATATCTATGCAGTTCCTAATGAGATGAGATGCAGGGCATTCTTAGGAACCATTACTGGATAATATGGTACAACAATCTTCCTCAAGGAAAGATTGCTAGTTTCCATCAACTGATAGAGCTCTTTATAGGAAATTTCTATTTCGGTGCGAAATCAGTCAAGAGAGTAGCACATTTGTTGAGTGTAAGGCAGAAAGCAGGAGAGAGCACCAGGAACTACATCACTCGTTTTAATAACGAGAAACCTGAGGTCATTGACTACGAAGAGAAGATAACAATCACAGCTCTGATGAGTGGTCTTTTACAAAAAATTATGTATTATACTTTGGCTAAAGATCCCCTCAAGTCCATGGAGGAATTAAGGGCTAAGGTAGCCAAAATTATGAATGCCGAAGAAGTTATGGCTGCAAAGAAGAATGGTGAGACCAAAGCGGACACTAAAGCTAAGTGCAGGTCGGAGAAGAAAGATCAAAAGCATAATGGGAGCAATAAGAACTCGAAAGGAAAAGAGACGACAGAGGACTTGAGGATGTATGGGAATTATACTCCCTTAAAGGTGGATATAAACCATATTTTGGAGGCGATAAAGAATAGCGAAGAATTAAATTGGCCGGAGAAGTTGAGAACAACCCCTGAAAAGAGGGATAAGTCCAAGTATTACGAGTTCCACAAAGACAATGGCCACACGACCAAGCGGTGCATAGCTCTCCAGAATGAAATTGAAGCACTCATTCGATGAGGGAAATTGAGTAGCTTTGTTGATTGTCAGAATGATGGGAAGACCAACGACAGAGCAAGGCAAAGGTCTAAATCTCCTCGCCGAATAAGAGATGACAAGAAGAGGGACCATGAAGATGATTCGGAGGATGACCCCGACCTCCCTAAAAATCCAAGGCAACCAGAACACGAGGTATTTTCAATCCATTTTGGCTCATTCGATTGTAATGTGATTACAGATGGAGATGCAGGAGGTGGGGATCATACTGCTGAAAGGAAAGCTTACCTCGATGAGGCCCAAGCTTGCTCCTATATATAGCGAATAAATATGGCAGAAGAGGATCGCTCGAGGAAGATTAACAAGGATAAACTTATCATTGGTTTTTCCAAAAGTGATCTGAAAGGCATCTTGTATCCTCACGATTACCCCTTGGTGATCAAGATGAGGACGAAGGATGTGATCATCTCAAGAGTATTGGTAGACAATGGTAGTTCGGCAGATATCATGTTCTATCCTTGCTTTGACAGTTTAAATTTTAAACTAGCCCAGTTGGAGCCGTATCACAGGCCCCTCCTCGGTTTTATCGGTGAAAAAGTCTTTCCACTTGGGATGATCAAGTTGGACATGCTTATCGGTACTTGGCCTACTTGTAGAACCGAAAAAGTATGCTTTTTTGTAATGGACAAAAATGCCCAATCAGCCTATAACATAATCATGGGAAGAGTAGGCTTGCATGGTTAGCCAATGTAGTCATGGTAAAAAAGAAGAATAATAAATGGAGGATGTGCGTAGATTTCTCTGATCTCAACAAAGCTTGCCCAAAAGATCATTTCCCTCTGCCCCGAATAGACCAGCTGGTAGATGCTACCTTGGGGCATGAGTTACTAAGCTTCGTGGACGCTTATTCCGGTGACAACCAGATTAGGATGAAACCAGAAGACCGGGAGAGTAATTCTTTTATTATCCCAAGGTAGTATTATAACATTATAATACTAAGATAATGTTATTCCATTTGGTCTAAAAACTGTAGGTGCAACGTACCAGCGATTGATGAATAAGGTTTTCGCAGAACAAATCGACAAAAACATGGAGGTTTATGTCGATGATATGCTGACGAAGAGCAAGAAAGCTGCCGACCACATAGTTGACCTGAGCCAAAATTTTGATCATTTAGAGAAATATCAGATGAAGCTGAACTCGACTAAGTGTGTTTTTGGTGTATGAGAAGGTATGTTCCTCTGGTATATAGTGAATCATCGAGGCATTGAGGCAAATACCAAAAAGATTAAATCTCTGTTGGAACTACGATCTCCAGCTACGAAGAAGGAGGTTGAGAGCCTCATGGGACGTGTCGCAGCTCTCAACAGGTTTGTCTCACGAGCAACGGACATATGTCTTCCGTTCTTCAAAACACTCAGAAAAACTTTCTAATGGAATGATGAATGTGAGAATACATTCCAAGAGTTGAAACGATATTTAGGGACACCCCCTTTGCTATTCAGGCCAGTGACGAGAGAAAAGTTATATTTATACTTGGTTGTTTCAGAAAGTGCAGTCAGTTCAGCATTTCTAAGAGTATAGGATGGAGTGTAAAAACCGGTGTATTATACAAGCAAGGCATTACGAGGAGTAGAGATTATATATCCAAGGTTGGAGAAGTTGGCACTAGCATTGATCGAGGCAAGAAGGAGGATGAAACCATACTTCCAGGCTCATACTATAGTGGTATACACCGATATACCACTTAGACAGGCTTTACACAAATCGGAGAAATCCAAAAGATTGATGTAGTGGGCGGTGGAACTAGGTGAGTATAATAATGTTTACGAGCCAAGGTCTTCGCTCAATGGGAGGCTGTGGCAGATTTCATTGCGGATTTCGCTTTCCCAGATACCTCCGACCAACAGAGGTCTAATGCAGAGCAACCCATGGATATTAGAGGAACATCAAAGACTTCCCCGATCAAAGCCTACCAGCAGATCTTCCGGAGGGGACAAGCACCTTGCAACAAGAATCATCAGATAATAGCCCAGTGTTAGGAGATGATAAAAAGGAAGTACCAAATATTCCATCAGGGAACTTTGTTATACCAAGAGTTTGCTAATTGTATTCCCAAATGGAATTTGTATATTGATGGCTCTTCATGTGCCACAGGCAGCGGAGCCGGTATAATCATTCACAGCCCAAATGAATTGGATATAGAATATGCGATGCATTTCCAGTTCAAAGCTTCCAATAATGAAGCTGAATATAAAGCTATAACTGTGGGCCTCAGTTTAGCCAAAACACTGAATGCAGAGCAAGTTATCGTGTTTAGTGATTCACAGTTAATTATAAATCAGATTCTCGAGTTGTATGCAGCGAAGGGAGACTTGATGTCAAGGTACCACGAAAAAGCTATGGAGATTATTTCCACTTTTTTAGCAGTCCAGTTGATCAGAATACTAAGATTAAAGAATGCGAGAGCTGATGCATTAGCTCGATTAGCCTCAGCCACTCGCACCGAGCTGCGAAGAATGATTCCTATTGAGATTCTGGAAGACCAGAGCATATATGGAGATTTAATGGTGAGATTCATCACCTTGAATATGTGACCAACTTGGATGGACCCCATTAGGGCGTATATCGAAAAAGGGGTAGTACCAACTAACCAACTTACAGCCAAGAGATTGATGTTTAAAGTTGCTCGGTATGTACTGAATAATGGATTTTTGTATAGAAGGGGTATCATACCAGGTCTACAGAGATGTGTAAACCCTTCAGAAGTTAAAGATCTGACAAAAGAATATTATTTACATATATGGTCTGCCGCATGCTTTCATTACTGACCATGGTACCCAATTTGACAATGAGGAGTTCGCCGCATATTGTCACCAGTCCAACGTCCAGAAGATCCATTCCACACTAGGCCATCCTCAGAGCAATGGACAAACTGAAGTGGCGAATAGGACTCCGCTTAAGGGGTTGAAGAAACTGTTGGATGATGCGAAAGGAAATTGGATTAACGAGCTAAATTTTGTACTATGGGCTTACTGAACAACTCCCCGAACAACAACTGGGGAATCTCCTTACATGCTAGCCTTTGGAAGTGAAGCAGTCATACTAGCTGAACTGGTCCTACCCACTCACAGGGTGCTTAATTTCAACTCTCCCGTAAGCGATTTGATAATACGTTTAGACTTGGACATGCTCAAGAAAGTGAGAGAAGATGTGGCAATCAGGAACGCATCTTACCAGCAAAGAATTGCCATATTCTACAACAAAAGAGGCAAGAAATGTGACCTTAAGGAGGGAGACTATGTGCTCAAGAAGGTGATTCAGAGGCACAATAAGCTAGAGGCCAACTGGCAAGGACCTTATCATGTTACAGCGGTTGTTCGACCTGGGACATACAGAATAGAAACCTCAGAGGGAGAAGAATTCAAAAATGCGTGGAATGTGGAGCACCTGCACAAATATTATTAGTAATACAGATTCACATGTACCATATTTCTTTCAATATGAATAAAAATGGTATTTTACCAATATCCCTTTATGTTCAATTTTTTTCGGAGTACTCGTGCTACAAACTACATTGCCAACTACGATTGGTCGGCATATTGATAACCACCAACTACGGTTGGTCGGCATATCAACAACCATCAACTACGGTTGGTCGGCATATCCACAACCACCAACTAAGGATGGTCGGCATATCAACAACCACCAACTACGGTTGGTTGGTATCAATAAACTTAACCAATAATGTTGGCATAACAATCATACACGGTAAGGCCTGTTTGATTATGGGTGACCTCAAGGGGCATCCAAAACTAGGCAAGAATATGGGTGACCTCACGGGGCATCCATTGTCTAGGAACCAAGGTAATCTAGATAATATTGCTACAACTAAGTAGGACCATGGGATGAAAATCATTCTATTGCTTAGGCACTTATGGGTGACAAGGCACTACCACTAGGCAGCAAATGGGGCAAAGTTCCATTGTCTAGGCAATTAAAATGTAACAGGAAAATTTGTCCCTTGATACACACTTATCAAAAACTCATATGATAAGCCAAACATCTTATCAATTATTTCTAAGGAAAGAATACTGCACAAAGATGAATTTTTCTTCATTCAATACAATTATTTCCAAGGAACGAAAATTACAAAAGATGAAGTTTTCTTCATTAAATACAAATTTCCTATTCTATTGGACTTTTTCCCTCAGATTTTGGTACAGGTTCCATTCCAGCTGGAGGATCATCTAAAGCATATGGAGAATTGATGAAATTCATATCTCGTAGCATTCTGATGTTGCTGGAACTCGGTCGATCAAGTAGATGTTAAGGGCGGGATATCTCAAATTCTTCATAAAGCTGGTAATCACCAAGATAACTGGAAATTAAGCACCTAGGAATGGCACGGGATGGAATCCAGCTGTCATCCAGTTTAAAGGGAGGATTAGTCAGATCAAGTACTCCAGGCTCATACCAATCCCATAAGGAATTTCTTTCTTTAAGCTTCTTCACAGTTAAGGAGTTCATCCATCCCTGTTTATATCCTTCATTCTTCGCTTGTTTCAGCCGAGCATCGAGATGGCATAGAGCTTTATTATATCCCCCCATCCAACACTCTCTAGGATGCTTGTGAAATTGATAAGTCAATCTCTCAAACTGCTCATGAAGTTTCTTCACCAATTTTGCTTTACTTTCCAGTGCAAAATTTTGGTTGGAGAGTTGGTCGATAAGAGTTTGAATTTTCTGGGACATTTCAGCCAAGGCTTGATTTTTTACTTTCATATGAGAAGCCTCATGTGCTGAGACTTGTTGAGTCCTAGTTTCTTCAACACTTCTTCGACCAGCTCTAGCTCTACCCCGTGAGGAGGACGTAGGTTTGGTTTGTTTTAAAGTTTCCAGTTCCTCTCTCAAAGCAGCATTTTCAGTTTCCAAAAATGAAAAGCCCTCATCATTGACTGGGACCAGACCTCCTGCAGAGGAAGAGATTGCAGATTTAATTTGTTTCACTTCTTCTTGCAGGGCAATATTCTCTTCCTCTAATAACTTGGCAATACTCCTATGTTCCTCAACTTCAAGTTTAAGAACACTCTCTCTCTTTTTATGGGCTGAAAGAAACTTGTCGTAACCCTGATCAGCACTTAATTGTTGGTACTTTTTCTCATAACCTTCGTGCAGAAATGCTGAGGTTTCCTTGTGCTAAATTTGAAGTTCTTCGGTTATTCCTTGAAGATCTTCAATCATCTCATAATAAGCCACATTATTAGCCATAGCCGATCAAGTAAACATTTTAAATATTGATAAGCCTCAATTACTCGATCAAAAGCATCAGGTCCAAGGATATTAACGATTTTAGCTTTAGTAAAATCTGTATGACCAGCTTTGAAGTAATCGTTACATTTCTTCATCAACTTCGTATCATGAGCTGACAAGAGTTCCATCCTGGAAATAAACTAGCAAAGTAAATATGAATCAATCAATAACAGTGCCACTATATGTTGAGCAAGTAAAGTAAAATAAAACTCAGAATAAAACACATAGTCCATTTTATTAATCATAGGAGGAGAAAGTACAACCGAGGTTATAATGAAAGGGAAAAATAGAAGAGCAACATAATTAAAGAGTCGAACGACTACAACATCTTCAGTCGATGTAGACGAAGGAGCTGGTTGTTCGAATGGCAATGGAGGTTGCTCGGTAGAAGTTGTCGCCTGCTCAACTTGCGCGGAAGTTTGAGGAAGGGTAGTAGTAGTTACTAGTTCTATTGATACAATAGAAGATTCATCAAATGCAATTTTAGCTTCTTCTTCAATAGTATGAGGAGGGCCATGGGTATATTCCTGAAACAGTTCAGAATCCTCGGAAACGTTCAACCTCTTCAAGGCTACAACCCATCCATCTCTGAAGTATTTTACACTTGCATACTCCATCTAGTAAATGATAGAAGTTAAGGCCTAGTTCCATCATTTGTCCCAGCCAGAACTAAAGGAATTCTTCACAGCAGCTTTCCTCTTCGCTCTCTCCGAGGAGGTTTTCTCCCTGAGCATCTCTTAGGTAGACTTCACATTCTCTTAAAGGTCTTTCTTACGTCATTCAGCCTCTTTAAGCTTGGCGTTAGCTTCTTCGGAGTCCATCATAGCCTGCTTCCAAGCTATAACAGCAAGTTGAAGAGCTGACTCGACTGATATAATTTTCTTCTCTCAAGAAGCCTTGTCCTCTTCATACTTCAGTCGGGATTTCCCTAAAGACTTTTATAACCCATCAAGAGTTTCCTCAACACCACTGGATGAGGTTGAAGCTTTGGTGGTTTCATCCTTCTCCACGATATTGTCAAAGCACACCAAAAACTGTAAGAAGAAGAAAGCTACAAATCAGAGCATGAACACATCAATAGAAAATTAGAAGGATAAGTATAATGACCACTTACTGATCTAAGAAGTTGGGATGCCACATTAACCACCTTATCTCGAGGAGTTGACGTTTCAATAGCTCGGTAGTCGGGCAAAGTCCCTGACTTAATCAATTTCTTGGCCAAGTCAAGGGTAAGGACAGCTGGAAAACTAGCCCTCAAAGAAGAAATCCCAACTCCAGAAGGTTGGGCAATAATATCTATAGGCATCTCAGCACGACCCCTCTTCAACCTCCTCAACGGAGCATCTTCAATCGAAGGTGTTGTCTCTTTTGAGACAACAACTTCAATTAAAGGTGCTGCCTCTTTAGGGGCAACAGGGGGCTCCTTGCTGATATTTTTGGTAGGAGGAACAACATCCTTCTTCTTAGTTCCATCAGCTAGAACGTCGCTTTTTCTCTTCTTCGCTCCTTCAGCATCAGGAGCGGGCTTGGTAAAGAACTCCGGTAACCTCCTCTTCTTCGTCATCAAATCAGCAATAGATGTACCCAAATCAGAAGAAGATTCTCCTATAATTACTGTAGAAGCCGGTGCTTGATCAAGAGCAATCGCCAGTGGAGGAACGAGAGGTCAGGCAATGAAAGATGAAGTGGTATTCTTATATCTCAGCAAATAAGAAGCAAACCTCAAGTGTCAAGTTCTTTAAATTTATGTCACTCTCTTTTGGAGGTTTCCTTTTGCTATCAACTGCAACAAAAACATGAGTGTTAGTGACACATTTTATCAAACATAAATAGAGCCAAATTGAAGAAATTCAAAACAACCTATCCCATTGCCATAAAGTGGACATCTGAGACCTTGGTAAACATCATTTGCTTTTAATGGGGGGGTGTTGCCAATTTTTCATCACAACCTCATGATCAAAATAGTCCCTATTGGCATCGGGAAGATTAACCACTAAAGCTCTATTGGAAAACTTAGTTTTTAAATAAAATGTGGTGTCACTGGTAACCCATTTATAACAATACATAATTTCAGGAATTCCTAAGCGAGTTCCATGTACTTGATTTAACCTATATATGCCATTAACTACCCTCCATGTATTTGGAGCTACTCTTGCAGGAACAATATCAAAATATTGGCAAAACTCCAAACATAGGGGATTCGGCGAAAAAGAAAAACCACACTCCGCTACAAAAAGGGAGGGAAACCAGTGTCCCTCAGCTAAAGAAAATAAATTAGAAGGGCAAAGAGGATAGAATAACCCAAGAGGGAATTGAAAAATCAACCCGAAACTTATATAATGACTCAATAAGATAAACCATAGTGGATAAAGCAAAGAAATAAGAAGGAACAAATTCTTACAGAAAAACTGGGAAATCTACTAAGGCGGATGATAGAAAGAACGATAATACAAGGATAGAGTGAGAAGACAAAGAGTACAGAAATTTGGAAGTAAAAAGTAGATGACGATCTATTTCTATCACTTTTAAATGCCCTACAATGGGAAGTAGGAAAAGAAATGATTACTAGAAAAGACGATTGCGTTTTCGACAGTTAAATTATGAAAAAAGACACAAATACCCAAGCATCTCTCACGGATTCAAAATATTTATGTGTTTGCCATTTCACGCTCAAAGTCATTAAATGTCACAAGTGTTGGAAATCTATAATCTAATAAGACTGGATAAATGTGCCCGAGCAACTTCTGGGCATAATTTTCCATACTCTCATTTTCAACCTCAATTATGAAACATTGGGGGCTTCTGTTGATACAAAAATTAGTCAGATGGCGTGGACCAATTATATGAAGACATATGTCAACTGACGTGGCAAAACATATATTCACCGAACAACTTATGATGCCGATCTACTCCGCACCCCGAGCTACTCAGCATATAGAGTTACTTAGCGTACCGAGCTACTCAGCATGCAGAGAATCTAATCAAGAAGATCAAGCGACGATAACAGATTCAATGAACATTCTCATTATGTAAAGATGTATATGTCTATTAACGGCGTGTTATCTATTCACATGAATAACCCTCGAGCTATAAATACATTGTAACCCCCTCCATAACAGAGAGATTGATACTTGATCATTTGGATGATCATCATCAAGATTAAGGAAAAGACCCAACAATACAAAATAGTGGACTTAGGCCATTTACATAAGGATGAACCACTTTAAAAACTCGTTTGTCCTATTTCTTATTTCATATTTATATGTGATTAATTAATTAGATCAAGTCTAGTTTTTTACATCAACAGATTGGCGTCGTCTGTGGGACAGACAATACGTAGCGTTTTTTACTAAAACATTTATCTACATGGCTGAGATCCCAGAATCCAGTAACAGGAACAATGACCGTGTCCCTCCCAATCCGTATGCTCCCCCAACTATCCAAGATCTTACTGGTATAATGGCCAATTTAGCCCAAGGGTAAACAGTTATGCAAGAGACCATGTGTCAACTCATTCAAACTATTCGGAATGGGACACCTGCCCAGTCAGGTCAATAAAGAGTTTAGAGAAACACTCACTTGCCATCTTCAAGAACCAGGTCTGCTCTATTCCCAAATGTTTCTCAGTCCAGACACGCGCAATCGCATCATATTGAGAGGTCCAATGATCCCTCATATCAGCCTGGTCGAACATCTCCCATTAGGGTTATGAACTCTCAAACCAATGTTACTTTAACTCCGGAATGAACCAATGCTCTGGAGAGATTAAGTAGAGTCTCCCCCTTTGACCGTTTGGGCCCTAGGAGGAATAAAAATCCCCGTAGGATTGCATCAAGAAATTCTCAACGACCAAACGATCTAAGGGAGGGTTCTGCCTAATCATGCGCGATAGCTTACACCCAAAGATCCCAAGAAGATAATTCATCACGATCTGTTATTCGGGAAAATAGATCTGAGGCTGCAAATGACGCCTGGAAGGGATCCATTCAAAGGTTAGATGATAGGTTAGGGGAAATGGCTAAGGCCAGGAACCCTCTCAAAAGAAATTTTGTCAAGGGATCACCCTTCGTACAGGTAATTATAGATTTTTCCACACCATCAAAGTTTAAATCTCCTGTAGTTACGTCGAAGTATGACGAAAAAACTGATCTTGTCCTCCACATAGAGCAGTACCAAGTTATTGCCGATATCTATGCATCCTGATGACATGAGATGTAGGTCATTCTCAGGAACCATTACTAGATCAGCTAAAATATGGTACAACAATCTTTTTCGAGGATAGATTGCTACTTTCCATCAACTGGAAGAGCTCTTTATAGGAAATTTCTATTTTGGTGCGAAACCAATCAAGAGAGTAGCACATTTGTCGAATGTAAGACAGAAAGCAGGAGAGAGCACCAGGGACTACATCACTCATTTTAATAATGAGAATCTTGAGGTCATTGACTATGAGGAGAAGACAACAATCACAGCTCTGATGAGTGGTCTTTTACCAAACAAGTTGTATTATACTTTGGCTAAAGATCCCCCCAAGTCCATAGAGGAATTATGGCTAAGGCAGCCAAAATTATAAACACTAAAGAAGCTATGGTTGCAAAGAAGAATGGTGAGACCAAAGCGGACACTAAAGCTGAGGACACGTCGGAGAAGAAAGATCAAAAGCACAACGGGAGCAATAAGAACTCGAAAGGAAAAGAGACGACAGAGCACTTGAGGAAGTATGGGAATTATACTACCTTAAAGGTGGATATAAACCATATTCTGTAGGCGATAAAGAATAGCGAAGAATTAAATTGGTAGGAGAAGTTGAGAACAACCCCTGAAAAGAGGGATAAGTCCAAGTATTGCGAGTTCCACAAAGACCATGGCCACAAGACCAAGCGGTGCATAGCTCTCCAGAATGAAATTGAAGCACTCATTCGATAAGGGAAATTGAGCAGGTTTATTGATCGCCAGAATGATGGGAAGACCAATGACAGAGCAAGGCAAAGGTCTAAATCTCCTCGCCGAACAAGAGATGATAAGAAGAGGGACCATAAAGATAATTCGGAGGATGACCCCGACCTCCCCAAAAATCCAAGGCAACCAGAACGTGAGGTATTTTTAATCCATTATTGCTCATTCGAATGTAATTTGATTACAAATGGAGATGCAGGAGGTGGGGATCATACTGCTGAAAGGAAAGCTTACCTCTATGAGGCCTAAGCTTGTTCCTATATATAGCCTACAACATAATCATGGGAAGAGTAGGACTGAAAAAATTTGAAGCAGTACCATCAAATGTACATCCATGCTTAAAATTTCCGACCAACTTTGGAGTTGGAATTATGAAGGGTGACCAGAAAGTAGCTCGGAATTGCTACTATTCATCTACCGAATAAGAAGAGGTGGAAGAATCTAGGAAGAAGACCTCCACCTACCAAGTGGACGAGTCTGAAGATGCATAGATTAAGACATTAGACCCTAGAGATGAGTTGGAGCTCGTGAAGGGTCAGGTCATGGAAGCAACGGAGAACATTATTCTGGATGAAGAATGACTAGAACGAATAACTTAAATTGGCTCTTCATTGGATCCGACGACAAAGTAGGAGTTAGTGGCCTTTTTGAGGTACAAAAAGCAAGCTTTTATGCGGAGTCATAAAGATATGCCGGGGATAGACCCAAACTTCTTCTACAACGAGCTTAATGTTAATAAGGAGATCAAACCGATGAAGCAACGAAGAAGGGTTTTCAGCCCAGAGAAGAACCAGGCCATTCAGGAAGAGGTCGAGAAGCTGCAAAAAGCCTCTTTCATTGAGGATGTCAAATATCCTAAATGGTTAGCCGATGTAGTCATGGTAAAAAAGAAGAATAACAAATGGAGGATGTGCGTAGATTTCACTGATCTCAATAAAGCCTGCCCAAAAGATCATTTCCCTCTGCCCCGAATAGACCAGCTGGTAGATGCTACCTCGGGGCATGAGTTACTAAGATTTATAGACGCTTATTCCGGATACAACCAGATTAGGATGAAACCAGAAGACCGGGAGAGTACTTCTTTTACTACCCCAAGGGGTACATACTGCTACAATGTTATGCCATTTGGTCTAAAAAATGCAAGTGTAATGTACCAACGATTGATGAATAAGGTGTTCGTAGAATAAATCGACAACAACATGGAGGTTTATGTCGATGATATGTTGACGAAGAGAAAGAAAGCTACCGACCACATAGTTGACCTGAGCCAAAATTTTGATCAGCTGGAGAAATATCAGATGAAGCTGAACCCGACTAAGTGTGTTTTTGGCGTAAGAGAAGGCATGTTCCTCGGGTATATTGTGAATCAGCGAGGCATTGAGGAAAATCCAAAAAATATTAAAGCTCTATTGGAACTACGATCTCTAGCTACGAAGAAGGAAGTGCAGAGCCTCACGGGGCGTGTCGCAGCTCTCAACAGGTTTGTCTCACGAGCAACGGACAGATGTCTTCCATTATTCAAAACACTCAGAAAACCTTTCAAATGGAATTATGAATGTGAGAATGCATTCCAAGAGTTAAAACGATATTTAGGGACACCCCCTTTGCTGTCCAGGCCGGTGATGGGAGAATAGTTATATTTATACTTGGTTGTTTCAGAAAGTGCAGTCAGTTCATCATTAATAAGAGTAGATGATGGAGTGTAAAAATCGATGTATTATACAAGCAAGACATTCTGAGGAGAAGAGATTAGATATCCAAGGTAGGAGAAGATGGCATTAGCATTGATCGAGGCAAGCAGGAGGATGAAACCGTACTTCCAGGCTCATACTATAGTGGTATACACCGATATGCCACTCAGACAGGCTTTTCAAAAACCGAAGAAATCCAGAAGATTGATGTATTGGGCGATGCAACGAGGTGAGTATGATATTGTTTATGATCCAGGGTCTTCGCTCAAGGGGCAGGCAGTGGCATATTTCATTGCGGAGTTCACTTACCCAGATACCTCCGACCAACAGAGGTCTAATGCAGATCAACTCATGGATATTAGAGGAACATCAAAGATTGTCCCCGATCAAAGCCTACCAGTAGATCTACCGGAGGGGACAAGCACCTTGCAACAAGAATGATCATTTAACAACCCAGTAGTAGGAGATGATAAAAGGAAGTAACAAATATTACATTAGGGAACTTTGTCAGACCTAGAGTTTGCTAATTGTATTCCCATATGGAATTTGTATGTTGATTTCTCTTTGTGTGCCACAAGCAGCGGAACCGGTATAATCCTTCACAGCCCAAACGGATTGGATATAGAATATGCGCTGCGTTTCCAGTTCAAAGCTTCCAACAATGAATCTGAATATGAAGCTATGATTGTGGGCATCAGTTTAGCCAAAACTCTGAATGTAGAGCAAGTTATCATGTTTAGTGATTCACAGTTAATTATAAATTAAATTCTCGGGTTGTATGCAGCGAAGGGAGACTTGATGTCAAGGTACCACGATAAAGCTATGTAGATTGTTTGAACTAAACAATATTGAGGAATGAAATAGAGGAAATAGAATAAGTGGATGTGTGAGGAGGACACAATTGTAATGTGATAAAAACATTAGAAATGACAAAGAAAATGGGTTTCTTAGGCTTTACTTCAATGAATGTACTAAACGTTTTTAATGCACAAATGTTATCGAAGACCATTGTATGAGTCAATGCTTGGATAACTGCTCTTGTATAGCTTATGCAAATCACACGGGGATTGGATGTATGCGATGGAGTAGTAGCTTGATTGACATACATAAGTTCTCTGGTAGTGGAGTGGATATTTACATTTGTGTGGCATACACAGAGTTTAGTAATATGTTTTTTTCTCCATTATCATATTTCCCTCTTAAAGTTCATAATAAATTTAATATAAGTTTGATTTAACCATGGAATTCTTTAAAGACTTATAGCGTCGAGATTCTTTTTAATATTTCTAAATTTATATTGTGTATCTCCACCTCGTGAGTTTTAAATTTGTTCTAATATGTGGAAAAAAGAGTATTGTTAGAAATTTTATTTTTCTTCTAGTTTAATTATTCCAGTACATTTTCTCTAAACTGGTTCCCATATTTATTCAACTCTATAGATAAAAAGAGAAGCCTTAAAATAGTTATTCGAATAATGGTGATAATAGGATCATTAGCCCTTGCCATATGTTCATACTTTTCATGGATGTGGATGGCCAAAAGAAAAGGTGAGATAATAATTTTATTATAATTAGCTAAAAACGATCATAATTATTTGATAATATAAAAATGACATAAAATTAATTTCTGAATCAAGAAAGAAGCTAGAAGTGAACTGTTATTATCTGCAATAGGGGAAATTTATAAAGTAGATTCATATGAAAGTTCACCCCGAGATACCATGAATAGAGTTAAATTTGAAAAGTTGTCACTTCTTAGATCTTGGAAATTGCAATAGAAAACATCCAAGTGGGAAATAAGATTCGACAAGGTGGTTTGGTTCCAGTGTACAAGGTAAAATGCTTGTTTGTTTGCACTAATACTTATATATTACCCCAATACTCTTTTAGGTTCTCTCTATTTCAATACATCCTTGGACGACATTTAATTTTTCCCTCATTGCTTCATAAGTTGATTTCACATAAATGCACCATTACTTTTGAAGTTCCAATGTAATAGCCCTCTGATCAGTTTATATACATAATTAATAATTCTATTTCTCCAGTAAATTATCCTTAAGATAAACTAGATTAAGATCGTCTCAATCATCATTAATACTTTAGCTTCAAGTTTACTTGCAACATCAGTTATGAATCTTATGATTTTTTTATCTCATCTATGATTAGAGGTGACAAAGGGCGCTAATTCTAATTCAAGCCATTTGCAATTTTCTATCATTTATTCTTAATTTTAATATCTTTCTTCCATACCAATATGTATTAGTACGCATAAGAATCTCCCAAAACTTCCTCATATTTATCAAGTATGTGTGGCACCACTTACTCCAAATGGTAACTTTCTCTTGTAAATTTTCTGAGATGTGTCTCATATTAGCAATCTTATTCTACGTTTGTTCAATAGTAATAAACTTGTCTTTTAGTAGACTGCTACTCCGAGTCTCTGATTAGTCTTACATCATCAGCAAGTAAAGACATGGAGTTGACATGATGGTGTAGTACTAAGTAAAGAAATCGAAATACAAAATAAAACAAAATCTTAAACAACTTATCTCAATATTGATAATCATTCATCACTTTTTTTCATGAAAATAAAATAAATCATCAATCAAAAAGTATCTTTAATAATGAAGATTACAATTATTTATTTATAAGCTCACACACGTAAGACACTTAAGGAGAATTTCTAAGAGATGAATATTAATCGGTATCTTAATATCTTAGATATAATAAATATAATAAATATCAAATAAAACCTCAACGAACTCCTATATGTTCCTTGTCATATCATGACTAGATAATATAAATAGATCTTTAGCATATTTGATATGATTCATTCCCATTTCTTCACATTTAAGATGGATTAAATTCATACTCGCGGGTATAATTCTATAAGATACAAGAGAATATTCCATAATAAAGATTCACACTATTTGAAGACAATTAAGAGCTTAGATTTTATATAGTATATCACTAGTTTTTTTATCTTTATTTTTCTTTACGCAGTATATAACATTTAACTATTATATGCAACATATAACTGTTAATAATTTTTTATCATTATTTTTCTTTATATAGTATATAATAGTTACCTTTATTTTTCTTCACATTTTATATAGTATATCACTACCGTTTGCGAACTTTGGTTTCTAGCGCTTAAACGGTATGAAATATTCCTTCTTATACCTGGATTGTTTTCTTTAATGATGATATGGTAAAAACTCTTTCGTTTATTTACCATCCTTAACTTCTTTGCCAAATATATTCATATCTCGTCTATAATTGATTAATGAATAAAAATTAATTATTAAAACGAGTCGTGCACACATCCTATATACACAGTTTGCTAGTTTTTAAAACCTTACTAATGGTGTGTAGAAAGAAAAGGTTATTGGAATAAACAACCTTAATTAGTTGTTGTGTGAATTATTACTATAAAAGAGAACTTTTCCTAAACTTGTTAATCCTTACAAAACAAAATGAGTGCAAAAACAATCCCATCCTTGATCCAACCCTACTCATTTTCAGCAAAGAGCATGTTAACCCACATTTCATCTTCAATTCTTTCCTTTGTCTAACTACCCAAACCCTTGTCCCATATTCTCCCTATTCTGATTCAGAATCCAAACTGAGGTGTTTGTCAACCCCTTGTCCAGAATTATTCGATTTCCAAGTAGAAAAAGTATGTAAAAAACTAAGATTTACATATACCCCACTCACGGGATTTATTAAAAAAAAGTCAAACTAGTAAAATTCATTTTTCTAATGGACTTGAAAATGAGGTAAGTGAAAGAAAAATGTAATTATTAACTATGGCAAAATCCATGCATGTCCATTAAGCCTACTACTGTCAATAACTTAGTTAATTCTACCTCAGAGCTAATTCAAACATGGAACTATCCACAAAGAATAATCAATGATTTAATGCTATCAAGAATTACTCTAAAAATGTTTAATCATACTCTACACCAAATGAGAAGCTTATGAAACTATTTAACAATTTTACAAAAACCACAAATATTTATTTACATTCCATTGGCTTTATTGGACATCTATACATCAACTTTTGAAAAAAAAGTCTTTATAGATTCCCAACGTGAACAAGAATCACATCATAATGACCATATTTTAATTCTTAAAATAGGTATTATTAAGGTAAAGCTTTGTTTTCATAAGAGAAACAAACATAATATCTCTAATATCTCTAACAATTGGCTTGATCCTTTCATCAGTCTTGATAATAAGAAATAACATGACTCTATACAAAGCTACCATTCCAAGTAAGATAGCAAGATCAATTTTTTTGGAATAACCCATCTTTACTTGCCATATATACCTCAAAATTGTATCACCATCAATGGAGAAAAGACCACCTTACTGATTATTAGGAAATACAAGTCCTTCAAACTCATTTTTATACAACCCTTGATAGGCACACTTGTGGAAAATAATGTAATGAAAAGGATACCTCCAAAACATCTCAGGAAGATCATTTGGTAGTCTAAATAATCCACCAATTAGAATCATTAGTCCTTGAATTCCATCACTGGTTATTAAACCCATGAGAAAATTCGGCACCATGTTTGCCATAATCATCATAATGCTCTCAACTAACTTCATACATGTGAATGGTACTAGAATAAAGTAAAAAAACTTTTCATTTCCTCTTTGAAGCCCAATAAGATAGTATATGATTGCTCCAAGTATTAAGGAGATGACAAGCAAGTATGTCATTAAAGAACATGTGTTGCCACAAATAAGTGCTACGGACCCATAATGACTGTTTTGTCTTTCTTGCACGAACACCTAAGTATAATATAAACAAGTGAATTACTAATGTCGTAAAAAACACTCTTGGTGCTTGTTTGGTTTGAATTTTTATGCTTCAAAAAATTTGAATATGGTAAATTTACATTTATAGTTATGTGATTCATGTGAAGGGTTTGAAACCCAAGATGGAAATTTATTTCTCTAAATGTAAAACACAACATACGACTTTCGTCAATCATGTATCAACGAAAAGATCAAAAAATTTAACCATAAGAGCTCATGAGGCCCCGTTTGGTTCTGGATAAAACATTTCACTTGGGTGAAAGTGAAATATTTTTGGAGATTTCACCTAGGGGAAATAAAATGGTTTTCAATATGGAAGTCAAAACTATGTTTAATCGAGGTAAAAAAAGATTTCACCCAGAGCCAAACAAGGCCTAAGTTGATGAAATATTAGCAACAATCCTTTATGTCCTTTACAAATGAAAAAAAAAACCCAATGGCCATTATTGTCAAGAATAATTGATTTTTATGACTATTTGTGTTGTATTATTGTGTCGTTTTGTAAATTACTACCCTTTACTTTTTTTTAATCATAACTTTGTTTATCATGTGATGTTGTAACTTTACTGGAATTTTGTTCTCTATTTTTAGTATAGTATAAAAAGGTTTATGATCATGTTTGGGACAAAGTTAATACCGAGATAGATGACAAAATCAACAAAACTAAAGAATTTTTTCTCAATTTGATGTAGCAAGCCTGCTTCCTCGTATAAAATGATGCACTTGCTTAGGTATTTTCTTAACAATTAGAATTCTTTTATGAATAGTTTTAGATTAAGTTAGGCCGTTTAGGATTGTGAATATTTATGTTTATGAAATTAATTTATGTGCTCATTTGGGGCTTTTGTTGTTGCAGAGTTCAGTTTTAATGTTAAAATAGGTTGATTTTCATGAATAAATAAAGGAAACTCTACTAAAATTTTCTAAAAAATAACAAGTGATTTTAAAATAGTTAACGTGATGATATAAAGATTACCATTGTTGAATATTTGACTAATATATTTATTTTTTCTTCCATAGGTCCGAGCATCATTTGGTTCAATATGTATATCATTTCAAATTGGTGTTGGATAGCTATAAGACTTTATTGATAAATACCACCAATTGTATTTTGTACATTTTTAAGATAGATGGTTATTTTTTGGGTTTAGTATGTTTTGAATTCATTATTTGATATTTTTGGGGATGATTGTAGTTTGAATCATATAGCTTATCTTTTAGGTTGGTTGTTTTACATTTTGGAGATGTTAAATATAAATGAATGAATTTTCGGGGTTTCGTTGATATTTTCTTCTCGATATTTATTTGTCATAACTTGTACATTTGTTAATATTATGGATAATATTAATTGGACTTTTAAGATTTGTATTTAAACATGGAATCCACATAAGGGGTAAGCTTTAAAATATGGGTATATAATAATGAAAATATTTTTAGCACCGCCCATGTCTTTTGTAACGGTTAGAGTTGTCCCTAAAAAAAGTAGTATATAGTGGGAAAATTGAGTTCTAAATGCCCAATTTTTAAGAGTTGCCTATTAAGTTTTGGTTAATTTGAGTCATTATAAAGATGATATTGAGGTGTCCTCATGCATTTCTCTCCCTAAGACAAGTAATGTGATATATTCATTTATTCCAAATGGACAAAATATATAAAAGAATTTGACCTCGAAATATGCATATAAACTTGTTGGTTGAGTTAGCTGTAAAAGTTTATCTCACGCGAGAACTTTATGTGGAAGTTGAAAGCTTAATAAACTCAACTTGGCACTTAGGTTTGGGAAGTTAAAAGAGTAAGAAACCCCAACTTGGGAATTCGTATTACATGAAAAAATAAATTTAGCGACTCAAAAGCTCTCACAAAACATACTAATTACGTCGCAGTAGGTCTTTCATGACATACAATTCTTTCTCGCCACAACGTCACATATTTCATGTGTGGGAATTTCTTTGGCGACATTAACTAGTTTTGTTGTGGAATTTGTCTCACATTCATTATGTAGCAGCATGTCATTTCTTTGGAGACAATAGAGGTATGTCGTGAAATGTCATACATTAGGTAACATCGTAGGTGTGTCACGAAATGTCATTGTTTTGGCAACATCAATGCTGAGTCGCGGGATGCCATACATTTTATGCCACATATATTGTCATTGAAAGTCATTCTTCAAAATATATTTTGACTTTCAGTGACAGCAAAATTGTATAGCAATAATTTTTTTTTGTTAATTATTTTTAAGATAAACATGTATGAGTTGTATATAAAAGTGCATGAATAAATTTTTGCATTCATATAAACTATATTGTTGATAATAAATTTAATCTGCGACGTAGACAAATCACACAAAGACACGTGTCAACCTACATGTCAAATATGAAGACTTTCGACGAGCAGTATACTTGAGCGCTCTGAGCTATCGAGCTACCAAGAAACTTAAGCGATGCGAGCTACCGAGCAACTTAAGCTGTGCGAGCAACTAAAGCGTGCCGAGCAACTTAATCACTCATAGCTTACGCATCAAGAAAACCAAAAGACAACTACGCATTAAATGTGCATTATTATCGTATAGATGTATATGTCTGCTAGATAACAGCGCATTATCCTTTCATATGTATAACCTCAAGGCTATAAATACATTGTAACCTCCTCATAAGTAGGGGACTCGGAATTTCTGGGTAAACCCTATTATCGAGATTCCAGGAAAACAGTCAACAATACAAAACAGTGGACGTAGGCCATTTTCACAAGGCTGAACCACTTTAAAAATCCTTTGTCTTATTTATTTCATTTTTATCTGTGATTGATTAATTAGATATAATATAGTTTTTTACATTAACAGATTGGCGTCGTCTGTGGGAAACGACTGTACTTAGCGTTTTTCACTAAAATAACTCATCATCTATGGCTGAGAATCCGAAATCCAGTAATCGAAACAATAGGATTCCCCCAAACCCCTCTACTCCCCCGAATATTCAAGATCTGGCTAGCATAATGGCTAATTTAGCCCAAGGCCAAACGGACATGCAAAAAACTATGAGTCAACTTATACAAACTGTTCAAGGTGGAGTGTCGGCACAATCAGGACAACGAAGTGTTCAGAGAAATACCCATTTACCATCTTCAAGAACTAAAAGAGCGCTATTCCCGAAAGTCTCTCAATCTAGACGTACTGACTCATATCGTACTGAAATATCTAGTGATCCTTCATATCAACCTGGCTGGACCTCATCTGTATGAGCTACCGATGCCCAACGAAATGTCACTCTTACTCCAGAAAGGACTAGTGCTATAGAAAGGTTGAGCAAAACCTCTCATTTTGATCATTTGGGCCCCAGGAGGAATAGAAGTCCCCCTAGGGTTGCGTCGCGGAACTCTCAATGAACATTAGATCTAAGGGAAGGCTCTGCCCAATCACGCCCAAATGCCCGTAATGAAAGATCCCAAGAGGAAAGCTCAGTGCGATCAGCTGCTCGAACAAATAGGCTTGAGGTAGGAAATGATGCATGGAAAGGCTCTATTATAATATTAGAGGACCGGTTAGGGGAAATGGATAAGGCCAAGAACCCCCTACAAAGAACTTTTATCCAAGGGACACCGTTTGTACTAGCAATCGTGGACTTTCTTACGCCATCAAAATTCAAAGCTCCTATGGTGACGCCTAAATACGATGGAAAAACTAACCATGTCCTTTATATAGAACAATACTAAGATGTTGTCGACATCTATGCGGTTCCAGATGAGATGAGATGTAGGGCGTTTTTAGGAACCCTCACCGGGACAGTCCATATATGGTACAACAACCTTCCCGGGTGAAGATTGCAACTTTCCTTCAACTGGCAGAGCTTTTCATAGGTAATTTCTATTTTGGAGAAAAACCAGTCAAACGAGTAGCACACTTACTGTGTGTTAGACAGAAGCCAGAAGAAAGTACCAGAGACTACATTACTCGTTTCAATAACGAGAAACTTGAGGTAATAGATTACGAGGAAAAAATAGAAATTACTGCTCTGATGAGTGGACTATTACTAGACAAGTTGTATTATACTTTGGCCAAAGATCCGCCTCGAACTATGTCAGAACTGATGGTAAAAGCAGCCAAGATCATGAACGCTGAGGAAGCTATGGGTGCGAAGAAGAATATAGACACTAAGGAGACCATGGTTGAGGCTAGTAAAATCGAGAAGAAGGATCAGAAGAATAATGATGGCAACGAGCAGTTAAAAGGTAAGCAAGCACTGGAGCAGATGAGGAAATATGGAAATTATACTCCCTTCAAAGTAGACATAAATCACATTCTGGAGGAGATCAAGAACAGCGAGGAGCTAGCTTGGCCAGGGAAAATGAAGGCAGATCCTAACAAAAGGGATACGTTCAAATATTGCGAATTCCACAAAGACCATGGTCACACGAACAAACGTTGCATAACTCTCCAGAATTAAATTAAAGCACTCATCAGGAGAGGAAAATTGGCTAAGTATGTTCATCGCTAAAATGGTGGAAAGACCAGCGACCGAGGAAGGCAAAGATCTAGATCTCCTCGTCGAGCAAAAGAAGACAAGAAATGAGAACTCGAAGATGATCCAGAAGATGATCCCAACCTTCCTAAAAGACCAAGACAGCCAGAGCGTGAGGTATTTTCAATCCATTTTGGATCATTTAAATGTAATGTTATTACAGGTGGAGATGCAGGAGGTGGAGATCTTATTGCGGAGAGGAAAGCTTACCTCAATGATGCTCAAGCTTGCTCTTACATGCAGCGAATAAACTTAGCTGAAGACGATCGCCCGAGAGAGTTTAATAGAGATAAACTGGTCATCGGTTTCTCTAAGAACGATCTAGCAGGTGTACTTTATCCTCATAATGACCTATTAGTGATCAAGATGAGAATGAAAGAGGTGGTGATTTTACGGGTGCTGGTGGACAATGGTAGCTCTGCAGACATCATGTTCTACCCATGCTTCGACAGTTTAAATTTGAAGTTAGCCCAGTTGGAGCCTTATCATAGGCCCCTCCTCAATTTTACTGACGAAAAGGTTTTTCCACTTGGGACGATCAAGTTGGATATGCTATCGGTACATGGCCTTCTTATCGAACAGAAAGAGTACGTTTCTTTATAATGGATAAAAATGTCCAATCAACTTACAATATCATCATGGGAAGGGTAGGTTTGAAGAAGTTCGAAGCAGTACCATATACTGTACATCAATGTTTAAAATTCCTAACCAATTTTGGAGTGGGAGTGGTGAAAGGCAACCAGAAAGTAGCTCGGGAATGCTACTATTCATCTACCGAACAGGAGGAATGAGAAGAATTCAGGAAGAAGACTACTACCTATCAAGTGGATGAAACAGAAGATGCAGAGATTGAAACATTAGACCTTAGAGACGAGTCTCAGCTCGTGAAAGGCCAGGTCATGGAAGCCACTGAAAATATCGTTCTGGATGATGAACACCCAGAACGAACAAACCAAATTGGTGCATCATTGGATGAATCGATAAAAAAGGAATTGATAGCATTTCTAAGGCGTAGAAAATAGACTTTTGCATGGATTCATGAAGACATGCTAGGGATAGACCCGAGTTTCCGGTGTCACGAGCTCAACGTGAATAAGAAAATCAAGCCAGTGAAGCAGCGAAGACGAGTGTTCAGTCCCGAAAAGAACCAAGCTATCCAGGAAGAGGTAGAGAAACTATAGAAAGCCTTTTTTATTGAGGACGTTAAATATCCTGATTGGCTAGCAAATGTGGTGATGGTAAAGAAGAAGAACAACAAGTAGAGGATGTGTGTTGACTTCACTGATCTTAATAAAGCCTGCCCAAAGGATCATTTTCCTTTGCCTTGAATCGATCAGCTGGTGGATGCTACCTCGGGGAATAAATTGTTGAGTTTCATGGATGCTTACTCTGGTTACAACCATATCAAAATGAGGCATGAGGACAGGGAAAGTACCTCTTTTATCACCCCAAGAGGAACTTATTGTTATAATGTTATGCCTTTCGGACTTAAAAATGCAGGTGCAACATATCAACGGCTGATGAATAAGGTGTTTGCAGCGCAAATTAGTCATAACATGGAGGTTTATGTCGACGATATGCTGATGAAGAGAAAGAAAGCTATCGATCATCTAGTTGACCTAGGTCAGACCTTTGATCAACTAGAAAAGTATCAAATGAAGTTGAATCCCACCAAATGCATATTTAGGGTGAGAGAAGGTATATTTCTTGGATATATTATCAATCAACGAGGTATCGAGTTGAATCCTGAAAAGATTAAGGCCCTACTGGAACTGCGATCTCCAGCTACGAATAAGGAAGTGCAAAGTCTCACAGGGCGAGTTGCAGCACTTAACAGATTTTTATCACGAGCAACAGACAGATGCCTCCCATTCTTCAAAACACTTCAAAAAACTTTTGAGTGGAATGATGAATGCCAGGAGGCCTTTCGAGAATTGAAGAAATATCTAGGGACATCTCCATTGTTATCTAGACTAGTGATGAGAGAAAGACTATACTTGTATCTAGAAGTTTCAGAGAATGCAGTTAGCTCGGCGTTGATAAGAATGGAAGACGGAGTAAAAAAATTGGTTTATTACACTAGCAAGGCTTTTCGAGGAGCAGAGATCAGATATCCCAAGTTAGATAAGTTGGCACTAGCGCTAATCGAAGCAAGCAAAAGGATGAGGCCATACTTACAAACCCATACTATAGTAGTGTATACTGATACGCCATTAAGACAAGCTCTGCATAAACCAGAGAAATTCAGAAGATTGATGTATTGGGCAGTAGAGCTTGGTGAATATGACATAGTTTATGAGCCTAGGTCGTCACTTAAGGGGCAGGCAGTAGCGGATTTTAGTACAGAGCTCACTCACTCCGATGCCCCTGAAGAACAGGAACTTAATACACATGAACCCGTGGATGTTACGGGATCATCGAATTTAACACCCGACCAACTTCCATCTGTCGATGACCAAGAGAAGATAATCAACGAGAAGAGCCGAGGAAAGACAAAAGGAAGCATCAAATATTCCACCGAGGAACTCTATTTGATTAGGAGTTTGATAATGATGTACCTGTGTGGAATTATTTGTTGATGGTTCTTCGTGTGCCAATAACAGTGGAGCAGGAATTGTTTTAAACAGTCCTGATAAAATTGATATGGAGTATGCTCTACGTTTTCAGTTTAAAGCCTCTAATAATGAAGCTGAATATGAGGCAATGATCGTGGGGCTAAGTTTAGCCAAATTATAAAGGCGGAGCAGGTCGTGGTGTTCAGTGATTCACAGTTAATCGTAAATCAGATTCTCGGATTATCTGCAGCGAAGGGAGAACTAATGGTCAAGTACCATGCAAAGGTTATGGAGGTTATATCGAATTTCACTGCAGTTCAGTTGATCAGAATACTGAGATTAGAGAATGCAAGAGCCGACGCCCTAGCTCGGCTAGCATCAGCAACACGCATCGAGCTACGAAGAACAATCCCAATAGAAATTTTAGCTGGTCGAAGCATAGATGAAGATTTGATGATGAAATTCATTACCCTTGACTTGGGACCATCTTGGATGGCAGGGCTTATATTTAAAAGGGAGCTTTACCGATTGATAAACTCGCAGCCAAGAAACTGAAGTTTAAAGCTGCTCGTTACGTATTGACCAGTGGAATTTTGTATAGATGAGGAGTTATAGCAGGACTACAGAGATGTGTCCATCCCTTCGAAGTGAAAGACTTGATTGCAGAAGTTCACGAAGGGTTTTGTGGGGCCCATGTAGCAAGTCAGACGCTTTTGCAAAGAATAACAACACAGGGGTACTACTGACCGACGATGAGAGCTGATTGTGCAGATTATGCTAAGAAATGCGATAAATGCCAACGTTTCTCTTCCATCCTAAGAACTCCTCAGGCATTGTTAACACCCATTACATCCCCTTGGCCATTCTCCATGTGGGGGATAGACTTGGTTGGGCCACTTCCAACGACCAAAGGAAGGTTCAAATACCTCGTAGTTGCTGTGGATTATTTTACCAAATGGGTGGAAGCTAAACCTCTCATTGATATGACATATGACAAGGTCTATCAATTTATTTGGAAGAGTATTATTTGCAGATATGGTCTCCCACACGCATTCATTAGTAATCATGAAACCTAGTTTGACAACGAGGAATTCGCTGTATATTGTCATCAATCCAATGTACTGAAATCCACTATATGCCAGGCCATCCCCAGAGCAATGGGAAAACTGAAGTAACAAATAGAACACTACTGAATGGTTTAAAAAAGCGATTGGATGATGCGAAGGGAAATTATATTAACGAGCTACACTCTGTATTGTGGGCTTATCGCACTACACCATGAACAGCAACTAGGGAGTCTCCATACATGTTGACATTTGGTAGTGAAGCTGTCATACCTGCTGAATTAGGCCTACCCACACATAGGGTGCTTAATTTCAATTCTCCTGTAAGTGACCTGATGAGGTGATTAGACTTGGATATGCTCGATGAGGTTAGAGAGGAAGCGGCAATTAGGAATGCAGCATATCAATAACGAACAACTTTGTTCTACAATAAAAGGGTGAAGAAGTGTGATCTGAAAGAACGGGATTATGTGATGAACAAAGTAATCCAAAAGCATAACAAACTAGAGGCCAACTGGCATAGACCGTACAGAGTAACTGAAGTTGTTCGTCCTGGGACATACAGAATTGAAACTTTGGAAGGAGAAGAATTCAAGAATGCATGGAATGCAGAGCATCTGCGCAAGTATTATCAGTAATTGAAATCCATATGTAACACATTTATTTCAATATGAATAAAGTGATGTTTCGCCCCTATTTCCTTTTTTGTGGAAGTTTTTTTCGGAATATTAGTGCTACACACTACGCAAACATAAATTTAGAGCAGCAACCACCAACTCCGGTTGGTCAGCAATTCAATAACCACCAACTCTGATTGGTCGGTAATTCAATAACCATCAACTCTGATTGGTCGGCAATTCAATAACCACCAACTCCGATTGGTCGGCAATTCAATAACCACCAACTCCGATTAGTCGGCAATTCAATAACCACCAACTCCGGTTAGTCGGCAATAACCACCAACTCCGGTTGGTTGGTATCAAACTAGGCAAGAAGATGGATGACCTCCCGGGGCATCCACCACTACACCAAAACAAGCTTTTAGTAACAGACTGTTTTTTGGTTTACTAACAGTATTATACTATACTATTTCTCACAACACCATACCGTTACTAATATCTGATAAGTGTTACTAATATTATTTAAATATTTTAAAAGTAATTAAAAAAAAATAATTAACTAGCATTCTCACAACACAATACACCTAGCGTCAAAATATCCCCGACAAAGAAATTATCTTTCTCCAAAATTCTCTAGCGTGACCTAGGGTTTCTCCAAAAAGCTAGCGTTTGAAATTGTCTTCCTCTTCTCCAATACGCGATCTTCTTCTTCTCCAAAATGCTCTTCCTCTTCTCCAATACACGATGCTCTAGCGTGACCTAGGGTTTGGAAGAAGTCTCAGTTAGCGTGACCTAGGGTTTGGAAGAAGTCTCAGTTAGCGTGACCTAGGGTTTTGGAAGCATTCGACGCTCACATCATAACCTAGGGTTTGGGAATTGCGATTTGCTTTCATAAGGTAATTATCTCATTCATACGATATTTGTCTAAAACGTTCTAAGCGATTTACTGTTCATAAGAGATTTGCTGTTGGGTTACAAGTTTAGTTTTTTGGTAAAATGCAATGTATTTTTCTTATTGTTGTTGGGTACATACTTTTTATTTTTTTTGGTTCAAGTTTTTGATTATTTTGTATTAAATCCAAAGCTCAGAATGTTTTTTATATATTGATTTATAAAAAAACACATAATTGTATACACTGATTTATACTATTAAAACACATAATTGTATACACTAGACCTGGTATTTAATACCCTGTTATACTATTAAAACACATAATTGTATACACTGATTTATACACTGATTTATACTATTAAAACACATAATTTTATATAACTAAGGAAATTGCACCCCTCCCCTGAACTTTAAGGTTTGTTCTAACAAAATTACATGTTGTAACTGTGATTTTTCTTATGTGTATCAATAATTCTATTTTTTTTATATAATCATATAACTTGTGTGTAAACCATATTTTTTTGGTAGTGCAGAATGTCACAAACATTGAACAAAGAGTGGATGAATGAGAGGAATAGAATAAGTGAGGTGTACACAAATGGAGTTGCGTCTTTTATTAATTTTGCAATTGCAAACAATGGCCATCAATTCTCGACCTTTCCTTGTCCATGTGTTAAGTGCCGAAATAAGAAGCGTTTTACTGCGGTAGATATCAAGGGTCATTTGATAATGCACGGTATAGACAGGACATATACTAAGTGGGTTTTACATGGTGAAACACTATCATCGAACCTAACATGTCCCGTAGTAGATACTATTGATTGTGAAGGACATGATGAAGCTGATAACAATGAGAATGAAAGGTTGCGAAACTTAGTTGACGCATGTTACGGAGTGCACGAACAACATTGTGTAGAACCCGATCAGGAAGGATTCTTTGAAAAATCGTATGTCGACAATGAGAAGTATGATCACTATCATAAATTAGCGATGGAGAAATTGTACCCTTCATGTGAGGGTTCTGAGACTACTCTCTCTGCAATTGTTGAATTGCATAATTTGAAAAAGCAGTTTGGTTGGTCGGGAAATAGCGTGACCTCTCTCTTGTCGGTTTTAAATAGGTGGCTTCCAAAAGGAAACACATTACCAGAAAAATATCTGCACATGAAGAGAATGATAAAAGACCTAGGTATGAAAGCAAATTACATTCATGCTTGCGTTAACAACTATATTTTATATTGGAAAGAGAATGAATATTTGGAGGAATGTCCTCAGTGTGGAGAAACGAGATATGTAGTGACCTCAAAGAAAGGGAAGAGGAAATGCAAAGAACCGATGAAAGTGTTGAGACATTTCCCTTTAATTCCAAGGCTAGTGAGATTGTACACTATTCCTTGGATAGCGCATGAAATGACATGACACCATCGGGCAACAAGTTCATGGGATTATCAGTGACATCCTTGTGATTCATCCCAATGGAGAATGCTAAAAAGTAGATGGCCTGATTTCGCCGAGGAAGGGCGCAATGTTTGGCTTGCAATAGCAACAGATGGGTTTAATCCCCATGGTATTCAGTCTAGTAGTTATAGTTGTTGGCCTGTCATGACCGCGCCTTATAATGTGGGGCCTTCTTTATGCTTGAAGCGTGAGTTCCAAATTTTATCTTTGCTGATTCCTGGGCCAAAGGCACCGGGTCAAGACATTGATTTTTTTCTTCAACCATTAGTAGATGAGTTGAAACAACTATGGGAAGGAGTTCCAGCTATTGACATGCACAAAATGCAACCTTTTACGTTGAGAGCTATGTTGATGTGGGGGATTCATGATTTTCCCGCATATGGAAACTTATCTGGGTGTGTAACACATGGTTACAAAGCATGTCCTATTTGTGGCGATGACACTCCATCCATTTGGCTAGAACATAGCATGAAGATAGTTTACACAAACTATCGTATGTTTCTTAGAAGCGATCATCCTTTTAGGAGTGGTAGAGGTTTGGGACTTAGGACATAAGAAGTTGGACGTCCCCCGATTCGACTAAACGGAGATGCACTTGTGGAGAAGTTAAGAAATATAAAGTATGTACCTGGAAAAGTCTCAAAAGTTCCCGCTAAGAAGAGAAAGTCTAATAATGTTAATGGGAGTGATAATGTTGAAGTTAAAGAAGCTTGGTATAAAAAATCTATTTTCTTTGATTTGGAATATTGGCCATATCATCAAGTTCGACATGTCCTTGATGTGATGCACATCGAAAAGAATGTTGCAGGGCATTTGATAAACACAATTCTTGATGATAATAAAACAAAGGATACTGAAAAGGGTCGATTGGATATGAAGGGTATGGGCATACACAGCGGTCAATGGCTTCAAGTTGATGGACGCACCGGAAAAACGATAAAACCAACAGCACCATTTATCTTGGATAAAGAAGAAAAAAAACAATTATGCCAAATTTTGAAGGACTTAAAGCTTCCTACTAGTTTTTCCTCTAACTTGAGCAATATAGTAAGTCTTAGTCCCCCATCTTTGCACTCCTTAAAGTTGCATGATTATCATGTCATAATTGAACATCTGCTACCCGTGTTTCTCCAACATGCCTTTCCGAAACATCGAGATTTAAGAAGAGCAATCCAATAATTAAGTTTGTTCTTTAACATGTTGTGCCCTAAGGTCCTAATTCGGCAAGATATCCAAAGAGCCAAATACATGGTTGTTTAAGCATTGTGCGTGTTGGAAAAATATTTTCCACCTACGTTTTTTGATATTATCATTCACCTCACTGTGCATCTAGGAGATGAAGCCTTGGTTTGTGGACCCACCGACGCTCATTGGATGTATCCGTTCGAAAGGTGATTTTTTTATCTTTTAATATAGTAAAATATGCCCCATTTAAGTTAATAATGCTTGCTATTAATTTTTATTACCTAATACAAATAGGACGATGAAAGATTTCAAAGATATACCCAGCAATAAGCGGTATGTTGAAGGCTCAATTGCAGAATCCTACGTTGTTGCTGAATCTGTTAGATATTGCATGGAGTACGTGCCAAATCCATCTGATGGAAATCATAAACGCTCCCGTGAGGCCTTTTTAGAGGAAGGTGGAGAGTTCTCTAATGAAGGGCATTTGCTTGATGATAAGACTATAACATTGGGACCCGTACAGTTTCAACAAATACGTCGATGGGTATTATTTCGACTAAATGTTGATGGATTTCAAGAGTACTATAGGTTTGAGTTCTTTCGTTTGTTTATAGTTAAGAATTAATTATCATTTTGAGTTATAATTACTTATATCAAACTACATATTGCAGTGAATATGAAGCATCACTGAAATCCGTGTCTCGTCCTAAAGGGAAGGGGATTGAAATGACAGAAGTGGAGAAACAAACTTCTTTTATCCCTTGGTTATCCGAGAAGGTGATTATATAAATACTAATATTTTTATTAATATTTCCATTAAGTATGATGAGAATTGAAACATTGTAGTAATTATGATTTGTTTTCATCAAACAGTTGCTGAAATCAGGAGAGACGAAGACAAATGAAACATTGTGGCGGTTAGTTCAAGGGCCTCAATTCAAGGCTAAAACATATAAAAAGTATCGTGTAAATGGTTTCGTATTCTCTCCTAAGTATCATGATGATACTGTTGTCACAAAGGATAGCGGCGTTTGCTTGAAGGCATGGACACAATTTCGAGCTAAAAAAAGTGATAAGAATCTCACAAATACTTGGACTATGTGGTATGGAGTTATCAAAAAAATTATTGAGCTGGACTATACCTTGTTTAAGGAGGTGGTATTTTATTGTGATTGGGTGAGAGTGGAGGATAAGACTAATGGTTGTAAGCTTTGTACGGACTCCAACTTAGTGATGGTAAAATTTGATAAGTTTAAGAGCGTTGATAATGAGTATGATGAGCCTGCCATTCTCGCATCCGAGGCTAGTCAAGTATTCTATTCGAAAGATCTTAAAAATCCCAATTGGTGGGTTGTTATACCGTCACCTAAGAGATTGACGAGTCAAGTGGACGACTTAGAGACACCAACAATCTTCCAATCTATTCTTGAAGACCAACCGCACTTGGAAAGTTTGCTCAAGCAATACAACTCGATTTAGTTGTTTTAATATTTTCTTTTGGATATTGTAACCGTTGAAAGTTGTTTTGTTTTACCAACATGACTATATATATCTCTATCAATATGCTAATGTATTGGGCATCTATTTTTAATTCAATGCATATTATTTTATAACAGTTATTTCTATTGTTGGCATCTATTTTTTATTTTGGCAACACTGTATTGGGCATCATGGCTTCAAGTGCAAGTGGTGGTTCGAAACAACAAACGTCATCAACACCACAACAAATATCATCCACTCCGCATCAAGAAAATAAAAAGAAGCAAGAAGAAATGGATAAAAAGGCTAAACAATTACAATATACACCATCTTCCATTACCCCTGCCTTTATAACTGGTTCTTCGATATTTTGATGGGATATAGAATGATTGAAGTTTGTAAATTTAGCTTAAATTGTCCATGCTGTTCTTCTTTTTCAGCAACTTGTTTTTTATACTAGATAAAAATTAAAGCCATTTATATTAGATTAAATTCCTTTCGTTGAACTTCAAAGCATGTTTATGTGCCAGCCATTCAGTGAGGCTATTTTTGAAAAAGAAATCATTGAAACTCTTTTCAACCAGTTTTGATTTGTGGTGTTGAATTTTCTGATTGCGTTGTAATACTATTGATTTCCAATCATTAATTGTTTGGTGGTACAGAAATGTTGATATATATACCCCAAGGTTCGTTGTTTTGAAAGTTAAAACCTTTGTTTTTTTATTGGCAGAGTGCTTGCTGAGAAACTAAATTTGAACTATGAGGAGGCTGAGAGGTGGATTGTGAATCTTATCCGGACCTCAAAGCTTGATGCCAAGATCGATACCAAAACTGGAACCGTTTTAATGGAGCCTAGTCATCCCAATGTGTGAGTCTCCAGAGACCGTTGAATATTTTTATATATTTATGCGTGATCTTACTGCTATGCATTCCACCTCATAAAATGAACTGCTGTTTTAAGAAGGAGAAAAAAATGACCCCCATTCTCCTAATAAGGGGAAAAAAAGACAATCCCAAGGAAAAACTTGGTGGAAAGAAATTTCTCCACCAACTTTATCAAAAAATTCAACCATGCTCATCGGTGAGTTCAATTATATTCAGAACCACCTAGGCTGGTGAGTTCAATTATTTTTTACAGTACATTATAACATGCTCATCGGTGTTTATCCTTCATTTTAGATTACTCAATTACTTAATGTCACATAAGGGTTGCCTAGTACTGCCAATTATCAACCAACTGTTACAACTTGTGCCTTGTATACTTATTTTATTAAAATCTGGTTATAAGTGTGCCAAATGCTAGAAATCTTCCTATAATGCAGTATTATTCGTCATTATTGAGTGTACTTTGATATCATGTATAGTATTGACTTTATGGAACCTTCTCCTGGTGAAAGCGTGCAATTTACAAACATGTCATGCTATCTTCAATATTTGTTTTGATTTGAGTCGTAAAGTTGCACTTACACTATACTGTAAGCATCTATACATCTATATAAGTCGTGGGTAGTAAATCGTCTCCAATTTACATAATGATGTGAACTTGTTGAACCTTGACCTTAATCTCTTAACTTCTGTCCTAAATATGGTTTCTGAATGCAGGTATCAAGAAAATTGATATTTCGAGAGCGAGTTGGGTATAGAAACTGAGTCTAAATCTGTTTTGCCCTCTAAAAACTAGGATAATAGTGACCCTCAAATCCTACTGGTTTGATGCAATAAAATTATTATTAAATAATATTATTGTTTGAATTCATGAAATAGACGTAGTTTATTCTATCTATTATCCACTAAAGAGTTGTTATCCTTCAATTAGACTTGTTCAACAACCATTTTTTTAATCAGTTCTTATCTTTCCTCATTTCCCACACTACATTGCTTATTCAATTATTCACCTGCTCCACCATTAATCAGCATAGCTGTCATTGAAATCTTCTTTAATTTCTGTATTATGAGAGTGCCCCAGTTAAACTCTAATCAACCACACCCTTCACTTTACTTACCATGAACTTAGATCCATCATAGTTTGGGATATCTCTCCATGCTTTTTTTTCTCCAAAATACATAAAAATCTCAGCAGAGTACCACGGGCCTGCAATAGGATATGGATCATCCAACTAGTCTTAAGGGGTAACTAGAGTCGCAATAGGCCCCCACAATCACGAGTAGTTAAGGGGTGGTTAGGGACCGGACATTGGGGTCAATATGTTGCAGGTTGACGCATCTGTAGCACATTTGTTGCTCACTCAGAGAAAGTTTGTTACCCCAATGTACACTACATTTGCATCATGTAGTCCTGTTGTCAATTTTATAAAATACCGCAAGTGCACGGGCTATTATAGAATAGCGAGTGTAAGTACGGGTCGAACCCACAGAGATTTATCATTTAAAAAAAAAAAAATAATTGTGACTGTCCAACTAGACTAAATTGGGTTGGAGATGAAATGTATTATTAAACTAAGCAACACAAACAAGAAATAGGAGTACGAGAGATATAATCAAGGTAGCGTGAAAACTAGGACATTGGATCCATTTATCACGTTAAACTAACACTGTACAATAATTTAAATTCGTCATTCCCGATTTTATAACTCAAATTAAACCGGCTCTCGTCGTATTTAATTCGGAAAAATAATACGTGAGAAGTCCAAAATAAAATTTAACGTCTCTAAATTTAGACGCCTAAAATCCCTATTCCCTTAAAAAGTTCACTTTTAAATTTTAAAATATAGTCTTTAAGCATGGGCTATCAATCAATTTAATAAAAGTATAACCCATCAAAAAGTACTCATACTTAAAATATAAAAATGATTTTTTTTTTCAAATAATGCCGAAGGTTTAAAACGCACTCTCGTGTCGTTTTAAATGAATACCGAATTTTTAAAACTTTTAGCACATATCGGGAAATAAAGACGAAATTAAATCACACACAATATTAATCACACATGATAAATTTCACCTAGTCCTAGTGAGGAAATTAAGCTAGCATAATTGTAGACATAATAAAATTGCAAGAATGAATACTCAATTTCATTAAATAAACAAACTTACAATTGATGTGTCACAAATAATCTTGACAAAAATTCCACCCACAAAATAATTATTGGCCCTCTCTAAAGCTCTCTCTATCCCCCCTAAAATAATGAACCCAAGGGTCCTATTTATAGGCTTAGAATTAGGGTATTTGAGTTGGTGTAAAACACCCTTTTAATTGATTTATATGAATTATAAATTCCTAAAAATCAACCAAAAAAAAGAGTCCCACGGAATATCTTGAAAATCACGTAATGGTCAGCTCCAAATCCCTTGATTTTCGGACTAAGAAGCTGTCAAACCTTATCTCTTTAAGGCTGCGTTTGGGTGCAATTTGGACTTGAGAATTTTTTTCCAAAAAATTAAGGTCAGGGGGAAGAATCGAACCCCTGACCTCCTCCCTCCACGCGCGCGCGAGACCACTGAACCAAGCAGCGTTCTTGTAATAATAGCTGCTTCAATAATATATAACCCATTCCCATTTCCAGAAATTTCACTCTTCCACTTTGGCCCCTTAACTTTGTACTTCTTTAAATTATTCCCACAATCTTCATATCTTCACTAAATCACCTCGGATCTTCACCAAACTTCAGGGGTACCTGCAAAAATATAAAATTACTTATATTAATTTAATTTCAGCCCCAGAAAGTTTAGAAAATTATGAATTTACCCTTATTTATATTTTTAACCCCGGAATTCATAACTTTTTCATTTTAACTCCAAATTCAACCAAATTTCAGAGGGAACTTTATTTTGCCTAGATAAACATTTAAAAGTTATTTTCAGGCCCATAAAGTTTTTGAAATTACAATTTTACCCCCGGAGTTATTAAAATTGTATTTTTTTTAACTCGGATTTTATTCAAACCTGCATTTTTCTTTTATTTTTCGAAAACGACTCTAAAAACTCATTATTTAAGATACAATGGGTCTAACAAGGCCTAGATTTGGGCATAATTCATACAAAATAAGGCACTCATCAAATACCCCCAAATCTAAACTTTGCTAGTCCTCGAGCAAAACTAAAATTTTAAAATCTAACTCACTTTCGTAGGAATCACGATTGCACTTAGCATGTGCAACAAGCCGTTAAACCTCTAGGTTACCCTAGTGGACGAGTTTTATCTCGTGAGGGTTTGCAGTGAATATACCCACAAAATTCAAAAGCTTGACTCAATACAAATGACTAAAAAGTAATATAACCAAGTTTGAATGCAAACTTCATAAATATAGTAGAATTTCATTTCTCAATCTCAACTTATTGTGTCTGTGTGTGCATAGCCAATATAACCGTCAATTTCAAAAGATTTGATCGTTGCATTTCTTATCCGAAAGTTCGTTTTGATTTCAAAATCTCACAGAATGCACTCACAATCGAACACTCCGAAATGGGTTATTTTCTCTCGGTATATGTGAATAAAAGAGTAAATTTATATGAACAAATTTCACATATACATAATCAAAAATGGATTTTTATATAATGGATGAATATGATCTCATGAACTGAAAATCGATTACTTGTTGAAAACATTGAATCACACCATAGATCCTATTCATCTTCTCTCCACACTTTAACTAACTTCACTTGAGATCGATTAGGACTTTCTTTGGTTGTATTGTAGGCTCGAATTTTGGCTAGAAAGAATGGCTGTTTTTGGAGTTCAAAATTTCTGAGAATATAGAGGTTTTTTCGGTATTTTGACTTTAAGCACTTTTTCTTCTAACCTCAATTTGTCTTTTCGCTTTTTCTTTTCAAGCTCACATTTTTTTTTTCAAACTCACATTCTTGCAACCTCATTTTCTTTTGGTCTTTTTCCTACCGTAATTTTACCCTAGTATTCTCAGAAAATAGGTATGGCTTGTTTTTATAGGCTTTAAACTCCCAGTTGGAGTTGGGTAGGGTAATGGGTTTTCAACAAAAGGCTTATTTTCTTTTTTTGGCTCAAATGGGTTTGCAACGGAATATTGTAAAAAGGTTGGAGTTTAAGCTTATTTTTGGGCTTTCAAACGATGGCCTAGTCTCATTTCTCAAGTTTCGTTAATCTGATTTGTGTCTTAAGACGACTTACTAAGACTTCTAGTGCTTAAGATTCACATTTTGACTTTTTGTTTTCAGTAATCGAACAAAACAAAGAATTTGAGATCATCAACGAATTTATCACTGAAGGAAAGATTGAGTAATTTTAACTCGGATTGATTTAAATCTCTCGAAAACGATGAATGGCACAAAATCTCATCGGGTTAAAATCTCCACATTTATTCGTTAAGCATATTACTTTCGCCTCAATATCCATTTTCGATCATATTATATGGCTAATGTGAAAAAATTTCATAAGATGAGAGATCCATGAATTAATTCTATATTAAGAAATTGTTTCAAAACTCAATTCTATTGAAAATCTTTTTGGATTTTTGAATTTGTTTTTTTTTTTTTTAAACAAAGCGGAGAAAAATGACCTCAATACCCCCAAAGCTAATTTGTACATTGTCCTCAATGTTCATGACAAAAATTTAAAAGGTGGGAAAGATATGAAAGATATTACCGTAATGAGGGACTTTTTCCAACGCACAATTCCTGTAAAACAAAAAGTATGATACAACAACAATGACCCAATTTCATGTTCACTCGTGGTACATAGGGTCTTGGAGGAGAATATCCTCCACTTCCCGATCTCGCAATTCCAGATATGGATTCAACCTTTGACCATTAACTTTGAAAATTTCACCATTTTTAGGATTCTCTATCTCAACCGCCCCATGTGGGTAGACTGTCCTAACAATAAAGGGACCGGACCATCTAGACCTCAACTTACCGGGAAAGAGATGCAGTCTAGAATTGTACAAGAGAACTTTCTGTCCAGGCTCGAATGACTTCCGTAGGATGGACTTGTCATGGAACATTTTCATTTTCTCTTTATACAATTTTGCATTTTCGTATGCATCATTCCTAATCTCTTCCAACTCATTAAGTTGTAGTTTTCGGACCTCTCCCGCAGCAGGTAAATCGAAATTGAAGGTCTTAATGGCCCAATAGGCCTTGTGTTCTAACTCTACCGGAAGGTGACAGGCTTTTCCATAGACAAGCCTATACGGGGACATACCAAGTGGTGTTTTGTAGGCAGTGCGATAAGCCCACAATGCATCCAATAACCTTAAGGACCAATCCTTTCGATTTGGATTCACTGTCTTCTCGATGATTTGCTTGATTTGCCTATTGGAAACTTCAACTTGACCACTGGTTTGAGGGTGATAAGAACACCCTACTTTGTGCGTGACCGAGTACTTTTTCATAAGACTTTCGAAGGATCGATTACAGAAATGGGTTCCCTGATCACTAATGATGGCTCGAGGCGTGCCGAAACGGGAGAAAATATTTTCTCGAATGAATTTGACCACCACGTGGTGATCATTCGTCCTACATGGTATGGCTTCTACCCACTTAGACACATAATCAACTGCCAAAAGAATATAGAGATTTCCGTAGGAATTTGGAAATGGACCCATAAAATCAATACCCCAACAGTCAAAAACCTCGATAATCAGAATGGGATTTAAGGGCATCATATTCCTACGTGTGATCTTCCCTAACCGTTGGCAACGGTCACAACTCCTACTGTAATCATTCGAGACACGAAAAATGGTGGGCCAATAGAATCCACACTGCAAGATTTTTGCAGCGGTCTTTTTAGCACTGAAATGACCTCCACAGGCTTGGTCATGGCAGAAAGAGATTACGCTTTGAATATCGTGATCGGGGACACACTTTCGAATGATTTGATCGGGACAATACTTGAAAAGATACGGGTCATCCCAAAAGAAATGTTTGACTTCCTTTAAAAATTTGGAACAATCTTGCTTAGACCAATGCAGTGGCATTTCACTTGTCACAAGATAGTTCACAATATCGGCGAACCATGGAAGCTGAGAAACAAGCATCAGTTGCTCATCGGGAAAGGACTCATTTAGTGGCAGCAGGTTATCGAAAGATTCAATGGTTAACCTAGACAAATGATCCGCCACTACATTCTCACACCCTTTCTTATCCCGAATTTCAAGGTCAAACTCTTGCAGTAATAGGACCCACCTAATGAGACGAGCCTTAGCATCCTTTTTAGACAAAAGGTATCGCAGGGCCGAGTGATCGGTGAAAATGACAACTTTGGATCCTATCAAGTAAGACCTAAACTTCTCTAGAGCAAAAACAACAGCGAGGAACTCTTTTTCAGTCGTGGAATAGTTCAATTGGGCATCATTAAGATTTCTACTGGCATAATAGATGACGTGAGGAAGTTTCTCATTACGCTGACCTAGAACCGCACCTATGGCATAGTCGGAAGCGTCACACATGATCTCAAACGGCTGATTCCAGTCGGGAGGTCTCATAATAGGTGCAGAGGTCAATTCCATCTTTAGCCTTTCAAAGGCATGAACGCATTCGTTAGTGAAATCAAAGGGTGTGTCCTTGGCAAGAAGATTGCACAAGGGTCGAGAGATTTTGCTAAAATCCTTAATAAATCTCCGATAAAAACCGGCGTGTCCTAAGAATGATCGAACTTCACGCACAGTTTTAGGGGGTGGGAGATTAGCAATGAGATCTATTTTGGCTTTATCAACCTCGATACCCTTTTCAGAAATGATGTGACCTAGCACTATGCCTTGTTTGACCATAAAGTGACACTTCTCCCAATTAAGCACAAGGTTCTTTTCCTTACACCTCTTCAGAACGAGGGTGAGGTGATGGAGGCACTCATCAAAACTAGACCCAAATACAGAAAAATCATCCATAAAGACTTCGAGAAACCGCTCCACCATATCCGAAAAGATACTCATCATGCACCGCTGAAAGGTGGCGGGTGCATTGCATAACCCAAAGGGCATGCGTCGGTAGGCAAAAGTACCAAATGGACAAGTGAAGGTGGTTTTCTCTTGATCCTCGGGAGCGATGGGAATTTGATTGTATCCGGAGTAACCGTCGAGAAAACAGTAATATGGATAGCCGGATAATCGCTCTAGCATTTGGTCTATGAAAGGAAGGGGAAAGTGATCCTTCCTTGTAACAGCGTTCAACTTCCTATAATCAATACACACTCGCCAACCGGTTTGAATCCTTGTGGGTACTAACTCATCATCGTTATTTTTAACCACCGTCACACCGGATTTCTTAGGGACCACTTGAACGGGACTGACCCATTGGCTATCAGAGATGGGGTAAATGATACCCGCATCGAGCAATTTTAGCACCTCGGCTCGGACGACCTCTTTCATATTGGGATTAAGTCTACGTTGTGCTTCACGGGAATTTTTAGCATTGTCTTCTAAGTGTATCCTATGCATGCACACTGAGGGACTTATCCCCTTAATGTCGGTTATGGTCCATCCTATGGCTTCCTTGTGTTCGTTGAGAACACGCAACAATTTATCTTCCTGTTCTTTGTCTAAGTCAGACGCGATGATAACATGTAAGGATTCAGAAGGCCCTAAGAACCTATACTTGAGCGTTTCAGGCAATAGCTTCAATTCAAGCTCGGGAGCTTTCTCAATCGAGGGTGGAATATGTGATGAGGAAAATGAGAGGGGCTCGGGTTTAGACTTCCAATTTCCAACTTCCATGATAGGGGAAGAGTCGAGGAGGGCATTGACTTCTTCGATGGACTGTTCGACATCAAATTCAGACCCAAAAAAAGCAAGACAAGAAGCTAAAGGGTCGTCATTATAAGTTTGCTCGAAAGTCTCTTGAACAATACTATCAATCATGTCGACATCCACGGGTTCATCGTCATCAGGTGGTTGTTTGGCCAAATTGAACACATTAAGGTCCATAGTCATGTTCCCAAAGGATAGGTTCAATTGGCCGCTTCTACACCTAATGACGGCATCAGATGTGGCGAGGAAAGGACGACCCAAAATAACAGGGATTTGTGCAATAGGATTTTGCACTTGTTGGGTGTCCAAGACAACAAAGTCAACAGGAAATATAAAGTCACCCACTTTAATTAGGACGTCCTCAACAATACCTCTTGGGATTTTTACAGAACGATCGGCTAAGGACAAGGTAATCCTAGTCGGTTTCAACTCCCCCAAACCTAGTTTCTCTTATACGGTGTACGGCAGAAGATTCACGCTTGCTCCTAAATCTAGAAGTGCCTTCTCGATGAGGTACTCCCCTATCTTTATAGAGATCGTCGGAGTACCGGGATCCTTATACTTGATGGGAGTTCGATATGAAATAATCGAGCTTGCTTGCTCGGCGAGAAAAGCTTTCTTGGGTACGTTGGTGCTTCTCTTGAAGGTACAAAGGTCCTTTAGAAATTTCGCATAGGATGGGACTTGTTGAATAGCATCAAGCAGTGGGATATTGATTTGTACTTGCTTGAATACTTCCAACATCTTATCAACTTGCGCCTTTTTCTTTTGTGGCACCAAACGCTGTGGAAATGGAGCTTTTGGGACATAGGTCTCTACAGATGGCTCGGAAGGTAAAGGTGAGGATGAAGTTGGAGACATGGGTGGATCTTCCTTCGCCTTACCTTTCTCGGATTCACTCTCGATAGGTGGTGAAATATTTGTCTCTACTTCCTTGCCAGACCTAAGCGTCATGATGGCTTTTGCATGCTCTTGGGGGTGTGATGCGCTCGTGTCGCCTTGAATAAGAAATTGACCCCTTGGCATGTTACCCTTTGGATTGGGTTCGGGCTGACTCGGGAATGTTCCCTTATTCCTCTCACTCAACGCATTAGCTAGTTGGCTCATTTGGACCTCGAGTTTGGTAATGGCTTGCGTATTCGCGTGCATGCTTTGCTGGGTGGATTGGAGGACATTTTGCGTGGTTTGCTGGAATTGAAGGGTACTTTGGGCAAGAAGATTCATCGAATCCTCTAAAGATTGAATCTTTTGGGATGAGGGATTCGAGAGTGCAGTGGCATTCTTTTGGAAACCAGGGGGTGGGTTATCAGAAGATTGACCTCCACTTCCTTGGTATTGATCCTTGGACCATGAAAGATTGAGGTGGTCTCGCCATCCCGAATTGTATGTATTGGAATATGGGTCATACTTTGGCCTATTTTGGTAGAGGGCATTGGCTTGCTCGGTGAGTGCCTTGTGGGCCAGAAGGGTGGGGCAATTCTCGACTAAGTGGTCGAATGCATCACAAAGTATACACATAGGGGAACCTACATGTTGAACGACCGCAGATGCTGTTCGATTGCCCTCTTTGCTTGTCTCTAAAGCTTCTAAACGTCGGGCCAATGTGGCCACTTTGGCATTTAAATCATAACTTTGTTCAACTTGGTGAGCGAACCCCTCATTCGAGGTGGTGGATCTAGATTCTCTATTGGGTGCCCATCGCTGGGACTTTTTGGCTATGGCTTCTAGAAATACCCACGCATCGACCTCACTCTTCTCGGTAAAATCACCATTACATAGTGACTCGAGCATTGTTCGGGTGTTACAATCGAACCCCTCATATAAAATTTGGACTTGGCGTCCCATCTCAATTCCATGGTGCGGACATTGCAGCAGCAAGTCCTTGAATCGCTCCAAATACATCCACAATGCTTCTCCCTCCTTTTGGCTAAATGTGTTGATGGCGTGACGTATCGACGCCGTCTTTTGGTTAGGAAAGAATTGTTGTAGGAAGGTGACACTCATTTGGTTCCAAGTGGTGATGGATTCAGGTTTTAACGAGTTAAACCAACTCTTAGCTTTGTCTTTCAACGAGAACGGGAACAATTTAAGCTTAACAATCTCATCGGAGAGTTGTTGGTACTTAATGGTCCCACATATCTCCTCGAATTCACGCACGTGAAGGTACGGATCCTCTTTTTCAGTACCCCGAAACACGGGCAACAGTTGGATTGTTCCCGAATGGAATTGGAAATTATTTGCATTGTGATCGGGGAGAAGTATGCATGAACGCTGACTAGACCTAGTTGGATAAAGGTAGTCTTTAAGGGCACGTGGTGCTAACTCGTCTCCCATCTCGGTGAATATCGAAAATCTACCTACGTAGGTATCGGGAATGCTAGACTCCACACTTGACAAACGACCGGTATGATTTCGAAACCAACTTCGCATGCACTCAGCTCACTCGATTTTTTTTTTGTGATGAAAAATAATATTTGACTCAAACCACGTAATTCCTAGCTAACACACAACAAAATGAATTATCTAATTTAGGTGAGGGGAATTTCAATTTTAAAATCTAGTTTTCCCGAGATTAATCGACGACAACAAGGGTCTCCAAATTAATCTCCCCAATTAGACAGCTCCTACTCTTTGACAAGGGAGAATTTAAAAGACGACCAACTACGGTTATCACCTCAAAACCCGTGTTTTCCTCCAGGTAGGTGGTCGGTACGAAGACACATTAAAAACCACCAATCCTAGACAAGGTGAAACGGAATTGATTTGACAAGTTCGCGTTGGAGTAGCTTTTAACTCTAGCCTTGTTAAGAGGTTTCCTATGAGCTATGTGATATCCTAAGGCCAATGTCTAATTGATTTTAAATTAAATGTGATGGCTCGGGATATGCAAATGCTTGGATAATTAGTGATTTTTGGGCCAAGGAGAGGTGATGAGATCCCCACCTTATCTTTCACACGGGTTTTGCCCTTAAGTCAATTTATGCAACGTGCTAAATTAAATGCGAAATTAAACCACGTAGGAGCATCCAAAAAAAAAAAAAAAAACGTACCTCCGGCGTGGACTTTTTACAGTCACTTGTTTACGCCGGGCCGAAGTTTAACTTGACGTCGATCGGAGGGAAACGCCGCCTATGTTTCAGTTGTCCCCGAGAGTTCCTTGTGCCCGTGGCAAGATTGCACAATTTTTTTCTTCGCGTTCGCGCACCGTTGGACACTTTTTCGGATTTTTCGTCACTTTTTTTTTTTTTTTTTAATATGCTCCTAAAAAAAAAAAGAAAAAAAAGAAACTACACCAAACGTAAAGTGCGACACATGCAAAAAAAAAAAATACGAAAAGAGAGGAAAAAAAATGACACACGCACTAGTGGTGTATTTAACAAGAAAAAAAAAAAACTTATGAAACAATTTTTTTTTTTTTATAAATTTTTTTTTTTTTTTTATGAATTTTTACTAACAAAGATGCGAAAAGTAAAAAAAAAAAAAACTAGTCCGAAAATCACAACCTTTTTTTTTTAAAAAAAAAAATCGAACAAATCCCCGGCAACGGCGCCAAAAACTTGTTGTCAATTTTATAAAATACCGCAAGTGCACGGGCTATTATAGAATAGCGAGTGTAAGTACGGGTCGAACCCACAGAGATTTATCATTTAAAAAAAAATATATATAATTGTGACTGTCCAACTAGACTAAATTGGGTTGGAGATGAGATGTATTATTAAACTAAGCAACACAAACAAGAAATAGGAGTACGAGAGATATAATCAAGGTAGCGTGAAAACTAGGACATTGGATCCATTTATCACGTTAAACTAACACTGTACAATAATTTAAATTCGTCATTCCCGATTTTATAACTCAAATTAAACCGGCTCTCGTCGTATTTAATTCGGAAAAATAATACGTGAGAAGTCCAAAATAAAATTTAACGTCTCTAAATTTAGACGCCTAAAATCCCTATTCCCTTAAAAAGTTCACTTTTAAATTTTAAAATATAGTCTTTAAGCATGGGCTATCAATCAATTTAATAAAAGTATAACCCATCAAAAAGTACTCATACTTAAAATATAAAAATGATTTTTTTTTTCAAATAATGCCGAAGGTTTAAAACGCACTCTCGTGTCGTTTTAAATGAATACCGAATTTTTAAAACTTTTAGCACATATCGGGAAATAAAGACGAAATTAAATCACACACAATATTAATCACACATGATAAATTTCACCTAGTCCTAGTGAGGAAATTAAGCTAGCATAATTGTAGACATAATAAAATTGCAAGAATGAATACTCAATTTCATTAAATAAACAAACTTACAATTGATGTGTCACAAATAATCTTGACAAAAATTCCACCCACAAAATAATTATTGGCCCTCTCTAAAGCTCTCTCTATCCCCCCTAAAATAATGAACCCAAGGGTCCTATTTATAGGCTTAGAATTAGGGTATTTGAGTTGGTGTAAAATACCCTTTTAATTGATTTATATGAATTATAAATTCCTAAAAATCAACCAAAAAAAAGAGTCCCACGGAATATCTTGAAAATCACGTAATGGTCAACTCCAAATCCCTTGATTTTCGGACTAAGAAGCTGTCAAACCTTATCTCTTAAAGGCTGCGTTTGGGTGCAATTTGGACTTGAGAATTTTTTTCCAAAGGATTAAGGTCAGGGGGAAGAATCGAACCCCTGACCTCCTCCCTCCACGCGCGCGCGAGACCACTGAACCAAGCAACGTTCTTGTAATAATAGCTGCTTCAATAATATATAACCCATTCCCATTTCCAGAAATTTCACTCTTCCACTTTGGCCCCTTAACTTTGTACTTCTTTAAATTATTCCCACAATCTTCATATCTTCACTAAATCACCTCGGATCTTCACCAAACTTCAGGGGTACCTGCAAAAATATAAAATTACTTATATTAATTTAATTTCAGCCCCAGAAAGTTTAGAAAATTATGAATTTACCCTTATTTATATTTTTAACCCCGGAATTCATAACTTTTTCATTTTAACTCCAAATTCAACCAAATTTCAGAGGGAACTTTATTTTTCCTAGATAAACATTTAAAAGTTATTTTCAGGCCCATAAAGTTTTTGAAATTACAATTTTACCCCCGGAGTTATTAAAATTGTATTTTTTTTAACTCGGATTTTATTCAAACCTGCATTTTTCTTTTATTTTTCGAAAACGACTCTAAAAACTCATTATTTAAGATACAATGGGTCTAACAAGGCCTAGATTTGGGCATAATTCATACAAAATAATGCACTCATCAAGTCCTCGTTCATAGGTTCCTTGGCATCGAAAGGAATGGATAGACGTATTATTGATTTGTGACTCTGGCTTAAGTCGTTCCATATATAATCCCATTCCTTCCCCTTCATTTCCACATCAGGTTGCGTAAGGAAAAGAAGTTGCATATAACTCTTGCCCCCATAGTCGCGAGTAGTTGAGGTATCCCGCAAGGAATACCTTTTATTTCAAGGCTTTTAAACATAAAGTCTGGAAAAATATACATTTAATAAACTTAACGTCGCATAACTCTTTCCCTCAATTTATTCGCATGTTGAAGTTAACATGTGGCTTTGAATGTTTGTCCCACAGTAGTTCAAATACCACAGTAGGGGTACCTGGCGACGATCCTATACCCATAGCTCATGAGATTGAACTAGTATTTGGTGTGACAAAATAACATTTGGGCACTTTGGTGTGGAAAAAATGCCTAAATGCTTTGGAGATGGTCTTAAAAGGAGAAAATAACTGTAAATTTTTGAATTAAATACACAAATATCATTTTATACATTTGAAGTCAGAATTGTTCAGATATAAACACTTTAAAAATGAAATCTATATAATACAAGTAGTATCTAAGGGTTTTCATACATCCATATTGGGTTTATGCAAGATGGGTTCTTCTCCTATATTCTTCGGTCTCTATTTGTTCTACAATGGCTTAACGATCCGATCTTCTACAAAGAAGATGGGTTCTTCCCTTATATTCTTCGGCCTCTATTTGTTTTGATTGTGTTTATTCAAGTAGGTATTGTAAGGCTTCTTTATTGCAATTTTCTTCCTATATAACTATATTTAATACCTATCTTCAGCTTATTTGCCTTCCTAATTTACCGTATATTCATTCAATTAGGAGCGTCTTTGGAAGATAACTGCTGCTGCACAAATATGTCGCCGAGATGCTTTTTCTCAGTTAAGAATCCAAGAACAAAATTCACATTGGAAGCAAAAAGAAGTAGCTCACACCTTGGCAAAAGCTGTGATGGAGTTCTGACATTCAATAGAGGTACTTCTAAATATTGATTACTTGAGTGGTGATTCTGAAAAAATGAAATCATGGCTTGTTTGGACCATATGTGTATATTGTAACAATGGAAAAAGGACATAATAAGAGGTCTAAATATGGTGTTGGTTTCATAATTTGACTTTATTTTCTTGTTACTAATTTTGAGGATGCCACTAGTGGGGTGAGCTATTCACATTAGTATTGCTATAATTTTTTTTGTCAAACTCATGACTCAGGTTACAACCTGTGGCAGCCTACCAAAAACCCCCACCCACGCCTTCATTGTTGGGGTGTCCTAATTTTTTTGTTTTGTTATCATAAAAGTCAGGGATTTTAAAGTTTAACTATTATAAAAATAAGTGAAAATGAACATTAAAGTTTAGGCTAATGTCAAAAGATATTCCTACAGGTTTAACCATATTTGGAAAATTTTGAACATTGTCTTTCAGGTGACTCTAGAGCATACTTGTAAAAGAATTAGATTTTTCAAATTGATCCTATATTGTAGAACAATTTGTCTTTCCCTATTATCGATTGTTTGAGTAGGATCGTTTTGATATTTACTATTGAATTTTTCCGATTTGAATTCCGGAGGTAAGATTAATAAATATAATTGTTTTCCTTTCCCATCAACAGAATGTTTGTAGAAATGAAATAATTGAGTTGGTGTTATGTGTACAGGTGGCTCTAGCATAGGAGCAAGGCCTTATGTGAAGATAGTGAGAGAAGCACTATTGGAAACAAGACAAAATCTATGTGAAGACCTCTAAGTTGGCTGTATTAAAAAGTTAAAATGAGGGTGCTTTAGATTGAAGTTTATGATCCATTTTATTGCTGTATTTTTTTTCACTCTAAAATTGCTTTGATTTCTTATCTGGTGCGATTGATCTCTATTTGTTTTCGAATTTGTTTAAAGTGGTTTGAAATCAATGAGTTTGCCATTAATCTAGTGTAATTGGCAAGGAATTGGCCAAAGGTTCTGGATTTGGGGAGGGCCCTTGGATTATATATTTTTTTAAAATATGTACTAAGATTAGTAACACAATTTTACCGTTACTAATTATGAATTTTACTGTTACTATTAGTAATATAATTTTACCGTTACTAATTTTGATCTTTCTGTTACTGTCAGTAACATAATTTTACCGTTACTAATTCTGAATTTTCCGTTTCTATTAGTAACACAACTATAGCGTTATTAATTTTGAATTTTACCGTTACTATTAGTAACATAATTTAACCGTTACGAATTTTGAATTTTACCATTACTATTAGTAACATAATTTAACCGTTACGAATTTTGTTTTTTTCTGTTACTATTAGTAACAGAATTTTACCGTTACTAATTTTAATTTTTTCGTTACTATTAGTAACAGAATTTTACCGTTACTAGCTTCGTGCCCCACGCCTTTTTTCTAACAGAAAAATTATGTTACTAATATATTTAGTAATGGTAAAATTGTGTTACTAATGGCGTGTTTTGGTGTAGTGCACTGTTTAGGCAACAAGGTAATCTTAACGAGATTACTACAACTAAGCAGGAACATAGGATGAAAATTATTCCATTGCTTAGGTCCAAAGAGTGACAAGTCACTATAACCACCAACTCCGGTTGGTCGGCAATTCAATTACCATCAACTCCGGTTGGTCGATAATTAAATAACCACCAACTCTGGTTGGTCGGCAATTCAATAACCACTAACTCCGGTTGGTCGGCAATTCAATTACCATCAACTTCGGTTGGTCGGCAATTAAATAACCACCAACTCCGGTTGGTCGGCAATTTAATAACCACCAACTCTGATTGGTCGGTAATCTAATAAATAAGCAGGAACATGGGATGAAAATTATTCCATTGCTTAGGCTCAACGAGTGACAAGTCACTATAACCACTAACTCCGGTTGGTCGGCAATTGAATTACCATCAACTCTGGTTGGTCGGCAATTAAATAACCACCAACTCCGGTTGGTCAATAATTCAATAACCACCAACTCCGGTTGGTCGACAATTAAATTACCACCAACTTCGGTTTGTCGGTAATCCAATAACCAAGCAGGACATTACGTACTTCTACAGATGTATATATACAGATTCACCAGCAAATAACAAAGACATTCTACAAATTATTTCGAAGAAGAATGAAATTGTTAAAGACTAAAAATTTCTTCATTAAAACCAAAATAGATTACATATGAATTGAGTTCGTTACATAAAAATATCCTACTCTATGGGTCTCTTCCCCTCTACTTTTGACACAGGTTCCATCCCACTTGGAGGATTATCTAATGCATAAGGAGAATTGATAAAGTTTATATCTCGCAACATTCTAACATTAATTATGGATGGTCGATCAAGCAGGTGCTCTCGGCGGGATATCTCAAAGTTTGAATGAAGACTATAGTCACTAAGATACTTGGAGATCAAAACACGAGGAATGGCACGGTCTGGAATCCAACTAAGGTCAAGTTTGAAAGGAGGCACAGGTAAATCAAGAACTCCTGGTTCATAATAATCCCATAAGAAATGACCTTGCTCCAGTTGTAAAACACATAAAGCATTCAACCACCCTTGCTTATATCCTTCGTTGTTCGATTACTGGAAACGAGCATCAAGATGATACAGAGTTTCATTATACCCAGCCATCCAAAATTCCCTGGGCTACTTATGGAATTGATAAGTCAGTCTCTCGAGTTGCTCATGGAGATTTTTCACCAGAATTTCTTTACTTTCTAAAGCAAAACTTTGATTAGAGAGTTGGTCGGTGAAACTCATAATCTTCTTAGACATATCTTCCAGAGCCTGATTCTTTGCCATCAGTTGAATGACTTGATTCTCTAAGGCCAACTGAGTCCTTGTTTCATCAATAGTAACCCGACCAGCCCTTGCTCGTCCACGAGAAGAAGATCTTGCTCTGCCCCGAGCAGATGTGGAAGGCCCAGCTCTTTTTAAAGTTTCTAACTCATCCCTTAAGTTAGCATTTTCTACTTCTAAAAATGAAAAAACATCTTCATTAATTGCGACCAATGCCCTCGAAGAAGAAGAGGCAGCAGATTTGAGCTATTTTATTTCCTCCTGTAAAGTGATGTTCTCTTGCTCTAACAGCTTCGCAATGTGTCTGTGCTCTTCGACTTTAAGCTTTAATACAATTTCCTTTTTCTCGTGAGCTGAAATGTACTTGTCATATCCCTTGTCAGCACTCAGTTGTTGGTACTTTTTCTCATAACCTTGATGCATGAGTGTGGTGGATTCTTTATACTGTTGTTGAAACTCTTCGATTGTTCCTTGAAGCTCTTTAATCATTTCGTAATAAGCTACGTTGTTGGCTACAACACGATCAAGTAAGCACTTTAAGTACTGATAAGCGTCAATTGCTCGTTCAGAAGCGTCTGATCCAAGGATGTAAAATATTTGGGCCTCAGTCAAGTTTGCATGACCAACTTTGAAATAGTCATTGCATTTTTTCATCAACTCTGTATCGTTAGCTAATAAGAGTTCCATCCTGGCTATAAACTAGAAAAGAGAAGATGAAAAACAAAATCAACAATCATGCGAACAGAGCAAGTAAGAGAGAAATTCCAGATAAACAACAAAGGTTCATTTTTATTCATCACGATAAATAGAAACACTGTTTAGAGTTACATCCAAGAAAATAACAAAATAAAAGACCCAAATAACTTTAAACCTTCTTCTTATTTTCTACGACTTCTTCGGACGGTTTGGAGGAGGAGGATGGTTGCTCAGACAGTGATGGCAGTTGCTCGGCAGGTGCACTTGCTCGTTCCACTTCCTCGGCTGGTTGAATGACAGCAACAACGAGGACTTGCTCTCCTATCATGGAAAACTCATCTGATGCAGTCTCATATTTTTCTTCTTCTTCTCCAGGAGAGGGAGGAGGGCCATGAGTGTACTCCTGGAATAACTCAGAATTTTCAGCAACGTTCAACTTCTTCAAGGATGCTACCCATCCATCCCTAAAATACTTGACACTGTCGGATTCCATTTGAGAAGACATAATAGCTAGGCCTTTGTTCCAACCCTTGTCCCAACCAGCACTAAATGATTTTTTAACTGCAGCTTTCCTTTTTTCTCTCTCCGAGGAAGTCCTTTCCCTAAGGAGCTCTTCGACAGACTTCAGCTTTTCTTCTACCTCTATCTTATGTTGCTCAATATCTTGAAGCCTAGCGACATTTTCCTCAGCAGATTTAAGCTTGGTCTCAAGCTCCTCTTTACCTTGTTCAGCCTCCTTCAATTTTTTCTCCAACCCTTTGGAGGCAACCACAGATTCATCTCGATTTTCTTCAACAAACTTGATTTGGTTCTCCAGGGCATCTTTGTCTTCCTCGTACTTCTGACGATATTTCTTCAAAGACTGGGTTAATCCAGCAAAATCTTCTTCTACCCCACCCGAGGAGGTGGAAACCCTGAGAGCTTCATCTTTTTTCAAAATACTATTAAAGCAAGTCACAAGCTGAAAAAAAGAAGAATTTTTAGTCAATATATGAATATAATACTAGATAATAAAGGACTCAGACTAAAAATACTTACTGAACTAAGGTGTTGAGCAGCCAATGTAGTAAGTTTCTCACGAGAAAAGGTGTCTTAAACACCTTGGGATTCTGGGACAGTCCAAGATCTAATCAAGTTCACAGCAGAGCTCAGAGGCATAAGAGAAGGAATACTACCCTCAACATTTGAAGGTTGAGGAACAGAGTCAACAGGTCTCTCGGGTAGACATCTTTTTAATCTCCTCAGAGGAGCATTTTCAATTAAGGATGTTGTCTCTCTTGATGAGAGAACAACAGTTTCATTCAAATGAGATACCTCTTTGGAAGGCAAAGGGTGCTTCTTGCCAATTTCCTTAGCAGCAGTTGATGGGGGTACATTCACATTCTTTGTCCCCTCATTTGAGGCATCTTGCTTACTTTTCTTTGCTTCTTCGACAACAAGGGAAGACTTGTCAAAAAATGCAGGTGCTTTCCTCTTCTTCATTAGATCAGTAATAGGAACACTTAAGTCAGAAGAAGATCCTTCCACACAAGTTTCAGGAACTGGAACCTGATCAAGATCAACCACCACAGGACGAGCAATGAAAGACGAGGTGTAAGTTCTGTATCGCAGTAAGTAAGAAGAAAATCTAATGTGCTCCCCAGCAACAGATTGATGCAAGCCCCAGATAAGTTTTAAATGCTTTATATTAACTTCATTTTCTTTTGGAGGTTTTCTTTTACTGTCAACTGTAACAAACAAAATTAATGTTAGTGATGCATTCATCAAACATAAAGAAAACAAGATTTCAAAAAATAAAAACAACCTATCCCATTGTCATAAGGTGGACACTTGGGACTTTGGTACACATCATCTCCCTCTAATGGGGGGTGTTTCCAATTTTTCATCACTACCTCGTGATCAAAATAGTCTTTATTGGCATCGGGAAGGTTGACAACTAAAGCTCTATTAAAAAATCTAGTTTTTAAATAGAAAGTAGTGTCACTGGTGACCCATCTATAGCAATACATAATTTCTGGAATCCCCAAACGAGTTCTATGAAGTTGATTTAACCTATATACGCCATTAACTACCCTCCATATATTTGGAGCTGCTCTTGCAGGTACAATATCGAAAAATTGACAAAACTCCAAACACAGGGGATTTGGCGGGAAAGAAAAGCCACACTCGGCTACAAAAAGACTTGGGAACCAGTGTCCCTCCGCCAAAGAAAATAAATCAGAAGGAGCAAAGAGTTCTTCCAAAATAACCCACGAAGGGATTGAAAACTTAGATCGAAATTTATCCAACGATTTAACAAGATAAATCATGATGAATAAAATAAATAAAGAAGAGGGAAGAAAATCTTACAGAAGAAAGAGAAATCGGTTGATAATGAAGGATGGAAAGAACCAAGGCACAAGAGAGAGAGAAAACACAAGAGTTCAGAGATACAGATTTGAAAAGTAGAAGACGACTGGATTTCTGTTGCGTTTAAATACTTTACCTCGGGAATGGAGAAAAACAATGATTACCAGGAAAGACGTTTGCGTTTTCGGCGGCTGAAGGAGAAAAAGGGCACAAATATCGAAGTGATCGTGGAAATTCAAAATATTTATGAAGTTCGATATTGTGCGCCAAATATAAATTAAAATATTCTCCTAAAATTTATGAAAGCCAGTAATCCGAGCAGTTTTCTAGCAAAATGTTCCATATTCATCCTCAACATCGAACTGTGAAACATTGGGGGCTTCTGTTGATACTAAATTTAATCTGCTGACGTAGACCAATCGGACAAAGACATGTGTCAACTTAGATGTCAAATATGAAGACTTTCGATGAGCAGTATACTTGAGCGCTCCGAGCTACCGAGCAACTTAAGCAGTGCGAGCTACCGAGCAACTTAAGCGGTGCGAGCAACTAAAGCGTGCCGAGCAACTTAATCACTCATAGCGTACGCATCAAAAAACCAAAAGACAACTAAGCATTAAATGTGCATTATTATCGTACAGATGTATATGTCTGCTAGATAACAACGCATTATCCTTTAATATGTACAAAATCAAGGCTATAAATACATTGTAACCTCCTCATAAGTAGGGGACTCGGAATTTCTGGGTAAACCCTATTATCGAGATTCCAGAAAAACAGTCAGCAATACAAAACAGTGGACGTAGGCCATTTTCACAAGGGTGAACCGCTTTAAAAATCCTTTGTCTTATTTATTTCATTTTTATCTGTGATTGATTAATTAGATATAATCTAGTTTTTTATATCAACAAATAGGAAAATTGAGGGACTTGATTATTTGGATACCTACTCATCAGTCACAAGAATAACATCCATGTGTATACCAATTTCAATTGAAAAATATGCAATTTTAAAATGCATCAAATGAATGTTAAGGCCAATCTTCTTAATGGTGAATTCGGTGAAAAACATATATTGAAAAATAAAAGGCTCATCTTCATAATGGTGAATTCGATGGTTATAAGAACGGCAAGGTATGGTCACATATGCTAAGGGTCACAATTGTATTAGGGACGATTTTTTGACCGTCTTTTAAGAACTATCAAACGTTCAATTTTTAAAAAAGAAAGTTCGACCGTTCCAAATAATATTATTTGAGACAATTTTAACAATTCCTAAAAATTTGGCGCCATACTTGTCACCAATTTTTTTATTTTCTCATATAAGAGACATTATTATTAATTAAAACATGCTGCTCGAACTTTTGAAACAAAAATAAAAGCTGTTTTGTTTGGGTTGAATTTTCTTTTTCTTTGACCGAAAGGTAACGAAGAATTTTTTGGACTCTAAACACTCTCCAAAAGGCTAGCCATTGCAAATTTGTATAATTACTGACCTTATCATGACATGAGTTTAAAATAGTGAATGTGATTTGATTAAATGATTTGGCTTGATACCCTAATTATTATGATTTAAGATCTTTATTCTCTGTGTCCCAACCTAGGATTGACTCGATCATGCTTGTAAAGCTTTTGGTCTGAAAATCATTTCTCTTTCTTTCCTCATATTGTTGTTGGCTACTATTTTTTATATGTAATAATCACTAACCTATTTCACCTTTCTTCAACACAGTATAACCATTTTCATTGCTACGAAAAGAAATAGTATAATTTTTAAGGGTTAATTTGTGTCTTAAAATTTGGCGAATAATTATTATTTCGGGTGTTATTATCTGTTTTTATCACACTTTTTATAAATAAGGTGTCATAAAAGCTGGAAAAAGTGTAATAAAAAGTAGAAATATACTCAATAACAAAATGCCATAGGACTTTTTTTTTAAATCATGAAACTTTAGAGTACCCAAGATAAACGAGACAACCTCGATGTTTAGGAAATTGTGACACTGTAAATTTTCATTCATTTAACAAACACATCTTGAAATTTAAACTAAAAAAAAAATATAACAAATCCCTAAATAAGTGGAGTTGCAAGTTAAGTGTGAGATTTAATTTTTTTTTTAAATGCCCTAAACATAAGGTTGTCTAGAAAGGCTCATACAATGTCTTAAGAAAGTAGTTTTAGGGTCTTTTTTAATGTAATCATTCTCGTTATAATATTTTGCGTATTTATAAATTATAATACATGCATGCATGTGTTTTCGAACACGTAAAGAAACGATGGATGAGTGATCCATCTAAGCCACCCAAATCTTGGAGGCGCCTTTGATACATTTTTATAAATATCAACCATCAAAATATTGAAAATTTGGGCATTTAACCCCACTTAGTGCTTTGATACATATTTTACGCCCCCAACATTTTAATTCTTGTGGTTTGACCTGCGAAAATACTTCTAACGGCGGAAAAAGTGCGGAAAAAGTGCTGAAATGATTTGTTACAAATGCGAAAAAGTTACGGTTAAAATCAATATCGTAGAAATAATGGCGCTAAAATCCAAATCAGCCATTTATTTAAAGTGTTAAATGGAAACGTATTTGAACTGAATGGATTGAAATGATTTTTGTATGCTCGTGAGCTAGGTGTTCTGATAGTGCCATGATATATACTCAAATGAAGAATCTATGAGATTAAGACGTTAGATTTTGCGTAAAATAATGAATGCAAATGAAACAAAACAAGAAGATTGTATTTTTGTGCAACAAAAGCTATTATCGTAACCATATCAATTGAATTTGGCCACTTTGAAAACTTTGTTTCATCTGTTAATTCAATTATTAATTCTGTCACTTCCAATCAGCCAACTGGTAGCTAATAGATTAAAGAAAGTCAAGACCCAAAAAACCCTTGTGGGACCCATTTGCTTAAATTGGTTGCCAGATAGGCCAAGAAAAAAAGGACTGTACAAATTCTATAATTCTCAACAAACCCAACTATAAAACCCCCTAGCTCCCTCATTTTGTCTCAAACTCATTCAAGCATTTTCTCACTGTCACGAGAAACGTTTCGAGCTTCGAGTTTCAATGGCTCGACCGCAACAACGATACCGAGGGGTTCGGCAACGGCATTGGGGATCTTGGGTTTCCGAAATTCGTCATCCTTTGTTGTAAGTTCGTCTTGGTTTACGAAAAATGGGCCTTTTTTGTAAAACGTTTTGAGGTTTGATATTTGGGTGCTAAAAGAAACGTTTCTTTTTTTTGCAGGAAGACTAGAATTTGGTTAGGGACATTCGAAACGGCCGAAGATGCGGCACACGCTTATGATGAAGCCGCGAGGCTCATGTGTGGACCGCGTGCTCGAACCAACTTCGCGTACAATCCTAACGCGTCTCAATCGTCGTCATCAAAGCTTTTATCGGCAAATTTGACTGCTAAATTGCATAGGTGCTATATGGCCTCACTTCAAATGAGTAAACCAGCCATGCAAGAGCCTCAATTGGTCAACACGAAACGTTTGGTGAGTAATGCAAACGAAACATGCGTGTGGTTTCCAGAAAAGAAACCGGTGGTGCCAAAGCAGGAATTTGGGTCACTTGAAGATGACCATATAGAGCAAATGATTGAGGAATTACTTCATTATGGGTCAATTGAGTTTTGCTCGGTTTTACCCCCTGAATCTATGTAATGCGGTTCAAAATAGTTAATTTAGTCCTAATTTGTTGACATATAGATTATGAGTCGCGTTAACCCTCGCACTTGATTGGTTGAGCGTACACTCCAATACACTCCAATAGAATCTTTGGGTCAACGCAATTTTCGGAGAAAAATAATTGTAAAACATTATCACATTAAAGGTGAAAATGTATTATCATTATTATTTCATCCTTAAAATTGTGTTTATGGGATGATTCTATTTTAGTGTACACTACAGCCGGTTTTATACATAAAACTAATTAGTTGACTTACAACCTGTCATTAAACACATTTTCGGTGTGAAAATAATCTTAAGCCATTATCACATTACGGGTGAAATTGTCTTATCGTTATTTTATCTCGAAAATTGTGTCTATTGCGGTGTAAAATACGACGTATGACCGGTAGTAGTCCTATTAGCTAATCAACACGAAGGGTTACCGTGACTGTACCTCGTAGCGTCAACAAATTTAAATTCTATATTCGAGCGATCGAGAAAAGTTTAAATTAGAGTAGTTTTAGTACTAATAGATAATGGGCAAGTCAGCAAGTCTGGCATGGTCCAGCTAGACTACTTCTATTATATTTCTCTTCCCTCAATATTGTAAGTTTATATATTTGATGCCAACTTGGTTTGCTAATATTAACCCAATTTTTCAACATTTCTAGTGTCCATATAATTTGTCTCTGTCTTGCACCACCAATTAAGGCTAAATTTGTTCCAGCTCCGTGTTGACACATACACACAAAAAACAAAACAAAAAAAAGTGTATTGTATCAGTTTATGCATTGAATTGCGGAGAAACTTGAAGTCATTGGCCTCATTTTATTAGAAAACAAATGTTACAAAGATTTCCATTTGACTATTTCAAAATTTGAGGTAGCATTGTAAATAAAATTACTTGACTACACTAATTAATTTAGTAAAACTACAAAAGCTTACAGTCATATAAAGTTGTCTTTTTAATCCGATAGTGGTCAAATGTTACTGTTTTCATAGGCGTGTGTTATCTCACATTGTTCTTAAAAGTGATTGTACATTATTTTTAAATGATTGTGAATATATTGTAAGAGTAATTTTAAGGATATCCTTATTTTATCACACATGGGAAAACTAGAATAATTATTTTTTAAAAATTGACAGTAAAGTCCTTCAATTTTATCTAATAACACTTAGCTACAAAGTTAACATTTTCATCAATAAATTAATTGTTTCCTCTTGATTTTAGATGACAATTTGATGTAAAAATGTCCCAAAATGCCCTCCAATATATTCCTAAACACACAACTCCAATAATAAATAAGATTATTTTTATATTTCACATGTTTTAAATTAATAGTCGTTGTTTGAAAGTTAAACATTTTAAGAACATTTATTATTTTTCAAATTCATCCTCCTAAAAATGATGAATATCTGATATGGCCTTGTATCACTGTTCTTTTCTCGGTATTTTCAGGATAGATAAGTTTACAAAATCACATAATTATATATATTATTTTTAAAATACAAGTGATTAATTAAGTACGAACTGAAAAAGAAAATGCATTTTTTAATTTATCTCTCATCTGTTTTCAAATGGTTTACCTTTAGTGCAACGGTATCAACCAAATTTGCAGTGATTTGCATAATTTTCTTTTAGTTTTTTCAAACATCAATACTTGTCACTATTTTTTATTGAGTTTAATAAATCCAACCCTAAATTTTTGCTAGACTTGTATTTCTAGAATTGGGGCTGCAATGCACAATTAAACCCTAAATTTTGGCTCACAGTTGCTTTCAATAACTTAATGATGCAAGGTGAATTGGTAAAGGAGCATTCATTACAGTTTCTATGCCATTTACACAAAGCCAGACAATTAAAAGGCATTTATATTCTGTTTACGGATTTGATTGACTTGTCATTATTGAATAACAAGGCACGCTTGTCTCCATATTTGGTTAAAGATTTTTGTGGGATATGATGATCAAGAGCTAATTAAAAGAATACAAAAGTATGATTCGTTCTATCAAAAGACTATCGATATTTATTTTAAATAATGTTTAGTTTAAATATTTTTATTTATTTTAAAAAAATTATTATATAATACACTCACAAATATTTTTTTTCTCTTATTCTAAATCCTATAAAAAATTTGTCAAAAGTATAGACAAATAATTTTTTGAAACAAAAAAAATAAAATGGGCTAAGTACAAAATGTACATAATTCATATGGACTAAACACGAATTATCCCTCATAATATCAATATATGATCTTCTTATAACAAAGTTCATCATATAATTTTAGGAGAACTTTCGGTCATTGAAACAATATTTCTATTCATTTTTTCAAGCATTAAAAAGTTACAATTTTTGCTTAAGAAATTTGTTTTGTGAAATTGATCTTTTGAAGCCTACTCGTCATGATCTTTCAAGATCCATGAGCATTATAAAATTTTGAAGAAAAAATTTATGAATATATCAAATATTTGATATTTACTCTTACATAGAAAGCAAAAAGAAGCACATGAAGATGAAGAAGTAGAATTACGATTGAAAGTTAAAGTTCATTATTGTAGTATATATTTACTCTTATGATACATCTACTACAAGGTTAAACGTTTGCAATGCTTTGAACAATGTTTTGAACAATAATAGAATGAGGGTGAGATTTAATTTTTAGTAAATTAATATTATAAGACCAAAGTACTTTTCTAGTAGATATTTATTACAATAGTTATTGTTTGCAAATGATGTAAACAAGATATGATCTACAATTTATTAGGTAAAAATTATACATTTTTCTCTTTTCCTATCCTCGTGATCACCCAAATTATTTGGCATTAGAGTGGAAGGCGAAGTATAATTTATTTTAAATATTTTATTAATAATAAACTAAATATTAAAAGGAGCGAAAAAATTGATAAGTCGGAGGAGGCCAAGAGCCCTATAAATGCTTTTAATTTATAGTGTGATAACTAGGATTTGATCACTATGGTGTCACAAACTCCAAAATTAATTGTTTCATTCAACAAATATACTTATAGACATTATGATTGGGTTATTATTTAGCAATTAGAGATTCAGTAACTTTTACAACCCTCTTTGGGTATTTGTACATGTTTGCTTTGATCATATAATTTTGCCTCTTATAGGAAAGGGCTATGCTTGATAACGATATTGAGAGCATGAACAATTTGAAAATCTGTTTTCCCATGTCATCTTCATTTTGATGTTCGATAAACATAATAATTAAGCTAAGGCAGTTGAGGGAGATGGCTAAATGCGGTAACTTGAGCTATTGATGCTGTTAAAGTAACTATTATTACTTTTTTATTTTACCCCGAAAAGAATGTTTGGCTTACCTCCCGTATGCATAAGATACAAGTTAGAGCATCACTATTGGCGTAAGGTAAGGAAAAGTAGTTTACGGAACGAAAAAGCAGGTATACCTTTCATATGGACTAAAGGTTTACAACGGTGATACACCAAAATTTGTAATTAAGGTTCCAACAAACAACTGATGTTCGTAGGAAAAAAAAGTTATAGTTCTAACGAACAATATTTGTTCGTATAAAATGGTACGAACTAATGTTGTTCGTAAGAACCCATTTATGTAATAAAATCCAATATTTATATTTGCTACGAACTTTTGAAATGCGTAAGAATTCCTACGAACAAAAATAGTTCGTAGGAAACATTTGCAAATTCTCTTCACGATTTGTATACTTGCAGAACCCTTGCAAATTTCATTACAGAATTTGTTGCCTAAACCTCACCATTGCAGTACCTTGAAGTTGGAAAGATACAAATTATATTGACATTTTGCATCACCAGTGTGAATGCTCTTAGCCAATGTGTAAGGTATAAGTGAGATGATGTCATGTGACGGTTAAGTCTAAATTTTTGAAAAATGGGGGATTATATTCCGTATGATTAGAGTATTCACTCACTCCAAATCGACACTCTTCAATTGAAAGTCAAACATTTAATGAAAAAAGTTTACAAATTTATTCTCCAAAAGCTGATGAATACTTTGAATTTAATATATGCACTTAGATCATTGTCTCATGGGTTGGTATCGTTCGGATGGCTAATTTTGTACTCTCACATAATTTTATATATTATTTTCAGAAAGGTGACTATTAATTTGAAATAGATTAAAAAGAAAAGTAAAATTATTAATTTGAGAGAAATTTAGTGTTATTAGGTGTTCCACAATGAACAATATAAATGGATTGATTTAGCCCTTGTGATTTTGTAGTGGGGCAGCTGCCAATGCTATCTACCATTTTACACCTTTCAAACTGTATTGTTCAACAGTGTTATGCATTGGATAAGATCTTTTAAATACTTGGTTATGAAAATAAGTTGTGATATAACTCATGAAATCATGACTACGCTCATGGGACTTGTACCATGATCAGCATGAAGTTTGTAAATTATGATGTTTTGGTGTCGCTGCTATGGTCAATAAAGTGAAAACAGAAAATCTTCTTTCATCTTCAACCTTTTTATCTCAATGTGAATTTTTCAATGCTGCAAATATATAGTAAAGCACTCCCAATGTAATCGATGAATTTACCTTTCTTCTATTTTGTGTGCTTTTTATACTTTGATTTGTTACTTTAGCAAGTTATACATAATGGTGAGTGAGAGAAAGTAGGCAAAAGACGTGTTGTTAACCGGTCGAAAATATATTATAAAAACGTGATTACTTATATTTTCCGGGGTGAATATTGATTAACAAATACACACTTACTATTTTTACACCAAGATATTGCTCTTCAAATTTCTAAAAATTATCTCTACTTCTTGATGTGGTCTTCTAGCACATAAGCTCATGCACAAACTTTTAATTTTTCTTCACTTTTGTATAACAAATATGTTTGTGATTGCATCCCACTATACCATCATTAGGTTCAAAATGAACTGCCCCGAATACTCGAATAACCGGTACGCTTAACATTACTCCGAATAATTTTATGAGATTTTATGTTTAGTATTGTATAGGATGGAATTTTTAGTGGGACGTTTTATCCTAATAAGTCTATTAATCTAACTTCATAAATTGAATTATGTTATTTTCTTAAGATGTGATAAGTCTAATCCTATATAAGTCTTTAACCCCATGAATCAAACTAGACATGTGTTTAAAAAATAGCATGATCATTTGATATTTGGTCGCTGTTTAGTATGCCTTACATCATTTTTTGTGCTAATTTTTTTTTTGTATGATCAATTGTGCTTTCTGCAACCGTTTTTAAAGAGAAAATATGTTATAAAAACTATAAAAGCATAGAAAATATTCTAAAAATAATAATACTTGAAATTTTGTTACCCTAAAATTCATTTTAAAATCACAAACTAAATAACCTAAAATTGCAAAAAATAGTATTAGTGTTTTGTTGTCCCATCTCTCCCAGATTCATGATTGTTCCCGTGTTTGGGAATTGATTTTGTTCCCCACAACCATAAAAAACTTAAAGTTGTTTCGTCTCATTATTTTGTTTTGCTTTTTATTCATCAAAGGTGATTAACTCATCGCATGTTAGTGAGTTTACCATCATTATATGTTTGATATTTTTGGCCCCTGAAGGGACATGAAGTTTTATCCGACATCTCTAATTTCCCAATCAACTAAAATCTGAAACAGAGTTAGTGAATTACTTGGTAGTACAACTTCCCTATTTCCACATTTTTAATGATATTTATACAATAACACTTGTCATTTGGCAAATATTCAATTAATATTATTTTTATTTAACTTTTAATTCAACTTTTTTTTCTTCATTAACTCTTTCATAGTATAAATCAATCACAAATATTATTTGTTTCGTATTCTAACACCCAAACCCTAAACATTAATTCTTAACACTTAAAACACCAGACGCTAAATCCTTAACACATAAAACTCCATATCCTAAAACACTAAACAAACAAATAAATATATAAAATAAACCCGATACACTTAAAAAGCTAAAACCTAAAATCCTAAACTCTATAACCCCCCCCCCCCCCCACCCCCCCCACCCCCCCCCCAACAAAAAATTTACAATTTAATTTGGCAAATATTCCATCAATATTTATTTGAAGTTTTTTTTTTCATCATAAACTATTTCATTATATAAATCATTCACAAACATTATCTTTTGTATCCTAACTCCCAAATTGTAAAGCTTAATCCTTAACACATAAAACTTCAAACTCTAAATCTCTAAAACCCAATATATATATATATATAATAAACCTAATGCCCTTAAAAAACAAAGCCTAAAATCCTAAACCTGTAACATTCCCCATAAAAAAAATGTAAAAAACAATGTCATTGGACAAAATATTCCATCAACATTATTTTTAATTCACATTTAATTCAGGTTTTTTTCTTCATAAAGTCAATTATCATAAATTACTCACAAACATTATATTTCGTATCCTAATTCTCAAACCCTAAACCTTAATCTATAACGCTTAAAACTCTTTTATTTATTTTTAGAAAGAAATAATATATTTATGTGCAATTAGGAGAAATAGCGTCTCATATGGCTCTTACAAGAGCTGATGGAAAAAAAATAAAAATCTACGAAAACTTACAATAACCATAACACGAAGAAACAAACCTTAAATTATATTTAAGAGTAATTTTTTTTCTTTAGATAAATACGGAAAAGAGTCCTTTTTGTTACCACTCTTTTTTTCACTCTAATCACCGTGTCTTGACTAACAACAGCTGAATCTTCAATGTTGCCTAATAGCTCAAAAGAATTTCTGAGAGGAGTACTATGCGTTCGATATTTATTTTTCCCGTATATTTTACCAGCTAAGTCTTCAATACAATTTGGGATTTCTACGTATAAATTAAGCTCAGGCTTTGAATCGACATTTATGTTTGAAATGTCCTCTAGAAGGGGCATGTCATCAAAAGAATGTGAATTATCATTATTATAATTGACAATATCCACTTCGTAAAAATTCTGAATTTTTAACACTTGGGTATGTTTTCCTATTTCAATTTTTTTAGGGGTATTTTCAATCTTTTGAAATGTGTCAAAATCCAAATTTAATTCTGTATGATGAGTCCACTTAGTTGAGCTTTAAAATGACCCCAAACCATTATTGTTCGATCCAAGAATTTGAACAAAATGTTGTCCTTTAGAAAATTCCTGACTTTTAGACTTCTCAAATCGCATGTTTTCCTCACACTACACGAAATCCTGCAAATAGTCACAGCCTGGGGGTCACCGCCCAGATCCGTGACCAGCTGGTCGTGGCCTACAGCCATGACCACATCAAATGTAGGCGTAACCAAGTCCACGACCCACTATGATCATGGATCCTCTTGATGGTGGTCACGGACTTAGTTCGTGATGGGTCATGGACCATAGCTGTGACACAAGCGTGACCATTATGGCGCCAAATTCGCCCAAAGTTCCCTCCAAGTGTAGACGCAGATGGGGTCACGGACTTGGGCCGTGACCACAACCAATATACACACAACATGTGGTCATGACTTATGGTTGTAACTATATCAATTTAGGAGTCACGACTTTGGTCCTTGACCAGCTTCTTACTTTCAGGCTGACGTGTTAAATGTTAAAGGGGTCACGACATGTGGTCATGGCTCAGGGCCGTGACCAGTGTCTTTATACTAAAAGCCCATACCAATTTTTATTTTCCCTCTAAACCCTTAAACCCTTTCCCTCTCTCCTAGGATTTCGGCGATTTATCTCTCAATCTCAAGTTTTTCATTCAATCCCTCTCTCAATCTCAAAGGTAACACTTAAACCCTAATATTTTATATTCGAGTATTTGTGCATTTGTATATATGTGTGTATTTCTATGTGTATGTGTGTATTTATATGTATATGTGTGTATTGTATATGTATGTGTGTATACTGTGTATGTGTGCGTCTATTATGTACTCTGTGTGTGTACTGTGTGTGTAAGAGAAAATTAAAAAAAAACGAGTAGGTATATATAATTAATTGGATAAAAATAGAAATAAATACAAAAATAGTGTTGATGTTTAAAATTGGTAGTGATTTACATGATGCCAATTTTATAATCATAGATAAAATAATGAGAGAAAAATAAATGAGACAAGAGAATTTTTAAGTGGTTCATACATTAAAAAAAAGCCTACGTCTACTGTGATTGTATTTTTCTATTGCTGATTACAGAAAACTCGGTATTCTTGGTAGAAGAATGACCTTATACTTTTTTCTGTTGCCTTTAGTGAAAAGAATACATTGTATTTATAGTGACCCGGAGATCAAAGGTTGGAATGCCTTTTTACATTTAAGCATTTACACATGTACATAATGAATGTGACTATTGATAGCCTTGGGAACGTGCAGAATGACTCTTAGATACTTTCCATGTGATGAGTGTCTTCGGGTCGGTCAGCATGCTGGCCGATCAACTACCTTCTAAGCCGACTAAGTAATTGGTGATCGGGACTGGTGCCATGTTAGGGAACATGTGTCCATTTCTAATTGGTTTATGTAGATGAATAATTTTTGGTATCAACAGAAGCCCCCAATACTTCCATCTTGATACTTTGTTGAAAGGACGAAGTATGAGTCATGCAGAGTTGCTCAATAGTCTTTCGTAGTTTTGATTGGTTGTCGACTTATAGGATTTGTAAAAAAAATTCATCAAATAATCATGTGATGAAAATTTCGTGAATAATTTGAAATTTAGCGAACTGCCAAAGGGCACATTAGTAATTTTATCGTCTTTGGAGCTATACAGCCGTCAGAATGTCAATCGTCTCTATAGTTAATCATTACTTGCACTGTTTTCTATGCAAGCTATAAAAGACTAGATTTTGGATGATTTTTGTACCACAAATTTTCAAACATTCGAACTATCTTTCGTCCTTAAGGTTTTTGTCTTCAAACTTTATTTTTGCGTCCATTTCCACTCTTGCTCCTGCCATCACTTTCTTCGTAAGCTTTTCTCTTCCTTTTTCTTTGATTTCTTTATTTGCTATAATCATGGTGTACATAATTCATAGGGACTCTTTAGATGAATTTAGGTGGGAAATGAATATCCTTTATTAGGTAGAATTAGAAATGCATGTTCCTCCAGTTGATGTTTTATCATTGTCAGAGGGTCATTGGATCCCATCGTGGTTTATAGCTGAATGTGGTATTACATTTCCCCCCCAATCGTTTCTTTCTATAGTTTTGTTAATATTTTGATGTTGTCCCTGCTAGGGTAGCTCCCAATACACGGAGAATAATAAATGGGATTCATAGGCTTAACCACATATATAGAACCTATATTGGTATTTCGGAGTTGATGTTCTGTTACAAGTGGCTTACTAGCGATAACACTTATTACTTGAAAACTAGGTTTGCCAATAGAGCTTTTGTGGTCAACTTACCAGATTCCAATAAGGACTACTTTGATTATGGGGTAATAGCGAAGAACTGACAACATCTCATATTTAAAGAGGAGAAGTGTATGGTGGTCTCGGGTGTCCTCAAGAAGGACATGACATAGGTTGCAGAACTTGTTATTTATCTTTTCTTGCTGACCAACTGTTTGATGATATGTTGACTAATATTTCTTGTCTTGTTTTATATAGTTGAGAGCAAGAAAAGGTGTCCAAAAGAAGGGGAAATCTATCTTCAAAGGCTTAAACATCTGTGGAGCATTCATCAAAGAATTGGTGAGGATCATCCCAGAGAAGCCTCATACCTGTTACAATACATAAGTTCTATTACTTCTTTTATTACTAGGCTAACTCCTGCTTCACCTTCAATAAGGAACTAATTCCCACTTCTTCAGTTGAGGAATTTATTGGAGTTGAAATGATCTTATAACAACCTCTTCATTTGAATTTTTGGATATTTCTATAATCCCTAATTCCCCATTAGCTGTCATGGGTAAGAGAAAGCTTCCCAATTTGATAGCGGGGCCTTTTTCTCCCACCAACAAGACTGCCAAAGATGCTGATACCCAGAAGTCCAAAGTGACTGAAAAAGAGGAGGGTGAGAAGGTTCCTCGAGTTAGAAATACCGAGGAGGGTGAGGCTGGTAGCGTTCACTTGAAGAGAATAAAAAGAGAACTTCCTGACAAATCGACCAGGATGACTTTTTCCAACCAACATGATTGGTAAAAAAGATCTAATATGACTTGAAAGTTGTTGGGTCATCTTCGGTGGCTGTTAATCCTGGTTTGGCCAGGAAGTTGATCAAGTCTGGAACTCTTCCTACTGATAGGGCAAATGTACTTCTTATGTCCCGTTCCATATTGATAGAGAGAGATTGCCAAACTTTGTCTTTGGTAACCTTGTTTTATCTGTTACTCACATTTACTGTCTTATTCCTTTTTCGCTGAGTTACTACTTTTTCATTTTAGCAGTTTTTGGTGGACTTTAATCAGATGATGGTGAATGATAATTAACTATGTTCTTCTTCAAGAGAAGTTTAAGAGGCTTTTTAAGGTCTAAAAAATCCTTAGATACTAGTAAACAAGCTTTAGAGATAAAGAAAAAATCTTGGAATAAAGAACTTCGAAAGGCCAATAAAAGGGCCACCACTACTGAGGAAAAATTGAAGACTGCTGAGACCAGTCTAACAACTGTTGAGGACATGGCCAAGGTATCCAAAAATATGTTGCTGGAAAATCAAACTCTTCTTTCATCTGCCGAAGAGAAGCTTGCGGTAGAGAAGGCCAAGAATAAGAGCATCAAAGACACTGCTGACTGCTTCATCCCAGATTGAGTATGCTAAGAAAAAATCCTTTAAGGATGGTTGGTAGGAGGCACTCAAGGAAGTTGGCACTGGTGATAACTCTGAGATGTTCGAGAGATATGACTTGAGCACTCCTCCAAATTTAGAGGAGGAGTTTGATGATAAAGAAGGATCAGGGGAGTCTTCCTTATAACCTATTGAGTCTACTATGGAACCAGCTGATGGAGTTATCCTTCCTGTCGAGTTGCCTTAATGCCCAGGTTAAGGAGAAGATCTAGTACTTATTGTCTATTTTCTTTGTCTGCAAGTGTTTTTTTTTGTTCTTGTACTGGGATCATTTTTTTTATAACACCCCATTGCTTATTAATGAAATGAATTTATTTTTATCTAACTTGTGTATTCTCCTTTTCATCTTTCTTAGTTGTTGTGAAATTATATTTCCTGAAATCTTTTACTTGACCATCATCGTTGTAGTCTTTGTATTTGTACCTTTATGAATTATAGTTTGATACTAGGAAGAAAGCACTAGTTTCTGCTGAATTTGACCTACTCTGGTGTAGTAGAAGCTTTCTAGAAGATGGTCATGTTCCCCTGTCTGAAGAGGATTTAATTGGATTATTAGGCCCTGATTTATCCGAGAAATTAAAAAAGCCCTATACTCATCTTCATTATTTATGGGATAGGGCTGTAGCCAATAATGCTGCCTATTATGAAATGATAGAGCAACTTCAGGAGGACCATAATTAGTCCAAAGCTTTATTGCATGCTGATTATGAAGCTAAGTATAAAGCCTTAAGTGAAGGATGGGACTTTGAGAAAAATCTATAAGATATTACTTCTGCTTTAAACAAGAAAGAATTATCTTTAAAGCAAGATATGAAGAAATCGTAAGGAATTATTTCTATGTTGGAATGGGTGAATAATGCTTTAAGGAATGATCTTGATATTTTTGAACAAATCATCTATCACTACTCCTGATGAGGGTGAATTTTTCTAAAAAACTGAGAATGCAAAGTTAGTGAAAGAACTTGAAGCATTGCAAAAAACATACCTGGATAAACTTCCAAACAAAGGGTAGTTGTCCGACCAAAAATTGATGAAGAAAGAACGTGTAGAATCGCTACAGCGGAAATATTGCGACTTCTCAAACAAAATACAATTTTAATTAATCCCAAATTTTAGTTAAATCCTAAAACATGCATCTAGATGATTTATCCAATAAAATAAAGCATGCAGGATAAAATAAAAAATTTCAGGAAAAATCCCCCAAAGGGGCAAAACCTTTTATTTCACTATAATTTGTAAGAAAACGGTTTACACGGATTACAATAAAATAGGGTGACATACGAAATACCCGCAGGTGTTGGTTCCGATATCTCGGCTGGAATTTTCCCTTTCCAGGAGGGCAGCAGTGAAGAAGAAGACGGCTCCTCCATAAGTTACGGCTGTAATTTTCCCTTTCCAGGAGGGCAGCAATGAAGAAGAAAACGGCTTCTCCACAAGTTACTCCAGATGGGTAAATGGTCTTCTTGAAGGTTTAAAGATTCACACACATATATGAGAATGGTTTTGTGAATAAAAAAGGTTTAGAAAACCTTAAAAGATGAAGTCTTATTCTGGGCAGTTTTCGCAGAATTTTGAGATTGCAAAAAGACTTGAAAAACGTGTAGAAGGAGATCAGATATTTATACAAAAATCGAGGCGATGGCTCATTCGAACGAGATAGCCATGTCGCTCGAACGAAGGACATAAGTCGTTCGAACGATATCACGCGACATGTCTATCTCGCGCGAACGACTTTCAAAGTCGCTTGAGCGAGCTCGTCGATCGAGGCCATTCGCTTCTACACTTAGAAAATTTCTGCTTTTGATAAAAAATTAATCCAGACTTCAAAAATAATTTTCAAAAACAATTCCCAAATATTTATGCAAATATTTAAAGCTCCAATAAAACATTTTACTGATAAAGAGTAGTGGAGTAGTGGGAATGAAGTGGATGCAATGAATTCAGATGCAGGCCGTCGAGGATGATTGTGTTGACGTGCCGAATGTAGTGGTATCAGACATATGAACTGTGATATAGGAGACAATAGAAAATTCCTAGATTCTACCTCGGACATTTATAAAATTATGTCCTTACAGAATGAGGAAAAATCTGGCCAACCAAGCTGCCTAGTTAAAAGCAAAGAATAAGGCCATTGCCAGCCTGTCTGTAATGCTGGAAGCTAAGGATAAAGCTATTACCAACCAATCTGCCCAGTTTAAAGTAAATAATGATGTTCTAAAGAAATTCCAACATCAGGTAGAAAAATTGACCTTTCAATTTTATAAGCAGTCCAGGGAGATTTGGATGGAAGGTTACAATGAGGCCCAAATCCATGTGGATGATCATCTTGCACAAAGTCATCATGAGGGTTATAGATGAGGATGGACCAATTTCTTACCTTACTGAAATTTTACCAAAATAGTGCGTTATAATATTGGAATGATCTTGGTTTGTTAGATTGTGACAAGCCGCCATTCAAGTTAGATGTAAAAATGGATTCCTCCTGATGCCATACCCCAATATTTAATCACCAAATATCTGGGATATTATGGCCTTCATGATGTGAACTAGACAATTCATCGTCCTCATCTGATCAACAAGCTGAGCAGTAGAAATAGGCGAATGCTTAGAGATTTTAATTACGTAAATTCCCCTATATCCTGGATAATCCTCCTACTGGTATGGAAAAATATAGCAAACACCTTCTGAAATAACCAAAGCACAAGGAAAACTTCCAATTGAATGATTTTTATATTTTTTGTACTTGCTTGATCTTGAATGTAACACCTACAGTATTTGAATAATAATATATGTACTTGTTGTCAACTTATGATTAGTTTAATCAGTTGGTCGACTAAGTAATTTGATTGATGATGAGTTATTAAACTATGATTGTAGGGACTTAGATTTTACTAATGCACTTAGATAAAACTGTAAATAGTTTTTATGTTCCAAGTTATAGCATTAGTTATTAGTGGCGACCAAGTGCATGAGGAATGTACGTGTGTATCCCTGTGTTTAGGAATGTATACATGTATTCCTGCATTTAACCCAGTCGAGTAAAACGTCTTATGTGTATACATGAAATTTTACAGCCTTTTTGTTCTTGACTTGTCAAAGAAGAGGTCATCCAGGAAGTAATTATCATTGGTGACAAAGTGTGTTAGGAATATATATATATATATATATATATTCCTGTGTTTACCGGTAAATCTTCTTGTTCATGACTTGTTGATTCGAAGTCATATATGAGTAATAACTTGGTCGGGTAAAACCCGTCGTCGTGTTAAGCTGTTGGTGCATCTTGAATTTGATAAGTTCAACTTGATTAGGTGGTTGATTTGTGTAGTTTTTGACGTCTATTGATCGGCAAGGACTGAATACCAAGAGACATTGTTGGAGTATTATCTCTTGGGATTTATATCGTCATACTTTGGGAAAAAATTGAAAATTAAAATCAAGATATTTTATTGAATTTGATATAAATTTTTGTTGAACATAAAGCAGAAAGAAATACAAAATTCCTTTATTCACAAATAGTATTTTCCGGGGTGCTCGGTGTTCCAAGGGTACTTGAACTCTCCCCCATAAGTGTCTCTAGGCGAAAATTCCCTGGTCGAATTACTTCTAAAATGCGATATAGACCATGCCAGTCTGCCTAAAACTTTTTACTTTTCTGGATGACTTTCTTGAGGACGTAGTCGCCTCCTTTTAAGTTGGTCGGCTTGACCGTTTTGTAGTGAAAGCGAGCATTCCTCTCCTGATACGTAGCAGTTATGAGGGAGACATCTTCTTGGACTTTTTCCACTATGTCCAAGTGTAATCATCTCATTAGATCAATTTTAGGAGAATTAAAGTTTAACACTATATTGGTTGGTAAACCTATCTTGACTGGTACCATGGCCTCTGTTCCAAATGCAAGCAAATAAGGCGTTTCTCTAGTTGCTGATCTCGACGTGGTTTTACAATACTAAAGAACTAAGTGCAATTCATTAATCCAATTACCCTTGGCAGCATCAAGTCTCTTCTTCAGTCCATTAAGTAAGTTTCTATTTGTTACTTCTGTTTGACCATTACTTTATGGATATCCTGGGGCAGAATGAATTTTTAGATCTTGGATGGAACATATTATGCTTTGAATTCCTTGTTATCAAATTGGGTGCCATGGTTTATAATGAAGGCATGCCATACCTCATATGATGTTCTTCTAGATGAACTGATATACCTTGTTGTTGGGCATCTCTATCAACGACTATGCTTTCATCTATTTAGTGAAATAGTCAACTGCTACCATCAGATATTTGAACCTGCCATTGGTGGTCGACAATGGGTCGACCAAGTCAATTCCCCAAATGGCTAATGGACAGAGAGAAGTGATCGGTGTTAAAATGATACCTGGTGCTCTGTGAAATGTAATAAATCTCTGGTAATTATCATATTTTTTTGCGAAGGACCTATAATCGGCCTTTATAGTTGGCCAATAATACCCTGTGTGGTAATTCTCTGGACTAATGACCGACCAACTGAATGAGCTCCACAAGAGACTTAATGTACCTCATTGTCTAAGTCAACAATTTCCAATACATGAACACAACGTGGTAAGGAAATTGTGTATCCCCTTTTATATAGGACTCCACTTTCCACTACATATCTGGCTGCTTTATACCGGAGTCTTCTTTCATCTTTTGGATCAGTTGGTAAAGTTTTTTTTTATGTAAGCTTTAATCAGATCCATCCAAGATTGTCCCAAATCTACAGCGATTGAACTAATCATTGGATCCTCATATATGCTCCTGGTTGCTAATATTTCTACTGGAATGCTTCTCTTAAATTCTATTCTTGCTACTGAAGCCAGCCGAGCAAGTGCATTAACTTATGCATTTTCTATCCATGGGATTTTACTTATTTGTACAACCGTAATTTTAGAAATGACTTCCATTACCTTAGCTAAATATCTCACCATTAAAACTTAGACTACATATATATAAATTACTTGGTTGATAATCAACTGGGAATCATTGTGTGCCACTACTTATTCGGCGCCTAATAATTGGATAACTCAATCCCAATAATTAAAGCCTCGTAATCGAGTTTGTTATTTGGAGCTTGGAATTGAAACCTGAGGGCATATTCCACATCAATATTGTCAGGAGTGTTAAGTATAATACTAGATCCACTAGCAATTGAACATGAAGATCCATCCACATATAAATTCGATGATGGAATTTCACTGCTAAAGCTTTCTATAGACATAATTCCATGGAGGAATACCTTCTTACTTTCTTATGCATATTTCTGGGCCAGTTCTTCAGCAATGGACAATTCTGGTTGATCGACTATGACTTTGACTTGATTTTAAACTGAGCTTTCTTTCGAAGAAGTCTACTCGGTAGGCAAGTTTGGTTGGTCGGTAACCTCTAGATATGTAATTCTGTAATAAAATCTGTCAAAGCTTGCCCTTTTATGATGATCTTGTCTCGTAGATGATGTCGTATTTCCCAACTCTACTTCCCAATACATCAACCTGCCTGACTTTTCAGGTTTGTAAAGTGCTTGTCGAATAGGTAAATCGATGTATGCAACTATGGTATGCGCTTGAAAATAAGGCTTCATTCGTTTGGAGGCTTCAATGAGGGCTAATGCTAACTTTTATAGTAATGGATATCTAACCTCCGCACCTTTGAATACCTTGCTGGTGTAGTACACTAGTTTTTGGATTCCATTCTCCAGCTAAACTAATACCGAACTTACTGCGAATTTTGAAACAACTAAATACAAATATAATTTTTCTCCCACCATTGGTTGGGACAACAATGGCAGAGATCCTAGATACTCTTATAACTCCTGAAATGCTTCTTCGCAATACTCATTCCACTTGAAGGTCTTTTTGAACACCTTAAATAATGGTAGACACCTGTCTGTTTCTCGAGAGACAAACTAATTTAGGGTAGCCAATCTACTAGTAAGTTTTTTAACATCTTTTTTATAAATTTGTGATTGCATTTCAATCAGAGCTTTGATTTTAACAGGGTTTGCTTTTATTCCTCTTTGGTTCCCTATAAAGATGAGGAACATTCCTTCTTCCACAACAAACGCACTTGGTCGGATTCATTTTCATTTTCAGCCTTTTCAATTGGTCAAAAGTTTGATTGAGGTCCTTGATATGATCTGAGGCTTTTCTGCTTTTGGTTAGCATGTTATCTACGTACACCTCCATATTACTCCCAATCCGTTCTTCGAACACCTTATGAACCAATCTCTGGTACGTTTCTCTAGCTTTCTTGAGCCTGAAAGGCATCATGTTGTAGTAATAAGTACCTCGATTTGTAATGAAATAAGTGCTTTCTCCGTCTTCTAGTTTTATTTTTATCTGGTTATATCCAGAATAGGCATCCATGAAACTCAACAACTCATGTCCTACTATGGCATCTGTAATACCCTGTATTTTTATGCATATTTATTTTATTATGAAATTATGAAAATTTTGATTAATTAATGTAAGAGAGAAAATTTAATTTAAATTATTCCGATTTAATGGTAATAATTACTAGCGTGACGAGAGTTAGTAGTTATCGAAAATAATTATGTTGAAATCATGTTGAGTAATAACTATGTTGAACATTACGTAGTGAGTAACATAATATTGTTTCAGAAATAATAATATGGTCGGGGACAAGATATACTACAGTTGAAATACAATTATTTGGGACGCGCGTATGAGTCACGTCATTATTATACGTTTAGGGGTTAAAAAGGTAAATTATTTTTATATAACTCGAATGACTATTTTGAGTGGGTCATTGTGTCCGGAAGGGTCGAAATAATCAGAAAATACTATCAGGTGTTATATTTGGAGTCCGGGGCATTTTAGCCCAAAATGACACCTCGGAGGGGTATTTTAGTCTTTTGAGATTTTTGAGTAATTCAATGGATAAAAATCAGGTTTAATTAAAAGCTACATGGGTTAGAGGTCTACCAGTTTTAACCCACATGATAAAGAGATAGAGAGAGAGAGAGAGAGAGAGAGAGAGAGAGAGAGAGAGAGAGAGAGAGAGTACCAAGGAGGAAGAAGACTCCATTGTAGAACAAGGGCAAGAACTCAAGGATTTCCACCAAAAGCTGTGCCAAAGTGTAGATCGCAATGAGAAGATCAACCACATACCAATTTCAGTCTGAGCATCAAAAATCCACTCTAAGGCAAGTGTTTATCTTGCTAACTATTTAGCATATATTGTTCCCGTTAATCTCTAGTTGATGATATAGTCACATTAGAATGAAATTTGGGTTAATTAGGTTTAATTGTAAAGAGATTTTGGAGAGTGGTATGCATGTAGAGGATTTGCCCTTTTATAGACGGTTAAAATATGGAGATTTTATGTTCTAATCACGAATTAAATTAAGGGTTTTTAATAACTAAAAATTTGCTGGATTTATTATATGAGAATCTTTAGAGATGAAAGAAATTGTTGGATTCCCTTTGAATATATAAGGATTTGACTATTAATTTGTATTAGAAAGTATCTTAGGGTGATTTGGAATAGTTTAGGAACATCAAATTAGAGGTGGGTTGAGTTTTAGTTTGGTATTAAAGATTGAAATTTGAAAAAAAAAATCGAATTTGGGAAGAACTGGGCCTGATCGGAATTTTCGTTCGAAGAACTTCCCAAGTCGTTCGAATGACGTCGTTCGAACGAGACTTCCAACGAGAATTCCAACGACCCTTCAAATGATAATTCCTTGACTTCTAATGAGATTTCAGAATACACTTTTTGAGTCCAGTTAGGTTAAAAAAAGCATCCTAGGGTTATCCAAGTGAGAGAAATAACCTACGTGAATGACGAGTGACCTAAAGTCCAAGTTAATATTGAATTGGGAGTGTGATTATTCTCAGGATGTAGGAAGTTCATAGAACCGAGGAGAGTTAGATTCAAGAGAGTATATACATATACATATAATCTATGGAGAGGGTAAAAATAACATTACTACTTACGTATTATGGTAATTGGGTTGCGTGGACGCCTATTAAGTTGTATAAGTTGTGTGCGTGCTTATTACTTGGAATAGTATATGTATGACATACCTAGCTACTGGCTATCGAACGAAGTTTAGCGCATTGTGGACAACCATATCTTGTGTGCCTTTGGGGGATTTTGAGTCGTACCACTAGAGCATGGAACCTAGGTACGGGCTATCTGTGAGAACGATAGTGGTGACAGTCGTATGGGTGCGTAGGTATGTTTGTTGCCCATCGGCTTGGAACTATGTTCGCCTCTAATATGTGTATATATTCTTATTGATTCTTGAGAGATTGAACCTATTGTCCTTTATGCGTGAGCATTGCAATGGGACTAGATAGTCGAGTATGCCTAGCACCAGGGGTATCTTAACCATGGGTGCAGTATTAATATATATATATATATATATATATATAGAGGCAGGCTCCTGTGCACACTAAGTTTGCACACTAAGTTTGCACATTACCTTTTAAAAGTGTGCAAACTTAGTGCTGGCGCACACCAATTTTTTTATGTGATATTTTAACATTTCAAGGAACCCATATAAAAAAAATCAGCTAAAAAAAACTTTTTTTGCTATTTTTAAAAAATCGGTCAAACTTTCGCAGTTTTTAAAGGGCTTAAAAACTGCGAAAGTTTGACCGATTTTTTAAAAATAGCAAAAAAAGTTTTTTTGAGCTGATTTTTTTTATATGAGTTCCTTGGAATGTTTAAATATCACACAAAAAAAATCAACTCAAAAATATTTTTTTTACTATATATAAAAGGTAATGTACAAACTTAATGTGCAAACTTAGTGTGCACAGGAGCCTGCCTCTCTCTCTCTCTATATATATATATATATATATTTGTATGTATACATAGTGAGATTTTATATATGTATACTGAGTTCCTATTCTATGTTTCATGTTGGCTACTTTAGTTAAGTATATACTTATTGGGTCACCAGTTGAGAATTAAGAATGCCACGAGAATGAGTTAAAGCATCTTTAAATCTATTCCTAAGTAATAGAAATTTATTGGCTTCGGGTTATTTAGATATTTTATCCGGCATAGTGGTTATACTACATATATCTAGACAGAGTATCGAGACTAGTATGGGTAGTTAGGCTCACTAGATGCGCACATTAGATGAGAAGTGAGCATCCCAAGTGAGTACGCTAAGTTAACATGAATAATATTTGTGCTAGTTAACCAATTTAAGCACTTGCTATATTTAAACTATTTTTTACTCGGGCTCTGGCCCGTTTTTTTGCAAATCTCTTTTCTTGTTCTGTTATTTTAGGTGCTCAGCCACAAGGACACTAGGCTTAGGAGATTCCATTCTTTTACCGAGCTGTAGCTGCTGTGGAAGCTACAGGATGTTGCTAGTAGACGCTTCTAAGTCTATTTCTCCTCATCTATTAGTTATTTACTTCAGTTGGACATGTCGTCCCTCCTATTTTACATTCAGATATTTAGAGTTATTTTATTCTATCATTAGACTTTGATTTCATGTTATTGGATTATTGTATAGGATTTTGACTGGAAGTGTTTACTCCAGTTCTTTATTTAAATTCAGTTAGTGGTTTCCTTATGCTATTGTGATGTATGGTGGTGATTAAATATTTCCTTTAATGATGATAGTTAATAACAAGATAAAATTTTGACACCAATCTTTTTAAATATTAGGTGGTTAGTTTTTATTAAATTAAAATTTGAGTTTTTGACAGTGATGCAACCAACTTGATAGTCTAAAATTAATTAATTAAGGTCTGATCGCCCGGTAATTAATTAGGCGAGGTGTCACAACATCTACTAGCTGATCAATTATGGGCAACTGAAAATGTTCCTTTGGGCAAGCCTTATTAAGATTAGTGAAATCTGCACACATTCGCCACTTATCATTTTTCTTCTTAACCATTAAAACATTTGCGAACCGTGTTGGATATTTTACATCCTTAATGAATTAGGCTTTCTGTAGTTTTTCTACCTCCTCTTGAATGTCTTGATTATTCTCAGGGCTGAACACCTTGTGTCTTTGCTTGATTGGTTTGGCGTCCCTATTAATGTTGAGCTCTTGACAAAAAAAGTTGGGATCAATCCCAGACATATCTTTCATGGCTCCAACAAAATACATTCTTTCATTTTCTTACGAATGTATCCAATTCCTGTTTGAGGAGTGGGGCCAATGTGAACCAATTCGAGTGGTTCTTTCCAGTTTTTCACCATCCAAGATTATGCTTTCAGTAGCTTCTACTATTTGCACTTTAACTAGCTTTGTTTCATCTCTAGGTTCTAACGCATAAGCTTCTGACTCTCTATTTGGGTTCGTCAACTTCGTAAATGGTGGTCTTTTTCTTCGAATCGATAAAATTGTCATACTCAGCTGAAGAGTAATAGCATTCTCTGGCCACCTTCTGATCACCCTTTACTACACCGACCCCGAAATGAGTAAGGAACTTTAAATACTGATGGATAGTGGATGCTACAACTTCAAATTTCTTTAATTATACCGTATCGAAGATCATATTGTAAGGTAACTGAACATTTTTATCCATAACAAAGAAATGTATATTCTCAGTACGGCTTGCAGGCCAAGTGCCGAATAATACTTCCAATTTAACTGTTCCTAGGAGGTAAACTTTTTCTCCTGAAAAGCCAATCAAGGGTCTGTGGTATGGTTCCAGTTCACTAAGCTGCAGTCCCAAACTCTAGAAATAGGGATAAATAATTATATCAGTCTAACTTCCAATGTTTATCAATATTATGGGAATAATGGCCAAAAACTTGAAGACCTATGGGTCGTCACGAGGATATAGTACTCCGGAGAGATAATTTTTGGAAAAGTTGATGATAAGTTTATCTTTGATTACTTTTTTGGGCCAATCATCATCACTCAAATTGATACGTTATATGTATGCGCATGCATGTGCTTCATTCAAAAAAGCTTTCCTCTCAGAGGTCTAATCTCCTCCTACTTAATCTCCACCTGTGATGACATGGCAATTATATGAACCAAAACTTATCGTAGATACCTCCATTTCTGATTGCGTGGGTCTGTTTGGCAGCCTAGATCATCTTCAGAACCATCCTCATGGCATTGCTTCTTGTCATATCTAGGTTTGCAGGAAGAATTTGTCCTTCCTCCTGTTTTTAGACTTTCATGTCGATCAACAAGTTTGTTCATCTTTCCTCGACGAATGAGGAATTCGATTTCGCTCTTTAAAGCAATACAATTATTGGCGTTATATCCATGATCGTTGTGAAATTCATAATATTTAGATTTATCTCTTCTGTTTGGCAATGTTTATGTCTAAAATTGATAATGATTTTTATCAAACTAATTTTATAATCAAAAATAAAATAATGAGAGAAAAATAAATGAGACATGAGAATTTTTAAGTGGTTCAACTATAAGGAAATCTTGTATCCACTGTGATTGTATTGTCATTGATGATTATAGAAAACTAGGTATTCTTGTTTGAAGAATGACCTTGTACTTTTCTCCCCTCCCTTTTGTGAAAGGAATACATTGTATTTATAGTGCCTCGGAGATCAAGGGATGGAATGCCTTTATATATTTAAGCATTTTGCACCTGTACATAATGACTATGACTGCTGATAGCATTGGGCACGTATAGAATGACCCTTGGCCTCTTGCTACGTAATGATTGTTTATCTACAATGATGGTTTATATTCTTTGGGTTGTTCATCTTGATAGCCGATCCACAATCTTTTATGCTAACCAAGTAATTGATGACTAGGGCTGGTGCCACGTTAGGGGACAAGTGTCCATTTCTAATTGGTCCATGTAGATGGATAATTTTTGGCATCCGCAGAAGCCTAGAAGCCCCTAATGCTTTATTCTTAATATTTTGTTGAAAGGATGAAGTATGACTCAGACAATATTTCTCGACAATTTTTTATGGTCTTGGTCGGCTGTCAACTTATAGAACTTGTAAAAAATTTCATCATTTGATGGTAATTTTGTGAATTATTTGAATTTTAGCGTACCGCTAAAAGGGCATATCAGTAATTTCCTATCTTTGGAGTTGTGCAGCCGTCAGAATGTCAGCCATTTATACTGTTAATCATTACGTGCCCTATTTTTTAGGCAATCTATAAGAGATAAAGTTTTGGCTGATTTCTATACCATAAATTTTCAAACTTTAGAGTTTTCTTTCGTCTTTAAGCTTTATTTTTGCATCCATTTTAGCTCTTGCTTCTGCCATCACTTTCTCTGTAAGCTTTCTTCTTCCCTTTCTTTTAACTTCTTTCTTTATTGTAATCATGGTGCACATCTTTCATGGGGACTCTTAAGATTAATTTAGGTGGGAAAGAAATATCCCTGATTGGGTAGAATTAGAAATGCCTATTCCTTTAGTTGATGTTTTATCATTACTAGAGGGTCATTGGATTCCCTAGTTGTTTATAGCTGAGTGTGGTACTACTTTTCCTCCCAACCACTTCTTGCTGTAGTTTTGTCAATATTTTTATGTTGTCCCTACTAGGGTAACCCCCAATACGTGGATAATAGTAAATGGGATTCATAGGCTCAATCAGATATATAGGACACATATTAGTATTCCTGAGTTGATGTTCTACTATAAATGGGTTACTTGTGACAACATCTATTACTTAAAAACTAGGTTTTCCAATAGAGCCTTAGTAGTCAACTTGTCGGATTACAATAAGGATTACTTCGACTATGGGGTAATAGCGAAGAACTGGAAACATGTTTATCTTAAAAGAGGAGAAGTGTATGAGGGGCCCAGGTGTCCCCAGGAGGGACATGGCATAGATTGTAAAACTTTTTCTTTTTTCTTTTTTTTTTCTAACTATCAGTTTGATAATATGCCAACTAACCTTCTTGTCTTCTTTTTATGCAGTGGACACCAAGAAAAAGTGTCCTAAAGAAAGAGACATCAACCTTCAAGAGCTTAAATATCTGTGGAGTATTCATCAGAGAATTGGTGAGTAACATCCCAGAGAATACTCATTCCTGTTACAATACAAAATCTCTATTACTTATTTTATTACTAAACCCACTGTTGTAGCAACTTTAATTCCTATTTATTTGAAAGAGGAACCAATTCCTACTTCTTTGGCTGAGGAGTATGTTGGAGTTGAGAAGGACCTTGGAACATCTTCTTCGTTTGAATCATTGGAAATTTATGTAATCCCTTCTTCCCCAATATATGTAATGGGAAACAGAAATCTCCCTAACTTAATGGAAGGACCTTTGTTTCCCACTGCCAAGGTTGCCAAAGCCACTAATATCCAGAAGTTCAAAGTGATTCAAAAAGGGTATAAAGTAAAGTTCCTCAGGTTAGCAATATGAAAGAAAGTGATCTCTATAGGGGTCACTTGAAAAGAATGAAGAGAGGAATTCCTGACAAATTGGCTAAGATAACTTCTGCTGACCAACATGAGTTGGTAAAAAAAATTCAATCTGACCTGGAAGTTGCTGGGTCATCCTCGGTGGCCGTTAATCCTAGTTTGGCCAAGAAGTTGATCAAGTCTGAAACTCTTCCTGCTAATAGGTCAGTTGTGGTTCCTATGTCCCATTCTAGATTAACAGAGAGATCTTTCCAGACTTTGGCTTTGGTAACCATCTTTTATCTTTTGCTCACATTTACTGTCTTATTTCTTTTTCACTAACTTGCTACTTTTTTTTTCCGTTTTGGCAGTTTTTAGTAGACTTTAATCAGATGATGGAGAAGGACGATTAGTTGTGTTCTTCATCAAGAGAAGTTGAAGAGGCCTTTGAGGTTCTAAAGAAATCCTTGGAAGCTAGTTGATCTGCTTTGGAGATAAAGAAAAAAACTTGGGAGGAAGAGCTACAGAATGCCAATGACACGACCATTTCTACTGAAGAAAAATTAAGGACTCCTAAGACCAGTCTAACAGTTACTGAGGATAGGGCCAAGGTGGTCAAAAGTAATTTTTTGGACAATCAAACTGTCCTCTCATGTGCTGAGGAGGAGGTTAAAGATCTGACTAATGATCTTGTAGCTGAGAAGGCCAAGAATAAGAGAATCAAGGATACTGCTTTTGACAAAGGCTGGGAAAGGGCACTGCTGGTTTCTTTATCCCAGATTGAGTATGCCAAGAAGAAATCCTTTAAGGATGGTTGGTCAGAGGAACTCAAAAAGTTGGCACTACTGATAACTTTGAGGTGTTCCAAAGACATGGCTCAGACACTCCCCCAAATTTGAAGCAAGAATTTGATGATGAAGAAGGGTCAGGGGAGTCTTCCCTTCAATCCGTTAAATTTACTGTGGAACCAAATGGTGGAGTTGTCCCTCCTGTCAAGCTACCTTGAGAAGTTAATGCTCACGATAAGGAGAAGGTCTGGCTCCTTATTGTATATTTTCTTTGTCTGCTAGTTTCCTTTTTGTTCTTGTATTAGGATTATTATTTTGTAACACGCCTTCGCTTATGAATGAAAAGGCTTTATTTTGATCCAACTTGTGTATTTTCCTTTTCATCATACTTGGTTTTTGTGAAATTATATTCCTTAAAAGATTTTACTTGATCATCATCTTTGTAATCTTTATATTCTCACCCTTATGAATTATAGTTTGATGCAAGGAAGAAAGAAATAGTTTCTGCTGAATTAGACCTATTCAGGCGTAGTAGAAACCTTCTAGAAGCTGGCCATGTTCCCCTATCCGAAGAAGATTTAGTTGGATTATTAGGCCCTAATGTATTTGAGCAAGTCAAAGAGTCCCTATACTCATGTTTATTATTTATGGAGTAGGGCTGTAGCCAACAATGCGGCTTATTATGAAATGATAGAGAAACTTCAGGAGGATCATAATCAGTTCAAATCTTTGTTGCATGCTAATTATGAAGATAAGTATAAATCTTTAAGTTAAGGATAGGGCTTTGAGAAAAACCTAAAGGATGCTACTTCTCCTTTAAACAAGAAAGAATTATCTTTGAAGCAAGATATAGAGAATGCCCAAGGAATTGATGCTAGACTGGAGAGGGATAATAATACTTTAAGGAATGAGCTTGATGTTTTGAAGAAATCATCTGCCACTTGTCCCCATAAGGGTGCCTCATTCCTGGAAATTGAGAATGCCAGATTGGTTGAAGAACTTAAAGCCTTGCAGAAAACCAGACCTGGGTAGGCTTCCAGAAAAAGTGTGGTTCCCTGACCAACAGTTGATGAAGAATGAACGAGGAAAACTCTGGCCGACCAAGCTGCCTAATTAAAAGCAAAGAATCAGGCCATTATCAACCTATCTGTACAACTGGAAGCCAAGGATGAGGCTATTGCCGACCAGGCTGCCTAGTTGAAAGTCAAGAATTATGTCCTAAGAAAACTTCGACATCAAGTGGAGAGATTGACTTTTCACTTTCACAAGCATCCTATGGAGATTTAGATGGAAGGTTACAATGAGGCCCTAAGACATGTGGATGATCATGTTGCACAAAGTCATCAAGAGGGTTATAGGTGGAGGTGGACCAACTTGCTTACCTTACTGAAATATGACCAAAACAGTGAGTTATGGTATTGGAATGATCCTGGTTTGTCAGATTGCGACAAGACTCCATTCAAGTTTGACATAATTTGGATCCCTCCTGATGCCATTACCCAATGTTTAATCACCAATTATTTTGGAGATTATAACCTTCATGATGTGCATGAAATAATTCGACCTCCTCATTTGATCAACATGTCGAGCAACAACAATAGGCAGATGTTGAGGGATTTTAATTACATAAATTCCCCCTATACCCTGGATAATCCTCCTGCTGGGATGGAGAAAGTGCAACAAATATTTTCTGAAATGACTAGATCACAAGGGAAACGTCCTACTGGATAATTCTTCTATTTTTTATACTTGCTTGATCTTGAATGTAATACCTTTAGTAATCGAATTAAAATATATGTACTTATTGTCAACTTGTGATTAGTGAATTAGTTAGTCGAGTAAGTTATTTTCTTGATGATGAGTTATTAAACTATGATTGTAGGGCCTTAGATTCTACTAATGCACTTAAACAACACTGTAAATAGTTTTTGTTAATCTAAGTTGTAGCATTAGTTATCAGTGGCGACTAAGTGTGTGTATATATATATATATATATATATATATATATATATATATATATATATATATATATATATATATATGTGTATGTATGTATGTATTCCTATATTTAGGAATGTATACATGTCTTCCTGTATTTAACCCTGTCGAATAAAACTTCTTATATGTATACGATAAATTTTACAATCTTCTTATTCTTGACTTGTCAAAGCTGAAGTAATTATCATTGGCGACCAAATGTGTCTGGAATATATGTACGTATTCTTGTGTTCAACTTGATCGAGTAAAGATTCTTGTGTTGATACATGAAACTTTACCAACTTCTTGTTTATGACTTGTTAATACGAAGTCATACATGAAGTAATAATTTGGTCAGTTCATCTCGAATTACTTATTATGCTATTGGTGCATCTAAAACTGCTTATTAAGTTGTTGGTGCATCTCAGACTGTTTATTAAGCTGTTGGTGCGTCTAGAATTTGATAAGTTCAACCTGATTAAGTAGTTAATTTATCTAAGTTGTTGTCGTCTATTGATCGAAAAGGGCTGAAGACGAAGACACATTGTTTGAGTATTGTGTTTGGGGATGTATATCGCCGTACTCCATAAAAATAAAAAAATTTGGAAACTAAAATCTAGATATTTTACTGAACTTGAAATGAAGTTTTTTTAAACATAAAAAAAAAAAGAAATACAAAATGCCTTTATTCACTGATAGTATTTTTGGAAGTCCTTGATGTTTCAAGGGTTCTTGAATTCTTCCCTATCAAATTCCTCTAGTCGAAAAGTTCCTGGTCGAATGAATTATGAAATGCGATATGGACCATGCCAGTTTGCCTCAAGCTTATTGCCTTTCTAAACTACCTTCTTGAGGACATATTCGCCTTCTGTTAAGTTGGTCAGCCTGACCCTTTTGTTGTAAAAGTGTGAAGTCCTCTGTTGATGCACAATATTTCTGAGGGTGGAATCTTTTCAGACTTCTTCCACCATGTCGAAGTCCAATCATCTCATTAGATCACTTTTGTGAGACTCAAAGTTCAACACTGTATGAGTTGGCAGACCTATCTCGATAGGACCATGGCCTCTGTACCAAATGCAAGAAAATAATGTGTTTCTTCAGTTGCTGCTCTCGGTGTGGTTCTATAGGCCTAAAGAACAGAGTGCAATTCATTAATTCAGTTACCCTTGGCAACATCAAGTCTTTTCTTCAGTACATTAAGCAAGTTCGATTTTCCATTTCTGTTTGATCGTTGCTTTGCAGATGTCCTGGGGGAGAGTGGAGTTTTTGGATCTTGGATTGAACACAATATGCTTCAAATTTGAAAATGTTGTGTGCAATATTGATTCGCAATTTCCAATTCAGACTTATTTAATTGGATGTCTAAATTTTCTCAAACCAAATACCAATTAAACCAACCCCTAAACATGCATCTACGTGTCAATTCAAATCTCAAATTAAATCATGTGATGGACAAGCTGACAAAGACAGATTTCAGGAAAAAAATTCCCGCAGGGCAAAAACCTTTTATTTCCACTATAATTTGTAAAGGAACAATTTACAATCGGATTACATCAAAAATACAATTGACTTACGAAATACCCGCAGGTGTCGGTTCGTAGTCGTCATCCCAGGAACACCAGAGCACTTCCTATGACATGCAGTTGATCCGCCCAGTACCTCCCACAGGTGGAACCTATGGTAAGACCAGTACCTTTCGAAGGAACCAAGTTTCAGCAGCAAAAACCCCAGCAAAACTGTTCTTTGGATTCCACAAACAATTCACACAAAAAGTCTGGGATTTTTGAATTGTAAAACAAAATTTTGAACCCTCAAAGTGATAGAGAATAAACCAAAACACTTAAAAACGTATTCAGTTTAAATCAGTGTTTTCTCCACATGAAATCAATATGTCTGACACTTTATTTGTAAAACATTTAAGGCGGTGACGTGTCAAACAAAAAGTCTTCTCGTTCGAACGAACTGTCATATCGTTCGAACGACTTCTGGTCTCGTTTGAATGACCAGGCACAAATCTCGAGATTCATTTTACAGAGTTTTTAAACATTTGGAGACTTAGAAACCAACACTCTTACGAATCTGTGAACAGTTATCAAAAATCTTTTATGATAAAACTGTTTTTGAAAAGATAAAATTCCATTTAAATTAATTCAAAATTCATTTTTCATAAAAGGAAAAATATTTTAATTTTTATAAAAAATCCCAACACTTTTTATGCAAAATATAAATGAAACTTAACCAATTTACCAAGTTTGTCCTTGTTGGGCATGATTGTTGAAGTTAACTTTAAATTCGGATCGTCAATTGTAGATATGCGCTTTCTAATGATTCGATAAAATTGTAGCGGTATACAACATACTAAGTGTGACGAACTATGTCCTTACAAAATTCATTGTTATCGAATGTGGTGCCATAGTCAGTAATGAAGGCATAAGGCATGCCATACATGCACATGATGTTCTTCTAGATGAATTGATATACCTTCTCATTAGAAATCTCTATTAATGGATCTGCTTTCACCCACTTAGTGAAATAATTAACAACTACTACCAGGTACTTGAATCGGCATTTGATGGTCGATAAGGGGCCGACCAAGTCAATTCTCCAAATGGTGAATGGCCAAGGAGAATTGATTGGTGTCAAAGAAACACTTGGTGATTTGTGAATTGCAGTAAATCTTTGGCGTTTGTTGCATTTTCTTGTGAAGGGATTATAACATACCTTCATAGTTGGCCAATAATACCCCTGTGTGGTAATTCCCCACACTAATGACTGATTAGTGGAATGAGATCCACAAGAACCTTTAGGAACTTCCTTGATTAAATCATCCACTTCTAATGGATGGACACAGCGTAGTATGGAGACAGTGTATCCCTTTTCGTATAGGACTCCTATTTCCAATGCAAATCTAGCTACCTTGTACCAGAGCCTTCTTCCATCTTTTGGATCAATTGTTAAGGTTCCTTTTTCGATATAAGCTTTAATCGGATCCATCCAAGATGGTCCCAAATTTAAAGCAAAAAAATTAATCATCGGTTTTTCATTTATGCTCCTGGTTGCCAAGGTTTCTACTGGAATGCTCCTCTTGAGTTCTATTCTTTTTTCTAAAGCTAACAGAGTAAGTGCATCAACTCAGGCATTTTCTATCCTTGGGATTCTACTTATCTGTATGGTTAGAAATTTGGAAATGACTTCCATTACCTTGGCCAAGTATATTACCATTAAATCCCCTTTAACTCCAAATATATGAAGTACTTGGTTGACAATTAATCGGGGATCATTGTGCGCCACTACTTACTCGGCACCTAATGATTGGGATAACTCAAGTCTAACAATTAAAGCCTCGTACTCGAATTCATTATTTGAATCTTGAAATTGAAACTTGAGGAAATATTCCACATTAATATTGTCAGGAGTGTTAAGTATGATACCACCTCCACTACCGGTTGCACATGAAGATCCATCCATGTATAAATTCTATAATGTAATTTCACCCCTAAAACTTTTCGATTATAGATTTCCATGGAGGAATACCTTCTTACTTTATTCTTCATATTTCTAGTCTATTTTTTGAGAAATGGATGATTAAAATTAATTGGCTATGACTTTGTCTTGCTTTTGAGCTGAGATCTCTTCAGCAAAAGTCTGCTCGGCAGGCAATTTGGGTTGGTTGGTTACCTCTGAATATGTAAATTCTGTAATAAAATCTGCTAAAGCTTTCCCTTTCAATGATGATCTTGGCTCATAGATGATGTCGTATTCTCCCAGTTCTACTGCCCAATACATCCACCTGCCTAACTTTTCAGGTTTGGGTGTGTTTGTCGAAGAGGTAGATTGGTGTACACTGCTATGGTGTGCGCTTAAAATTAAGGCTTCATTCGCCTCGAGACTTCAATGAGAGCTAAGGCCAATTTTTCCAAACTTGGATACCTTATTTTGGATCCTCTGAATGCTTTGCTGATGTAGTAGACTGGTTTATATATTCCATTCTCTAACCGAACTAATTTTGAGCTAACCACGGATTTAGAAATAGCTAAATGGAAATATAATGTTTCCCCCGACATTGGTCGGGACAACAATGACAGGGTCCCCATATACTTCCTCAACTCCTAAAATGCTTCTTCACACTCCTTATTCAACTCGAAGGTTTTTCTGAGAACCTTAAAGAGTGGTAAGAACCTATTTGTTGCTCAAGAAATAAAGGGATTTAGGGAAGCCACCCTACCAATATGTTTTTGAACATATGTTTTTCATGTTGGTGATTGTATTTTAATCAGAGCTTTTATTTTAGCAAGGTTTGATTCTATTACTCTCTGATTTTCTATAAAATCGAGGAATATTCCTTCTTGCACATCGAATATGCATTTGGTCAGATTTAGTTTCATCTGATGCTTTTTTAGTTGATAAAAAATTTGATTGGGGTCCTTAATATGATCTGAGGCTTTCCTACTTTTAGTCATCATATCAACTATGTACACGTGCACATTTTTCCCAATCTGTTCTTCAAACACCTTATAGACCAATCCTTAGTACATTGCGCAAGCATTTTTAAGCTCGAAAGGCATAACGTTGTAGTAATAAGTACTTCGGTTGGTAATGAAAGCAATGTTTTTTTTCCTCTAGTTTGATTTTTATCTGGTTATATCTAGAATAAGCATCCATGAAACTTAAAAACTCATGTCTTGTTATGGCATCCACTAACTGATCAATTCTGGACAAAGAAAAATGATCTTTTGGACAGGCTTTGTTAAGATTAGTGAAATCTACACACATGAGCCACTTATTATTTTTCTTCTTAACCATTATAACATTTTCCAACCATGATGGATATTTAACATCTTCAATGAATTGGGCTTTTTGTAGTTTTTCTACTTCTTCTTGAATGGTCTGGTTCTTCTCAAGACTGAACATCATGAGCCTTTGTTTGATCGACTTAGATTCTTTGTTAATGTTGAGGTCATGACAGAGGAAGACTCCACATGAATACATTTTTTCGCTCCCTTAGGAATGCAACCAATTCTCGTTTGAGGAGTGGGGCTAATGTGGATCCAATATGGGAATTCTTTCTGGCTTTTCATCACCCAAGATTATGCTTTCAGTAACTTCTACTATCTGCCCTTTGACTAGCTCTGTTTCATCTCGGGGATCCAAAGTATCTACTTCTGACTCTCTATTGGGCTCTAGAGTGTCAACTTGGTAAGTAGTGGTCTTTTTCTTCAAATAGATCAAATATTCTTGCTTGGATGAAGAGTAATAGAATTATCTAGCACCTTATAATCACCTTTTACGATGCTGACCCTGAAGCGAGTAAGGAACTTTAAACATTGGTGGACAGTGGATGGTCGAACTTCGAATTTCTTTAATCTTACCCTTTCGAGGATCAAATTAAAAGTTGACAAAATATTTTTATCCATAATAAAGAGACATATCTTATCAGTATGACTTTCTAGGCAAGTGTCGAGTAACATTTACAATCTGACAGTTCCTAGGGGGTAAACTTTTTCTCCTGAAAAGATGATCAAGGGTCTCTGGTAAGGTTCCAGTTGACTAAGCGTCAATCCCAAGCTCTGGAAATAAGGATGAAATATGATATCATCCGAACTTCAATTATATGTCAATACCCTGGAAATAACGGCTTCTTGGATTCTAAACATGACGACTAGTGGATCGTCATGAGGATACAGTACTCCAAAGAGATCATTTTGGAAAATTTGATGACCAGTTTTTCATTGTTGACTTTACTGGGACGATCATCATCATTAAAATTAATACATTGTATATAGGATCAGTAATGTGCTTAATTTAGATAAGCTTTACTCTCGACGGCCTGATCTCCTCCTGTATCTCCACCTATGATGACATGGCAATTAAATGAACCAAAACTTATCATAACTACCTCGGTTTCTAGTTTCTTGGGCTTCTTTGGAAAGTTTGGATCGTCTTTATAACCATACTCATAGCCTCCCTCATTTTTATCATCTTTGATGTCGATCAATAAATTTGTTCAGCTTTCCTCGTTGAATGAGGGACTCAACTTCATTTTTTAAAGAAATATAATTATCGATCCTTTGTCCATAATCCTTGTGAGATTCATAGTATTTGGATTTATTTCTCTTGTTGGGAGGTGTGCTAAACTTCTCAGGCCGCTTTAAATCTTTTTTGTAGCTAATTTCCTCCAGTTGTGGACACTGATTGTTAGAAGAGTGTATACTTTATATATTTTTTTATGTTTATCCTCTTTCTTCTGTTTCTGTTCCTTCTTTTCAGGCTTGGTAGTAGGGCTTTGCTTTGCAGCCATTGCTTCCTCGACATTCATGATTTTCCCAGCCTTAGCCATGAGCTTTATCATGGTTTTGGTAGGATCTTTTGCCAATGTCTAATACAACTTTTCTGGAAGTAATCCACTCATCAAGGCAGTGATGGCTGTTTTTTCTTTATAATCAACCACTTCCAGTTTCTCGTTATTGAAATGAGTGATGTATTCTCTGGTGGTGTCTCCTTCTCATTGCGTAACACTTAAAATATGAGCTAATCTTTTAACTCGATTGGCCCCAAAATAGAAGTTGCAGATGAATAGCTCATCCAATTGATTAAAACTGGAAATTTGTCCTCGGGGAAAGTTATTGTACCATATATGGGTTGAACTAAGGATTACTATTGTACCTCTACGTTTTATTTCATCAGGAACAATGTATATATCAATAGTTTCTTGATATTTCTCAATGTGCAAAACAGGATCAACCTTACCATCATATTTAGGGGTGACCACTAGTGTCTTAAACTTTGTCTGGTTTGGAAAATCGATGATTGCTTACATGAAAGGAGACCCTTTGACAAAAATACGTTGTAATGGATTCTTCTCCTTGGCCATTTCCTCTAATTAATCTTATAATTATTGAATCCAACCCTTCCGTAACAAATTTTCACCTTTAGACCTACCAGAAGAAGCTCGACCATCCTTTCCATGCGTCTGTGCTGAGCTCTAAAAGACGGATTATTAGTATGCTGAGATGGAGCTGTTGGCCTATATTATAAGGATTAAGCTAATTACCTCATAGTTTTTTGCATCACTTCTTACCCTTTGGCAAGATTGAGCAGAAATCCATTGAGATCAATTGTAGTAGGATGAATGTTGCCTTCTACAACATTACTGCTTTAAGGAATATCGTTCATCTTGTGGAATCTTTCAAGCAAGTCAAATGAATGGTTTTTTAGTAGAGAATAATGATAGACAATACGTTCCCACAGGCGATGCCAATCTATTAATGTCTAAAATTGGTATTGATTTATATGAATCCAATTTTACAATTATAGATAAAATAATGAGAGAAAAATAAATGAGGCACAAGAATTTTTAAGTGGTTCAGCTATAAGGAAAGCCTATATCCACTATGATTTAATTGTTGTTGATGATTATAGAAAACTAGGTATTCTTGTTAAATGACTGACCCTGTAATTTCCCCCCTCCCTTTTGTGAAAGAATACATTGTATTTATAATGACCCAAAGATCAAGGGTGGGAATTCCTTTATATATTTAAGCAGTTACATTCGTACATAATGAATGTGACTGTTTATAGCATTGGGCACATGTAGAATGACTCTTGGTCTCTATCCACGTGATGACTATTTATCTACAATGATGGTTTGTATTCTTTGGGTTGGTCGGCTTGCTAGCTGGTCAACTATCTTATTACTCGACCAAGTAACTGATGTCCAGGGCTAGTGCCACGTCAGGGAACGGGTGTTTATTTCTAATTGGTCCACATAGATGGATAATTTTTGGCATTAACAAGGGGTTCCCTCAACTTCTTAAGACACTTTAAACCTTTTATTGTACCTAATTTCCTCCAGGATATGATGGATATTAACTGTCAGTTGAGTGTATGCTTTATACTTTTTGGGTTTAGCATTTGTTTTTCTATTTTTATTCCTTCTTTTCAGGCTTGGTGGTAGGGCTTTTCTTTGCAGTCATCGCTTCCTTGACATTCATGATTTTCCTAGCTTTATCCATGAGCTCTGTCTTGGTTTTGGGAGGATCTTTTGCCAATGTGTAATCGAGCTTTTCATGAAGTAATCCACTAATCAAGGCGGTGATGGCTATTTTTTCTTAATAATCAAACACTTTTAGTTTCTCGTTATTGAAATGAGTGATGTATTCTCTAGTGATCTCTCTTTCTCATTGCCCAACACGTAAAAGATGAGCTACTTTCTTAACTGGATTAGCCCTAAAAAAGAAGTTGCTGATGAATAACTCATCTGGTTAATTAAAACTAGAAATTTGTCCTCGAGGCAAGTTGTTGTACTATATCTGGGCTGAACTAGTGACCGTGCTTGAAAAAGCTCTACATCTCATTTCATCAGGAACAGAATATATATCAGCAGCTGTCTGATATTGCTCAATATGCAAAACAATATCAGTCTTACCATCATATTTAGGGGTAACCACTGGTGTATTAAACTTAGATAGGGTATGAAAATAAATAGTCACTTGGATGAAAGGAGATCCTTTGATAAAATTATACTGTAATGGATTATTCGCCTTGGCTATCTCTCCTAACCGATATTCTAATCGTTGAGTCGACCCATTTCATGAAGGATTTTCATCTTTATACCTATTAGAATCAACTCGGCCATCCCTTCCATGCGTTTGGCCTGAGCTCTCTTCTTGAGAAGTCTGCTCGGCACCACGAATCCTCAAACACTTGCTTTGGATCTAATCGTTCATGATGTTTGGTATGATGTTCTCTTGATCTGGGGTGTTTTTGCTAGTGTCCTCTATTTACTTGAGGACCTAGACGATCAAAGGAGGATGCTCTGCTTAATCGCTCCAAAGCACTTGGACGTTCAGGAGTTAGAGAAAAACCATCATAGTAATTCATTGATTTGATTGAAGAACTAGCCCCTGAGTGGTAGGACCTATCGCACGAGGACTTGAAATGACTATTCTAATTCCTCCTAGGAGGAGGAGGGGCATTTCTCTTCTGAAATACGGATCATTAGTATGCCGAGATAGCGCACCTAGCCTGACTTGCAAGGATTGAGCCAATTGCGCCATAGTTTCTTGCATCGCTTCTTGCCCATTGGCAAGGTTGATTAGGACTCCATTTAGATCTGTCATGCTGGGAGGGGCATTACCTTCAGTAGTGCGACTACTTTCAGGAATGTCATTCATCTTGTGGAATCATTCAAAAATCAAATAAATGTGTTTTAATGAAAAACATTGATAGACACAACGTTTTCCAATGATGTCATCAATCTGTTGATGTCTAAAATTGGTTAGATTTATATGATGGCAATTTTATAATCAAAGATAAAATAATGAAAAATAAATAAATGAGACACAAGAATTTTTAAGTGGTTCAACTATAAGAAAAACCTACGTCCACTGTGATTAGGGGTGGGCGCGGTCCGGTCCGGGTTTTAGCCAATTTTAGGACCGGACCGAATTATTCGGTCCTATATATTGTTAGACCGAATTTGGACCGAATAATTCGGTTAACCTATTTTATCGTTCTAGGTTAATTTCGGTTCGGTTCGGTTAAAAAATCGGTCCACATTTTATATATTAGATGAAAAGAAGCAGTTAGTTTCCTACAAGGCTACATCTACAAGTCAAATACCTGATACATGGACAAAAAGTAGAACAAATAAGATTTATACCTGATTTGTAAACAAAGTAGTAGAGCAGTTTCTAAACAAAGTAGTAGAACAAAGTAGAAAAAAAACGAACAAATCAAATCAGTTTGTTTACAAAGTAGAACAAATCAGTTTGTAAACAAAGTAGAACAAAGTAGAAAAAAAACGAAGAAGAACAAAAAGTAGAACAAATCAGTTTGTAAACAAAGTAGAACAAAGTAGAAAAAAAAATGAACAAATCAAATACCTGATCCTGATTTGTCTCCGTCGGCGTCGGTAGTGGAGCATCGCGAGGTGGTTCCATTTATGGGGTGAGTAGTAGAGCCGTTGAGAGCCATTAGAGAGAGAGAGGAGAGGACGAGACCCGCTCGCCGTTGAGAGCCGGCCGCCGTTAGAGAGAGAGAGAGAGAGAGTTTGGGTGAAATGAAATGAATTAGGGTTGAGTGAGTTCTAACTTCTGAATATGTATGGGTCATTGGGTTTTAAATGGGCCGGCTCAAGTTCTACTAATATATATATATATATATATATATATATATATATAAATATAAATAAGTAGTGTTGTAAATAAATGGGTCGGTCCGGTCTAGACCGAATTTAAATATGAGTAAACCGAGACCGACCCGAAAAATCGGGTTAGTGCTTTTTTGGACCGGTTTAGGACCGAATTAAAAAAAGACCAGAAATATAGGGTCGGTCCGGTTCGGTTCAATTGGTCCAATCGGTTCGGTCTATTTTTTGCCCACCCCTAACTGTGATTGTATTTTTCTATTGTTGATTACAAAAAACTAGGTATTCTTGTTAGAAGAATGACCTTATACTTTTTTTTCTTCTGCCTTTTGTGAAAAGAATACATTGTATTTATAGTGACTTGGAGACCAAGGGTTGGAATGCCTTTATACATTTAAGCATTTACACATGTACATTATAAATGTGACTCTTGATAGCATTGGTCACGTGCATAATGACTATTGGATGCTTTCCATGTGATGATTGTTTATCTACAATGATGGTTTGTATTCTTTGAGTTGGACGGCATGTTGGTTGATCAACTTTCTTCTAAGCCGACCAAGTAAATGGTGACCAGGACTGGTGCCACGTTATGGGACATGTGTCTATATCTAATTGGTCCACGTAGATAGATAAGTTTTGGCATCAACAAGTAGGTATACACACGATCTATATATTACGCATGTATGTGTACTGTTTGTGTGTGTGTGCAAGGGATAACTAATTAAAAAAAATATAAAAGTAGGTATATTAACTATTTGGTTTATTAGAATTATATACATGTGTGGTTTGATATGCTATTATTTTTTGGGGATAATTATTAACATAATATTTATGCATACTGTGTGTGTGTATGCTGAGTGTTGTCATTTTGAAATTTTAAAATGGAAATAAAGTATTAATAATCATCTTCAATCTATCCACATAAGCATAGAACAAATCATACGGTTCAATTTTATGTCTTATACGACAAGTTTTGTTTGGATTTTAAATCATATGGTCCAACATGCACGAGATTCAAGCTAAATCCTTATTAACTAATAAATTAAAATTGTACTGGGTGAAAAGAAGGGTAATGATTATTCAAAACCTAAATCAAACTAACCTAATGAGTTAATGATTCAACAAAGCCCTTATTTATAGAAATCATATTCATTCTCTTGTTCATTTTTCTCAGGAAAAATAAGTCACGGAGATAATCAATGGCAACAACAGTATGAAAGGTTACAATTGGACCGCACTCGTACCTCTTTCATTAATGATCCTCATAAAGTGGGTACTCCAGTTTATTTTTATGGGAATAGGAAGATAAAACAATTTAATTACCTTGTAAACCATGAAGTTCATCTCCATCAAGAGTATTTGTTCAGTCGTATTATGTTTTCCTTACCAGAATGCTGGGATAAAGCTGTACAATGTATATTTCACGTACATAATCCCGATAAAGCACTAACCTTGCTTACGCTGCTAGATAAGGCAATTTTTTTTACCCATTATGGATACAATTACGTATAAAGAGCATTGCCGTAGACTGTGATGTCTCGAGATATATACACGTCAAACTCAATCTTGACAATAGGATAAAGAGGATGAGATTTAGAGTTCATGTCTCTGACCTCTTTGCATCTATTATAAATATTCTTCCTCCTAAATGTCCACGTGAAAAAATCTATAAGTTTTTAAAAACAAATTTCGACTGGATAAAGATCAGACACATTGAAGTTTTATTAAGGTCTTACCATGATAATGTAGATTATAATATATAATCAAAAAAAATTATTTTATTAGTTATAATTTCATATTGAACTTTGAAATTATGCACTTATTATAGATACAGATTGAACTTTGAAATTATGCACTAATTACTTTTGAGCTCTCAATGAAAATATTTAAAGATCACGTAAAGAATACACGATATATTGGAGGGTTAGTTGATGAAGAATACGTAACTGTGGAATCATCTTTATACACTAGGGAACATATGCTAGAACAAGAGGAGAGGTGGTTCAATCCTCTTGGAGGAGGATTGATCGACAAACCTAACGAGTTTGAGGAGGAATTACCGTTTAGAAATCCTAAAGAGGTGAATCTCACAAATATACTTTACGAGCAAGCAACTCGTTATGTGTCCGAATTGTAAGATGAAGTAGAAGACTGGAGAGAGTGAGTGTCTACTGAATTCTTCTTCTTTGATTGTATGTATTTTATATTTCTGTAATCTAAATTCTATAATTTACTGGTAGGAAGTATGAGAACGAAATTGCTAAAAATAAAAGCAGAAATTGCACGGCCACTGATTTTAGGGAATAGGTATCAATAAAGGTATTTTTCACATCTTATGTGAATGGTTATATATTCATGTGTGATAAAAACATGTCCTAATACAAATTCATTAATAAATACAGCTTCTAAAGAGAGGCGATGTCTCTTCTAGGCTTGCACGCCTAGCATAAGGCCTTAGTTTTCGTGTGAAAGAGTTTAAGAAATTCCGAACCAACAATTTTGATTTCATTTTATATCCATATGAGGAAAACCTTTTGACGCAAAATAGTGGAATATCAAGTTTTGTGTTGATCACCTGTATCGCTAGCAAAAGCGATAAAAATCCAATGAATACGGTGCTAACCTATTATGGGATAATCTAACAAATCCTAGAACTTGATTACTTAAATTTCATAAAAAACGTATTCAATTATGACTAGGTAAAGTTGGAGGATACTAAGAATGCTTGCAAAGTTGATCCTGACTCCAAATTTATTATGGTAGATTTATCAAAGCTGAAGAGTAAAGATCGCATAGTCGACGATCCTATTATATGTGCCTTTCAGAACGTAAGGAATGTATTATACTCGAAGTGCATAAACGATGAAAATTGGTCTGTTGTTGTGCATGCACAAAGGGTATGACTTATAAAGTGGATGCATTAAAGGCTCCAAAAGAGTTCTAGTTAGCGCTTGATGACAAACCTAATTTAAAGGATCTTTAAGCTAATTTAGATGAAGATTGAGTAATAAAACATTATTTTATCCTTATTAATCTTATATGTATCCTATTATGATATTGACAATGTATTAATTAGTGCTTTAGTTTGATGTATAAATGTTTAGTTACTTTTACAAGTGTTTAATATAATTTATGTAAGTTAACTTTCGATAATATGTTTTGTTCAATCGAATGTTTAGTTATTTTCACAAGACGTTTGGTTTGAGAATATTGTCATTTGAGTTTGTGAGTGGATCAAATTGACCCAATTCAATTTCCATGTGTTGCTCTACATATACATTTGTTGATCAGTTTCATTGATGCGGTCTTCATAAAATAAAGTTAAATTAGCTTCATTTTATTAAGATTGTATTAAAGAAACTAATCAACAAATGTACATGTAAAAGAATACGCTGGGGGCACCAGGATCAAGTTTATCTTATCACACATTCATAAGACTCTATTTAATGGCCTTCTCGGGTGAAAGGAACCAGGTACTCTTTACTTTAACTAAAGTAGTTATATAATTGATATGCATTATCTTTTAAATCTTTTAGATGATAAAAGGAGTACGGGATAATTATTGGTTATTGACCATTGTTGCATACTATATTAAAAGGAGTACGGTATAATTATTGGTTGTTGGCTTGTTATTGGTTTTTGGCTGTTGGATGATCACGAGACCCTCGTTTTGAGTACACAACGCTAGTTTCAAAATATCTAGACTTAGACTTAAAAATATGTCATTAGCCCTGAAACAGCCCCCAAACGGCCTCGTTAGAGGCACCAACACCTCGCACGGGACTAATGTAACTCGTAGGAACTAACCTTGTGGTCACTGAACGCCCGGTTTGAGAACACAATGATAATTTGAGAATATCTAGACTTAGGATATGCCATGGTGAAAAAATATACCTTACGTTTGAGAACATGACGATAATTTTTCGTTCAGACCCGTGAGAGGCACCAACACCTCATCAGGGATATTTTTCCACTTGTACTGTAAACTAAATCCCCCTTTTCTTGGGCTTTTACCTTTCTGAAGTATTTTCTCTTTTACTTAGAAAATAGGTCCTGTTTGGCAAGAAAAATCGCTTTTCTGGACTTACCAAATGCAGCGTGTCATAGAGCTCATTGAAAATGTTATGGAAAGGAGTCTTGGATAATATGATTCATTTTTCCATTTGGAGTTTTCATAGAGTATTCCGAATATGACTCCTCTCATTACGAGGAGTGTGGCCTTCATCAAGAACCACCAATCTTGGATACTTGAATAGTATTTTCCACCATTCTTGATGTTTCTCATTTACAACACTCCTTTTCCCTTTCTTTGAGTGCTCATTCGCCATGATTTTCTCTCCAGAAAGCTTCTCATACAAATTATAGCTTACTCCCAGGACACTTTGGTCTTTATGCCACGAATACACCTTCGTCACACATACAACTTTTTTATTCGAACACCTTTTCTCTTGAAGAAGCTTAAGATCTATATTTTCATTTCCATATTTCTCAGGATTGTTGAGGTTATGAAATGGGAATTTAACTTTCCATTTTTTGTTAAAAAATGAAAATCTAGAAATACCCAATTCATAACCTCAACAATCCTGAGAATTTGGAAATGAAAATATAAATCTTAATCTTCTCCAATAGAATAAATGTGAGAGTAAAGAAGTTGTAGGTGTGATGAAGGTGTATTCATGGAAGAGAGACCAAAGTGTCATGGGAGTAAGCTATAATTTGTATGAAAGGCTTGTCGAAGAGAAAATTACTGTGAAGGAACACCCAAAGAAAGGGAAAATGAGTGTTGTAAATAAGAAACATTAAGAATGGGGAAAAATACTATTAAAGTGTCCTGGATTGGTGGTTCTTGATGAAGTACACATTCCCCATAATGAGAGCAGTCATATGTAGAATACTTCATCAAAACTCCAAACAGGAAAACACATATTATCCGGCACTCGTTTCCAAAATAACTTCAATGATCTCTACAATGCGCTGCATTTGGTAAGGTTAGAAAAGACATGTTTTCTTGCCAAACATGACCTATTTTCGAAGTCAAAGAGAAAAAACTTTAGAAAGGGAAAAGCCCTAGAAAAGAGGGATTCAATTTGTAGTACAAGTTGAAAAAATACCTTATGCCATGCGGCCTCGTGAGAAGAACGAACACCTTGCACGGGACCTATGTAACCCACAGGAACTGACCGCGTACTCACGGGACTCTAGATTTGAGAGAACGGTGAGAATTTACAAATTGTTAAACTTAGGCTTAAAAGTATGCCATCAAACGGTGAAAAAGTAAAACAACAACAAAATGGTCCCGTGAGATACATGAACACCTCGCACGCAACCAATGTAACCCACAAGAACCGACGAGGTACTCAGGGGACTCCCAGTTTGAGAGAACAACGAAAATTTACATGCTGTTAGACTTAGACTTAAAAATATGCCGTCAAATGGTGAAAATATAAAATAGCCACAAAACGGTCCCATGAGAGGCACGACCACCTCACACAGGGCCAATGTAACCCGTAGGAATCGATCGCATACTCACGGTACTCCCAGTTTGAGAGGACGATGGAAATTTGCAAACTATTAGACTTAGGATTAAAAACATGTCGTTAAATGGTGAAAAGGTAAAACAATCACAAAATGTCCCCGTGAGAGGCATGGATACCTCACACGCGTCCAATGTAACTCTCAGGAACCGATCGCATACTCATGGGACACTCGATTTAAGAGCACCATAAAAATTTGCAAACTATTAGACTTAAGCTTAAAAGCATGCCGTCAAAGGGTGAAAACATAAAAAGCCACAAAACGGCCCCATGAGAGGCATGAACACCTCATACGAGACTAATGTAGCCTGAAGGAACTGATCATGTACTCATGGGACTCTTGGATGGAGAGTACGATAAAAATTTGCAAACTGTTAGACTTAAAAGGGTGAAAACATAAAACAACCACCAAACGGGCCCGTGAGTGGCATAAACACCTCGCACACGATCAATCTATCCTGCAGGAACTAACCGTGTACTCAAGAGACTCCCGATTTGAGAGCACGATAAAAATTTACAATCTGTTAGACTTAGGCTTAAAAATATGCTATCAAATGGTGAAAACGTAAAATATCCACAAAACGGCCCCGGGAGAGGCACGAATACCTCGCATGTGATCAATGTAACTCCCAGGAATCGACCTTATACTCACGATACTTTCGGTTTGAGAGCACGATGAAAATTTATAAACTGTTAGAATTAGGCTGAAAAATATCCCGTCAAAGGTTGAAAATGTAAAACAACCACAAAACGGTCCCCTGAGAGGCACAAACACCTCATACGTTACGAATGTCACCCGTAGGAACGGACCATGTACTCTTAGGACTCTCGGTTTGACAGCACGATGGAAAATTATAAACTATTAGACTTAGGCTTCAAAACAAACCGTCAAAGGGTAAAAACGTAGAATAGCCACAACACGACCCCGTGAGAGGGACGAATACCTCGCACGGGACCAATGTAACCCGCAGGAACCAATCGCATACTCATGGGACTCCCGATTTGAGAGCACGACAAAAATTTGCAAATTGTTAGACTTAGGGTTAAAAATATGTCGTCAAAGGGTGAAAACATAAAACAACCACAAAATGGCCCAGTGAGAGGGACAAACATCTTGCACATGACCAATGTACCTGTAGAAACCGACCGCATACTCACGGGACTCCCGACTTGAGAACACGACAAAAATTTAAAAACTGTTAGACTTAGGTTTAAAAACATTCCGACAAAGGGTAAAAACATAAAATAGCCACAAAACAACCCCGTGAGAGGCATGAACACCTTGCACGCAATCAATGTAACCCACAAGAAACGATTGTTTACTCATTGGACTCCCAGTTTGAGAGCACGATAAAAATTTATAAACTATTAGACATAGGTTTAAAAATATATCGTTAAAGGGTGAAAATATTAAACATCCAGAAAATGGCCCCGTGACATGAACGAGCACTTCACACGCGAACAATGTAACCTACAGGAATCGACGGCGTACTCACGGGACTCCCAGTATGAGAGCATAATGGAAATTTGTAAAATTTCTAGACTTAGGCTTAAAATATGTCGTCAAAGGGTGAAAGCGTAAAACAACCACGAAATGGCCCCATGAGAGGCACAACACCTCGCATGCGACCAATGTAACCCGCAGTAAGCGATTGCGTACTCTTAGGACTCCCGGTTTGAGAGCACAATGAAAATTTACAAAATGTTAGAGTTAGGCTTAAAAACATGCCATCAAATGGTGAAAACGCAAACTAGCCACAAAACTATCCCATAAGAGGCACGAACCCCTCGCACACGACTAATGTAACTCATCGGAATCGATCGCGTACTTACGAGACTCCTAATTTGCGAGCACGACGAAAATTTTCAAACTGTTAGACTTAGGCTTAAAAACATGCCGTCAAAGGGTGAAAACCTTAAACAACCATAAAACGGACCCGTGAGAGACATGAACACCTCGCACGAGAGAAATTTAACCCACAAGAATAGACTGCGTACTCATAGGACTCCCAGTTTGAAAGCACGATGAAAATTTACAAACTGTTAGACTTAATCTTAAAAATATGCCGTCAAAAAATGAAAATGTAAAACATCCATAAAACGGCCCTACGAGAGACACGAACCCCTAGTATGCGACCAATGTAACTCGCAGGAACTATCCGTGCACTCATAGGACTCCCGATTTGAGAGCACGGCAATATTTTGCAAACTGTTAGATTTAGGTTTAAAAACATGTCGTCAAAGGGTGAAAATGTAAAATAGTCACAAAACGGCCCCATAAGAGGTACGGACACATCGCACGGGACCAATGTAACCTAGAGAAATCCACCGCGTACACACAAGAATCCCTATTTCAGAGCACGATAAAAATTTGCAAACTGTTAGACTTAGACTTAAATACATGCCGTCAAAGGGAGAAAATATAAAACAGTCACAAAATGGCCACGTGAGAGGCACGAACACCTCGCACACGATCGCGTACTCATGGGACTCCCAATTTGAGATCACGAAAATTTTTTACAAACCATTAGACTTAGGCCTAAAAACATGTTGTCAAAGGGTAAAAATATAAAACAACCACAAAACAGCCTCGTGAGAGGCACAGATACTATCACATGATCAATGTAACCCGTAGGAACCGACTGCGTACTCACGGAACTACCGGTTTGAGAGCACGAGAAAAAATTGTAAACTGTTAGAGTTAGGCTTAAAAACATAGCATCAAAGGGTAAAAACTTAAACCAACCATAAAACGACGTATTGAGAGACACGAACTCTTCGCACGCGACTAATGTAACCCGCAGGAACCGACTGCGTACTCACGGGACTCTCGATTTGAGAGCATGATTAAAATTTATAAATTGATAGACTTAGGCTTAAAAACATGCCGTTAAAGGGTGAAAATGTAAAATAGCCACAAAACATCCCCGTGAGAGGCACGGACACCTCGCACAGGACCAAATGTAACCCACAGGTTCCGACCGTGTACTCACGGAATTCTCGATTTGAGAAAAAAATGTTGAATTTTTTTCATTACTAAAAAATATTTTGTTGAAACTTTTGGTTAGGTCACATCCCAGGTCCGTGACAAGTCTTCGTAGACACAAATAGTTGGGACACGGCCCAGGTCCGTGACCATGTTTCGTGGTGACAAATGATTGGGTCACAACCCAGGTTCGTGACCAGATTTCGTGCACACAAATAGTTGGATCACGACCCTGGTCTGAGACCATCTTCAATGTAAAAAATTAAATCTAGGTTTCGTGGGCACCAAATGGTTGGGTCTCAGCCCAGGTCCGTAACCATAATGGGTCGTGACCAATGATGCTAGTCAGGGACTTGGGCCGTGACCATTAAAAATGGTCACGCTTGAATGATCATGGACTAAATACGCGACTCACCTTCAATGGTCATGGTCAAAGTCCGTGACAATGCGCGGGATTTGGTGTAGTGTCATTATGTAAAAGCGTATCTGAGTTTGGATCTTGTATCAATATCTCAACCTCATTTTTCCTATTATCCTCAATGAACTAGGACAGTTTATTTTATCTTGGAAATATCGACATCATGCGTATAGGTTAGTTTTGAAATCTCTTTTAACTCATTTTCCTTATCTCGTAAAATGGTATCTGATTGAGAATCTTGACCCTCGACATTATTTTCTCCAATATCTTCGCCTATATCAAATGTCAAAACAAACTTTTCATTTTGAATTTTGACACTCTGTTTGGCCAAAAATGGAATCCTACCAAGAGTATGGGTCTGTTTGGGAAGCTCCCGACTTCCATCACCTTTGTTACTAACCCTTTCACTGCCACCTGGGATAGCAAAATGCACCGGAGCTGCCACCATGTTCACGTGAGGTTTTTTATTAGCCAATATGATTTTTGATGGAATTTTCTAGGGAATATTTGAAATCTCAGGCTGGGAATATTGAGATGGAGATTTGATCAACATTTTTTGGAGGTTTCTACACTCACTAACATAGTGTCCAACATTTTTGAAAAAAGAACAAAAATCTGGAAGTGACTCGTAGACAAGTTTAACATAAACACTACCATTACGTTTTTCAACCAGAAGTTTATCAAGAGGCAAAGTATTCATGTCCTCTTCAACAAGGATTCAAGCATAGATTCCATAGGACCTTTCCAAAATATTTTTGTCAAGCCGTAATGGAATACTAGTTCCTCTTGCTATTTGTAACAAGTGACATGGATGCTAATACTCTTGAGATAACCTAAAGAATCTAATCCAGATAATGGCAGTGGATGAAACATGGTTGCCTGGGTGGAAATCAGGAGACCATTGAAAGAGCTTCAACAAACCAGTTGATAGTTCTGAGCTATATAGAGACCATAACTTATTCTTGTCAAATGGGCAAGAAAATCTGAGATTGTAGTAGCCTTTACCAATGTGTGTAAGTACGCAATTATTATGGAGCTTCCAGATAGTGGAAATATGATCTTTTAAATCATTTAATTTTCATAGTTTGTCACCTTTGGCAAGAACAAGTTTGCCAATGCGGTTAGAGGAGTTGCAATCAGTAATGAGTCATCAAGAAGTCGAACTGCCATGAAATCCCCAGACAAGTAAGGTGGAGACAAATGAGGTATAGACGTAGAAGTTTTGGGGGGTTGAGAGTAAGTTTTGTTGTTGGAAAGGATTTCAGTTAAAAAAAGGTATTTTCGGGTGACCATCATGAAAGTTGGAGAGGGGAGGTGAGGGGGAAAGTTGTGGATTATCATAAAATGGTTTAGGATCAATATCCAGTCAAAGAGGATATTTTTAATCCATAACAAAGAGGAAGACATATGTATTAGAGGGAGGGAGGGAAAGTTAGAGAGAGGGAGGAGCTTCTTTCTCTAGAACCAATCTTTGAAAGACAATTTTAATACTTTAAACTCTAAATCTTAAAACTCAAAATAAATAATTAAATATATAAAATAAACTCGATACCCTTAAAAAAAATCTAAAACCTAAAAGCCTAAACCCTATATATATATATATATATATATATATATATATATATATATATATATATATACAGTCCTGCTCTTGTGCGGACTAGTCCGCATTTTAAGAATGTTGACCGGACATGTGTTACCTGGCGGTGAGCCCAGAAGAGAGAGAAAGTGTGCCTATAATTTAGGCGATAATTTCTAGGCGCACCATTAGATGACATATTCGGTCCGCATTCTTAAAATGCGCACCATTATATATATATTGAGAGAGAGAGAGAGGAAGAGTCACCTACATCATGATGTATACATCACACCTAGTTCTAGGGCCTAAGAAATCTTTTTTCTAAATTTTTTATTTTTCTGTTAAATTTAACCTTCAATTCAATCCATATTAAAAAACTTAGGTCAAACTACATTTTGTAGCTATTTTTAAAAAATCCACATAAACTGTTATAAGGTATTTTGAGCAGTTTTTTGTGGATTTTTTAAAAATAGCTACAAAATGTATTTCGACCTAATTTTTTGAACATGAATTTATTGAAAGGTTAATTTGAAGAGAAAAATAAAAAATTTGAAAAAAAAAGTTGTTAGGGCTTACAACTAGGTATGATGTATGGATAATATATAGAGCATGGTTTAGGTGAGAATTCTGCTATATATATATACTAGCGGATGCCCATGCCCGAGGGCACGACGATAAATTTTCCCCCGTGATAAAACTCAATCCATAATAACTCGTCTTTTTTTTTTTAAAACATCTTTTAAAAAAACATAAAAAACCTAAATTTTTTTTTTTTTTTAAATATTAAAAAAAATATATATTTTTTTAAATAATAAAAAAAATTACTTTAATAAAATAATAATGTATGTATGCATGCATGCAACACATAATATGTCACGCATGTTTACCATGCATGACAAACCCTACTAAGACACTATTCATAAGACCATTGTCACATATTATATAGATATAGTCTTGCGTGAAGTCCTTAAACGAGAATCTCTTATGCAAACTGTTTTTTAATATTAAAAAATTACTTTTTAGTTGATTTTTTGGTATGGTATTATAATATTTCAGGATCCCACAAAAAAACAGCTCATAATAATTTTTTTTTCTATTTTAAAAAATCGATCAGAATATATCAGTTTCCAAGCTGCTTAAAAGTTGACATATTTTGATCGATTTTTTTAAATAACAAAAAAAATTATTTTAAGATAATTGTTTTGTGTGGAATTCTGAAATTTTTAAATACCACACAAAAAAATCATCTAAAAAAATAATTTTTTACTATTTTTTTACTATTTTTTTATTTTCTTTGATAACCCCGAAATTCATACGAACAAGTCTTTTGAACTCTTCGAGCATGCTAAATAGAGAAAACATTGTGTCAAAGCCACTCAATCACACACTCCCCTTCAAATCTAATATCCATTGGGGAATTTGGAAATCTAGATCTTTGCCAGGACGAGAGAGAGAGAGAGAGAGAGAGAATCTTGGTGTAATACAATTATGGGTGGCCTTAAACTTTAGTCGACTGAAGTATAAGCTCGTCAGAACAATCTTTTATTAAGCTTGCCACGAGGATTATGGCTAAACTACCCTCCCAAAATGGAAATAACTCACCATTATTTCTTGCAAGATGTAAATTTACATCTACAGGTGTCTTGGTAGGACTAATATCATACTTCTTGAATTTTTCAAGTACTTTCTCTATGTAATGAGATTGAGATAATATAAGTCCATCCGATGTTCTAGAAATTTTAATTCCTAATATAACATCGGCGATTCCCATATCTTTCATGTCAAATCTACTACTCAACATTTGTTTTGTAGTTTTGACAATTTCCAAGTTACTACCCATGATAAGAATATCATCAACATGGAGGCATACAATGACATATCCATTATGAATGTATTTAAAGTAAACACATTTATCGCATTCATTAATTTTAAAACCATTTGATAACATTGCATTATCAAATTTTTCATGCCATTGTTTAGGTGCTTGTTTTAATCCATATAGTGATTTAACAAGCTTACATACTTTTCCTTCTTGTCCGGGAGCTTTGAACCCTTCAGGTTGCTCCATATAAATTTCCTCGTCTAGTTCACCGTTTAAGAATGCAATTTTTACATCCATTTGATGTATTTCAAGTCCATTAATAGCAGCTATTGCTATTAACATCCGAATGGACGTTATTCTTGTTACCGGTGAATATGTGTCGAAGTAATCCAACCCTTCCTTTTGCTTATAGCCTTTAGCTACAAGTCTAGCTTTATATTTATCAATTGATCCATCGACCTTCAATTTCTTTTTGAAGATCCATTTATAACCTAACGGTTTTGAACCTGGTGGAAGATCCACTAGTTCCCATGTATGATTTTGTAATATGGATTCAATTTCACTATTAATTGCTTCTTTCCAATTGGAAGCATCGGGTAAGGATATAGCTTCTCTATACGATTGAGGTTCATTTTCTAACAAATATGTTAGAAAATCCGGACCGAAAGAAGTCGAGAGTTTTTGCTCTTTTACTACGTCTTGGTTCATCCTCTATTGATTCAATAGGTTGATGAGTACCACTTGTAGTAGCTTGATTTGTCCTTTTAAAAGGACCAGATTCTCGGGTCATGTTATACGGGAATTCATTTTCAAAAAATGAAGCATCCCTCGATTCAATAACCGTATTTACATGAATGTCCGAAATCTCAGATTTACAAACTAGAAATCGATATGCACTGGTATTGGCAGCATAAATGATGAATACACAATCCACGGTTTTTGGCCCTATTCTTACCTTTTTAGGTTTAGGAATCGCTAAGCACCCCCACACTCGTAAATATTTATAGGAAGGTCTTCGACCTTTCCATAATTCATAAGGTGTCTTGTGAGTCTTTTTGTGAGGTACTTTATTGAGAATGTAATTAGCAGAAAGTAAGGCTTCCCCCCCACAAATTTTGTGGAGCTCCTGAACTTAATAACATTGAGTTCATCATTTCTTTCAAAGTACGGTTTTTGCGTTCAGCAACACCATTCGATTGAGGAGAATAAGGAGCGGTTGTTTGATGAATAATCCCATTTTCAGAACAAAATTCCTTAAATGGATATTCATATTCACCTCCTCTATCACTTCTAATAGCCTTTATCGTTTTGCTTAATTGATTCTCAACTTCATTCTTATATTGTTTAAATGCATTAATAGCCTCATCTTTACTATGTAACATATATACATAGCAATATTTTGTGCAATCGTCAATAAAAGTAATAAAATACTTTTTCCCACCTCTAGTTTGAACAAATTTTAAATCACAAATATCGGTGTGAATTAAATATAAAGGTTCAGTTATCCTTTCAATAGAATGGAAAGGTAATCTAGCTAATTTAGATTCCACACAAATTTCACATTTATGATTTTTATCAATAATAAATTTTGGCAAAAATTCCAAGTTAATTAATCTACGCAATGTATCAGAAATTAACATGTCCCAATCTAGCATGCCAAATATTAGATGACTCAATCAAGTAAGAAGAACTAACAATTTCATTCATTGAAATAGATGTTTTAGGGGTTACAGTAAGAACATTGAGTTTAAATAGCCCCTCATTTAGGTAGCCCTTTCCTACATACATGTCATTTTTAGACAACACAAAGCGATCGGACACAAACACAAGCTTGAAACCATTTTTAGTAAGGAGATATCCAGAAATCAGATTCTTTCGGATATCAGGCACGTGAAGAACATTGTTGAGAGTAAGTTCTTTTCCAGAAGTCATTTTCAAAGTAATCTTTCCTTGGCCCACCACCTTAGAAGTGGAAGAATTTCCCATAAAAAGGTTCTCCTCATTTTCCAAAGGCTTATAGGTGGAGAACATCCATTTGTTTGCAAATATGTGTCGTGTGGCTCCAGTGTCCACCCACCATTCCTTGGTATTTCCAACCAAGTTACATTCAGAGACAACGACAGAAAGATTCATATCCACCAAATCATTGAAGATATTCACACCCTCAGTTACATTTGATTGAGGATTGTTTTGATTTTGCTTCTTCGGTTTACGACACTCGCTTGAGCGGTGTCCAGGTTTACCACAATTGTAGCATTTGCCTTTGAACTTTTTCTTGTTATGTTTTGAAGTGCCTTCCCCATCATACTTTTGTTTGTTCTTCTTAGGACCTTCAACGACATGGACCTTTGTTTCCATCGGATTCTTCCCACTTTTCTTTTGAGACTCACGGTTGTCTTCTTCGATTCTTAGCCGGACCACCAACTCCTCCACATTCATCTCCTTACGCTTGTGCTTGAGATAGTTTTTGAACAAAGTTCAAGAAGGTGGCAACTTTTCAACAATTGCAGCAACTTGGAAAGTTTCACTAATTGACATTCCTTCAGCATGAATGTCGTGGAGGATCACTTGGAATTCTTGCGCTCGCGAGATCACAGATTTAGAATCAACCATTTTGAAGTCCAGAAAACGCCCGACGATAAATTTCTTCATCTCAGCATCTTCAGTTTTATACTTCTTTTCCAAAGAATTCCATAATTCTTTGGATGTCTTGATAGTGCAGTAGACATGATACAGAGTCTTGTCCAAGTATGCCAAAATATAATTTCGGCATAGGTAGTCCGAATGCTTCCAAGCATCGACAGCAGCAACCTTTTCAGCGTCATCTCCCTCTTGAATAGAGGGGCAATCTTCATATACAAACCTGCCCCAGTTGGTAGGTAGTGAGATAGAAGTACATTTGTCCTTGCCAACATTTGAAATCAGCGCCAATGAACTTTTTCGGTTTCTCCCCGTGTGGCATAGATACGGGTGCAGTCACATTTGTGTTGGTGACAATCAGTTTCGTAGGAGTAGTGTTCGTACTTTGTGATTCCATTTCTGTTACAAAAACAGAATTTTTATCAATGATAAAATTCATATATAATGAATTAATCAAAATAGAATACAAAATTCTGTGCACCAATTTTCTCCCAATATAATTCACAATAAATGAATTAAAAAAGAATTCCAAATAAAATTCAGAATTAAACTATAATATAAACAAAATTTCGTACAAAACAGAATTAAATATAAAATCCGTGTCACTAATTTTTAATAATAAAAAGAATTCTGTACAAAACAGAATTATAATTTAAAGATTAAAATTTTTTACATAAACAGATTTTAACAAGAATACACAAATAAATTTTATTTTCTAAAACAGAATATAAAAAGAGTATAGAAATTAATTTCTATATCAAAACTGTTTTACTAATTTCTACAATAAAGCAGTAAATTAATTCATTTTATTCTGTCAAAACATATTTATTTCCAACAAAAAAAATTTCAGTAATAAAAAAATTTTGTACACTAAAAAACAGTAGAACTTTTAAATTGTCTTAAGATTGTTATGTCTACTATTTATAAATAACAATTGTACAGAATTAATAATTATAATATAATTCGGAATTAAAACAGAATTACAGAAATGTAACACTTACTTGAATTTGCAGAAACAATAATAAAAATAGAAAGATAATCCGAGCGCTGTGAATCTCACAGTGTCCTTAAGACAATTTATTCCCTCCAATGTGCTTCGAGGTTGATGAATATTGTCTCCCAAGATAGAACGGATTTTCTAATTAATTATGTAGCACGACAATAATTAATTACAACGAAATCAAATCTGTGGCTTTTACTCAACTCAACAACAATGCAAGATATGTTATGCAAGAAAAGGCCAGGAATTTTCTGGGACAAAAATGACAGCAATTCTGGAGGAGGAAAATTTTTCAGTAATTAATTTTGTAGGGAAAATGTTTAATTTATACCTTTAGTGTTGACTGTTGGAACAGTCAACCGAAATTAACTGTCAAAAAATAGTTAATCAGTTAAACGAATTAACTGTTGGCAATAACTGCCAACAGTTTATTAATTAATTAATTAATTAATTTCGTAATTAATTAATAATTAAAACCCAGAAAGTTAAATAAATTCGGCCCAAAAAAGTAGGAGACAAGACCAAGCCCGAGCCGAGCCGAGCCGGCCGGACGCGCGCGTGGACTTTTGACCGAAAGTCAACCCGTGCATAGCTTAGGTCATCTCTCCTTCAAAGAGTTGGGATACCCCCAAGGCATCCAAGCCTTAGTCCATACTTGGGGTGTTATTAACTCATCAAAATTCCACTACTCTTCCAATGTGGGACAAGAGTTAAAACATACCCTATTCATTAACTTTCATTGCTTTGTGAGTCACTTAGGGGACATATTTATCATTCATAACTTATTGAAATTGGACATATGAATATACTACGTTAATCTCCTTGCAGAGGTGAACGCGTTCGAATATGGTCCCACAATTTTCGTAGTGTGGGTCCCACCTAATTTTGAGCTCAAAGTTGTTCAAAAATCTGTCCAGAAAAATCTGGACAGTTTATAATACCCATTCAAGTCCAATTACAACACTATATAAAGACCATACCTTATTCTTGTCAAATGGGCAAGAAAATCTGAGATTGTAGTAGCATCATCAAGAAGTCGAACTGCCATGAAATCCCCACACAAGTAAGGTGGAGACAAATGAGGTATAGACGTAGAAGTTATGGGGGGTTGAGAGTAAGTTTTGTTGTTGGAAAGGATTTCAGTTAAAAAAAGGTATTTTCGGGTGACCATCATCAAAGTTGGAGAGGGGAGGTGAGGGGGAAAGTTGTGGATTATCATAAAATGGTTTAGGATCAATATCCAGTCAAAGAGGATATTTTTAATCCATAACAAAGAGGAAGACATATGTATTATAGGGAGGGAGAGAAAGTTAGAGAGAGGGAGGAGCTTCTTTCTCTAGAACCAATCTTTGCAAGACAATTTTAATACTTTAAGCTCTAAATCTTAAAACCAAAAATAAATAATGAAATATATGAAATAAACTCGATACCCTTAAAAAAATTCTAAAACCTAAAAGCCTAAACCCTATATATATATAGTCCTGCTCTTGTTCGTATTTTAAGAATGCGAACCGGACATGTGTCACCTACATCATAATGTAGGTGACACATGTGACGTATTTTAAGAATGCAAACCGGACATGTGTCACCTACTATATATATATATATATATATATATATATATATACAGTCCTGCTCTTGTGCGGACTAGTCCGCATTTTAAGAATGCGGACCGGACATGTGTCACCTAGCGGTGAGCCCAGAAGAGAGAGAAAGTGTGCTTATAATTTAGGCGATAATTTCTAGGCGCACCATTAGATGACACATGTTCGGTCCGCATTCTTAAAATGCGGACTACTCCGCACAAGAGCATTATTATATATATATATATATATATATATATATATATATATATATATATATATATATATATTGAGAGAGAGAGAGAGAGAGAGAGAGGAAGACTCACCTATATCATGATGTATACATCACACCTAATTCTAGGGCTTAAGAAATCCTTTTTCTAAATTTTTTATTTTTCTGTTAAATTTAACCTTCCAATCAATCCATATTAAAAAACTTAGGTCAAACTATATTTTGTAGCTATTTTTAAAAAATCCACATAAACTGCTGGTGCAGACCCTTATATAAGGTATTTTGAGCAGTTTTTTGTGGATTTTTTAAAAATAGCTACAAAATGTATTTCGACCTAATTTTTTGAACATGAATTTATTGAAAGGTTAATTTGAAGAGAAAAATAAAAAATTTGAAAAAAAGTTGTTAGGGCTTACAACTAGGTATGATGTATGGATAATGTATAGAGCATGGTTTAGGTGAGAATTCTCATATATATATATATATATATATATAGTCTCGCGTGAAGTCCTTAAACGAGAATCTCTTATGCAAACCGTTTTTTAATAGTAAAAAATTATTTTTTAGTTGATTTTTTGGTGTGGTATTATAATATTTCAGGATCCCACAAAAAAAAAAACTCATAATGAATTCTTTTTCTATTTTAAAAAATCGATCAGAATATATCAGTTTCCAAGCTGCTTAAAAGTTGACATATTTTGATCGATTTTTTTAAATAACAAAAAAATTTATTTTAAGATAATTGTTTTGTGTGGAATTCTGAAATTTTTAAATACCACACAAAAAAATCGTCTAAAAAAATATTTTTTTACTATTTTTTTATTTTCTTTGATAACCCTGAAACCCATGCGGACAAGTCTTTTGAACTCTTCGAACATGCTAAATAGAGAAAACATTGTGTCAGAGCCACTCAATCACACACTCCCCTTCAAATCTAATATCCATTGGGGAATTTGGAAATCTAGATCTTTGCGAGGAGGAGAGAGAGAGAGAGAGAGAATCTTGGTGTAATACAATTATGGGTGGCCTTAAACTTTAGTCGACTGAAGTATAAGCTCGTCAGAACAATCTTTTATTAAGCTTGCCACGAGGATTATGGCTAAACTACCCTCCCAAAATGGAAATAACTCATATGAACGGCAAACGGGTTGTTCAAAATCAGCTCAAATTTTTACAATAGTACTCCAAATATACAGTTATCCATATAAGATAATGAATGAAAAAACGATCAAAGAACAGATCCACCGCCCCCATAAAATATCGTAATTGTTAAAAAAAATATGGATTTTAGATTATTGTTCCAAAGTGGTCTCATTAGGCTCTGTGATGAATCCACAACACATTTACGAACGACATAACCTTTTTACGTAGCATCTAGCCTCTCCCCTTTGTATTACATAATGGTTAGGTTTTGTTAGTCCAAAATTTACTGAAGTGGAAAGTTTAAGATCAAATAATTCTAGGTAATGCGATCAGGTCGTATGAATATATTAAAAAAGGTATGAGTGAAAAGATTGAAAATTGAGGAAGTGTGTCGGGAATCCTTGCCTACACCCATTGCGATTCACTATTCCAACACATTTAAGGTTTAGACCAAACCTATCTTCAAGTACCCTTACAAAGGTTTCCAGTTAATTAATCCAAGTCCTCAACCAAAGGCCCCAAATACCAAGTCCTCACCTGTACAATGTTGTACAATGCTGGAAATTTAGAGATAAAATAGAAAATTTTCAAGAGCATACAATGTACAAATAATCTCCTTCTATAAAGTTGCATCAAGTGAGGATTCTGTGAAACTTTAGGACCGGCAATATGGGCTCTTCAGGATGAAATCGTTCATAATCCACCCAAAATAATGTGTTTGGATCCCATTAATTGTGTTTTTGGGTCAAAATGGTTTGAACGATCCAATAAGATGGTTTGTTGGCGGGTCATTAGCGGGTCAAAATGGTTTTGGACCCTCACAAAAATAAAACTCAAATTATTAAAGAGTTAAAAGATTTTTTTTATTCAAGTATTTACTTGTATATTTTTTTTCAAAATTATTATATCATATTTATTTGTATATGGTATAATAATTGTTTTTTCAAAAAAAAAAGCGGGTCAACCCGACCGACCCGGGTTTGACCAGACCAAACCCGCCCAAATTATTATGTCTGACCCGCTTTTGATCCGTCCAAATTTATCCTTATTCATTTTTGACCCGTCCATAACCGTCCATAACCGTCCATTTGTCACTACTATGTAAAACCAAGAGATTTCAGAAGAATAAACAAATGAATTTGATAACAATAATTGAATAATATACTTTACTATCTTTTCTCCAATGTCTTCTCAAGACATGATGAGAAGCAATACATTCATGCAACTGAAGCTAGTCACTTTGAGAGCTACACCTTCAAGAAGATTCAAGAATAACTTCAACAATCATTCAAGGAAGATACAAAAGCTTCATCATCATTAAATACAATAATAAACAAGGAAAATTGAGAACCGAGTTCATTCAAGAAAGAAAGACATTCAATAAAGCTCACTCAACATTAAATTTTCTATAATTGCTTCTACAAATTCTTCAGGAACATTCATATGATCAAACTAGAAAGACTTTCAGAATGATGTAAATGTATACAAATTGCAAGACATGATCAGATTAATGGCTTAAACACTTACAACATTGAAAACAATTTCTCATCATTAAAAAAAAACAGTAAAGAAAAAAATATCCATGTGACTTAATATACGCGACTAAATAATTTTAAAGTCGGTTATATTAGTTTCCCATAGATTGACTTAAATTGGAAATAAAATATTGGGACTTGAAGCCAACTAAGTAATGAATGAGTCAACTAATTCTAGAAATAGTCGACTATGTGGGGTCAACGCAATAACGACTAGTTTATTTAAAGGGAGTTTTGGAAAAAGGTCCTCATAGTGCTCAAAGTGTATAAAAATAGGACACTCCATATAATTTTATAAATTTAGTCCCTCTACTAAAAATACCATGAAAAATGGTGAAAAATAGTGCCGCTGGCGCGGACAAAAAAAATAAAGATATTGTACCACAGGGACTAGATTTATAAATGCTATTGTACCACAGGGACTAGATTTATAAATTTGAAAAACATTGACCTAAAAATTCAAATATAGAAAGGAACATGACCTTTACCTTAATTCTCTATTATTTAAATAAACAAAAGCAATTTTCTCCACTTAGTCCCAATGACTAAATTTATCCATATGTTATACATATAAACAACGTTTTAATCCATTACTCTATGATCTTATATAAAATAACCACACTTCAAAGAGAGCACACAACTCTGGATTTAATAATTTCACTGAGATTTCAAAAAGAAAAGGAAGAGAAAATCTCACAACATCACTCAATACATTAGTCTACTTAAACATAGTTATATAATTCAAATGAATATTTTATTACTTCTTGATGTTCAATCTATTCATTTTATTTTCTTATTACTGTGTAAAACTTCATTGTATCTTCGCGACTAGTAATGACATTATTGCGACGAGTCAAGGAAATAGGTAGTGCCATTGAGCTTGATCGTTCACGCTTTTCCAATTAAGGAGGTAGAGACTTTATTAGTAGAGGTTTCAAGGTGTGATAAATGATTGTTACGTTTTGTTTATGCCAAGTGAAATGGAGATAATGAAGTTCTTCATTTTTCAAAGTCTCTATAACTCTCAATCTTTATTATTGCTATTTTTATATGGCTCACGCATACATTAACTCTATATATTTAATTTTAACTAAAGAAAATTTCAATTTTGTATTGGTTTCATAAAACTCAGATCACCACCTCCCTCTTGTGTAATTCTTTAGGCCAAAAACTTCCGATTCGACTAAATAGATTCCTTAAATATGAACAGCCAGATTAATTCTTAAAATAATCTTATTGATGATTTGTAGTAAAATATTTATCGAATCTTTTGGATGATTAAATAAGAGTTAAGAGTATGTATCATGTCCTAAATGTAGTCAGTAGTTTAATCTAATCGAGAGAGGTTTATATTTATATTTTGGTGAGCACAATGGGTACCAGACTATCTAAGTGAATATACTAACATATAATCCTTAGTCCTTTCTAAGGTTGCGTTTGTTTTTTTTATCTGAATCTGAAATCTGAAGACTGAATTTGAAGTCTGAAATCTGAATCTGAAAGATGTGTTTGTTTTTACGTCTGAATATACTTCTGAATGAATGTATTTAGACTGATTTAGACTTCAGACATAACTCTACCTCTTAATCATTAAGAGCCCAATATAGTCGTTAGCCTCTTAATGATTTTAAAAAAATAAACACTTTTTGATACCTTTTAAGTCTGAATGGTTCAGATTCAGACTTAAGGGGTAAAAACAAACAACACCTATGTATTGAGTTTATGTTTCGTTTCATTATAATATTATAAACTTAGATTACACTCATATCTTGTTGGATATTGCCTATGGAAAGAACAAAAAATTTAATTAATTTACTTCTACAAGGACCTTTCTGGGAACGTTGTCTTTTAGGCAAAATTTCTCCCAATCCGATTGAGAATGAACTGCGAGTACACTATGGGTTTTATTTGAATCCGCCTTTAGGATACAATACAGTGTATGAACAGTTATTTGATTCAAACTATGTACTGTTTGATCAAATCGAGAACACTCTGAATTTGTAATTTGATAGTGCCAAAATATAGAGGACAGAGAGAGATAAATTAACAACTTTCGGTGTCCAAAACATAGGCCTAAAACTCTTTTTATAGTAATTTATGTGACTGTTCTTCAACAGTCATAGCTCTTCATGTAGCGACTCAGCAGCCATTGGATTGTGCCTGTTTGGAATAGTTTCGATCTAACGGCTAAAATTAGGCGTCCCATCATAAGCGAATGGACAACACCTACACGAAACGTTACGAGTTCATCTAACAGCTCAGATTAAGTCGTTTTGGATTTTAAACCTTGATTAGATCGTTTAATCACAATCGTTGATTTGTTTTACTTTGTCAAAACTTTAGGCTCCTGCACTCTACGCCACGATGCGAAGTGCCAAGTGCTTGTTAAAGCACGCAATGCGCCCTAAGTCGCCCAATCGCCCTTTCATGTGTCGCGTGTCGCGACACCGCAATGTGTGGAATCATAACCTCTTAGTTGACTATTCAACTAAGAATCTTAGTTGTCCTTTAGTTGATATACCGCCACGTTTTGTGGTAATCTTCCAATGTGGGAGTTGAGCACTTCCTATATCTTTCACACCCATTTGCTCATGTTTCTTCCTTCTAAAATTAAAACCCAAACTATGTTTAAAATAAAACACCGATTAATATAATAAAATTACCAACTAAATATTATATTATATTAAATGTTGAAATTTATCCAATATTCCCCTACCAATTTCAATATACCCAAGAAAGGATACAAATGACCGATTAAAAAAAATAATATAAAACTTTTGGCATTATCGCTGAAATCTAGTACATAAATGAGAAGTGTCTTCTGAACTTCAACTTTCATATAGTGTAAACAATTCAAATCTTCATCAAGGTACTGTGGTGAACGTATCTTGAACCAAGGACCTTTTGAGATGATCAAAACTATCACGCATATCAATTTTTGAGTTTAGAAGTGTTCTTTTAACATGCACATTTATGGCCTTGTGCTAATCCTGATTTCACGAGTGCTTTAGGATCGGTCCTGATTCCATTGAAAGCGACCACACTTTTGACACTCATATAGGTAAATCAACTTTAGTGATTCTGCGAGTCACACTTATACGATTAATTAAAAAGTAACTTTCACCCTTTAACATCAGAAAAACCAATATTAGGCACAAAGGAATGGAACTTTTACATGAAAATTCCTAGTGTTCCATGATTATAATTTAACTTGTTTGTACCGCATTGAACTCTATCTATATTTTCAAGATATGACTTGGGTTCCCATTAAATATAGTTGTGTTATTTAATAGACCTTAGTTCCATTCCGTTTGAGGTGATATATATCATCTCCCTAACGTGATCTTTAGTCAGAGGATCTACTAAATTCTTTTTCCTTTTAACATAACCGACTGTAATCACTCCTTCCTTGAGTAATAGCCTTATAATTTGATGCTTTAGACTAATATGTCTAGATTTTTCATTGCAGGTTTTGTTTAAAACTTTATAAATTGTGGCTTGGTTGTAACAACTTATCATAATAGGAGGACATGGTTTTTTCCATAAAGGAATATTGTATAAAGAATTTCTAAGCCATTCTGCTTCTTTACATACATCTGCTAGAGCTATAAATTCAGATTACATTGTTGAATCTGACACACATGTTTGTTTCTTAGATCCGCAAGAGACTGCCACTCCTCCTCGCATAAAAATTCAGCTAGTAGTTGACTTCGTTTTTTATTCAAGATTATTCCAACTTGAATCAGTAAATCCTTCTAAAACATATGGATATCCTACATAATGTAAGCCATAATCCAAAGTCCTCTTCAGGTATCTAAGCACCCTAGAAATTTCGTTTTAGTGCTCTTATCTTAGATTACTTGTAAATCTACACAAGACGCCTACTGCATAAGCAATGTATGGTATAGTGAAATTCATGGCATACATTAGACTCCCAGTAATACTAGCATATGTAAGTTCGTCCATAGCACACCCAATGTTTTTTATTAATTTTATACTAGGATCCACTGGTGTAGCAAGTGACTTATGTTCAAAATGATTACATCTTTTAAGAACCTATTCCATATAATGAGATTGAGATAATGCTAAAGAATTATTCTTCTCATAATTTTGATTCCTAAAATCATATCAGCTTCTCTAAGATCTTTCATATCAAATTTTGATGATAAAAAACTTTTGGTTTCTTAAACATATATGAGATTAGACCCAAATATTAACATGCCATCCACATATAAGATAACAATAACACCAACACCGTTTTTAAATATACTATATATACATTTGTCGGCATTATTAAATTTATATCCATGGAATATTACAATATTATTAAACTTCTCATGCCATTGCATAGAAGCTCGTTTAAGGCCATAAAGAGATTTAACTAGTTTACACACTTTCTTTTATTGGTCAGATAAAACAAACCCTTCGGGTTGTTCCATATAAATCTATTCTTCAAAATCACCATTTAGAAATGTAGTTTTAACATCCATTTAATGGATTATTAAATTATGAATATAAGCAAGAGATATTAATATCCTAATGGAAGTGATTCGAGCAACAGGAGCATATGTATCAAAATAATCAATTCTATATTTTTTCTTATAGCCTTTAGCAACTAATCTTGCCTTAAATTTATTTGTAGAACTGTCTGAATGTAATTTCCTTTTAAATAGCCATTTTCACCTAATAGGTTTAGCTCCGGGGGGAAGATCGAAAATAACCCAAGTTTGATTTGATAAAATTGAGTTAATTTCACCATTGATTGCTTCTTTTCAGAAGACAACATCCCTAGATGTTACCGCTTCATGAAATGTTGTTCGTTCATCTTCTATATTAAGAAAAAAATTTAGTTTTAGTCTTAGTTTCATTTAAATCCCCTTGAACTAAATAAATAATAAAGTCGGGCCCATATATTTTTTCAGTTCTTTGCTTTTACTCCTTCGCAATTCAACATCATCCGTTATTTCTAAAGACGATATTGGTTGTGATATTTCCTCTGAAGGTGAGGTGTCAACAATCGGATTATTATTTTCTAAACCTTGATACAAAGTACTAAACTTTGTTAGATGTTCAAAGAATTGCACATCTACCGACACAATGATTTCTTGAGTTTCAAGATTTAAAAATCTAGAAGTCGTACTATTACTAGAGTATCCAATAAAAATACATTTGTAAGTCCTATTTCCTAGTTTAGATTTTTTAGGTTTGGGTTGACATACCCAAACTTTAGGAGATTTAAGATTAGGCTTACAATTAAAACATAATTCGTATGGTGTAATATCCTTATTTTTCAGTGGAACTCTTTTTAAAATATAACATGCGGATAAAATCGCTTCTCCCCACATAGACAAAGGTAAACCCGAGCTTATTAACATTGCATTTACCATTTCAACTAAAGTCCTATTTTTCCTTAATGTTGTTCCATTTTGTTGTGGCGTATATGGCGTCGTAACTTGATGGATTATTCCATGAGTATTCCAAAATTATATAAACTCATTCGGGTAATATTCACCACCCCTATCGGATCGTAGGACTTTAATTTTCCTATTTTGCTGATTTTTAACTTTTTCTTTGAAAATTAGAATTTTCACGAAAACTTCATCTTTACGTTTAAGAAAATATATATATGCATACTTAGAGTAATCATCAATAAAAGTTGAGAAATATTTATTTCCATCACGAGTTATATTACGCTTCATATCACATACATCACTACGAATAAGATCAAGCATTTCGGATGTCTTCTCAACATATTTAAACGACTTTCTAGTTATCTTTGATTCAGCACAAATTTCACATTTTGCAAGATTATCAAATTTACAATCAGAGATTAAATCGAGATTAGTCTTATTTTTAATACTTTTATAATTTACATAACCTAATCTATTATGACATAAAAAAAATTGACTCAACCATATAGGAAGAACTAATATCATTGATTATGTTAATTTTGATCATGTCATTACAAGAGTACCCTTTGTCAATAAATTGGTCATTCTTAGATAAGACAAACTTATCAGACTCATACACAAGTTTGAAACCTCTCTTATTGAGAAGGTCCCCAAACACAAGATTTTTATACATATCAGGTACAGGAAATACATCGATTAGAGTAAGAGTCTTTTTACAAGTTAATTTCAATTCCACTGTGCCTTTCCTAACTAAATTGTTGCAAAGATTATTTTCCATTTTCACTTATTTTCCATTAATTTTTTAATATGTTTTGAAAGAAGAACGATCTTTGCATATGTGGACCGTTGCGCCAATATCCAGCCACTATCCACTATCATTTTTAATTGAATTTGCTTCGCATACAGTAGCAATAAGATCTTCAACATTTTTTTTCCTTTGACCCTTCTTTTTGCTTAAATGCTATCATTTTAAGACGACATTCTTGAGAATAATGGCCCGGTTTGTCACATTAGAAACATTTGCCTTCTTTTTCTTATTTGCACATTGGTTATTGAATTTTGAATCATTCTTTGCTTTTAATTTTGAGTCTTTGCTATTATTGGAATTTTGATTCTCAACCATATTGTCTTTTTAATGACCCTCACTTTGTTCATCCTTCTTTTCTAGAATACGAAAATCATCTTCAATACGAAGGTGGCGAATAAGGGATTTCACTGTGTAAGTCTTTTCATTATGATTAATTTTTTCTTAAAGCCTTTCCAAGATGATGGAAGTTTTGAAACAAATACCCCCTTACATGAAATTCATCTTGAAGATCAATTCTAGCGGCTTTAAGGTCACCAAAAATTTGTTGGATTTCATGTTCTTGTGCAATGACAAATTTATCATTACTCATTTTAAAATTCGTATAGTTAGTAATCAGAAACTTACGGTTGCTCGTTTCCTCATTGTTGATGTAAAAAACTAGATCACTCTAATAATTTAATTACAGATAAATAAATGAAACAGAATATTTTAAAGTGGTTCAGCCTTGTATGAATGGCCTACATCCACTGTTATGTTATTGCTGAGTGTTTGGGAATTCTCGATTACAAGTTCTATCAAGAAATTCCGGTCCCCTTGAATGAGGGTGATACAAGGTATTTATAGCACTTAGGCTGCACATGAAAGGGTGATACATTAAATGATGTACATATGAAAGGGTAACTCATTTAATGCTCTTCAAGCGTGTGCGTCAAGACGATAAGCATTCAATGAATAGTTGAACTGTTGATTATCTGGCAATCAATGATGTGGTCGAGATGCAGCTCGAACCGCCTTAGTTGCTCGTCGTCCAAGAGTTCCTCGGAGCATTGGAGTTCTTCGGAGGACAAGAGTTCCTCGGAGGGTTGGTGTTCCTCGGAAGACTGGTGTTCCTCGGGGTACACCTGTTGCTCGGAGTGAGTATGTTGGTCGGGGGAATGATCTTCCTTGTTGCTATTGTGCCACGTAGATTGACACGTGTCTTCTTATTATTCGTCCACATCAGCATATTAATTTTGGTATCAACAGAAGATTGGCGCCATCTGTGGGAACGATTTGTTATTATCGTTTTTCACCAAAAATCATTCATCATCAATGGCAGATAATCCGAAATCCAGCAATCGAAACACTAGAAATGCTAGAAATCCTCCAAATTCCTCTGCACCTCCAGATCTGGCTGGGATTATGACGAATCTGGCTCAAGGACAAACCGCCATGCAAGAAACAATGAGGCAACTCATACAGACCCTTCATGGCAGTGCACCTACACGTTCAGGACAGCGAAGTGGTCAGAGGCAAACCTACTTACATTCTTCACGATCCAGGCGTACTGAGTCATATCGTAATGAGGAATCTGATGATTTCTCTTATCAACCTGGGCGAACTTCGTCAATAAGGGCTACAGATACTGATCAACATATCACTCTCTCTCAAGAAAGACCCAGTGCCTTGGAAACACTGAGTAGGGTGTCTCCTTTCAGTCGATTAGGCCCTAGGAGGAATAGGAGTCCACCTAAGACCATGTCGAGGAGTTTTCGACGACCATCAGATCTAAGAGAAGGATCATCACAATCACGACCAGTTGCTCGTCAAGATAGATCTCAGGAGGCCACATCAGAATAATCAATTGCTCGAACTGATAAGCCCGAGGTAGGAAACGATGCGTGGAAGGGTTCCATTCAGCGCTTGGAGGATAGATTGGGAGAAATGGCTAAGGCGAAGAATCCCTTACAACGAACTTTTGTTCAAGGGACACCTTTTGTCCAGGCCATTGTGGGTTTTCCTACCCCGTCGAAGTTTAAAGCACCAGTAGTGACCCCCAAATATGATGGAAAGACAGATCATGTTCTTCATATAGAGAAATATCAAGCTGCCGCCGATATCTATGCTGTCCCCGACGAGATGAGATGTAGAGCATTCTCAGGAACTCTTACTGGACCTGCCCAGATATGGTACAACAATCTTCCTCGGGGTAAGATTTCAACTTTCTTTCAATTGGCAGAGTTGTTCATCGGTAATTTCTATTTTGGAGCAAAGCCAGTAAAAAGAGTAGCACACTTGTTAAGTGTTAGATAAAAATCTGGTGAGAGTACTAGAGATTACATAACTCGTTTCAATAACGAGAAGCTGGAAGTTATAGATTATGAAGAAAAGACAGCAATCACCGCCTTGATGAGTGGGTTGTTGCCTAACAAGTTGTATTACACTTTGGCCAAAGATCCACCTACAACTATGTCAGAGTTGATGGCAAAAGCGGCCAAAATCATGAATGCCGAGGAGGCTATGTCCGCGAAGAAGAATATGGATAAAGAAACCAAGGTGGAAGACGACAAATCCAAGAAGAAAGAGCATAAGGGCAATGGCGGTGACAAGCATTCCAAGAATAATAAATCGTCATGGGAAGTCCTGAAGAAATTCGATCATTATACTCCTTTGAAAATGGGTATTAATCATGTCTTAGAAGAAATCAAGAATAACGAGGAAGTAAAATGGCCAAAGAAACTAAGGTCAGACCCTGACCTGAGGAACATGGATAAATATTGCGAGTTTCATAAGGATCACGGCCATATGACTAAAAATTGCATAGCTCATCAGAACGAGATTGAAACACTCATCCGAAGAGGGAAACTAGAAAAGTATGTTGATCGGGGAGGCGAAAGAAGAAATAATGACCGAACTAGAGAAAGGTCTAGATCTCCTCCTCGAGCAGAGGAGAAAAAGAAAAGGGATCATGAAGATGATACAAAGGATGACCCCGATCTTCCCAAGAAACCAAGGCAGCCAGAACGAGAGGTATTTTCAATACGCTTTGGATCATTTGATTGTAATGTCATTACAGGAGGAGATACAGGGGGAGGAGACCTTACTGCAGAAAGAAAAGCTTACCTCGGTGAGGCTCAGGCTTGCTCATACATTCAACGGATAAATTTGGCTGACGAGGATCGCCCGAGGAAGGTAAACAAAGAGAAGCTGGTCATCGATTTTTCAAAAAACGACCTGGCAGGTGTTCTTTACCCTCACGACGACCCTTTAGTGATCAAAATGAGGATGAAAGAAGTAGTGATTTCAAGGGTGCTGGTAGATAATGGTAGTTCGGCAGACATCATGTACTATTCATGCTTTGACAGTTTAAATTTGAAATTATCCCAATTAGAACCTTATCACAGACCTCTATTGGGTTTTGCTGGCGAGAAAGTCTTTCCACTTGGGACGATCAAGTTGGATATATTCATTGGAACTTGGCCTGCTTGTCGAACAGAAAAAATACGCTTTTTTGTGATGGATAAGAATGTGCAGTCAGCTTACAACATCATCATGGGAAGAGTTGGTTTGAAGAAGTTCGAAGCAGTCCCATCTACAGTACATCAGTGCTTAAAATTCCCTACAAATGTCGGAGTAGGAGTTGTGAAAGGTGATCAGAAAGTAGCTCAGGAATGCTATTATTCGTCTGCCGAGCAAGAGGAGCTTGAAGAATCAAGAAAAAAGACTACTACCTACCAGGTGGATGAAGGTACATAAATTGAAACACTGGATCCCAGAGATGAATCCCAACTGGTAAAAGGACAGGTGGTGGAATCTACAGAAAATGTTATTCTGGACGACGAGCACCCTGAACGAGTAACCCAGATAGGTTCATCGTTGGATGTTTCAATAAAACAGGAGTTGATAACTTTCTTGAGAGACAGAAAGAAAACTTTTGCATGGAGTCATGAAGACATGCCAGGAATAGATCCAAACTTCTTATGCCATGAACTCAATGCGAATAAGGATATCAAGCCTGTAAAGCAGAGAAGAAGAGTATTTAGTCCCGAGAAGAATCAGGCTATACAAGAGGAGGTCGAGAAGCTCCAGAAAGCCCAATTCATTGAAGATGTGAAATATCCAGACTGGTTAGCAAATGTGGTAATGGTAAAGAAGAAAAATAATAAATAGAGAATGTGTGTTGATTTCACTGATCTCAACAAGGCCTGCCCAAAGGATAATTTCCCATTGCCCAGAATTGACCAACTAGTGGATGCTACCTCGGGACACGAGCTGCTCAGCTTCATGGATGCTTATTCTGGTTATAACCAGATCAAAATAAAACCTGAAGACAGGGAAAACACTTCTTTTATTACCCCTAGGGGAACTTATTGTTATAATTTTATGCCTTTTGGTTTGAAAAATGCTGGTGCGACATATCAGCGGCTGATGAACAAGGTTTTTGCCGAACAAATCAGTTGCAATATGGAAGTCTATGTCGACGATATGCTGACAAAGAGCAAAAAAGCTGCTGATCATCTAGTTGACTTAGGTCAGACCTTTGATCAACTGGATAAATACCAAATGAAGCTCAACCCGACGAAGTGCACCTTTGGAGTACGAGAAGGAATGTTCCCCGGGTACATCGTCAACCAGCGAGGCATTGAGGCAAATCCAGCAAAGATCAAAGCTCTTTTAGGGTTGCGATCTCCAACGACGAAGAAAGAAGTGCAGAGTCTTACATGACGAGTTGCAGCGCTCAACAGATTTGTATCTCGTGCAACTGATAGATGCCTTCCATTCTTCAAAACGCTTCGAAAAACATTCGATTGGAATGATGAATGTGAGAAAGCCTTTCAAGACTTGAAGAAATATTTGGGAGCACCTCCATTGTTATCCAGACCAGTAATGGGAGAGAAATTGTACTTGTACCTGGCAGTATCAGAGAATGCAGTCAGCTCGGTATTGATCAGATTGGAGAATGGAGTCCAGAAGCCAATTTATTACACAAGTAAGGCTTTCCGAGGTGCAGAGATCAGGTACCCAAAGCTGGAAAAATTGGCATTGGCATTAATTGAAGCAAGTAGAATAATGAGGCCTTATTTCCAGGCCCATACCATCGTCGTGTATACCGACATGCCATTGAGACAAGCCCTCCATAAACCAGAAAAATCAGGGAGATTGATGTATTGGGCAATAGAGCTCGGTGAATATGATATTATGTATGAACCCAGATCATCATTAAAAGGGCAGGCTGTAGCAGACTTTATAGCAAAATTTACATATCCTGATACCCCCGAGGAACAAAAGTTGCTCGCTGACCAACCTGTGGATGTTACAGGATCAACAGACATAAGCCCAGATCAACTCCAGTTGGTAAAAGGACTTGTGGATGTAGAAAGATCATCAAATTCAAACCCAGACCAACTCCGGTTGGTAAAAGGGCGAGAAGAGATGGTCGACGAGGAGCGAAAAATACCAGGGGAGGATGAAAGGAAACATCAGATATTTCACCGAGGAACTCTATCAGATAAGAAATTTGAAGACGAGTCACCTACATGGAGATTATATGTAGATGGGTCATCTTGCACAACAGGTTGTGGGGCAGGGATTGTTTTGAAAACCCCAGACGAGATTGACATGGAATATGCCTTGCGATTCCAATTCAAAACTTCCAATAATGAGGCTGAGTATGAAGCCTTGATAGCAGGTCTTAATTTAGCAAAGATTATAGAAGCGCAACAAGTGATGGTATTCAGTGATTCTCAATTAATTGTGAATCAGATGATGGGAACATATGCAGTTAAAGGAGAATTAATGGTCAAGTATCATGCAAAGGCGATGGAGTTGTTGGCAGAATTTGATGCCATTCAGTTGATCAGAATACCAAGAATGGAGAATGCACAAGCAGACGCACTGGCCCGACTAGCATCAGCTACTCGTACCGAGCTGCGAAGAACTATACCAATTGAAGTATTAGAAGCTCGGAGCATAGATGAAGACATGACGATGAATGTTATTACCCTTGATTTAGGACCATCTTGGATGGATCCCATCAGGGCATATATTGAGGAGGGAGAATTACCGGAGGATAAGCTCTCAGCAAAGAAATTGAAGTTTAAAGCTGCTCGGTATGTACTAACTAATGGTGTTTTGTATAGACGAAGAATTATGGCAGGTTTGCAAAGATGTGTGCATCCCTCCGAGGTGAAGGAATTGATTGAAGAGATCCATGAAGGGTCCTGTGGAGCCCATGTAGCAGGTCGGACACTTTTGCAAAGGGTGATGACACAAGGATACTACTGGCCGACGATGAGGGCTGATTGTATAGCCTATGCTAAGAGATGTGATAAATGCCAACGTTTTTCCTCCATCCGACGAACTCCACAAACATTATTGACACCCATAACTTCTCCTTGGCCTTTTGCCATGTGGGGAATGGATTTGGTTGGACCACTGCCAACGACCCGAGGAAGATTCAAGTACCTCGTCGTCGCAGTGGATTATTTTACTAAATGGGTAGAAGCTGAGCTTCTGATTGATATGACATACGAGAAGGTGTACCAATTCGTTTGGAAGAACATCATCTGCCGATATGGACTCCCTCATGCCTTCATCACAGACCATGGGACACAATTTGATAACGAGGAGTTTGCCGCCTATTGTCATCAGTCAAACATTTTAAAGGTTCATTCAGCACCAGGCCATCCTCAAAGCAATGGGCAGACTGAAGTGACGAACAGAACATTATTAAATGGTTTGAAGAAGAGGCTAAGTGAGGCTGAAGCTAATTGGATTAATGAGCTACAGTCAGTATTGTGGGCTTACCGAACAACTCCCCGAGCAGCGACTGGAGAATCACCATATATGCTGGCATTTGGAAGTGAGGCTGTTATACCTACCGAGTTGGGTCTTCCAACACACAGAGTGCTGAATTTCAATTCCCCAGTCAGCGACCTGATGAGGAGATTAGATTTGGACATGCTCGAGGAAGTCAGGGAAGAGGCAGCCATTAGGAATGCTGCTTATCAACAGCGAACAACCCTGTTCTACAACAAGAGGGTGAAAAAATGCGACTTAAAAGAAGGAGATTACGTGCTAAAGAAGGTCATTCAGAAGCACAATAAGTTAGAAGCAAACTGGCATGGACCTTACCGAGATACTGCAGTTGTCCGACTAGGAACTTACCGAATAACAACTCTAGAAGGAGAGGAATTTAAGAATGCATGGAATGCTGAACACCTACGCAAGTATTATCAGTGATGTAAAATGTAAAGCAGTTCCATCAATATGAATAAAACGATGATATTTCACACTCTTCTCTCCTTTTATTGAAAGTTTTTCGGGGAATACTAGTGTGTTTAACACTACGCTGCTCGGGAGTAAAAAGAAGACAATAGTTCAAACCCACGACCAACTCCGGTTGGTAAAAGGGCGAGAACAAACTATACTCCTTTGGTTAGGAGGCGTACACTAGTGTGACCAACTAAGGTTGGTAAAAGAGCTAGTGGACATGATAGTTCAGACCCACGACCAACTAAGGTTGGTAAAAGGGCGAGAACAAACTATACTCTTTTGGTTAGGAGGCGTACACTAGTGTGACCAACTAAGGTTGGTAAAAGAGCTAGTGGACATGATAGTTCAGACCCACGACCAACTCCGGTTGGTAAAAGGGCGAGAACAAAAGATGATCGACGAAAGGCCAATCTCGGTTGGTTAGGAAACATGACATGCTCTCAAATGCCAACTTATGTTAGTCGGGAAGTGCGATTATCTCAAAATGCCAACTTATGTTGGTCGGAAAGTAAGTTTATTACATAAAAGTTCATCGGAGAACAAATATTCCAAAATTTACCAAGTATAGTTGGTCGGGGATAAAAACCCACTAACTGTAGTTGGTCGACGAGGAAAAATCTTTGACCTTGGTTGGTCGGGCACATTTTATGAAAAAGACAAAGTTTACCAAGTATAGCTGGTCGGGGATAAAAACCCATTAACTATAATTGGTCGACGAGCTCAACTTAACAACCTTGGTTGGTTGGAAGAAATTTTAACATTTTTATACTCATTACTTTATTGTTAAGTGATTGAGCAACATTACTGGTACTTGTAATTTTTATTACTAAATTGGTCGATGAACCATACAATAGTGTTTAACAAGCACAAGACAATAGCAATACAGATTTGCAAACAGAAAATGAAAGTCTTTCATTAAAATTCAAAATGAATTACAAATTACATGTGTACTAACTATTACATTGAGATCCCTACTCTACTGGTTTCTTTCCCTTAGCTTTTGAAACAGGCTCCTCGCCAGCAGGAGGATCTTCCAGACAAAGAGGAGAATTAATGAAGTTAATATCTCGGAGCATTCTGACATTCATTACTGAAGGAGTATCCAATAGATGCTCGGGACGAGATACTTCGATCTGAGAGTGAAGATTATAGTCGCCAAGGTATTTTGCAATTAAGCTTCGAGGAATGGCACGAGCTGGGATCCATTCCATGTCCAAATTATACGGTGGCACTGGCAAGTCAAGAACCCCGGGATCATAATAATCCCACAGGTAGTGCCCCTGTTCGAGCTTCAGCACGCCCAAGGCATTAAGCCAACCTTGCTTGTAACCCTCGTTATTGGCATTCTGGATACGATCATCTAAGTGAAATAACGCTTCATTGTATCCAGCCATCCAGAACTCCCTGGGCTGTTTATTAAATTGAAATGTCAACTTTTCAAGCTTCTCATGAAAGTTTCTGGCAAGAGCATCCTTATTATCCAGAGCAGATTTTGTCGATGCAAGTTGATCCTCCAGAGTTTGGATTTTCTTGGACATTTCAGACAAAGCCCGATCTTTTGCATTCAATTGGTACGCTTGAGTTTCCAATGTTGACAGAGTACGAGCTTCTTCAATACTACGAGGAGTTCTTGATCGACCCCGAGCAGGTGGAGTACTTCGTTCCTCGACAACATCCTGGGCAACTCTTCCTCGCCCACGAGAACCTCTTCCTCGTCCCTGAGTAGAAGTAGAAGTACCAGACCTTCTCAAGATATCCAACTCTTGCCTTAATTTGGCATTCTCAACCTCTAAGAAGGAAAATCCCTCATCAGTCACTGGGATTACCGTTGTTGAAGAAGAGGCTGCAGACTTATATTGTGCTAGCTCTTTCTGCAAATTATTATTCTCTTGCTCCAGCAGTTCAGCAATTTGTCTACAAGCTTCAACTTCTCCCTTTAGGGTCCTCTTCCTGACATCATACCCAGTAAGGAGTTTGTCGTAGCCCTTCTGGGCAGAAAACTGTTGATACTTTTTTTCATACCCCTCATGTAACAAGGCATTTGATTCCTTGTACTGAGTCTGAAGATCTTCTAAAGTATATTGAAGCTCCTCGATCATGTCATAATAAGCCACGTTGTTGGCTACAGTACGATCAAGAAGACATTTCAAGTATTGATATGCCTCCACTGCTTGGTCTGAAGCATCATGACCAAGGATATCAGCAATTTCTGATGCACTCAGGTCAGTATGGCCAACTTTTAAATATTCATGGCATTGCTGCATCAGTTTTGTATCATTGGCAGACAGCAATTCCATTCTAGTCATAAACTAATAAGGAAAAGAAGGCAAGAGTTAATAAAAGAAGAAGACAGAGCATCAACAATGTAGAAGAATAAAAAGATGTGATTTTATTACATCATCAAAAAGAGTACATCGTTCAGAATACAAAGTACAAGTAAAAGGAAAATAAAAGAGAATACCGAACAACTTCACACCTTTTCCTTGTCTCCCAAGACTTTCTCGGGAGGCTGGGACGAGGAGCTTGGTTGCTCGGTGGGAACAACGATTTGGTTGGCAGAAGTTGGGACTTGTTCAGGAGGAGCAGGCAAGGAAGAAATCTCCTCGGTGGTTGTCTGATTGGGTTGTGGAGTAAGGACTTGATCACTCACTATCACTGAAGACTCCTCGGATGCAGCTTCATCCTCTTCTTCATCTTCAATAGCTGGAGGAGGACCAGGGAGATGTTGTTGAAATAGTTCAGAGTCCTCGCTCACCTTTAGTTCCTGCAAGGCAGCAACCCAACCATCTCGGAAGTATTTCAAACTTCCATACTTGACCTGGGTCATCATTTCCGCTACCCCCTATCCCATCCTTTGTCCCAACCAGTTCGAAAGGATTTCTTCACAGCCGATTTTCTCTTCATTTTCTCCGAGGAGAGCTTCTCGGATAGAAGATCCTAGGTGGCTTTCAATTTGGCCTCCACCTCCTCCTTCTGGCGATTTACTTCTCGCAGAAGGGTCAGCTCTTCCTCGGCCGATTTCAACTTATTCTCAAGCTCCCCAAAGCTTGTGAGCTTCTCGGCATATTTTTTATTCTCTCTCTCCAAATCCTTCACTTTATTGCCCAACTGTAACTTCTCTGCCTCAGACGCAGTCAACTTCTTTTCCCATTCACCCCTATCCTCGTCGTATTTTTGACGGGATTCCTTCAGAGATTGGGCTAAACCTTGGAAAGCATCCTCTACTCCGGACGAGGAGCTTGAAGCCTTGAGCGCTTCATCTTTCTTCACTATGGTGTTAAAGCAACTCACCAGCTAAAAAAGAAGGTAATGAAAAGTCAGTGCCGAGATACATATATTGACTGAAAGAAAGAAAAAATTCAGGATAAGAGAAACTTACTGAAGCAATGTGACGAGTAGCTAGGGATGTCAGCATTTCCCTAGACATGTTTTCTTCAATTCCTTGGACTTCAGGAATAGTCCAAGTCTTTACCGAGCTCATTGCAGAACTCAGGGGAATAATGGTTGGAACACCAGCTCCACTAGCTTGGAGCTGAGGAATAGTTTCAGAAAAACTGACCGAGGAGGATTTCTTCAATCTCCTCAGTGGTACTTCAGTAGTTTCAGCCAAAGAACCTTTGGTGGGGGAAATAGTGACCACTTCCACAGAAGTACTTCTCTTGCTCGGAGCCGTTGGAGGCTTCTCGGCAGCCTTCTGAGCAGCAACAGAAGGAACATCATCCACTTTCTTTGTCCCCTTTGGGACATCAACCTTGTTTCTCTTTCCATCCCCGGCAGAGGAAGTCTCCTCGAAGATAGCAGGAACTCTTCTCTTGCCCATCTTCTGACTTAGAGGAATGTGAGATTCTGATGAAGATTCCTCAAAAGCGGGTAATGGTTCACTAATGCTGACCACAGGACGAGCAGTAAAGGATGATGTGTAGCTCCTATACTGCAGCAAATAAGAAGCAGACCTGATGTGCTCGTCTGTAACTCTTCGATGCAAATTCCAGATATGTTTCAAATGTTTAATATTTACTTTTGATTCCTTTGGAGTTTTTCTCTTACTGTCAACTGCAAACAAATACATAGTGAAATATCAGTCATACATTTTGTCAAACACAATGAAATCGTAATTTCAAAAATAAAATAAGATGAAAATAACCTATCCCATTGCCATATGGGGGGCATCTGGGACCCTCATATACTGCATCTCCAACCAAAGGGGCATGTTGCCAATTTTTTATAACTACCCCATGTTCAAAATAATCCCTGTTTGCATCAGGGAGGTTGACTACTAAGGCCCTATTCAAAAACCTAGTTTTTAAATAAAAAACATTGTCTAAAACAGCCCATCTGTAACAGTACATAATCTCAGGAATTCCTATACGAGCTCCATGAGTTTGATTTAACCTATGTTCCCCATTAACTATTCTCCATGTGTTGGGGGCTATTTTTGCAGGGACAACATCGAAATATTGACAGAACTCTAAACACAAAGGGTTTGGTGGAAAAGAAAATCCACATTCAGCAATAAAGAGGCTAGGGAACCAATGTCCCTCAGCCAAATCAAAATAACTTGAAGGCTCAGAAAGACTCTCCAAAGTTACCCAAGAAGGAATAAAGAAGTCAGAACGGAACTTCTCAAGAGATTCGATAATATAAACCATGTTGAATAAAAAGAAATGAAGAAGAAGGAAGAAAATCTTACAGGAAAGAGGAGATCTGTTGACAAACAAACGAAGAAAGGGATGAACGCACAGGAGAGGGAAAAGCTATAGAAAACTCGAAAGCAGAAATTGAAAAGGTAGAAGACGATGGGATTGCTTCTGAAGCTTAAATACTTTGCCTTGGGAAACGGCGAAAGAAATGATTACAAAAAAGAAACTATTACGCTACCGACGGCTAAAAGGACAAAAAGGGCACGAAGATCAAAGCGCTTATAAAAATGCAAAAAAGGCGGATTCTGCGAATTTGGAAGGAAATTCAAATACGAAGAAAAGGCTCCTAAAACCCAGGAAGGTCATTTAATATTACCATATACCGAGAAAGAATGTTCCATACTCCTCAAAGTTCAAAATATGAAACATTAGGGGCTTCTGTTGATACCAAAATTAATATGCTGATGTGGACGAATAATAAGAAGACACGTGTCAATCTATGTGGCACAATAGCAACGAAGAAGATCATTCCCCCGACCAACATACTCACTCCGAGCAACAGGTGTACCCCGAGGAACACCAGTCTTCCCAGGAACACCAACCCTCCGAGGAACTCTTGTCCTCCGAGGAACTCCAATGCTCCGAGGAACTCTTGGACGACGAGCAACTAAGGCGGTTCGAGATGCATCTCGACCACAGCATTGATTGCCAGATAATCAACAGTTCAACTATTCATTGAATGCTTATCATCTTAACGCACACGCTTGAAGAGCATTAAATGAGTTACCCTTTCATATGTATATCATTTAATGTATCACCCTTTCATGTACAACCTAAGTGCTATAAATACCTTGTATCACCCTCATTCAAGGGGACCGGAATTTCTTGATAGAACTTGTAATCGAGAATTCCCAAACACTCAGCAATAACATAACAGTGGACGTAGGCCATTCATACAAGGCTGAACCACTTTAAAATATTCTGTTTCATTTATTTATCTGTGATTAAATTATTAGAGTGATCTAGTTTTTTACATCAACACTCATTTTGATATTTTGTCTCTAATGCCTTCCATAATTCCTTTATCGTTGGAATCATTCGATGAGAGCTATAAACAGTTTGAGACAAAGCATTAAGGATATGTCCTCGACACATAAATTCATCTTCTTTCCTCTTCACACGCTTCTGCTTTATTTATTCGGTATATTTGGGTGTGGGCTCGAGAATTTGCTCATGGTTGTCATCTATAATGTATGCTAGTTTAAGTGATGTGAGGAAGAACATAACTTTCTCTTGCCAACGGGTCAAATTTTTTCCATCAAACCGGTCGAGTCAAATTAAGTCTTCACTTATGACTTGAATATATTATTCCATTGTTCCTTCCATTGGAGTAATAATTAGAATGTATTTATTTCTACTAAAACTGTTGGATATTGCCTATGGAAAGAATGGAAAATTTCATTAATTTATTTATGTAAGGCACGTTCTGGGAACCTTGTCTTTTAGGCAAAATTTCTCCCAATCCGGTTGAGAGTGAACCGCGAGTACACTATGGGTTTTATTTGAATCTCCTTTCAAGACACAATGTTGTGTATGAACAGTTGTTTGATTCAAACTATTTACTGTTTGAAAAAAAATCGAGAACACTCTGAATTTGTAATATGAAAATGCTAAAATATAGAGGACGAAGAAGGGAGAAATTAAAAATTTTCGGTGTCCAAACAGAGGCCTGGAACTCTTTTTATAGCCATTTTTGTGACTGTTCTTCAATATTCCCAGCTCTTCATGTAACAACTCAGCATCCGTTAGATCGTTCCTATTTGGAATAGTTTTGATCTAACAGTTCAGATTAGACGTCCTATCGTAAGCGAATGGCAACCACCTACACGAAAAGCTACGAGTTCATTTGATGGCTCAGATCAAGTCATTTCGGATCTTAAACCTCGTGATCAGATCGTTTAATCACAGTCATTGATCTGTATTACTTTTCCAAAACATTAGGCTCCCACGCTCCAGGCGACAATGTGCAGTGCCAAGTGCGAGTCAAAGCGCGCAATGTGCCCTTAGTCGCCCAATTGCCTTTTTGCGCACCGTGTGTCGCATGTCGTGATTGGTGGTGCTTAAGCACCATCGCAATGCGTATATCTACCACTTTTGTGGTAATCTTTCAATGTGGGACTTATGCATTTTCCATATCTTTCACACCCATTTGCTCACTTTTTTTCCTTCTAAAATTAAAACCCAAACTATGTTTAAAATAAAACACCAATTAATATAATAAAATTAACAGCTAAATATTATATTATATTAAATGTTGAAATTTATCCAACATATCTACCACCTATGTTAGTGACAAAGAAAATGTTGGGCCTAATAAAAACATAACATACATGAGACATCCTATAAACAAAACCTGACGTATAAGATCCCATGTATCTCATTGGGTGCCATAGGAGGTAGTTTTTATTTACTAATATAATTTGTATTTCCTTGTATAATCTTGGTCTTATTGAATATTAGAGTATCAGGTGCCTTAGTCCACCAAACCCAACTACAAATACTAGTGAATCTACCAAAACAGTCTATGGGTTTTGGGGCTTTTGGCTTGTAGGTAAAGGAGTAAGACTTATTGAGGAAGTTAATTCAACAAATTGACTAATGAGAGATAGATAGAGAAAGACTTATGAGGGGGTCTTAAGTTCTTCTAAGGAAGATAACTATATAAGAATTATGTTGAGAAATCAAATGGCTCACTTGCATGAATTCATTTAAACATATTAGTGAGTGAGGAAAATGGGTCACTCGCATGAATTCATTTAAACATCATTTCGGCGCCGTCTGTGGGAACGAGATGATTCATCTCTTCCTTTTTTCAGGTTGACCTCACCGGAGATTCTAGTGGTGAACCAGGCCTCACCCCTTGTGTGAAGTTGTCTCACCATTGAAAGAGGCCCTTTAAGGTATCAAACTCTCTAATATTTTCATTACAAGATCTCTAGTCTCATCATATGGCACCCGAGTTACCCCCACCTCCTCCAATGTCTGGTGTTGGAGGACATAGTTCCAGTCAAGTACCACCACAGTCCGAAATGGGTGAGGTGTCAACAGCCTTGAAGTCCTTAGCTGCAACGCAGCAGTTGATGAAGGAACAATTTGCCCAGCTAAGCCCGAATATAATAAGACCACCTGGGGTCTCACCGGATATGATTACATCGACAGCTGGTCAACCACATCCTGAGGCCAGGGGACAAACCTAGGCACCGCGAAAGGACCAACCCACACCTCAGCGGAGGAGGGACATTGCCGACCCTAGGCTTTTACGCCAGGGGAGGTAAGTAAACCCTTTCCCTTAGGACATGTATGATGACATTGAGGCAGAGGATGCTCCAGCAGACTGCTGGGAGCCATACGAGGTTTCAAACAACACAGTACGTCGTATACCGCAGAGTCGAGGTTATGGAGCAAGACGAGATAATGACGCCCGACAAAGAGGATCAACTTTTGATCGCTTGAGTAGAGGGTCGGCCTTTGAAAGGCTCAGCCTAGTTAATGATCTGAGGCAGAGGTTGTCAAGGTCAAGAAGTGTAGCTGGCTCACAAAAGGAAGGTGGTGAACATCGGCTTCATCATGGCCGACCCCAACATGGATAAGACTGTGGCCAGGAGGTCAACAACTGACGTTGTGCAGTAGTTGGGGAACCCTCGGTCCACCCCTTGGAGGTGGCTGGGGATAACCTCGGCCAGGCCGACATTGCTAAACCTTTGAATGACTCCATTCAACGGCTGGAAGAGAAGATAGGGAACCTCATAAAAATCGAGACCCACAACAAAGGGGATTTTCAAAGGGCTCCCCATTTGTGGTAAGGATTGTAAACTTCCCAACCCATACCAAATTTAAACCATCGATGGTATCTCCCAAGTACGATGGTAGTACCAACCCAGTGCATCATATTGAGATGTATTAGTTTGTAACTTACATTTATGAAATCCCTAATGAGATGAGGTGCCGAGATTTCTCAAGAATTTTAACGGGAGCTGCACATATTTGGTTCGCTTCTCTCCCTAAAAATTCCGTTGAGAACTTTAAGGGTTTGGATGAGCGTTTTATACACAACTTCTGTTTTGGGGTAAGACCTCAGAAGAAAAAAACCCATATGCTCTATGTAAAGCAAGGAAAGAATGAAAGCCTCAGAGATTACATCTCGAGGTATGTAATACCCCATGTTTTTATAGCTTTTAAATTATGGGATTTATTAAATTTAATTGAGATAAATTAATTTAATTTTAATCCGGAATGTTACTTTAAATATTTACTAGCGTGACGAGAGTTAGTAATTATTGGAAATTTGTTATCTGTTGAATATTAATGGATGAGTATAGTAATATATGAGATTTATTGTTATAATATTGTCACGTGTGAATAAAATGACAATTATGGAAATTTAAGTCGGGACGCGCCTGTGTCGTGTCGAGACTAAATGTTGATTAATAAGTGAATATTTTATAAGTTGTTCGTATGGTCGTTTTGAGTGCGCCAACGTGTCCGGAAGGGTCGAGATAGTCAGAAAAGTGTACCCGGGGGTTTAGTTTGGGTCTCGGGGCGTTTTTAGGCCCAATTAGTACCCCGGGAGGGCGTTTTGGACATTTGGCAATTATGGGTAATTAAACCTACGAAAATTAAAAGGGTTATATAAGATATCTAGGTTGTCTTCTAGGGTTAGAACAACCAAAGACAAATGACGGCCATTGGAGAGGAAGAGGAGAAGCTCTCCAAGGAGTTCTAGGCCAAGAACACCTCCGATTGCACCGCCGTCACCACCAACGCGTAGATCGCGAGACGGGGAACGAAACCACACCAATTTTGGCACCAAACCAGATTTCTAAAAATTCCAGGCAAGTGTTTATCTTGCTTATTTCGTTGATGCATCTTTCATATTGGTTTAGGAATGATTAGGATGAATTGTATGGAAGAAAAACCCGATTTGAGATAGGAAATTGCATGTAGTGATGACTTAAATGATATTTTGGAAACCCTTTGTCATGTAAAGGATTAAGAGTTTGATTAAGAAAAGAGTTCTAATTAGATACAAACACTAAAAATTTTATTCCGGATGATCGGACTATTGGAATCGCTTGAAATTTTAGTATGTTGTAGCGAACGGCGAGACAGGACTGCTGACAAAAATTCAGCTTGATCGAACGGTCGGATTTCTAAAAATATTATTTTTACTAGAGAGTTTTATGTTTTGAGGACTCTTAGAGAGTTTTATATTTTGAGGACTCTTAGAGAGTTTTATATTTTGAGGACTCTTCTAAATAATAAAAAAAATTCAATTAAAACTCCATTTTAATTCCGATTTCGAAACCATTTGAAATTCTCATCTTTGAAAATAAAATTCAAAATCCTTTAATGTAAGGCGAAATCTATATTTTTGGGATATCTTACATGAGGGACAGTGTAAGTATATGTTAAAGAGAGAGAGACACGTAAGAGAGTTACTTTGGGACAAATGTGTATACCTACTGAATTTTATACATGGGAGGATAGAATCCGTGAGCGTGATGTAGTAAGTGGAAAAGTTCCTCAAATTAAAATAAGATGTGAATGGTTATACGTGATAACTAAATAATGAGAAATAAATACAAATGTCGTAATTATGGGAATTGAGAATTTACCCATTATTGAAATGGTAATGTTAGTATAGTTATATGATTGTGTATGCATATACTATCTATGTGTGAAAATCATGCCCATGCTACTTGCTATCCTTGAGGTTTCCGCGCTGGGACAGTCTTATCTCGATGGGACCTTTATGGGGGATATTGACTTGTACCCTAGAAGATAGATATCCTTGGTACAGGCTATCAGAATGATAGTTCAGACGGTCCTAAGAGATGCGGGTATGTGCTGTGCTCTTAGAGACTTGGAATCTATGCTTCGCCTCATTTTGTTTGTGTATAGGTATCCTTGGTACAGGCTATCGCAGTGATAGTTCAGACGGTCCTGAGAGACTTGGAATCTATACTTTGTCTCGATATTGTTTGAGCATGTGTTGATACAGTTCGAGAGTGATTCCGAATCTGTATTCCCTTAGTACGAGTGATACGGGGATTGGATAGTAGAGTATGCCCGCACCAGAGTTGTTATTTGGGGTGCTGTTATGATATATATATATTTTATGAGTAGTAATATATATATGAAATTCTGAAATCTGGAACTGCCTACTGTGATGAGACATGTAGGACATGGTTGATGACTCAAATTGTAAATACTTGTTTTGAGAAAGTATAATATGACACTGGAAAACTTTATTGATTTATAAAGTTAAAAATGAGAACTTTGGTTGCTAATTGAAATATCCTTTTCGAACAATTGAATCGTTAAATTTTGAATCTTACAAGTAAGCTAAGATAAGTTAAATCATTGGGAAGATTAGTGCGAGAAATGATAAGACAAACCGTTGGGAAGGTTAGTGCGATAGGTGTGCACATTAGAAGAGAGGTGAGAATTCCTCAAGAGAGTGACGCACTAATATGCTGTTGCATTGGCCTGTATCAATTTAAATACTTGCTAAACAAATTTTAAATCATATACACTATCGGGCTCTGACCCGTTTTTCTCTCTCTCTCTCTCTCTTGTATATATATGTATGTATTATAGGTGCCCAGCCACAGGGGCGTCTTGCTTAGGATCTCTTGGAAGGAACGCGCTGCAGCTTAGGTGGAAGTTGCAGGACTCTTGATTAGACGACTTCGTTCATTCGGATCCACTCTTAGTACTTTCATCTAGTTGGGCATGTGTAGCTCTTTCCATTATTCCGTTGTTATTGGACATTTGTATTTCAGTTATTTCCAGTATTGTTACTATGGGATTTATTCAGTTTGGATGTGTGACTTTAGATTTCGTATGTTGACATTCGATTGACGAATGTATTAAATTAATTGGATTATGTTGCAGAATTTAATGTGGTGTGATTCTTACTTATTGAATGTTGTTAATAAAATAAATGATTTTTCTTTAAATAAAATTTGGAAAGTATGTATGAACATGGTTTTGACACTTAGTTTAATTAATTAGGGTGTTAAATTGGAAAAAAATTATTTTTCGACAGTGATGCTAAGAATGGACCAACTGTTCACCTTGATTTAATTTAATAAAGGAGTGATCGCCCGGTATTTAATTAGGCGGGGTGTCACAGTTTAGTAAGGAAAAGTTAGAGGTTGAAGATTATGAAGAGAATATAGCCATGACAACCCTCATTGGAGGACTTCAGAAGGGAAAGCTACTCTGAAAGCTTGCTAAAGACCCTCCTAAGTCTATGGACGAGTTATTAGCAACAGCTAGAAAGGTCATGAACGCAGAAGAAGCAATGACTGCAAAGTCTGAGGATGAAAATGGAAGTAAAAGTGGGAAATTTCAAAGGAAAAAGGACGAAAAGAAGAGGGATGCAGATGATAAGTTTTCCCACTATACTCCTCTAACTGTGAGCTGCGAGCACATCCTCAATGAAATAAAGAATGATACATCCCTAATATGGCCGGAGAAGCTGAAGGCTCCTCCACATAAGAGGAACAAAAACCTATGGTGCGAATTCCACTAAGATCACGCCCATCTGACTGATAAGTGTTTCACCTTGAAGGACGAAATTGAGAAGATGTTGAAGTCTGGAAAGATCAGGAAGTATGTGGATGGCAGAGATTTTAAGGGATGAAGAGACGACCCAAAAAAGAAAAGAAATGACAGGTGCCGAGAAGATGCCCGTACTAGAAGAGATGAGGACTCAGATGATGATGATGATGATGACCCTGACCTCCCACCAAAAGATGACAATGTCTCAGTGAAGAGGGTTGGTATGATCTCTTTTGGTGTGAACACAATCTGTGGAGGACTAGCAGGGGGTGGCTCAGAGGTAGATGATCGCAAAGGTCACGTGGCAGAGGCCAAGTCAGTGACCAAAGGCGAGATTGTGAACCTGACATCTTCAGAGGTTAAACACGAGAAGAGAAAGAAGGTAGATATGGATACCCTCATAATTGGATTCTCACAACTTGATTTCAAAGGTATCTTAGCTCCACACGACAACCCTCTGGTAATCACCATAAGGGTGCATGGGTGTGAAGTTCAGAGGATACTCGTTGATGGGGGTAGTTCTACAGATGTTATGTTTTGGCCCTACTTTAAGAGCCTAGGCCTCAACAGAGCTAGGTTTGTACCTTATCATCATCCCTTGATCGTCTTCAGCGGTGAAAAGGTTCATCTATTAGGTATGTATGATATGGATGTGAGAATGGGAGATGAATGCCCTAAGAGGTTGACCAAAAAAAAATATTTTTTTTGTGATGGATGAAAACGTCTTCTCAGCTTACAACCTCATCATAGGAAGAGTAACCCTCAAGGAATTTGAGGTCGTGCCTTCAACGGTCCACCAAATGCTAAAATTCCCGACTATGTATTGGGTAAGGTAAGTGCAAGGTAACCAAACTTCGACACGAGAATTCTACTTCAACTCTGCGGAAGAGGGGCTCATATGAGGGCAAGAAACACATACAACATCGATACACTTGATCCTAGAGATGAAACAAAACTCAAGAAGGGAGAGGCCACGAAAGAGGTAGAATCCATCGTCCTCAATGAGGATGAGCCGAAAAAAACCATCCAAATCGGCCAAGGCCTAAGACCTGAGATTAAGTAAGAACTGGTGAAGCTCTTATAGAAGAGACAAAGTGTCTTTACCTGGGGCTATGCAGACATGCCAGGTATTGACCCAAAGATTATATGCCATAAACTCAATGTTGTAGAAGATGCTAAGTCCATCTAGCAGAGAAGAAGAGTATACTCAAAAGAGAAGTATGATGTCATTAGAGAAGAGGTTTAAAATCTTGAGGAGGCCAAGTTCATCAGAGAGGTCATATACCCTGAGTGGTTATCCAACGCTGTCATAGTGCCAAAAGAAAATGGGAAATGTAGGATGTGCTTAGACTTCACTGATTTGAACAAGTCTTGCCCAAAAGATAATTTTCCCCTGCCTCGTATAGATCAAATGGTGGATGCCATAGTAGGACATGAGCTCATGATCTTCATGGATGCATATTCAGGGTATAATCAGATCTTCATGAATGCGGAAGACTCAAAGAAGACAACATTCATCACAGATAAGGGGACCTATTGCTATAAGGTCATGCCCTTTGGGCTGAAGAATGCAGGGGCTACTTACCAATGTCTTGTAAATAAGATGTTTGAGGATCAGATAGGCAAGTCCATGGAAGTGTATGTGGATAACATGCTGACGAAGAGTCTAAAGGCCGATACTCATATGGCCGACGTTGAAAAAACTTTTGACACCATGGATAGGTATATAATGAAGCTCAACCCAGTCAAATATGTCTTCGAAGTAGGAGCAGGAAAATTTCAGGGATTCATCGTCAATCAGAGGGGAATAGAGGCTAACCCTAAGAAGATCAAGGCCTTGATAGAAATGAAGATAACTAGAACTATCAAAGATGTTTAGAGGCTAACTAGAAGAGCTGATGCACTTAGCAGGTTCGTCTCAAGAGCTTCATACAAGTGTCTTCCTTTTTTTAAAGTGCTTAGAAAGGCTTTCGAATGGGATGAGGAATGCGACAAAGCTTTTAAGGAGATCAACTCCTACCTCGGATCCCCACTACTCCTATCTCGGCCCATTCTGGGGGAGAAGTTATATGTATATCTAGTTATCTCTGAGTCAGATATTAGTGCTAAAATAGTAAGAGAAGATGATGGAGTGTAGAGGACAGTATACTTCAATAGTAAAGCCCTTCAAGGATCTGAACAAAAGTACCCTAGGATGGAAAAATTAGCATATGCTTTGATACATGCTTATAGAAAAATGAAGCCATACTTCCAAGCCCACTCTATGGTCATCCTCACTGATTCCCCACTTAGACAGGTTCTCCATAAGCCTAAGAAGTCAGGTAGGCTGATGACCTGGGCCATCGAGATGGGGGAGTATGAAATTGTTTATCAACCCAGGGTTTCTATCAAGGGTAGGCACTCGTAGACTTTGTAGCAGAGTTTACCTGGGAAGAGGTTGAGATTAAAGATAGTCAAAAGGCTGTAGATGAACTAGATATAAACGTCTTCCAAGATCCGAACGAGGCTGAGTCAAGCAAAGCTAGGAAAAGAATGGTTGAGAATGAGGAAGACAGGTACCTCTTTAAGCAAGGGACCCTATCAGAGGGAAACTTCTCTTCAGATGAAGCTGTTTGGAACCTCTTCGTTGATGGGTCGTCCTGTGAAGGCGGAAGTGGAGTGGGGCTGATATTATCAGCACCAGATGGTATCGAAATTGAATATGTGTTAAGGATCAACTTCAAAGCTTCGAATAATGAGTTAGAGTATGAGGCATTAATAATAGGTCTCTCCTTAGCGTAAGCCCTTAGTGTTGGCCAACTCATAGTCCACAGTGACTCAAGGTTGGTTGTCAACCAAGTATTAGGAGTGTATGAGGCCAAAGATGAATTGATGGCCAAATACCTGAAGAGGGTAAGAATGATGCTAGAAAGCTTCAAGGAAGTGAAGTTAAATAGGATACCTTGGTAAGACAATAGTCGAGCCGACGCACTAGAAAGGTTAGCCTCAGTAATAAGGACGAACATACGAAGAACAGTACTTGTTGAGATTCAGCTAAAGTCGTCCATTGAAGAAGAAGAGGTTATCACACCTTGCATCAACTTCAATATGGGAGCCTCATGGATGGATCCTCTTATCATATACATTAGAGAGGGAGACCTGCTAGAGTCAAAGTTAAAAAGGAGAAAGCTGAGGTTCAGAGATGTCAAATTCTCAATTATGGGAGATGTCTTGTACAAGAAGGGTTTCCTACTCCCTCTCCTCAGATGTGTCCACCCTTTAGAGGTTCCGCACATCTTGCACGATGTGCATAAGGTCTTTTTCTCCAGTCACATAGGAGGAAGACCTTTAGCTAAAAGGATAATCACTCAGGGGTACTAGTGGACGACCTTGGCCAAAGATGCAACTGCATACGTGAATAAGTGTGATAAGTGCCAGAAGTTCTCCACTATACCACATTAACCTCATCAATATATGACGTTGATTAGATCACCTTGGACATTTGTAATATAGGGCATTGATTTGGTAGAACCCCTGCCAAGAGCTGTAAATAACTATCGATTCTTGATCGTGACAATTGATTAGTTCTCCAAATGGGTAGAGGCTGAGCCAATTATCACACTCTTTGAGCAGAAGACCTTCCAATTCATCTGGAAGAACATTATTTGTAGGCATGGTCATCCAAACACCCTCATTTCACACAATGGAACCCAGTTCAAGAATGTTTCCTTAGAGAATACTGCGAAAGAGTAAGGATCAATAAGTTCGTCTCTTCTCCTGGCCAACCCCAGGCAAACGGTCAGACCGAGGTCACAAACTGAACAATCCTTAATAGGATAAAGAAGAGGTTGGAAGAGGCCAAAGGGAGATGGACAGAGGAGGTATATGCTGTGCTATGGGCCTACAGGACGACAACAAGGACACCAATGGGAGAGACTCCTTTTATGTTAGCACACGATTGAGAAGCTGTCATCCCTACAGAAGTAGGACTTCCCACTCATAGAGTTCAGACCTATGACCCTCAGAGGAATAAGTAAGAGAGAGGACTTAATCTTGATTTGATCGAGGAAAGAAGAGAGGATGCAAAGATAAGACAAGCAGTATAACAGTAGAGAACCGTAAAATTCTACAATCAAAGGGTGAAATCAAGGCCTATACCTGTGGGAGACCTAGTCCTAATGAAGACGTTGTAAAAAGAAAATAAGATCCATACAAACTGGCATGGTACTTACAGAGTAGTTGAGGAGGTTGTGCCTGGTACCTACCGGCTAGAAAATCTTGAAGGAGAACCTTTCTCCAACCCTTGTAATGCCGACCACTTGAAGAAATATTACATATGATGTTGCAGTTGTTTTTATCCTTTGGTAATACATGTACCAGATTATACAAAGAATGTCAATGAAAAGATAGCAATTTCTGTGCCAATACTTTGTTACATTATGTTTTAACATCATTAATTTGGTGAATTATGAGGTGAAACATCATAATATGGTGACCTCAGACCTTTAACATCATTAATTTGGTGAAATTTATGAGGTGAAACATCATAATATGGTGATCGCAGACCTTTAACATCATTAATTTGGTAAAATTTATGAGGTGAAACATAATATTATGGTGACCTCAGACCTTTAACATCATTAATTTGGTAAAATTTATGAAGTGAAACATCATAATATGGTGACCTCAAACCTTTAACATCATTAAATTTAGTGAAGTATGAGGTGAAACATCATAATATGGTGACCTCAGACCTTTAACATCATTAATTTGGTGAAATTTAAGAGGTGAAACATCATAATATGGTGACCTCAGACCTTTAACATCATTAATTTGGTAAAATTTATGAGGTGAAACATCATAATATGGTGACCTTAGACCTTTGACATCATTAATTTCGTGAAATTAATGAGGTGAACCATCATAATATGGTGACCTCAGACCTTAAACATTAGTTTGGTGATAATTTATGAGGCTAAACATCATAGATTAATGACCTCATATATTTAACATCATTTATTTGATGAGAGTTTATGAGGTAAGACATTCAAGCATAACATCATATGAAGCAATAGAGTCTCAAGAAGATAGAACTAACGATTATCATGAAAAAGATGGATTACAAGACAAGAGGCATCAAAAGGCCATTAGAAGTTCACAAAAATAACACAAAGGAAACCAAAATTACAACTCATTAAAAAGTTCACAAGAAAATACCTAAGTCTCTGCATCTGTAGTTGTGTCTTCACGACCGAAGTTTGTCACCTCAGCTCCATTATCTCGAGGATTAGCATCTTCAGTCTCAATAACCTCTAGGGGAGCAGTCTCAGCCGGAGCAGCATCAGCTTCCTCAACTTCTTGCAAGGCCTGACAAAACTGGGGGTCACCAAAGCCAAGACCCTCAAAATCTGAAGCAGTCAGGCTCCCTAACTCTTTCTCCTTAGTGGCTGCCCATATGCTAGTTTCTTTAATACCTCTTTTAAGGTATTCAAAGCCAAAAATAAAAAATTCATCAGAGACCTTATAATCTGCAATGGTCTTCTTTGCAGCATTCTCTAAATCAGCCTTAATTGCAGCATTCACCTAAGTCTGAAGAGCATCATCTTTAGACTTCAGAGATTTATCGTGGTCGCTCTTGAGTTTAGACATGTCGCCGTCCCTATATTTGACAATCCCCTTCAGCCTTTCAACCTCTGTATTTAACGAGGACTGAACTTATTGAGATTCCTGACCCTTTTCTATAAGGGGCATCTTCTTCAGAGTCCAATCAATGAGACGATGGAAGGACAAGACACCCTGCAATATAAGGACATACGTATGAACATGAGCTATAATTTCTAAAAGAGCCTAGGTTACACTTAAGGAGAGCAATAGAATAAAAACTGATACCTGAATTGTTCTGTGGAGAGTAAACTCGGCCAGCAATGGGACGTCCAAAGAGCGTTAGAAACGCTTATCCTCTTCAGTCATTATTATGCCGATAACATCGACATCCTTCAGACTGTGGCTATGAGGCTATCACTGATCTTTAGATAAGCAAGACGAGTAGCCAGGGAATCGTCTGTAGAGATTAGAATAGCAAGATCCCCTTTCTGAGTCTTTCCCGGCCTCAGATGCTCTGGGTTAGCTGTGGTCTTCCTCTTTTTGGTAACATCGTCCTGTGATGTGCCAACGTTCTTCTTGGTTGTAGGAGGGGAACATTTTTGCCACCTCTCTTCTGCATAAGCTTCATCATACCTAGAGCAAACATTTCTTAAAGGCCGTCCGATATGCCTTAAGGCCGCTCTTCAAGAGATAAATATTTGAATTAGCAAGTCAGAGATATAAAAAGTAAGAGGTATAACTTATGAAAAATTTAGACTTAAGAAGCTCTATCAAAGGACCACCCCCCAATTCTATCTAAGAGAGGTAGTAGGGGGTCATCAGATGTTCATATTTTACAAGACGACCCTGCTCGCCCTGATTGTGAAGATCCTCAACCTTTTTTCAGTTGTCCTGGCTAAGTCCAGGGTCGATTTTAGTAGCAAGGGAGACCTTCCCTCATCTCAGAGGGGTCCTTGGAATCGACGTACCAAAAACCTCATGGGGACCGAATTCCCATGCCCCAGAAATAAAGAAATACCGAGGTTTCCAATTATGGTTTGAAGTTTGGGTAACCAACATAATTTTCTTCTCTGATTTCCTAGATAAGAAGTGGTAATAGCTAGGAAGGTTTTTGGCAGAGGAGGGCACATAACAACCAGTGAAAACACTAACTGGAAGGTCTGAGTGGTGGACAACCCTCCAAAGGACGGTGTCCCCAATTATAACCCTTCAGGCATTAGGGGATAATTGTGAAGGGGCTAGATTTATATGGGATAGTATAGCTCTGATGGAAGGGTGGATAGGAAGATAGAAGCCCAACTTGAACATCTTCTCATATACGCAGATCTCTCCATCTCGACCGTCAAAGGCCCTCTCATCCCTCAGAGGTTTCCTAAGGATGATGGAAGAGTTTATGGAATAAAGGTGATTAAAAGCAAGAAGGTCGTACTCACTGACAAAGCTCTCAATCTCGACCGCCTTGGATGTATCAATATCACTCCCCTCACCATCATCATCATCATCCCAGAAACATTGGCATGAGCAGGTGCAGGGACACCACCAGGAAACCTCTGAGCAAATTCATCCCCGGTGGTGGACGACAGAGGAATGTCATCAATGATGGGGGGAATGGCCACACTTGGCCTTATGATTTCTACATCAGAAGACCTATGTGAGGTGCTAGCACCTTGGTGAGATGAGGCACGGGTCGAAACCTCGACTTCCTCAGGGACCTCACCCTGCCAAGGAGTGTAATCCATAGCCTCTTTAAACAGTCTACAGACATGGGGTCTGAGGAGGATGACTCAGACTCAGACATTGATACAGGATCCACAGGAACCTCTGCAAGCTCAGCAGGCTCGGCTGACTCAGGGTAGATAACCTTTAGATGTGGAGGAAGGATGGGTCTGAGAGGAAAGGCCTCAGCCTTACGAGCTTCCTCTTGGGCTAGCTCTATTTGCTTAGTTTTCTCGAAAGTATTCTCACGAAGAGATGGGAACTCTCTATGAGTTGGTACAAGGGTCTGAGCATAAGTGGGACGACACTACACTTGGGACTCAAAACCACAAACAAGTACATAACTTTAAAGAACTCAAACTCAAGATTAAAAGGGGAAGTTAGAAAGTTTCAAAGGAAGAACATTAAGAGCATTCAAGAACAAGGTCGCCTGAGAAGGTGATCGGAGGTCCAAAAGAAACCTAAAAGAGGGCTATTTCTGGCAAAAATAGCCTCTGAGCTACCTACAACTGTCCCTAAATCACTCAACCACTACTATCCTAGCCCTACAACCACCAATATTGTTGGAAACCCTTGCCGAAAAACACAAAAGCTCGCCGAAAAACTCAGAAATGATGGTACAATTCCTAGAAATAGAAAAGAGGTTGAAAATAGTACCTGGTTAGTCGCAAGTGAGGCATGAGGATGATAGAAATCGAAGAGAACCTTTAAAGGCAGTCAGCAATGGAGGTTTGAAAGAAGTTGTAGTCGCAGAGAAAGTTAAGGTGGTAAGAATTTGGAAATAAAGGAATGAAGACAGAGAAGAGGGTTTTTAAACCCACCTAATGATGAGGCGCGAGTCCCAATGCCTCATCATTGCCCTAGAAAACCCAAAGGATAAATTAGAATCATCATGATTTGATAAGCACGCTACTCACTCCAGTAAGTGACATGTGTTAAGAAAATATCGGCACCCAAAGAAATCCAGCCTCTACCTTAATCACATACCCCTCAGTCATCTAATTACATAAAAGGCTAAGGGCTAGGGGATATTGATATGCTCGAAGTGCACCCTCTTACTCAGAGTAACTAACCTCAGCCAGTCTCACAACCGAGGTGATCATAAGTTTATGACAACCATCAGTAAGGTCGTCTCTCATAAGGTCGGCCCCAACTGATGTTGCAGCAACCTCATACACCAACCTCGACTAGTCCTCAGCCGAGGTCAGTGAAGTCTCACGGGTGTAACCCACTGCCAACGTCATCATCGGCCGATGTTACAGCTACCTCATACCTAACCTCGGCCAGCCCTCCTAGCAGAGGTCATTATAGACACAAGGAAGCTACATCTGACTCCACCAACCTTGTACGTGTCCATGTCGAGGTTGTACCAGTCAGGGACACATGGCCGAGCATTTACAAGCACATGCAAGGTGTGGAGCATATGGACAAATCAGTTATAAACAAATCATTCCCCTCGCATGAGGGAATATTGAGGTCATCATTATCTACATAAGTTCAGCCAAGTGTCATTCTCATATCGGTTCGATTATCATGCATATGCTCATTTCATGCTTGGGGGGTACATTACACCCCCCAAGCACTATATATAGAGGTCATCATCTACCTTGTAAAAGGATACATAATTGCAACCCTAGCTAAAACTCTTTGAGTTTACACAGTAGAGAGAGAAAGCTTGAGAGATTGTATCTATGGCCGTTAGTGCCTTCATTTAGTGATATTACTCACACACTCATAGTGGACGTAGGCCAGATTGGCTGAACCACTTATATACAAGTGTTCATCCTCTTATCCTCACCTACTTCTACTATATATATATATATATACATATATATATACATGCTTGTGATGCCATTGTTATTGCTAGATTGAGCTTGTCAACACCTCATCTGGCGGTGCTGTTTCCAGCATCATCACATATATCATTGCGAGAATACCAATGGGTTAATCTCACAAGTCCATAAACACATTTAATGAGTGACAAAAATGGGTCAGTCACAAACACAACCTAATGGGTTACTGGCATAAGACTACACACATATTGGGAGAGTGACAAAAGTTGATCACTCAGACACATAACACTGATTATGAGGAATCCAATGGGTTACTCGCACAATTTCACAATAAAATTTGATGAGTGGCCTAAATAGGTTACTGAAAGTTATATAACAATACTTCATGAGCGACCCATTAGGTCCCTCGCAAGATCAGAAGTTATTTAATACACCAATCACAAGTTAAACGATGAGTAACCAACCTGGTCGCTCGCACAAAACCTTTTTGAAATACTTGCACAAAAAAATCCATATAAATATACATATTTGTGAGTAATAACTCTATTGTACCAAATTATATGTTATAAATGAGGTTTTTATATGTTAACGAGTGATTGACTGATAATACTACATTTCGGTTACTATCACAAGATATTCTCCCCCACTCGCAGTAGGAGTGGCCTGACCATAACATGCAGCGTGTGTGTGTGGGGGGGGGGGGGGGGGGATAAAGTGTTTTATGTCATTTATTCCATTTAAAACATATTAAATATCATTTAATGCATGGAAGGACACACAAACTCATAAATGTGCACCTAAATAGAGATCCACTTAGACATTCAAGAGGCATACATAACTTAAGAGTTTTTATACACACTAAGGAACACCAAACGATACTAATACACATAAAAGCTCTTACGATACTTCTCTCTCTTCATTGAAGTGATTATTTATGCTCCCTCAATGCCATAACTCTTAGATCACCCAGGAATATGTGCGGGCGCGTTCTAATATTTTTGTAAAAAAGGGTATTTTTATTAAAAAAAATTATTATTGAAAAAAGTTTTTTTTAAAGTAAAATTTTATAAAAAAACATAATTGTATATATATATAAAACTTATTTTTAAAAAATAATGTATGTTTAATAAAACTTTATTTTTTAATATAAGTTTGAATCCAGATTCATGCCTCTTCCATTCCTTGCATTCTCTTACAATTCATAATATTTAATGGTATGTACATCAAATAATTAAAAATACAAAATTATCGAAATTACATGACATAAAATGTATGTATCTAGTAGATCATATTATCAAACACCAAGAATTCAACTAAAAATAGGGCAGAAAAAGGAGGTCCCCCCAATACTAACATGGCGATATGCATTGAAAAATCAATAACCTTATGACATTACAGATTTCGGAAGATGTATTTTTTTCTCAGAAAAGTAAAAATAAAATTTAAACGTAAGGAAAACAAGATTTAAATCAAGGCATAATACATGTATGGTTAAGATTTACAAAAATTATATTGCTTGTAAGATTAATATAACGATGAATTAGAGCATGGAATAACATTATACCGATGCAATTAAAATGTAACCAATGCAACATTTCAATGACAACAAAATTCATCTACATTTAAGAAGTGAAAAACAACTTTTGGTTGTAAAATTATATATCTAAGAAATTAGAGCATGGAACATCAATATACCTATAGAATGATAGAATCTAGAATAATTTTTTCTTTAACAAATTAAAATTCAAATGGATAACATACCAATATCGATCAACCATTGTTCAATTAAAATAAAACTTTGTGAATCTAAATATAAATTACAAAAAGAAGGAACATACATCATAAGTGGGTTGGTTAGGTGGAGGCTCAAAAGTGTAGAATAAAGCAGAACATCCATTCAAAGAATCCATTATGCTGTGGTAGTTAAAAGGGTATGACAGGAAAATCTTCAATCTTTTTTTTTTTATCAAAACAAACTCCATTCAATGATAGAAACTCACCTAATAAAAAAATTGAGTTACTAAAAAAAATTCTAATTATGAGCACACATGTATAACCAGCTAGTTAATAGAATTAAAAACTAACGATGGTAATTTTGGATAGCAGCATGAACGGTGTAACCTTTTGTTGTAAACGCTAGAACAAACTAGAGCCTAGGCGGACTGAGGCATCCATTGCACATACTGTGTCAAAGTTACGGTGAAAAGAAGCTAGTGCCATCAAACAATCGAGAGATAGAGAGATGAGAGAGAGAGATGTTTGGAATAAAATTGTTGGTTGAGTGAGCTTGTATATAACAGAGAGATGGAATACCGACTTGTTTTCTCCAATCGTATTTGGAGAGACGGAACGATTAACATTGGAAGTGATGCATAATATTAAGAGAATATAGTTAGTTAATATTTAACAATATGCATCCCACGTGTCAATCCTATGAGAGGAGGCACCAATTTTATATATAGTTATTAGATTATTACATGAGGAGTTCATTTGTAATTATTGGTAATGTAAGATTTACTATTGTGATATAGTACCTCCATTGTAACTTGAAGTTATTATAATCCAAATATATTTGCAATAAGCACTAAGAGCCTGTTTGGTTTATTGTTCTGAAAATTATGTTTACATTCTATTTTCTGGGATAAAATTATAAGTTGTTTTGAAGTTTTTTTATAACCTGAAACAGTGTTTGGCAAACTTAAGTTAAAAAATAGTTTTATAAAAAAAATTATTATTTGTGTTTAGGTATTTCTTTTAATAATAACATTATAATGACAATGATGGATATTTTTTTTTAATAATAAGTTCATAATGACAGTAATACAAGAAGGGTGGGACTTTATACGTCACGAAAAAGATGTCAAAGTTACAATTTGAAGCTTTACAAAAAGTATTTAACCAATACATTCCAACAAGATTCAAATAATATATTATGATTGCACATGTGCACTCCACATCGCTGTGGCAATACGATCTCTCTTTCTAGCCATCCTATTAAGTCATGTTTGTGTCATGTCCAACGGAAGTGCATCATGGCCATGTTTTTCATCATGTAAGGGAGGTACAAAATCTTCATCTTCGAGTTATACAAAAAATTAGCATCCCTTGAATGTGTGCGAATGAAGTTATGCAATGCACAATATCCGTTAACCATCAAAGCCTTCCGAGTCAGTTTTGTAGTTTATCATATACATGAAAATTGAAAATATATTCTTAAGCACCCCAAAAGTTCTCTCAATCACATTTCTCAGCCTAGAGTGCCTCTTGTTGAACAACTCCTTTTCACCAACGAGTTCCTCATTTTGGTAGTCTTGTAAATGATAGCGCTCACCTCTGAATGGTGCTAAAAATCTAGGCATATTATTATATCCGAAATCCACCACATAGTATTTATCTGTTAAAGAAAACCAAAATATATTTATATAAACTATAAAATTTGAAAATTAAATAAACAAAAAATTGTATTTCAATATACTTATGATTTGGAGGGGGGCTAATAGTCCATTTTGTAAGGCATTTAAAATAACCCAAGAATCATTCACACTACCTTCCCATCTAGAATAGATAAATGTGAACATCATGTCGAAATTACATGCCGCCATAACATTTTGCGATACGAAACCTTTTCGTGAATGACATGCATTATGTCAATTACTAGGTGCCCAAACATCGACTAAAGTCCCATTAAGTGCACCAACCACTCCCTACATTCAAATTTCAAAATGGTACTCAACTTATCTGTATGCATTGCAATTCGTATATAAAGTAAGGGGACAAAATACGTGGAGCCATGGAAAGTAGTCGATATTCATTGCAATTCTTTGAGGTACAATGTCATAATCTGAAGGGGAAATAAGAATTGTCGCTGTACTTGCCAGTGCTCTCAACACGACTTTAAAATGTTGATTAATTATCTCCGTTGAATATTGAAAGTAGTCCGTGGCAACTCTATGCCTATGGCTTTGACCAATGACGTACAAGAATATTGCTACGAACTTTTTAATGGGTACACGACTACGTTGTGAATTCTCTATATAGTTTCCCGTCACAAGGAAATCACATAAAGGTCGAAAACATTGTTGGTTCATACGAAAAATATTTTGACATTTCTTTATATATCCATCAACTATCTCTTTTACATATTCGACACCTGTGAGAGCAGATGAAAGATAAGGCGATTTTTGTTGTGACAATGGAAATTGGAGTGCCATAAATGTCTCAAATTCTTCACTTCCATCATATAAAGAGGAATCCATATTGTTGTTCATTAAGTCTAACTGCCATTACTTAGAACAACTGCATCATTATAGTGTACACATCATTAATTACAAGTATAAAAGACATATAATAATATATATAACATCAATATTACAATATATATATATATATATATATATATATATATATATATATATATATATATATATATATATATATATATATATATATATATATATATATATATATATATATATATATATATATATATATATCATACTTATAATAGTATATATAGGATCTATATAACTATATATATAGCAGTCATATAACTCTACGTATGACAGCCATATAACTACCTTAAACCAACATATATAACAACCATATAACTGTGTTAAACCAATATATATAGCAGGGATATAACTGCGTTAAACCAACATATATAGCAACCATATAACTGTCTTAAACCAACACATATGTATAGCAAACTAAAACATATATATATATTTAAGTCTTAACCATATAAACCAACACACATGTTATTGTAGCCTCAAACATATAAACCAACACATATATAGCAACCACGTGACTGGTACAACACAACAACACATAAAGCAGACCCCAATAATACATTAGTATATCACAACAATACATTAGTACAACAACATATAAAACAACATAATGTACTCTAAAACATAAAGTAGTCTAAAACAAACGACATTAAACCAAACTCGCCATATAAGTCTGCCTACGTTCTTAGTCCATATGAATGAACACCTCGCGATAGACCCTATATTTAGTAAACACATCCAATGCCTACAAAAATCGATTAACCAGAATGTCAACCATGTTATTGAGTATGGATAAATAATTTTTCACACTAAATGGATTGGGAGAAGTTTAGGCTTTCAATTTCTCAGTTCTAGCTTATATTGTTGAAGTCAATGATTCCATGTAACTCTCCATTAGAGAAGTCTTTAGGCTTGTAGAAGGTCGTCCACTATCATAAGTAGTACACTTACGATGATGAGATCCCTTCGAAGTTTTAACGTCATCAACCTCCTCGCACATATCAGTTTATGCAAACTCAGAATTAATTTCCCTCTCCTCGTCTGAATCAATTGGACCTTGCATTGATGCCTTCCTGCACATACCAGTTGCATTACTCTCTTTACAGATCTTACATAACTGTGATAACCCGCTCACCAAAATAAGGGGTGGCTAGCCCGATACTCCAATATAACAGGAATCATGGATGGAATCATTCTCAGAATCACAACAATATAATAAGTATGCGGGATAACCACCCAATAATTCAGAAAAGGGGTTTCCAAAATTTTTGTTTTATAATAAGTTTAGGAAAGAATTTAAACAACCCATTTTAAAAAGAAAGTGGGAACCCAAAAGAACTTATATTACATCCGCAACAAGTATACAATATGGGAACCGAATATACTGTCGGTCAACAGTCTATACAAACCATGTATAACCAGTTAATTAAGTTACATAGTACATCCATTAAACAATTACAAAAGCTTGGGCCACACACGCCCGAGTAAAAGACCCGATCATAACTAGAGTACAAAAATGAACGCGTCTACACAAAATATCCCGTAATATCCGCAAAGTACTACGGCTCCCCAAAAACACCGGAATAGGAAGTCAGTACGGGGGTCCTTACGGCGGAGCACCTGAGCGGATATAAGATTCATGTACAATAAGAAATATGAACGGGTCGGGGCCCGATTTTATATGATCACTAGATGAATAAAAAGTATGACAATTATGAACAGTTAATCATGAATGATAAAGATGAGATTCTAACAACATAATCTCAAAGCATAAACTAAGATAATTTAAATGATTATAAATTTTATTTAGCTATGCAAGAGGATATAAATGAATATCATTAATTAAAAACCTCCATCATTTGACACTGTTTCATTTCATCTTTCCATTCCTTATCAGGAATATAATTACTGTCATATGCTCTTTGTGGCATTCCATTCCTTATCAGGAATATAATCACTGTTATATGCTCTTTGTGGCATTTATCATACATCAAGTCCCACTTGATTTAGAATTGTTACATTCATATACATATAACGATTCTAAGACCGTCCCTCCGGGTTTCCCCACTGGATGCGCCCCTAAATGACTATCATCTTCCAGGGCCTATCAACCAAGACAACATGGGCACCTATCGCAACGTCGGGAAGTGGCCATATGCCTGTGGGAGAGTCATAACCACACCCGGAATTACCTCATCATCGCAGAAAACATGCATACTAAACCGATCATATGGCCGAGGACTATAGTCTCCCTGCATTCAATAGTTAAGGGACATCACCTCATGCGCGTACTTCCCCTATGATAGCATTTAGAGAGGTGTGTTTAAGTAAATTATCATTTACCATATTCATGATTAAGTAAATTATCATTTACCATAATCATTACCATTTCCATTTCAATTCCATTTGCCATGTGCATGTTCATTTAATGGATATATCCCATTTTATCTGGAGCCTTATGTAAATCATATCATCATTACAACCTCAATGAATGAATAACTTCTCGATTCATTCTCCAAATATTTTAGGGTTTTATTATAACCCACCACGACTACATACCTCAATTGAGCTTCTAAAGTCTCCCAATATGACCCTACAACTCCTAGACTTCTAACAGTTAACTAAAGGGAAAGAATGCCCTCACCTCAATTTGTATACCCCCGAAACAACCCCCATATAATGCATGTCGAATCTAGGGTAGTTACCCAACTCATATAGGACTCTAAGTTTACTTCATACAAGAAGGTTCCTAGGTCCTAAGCCTAAAAGAAAAGGATCAAAATTGAGTTAGAAAATAACTCAAAACAACAAGGTTTTCGAATCGATTCGCCCCATGCAGCGAATCGATTCGCCCAAAAGCGAATCGATTCGGAGGACAAATTCCATTTTCTGCCTTGGCCGAATCGATTCAGTCCTAACCCGAATCGATTCGGTCTTTCAGACTTGTAACTTGACCCCTAAGCGAATCGATTCGCCCTAGGGCCGAATCGATTCGCACCTACGATTTGGCCAAGGATGGGGCTACGGGTTATGAACCCTAGTTTTCCCCAAAACCTATTTCTTCTTCATTTTTACAGACATCCATCAACATTAATCTATCATAAACCATCCTACATGATTAACAACTACTATAATAGGCAATATCATCAATTTAAACTAAGATTAGGGCTCAAACACCATAAATCCATATTGGTTCCATTATTTCTAATACACAACAATCAATACCATTTAGTCATCTTAAATCACATTTTAGCAAGTAGAAAACTTGCCTTAAGGTTGAAATCTCAGATTTTTTTGTGGTGGAAGCAATCCCAACCTTCAATCTCCAATTCTCTCTTTCTCTCCAAAGTTATCTTCCTCTCTCTTTCTCTCTAGGTTAACAAATGCACTTAAGAGAAATAAAGGCTTAGCAAGACTAAATCGTGGCATTAGTCTAAAATTCCCAATTTAAATGGTTAATACCACATTAAAATGATTCGCAACTACACATTTAAGTTAAAATCAGTCAAAAATGCCCGAATCACGAAAATACAATATGACACTTATTTCGACTATCTCGCACATTTCGGGACTAACTACGCCCTCTAAATTGGCATCCGGCAATTTTATAATTCATTTCAAGTTCCGGTTTCATTTTAAACCATTAATGTCATTTAAAACATATGACACTATAAAACATAGCATGATGATATTTACTTACACATACAGTAAATACACAAGAATTCAGTAAATATGCTCAATTATCTCAATTAGTTTATATTTACTCCATCATCCGTATTTTATATAATTTCTTCATATAGTAAATTAATATAAAATAACTAGCTCAAAAGAGAGGGTTGTTACAATAATGAATCATATAACATGCAACCCTTCTCCTTCAATGGCTTAGATTTGGGATTAGCCTAAAAAATATTACACAATATTTCTTAATTTAAACAATAAATATAAGAATTACGAAATAAATATAAAAATCATTACATATAGGAGTTTACCAATAAATAGGTTACCCAAACATCCTCCTCAGTAGTCACGGTTCCAGTTTCACGGTTCCGACCAAACCCCGTGGTGTTTATAAGCTTTGCACATACAGTGCACTTGTTCCTCAACTTATTGTATTTACATTTTACTTGGGCGACTGAGAAGGAACGATTAGTCTCGGTTTTAATCTGAGTAACAAATCCTTGCCAGACCTTGGCAGGTAAGGCGAAACTTTTCAGATTATTATTATCATCTTCGACCTCCATCCTTAAAATAAAAGGCCGCTTAGCACTTGTTGACCATAATCGAGTCTCCTCACCCACACGAGACATCTATATCACAATCTTGTTAACATACCATAAATACTCCATAAATAAAAATAAAAATAAACATACTCCATAGTCCTATTAGAAAGCAATAAATAACAACCAAAAATAATAAAAACACAAATTCTTGACCATTGATAACATGCCTTAAATAACAAAAATGCATACCATATTCCATAGCCCTATTACTTTTTAGAAATACATATTATTAGTTGGATCTATAAATATGCATAAATTCTTATTGTTACTTTTTCGAATATATAAATTCTTATTTATGCCTAGAAATAGTTACAAACATCAAACGAAAATCAACCAAAAAATGCAAATATCAACCAAAAATAATTACACACAAATAACCAAAAAAATGCCTAGAAAAAAGCATACAAGTTATCTTAAAAATAGAAAAATTGGGGCTATACCGAGCAAAATATGTAAGAGAAACAATCTGCAGATGATTCGCACCTCTTTGACCAGAGGGAAGGGATCGCCCGTTTTAGCAGGCACCTAAATCTTGTCCTGTACAACATGTATTTTTCGACGCTTTAATGGGTTTTTATAAGAAAGCTTATCTCTATATGGGCCTAGGGTTAATTTGTAGTTGGAGATGAAATACAAAATCGGATGTAGGTGAGATGTAAAATCAAATTGATTGAAGAGGAAATGGCCGGAGGTGGATATTAATGGTGATGGTGAGTTTGGATATCAATGGATATGGTTGGTTGTTGGACGAGAGGAAATGGAAGGATGGGAGCAGACATTGAATGATGCTGAGACTTGATAGAGTTATAATGTTAAACAATAACAGAGGTCAAAGTTGTTTTCTAAACAAAACGATTAAAACAGAACTTGTAAAATATAACATTAAAACTATGGGAAGTGTATCGTATACCAAACAGGCTTTCAAAGCCCATTTTGAATGATAAGATAAAAAATGTTATTATGACAACATATCAAAGAGGGATAAGTTCTTTTGGTCTTAGAAAAGTTTTTCATTAGCATTGATCACTCCTCATCATTTTAAAATATTTATAGACCATAATATCACCACCCTCATACATTTAACAACTCATTTACAGAATTATTCTTGTGAAAATTGAAAAATAAGGCCATAAAATCTCCAAAAAGCCTTTTATTTGAAAATACAATGTATAATAACCAATAAAGTCAAAGTAAGACCTCAAATGGAAAGGTGGTCATTTAAAAACATTCGAGAATATGCTCCATTTGTGGAGAAGTTATTAACTTAACAACAGCCTCTTCATTGACAAAGCTAAATTTAATGAGTTTTTTTAGTTCCAGTTGAAGAACAATATTGATATTACAAGTCTCGTATATGCCAACATGTCATCTTTGGCCACTCCAATTATTGGGATTACAAAAAAGGAAGTCATGTTTATTCCTGTGAAGAACGCTAGCATGGTTCCTCCCAACACTTTTTCTCTAGCTCCCTCACTGTCAAGAGGCCAGAAATCATGAAATCACCTTACAAGGAAGTTATAACAGAAGGAGTTAAGAAGGTCATCACGTTAAATACAAAAGAATCATTTTCTCCATACGAGGTGATAAAAAATCCTTTCCCACAACACATAATAGATATTCCATATATAGGGGTATATCCCCCAGAATTAATAAATTTCGATGGTAAGGCTGAAAATCCTAAAGAGACTTGAAGTTTAGTGTGTTCTCAAAATTCTTAATTAGGAATTCTTACTCGTGATTGTGATGAAGAACTAGTAATAAAAGAAGGAAATGTGAATATGATCTTAGGGGTTTGACTAGGAGGAAACACAAAAGTAGTACACATTTGTAAATTCTGAATATATTCCTATCTCGAAGAGACCGAAGTTTAAATGATTCTTTAATAAGATAGGTTTGAATTAAGTAAATATAATGGAACTTGCCATGAAATTCTTGCTAGCCATTTGAGGGAAAGAAGACCTTGTTTTCTATTGGAAATGACCCAATGATAGGATCATAAAAAGATACACTTCAAAGTAACTGTTGATGTAAAAAACTAGATTACTCTAATTATTTAATCACAGATAAATAAATGAGACAAAAGATTTTAAAGTGGTTCAGCCTTATGTGAATGGCCTACGTCCACTGTTATGTTATTGCTGAGTGTTTGGGAATTCTCGATTACAAGTTCTATCAAGAAATTCCTCCCTCTTTGAATGAGGGTGATACAAGGTATTTATAGCCCATAGGTTGTACATGAAAGGGTGTTACATTAAATGATACACATATGAAAGGGTAATTCATTTAATGTTCTTCAAACGTGCGCGTCAAGATGATAAGCATTGATTATCTGGCAATTAATGCTGTGGTCGAGATGCAGCTCGAACCGCCTTAGTTGCTCGTCGTCCAAGAGTTCCTCGGTGCATTAGAGTTCCTTGGAGGATAAGAGTTCCTCGGAGGGTTGGTGTTCCTCGGAAGACTGGAGTTCCTCGGAGTATACCTGTTGCTCGGAGTGAGTATGTTGGTCGGGGGAATAATTTTCCTCTTTGCTATTGTGCCACGTAGATTGACACGTGTCTTCTTATTATTCGCCCACATCAGCATACTAATTTTGGTATCAACAGAAGCCCCCAATGTTTCATGTTTCGAACTTTGAGGAGCATGGAACATTCTTTCTCGGTATATGGCGATATTAAATGACCTTCCTGGGTTTTAGGAGCCTTTTTCTTCATATTTGAATTTCCTTCCAAATTCGCAGAATCCGCCATTTTGCATATTTATAGGCGCTTCGATCTTCGTGCCCTTTTTGTCCTTTTAGCCGCCGGTAGTGTAATAGTTTCCTTTTTGTAATCATTTCTTTCGCCGTTTCCCAAGGTAAAGTATTTAAGCCTCAGAAGCAATCCCATCGTCTTCTACCTTTTCAATTTCTGCTTTCGAGTTTTCTATAGCTTTTCTCTCTCTTCTGTGCGTCCATCCCTTTCTTCTTTTATTTGTCAACAGATCTCCTTTTTCCCTGTAAGCTCTTCTTCCTTCTTCTTTTATTCATCATGGTTTACATTATTGAGTCTCTTGAGAAATTCCGTTCTGATTTCTCTATTCCATCTTGGGTAATTTTGGAGGTTTTTTCTGAGTCTTCAAGTTATTTCGATTTGGCTGAGGGACATTGGTTCCCTAGCCTCTTTATTGCTGAATGTGGATTTTATTTTCCACCAAACCCTTTATGCTTAGAATTCTGTCAGTATTTCGACATTGTCCCTGCAAAAATAGCCCCAACACATGGAGAACAGTTAATGGGGTGTATAGGTTAAATCAAACTCATGGAACTCGTATAGGAATTCCTGAGATCATGTATTGTTATAGATGGGCTATTTTAGACAATGTTTATTATTTAAAAACTAGATTTTTGAATTGGGCTCTAGTAGTCAACCTCCCTGATGCCAACAGGGATTATTTTGAACATGGAGTAGTTGTAAAAAATTGGCAACATGCCCCTCTGGTTGGAGACGAAGTATATAAGGGTCCCAAATTCCCTCCATATGGCAATGGGATAGATTATTTTCATCTTTATTTTGTTTTTTGAAATTATGATTTCATTGTGTTTGACAAAGTGTATGACTGATATTTCACTATGTTTTTATTTGCAGTTGACAGCAAGAGAAAAACTCCAAAAGAAGAAGAAGTTAATATCAAGCATTTAAAACATATCTGGAGTTTGCATCAGAAGGTTGCAGATGAGCACATTAGGTCTGCTTCATACTTGCTGCAATACAGGAGCTACACATCCTCTTACATTGCTCGTCCTGTGGCTAGCATTAGCGAACCATTGCCAGCTTCTGAAGACTCTTCACCAGACTCTCGCATTCCTTTGAGTCAGAAGATGGGCAAGAGAAGAGTTCCTGCTCTCTTTGAAAAGACCTCCTCTGCCGGGGATGGAAAGAGGAACAAGGCTGAAGTCCCAAAAGGGACAAAGAAAGTTGATGCTGCCCCTTCTGCTGCTCCTCAGAAGGTCGTCGAGAAGCCCCCAGTGGCTCCTGTACAGAAGAATGTGCCTGTGGAAGTAATCACTATCTCTCCAACTAAAAATTCTTCTTTTGTTGAGGTTGTTGAGAAGACACCGAGGAGATTGAAGAAGTCTTCCTCGGTTAGTTTTTCTGAAGTCACTCCCCAGCTCCAAACTAGCGGAGCTGGTGTTCCAACCATCATTCCCCCGAGCTCTGCAATGGGCTCGGTAAAGACTTGGATTATTCCTGAAGTCCAAGGCATCGAGGAAAACATGCCTAGGGATATGCTGACATCCCTAGCTACTCGTCACATCGCTTCAGTAAGTTTCTTCTTATCTTGAATTCTTATTTCCTTCTATCAATATATGTATCTCGGCACTAGCTCATCACTACCTTCTTTTTTCAGCTGGTGAGTTGCTTTAACACCATTGTGAAGAAAGACGAAGCGCTCAAGGCTTCAAGCTCCTCGTCTGGAGTAGAGGATGCATTCTAGGGTTTGGCCCAATCTCTGAAGGAATCCCGTCAGAAGTACGATGAGGATAAAGGTGAATGGGAGAAGAAACTGGCTGCATCTGAAGCAGAGAAGGTGTAGTTGGGAAATAAAGTGAAGGACTTGGAGAGGGAAAATAAGAAGTACTCCGAGAAGCTCACTACCTTCGGGGAGCTTGAAAATAAGCTGAAATCAGCTGAGGAAGAGCTGACCCTTATGCGCGAAGCAAATCGTCAGAAGGAGGAGTTGGAGTCCAAGCTGAAAGCCTCCTAGGACCTTCTATCCGAGAAGCTCTCCTAAAAAAAAATAAAAAGAAAGAAGGCAATAAAAAAGTCTTTCAACACAGGTTGGGACAAAGGGTGGAACAAGGGAGTGGCTGCTATGCTGACTCAAGTGCAATATGGAAGTTTGAGGTACTTCCGAGATGGCTGGGTTGCAGCTTTGCAAGAGTTGAAAGTGAGCGAGGACTCCGAGCTATTTCAACAGCATCTCCCTGGTCCTCCTCCAGCTATCGAGGATGAAGAAGAGGACGGAGCTACCTCAGAAGAATCTTCATTGGTTGTGGGTGATATCATCCTTACCCATCCTTCTGATGAGGAGTTTTCATCTCTGCCAGCTCCTTCAGAACAAGTTCCAGCTCCCGCCGACCAACTCCTTATTTCCACCGAGCAACCAAGCTCCTCGTCCCAGCCTCCCGAGAAAGTCTTGGGAGACAAGGAAAAGGTGTGAAGTTGTTCGTTATTCTCTTTCTGTTTTTATTCTACTTGTACTTTGTATCTCAGATCTTTGTAACTTTGCCTTATGATCTAATAAAATTTGAGTTCTTTCTTTCTATATGATTGTCTCTTTATCTGCACTCTATCTTGATCTTCTTTTTCTTTCTCTGTTAGTTTCTGGCCAGGATGGATCTTTTGTCTGCTAATGACATAAAGTTGATGCAGCAATGCCATGAGTATTATAAAGATGGTCACACAGACCTCAGTGCATCAGAAGTTTCCGACATCCTTGACCATGGCACTTCAGAGCAGGCAGTAGAAACTTATCAATATCTGAAGGGCTTACTTGATCGAGCTGTGGCCAATAACGTGGACTACTATGATATGATCGAGGAGCTTCAATATACTCTAGAAGATCTCAAGGATCAGTACAAGGAGTCGAATGCCTTGTTACATGAGGGGTATGAAAAGAAATATCAACAGCTTTCTTCCGAGAAGGGCTACGACAAACTCCTTGCTGGGTATGATGTCCGGGAGAGGACCCTAAAGGGAGAAGTTGAAGCTTGCAGACAAATTGCTGAACTGCTGGAGCAAGAGAATAATAATTTGCAGAAAGAACAAGCACAATATAAGTCTGCAGTCTCTTCTTCAACAACGGTAATCCCAGTGACCGATGAGGGATTTTCCTTCTTAGAGGTTGAGAATGCCAAACTAAGGCAAGAGTTGGATGTCCTGCGAAGATCTGGTACTTCTACTTCTACTCAGGGACGAGGAAGAGGTTCTCGTAGGCGAGGAAGAGTTACCCAGGATGTTGTCGAGGAACGAAGTACTCCAACTGCTCGGGGTCGATCAAGAACTCCTCGTAGTATCGAAGAAGCTCGTACTCTGTCAACATTGGAAACTCAAGCGTACCAGTTGAACGCAAAAGATCGGGCTTTGTCTGAAATGTCCAAGAAAATCCTATCTTTAGAAGATCAACTTACTGCGACGAAGTTCGCTTTGGATAATAAGGATGCTCTTTCCAGAAACTTTCTGGAGAAGCTTGAAAAGTTGACATTTCAATTTAATAAACAGCCCAGGGAGTTCTGGAATGCAGGCTACAACGAAGCCCTTTATCACTTGGATGCTCGCATTGAAAATGCCAATAATGAAGGTTATAAGCAAGGTTGGCTGAATGCCTTGGCCGTACTGAAGCTTGAACAGGGGCACTACCTGTGGGATTATTATGATCCCGGGGTTCTTGACTTGCCAGTGCCACCGTATAACTTGGACATGGAATGGATCCCATCTCGTACCATTCCTCAGAGCTTAATCATAAAATACCTTGGCGACTATAATCTTCACTCTCAGATTGAAGTATCTCGTCCCGAGAATCTATTGGATATTCCTTCAGTAATGAATGTCAGAATGTTGAAGGACTTGAATTTTATCAATTCTCCTCAGACCTTAAATGATCCTCCTCCTGGCGAGGAACCTATTTCAAAAGCTGAAGGAAAGAATCCAATAGAATAGGGATTTCAATGTAATAATTAGTATACATGTAATTTGTAATTCGTTTTGAATTTTAATGAAATACTTTCATTTTCTGTTTGCAAATCTATATTGCTATTGTTTTCGTGCTTGTCAAACACTTTATATTTGTGATTGCATAACAATTCTTTGTGGTTCATCGACCAATCTAGTAATAAATTACAAGTACCAGTAATGTTTCTCGACTACTTAACAATAAAGTAATGAGTAAAAAATGTTAAATTGTGCTCGTCGACCAATTATAATTAGTGAGAGTTTTTATCCCCGACTAACCATACTTGGTAATTTTTTTCATAAAATGTGTTCGACCAACCAAGGTCGATAATTTTATCCTCGTCGACCAACTATAGTTAGTGGATTTTTATCCCCGATCAACTATACTTGGTTCAGTTTGGAATATTTGTTCTTCGATGAACTTTTATGTAATAAATTTACCTCTCGACCAACATAAATTGGCATTTGAGATAATATCTTACTTCCAAGCCAACCGAGGTTGGTATTTTTAAGAATGTTGTTCTCGCCCTTTTACCAACCGGAGCTGGTCATGGGTTTGAACTATCATGTCCACTAACTCTTTTACCAACCGAAGTTGATCACGTTAGTGTACGCCTCATATCCAAAGGAGTGTAGTTTGTTCTCGCTATTTTACCAACCGAAGTTGATCACGCTCGAACTATCACATCCACTAGTTATTTTACCAACCGGAGTTGATCACGCTAGTGTATGCCTCCTAACCAAAGGAGTATAGTTTGTTCTCGCCCTTTTACCAACCGGAGTTGGTCGTGGGTCTGAACTATCGTGTTCTCGCTATTTTATCAACCGAAGTTGATCACGCTCGAACTATCAGTGTCCACTAGTTATTTTACCAACTGGAGTTGGTCACGCTAGTGTATGCCTCCTAACCAAAGGAGTATAGTTTCTTCTCGCCCTTTTACCAACCGGAGTTGGTCGTGGATTTGAACTATCGTCTTCTTTTTGCTGTCGAGCATCGTAGTGTACAACACTAGTATTCCCCGAAAAACTTTCAATAAAAGGAGAGAAGATATTGAAACATCGTCGTTTTATTCATATTGATAGAACTGCTTTACATTTTACATTACTGATAATACTTGCGTAGGTGTTCAGCATTCCATGCATTCTTGAATTCCTCTCCTTCTAGAGTTTCTATTCGGTAAGTTCCTGGTCGAACAACTTCTGTAACTCGGTAAGGTCCATGCCAATTTGCTTCCAATTTATTGTGCTTTTGAATGACCTTCTTTAGCACCTAATCTCCTTCTTTTAAATCGCATTTCTTCACCCTCTTGTTGTAGAACAAAGCTGTTTGTTGTTGATATGCAGCATTCCTAATGGCTGCTTCTTCTTTAACTTCCTCGAGCATGTCCAAATCTAATCTTCTCATCAAGTCACTGACTGGGGAATTGAAATTTAGCACTCTGTGTGTTGGGAGACCCAACTCAGCAGGTATTACTGCCTCACTTCCAAACGCCAGCATATATGGTGATTCTCCAGTTGCTGCTCGGGGAGTTGTTCGGTAAGCCCACAATACTGATTGTAGCTCATTAATCCAATTAGCTTTAGCCTCACTTAACCTCTTCTTTAAACCATTTATTAATGTTCTGTTCGTCACTTCAGTCTGTCCATTGCTTTGAGGATGGCCTGGTGCTGAATGAACCTTCAAAATGTTTGACTGATGACAATAGGCGGCAAACTCCTCGTTATCAAACTGTGTTCCATGGTCTGTGATGAAGGCATGAGGGAGACCATATCGGCAGATGATATTCTTCCAAACTAATTGGCACACCTTCTCGTATGTCATATCAATCAGAGGCTCAGCTTCTACCCACTTAGTAAAATAATCCACTGCGACGACAAGGTACTTGAATCTTCCTCGGGTCGTTGGCAGGGGTCCAACCAAATCCATTCCCCACATGGCAAAAGGCCAAGGAGAAGTTATGGGTGTCAACAATGCTTGCGAAGTTCATCGGATAGAGGGAAAACGTTGGCATTTATCACATTTCTTAGCATAGGCTATACAATCTGCCCTCATCGTTGGCCAGTAGTATCCTTGTGTCATCACCCTTCGCAAAAGTGTTCGACCTGCTACATGAGCTCCATAGGACCCTTCATGGATTTCTTCAATCAATTCTTTCACCTCGGATGGATGTACACATCTTTGCAAGCCTGCCATAATTCCTCGTCTATACAAAACACCATTAGTTAGTACATACCGAGCAGCTTTAAACTTCAATTTCTTGGCAGCGATCTTATCCTCCGGTAATTCTCCTTTCGCAACATATGCCCTGATGGGATCCATCCAAGATGGTCCTAAATCAAGGGAAATAACATTCATCGTCAGGCCTTCATCTATGCTTCGACTTTCTAACACCTCAATTGGTATCGTTCTTCGCAACTTGGTACGAGTAGCTGATGCTAGTCGGGCCAGTGCATCTGCTTGTGCATTCTCCATTCTTGGTATTTTGATTAACTGAATGGCATCAAATTCTGCCAACAACTCCATCGCCTTTGCATGATACTTGACCATTAATTCTCCTTTAACTGCATACGTTCCGATCATCTGATTCAGAATTAATTGAGAATCACTGAATACCATCACTTGTTGCGCTTCCATAATCTTTGCTAAATTAAGACTTGCTATCAAGGCTTCATACTCAGCCTCATTATTGGAAGCTTTGAATTGGAATCGTAAGGCATATTCCATGTCAATCTCGTCTGGGGTGTTTAAAACAATCCCTGCCCCACAACCTGTTGTGCAAGATGACCCATCTACATACAATCTCCACGTAGGTAACTCGTCTTCAAAATTCTTATCTGACAGCGTTCCTCGGTGAAATATTTGTTGTTTTGTTTCATCCTCCCCTGGTATTTTTCGCTCCTCGTCGACCATCTCTTCTCGCCCTTTTACCAACCGTAGTTGGTCTGGGTTTGAATTTGATAATATTTTTACATCCACAAGCCCTTTTACCAACCGGAGTTGGTCTGGACTTATGTCTGTTGATCCTGTAACATCCACAGGTTGGTCAGCGAACAACTTTTGTACCTCGGGGGTATCAGGATATGTAAACTCTGCTATAAAGTCTGCTACAGCCTGCCCTTTTAAGGATGATCTGGGTTCATACACAATATCATATTCACCGAGCTCTATTGCCCAGTACATCAGTCTTCCTGATTTTTCTGGCTTATGAAGAGCTTGTCTCAATGGCATGTCGGTATACACGATGATGGTATGGGCCTGGAAATATGGCCTCATTCTTCTACTTGCTTCAATTAATGCCAATGCCAATTTTTCCAACTTTGGGTATCTAATCTCTGCACCTCGAAAAGCCTTACTTGTGTAATAAATTGGCTTCTGTACTCCATTCTCCAATCTGATCAATGCCGAGCTGACCGCATTTTTTGATACTGCCAGGTATAAGTACAACTTTTCTCCCATCACTGGTCTGGACAGCAATGGAGGTGTTCCCAGATATTTCTTCAAGTCTTGAAAGGCTTTTTCACATTCATCATTCCACTCGAAAGTTTTTCGGAGTGTTTTGAAGAATGGAAGGCACCTATCAGTTGCTCTTGATACAAATCTATTGAGCGCTGCAACTCATCCTGTAAGACTCTGCACTTCTTTCTTCGTCGTTGGAGATCGCAACCCTAAAAGAGCTTTGATCTTTGCTGGATTTGCCTCAATGCCTCGCTGGTTGACGATGTACCCGAGGAACATTCCTTCTCGTACTCCAAAGGTGCACTTCGTCGGATTGAGCTTCATCTGGTATTTATCCAGTTGATCAAAGGTCTGACCTAAGTCAACTAGATGCTCAGCAGCTTTCTTGCTCTTTGTCAGCATATCGTCGACATAGACTTCCATGTTGCAACTGATTTGTTCGGCAAAAACCTTATTCATCAGCCGTTGATACGTCGCTCCTGCATTTTTCAAACCAAAAGGCATAACATTATAACAATAAGTTCCCCTAGGGGTAATAAAAGAAGTGGTTTCCCTGTCTTCAGGTTTCATTTTGATCTGGTTGTAACCAGAGTAAGCATCCATGAAGCTGAGCAGCTCGTGCCCCGAGGTAGCATCCACTAGTTGGTCAATTCTGGGCAATGGGAAGTGATCCTTTGGGCAGGCCTTGTTGAGATCAGTGAAATCAACACACATTCTCCATTTATTGTTTTTCTTCTTTACCATCACCACATTTGCCAACCAGTCCGGATACTTCACATCTTCAATGAATTGGGCTTTCTGGAGCTTGTCGACCTCCTCTTGAATAGCTTGATTCTTCTCGGGGCTAAATACTCTTCTTCTTTGCTTTACAGGTTTGATCTCCTTATTCACATTGAGCTCATGACATAAGAAGTTTGGATCTATTCCTGGCATGTCTTCATGACTCCACGCAAAAGTTTTCTTTCTGTTTCTCAAGAAAGTTATCAACTCCTGTTTTAGTGAAGCATCCAACGATGAACCTTGCTGGGTTACTCGTTCAGGGTGTTCGTCGTCCAGAATAACATTTTTTGTAGATTCTACCACCTGTCCTTTTACAAGTTGGGATTCATCTCTTGGATCAAGTGTTTCAATTTCCGTACTTTCATCCACCTGGTAAGTAGTAGTCTTTTTCCTTAATTCTTCAAGCTCCTCTTGCTCGGCAGATGAATAATAGCATTCTCGAGCTACTTTTTGATCACCTTTCACTACTCCCACTCCGAAATTTATTGGAAATTTTAAACATTGATGTACTGTAGATGGGACTGCTTCGAACTTCTTCAAACCAACTCTTCCCATGATGATGTTGTAGGCTGACTGCACATTCTTATCCATCACAAAGAAGCGTATTCTCTCTGTTCGACAAGCAGGCCAAGTTCTAATGAATATATCCAACTTGATCGTCCCAAGTGGAAAAACTTTCTCGCCAGCGAAACCCAGAAGAGGTCTGTGATAAGGCTCCAATTGAGATAACTTCAAATTTAAACTGTCAAAGCACGAATAGTACATGATGTCTGCCGAACTGCCATTGTCTACCAGCACCCTTGAAATCACTACTTCTTTCATCCTCATTTTGATCACCAAAGGGTCGTCGTGAGGGTAAAGAACACCTTCCAGGTCATTTTTTGAAAAGCCAATAACCAGCTTCTCTTTGTTTACCTTCCTCGGACGATCCTCCTCGGCCAAATTTATTCTCTGAATGTACGAGAAAGCTTGTGCCTCTCCGAGGTAAGCTTTTCTTTCTGCAGTAAGATCCCCTCCTCCTGCATCTCCTCCTGTAATAACATTACAATCGAATGACCCAAAACGTATGGAAAATACCTCTTGTTCTGGCTGCCTTGGTTTCTTGGGAAGATCGGGGTCATCCTCGGCATCATCTTCATGACCTCTCTTCTTTTTCTCCTCTGCTCGACGAGGAGATCTAGATCTCTCTCTAGTTCGATCATTATTTCTTCTTTCACCTCCTCGATCAACATACTTTGCTAGCTTTCCTCTTCGGATGAGTGTCTCAATCTCGTTCTGAAGAGCTATGCAATTTTTAGTCATATGGCCATGATCTTTGTGGAACTCGCAATATTTATCCCTGTTCCTCGCATCAGGATCTGACCTCAGTTTCTTCGGCCACTTTACCTCCTCGCTATTCTTCATTTCTTCCAAGACATGATTAATACCGATTTTCAAGGGAGTATAATTATCGAATTTCTTCAGGACTTCCCATGATGACTTATTATTTCTAGAACGCTTGTCACCGCCATTGCCCTTATGCTCTTTATTTTTAGATTTGTCGACGTCCACCTTGGTATCTTTATCCATATTCTTCTTTGCAGCTATAGCTTCCTCGGCATTCATGATTTTGGCCGCTTTTGCCATCAACTCTGACATAGTTTTAGGTGGATCTTTCGCCAAGGTGTAATACAACTTATTAGGCAACAACCCACTCATCAAGGCGGTGATTGCTATCTTCTCCTCGTAATCTATGACTTCCAGCTTCTCGTTATTGAAACGAGTTATGTAATCTCTATTACTCTCACCAGATTTTTGTCTAACACTTAATAAGTGTGCTACTCGTTTTACTGGATTTGCTCCGAAACAGAAATTGCCGATGAACAACTCGACCAACTGAAAGAAAGTTGAAATCTTACCCCGAGGAAGATTGTTGTACCATATCTGGGCAGCTCCAGTAAGAGTTCCTGAGAACGCTCTGCATCTCATCTCGTCGGGGACAACATAGATATCTACGGCAGCTTGATATTGCTCTATATGAAGAACAGGATCTGTCTTTCCATCATATTTAGGGGTCACTACTGATGCTTTAAACTTTGACGGTGTAGGAAAATTCACAATGGCCTGGACAAAAGGTGTCCCTTGAACAAAAGTTCGTTGTAGGGGATTTCTCGCCTTAGCCATTTCTCCCAATCTGTCCTCCAACCGCTGAATGGAACCTTTCCACGCATCGTTTCCTTCCTCGGGCTTATTGGTTCGAGCAATAGATCGTTCTGAAGTAGCCTCCTGAGATCTATCTTGACGAATAACTGGTCGTGATTGTGCTGATCCTTCTCTTAGATCTGATGGTTGTCGAAAACTCCTCGACATGGTCTTAGGTGGACTCCTATTCCTCCTAGGGCCTAATCGACTGAAAGGAGACACCCTACTCAGTCTTTCTAAGGCACTGGGTCTTTCTGGAGAGAGAGTGATACGTTGATCAGTATCTGTAGCCCTTATTGACGAAGTTCGCCCAGGTTGATAAGAGAAATCATCAGACTACTCATTACGATATGACTCAGTATGCCTGGATCGTGAAGAAAATAAATAAGTTTGCCTCTGACCACTTCGTTGTCCTGAACGTGCAGGTGCACCGCCATGAAGGGTTTGTATGAGTTGCCTCATTGTGTCTTGCATGGCGGTTTGTCCTTGAGCCAGATTCGTCATAATCCCGGCCAGATCTGGAGGTGCAGAGGGATTTGGAGGATATCCAGCATTTCCAGCGTTTCGATTGCTAGATTTTGGATTATCAGCCATTGATGATGAATGATTTTTGGTGAAAAACGATAATAACAATCGATTCCCACAGACAGCGCCAATCTGTTGATGTAAAAAACTAGATTACTCTAATTATTTAATCACATATAAATAAATGAGACAAAAGATTTTAAAGTGGTTCAGCATTATGTGAATGGCCTACGTCCACTGTTATGTTATTGCTGAGTGTTTGGGAATTCTCGATTACAAGTGCTATCAAGAAATTCCTCTCTCTTTGAATGAGGGTGATACAAGGTATTTATAGCCCTTAGGCTGTACATGAAAGGGTGTTACATTAAATGATACACATATGAAAGGGTAATTAATTTAATGTTCTTCAAACGTGCGCATCAAGATGATAAGCATTCAATGAATAGTTGAACTGTTGATTATCTGGCAATTAATGCTGTGGTCGAGATGCAGCTCTAACCGCCTTAGTTGCTCGTCGTCCAAGAGTTCCTCGGTGCATTAGAGTTCCTCGGAGGATAAGAGTTCCTCGGAGGGTTGGTGTTCCTCGAAAGGCTGGAGTTCCTCGGAGTATACCTGTTGCTCGGAGTGAGTATGTTGGTCGGGGGAATAATTTTCCTCGTTGCTATTGTGCCACGTAGATTGACACGTGTCTTCTTATTATTCACCCACATCAGCATACTAATTTTGGTATCAACAGTAACATTTCTATAAGTACACGTGTGAAAGTTACTTTCTCTCAAAACAATCTATTAGATATGACTTCTCAAATTAATGAAGTAAGTTTTATAAGAGTGATAATCGATGGATGAGATCACATTCACAGTATGCTTCTCAACACTTTATATGAGGATATAATTCAAAGGACGAGATAAATCCGATCCCACTCCAGTTATCATGATTTGATAGTGCAGGCTTACAATCTATGGGATATATGAATCTGGGGATTAAGATAGAAAATTTTTCTTACCCTATTAAATTCCATGTTATAAATGCAGAGACAAGTTAGCAACTATTGATTGGAAGGGTTTGGATGCATTTGCCTAGTATCAAACCCCCCCACCTTTCATCAATGTAAAAAAGACAATGTGAAGGAAACTGAGTTGATTATTAAGGTTACATAGAGAACATTATCAGCTAAGGAGGAATATATGGTCGACGAAGTTTTCTATAAATAATTGTATGAGGAACGTAAAAATTTCCTACTTACTCAGCAACCGCCAATCCAAAACCCAAATGGTCAAACAAGGAAGTTTGTCCATGAGCGGCTTTGGCCCAAAAGTGATAAACGTAAAAGGGGAAGGAAGTAGAAACATAAAAAAATAAGCTGGTCAATCCTTTAAGGAAGTCAAAAAAATATTGTGTTGCTTGATGGAAAAATCATGTATCGCGAATAACAGGGAGAACAAGAATATTATTGGACGAGAATATGGACCCATTTCCAGAATGATAGGTGATTGATGACTCTTATATCATCAAACAAATTGAAGAAAAGAATAATATCATGAATGTATGGAAGATAGGATGAGAGAGAAACTCCAAAATATTGTGAAAATTAACTTGGGAGAAGTAGATAAAGACAAGAAAATATGTCAAATTTGTTGAGAGAATTCAGTGATGTGTTTGGATAGAAGTATATAGAGATGCCAGAGATTGATCCCGAAGTAAACTCATATAATATATGTAAGGCCTTAAAACATGATTAATTATAAGTTATGATTTATAAGTTTGGTGATGAGTGTTAAACATTTAAATTATGATATTTAGGGGATTCATACTCATGTGATATATATATGTTGTTTACATTAAATTCTTATCGAGCTCAAGGTCGGGGATAATATGTTTAGAGTATACGATTAGTTATGTGGTTAAATTCACCATAAAATATGTTTTAGATTCATCATTATGTTGACAAAAGTAAACGGGTGTTGGTGTGAAATTTTTTATGTTTAGTCACCAAATGTGAAAGTTTCGAGATTTTTGGTACATTGATACTCTCCTATCCGAGCCCAATTTATGCATACTAGTTTTATGATTTTGGGAAAATGAAATACATGAAAGTTGTATATATATATATATATATATATATATATATATATATATATATATATATATACAGAAAGGATCTCATGCATACCCTGTTTGCATACCCTCCGTGCGAACCATTTTTTTAAAATAGTAAAAAAAAAATTTGGGCTGATTTTTTTTTATGTTTTTAAACATTTTAGTAGGACTATAAAACAAATCAGCTCGAAATGAATTGTTTTGCGATTTTAAAAAAATCAATCAAACTTTGTCAGTTTTTAAGTTTTTAAAAACTGACAAAGTTTGACCGATTTTTGTAAAATAGCAAAAAAAATCATTTTGAGTTGAATTTTTTTATGGCCCTACTGAAATGTTTAAAAACCATAAAAAAATTAGCTCAAAAATATTTTTTTTACTATTTTATCAAAAATGGTCCGCGCCAGCTGTATGCAAATTAGGGTATGCATGAGAACTGCTCTCTCTCTCTCTCTCTCTCTCTCTCTCTCTCTTTCTCTCTCTCTCTCTCTATATATATATATATATATATAAGTTATCCAATGCATAGATAAAAATTGGGAATAAATAGGGGTACTAAATAGTGAGTTATAATGATTTTACCAATGTAGGACAAATCTGTCATGAGGAGAATTGCTTGATTGGACATTTTGTCCAACCAATCACACGTAACCATAAGGCTAATTTCTTTTCGACCCCTTAGGACATATTTTCTGATTCAAAATCAGATATATAGCTTCTTTCTCACAAGAAATGACAAGGTTGGAGAAATTTTTACCCAAGGAGAGAGAAAAAAGGAAGTTAAGGAGGATAATTTTTCAAAACATTTCAATAAATCGAGGAGTTCTTATAAGGTAATTATCTCTTTATTAAAGTTGGTCACATGAATAAGCTTTACACTTTGAATGTTTTTGTTCCTGATTTTGATAAAGATTTGAATGATACCCATTTTACCTAATTGTAATAAAACAAGGATGGCTTAAGAACATACATAAGAACTTGTGCTAGAATAGTAAATGTTCACTTTGAAGTCCTAGATTTGAATCACCTTCTTGTGAAGCTTTTTAATTTAAGAAATTCATGTATATGATATGTGTATATGTCAAAACAAGTTTAGTATAGGGTTCCATGATTGATACACGAGGTGGATATTATGTATGCTTAATCATCTTAGGTTTTTCTTTAATGTTCTATTCCAACCTAGTTATGTTAAAAATGGCATAAATCATTGAATACTTATTGAAATCAAGTAATTCTAGTTAGAGATGTTAGAGAACTTATATGAGTATAACTTACTCAAAGATGAGAATAAAATACCTTCTTGTTTGTCCCGCGAGTTTTTTTGAATTTTATGTTTCATTATTATGTTTCGATAAAAACAACTTGAAAAATGTTACAGTAAAACATGTATAACTTTCTCTAGAGAATTCGTAACTTATTCTGTAAATAATGTTAGAACCCAAGTGAATAGGGTGTTACGGAAATGAGAAGTATAATGTCTAATTTCTTTTCAGTTATTTCAGATTGGCCAACTAATATGATGTGTTACTAGGTTTAATGTTACTTGGTGTATTGAAATACTATTGATGTTGAATTGATACGTGGGGAAGCCGCTAATACTACCATACCAAAGAAATAGTTTTGGTATTAATCTTAGTACTCACTCTAAGGTGAGTGACATGCCTTATGAAATATAGATGCTTATATTTAGTAGTATGGAAATGTATAGCTTAAACACATGTGTGGTGATCCTTGTGTAATGATGTGGTGTTTATGAGATATATGCATATGATTAAAAATGTTGAGTGAAATTATCTAATGTTAAAGACTATGGTGGTTGGCGGTCCTATTAATACAACTTAAGGTTTCTCTACTCGGGACAGATAAAAGGATGTGGGGGTCCCCATTAACAATGGTAGGTTAAATGGACTGTCGTGGGTCCAGGCTGCGAGAGTTTCACAATTCCTGCTTTCATTACAACATTTAAAAATGGTTATTCAAATTTGTTGTATGTGTGGTGTGCGTGTATATGGTCAATCACTAAGCCTTTGTGGCTTACACTTCTATAATGTTTTGTTTCGGGTATCCTTATCGTATGGAGTTTACTGCCAAGTCAGGACCTTGAAATGGGGGAATGATGGACATCTAATATGGGTTGAATATCAACAAGGTTTTTGTGTAAATGGTAAACTAAGGAACTTATGCATGTATAGTTGTTTAATACTTGTAAGTTATATGTAAAGGTAATTATTTTTTCATCTAAACATGCCTTTGAAAAAAAAGTCTTGTGCTATTTTTCCCGAGAGATTTAAAATAAAGTATTGTTTAAGGGAATTTATCTCAAAATAAAATAATGAAATTAACTTAATTACGTCGGGGCGCGACAACTTGGTATCAAAGCATAGTTCTTAGGTTCTTTATTAGGTATAAGGGTCTAGATTGGCAGTGAACAATAGAAAGTGAGTTTATTATGGGTCAGGATTTTGACTAACAATATTAATGTTAAACTGGTGTTGTTGTATTTTGTTTAAGGTAATTATAATAGAGTAAGTGATGGATCCACATGACATGTATGATAGAGCAGAGGGTGAGGCATCCTATGTTCCCAATAATTAGGATAGACAAAGAGATATTGAAGTCGATGAACTAGAGGTGCAACAATAACCTATTGATGAGCTGGGAAGAATATTACATGATATGGCACAAGTAATGGAACAAGTGAAAGGTGGAGCACATGGTTGAGATATGGATAAATTTCATGAGTAGTTCATGAAGTAAAATCCTCCAGCATTTACTAGGACTACTGATCCGTTAGTGGAAGAAGGGTGGATTAGAAAGATAGAAACCATATTCAAGGTGATAGAAGCACAAGATGAACAAAGGTTTTTTTTAGAAACATTTAGAGTAGAGGATAATGCAAAGTTATAATGGGATGCTACGGAGCGATTACTTAGTACAATTCGGGGAGTGGTTCCAGTAAATCCTCCACAAATTACTTGGGATAAATTTGTGAATATGTTCTTTGACAAATATTTCCTAAGTCTTTAGAGGAAGGAGCGGGAAGAAGAATTTATCATGCTAAAATAGGGAAAACAGTAGCAGAGTGTGAAACTCTATTCATATCTCTATCAAGATTTGCACCTGATTTGGTGAGGAAATAAGAAAGTAAATGTGATGTATTTCAATCTAGGATGAATGTAGATATAAAATCCATGGTTGCTACTATAAAGATTATACATTAAGTGGACTTGGTGGATAGAGATATGGTGTCAGAAAATTCAATAAAAGAAATGCAAGCTGAACATTAGAAGAAATCTAAACACAATGGTACAAAATCATATGGATGGGAGACGAGAATCTCAATTTAAAATGTAGCACAGGGGTATCTAAGGGGCATCGATTTAAAAATAGTAGAAGTGCACATGGAAGATTTCAAACTTGAGGTGGAAGGACTGAGATGAGTCAATTAGAAAATGCATCTGTGTTGGGAATGGGGAATTTTTTTTATAGATGTGGTGGTCAAGGGAATATGTCTTAGGAGTGTAAAATAGCTGAGATGACAGATTTATGTTTCCATTGCCATAAACCAGGGAACTTACGAAAGAATTGTCCACTAATAAGAGCTACAACATCAATTAGGAGTGTGATGGTAGGAGGTACGAGTTCTACACCAAATGTACAAACGAGATGTAGAGGAGGTATATCTCAAATCCAAGGTCAAGGCAGAGTGTTTGCACTAATGCAGCGAGATGCACAAGGAACACCTAACTTAGTGGTAGGTGGACTTCCTATTTGTGAGAAAGATGTTTATGTGATCCTAGTTCTACACATTATTTCGTATCTTTACTTTATCTGTTGCATCTTAATAAACCATCATCATTATTAGATTCTGGTTTAGCCATTATTACTCCAGTAGAGGGACTGGGTTTTATTGATAGGGTGTATAGGGAGTGTGTGGTGTGAGTAAATGAAAAGGAGTTATTGGTTGACTTATTACCTCTAGATATGCATGACTTTGATGTGATTATGGGTATGGATTGTTTGGCCTCACATCATGTATGTTTAGACTGATTTAGAAAGGAGGTTGTATTTCGGTTATGGGGTGAACCTAAATTTAAATTTACGGGGGATCGAAATGTTACTCCAACATGTTTGATTTCTACTACATAATCATATAAACTGTTAACGAAAGGATGTCAGGGTTATCTTTATCATGTGGTGGACACATGATAAGAGGATGGAAAACTATCAGATACACCAGTAATGAATAAGTTTGCGGATATTTTTCTAGAAGAACTTCCAGGTTTAGCACTAGACCGTGAGATACAATTTGTGATTGAGATAGTACCAGACGCCTCATCGATATCTATTGCACCATATCATATGTCACCTGCAGAATTAAAAGAGCTAAAAATACAGTTACAAGATTTGTTAGATCATGGTTTCATATGGCCTAGTGTATCAATGTGGGAGCCCCGGTATTATTTGTGAAGAAGAAAGATAGAACAATGAGACTGTGCATCAGTTATAGTAAGTTGAATAAGGTGATGTTCTATAACAAATACCCACTACCCCGCATTGATGACTTGGTTGATCAGTCGCAAGGAGCTACAATAATTTCCACGATCAATCTTAGATCTGGATATCATCAATTGAAAGTAAGATATTATGACATTTCTGAAATTATTTTTCATTTTAGGTATGGACATTATGAATTTGTTGTCATGCCATTTGGGTTAACAAATGCATCAGTCCTATTCATAGACTTGATGAACTGCATATTTTAACCATATGTGAATTCTTTTGTTATTGTCTTCATTGATGATATTTTGATATATTCTCATAGTAGGGAGGAGTATGAACACCATCTGCATATTGTTTTACAGACCTTGCTAGAGTGACAGTTATGTGCTAAATTTACTAAAATGTGAATTTTGGCTAGATAGAGTGGTATTTTGGGGGCATGTTATTTTTGTTGATGGCATTTGTGTTGATCCCAAGAAGGTGGAAAGATTAATGAATTGGGAAATACCAACTAGTGTGACAGAGGTACGTAGTTTTTTGGGATTGGCTGGATGTTACAGGAGATTTATACCAGGTTTTTCTTCTATTGCAATGCCATCGACTAAGCTTACTATAAAGGAGAACAAGTTTGTGTGGAGTGATGATTGTGATAAAAGTTTTAAAAATTTAAAGGGTAAATTGACATCGTCTCTTGTATTGACTATTCCAACGGGTACATAAGGTTTATTTATTTATAATGATGCCTCATATAAAGGATTGGATTGTGTATTAATGCATTATGGAAAGGTAATATCTTTTTGCTTCTCGATAATTAAGGATACATGAATGCAACTACCCTATACATGATTTTAAGTTACTTATATGGTGTCAGTTGTGAAATTTTTACTGACCACCAAATTTTGAAATACATATTTACCCAGAAAGACTTGAACTTGAGGCAAAGAATGTGGATGGAACTTATAAAAGATTATTAATGCACAATACATTACCATCCGAGTAAGGCTAATGTTGTTACTGATGCTTTGGGTAGAAAATCTCTAGGCAGAGTATTTTGTATTTATTATATTTAAGTAAACCTTCTGAGAGAGTTAGCTTTAATAGGGGTGAAATTAACTTTGAACGAGTCATGTGGAATAGTAGCACATTTAAATGTTAGACCTACGTTGATAGACTAGATAATACCTGCACAAGAAGGAGATATAAAATTGGAGAAAATTAGAGATAATTTGAAAAAGGGTAAAGCAAATGAATTTCGTAATCATGATGATGACCTTATTACGTATGATAGCCGTTTTTGTGTACCTAATGTGCTTGATTTAAGGAGAATAATTTAATAGGTATACCATTTTTCTTTATAAGCTATGCATCCAGGAAGCACGAAACGTTATAAAGATTTGAAACAATGTTATTGGTGGCTGAGAATGAAACATGGCATTGCCAATTTTGTTGCTAGATGTCTAGTTTTCCAACAGTGAAGGTGGAGCATCAGAAGACTAGTGGTTTACTACAGACCTTACCTATTCTTGAATGGAAATGGGAGCACGTTACTAGAAATTTTGTTATAGGTTTACCAAAATCCTCACGAGGGTTTAATTCTATTTGGATTGTCTCCAACATATTGACTAAGTATGCACATTTTCTTCCTATTAAAACTACTTAATCCATGGATAGATATGCCAAAATATATGTGGATGAGATAATTAGATTGCACGATGCACCTATTTTTGTTATTTCTGATCGAGTTCTTAAGTTTACTTCCCACTTTTGCCCTAGTTTACAACAAGCTTTGGGGACTAAATTGAAATTTAGTATAACGTTTCACCATCAGACTGATGGGCAGTCAGACAGAATGATCCAAATACTCGAAGACATGTTAAGAATTTATGTATTGGAGTTTAAGGGAAGTTGGGATGAACACTTGTCACTAATGGAGTTTTCTTATAATAATAGTTATCATTCCAGTATTGATATGGCTCCTTATGAAGCTTTGTATGGGAGAAAGAGCAGAACTCTAATGTGTTGAACTGAAGTAGGAGAACAAAAACTAGTTAACCCAGAAATTATGCAGCAGACTATTGAGAAGATAAATTTTATTCATAATCACTTGAAGATGGCGCAAAGAAGACATAAAAGTTATAATGACCACAAAAGGAAAGAATTGAAATTCGAGGAAGGTGATCGAGTATTCCTACATGTTTCTCCATGGAGAGGGGTTATGAGATTTGTAAAAAGGAGAAAATTAAGTCTTAGGTACATTGGCCCTTATAAAATAGTGAGACTAGTTGGAGCCGTGGCTTATAAGTTCGCATTACCACCAGAACTATCTCGGATACATAATGTTTTTCACATATCGATGTTGCGTAAGTATTTACTCAATCCTTCGCATGTGTTCATTTCATAACTGATAGAGCTTTAAGATGACTTGACCTACATGGAGGATCCAACTGCTATCTTAGATCGAAAGGAGCAACTATTATGTAATAAAACCATTCCATTAGTTAAGGTAATATGGAGATGTTAGGATGTGGAGTATGCCACCTGGGAAGGTGAGGATAAAATGAAGAAGAAATATCTTCATTTTTTTGTAAGTTTCTTATGTGTTAAATTTCAGGGATGACATTTTTTAAGAAGGATAGAATTGTAAGGTACTAAAACATGATTAGGAATGTTAGTTACATGATTAAGTAAAAATCATGATTTATAAGTTTGATGATGGGTCTTAAACATTTTAATTATCTTATTTAGGGGATGCATACTCACGTGATATATATATATATAAGAAAATTTCCAAAGTACGTAATCGTAAAAGGGTAAAAATTTTCGAAGTACATAATTGCAAAATGTCAAAAATTTCATTCCCCAATAAAATTATTGAATGTGTAAACAATTTAGTGAATATGGGAAAAATGTCATTTGTTTATAGGACTATCTACCCTATTTAAGAAATAATAAATATACCAACGACAAATATACTAATAGTCCGTTTTGAACCTTTTACAAACAACATCATAGTCATCAAATGTAAAGAGTGATTGCCATAATTTTCTCTAACACTTAGTAGACAACAAATGGTTAAACGAAAAAAATATAACAATAAGAACTAATAGGACACCATGCATTTCACTAAAATGAACTATTTGCCAATCAACCCGCAGCAACTGACACTTAACGTCAAAAGCAACACGGTTTTGTAAGTGTGCATACAAAGATAAATTAAACGACTAAATTATTATGGTGAGATTCTTATATCTGGAAAATAATAGATATACAGAAGCCAAGAGAGTGCAAGTTTATTTGACTACCAACAACTCAATAACCATAAATTTTACATAAGTGAAACAAAGAGAGTATGTTAAAATAATAAGGAAATTTAATGCAAGCCCCTAATTCGATGTTGACATGGGTGATGGAAGATAGAGTCCTAATACTTTTTCATATATCTTGAACCATTAAAACAAGATAGGTAGTCAAAGGAAATTATACATAACCAACTTATTTGCATTAGTAATATACTAAACTCTTTTTTCCCTGTCCGTTGTTACAAAACCAACTGTTACATATATATTACATGAAAAAAAAAAGTTCACCTCCCGATCTCTCTCACGATCCCATCCACCACTTCTGTTTGTCCATTTGTTGCCCCCAAAACCACCTCAAACGACAATATTATACCCTGGACTCCCATCGTCATCAAGACTACCTGGCATCTCTAAGATGACATCATCAAAATGAGTTGTTGCCACTGATGTAGTTGCACCCAACATGTCAAGAGAAGCAACATTGATCTCACAATTCCATATTTTCCCAATGCATGTTTGTAGAGAAGGTTGAAAGTTTATCTGTGACACAAATCAATAGTCAAAGTAACGTGTTATAAAAAAAATAGAATCGTATGTATGGAGAGAAGAAATTTTTAAGATCCTACATTGTTAACAATAAATGCCATTATTTAAATTAGTAAAAATAGAAAGAATCCCAAAAGATAGGTAGTAGACATATTAAAAAAAGAGAAAAATTGAATCAATATGCTACAATTGTAGATTTTTCTATATGAACTTGATTAATAATAATAACTTAAAACACCTTTCAATAATTATAAACCAACAAAACTTACGCAAAGTACACCCTAATTTGCAGTTGAGGAACAAAGACTTATCAATCCATGACAAAAGACCAATAAAAACACATAGGGTGAAGAACACAAGTATTATAGTTTGCTCATGGAAAATAAAATGACCTTGTGCCCTTTAAGTTGCACAAATTTCACAACCTCCTTAACTGAAACATCCTTAGAATATACAATCTCCCAAACCTGCCAATATATATTTCACCTAAAACAATGACAACCTGTTAGTTAACAAATGAACAGCGCTGCTGAAATAATATTCATATCAATCCTAATATCAAAGAAGATTCTTATTAATAAGGAATCACCCTTGCAATAAAAAGAGTCCTCACAACCATTACTAAAAATGAAACTACATTAATTTAAGGGATTGTTATAGTGATCTCTTTAATTAACTCTAAGACTAAAAAAAGATACATAAATATTTCCCTAAAATAATAAAGATCCCAACTATTAATTTATTTTTCTATAATAACTCGTTAACTCCATGACTGCAGCACGCCATGTGGCTCTCATGGGGACACACGAATTCAAACACATCATCAAAATCGCCGACCACCTTCAATTTCTTTTAAGAACCTCTGTTTTTCAAACTACATGACAATACCAACGATTGTTTTGAATCTTGACAGAGGTGGCTCAGTGTTCATGGCAGTGTATCAACCTGTTCAGGCCCCTGTTATCGTTATTATGGATTCCGTTGCTTTAGGTGAGGAATTCTACTTGACAGAGGTGGTCTAGTGTTCCGCAACTGAAGATACACTGCTTCTAATATCACAACTTGCATCAGCTGAAGATACACTTCCTTTATTATTGGTTTGATAAATAAGAGGGCTTCCTAGAGAAAAATCTATATGTGCCACTGCCATGAGCTGCATCGCATGAGCTGGGCTGCCGCCTCTGGGCTCTGCATGGTCATAGATTGAGTCGGGGACCAATTGAGATCATAGAGGGTGGGCGTCAAAGTTACACGCTTTGCAGGTGTAGAACATTATTTTTCCTATGAGTTTAATCATTGTTGCCAAAGACATCTGCAAAATAAAAAATAGAAATATTAGGTTTTAAAAAAACAAAGAACACTTGAGGCATCAAGAATACATATATATTATGTATCCGAAAATTAAAAAAAAACCATGAAATTCTTATGAAATTTCTAACAATTGCATAGTATATATAGCCCACACAAATAATGATTTGTGGGCATTTTATAACATAGACATTCTTTATGAAATTGCTAACACTTACAGAGTTTATGTATCCAGACATAGAACAAACTAAAATGAAAGATATACCCATTAATTACTAAAATAGGTCATAGCCATGTTTGGACAAATTATCTTTATTACAATACTAATTACAAAGGCATTTACATATGAAAATAATGCATCCCAAAATGGCCTATGTGTTTAAGGATCAGTAGCAGATACATCAAATTCATTTTGAGAATCTATAATATTATAAAACTTATATAATGAGTTACTAACCTCCTTTGGTATTCCCATTATTACTTTCATCCAAACAACTGCTCAAGCCTATGGCTTTTGAGTTGAGCATTTTGTTGAAACTTATATAAATTGAAATTATTTCAAAAAATACCTTCCTTGGACGATCAAATAAATCCCCCATCGTCGGTTTATTTTAAGTCGAGTATTTTGTTGAAAACCTTTCATGTAGCTAAAAATGTCTTGATTTTTTATGTCACCTGCAATAAAAACCCAAAAAATGATAGAGCTGAAATGGAACCGATAATAAAATAAATTGACTTATTTAAAGAAAATTCCAAACAAATGATCTAAACTCATATGAACCGAGTCTAAGAAATGAAGGCACGACTGATCTAAACTGAAATTACAGTGTTCCAGTGCTCCGCCCAGTTCTGATTGCAATTCTCCTTCCATTTCTAGTTGCAGCGCTCCGCCCAGTTCTAATTACATATATACACTACTTTTTATTACAATTAACCCTAAAAATGTTAGTAATATAAAAAACAAACTAAATTGAGATGTTACAAATATTACAGTGTTGAAAAAGCTGCTATGATATGTATAACAATCTTTATTGTTTGAATAACATATGAATTACAACTTTATCTAATATTTACAAAATAGGGCCAACAATTTAGACCTACGGTTTTGAAAGAATGGGAATGTACACTCCTTACATTCAGATTTGGTTTGACGTCATCACTGGAATAGTGCACTCACAATCATTACTAATGCACAAATAATACACAATGTTTGAGAGAGAAGTGGAGCGCGAGAGAGAAGGTAGAGCAAGAATACCTTAGACATTCGAATGCAAAGTCCATAATCAACTTTACATTCAGATCTGGTTTGACGTCCTCACTGGAATAGTGCACTCACAATCACTACTAATGCACAAATAATACACAATGTGTGAGAGATAAATGGAGCGCGATAGAGAAGGTAGAGCAAGAATACCTTAGACATTCGAATGCAAAGTCCATAATCATCTTTAGCTAAGGTCTTTCACTGCATATTCAATAACTATTATTTTGAGTATACACATTTAGAAAATCAGTAATGATTCATAAACAACCAAAACCTATGTGTAGTAAATAACAAAACCCTATGAGATGCACAATATGTAACAAAATAAAAATTCAATGTAAAGAAATATTCAGTCGTGGCAAGGGCGGTGGGGTGTGTTTGTGTGCATCACCATCTCTGTGTCTGTGCAACATATATCACCTTTTACTGAAATTAAATGATTGGACTTCCCTAAAAATATTTCCCAACATCCATGCCTAATCCAATTAAATGATGGTAGAAAAATGGCCAACTCCAAAGGAATCATTTGCATTCTCATCTCTCTTTGGGAACCTAAAAGCCCACTTATTTGTCTAATTGTGTTCATTTTCGACCTCCTACATGTCAAAATCTCATTGAAGTACACCTGTAATAAATTAAATTATATAAATAATATACAAACCTATATCTGAAATTGTATAGCTACAATAATAATAATTTTACATCTAAGTTGTATACCTGGAGCAGCTAGCTCAACCATTTCTAAGCTTGGACTTCGGTGGCCACCTGTTTTAGATATTGTATGCATTAAAATGTTATCATAGTTCATTTGCTAAATTCTCAATCTCCTGTATAAACATATCATGGCCACCTGTTTTGGACATTGTAGTGTTGTTGTTTTTAATCAATCCAAATATCACGCAGAAAAGAACAAATATAGGCAATATAAGGTTTGAAATTAAAAATTCCCATCTAAATCTCATTAGATAATAACAAAAATAGATTAGATAAGTAAAATAAATAAAGAAATCAGTATACCTTTCTATAACACCTAAATATTCACAACACCGATGTTCACCAGTCAACATCAAATATGCACGTAGTATTCATACGTCTGAAAATGGAAAAAGAAAAGAATTAATCATTAAAACTATAAGGTAATGAAATTTTGATAAGAAAAAAAGCATGCCAATCATCAGTGCGAAATAAAAAAATCAGAATAGTGAATTTTACTCCCTAACTGTCATGTGGCAGGGCCACATGATAGAACAGTGACTTGTATTTTTAAAGTCACTTGGGTACATGTGGAAGGGCCACGTCAACACCTTGGCTCTGATATGGCTGCTTATAAAAATTGAGAACTTAATCCCAATAAAGTCTAAGTAGAGGTTTCTAGGTCGCGACAGACAGCAGCAGTAGCTTTGTGTGATTTGGGGTTTTATGGTGTGGACTATATACAGTTGGCCGAAGGCTCTTGATGGTGGAGGAGTGGCAGAATGATTTTGTAGACTGCAAAGAAACTTGAGTCAAATGGCCAGGGCCGAGGTGCGGACATTTGGAAAAGGAAGCATGTCCCTGTTCATAAATCCAAGAAGAACTAAAAAACATCAAGAATATGTATTAGAACAAAATTAAAAAGATTAAACAAATAAATAAAATGGGATACGTGGTAAGCGAGAGAATCAAAAGAGTATACCCGAACAAATTAAAATAGAAAACATATATGCAATACCCAAACCCTGACTTTAAAAACCGATATAATGAATCGGCATAGTGGTTAGTGGTAAGGTGATAAAAGTGGTGGCTTACGACGGTTTATGTAAGCATAATCACTTGTCACTGTTGATGTTGATTGTCGATGTCGATTTTTGATTGTCGATGTTGATTGTTGTTGTCAAATTCCCTGTTAAGAAAATTTAAAAACAATAAAGTTGGTAAGGAAGAGAAATACAATCAACATTCTAGGCATTTAGGCAGAGAAACACATATAGATCACGAACAATATATCCACTTGAACAATATATGACGAATGAAAATTGAACGACAATGTTAGTCCATAGAGAAAGAGAAATACATATTCATAAAATGTTAGAAATCCCAAAATTTTAATTTGTTTTAAAACATTAAATTGAAAAAAACCTCCAATTCCACCTCGAATCCAGTAACCAAAGCCATAAAATCAGCCACCTGCGCAACAACACCAAACAGACTTTCACACATATGTTTAATTATATAATTGAATGACCAAGGATAAAATGCAGTTTTCTCTTATGTAACACTGCCATATCAAGTACATTTACCAATTTTCATTGAATTTTATTCAAAAGTCTCCAACATCAAATGAATTTTATTTCTAAGGGTTCGATCTCCAAGTTTAGATATAAAAACTCAGATTAACAATTTTACTCCTACACGCCTACTGGAAGGTAAAAGGGCCAAACAAAAACTCATATTAAAAAAATCAAACACAAAGAAGTTTAGATATAAAACTCAGATTAAACAAAATATCAAACACACATTAACCGAGTGAACAAAAATATACCTCCTTAAAAGGTCGTTTTCACTTCTCAAACAACTGTAGAGGCGGTTAAACCATTGTAAAATTGGGATATGTACCGTTATTACCTATTTTTTAAAGCCATTGGTGAGTGAAATTTCAATAGTATGAATCCATTAGTAATAAAAAAAATGGAAATTACTCTTTTCAAGAAAATCATAACACAAAATGCCAACAATTTCATTCTAAATATGACAATGTGAAAAATATAAGAACCACAAATCAGGTATCATTCGCATATACCTGATTTCTGAATTTTCCAAGAGTATACATGATTTTCAAATTTGAGGTCGAGTTTGGGGTCGATCTCCAAAATAGTGCATAAAAACTTTTAAAATCAAAAGCAACAATAAAATTAGTGCCATGTAGATTTCTAACATCTCCAAATTGGAATCAATAGATTTTTTCCTTTCTAAAAGCATAAATATTCAAGAGTATTGCACAAACTCTATTATCATAATTACCTAAACATAAAAAATAGTAGATATGTACCCAAACCCGAAACATACCAATAGTTTCTTACTAACACAAACTCCACCATCATAAAAGAGTATTGTGATATTTGCCACAATATCCCCAAAAATACCCAGAGAGAAATAGATAAAGTTATCCCCAAATATACCCACAATATCCCCAAACATACACACAATTATATGAAGGGTAAAAACAAAAAAAACTCATCATATAGAGAAAGTTATGCTCATTATAGAGAGAAAGTTACCTTCTGGGCTGAGATGTGAGGTACCAAAATAAAAAATACCAGATCTGCATGGAAGTTCAAACAAACACATGCAACCCAAATACATCAAAATCTAGTCTCGATTACTCACTTTCAAATCCCCAAAAAGTTCAAATGTGCGTGTGTGTATGTGTTAGGGAGGTGAGGGATATTACCTTCATGAGAGAATGGGTGAGGAGGAGGCGGAAAGAATGAGGAAGTTGGATGAGGGAGACGGAGAGAGAGGCCACATCTAAAGAGAAGAGGGAGGAGAAGGATGTGTGCGATAATAAGAGTATGCTAGGGTTTGGGGGACTAATTGATCGAGGAGAGTTTACAAAAATACCCTTAATTTCTAACCATTGGATCCCACTTTTTAAGAATCAATCCTAGCCTCTACTTACTTATCATCTTATGGAATAGTGTCAAAATTCTACTCCTTATTTATATATATATATATATATATATATATATATATATATATATATATATATATATCTGTGTGTGTGTGTGTGTGTGTGTGTTGTTTACATTTGGTGCTAATCGAGCTTATGCTCACGGATAATATGTTTAGAGTATATGATTAATTATGTGGTTAAATGAATCAAAAAATATTTGTTTAATACATCATTATGTTAATAAAAGTAAACTAGGGTGTTGGTGCAAAATTGACAATGTTTGGTCACCAAATGTCAAAGTCTTGAGATTTTCGATACATTGTGACTCTCCTGTTCAAGCTCAAATTAGGCATACTAGTTTTATGATTTTTGTATGAAAGTTATAGATATATAAGTTATCCATGCATAGACACAAAGTGGGAGTAAATTTGGGTCCGTAATAGTGAGTTATAATGATTTTACCAATGTGGGACAAATATGTCATTAGTGGAATTGTTTGATTGGACCTTTTGTCCAACCAATCACACATAACCACGAGGATAATTGATATTGGATCCCTTAGAACGTATTTTTTGGTTTAAAACCATATATATAGCTTCTTCATCATAATAAATGACAAGGTTTGAGATATTTTTGGTTAAGGAGGGAGAACAGGGGGAGTTAAGGAAGAAAATTCTTTTAAAAATTTCAATAAATTAAGGAGTTCTTATAAGGTAATTACCTCTTTGTTAAAGTTGTTCACATGGATAAGTTTTACACTTTGTATATTTTTGTTTATTATTTTGATGAAGATTTGAATGATACCCATATTGCGTGATTGTATTAAAACAAGGATGACTTAACAACATACATAAGAACTTATGCTAAAATAGTAAATGTCAACCTTTTAAAGTCCTACATTTGAATCACGTTCTTTGGAAGGTTTTTAATTTAATAAATTCATGTACATGATGTGTGTATATGTTGAAACAAGTTTAGTATATGTTTCCATGATTGATACCTAAGATGGATATTATGTATGCTTAATTATGTTAGGTTTTGCTTTAATGTTCTATTCTGACCTAGTTGGGCTAAAAATGGCTTAAATCATTAAATACTCATTGAAATCAAGTAATTCCAGGTAAAGATGTTAGAGAACATATATGAGTATAACATACTCGAAGATGAGAATAAATACCTTCTTATTTGTCTTGTTTTTTATAAGTTGATGCTTCGTTGCTATTTTTCGGTTGAAATATCTTGAAAAATGTTATTGTAAAACAGGTGTAACTTTCTCTAGAGAATTTATAATTTTATTCCGTAAATTTTGTTAGAACCCAAGTGAATAGGGTGTTATGGAAATGTGAAGTATAATGTCTAATTTCTTTTCAGTTATTTTAGATTGACCAACTGATGTGATGTGTTTGTAGGTTTAATGTAATTTGGTGCATTAAAATACTAATGATGTTGAATTGATAGGTGGGGATGAGACTAATACTACCTCACCAAGGAAGTAGTTTTGCTATTAAACTTAATACTTATTCTAAGGTGAGTGACATGTCGTATGAAATATAGATGCTTATATTTTAATAAGGAAATGTATAGCTTAAATATATGTGCGGTGATGCTTGTGTAATGATGTGGTGATTATGAGACATATGCATATGATTAAAAAGATTAAGTGACATTATCTAATGTTATGGATTGTTCTGGATAATTTATCTAATGTTAAGTATTGTGGTGCGTCCTACCGAATGTGGCGTTCCAATTAATCCAACTTAAAGTATGTGTACTCGGGCCAAATAAAGGGATGTGGTGGTCCCCATTAACCGTGGTGGGTTAATTGGACTGTCGCGGGTTCAGGTTTGCGAGAGTTTCACAATTCCTACTTGGGTTTTGAAATTTAAAAATGGTTATTAAAATTATCTATATGTGTGGTGTGCGTATATATGGTCATTCGGTAAGACTTTATACCTTACACTTCTATAATGTTTTGTTCTAAGTATGCTTATCATTTGGAGTTTAATGCCAAGTTAGGACCTTAAAATGAGGGAGTGATCGACATCTAATATGGGTTGAATATCAACAAAGTTTTTCTGTAAATGTTAAACTAAGGAACTTGTGCATGTAAAGTTATTTAGTGCTTGTAAGTTATATGTAAAGGTAACTATGTTTTCATCTAAACATGCCTCTGAAAAAAAATCATGTTCTATTTTTCCCGAGTGATTTAAAGTAAAGTATTGTTTATGTAAATTTATCTCTAAATAAAATAATAATTTTAACATAATTAAATCGGGGCGCAACAATATATTTATGAATTCCTTACCCATTAGGCGAGAAACCCGCATGTACAAGGTAGAGTTAGGCTTACAAATCAAAGCAGTGTCGAGAAGTCACTCATTGAGGGGATTTTAGAACTTGTTTGGCTTTCAAGAATTGTACTGGTGGCCAAGAAAGACAGAACCTAAATTAGTATTTATGTTGATTTTAGAGATATAATTTACGCATGACTAAAAGATGAATTCCCTTTGTCAGGGATTGATATTAATGAAAACTTTTCTTCCCCAAAAACTTTGAACAATCATGTATTAAGCCTAAACCTAGGGTTTTGAATCACAATACCTTTGTGGATATTATTGGTGATCTAAACTTGGAGAAATATGGTTTGTCTATAATGAACACGATGATTTTATTTTCTGAAAGAGTGGGCCTACACGAGTATGTTTCAGATCACCAATTTTCAGAAAAAATTATCTAACTTTTAATTAGAACCAAAGCAAGTTGCAAAAAACTAATTTTTACTTCAAACATTTTATCTTGATTAATCCTAAACATCCATCAAGTGATTAAAGCAAGTAAAGTAAAGTAAAGAATACTCACGTCGCTGGATGTACGAGGAAAAATCCCAAGACGAGAAAACAACCTCGGAGGCCCAAGTCAGACAATCACTATGAATGTGGAATTACAATTAACAGACAAAAGACCCACTCAATGACTCGATCCCCATGGGTCTTGACGCTCTTCTGATCTTTAGCCACTCCTCTTACAGTGACCACGTAGAAAGTCCTTCTTCTACGATACCTGTCCACAACACACGCGTCCATGTATGTCTCGTTGTCCACTGAATGGCTTTGATATGTCTACGATGTTGAATAAGAAGTCCTTCTCTTTTCTTCACCGCAAAACCCAGATGTTCAAGTATAGAACAAACCTTCTTGGTGCAGCAAGATCACATAAACATATAGTAATGATAACTTGGATATTTGCAAACTCTAAAGATGTGTTTAAGCTTTGAAACCTTTGAAAAACTTGTGCACACACGTCTATGGAGCGTAAACTATTTTTCCAGAATGCACACCCTTTAATTCTGACGAAACCACGCTTTAAATAGTAAAAAATAACCGCCTCAAAAATTATGTCGCTCGAACGAGATCGACCTGTCATTCGCGCGACATGGCTATCTCGCTCGAACGAGCCGAGATGTCATTTGAACGACGTGCGTGTCATTTTGACTTTTTCTTTAAAACGTCTCCTCCAAAAGAGATCCAAATAAGTCAAACTCTTTTTTTGAGATTATCATAATATAACGTAGTTTAAAACATTTAAAACACTCTTAAAAACATTTTAAAATATTTTTCCTTATAAAATTCATCCTTATACTTATATAAAAATTATTCCGAGCACCATTAAATATACGCATTCATACCTGTGTGATCTCAAAATGCAATCTTGAAGACAAATAAACTTTCACCAATTAAACTTTGGCATGAGTAATTATTTGAAGCTTTGCCACAACGTCTTTAATTTTTTCAATACGTCATAGGCCAAGTGGGATCGTGATAAAATAAAATCTCCCTATGACATATTACAAACATAGTTTTGTTCACGGAATTAAGTCAAAAAAATATAGGGACTCAATTGGAAATTTATGTTCTGACAAATCTCCCCCTTTGACTATTTTGGGACAAAATTAAACCAGTGAAATGCCTAAGCTGGGTCGTCAAGCCGTATGACGCCTAAATCCCATCCCATAAACCCAAAGTAAAAAATTACAGGACAGGGACTAATATATGAAGCACTGGCAAGCATGAACTATCTGAATGTGATGTAGACTTGAAATCTCGAATCACTAAAGCATACCTACACACATGAAATAGACAAACAAATACCCAATGAAGTATGGAGGAACAAACGAAACCAATATATATATCCAAATGATACTAATTTTATAATAGATACCAATATGAATAAACTTATGAAAAAGCATTTGTAAATAGTTGAGCAGCAAAACGATACCAATTTGTATACCAATTTGTAATACCAATTTGTAAAATATGTAATCACAAACATGCTCAACAAATCTCAAATCTCCCCCTACATCACATACATCTCTCCCCATTTTTATCTCGAATAGACAATCCGGTGAAGAGATAAACCAATAGCTAGTAAACCAATGAATCACATAAAGAATATAGCAATCTAATCAGGTGTGATAAATGGAATCATATGCAAAATATCAATTTTGAAACATATAACCTGCATATAAGCCAGTTTGTCCGAAAACCTTCCAGCAGTACTAAAAACATATACCATAATAATCACGGTGCTGCAAACAAGAAGACGCAAAAATCCCAGACTATCGTTCGAACGAGCCAGGGATGTCGCTCAAACGAGATGAGGACGTTACTGGAACGAGAATTCTCACGATAGGGTAATTTCATTTGAACGAGTTCTCGCGACATGACAAATTTTCCCTGATTCCCATAAATATCATATATTTTTGCCCAGAGAAAACATTTCCAGAAAAAACACACTGGAAGGGTCTGACAGCAGCAAAACAGTGCTAAAACAGTAAGCTTTTAACACAAAATGCAAAACGTATAAAACTAACAATGCGAGTTACATGCAAACATAGTACTGATGTGCTCAAACATGGACATGGAATGAATGATCGTGAAACTACAACAAATGAGTCAACAATTTCAACACATCGAAAAGACCAAGAAGCTCTAATTGATAGCAATAAATCATCAAACTTTATCATAGACATATGACAATTAAAGTGTGAGCTTAATGAACTAAACATACTACATGCACACAAATCCAGAATTTTGACGATTCTAGAAACAATAGCGTCAAATTGCAATGTTTCAACATTAGGACTAGTTGTGCAAACCCATTTAAATTTTCTGCAACCAAACTCCCTCATAAACATACTTTTTCAAGTTCTTTTGAGATTTATAACATTCTCAACTTGGAGAAAATCTTATTGGCCCCTTTTCTTATCATATTGCTTTTTCTTTTGGGCTCTTTTAAACGGTGGCTTTCACGAAAAGTCAATTTTGAACTCTCGCAGCCCTTTCCCGTGAATCAAATCACCAATTTTCACCAAAAATTAACAAACTTTTAATTAGCACCAAACCAAGTTGTGAAAAAATAATTTTTACTTTAAACCAATTTTATCTTTATTAATACTAAACATACATCTAGTGATTAAAACAAGTAAAGTAAAGTAAAGAATACTCATAAAGTTGGATTTACGAGGAAAAAACCCAAGACGGGGAAACAACCTTGGATGGCCCAAGCAAAACAATCACTATGAATGTGGAATTACAATGAACAGACAGAAGACTCAATCAACGAATCGATCCACATGGGTCTTGATTATCTTCTGATCTTCAACCACTCATCTCACAGTGCCCACGCAGAAAGTCTTTTTTCCACTATACTTGTCCATAGCACACGCATCCACGTATATCTCGTTGCCCACCGAATGGCTTTAATACATCTACGATGTCGAACAAGAAGTCCTTTTATTTTCTTCACCGTAAAACCGAGATGTTCAAGTATAGAACAAACCTTCTTGGTGCAGCAAGATCACATAAACATATAGTAAAGATAACTTGGATCTTTGCAAACTCTAAGGATGTGTTTAAGCTTTGAAACCTTAGAAAAATATGTGCAAACATGTCTCTGGATCGCAAAAAAAAATTCCAGAATGCACACCCTTTAATTCTGACAAAACCATACTTTAAATAGTAAAAAAATCACCGCCTCAAAAATTGTGTTGCTCGAACGAGATCGACCTGTCATTCGCACGACATGGTTATCTCGCTCGAACGAGCCGAGATGTCGTTTGAACGACACGCGTGTCATTTTTAATTTTTCTTTAAAACGTCTCTTCCAAAAGAGATCCAAATAAGTCAAACTCTTTTTCGAGCTTATCAGAATAAAACATAGTTTAAAACATTTAAAACACTCTTAAAAACATTTTAAAATATTTTTCCTTATAAAATTCATCCTTATCCTTATATAAAAATTATTTCGAGCACCATTAAATATATGCATTCATACCTTTGTGATCTCGAAATGCAATCTTGAAGACGAATAAACTTGCACAATCAAACTTCGGCATGAGTAATTCTTTGAATCTTTTCCTCAACATCTTCAATTTCTTCAATACGTCATAGACCAAGTGGAATCGTGTTAAAATAAAATCTCCCTATGACATATTACAAACACAGTTTTGTTAACGGAATTAAGTCAAAACAATACAGGGACACAATTAGAAATTTATGTTCTTACATATTCCCTCCAAAAGCTTTATGGAACTGCCCGAACTACTTAAACCTCTTATTACGTGATCCCCCCAAAGTAAACCTTATGCGTGAGCACTTTTGGAGATAAAAACCTGATGAAATATGAAAGCAATCACTATTTTTCTCCTCATCCCTCCAAAAAATTTTAATAGTGTTTTCCTTTCTCCCTAACCCTTATGATGTGTAATTTTACTTAAAACCTTGCCTTAGACTTTCATATATATGTATAGAAGTGGGCTTCGGATAACGAGGGCTTACATAGAGTTTAGACCTACTACTTAGGTAATGGACTATAATAGGGACCCAAGAACAATAATTAAATTAGCTTCCAAATGGTAATGTAGAAATCCTATAATACTTACCATAAAATATTTTAATTCTAGTTTAGTTATAATTAATTCAACTAAATGATAATATTGTCTATCCAATATCATTATCTCATAATTACTCGAATTATGAAATCTTTAGTTGCAAAGTTAGATAGTACATAACGTGATTCCCCGCCTAAAGAATCCAACACCCACTTAGTGAAATTCAATATTCTGCTAATTCATTTTCGCTAACATCTTACTTATTCCTTGATCTCAAACATAACTTAGTTAATACTCTACCTAATTACGAATAATGCACTGATCGGGTTTACTAGTAGAATCAAAACTTAAAAGTTTAACGAGGGTGTATCGCAGTCCATGATGTCTTTGAGATGCGGATTCCTCCAGAATATGATCTTATACATATACACATAATGATTTCCCGACATGCAAAGAATTAGATCCTAGAAATTTGATAGAACTTATAACAATCAGAGAAACAATTGTATGCACATTCCAATCCTTCCATTGCTTGGGATTCAAAATCTACGCACCCTTTACAAACGATGTGAGATCATGCAAGTCTAATATAGTTACCACCTAGCCTTGGATATCATTTTGCTCGATTCAATAAATTTGTTATATATGAGAATGATCCACTTTTAATAATATCAAACAAGTGTCTAAACCATCATACAAGGTAAACTACTAAGATTGTAGACGTATCTTTATCGATGGGATGTTATATTCCCATCTAGGTTGTGAACTGTTCAATTGAACTATAACTATGCTTTCGATAAATTGTGATCAAGACGAGCCCAGATCACCAGATTTTCTACTCAATTCAATTGATCGACATTCATATTTTCAAAATAAATATAAGTTATTATCATAAACATAATTCTCATTTCAAAACGTACATGACACACCATTATTAAATAAATAAATGTGATATGCGGTTTTAAGAATAAAACATCAACAATTGTTGACTTATTCTTAAATCCATATGCCCATGCATCAAACACCCATTAACACTACATGACTATCAAAAGTATAAATTGGTAAGATCCATGTAAAATGATCTGCTAGGTTATCCGGAGATTGAGAGCGTGCTTGCAATCTTAATGGATTATTTATAAAATTTCATGTCCAATCATAGACAATTCCAAATTTTATCTTTTTATCCTTTTTTTAAAGAAATATATTTTTGTTTATAAACAATGGGAAAGACCCAAAAGAACTTGCAACTAATTTTCTAGAAAATATAAATTAGACCCTTTATCATAGGGCCCTTACAAAAGAAATCTAAAACTTTTTACAAGAAGGGATATTTATTCTATCCAACTTCAAAAGATCTTTGAATTCCTTTGGAGAGAATCAGTGTGATAAGGGAAGAAATATTTATTTTGAGCACTACCTCTATTTGACAATAAATCAGCTACGATATTGGATTCCCCGAGAATATGGTAGAAGGATAAATTAAGAGAGGAGGATAACAACAATATTTAATCAATCATTCATTTGATTCTCCAAGTTCACCTGTATATATTTAGGAGAACTTTGATAAGAATCTTGTAATCTGATTCAACGATCACCTCATAACGTTTGAAATCTTGCAAATGTTGCAATCCAAGGAAAAGAGATGCAACCTCTACGTATAGACTATGAATATCTCCAAAATGGGCACGAAAACATCAAAGAAGCCGACCTTTATCATAGAAGAATTGTGAAGAGTAAGGGGAAGAGGACAATGATCAGAGTAACTTTTATTAAGATGATTCAGTTTCTAAAAATTCAAGTTAGAGTCATCTTCATTACTAAAAATCCTATCAAGTTTGCACCAAATTTTGTCCGCACCTTCCCTCCTATTAAACCAAGTGAAATTAGAAGTACAAAATCCAATATCAACCAACCTAAAGTGTCCATAGATTCTAAAAACTCATAGGAAGAACTCCTATCAATATAATTGCCCCCATCCTTCTCGATACTACAAGTAACCAAATTAAAATCTCCTCCAATCAACCAAGGTTGATTAGTGTCTGATTGAGAAAGAAATTGCCATAGTTCCCTTCTCTCCACTTAAGTGTTTTTAGCATATATAACATAGGAGAGAGTATAACTATTCTCCAACTTAAAAGAAAGATTTAAACACTGATCCATATAAGAAACAAAATTGCATGTTATCTCCACTTGAACAAAACACCAGATTTTACTATTAGAATTGGAAAAGGCCAAACTATACTCCAACTTAATTTTGAAAGACTCCAGCTTATCCACCTATTGTTTAAGCTCTAGAATTATCAAAGTAGGCATCTAATGAGTTTTATTTACCTTTTCAACCTCTTAACAACTCCTTTATTAGATATACATATAATGTTCCAAATGATTGTACTAATCCTTGAGACTTTAAAGAAGGGTTAATATTTGTACCAGACCTTAACTATTTAGTAACTCGAAAAGAATGGTCTTTAAAGGGTAAAAGATTAAAAAAAATTATTTACTTTTTTATCTTTTTTGTTCCACCCCCTTTGAAAATAGGTTATACATCTTTATCCACCAAATGATTGCTCCAGCTTTATTACCTTTTATTCTTCCATCTGCACTACTCTTGTGGTTTTCTTGGTTGCCATCACTTCTTTCTGCTGATTTAGAGAAAAATGCATCTTTTCCTTTGATCTTGGGGGTGAATGGGGAAATAATAACTTCGCCTTATTCAATTTGGTCTTTTGGAACCTTCTTTACAGGAGACTCCACTTCTAACTCTTTTCAAATTATTGAAATCTTGTGATTCTCGAAAAAGTTGGCAATCCTGGATTATTTTATTGAATCTTTAATGTTCTGGCAATGTTACTACAACTCTCTTCCTCAATCTTCTTGTTATGAACTTTAGTAACTTCTAAATGAACTAAAGTTGGATCAATTATTGGTAACTCCTTCTCTTTAAATGAATTTATAATCCATTCTTTGGTGTTTTTTTTGATGGTTTCCTCTTTCTTGTTAACTATGTTGATGAAATTTCCTCGACGATCCTTTGTGTTTCCTTCCTCTTTGAATAAACAATTATCTTATATATGACCACTTCTTTCATAAAGAAAATAATATTTTTGGATCTCTTCATAATCAAAGTATTGCCCAAACCCCTTCTCAGTATCCTTGCTGGAAATCTAATTCCTTTTAGGTAGAGGCTTCTTTAAATTAACTTCAATGCAAACTCGAGCCAAATTAGTTCTCCCAAGAGAAGCTGTTGTAGAATCCATTTTGACAGGATGACCAACTGCTAAACAAATTGATAAAATACTCTCTTTATTGTAGAGGTGGATGGGAAGAAGTGGCAAGCTAACACAAATATGTGTTATGGATGATTCAGTATCAAGGTGAAATTCCTTAGTCCATTTGAATTGAAAACTCTCATGGGAAATCTCTGAATATACCATGTTTAAAGTAGCCATAATCTGTGAAAATATTCCTCATGAAAAGCCCTTATCAAGACATGTTTTTTATCAATCAAACCAGTAATAAATGTTGCTTTAAATCCCATTATTGTAAACATTTTCCTTATATCTTCAAGAAGAGGTCTCGCATGCGTGAATTTACCAACAAGAGAATATTTAAAAGGTTCATAAACCTTATCTAGATAAGCATTATCCAGAAATATAGTTGGTTCACCTTTGAAAAGATTGATTTCATGCAGCGTAGGGTTTGCAAGGAAGATTTTTCCAACCTCATCAACAAAGAATTTAGTGAAAAAAGGAAGAGGGAAGGAAAATTGACTTTGGGATGGGTTAGGAGGGAATGTTGCCATCTCCATAAGCATTTAGGGAATAAAACAGATAAAATGAAACATGCATTCGACATAGGCAAATTAAGGAAAAAAAACCTTTCGGGTAAAACCTTTATTTTTAGCATTTTAGAGAGTTTACAAGACTATCAACTTACAAACCAATTAATAACTGCCATAAGTATAATGCACAGTGCCTTCGCAAATCTTTAAAGAGTACATATCCATCCGGATTCGACCACACACGGCCTTCGACTCTCGATATTCACCGACCATCCTTTGTAATCAGCAGTGAGTTCCCTCGAGAATTACAAGTTCATCCATGAAGAAACTCCATCCACGTGAGTTGTATGAAAGATATACACAATAGGGTTTAAACTTGATTCACTCAAATATATTATGGGGATGTGATTTTTGAATCAAAAGGGTTTTCTAAAATCAAAAGGTTGAAAATGTTTGCTAAAGGTATGCAAAAACAGTTATGGCAAAAGTCTTAATGAAAAGAAATGCGAAAGAAGTATTTATATGACAATTACAAATTTCAAGGCAATGGCTCCTTTGAACGAATTTTGGATCTCATTCAAACAAGAAGGGCAATTCACTTAAACAAAATAAATACCATTTGAACAAATCAACCATCTCATTTTAATGAAGTTCAAACAACCTTGAAACGACCTAAAAAATTATGCTCTTATTCGATGTTTGATTGAAGTAAACTTCAAACGACATTTCGAACGAAAAGGAAACTTGTTTAAACGAGGGTACCGTCTCATTTGAACGAGATATGCAAACTTTTTTTAAATAAAGATAATTCCTCGAGTTTTAAATAAAAAGTCATGTTTTGAGTTTTAATAAAAATAAACATTGCAAAATAAATTGAAGGAATAATTTAAACTTAATACAATTATACCTTCATAGTATAGAGATGATTGAAAATTGGAGATGTTGGATATTTGGATTTTCATGTCGGCTCAAATAAAACGATAGCGAGATGTGCCAAAGAAATCATGCTCTTACAGAGATTGAATCTCGATCGTGATGACATTGCCCATTATCAAATGATATTTACGCTTAATGTGCTTATCCCAATTATGAGTCCTTAGTTGTTAGAGTTAGAACTCGCTCCACTATAATTATAGTAAAGTGTATAGATGACTGCATTGATGGAAGAACAACCAACTCATTTAGGAAGTTCCAGACCTAAAAGGCCTAATTTACAGTCGTTATAGTGGCAACATATTCAGCTTCCATGGTCAAAACAATAATACATGATTTTTTGATACTCCTCTAACTTATGGCTCCATCTTCTAGGATAAACATATATCCTAACTTCAATTTCCTAGAATCCTTATATGACTAAAAGTCTGAGTTTGCGTATCCTAATTATAAAAGACTATCCATCGAGTAAACCAATGCATAATCTTTAGTCCTTCTCACATACTTGAGAATATACTTTACAGTAGTCCAGTTCTCCTCAGATGGGTCAGATTGGAATATATTAACCATGACAATGGCAAAGCAGATGTCTCATCTTATACACAACATAATATACATGAGGTTAACCATCGTCTAATCTTTAATGTATATTCCTCATCTTCTGGATCTGATCTGGTGTCTTAGCACACTAATCCTTAGACAAATAGATTCCATGTCTCAAGGGAAGAAATCCTCTCCTGGAATCTTACATGATAAACTTTTTAAAAAAAATATTTATATATGTGTCTTCGAATACGCCTAACATTTTATGTTTCTTATCACACAAAAGCTTAATCCCAAGAATGTGAATGGATTGTCCTAACTTCTTTATATCGAACTAACTAAATAACCACACTCGTATAATGGATAATAAACTAACATCATTCCCGATTAGGAGAATATCATCCACATTGAGTACAAGAAATATCACCATATTTTCTTTATGCTTCTTATGCACACAAGTTTTACTTGGGCAATGATCAAAATTAAAATATTTGTTTTCTTGATCAAACGAGATGTTTCCAGATCTTAACGATTGATTAAGTGCATAAATGGATCTCTTAAGATTGCACGCATAGGTTTCGTGACCACTTTCTATTAATTCCCAAGGTTTTACGAGACATATGTACTAATTAAGACTACTGTTTAAGAACATTGTCTTGATCTCCATTTGCCAAATCTTATAATTGATATGAATCATGTTGGATAAATGAATCCCAATAGACTTGCGACTACTGAAGATAAGGTTTACTGATAGTCAATCCCCACTGTTTGAGTAAGCCATTTAATAACAAGCCGTGCCTTGAAGGTTTATACCTTCTCGTCCACCCATTTTTCTTCTTATTAATCCAGTTGCATCCGATGGTTTTTATCCCATCTGAAAAGTTTTGAAGTTCCCAAACTTGATTCGAGTACATCGAATCCTTCTTGGTATTCATAGCCATAAGCCAAAGCTTAGAGTCCATATCTTATAGTGCCTCATTATTATTCTTAGCATCCGATTCATGTTCCTTTGGTATCTCACCGAACTGGTCACCCAAGTACACTAACTTATTAGGTTGACACTTAAACCTCCCATTATGGCGTTTCCCCACTTTTAGTCCAATATAAGTGACATGTGTATCATGATCATCAATAATACTCCCACCACAGTTAGGCAGTGTATTATCGATGTCGGGTTGTATTCATCTTGTAAAACTGGTCTAGAAGAAATTACTTGGTATTTTACTATTAACTCTTATAAAATTAAAGTTCTCTTTAGTTTGTGGTCTATCATATAATTTTATGCTACTGAATACTTTATGGTCCTTGGGGTCATAAAATTGACCACCTTCAATTATTTTTAGGTAACCTATAAAGAAACATACATTTTTACTTAATTTCCATCCTCAATATAAGTTTTGGGCGATCCGAGATCCAAACATGTCCTAGACTAGGGTTTTCCCATGTCCACGATTTTTTGGGAGTCATTAAAACTAATTTAGAAGGAATTAAGTTCAGTAAGTAAGTTTCTGTATCTAATAGAAATACACAAAATAATTTGGAAAATTTGAATAGCTCATCATGGATGTAACCATATCTAAAAGAGTCATTTTCCTTTTTTTTGTTACATTATTTTGTTGTGAAGATCCTGGTGCTAACAACTGGGTTGCAATCCCCACATATTATAAATGATTCCTACACTCTCCTGAGAGGTGCTCACCTACACGATCTTTTCATAGAATTTGGAGACCATGCCTACGTTCCACCTTAGCCTTGTACACTATGAATTTATCACATGCTTCAAACTTATGGTTCATAAGGTAAACATATCCATACCTTAAGTAGTTATCAATGAAAGTGATGAAATTCTCATAACCACATTTTTCCCAGATTGTTATTGGACTATACAAATCACATAAAATAAAAAACACTTTTTTATCCTATGAACTATAAGGTGTATGAAGTTACATACTTTTTTTTTTATCAAAGCAATAGAGATCTCATTAAACTTAGGTTAATCTAGGCCAGAAATAGACCTATGTTAAGATAACCCCCTTTGAAACACTTTGGTAGTGTTCCTGGATCTGATTCCAAATAATGACTCAGAGCACATGGATCCATCTCTTTCTTTTATGTCAAAAAAATAAGGTGGACTAACTGATTTTTATATCAGTTAATTAAAGAGCCCAAAAATAGAAGATATCATATAGCACTTTTGATTGAAAAATCAATTTGTTTTATTTCATACCATTCACTCAAAAAGAAAATAGGTCAAATTATAAAGGATCAAACATATAGGACTTAAGGAATGATATAAAAAAAAAGAGGGAAAAATATTCCTATTAAATAAAAAAGATAAATAAAATAAGTGTAGACACCCCATTCTGTTACCCCTCAACTCTCCTTAGGTCCCTAGCACCTCCCTTCATCATTATAAACCCATGTCACGTCCCGAGTACTGACCTAGAAGCCATCGGGCACCCCCTCGGCTCAGTTTGACCCAAAAGTTAAACTCCTCGTCTCGACCGAGACTCAATGAATCCTTGAAGGGAACTGAATACCCTTTCCAACAGTCCGCCCCGTGCGCGTTTGCTTTGTATGCGAACTACGTGGACTTTGATGCCTTTATAGGCTACGTAGCCGTTTGGGGTAAAACCCGAGACTCGAGTCCTTTCTCTCACTTTTTCTCTCATTTCCTATTTTCTCTAAATCCATTTTTCTCATATTATATGTATACTTAGTTTTGGTGACGCATTACTCCATGTGCGTTATCGTTCCCTTATAACGATCAACGTAGGGGTAATCGCATAAATCTTATCTTTCTAACACTATCCTTATATCTTCCTATGGATGACTCGCTTTATCTTTTCCATGATACACGCCGAGGATTACTACCTCCATTCTATATATACACATGCACACATCTCACGGGGGGAAACATAAAGGAAAATAGCTAATATCCATGAGAGACCGCAAGGGCGGAATGGGTGCCTAACACCTTCCCATTTCGTAACTAAGCCTCCGAACCCTTTTCGAATCATTTTGGTTTCACACGCACCAGTATGTCTTTGGAAGCCATCCTTCGGGGTGGTTTTCCCTTTTACTTTCGTTTGTTTTGAGTAAAATAGACTGGCGACTCTGAATCTCTCTACATCTCTACACCTCACAAAATCGACGCCGGCCGAAGCGCTCTCCCGAGAGGGGACGCGCGGGACCCGAAGGATTCCTCCTCCCTCCGCGACGGGGATCGGCGGGGATGGCCACAGTGGCGACTCTGCTGGGGATTTTATATTGAGGTCTTGACTCTATTTACATGGATGCTATATTTGTTTATGCTTCCCCCCCCCCCCCCCCCCCCCCCAATATCTGCATGTTCCCCTTTCTCACATGTGTATCCCATGATTATGCTTATGTTCACACACTTGTAGAAAATTCTCCATGAACACTTCACACCATGTACACCTAGGGTCACATATATTCCCATGTTACACGCATCACCTATCCATACTTGGCATACCTTTTGGGGTACTTGTGCTTTGTTCCCGGTTTGGCATAATCAAAGAAAGGCATTCTCATCATAAGCTACTAATAAGAGAATCATGCATGATTCACACGACATCACCAAAGAGCATTGATATTGACCAAATATTACCCAGTAACTGGAGGGTCACTTCGTGATGGGCGCTGGTCCGGCAGGTCGCAGTTAGCCTAAGCGTTATGACTCTCACCTTCCATTGGCCAAGTACCTTCGACGTATATCGAACGGTTCCCCCACATCGTACCGCTTGACCAAAGTCATGACGGGAGGTATATCACAAGGAATTCGTTCACGTACGCCGAGTATATCGAATTCGCTCTCACACGTACCGTCCTCACGAGGTATATGGTGAGGCAGTTCACGTACACTCGGGTATATCAAATGGCTTGTCCACACGTACTGATTGCACGCAAGAGCAAGATGTATATCGTGGAAGTCACGCCAAAGGGGGGAACACATGTCGATTCACCCAACCAACTGCATACCCCCATATAGGTGTCAAGCCTAGGACACGCACTTTAGATTGCCGATTTCGACCCGAAACTCTGCCGAAATTTCGGGTCGATCTTTCGCCCAATTTTTGCGCATTTTTAAAACGGGACTCTGTCCGTGAGCCTGGTTACAAGTCCAAAACATAGCTTTGTATATAATAAGAACCCCACTTTTCCAGGCTCAAATCCCGTCCGGCATTAAATTTAGGAGAATTAAATACAAGTGAGAACATAATAATCATAATAATCATACTGAGTTCTGTCTCCCAAAAACATTTCTCCCCTCTTTATTAAAAATCCAAAAAACATTTCTCCCTTGTTATCAAAAATCCAAAAACAGATTCTCCCCTTTTTCTCGAAAATAAATCTCATCCTACACCTTCTCAGGTTGATCGTACCCCCTTGGCCTGGCTCTCTATTGGCTTAGGTCTTCAGTCAAATCACCCCGGAGTTTTGTCCGCTCCTCCACTACTTCTTCCGAATACGGAATCCATCCATCTTCCATAAAGAATGTAGATCAAGCACCAGTCATACAACCAGATCTACCGACAGTCCTAGCTCAGCTTGTGGCCAAGATTGTCAACCTCCAAGCTGAGGTCTGAGAAATGCAACGAAACCAAGGTCCTATTCCTCAAGAGCCCGAGGCCCTATTTCCTCGTGTTATGGGTCCACCCGAGCCCATCTGGGTCCGAGAAGAATATCAGCACGCTCCACGTGCCCCTCCTACCAATGGGCCGTCGCCTGCCCAGCTTTCGATGATAAACATTGCCCAGCCTGTGGCTAACCTGCCTGTGGTTGCCGATCTAAAAGAGGAGGAGTTGAACAAGGTCAAAGAGGATCTTAAGATGCTCACCAAGAAGTTTGATCATGTCAGGATCTCTGGAAATTACATGGACTACGCCCATATGTCTCCTTATCCAAAAGCAAGGTTTCCCGAGAAGTTCAAGATGCTAAATATCGAGAAGTTCGGGGGGAGTGGTCCCCCAATTGTTCATCTTCGCAGTTATCATCGTTCCATGACTCTGCTAGGGGCTTCCGAAGAAGTAATGGACCAACTGTTTCAACAAACTTTGAAGGACAGCGCCCTCCGATGGTTTTTTTCTCTTGAGGAATCCAGAATCCATAGCTGGGAGGATGTAGCCCGAGAATTCATGTCGCAGTACAAATACAACGAAGAGCTTGAGGTCACCCGTCGTGATTTAGAGCTGCTCAAACAGAACTCCGGAGAATCAGTTAGTAACTTTATAGCTCGATGGAGGGAAACAGCAGCTACCATGACTAATCGGCCATCTGAAGAAGAACAAGTCAGCATAGTGAAGAAGAATTTCTTACCCCATGTCCGAGCAATCATGGGAGGACAATACTACCCCCATTTTTTAGCTCTCAGAGAAGCAGGAGTACAAATTGAAGAAGGTCTTGCCAAAACAGAAGTTGAACCGAAGAAGGTGTTCGGATAGTTCACCCTTAGAAAATATGACAAGCCTGCCAATGCTACAGTCTCAACCATCAACAACATCTCTCAACCAACCACATCATGGGCACCAGAAAGTCGACCTACTCCCATCCGAAGGGAATACATCGAGCTTCATGCTCCCCTCTCCAAAGTATACCAAGCCCTATTAAGCCGAAATCTTATAAAACCCTTGGATTCACGTCCATTACCCAATCCACTTCCCAGAAACTTCAAGACCGATGCTCATTGTGCCTTTCATCAAACAACTGGCCATACCACCGACCAATGCTTCCACCTTCGAAACATAATCCAATATCTCATTGATCGGGGTACCATCACCCCATCGGCCAATCCTAAACCAAACACTACTCATAACCCCCTCCCAAATCACACCAATGCCATCTTCTTAGAAGAAAACCCGAATTTCGATCCATCAACTCAAATCACCCCCTATACCCCTCTAAACCTCTTCCAATTTTCCCATATTTCCTCCTAAACCCTACTAGCTTCACTGATCAAGCACTGTCACTCCTTACCAGAGCGTGCATCATTGTCCGTACCCGTTCTGAAAGTAGAAGTATGGAATTATCAGATGTGTTGAACCAACTCCTAGAGTTCGGGCTGAAATTGCCCTCACAAATGATTATCGACTGCTAGAGGTTCAGTGCGTTGTTTTTGGAAGCATGGAAATGGGCCCGAGAATCAGATAGATGGGTGGTACCAACCGACGAAGTCAGCTTGGATGATGTTGTCCGGATCATGACGGAAGTATTCAGGCTAACCAATAGCATTTGCAGTATCACTAAGTTACTTGACACTTTGAAGCTACAAGGGCGCCTGGTCCCTTCGCCCTTACACATCCCCACAGAATGGGAAGACCTATATGAAGAAGCCGTTGAGGTTATGGAATGCATTGACTTCACAAGGGAAAACAGAATTGTTTCCACCGGATGGGGGAAAGAATTCGAAGATTCGAGCGAAGAACAAGTTTCAGAAAGAACTGGCCCAGTATCCGACTTATGTGGGATGATATCATTTGAGGAACTCCTCAGAGAAATAGATAAGGTGGCAGAACAACCTGAAATTGATGAGGAAATTGGATTTAAGTTTTTCCCCTCTTTAGTAAATCACATGACCAGATCTGGGAGACATTACCAAGTTCCAAGCTCACTACCAGCAAATGACAAGGGAAAGGGCATTGAAAACCTTCCTATGCCAGAGATGACCATTGCGGAAAGCAAGATCCTCGATAAACTGAAGAAAACTCAAGCTAACATCACTCTATGGGGGCTTTTCATGTCTTCCCAGCTACACAGAAATGCTTTGATCAAATTGCTCACTGGACCCATAGTTCCTCCCTCTACCACACCAGAAGAAGCGGTGAACCTGGTCGGATCCTTGACCTCTACCCGAATGTTTTCCTTTTCTGAAGAAGAAATTCCCAAAATTAGGCCAAATCACAATCATGCACTCAACATTTTCATCGAAGTTATGGGAAGGGCCGTACCACTTTCTCTCATTGATAACGGATCCGCTTTGAATGTCTGCCCATTGAGAACCTTCAAGTGTTTGGGCCTGAAAGAAAGCGACCTCGCTCCAACATCCGCTGTTGTGCGTGCCTATGATAATACCCGCCGTGAGGTGATGGGATCCATAAAACATACAATAGGGGTTGGACCTATAAACCCTGTCGTTGAATTCTAAGTCATAGACATCCCAGCTTGTTTCAACCTGTTGCTCGGACGCCCCTGGATCCACAGTATAAATGGTGTGTCTTCCTCACTCCATCAAAAATTGAAGTTCTTCGCTGATGGGCATGTCATCACCATCCTGGGTGATGACGGTAACGCCGAGGGTGCAAGCCCTAGCAGTCCAATTCTCGAGATACAGCATGGTTCAAATGATATAGTCCTATCAGGTTTCCGAGTTGAACCATCCCTACTCCCGACAGGGGACGGTTTCAAAGAAAGGGTTTGTCCAGAATACAACCCTCATGGCAATGTCAATGTGATTCAGATGTTCAGAAACATGCACTTCATGCCCGGACTAGGGCTAGGACAAAGGCACCAGGGGATACTTGATCCCGTCGAACTGAAGAAAGCTTTCCCTCCTTGCGGCTTGGTATATCAACCATCAGAATCAGAAATCAGAATGATCCGCCAGACTCGATCAAAGAGAAGGTTAGACTTCGTCCGTACTATCTAGGGAGATTCTTTAAATGGACAATTCATCAAAGAGGGCGAGGATTTCCCCTTTTGCGATTTTCCATAACCGTGGTATGACCATACAGATAAGAAGATGAAGCCTGGAATGGAGATCTTCTTCGAAGATAGCTACCCATGGGCCGAAAGTTACCAATACCCGACGCAACCGCTTATCAAAGATACTGAAGAGACTGAGCAAGGCGACTCCAAAGATTACTTCAACCTGTAGACGCTGGGGCTGAGACTCTGCATGGTTCATTCAAGCACTACATCACTGGATCCCTCTCATCTGATCAAAGCTATTGATACACCTCTCCTCAACTGGCATGCTACGCCAGTTTTACTTCTTGAAATCCCACCTAGCCCCAATGTTTACCCTATTTCTTCTACTGTTGTCCATCCTTGCTCAAATGTAATTGAGACCTCTTTTGATGAGGTTCTCAATGTTGTTTTTCCTATTAATGAAATAAAAGAAGATTTTGAGTATCTTGTTGTGCCTTACATTAATTGTGTAGATTCTAATCAAACTTTTGATGATGATGATTTTGCAAATGAACAATTCTTAACTGATCTAAATAAGGTTAATAATAAACAACATAATCGCGTTCAAGTTAATGAAGAAGGGACTGTTGTTATTAATCTCGGTTCTAGTAGCCAACTGTGCGAGATTAGGATAGGGGCCACCCTTGATGACCATGAGCGCGCACAACTTGAGGAATTGCTAAAAGAGTTCGTGGATGTCTTCGCATGGTCCTATGACGACATGCCCGGTATTGATCCCGAAATAGCTCAGCACGAGATCCCCACTCTCCCAGATGCGAGGCCAGTTAAACAAAAATTGAGGAAACTACGCATCGAATGGTCGCTCAAGGTCAAAGAAGAGGTGATCAAACAGTTAAACGTGGGTTTCATTCGATTGATCAAATATCCCACGTGGCTGGCCAACATTTTACCTGTACCGAAATCAGGAGGAAAGGTTCGAATGTGTGTGGATTACCGAGATTTGAACAAAGCTTCTCCGAAGGATGATTATCCGCTACCCAACATCGACATGATCGTTGATAACACATCCAGTCATGCTCTTTAGTCATTCATCGACGGTTTTGTCGGATACAACCAGATCAAGATGCACCCCGATCATCAAGAGAAAACCGCATTCATCACCCCATGGGGAACCTTTTGTTACACCGTCATGCCATTCGGTCTCAAGAATGCTGGGGCTACCTACCAAAGAGCCGCCAGAACCATCCTGCATGATTTAATTCACAAAGAGGTCGAGGTCTATGTGGATTCTATGATTATCAAGTCCAAAACCAGAGAAGGTCATGTTCCCGCTCTCTGGAAGTTCTTCGAACGACTGCGACAGTATCAGATGCGACTTAATCCGCAAAAGTGCGTCTTCGGCGTTACAATGGGAAAACTCTTAGGATTCATGGTCAGTAAGAGGGGGATAGAAGCAGATCCCACCAAACTTAAAGCCATACTTGAGATGCCACCTCCCCGAACAGAGAAAGAAGTCCGAGGTTTCCTTGGAAAGTTACTTTATATCAGCCGGTTCATCAGCCAGTTAACCTCCATCTGTGAACCAATATTCAAGATCCTCTGAAAAGATTCCACTAAGGTTTGTAACGAGGCCTGCCAAGAAGCTTTTGACCGAATCAAACAACACCTAACCCAACCTCCAGTTCTCATGCCACCACAGCCTAGTCTCCCTTTGCTCCTATACCTAACCATAACCGACACTGCAGTTGGGGCTTTGCTAGCCCAATACCTTGAGGACTCCCGCAAAGAAAGAGACGTCTATTATGCTAGTCACAAATTGGTCGGGTACGAGGTCAACTACACTGCTTTGGAAAAAATATGCGTCGCGCTTGTTTGGGTCACCCAAAAGTTGCGGCACTACATGCTCGCCTTCCCCATCAAACTTATATCCCGAATGGATCCCATCAAATACCTGCTCGAAAAACCCGTTTTGTCCAGCCGAATGGCCCAATGGTTAATGCTCCTAATCGAGTTCGATATCGTGTACATCATGCAGAAAGCCATTAAAGGAAGATTCATCTCCGACTACCTCGCTGACTACCTTGTGGAAGAAGAAGATGTTTGGATCTCCGAATTCCCAGATGAAAATGTCCTCTGCACCACTCAGGACTGCCGCCGATGGAAAATGTTCTTCGATGGAGCTGCCAATAAAAAGGGATATGGCATTGGGATACTTCTTGTCTCCCCAGATGACTCTCAGACTCCCATGGCCATAAAATTGGATTTCCCTTGCACTAACAACATGAGGGATTACGAGGCATGCTCAGTGGGCCTCAAAGTTTCTCTCAAAAAGGGTATTTAACACCTTGATGTCTACGGGGATTCTTCCCTTATCATCGGTCAAGTTCTCAGAAAATGGAAAGTCAAGGACGAAATGCTTCACCCCTTTCATGCCCAATTAGAAGAGTTGGCCTCCCAATTTCAAGATATCACCTTCCATTACCTACCCCGAGCAAGGAATAACCTAGCCGATGCTCTCGCTACTTTGTCCTCCATGGTCGACATGCCCGAGGGAATAACAATGACCCCCTTCCTAGTTCAAAAGCAAGACAAACCTACTCATTGCTATCGTATTGAGCTTGCCACCTCAGAAGACCCTGAACTAAATAATTACTGGTACTATGATATCTGGTGCCTCCTCAGGTACGGTAGGTATCCCGAGGGTTCCAACAAGAATGACCGAGCTACCCTCCGAAGGCTGGCCACTCAATACATCATATGTCATAAAGCACTACTCAATAGGAATTTCGATGGAACTCATTTGCACTGTATCGCAGGGGCTGACATTGAAAGGATAATACAGAAAATCCACAGCGGGGAATGCGGGCCCCACATAAACGGTCACATGCTTGCCAAGAAGATCATCCGACCGGGCTACTATTGGACCACCATGGCCCAGGATTTCATCGCCTATGTTCGGAGATGCCCTAAATGCCAACAGTTCTCCAACCTCCAACACCTACCTCCACGGGAGTTGTACAACATGACTTCTCCCTGGCCATTCTCCACCTGGGTTATCGACATCATAGGGAAGGTTACGCCAAAAGCGTCAAATGGGCATGAGTTCATCCTGGTTGCCATCGATTACTTCACCAAATGGGTCGAATCTGAGTCATACGCAGTATTAAATGCCAAGAAGGTAGCCAAATTCATCAAGAAGAATATCATCTACCGATATGGGGTCCCGCACAAGCTAATGTCAGATAACGGTTTGCACTTCGAGGTAGAAGTCACGAAAGTAGTCAACGAGTACGGGATTCAGAGACACAAATCTTCTCCCTACCGACCTCAGACCAATGGTGCGGTTGAAGCCGCCAACAAAAACCTCAAAGCCATCATTAGCAAGATGACCGAAAGTTGTAGGGATTGGGCCGATTGGATCCCATATGCCCTCTAGGGCTATCGAACCTCAATCCGAACTTCTACCGAGGCTACCCCTTACTCCCTGGTCTACGACATGGAAGCGGTCCCACCTGTGGAGCTGGAAATACCCTCGCTACACATCATGCTTGAAAGAAAGGTTAGTGAAGAAGACTGGTGCCAAAGCCGTCTTGAGGAGTTAGCCCTCCTAGATGAAAGAAGGTTAAAATCACTATACCACATATAGGGGTATCATCGCCGGATAGCGCGATCATTCAACAAGAGAGTCAAGGACCGCGGTGTCCAGGAAGGAGATTTGGTCCTCAAAGAGATAATAGAACCCATTTGGGACCCCAGAGGAAAATTCAAGCCCAATTGGAGCGGCCATTACATTGTGAAGAAGATCTTGTCCGGCGGTGCCGCCATGCTCACTGACCTGGATGGTGAAGAGATGGCTCGTCTAGTTAATCTGGATCGTTTCAAGAAATTCTACCCCTAGTCCGAAATCTCGGCACACTACGAATTTTCTCATCCCCCTTCTGTTCTAAAAAAAAATCTTCATCTCCCTCTACCCAGAACTACGTGGGCGTGATCCTCTGCAAAAGCTATTTTTAAACAGATGAGAACTTTTTTTCAAAAACCCCAGAGGTACGTAGGCAGCTCATACTCCTCATATGAGCACGAACCCTTCTTTTTCACAAAATACCATTCTTTTCTTACCTCCGAGAACGACAGTTTATTCTAAACATATACTTGAACAAAAGGATTATGTATGCCTTAGCGATTGGTATAGATAATTCAAAATGAAAAATTCATCAAAAGGCACAACTGGATGATCAGAAACTTATTTATTTCATTAATAAGAAACTACAGTACATATTGCATAAGAAAAAGGAGCGAATAACTCCCTTCCCTCCCCTACTACCATAAAAACCAAACAAAATCCCCCACATCTATTACATAAATAAACTCCCCAGGAGTTCTACCCACAGCTACCCGAAGAGCCTGCACCCTCATCATCTATATCCTGAGGACCCCAAGCTTCCCCCGCCTGAATAGAGTGTCGAAGACACTCCATGGATCGATGAGCCTTAACCATTTTTGAAAAAACCACAACACCCCCTTCCATGGAGTCAGATAAAACAAACCACCTATGACCAGTCTCTACCGCCAACATCTTGCTGACTGCGTTTCTCCACAACCACCTCATATAATCTTTGGGGTCATGGTAAACCTTTCCAACGGACTGAGAGGGACAGGTCGACGGATGCCAATTTTTCCACAGAGATCCAAGCAACAGACGCAGGTGCTCAGTCAACCTGCGCCCAGCCAAATTGACGTAAAATCCGCCAAGGGAAATAAAAAGAGGTCTGCCTAAGACCAACCAACCGCACATATGAATATTCTCCTAGCTCCAGAACAGGCTGCAATTGCCCCCACCAAGGCACTGACCAATACAATCCACGAGCCCCATGCTCCACAAACTAATTCTCCCAGTTCTCGACATACAGGCCTATGCGGATGAAGTAGCGTGAAAAGAAGTTGGGTACAGCCAACAAAGGATATTTTGGAGGAGTTGACAAGCGAAATATTTCAGACAACCACATGAATAGCATCACAGGGCTACCCTTTAAAAAGTCAGAACGACCTTCTCTCCAAGCATCCAGGTCATTCAGAGTCTCCGCTAATATCACCGTCGCAGGATTGCGACGGTATGACATCCATGAGGTAATGGATACAAGTTGTGGGTCCACGCGTACTTCCCCGATCACCAACAATAATTTTGAAACCAATCCCAGAACAACGGATCCTACATAGCCAGCATCACTTACTTCCCGCAAATGCATGGACTGCAACATCGCCGGGAGGGAGATCAATCCTCCAGAAACCAATGACCTGGTTGCCGAAGGCGAGATATGAAGAAGCCTGACCAATAAATCCCTAGGAGAGCGGGAAAATTCGGGCAAAGCCGCAGCAACTCTAGGATTCACACCTAGCATGGAAAAAAATTCCTCGTAGGTAGGACAAACTTCTTCCAACCCAAAGCGAAATACATGGTCTTCGGGGTACCAGAATTGTACCGCCGCTGTCAGCATAGTCCACTCAAAGGGCCGATTACGCCACAAGTAAACTCGGCGCATGTTAAAGGCATCATACTCGACATTATAAGAGCACATAGCTTCCAAGGCTTCGAGGTAGTTGACAAACTCAATGCTACCAGGGAGAGCCATCTTGCAAGACCAAATTATGGGGGGTATGAAGAATGTAAGAGGTGTGAGGAAAACACTCCACCCTCCTCCCTTTTTATACTTAAAAATCCTCACAAGGGACATAATCCCTGCAGAAATCGGCAGGTATCCTACCCCACAAGGTACAAAAAGCTGAAGAGGGTACCAATCAAAACCTTCAAATGATGGGGCTGAACTGAACTGCCGATAGGCAGGCCAGGGTGGTTGCCGATCGGTAACCCCCCATTTTTGGAAAATTTCCTCCTTTCCTCTTTTGTCAAATCAGAAAACTCCATAAAAATAAATTGATATCCTCAAAAGAATTTCAGGAATCATGTTCCCTCCTTATGGGATTCCCCGTTTTGAATAAAGTAACTTTGCTTCAAAAAAATTCCAAAAATATTCATTTTTTATGGTCTCAGCAACAAAGTTAAAAAGAACATGTGCATGCATTCATTCATCAGGATAATAAAGAGATAATAAAAAATTCCATTGCATTGCATATATATTATTTTCTGTGTTTTTGCAGGAAATAAAAGCCAAAAACAACGGGACTCAGCCCGAACCCACAGTTTCTCTCTCTCTCTCTCTCTCCCCTTCTCTCAAGAACTTCCACCCCTGCGATGCGCTCTCTTCCCCCTACGGCGAGACAACGCGCCCCCACTACCCGAGCCAGAGTCTCCCCCAGACGAGGCTGACGGCACCAAACAAGAAGGAACAGGGACATCATCTCGAGTGTGGGCAGTCGCCGATGATATCCAATCTCTAATGTCCCTCAGCCAAGTGGTCGACACCCAGATTTGCTGCAAGGAAAATGACAATACAGTATCAAGCAAAAAGAAATAAAAAAGAGTAAAAGGGTCAGAAAGGTTTACAGTAGGATGAAGAACCTCCTCTGTCAAACCCAACTCCTTCGGATCCATCGCAAGGGGACGGTGCAGCATCGGCACTATCCCTCCATCAGCCCGCCGGATGTTGTACGAAGGAGTATGCAACCGAACAAAAGGGACCTCCGAAGTCGCCGCCTCCGCAGGTGCCGACGGACCACCATCAGTGTGGGAAGACCCCACCGCCTGACTCGAACTAGAAGGAGGGAAAGGCAAGGCATCATGAATGCTGGGCGCCATTAACCAGCTCGTCACAAAGTCCATATAGTCATACAGCGTGGCCGTATCAGCATACAACGCATAAGAATTGCCGATCATCGCCGCGATCCTCTCATCCTCCAGCAACTGTCGCTCCGGCCTCATAGAAGTAGGAGGCTGCGCGGGAGGCACCACCACATCCTCCTCAGCAATCTGACGAATCACCCTCTCCCCGAGGTACTAGGAATGGCCGAACTCGTGTGCCAACAAATGCCTCATCTGCGCGTTCACCCCAGTCACCCCCGTATCCTGAATGGCGGTCCCCCAAGGATAAAAGGTCACCTGAAAATCCCCAAGCAGGCATAAGTCAATACAAAATCAGAAGGTGCAAAAAAAAAAAAACTAAGGCTGAAATGGGAAGAGCCTTACCCTACCACTGGTCAGGTCATTCAAGACCTGACGCACCGCCTCTAGGGAGAGAGATCCCTTCGACTGCCGGTTGGCCTTACGCCACCGGTACAAGCAACAGAAGTCCCCAACAGTGTCATCCTTCAGAGAAATCAGTGGGGTGTTGCACCCAATCACCTCATAAAACCACGTCTGAATTCACAAGCGAAGAGGGACGCATAAGTAAAATACGAATGGATGAAAGAAAAATGCAAATGCATGAAAAGGAAAATGCACAAAGTAAGGGATACCTCAAGAAGATGCGTGGCTCCAGTAAAAGTCTGCCGGCAGCACCGACTGAATGCATCCCAAGAGGAGTAAAGGGTCGCCAAGGTCAGACTCCCCCAATCATAGAAGGGGATGTTCGAAAACATCCTCAAGTATGGCAAAAACCAAAAATGGACGAAGTCGCCGCTCGACGCCACCATGAAACCTCCCAGCACCAACAAAATGAATAACCGGGCCATATGCCTCACATCCAGCCCGTCCTCCACATCAATCATCCTGCTCAGCAGAACATCCTTCAGCAAGGACTGCCGGATGGAATCTCGAGAAACTATCCTCCTCACATCACCGAGTGCCGCATACACCGCCTCCGACCTCACCCGCAAAGAGCGGTCCACCTCTATCTGCTCCCTGTCACAATCCAGTCCCAGAAGTTGCTGCACATCTATGGGAGTCACTGTCATCTCCCCGAAGCCAAAATGAAAAGTGTGGGTAGTGTCCCATCACCTCTCCCCCAAGGCACACAAGACTGCTGTCGAGCGAGGCGTCTTATCTAGCGCAGCCGCCAACCTCCCAAAACCCGCTGATGATACCATCCAACACACCACGGGTGGAAGATGATCCCAAACATCCTTAAGCCCCGTCGTCCCGCGGGCACGCATATTCTTCAAAGAGATATCAGACTGGCAAAAGGAAAAATTCAGTCAAAAGTCAAGAAAGAAAGAAAAATCTCCCAAAAAGAAAGGAATGCCAAAGGTCAAGTTACTTACATAACCACCAGGAATCACTCTCGAAGAGCGATGTCGCGATGGCTCCCGCAGCAAGGTCCGCTCATCCGCAACCGGATCGAATGCATCAAAGGCATTCTCATTCCCCAAAGCAAGAGGCACCATGTCCCTCCAATCCACATTCGCCCAGTCATCAACGGTCAACCACTCCCGGTGGACTGCGGTGCTCACAAAGGCGGCCATTTCTTAAAGATCGGAATGATAGAACGATCCACGGAGAGAAATCGCAGAAAGAGAGAAGTCAAGAGGCTGTGAAAAATGAAGGGGATTCGCCCCCTTTATATAGGAGGCCAAACGCCATGCCGATCGGCAACCCACCTCACCATACCGATCGGCACTGTCTCTTCACTTTCCCGAGGCAGCCCAAAAGTCTGTGCCACTGCCGAATGGCACCTCTCATCCTATGCCGATCGGCACCCACCTTTAAATTTCGTACATAAATTCCCAGAAAATACCAGGAAGCCTCGAAATATCCCCGAAAAATTCCTAAAAATCCCAGGAAGGATTTAGGACGATTTCATCAATGAAATCTTGCACTCCTTCGGGCGATACCCCATTTTCCCCAATGAAGCCCTCAGAATCCAAGAGATTGATCTCTCGGGCAAGGCGCCCGGACCACCTAATCACCTCCTCATCAGACTTTACAACCATCGGTACACTATCACATGGTATTTTTCCCAGCAAAAATCAGAAGAACCACTCACCCTAAGCGATCTCTCCCAAAGGACAATCCAACTTTTCCCCGGCTTGTTCATCATTCCCTAGTGGAGTTTTAAATCCAATTCTTATCCCTCGAGCAGAACCCCTTTTTCCCCAGCGGAATCCCCAAAATCTAAGATTTCTCCCGACCAAGCTCCGAAAAATCCCTAAGGATCATCTGATCACTTCCCCAGTGAAATTTTCTCACGAAACTCAAAATAGTTTGCTCCCCCTCGCGAGGCCTCCTATAAAGATTCTCCCAACTATCAGCTCCCCAGCTCAAATCAGAATCACAAAGCTCTTTCTCCAGCAGAATCAAAATACAAACTCTTGGGTCAGAATTGGCCCCGGTCTTGGATCGTCACCCTAGTTAGGTCAGAATTGACCTCGGTCCTTGGTCGTCACCACTCTTGGGTCAGAATTGGTCCCGGTCTTGGATCGTCACCATAATTAGGTCAGAATTGACCTCGGTCCTCGGTCTTCACCACTCTTGGGTCAGAATTGGCCCCGGTCTTGAATCGTCACCCTAGTTAGGTCAGAATTGACCTCGGTCCTTAGTCATCACCACTCTTGGGTCAGAATTGGCCCCGGTCTTGGATCGTCACCACAGTTAGGTCAGAATTGACCTCGGTCCTTGGGCGTCACCACTCTTGGATAAGAATTGGCCCCAATATTGGATCGTCACCATAGTTAGGTCAGAATTGATCTCGGTCCTCGGTCGTCACCACTTTTGGGTCAGAATTGGCTTCGGTCCTGGATCGTCACCATAGTTAGGTCAGAATTGACCTTGGTCCTCGATTATCACCACTCTTGGGTTAGAATTGGCCCCGGTCTTGGATCGTCACCATAGTTAGGTTAGAATTGACCTCGGTCCTCGGTCGTCACCACTCTTGGGTCAGAATTGGCCCCGGTCTTAGATCGTCATCATAGTTAGGTCAGAATTGACCTCGATCCTCGGTCATCACCACCCTTGGGTCAGAATTGGCCCCGATCTTGGATCGTCACCCTAGTTAGGTCAGATTTGACCTCGGTCCTCGGTCGTCACCACTCTTGGGTCAGAATTGGCCCCGGTCTTGGATCATCACCATAGTTAGGTCAAAATTGACCTCGGTCCTCGGTCGTCACCACTCTTGGGTCAGAATTGGCCCCGGTCTTGGATCGTCACCCTAGTTAGGTCATAATTGATCTCAGTCCTCGGTCGTCACCACTCTTGGGTCAGAATTGGCCCCGATCTTGGATTGTCACCCTAGTTAGGTCAGAATTGACCTTGGTCCTCGGTCGTCACCACTCTTGGATCAGAATTGGCCCCTGTCTTGGATCGTTACCATAGTTAGGTCAGAATTGACTCGGTCCTCGGTCGTCAGCACTCTTGGATCAGAATCGGCCCCGGTCTTGGATCGTCACCCCTAGTTAGGTCAGAATTGACCTCGGTCCTCGGTCGTCACCACTCTTGGGTCAGAATTTTCCCCAACCCTCTGAATTGGTCATCCTCATCTCCTTAGGTCCTCAGAACTGACCTCGATCCTTCGAACTGGTCATCTCCAGCATACTTCTTAGGTCCTCAGAATCGACCTCGACCCTCTGAATCGATCATACTCCCTCAAAATCATCATGCGGTGTCTAATCGACGGCTATCATTTATTCCAAAGTCACCCGTCGATGGGCTCTGTCGACACCCCATTCTGTTACCCCTCAACTCTCCTTAGGTGCCTAGCACCTCCCTTCATCATTATAAACCCATGTCACGTCCCGAGTACTGACCTAAAAGCCATCAGGCACCCCTCCGACTCAGTTTGACCCAAAAGTCAAACTCCTCGTCTCGATCGAGACTCAATGAATCCTCGAAGGGCACTGAATACCCTTTCTAACGGTCCACCCCGTGCGTATTTTTGACTTACCATGAGGACGAACGCGTCGTTTGCGTCTGAAACTTGACCTAGAGGCCAACGGGCGCTCCCGGGCTCTGTTTGACCTAAGTCAACTCTTTAGCTCAACCGAGGCTGAATGAATCTTTGAAGGGAACTGAATACCCTTTCCAATGGTCCATCCTGTGCGCAATTCCAACTTTCCACGCGGACGAACGATCCGTTTGACTCCGAGAAGACACCGAGCGCTTCCCGGGCCCGGTTGACCAAAGTCAACTCTCCAAACCGGGTCAAACTCTTTGGAATGTTAAAGTACATCTCCTAACCTTTCCAACAGTATGCTCCATGCACGATTCGGACATACCATGCGGACGAACGTGCCATTTGCGTCCGTGCGATTCCCCATCTAATGGACCGACAAACACTTCCGAGCCACATTTGACCCAAAGTCAACTCCCGAACTCGGGAGTGGTCCAAAGTTCTTTCGAAGTTCTCTGAATTACCTTTCCAATGGTATGCCCTGTGCACAATTCTGACCAACGGTTTGCCCTCGGCGGCCAATTTTCTGAAAAAGCCTGAGGCACACTACCAAATGGCAGGTCCCAGATCCCGCCTATCGGCACCTGCCGATAGGCAGTGTCATGACAGGGCCGATCTGCATTCCCATGGGGTTATAAAAGGAGGCTTTTGCCTCATTTTCAAGAGGAGCCCATATCTGATAGAAATCTCTCTGAAAGAATCCCAGAATCCTCTCTCGAAGGCAGCATGATTTCAACTTCCATATCCCCTTTTTACTTCCACTTTCCATTATCCCTTTCATCAAACATGGAGAATTAATCATTATCCATCATCATCCAAGTGCAAGAGCTGCTCTCCCACATCCAAGATCAAGCTCAAGACCTTCAAGAAGGTCCAACTTTCTCTTGAATTCTCTTGAATTCTCAATAATTTGTTTTCCTATTTAGCACTTTTATCATCTCATCTCACATATCCTAATATACTTTTCTATTTAGTATTATTGCACATCTCTTATTTTCATATAAATAAAAACCCAAAAAATAGGAAAAAGAGGGTTTACTCATAAATTCCAAATAAGGGATTCTCACTTCTTCACACTCTTCTCACAACTAAAACACTTTTTCTACACACACACACACACCCTTACAAAATAAGAGATCCCAGATTTGGATTTATGGGATAAACCCCACCCCTTTGCTTTGTATGTGAACTACATGGACTTTGATGCCTTTATAGGCTAAGTAGGCGTTTCGGGATAAAAACCGAGACTCGAGTCCTTTCTCTCACTTTTTCTCTCATTTCCTATTTTCTCTAAATCCATTTTTCTCATATTATATGTATACTTAGTTTTGGTGATGCATTACTCCATGTGCGTTATCGTTACCTTATAACGATCAACGTAGGGGTAATCGCATAAATCTTATCTTTCTAACACTATCCTTATATCTTCCTACGGATGACTCGCTTTATCTTTTCCATGATACACACCGAGGATTCCTACCTCCATTGTATATATACACATGCACACATCTCACGGGGGGAAACATAAAGGAAAATAGCAAATATCCATGAGATACCGAAAGGGCGGAATGGGTGCCTAACACCTTACCATTTCGTAACTAAGCCTCCGAACCCTTTTCAAATCATTTTGGTTTCGCACGCACTAGTATGTCTTTGGAAGCCATCCTTCGGGGTGGTTTCCCCTTTTTCTTTTGTCTGTTTTGAGTAAAATAGACTGGAGACCCTAAATCTCTCTACATCTCTACACCTCACAAAATCGACGTTGGCCGAAGCTCTCTCCCTAGAGGGGACGCGCGGGACCTGAAGGATTCCTCCTCCCTCCGCGGCGGGGATCGGTGGGGATGGCCACAATAAGTATATAAGAATGAAGTAGAAGAACCTAGATTCCTAATGAACAAATTCAAACTTTAAAAGAATCTTTCTTTTTCTCTACCCCTTCTTACCCTAAAAAATTAAGGTCACCTTACGTCCTTGAGCCGATAACCACCTTTTGGCTAACTTAGCCTCTTCCATCCCTTGGGACCAATAAGGGGTAGTACAGGAATATTCACCTGTTGTCCATTGACTACGCCTTTCAGCCTTATCTTAGGCCCTGACTCAACCTTCATAGACAAACCTTGCGGAGGAACCCTCAAGTTTATGAGGCATTGGATTCTCACCAATGTTTACTTTACTCTAGCCGAGGTTCTCGCTTCTATTTCGTCCATCAAATGAATTTGACTTTTATTCATTTTGTTTTCGAAATAACTCTCATCAACTACCACTAGTTTGATGTGAACCTTTAGGAGTAATTCATCAAATTTGTTAGACCTATAATAATAATAACATACCCTTTGTATGATCCTAATATAGATATCGATAAGGGCCTCTTGGTCATTATACCTTCTAAACATGATCCACAAACTGAAGGTGACTCCACCTTGATTGAGCATAATTTCCCATTTAAAAGCCATTCTTTGAATTCTTTTCATATTAATATGACCCAAGCATAAGTGTCAAAGATATTTTTGGTTCAACATAGAGGGTTCTTTCCTCTTTAGGTAGTTTCCATTTGAGTTATTGAATCTAGTATTTTGTAGTAAAGGAAAGACATATTTTATATTATAAAGATCTTTTTTTAATATACTAGAACAAATAAAAGATTTGCCATTTTTAATAAAATTATCTTTATTAAAATAAATCTAGTATCCTTTCAGAACTAACTTAGAAACTAAAATCCAGTTTATTCTAATAGTATGGACATAAAATCAATGTTCTAAAATTGGCTCTTGTTACCACCAAAATTTAAGACAAAATCCTATTGCTAATACTGATACTTTGTTCTTGAAATACATGAACATAAATACTTCCCCCTTATAGATCTTATTAGTTACTTAGAATGCCTGCAAAGAATTACAAACATGGAATATTATACCATAAAACATGTCTCAATGATAAAGTAGAAATTACTATTTCCATTATTCATTTTATCATAGTAGAGCAGACATTAATACTTCCAATGTCCAACCCATTTGAATATTTTTCACTTGCCTTTAATCTTCTTCCCTACTCCTTGAGGTTTAACCGTTGTTTTAACTATCACAAGTTGTATCTGAGACTTTCCCTTCTTTTTATTTCTTACCTTTCAAGACTGAAGTTCAATAACCTAAAAATCACCCTTTTAGTTTATGATATTATTCACACATTGGATTTCTTTTAAGTAGTTAGGCTAGTGATTAATCAAAAAATTTCATAGAATAGTTTAGGCAAAATTTCTTAAATGACTTCGATAGTGATTATAGGAAAAAGTCAATCTAGGTTTCACCATCGATTTTCAATCCAATCACTATTATTTCTCCCGATGATGACATGTAACTACCACCTAGCATCTTTTTGGTTACCATCCTTCCCATAACATCCAGTCTCGCGGAATGATTATGTTCCTCAAACATGTACCTGAGGTTCATAATCATGTCATAAGCTTTTGACATTATTGATGATGGTGTTGCAACACATTGGTCATAGAGGACAATATGTAACCACGGGCCATCTAATCAGTGATATTTTTTTTTTGAAATTTTGGAATAATCAAAATTTCTAGATTTTAGTATATTTTGGGAATTTCTGCTTTTTTCGATTTCTGTTGATTTTTTTATTTTTTCAAATTTAGATTTTTTTTATTTTCCAAAAAAAACGGATCGGGTATTGGAATAATTATTTTATTTTTAAAAAAATGATTTTTTTTTTCCGAAGAGGCAGTTTCCAATCCGATCCGATCGAAACACATGCCTTGTTCTAAATGGTTATTTGTCGAATATTTTACAATGTGTGCACCCTCAAGAGAGAAGCATTTGGGAACATAAGAATCATTACAATCACATTCTAATGAAACAACTATTCCCGATTGTTAATGTAAAAAATTAGATTATCTCTAATTATTCAATCGCAGATAAAAATAAATAAGACAAAAGAATTTTAAAGTGGTTCAGCCTCGAAAGAATGGCCTACGTCCACTATTTTGTTATTGCTGACTGTTTGGGAATTCTCGATAACAGGTTTTTACCAAGAAATTCCGAGTCCCCTTCCAATGGGGGTGGTACAATGTATTTATAGCCTTGAGGCTGTACATGTGAAAGAATAATACATAGTTGTCCAATAGGCGGGTAAATCTGCATGATAATAATAAGAATTTAATGCGCATTCATCTCCTTGGTTATCCGATCATAAATGTTATGTACGAGATGCATCTCGGACCGCCTAAGCTGCTCGGACCGCCTAAGTAGCTCGGCATACATGAGTTGCTCGGTGTACCAAAGTTCATCGGAGAACACTCGTTGCTCGGAGAGCCTGAGTTGGTCGGTGAGATTGAGCTCCTCGTAGCCAAGGTATTGTTTATAAAATGTTTGCGAGTGCCATGTAAATTGACACATGTCTCCTCATAATTGATCCACGTCAGCAGACTAAATTTGGTATCAACAGAAGCCCCCAATGTTTCATAGTTTGATGCTGAAGAAAAGTATGGAACATTCTGCTGCCCAAACTTTATGGATTTTAGACAAACTTTCATTGTTCATAACTCCTTTTTTGAGTGTAGAGTATCAGTCTTTTAAAGTATTTTAAATTTCCATAACCGCTTCGTTTTTCGTGCCTTTTTTTTCTTTTTAGCCGCTGGATACGTAATCGTCCATCCTGGTAATCATTGTTTTTCTCTATTTCTGAGGTAAAGTATTTAAACACTTCAGAAAATTCGATCGTCTTTTACTTTTTCAAATCTGCATCTTAGAACTTCTTTACTTCTTCTCTATCTTATACGTTCATTTCTTCCGTTATTCATTGTCAACTGATCCACCCTTTTTCCTGTAAGATCTTCTTCCTTATCTTTTATTTTCTTTGTTCATCATGGTTTACCTTGTTGAGTCGCTTGATAAATTTCGCTATGATTTTTCTATTCCTTCCTGGGTCATATTGGAAGAACTTTCTGAACCTTCTGACTATTTTCGTTTGGCTGAGGGACATTGGTTCCCCAGTCTCTTTATGGCCGAATGTGGCTTTTCTTTTCCTCCAAATCCCCTCTGTTTGGAATTCTGTCAATATTTTGATGTTGTACCTGCAAAAATAGCCCCCAATAAATGGAGAATAGTTAGTGGAGTCCACAGGTTAAATCAGATTCATGGAACCCATTGAGGAATTTCAGAAATTATGTTTTGCTATAGATGGGTTGTCAGCGATAGTACATTTTATTTAAAAACTAGGTTTTTAAATAGGGCTTTAGTTGTCAATCTCCCCGATGCCAACATGGATTACTTTGGGCATGGGGTTGTTATGAAAAATTAGCAACATGCTCCATTAAATGGAAATGATGTATATCAAGGTCCTAGATGCCCTCCCTATGGCAATAGGATAGGTTGTTTTTATTTTATTTTATTTTTGAAAATATGTTTTATTTGTGTTTGATAAAATGCGTCATTTATATTTTAATTTTTGTTTATTTGCAGTTGACAGCAAAAGAAAATCTCCAAAGGAGACAGATGTTAATTTAAAGCATTTGAAACTTATATGGAGTTTGCACCAAACCGTTGCTGACGAACACATTAGATCGGAATCTTACTTGTTGCAGTACAAGAGCTACACTTCATCTTTTACTGCTCGTCCAGTGGTGAGTGGCATCGACCCACTACCAGCTTCTGAAGGTTCCTCTCCGGAATCAAATATTCCCCTCAGTATCAGAATGAAGAGATGAAAAGCTCCCTCCTTTTTTGACAAATCAGATCCTGCCCCTATGGAGGCAAAAAGAAGTAATCAGGATGTCCCAGAGGAAGGGACAAGAAAAATCGATGCACCCCCTCCAGCTGCTGCTAAGAAGGTTGCCGAGAAGCCCCCTGTGGCTCCGAGCAAGGTTGTATTTGTTTCTCCTCCAAGCGAGGTTATAGTTATATCACCGACCAAGACCACATCCTTGGTTGAGAATGTTCCTGCTCCCACGAGGAAGTTGAAGAAAAGTTCCTCGGATAAATTGGCTGAATTCATCTCTCAGCCTCTAACTGCTGGAAGTGGTGTTCCCACTTTTGTTGCTCCGAGCTCTGCCATGAGCTCGGTGAAGTCTTGGATTATCCCCGAGATCCAAGGTGTTGAAGATAATCTTTCTTGGGAGAGGGTTACCACCTTGGCAGCTCAACATATTGCCTCAGTAAGTATTACTAATATAAACTTTCATTTTTCAATGTTATGTACTTGCACTGACTTACAATTATTTTCTTTTTCCAGTTGGTAACTTGTTTCAGCACCATTCTGAAAAAGGATGAAGCTATTAAAGCTTCGAGCTCCTCGTCAGGTGTGGAGGAAGCTTTTGTGGGTCTGACACAGTCCTTAAAGGATTCTCGTCAGAAATATGACAAAGACAAAGTTGCTTGGGGGAAGCAACTAAAATCCATCGAGCAAGAGAGAGAAAGTTGTAAAGGCCTCTCAGGAGTTGGAGAGGAAAATGAAAGAATTTAAGAAGAAGAATAATGAGCGTGAAAAAAAGCTCAAAAATGTTGGAGAGCTTGAGACCAAGCTAAAAACTTCTGAAGAGGAGCTTGGCAGACTCTGTGAAGCTGATCGTCAGAGGCAGGAGATAAAAGGAAAAATGAAGGCTGCCGAGGAACATCTTGCTGAAAGGATTTCCTCGGAGAAGGCAAAGAGAAGACTTCCAGTGAAAAAGTCTATTAGCATTGGCTAGGACAAGGGATGGAATAAAGGCTTAGCTACTATGTCTTCTCAGATGGAATTTTCTATCCTCAAATACTTTAAAGACGGATGGGTTGCTTCTCTCCCAGAGTTAAAGGTCTTTGAGATTTCTGAACTTTTTCAGCGCCATGTTCATGGTCCTCCTCCCTCCCCTGGAGAAGAAGAAGAGGATGAAGATGCCTCTGAAGAGTCTTTAATGATGATTGGGGATCAGGTCCCTACTATTGAACTTCGCTACGAGCATCCCCAGCCAGCTAACATGTCTACCGATCATCTTTCTCTGCCCTCCGAGCAACCTACCTCTTCGTCCAAGCCTCCCGAGGAAGTCTTAGGAAGCAAGGAGAAGGTGTAGAGTTGTTCTAACCTTTTTTTCTTTGCTTTTTATTAAATGTAATTTTGGCCCATGTACTTTTTTTGTGATGTAATAAAATTTTAAGTTTTGGTTGTTTATGCTGACTCCCTTTTTCTTGCTCTGTCCTTATTATTGATCCAATTTCTTCTTGCTTTGCCTTTGTCTTTATTGATTCTGTTTATGGTTTCTCTTTGCTAGTTTATGGCTAGAATTGAGCTCTTGTCAGCCCATGATACTGAACTGATGAAAAAATGCAATGACTACTTCAAGGATGGCCATGCTGACCTGAATGAAGCTCATATCATCGATATTCTTGGTTCAGACGCTTATGAACGAGCAGTCGAAGCCTATCAATATTTGAAATGCCTGCTCGACCGTGCAATGGCTAACAATGTAGTATATTATGAAATGATTGAAGATCTTCAGGGTACCATCGAGGAACTTCAACAACAATATAAGGAATCTTCTGCCCTTTTGCACCAGGGGTACGAGAAAAAATATCAGCAACTGAACGCTCACAAAGGGTATGATAAGTTCGTCGCTGCTTATGAAAAGAAAGAGAAAATTCTAAGGGTTGAGGTCGAGGAGCACAGGAAAATTGTGAAACTACTGGAGCAAGAAAACAATGTCTTGCGAGAAGAGATATCTCAATTGAAATCTGCAGTCTCTACCTCAGGAGACTTGGTCCCTGTCAACGACGAAGGTTTCTCTTTCTTAGAAGTCGAGAATGCCAATTTGAGAGATGAATTGGAAACCTTAAAGAGGACTGGACCCTCTACTTCTGCTCAGGGACGAGCATGAGCTTCTCGAGGATGAGCAAGGGCTGCTCAAGTAACTGTTGAAGAAGCTAGAACACAGGAAACCTTGGAGAATCAAGCCTTCCAATTAATGGCGAAGAATCAGGCTTTATAAGATATGTCCAAGAAGATTTGGAACCTCTACGAGCAGCTCTCCACCTAAAATTCTGCCTTGGAGAATAAAGAACTTTTAGCGAAGAACTTCCACGAGCAACTGGAGAGGTTAACCTACCAGTTTGACAAATAACCCAGAGAGTTCTGGATGGCTGGTTATAATAAATCCCTCTACCATCTAGATGATCGGATCCAGAATGCAAATAACGAGGGTTATAAGCAAGGACGACTGAATGCACTGGGGGTGTTAAAGTTGGAGCAAGGCCATTATCTCTGGGATTACTACGACCCTGGTTTGCTCGAGTTGACAGTGCCACCTTTCAAACTTAATATGAGCTGGATTCGTGCGGGCGATTCCTCAGTTCTTAATCTCCAAGTATCTCGGCGACTACAGTCTTCATTCTAGTTTTCAGATATCTCGCCCAGAGCACTTACTTGATCGGCCATCAGTGATGAATATCAGGATGCTTAGAGACCTGAACTTCATAAATTCTCCTTACACCTTAGATGATCCTCCTGCTGAAGTAAAACCTTTTTCAAAGGTAGAAGGGAAGAAGCCAATAGAATAGGATTTTTGATGTAATGATTCCTTATGTAATATGTATTTTATTCTCAATGTAATTTGTTTTGATTTTAATGAAGAAATTTTTAGTTTTCCATGCAATCTTGATTGTCATTACTTTATAGAGCATCTATTTTATTCACTGATGAATGTGTAGGTATTTCCATGCAATCTTGATTGTCATTACTCTGCACTCAAATGCCCTATGTTATTTTAAATTGCCGACCAACTGGAGTTGGTGAAAATTTGTTAACTATTTTGAGTTGGTAATAAGTATTTGACAACCAACTTTTGATATATCACAAGTAAAGAAATTCTGTTTTATTTTTTGATTATAGTGACTTATCACCTTTTAATTTTAAGCCATAAAACGACTTTCATCCCATGATCCTGTTTTGTTTTAACCAACTGTTCCTGACCAACCGTAGTTGGTGGATCTTCATTCCCGACCAACCGTAGTTGGTGGATTTTCATTCCCGACCAACCGTAGTTGGTGGATTTTTATTCCCGACCAACCGTAGTTGGTGGATTTTTATTTTCGACCAATCGTAGTTGGTGGATTTTCATTCCCGACCAACCGTAGTTGGTGGATTTTTATTCCCGACCAACCGTAGTTGGTGAATTTTTATTCTGGACTTGATGCGTAGTGTGTAGCACTAGTACTCCGAAAAAATTTCAACAAAAGGAGAGAATTGGGCAAAACATCCAAAATTTTATTCATATTGAAGAAAATGCATTTACATAGGGATTGAACTACTGATAATATTTGCGCAGATGCTCTGCGTTCCATGCATTCTTAAACTCCTCTCCTTCTAAGGTTTCAATCCTATACGTCCCTGGTCGAACAACCTTTGTTACTCTGTAGGGTCCATGCCAGTTAGCTTCCAGTTTGCTGTATTTTTGAATTACTTTCTTTAGCACATAGTCCCTTTCTTTCAAATCATATTTCTTTACTCTCTTGTTGTAGAACAGAGCTGTTCGTTGCTGGTATGCAGCATTCATGATTGTTGCTTCTTCTCTAACTTCCTCGAGCATATCCAAGTCTAATCTTCTCATCAATTCGCTGATAGAAGAATTGAAATTCAGCACCCTGTGTGTTGGGAGGCCCATCTCGACAGGTATAACAGCTTCACTTCCAAATGCCAGCATGTATGGAGATTCTCATGTTGCTTCTCGTGGAGTAGTACGATAAGCCCACAGCACAGAATGTAGCTCGTTGATCCAATTGGCCTTCACATCATCCAGTCTTTTCTTTAACCCGTTCAGTAGAGTTTTGTTCGTCACCTCAGTTTGTCCATTTCTCTGGGGATGGTCTGGTGCTGAGTGTGTCTTTAATATGTTTGACTGACGACAATACGCGATAAACTCCTCATTGTCAAATTGGGTTCCATGATCAGTAATGAATGCATGGGGAAGACCATATCTACAAATGATATTCTTCCAAATAAATTGATACACCTTGTCATATGTCATATCAATGAGGGGCTCAGCTTCCACTCACTTAGTAAAGTAATCCACCGCGGCCACGAGATATTTAAATCTTCCCCTAGTCGTTGGAAGTGGCCCGACCAAATCAATTCCCCACATGGCAAATATCCAAGGGGAAGTAATGGGTATTAACAATGCTTGGGGAGTTCTTCGAATAGATGAGAAGCGTTGACATTTGTCACATTGTTTGGCATAGGCTATATAATCAGCCCTCATCGTTGGCCAATAGTATCCTTGCATCATTATTCTTTGCAAAAGCATCCGACCTGCTATATGGGCTCCACAGGACCCTTTATGGACCTCTTCAATCAAATCTTTCACCTCGGAGGGATGCACACATCTCTGCAAACCTGCTATAATTCCTCGTCTATATAGAATTCCATTACTCAACACATAACGAGCAGCTTTAAACTTCAGTTTCTTGGCTGCGAATTTGTCAGTTGGTAATTTCTTTCCTCAAAATATGCCCTGATGGGATCCATCCAAGATGGTCCTAAATCAAGGGTAATAAAGTTCATCATCAGATCTTCGTTGATGCTCCTGCTAGCCAAAATTTCTATTAGGATTAATGTTCTTCGTAGCTCGGTGCGTGTTGTTGAGGATAACCGAGCTAAGGCATCTGCTCTTGCATTCTTCAATCTTGGTATTCTAATTATCTGTACTGCAATCAGGCTTGATAAAATCTCCATTTCTTTTTCATGATATTTGATCATTAATTCTCCTTTGGCTGCATATACCCCCAGCATCTGATTTACGATCAATTGTGAGTCACTGAATACAATGACCTGCTCTGCCCCCATGGTTTTTGCTAAACTAAGACCTGTAATCATAGCTTCATATTCATCCTCATTATTAGAAGCCTTGAATTGAAAGAGCAGAGCATACTCCACATCGATCTCATCGGGACTGTTTAAAACAATCCCTGCTCCACTACCTGTAGTGCATGAAGATCCATCTACAAACAAATTCCACACAGGTATATCATTATCAAACGCTTGGTTGGACAGAGTTCCTCGGTGGAATATTTGTTGCTTCCTTCCGTCCTCCTCTAGCACTTCTTGCTGCTCGTCGACCATCTTCTCCTGCTCGTCAACCAGCTTAAGTTGATCGAGGTTTAAATTTGATGATCCTGTAACATCCACAGGTTAGTCGGCATTCGGCTTTTGCTCCTCAGTGGTGTCAGGATAAGTGAATTCTGCAATAAAATCTGTTACTTCTTGCCCTTTAAGCGATGATCTAGGCTCATAAACTATATCATATTCACCAAGTTCTACTGCCCAATACATCAATCTCCCTGATTTTCTGGTTTATGAAGAGCCTGCCTCAACGGCATATCGGTATACACAACTATAGTATGAGCTTGGAAGTACGGACTCATCCTTCTACTTGTTTCGATCAACGCTAGTGATAACTTTTACAGTCTTGGATATCTAATCTCTGCTCCTCGAAAGGCCTTGTTGGTGTAATAAATTGGTTTTTTCACTCCATCCTCTATTCTTATCAATGCCGAGCTAACTACATTCTCTGAAACTGCCAGATACAAGTACAATCTTTGTCCCATCACTGTCCTGGACAACAGTGGAGGTGCTCCCAGGTATTTCTTTAACTCTTGAAAGGCCTTCTCGCATTCATCATTCCATTCAAACGATTTTCGGAGTGTTTTGAAGAATGGAAGGCATCTATCTATTACTCGTGATACAACTCTATTAAGTGCTGCAACTCGCCTTATGAGACTTTGCACTTCCTTCTTCGTCGTTGGAGATCGTAGTCCCAATAGAGCCTTGATCTTTTTAGAGGTTGCTTCGATACCTCGTTGGTTGACAATATACCCGAGGAACATTCCTTCTCGTACTTCGAATATGCACTTGGTAGGGTTCAACTTCATTTGATATTTATCATGTTGATCAAAGGTCTGGCCTAAGTCAATTAGATGGTCAGCAGCTCTCTTTCTCTTTGTCAGCATATCATCAACATAAACTTCCATATTGTGATTGATTTGCTCTGCAAACACCTTATTCATCAGCCGCTGATATGTTGCACCTGTATTTTTCAATCCAAAAGGCATAACATTATAATAATAAGTTCCCCGAGGGGTAATAAAAGAAGTACTCTCCCTGTCTTCAGGATTCATTTTAATCTGATTGTAACCCGAATAAGCATCCATGAAGCTCAACAGCTCGTGTCCCGAGGTAGCAACCACTAATTGATCAATTCGGGGCAAAGGAAAATGATCTTTTGGGCATTCCTTGTTGAGGTCGGTGAAGTCTATACACATCCTCCACTTGTTCTTCTTCTTCTTCACCATCACCACATTTGCTAACCAGTCTGGAAATTTGACATCTTCAATAAAGCAAGCTTTGTGGAGCTTCTCGACCTCCTCTTGTATAGCTTGGTTCTTTTCAGGGCTGAACACTCTTCTTCTCTGCTTCACCGGCTTAATTTACTTATTCACATTGAGCTCATGACATAAGAAATTTGGGTCTATTCCTGGCATGTCCTCATGACTCCAAGCAAAAGTTTGCTTTCTTCTTTTTAGGAAAACTATCAATTCCTGTTTTAGTGAGGCATCCAACGACGAACCTATTTGAGTTGTTCGTTCCGGGTGCTCGTCATCCAGAATGACATTTTCAGTAGCTTCCACCACCTGGCCTTTCACGAGCTGCGACTCGTCTCTAGGATCTAATGTTTCATTCTCTTCACCTTCATCTACATGATAGGTAGTAGTCTTTTTCCTAGATTCCTCTAGTTCTTCCTGCTCGGTAGATGAATAGTAGTATTCCCGAGCTACTTTTTGGTCACCCTTGATAATTCCTACTCCAAAATTGATTGGAAACTTCAGGCATTGATGTACAGTAGATGGTACTGCTTTGAACTTCTTCAAACCTACCCTTCCCATTATGATATTGTAAGCTGATTGGACATTCTTATCCATCACGAAGAAGTGTACTCTTTCTGTTCGACAAGCAGGCCATGTCCTGATGAATATATCCAACTTGATCGTCCCAAGTGGGAAAACTTTCTCGCCAGCAAAACCGAGGAGGGGCCTGTGATAAGGTTCCAACTGAGACAACTTTAGATTTAAGTTGTCGAAGCATGAGTAGAACATGATATCCGCCGAGCTACCATTATCCACCAATACTCTTGAGATCATTACTTATTTCATCCTCATTTTGATCACCAGTGGATCATTATGAGGATATAGCACACCTGCGAGGTCATTCTTGGAGAAACCGATGACCAGTTTTTCTTTGTTTACCTTCCTTGGGCGATCATCCACTCCACCAAAATGGGAGATTTGTGAGTTCTGTTAGCACTCACAAATGACCTTTATAACTGCTATTTACCGTCATAATTTAGGGGGTGACAAAAGAAAATTTATAACTCCTAACAGCAGTCACAATTTTTTATAACCCCTATGGAGTTATGACTGGTGACCCCAATTTGTAACTGCTATTCGTAACTGCTGTCAGCAGTCAAAAATATAACATTCGTAACTGCTGTGAGCAGTTACGAATGTAATATTTGTGACTGCTGACAGCAGTTACGAATCATATATTTGTGACTGTTGTTAGCAGTTACAAAATTGATAGTAGTGACAAATTTGTGACTCCTATTAGGAGTTACAAAATTAAATTTGTTAAATGTTGTAAAAACTATTACAAATATCTTTATATTTTCACAAAATGATGAAATAATGAAAGTAAAATAAATATCATGATAACAAGTCTAAAATTTTTGACAACATTTCATTTGTATTTCTCATATTTCAAATATCCAGTACACATAAAACTTGTTAAACTTAATTTAACATCAAACAACCCCTAAGTGGGCGCCAAGTACAAAATGAACATAGAATAAAAAATAAACTAAAAAAAGTAACGACACAACACTTCGATGACATGGAATGCCATGAACATGTAACAAATCATTCTAAATCTAGACCAGGAGTCACCACGCAGTGGATACGATTCGTTAAGTCTAGGTATATCAACCGTGGGGAGTATTGATGCGGTGACATCCTCCCTCGTGTACTCGGAGTATGCCTATTGAGCAAGTTCAATGGACTCAAATTTTTTGAATATGGTGCCTCGGTATCCATTAACTTGTGCTTGTGTTGCTTGCCACGAAGTGTAAACACCTGGATTTAGGCCTTTGAATACTACGTATGCCGGGTATGCCATGTGTATGCCTGCAAATAATAAAATGTGATTAATATATATATATATATATATATATATATATATATATATATATGTATACACACATTTATTTTTTGTGATAAAGAAACTACCATAGCTTATATATATATATACTAGCGTATGCCCGTGCCTGAAGGCACGACGAAAATTGCAAAAAAAAAATCGTTGCCCGACAAAAAAGTGAAATAAATGTACAATATTTTTGTTTTAATTTTAAAAAATTTGGGCAGAGTTCCCTTTATTTATAGGACTATACACCCTGTTTAAAAAAATAAAAATACTCAACAATAGCAATACTACAATACTCGAGGTCCATATTGGACCTCATTTCAACCACTTCATCAATTTAACAATAATATTGACAACTATTGAATAGGATGTTGAGTCAAGAACCGCACGCATCACCGTCAAGAACCGCAAGCATCACCGTTCAACTACATAGTAATCTCAAAACTTTGAATCTACAAATAACTACAAAGTAATCTATATAAGGGGTGGTGGTGGATATGATAGGAATTATAAAAACAAACAACTTCCCCAAAGTTGGGTAAACATATATGAATTTCATTACCACCATCTTACCTTTTCTCGTCGTTAAATGATAGCTTCACTTATATCTTACCTACTCCTTCACCTAAAATAAGACATGTGAATTGATAATTAAAAATGATAGCACAACTTGAACCAAAAACCATCCATTTTACTTGAATACAAAAATCATTGTAAAACAGAAGCATTCTATGCATATGTGACAATTTATAGGTACATAAAAACTATTCTTGAATATTTTCAATCAAGTCCCCCAGACTATTAATACAACAATCAAATAAACCTTATGAAATACTAATTCACATACCTGCCATATAATTAATAGAGATGTTGTATTTGAGAGTTTAGCAGCATAGAAATAAACAGTTACTGGTACCAAACGACTACAAAGTTGTGAACATGATGGTTTGCTGATTAGTAGACCTCGGCAGGGTAGTACATATTTAAGAAATAATACAGGTTTCATACATGACGCATCCAGAAATGCACAAGGAAAATGAATTTAAAATAATGTTATTCTTAAAATTGTATTGGATATACATGTGAATTCGACATTCCCATTAGGCTAGAAAAGTACACTTACCAATAAATCTTACCAAGAAATCTTACCAAGGAATAAGTGATCAATAGTTTCTACTTGGCTTTGACAGGCCTTACACCTAGAGCACATTCTGATTCCCATAGCTTTAATGTTTTCAGCTCTATTAATATCAGTTGGATTCAACTCAAAATTTAGCTCCATTTGAAGATTTAAATCCTCAAGATCTTTCACTTTCTGGAAAACATTTTTAAAAACATCCTTATTCCATTTCTTGATATCCCCTTTTAGTCTCTTAAGTTTTTCAGCAAACTTAAGCAGACCATTCAAATTTGAAGATTCAGACCAAGACTTTTCAACTAAGTCAAGGAAAAATGGGTGCTTACACCACATTTTCTGGAAAATGAAGGGTCTAGGAGAGGTCTCTCTCAAATTATTAATAGACAGCAGTAAGGGAGCATGGTCTCAAATTATTACAAATTTGTGACCGCTAATAGCGGTCGTAAATTAAGTCTAAGACTAAAATTTGTGACTCCTCATAGCAGTTATAATTTCGTGACTGCTCATAAGAGTCATAACTTGTGTCTACTAATAAACTTTTGAGTGCGTGTGACAGTTATAAATTTGTGACTGCTTATAGGAGTCACAAATTTCGTGACTGTAACATTTGTGACTCCCATTAGCGGTAACAAACTAATTGACTCAAATTTTTTTTAACCAATTAATTTTATCACCCCTAATGGTAGTCACAAATAATTTTGTGACTGCTCCCGGGAGTGACTAGTTTGTCACCCCTATTGGCAGTCACAAAAAGGCAGTCATAAAATTAACATTTTGGTGTAGTGATCCTCAGCTAGATTTATTCTTTGAATGTATGAACAAGCTTGAGCCTCATTGAGGTAAGCTTTCCTCTCTATAGTCAGGTCTCCACCTCCTGCATCTCCACCTGTAATAGCATTATAATCAAATGATCCAAAACGAATTGAAAATACCTCACGCTCTGGATGTCTTGGCCTTTTGGGGAGATCGGGGTCGTCTTCTGGATCATCTTCATGATCTCTTTTCTTATTTTCTTCTTCTAGACGAGGAGATCTAGACCTCTGTCTTGCGCGGTCGTTGCTTTTTCCTTCATTTCTACAATCAACATACTTGGCCAGCTTTCCTCGTCTGATGAGTGCTTCGATTTCATTCTGAAGAGCTATGCAATTTTTGGTCGTGTGACCATGGTATTTATGGAACTCGCAATATTTGGCCTTATTCCTCTTGTCAGGATCTGTCTTCTTTTTTTCTGGCCAGTTTAGCTCCTCGCTGTTCTTGATTTCTTTCAGAACGTGGTTTATGTCTACTTTCAAAGGAGTATAATTTTCAAATTTCTTCAACATTTCCCATGATGGATTTGCTTTTGACTTCTTGTCACCACCATTGTTCTTATGCTCTTTCTTTTTAGCCTTATCAACCTCCACCTTGGTCTCTTTGGTGTCCATATTCTTCTTCGCAGCCACAGCCTCCTCGGCATTCATGATTTTGGCCGCTTTTGCCATCAGTTCTGACATGGTCCTGGGTGGATCTTTGGCCAAGGTGTAGTGCAATTTGTTGGGCAATAGTCCACTCATCAAAGAAGTAATCGCTGTCTTTTCCTCTTAGTCAATAACTTCGAGCTTCTCGTTATTGAAACGAGTTATATAATCCCTGGTGCTCTCACCTGCTTTTGTTTAACACTTAACATGTGTGCTACTCGTTTAACTAGTTTTGCTCCAAAACAAAAATTTCCAATAAAGATCTTGTCCAGTTAAAAGAAAGTTGAAATCTTCCCCCGAGGAAGATTATTGTACCATATTTGAGCAGATCCGGTAAGAGTTCCCGAGAATGCCCTACATCTCATCTCATCTGGCACGGCATAGATATCGACAGCAGCTTGGTATTGTTCTATATGAAGGACAGGGTCAGTTTTTCCATCATATTTAGGAGTCACAACAGGTGCTTTGAACTGCGATGGTGTGGGAAAATCCACAATGGCCTGGATAAAAGGTGTACCTTAAACAAAAGTTCTTCGTAAAGGATTCTTGGCCTTAGCCACTTCCCCTAGTCTATCCTCCAACCTTTGAATAGATCCTTTCCATGCATCATTTCCCTCCTCGGTCCTGTTGGTTCGAGAAACTGATCGTGTTGCATCTGCTTCCTGAGATCTTTGATTATGAGCAGTTGGTCGTGATTGGGCTGAACCCTCCCATAGATCAGATGGTCGTCGAAAGTTCCTCGACACAGCCTTGGGAGGACTTTTATTCTTCCTAGGGACCAAACGATTAAAAGGAGAGGCCCTACTTAATCTCTCCAATGCACTAATCCTTTCTGGAGAGAGAGTGATGTTTTATTAAGTGTCTGTAGCTCGTACCGAGGAGGAAGGTCCAGGATGATAAGAGAAATCGTTAGATCTCTCAATGCGATATGAATCGATTTTTCTGGATCGAGATTCCTCTGAGAGTAACGTTTGCCTAGAAGGTAAATGAGTATTTCTTTGAATGCATTGTTGTCCTGAATGGGTCGGCGCTCCACCCTGGATAGTTTGCATGAGTTGTCGCATAGTCTCTTGCATGGTCGTCTGGCCCTAGGCCAAATTAGCCATTATTCCAGCCAGATCTTGGACATTTGGAGGAGCAGATGGATTTGGGGGGTTTTCAGCATTTCGATTACTGGATTCAGGATTATCAGCCATTGGTGATGAATTGTTTTGGTGAAAAACGATAATTACAGTCATTTTCCACAGACGGCACCAATCTGTTGATGTAAAAAATTAGATTATCTCTAATTATTCAATCACAGATAAAAATAAATAAGACAAAAGAATTTTAAAGTGGTTCAGCCTTGAATGAATGGCCTACGTCCACTATTTTGTTATTGCTGACTGTTTGGGAATTCTTGATAACAGGTTTTTACCAAGAAATTCCTAGTCCCCTTCCAATGGGGGTGGTACAATGTATTTATAGTCTTGAGGTTGTACATGTGAAAGAATAATACATAGCTATCCAATAAGCCGGTACATCTGTATGATAATAATAAGCATTTAATGTGCAGTCATCCCCTTGGTTATCCGATCATAAATGTTCTGTACGAGATGCATCTCGGACCGCCTAAGCTGCTCGGACCGCCTAAGTAGCTCGGCATACATGAGTTGCTCGGTGTACTAAAGTTCCTCAGAGAACACTCGTTGCTCGGAGCGCCTGAGTTGGTCGGGGAGATTGAGCTCCTCGTAGCCAAGGTGTTGTTCATAAAATGTTTGCGAGTGCCATGTAGACTGACACGTGTCTCCTCATAATTGATCCACGTCAGCAGACTAAATTTGGTATCAACACCGATAGTTGTACATAGGTTATTAGCAAAGCATATTGTTAAAGCTTTAATTGAATTAAGTAATTTCTTTGCGATACCATGCTTAAGTGTAAATACTTTAGCTAATATGGAGAAATTTTAAGATCATGTCTCTCTTACTTTATGTAATCTCGAGAAGATATTCCTTCGAGGATATTTTGATGTGATGGAACATTTGCCCATACATTTGACTGATGAGCTATTAATTGTAGGGTCGGTGCTTCATCGTTGGATGTATGCAAGGCAAACATATCTACACACATTGGAACTCTACATGTATTAATGTGCTCATCTTGAGGCCTTAATTGTTAAGTCTGTCCTTTTAGAAGAGTGCATGACCTTCTGCTTGAGGTATTTTGACGATAACATGCAAACCAACTCTAGTCGAACTATTAGAACAGATGATAGAGGTAATGACTCTGGTCACGCTATTGGGAAAAAAGTTTGAATTCAGCTTAAGCAAGAAACATTGGTTCAAGACTATCGTTATGTGTTTTTTAACACTAGCGCAGTGGCATTAGTCATCGAGTAATTTTCTATTTTACCTTAACAACGTGCACATATTTATTACTTGTAAGTTTTGTTATATTTATTATGAAATTGACATATGTGCATTTTTATGAAAACATCTTGTGGAACTTTCAAAAGAGTATCGTTAACTTTCAGAGCACCATGTTCAATAAATTTATAATGAAAAATTCAGCACATAGTTTAAAAAATTATGTAATTTAAGTTATTCCTTATTAATCTTGATAGTGTTCCAATTTATTTGCTATACGAAAATTTGATTACCTTCTCTATTGGGAAAATATTAGGTGCACAAGATAACAAATAATTCCCAACTATTCAATGAAATTAGGGTTCTGTCTGTTGCCCCTTTAAAGGATGCTTTTAGATTTCATTCTTATATTTTTTGTGGTTTTCAATTTCGAATAATGGCGGTTGATCAATGTTGAAAAACTCAAAATAGTTGGGTTGTTCTCAAAGCTGCACAAATGAGTTATTCTAGCCATAGAAACATAAATCCTCTTTTAAGGGTTGTTACATTATATAAACAAGTTACAGACATCATCGGGACTCAATACATCAATGGCATGAAATTTATATTATTCAAAGGAGATTGGATTGATAATCACACCGATAAAAAATTAGATGAATTTAACTTTATGCTAGTAAACTTCAACCATTTTTTATACAAAAAAAATCGAGTTAGTGATGAACCTTTCATCCTAGCATCTCAAGGAGAATAAGTCTGGTATGTGAAAGACCCACTAGAATCATACTGGCATGTTGTTGTTATTTCTATGACCCCAAAGACATTTTCGATGGATATTCAACCGCTGATGACTCAGATGTCCATGAGGTTGATCCATTTGTCATGCAATAGCTAGATCAAGATAAAAATGTATCTTGGGGTGAGACAAGGGATAGATGGCTCCATAATTGACATAATTGTTCTTGATGATGAAGATGGTATGGAGGAAGAAAGGGACGATAGTATCGAGGAATGAAGGGAAGACAGTTGAAATAGTTTAACTTTTTTACCTTTGTGTTATGTTAGTGAGCATGTATTGGAAGTGCAAAATCATGATTGAAATGGATGTTTTATTATATATTTTTTTTCATATTCATGTTTTGCCCTTTAGTTTTTAACGCTAGTGTTGCCCAGATTATACTCAAGAGGGGGGGGGATGAATTGAGTTTTTACAAACTTTAAGTAAAATTAATATTTTAGAAAAATAGTAAATTTAAATCACTTAAACAAATTTCAGATTAATAAAACTATAAAGAATAAATCCAACAATATCAAATAAATGCAACTAACTAATTTAAACAACTAGAGATGCAGATTTTAACACTCTAGAAATATTAAATTAATTTTCGTATTTAATATAAGTGATATTCTGAAATTAATTATTTAATTCAAAAATAATTATTTTAACCTTAAAAATTAATTAAGTCAAATTTCGGAATTAATTTATTTGTTAGATAGTGTGCTGAAAATATTAACTCAAGCATGCATGTGCAATTAAATAAATAAAGGCGCGAAAAATAAATGACACCGAAATTTAACGTGGTTCGGTCAAATCCCGGCCTACGTCCACGCGCCTAGAGCCACTGTCTCCTTTGCGCTTCACTAAACCTAATCCACTTGCGGGTGGATCAAACCACCGCGTACAACTGTTTGTAAGCTAACTCCGAGCTTCAAACCCCGTGGCCCACTTTCGGGTAGGAACCAATCACCGGTGCAAACCGAAGCTTCAACAAAGCTTCATAACAAATCTGAATTTTTTTAGTACAAGGTAAAATACAGAAACTCCTTAAAATACAATTTGTAATCTGAGTTTCTCCTTCTTTAATGAGACTTCAATAAATGATGTTGAAGTAGGCACAAGTCTTCTTCTTCAATGATTGAGCAGATGATAAAATTAATTGCTCTCTTGAACGTGTAGCTGAGTAGTAAAATAAATGCTCTCAATATAATTTCAAGTCTTTCTCATATTCTCCTTCAAGTCTTTTTGTCTTCAATGCAGCTCTTCAAAGCTTTAAATGTGGCTACCAAAAACTAGCTGTTAGACACATGCATTTTGAGCATTAAATGCTCCTGATTTTGCTGAGATGAGATAGATGAAAATCAATTGCAAATCTGATATCAAATCTTCATTTTTATCTTCCCCATAAAATATAGCTGTTGTAGCATGGAAATAGACATCTGAAAATATATGTGATTGAAAGTGGCTAGGTAGATAACCCATATATTTTCTGCAAAAAAGATGTTAGTCCAAGAGATAAAATACACATCTGATATGTAAATGTGGAACTATTGTGTAAAGAATATAACTGGTGTGTTGAGGACATTTTTCTGTCAAGAGAGTAAATGGGACACAGTAAGTACATGTACAACTCAGTCAAAGGTTTGCAATAATATATATGTAAATATATATATATATATATATATATATATGTTGTACAAAGAAAAATATTTCCCGAACAAAAAATATCCGAACAGATATATATAAAAAAAATCCGGACTGAAATATATATACGAAATTTCGAACAAATATATACGTTAAAAATTCGGACTGAAATATATATATTAGAGATTTCCGAACAGATATTAACGTAAAAAAAACGGACTTGAGATATATATAAAACAGATTTCGGACTGCACGTGTATAAACCAAATCAACTTTATTCAAAATGTCAATGATGGCGTAGCCTTAAGGCTAGCCTGGGTGAATGTGGCCAAAAGTATTTCAAGGGAAATGACAGGACCCATGTCCTTTATCTGGTTAATATAAGTACAAGAGGTCAAAAAGACAATCTCCAAACATATATATATATATATATATATATATATAAACATTTTGAACGGATATATATATAAAAAAATTCCGAACACATTTATTCGTCCAAACTTATTTATTCGTCCAACTCTGTGAGAGACTTGTTACAAAAGATTAGCTGACAAGGCTTGAGGTCAAGTACACGGTCAAGGACTATTTATATATATATATATATATAGGGTAGCAGGTATTGAGTCTCGGTATAGTACTTAGCTGAAAATCAATTGACACGACGTCAATTCTATGGCCGAAAGTTTTAGTACGTCTCTGAACTAGTCAGTGATGGGCTCCAAAGATATAACGGCGCACAGTACAAGGTTATAATCGTCCAGAGATGGCGTCGACTGTGCTAGTCTGATGGACAAAAAGTTGTCACAGACTGATGGACAAAAAGTTGTATAGAGCAACACGCCAACAATTCTGGCATGGTCAAATCGCCAACTGCTAAGGCCACTCTGCTAAGGTCATATCACCAAAGTTAAAAAGCATGCAGGGGTCATAACTCCCAATGGTCAAATTGAGCAGGTCATGGGAATTAACATAAGGCTCCAAGCCATATATGCTAACATACACGCATACATAAATTACCACCATATATACCAACATATATATAGCATAAGAGTTTATGCATATATATAATATAACACGAACAAGTATATATAATATACATTGAAGCAAACATGTCATATAACATATAGAATAATCATGCCATACACACGCATATGTATACTTACAAAAAATCTGTAACTTTTATAAAAAATTTAGTGTCAAAACTTATTTCCAAAAAAAATAATTTCATTTTAAAAAAAATGTTTTGGCTCACAATTAATAGGACACACAATTAAAATCATAGATCAAGAAATATGCATGTGTGCCTAATGTGTCAAGCGCAAATGTGCAACATACGTGAATACCTTTACTCGAATACGTCGTTGAGTAGAGTCGGGGCATGATAATGTAATAATAAATATCTATAGAGTAACCTAATAAAAATGTGTTTGGAATCATCAAAATCAATATATTAAGTTAAACTAAAATATACATTAATTAAACTAATTTAATTAATTAGGGATAAATAACATTTTCGTTAACAATCTCCCCCTTTTTGATGATGACAAACAATGATTCGCAATGATCCATAAAATGTATAGATTAAGCACGCATAGTGAATCAGAAATTTTTCTCCCCCTTTGACATTATCAAAAAGATATTTCTTATAAATTCAGTGTCACGGGTAAAATGCGAAGCTCCCCCTATCAAAAATAATTCATGCATGGGGTATAACCATAATTCGCAAAGGGCATAAAATTTTCAATACGCACATGTGTCATCATAAATTCATCATAAATTTTTCATAGCATGTATTTGAATTTATAAATCGACAATAATACTATCAAATAATGCACAAGTCACCAAAATGAAAAATAATAAAAGATAAATGATCAACTTTTCAAAATGCATCAATGATAAATAATACCAATTATTGTAGTCACATACTAATCGTGCGTTGCACACAATAGTTTCTCAGAACAATTCTTTTATGTAAAAATAGAAATCATAACTCAATGTTCTCAAATAGTGCAAATACGAGAGATATATCAATGTGCATAATTAACTCTCTCACTAATGTAATAAAATTGCAGTGTATAAATTTTCAGTAGGCGCAATATTAATTGTTGTATAAATCATCATGATGTCAACTTTCAAGTGCACAACAAATAAACATTTCATAACTCGATGTTTTCAAATAATTTGGAATAACGCACACATGAGTTAGAAGACAGCGGTAAAAGAATACAGCATTTTGCTCAAGCTTTGCCGTTTTGAAGATACGAGCTAAAATTCTCGGAATAATCAACTAAATTGCAAAATCCATAACAATATATCAAAGTTATGATCAAGCATTTTTCGAACAAGTAATCAAACAAATTTCAATAAACTTTTATCTCCCCCTAAGGGATACCAATTAAGGCAAATATGCATATAACAAATATGGTGCATCTATTTCATGAGATAAAATATTATTAAAAATTGACATCATGGAATCATTTTTAACGAGTCTCACAAATGATACCAATTGTTGATCATGTGGTTTCTCAATTTAAACATGCATAACACAAATATTACCAACTTAAAAAAAATATTCATCGTGAATGTTACAAATATTCGAACAATGACATTAATCATGTAGAATGCAATAAAACTAACTCATAGAGATTAGTATGACCATATCATCAAAATCAAATAGTGAATGTTACAACATCAACATGTATCACATATAACTAATATACTAGAATGTACTCAAATGACATTTTCGTTTCAAATTAATATTCAATAAAAAAGCATGAATTGATCCAATCTTATTATTCACAAAAATATGTCAAGATGTAATTCAAAAGATTATGAATTTTCACTTAAAAATTATCATCAAAATCAGGTGTATCTGTCATATAACATAAAATCATCAAGAGTAATAAATATACAAATTTACATGTGAATACTAAATTATCAACAAGCTCGTATGATATAACAATTATTCTATGCATGGAAATATATCATAAAATAAATCATCATCAAATATATGATTTTAAATTCATGAATAGTGTTCCTTACCACCTTACCAATACCAAAGATATATTCAAGAAACTTCTTCCAAGTGTGGCATTTCCAACATTAGGCAATGATACTAGAAATTTGTAATATGACCAAATCATATGCCTTGAAAATCCACATTCCATCTCAAAATGCAAACTACACAACTTTGAAGATTTTCTCTTTTGGTACCCAAAATGTGTTTAGTCCATAGGGGTTAGTATACATCTTAGTTCCTTTTGGAATCCATGCAAATTTTCTTTTTCTAAATTTATATGGACACAAATCTAAAAAATGTGTGTGTCTACCACAATAGGTGCATAAATAGTTAGGTAGACTAGATGAGGCATCAAATTTCAATAAATTGGAATTAGTCTTTTTCTCATTTCCATCATCATATCCTATACCATTATAATTAAATCGAATCCTTTGCGTCTCAAAAATTTTATGAAAATATTCATTTCCTTTTGTAAAAGTATCCAATGATTTCTTTAAATATTCAATCTCCCTTTTTAACTCAATATTTTCAATTTCAAGAGGAGTATTGACAATAACAGATTTTTCCTCATTCAAAGATTTAATTTCATTTTTCAAAGATTCATTTTCTGATTTCAACTCATCAAAATCATTTGACATAGAATCATATTTAGTTGAAACTAATGAATGAGACTTCTTAAGTTTAATATATCTATTTTTAAGTTCTTCAAAACTATCACATAATTCATCAAAGACATTTTGTAAAACTTCATAATCATCAACTTCATCATTATCACTATCACTAGAGTTAGGGTTAGAATGTACCCCATTTTCCATAGCCATGTAACATAGATGAGCAACTTCATTTTCATTTGAATCTTCATCGGAAGAGCTTGTGTCGGAGTCACTCCATGTTGTGGCTTTCAATGCCTTCTTCCCTTTCTTATATTTTGGACAATTAGGCTTAATGTGTCCAACTTCATCACAATGATAGCATCTTGGTTCAGATTTGGATTGATGATCATCATTGAACTCTTTTAAAAAATGTTTCTTTCTCCTTTCCTTGGCTTTCTTTTTAGAATTGAGATATTTTTTGAAATTTTTAGCCAATAAGGAAATATTATCATCATCATCATCATCATCTTCACTTTCTATATTTTTGCTTGAAGATTTGAGAGCAATAATTTTGTTTGCTTTTGGTTTCTTATCTTCAACAAATTTCTTAAGTTCCATTTCATGGGTGATTAAGGAACCCAATAACTCATCAAGAGAGATAGGTCTTTCTCGTATAGCTTCTTTGATTGCCAGCTTCTTTGTCATATAAGTAGATGGTAGTGACCTGAGAATCTTGCTCACTAATTCAGAGTCAGTATAAGATTTACCAAGAGATTTAAGACCATTAATAATATTAGTGAACCTAGTGAACATATCAGAAATAGATTCATCAGACATCATCTTAAATAACTCATAATTATGAACAAGCATACTAATTTTATCTTCTTTAACTTGACTAGTTACTTCATATGTGACTTCTAGTCTATCCCATATTTCTTTCGCAGATTCACAACAACAAATTATGTTATACTCATTTACATCAAGTGCACAATGCAGAATATTCATAGCTTTAGCATTTATTTGAATTTTTCTAATATTAGCATCATTCCATTCATTTTCATCTTTAGGGACAGAAGCATTATTTCCCATTTTAGTAGGAGTATAGGGCCCATTCATGACAACTTTCCAAACTTCATAATCATGTGACTGAATAAATTATTTAATTCTATTTTTCCAATGACTATAATCAATTCCAGAAAATAGAGGAGGTTTAAAAATGGATTGACCTTCACCAAGAGATGTAGTAACATATGCCATTGATCTTTAACTCTAAGATTGTTAAATCTAAAAAATAAGAAGAGCACTAGCTTTGATACCAATTGTTGCCCAGATTATACTCAAGAGGGGGGGGTGGGGGGGGGGGGGTGAATTGAGTTTTTACAAACTTTAAGTCAAATTAATATTTTAGAAAAATAGTAAATTTAAATCACTTAAACAAATTTCAGATTAATAAAACTATAAAGAATAAATCCAACAATATCAAATAAATGCAACTAACTAATTTAAACAACTAGAGATGCAAATTTTAACACTCTAGAAATATTAAATTAATTTCCGTATTTAATATAAGTGATATTCTGAAATTAATTATTTAATTCAAAAATAATTATTTTAACCTTAAAAATTAATTAAGTCAAATTTCGGAATTAATTTATTTGCTAGATAGTGTGCTGAAAATATTAACTCAAGCATGCATGTGCAAATAAATAAATGAAGGTGTGAAAAATAAATGACACCGAAATTTAACGTGGTTCGGCCAAATCCCGGCCTACGTCCACGCGCCTAGAGCCCCTGTCTCCTTTGCGCTTCACTAAACCTGATCCACTTGTGGGTAGGATCAAACCACCGCGTACAACTGTTTGCAAGCTAACTCCGAGCTTCAAACCCCGTGGCCCACTTGCGGGTAGGAACCAATCACCGGTACAAACCGAAGCTTCAAGAAAGCTTCACAACAAATCTGAATTTTTGTAGTACAAGGTAAAATACTGAAACTCCTTAAATTACAATTTGTAATCTGAGTTTCTCCTTCTTTAATGAGACTTCAATAAATGATGTTGAAGTAGGCACAAGTCTTCTTCTTCAATGATTGAGCAGATGATAAAATTAATGGCTCTCTTGAATGTGTAGCTGAGTAGTAAAATAAATGCCCTCAATATAATTTCAAGTCTTTCTCATATCAGCTCTTCAAAGCTTTAAATGTGTCTACCAAAAACTAGTTGTTAGACACATGTATTTTGAGCATTAAATGCTCCTGATTTTGCTGAGATGAGATAGCTGAAAATCAATTGCAAATCTGATATCAAATCTTCATTTTTATCTTTCCCATAAAATATAGCTATTGTAGCATGGAAATAGACATCTGAAAATATATGTGATTGAAAGTGGCTAGGTAGATGACCCATATATTTTCTGCAAAAAAGATGTTAGTCCAAGAGATAAAATACACATCTGATATGTAAATGTGGAACTATTGTGTAAAGAATATAACTGGTGTGTTAAGGACATTTTTCTGTCAAGAGAGTAAATGGGACACAGTAAGTACATGTACAGCTCAGTCAAAGGTTTGCAATAATATATATGTAAATATATATATATATATATATATATATATATATATATATATATATATATATATATATATATTGTACAAAGAAAAATATTTCCCGAACAAAAAATATCCGAACAGATATATATAAAAAAATATTCGGACTGAAATATATATACGAAATTTCGAACAAATATATACGTTAAAAATTCAGACTGAAATATATATATTAGAGATTTCCGAACAGATATTAACGTAAAAAAAAAAACGGACTTGAGATATATATAAAACAGATTTGGGACTGCACGTGTATAAACCAAATCAACTTTATTCAAAATGTCAATGATGGCGCAGCCTTAAGGCTAGCCTGGGTGAATGTGGCCAAAAGTATTTCAAGGGAAATGACAGGACCCATGTCCTTTATCTGGTTAATATAAGTACAAGAGGTCAAAAAGACAATCTCCAAACAGATATATATATATATATATATATATATATATATATATATATATATATATATATATAAACATTTTGAACGGATATATATATAAAAAAATTCCGAACACATTTTTTCGTCCAAACTTATTTATTCGTCCAAACTTATTTATTCGTCCAACGCTGTGAGAGACTTGTTACAAAAGATTAGCTGACAAGGCTTGAGGTCAAGTACACGGTCAAGGACTATTTATATATATATATATATATATATAGGATAGCAGGTATTGAATCTCGGTATAGTACTTAGCTGAAAATCAATTGGCACGAGGTCAATTCTATGGCCGAAAGTTTTAGTAGGTCTCTGAACTAGTCAGTGATGGGATCCAAAGATATAACGTCGCACAGTACAAGGTTATAATCGTCCAGAGATGGCGTCGACTGCGCTAGTCTGATGGACAAAAAGTTGTCACAGACTGATGGACAAAAAGTTGTATAGAGCAACACGCCAACAATTCTGGCATGGTCAAATCGCGAAATGCTAAGGCCACTCTGCTAAGGTCATATCACCAAAGTTAAAAAGCATGCAGGGGTCATAACTCCCAATGGTCAAATTGAGCAGGTCATGGGAATTAACATAAGGCTCCAAGCCATATATGCTAACATACACGCATACATAAATTACCAGCATACATACCAACATATATATAGCATAAGAGTTTATGCATATATATAATATAACACGCAACAAGTATATATAATATACATTCAATCAAATATGTCATATAACATATATAATAATCATGCCATACACACGCATATGTATACTTACAAAAAATCTGTAACTTTTATATAAAAAATTAGTGTCAAAACTTATTTCCAAAAAAAAGAATTTCATTTTAAAAAAAATGTTTTGGCTCACAATTAATAGGACACACAATTAAAATCATAGATCAAGAAATATGCATGTGTGCCTAATGTGTCAAGCGCAAATGTGCAACATACGTGAATACCTTTACTCGAATACGTCGTTGAGTAGAGTCGAGGCATGATAATGCAATAATAAATATCTATAGAGTAACCTAATAAAAATGTGTTTGGAATCATCAAAATCAATATATTAAGTTAAACTAAAATATACATTAATTAAACTAATTTAATTAATTAGGGATAAATAACATTTTTGTTAACAATCTCCCCCTTTTTGATGATGACAAACAATGATTCGCAATGATCCATAAAATGTATAGATTAAGCACGCATAGTGAATCAGAAATTTTTCTCCCCCTTTGACATTATCAAAAAGATATTTCTTATAAATTCAGTGTCACGGGTAAAATGCGAAGCTCCTCCTATCAAAAATAATTCATGCATGGGGTATAACCATAATTCGCAAAGGGCATAAAATTTTCAATACGCACATGTGTCATCATAAATTCATCATAAATTTTTCATAGCATGTATTTGAATTTATAAATCGACAATAATACTATCAAATAATGCACAAGTCACCAAAATGAAAAATAATAAAAGATAAATGATCAACTTTTCAAAATGCATCAATGATAAATAATACCAATTATTGTAGTCACACACTAATCGTGCGTTGCACACAATAGTTTCTCAGAACAATTCTTTTATGTAAAAATAGAAATCATAACTCAATGTTCTCAAATAGTGCAAATACGAGAGATATATCAATGTGCATAATTAACTCTCTCACTAATGTAATAAAATTGCAATGTATAACTTTTCAGTAGGCGCAATATCAATTGTTGTATAAATCATCATGATGTAAACTTTCAAGTGCACAACAAATAAACATTTCATAACTCGATGTTTTCAAATTATTTGGAATAACACACACATGAGTTAGAAGACAGCGGTAAAAGAATACATCATTTTGCTCAAGCTTTGCCGTTTTCAAGATACGAGCTAAAATTCTCGAAATAATCAACTAAATTGCAAAATCCATAACAATATATCAAAGTTATGATCAAGCATTTTTCGAACAAGTAATTAAACAAATTTCAATAAACTTTTATCTCCCCCTAAGGGATACCAATTAAGGCAAATATGCATATAACAAATATGGTGCATCTATTTCATGAGATAAAATATTATTAAAAATTGACATCATGGAATCATTTTTAACGAGTCTCACAAATGATACCAATTGTTGATCATGTGGTTTCTCAATTTAAACATGCATAACACAAATATTACCAACTTAAAAAAAATATTCATCATGAATGTTACAAATATTCGAACAATGACATTAATCATGTAGAATGCAATAAAAATAACTCATAGAGATTAGTATGACCATATCATCAAAATCAAATAGTGAATGTTACAACATCAACATGTATCACATATAACTAATATACTAGAATGTACTCAAATGACATTTTCGTTTCAAATTAATATTCAATAAAAAAGCATGAATTGATCCAATCTTATTATTCACAAAAATATGTCAAGATGTAATTCAAAAGATTATGAATTTTCACTTAAAAATTATCATCAAAATCAGGTGTATGTGTCATATAACATAAAATCATCAAGAATAATAAATATACAAATTTACATGTGAATACTAAATTATCAACAAGCTCATATGATATAACAATTATTCTATGCATGGAAATATATCATAAAATAATTCATCAACAAATATATGATTTTAAATTCATGAATAGTGTTCCTTACCACCTTACCAATACCAAAGATATATTCAAGAAACTTCTTCCAAGTGTGGCATTTCCAACATTAGGCAATGATACTAGAAATTTGTAATATGACCAAATCACATGCCTTGAAAATCCACATTCCATCTCAAAATGCAAACTACACAACTTTGAAGATTTTCTCTTTTGGTACCCAAAATATGTTAGGTCCATAGGGGTTAGTATACATCTTAGTTCCTTTTAGAATCCATGCAAATTTTCTTTTTCTAAATTTATATGGACACAAATCTGAAAAATGTGTGTGTCTACCACAATATGTGCATAAATAGTTAGGTAGACTAGATGAGGCATCAAATTTCAATAAATTGGAATAAGTCTTTTTTCTCATTTCCATCATCATATCGTATACCATTATTATTAAATCGAATCCTTTGCGTCTCAAAAATTTTATTAAAATATTCACTTCCTTTTGAAAAAGTATCCAATGATTTCTTTAAATATTCAATCTCCCTTTTTAACTCAATATTTTCAATTTCAAGAGGAGTATTGACAATAACAGATTTTTCCTCATTCAAAGATTTAATTTCAATTTTCAAAGATTCATTTTCTGATTTCAACTCATCAAAATCATTTGACATAGAATCATATTTAGTTAAAACTAATGAATGAGACTTCTTAAGTTTAATATATCTATTTTTAAGTTCTTCAAAACTTTCACATAATTCATCAAAGACATTTTGTAAAACTTCATAATCATCAACTTCATCATTATCACTATCACTAGAGTTAGGGTTAGAATGTACCCCATTTTCCATAGCCATGTAACATAGATGAGCAAATTCATTTTCATTTGAATCTTCATTGGAAGAGCTTGTGTCAGAGTCACTCCATGTTGTGGCTTTCAATGCCTTCTTCCCTTTCTTATATTTTGGACAATTAGGCTTAATGTGTCCAACTTCATCACAATGATAGCATCTTGGTTCAGATTTGGATTGATGATAATCATTGAACTCTTTTGAAAAATGTTTCTTTCTCCTTTCCTTGGCTTTCTCTTTAGAATTGAGATATTTTTTGAAATTTTTAGCCAATAAGGAAATATTATCATCATCATCATCATCATCATCTTCACTTTCTATATTTTTTCTTGAAGATTTGAGAGCAATAATTTTGTTTGCTTTTGGTTTCTTATCTTCAACAAATTCCTTAAGTTCCATTTCATGGGTGATTAAGGAACCCAATAACTCATCAAGAGAGATAGGTCTTTCTCGTATAGCTTCTTTGATTGCCAGCTTCTTTGTCATATAAGCAGATGGTAGTGACCTGAGAATCTTGCTCACTAATTCAGAGTCAGTATAAGATTTACCAAGAGATTTAAGACCATTAATAATATTAGTGAACCTAGTGAACATATCAGAAATAGATTCATCAGACATCATCTTAAATAACTCATAATTATGAACAAGCATACTAATTTTATCTTCTTTAACTTGACTAGTTACTTCATATGTGACTTCTAGTCTATCCCAAATTTCTTTCGCAGATTCACAACAACAAATTCTGTTATACTCATTTACATCAAGTGCACAATGGATAATATTCATAGCTTTAGCATTTATTTGAATTTTTCTAATATTAACATCATTCCATTCATTTTCATCTTTAGGGACAGAAGCATTATTTACCATTTTAGTAGGAGTATAGGGCCCATTCATGACAACTTTCCAAACTTCATAATCATGTGACTGAATAAAATATTTAATTCTATTTTTCCAATAACTATAATCAATTCCAGAAAATAGAGGAGGTTTAAAAATGGATTGACCTTCACCAAGAGATGTAGTAACATATGCCATTGATCTTTAACTCTAAGATTGTTAAATCTAAAAAATAAGAAGAGCACTAGCTCTGATACCAATTGTTGCCCAGATTATACTCAAGAGGGGGGGTGAATTGAGTTTTTACAAACTTTAAGTCAAATTAATATTTTAGAAAAATAGTAAATTTAAATCACTTAAACAAATTTTAGATTAATAAAACTATAAAGAATAAATCCAACAATATCAAATAAATGAAACTAACTAATTTAAACATCTAGAGATGCAGATTTTAACACTCTAGAAATATTAAATTAATTTTCGTATTTAATATAAGTGATATTCTGAAATTAATTATTTAATTCAAAAATAATTATTTTAACCTTAAAAATTAATTAAGTCAAATTTCGGAATTAATTTATTTGCTAGATAGTGTGCTGAAAATATTAACTCAAGCATGCATGTGCAAATAAATAAATAAAGGTGCGAAAAATAAATGACACCGAAATTTAACGTGGTTCGGCCAAATCCTGGCCTACGTCCACGCGCCTAGAGCCCCTGTCTCCTTTGCGCTTCACTAAACCTGATCCACTTGCGGGTAGGATCAAACCACCGCGTACAACTGTTTCCAAGCTAACTCCGAGCTTCAAACCCCGTGGCCCACTTGCGGGTAGGAACCAATCACCGGTACAAACCGAAGCTTCAACAAAGCTTCACAACAAATCTGAATTTTTGTAGTACAAGGTAAAATACTGAAACTCCTTAAAATACAATTTGTAATCTGAGTTTCTCCTTCTTTAATGAGACTTCAATAAATGATGTTGAAGTAGGCACAAGTCTTCTTCTTCAATGATTGAGCAGATGATAAAATTAATTGCTCTCTTGAATGTGTAGCTGAGTAGTAAAATAAATGCTCTCAATATAATTTCAAGTCTTTTTCATATTCTCCTTCAAGTCTTTTTGTCTTTAATGCAGCTCTTTAAAGCTTTAAATGTGTCTACCAAAAACTAGTTGTTAGACACATGTATTTTGAGCATTAAATGCTCCTGATTTTGCTGAGATGAGATAGCTGAAAATCAATTGCAAATCTGATATCAAATCTTCATTTTTATCTTCCCCATAAAATATAGCTGTTGTAGCATGGAAATAGACATCTGAAAATATATGTGATTGAAAGTGGCTAGGTAGATGACCCATATATTTTCTGCAAAAAAGATGTTAGTCCAAGAGATAAAATACACATCTGATATGTAAATGTGGAACTATTGTGTAAAGAATATAACTGGTGTGTTAAGGACATTTTTCTGTCAAGAGAGTAAATGGGACACAGTAAGTACATGTACAGCTCAGTCAAAGGTTTGCAATAATATATATGTAAATATATATATATGAAAGATATATGTGTATATATATATATATATATATATATATATATATATATATATTGTACAAAGAAAAATATTTCCCGAACAAAAAATATCGGAACAGATATATATAAAAAAAAATTCGGACTGAAATATATATACGAAATTTCGAACAAATATATACGTTAAAAATTCGGACTGAAATATATATATTAGAGATTTCCGAACAGATATTAACGTAAAAAAAAACGGACTTGAGATATATATAAAACAGATTTCGGACTGCACGTGTATAAACCAAATCAACTTTATTCAAAATGCCAATGATGGCGTAGCCTTAAGGCTAGCCTGGGTGAATGTGGCCAAAAGTATTTCAAGGGAAATGACAGGACCCATGTCCTTTATCTGGTTAATATAAGTACAAGAGGTCAAAAAGACAATCTCCAAACAGATATATATATATATATATATATATATATATATATATATATATATATATATATATATATATATATAAAAAACATTTTGAACGGATATATATATAAAAAAATTCCGAACAAATTTATTCGTCCAAACTTATTTATTCGTTCAACGCTGTGAGAGACTTGTTACAAAAGATTAGCTGACAAGGCTTGAGGTCAAGTACACGGTCAAGGACTATTTATATATATATATATAGGGTAGCAGGTATTGAGTCTCGGTATAGTACTTAGCTGAAAATCAATTGACACGAGGTCAATTCTATGGCCGAAAGTTTTAGTACGTCTCTGAACTAGTCAGTGATGGGCTCCAAAGATATAACGTCGCACAATACAAGGTTATAATCGGCCAGAGATGGCGTCGACTGCGCTAGTCTGATGGACAAAAAGTTGTCACAGACTGATGGACAAAAAGTTGTATAGAGCAACACGCCAACAATTCTGGCATGGTCAAATCGCCAACTGCTAAGGCCACTCTGCTAAGGTCATATCACCAAAGTTAAAAATCATGCAGGGGTCATAACTCCCAATGGTCAAATTGAGCAGGTCATGGGAATTAACATAAGGCTCCAAGCCATATATGCTAACATACACGCATACATAAATTACCAGCATACATACCAACATATATATAGCATAAGAGTTTATGCATATATATAATATAACACGCAACAAGTATATATAATATACATTCAAGAAAACATGTCATATAACATATATAATAATCCTGCCATACACAAGCATATGTATACTTACAAAAAATCTGTATCTTTTATAAAAAAATTAGTGTCAAAACTTATTTCCAAAAAAAATAATTTCATTTAAAAAAAAATGTTTTGGCTCACAATTAATAGGACACACAATTAAAATCATAGATCAAGAAATATGCATGTGTGCCTAATGTGTCAAGCGCAAATGTGCAACATACGTGAATACCTTTACTCGAATACGTCGTTGAGTAGAGTCGAGGCAGGATAATGCAATAATAAATATCTATAGAGTAACCTAATAAAAATGTGTTTGGAATCATCAAAATCAATATATTAAGTTAAACTAAAATGTACATTAATCAAACTAATTTAATTAATTAGGGATAAATAACATTTTCGTTAACAATTGTCTTATAAATGTTGTGTTTAAATGTTTTTTGATATTGCGACAGGAAACAATATGGCCTTCTGTAAATTTTAATGATAATATTAAGAAGGCATTAGAAGAATTTGAAAACAAACATTTTAAAGAGGGAACTCCAATAACCGTGCATGGATTCCGCAAAATTTACTTATGTCATTACATGTAAAAATTTGGGAAAAAAATACTAGAATATTATTTTTTTGTAAAATTAGTCTAGACGTTATCATTGTATTGGGATAAATCGAAAGAAAAGAAATTTCAAAAAAAAAGAATCCAACAATTGGACATAAATTAGTAAAGTTATTAGAGGAGTAAGAGGGAGAGTTGCGTCCTTTATGGATAGAACTTGAGAAACATAAAATGATCCCTAATTTAAATGTGCGGGATTTTATGCATTAGAAAGAACGAGTATACAACATTTTAAATACGAGAGTTTTTTAACCTAACATAATTGTTCTCTTGCATTCAATTATCAGTACGCTTCAACCCACATGGCCAATTTCATCCATTCATAAAAGGATAAAATGTAGTTGGCACAATTTGAGAGATTTGGCAGATGTTATAGAAGAAATAGAAAAGTATTGAAAATGCATAAAATCAAAAGAAATACAAAGTAATATATAGTTTCTTTTTTTGTTAAACGTATAGTGTTTATACATTTTTTTTACATATATATGTTCTATAGAGATCTATCATGCCAACAAAATACCCTTATCATCATGTGCCAGTAGGTGGGTCATAAGATTCTTAAGCAGACACGATTCACCCATGTGCTTGGACGTCAATAAGAGCATAACAGTCCCAACCAGAGTAATCTCAATCAACGACATCCTAACCCTTAGACAATATGATTACACAAGCAGATATGCGTCTACTTATCAAGAAGACAACCATCGCATCTTACTTATTTTCCCTTGAATTATTCCATCTATGATTATTGTTGATGTAAAAAACTAGATCACTCTAATTCTTCAATCACAGATAAATAAATAAGACAAAGATTTTTAAAGTGGTTCGGCTAGGAATAAAGCCTACGTCCACTGTTATGTTATTGCTGAGTGTTTGTGGAATTCTTGATTACAAGTTCTCTCAAGAAATTCCGGTCCCTTTGAATGGGATTGATACAAGGTATTTATAGCCTCAAGGCTGTACATGAAAGGTCCAATACATTAAATGATATACATATGAATGGGTAATACATTTAATGCGGCGTGTGCGTCAAGAATCTAATGAATAGTTGAACAGTTGTCCGTCTGATAATTGATGACACGGCCGAGGTGCAGTTCGGACCGCCTTAGTTGCTCGTTGATCAAGAGTTCCTCGGAGTGCTTAGAGTATCTCGGGATGAAAGAGTTCCTCGGATGAAGTTCCTCGGCATGATAGAGCTCCTCGGTGTATTCTCGTTGCTCGGTACCAACCATGGTTGTTCAGTAAATGATCTTCCTCGCTGTTATTGTGCCACGTAGATTGACACGTGTCTTCAGACTATTCGTCCACATCAGCATATTAGTTTTGGTATCAACAGAAGCCCCCAATGTTTCATATTTCGAACTTTGAGGAGTATGGGACATTCTTTCTCGGTATATGGTAATATTAAATGACCTTCCTGGGTTTTAGGAGCATTGTATTCAAATTTCCTTCTCATTTCGCAGTTTCCGCCTTTTTTACAAGCGCTTCGATCTTCGTGCAACTTTTGTCTTTTTAGCCGCCGGAAGTTCAGTAGTTTCTTTTTAGTAATCATTTCTTTCGCCGCTTCCCAATGCAAAGTATTTAAACTCCTTTGGTAACCATACCGTCGTCTACACTTTCCATTTTTCTGCATTCAAGTTTTCTATTCTCTTCCTCTCTCTTGTGTGTTCATCATTGTTTCCGTTCGTTGTCAACATATCTCCTTTCTTTCTGTAAGATCTTCTTCTTTTCTTCTGCATCTCTTTTATTCAATATGGTTTATATTGTTGAATCTGCTGAGAAATTTCGTTCTGACTTTTCCATTCCTTCTTGGGTAACTCTAGAGGTTCTTTCTGAGCCTTTAGATTACTTTCGATTGGCTGAGGGACATTGGTTCCCCAGTCTTTTCATTGCTGAATGTGGTTTTTCTTTTCCCCCAAACTCATTATGTCTTGAGTTTTGTCAATATTTTGATCTTGTTCCTGCAAAAATAGCCCCCAATTCATGGAGAATAATTAACGGGGTGCACAAGTTAAATCTAACTCATGGGACTCGTATAGGGATCCCAGAAATCATGTACTGCTATAAATGGGCCACTTTAGATAATATTTATTATTTAAAAACTAGGTTTTTAAATAGAGCCCTTGTAGTTAACCTCCCTGATTCAAATAGAGATTATTTTGAGCATGGGTTGGTCATAAAAAATTGGCAACATGCGCCTTTATCTGGGAATGAAGTATACAACGGTCCTAGATGCCCCTTATACGGCAATGGGATAGGTTTATTTTTCATTTTTATTTTACTTATGAAATTGCGTATTCATCATGTTTGACAAAATGTATGACTGAGATTTATGTATTTATTTGCAGTTGATAGTAAAAGAAAAACTCCAAAAGAGTCGGAAGTGAATATCAAGCATTTAAAACTTATCTGGAATTTGCATAAGACGATTGCAGACGAGCATATTAGATCTGCATCATATTTGCTGCAGTATAAGAGCTACACAACCTCTTATACTGCTCGCCCTGTTGAACCAGCCTCAACACCAGAAAGTTCATCTTCAGATTCTCATATTCCCCTATCTCAGAGAATGGGCAAGAAAAGAGCTCCTCCTGCTCTATTTGGTGAAATTTCTTCTGCTGTTGGAGCACAGAAAAGCAAAATTGATGTCCCAGAGGGGACTAAAAAAGTAGATGCCAGTTCATCCAAATTTGCCGAGAAGCCCCCAGTGGCCCCGAGCAAGAAAAATGCTAGTGCTGATGTAATTACAATCTCTCCAACCAAGACCTCTTCCTTGGTTGATGCTGCTGACCCTCCTTTGAAGAGATTGAGGAAATCATCCTCGGTTAATCTTGCTGGAACTGCATCTTCTCTACCCGCTGGTGGTAGTAGTATTTCAAAAATCATTCTTCCGAGCTCTTCAACGAGCTCAGTTATACCCGAGGTTCTCGGTGTTGATGAAAAGATTCCTAGGGATACACTGACATCCCTAGCTGCTCGCCATCTTTCTTCAGTAAATTTCTCATACTTTTGGTCTTTCTTTTCTTTTTCCTGAACTCTTGTATTTGTGTTGACTCTATTGTTTTTCTTATCTTTCAGCTGGTGAACTGTTTCAATACCATCGTGAAGAAAGATCAAGCTATTAAAGCTTCTAGTTCCTCGTCCGATGTTGACGATGCCCTCTTGGGTTTAGCCCAATCTGTGAAAGAATCTCGCCAGCAGTACATCGAGGAGAAAGCTGCCTGGGAGAAAAAATTGGCTGCAGCTGAGGCTGATAAGATGAAGATGGCTGAAACCTCCAAGAATTTGGAGGAGAAGGTGAAAAGCTTAGAGGTCAATCAGCAAAAGTGCGATGACCAACTGAAGAAGGCAGAAGAAGAACTGTCTATCCTGCGAGACATCAAAATCCAGAAAGAACAATTGGATGTCAAACTCTCCTCGGAGCAGTTGAAAAGAAAAGTTGCAGTTAGGAAACATTTCAGTGCTGGTTGGGAAAAAGGATGGGATAAAGGGATTGCAGCTATGACATCTCAAGTCAAATATGGGGAGTTGAAATACTTCCATGACGGTTGGGTAGCTGCTCTACAAGAGCTAAAAATCCAAGACAATTCTGAGCTATTCCAACGGCATCTCCCTGGTCCTCCTCCACCAATTGTAGAAGAAGAAGAAGATGAACCTGCATCAGATGAATCTTCCATGGCTGTGGATGTCCCAATTTCTGCTTCTCAACCCTCTGTCATTGAGGATATTTCTTCTATGCCTCCTCCTGCCGAGAAGATTTCTGCTGATCAAGCTGTTGTTATCACCGAGCAACCGAGCTCCTCGTCCCAGCCTCCCGAGAAAGTCTTGGGAGACAAGGAAAAGGTGTGAAGTTGTTCGGTATCATTCTTATCTTTTATCATTTGTAATCGAACACTGTAATCCTTTTATGATCTAATAAAATACTTCTTTACTCATCGCCGTTATTGATGATTCTTTGTTGATTGTTGTCTTTTTCTTGTCTTTAGTTTGTTGCTAGAATGGAACTAATCTCTTCTCATGATACCGAGCTGATGCAGCAATGTCACCAATACTATAGGGCTGGTCATACAGACCTTAGTTCTTCTGAAATTGCTGACATTCTTGGTCATGATGCTTCAGAACAGGCGACTGAGGCTTATCGGTACTTGAAAAATTTACTCGACCGAGCTGTAGCTAACAATGTCGCTTATTATGACTTGATTGAAGAGCTGCATTGTTCCTTAGAGGATCTCCAAGGCCAGCACAATGAATCGATGGCTTCATTACACGAGGAATATGAAAATAGATATCAACAACTTTCCTCTGATACAGGTCATAAAAAGATCATTGCTGCATATGACATTAGGGAAAGGACCCTAAAAGGTGAAGTTGAAGCCTGCCGACAAATTGCCGAGATCCTGGAACAAGAAAATAATAGTCTGCAGAAAAGATTGGCTCAATATGAATCCGTTACCTCCTCTTCCACTGCATTAGTACCAGTTACTGATGAAGGTTTTTCGTTTCTAGAGGTTGAAAACGCCAAACTAAGGCAAGAGTTGGATGACTTGAAAAAGTCTATTATTCCTGTGACTGCTCGGGGACGAGGAAGGAGTTCTCGAGGACGAGGAAGAATCGTCGAGGAGCAAAGTTCTCCAGTTGCTTCTCGGAGCCGATCAAGAGTTCTTAGCCGTAGTGTTGAAGAATCTCGCACCCAATCTACTCTGGAAACTCAAGCATTCCAACTAAATGTTAAGGATCGTGCTCTGTCTGATTTGTCTAAGAAAAATTTATCTTTAGAGGATCAATTGGCTGCGATGAAGTCTGATCTGAATAATAAAGATGCTCTTATCAAGAACTTTCTCGAGCAAGCAGATAGATTAACTTTCCAATTCCATAAACAGCCTCGGGAGTTCTGGAATGCAGGCTATAATGAAGCTCTTTACCATTTGGATGATCGCCTTGAAAATGCTAACAACGAAGGTTATAAGCAGGGATGGTTGAACGCCCTGGGTGTATTAAAATTGGAACAAGGTCATTATTTATGGGATTATCATGCTCCTGGATTGCTAGACTTGCCTGTTCCTCCCTATAAATTGGATATGGCATGGATTCCTGCTCGCTCCATTCCTCGGAGTTTGATCTCTAAATATCTTGGTGATTATAATCTTCATTCTCAAGTTGAAGTATCTCGTCCTGAGCACCTGTTGGATACTCCTACAATAATGAATGTCAGAATGCTGAAGGACATGAACTTTATTAATTCTCCTCTTTGTCTAGAGGATCCTCCTGCTGGCGAGGAACCTGTCTCAAAGGACAAAGGAAAGAAACCAATAGAGTAGGAATCTTTAATGTAATAGTTAGCACATACATGTAACATGTAATACATTTTTATCTTAATGAAAGAATTTCATTTTCTGTTTTGCCAATAGCTATTTTTCTGTTTGCAAATTATATGATTCATCAACCAACTTAGAATTTATAACAAGCATAAATTGTTCAAAATTGTTTCCAACCAACCAAGGTGGATAAATAATGTTTGTCGACCAACCACAGTTGATGGGTTTCTATCCCCGACCAACCATACTTGGTTCAATTTTCAAATATAAACATGTGTCCGACCAACTAAGGTCAATACATTTATCCTCGTCGACCAACTACAGTTAGTGGGTTTTTATCCCCGACCAACCATACTTGGTACAGTTTGGAATATTTTGTTCTTTAAAGAACTTTTTGTAATAATGTTACCTCCCGACCAACATAAGCTGTAATGCGAGAGTATATAAAGTCTTACCAACCGTAGTTGATCATGCTGGTCTACACCTCCTAATCAAAGGAGTAGTAGGGTTCTTTCGAACTTTTTGGCTCCTTGGAGCATGTCCTCCTAACCAAAGGAGGTTGGCTACTTATAGCACTTTTGCTCCGTAGAGCGCTCCGTAGAGCTTATCCTCCTAACCAAAGGAGGTTGGCTACTTATAGCACTTTTGCTCCGTAGAGCGCTCCGTAGAGCTTATCCTCCTAACCAAAGGAGGTTGGCTACTTATAGCACTTTTGCTCCGTAGAGCGCTCCGTAGAGCTTATCCTCCTAACCAAAGGAGGTTGGCTACTTATAGCACTTTTGCTCCGTAGAGCGCTCCGTAGAGCTTGACTCCGTAGAGCATGGCTCCATAGAGCATGACTCCGTAGAGCAGTCTTCTTCTTGTCAAGCAGTGTAGTGTTCAACGCTAGTATTCCCCAAAAAACTTTCAACAGAAAGAAAATGGTGAACCATCCTCGTTTTATTCATAATGAAGGAAATGCTTTACATTTTACATTACTGATAATACTTTCGCAGGTGTTCAGCATTCCATGCATTCTGAAATTCTTCTCCTTCTAGAGTTGCTATTCTGTAGGTTCCAGGTCGAACAACCTCTGTAACTCGGTAAGGTCCATGCCAGTTTGCTTCCAGTTTATTCTGTTTCTGAATGACTTTCTTCAGCACATAATCACCCTCCTTCAAATCGCATTTCTTCACCCTTTTGTTGTAGAACAGAGCTGTTCGTTGTTGATAAGCAGCATTCCTAATGGCTGCCTCTTCTCTTACTTCTTCGAGCATGTCCAAATCCATTCTTCTCATCAAGTCACTGATCGGAGAGTTGAAATTCAGCACTCTATGCGTTGGGAGACCCAATTCGGCCGGTATCACAGCCTCACTTCCAAATGCTAGCATATATGGTGATTCTCCAGTTGCTGCTCGGGGAGTTGTTCGGTAGGCCCATAATACTGATTGGAGCTCATTAATCCAATTTGCTTTAGCTTCACTTAGCCTCTTTTTCAACCCATTCAGTAATGTTCTGTTCGTCACTTCAGTCTGTCCATTGCTTTGGGGATGGCCTGGTGCTGAATGAAACTTCAAAACGTTCGACTGATGACAATAGGCAGCAAATTCTTCATTATCAAATTGTGTTCCATGATCTGTGATGAAAGCATGAGGGAGACCATATCGACAAATGATATTCTTCCATACAAACTGGTATACCTTCTCGTATGTCATATTGATAAGAGGCTCAGCTTCCACCCACTTAGTAAAATAGTCCACTGCAACTATGAGATACTTGAATCTTCCTCGGGTGGTCGGCAGTGGTCCAACCAAATCAATTCCCCACATGGCAAATGGCCAAGGGGAAGTTATTGGTGTTAGCAATGCTTGTGGAGTTCGTCGGATGGAGGAAAAACGTTGGCACTTGTCACATTTCTTGGCATAGGCTATACAATCAGCCCTCATTGTCGGCCAGTAATATCCCTGTGTCATCACTCTTTGTAAAAGTGTTCGACCTGCTACATGAGCTCCACAAGATCCTTCATGGATTTCTTCAATCAATTCTTTCACCTCGGTGGGATGTACACATCTTTGCAAACCTGCCATAATTCCTCGTCTATACAAAATACCATTAGTTAATACATACCGAGCAGCTTTATACTTCAGTTTCTTGGCAGCGAGTTTGTCCTCCGGCAATTCACCCTCTTCAACATATTTCCTGATTGGATCCATCCAAGATGGTCCTAAATCAAGGGTAATCACATTCGTTGTCAGATTTTCATCTATGCTCCGACCTTCTAATACTTCAATCGGTATGGTTTTTCGCATCTCGGTACGAGTAGCTGATGCTAGTCGGGCCAGTGCGTCTGCTTGTACATTCTCCATCCTCGGTATTCTCACCAATTGAATGGCCTCAAATTCTGTCAACAATTTCATCACCTTTGCATGATATTTGATCATTGAATCTCCTTTAACCGCATACATTCCCATCATCTGATACACAATTAATTGAGAATCACTGAATACCATCACTTGTTGTGCTTCCATAGTCTTTGCTAGATTAAGACCTGCTATCATGGCCTCATACTCCGCTTCATTGTTAGAGGCTTTGAATTGGAATCGCAAAGCATATTCCATGTCAATCTCGTCTGGAGTGATCAAAACAATTCCTGCTCCACAACCAGCTGTGCAGGATGATCCGTCTACATATAATCTCCATGTAGGTATTTCGTCTTCAAATTTCTTATCTGTCAGAGTTCCTCGATAAAATATCTGCTGTTGTCTTCCATCATCCCCCGGTATCTTTCGCTCCTCGTCAGTCATCTGCTCGTACCCTTTTACCAACCGTGGTTGGTCTGAGTTTGAATATAATGATTTCTCTACATCCACAAGTCCTTTTGCCAACCTTGGCTGGTTTGGACCTATTTCTGCGGATCCTGTATCGTCCACAGGTAGGTCAGCAAATGTTTCTGTTGATCCTGTATTGTCCACAAGTAGATCAGCAGGCACCTTTTGCTCCTCGGGGGTATCAGGGTACGTGAACTCTGCTATAAAATCTGCTACAGCTTGCCCCTTGAATGATGATCTGGGCTCATACACAATATCATATTCACCAAGTTCTACTGCCCAGTACATCAGTCTCCCTGATTTTTCTGGCTTATGGAGGGCTTGTCTCAATGGCATATCAGTATAAACGATGATGGTATGGGCTTGGAAATATGGCCTCATTCTTCTACTTGCTTCAATTAGTGCCAATGCCAATTTTTCTAGCTTTGGGTACCTGATTTCTGCACCTCGGAAAGCCTTACTTGTGTAATAAATTGGCTTTTGGACTCCATTCTCCAATCTGATCAACGCTGAACTGACTGCGTTCTCTGATACTGCCAAATACAAATACAACTTTTCTCCTGTTATTGGTCTTGACAACAGTGGGGGTGCTCCCAAATATTTCTTCAAGTCTTGAAAAGCTTTTTCACATTCCTCATTCCATTCAAAGGTTTTTCGAAGTGTTTTGAAGAATGGTATGCATTTATCAGTTGCTCGAGATACAAATCTGTTGAGCGCTGCAACTCGTCCGGTAAGACTCTGCACTTCTTTCTTCGTCGTCGGAGATCGCAGCCCTAGAAGAGCTTTGATCTTATCTGGATTTGCCTCAATACCTCGCTGATTGACGATGTATCCGAGGAACATTCCTTCTCGTACTCCAAAAGTGCACTTCGTCGGGTTAAGCTTCATTTGGTATTTATCCAATTGATCAAAAGTTTGACTCAAGTCAATCAAATGATCAGCAGCTTTCTTGCTTTTAGTGAGCATGTCATCGACATAGACCTCCATGTTGCGGCTGATTTGTTCGGTAAAAACCTTGTTCATCAACCGCTGATATGTTGCACCTGCATTTTTTAAACCAAAAGGCATAACATTATAACAATAAGTTCCCCTAGGGGTAATAAAAGAAGTACTTTCCCTGTCTTCAGGTTTCATTTTGATCTGGTTGTAGCCAGAATAAGCATCCATGAAGCTGAGTAGCTCGTGTCCCGAGGTAGCATCCACTAGTTGATCAATTCTGGGCAATGGAAAATGATCTTTTGGACATGCCTTGTTGAGATCAGTAAAATCAACACACATTCTCCATTTGTTGTTTTTCTTCTTTACCATCACCACATTAGCCAACCAATCTGGATATTTTACATCTTCAATGAATTGGGCTTTCTGGAGTTTCTCGACTTCTTCCTGTATGGCCTGGTTCTTCTAGGGACTAAACACCCTTCTTCTCTGCTTTACAGGTTTAATCTCCTTATTCACATTGAGTTCATGACATAAGAAGTTTGGATCTATTCCTGGCATGTCTTCATGACTCCAAGCAAAAGTATTTTTCCTATTCTTCAAGAAAGTTATCAACTCCTCTTTTATTGACATATCCAACGATGAACCTATCTGGGTTATTCGTTCAGGATGCTCGTCGTCCAGAATAACATTTTCTGTAGATTCCATCACCTGTCCTTTTACAAGTTGAGATTCATCCCTGGGATCAAGAGTTTCAATTTCGGTACCTTCCTCCACCTGGTAAGTAGTAGTCTTTTTCATCGATCCTTCTAGTTCTTCTTGTTCGGCCGACGAATAATAGCATTCCCGAGCTACTTTTTGATCACCTTTCACCACTCCAACTCCGAAATTTGTTGGGAATTTCAAACATTGATGTACTGTTGAAGGAACGGCTTCGAACTTCTTCAATCCAACTCTTCCCATGATGATGTTGTAGGCCGATTGCACATTCTTATCCATCACAAAGAATCGTATTCTTTCTGTTCGACAGACAGGCCAGGTTCCAATGAATATATCCAACTTGATCGTCCCAAGTGGAAAAACTTTCTCGCCAGCAAAACCCAGAAGGGGTCTGTGATAAGGTTCCAATTGAGATAATTTCAAATTCAGGCTATCAAAGCATGAATAGTACATGATGTCTGCTGAACTACCATTGTCTACCAACACCCTTGAAATGATCACGTCCTTCATTCTCATTTTGATCACCAAAGGATCATCATGAGGGTAAAGAACACCTGCCAGGTCGTTTTTTGAAAAACCAATCACTAGCTTCTCTTTATTTACCTTCCGAGGACGATCATCCTCGGCCAGGTTTATTCGCTGAATATATGAACAAGCTTGAGCCTCTCCGAGGTAAGCTTTTCTTTCTGCAGTAAGGTCTCCTCCTCCTGCATCTCCTCCTGTAATAACGTTACAATGAAATGATCCAAAACGTATGGAAAATACCTCTCGTTCAGGTTTCCTCGGCTTCTTGGGAAGATCGGGGTCATCATCTGGATCCTCTTCATGGGCCCTCCTCTTTTTCTCCTCTGCACGACGAGGAGATCTAGATCTCTCTTTAGTTCTATCATCATTCTTCCTTTCACTTCTGCGATCTACATACTTTGATAATTTTCCTCTTCGAATGAGTGTTTCAATCTCGTTCTGAAGGGCTATACAATTTTTGGTCATATGGCCATGATCTTTGTGAAACTCGTAATATTTGGTCTTATTCCTCATGTCTGGATCTGTCTTCAGTTTCTCTGGCCATTTGATTTCCTCGTTATTCTTGATTTCTTCTAAAACATGATTAATTCCCATTTTCAATGGAGTATAATTATCATACTTCTTTAGGGCTTCCAACTTTATCCTGTTGTTCCTGGAATATTTGTCACCACCATTACCTTTCTGATCTTTCTTCTTAGAGTTGTCGACCTCCACTTTAACTTCTTTATCCATATTTTTCTTCGCAGTCATAGCCTCCTCGGCATTCATGATTTTGGCCGCCTTTGCCATCAATTCCGACATATTTTTAGGCGGATCTTTGGCCAGAGTATAGTATAGCTTGTTAGGCAGCAAACCACTCATCAAAGCAGTGATTGCTGTCTTTTCTTCATAATCTATGACTTCCAACTTCTCGTTATTGAAACGAGTTATGTAATCTCTAGTACTTTCTCCTGATTTTTGTCTAACACTTAATAAGTGCGCTACTCGCTTTACTGGTTTTGCTCCAAAACAAAAATTACCAATAAACAGCTCGGCTAACTGAACAAAAGTTGAAATCTTACCCCGAGGAAGATTATTGTACCATATCTGTGCAGATCCGGTAAGAGTTCCCGAGAATGCTCTACACCTCATCTCGTCGGGGACAGCATAGATATCTGCAGCAGCTTGGTACTGTTCTATATGAAGTACGGGATCTGTCTTTCCATCGTACTTGGGGGTCACTACAGGTGCTTTGAATTTCGACGGTGTGGGGAAATCCACAATGGCTTGCACAAAAGGTGTCCCTTGAACAAAAGTTCTCTGTAAGGGGTTCCTCACCTTAGCCATTTCTCCCAGTCTATCCTCCAATCGTTGAATGGAACCTTTCCATGCTTCATTCCCTTCCTCGGGCCGCTTAGTCCGAGCAACTGATTGCTCTGACGTAGCTTCCTGAGATTTATCTCGACGAGTAATTGGTCGTGATTGTGCAGATCTTTCTCTCGAACCTGGTGGTGGTCGAAAACTTCCTGATGGAGCCCTAGGTGGACTCATGTTCCTCCTTGGTCCTAACCGACTGAAAGGAGACACCCTGCTTAATCTTTCTAAAGCGCTAGTTCTCTCAGGAGAAAGAGAGATATGTTGATCAGTATCCGTAGCCCGTATTGATGAAGTTCGCCCAGGTTGATAAGAAGAATCATTGAATTCCCCATTGCGATATGACCCAATACGTCTGGATCGTGATTGCCCATGATCAGTCCTTTGCCCTGAATGAGTAGGTACACCGCCTTGAAGAGTTTGAAGGAGTTGCCTCATAGATTCTTGCATGGCGGTTTGTCCCTGAGCCAGATTCATCATAATTCCGGCCAGATCTGGAGATGCAGATGGATTTGGAAGATTTCCAGTATTTCCAGCATTTCGATTACTGGATTCTGGATTATCTGCCATTGGTGACAAATGATTTTTATGAAAAACGATAACAACAGTCGTTTCCCACAGACGGCGCCAATCTGTTGATGTAAAAAACTAGATCACTCTAATTCTTCAATCACAGATAAATAAATAAGACAAAGATTTTTAAAGTGGTTCGGCTAGGAATAAAGCCTACGTCCACTGTTATGTTATTGCTGAGTGTTTGTGGAATTCTTGATTACAAGTTCTCTCAAGAAATTCCGGTCCCTTTGAATGGGATTGATACAAGGTATTTATAGCCTCAAGGCTGTACATGAAAGGTCCAATACATTAAATGATATACATATGAATGGGTAATACATTTAATGCGGCGTGTGCGTCAAGAATCTAATGAATAGTTGAACAGTTGTCCGTCTGATAATTGATGACACGGCCGAGGTGCAGTTCGGACCGCCTTAGTTGCTCGTTGATCAAGAGTTCCTCGGAGTGCTTAGAGTATCTCGGGATGAAAGAGTTCCTCGGATGAAGTTCCTCGGCATGATAGAGCTCCTCGGTGTATTCTCGTTGCTCGGTACCAACCATGGTTGTTCAGTAAATGATCTTCCTCGCTGTTATTGTGCCACGTAGATTGACACGTGTCTTCAGACTATTCGTCCACATCAGCATATTAGTTTTGGTATCAACAATTATCATATTAGTTGGTAAATAATTCTGCCAGAAATTTGCATGGTTCTGCCAAACAAATATGCTACAAATAAATTGTACTAAAATGAAATTCTGCCCAAATGTGAAAATATGCCAAAAAAATCTACTAAAATTGTAAAAAGCTGCCAAAAATGTTTTACTTTGGTAATTATTTATGTTATATTTTATTTTGAATTTTGATCAGCCAGTATTGATGCTACCCTATTACTTGTTCAGAGTGGTCCCGCTACTATTAAAAATCGTAAAGGGTTTTCTAAACAATGGAAAGAATGGGATAATCATCAAAAATTGGTAATTGGGTGGAACCATGACTGTCAACTAATTGAACCCAACAGGAAGAAGCTTGCGAGTAAGTTGGGATACTTTGCTCGACAAGGGTAGTTATTTCCTTCAAATTTGGAGGCTGGAAAAAATATTCAAGGAAAGTCTCAATGTAGTTTGGAGGAGTGTGATTTCATTAAGTTACTACATTATTCAAATGATTTATTTATAATTCATTTATAATCTTTCACTCTTATTCAGTACAAATTCCCCTCAAGGATTTAGGCCGATTTGTTTTCAAATGGTGGACAACGCTTTGAGGCACTTTAAATATCGTATGAAAAAAAAGAGTATGAGGCATACAAAAATGATCATAAGCAACTTAAAACTGCACCTCTCCAAGTTGATCCCAATATATTGCCTAAATTAGTTCCTCGTAGGGGTGAAAAAGATATGGTGGGATACCATAAGTAGAAATACTAAACTCAAAGTAATTCTAATCTCTAAAATATGATATTGAATAATCTCCAATTGAATACAGTGAAATAACTAAACAAAGCCTATACAACTTTGGAACCGAATGGCCTAATCACAACCATAAACTGAGTATCAATACAAGTGCGAATGAATAAAAAAATAAACTAAATCAATACTCATAAGGTAAAGCAACTCCAACTGGACCTCCAAACAATTCTCAAAATAATGATATGCAGCTCTCCAAATGCTAGTTGTTGAAAAGTTAGTCAACACACGAGATCAAAGCCCCGAGCATGAATACACACTACTCCCATCAATTAGGATCCTTGAATCCATACAGTAGCATTATACGCAATAAATATCATAATAGAGTATTTTAATTAAACCAGATAATTAAATGCGATAATTATAAATCACTAACTACTGTAGAAATCCCCCTTTAAAAGGCACACCAATTTGATTTTAAATTCCTAAGTCCCGCGATGCTAATTTTATTTAATTAGCCCATTTTATTATTATTCTCACTTTTTATTATAACGGTCCTCCCGCCCGGGGTAGTAATTCCCACCAAAGTGTCACACTTCCCCTTATCAATCGTCCTCTGACCCGTTTAAACTGTCAGCCCCGACACATGATAAGGTTCCACACACGACATGACATAAATCGTCCTCTGACCCGTTTAAACTGTCAGCCCTTATGTCGTCACAAATTTTAATACCCATTTTGATCTTAGGCATTAATTTTCAATTTCTCAATTTCACAATTTATAAATTACCCCACCCTTTTCGATGCGAGATCCTCAAAATACCCCTTAGTCCCATACCAAAGGGTCCCCAAGTTATCATTACGTCCTACCCTATGTATAGAATGAATTTATAACATAAAACTCGACCTAGTATCATGCCTAGGCCAGCGTAACGATGATAAAGTGTCAAAAATTATCCCACCCCCGACATAATAAAGTCGTAATAATCTACCCTCACTAGTCCCATACCTAGCAAGCGTAAATCATCAAAAGGCTTCCCACAAGTCCCATACCTAGAAGGCATCCTAAAATATAGGGAGAGCAAAAATATCCAATAACCCATCATCACAATGGCAATATAATAAAACTAACAAGTCACATAAATAAGCAGAATTAATCAATGTACCAAACTACGCATGCTAGTCCAATTCAATTAAATCTTAATTTATTTATCACAACGTCAAAATACCCAAAAAATCTCATTTTATTATTTTAAATTAAATACCGATATTTCATCATTAATACAATAAAATTCCAATTTCATCATCCCTACACAAATTACGTGAGTTATTCGCCCCAAAATTCATTTATTTCCAAAATTAGGGTATTTCTACATGCAACCTACACTAATAAAACCAAAAATTCACTCAAAAATCCTACGTACCCAAGGGTTATGAATATTAATCATATTGAATGATTTCATGAAAACAGCCCCAAGTTTTATGTGTCCACTTTCTCCAATTAAATTGCTAATTGATTTTAAGAAAATCATGAAATTTAGGTTTAGGCAACACTTAAAATGCATAATACCAAAGGAAAGGAATAGAGTATTCATGACTGTGATTTAGATGAAGAAAATATGAGTTAACAGTTGGACTCCTCTCGAAAAATTAGCAAAGAGTCATTATTTAACAATTTTGAGAAAACACCAATTAAGCCTTCACATATCGAGTCAAACACTTGATTAAGTTTCGGTCTAAAGTTTGTAGATGAAAGGGAATAATTTTGGAGATGCCTTCTGGTTGAAAAGTTTGAGAAAAACTGATTTGAAGAGTCCATCCACGAATTAGTGGTGATAAATAAAGGATTAAGAGTTTGATTAAGAAAAGAGTTCTAATCAGATACAAACACTAAAAAACTTATTCCGTACGATCGGACCATTGGAATTGGATGAAATTTGGGGAAGAATTAAATAAAATGAGAGGAAACCGCACAAAAACTTTCAGCTTGATCGGACTGTACAATATTTTTAAATATGTTTTTGTATAGAGTTTTATGCTTTGAGGACTCTTAGAGAGTTTTATGTTTTGAGGACTCTTCTATATAATAAAAATTCCATTAAAACTCCTTTTTAATTCCTATTTTAATTCCGCTTGAAAATTTATTTTCAAATATAAAAACCAACATTTTAAATTATAAAAATAATAAAATCCAAAATTTTCATTTTTCTCTGGTTTCCAAAATAAATTTAAAAATTCCCATTTTAAAAACAATACGGGTTGTTACAATCAGATCGTGTCGAATTGGTTCATTTTATTAGCCATCGGTTTGGTTTGTTTTGGGGTCAGCGAATCAGTTCATTTTTGGCGTCATCGGTTCGATTCATTTATTTTAGAACCGAATTAGTTCATTTTTGGGCCATGGGTTCGTTTCGGTTATAAAAAAAAATTGAGAGAGTTTCTTAAACTACAAAGGATTATAGAAAAATTCGTTTTGGAGATAAACTTTAGGGGACCTAAATAGAGTGTGAGGACCTCTAAATGATCAATTAAGTGATATTTGAACCTTGGATTAGTGGAAGTAAATACGGAGTATATATACATATATATATATATATATATATATATATATATATATATATATATATATATATATATACACGCGTATAGAGACAATATTTATATGATGTGATTGTGAATATATCTATGTGTGAATGATATATTTATATGAATCATACTCCTCTAGTGCTATCATGGAAAGTTGCGCGATGTGGGTGAGGTCCCTAGCTTGAGGAGCAAGGAGCGTATCGTCCCCAAGTCATAACGTCCATTATTTATATTGTGTGGTATTTTTCAAGGGTGAGACGTGGTGGTTATATTTCGTTCTCATATCCGGTGAGGAACTATGACCATTGCCCATACGTTGTGATTTATATTTGGGGTCAGTGTCAAATTCCGTCCCGGTTGCCCAGGTCGATGTGTGTTGTCCTTGGAGGATTAAACATTGTAGAGACTGCATTCATTGAGTTATAACTCTGAGGGGTGGTTATATATATATACAATATACTATACACAACAAGTATATCCATATAGATAGATAGATAGATAGATAGATAGATAGATAGAGAGAGAGAGAGAGAGAGAGAGAGAGAGAGAGAGAGAGAGAGAGAGAGAGAGAGAGAAACTAAACAATGAAATGTGGAATAATTTATGGATCATCCGAGAGTATAAATCTGGAATAAGATATATGATATACGTATACAAAGATGAGAATATTGTACACGAGATAAATAACACAAAAATGTGAATAGTGTGATAACTAGTGAAAGTTATTCAAAATGAACAAACAAATTATAAGCAATAATTTATTATGTATAAGCTCGTGCGAAAGCTAGAATATTATATACGTGGGGTTACGAGATAGCATATGGTGACTTGGAAGTTTTTGCAAGGTGCTAGTTAGGTTGGGTAGCGTAACTAGGATGTTTAAAATACATGCGTTAGGTGTGCACATTAAGATGAAAGGTGAGGGATATCTTATGTGAGTGCAACACTAGTTTAAATATGAAGAATAACATATTTAAATATTAAAGTATGTTAATCACTTGCTAAAATATTTTCAAAACTCGGGCTCTGACCTCTATCTATTTTTATTTTTCTTCCCCTTTGTTATATTCTTTAGGTTTCCAGACACAGGGACGCCTGGATGACTATTCTATCGAGTCAGACGTTGCTACCGCAGCTGTGGATGTTGGCAGGAAAATTGTTTAGACGCTTCTATCCTTATGATCTAGATAGGAGGTACTGTTGTAATATTCTGACATGTTGCCCAACCGTTGCCTTTTATTTTATTTGTGGCATTTTTATTTTTCGCCCACTCGATATGGTTGTACCAATGTTTTATCGAAAGTTATCGGTTATTATTTATTCATTTCAGTTGTTGTTCATAATTTTGTGTGGATGGATTTAATTTGTGCGGTTAGGCTAAAAACAATAGAAAGTTTAAAATTTGACGCCAAGCATAACAGGTTATTAGTAATTAAATGGTTTTCGATAGTGATTCTAAGAATGAAACCATTTCAGACTCTTGTTTAATATGATATAGGACAAATCACCTGATATTTTATTAGGAGGGGTGTCACACTATGTACAAAGCAACTCTTCTTGAGATTGCCCCACTTATCCAACTAGTTCTTGGCTTCACTAGCCTAAAATCATAGTGTATCTCATTGTTCGAAGCATTACATTTTCACACATGTAATGTCTAACATGTTACACCAACGTCCTAGAGCCCAAATGTCTTTCAACTCTGGACACTTACTAAGCCTCATGTGTAGGAAATCTAGTAAGTGAAATCTAGACAAGGAACCCTCCTGATACACTATCACCTAGCTCAATCGGTTATCGAGATCTGTTGGACTAAGACACATACTAGGACACCCCAAGGTAATGTACTCCTACGAATAAAAACTCTACCACAAAAGTTGCTAAACTTCATCTCTCAACTCCCACATCTCTAAAGGAGACATATTATTCGATGCTATCACTATAGGCCTAGTTCCCAATGCTAAGTTGATCACAAACTCAATCTCTTGACAGAGCGATATCACCGACATCTCCTGAATAACATCATAAACGTCGCTAACCACAAGAATTGAATATAAAGAGACAATTATACTCCCTAAAGTCTCTGCCTCGATATAATAAAAATGTGTTCTCGACTATCCCTCCACACGAGGCATTGACAAAAAAAAATACCCTACCCCTAGAATAGCAAACACAATTATCTTACTATAAAAGTTCATTGCCGCTCTACGCGTCGCTTACCAGTCCATACCCAAGATAACATCATACTCGTATGATAAATTGATTTTTGTATGTCTCCGTTGTTGAAAGCTAAGTTAATCAAAACCTCAAAATACCTACAAATTAATATCAAACTCAAGTGTAGAGGTAATTAAGGGTATCAATTCACATCAAGGGGGTAATCTAGAGACAAACTCAATTGTAGTTCACTTTTTATTTTATTTTCGGAATTTCTCTTTTCTAATTTTTTTTAGCTTTTCAAATATTAAACAAAATTGGGAGAGGTGAGGTGAAATAACATTAAACTAAAATGTGAGATGAAAACAACTAACTAGAAAGTGACTAAAAGTGAAAAATAAAGTCTAACACTAAAATAAGAGATAAAGTGAGGTAAATAATTGTGAGAACAATCAAGGAATGGGATTACACCACAAATTTTATCTATTCTAATTAATTAATTGAATTCTCCCAAATTAATATCAAAATTACAAATCAACTCTCGTTGCAAATGTAATTTTAATAGTAACCTTTTAGAAAATTAAGTTTAACCCCCCACAACTCTAGAATATAGATCTACACACCTTTTAATTAATCACCCGCTAGGATCGATTTATCAAAATTTATGTAAATCTAGAAAATGAATTTTAGAGTTGAAATTCAAGGAATATTACCACACTTAAGAAACCCCTATCTCTAGTTCGAATCTAAAATCGGTATTATAACTTAGAATTTCGATTTTCTCTCGAAAATTATTTACCCTCTCTCGAGGCATAAATTTAAGGGTGAGGGATCAAAATTAATATTCAAAGAAAATTTTCAAGTAATCAAACTAATTAAATCAAAATAACATCAAATAACCCCACCCCTTGAAAGGGGATTTAGCCTAACATAATATCAAACATGATAATCAAATAATCAAAGGCTAATAAAATAAAGTAGAAGATAAGAACAATCAAACCAAATCTCTTTGAGTGAAATTGGACTCCAATCCTTGAATTTGCAATTTACATCCCTCCAATTTGTGTGATCAAACCAAAATTACATCAACAATTACACTCAAAAATGGATTCTAACTAAATTATTTTTCTCACTAATAAAAAAATAAATTCTAACCTAAAAAAAAACTAAACTAAAAAAGGTGTTTCTTTCTCTACAATTCTCTCTACTAATTCCAATTCTCAAGATTTCAATTGGGGTCTTCCATCCTTAAATAGTAGGCATGGAGCATGGGGTGATTTTGGTAGGGGTTAAATGGACATGAGTTGTGTAAGAAAATATTGGGGTTAAAATAGGAAAATGCACACATGCGCATGGGTTGTGTGGGGTCATGTGGGAAGTGGGTTGGTGAGGATAAAAACAAATCAGATTTTGGTTAAAAGGGTTTGGGGGTATTTTTGGAAAAAGGGTTAAGTGGGTTATATAGCATGTGGGTTTTAATGAGTTTATTGTCTTTGGTTTTGGCTTTTATTTTTGGCAGGTGGCAAAAATCGGGAGATGGGTTTTGGATGAAAATGGGTAAGCACATGGATTTGGATCGTCGGGTTTCGGGCATGGGCAAGTTGGATGATCGCACATGGCAGCAGGGGGCATCGCCGACGGGACTAGGTGCCGCCGGAGTGGCGTGATTCGGGTCGTGGGTTCTTGAGGTGGCGGGTTTGGGTTTTCGATTTGGGGTAGTTGACGGGTTTGACTGGGTTGTAGCGGGACTGGCCTGTTGGGGACTGCTGGGGATTTTGCTTGCTCTGGGCTGTCGTCGGATATGGTTGCCAAGGTGTTGGGTGATGTCCGCGGGTTAGGCCCACCGGAATGGGGTAGGTTGCGATGTGGGTTTTGGTAGGTTTTGCAGTGGATGATTTAGGGTGGAGGTATAATGTGGATGGGTGTGTTAATGGTGGAGTAGGAGAGAGTTGTTCGGGAAGAAGATGATGGAAGAAGTAGGTTATGGTGTGGTGAGGTACATAGGAAGGTGGGTGTGGGTGTGGGTGGGAGTATAGTTGAGTGTAGTTGAGGGTATAGGGTATATGGTGAGGGTAAGGAAGAGGTGTTTGTGTGTAGGTGAGTGTAGTATAGGTGGGTGTGAGTGGGTTTATGTGTGTGTTTAATTTGGACCCTTAAAAATAAATAATACTAAAAAAATAAAATGAGTAAAACTAAAAATCTAAAACTAAAAATCCTACCCTAAAAATAAAATAAAGACTCAAATTAAAAATGAAACTAAAAAGAAATAAAAATAAAAAAGTAAAAATCTATTAAACTAAAACTAAAGTCCTAAAAAGAATGCAAAATCTAATAACTCTAAAAATAAATGAAATCGTAAAAAAAATCTAATCCTAATAAAAATAAAACTAATAACTAATAAAAATAAAGATAAAATAAAATTTTACTAATAAAAAAATAAAATAGAAAAAATAGAAAACAAAACCTAGAAAATACTAAATAACTCAAAAATAAACCTAAAAATACAAACGACTCGTACTAAAAAAATAAAAAGGACAGAAACTAAACACACACGGTCTCGGGACAGGGTTTAGGCTAGGTTAGGGTAGGCTAGGGTTACAGGATTGGTAATTAGCTCCATAATCCGCACAAATGCCTTAAAATACGCGTTTGAACACCGCAACGTGCATTCGACCTACAAAATATACAATAAAGCGCATAAGACCCAAATTGGCGAGATTCATCAACTAAAATACATATATTCAGGGTATAAATTGTACACTTTTGGGTGCTTCTCACATGTATATCTCTAAAATGAGCAAATCCGCTAACAAGCATAACCTCCCAAGGTCCACACTCACTCCCCTGCGAATGGAATGGACGAGAGCCCCGCTACCCAACAACAAATCTACCATCATTATAATATATGATGTTATATCCACTAAACTTGGCTCACGCGTGAATCTAGTGCTAACAAAAGACTGTGACACACCTGCTTTAAACAATACTCGCCCTATAAGCCCATGGATAGGAAACATATCCTTAATTTTTAACGGAGCTAGCGGCCAAACTGGTCCATGAATGTTATACACGCCCAAATTGTAACTTCCCCTGCAGAGGAAAAAATGCTAGAACTGTCGGTGGGGTTAGAAACTGCGATAATAGTTACCCCGACTGGGTATCCTGCTGCTGACCCCTAGACCTATTTGTGCATACATGCCACATGTGGATCTGTTCCCCACATATGATTCATCTTCCTGTAAAATCTTCATGCCTCTCGCCCTAATGAGGATGCCCCTTTGGACCTTCAATCTGGGTTCTTTGGCTCTGCTAGCCCGAAGGTGCATGTTGCTAGCCCAGATGGCCCTATCTGTAACTACCATTACTCTTCCTAAACCTCTTAATTAATTCCCCCTATTGGGAACTCTACTCATTCTACCTACCCTAATACTGTGGCGCTCCGTTGGCATCATTACCCCCTGTCTTGCCCTGTTGGCTCGACTCTCCTATCCTCTTTGCTCCCTTCAGATGGAAGAGATGGGCCTCGCAGTGAAGTTGTACGACATTAATGACATCACTATAAGTCCTTAACATTGGGTTCCCTAACATATTATATGGATCCTCCATGTAATCCCATACATAAACTTGGAATGCTTTTTTAATTAGTGTTCACCTCATATTGCATAAATTTTTAAAGGCGAGTGAACTCTTCCTCATACTCGGCCACTGTCTGAACCTCTTGTGTGAGATCCAAAAATTTCCTCCTCATCTTTATGTTCAAGGTTAATGGAAAGAACTTGTGGTAAAACTACACCCAGAACTCTTGAATCGTCATAACATCTCTCTCATCTCGTGTGGTAAGTGACTCCCACCACTGAGAATTTCCCCAACTAGATTAAACGTTGATAGTACCTTCTTCTGAGTGCCATTTCACTCCACCATATGTAGATGCCTTTGGATATCCTTTTTCCATTAACTATCTGCTACTACATCCACATTATCCTGAAAATCTAACGGATGACCCTAATAAATTCACTCCCTCACTCCCTCCCCCTTCAATGGCGGATTTGGTGCTGCCACTGGCAGATCTGGTTATACCGGGGGAAAGTGTAACACCATAGCTGTCATGGTAGTGTTAATTGCCTGTGCTACTATGGTTGTGACCTCTAATACGGTCAAAGTCCCCTAAGCAACTTATGTCTCCTACCGAGCCTCCCCAACTATGACCCCCCTCACTGCACGAGCTGGTCAACCTCTCTTGGTGTTTGTCATTTGAAACTAAATAAAAATCATATGAGACTCACTTCAAGCATTAACAATAGAAGAATAATGTAAACGCGCAATATGAAACAAGATTCCTAAATACAAGGCTATATATCAAAGAAACATAACAGTGATAATGAAGCAAGTTCACACAGATCCAATAGGACACTAGATTCTAATGCTCTTATACCAATTGTGATGCCCCGCCTATTCTAATACCAGATGATTGATCCTTTATTAAAATAAACTAGAAATCTAGTATGATTTCATTCTCAACATCACTATCGTAAAAAGTGTAACATATAAAACAAAATTAAATGAAACATACAATGAATAGAGTAATTAGCAAGCATAAATAAAATAATCGTTAAGGGAATAAACCATTGACCACTACAATTAACCATACAACTTAATTTAATACAGATAAATAAATAAAAATCCCTGGTATGAATAGAGACTTGCCTAACTAGTGGCAACACACCCAAAAGGAACATACGAAAATGAAATTGATCATATTTATATAGAAATGACAAGGTGGCTACAATCTTATCCAATAACATCCATAGCTACTACTCGCTACCACATTAAAGATCTACCTTTGATGTCTCTACTATTTTTTCACACCTTGGACTTTAAAAAGAAAATAAGAAAAGTGATTTGCCTATGGTTCAAAGCTCGAAAATGTTTTAAAATATTTTGCGAGTAATTAAATGCTTCAAATTAGTAAAACATGCAATGAATTACTTTCATAATTAATTAACTAGTCACACTCACATGATACTTCTTCTCACCTCTCATCTACAATTTGAACCTAACACATTCATTTTATTATCCTAATTAGACTACCCAACGTAACTAGGACAACCACCACTATTAAAGCCCATCATGCTAATAATCACCTTTAACAAACTATGTGCTACCCTCACTGGGTACACTTTCATAAGTAGTAACATAGATAAACATTTGGTATATATATAGGTGCCCATTAATACAATAACATATCGACCCCCGCGCTATAAATATGTATACTAACAAGATAAGAATATAGCTACACCCACGCTATCAACAGATATACTCCCAATATAACAACATAGTTACACCCACGCTATAAATAAATACGTACATCACATCTTGTACACAGACATGTATATCACTCTCTATATATGTATAATCGCATCCCCAGAGCCGTAACCTTGCGAATGCATCACACTGAGCCACATGGTCAGAATCTAACCACTGAATCTAAATCATAGACACAAACAATGAAGGAAGTTATAACATACGTTCTAGGTCACAACCATTCCACATCGCACCTAACTTATCTCTGAACCACACATATCCTCACATACGAATAGTAGCCATAAAATAGTACTATGACTCGAGGAATCAATACAACACCTGCAGGTTAATGCCAAGGTGGACTGCCTACTATGCGTAATCTCCTAACGATGGTAATATCGAGTAGGTTTGTTCAACATAGACAAGCAAAATTCATAAATAGTTATATATATATATATATATATATATATATATATATATATATATATATATATATATCATGTATTGTCCTCGTACACATATCCCACATTATACTACTCCACCAGTCACGAAGTTGGAACCGACTTCCTGGTTATACATATAAGTGTTCATTCACTTGAATTCCCAACTCATCTCCCCCAAACCCATCTAACCGTTGGCCTAACACAGTTACTAGACCCTAGAAATATTCCCCCATAGTCCCACTCTACCCAGAAACCCCTACGCTCATTCCCCAATCTCTAAAAGGTCAAAATAGTGCGTAAACAAAATCTTAGCAGGCCAACAAACCAAATTGGTTTGCTTGGAAGACCAAATTGTTCATTTAATTGAGATAATTTTCTCCCCCATCGAACTGGCTCAGTTGGCTAAGCTGCCAAGCATCTTCTTCCTCGGGTTTTCATGTCTAAAACCCTCCAACAGAGGTTCTAAGCCTCCTAAAACATCAAAATTGATTCCTCACGTCAAAATATTTGAAACCAAAAACATTCTAATCTCAAATTAAACCTGAATGCATAATCAAAACCCCGAGATTTCAAATCATTAATCAATTCAATCAAACCCTTAATTGATTAAAATTGAATTTTCATTGATTTAAACACCCTCTCAATGTTATACATGTTCATACTTATAAACCTGGGATTAAATAACAAAATTCCTATATATTTATCATCAATTAAGCCCAGTGAAAATCATTAGTTCAATCATCCTTTAAATCCTCTTCAATAAAATACCAAAGTTCACTTCCTTAATCACAAATTTAGTTCTTAATTAATTATGAAGGTAATTAACTACCTAATTGCATCGAAAGAAAGTAAATACTTGCCTTTAGGGATCTTAATTCGAAGTTCGTACTAGATTATTGAATCTAGAGACGTTCTTCCTCTCTTATCCATGTTATTCCCTCCCTTTTCACGCTTTTGTCTTCTCTTAAACTCTCTGTTAAGCACAATCATGTAGAGATTAAAAAGTGGGATATCATCAACCTCTCTAATACTTATATAATCCCTAATTATACCCTAATCCCATTTTCCCATTAAATCTTAGGCATAAAAAGACCATCGTACTTTTATACGGGTCCACCAATGTCTCAAATGCCCATGGGACCCAACTAAAATCTCTGGTACCTATTCTGGACTATTTAGACCCATTCTAGATCATCAATTCACTTAGAAAGACCGTCCAAGTCACACAACTAAAAATGCATCATCATCTCATTAACCGTGCTCTAACGTGCGTACAATACACGTCGCCTAAAGACTATATAAATTCGTCGATGTAACTCTCTATCACCATAACATAATAAATTGTCTCTTTTCACTCATAAACAAACTATAATAAATCACATCTCTATTTACTTATAACACACATGTAAATTATAATAATTATAAATGTTAATTCTTATCTCTCTAATTAATATGTAAAGAACCCAATTTAATTTATCCAATTAAATTAATAAATTTATGCTTACGTGGAAATTAAATACTCATAAAAGTATAGGCTATTACATCATCTTGAAAAAAATTCAAAATTATCACCCGAATAGAGGTAGGTCCAAAACCCCTTATATTCTAGACTGGATGTCTTCCCCTTTTCCAAGAAAGATAAATAATATGAATCCTCAAGTCATCACCAAAATACAATTCCCTTACATTGGATTCCCCTACCCACGGTTTATTTTGAGAAAATAATAGACCAAAGTCTATTATTTTCTCACTCCTCGTTTGAAAAATGAGAGCTTGGCCCTGTTTACGCAAATCCAATGGGACTCTGTTCAGTTTTTCCCCTTTGAAGATACCACCAAACAAAAAAAAAATGACATACACATACGGTTAAAAACATGTAAAATAATTTCATTAAAAAACATCGTACACATTTGAGTCCTTATCCCCTTTGTATTGTCTTTCCATCTACAAAATCCTAAAAGAAAGTTATTTTATGCAGTTATGATTATCAGTAGAGAGTTCACACTAAGTTCTTACCATGGAAACCTGAGTATGCACTCTGTGAGTTCATCTAGTATTCATCAGAGATCTTGTTATCCACGATTGTCAAATCTACTTCGTAATACGCCCCATGTCTACTGAAAAGGACAAGGCTCAATCCATGAGAATAGGAATAGAGATAGCTTGAAATCATCACTGCTTCTCGAAACACCATGCAGTTAGAAATACGTACACTAAACCAAGCCCAAGTCCGCTTATAAGAGGCTATTACCATAATCAGACTGGGAGAGAACCTACTCCGTTCACTAATATCCACACCAGTACACTGCCTATAGCGGTTATTGGGCTACTACTTACTAATCCTCATGATCCACCTACACCAGTTCTAGCACAAGATCCTATAGTAACACTGATTCTGCCACTTATAAATACTATTCGACCCATATGGATACTTTAAATCGTACCCTTCCATCAGTAACCCGAGTAACCACACACCTCCTTCAAAGGCTCCCACGAGCTGAGTGTGTAGTCCCTCCACGAGCCAATGAGGTTGTTCCCCCACATCTAAACTAGGAGATAACACATGTCTAATATGAATTTCATCTCCTCAAGTAAGACATCAATAAGATGCATACTATAGATGAACTTTTAAACATCAAGAACATACAAGGGACTAGTCTCCCAATACACCCATTTATCCAACTCCCACCTTTAGATGCAAGTCCAAGATGTAGGAGTAGAGGTTTTAGAGAGGATTTTCTCATCCATTATGTCTAAAGGATCCCTCATCTAGTATATGGGTAAAAAACATGAGGGAATCACCAAAATATGGGATAATATATGTTGTGATTTCCTTAAAAATCATGCGAATAGAGAAGAACTTGGCATATGAATATTTGGAAATGTTGAAGAAAGAGGAGGGAGTGGAAATTGGCACTTTCATCACTCGCTAGACAGAGAAAGTCGGTCAAATGGTCAATTGCCCCTTAAAAACGATTAGATTGAGACAGTGATCAGGTATCTATAGAAAGGAGTACAAGATGGAACTTAGACTCATTTGGAAACAAATTTCAAATATTTCTCTATATAAGATGTAATAGAAAAAAATAGTCTGGCCTCTAAAGCTACCACATCAACTAAGAAACCTCGTCGAGTTGAAAATCATTCTTCTTCTTGTAAGAACTCATTGGGATCTTCCACTTCACACATCACTACCCTCATAGCTATTCCTCAATCAAAACCACACTCTGTTACTAAGACTTCCCAAGCTATGGTAGCCACCATTGTAATTTTTTAACCAGGACCCCATCCAATAAACACTCAAGCCATTCCCCCTCCTAAAGAGGTTTGTTCTTGATAAAGGCACCACACCGATCTTCAAGCCTCCCTGAGTCCGATATTTGACACCTTGAAGTTGGATGGTCTTTGGAAGCCTCTAGACCCTAAACCACCCCAGCCTCCCTTGATAAGAACTGGACTGACTCACATTTCGAATTCCATTAAAGATATAGTCACATTATGGGTAACTATTGGTCCCTGAGATTCTCCATCCAAGACCTTATTGACTCTACGAGCCTCATTCGACCAAAGCCTTGAAAACAACCCCTCTGAGCATGCCATCACCAACCATTGATCATATACATTCTTCACCATGGTCATACATTTTCTATAAACTAACTACTGAATCTCAAACTTTGTCCTGGTCATGGAGTTGATATTATCAAAAGACCCATGACTTCTTACCCCTTCATTGGAAAAAATATATCACTCGATTCAATAAGAGGAGATGTATGATAAGGCCCCTCAAGAAATAGAGCATATCAACTTTATAGTATCAATTTAATACATCGATTAGGTAGGATCGACGTATGAGGCACACATATTTCCCCTCATAGATTCAGGATCTGATAGTGGTTTCGACTCACCCACTACATTAAACATGTTCTTGGTTAACTCTTTGGGAAACATTAATAACCCTATGTTTTCTAGTCACCAGACAAAAAAACCCGTGATGTGGACACCCTGATATCCTATCCCCTAGTACAAATGAGTTTAAACGGATGATAATTAAAGTCCAAAGATCATATTACGTGAAAATATTGAGTCAGTTACCAAATTTTGTACGAGGTGGAGGATAGGTGGGGAGCCCAGATATCCCCAAAATACACTACATGGAAAGCGAAGCTAAGGGTCAGCCCTAGTCCAATTACGTACATTCCATTTACAATCCTCCAAAAAGAAAGGTGGAACCTACTTTATGAAAATCAAAGGGTCATGGCCACCTAGATTCTATTCCAAGACAAGTATAATAGATAACACGGGATAACCACTCGAGCCCCTCCCCAAGGATCCAAAATAAAAATCTTCCCCATGGGTATTATTCACGTAATACGAATAGATGACAGAGGTGACATTGACCCCTCTCGGTTGTGCTTAACTTAACTACAAAAAATAATGCCAGTGGAAAATCAGAGCCTACTCCAAGACCTTTATTCCCCGAGCTCTTATGTGTTTATTACACCCACTAGAAAGAGAATGTCATTACCAACTACTTCAACCATATTTTAATCATTGAGGGAAACACATCTCAAGGACCCAGGGATGAGTTCATCCTCAACTCCCGGATCTAGACTATGATGACATAATGGGATGACTCCCCGAAAAAGGGTATGACTTCACGAATAGGAAACTACATCTTTCGAATCTCCTAGCATCTGATATTATAAATTTGGAATCAAATACATGACAACTTTAAAAGAGCTCGGCTGACTTGAAGCGGTATGAAAAAATGAGTCTACAACATAGAAAGTTTACAACCGATTATCTCGTACGAATGATCACCCCTCTAATTTTTTAATAGTGGGGGAGATATTTGGCATCCTAAGGTTAACTTATACGAAAGTATTCGGTCCATTTGGTGAGATGATTTAACCATGGATATAAAAGATACCGTCATCGGTAACATAAAGGTTGACCCTAATCCTCCTGAAGTCATTTTTCCAAGAGAGGATCTAGTTGATCCCTATAATGAGTTGTAACTGATCGTTCTACAACAAGCATTCGACCTCATAATACTTGGGGTATCACCCTGGACCCACCACTAGATCGATGTAAGATAAAAATTTGTGTATACTTACATATATGTATCCCTCATAATCAACATAATTAAGATTCAAGACAAGATAACCCACCAAGGTCATCCCCCTCCAGAAGGTCCCCCTTTTGGAGGTACTCATATACCACGAAGATGGAACTCATCAACCTTCTTCCCCACAATCATGCATATAATAATTTCGATAGCTTGGAATACGTAGTGTCTGAACTGACCCATGAAAAATTTGTTAATGAGATCTCACCCTCAGGTCTAGGATACATTAAATACCAATACTTCTATGGGGATATCTTTTTCAAAACTGAGAACATCATGAGAAAAATTAATATACTGAGAACCGAAAACATCTTTTGATTATGAAGAAAACCAAAAAATCGCCTCTGATAATGACACCTAGTTGGGATCATCGATATCTATGGAATCATTAATTGATATGCCCCGCCAGAAAGAAGAATAATTCTTATCCATGGTGCAAGAAATCCCTAATCCTAACTTGATCCCTTATGTAGCTATAAGATGGATAGATGACTCCGTGTCTCGAACTCCATCCAAAGCTAAGAAAAAGGCTTTCGAAAGCCCTAAACTAGCCCTGCCCTAGATTGGATCGAAGTGATGGAACCAAACCAAACATCTCCAGTCACCTACCCCACATCCTTAACTGATATTTTACTCCGTCTAGAGAAAGATAAATAAGAAGTTCAGGCATAACCCCTACTCTCTCCAGATAAAGAAGTCAACTTCCTCACTCGGTCAGGTCGATATTCGACTCCACCGAACCCAACTAGTAAGGGGAGAAGTTTCAGGGTAACTATCATCCTCTTCCTCCGAAAAATAATAAAATCTAGGAGAAACTCTATTAAACATCGTCTAATATCACTATCTAGGAGTTTCTAGTTACATCCCAAGAACACTAAGCCTCTGTCATCCATTTATTGTCTCAAGCTTCTGTGCCTACATATCTGACTTCGTTCGAAGTGTCACCCACCATCTGGTACATCACCATGTTACAGGACATCAACTTCTATGATGAGGAACTCCTTATGTAAGGTTGTAATCATCGGTTCATACCACACATCACCATTGAAGCCTACAGGAAGATTTTACCCTGTTGATAGACAACTTGTCCACCATGTATTCCACATTCGCACCGCCATTGGTCCTTGATGCACGTCCTTGGAGTTTATACTATCTTCTAAAACCATTAGAGCTTATGATAATATGTAACGAAAGATCCTACGACCTGTTATCCTCACTCTTATAGAGGGGCTATTAATCAAGGGGAAAAATTATAGTGTAAGGACACTGTCATTGGTTGGTTTACCACCTCAATACGAAAAACTAAACAATTACAACACTTGTTTAACGAGTATAGCAGTATGTGGGGTATCGAATCCATAGAGAACGTCGTTTAAAATTTAATATATTTATTACTTCTAAAAAAGTGTAAAAGATCATTTTTCTTTTTCTAAATGTTTATATACTACAATTAATATTGGCAAGTATTGAAACTAATTTACAAATATGAATAGTATAGGTTCAGTATTAAATCCCTCACCGTGGAATACATAGCATAAATGCTTAAATGGTTAGATGGGTTTCAAATATGATTAATACTCATTTAAATAATTAGCTAAATTCGTAATGTCACTCCCCGATTTTTCATAAAAGTATAAACACGAGTTTGGCATGAAAAATATTCTCAAAATTACATGCGCAAAGTAGCAAATATGGTGGATACATGATAAATCCCATTACAGTTCCGAGATGTGAACATGGGAACAATTAACCCAACAAAACGAGTCCACTCTATCATACCATAGAAAAGCAACTATATATCTACGGTGAGTTAATTAATCTCAACCTAATTTAATTCACAAGAATTTTTTTTAATTAATTTAAATAAAACGATGCATAAGAGAAAGTAATTTTAAATGGAAATAAACTAATTATATAAAGCATTTAAATTAATTATGAAATGATAAACTAATTAATAAAATACTTAAATTAACTAACTAAACAATTTATTGGACACTATAATAACATTACAAATTATCACACGTATTAAGAAATGGGATTACACTACTCTAAAGTACCAGATATGATATATTGTCTGCAGATTCCCAAAGGTATTGAATTTATAGGTTGAGAATTGGAATGGAAAGAGATGGTTTAAACATTAAAAAATTGTTTAATAATAAAATACAAATAGTGGGTATACTTTTGCAGGAAACAAGGAGCTGGAAATTAGGGCATACGTTTAAAAGAGGTTGCTTTTTGAGAAAAGGAGTGGCTGAGCGGGATGCATGCTAGTCATTTAGAAAAATATTTTTTGAATGTGGGGGTTTTGTTTTGTAGCACATGGGAACAAAAAGGAGGAAAGGTTGATTGTGACACGTAGCACGAGGATGACTAGGTGATTATGCCACATGGCATTGCCACACAAAGCATTATGTTATGGCATTGTTGAGGTGGAACTACTGACATGGCATGTGATTGGGTGATGATATGGAGTTGTCTAAATGATGATGTGTCTATTGCTTGGGTATGACACATGGAACTAAGTGACACATGGTGCTGACTAGATGATGGCATGGATGCTGATTAACACATGGCACTTATTGGCCTGTGTTGTTTCCATAAAAGAAATGGAGGGTGGAGGTGAGATCGAACTTAGGTCTCTCCACATTTCCATCCATACTTTAACCACTAAACCAACCATGCATTTAATAAAAAATATGCCACTAAATATATATATATATATATATATATATATATATCTGTTAACTCGACCCATAATTCACATGATTACATTTTCACCTTAAAATTCTACAATATCCTCATTTGACTTTCTTTCGAAATAGATTTTCACCAAATTTCAAGGACATTCACAATACTACATTGGGACTAACATGGTCTAGTTTTGGGCATAAATAAAAAAATATATATATTCGTCGAATACCCCAAACTAAACGATGTTAAAATTATTTTTTCTTCAACTCTTCATAACTTCTTCATTTTTAATCGGATTGACACGTCATTTGAAGACAGAAGTTCCTTTTTTATAGGCCTATAATCTTTGTGAAGAGTCCGAGTCCACAATCGATTATCTAAAATTACTATTTTTCCCCTGAAGGTGCATATGCCAATGTTTCTTGGCCCAATAACTTCGAGACTTAACCATTACCTTCCCAAACCTTGTAAATACTCAAATAATCCTTGTAAAAGTGATTAATCATGAATATTCAAGTTTATGTAGTAAATGAGTATAGAATGTGAGTTTTAGCGAGCATGGGACTGCGATATTGAGCATAGACGAGAATCATAAAATACAATATTTGTGTGACAACCCGCCATCCGAAATAAGGGGTGGCCAGCCCGATACCTCAACATAACGGAATCATGGATGGAAATCATTCTCAGCATCGTAACAATAAAATAGGTATATGGGAAAACAACCCAATATATCAGAGAACGGGTAGCAAAAAATTTTAGTTTGATTACAAGTTAAGAAAATAAATTAAACAACCCAATCTGATAAGAACGTGGAATTCTAGGGAACTTATATAAATAAAAGACAACCATACAATTTGGGAACCGAATAATCTGTCTATCCACAGATACATACAACGCATTACAATAGTTCAGTAATTTACATAATACATCCATTAACAATTACATAAAAGTTGGGATACATGCCCGAATGAAAGACCCGATCGTATCTAGAATTCAAAAATGAAGGCGTCGAACAACATCCTGTAATATCCGCAAAGTCTTACAGCTCCTGAAAAGTATTGGATAGGAATATCACATCGCACGCCCTTGCAGAGGAGCACCTGAGCGGATACAATAACATGCACAACATGGAAAATGAACGGGTCAGGGCCCAGTTTATATATGATTCCCAAATGAATAAGAAGCATGATAGATATGGACAGTTAATCATGAATGCAGTATGAGAATCTAACAACCTAATCATCAAGTATAATAATGCAATTTAAAGGATTCTAACCATTATTACTAAAATAAGAGAATATAATTTAACCTCATTATTCATCACATCTTTTCCTTTTCCATTCCTTAATAGGAATATGATTACCATTATACTTTCTTATGGCAATTCCCATATATCAAGTCCAACTTGATTTTAGAAAGGTTATATTATTATACATATAACGATTCTAAGACCGCCCCTCCGAGATTCCCCACTGGACACGCCCCTAAATGACTATCATCTTCTAGGGCCTATCTATACAAGACAACCTGGGCAGCTAATGCACGTCGGGAAGTGACCATATACCTGCGAGTGAGTTATAACCACACCCGGAATTACCTCACTAGCGCAAAAAACATATAAAAATCCCGCATATGGCCGAGGAATATAGTCTCCCTACATTCACTAGTCAGGGGACATCACCTCATGCGCGAGCTTCCCTTATGATAGCCTTTAGAGAGGTGTGTTTGAGTAAATTAACATTTACCAATTTAAATTTCATTATGATCTTCATAAATCACATGTGTTTCATTTTATTTGAAGCCAGTGTCCTTGAATATTCTCATTAATATTCGTCATATTTTTAAGTCCCGAATTAGTCTCCAATTGATCACCCAAAATATTTCAAGTCCCAAGGTGTTTTATACCTCAATAGGGTCCCTAAAGTCTCCAAGTATGGGCTTAGAACTCTTAATTCCTAATACTTTACGAAATGAAGAGTAATGCCTAAACATCACTCTTTGTACCCATGAAATGACCCCCAAGTGAACCCATTCAACTCTAGGGAAATGACCAAACTCAACTAAAACTCTAGGACTCTAAGTTTACTTCATACAAGAAGGTTCCTAGGTCCTAATCCTATAGAAAAGGGTTAAAATGAGAAAAGAAAAACAAAAGAAAAAATGTAGGATTTCCGAATCGATTCGGCCTGGGGCGAATCGATTCGGCCAGACAAGCGAATCGATTCGGACTAGCCGAATCGATTCGGTCAGGAAAACCAACATTCTGCATAACAGCCGAATCGATTCGGTCCAACCAGACATGGACACTGCCTCCATGAGAATTGATTCGGCCTAGACCGAATCGATTCGCCCCTGCGAATTTTGCCAATTTTGGTTATGGAGTCTTGGACTCCTAATTTCTTCCAAACTCAACCATCCCAAACCCTTATCATTTATTGCTACCAACTGATTATAAATGCATCAAACAACCATAATTTATACAAATATCCATTCAAATAAACCTCCAAAGATTCAAAGCCAATAAATCCAATAAAAGCCCTAACTTTCTTAAACCATAATTAACCCACAACTATCAACACTAATTATTCAACTTAAATCATATAATAGCAAGTAGAAAACTTGCCTCAAGCTTGCAAGTTCAGATTTTGATGAAGTTGAATGCAAGAACAATCTCCAAATCTTCAATCTTTCTCTTTTCTCCAAGTTCTCTTCTTCTCACTTTCTTTCTCTAGGTTTAGGAATATAATTAGGGGAAAATAGAAGACTTAAGGAGACTAAATCGTGGATTAGGTTTAAAATTCCAGCTTAAGTGGTTAATATCGCGATAAAATAATACGCAACTACCCATTTAAGGTAAAACCAGTCAAAAGTGCCCGGAACCTCAAAATACAATATGGCACATAATTTGACTATCTCGCACCTTTTGAAGCTAACTACACCCTCCAAATTATCATTTGGAAATTTTATAATTCATTTTAAGTTTCGGTTTCATTTTAAGCCAAATGTGATTTTAAATCTTATGACATTATAAAACACAACATGGTAATATTCACCCATACTTAAGGTAAATAAGCAACATCATAGTAAATATTAACTTTTCTTCACTAAATTAATACTTACTCCATATTTCAACATTTTATATCTAATTACCATACCTAGCAAATAAATATAAAATAGGTTCTGAAAGGTGAGGGTTATTACATACTCCCCCCCTTAAGAGGTAATTTTGTCCCCAAAATTCAAGCGTACCTTGTATAAAGAGATGCGGATACTTTTCCTGCATATCATCCTCGCATTCCCATGTTGATTCCTTGGCGTTACGGGTGGCAATTTGGGTTAGTCGTGTCATTTTAGGGTCGCGTTGATTTTTACTTTAGTATAAGTTTTAGGTACTCTTAAATCTATACAAGCTAAATGGGTCATGTTTGGGTCATTTCGGGTTATTACCGTAAACGGGTTATCGGGTCAAAAATTGCCACCTCTACTTGGCGTTATGGTGACTCCATTGAACTCGCACCAAGGGCAACACTCGCGACCTCAATCTACGCTCCCCATGCTCTAAGATATCAACCGATTGTTCTTTATAGGAAATGTCGGGATGCAAGTCAATATCTTCAAAAGGGATATGCCAAAGTGCTCCCTCGCACCTCCTATACTTCTTTAGAGAGGAAACATAGAATACATCCTGAATTTGTTGCAATGGTTCCGGTAAGGCAAGTTGGTATGCCACTGGACCCACCTTTGCAATAAGTGGAAAAGGTCCAACAAAATGTGGTGCAAGCTTCCCCCCTTCCCGAAACGCTTGATGCCTTTCATTGGTGACACTCGAACCAAAACTTGGTCCCCAGTTTCCAATTCCATGTGCCTTCTACCCGTATCGGCGTAGCTATTTTGACGGTCTTGGGCTATTCGATTGCGATTCCGAATGAGTTCAATTTTTGAAGAAGTATCTTGGATCATTTCAGGTCCAAGGAATTTATTATCACCCACTTCCAACCAACAAGCGGGTGATCTACAAGGTCTTCCATACAAAGCTTCATAAGGTGCCATTCCAATTGTGAATTGGTACGAGTTGTTATAAGCGAACTCGACCAATGGGAGATATTGTTCCCAACCACCTTTGAAATCAAGCATACACATACGAAGCATATCCTCCAACATTTGGTTTACTCTTTAAGTTTGGCCATCTGTTTGAGGATGATAGGAAGTGCTTAACCTCAATTCGGTTCCCATTGCGTCTTGGAAACTTTGCCAAAAGTGCGAAACAAAGATTTTGTCTCGGTCAGAAACTATATTCAAAGGCACCCCATGGAGTCTAACAACCTCCTCGATGAATAAGCGGGCATATCGAGCGATGTCATAATCAGTCCGCACGGGCAGGAAGTGTGTCGACTTAGTCAAACGGTCAACAATCACCCAAATAGAATCACAACCACTCTGTGATCTTGGCAAGCCTGTAATAAAATCCATCGATATTCTTTCCCATTTCCATACCGGAATCTCCAATGATTGTAACAAACCTGTCGGTCTCTGATGATCGATCTTGACCAACTGACAAGTAGTGCATTGGGACACAAACTCAAAAATATCCCGCTTCATTCCTGGCCACCAATACTGACGGCGCATGTCTTGATACATCTTGTCCCCACCAGGATGTACCGTAAATTTAGATCCGTGAGATTCGGCCATCACTACCCGTCTTAAATCCCCCTCCTCCGGAACAATGAGTCTTCCATGGAAGCGTAATCCACCCTGAGAAATAATTGAGTAGGAATCCGCTCCCTCGGATAGTTATTGGCTTATATGGTCTTGACAACCCTTATCCCTTCCTTGGGCTTATACAATTCTTGCCACAATGGTAGGGGTAACGGTCATAACCGACATAAATGCTCTCACCATCGCATCCTCCTGACTTAGCTCTTTCCACTTAGCTTTCCATACATCAGCTAACTCTCCATCGGGCTTCCTACTCAAAGCATCCGCTACAACGTTCACCTTGCCCGGATGATAGCGAATATCAAATTGATAATCTTTCACGAACTCCAACCATCGACGCTGTCGCATATTCAAATCCTTCTGTGAGAATAAATATTGCAGCGATTTATGGTCCGTGAAAAGACTGAACTTTTCACCCAAGAGATAATGCCTCCATATCTTCAAGGCAAAGACAACTACGGCAAGTTCTAAGTCATGCACCGAATAGTTTCTTTCCTGGGGCTTTAACTTGCGAGAATCATAAGTGATATCCCATCTCTCTTACTGAAGCACACCTCCTAATACTTGAAGAGATGCATCGGTGAAGACTAAATATTCCAATCCCGATTTTGGTAATGCAAGGACTGGAGCTAAAGTCAACTTATCTTTGAGCTCATCAAATGCAGCCTGATAAGAATTATCCCAAACAAATCTCACACCCTTCCGGGTCAAATTTGTCAAAGGGCTAGTGATTTTAGAGAAACCCTTGATAAATCGACGGTAATAACCCGCCAAACCCAAAAAACTACGAACCTCGATAGGTGTCGTGGGCTGACCCCACTCCCTCACCGTAACCACCTTACTCGGATCCACTAATATACCCTGGGACGTCACCATATGACCCAGTAATTGTACCTTCTGTAACCAAAAGCCACACTTCTCGAACTAAGCATACAGTTGGTGATCCCTCAATCTTTGTAGGACCAACCTCAAATAAATAACATGGTCAGATTCCGTTCGAGAATAGACTAAGATGTCATCGATGAATACAATAACAAATTGGTCCAGGAAATCTTGAAATACCCTATTCATAAGATCCATAAATACAGCGGGGGCATTGGTTAGTCCAAAGGGAATAACTAAAAATTCATAGGACACGTATCTTGTCAGAAAAGCAGTCTTGGATACAACGTCCTCCCGTATCCTCAATTGGTGATACCCCATCCTCAAATCAATTTTTAAGAAGTACGACCCTCCTCGAAGTTGATCAAATAAGTCATCGATACGAGGTAAAGGGTATTTATTCCGGATGGTGACCTTATTCAACTCTCTATAGTCAATACACAATCGGAGAGAACCATCTCTTTTATTTACAAATAACGCCGGAGCACCCCACGGCGATGTGCTACACCAAATAAATCCCTGCCCCAACAACTGCTAGATCTGACCTCTTAACTCCCTCATTTCAATAGGAGCCATTCGGTATGGAGCCCTCGCAATAGGCCTCGTTCCCGGTTCTAAATCAATCACAAACCCAATCTCTCGGCTAGGAGGAAAACTCGGTATTTCCCGAAAAACATCCTCAAAGTCTCTCACAACGGGAATAGAATCCAAGGGAACAACTACATCCCTAGAAGTCTCCTCAGCAAAATAATACAGATAAGTACTAGTACTCTCCTCTAAACGAGGTAAAACTACCAGGAACATTTCTCATCTCAGAACGGAGAAGACTATAATCTTCCCGTAACAATTAACTATAGCACGATATTTCATAAGACAATCCATACCCAAAATCACATCATACCCGACTATGTCCAGGACGAGTAAATCGGCCTCAAATAAAAAATTACTCATAGAGGACTTGACGCTAGTAAAAGTACTCTCAGCAGCTTTAATCAACTCTGTGGTCTGAGCAAATCTCTGAGATATGAATGAATGTGTCGTACCCGTATCAAATAAAATGCGACCCATATGTCCCTGAATAAGGAACTTACCCTCAATGGCTGGCGGTGCCGGCGGAGCCGGTGGAAGCATAGCGTCCTGAATATGATAAACTCTCCCATACTGTAACTGACCCTGCTGTGGGGGAAAAACTGGGTTAGGTACCTGTGGAGGAAATTGAACATATGGCTACTGCGGAGCTCAAGGAAACTGACCCCCAATCAGTTGAGGACACTCCTTTTTATAATGACCCGCCTCACCGCATTGGAAGCATCGTCTTAACATATTCTCCGCATTTTGACCCCGGTTATTTCTAAACTGATTTACACCTTGGCCCTGTTGGCCTCTACCTCCTTGACCACCACGACCTGCTTCTTGTTGTTGGGCACCCTGACTGTGCCTGTTATTATGGCTCCCCGAATTAAACCCACTAGAATGTTGCCTCTTTGACAAGTCCCCCTGCTGGGGATCCCTTTCTTTCTACTTACTACCCGAAGGTTGGGACGAGGGAAAAACTCCTCCTCCATTCCCACTACCTCCAGTCCTTCCCACTTGCCCCACTGCGATGGTTTTCTTGCCACCTTGCATAAACAATCTATTCTCTTGGCAATGTAATAACGCCACATTCATTACTTCACCAAAATTTTGCAATGCCGGATTACCTAGCAAGTGTTGTCGGATCCTCCAGTTTAAACCTCCCATAAACTTTGAGACCTTCCTTTCTTCGGGCATCACCTCATCCGGTACAAAACTTGCCAACCGGGTGAACTCCTCTTTATAATCCGCCACAGATCTCTCACCTTGTACAAGGTCCTGAAGCCTCCTTCTCATCTCCCATTGAATCGCGAGAGGAAAGTACTTTTGGTCAAACAAGACCCAAAACTCTGAAATCGTCATGGTATCTCTCTGTTCTGGTGTAGTCATAGACTCCCACCAATGTAATGCGGATCCAACAAGTTTAAAAGTAGCAAGGACTTGTTTCTTCTCCTAACTACAATCCACCATACGTATATGGCGTTGCATGTCTTTCATCCACTGATTCTCCCTTATAACATCCGAGCCTCCGTCAAATTCAGGGATCCATCGTTTTAGAAAAGACTACCTAACTCTCTCCCACGGAGAAGGTCTCGTCGGAGCTTGAGCATCTTGCGCTCGCTGTTGAACCTGTAGCATTTGTTGAGCCACTGTTGTCATAGCCGCATTAACCTATTGAGCCACTATGTTCGCTAGATCCGCAGCATTAATTGTTCCTTGTGGCGGCGGTGGAGGACCAACATCCTCTTCTACAACCCTATTACGTCTCGCTGGTCGACCTCTCTTAGGCGGCATCTGAGATGGAGAAACAATAGAGTTAAAATACTATATAAAATAATCTATCTTCCAGAATATCATAAACATAAGAAACAAAGAAGTCCTAACATTAGGCTCTATATCAAAGAACGCTACGGTAGAACGTAACAAGTCCACATAGATTCTAAAGACTCTAGAACCTGATGCTCTGATACCATCTGTGACAACCCGCCATCCGAAATAAGGGGTGGCCAGCTCGATACCTCAACATAACGGAATCATAGATGGAAATCATTCTCAGCATCGTAACAATAAAATAGGTATATGGGAAAACCACCCAATATATCAGAGAACGGGCATCCAAAAATTTTAGTTTGATTACAAGTTAAGAAAATAAATTAAACAACCCAATCTGATAAGAACGTGGATTCTAGGGAACTTCTATAAATAAAAGACAGCCATACAATTGAGGGACCGAATAATCTGTCGATCCACAAATACATACAACGCATTACAATAGTTCAGTAATTTACATAATACATCCATTAACAATTATATAAAAGTTGGGATACATGCCCGAATGAAAGACCCGATCGTATCTAGAATTCAAAAATGAAGGTGTCTAACAACATCCTGTAATATTCGCAAAGTCTTACAGCTCCTGAAAAGTATTGGATAGGAATATCACATCGGACGCCCTTGCGGAGGAGCACCTGAGCGGATACAATAACATGCACAACATGGAAAATGAACGGGTCAGGGCCCAGTTTATATATGATTCCCAAATGAATAAGAAACATGATAGATATGGACAGTTAATCATGAATGCAGTAGATGAGAATCTAACAACCTAATCATCAAGTATAATAATGCAATTTAAAGGATTCTAACCATTATTACTAAAACAAGAGAATATAATTTAACCTCATTATTTATCACATCTTTTCCTTTTCCATTCCTTAACAGGAATATGATTACCATTATACTTTCTTATGGCAATTCCCATATATCAAGTCCAACTTGATTTTAGAAAGGTTATATTCTTATACATATAACGATTCTAAGACCGCCCCTCCGAGATTCCCCACTGGACGTGCCCCTAAATGACTATTATCTTCCAGGGCCTATCTATACAAGACAACCTGGGAAGCTAATGCACGTCGGGAAGTGACCATATACCTACGAGTGAGTCATAACCACACCCGGAATTACCTCACTAGAGCAAAAAACATATAAAAATCCCGCATATGGCCGAGGACTACAGTCTCCCTGCATTCACTAGTCAGGGGACATCACCTCATGCGCGAGCTTCCTTTATGATAACCTTTAGAGAGGTGTGTTTGAGTAAATTAACATTTACCAATTTAAATTTCATTATGATCTTCATAAATCACATGTGTTTCATTTTATTTGAAGCCAGTGTCCTTGAATATTCTCATTAATATTCGTCATATTTTTAAGTCCCGAATTAGTCTCCAATTGATCACCCAAAATATTTCAAGTCCCAAGGTGTTTTATACCTCAATAGGGTCCCTAAAGTCTCCAAGTATGGGCTTAGAACTCTTAATTCCTAATACTTTACGAAATGAAGAGTAATGCCTAAACATCACTCTTTGTACCCATGAAATGACCCCCAAGTGAACCCATTCAACTCTAGGGAAACGACCAAACTAAACTAAAACTCTAGGACTCTAAGTTTACTTCATACAAGAAGGTTCCTAGGTCCTAATTGAAACGTAAACAAGTTTATTAGTCTACAGTTATCATCAAATCTCAAATAGCTGAAGACTTAAACGTAAAAGCAAGAATACAACAATCCTAAAAATAGGGCTCTATAGCAATAATGTTAAGCTGAAAGAGAAATAAGCCGTACAGATCCTATCGACACTAGAACCTGATGCTATGATACCACCTGTGACACCCCGTCTAATTAAATACCGGGCGATCACTCCTTTATTAAATTAAATCAAGGTAAACAGTTGGTTCATTCTCAGCATCACTGTCGATAAAAATAAATTTTCCAATTTAACACCCTAAATAATTAAGCTAAGTGTCAAAACCATTTTCATACATAACGTTCCAAATTTTATTTAAAGAAAAATATTTATTTATTTCAAAACAACATTTCTACAATTAAGAATCACACCATATTAAATTCTGCAACATAAACCAAATAATATAATACATTCGTCAATCGAATGTCAACATACGAAAACTAAAGTCACAAATCTAAACTGAATAAATCCCATAGAACAATACTGGAAATATCTGAAATATAAATGTCCCAATAATAATGAAATAATTTAAAGGGCGAAACATGCCCAATAAATGAGAATGCTAGAAGTGGAGTCAATAAAGGAAGCCGTCTACGCAAGTGACCTGCAACTCCCACCTAAGCTGCAGCACGTTCCTCTCAAGGGATCCTAAGCAAGACGCCCCTATGGCTGGGCACCTGAAATATATACATATATATACAAGAGAGAGAGAGAAAAAGAAACGGGTCAGATCCCGAAAGTGTGTTTGATTTAAAATACGTTTAGCATGTATTTAAATTGCTACAGGCCAATGCAACAACATATTAGAGCGACACTCTCTTGAGAAATTCTCGCCTCTCTTCTAATGTGCACGCCTATTGTATTAACCTTCCCAACGGTTTATCTTATCATTTCATCATACTAACCTTCCCAATAATTTATCTTACCTTAACTTACTCATAAGATTTCAAAACCGAACAATATCATTGTTTAAAAAGAATACTTCCAATTAGCAGCACAACTCTCGTTGTAGCTTTTATTAATTTATAAAGGTTTCCCAGTGTCATATTATACTTTCACAAAACAAGTATTTACTATATGTGTCATCAACCATGTCCTACTTATCAAATCACAGTAGGCAGTTTCAATTTCCAAATTTCATATATATATTAACTACTCGTATAATATATATAACATAACAGCACCCCAAATAAAACTATGGTGCATGCATACTTCTACTATCCAAACCCCATACCACTCATATCAAGGGGAATACAAGTTCGGAATCACTCTCGAACTCTATTAACACATACACAATCAATATCGAGGCGAAGCATAGATTCCAAGTCGCTAAGAGGATGGCACATACTCGCGTCTCTTAGGACCGTCTGAACTATCAATTCGATAGCCTGTACCAAGGATATCTATCTTCTAGGGTACAAGTCAATATCCCCCATAAAGGTCCCATCGAGATAAGACTGTCCCAGCGCGGTAACCTCAAGGATAGCAAGTAGCGCGGTATGTTTTTCACATGTATATAATATATGTACACACAATCATATAAATATACCACAATTATCATATTAATATAGGTTCTTCTCGTCACCCATAATTATACCATTTATCCTTAATTTCACATTATTAGTATTACGTATAAGGTTTCATCTCTAACCTTAACTCGAAGGGTTTTCTCACTTAATACGTGACATTCGTTGACTCTATCCTTCCAAGTAGGAAATTCAGTAGGTATACCTCTATTTACTATCGTAGCTATTCACCGTAATCTCTCACTTGAAATACGTAGTTTCATCGTTCATTATATAATTATCCCAAAAACAAGATTCTCGTCTTATAATAAAGTTCCCAACACTTATTCCTGTGTCCTACTGGTCTTTCCTATCTCCCAAAACATTTCATTAAGAATACCAAAGAATTATTTCGCGATAAATTTAATTTAACTAATTAAACAAGGGAAATAGGAGTCTGCCAGGAGGGGTCGATCGATCGAGGTCAGGGGCTCGATCGATCGAACCTTCGATCGATCGAAGCTCTAGGCTCGATCGATCGATCAAGCAGGTCTGCGAAAATCTGCAGAAATGCAGTTACGGGTTCTACCAATTTTCTTCATACAAAACCATGTTTTTCCATTCTAAACGTCCCAAAAATCCTACTACTATCATTATAACAATATACCAGATGTTTTTCAATGTAAAGCATGTGTATATCTAACATTAAACATGGATAATTAACCCAAAATCCCATCTAATCATCAAGAACCCTAGAGTTTTTCTTAATCATGGATCTAATCTATTTTTACCAGAATTTCCTTCTAATATATCATCAAAATTTCGTGGGTTATATTCCTCTACATGGCAAGGATTCCAGAATCTTCATATAAATCAATACTACATGCATTTTCCTAACACAAATTGGGTTTTCTTCCATATTTTTCATCTCTAATCAATCCTAACCTAATATGAAGATTGCACTAACGAAAATATGCAAGATAAATACTTGCCTGGGATTTTCGACGTTCTGATTTGCAGATGATTTTGGTGTGGTTGCGTACCCCGTTGCGCGATCTACGCGGTGGTGGTGGTTGTGGTGCAAACGGATGACTTTCGGGGCCTTGGATTGCCTTGGAGCTTTCTCCTTCCCTCTCCTATGGCCGTCACTTGTGTTTTTGTTTTCTAACCCTAGCTGACTAACCTAAATGGCTGATATAGGTTGCTGAATTTCGTGGGTTTAATTACCCAAAAAGGTGAAATGACTAAATTGCCCTCCTGGGGTACCAATTAGGCCTAAAAACCCCCCGAGACCCAAACTAAACCCCCGGGTACACTTTTCTGACTATCTCGACCCTTCCGGATGCGTTGGCGCACTCAAAACGACCATACGAACAACTTATAAAATATTCACTTTTTATTTAACAAAATTAGTCCCGACGTGACACGGGCACGTCCGGACTTAAATTTCTGAAATTGTCATTTAATTCACTCATGACATTCAATATAACCAATATAATATATTACTTTGCTCATTAGTAATATTCAACAAGTTTCCCATAATTCCTAACTCTCGTCACGTTAATAATTATAACATAATTAATTTTCGGATTTTTATTAAATAAATCACTCACATTAAATTTAATAAATCCCGAAATTAATATAGCATAAAAATACGGGGTATTACACTAATCCTAAAGAAAAGGGTTAAAATTAGAAAAGAAAAACAAAAGGAAAAATGCAGGATTTCCGAATCGATTCGGCCTGGGGCGAATCGATTCGGCCAGACAAGCGAATCGATTCGGTCAGGAAAACCAACATTCTTCATATCAGACGAATCGATTCGGCCATAGCCAAATCAATTCGGTCCAACCAGACTTGGACACTGCCTCCATGAGAATCGATTCGGCCTGGGCCGAATCGATTCACCCCTGCGAATTTTGCCAATTTTGGCTATGGAGTCTTGGACTCCTAATTTCTTCCAAACTCAACCATCCCAAACCCTTATCATTTATTGCTACCAACTGATTATAAATGCATCAAACAACCATAATTTATACCAATATCCATTCAAATCAACCTCCAAAGATTCAAAGCCCATAAATCCAATAAAAGCCCTAACTTTCTTAAACCATAATTAACCCACAACTATCAACACTAATTATTCAACTTAAATCATATAATAGCACGTAGAAAACTTGCCTCAAGCTTGCAAGTTCAGATTTTGATGAAGATGAATGCAAGAACAATCTCCAAATCGTCAATCTCTCTCTTTTCTCCAAGTTCTCTTCTTCTCTCTTTCTTTCTCTAGGTTTAGTAATATAATTAGGGGAAAATAGAAGACTTAATTAGACTAAATCGTGGATTAGGTTTAAAATTCCATCTTAAGTGATTAATACCGTGATGAAATAATACGCAACTACCCATTTAAGGTAAAACCAGTCAAAAGTGTCCGGAACCTCAAAATACAATATGGCACATAATTTGACTATCTCGCACCTTTCGAAACTAACTACACCCTCCAAATTATCATTTGGAAATTTTATAATTCATTTTAAGTTCCGGTTTCATTTTAAGCCTAATGTCATTTTAAATCTTATGACATTATAAAACACAACATGGCAATATTCACCCATACTTAAGGTAAATAAGCAATATCATAGTAAATATTAACTTTTCTTCACTAAACTAATACTTACTCCATATTTGAGCATTTTATATCTAATTACCATACCTAGCAAATAAATATAAAATAGGTTATCAAAAGTGAGGGTTGTTACAATTTGACACTAATAACACCCCTAGCTAATATGTTAATAGTCTCTATCGATGTAGTAATACGATTTGTTCATGTCAAATTTGTAATTTTATTCAAGCATTATAAAAAAGATAGATATCACCTTTTTTGTGATGCACGCTTACATTTAGGCTATGCAACAAGTTATTAAATCTCTACGTTGCCCTAGTGGATGAGTCTTGTCTCATGAGAGTTTGTAGTGATGATACTAACAAACATCAGATTATTCTCAAATAGTTTCCCATTTTCTGAATTCAAGGCTCAAATAAAATCTAAGGTTTCAACAAGATAATAACAATGACAAGAATATTTCTCCAATAAATTATTCAATATAACTATTATTTTCAAACAATTTATGAGGTTCATATATTGACTAGGTATGTGTTGTGCAACACAAAATAAGAAAACACTATGAATTGGTGTAAGTCACTGTGGACATGTATATATAACGAGTAAATGTAATTGGAAGTAAAGCCTTGCACATGTCAGCGTGTAAAATGTAACATCATGGTAGTATACCATTTTTTAAAGGGTGTGAAAATGTTGTCTTTTCAATTTGTAAAATTATGTTATCCCTGTGATCATTTAAGGACTTTTCAAAATGTAAAATGTGTACATGGATGAAAAAGGTTAACACCTTAAAATTACTTTTTACTTTGGAAAAGGGTGAAATTGAAGAGTTATTTCTTTTTCTTTTGTTTTCTTGGGATTTATTTGTTCTTTTTGAATACCTTATTTCTTCTTTTCTTTTTTTCCTCTCTTCTTTTGTTTTTCTCATTCCTTATTTCAATTTGCACTTTTTAATCAATTTTCAAGGTGTTGGTGATGTGGATGTAATAATAGAAATTAATTGACTTTGATCAAAAGTAAGGGTAAAACATAATTTTAGAATTTTCTTTCGTAAAGATCATATCGCCATCCTTTAGTTAACAATTAAAATAAGAAAATTGAGATTACCAATGGTTTAAAATATTGTTCAAAAGAAAAAGGAATAAGTGTATATATCACTCAGAATAGGAGAAAGAACACAAATCTCACATGGTAAGCATACCTATGCATCTTTGAATTTGCCGAGTCATTTAACTATTAACAATTATGCAAGTAATAGTCTTGTTGTGTATAAAATGTCAATTCATGAATCGTATGAATTAATAAAATATAATAATGGTAAATAAACTAAAGAGCTATTAAGACAAGTAAATTCTCAGATATGTATTATTACTTTATGTTGAAAATTGTGGTAAATTTAGAGGGTTAAATCTTTGAAAAATAAAAATTATGGCAAAAGGACTAAAAAGAAAAAAGAAAAAAATAATTTTTAGTTTTATTTTTAAATATATCTTTATATATATGTGTGTGTGTGTGTGTGTGTGTGTGTGTGTGTGTGTGATTTGTGATAACATATAATAATGGAAAATGAACATGATGTTTGCAAATACATAACGACACCCCTAACTAAAATAGTACATTATCTCCAATGTTAATTAAGAGAAATATTCAATTAAAGATATAGAGAGAGGTTATCCAATATGGGCGATCCCCAGATATCAAGTTCAACGATCCTATAAAACATATTAGAACCAAGCGAAACAAAAAAAAAACATAAATAATTTTTTTAAATATATACTAATAAAAAATATCAAACTCTAATTTAGCATAAAATAGGCCACAAAATATTGAGGGTCTACCCATAAAACATGTTGAGATTGTGAGATTAATGGTGGACTCCCACGTAGTTTCATACCTCCTAAAATATAGCTATATGTTTACGAAACGAGGGGCATGCCTTGGGCAAAACCACTGAACCATCACAAATATTAGAATACATATTTTTTTTGGTGATGGGTGGTTTGGATGTAAAGGGATAGGAACAATCGAGAGGAATATGTGTGGGTTCTCTCAGTTGTAAAACTAAATCAATTCTAAGAACATGATATCCCCAAATTTTAGGTCATATGTTGGATAAATTCTCACCATCGCAAACATTTCAAATACACATTCTTCAATAAGATTTATATCAAAATCATGAAGATTTTTATTCGATTCTTATGGTAGTTCTAATGGTGGCGAAAGAAATTCAATTTCTATAAATTCATCAAATCTTGTTTGAATTTCACAAGAATTAGAGTCACTTTTAAAAAAATAATGTTCTAAAAATCCTTAAGATGGAATACTAAATAATGTTTTCTAAAGAAGAGTTCATTTCATTTAAACATGTCTCTAATTAAGCCTGTTAATGGGTCAGGTTTGGACCGGTTAGTAAGCACGTAATTGTATTCGGATTTGTATCAGGTCTTTATCGGATCTAAAACTGAATCTGTATCAGATAAGATCAGATCGGGTCCGATTTTGGGTTTGGCAAGATATATACATTTATTTTATACTTATTTTTATTTTATCCCCTTACTTATTCTTTAATTTTAGACAAATATTTTCTATTGTATTATGGTATATGATTAGTATAAATGAAACATATATTTGTTTTATTCATTATATAAATAAATATATATTTGTATATAATATCTATATATTATATTGATATAGATATACTTATAAATATATATAAATTTATAATATATATTATATTTAATCGGATCCAGTCCTTAGCGGATTGAATTAGCCTAGATCTATATATGATCCATTTAATAATCGGATAATCGGGTAAACGGGTTTTCGGGTAATCAAAGTTTAAAACATGATCCAAATCTAGATAAATGGAACTAATTGGGTTCGGGTTCGGATCCAGACCCGATCCATTGACAACCCTACCTCTAATCCAATAACGTCATTATTTTTTAATATTTCTATGATTAGAAGAAACTTTGTGAGGGATGCTTCCATTTCCTTTAGTTCCTATCCCATTAATCACATATTTTGTTCCTAATAGATGAATCTTTAATCAAAATCCTGAGATGGGCCATTTGGTTCAAAACATTCCCTATTTAGAGTTTTGCAAGAATCATGTTCAATTCTTGTATTTGCTGAATTTTCAAGTAACCACCAAAAGGCATCGATTTTAAGGAAAATTCTTCATTACCAAGAATTTGAACGCCATTATTATAACTAGTAGCAAAATTCTCATTAAAAATATTTTGAAAAATATTATTATAATAGGTTGGAAACCTATTATTATAATAATTTTCACTACTGGTATTGTAAATTTTTTATGCTTCATTATAATAATAATAATAATTCTCATAAGTTCTCGAAGATTGATTTTCAAAATTTTATAAATATTCACCTAAAGACAATGGTGGTGGGTTATAATTATCAAAACTTTGAGTACTATTGAAAGAATTTAATAAAGACATACTTACAAAAGTTTACTTTTCGAGAATTTTGAAGCACTATATATTTTTTAAAAATTTCTTGGATCTCAAATGGTTCTCGTACTTACAAAACAAATTAAAACAAATAAAAAATAAAACTTTAAAACAAAATGTTCCCCAACAACAGTACCATTTTTATTGTGGGTGTTGCAGGGACAAAATAAATAAACCAATAAAATTTTAAAGCAAATCATTCCTCGGCAATGACACCATTTTGATCAAGGGAAAAACAAAATGGTCATTTTTAGGACACTCTCATTGGTTGGTTTACAACCTCAATACAAAAACTTACACAATTACTACACTTGTTATGAGAGTATAGCAGTGCGTAGTGTCTCGAATCCATATAGAACATCGTTTAAAATTTAATTGATTTATTACTTCTAAAAAAATTATAAAAGATAATTTTTAGTTATTTAAATGTTTTTATACTATGACTAATCTAGGAGAGTATTGTAACTAATTTAATTTACAAATATGAACACTATAGGTTAATAATTAAATTCCTCACCATGGAATTCATAGCATAAATGGTTAGTTGGTTAGAGAGACAAAAGTCGAGTGGTCGTGTAAGGTCACTCTCACTGGTTGATTTACCAACTCAATGCAAAAACTTAAACAATTACTATACTTGTTTAATAAGTATAGCGGTGCGTAGGGTATCGAATCCACATAGAATGTCATTTAAAATTTAATGGATTTATTACTTCTTAAAAAATTGTAAAATATGAGTTTTTAGTTATTATAATGTTTTATACAAAAATTAATCTTGCGGTATTTAAATTAAATTAATTAATAAATATAAAAACTATAGGTTGAGAATTAAACCCCTCACCTCGGATACGTAACATAAAGTGTTACATGATTAGATAGGTTTTACAACATGATTAATATTCATTTAAACAATTATTTAAACCCAATGTATCACTCCCCAAATTTGCTTAAATTCTAAATACAAGTTCAGCTTCAACAATACTCTCAAAATGACATACGCAAGGTAGAAAATATGATGCATACGTGATATACTCCATTAAGGTTCCTAGGTTTGTAATTGGAAACAATTAACTTGTCAAAACATGTTGTCTTCCATCATACCATAAAGAATCAACAAAATACCCAAGCTGAGTTCATTAATGTCAACCTAATTCAATGTACCTAGAAAACATTTTTAGATAATTAACTAATGTTATTGACTAAAAATAATATACTAAATGGTCCTCAGAAAGAGTACACTAATTAGAAACTATAACAAATAAAGAGAAAAAATCGTGGAAATCCTAATCTAGAGCGAATGATAAAGAGAGATGAGAGTAAGAGATGGAAACCAGATTTACGTGGTTCGGTATAAAAGGTGCCTACATCCACAAATCTAGTGTAGATTGTATAAATTTTAATGGGAAAAAGACATTAATGAACAATAGCTATAATCTCTCGTCCTCACTCTAGAAATAGGCAACATAACGGTATGTAAAATATATCTCGATCCCTTTACAATAAAGGATGTCATGCCTTTATAAGTTAGGCAGGTACACCTTTTACATTCAACTGGGGAGGACACTCGTGATTTTGTTATGCGCACATGGAGGAGGATACTTGCTTATCTTCCACATGCTTGAGTTATGTGACTGTTGTTGACATCATCATATCACATGGTATATATGCCTGGGCAAATGGTGTTAATTAATGACTTTGGCTAATACTGAATTGGCGTGTTAAGTTGGACTATTGCGACTATTTGGCCGACCTCATAACTGTGGCCGACCTAATTCTATGCTAAGTCGATCTCCTTGTTGTGGACAAGGCCACAAGTTGTTTTCTGAATGGCCCCATCGGTGTCCATGTTTATCTTATAATAATTAAAACGATAAAACTAATTATAAAAATATTTAAATTGATTAATAAAAGCATATGAACTATTTTATCAAACCAATTGAAGTTATCTATGACATCATTTAACTAAATAAAAGTTATTGACTAAATAAGAACAATTAACTAAATAGGTTAATTAAATTAAAAAAATAATTACAAACTAAAATTATAATACAAATTATAACAGTGACTAAGAAATGGGACTGCACTACTCAAAACTACCATCTATGAGATATTGTCTACGAATGTCCAATGGTCCCGAATTTATAGGGTGAGAATTGGAATGGCAAGATATGGGTTTAATCATTAAACAATGTTTAAATAATAAAATAAAAAATAATCGTTCTGCTTTTGAAGGAAAGATAGGGTTGAAAACATAGGCAAATTTTTCAAAGAGGTTACTTTTTTAGAAAAAGATTGGTTGAGAGGGATGTATGTTACTCGTGTCGGAAAAAGGCATGTTAAATATAGTGTTTTTTTAGCACATGGGAATAAAAGATAGGAAAATCTACTGCTGCCACATATCGCGAGGTTGAGTAGGTTATTCTGCCACGAGACATTTTCATGTGGCGCATTCTGATTTAGAACTTGTAACAACCCCCATTTTCTCACATAAAGGTCGTTCAGACAGAATACACCGAAGATGGGGCTTTCTATATAATCTATAACATTCTTTGCATTAAACCATAAAAAATATTCATTTGTAAACCACAATTGAATTTAAAACTGAATTTAATTTAACATCCAAGACAATAATGAAATCTAACATTCACATTATATGGAAAAAAAAACATAAGCATAAGTGTTTTAAACCAACTAAAATAAAATAGACTTCAGGATTATGCCCATACAATAATCCAAAAATAATAGAACTGAAATTGAAAAACAACCTAGTTTAGAATCAATGAGCTGAAGTTTGATATGCATGATGAGACTTTAAGGCTGATCTCTCAATACTCCTGTTATCCCTGTGCAGGAGCACTTGGGCGGAGGGACATTTATAATTTGTGTCAGCCCCCTAGATTTGCAAGAATTAACTTACTAAATTTCTAGTGCAAAGGTGAAGCTAATTCAAAGTAAACATCTCCCGTCGTCACTCCCATACATTAAATATCTCACCCCTCATGTAAGAGCAAGGCTAAACGTATAACCACCCAAGTCCAAAAGTTGGCAATTGGTAAATGTGCCATCATAAATATAGAATGCTTCTGAAATAATTACCGTATTGGAATAGAATTATTTATATTTTAGTTACTATTACCCAAGGTACCCCAGTCACTGCCTATAGAGTGACATAACAAAATATCATGCATACTACACAATATTGGATCTGTAATTTATTGTTTGCATTATTAGACTAAGAAATTACGTGATTCACTTTTATTTTTTTATATATACGAAGAAAATCTTTAATACTAAAAGCTTTGTTTACAAGGTTGATAACAAAATGTTATGGTTGTATAAACTCGGCATAAACTTTTTGGGCAAAACTCTTTTCGAAAACACAATATGTGTTGTAAAATCTATTTCTGAGTGTATGGATTAAATTTGATTGTTTATTACCTTCTGTTTTAAAATCTAATAAACATCTACTAAAATTACCATGCAGTCCCAATCACAACAATAGTTAAGAACATTCACAGAAATAGACACAAGAATTTTTAACGTGGTAAAACCCTTAAGCAAGGGAAACATCCACGGTGACCTCTACGCCGCAAAACAAAAATCCACTAGAATAAAAATCAGGTTACAACACTTAAGTAAACCATAAACATCCTAACCTAAGTTCAGAATGTACCTACACGAGATTCTCCACTCCAAAGGTAATCTGACTTGGAACTCGATCTTTTCTTGCTACTTCTTTGTCTTTTCCTTGATTTCCTTCTCTTTAAATTCAGATTCCAGTAACTCTTTCAAATTCAAGATTCTCAAACAGAACCACAGTGTCTAAGTGTTCATGTGATATAGTGTTTGTGATGTGCTACTACATGCAAACATGCTACTCACCCTCTCAAGAATTTATACAAACAATCCTAACAAATTACAATAGTTATACTATGAAAGTTATTTCTGACTCTTGATTTTTCAAGCAAAGACGTCTTGATATTTTATTAAACCACAGACCTCAAGGATACCTTACTCAGAAGATGGTTTAAGGTCTTAAACAATTTCAGGATTTTGAAAATATTTTTGAAATTATAAACCTCCAGTTGAGATCCAAACTAGACTAGAAGTCTACTTTAACAAAATAGATTCAGACTTAACATGCAAAGACTGATTCAACAAGTTTAGACATATAAACTTATTTTCAGATCTATACTCCTTAAACCTTTAGCAAGAATTCTTTTGTGTTCCTTTTATTTTTGAACACTAGTGTGACACCCCGCCTAATTAAACCTTGCGTGATCAAGTCTTAATTTAATTTAAACAGGTTTCTTAAATGGTTCATTCTTAGCATCACCACGTAAAGCTTTTTAAATTACTAACCACCTAAGTGAAATTAAGCTAGTGCCAAATTTTATCTTCCTTAAGAAGAATAAACAACCCATATAAAACGATACAATTCCAGCAATACTAAAACAATTCTCATAAATAACTGAATACAAATAAAGTCTTGCCGAAAATCACGGACAAGAAAACCAACTCAAAATCCAAAATCAGAATAACTGTAAAAGTAAAGATTGGACAACATGTCCCAACTAAGAGTACTAAAACTAAGATCCTGCACTAGAACTGAAAAAGAGAAAACGTTTAAACAATCCCTGCAACATCCACACGTGCTGCAGCTCCCAAATCCTTGGAATGAAATCATGTTGGGTGTCCCTGTGGCTGGGCACCTAAAAGGTTTTAAAAAAATTTACATAGCAAGAGTTAGTACTCAAAACATTTAAAAAATATTTTGCAAGCAGTTATCACAATTGAGTTATTGATTACACATATTAAGATTTCGCACACTCCCTTGAGCTTCCTCACCTCTCTTCTATAGTGCATGTCTAACGAGGGTACTTAGTTCACCTAGTTGTACTACCCCAGTTAACTAGATCAGAATACCCCACTGCATGTACCCCCTCACTAAGTCCCCATAACATACTCGCAGTATTTTAATAATCCATATTTCATATGCTATAAACGTAGATAACTTACTTGCTTCTTGTTATCCTTATTCTTATAATAATTACATCACGCTACTTAATTATTACTAAGATATTTTCAATACATCTCATTATCTACTATCCTAAGTCAGTAGATTATACGTATGGAATACATTTTATCACACAACATGTATTAAATATTAGTTATCACTAACATATCCTTTTGACACACATAAAGGACACTTGGTTCGGAATGATTCATCGACCCCAAGTGAGAGTTGGTTCGGAATGATCCATCGACCCCAACTATATATATATATATATATATATATATATATATATATATATATATATATACACATATTCTAGTTCGGGACTCTTTCTTCGTGACACCAGTTTAAGGTTTGGTTCGGCATTTTACATCGACCCCAAACATATAATAACTTTATGTTAGTTCGGAATATCTCATCGACCCTAACATAATTAATTTAGGTATAATTCTCTTAACCCAAAATTCATATAATTTAGTAGGTACACACCCGACCTATCAAATCATTCCCGTACGTAATATATTTTACTTATATTCACCGTACTCATTAATTTATGATTTATTTCACTATCTCATTTATTCGAGTATTCACGCAACTCTAAGGGTCCTAGTTACCCCTCCCTTGATTCAATAGTTAAGTTATCTCTAACCTACTCTTATTTTTCTGGAATTGACTCTCACTCTTTCCATAACTAAATTCTCACATTACCGACATACGACTCAATCGGTTACCTTCTCGTCAGTCCATTTCTCTAAATTTCACACTCAATCATTTATGAAGAAATCTCACGGTACACCTACTGGTATCTATTAAGTCTCTTCATAGGTAAAATGTCATCACTAAGGTTCCCATTAAGTGACGGTTATTGAAAACAAATTTATCCATAAAATTCTTTAAAGTACAACCAGGGTCGATCGATCAATGGAATATGGTCGGTCGATCGACTGCTCGATCGATAGATATTCAAGGGTCGATCGATCGATCGAGCAGTGACAGACCCAGATCGTCTTCTTCATGCGGGTTACACCATTTTTGTTTATCCATCTCCCATGATAATTCACCATTCTTGCAACTAACAATTTCTAATCATTCCTACATCTTCTGGGATGATTACTAATGATTTAAAACAACAAAATCATTACAAATTTCGTCCAAATTAACTAAAAATCTTCTTGTTATTTAAGAACCCTAAAAATACAATATTTCCATCTTTTCATCATAAGTACAGATTTTTTGTTCGATTTAATCATCAAGTCTTCTGTGATATCAGATTATTTGGATATCAAAAACATTCTACATGAAATCCCTATCAATTATGGATCATATTCAAGTGTTTTCTCCCAAAAATATCATAAAAATCATGTTCTTCCTAAAACTTATATATGGGTATTATAACTCAATTTATTTTGCAAATAACCACTTGCCTTATGTTTTGTAGGGTCTGATTTCGTGGTTGTTGCTGATGATTGATGATTCTTATCCTTCAATCCTTCTTCGTTGGTAGTGAAATCTCCTTTGAATTCTCCCTACTTCCTTCTTTTGCCTTAGAAAATTGTTTCTCTATTCTCTCTAATGGCTATGGTGTATTTCCCTCCTCTCTAACCCTAGCCTCCAACTCCTATAATCTGACTTAGGGTTCCAAAATTCGTAGGTCTCCTCACCCTTAAATGCAAAGAGACCAAAATGCCCTCGTATGGTCCCGGTTTAGCCCAAAAATGACCCGGCACTCAACTAGTACTCCCGGGTACACTATTTTGACTAATTCGACCCTTTCGGAATCATCTGTGGACTCTAAATTATCTTTTGAGTCTCTTAAAATATGTTTCTCATATCACCTTCAATTTTGTCTACGCGCGACACTCGGTCGAGATAAATCGGGTACGTTTATATAAATCGCTAGGCCGTACATATCAACATTCAATATTTACTATTCACATTTTGTAAATTTTTAATTGTCATATTAATCAGTGTCTAACTTTTATTAATCATTTATTATTATTACATCACATTAAATTGCTCTACTCACGTAATTTAATTTAAAACGTATCACATTAAATTACTCTACTCACGTAATTTAAATAAAATGTATTTTCACATTTAATCACTCTACTCACGTAATTTAAATAAAACGTATTTTATCACATTAAATTACTCTACTCACCTAATTTAAATAAAACGTATTTTCACATTAAATTACTCTACTCACGTAATTTAAATAAAATGTATTTTCCTAACTATGCAGAAATACGGGGTATTACAACTAGTATTTCATAAAATATGAAATAAAAATTAGAAACACACAACTCACTAGATCTGAAATCTTAAATTTGGAAACTAAAAGTTTTTTATTTCAAAAACTCATTGAAACAGAGTAGATTTAAAATGCTAGATCAGGAAAGAGAAACATAAAACTATAACGTGAGATGTTTTCTTTTAGAAAGAGTCAGTTTCAATAATGAAACTTAAATCTCTCTTAGAGATGAGTTCTGAGAGAATCAAAGATTTGAAGAGGTGTTCAAATGAAAATGCAAAACTAACATCACAGAAACCTTAGAAGGATCTAACTCTCAAAAGTAGGTTTTCTGGTATATGGCAATTTTAGGTTTTGGTGTTTGGCTTGGGAGAAAACTCACAGAGGTTTGAACTTACAAAGAAAACTAGGGTTTCTTCTTCTAATCTGTCTCTTCTTTCCCTCTCTTCTCTCTTCTCTCTCTTCTCTCTACTCTCTCTTTTCTCTCAGAAATGGAGAAATGATAAAAGTCTCAAATTGCTGAGGGTTGATCCATTTTTATACTAAGTGTAGAAGGATCGAGAACTTTGGTCTCAATCGAACGGCTGAGATTAAGTCTAACTGAGTTGACTTAGAACCAATGGTTTAACACATGCGGTGGATTAAACGAACATTAATTAGTTAAAGATGGGTTCATAGGGATTGAGATAAAACACATGCAGAATGTAGTTGATCCAATGCCTAGGAAAATGTACGCGTTTTGTGTCTTACAACAAACACAATCTAAGCCGACAGAATGCTAACACATGTACACACCAGATGTGATTGAAAACGCATATATGAAAATAATTACAACGCACACCTTCAAGCGCTTTCGGATTCTACCCAGGCAAACAATCAGCATAGAAAACAAGTTTCTGAAATTCAACTTTTATCCACAATACTTTTAAAAACCAAATTTTAATTAATTCAAAAATATTTAAAAATTATTTAATATTATGTAAAATGATTTGAATTTAATTAAATTGATTTTTCAAAGGTTTGAAGTGTTAAAAAAACATTAAACCAATAGATGATATGTATGATGCAGTGCAAGTTTCCTATTTGTGGTTTTTAGGGTTTATAATGAACATCCATTTGAAGGTTCTCTTGGTCTGAATTTCTTCATGAAGAATGTACCTTTGAGGAGATGGAGTTCTCAAACTATTCAAACCTATTTTGTCTATATATCCAGACTAGTTGGAACTCCTATATATGCAGACTCAAGTGAGTCAATATATAGTGTGTTCTCAATCTCCCCCTTTGGATATTAGAGATAAAGTTCCCTTGAGTATTCTATACTCTTGGGTCAAAATGAAAAGAAATCCTATGTGTCCTATACAAAAATTCTAACTACCCATTCCCATCCTAGAACCAAAAATAAGGTAAAGAAAATACATTACTCAACTATGTACAGACCAATACCCTACAAAATATAAACATGATGTACAACGAGTTTGAAATGCCTGTAACAAGATAAACACTAAATTAGCATATTAGTTGAGTTAGAATTAGGAATAGATAGAAAAAATCGCTAAACAATACTAAACAATACTCAAGATCTTCTCCCCCAAGTTTTCTCAAATATACAAGGGGTATAGATCACAAAATCATAGAGATTAATTGATAGTTATCATGCCTATGGCTGTTCGCAAATACTCAAATCGAATGTTATCTAAAGGGGTGGTAAAGAGATCTTCGAGCTGCTTTTGAGTGTTCAGATATTCAATAATGATTTCTTTGGATTCGACAAGGTCACGGGTAAAATGATGTCTAATCTTAATATGCTTAGTACGTGAGTGCATTACATAATTTTTTGAAATATTAATGGCACTTTGGTTATCACGGAACATGGTTAATTGATTTTTGGTGATACCATAATCACTAAGCATCTGTCTAATCCATAGTAATTGAGCACAACAGCTACCAGCGACTATATATTCAGATTCGGCGCTAGATAATGAAATACAATTTTGTTTCTTACACGACCAACCTACGAGATTATTGCCTACGTAGTAGCAAGCACCAGAAGTGCACTTACTATCATTAGTACAACCGGCCCAATCGACATCGGTATATCCTACAATAGAACAAGTCTTATCTTTTGTGTACCAAATACCAAATTTTAGAGTACCCTTAACATATTTAATAATCCTTTTTACACTTACTAAGTGAGACTCTTTAGGGTTACTTTGATATCTAGGACATATACACATGGCAAAGGATATATCAGGTCGAGACTCGTTAAGATACAGTAAAATCCCGATCATACTTCTATAAAGAGTGGGATCAATACTTTTTCCATTATCATCCTTAGATAGTTTAGTTGAAGTACTCATGGGGGTTCTATAAGGTTTAGCATTTTCTAAGCCGAATTTTTTAACTATATCTGCAGCATACTTTGATTGAGAAATAAAGAGACCATCACTGCATTGTTTGACTTGTAAACCCAAAAAATATTGTAGTTCACCCATTAGAGACATACGAAATTCAGTATGCATGATATCAGAAAATTTTTCTACTTGTTTAGGACAAGTGGATCTGAAAATAATATCATCCACATATACTTTCGCGATTAAGACGTGTTGATTTTCCTTTCTAAAAATAATGTTTGATCGTTTCCTCCATGGACAAAGTTGTGAGACACTAAGAAGGTAGACAATCGCTCGTACCAAGCTTTAGGAGCTTATTTCAAACCATATAAGGCTTTCTTAAGATTAAAAATTTGGTTTGGGTGTACACGATCAACAAATCCTTTGGGTTTTTCTACGTAAACTTCTTCAGAAAAAATTCCATTTAAAAAAGCGAATTTAACATCCATTTGGAATAATTTGAATTGTATATGACACGAAATTGCAAGAAGAAGACGAACTGATTCTAGATAAGTAACAGGTGCAAAGGTTTTGTCAAAATCAATTCCCTCAATCTGGGAGTATCCTTGCGTAACCAACCTAGCTTATTTCTAATGACCTCCCCATTTTCATCAGTTTTATTTTTAAAAATCCATCGTGTGTCAATAACCTTCGAATCTTTAGGTCTAGGAACCATATTCCAAACACCGTGACGCTTAAATTGTATTATCTCTTCTTGCATAGAATTTACCCAAAATGAGTCAGTAAGGGAATCATTAACATTTTTAGGTTCCTCAAGAAAAACAAAACAAGAAAATTGTACCACTTGTCGAAGTTGGGATCTAGTTCGAACTGATTCCGAAGGGTTACCGATAATGGTTTCAATAGGATGATCTTTAGAAACCCAGGTGGGTACAGAAGGACTCTCAGGTGGCAATGAATCAGTATCATTGTGAGGATCAGTGAGTAAAACAGATTCGTCCTCATCAAGTGTTACTGGTTGACTATCACTATTCCTTACACTAGTACATCTACAATTACATTAATTGATTTTATAATAGTTTTGGTTTTGTAGTTAAAAACACACAAAGCCCTACTATTTTGGGAATATCCAAGAAAGATTCCCTTTTCTCATCGGGTATCACATTTTGAAAGGTGCTCTCTATCTTTACAAATATAGTAGATACTATTGAAGGTTTTAAAGTATTTTGAGTTTGGTTTTCTGTTGAACCATAACTCATCAGATGTTTCTTTGGAATTTTTTCTGAGGTAGATACGATTAATAATGTGACATGCGGTTTGGACAGTTTCTACCCAAAAGTATCTAGGGAGAATCTTAGCATGTAACATAACCCTGGCTATTTCTTGTAAAGTCCTATTCTTACGTTCAGCTATACCATTCTGTTGCGGGGTTTGGGGAGCGATAAACTCATGTTTATAGCCATTATCTACACAATGCTCAGAGATTCCGGATTCCTTAAACTCACCACATCTATCACTCCTAATTCTACATACTTAGGTATCCTTCTCATTCTCAATTCTCAAGAGGATTCTTAAGAATTCATTGAAGGTTTCTGATTTATGTTTTATAAAAGCTACCCATGTATATCTAATATAGTCCTCCCCTATAACTAGGATGTAAGAGTTTCCACAGAAACTAACAGTTCTTGAGGGACCCGTGAGGTCCATGTGGATAAGTTCTAGGGGGGCTTAGTGGTAAGGATATCTTTAACTTTCTTGTGTGGGGATTTACTTATTTTCCCTTCTTGACAAGGTCCACATATAGGATTAAAAGAATTTTTAATTTTTAGTAAACCTCTAAGTATCTCTTGGGAACTCAATCTTCTAAGATTATCATAATTTATGTGTCCCAATCTATTGTGCCAAAGATCAGAATCCTCTAATCTGGCAACATTACAAGATTCAGAATTTGGGATTACTGTGTAACAGTTTTTCGGGGGTTTGTTTCCTGTCAAAATACAATTACCTTTGTCGTCTATAATTTTGCAATCATTTATAGAAAAGGTAACTGAGTGATAGGAGTCATAAAATTTTGATATACTTAAGAGATTGGCTTTAAGGCCTTTAACTAATAAAACATCATTCAGTTCAGGAAGCCCTTTCTCACTCAATGTTCCCTTACCTATGATCTGAGATGAAACACAATCTCCAAATATGACACTACCTCCAAGGAAGTCTGTCTTGTTTTTCAATTTTGTTTCTTCCCCGATCATATGTTTAGAACATACGGAGTCTAAATACCATCCAGTTGAAGTGCTTTGTGCCTTTAAAGCAGAAATGACAATGTTGCACTTGAGTTGGGGTAGTAAATCATCTTTTCTAATCCAACTAGGCTTAGTTTTAAAAAAATTATGGCCTTTTGACTTTGAAAAGGTTTGAGTGGCCTTTCTAAATGATGTTTTCATAGTCTTGGACCCTCCCTTTTTCTTCTTAGAGTTAGAGTTGTTTATGGCCTGCCTAGGAAGTATATGACTATTCATGGATTTCCTAGAATAGTTAAAGTTCTGGTAGGTAGGAGTGTATGTCCTTTTCTGGAAACACTCATCTAGAATATGTACAAAAATACCACAGTGGGAACAATACTGATGGGTATAGGACTTTACTTTCTTACTAAAGTCTTTTAAAATTGGCTTGGATCTATTGGGTACAGTAGTCCAGTCATTATTAGGTTTAGGTTTCTGTCTTTGGTCTCTGGCAGAAGGACAAACATGTTTGGTTTGATAGTTTGGTTTCAACTGTTGATCGTACTGATTATGTGTTGATTGGGAGACATTGAGCTTAGGTTCACCTTTTTGAACATTTTGAGAAGTTTGGCCTTGTTTTACAAAAGCAACACTTTCAGGAGAAACTTTGGTCTTACTTGTGTGCACTATTTCTCCAAAACCTAGGCCAGACTTATCTTCAGAGTCGAATTTGCTTCCAGTAATAATTTTTTCATAAGTCTTGGTTTGTGCTTCAAAGTGTTGACATTTTTTAAAAACATTTGAAACCTTTTGCTTTGACTCTTCTAGTTCAATAATGGTTGCCTTGTATTTTTGTTCAAATACATGGTTCTTTTGAATCAAAGAGTTTATTCTCAAGTTGTAATTCTCAATCTTAGTCTCACGAGCAACACATTGAGCAGTATAATCTTTAGTGTTCTTCCTAATGGTTTGGTTAAGAAAATCGATATGCTCACTTAAGTTTTTTATCATCTTTTCTACGTGAGCACTCTTCTTAACCATTTTAGTGTATAATTTATGTAAATCAGGCAAGTCATCATCAGACTCGCTATGTGCATCGTGTGAATTATCCCCTATGATTTGATTAGGTTATTTACTCACGTACACATTCAATTCGTCATCAATATTATCAGTTTGACTCACACACAGTCTTTCAGCAGTAATAGGAACATAATTATTAGCAATATCATTAACAACATCAATAGGCATAGCAGGTGCATGAGCAGGCAAGCATGCATCATCATTATATATTATCTTAGCAAAGAAAGACATGCAGTACTCATTCATCTGGGTTGACTTAGTTTCGTCTTCATCAGAATCACTAGAGTCATCTCATGTCTAACATATATTGGCCTTGTTATTGTTATTAAAACTAGTTGTACATTTACTAGCATAATGACCTAGTTTACCACAATGGTGACACTTAACACCTTTTGTGTAAGGTTTAGGTCTGTTGGGGTCATAATTCCTCCTATTGTCATAAGTGTATTTGATATTGTCTCTGTCACGAGGTCTGTGAGATTGATTACCTTGATAATTTGATTTTCCTTGTTTAAAGGATACAACATTTCTAAATTTCAAAATCTTTTTGAAATGCTTTCTCATAAGAGCTATTTCATTGTCAAGGTTTTCCAAATCACACGTTTCAAGACAGTCAGTGTCCAAGTCTATAGAGTTCAATTTAGGCACTCGTAATTTAGATGAAAAGACAACATTAGAACTAGAGGCTCTACTAGTCTGTCTGGTTAATTATTTTTTGAAGTCTAGTTCCAATTCTACAGTCCCCAGTTTACTGCTAATTAATTCAGGAGTCATATCAGGATCATTCATTTCTTCAATAGCATATCTCTTGTTATCAAATTTACATGGCAATGACCTAAGAATCTTTGAAACAATTTCCTTTCTATTGTAGGTTACACCATTTCAATGAAGTTTTGTAAAAATGTCAGTTAACCTTATGTAGAAGTCGTCAAAAGATTCATTGTCATTCATAATTAGGGTATTATATTGTTGTATGAGCATTTGAGTTTTTCCAGCGTTGACACGTTCATCACCCTCATGATCAATGACTAAAGTGTCTCATGCCTCTTTAGAAGTAGAACATATGGATGTTCTTTTGAATTCATGTTCGCTTATAGACAGAAAGATGGCATTCTTTCCTTTGTTACTATCAAGAGACCGTTTTTTCTCTTTCCTTAGTAAATTCACTAAGAAGTTTTTTAATCCTTGTTGGATTAGTTTCGGGTTTAGTAGGATATTCATATCCAGTTTCAATATTTCCCAGACTACATCACTCAGGGTTCCTTGAATGAAAGCAGTCATTCGCACTTTCCAGTACAGAAAATTATTTCCATCAATGAGTGGTGGTCTGGATAGGTTACCTAACTTCTCAAATTTTTCTTCCATATTCAGAACTTTTTTTTAGAAAGAAGTTTTGAAAACAATTTCTCAAGTTTCAGGATCACAAAAGGTGTTCCTTCTCTGATACCAGTTGAAGAAACACTTAAATACTAAAATCTTTGTTTACAAGGTTGATAACAAAATGTTATGGTTGTGTAAACTCCGAATAAACTTTTTGGGCAAAAATCTTTTCTAAAAATGCAAGATGTGTTGTAAAATCTGTTTCTGAATGTATGGATTAAATTTGATAGTTGATTACCTTCTGTTTTAAAATCCAATAAACATCTACTAAAATTACCATGCAGTCCCAATCACAACAACAGTTAAGAACATTCACAGAAATAGACACAAGAATTTTTAATGTGGTAAAACTCTTAAGCAAGGGAAACATCCACGGTGACCTCTACGCCACAAAACAAAAATCCACTAGAATAAAAATCAGGTTACAACACTTAAGCAAACCACAAAGATCCTAACTTATGTTCAGAATGTACATACATGAGATTCTCCACTCCAAAGATAATCTGACTTAGAACTTGATCTTTTCTTGCTGCTTCTTTGTCTTTTCCTCGATTTCCTTCTCTTTGAATTTAGATTCCAGTAACTCTTTCAAATTCAAGATTCTCAGACAGAACAACAGTGTCTAAGTATTCGCGTGAGATAGTGTTTGTGATGTGCTACTACATGCAAACATGCTACTCACCCTCTCAAGAATTTATACAAACAATCCTAACAAATTACAATAGTTCTAATATGAAAGTTATTTCTGAATCTTGATTTTTCAAGAAAAAACTTCTTGATATTTTATTAAACCACAGATATCGAGGATACCTCGTTCGGAAGACGGTTCAAGGTCTTAAATAATTTCAGGGTTTTGACAATATTTTTAAAATTGTAAGCCTCCAATTGAGATCCAAACTAGACTAGAAGTCAACTTTAACAAAACAGATTCAGACTTAACATGCAAAGACCGATTCAACAAGTTTTGACATATAAACCTTATTTTCAAATCTGTACGACTTAACACTTTAGCAAGAGTTCTTTTTTGTTCCTTTTATTTTTGAACATTAGTATTTCATAAAATATGAAATAAAAATTAGAAACACACAACTCACTAGATCTGAAATCTTGTTTTTGGAAACTAAAAGTTTTTTATTTCAAAAATTCATTGAAACATAATACATCTAAAATGCTAGATCTAGAAAGAGAAACAGAAAACTATAACATGAGATGTTCTCTTTTATAAAGACTCAGTTTCAATAATGAAACATAAATCTCTCTTAGAGACGAGTTCTGAGAGAATCAAAGATTTGAAGAGGTGTTCAAATGAAAACACAAAACTAACATCACAGAAACCCTAGAATGATCTAACTCTCAAAAGTAGGTTTTCTGGTATATGGAAATTTTAGGTTTTGGTGTTTGGCTTGGGAGAAAACTCACAGAGGTTTGAACTTACAAAGAAAACTAGGGTTTCTTCTTCTAATCTGTCTCTTCTTTCCCTCTCTTCTCTCTTCTCTCTCTTCTCTCTACTCTCTCTTTTCTCTCAGAAATGGAGAAATGATAAAAGTCTCAAATTGCTGAGGGTTGATCCATTTTTATACTAAGTGTAGAAGGATCGAGAACTTTGGTCTCAATCGAACGACTGAGATTAAGTCTAACTGAGTTGACTTAGAACCAACGGTTTAACACATGCGGTGGATTAAACGAACATTAATTAGTTAAAGATGGGTTCATAGGGATTGAGATAAAACACATGCAGAATGTAGTTGATCCAATGCCTAGGAAAATGTACGCGTTTTGTGTCTTACAACAAACACAATCTAAGCCGACAGAATGCTAACACGTGTACACACCAGATGTGATTGAAAACGCATATATGAAAATAATTACAACGCACACCTTCAAGCGCTTTCGGATTCTACCCAGGCAAACAATCAGCATAGAAAAAAAGTTTCTGAAATTCAACTTTTATCCACAATACTTTTAAAAACCAAATTTTAATTAATTAAAAAATATTTAAAAATTATTTAATATTATATAAAATGATTTGAATTTAATTAAATTGATTTTTCAAAGGTTTGAAGTGTTAAAAAAACATTAAACCAATAGATGATATGTATGATGCACTGTAAGTGTCCTATTTGTGGTTTATAGGGTTTAGAATGAACTTCCCTTTGAAGGTTCTCTTGGACGGGATTTCTTCATGAAGAATATACCTTTGTGGAGATGGAGTTCTCAAACTATTCTAATGTATTTTGTCTATATATCCAATCTAGTTGGAACTCATGTATATGTAGACTCAAGTGAGTCAATATATACTGTGTTCTCAATATATGCTTCACCAAGGAATCTATCAATAGTTTCTTGTTCATGCTATATCGGTAAGTTCGAAGAACTCTCCTATCGAAATCAGACATCACAATACACATACAAGTGGGGAGGTATCTACGCAACACACCATATGACAACCCATACCTAGCGGTGACACATGGATCTTAGTATCAACACTTATCTCTCATAAATGGCGCTGCTACGTAGTACCAAATATTATGACCTATATTACGCCTATCCCACATGTGCCGACGTGTGCTATGGTACCGAATGCACGTAACCCCAATCGATAGAACCGTCCAAGAACATAGGTATGTCCACACAAAATATAAATACAAATTATTATCTTACAATATGTAAAGGTAATTACTCTATAATTACCCCTAGTTGCCCCATAAGGATTATCCATAACATCCGACGTTAATAAATGACCATTCCGTAAATTACTACATTCTCTTCCTTTGAACCATACTTTAGACGATCTAGTTAACTTATTACGGTAATTACTCCATAAATTACCCATATCTTCCCCGTAAGGATTACCGATAAACATCCTTCATTGAATATTTACCATCACGTAAATTATTAAATTCCTTTCATTATAAAATACACTTAACCATCCAGTTAATTTTATTCTCAGAAATTATTAGTAATATGACTAATCTATTTTTAATAAATTCTCCAATTATCCAAACACTGTCCCAGAAACTCATATGGTTATCTAAAATTCCCTCGATACAACCCTATACCCTCTCAAAATTCCCCAGTGGTCGAACCTGTTCGCCCTTAGGAGACTGCAATATTCTGCCAAAAAAAAATGTAAGAACGAAAATTTTATTCTTCAACAAAAACCTAATTCCAATTGTTTAAACCGTAATGTAATCATTAAAATAGGTACCCAAAACTTAATTCACCCTCTTAAGATAATTAATTACTTGTTTCAATGTCGGATTCAAGTCCCAAATCCCAAATATTACCGCTATTGGTGTGTTCATGCCGAATCAAATTTATACCTACAAATCCATTATGAGTCTATCATGATGCAAGGGTTATAATCAACATAAATTTCAGATCTTTAACATAAACAATAGTCCTCTAAATGTGATAAACCATAAAATTTAAACAAGGGCTTAAATCATGAAATCCTATCATCCAACCCACAGTTGATATCCATCATAATTTTAGAAATTTCAATCCTATTTTTAAATTCAAATCCTCTACAAAATGATTCAATTCATAATTATATCACTACATATCCCTATATAATCCAGAATTCTACATGGGAGTTAAGTCACAATGAACTAAGAAATATTTTGGACAAATAAAGTTAGCAAGAAAATTCTTGCCTTATTTTCTTAAGGATTTCTTGGTGAGTTCTTTAGACTTATTTCTTGATTTCTCCCTCTCCTTATCCATTTGCCTCCTCTCTCTTCCTAATGTGTCTAATATGGTTCTTGGTTAATGGTGTGGAGTTTGTTAACCTCCTTAATCAACTTATATTAACCTAATTCCCGAGTTGGACCTAAAGCCCCATATTTTGACCCCAAAATGGGCCTAACCCAAAATTCAAATAGTCCAATAGCCTCCCAACTTATATACATATACTTGGGGACTATTTCTAAATAAGATCATAAAACCTTCCTAAATGCGTCCCAATTATTTTTATTCAACATGGACATTTTTATTTTGTTTAAACGACACGTGACCATAGGTTTATTATCGTGTGATTTATTTTCATGGACGAACTCATCATGCCTAATTGGGCCCTATAATTATGAAATCATGAATAAGTATTTATTATCAATTTAAATTTTATCCATTTAAATTTAAATCCCTCTAATTTAAGTTATTCCCAAATTTAAACAAAAAATATTAAATTAATTTCCATCATAATATTGTATTTTGAAAACACGGGTATTATAGCATTGTTGACGGGGCATGTGATTAGGTGATGATGTGGAGCATGGTGGGATGATGATGTGGAACTTATATTTCGGTGGCTAAATGATTACGTGGCTGCTAGCTGGGCATGCCACATGGCTCTAATTGACACATGGTTTTGACTGGCTGTGTTGTTTCCATATATAGAAATTTGTGTGTGTGTGTGTGGGGGGGGGGGGGGGGGGGGGGGGAGGTGTTAAAATCAAACCCCGATTTCCCCCCATTTCCTTCCTTCCTTTAAGCACTGAACCAAACTTACAAACAATAATATATATATATATATATATATATATTAACTTGAGCTAGAATTCACACAATTGCATTTTCACCCCAAAATTTTGCAATATCCTCGTTTAACCTCCTTTGACCTCATAAAAATAACAAAAAACAAAAAATATATCGGGACTAACATAGTTTAGTTTTGGACATAAATAACAAAAAATAATGTATTTTTCGAATACACCAAACTAGATCGTATTACATTAACTTTCTCCTTAACACTTTGTAACTTTTTCGTTTGTGATCGGATTCATGCGTTGTTTGAACCCATGCATTTCTTGTTTCGACGATGAAAATTTTTATGAAGAGTCCAAGTCCGTAATTAGTCATCTAAATTACCATCTTGCCCATGAAATTGCATTTCTTATTCCGATTGCTTCCAGACATCACCATTAGCTTTCCAAACCTTCTAAATACTCAAATAAACCTTGAAAAAGCGATTAACCATGTATATTTAAGGTTGTAAATAAATGAGTATAAAATATGGATTTTAGCAAGCATAACACTGCAATATCGCACATAAATAAGGGCAATAAAATTCAATATTTGACACTAATAACCTATCAAATGTGATGTGGAGTTTCAAGTACTCGACGTCTCAGACAGTATCAGCCTCTTTCTCGGGAGGGCTTGGATACACCCCATGGGGGCATTTACCCATCACTTCAGATAAAAATCAAGTTCTCATTCCATACAAAGGTAATCACAATACAAGGGGATTGTGGATAGGCCACAATCGCTAACACTAGCACCATTCTCGTATTGTATACCCACTAAAATAATAGAGACATCTACCTCAACGGATTCCAAATTGTCCCACTCACTCACATAATAAAATAGGATATATTTATTCATAATGTAATCTCCTAAATCATTCACCAAATTGGATATGTGACAGGGTTCGAACTAGGAAGGACCAACAAGGAACCCTTGAAGCCTTCACTACCACATAACATAAGGGAAAGGTTATTCTTGGGTATACCCCTCGATACGAAAGATACCCATCATGGGTGCAATGGTAACTTACATCTTTAATGAGATCGGTTCCTCAATCACGGACTTCCTAAACCATGGTGGGGTGAAGTAAAAAAAATCCTTACATCTTAGGAGGGAGGTCCTCTACAACGAAGGAATGTACATGGATTATGGGAAAATAAACAAGGTCGGATAGAACGAGCTCAATGTATCATTGGTTACTGAGGAAGAAAAAAAACCTCTGAGCCATAATCTAAATCAGGATTTCCCACATTATTCCTTAATGAAGTTACCCTAGTATCCATACTGGGGTCCTCAGACTTGACCCCCGTAGAGCGCTTCGATAACTGGTATGCTGCCTCCACCACCTACGGTATCACAACTGATAAAGGATGTTTAGTCAACATCGTTGAACTCAATATCTAGCTCTATTTAACAGAGTCAACATCCCCACCATCGAAGACACCATCTTTGATTGAGCCTATGGATATGACCTGCTAACCCTCGTGAGACTAGTAGTGCAATATAGAATGTCACCAACACTTAGTGGAAGACCTCTTCGAAGTGCTCCCCTACACAGACCCCATTGCACACCTAACTGGGAACCCATATGCAACCCCCTAGGAAAAGGTATACTATATCAAAGAACACCGTTAACCATAACTTGTAGTTTATGAAAAGGTTTTTGAGACCCAAAGTCATCTCTGAACGTCCCTCGACAGAATCTGGCCCACGTTATCACAAACATCAAGGGAATGGTAGGGCTTAATTATTGGACTTCTATCAGTTGCATCTCGAAGCCTATCATTTGGAGCCCCTGAGTCTGTCTTGTTAGAAAAAAAGTCCCCCATCATCCCCTCTCCTAATCTATCCCTATATAAACCAAACATTTTCACTGTTATCAACAATGATCTCCTTTCCTTTGATGGAATAATAATTACTGATTTCCACTATCTGTTTGCATTTGTTGCATGTAATCATTATGAATCCAATGATGGATTCGAAATCACACCAAATAATGATTTCTCTGTGGATTCTGAAATACTTAAAAACTTGACCAAAGTCAAAGTAGATGTATGTCTCCTAATAATGATGGCACAATAACCATAAATATGGTCACTCGCCAAAATCCTATACAGTTATAAATAGGGTCCTCGTTAAATGAGAATGAATTAAATTATGTCATCTACCTACTTGCTATATTTGTAGATATATTAATTTGGTTTTATGACTACTTTCCCGGCATCGACCCAACCATCGTCATGCATGAGGTACCCACTCTCCCAAATGTAAAACCCACAAAGTAGAGATTATCAAAATTGATACCCGAACGGTTCTTGAAAGTAAAGAGGAATTATAAAAGTAACTCAACATTGGGTTCATCTATTTAGTATAACATTCCACTTGTCTAGCCAATATTGTCGCAATACCTAAAACCAATGACAAAGTCTGAATGTGCATAAATTACAGGGATCTCAATAGGTCCTACCCCAAGAATAATTTCCTTCTACCTCATATTGACCTATGGTTAGATAACACTCCCCAAAATTCATTGAAGTCCTTAGGCGGATTCACTGGCTATAATCAAATAAAAATTCACCCTGATCACCAGAGAAAATCGGGTTCCTGGTCCTCTAGGCGACATATTATTATACAGTTATTAACTTCGGTCTAAAAAATATAGGTGCAACATACAAATAATATCAACATCCATCCTACACGACCTTATAAATAAGGAACTGTTGGTTTACGTGGATGACATGATCATCAAATCCAAAGACCACAAGAGACACGTTTCAACACTCCATAAATTCTTCCAAAGGTTATGCCTCTTCAAAATGAAGATAAATCCTCATAAGTGTGTCATTGGAGTCATTAAAGGGGTTATCAGAAAATATGGAATAGAGATAAATGTTGCTAAGGTCAAAGACATACGGGAGATGCCACCGCCTATAATGGAGAAATAGATCAAAGGGTTCCTAGGAAAAATATAGTTCGTAAGTCAGTCCATCAACCAACTCACCACCATTTGTGAACGCATCTTCCAAATCATCAAGAAGTACTTTCCCAAATAATGGAATTCTCAATGCTAAGAAGCATTTGAGAAAATATAAAAGTCTATAACTCACCCATTGGTGCTTCACAGACAACCTCCCCTGCTTTACATGACCATAATCGATATGGTCGTCGAAGCCATGTTAAACCAATATGTGGAAAGTTCTTGCATGGAATGTTCCATCTACTATGTCGTAAAAAATATTGTATGCGAACTCAAATATATCCCCTTGGAAAAGGCTTGTGTAACCTTCATGTGGATCACTCGCAAACTTCGCAAATACAATATGTTCTTCAGGATACGACTCATCTCTAAGATGGATCCACATAAATAACTATTTGAAAAATCCGTTATGTCCAACAGAATGAAAAATGGCTGCTAATTTTATCCAATCTTGAAATCACGTACTTCAAACATATATCCACTAAAGAACGAGCCATCTCTAACCTTTTCACGGGATAACCACTATCTTATAAGGAAAAAGAAAAAAATACAGAATTCCCTGATGAAGACCTCTTCGCCTTACAAAATAGGGAATAATGGGAACTCTACTTTGATGGGGCCTCAAAGTAGGGAAAAGGGCAAAATTCCCTGATGTATCTATCATCGAAATGCACCGATAACTTGACCGAGTGCGAGGTTTGCATCACAGGTCTCTAAATCACCTTAGGAATTAAAATCACTGACCTGAAAGCGTATAAAGACTGAAGCCTAGTCATAAGCTAGATCTTAGGAAAATGGAAAATTTTGGAAGATAAGATACAACCTTACCATACCTAATTAGAAGATCTAGCTACGTAATTCTAACATCTCGAATTAAACTTCCTCCCAATGGATAAGAATAACTTTGCAAATGCACTTGCCACCCTAGCCTCCATGATAGATATAAAATCACATTCACTATAACTATTCGGAGCACCCCTTCCTATTTCTTTGACATTGATTCCATCGAGGAAACAACAATACAACCTACGATATGGTACTATGAAATCTGAAACTTACTCAATAAAAACCACTATGTGCCCAATGCCTCGTCAATCGTGTCACCTTTTCTATAATTTGGCATATTTCCTTATGCATTTGTTTCTCCAATAATTTTCTCCGGATAAACTATTCAAATTATAATTAAAATGGTTATTTATAGGGCGGGGTATTACATTACTATTAAGTGTGATTTCCTAATCAGGTATTTGCTTGCATGAACAGTATTGATAGGATGAGAAGCCAAGTGTTTTCTCTTTCTATCCGGATACGATCTTAAGTGTGTATCCCCAAAACCCATCAAAAGTCAATCATTAGAAGATATGCTCGCCAAATTTCCTAGTCAAATCTTTGGGCCGCCAAGACAAGAGTTTCCTGGAGATGATTTTTAGGCATGTATATGTGAAGATCTTAAGGAATGGGAGTTAGCGCAATTAACTGGAGGGCTGTGATTGATCTTGACAAGTAAGAAAAAGAAAGTGACCTTAACCTACACATTCAATTTTAAATGCTCAAACAATGAGGAAGAATACGAATCGTTAGTTCTTGAATTTCTTAAAGCCTTAAGAAGAAGAATTTGACCATTATGCATTTTTAGGGATTTAATTGGAATTAATGCATTAGAATGAGGAATTTTCTTTGAAATTTGGCACCTTAGAGAGCGATCATACAGAGACTTTCAGTTTCTCTCTGTCAAGATCTAGAGTCATAGATTTATGACGAATAGGCATCTTGATAGCCTAGCTATAATTTTACAAAATGTGGAAATGGAGGAACCAACTATTATAGAAATTATCCACAGATCAACCACACCCACTATAATAACAATTTTGTTTTCTACTGGCATCATCACCTGACAACACTCGAGCTTAATGATGGGTCCATGGAGTACTCAATTCGAGGTGGAAAAGGTAGTACGTTTTAATTATAAAACTCAAAATTAAGTCGTAGTGAATCCTGGTAGAGTTCAAAACTAGATGATTACGATCATGTTTGTGACATCCCGCCTAATGAAATATCGAGTGATCAGTCCTATATCAAATTAAATAGGAATCTCATCTGGATCATTCTTAGCATCACTATCGAAGACCTTTTAAAACTTACTAACCACCAAGTATTCAAAAGAAATAGTGCCGAATTTTATCTTTTTATTTAACATCCCAACGACAACATGCGAAAGAATATATAACTAACCATCATATAATCACTGAATTGAACAATACTAAAAATGGAATAAATGTAATCTTTCTCAAGACAAACACCAGAAATGAATCACAAGAGTAATAACTAAATGCAACATCTAACTGAAATAAAATGGAACAACTAGGGTGACATGCCCAAATGGAACACTGACTTCATCCTACTCTAGAAATTAAATGACTGAAGCACCTAAGTCAAAATCCTGCAACATCCACGTGTCGTAGCTGCGTAAACCTGGAATATAACAACTGTGGCGTCCCTATCTCTGGACACTTAAAAGATTTTGGAAAATATTTTTATAGTAAGGATTAGAACCCAAAACATTTGAAAATACTTAGCAAGTGAATTTAAATGAAGCAATTAAAATTCAAGCATGCTCTTCACATTTAAGTTAGTGTCATACACTCTCTTGACGACACATCACCCCTCCACTAATGTGCACGCCTAATGTTCTATACATGACCCACCTAGCTAACCACCCCGTAACTAGTCTTGTTACATATATCCCACGATTTTCCACTACTTTATCCCTAGTGGGTTCATAATTAACTTATGTAAACCAATTCTCATTCAATACCATATAAACGTTTCACAAGTTATATAATTTATACATTTCACACCATGTGTATATATATATATATATATATATATATATATATATTCGTATATAATTCTGCACTATATATACGTATCATATCTCGTCATTCACACGCATGTTGGATATAAATGCTAACACCCACGCGTAGGAGGCAACCATAGTTCCCCCTGAAAGTGACTGTCCCATACCACGACGGCTCACCCCTAATAACAGTCGCTATGGCCTGGGGATTATACTCGCCCTGCATTCACTAGACAGGGGACTCACCCACATCGCGCAACTTCCTAAGATATCATTAATATTGGTATGCCATACTATAAATATTATTCACACAAATATTTATAAATCATACATATATACTACACATCATCGTATATATATATATATATATATATATATATATATAGAGAGAGAGAGAGAGAGAGAGAGAGAGAGGCTACTGGTGTACTATATCTATACACAAGCCTAAAATATGCAAGTCTATGGTCCGACTTTATTGCAATTAATTATACACTAATTAATTTTCAATATTTTGGTGTCACCCTACCAATTATACCCAAAATCTCTCTTTCATCCCAAATTTTAATATTTATAATCCATCATTCAATTTCATTCAACTAAGTCTACCCACTTAATTAATAGGTTTAAAATTCACTCAATCATGAACCTTAATTCTTCAAATTAATAAATCTTCTAATTAACTCAAGGGTAAACATTCACCAATTTAAACCCTAGATTATAACCAAAACTACAGAATCACCCAATGGAGAAACTGTGTATCTCAAAATGCATAACAGGTTTGAATCAGGGGAACAAGAAAATTAGAGAGATCTTAACAGGTCTTCTAAATGACCATCCATATCGTTCAAACGACACTATACCTCATTTGAACGAGATACCAGGTCGTTCGAACGACCTTGGTATCATCTTCATCCCTAATTTGTGTAGTAAAACCCAGTCTGCCATTAAAATGTTTACAACCTCAATCTGTACAGATTTCTTCATCAAAACTTCCCCAGATTCCTCCTAGTTCCATCATTTTATTATATTCAATCTAACCCCATCAATTACACCAAATTAGGACATCAAATTCGTTAAATATTAACAACTCTACAGATTTATAACTACAAATCAAAGAAATCCCCAATTTCTCATGAACATAAATCCTAACATATTAATTGATTCGTGTAATACCCCGTATTTTTATGCTATATTTAATTTGGGGATTTATTAAATTTAATGTGACTGTTATTTAATAAAAATCCAGAAATTAATTATGTTATAATTATTAACGTGACTAGAGTTAGTAATTATGGGAAACTTGTTGAATATTACTAATGAGCATAGTAATATATTATATTGGTTATATTGAATGTCATAAGTGAATTAAATGACTATTTCGGAAATTTAAGTCGGGACGTGCCCGTGTCACGTCGGGACTAATTGTGTTAAATAAAAAGTGAATATTTTATAAGTTGTCCGTATGGTCATTTTGAGTGCGACGACGCGTCCGGAAGGGTTGAGATAGTCAGAAAAGTGTACCCGGGGGTTTGGTTCGGGTCTCGGGGTGTTTTTAGGCCTAATTAGTGACCCGGGAGGGCATTTTGGTCTTTTTCCAAAATAGGGTAATTAAACCCACGAATTTTAGCAGCCTTTATCAGCTGGTTAGGTTAGCCATTTAGGGTTAGAACATACAGAACCCTAGGACGGCCATTGGAGAAGAGAGGAGAGACCTTTCTAGGAGATTCAAGGCCAAAACACCTCCGTTTGCACCGCCGTCACCACCAACGCGTAGATCGCGAGGAGGAGAACGCAACCACACCATAATCCACAGGAAATCAGACTTCTAAAAATCCCAGGCAAGTGTTTAACTTGCATATTTCGTTAGTGCAATGTTCATATTAGTTTAGGATTAATTACGAATGTAATCCATGTAAGAAAACCCCAAATTTTGCTAGGAAATTGCATGTAGAGAAGATTAAAACCTTATGCTGGAAACTCTTGATGTTATAGATGTATTACCCACGAATTTTGATGTTATATGAGGAAGAAATTCTGGAGAAAAACTGAATTGGATAATAGTTATGAAAACTTTAGGGTTCTTGATGTTTAGATGAGATTTTGGATTGTTTAACCATGATTAATGATGTATACACGCATGCTGAACGTTAAAAACATCTGGAATTATGTTAGTATGTTAGTAGTAGACTTTTTGGGTCGATTAGTGTTGGAAAATATGGATATTGACGAAGAATTTTGATGAATCCCGTAACTGTAATTTTGCAGAATTTTTACCCAGACCTGCTTGATCGATCGATCGAACATAGAGCATCGATCGATCGAAGGTTCGATCGATCGAGCCCCAAGCTTCGATCGATCGACCCCTCCTGGTAGACTCCCATTTCCCTTGTTTAATTAGTTAACGTAAGTTATCGTGAAATTATCTTTGGGCATTCTAAATAAAATGAATTGGGAGACATTGAGGACCAGTAGGGTATATGGATAAATGTGAGAACCTTTAATCTTCAACGAAAATGGTATCTATGGGATATTTACTTTAGGTTGGTAGATTTATGAATTTAAAGGGTGAGGTACGTAAGAGAGTTACGTTGGAATCTAATAAAGTCATTTACTGAATTTCAGAATTTTGAGGATGTAATCCATGAGTGTTAGGTAATAAGTGAGAAAACCCTTCGAGTTAAGGTTAGGAATAAAACCTTATATGTAATTCCATAACTGTGTAATTAAGGATAAAGGGTATAATTACGGGTGATGAGAAGAACCTATATTAATTCGATAAAGTGGTATATTTATATGATTGTGTGTACATATATTATATGCATGTGAAAATCATACCCACGCTACTTGCTATCCCTGAGGTTTCCGCGCTGGGACAAGTCTTATCTCGATGGGACCTTTATGGGGGATATTGACTTGTACCCTAGAAGATAGATGTCCTTGGTACAGGCTATCGATGTGATAGTTCAGACGGTCCTAAGAGACGCCGGTATGTGCCACCCTCTTAGAGACTTGGAATCTATGCTTCGCCTCAATATTGTTTGTGTATTTATGTTAATACAATTCGAGAGTGATTCCGAATGTATTCCCCTTAAAATGAGTGATATGGGGCTTTGGATAGTGGAAGTATGCACGCACCATAGTTTTATTCGGGGTGCTGTTATATATATATATTATACGAGTAGTTAATATATATATATGAGACTATGATATTTGAAACTGTCTACTGAGATTTGATAAGTAGAACATGGTTGTTGACTCAAATTATTAAATACTTGTTTTGAGAAAGTATAAAATGTCACGGGAACTTTATTATTTTTATGAAGTTAAAAATAGAGAATTTTGGGCTACTTGTTGGAACACCTTTTAAAGTGGATATCGTGTATTATAAATCTTACGAGTAATTTAAGTTAAGTTAAAGCTGTTAGAAAGACTAGTATGTTAGATGCTAAAACAAACCGTTGGGAAGGTTAGTGCGATAGGTGTGCACATTAGAAGAGAGGTGAGTATTTCTCAAGAGAGAGACGCACTAATATGTTGTTGCATTGGCCTGTATCAATTTAAATACTTGCTTAACGTATTTTAAATCAAACACACTTTCGGGCTCTGACCCGTTTCTTTTCCTCTCTCTCTCTTGTATATATATATATATATATATATATTTTCAGGTGCCCAGCCATAGGGGCGTCTTGCTTAGGATCTCTTGAGAAGAACGAGCTGCAGCTTAGGTGGGAGTTGCAGGTCACTTGAGTAGACGGCTTCTGTTATTGACTCCACTCTTAGTACTCTCATTTATTGGGCACGTGTCGCCCTTTTTATCATCTCATTTGTTGTTGGGACATTTATATTTCAGCCATTTCCAGTATTGTTCTTTGGGATTTATTTCAGTATGGACTTGTGATTTTAGTTTTATTATGTTGACATTCGATTGACGAATTTATGTTATTATTTAGTTCATCGTGGTGTGATTCTTAATTGTGGAAATGTTGTTTTAGATAAATAAATCTTTTCTTTAATTAAAATTTGGAAAGTTTGTATGAAAAATGTTTTTGACACTTAGCTTAATTATTTAGGGTGTTAAATTGGAAAATTTATTTTTATCGACAGTGATGCTGAGAATGAACCAACTGTTAACCTTGATTTAATTTAATAAAGGAGTGATCGCCCGGTATTTAATTAGGCGGGGTGTCACAGGTTGTATCAGAGCATCAGGTTCTAGTGTCCATAGGATCTGTACGGCTTATTTCGCTTTCAGCTTAACGTTATTGCTATAGAGCCCTATTTTTAGAACTGTTGTATTCTTACTTTTACGTTTAAGTCTTCAGCTATTCGAGATTTGTTGATAACTGTAGACTAATAAACTTGTTCACGTTTCAGATGACTCCGAGACGTGCTCTGAAAGATAAGCGTGCCCAAGCCGAGCAGCCAGCAGCTCAGGCACCAGGCACAATGAATGCGAATGAAGTAGCCGCCATTGTTGCTCAGGCGGTGAATGCTGCAATAGTAGTGATTCAACAGGCTCCACCCCAGGTTCAGGCAGTGGCGCCAGCACAACTTCCATCCGCATGGGAGAGGGTTCGAGATGCTTTTCAGAAAGCGCATCCCCCTGAGTTTTCTGGTAGCTCCGATATTGTTACAGTCAGCTAATGGAAGAAAGACATACAGCGGCACCTCCGTATGTATGAGTGCACTGACGTGCAAAAGCAGTTATTGGCTTCCTTTAAATTGGTGGGAGCCGCATTACAGTGGTGGGAGTCCACTACTACTTTGGAGGAGAGGGACACGATCCCTATTCAGTTGTTCTGGGAGCGGTTTGACCACAAGTATTTTCCACCCGCAGTGCAGACTGAGATGAGGTGGAAATTACTAAATCTGAAGCAGGAGAACCTTACTGTAGCTGAGTATGAGGAGGAGTTCACGAGACTTCTCACTATTGTGCCGGATGAGGCACCCACTGAGGGCAAGAAGATTTTGCTGTTTGTCGACGGGTTAGCTTGGAGGATCCGTCAGCACCTCATTGGAAATCTATCCCTGAGTACTTTCACTGACGTACTCAATGCAGCGTTACTACATTGCCAGGATCACCGCTTCCATCTTCAGGGAAGCAAGAGAGCAGGAGAGTCCAGCCAGCAGGGCAGGACCGGGTGTAATAGTGCCGGTGGGGCACCAACTCATGGACAGACTCGTCAGCACGAGCAGAGTTCCCATTAGGGGGACCCTGCTAAGCGATTCTGTTCAGGTGATTCTAGGCAGGGATTCGGGGGTTTCAGGCAGGGCCATCAGGGCCAGCCTAATCAGCAGGGCCAGCAGGGCCAACACCGACCACAGGGACAGCAACAGGGCCAGCAAGGCCAACAGCGTGCACATTAGGGCCAACAGGGCCAGTGGCGGGGAGGTAACGGCCAGTAGGGCCGTGGACAGCAAGGTCAGAGGGGCGGTAACTTCAAAGGCAGATGCTTTGGGTGAGGCAAACATGGCCATAGGCGCCAGGATTGCCCAGAGGGCGATAGGGCCCCACAGCAGCAGGGAGCCCGTAATGAGCCGCAGAGACCACTTTTCCCATCTGCCCTGCCAGCTCCAGCCCAGGTGCCAGCCCTACCAGCCATTCCAGCAGCTCCAGTGCAGCAGGGGCAATTGCAGTATGGACGTGTCTATAACGTCCACCAGGCAGCAGCTCCACAGGCACCACCCACGATTGAGGGTATGTTTCCTATCCATGTTACTATGGGTAAAGTTTTGTTTGATACGGGGGCAACGCATTGTTTTATTGCTACGCATTTTGCGAAGTCCTTAGGGTTGTTAGCCATAGCAGAGAGCACCGTGACGTGTGTCGACTCACCACTGGGGAGTGGGTCACTTATATTCTTTATATGCCGGGGAGTAGGGGTAGAGATTGGTAGCTTGGTATTGCCTGCATACATGCTAGTCTTAGACATGCACGAGCATGATGTGATTATTAGTATGGATTGGCTCGCAGCTTATAGAGCCATGATTGATTGCTTCGGTGGAAGCATTGTTTTTGCCATTCCGGGGCAAGAGATGTTTATAGTGGCGATGCCTCGCCCAGAGGGAGGTTCGACCGCTCATTTATATTACATAGAGGAGGATACCTCTAAGGAGGTTGTGATTCCTTTGGATTCGATCCCAGTTGTTAGGGAGTATTCCGATGTGTTTCAGGAGATACCAGGCCTACCGCCCAGTCGTGAGATAAACTTCGTTATAGATTTACTACCGGATACGAGACCTATAGCACGCGCACCGTACCGTATGGCTCCGGCAAAGATGCGAGAGCTACGAGATCAGATAGAGCAGCTATTAGGTTAGGGATTCATTCGTAGGAGTACCTCACCTTGGGGCGCTCCAGTCTTGTTTGTAAAGAAGAGAGATGGTTCACTAAGATTGTGTGTGGACTACCGAGAATTGAACAAGGTCACGATACGGAATAAGTATCCGTTGCCTCGAATCGATGATCTATTCGACCAGTTGAGGGGAGCAACTTTCTTTTCGAAGATAGATCTGAGGTCGGGGTACCATCAGTTACGGATTAGAGAGCAGGATGTTTCAAAGACTGCCTTCTTGTCGAGATATGGGTCCTATGAGTTCAGGGTGATGCCGTTCGGGCTCACAAATGCCCCAGCCGTTTTTATGGACTTGATGAACCGGGTATTCAGAGAGTTCTTGGATCAGTTCGTCATCGTCTTCATAGATGATATCTTGATATATTCACACTCTGAGGAGGAGCATGCCGAGCACTTGAGGCAGGTTCTTCAGACTCTACGAGAGCATCAGTTATATGCTAAGTACGAGAAGTGTGGATTCTGGTTGCGAGAGGTACAATTCTTGGGCCATGTTGTTTCTGAGCAGGGGATAGCAGTTGACCCGAGCAAAGTGTCAGCGGTGAGGGAGTGGGGACAGCCCACGACACCGACGGAAGTGCGTAGTTTCTTGGGGTTAGCCGGATACTACAGGAGATTCATTCGGGGATTCTCCAAAATAGCGGGTCCATTGACGAATCTGACTCGCAAGGGGTCACCATATATTTGGAATGACGCTTGTCAGTTGGCTTTCGACGAGCTGAAGGACAAGCTTACTTCAGCACCAGTCCTTGCTTTACCGAAGCCGGGTGTAGAGTACCTGGTTTACACCGATGCGTCCTTACGGGGACTTGGGGGAGTACTTCAGCAGGAAGAAAAGGCTATAGCTTTTGCTTCCCGCAAGCTTAAGCCGCATGAGAAGAATTACCCCACCCACGACCTGGAGTTAGCAGCGGTCGTCTTTGCATTGAGAATTTGGAGGCACTACTTATTGGGCGAGAAATTCCGTTTGTTCACAGACCATAAGTCACTGCAGTACCTGTTCACTCAGCGAGAGCTGAATATGCGTCAGCGCAGGTGGTTAGAGTTTGTGAAAGATTACCAGTTCGATATACAGTATCATCCGGGGAAGGCCAACGTAGTTGCTGATGCGTTGAGTCGTAGACCGGTAGACGATGTAGCGGACATCTGGAAAGCAAAGTGGAAGGAGTTGGGTCACCAGGACGCGGTAGCACGTTCTTTCATATTCGTGATGACAGTCACACCCGAGATTGTTATGAGGGTGATACAGGCAAAGACCACAGATCCGTTTTGTCAGGAGCAGATTGTGCGACTTCTAGGCGAGGGTGTTGAGTCCTATTCTGTTAGTTCTGATGGAGGTTTGTTGTTTAATGGGAGATTAGTGGTTCCAGAAGGAGCGGAGTTACGTCATGAAGTGATGACTCATTCTCACGGGTCCCGATTTACAGTACATCCGGGAGGTGATAAGATGTACCGGGACATGAGACGACAGTACTGGTGGAGTGGGATGAAGAAGGACATTTCTGAGTTTGTGTCCAAGTGTTCTACCTGGCAGCTGGTGAAGGTGGACCACCAGAAACCGTCAGGATTACTTCAGCCGTTGGAAGTACCCGCGTGGAAGTGGGAAAGTATTTCCATGGATTTCATTACAGGGTTGCCTACATCACAGCGGGGCCACGACTCCATCTGGGTGATTGTAGACCGTTTGACCAAGGTGGCTCATTTTCTGCCAGTGAGGACAGATTATACCACGGGTCAGTATGCCCAGTTGTTCATCGCTGAGATTGTCAGATTACATGGGGTGCCCCTGAAGATTGTGTCAGATAGAGACAAGATTTTTGTGTCACGTTTCTGGAAAAGCTTTTAGGAGGCTATGGGTACATAGTTGAGACTGAGTTCAGCTTACCACCCACAGACAGATGGACAGACAGAGCGTACTAATCAGATGTTGGAAGATATGCTACGCATGTGTGTTCTCGATTTCGGAGGAGGTTGGGAGCCACACCTTCCACTGGTAGAGTTTGCTTATAATAACTCCTATCAGTTTACGATTGGAATGGCTCCATTTGAGGCTTTGTATGGCAGGCCTTGTCGTTCTCCAACTTGTTGGCTCGAGGTGGGGGACAACAAGTTGCTAGGACCAGAAGTGATTCAGGAGACCTCCGCAAGGATTGAGATAATAAGGAGTCGTATTCGGGTAGCCCAAGACAGGCAGAAGAGCTACGCCGATGCGAAACGGTTCTTCCGGGAGTTTAATGTGGGAGATCAAGTGTTGTTGCGTGTATCTCCTATGAAGGGAGTGATGAGGTTCGGGAAGAAGGGGAAGTTGGCTCCGAGGTACGTAGGACCATTTCCCATCATCGAGAGGATTGGGCCAGTAGCATACAGGTTGGGATTGCCAGATCATTTACATCGCATCCACGATGTATTCCACATCTCGTCATTGAGACGATATCTTCGGGATGATATGGCCCATACTCACATTGCGATAGATGAGATAGACTTACAGTCTGATAGCTGTTACAAGGAGAGACCAGTGGCTATTCTAGACTATAGTGAGAGGAGATTGAGGTCGAAAGTAGTTCCACTTGTGCGAGTCCAGTGGGAGCATCATAATGTGAAGGAATCTACTTGGGAGCGTGAGGCAGATATGCGCGAGAGATACCCAGAGTTGTTTTTACCAGGTATGCCTTATTTTCCGAATTTCGGGATGAAATTCCGTTATTAGGGGGGAAGTATGTAATACCCCGTATTTTTATGCTATATTTAATTTGGGGATTTATTAAATTTAATGTGACTGTTATTTAATAAAAATCCGGAAATTAATTATGTTATAATTATTAACGTGACTAGAGTTAGTAATTATGGGAAACTTGTTGAATATTACTAATGACCATAGTAATATATTATATTGGTTATATTGAATGTCATAAGTGAATTAAATGACTATTTCAGAAATTTAAGTCGGGACGTGCCCGTGTCACGTCGGGACTAATTATGTTAAATAAAAAGTGAATATTTATAAGTTGTCCGTATGGTCATTTTGAGTGCGTCGACGCGTCCGGAAGGGTTGAGATAGTCAGAAAAGTGTACCCGGGGGTTTGGTTCGGGTCTCGGGGTATTTTTAGGCCTAATTAGTGACCCGGGAGGGCATTTTGGTCTTTTTCCAAAATAGGGTAATTAAACCCACGAATTTTAGCAGCCTTTATCAGCTGGTTAGGTTAGCCATTTAGGGTTAGAACATACAGAACCCTAGGACAGCCATTGGAGAAGAGAGGAGAGACCTTTCTAGGAGATTCAAGGCCAAAACACCTCCGTTTGCACCGCCGTCACCACCAACGCGTAGATCGCGAGGAGGAGAACGCAAGCACACCATAATCCACAGGAAATCAGACTTCTGAAAATCCCAGGCAAGTGTTTAACTTGCGTATTTCGTTAGTGCAATGTTCATATTAGTTTAGGATTAATTAGGAATGTAATCCATGTAAGAAAACCCCAAATTTTGCTAGGAAATTGCATGTAGAGAAGATTAAAACCTTATGCTGGAAACTCTTGATGTTATAGATGTATTACCCACGAATTTTGATATTATATGAGGAAGAAATTCTGGAGAAAAACTGAATTGGATAATAGTTATGAAAACTTTAGGGTTCTTGATGTTTAGATGAGATTTTGGATTGTTTAACCATGATTAATGATGTATACACGCATGCTGAACGTTAAAAACATCTGGAATTATGTTAGTATGTTAGTAGTAGACTTTTTGGGTCGATTAGTGTTGGAAAATATGGATATTGATGAAGAATTTTGATGAATCCCGTAACTGCAATTCTGCAGAATATTTACCCAGACCTGCTTGATCGATCGATCGAACATAGAGCATCGATCGATCGAAGGTTCGATCCATCGAGCCCCAAGCTTCGATCGATCGACCCCTCTTGGCAGACTCCCATTTCCCTTGTTTAATTAGTTAACGTAAGTTATCGTGAAATTATCTTTGGGCATTCTAAATAAAATGAATTGGGAGACATTGAGGACCAGTAGAGTATATGGATAAATGTTAGAACCTTTAATCTTCAACGAAAATGGTATCTATGGGATATTTACTTTAGGTTGGTAGATTTATGAATTTAAAGGGTGAGGTACGTAAGAGAGTTACGTTGGAATCTAATAAAGTCATTTACTGAATTTCAGAATTTTGAGGATGTAATCCATGAGTGTTAGGTAATAAGTGAGAAAACCCTTCGAGTTAAAGTTAGGAGTAAAACCTTATATGTAATTCCATAACTGTGTAACTAAGGATAAAGGGTATAATTACGGGTGATGAGAAGAACCTATATTAATTCGATAAAGTGGTATATTTATATGATTGTGTGTACATATATTATATGCATGTGAAAATCATACCCACGCTACTTGCTATCCCTGAGGTTTCCGCGCTGGGACAAGTCTTATCTCGATGGGACCTTTATAGGGGATATTGACTTGTACCCTAGAAGATAGATGTCCTTGGTACAGGCTATCGATGTGATAGTTCAGACGGTCCTAAGAGACGCCGGTATGTTCCACCCTCTTAGAGACTTGGAATCTATGCTTCGCCTCAATATTGTTTGTGTATTTATGTTAATACAATTCGAGAGTGATTCCGAATGTATTCCCCTTAAAATGAGTGATATGGGGCTTTGGATAGTGGAAGTATGCACGCACCATAGTTTTATTCGGGGTGCTGTTATATATATATATATATTATACGAGTAGTTAATATATATATATGAGACTATGATATTTGAAACTGTCTACTAAGATTTGATAAGTAGAACATGGTTGTTGACTCAAATTATTAAATACTTGTTTTGAGAAAGTATAAAATGTCACGGGAACTTTATTATTTTTATGAAGTTAAAAATAGAGAATTTTGGGCTACTTGTTGGAACACCTTTTAAAGTGGATATCGTGTATTATAAATCTTACGAGTAATTTAAGTTAAGTTAAAGCTGTTAGAAAGACTAGTATGTTAGATGCTAAAACAAACCGTTGGGAAGGTTAGTGCGATAGGTGTGCACATTAGAAGAGAGGTGAGTATTTCTCAAGAGAGAGACGCACTAATATGTTGTTGCATTGGCCTGTATCAATTTAAATACTTGCTTAACGTATTTTAAAATCAAACACACTTTCGGGCTCTGACCCGTTTCTTTTCCTCTCTCTCTCTTGTATATATATATATTTTCAGGTGCCCAGCCACAGGGGCGTCTTGCTTAGGATCTCTTGAGAAGAACGAGCTGCAGCTTAGGTGGGAGTTGTAGGTCACTTGAGTAGACGGCTTCTGTTATTGACTCCACTCTTAGTACTCTCATTTATTGGGCACGTGTCGCCCTTTTTATCATCTCATTTGTTGTTGGGACATTTATATTTCAGCCATTTCCAGTATTGTTCTTTGGGATTTATTTCAGTATGGACTTGTGATTTTAGTTTTATTATGTTGACATTCGATTGACGAATGTATGTTATTATTTAGTTCATCGTGGTGTGATTCTTAATTGTGGAAATGTTGTTTTAGATAAATAAATCTTTTCTTCAATTAAAATTTGGAAAGTTTGTATGAAAAATGTTTTTGACACTTAGCTTAATTATTTAGGGTGTTAAATTAGAAAATTTATTTCTATCGACAGTGATGCTGAGAATGAACCAACTGTTAACCTTGATTTAATTTAATAAAGGAGTGATCGTCCGGTATTTAATTAGGCGGGGTGTCACAATTCGCACCTCCTTTGATATGAATAAGTAAATGCAAATTAAACCACTTGCCTTAGTTTGTAGAATCAAGTCCCTTAGATGAAGATGTTGGATTAAATTCAAGGATCTCCTCTTGTTCTTGAAGCAATCTCCCTAAATCCCCAACTTCTCTTCCAATGGCTCTCCTCTTAAGCTCTCCACAATTTTAGTCTTCTAAAATGATTTTGAGTTGCCTTACCTTCCATAATTAGGGTGAAAAACTCAATTCCCGTTTTTGGGCCTATGGGCCTCCTAAAAAGGGCCCGAACTCTTAATTTGGAGCTCAATTGTGTTTAGAATTGTCCTGAAGCCCAATATATATTTATGGCCACTCATTTCTAACTATTTTGACCCATCCGGAATCAACAGTGCACTCTGAATTGCCATCCGAATTAATTTATAACATTCTCCAAATTCTTGACCTCAAAATGCGACACAAAATAATCCAGAATATTAGACCTCAATTCACTAAATTAATAAATTCCTCAAATTTAAAATTTCTCAAATCATGAATTTAATTCCTCCAAATAAATTAAATTCATTTTCTCCCAAAATATTATTTAATTAAAGGTCCTTGAATTTATGGGGTGTTGCAATGTTGCGATCTTGGATGATTAAGGACAATTGGGTTTGATCAAAGATGGAGTGTTAAACATCGTATTTATAAATGGCCATCCCATATTGAAATATGTAAAGTCCAACCTACAACACTTAAGTGAATTTGACCCTTTAACTAGAACCGAGTTCTTTTGGGTTAACAACTCCAAACTAGTTTAGGCCCAACTAATTAAGTTGGGAACAACATTAATGACTAGTAATGGGCAAGAGACCTAATTGGTAACAATATAATTCTTTGAATTCAAACCCAAATTATTAAAACACATCATATACATATGTAACTCGGGTAAAATTTCAATAGGAAATGTTCGTGTAGGAAAAGACAATTGAAATATATTAACTTTAATGAGAGTCGTGTTAGTCTCTCAACATACACATTAAATTTTCGTAAAAAAATTGGCGTCTCCAAGGAAATATGAACATCCATAGGTGATCTTACGTTAGAAGAGTAACTTAAATACATAGTTAGAAATCAAAGGAAATTAATAGATCGATGAATTTATAGGGAGAAGTGGGAGGATTTTATAACACCCCGCGTAATCGGGCAATCGAGGTGACCAGCCGCGGTCGCCAAACTACGTCGGGCGTCACCAAATAAGTAATCATTCTTAGTATGTGACAGATAAAAAATTATTCCACAAGATAATAATCAGATTAATCTAATAAATATAATCATCCATGCAATATTAAAATACATCACCACGCTAATCTCTGAAATAATCAAACTTTAAATAAATATAAACTCAAATGAATAATCCAACTCTGAATATCTTATATAAATCGTAAACAACTATGGAACCGATTGGCCCACCAAATTCACAAATAAAGTCTCATAATAAATACGATGGAATGGAAAAATTAAAATAAACTAAAAATGCAAGAGTTTATGGATCCCCGGATTTTAAACAATCTTCAATTAAAATCACAAACATGTAATTTCCTTTATATTTATAAACTCAAGATGATATGCGGAAGCGTTATAAAGGAGGTGATGGTTCAACAAAAGAACAACAACGGTTTTAATTAGTCTCAAGTCCTAGAATTTGCCTAAGTCATGATTATTCATTTAACAAAGTTAGGCCAAACCAAATTAATGCAAGTGACTTGAATTCACAATTTTACCCAATATTTAATTTAAGTCCCAAATTAAATATAGTGTGATAATTAAACCGATTTTATCTTGAATTAATCTAGCATGCGTTCTAAGTGATATAGAGCAAGATAAAATAAACAGTCACACTACACCGCGATGTACGAGGAAAAACCCACTAACGGGAAAAAACCTCGGGACGACCCTAGCCTCAAATCCACTAAAAATGGTATTACAAAATACAAGACAAAAGACTTACTTCCTAAACTCGAACCCTCTCAAGCCGTGACGCTTCTTCTTGTATCGACCTCCAATTAGCGGATAACCAACGGAGCTCCACCGCGGTCTCGGAAAACACCGATAGGACTTTAAACGGTCACCGTCACCCGAACATGGAGCCTTTCTCCAAACGGGTAGAATATCACCAAAAGTCTTCTTTGTGATGGGGTGTAGAAGCAAACCCGAAACGTCTCTTGAATTCGGTAGAGAAAACCGGTGCCAAAAACTCCAAGTAAAGATATGTATATATGGAACTTGGATAAACAACTATTGGGTGTAAACTAGAGTGTGTATGAATTTTTCATTAAAAATTGACACTCAAAACATGAACATTTTCCATAAATGAATTAGCTCTCAAACTCTCTCTAAGAGATGGATATGGAATGGAAAAGTTGTCTTGGAAAATGTGTTTCCCGCACATAATTAAGCATGAAAAAGTTGGTTGAAAACCAAGTGGAGAAGTGGGGAAAAAACTGTCAAAAACTGCTCAAAACCGTTCCCGCCTGACGTCTCATTCGAACGAACTTGACTCTCGTTCGAACGAGACTTCTAACGAGCGACCAGCCTGGGCTCGTTAGAATCTCGTTAGATATCTCGTTAGAACGAAAACTCGTTCGAACGACATATCGAACGACTGACCAGAATAGGGTCATTGGCAAACTCGTTCGAACGAACCTGGTTCGAACGACAAAACTCGTTCGAACGAAATCTGGTTCGAACGAAAAAAACTCGTTCGAACGACATTTCAAACGAACAAACAGAAAGATTGAAAAATTCGATTTTGGCCCAGAAACCTTTATAAACTTTTATATACTTATTTTTTAAGTTTCTTATTGATTCTTTCTGAAAAATAAAATGCAGTTTTAATTCACCTAACACCCAATACAAATTGTTCCAAGCTCCTATATACATAAAAATACATTCATACCTTGGGAGCATGGAACCTAAGTTGATGACGTACAAACGAGGCACATAAACTACGGCATGTTGATGATGCTTTATACTCTTTTCCGCTACGTCTTCAACAAACACTTCATAGGTCTTGAATATTACAATTAAATAAAATCCTATGAAAAATGTTTTTGTCCGGAATTGAGCCAAAACTATAAGAGGACTCAATTGGAAATTTGTGTCCTTACAAATCTCCCCCTTTGGCTATTCCGGGACAAAAACCAAACAAAAATCCTAAAGGGCCGTCAAGCTCTACTAGACTCAAAACATAACCCGCCCAATCTTGACTCAACCCAAGGATTAAACTCTTTGCCATAGAAAGATGCCGCTTTATAATAATTCCTCCACACTTAAGCAAAACTCATCAAATGCATAGGGAATATCAAAATATCAAAATATTAAATGCAATTAATCAAATACTCCCCCTAAATTAATTCTCCCTTTTAAACACATGAACTACTTAGAAAGACGTCTCCCCCTAAAATAAATCTTCCCAAACTAAGATACGAAAATAATAGGATTAGATACCATTTCTCCCCCTATCATCATTCTCCCCCTTTTTTGTTCAGGAATAGGCAAAGGATTAAAGAACTAATAACTAGCATGTTGAAGCTTAAAGTGTTAAGTCATGAAAGCATATGGACAATGAAAGCAAGGCAAAGACAAACAAATATCATATATATATATATACTATAAATATATCAATAAGAATGAGCATATATAGATAGATATAAACACACACATGACACAAAATACAATAAGTTTGCACACTCGTATGGCAAAAATGTGTCATATGGAAAAGGAAGTGTAGGGGTGTGAACTAGCAACAATTAAATTTAGACCCAAACACTTAAGAAACGTTCACGGAGTTCTCATTTGATTGCAAACTTCATCACAGTTAAATATAACCTCTTGTGACAATATAAAGATTGAACTCAATGAACAAACATACACAATGCATACAAGCCTAGCATGATGATGATTCTACAAACCAAATAGAGTCATGACATTAAAGACATCTAGGATAAACGGACATTGTGCAAACCGTTGATATACCATCCAATTCTCCCTCAATGAGCATATATTTTCTTTTACATTTGAATGAATATATCAAACAAACATAGGCCTTGGCAATTGTTGACTTTTTAATGCCAAATATTCTGTTTTTAGGCCTTTGGATCACGTATTTCTTTTAGATCCAATCAACGGTGGCTTACTATTCGCAAAGGATCACTTAGTCCTTTCGGAGCCCTTCCCCGTGCATATTTAAATTTATCATGTTTTTTTTTTATTTTTTTTTTATTTTCACACAAATCTCACATGCAACGGATTTTGACATGCACTAGTCCTCCTAGGTCATAGATATGTAGATGACTAGATTGATAGGAGAACACCTCAAAAAGCTCAAATATAACATGTGACATTAAGATTTCAAAAGAGCTCATGCATGTGTAAAAAGAGGCATATAGAAATAGAATCCATTTGAACAATACAAAATCCAACTACTCCATAAAAATGGTAAAGAACATTTTAAGGATTGAAAATCTAAACCAAAAGTTCTAGCCACGTGGGAGCGTAAATGATGGGATTCAAACACAAGTATATGCCACATAAAGTGTGTCAAACAAAAATACACACCAAACAAAATCTTTTTAAGTTTTTAACATTTTTAATCAAAATTAAAGATATATACTCAAAAGACTAAACAAAAATCATTTGTATTTTTCAGTAAGCATAAATGAAATAAATAAAACACAAATGATAAACAAAAATCATTTTATATTTTTCAGTTAAATAAAACACAAAATATAATACAAAAAGATAAACAAGTCATGATTTCTAGCATGTGATATGAAATAAGGCAATGACTAGAAAATGACTAAACAAGCATACATTTAGCATGTGAATATAGCATGAAGTACAAACGCTAAAGTATGCAAACACTAACACATTCAACCTTTAAATTTAGCAAGGGAGGAAGGATGTGAAAGTAAATGAGAATCAAAATCCCTATTTTGTAAGGTGACCAAGTCGGATTTCCTAACCCAAATTAATGAAGAATTACTATCTTGGGGTGTAGGAACATTAACTATCGTGGTTACTTTACTATGGAATTTTCTAGGAATTCGTTTAAGATCTAAACAAAATTGCCTAAGATGACCTTTTCGACCACAATGTGTACAAGTAAGAACATGTCGAAAAGATTTATCTAAGGAGTGATCATTAAATGCATTCCTAGAAGATTCTCCTAAAACATTGGTTTTGACTTTAGGGTTAAATTCATTACAAGAATTGAAGCCTAAACCAAAAGTGTCATTTTTAATTTGGACCGTTCCTAACATTTTATCTAGTTTTTCCGAACGACACTCCAAATCAAATTTGACATTACTAGAATCTTTTAATTTATTTTCCAAATCTAAAATTTTAGATTCTAGTAAAACATTTCGCTCTTCAAAAGCAAGAAGCTCATTTTTCAAGGATTCCATTAAATCCCTAAGGCTATCTCTCTCGCCTTCTACATAGTTAAGCTTCTCTTGAAGAGTCCTCTCATGAGTCCTAAGGTTTTCTATTAAGGCACTTTCATCAATGACCTTTACACTCTCTCTTAAACTCGCTTCTAACTTCAAATTAGCTCTTTTCAATTTAATAGATTCTTTATATAATTCATGAAAAGCATTTTGAAGTTCACTCATATCAACCTCATCTTCATTTTCACTCTCTCTTTCTTCTTCACTCTCACTATCATAAAAAATAAGAGAATCATGTACAATGACCTTGGAAGTGGCATGTGCTATAATTTCATCATTCGATGAGTTCTCATTATCACTCACATGTCTAGCCATAAAAGCCACAAAATTTTTCTTAGTTGGGGAATCGGGCTTTTCTTCCTTATCACTATCACTAAGGGTTGCATTATATGAAATAGGTCGCTTACCATCTTTCCTTAGTTTAGTGGGGCACTCATAAGCCCTATGGCCATAACCTTCACAACCAAAACATTTATTAGACTCGTCCCTATCAATATTTTCATTACTAGGTTTAGGGATCTTATCGGCTTTAGAAATCTTCTCGTTTTTATCATGTTTAGAAGATTCAAATTTCTTAAAATCATTTTTAACTTTATCTTTGTTAAATTTAAGAAATTTTCTAAATTTACGAGCAAATAAAGCCATATCTTCCGAGTCACTATCACTATCGCTCTCTACGACTTGTTTAACCTCTTTACGGGCTTTTAAAGCAACGCCCTTTTCGATTTTCATTTCATTTTTAGAGGGAAACATATCCAGTTCATAGGTTTGTAAATCACCTACAAGCTCTTCTAATTTTGTAGAGGCTAAAGTGGGTAAAGAATTTAAAACGGTCACTTTAGGAATAAATCTATCGGGTAGGGACCTTAAAATTTTCTTTACAACACGGTCGTCAGGTATTTTCTCTCCCAAGTTAAAGGATGAATTAACAATATCAGAAAGTCTAGCATAAAATTTATCAAAAGTTTCTTTTTCATCCATTTTGATAGTTTCAAATTGAGTGGTGAGGTTTTGAAGTTTAGAAGCTTTAACGACACTAGTTCCTTCATGAGTTATTTGTAAAATATCCCAAGCTTCTTTAGCGGTTTCACACTTCATAATACGTCGGAATTCATCCGGTGCGACAGCGCTAAATAAGGCATTTAAACCACGGGAATTAAAATTTGCAAGCTTAAACTCATTTTCGGTCCATCTATCGGCGGGTTTTAAAACACGTTCATTTTCAACTAAGTAAGTTGGTGGGGAATACCCGTTAACAACAGACATCCAAACTCTCTCGTCGATAGATTTTAGTGCCGATCGCATTCGCGCTTTCCAATACGCGTAGTTTGAACCATCAAAAATAGGAAATTTTGAAAATGGGGAAAAATCCATTTTAGCCAAAAATTAAAGGATCTTAACGAAATAATTTATCGTTTTTGGCTCTGATACCAATTTGAGAACGCAAATGCAAGAGTTTATGGATCCCCGGATTTTAAACAATCTTCAATTAAAATCACAAACATGTAATTTCCTTTATATTTATAAACTCAAGATGATATGCGGAAGCGTTATAAAGGAGGTGATGGTTCAACAAAAGAACAACAACGGTTTTAATTAGTCTCAAGTCCTAGAATTTGCCTAAGTCATGATTATTCATTTAACAAAGTTAGGCCAAACCAAATTAATGCAAGTGACTTGAATTCACAATTTTACCCAATATTTAATTTAAGTCCCAAATTAAATATAGTGTGATAATTAAACCGATTTTATCTTGAATTAATCTAGCATGCGTTCTAAGTGATATAGAGCAAGATAAAATAAACAGTCACACTACACCGTGATGTACGAGGAAAAACCCACTAACGGGAAAAAACCTTGGGACGGCCCTAGCCTCAAATCCACTAAAAATGGTATTACAAAATACAAGACAAAAGACTTACTTCCTAAACTCGAACCCTCTCAAGCCGTGACGCTTCTTCTTGTATCGACCTCCAATTAGCGGATAACCAACGGAGCTCCACCGCGGTCTCGGAAAACACCGATAGGACTTTAAACGGTCACCGTCACCCGAACATGGAGCCTTTCTCCAAACGGGTAGAATATCACCAAAAGTCTTCTTTGTGATGGGGTGTAGAAGCAAACCCGAAACGTCTCTTGAATTCGGTAGAGAAAACCGGTGCCAAAAACTCCAAGTAAAGATATGTATATATGGAACTTGGATAAACAACTATTGGGTGTAAACTAGAGTGTGTATGAATTTTTCATTAAAAATTGACACTCAAAACATGAACATTTTCCATAAATGAATTAGCTCTCAAACTCTCTCTAAGAGATGGATATGGAATGGAAAAGTTGTCTTGGAAAATGTGTTTCCCGCACATAATTAAGCATGAAAAAGTTGATTGAAAACCAAGTGGAGAAGTGGGGAAAAAACTGTCAAAAACTGCTCAAAACCGTTCCCGCCTGACGTCTCGTTCGAACGAACTTGACTCTCGTTCGAACGAGACTTCTAACGAGCGACCAGCCTGGGCTCGTTAGAATCTCGTTAGATATCTCGTTAGAACGAAAACTCGTTCGAACGACATATCGAACGACTGACCAGAATAGGGTCGTTGGCAAACTCGTTCGAACGAACCTGGTTCGAACGACAAAACTCGTTCGAACGAAATCTGGTTCGAACGAAAAAAACTCGTTCGAACGACATTTCAAACGAACAAACAGAAAGATTGAAAAATTCGATTTTGGCCCAGAAACCTTTATAAACTTTTATATACTTATTTTTTAAGTTTCTAATTGATTCTTTCTGAAAAATAAAATGCAGTTTTAATTCACCTAACACCCAATACAAATTGTTCCAAGCTCCTATATACATAAAAATACATTCATACCTTGGGAGCATGGAACCTAAGTTGATGACGTACAAACGAGGCACATAAACTACGGCATGTTGATGATGCTTTATACTCTTTGCCGCTACGTCTTCAACAAACACTTCATAGGTCTTGAATATTACAATTAAATAAAATCCTATGAAAAATGTTTTTGTCCGGAATTGAGCCAAAACTATAAGAGGACTCAATTGGAAATTTGTGTCCTTACATAAACTACTAAGCATCTATAGTAAATGGGTCTCCAGCTGCACCTCCAAAATATCTCCAATCACTCCTATGCAGTTACTCCAGTGATATACCTGAAATGTTAGTTAACACAATGGGTCAGAGGCCACTGCATGAATACAAGATACTCTCCCCAATTAGGTTCCGTGAACCGAGTCAATTGCATTATAAATAATAAACACCACAATAGAATATTTTAAATTAAACGTGATAATTATGATTGTACGAGTAAAATAAACTCCGAACACCTAATCCCGTAATTATGCCACCCCAAAGTTTAAGTTCAACCTATGTTATCACAATCTGGTAATTACTATAAAGTAACCATCTTTATTTAAATTGATTTCACACATTATTATTATTATAGAGGTGCCCTCGTAGCTAGTCGACCCTACTGTATGTCATGCACTTATTCGGACCTGTCTAAATTTTTCACCTCACACATTCCCCTTGTTATAGCCAGTCGGCCCGTATTCTATCAGCGCTGCATTTATTGATTAGGTTCCATGCACAAAATATCATAATAGCCATCCAGCCCGTATTCTGTCATCCCTTCACGTATTGATGACGCCAACACACCCACACGTCGCAATAGCTAGTCAACCCGTATTCTGTCAATCATGTACTTATTAATGATGCCAATTCATTTTAATACCTATTTATTATATTGGGAATTAATTCTTAATTTTTTAAGTTCTCATCATTCTAAATTAGCCCTACCCTATTATAGAGTATAAATCCTCAAACCTACCCCTAGTCCCATACCTAGAGGTCTCCAAAACACAAACACGTCATGTCCAATGTTATATGATGAATTCTTCATATTTATATCTTCGTAGCCTTGCATATATGCTATCCAAATCAATGAAACGACACAAAATCATTCCCTCCCTAGAATATCCCATCCGTAAAAATCTACACTAACTAGTTCATACCTAGAAAGTGCTAACTGCGACTAAGGCATACCCACTAGTCCTATACCTAACAAGTATTCCTAGAATTAAGGTAAGAGCATAACTACCCAAAATTCCATTGTTCCCCCAATAATAATTATAATCAAAACAATAAGTTGCACACTCCAATTTACCAGTAATTATAGAAATTTCTCATACGATCATAATGAGTTTCAACTTAATTCGTTCAATTCATCTTCTTCATTAACACAATTTATTTTATTCAACAATTATGATTTAAATATCACGCGAGTTTATAGAGCACACAATAATAATTCACTTTGATCATTCCTTCATAATTTTATTTGGTTGTACCAGTCTCATTTTCATTTAAATAAAATTACTATGGTTTTTACATACACACCTACACCATATAACCTAAAAATTCAACCTCTACCCAAAGCATACAAGGGTTACAAGTCTTAATTCATATTAATAATTTTTACAAAAATAGTCCAAAATTAGATTTCACTTTCCTTAACCAAGTTTGCTAATTATTTTTAGAAAAAACATGTAAATTTATGTTTAGGCGATATTTAAAATGCATAATCCTAAAGAGAGAGAATAGAAGTAGTCATGCCTGATGAACAGTCGGTTGAAAATTCTGATTAAATGGTTTCTTTCCTCTCAAAAAATTAATAAAGACTCATTCTTGAATAATCTTCAGAGAACATCGTTTAAGCCTTCAAAAATTGGGTTAAATCTTGATTTAATTTGGGGTTAGGGTTTGTAGAGGGAAGGTGATAAAGTAGAAGAAGACTTCTGATTTCAAAGTTCGTGAAAAAGTGTTTAGAAAAGTCTAACACTGGATTATTTTAATATGAAAAAAGATTAGAGTTGTAATTAACTTAAACTTTTCACAAATACTCAAACCTGTCGGAACTGACCATTCCAAATCGGTTCGCCCTCCAGGATGAATCAATTCGGTCTGGTCAGGTGCACGAAGACACCCAAAATTATCTATAAAATAATGTAGCATGGTGTTTTCACTATTCATAAGTTTTGAAGACTTTTAATGGTTAAGATTGAAGCAAACAAGGCTAGAAATTGAGGGTGAGATCAATATTTATACAATAATACTATGTACCTCATCACACATAATTTTATACTCTAATTATAATTACATCTTTATCCCACTAAAATTTATTTCCCCCCTCATTTTACTCTTAAAATTTTACTTTAATTCAAACATAAGGGTTATTTTTGTAACACAACAAAAAATGGTAATTTGATAGTGACATACTCTCTCCCTCACATGATCTAACTCATTCTCTTTCTTACGGCTCTCCCCGTTTCACCTCCCCCATAACACACAAGCCCTTCAATGCTTTATGTTTCATCCTCATACGCTACACACCTGACTCCTTCATTTTTCTCTCAGTTTCTCTCTCTTACGCACATACACCCCCTGAAAATGTGCGGTCCTATTTTTTTATAAGGGTTTTGTACAAAATAAGTTTATGTGGAGTTTAACCATCACACATGACACTTTTTCTCATTACTGTACGTACATAGGTGGTCATGTTCTTGATTCAAAATTTTTTACAATTTGGAGGTACATAGGTGGTCATGTTCTTGAATAGTCTAAAATGTTAGGAAATATTCATTATTTTGATGGTTTGCATTATTAATTGTGATACCCCGTATTTTTATGCTATATTAATTTGGGTATTTATTAAATTTAATGTGAGTTAATTATTTAATAAAAATCCAGAAATTAATTATGTTATAATTATTAACGTGACGAGAGTTAGTAATTATGGGAAATTTGTTGAATATTACTAATGAGAAAAGTAATATATATGATATTGATTATATTGAATGTCACGAGTGAATAAAATGACAGTTTTGGAAATTTGATTCGGGACGCGCCCGTGTCGCGTCGGGATTAAATTTTGTTAATTAAAAAAATGAATATTTTATAAGTTGCCCGTATGGTCGTTTTGAGTGCACCAACGTGTCCGAAAGGGTCGATATAGTCAGAAAAGTGTACCCGGTGGTGTAGTTTGGGTCTCGGGGCGTTTTTAGGCCTAATTAGTACCCCGGGACGGCATTTTGGTCATTTTATATAATTGGGTAATTAAACCCACGAAATTCAGCAACCTATATCAGCCATTTAGGTTAGTCTTTTAGGGTTAGAATATTCAAAACCCTAGAATGGCCATTAGAGAAGAGAGGAGAGAGCTCTCAAGGCAATTCAAGGCCAAAAAGTCACCGGTTTGCACCGCCGCCACCACCAACGCGTAGATCGCGAGAAGGGGAACGCAACCACACCAAAATCAGCCACAATCCAGACTTCTGAAAATCCCAGGCAAGTATTTTCTTGCGTATTTTCGTTGGTGCAATCTTCATATTAGATTAGGAATGATTTGTGATGAAAACTATGGAAGAAAACCCAATTTGTGATAGGAGAATCCATGTATGTTTAATTTATATGATGATTCTGGAAACCCTTGCCATGTAGAGGAAATTAACCACGAATTTTTGATGATTATAAGAAAGAAATTCTGGAGAAAGATTTGTTAAAAACTGTTTGAGAAAATTTTAGGGTTCTTGATAATTAGATATATTTTTGGGTTGAAAATCCATGTTTAGATGATAAATACGTACATGCCTTACGTTAGAAACATCTAGTATATTGTTATAATGTTAGTAGTAGAATTCTGGGACGATTGGAACTTGAAAAATATGGATTTTGTGTAAATTTGGAGATGAAACCCGTAACTGCATTCTGCAGATTTTCGCAGACCTGCTTGATTGATCGATCCAGCCTAGAGCTTCGATCGATCGAGCCCCAGACCTCGATCGATCGACCCCTCCTGGCAGACTCCTATTTCCCTTGTTTAATTAGTTAAATTAAATTTATCGCGAAATAATTCTTGGGTATTCTTAATGAAATATTTTGGGAGATAGGAAAGACCAGTAGGACATATGAATAAGTGTTGGGAACTTTATTATAAGACGATAATTTTACTTTTGGGATAATTATATAATGAACGATGAAACTACGTATTTCAAGCGAGAGATTACGGCGAATAGCTACGATAGTGAATAGAGGTATACCTACTGAATTTTATACTTGGGAAGAGAGGGTCCACGTGAGCTACGTAATAGATGGAAGAATACTTCGAATTAAGGTTAGAGACGAACCCTTATACGCGATACTAATAATATGATAATATGGAAATGTCGAAATTATGGGAATTGAGAATTTACCTAATATTGATATGGTAATATTAATATAGTTATATGATTTTGTGTGCATAAACTATCTATGTGTGAAAATCATGCCCACGCTACTTGCTATCCCTGAGGTTACTGCGCTGGGACAAGTCTTATCTCGATGGGACCTTTATGGGGGATATTGACTTGTACCCTAGAAGATAGATGTCCTTGGTACAGGCTATTGACGTGATAGTTCAGACGGTCCTAAGAGACGCAGGCATGTGCCATCCTCTTAGATACTTGGAATCTATTCTTTGCCTTAATTTTGTTTGTGTATGTGTTAATACAATTCGAGAGTGATTCCGATTGTATTCCCCTTAATATGAGTGATATGGGGTTTTGGATAGTAGAGTAGGCCCGCACCATAGTTTATTTGGGGTGCTGTTATAATATATATATATATATATATATATATATATATATATTATACGAGTAGTTAATATATATATGGAATTCTGGAATTTGGAACTACCTACTGTGAATTGATATGTAGGATATGGCAGATGACTCATATTGTAATTACTTATTTTGAGAAAGTATAATATGACACTGGAAAACTTTATTGACTAATAAAGTTAAAATGAGAACTTTGGTTATTAATTGAAATATATTCTTTTCAAACAATTGTATCGTTAAATTTTGAATCCTGCGATATAACTAAGATAAGTTAAATCATTGGGGAAAGGATAGCGTGTCATATGATGAGATAAACCGTTGGGAAGGTTAGTGCGATATGTGTGCACATTATAAGAGAGGTGAGAATTTCTCAAGAGAGTGTCGCTCTAATATGTTGTTGCATTGGCCTGTATCAATTTAAATACTTGCTAAACGTATTTTAAATCAAACACACTTTCGCGCTCTGACCCGTTTCTTTTTCTCTCTCTCTTGTATATATATGTATATATTTCAGGTGCCCAGCCACAGGGGCGTCTTGCTTAGGATCCCTTGAAAGGAATGTGCTGCAGCTTAGGTGAAAGTTGCAGGTCACTTGCGTAGACGGCTTCCTTTATTGACTCCACTTCTAGCATTCTCATTTATTGGGCACGTGCCGCCCTTTTCATTATTTCATTGTTATTGGGACATTTGTATTTCAGTTATTTCCAGTATTGTTACTATGCGATTTATTCAGTTTGGATGTGTGATTTTAGATTTCGTATGTTGACATTCGATTGACGAATGTATTCTATTAATGGTTTATGTTGCAGAATTTAATGTGGTGTAATTCTTACTTATTGAATGTTGTTAATAAATAAATAAATCTTTTTCTTTAAATAAAATTTGGAAAGTTATGTATAAAAATGGTTTTGACACTTAGCTTAATTATTTAGGGTGTTAAATTGGAAAATTTATTTTTATCGACAGTGATGCTGAGAATGAACCAACTGTTCACCTTGATTTAATTTAATAAAGGAGTGATCGCCTGAGATTTAATTAGGCGGGGTGTCACAGGTGGTATCAGAGCATCAGGTTCTAGTGTCCTTTAGGATCTGTGCGGCCTATTATGTTTCAGCGTTGCTTTCTTTGATATAGAGCCCTAAATACTAGTAATGTTGTGTTCATCTCTATACATTGGGAATTCGTGCTTCTACGATTTATTTATTTGAATGATGAACTCATCCAAATTAATTTAAAATTTCAGATGGACCGTCAAGAAGAACTAGCTAAAACGGTTAAGGGAGTCAACGAGCAAGATCGACTCATACCTCAAGTATCCCCAGAGGAAATATCCACCGCCGAGTTAGCAGGTATCGTGGCATAAGCAGTTACCACTGCGGTTTTACAATACCAAGAACGCAACCTACAACTTAAAGGAGGCAAAAGACCTAGAGAGGTTAACTAAATGCATGTGACTAAAGCTGACAAATGTGCAAAGACACCGAAATTGCGACAACAAACTACCCAAGACCAAGTCAGTTCTAGTCAACAACGTGGTAAAATGAAGCAGTTTCGAAAGATGAATAAAGTCCCAAGTCAGTAAGGCCGAGACCGACAACAGCAGGGTCAGAGGGGGAGAAACTTCAGAGGTCGATGTTTCGCGTGTGGCACGCATGGCAATAAACGCCAGGATTGCCCAGAGAGTGTTAGGGCCCCACAGCAGCAGGGTGTCCGTAATGATCCACAGGGGCCACTTCTTCCAATCGCTCTCCCAGCACCCACTCAGGTACTAGGCCTACCAACCTTTCCAGTAGCTCCAGTGCAGCAGGGGCAGTTACAGTACAGACATATCTATAATGTCCACCAGGCAGCCGCCCCACAGGCACCACCCGCGGTTTGGGGTATGTTTTCTAACCATGAAACTTTAGGTCGAATTTTGTTGTTATTGGGACAACGCATTGTTTTATAGCTACATATTATACGAAGACCTTAGGGTTATTAACCACCGTAGAGAGCACTGTAACGTAGGTAGACTCATCACTGGGGAGTGGTTTACTTTTCTTTATATGCCGGGGAGTGGGGGTAGAGATTGGTAGCTTGGTATTACCTGTAGACATGTTAGTTTTAGACATGCACGAGCATGATGTGATTATTGGTATGGATTGGCTCGCAGCTTATAGATCCATGATTGATTGCTTCGGTGGGAGCATTGTTTTTGCCATTCCGGGGAAAGAGATGTTTGTAGTGGCGATGCCTCGCCCAGAGGGAGGTTCAACCGCTTATTTGTATTACATAGAGGAGGATACCTCTAAGGAGGTTGCGATTCCCTTAGATTCGATCCAAGTTGTCAGGGAGTATTCCAATGTGTTTCAGGAGATACCAGGCCTACCCCCCAGTCGAGAGATAGACTTTGTCATAGATTTATTGCCAGATACGAGACCTATAGCACGCGCACCGTACCGTATGGCTCCGGCAGAGATGCGAGAGCTACGAGATCAGATAGAGCAGCTGTTAGGTCAGGGCTTCATTCGTAGGAGTACCTCACTTTGGGGCACTCCAGTCTTGTTTGTGAAGACGAGAGATGGTTCATTGAGATTGTGTGTGGACTACCGGGAGTTGAACAAGGTCACGATACGGAATAAATATCCGTTGCCTCGAATCGATGATCTGTTCGACCAGCTGAGGGGAGCAACTTTCTTTTCAAATATAGATCTGAGGTCGGGGTACCATTAATTACGTATTAGAGAGCAGGATGTTTCAAAGACTGCCTTCTTGTTGAGATAGGGGTCCTATGAGTTCAGGGTAATGCCGTTCAGACTCACAAATGCCCCAGCCATCTTCATGGACTTAATGAACCGAGTATTCAGAGAGTTCTTGGATCAGTTTGTCATCGTCTTCATAGATGACATCTTGATATATTCACACTCCAAAGAGGAGCATGCCGAGCACTTGAGGAAGGTTCTTCAAACTCTACGAGAGTACCAGTTGTATGCTAAGTACGAGAAGTGTGGATTCTGGTTGCGAGAGGTACAGTTCTTGGGCATGTTGTTTCTGAGCAGGGGATAGCATTTGACCCAAGTAAAGTAACAGCGGTGAGGGAGTGGGGACAGCCCACGACATCGATGGAAGTACGTAGTTTCTTGGGGTTAGTTGGTTACTACAGGAGATTCATTCGGGGATTCTCCAAAATAGCTGGTCCATTGACGAATCTAACTCGCAAGGGAGTACCATATGTGTGGGATGACGCTTGTCAATTGGCTTTCGACGAGCTGAAAGACAAGCTTATTTCAGCGCCAGTACTTGCGTTACGGAAGCCGGGTGTGGAGTACCTGGTTTAAACCGATGCGTCCTTACGAGGACTTGGGGGAGTACTTCAGCAAGAAGAGAAGGCTATAGCTTTTTCTTCCCGCAAGCTTAAGCCGCATGAGAAGAATTACCCCACCCACGACCTGGAGTTAGCAGCGGTCGTCTTTGCATTGAGGATATGGAGGCACTATTTATTGGGGGAGAAATTCCATTTGTTCACAGACCACAAGTCACTGCAGTACATGTTCACTCAGCGAGAGCTGAATATGCGTCAGCGCAGGTGGTTAGAGTTTGTGAAAGACTATCAGTTCGAAATATAGTATCATCCGGGGAAGGCCAACGTAGTTGCTGATGCGTTGAGCCGTAGATCGGTAGACGATGTAGCGGACGTCTGGAAAGCAAAGTGGAAGGAGTTGGGTCACCAGGACGCAGTAGCCCGTTCTTTCATATCCGTTATGTCAGTCACACCCGATATTGTTACGAGGGTGATATAGGCACAGACCACAGACCCGTTTTGCCAGGAGCAGATTGTGCGACTTCTAGCCGAGGGTGCTGAGTCCTATTCTATTAGTTCTGATGGAGGTTTGCGATTTAATGGGAGATTGGTGGTTCCAGAAGGAGCAGAGTTACGTCATGAAGTGATGACTCATTCTCATGGATCCCGATTTGCAGTACATCCGGGAGGCGATAAGATGTACCAGGACATGAGGCGACAGTACTGGTGGAGTGGGATGAAGAAGGACATTGCTGAGTTTGTGTCCAAGTGTTCTACCTGCCAGCTGGTAAAGGTGGACCACCAGAAATCGTCAGGATTGCTTCAGCCATTGGAAGTACCCATGTGGAAGTGGGAGAGTATTTCCATGGATTTTATTATAGGGTTGCCTACATCACAGTGGGGCCACGATTCTATCTGGGTGATTGTAGACCGTTTGACCAAGGTGGCTCATTTTCTGCCGGTGCGGACAGATTATACCACGGGCCAGTATGCTTAGTTGTTCATCGCTGAGATTATCAGATTACATGGGGTACCCCTGAATATTGTGTCAGATAGAGACAAGATTTTTGTTTCACGTTTCGGGGAAAGCTTTCAGGAAGCTATGGGTACTGAGTTGAGGTTGAGTTCAGCTTACCACCCAGAGACAGATGGACAGACAGAGCGTACTAATCAGATGTTAGAGGATATGCTACGCATGTGTGTTCTCGATTCTGGAGGAGGTTGGGAGCCACACCTTCCACTGGTAGAGTTTGCTTATAATAACTCGTATCAGTCCACGATTGGCATGGCTCCATTTGAGGCTTTGTATGGCAGGCCTTGTCGTTATCTAACTTATTGGCTCGAGGTGGGGGATAACAAGTTGCTAGGACCAGAAGTGATTCAGGAAACCCCCGCGAGGATTGAGATGATTAGGAGTTGTATTAAGGTAGCCCAGGACAGGCAGAAGAGCTACGCCGATGCGAAACGGTTCTTCCGGGAGTTTAGTGTGGGGGACCAAGTGTTATTGCGTGTATCTCCTATGAAGGGGGTGATGAGATTCGGGAAGAAGGGGAAGTTGGCTCCGAGGTACGTGGGACCATCTCCCATGATTGAGATGATTGGGCCGGTTTCATATAGGTTGGGACTGCCAGAGCATTTACATCGCATTCACGATGAATTCCACATCTCGTCGTTGAGACGATATCTTCGGGATGATATGGCCCATACTCACATTGCGATAGATGAGATCGACTTACAGCCTGATTGCTCTTACGAGGAGAGACCGGTGGCTATCCTAGACTATAGTGAGAGGAGATTGAGGTCAAAGATAGTTCCACTTGTACGGGTCCAGTGGGAGCACCATAATGTGGGGAAATCCACTTGGGAGCGCGAGGCAGATATGCGCGAGAGATATCCAGAATTGTTTTTACCAGGTATGCCTTATTTTCCGAATTTCGGGACGAAATTCCGTTATTAGGGGAGAAGTATGTAATACCCCGTATTTTTATGCTATATTAATTTGGGGATTTATTAAATTTAATGTGAGTTAATTATTTAATAAAAATCTGGAAATTAATTATGTTATAATTATTAACGTGACGAGAGTTAGTAATTATGGGAAATTTGTTGAATATTACTAATGAGAAAAGTAATATATATAATATTGATTATATTGAATGTCACGAGTGAATAAAATGACAGTTTTGGAAATTTGAATCGGGACGCGCCCGTGTCGCGTCGGGACTAAATTTTGTTAATTAAAAAAATGAATATTTTATAAGTTACCCGTATGGTCGTTTTGAGTGCGCCAACGTGTCCGGAAGGGTCGAGATAGTCAGAAAATTGTACCCGGGGGTGTAGTTTGGGTCTCGAGGCGTTTTTAGGCCTAATTAGTACCCCGGGAGGGCATTTTGGTCATTTTACATAATTGGGTAATTAAACCCACGAAATTCAGCAACCTATATCAGCCATTTAGGTTAGTCTTTTAGGGTTAGAATATTTAGAACCCTAGAACGCCCATTGGAGAAGAGAGGAGAGAGCTCTCAAGGCAATTCAAGGCCAAAAAGTCACCGGTTTGCACCGCCGCCACCACCAACGCGTAGATCGCGAGAAGGGGAACGCAACCACATCAAAATCAGCCGCAATCCAGACCTTTAAAAATCCCAGGCAAGTATTTTCTTGCGTATTTTCGTTGGTGCAATCTTCATATTATATTAGGAATGATTTGTGATGAAAACTATGGAAGAAAACCCAATTTGTGAAAGGAGAATCCATGTAGTATTGATTTATATGATGATTCTGGAAACCCTTGCCATGTAGAGGAAATTAACCATGAAATTTTGATGATTATAAGAAATAAATTCTGGAGAAAGATTATTTAAAAACTGTTTGAGAAAATTTTAGGGTTCTTGATAATTAGATATAATTTTGGGTTGAAAATCCATGTTTAGATGATAAATACGTACATGCCTTACGCTAGAAACATCTAGTATATTGTTATAATGTTAGTAGTAGAATTCTGGGACGATTGGAACTTGAAAAATATGGATTTGGTGTAAATTTGGAGATGAAACCCGTAACTGCATTCTGCAGATTTTCGCAGTCCTGCTTGATTGATCGATCGAGCCTAGAGCTTCGATCGATCGAAGGTTCGATCGATCGAGCCCCAGACCTCGATCGATCGACCCCTCCCGGCAGACTCCTATTTCCCTTGTTTAATTGGTTAAATTAAATTTATCGCGAAATAATTCTTGGGTATTCTTAATGAAATGTTTTGGGAGATAGGAAAGACCAGTAGGACATATGAATAAGTGTTGGGAACTTTATTATAAGACGAGAATTTTACTTTTGGGATAATTATATAATGAACGATGAAACTACATATTTCAAGCGAGAGATTACGGCGAATAGCTACGATAGTGAATAGAGGTATACCTACTGAATTTTATACATGGGAAGAGAGAGTCCACGTGAGCTACGTAATAGATGGAAGAATACTTCGAATTAAGGTTAGAGACGAACCCTTATACGCGATACTAATAATATGATAATATGGATATGTTGAAATTATGGGAATTGAGAATTTACCTAATATTGATATGGTAATATTAGTATAGTTATATGATTTTGTGTGCATAAACTATCTATGTGTGAAAATCATGCCCACGCTACTTGCTATCCCTGAGGTTACCGTGCTGGGACAAGTCTTATCTCGATGGGACCTTTATGGGGGATATTTACTTGTACCCTAGAATATAGATGTCCTTGGTACAGGCTATTGACGTGATAGTTCAAACGGTCCTAAGAGACGCAGGCATGTGCCATCCTCTTAGAGACTTGGAATCTATTCTTCGCCTCAATTTTGTTTGTGTATGTGTTAATACAGTTCGAGAGTGATTCCGATTGTATTCCTCTTAATATGAGTGATATAGGGTTTTGGATAGTTGAGTATGCCCGCACCATAGTTTATTTGGGTTGCTGTTATAATATATATATATATTATACGAGTAGTTAATATATATATGGAATTCTGAAATTTGGAACTACCTACTGTGAATTGATATGTAGGATATGGCTGATGACTCAAATTGTAAATACTTGTTTTGAGAAAGTATAATATGACACTGGAAAACTTTATTGACTAATAAAGTTAAAATGAGAACTTTGGTTATTAATTGAAATATATTCTTTTCAAACAATTGTATCGTTAAATTTTGAATCCTGCGATATACCTAAGATAAGTTAAATCATTGGGGAAAGGATAGCGTGTCATATGATGAGATAAACCGTTGGGAAGGTTAGTGCGATAGGTGTGTACATTAGAAGAGATGTGAGAATTTCTCAAGAGAGTGTCGCTCTAATATGTTGTTACATTGGCCTGTATCAATTTAAATACTTGCTAAACGTTTTTTAAATCAAACACACTTTCGGGCTCTGACCAGTTTCTTTTTCTCTCTCTCTCTTGTATATATATGTATATATTTCAGGTGCCCAGCCACAGGGGCGTCTTGCTTAGGATCCCTTGAAAGGAACGTGCTGCAACTTAGGTGGGAGTTGCAGGTCACTTGCGTAGACGGCTTCCTTTATTGACTCCACTTCTAGCATTCTCATTTATTGGGCACGTGTCGCCCTTTCCATTATTTCATTGTTATTGGGACATTTGTATTTCATTTATTTCCAGTATTTTGAAAGATGTTGGAACCCCGGATGGTGATTTTCTCAATTAAAATCAAAGTAAATTTCCTCTTTAATATAAAACACAATAGAGATGATGCGGAAGCGTTGTAAAAGCAGGTGATGGTTCAACTTTAAAAAAAAATAGCAACAAGTTTTAATTTCTCAAAACAAATTAAAACATAATTCAAGTCCTAGAATTTGCCTAAGTCATGATTATTCATTTAAACAAAGTTAGGAGAAACCAATTTTAGCAAATGACTTGAATAAACCAATTATACCCAATATTTAATTTAAGTCCCAAATTAAATGAGTGTGATAATTAAACCAAATTTTATCTTGAAATTATCCTAAAGCATGCGTTCTAAATTTTGTGCAAGATAAAATAAACAATGTCACACTACGCCGAGATGTACGAGGAAAAACCCAAGACGGGAAACAACCTCGGACGGCCCTAGCCACAAGTCCACTAGATATGGAATTACAATTACAAGACAGGTAGACTTACAACGACTGACTCGATCCCTCTCAAGCCTCGACGCTCCTTCTCGTAGAAACCTCTTCCTAGCGAACAACCTCGGAACACCACCGCGGTCTCGGAATCCACCGATGGGACTTTAAACGGTCACCGTCACCCGAACATGGAGCCTTTCTCCAAACGGGTAGAATCTCAACAAAGGTCTTCTTTGTGATGGGGTGTAGAAGCAAACCCGAAACGTCTCTTGAATTCGGTAGAGAAAAACCGGTGCCAAAAACTCCAAGTAAAGATATGTATATATGGAACTTGGATAAACAACTATTGGGTGTAAACTAGAGTGTGTATGAATTTTTCTTTAGAAATTGACACTCCAAACATGAACATTTTCCCTAAAAAGATTAGCTCTCAAACTCTCTCTAAGAGATGGATATGAAATGGAAAAGTTAGGAAAAGTTATCTTGGAAAATGTGTTTCCCGCACATAATAAAGTATGTAAAAGTTGGTTAAAAACCAAGTGGGGAAAGTGGGAGAAAACTGCAAAAAACTGCTCAAAACTGTTCCCGCCCTGGCGTTCTCGTTCGAACGACTTTGACTGTCGTTCGAACGAGGCTTCTAACGAGCGACCAGCCTGGGCTCGTTAGAACCTCGTTAGATATCTCGTTAGAACGAGAAAGTCGTTCGAACGACTTATCTAACGACTGACCAGTTTGGTTACAAAGGCAGTTTCGTTCGAACGAAGTTTGGTTCGAATGAAAAATCTCGTTCGAACGAAACTTCGAACGAGTTTCAGAAATTTTGTTAAATTCTATTTTGGCCCAGAAACATTTATATATAGATATTAATATAAAGTCCTTTTGAAATAATTTCTGAAATAAACAAGGTTGTATTAAACCTAATCACCCAAATAAACAAAGTTCCAAGTTCCTATATAAATATAATTACATTCATACCTTGGGAGCATGGAACCTTAGTTGATAACGTAGAAACGAGGCACATAAACCGGCATTTTGATGAAGCTTTAAATTCTTTGCCGCTACGTCTTCAACATATACTTCATAGGTCTTGAATATTACAATTAAATAAAATCCTATGAAAAAATGTTTTTGTCCGGAATTGAGCCAAAACTATATATATGGACTCAATTGGAAATTTGTGTCCTTACAAATCTCCCCCTTTGGCTATTCCGGGACAAAAACCAAACAAAAATCCTAAAGGGCCATCAAGCTCACTAGACTCAAAACATAACCCGCCCAATCTTGACTCAACCCAAGGATTAAACTCTTTGCCATAGAAAGATGCCGCTATAGAATAATTCCTGCACACTTACGCAAACTCATCAAATGCATAGGGAATATCAAAATATTAAATGCAATTTTTAATTAATTACTCCCCCTAAATTAATTCTCCCTTTAAACACATGACCTACTTAGAAAGACGTCTCCCTCTAAGATAAATTTCCCCCAAACGAAGATACGATAATAATAGGATTAGATACCATTTCTCCCCCTATCATCATTCTCCCCCTTTTTGTTCGGGAATAGGCAAAGGATAAAGAACTAAGAAACAGCAAGTGAAAGCTTAAAGTGATAAGACATGAAAGCATATGGGCAATTAAAAACAAGGCAAAGACAAACAAATATCATATATATATATATACTAGAAATATATCAATGGACCACTTGCATATATATATAGATATAAACACACACATGACACAAAATACAATAAGTTTGCACACTCGTATGGCAAAAATGTGTCATATGGAAACGGAAGTGTAGGGGTGTGAACAAGCAACAATTAAATTTAGACCCAAACACTTAAAAAACGTTCACGGAGTTCTCATTTGATTGCAAACTTCATCACAGTTAAATATAACCTCATGTGACAATATAAAGATTGAACTCAATGAACAAACATACACAATGCATACAAGCCTAGCATGATGGTGATTCTACAAACCAAATAGAGTCATGACATTAAAGACAACTAGGATAAACGGACATTGTGCAAACCGTTGATATACCATCCAATTCTCCCTCAATAAGCATATATATTCTTTTGTTTTTGAATGAATATATCAAACAAACATAGGCCTTGGCAATTGCTTTCTTTGAATGCCAAATATTCTGTTTTTAGGCCTTTGGATCACGTATTTCTTTTAGATCCAATCAACGGTGGCTTACAATAGCAAAGGATTTAATTTATCCTTTCGGAGCCCTTCCCCGTGCATATATTTATTTATCATGTTTTTCATTTTTCGCACAAATCTCACATGCAACGGATTTTGACATGCACTAGTCCTCCTAGGTCATAGATATGTAGATGACTAGATTGGTAGGAGAACACCTAAAAAAACTCAAATATAACATGTGACATTGAGATTTCAAAAAAGCTCGTGCATGTGTGAAAAGAGGCATATAGAAATAGAATCCATTTGAACAATACAACATCCAACTACTCCATAAAAATGGTAAAGAACATTTTAAGGATTGAAAATCTAAACCAAAAGTTCTAGCCACGTGGGAGCGTAAATGATGGGATTCAAACACAAGTATATGCCACATGAAGTGTGTCAAACTAAAATACACACAAAACAAAATCTTTTTGAGTTTTTAACATTTTTAATCAAAAATAAAGATATATACTCAAAAGACTAAACAAAAATCATTTGTAGTTTTCATTAAGCATAAATGAAATAAATAAAACACAAATGATAAACAAAAATCTTTTTATATTTTGCAGTTAAATCAAACACAAAAGATAATACAAAAAGATAAACAAGTCATAATTTCTAGCATGTGATATGAAGTAAGGCAATGACTAGAAAATGACTAAACAAGCATACTTTTAGCATATGAATATAGCATGAAGTACAAACGCTAAAGTATGCAAACACTAACACAATTATCCTTTAGATTTAGCAAGGGAGGAGTCATGTGTAAGTAAATGAGAATCAAAATCCATATTTTGTAAGGCAACCAAGTCGGATTTCCTAACCCAAATTAATGAAGAATTACTATCTTGGGGTGTAGAAACATTAGCTATCGTGGTTACTTTACTATGGGATTTTCTAGGAATTCGTTTAAGATCTAAACAAAATTTCCTAAGATGACCTTGTCGACCACAATGGGTACAAGTAAGAGCATGTCGAAAAGATTTATCTAAGGAGTGATCATTAAATGCATTCCTAGAAGATTCTCCTAAAACATTGGTTTTGACTTTAGGGTTAAAATCATTACAAGAATTGAAGCCTAAACCAAAAGTGTCATTTTTAATTTGGATTGTTCCTAACATTTTATCAAGTTTTTCCGAACGACATTCCAAATCAAATTTGACATTACTAGAATCTTTTAATTTATTTTCCAATTCAACAATGTTAGATTCTAGTAAAGAATTACGCTCTTCAAAAGCAAGAAGCTCCTTTTTCAAGGATTCCATTAAACCCCTAAGGCTATCTCTCTCGCCTTCTACATATTCAAGCTTCTCTTGAAGAGTCCTCACATGTGTCCTAAGGTCTTCTATTAAGGCACTTTCATCAATGACCTTGACACTCTCTCTTAAACTCGCTTCTAACTTCAAATTAGATCTTTTCAATTTAATAGATTCTTTATATAATTCATGAAAAGCATTTTGAAGTTCACTCATATCAACATCATCTTCATTTTCACTCTCTTCTTCTTTTTCACTCTTACTATCATCAAAAATAAGAGAATCATGTACAATGACCTTGGAAGTGGCATGTGCTATAATTTCATTATCCGATGAGTTCTCATTATCACTCACATGTGCCATAAAAGCCACAAAAATTTTCTTAGTGGGGGATTCGGGCTTCTCTTCCTTATCACTATCACTAAGGGTCGCATTATATGAAATGGGTCGTTTACCCTCTTTCCTTAGTTTAGTGGGGCACTCAAAAGCCCTATGGCCATAACCTTCACAACCAAAACATTTATTAGACTCGTCCCTATCAATATTTTCATTACTAGGTTTAGGGATCTTATCGGCTTTAGAAATCTTCTCGTTTTTATCATGTTTAGAAGATTCAAATTTCTTAAAATCATTTTTAACTTTATCTTTGTTAAATTTAAGAAATTTTCTAAATTTACGAGCAAACAAAGCCATATCTTCCGAGTCACTATCACTATCGCTCTCTACTACTTGTTTAACCTCTTTGCGGGCTTTTAAAGCAACGCCCTTTTCGATTTTCTTTTCAGTTTTAGAGGGAAACATATCTAGTTCATAGGTTTGTAAATCACCTACAAGCTCTTCTAATTTCGTAGAGGCTAAAGTGGGTAAAGAATTTAAAACGGTCACCTTTGGAATAAATCTATCGGGTAGTGACCTCAAAATTTTCTTTACAACACGGTCGTCAGGTATTTTCTCTCCCAAGTTAAAGGATGAATTAACAATATCAGAAAGTCTAGCATAAAATTTATCAAAAGTTTCTTTTTCATCCATTTTTATAGTTTCAAATTGAGTGGTGAGATTTTGGAGTTTTGAAGCTTTAACGACACTAGTTCCTTCATGAGTTAATTGTAAAATATCCCAAGCTTCTTTAGCGGTTTCACACGTCATAATACGTCGGAATTCATCCGGTGCGACAGCGCTAAATAAGGCATTTAAACCACGGGAATTAAAGTTCGCAAGTTTAAAATCATTTTCAGTCCATCTATCGACGGGTTTTAAAACACGTTCATTTTCAATAAGATGAGTTGGTGGGGAATACCCGTTAACAACAGACATCCAAACTCTCTCGTCGATAGATTTTAGTGCCGATCTCATCCGCGCTTTCCAATACGCGTAGTTTGAACCATCAAAAATAGGAAATTTTGAAAATGGGGAAAAATCCATATTTAGCCAAAAATTAAAAGATCTTAACGAAATAATTTATCGTTTTTGGCTCTGATACCAATTTGAAAGATGTTGGAACCCCGGATGGTGATTTTCTCAATTAAAATCAAAGTAAATTTCCTCTTTAATATAAAACACAATAGAGATGATGCGGAAGCGTTGTAAAAGCAGGTGATGGTTCAACTTTAAAAAAAAATAGCAACAAGTTTTAATTTCTCAAAACAAATTAAAACATAATTCAAGTCCTAGAATTTGCCTAAGTCATGATTATTCATTTAAACAAAGTTAGGCGAAACCAATTTTAGCAAATGACTTGAATAAACAAATTATACCCAATATTTAATTTAAGTCCCAAATTAAATGAGTGTGATAATTAAACCAAATTTTATCTTGAAATTATCCTAAAGCATGCGTTCTAAATTTTGTGCAAGATAAAATAAACAATGTCACACTACGCCGAGATGTACGAGGAAAAACCCAAGACGGGAAACAACCTCGGACGGCCCTAGCCACAAGTCCACTAGATATGGAATTACAATTACAAGACAGGTAGACTTACAACGACTGACTCGATCCCTCTCAAGCCTCGACGCTCCTTCTCGTAGAAACCTCTTCCTAGCGAACAACCTCGGAACACCACCGCGGTCTCGGAATCCACCGATGGGACTTTAAACGGTCACCGTCAACCGAACATGGAGCCTTTCTCCAAACGGGTAGAATCTCAACAAAGGTCTTCTTTGTGATGGGGTGTAGAAGCAAACCCGAAACGTCTCTTGAATTCGGTAGAGAAAAACCGGTGCCAAAAACTCCAAGTAAAGATATGTATATATGGAACTTGGATAAACAACTATTGGGTGTAAACTAGAGTGTGTATGAATTTTTCTTTAGAAATTGACACTCCAAACATGAACATTTTCCCTAAAAAGATAAGCTCTCAAACTCTCTCTAAGAGATGGATATGAAATGGAAAAGTTAGGAAAAGTTATCTTGGAAAATGTGTTTCCCGCACATAATAAAGTATGTAAAAGTTGGTTAAAAACCAAGTGGGTAAAGTGGGAGAAAACTGCAAAAAACTGCTCAAAACTGTTCCCGCCCTGGCGTTCTCGTTCGAACGACTTTGACTGTCGTTCGAACGAGGCTTCTAATGAGCGACCAGCCTGGGCTCGTTAGAACCTCGTTAGATATCTCGTTAGAACGAGAAAGTCGTTCGAACGACTTATCTAACGACTGACCAGTTTGGTTAGAAAGGCAGTCTCGTTCGAACGAAGTTTGGTTCGAACGAAAAATCTCGTTCGAACGAAACTTCGAACGAGTTTCAGAAATTTTGTTAAATTCTATTTTGGCCCAGAAACATTTATATATAGATATTAATATAAAGTCCTTTTGAAATAATTTCTGAAATAAACAAGGTTGTATTAAACCTAATCACCCAAATAAACAAAGTTCCAAGTTCCTATATAAATATAATTACATTCATACCTTGGGAGCATGGAACCTTAGTTGATAACGTAGAAACGAGGCACATAAACCGGCATTTTGATGAAGCTTTAAATTCTTTGCCGCTACGTCTTCAACATATACTTCATAGGTCTTGAATATTACAATTAAATAAAATCCTATGAAAAAATGTTTTTGTCCGGAATTGAGCCAAAACTATATATATGGACTCAATTGGAAATTTGTGTCCTTACAAATTGTTACTATGGGGTTTATTCAGTTTGGATGTGTCATTTTAGATTTCGTATGTTGACATTCGATTGACGAATGTATTCTATTAATTGGTTTATGTTGCAGAATTTAATGTGGTGTAATTCTTACTTATTGAATGTTGTTAATAAATAAATAAATCTTTTTCTTTAAATAAAATTTGGAAAGTTATGTACAAAAATGGTTTTGACACTTAGCTTAATTATTTAGGGTGTTAAATTGGAAAATTTATTTTTATCGACAGTGATGCTGAGAATGAACCAACTGTTCACCTTGATTTAATTTAATAAAGGAGTGATCGCCCGGTATTTAATTAGGCGGGGTGTCACATTAATGTTGCATGATTGTTGTTTGGTGAAATGGTTGACCAAGATTCACTTTGATATAGTTGTCATTTATGTATTATTGACACAATTTTTTATTTCCTTTTCTGGCTTTCGATTTTCGTCCATTGTATTTCATTATTATCGATTTGTGGTAACTATAGCTAAGTCATTTAACTTTTTTAGGGGTTTTGGATTCATAATCAGAATGTATTATTTTGCAGTTTTTGTATATATTAGGACTTGAAGCTTGAATTGTGCAAATGCTGTGTAATACCCCGTATTTTTGGCTATATTTATTTTTGGGATTAATTAATTAAAGGTGAATTAATTGGGAATTAATCCGGATAAAATACTAGCGAGATGTGAGTTGGTATTTGACTATATTGAGTATATACGATGTTATATGAATATTGAATTATGAATTTTTCGTGAGATTGATATACGGCAATCTGGTCATTTTATTCGGACGCGTGTGACAGTCGCGTCGGGATATAATTATTTTAATTATAAAAGTGATTTTTAAATTCTATTAACCGTATCGTCGGTTTGAGTGCGCCAACGCGTCCGGAAGGGTCGAGATAGTCAGAAAACACTAGCCGGGGGTTTAGTTTGGGTCCCGGGGTATTTTTAGGCCATACCGGCAACATAAAGGGCATTTTGGTAATTTTGTATTTTTGGAGAATCAAAAGTGACGAAAATTGGGAGTTTTAATCTGATATGGATTTGACCCACTAAGCCACTAACCAACCCTTAATGACCCAATAAGCTACGGAGGTTATCAAATTAGGTTTCCAACTTTCCCAAAGAAAAACCATAGCCACCTTTGGAGAAGAAAGCTTGTAGAGAGGAAATTCTGCAGAGAGAGAGAGATAGCTTCAGCAAATCAACATCAAAATCAGAAATAAACTCAAGGCAAGTTGTTTAATATCATTTAATTTCAGAGAATGCTCTTTCCATGTATAGGAATTTAATAAAATTGATTTGTTCTTGGTGTAATATGAAAACCCATGTATTTTGGAACTTAGAACTTGAAATCTTGAGGAGAATTGCATGTAGAATGATAGGTAGATGATTATACTGAGGATATTAGTGATTGGGTGAAATTAAAACGGATTTTTATTGGGTTAATTCATGAATTAAAATTTTAGGGTTTGTGTTCTTGAATAATTGGGGGAAAGTGATGAGACTTGATGATTTAATGATGATTGGGATGAATTAACTCAGTAAAATACGTTAGTTTATAACCTTGTTATGTTTAGGAGTGATTAGAGACCTTTAAACATTGTTGGGACGAAGTTTAGAGGAGATTTGAGGAGTAAAAATTGATGAAAAACGTAATTAAGAAATTCTGGGCCGAAACTGGTCCCTCGTTAGAAGACCTTCCCAGGTCGTTCGAACGAGCTCGTTCGAACGAGCTTCTAACGAGTTGACCAGTCGCTTCTAACGAGGGGATACTTCGCTCGAAACCTTCGTTCGAATGAACTGTATTTCGTTTGATACATTCGTTCGAACGAGATGTCGTTAGACGGTACAGTTCGTTCGAACGAACTGGAATCTCGTTCGAACAGCCTCGTTCGAACGAGACTTCTAACGAGCTGGCAGTTTAGGCCTTTTTGGCCTGTTTTGATTTTGGGAGTCCCGTAATCTTGTTCGAGGATATAGATAACCTTCCTTTGATGATGTATTGATAGATTTGGGACGTTTGGGTTATTTTGAGGAGTAAATTATTTACGAGCAATTTAAATTAAAGGGATAAGTGGGTTGAGACGTGAGTGTCTGCTACGACGTGAGAATAGATTATGGCGCGTATGATTATAAACCGGAATCGTATAAAGTGTGTAAATTATATATTGGTACTAGAATGAGAATGGTACTACAATTAAACTACGGGATTACTAAGATGTGTGTTTACTTAGTATTGGTATATGAATTGTGTGTATGCCATACCTACCATACTTGCTATCACGGGAGGTTTGCGTTCGCTTAGGGCCCTCTAATCCTTGTGTTGCCCGGATTTAGACTGGTTACCTTGATGAACATAGGTCAGAGAAAGACTTATTGGGATATTAATAAGTCCGCTGATCGTGGGAGCGTAGGTATGTGCGTGACCCATGTGATGTGACTGTGTTCGCCTCCATTATTTGTGATGTTGTTATCTGTGAACTATTCCTGAGAGATTCGGAATATGTGATCATTATGTACGTGATGTACCGGGATGGATAGCAGAGTATGTGTGCACCGCATCCTAGTCTCGGAGTGCTTATATTGTATATTTATGTTGTGGAAAATATACGCTTAATAAACTGGAACTTTCATATGGTATTGTGTGTAACTATGGAATAAAATAGAGGGATAATCTATAACGAGTTGTATTACTTTTGTATGAGAACCTGAAGTTACGTTAAACCCTATTTAATTGAGATCGTTATAATGTTAATGAGAACCGAGTAATAAGGGTAGAACATATGGCAGTCTAGCTAGATATGATGTCACTTAGCTAGTAGTTGTGTCATTTTAGATGGGTACTTACGTTAGGAGTGCACAGTTAGACGAGAGGTGAGAATTTCATGTGAGTGCACGTCCTAACATGTACTTTGCATTTAATGTTTTAAATGTTTTTAAAGCACTTGCAGGTTTTTAAAATATCTCCACATTCGGGCTCTGACCCGTTTGCTTTCAAATCTATTTTTCTTGTAAAACCATTTTAGGTGCCCAGCCACAAGGATACCATGCATAGGATACTCATTCAGGTGACGAGCTGTAGCTGTTTGTGGAAGCTACAGGGATTTGCTTGTAGACGCTTCTATCATTTGGATTCCAGATTCGTTATCTATCAGTTGTAGGGCATGTTGCCCATTTCTATTAGAGTCATCTTTCCATTTCAATTTTTCAGACTTTGTCATGTATTGATTCAGTATTCAGTATTTCGTTACTTATTTCAGTTGTGGGATTTGTAGTGAGGAGTTTTCCTCCAGACTTTATTTACATTATGTGATGGTTATTCTATTTACTTCAGTATGGTGAACGGTGTTGTTATTCTTCATTACACTTGTTGCATGTTAATCAGAATTCAATTAAAATTTGGCAACTTACTTTTTAAATACTAGGTGGTTAGTAATAATAAAACGTTTTCGACAGTGATGCTATTAACTGGACCAACTTGGCATTTTGAATTAATTTAATAAAGGAGTAGCTACCCGGTATTTAATTCGTCGGGGTGTCACATGCTGGTTGAGTTTCCAAATCTGAAATTCCAATTTATTGTTTGATTTTGTAGAAAATGAGCTTTCAGTTTGAAGATTCTATTTTTTGGGGGGGCATTGTAACAACCCAGATTTTTGAACGACTATTTTATATTATTTTGCCCGATGGGCTAATTTTATAAAATAAAGGATGTTGGAGTAAACATTGTTTCCCGCAATATTAAGGGATAATATTCACTATGTTTTGCCTATTTACCGTATGAAAAGGTAAATAGCATCATGTTGTGTATTATTGAGTCGTTATATTTAAAACGACAAACGACGGTTATGACTCATATCTAATTTGGAGTATAATTAATAAAATAAAATGAATAGAGAACATAAAATTTGTTCACGTTATCCCGAATGCCAAAATAGGGGGTGCGGTTGTTTTTAGAATACTCGAGATAGTCGAAATAAGTGCCACGTTGTATTTTTGGAGTTTCGGGCACTTTTGGGGTGTTATGACTCAATTATGCAGTTACGAGTCATTTTAGTGGTGTATTAGCAATTAAAGTGGGAAATTATGTTTTAAAACCCGTATAAGTTCCCTCACCCCTCTTATTTTCTCATTTCTTTTCATGTTAGAAGCCGAGAGAGAGAAGAGAAAGTTGGGAGAAATGGAGAAAAAAGGGAGAAAATGGAAGATTTGATCCGGAATTCGCCTCTACCGGAAGAGGATCAGAGACTACAGCCTCGAGGCAAGTTTCTTACTTGCTAGTATATGACTTTATGTGAATAAATTGTGTGATTGTTAAGTAAATGGAAAATTTGGAAAAAATACTAGGTTTTGTAAGATTTTTATGTTTTAACCTTGGATCTTGTTGTTGTTGTGATTTAAGTGGTTCCAAGGGTTTATTTTGGTGTATAAATGTAGGGGTTAGGTTGTGGGGTGATTTGAGTAAAGAAATTGTAAGAATAAAGGGTGTAGGTTTCGGTTTTGGCATTGAAGAAGAAGTGTTTTTCGTGGATTTGATAGGCACGGTCGACCGCGGTCCAAGGACCGGTCGACCGGTCATGCCAAAACGAGCTTACTGCTTTCTTTGGTAGGCAAAATCCTTAAGGGGCGGTCGACCGCGGTCCCCTGACCGGTCGACCGGTCCCCTGTTTTTCACTTTTATTCTCTTTAGTTTCTTCTAGCTTCTTTAATTTATGATAGGAGCTTAGGAACCTTCCGTTGGGAAGTACTTAAGAGTCCTAGAGGGTTGTTATGGGTAGACTAATGTCCTAGGATAAAATGGGATGATTGGGATTACCCCGAGGGCTAGTTGTTTAGGTTAATGTCCGTATAAAATTGGGGATTTACCGAAAGATAAAAATTGGAGATAAAATGCGAAAGTTGAGACTCTTGGGAGATACTCCTTGAAGGAGGCTTACTTTGAGGGTTTATGAAATTTTATGAACTCTTGGAGACTAGTTTGAGGATTATGGTACTTCGGGTCTTAACTATTAATAAAAATATGACACTAAGAATAAGAAAAACATATGATAATATGTGGTATTAATGAGTAAGTACAAATGATTTTGAGAATGTAAAAGTGGAATTTTTCAAAAGGAAAAAGTAATGATTTTCATAAGTGTTAACTTATGGTTACACACCTCCCTAAATCGCTATCATAAGGGAAGTTGCGTACGTGTGGTGAAGCCCCCTGACTAATGAACGCAGGGTGGATATAGTCCCTAGGCCATATGGGCATTTATTATACTGCGCTGGTTAGGAGATTCTGGGTGTGGTCTTGACTTTCTCGCAGGCAATATGGCCGCTTCCCGACGTTGGTAGGTTCCCAGGTTGTCTTCTATAGATAGGCCCTGGAAGATGATAGCCATTTAGGGGCGCATCCAGTGGGGAAACCCGGAGGGACGGTCTTAGATTATTAAAGCAATTCATGATAATGAATTGGCTTTAATTACATTTCCTGGATGGATGAAGGGAAATGGGATATATGGTACAAAAGTATTTTTATGCTAATAAAAATGACTTTTGATTTACACTTCCTGGATGGAAGAAGGGAAGTGGGATTTTATGAAAAAGGTTAAAGCATTTTTATGTTAATAAAACTTGCTTTAAAAATGTATTCTTCCTGGATGGAAGAAAGGAAATAAAATTGGTAAAGAAATTGTATAAATGAGATTTATTGGTAAACATTTGATAAAATGTTGTACCATTTATGTATATTCCTAAGGAAAGAAATAGGAATGGTACATAAAGAGTTATGATATTGAAATGTTAAACATTTGATAAAATGTTGTACCATTTATATATATTCCTAAAGAAAGAAATTAGGAATTGTGCCATTAGATGTTGGATGGGTTTTATTTTATATTTTCTTTGTGTAGCTGTAGATGTGACCTCCCACACATATGCACACACATATACATGTATTGATTATTTTGTGCTAAGGATCTAATGGATCTCGAAAATCAACCTTGCCTAAGTAGTAGTGTATCGGGGGGTTCCTTGTTTGGATTTCGCTTTGCGAGACACCCCACGCACGAATAGGGCATAGGGTTGAGAATGGGGAGAAGTTAGCCCTTTGTACTTAGGGTTAACTATAACATCTCACGATATCGCGCTAGGTTGCCACTAGATTGAGAGGTGAGAAATATTATTGTTATCTGCGAGAGAATTACGCACTTAACTGTCATGCATTTTAGTCACATGGTAATCATATCAAACCGGGCCCCTGACCCGTTTATATTTCTTGTTTCTGCATATACTTCTTACCGTACAGGTGCTCTACCGCATGGAAACTCGTATTTACATTTCCATTCTTGTTGTCAGGGAGCTACAGCAGATTGCGGATGTTGTAGGTTACTTGTATTAGACGCTTCTTTCTATTGTACTCTTGTTATGTTCAGTATATTTATTCGGGCGTGTTTTGCCCAAGGTATTGCACTCATTCATTATATTGTAAATATTGAATTGTAATACTCGATGTACTAATTCTATTGGACTGTTCACCGACAGCTTATTCGGTGATATTTGTTATATTGTCATTCGTTAACCATTGATTTTTTATATCCACCGTTTTTACAAAGGGGATTGTCTAAGTGTTTTTTTTTTCTTTTCAAAAATTTAAATTTGACAGCCCGTTTTCTAAAATGATTGGTGGTTATCTCGTATTATTATTTTAATCGACAGTGATGTTGAGAATGGACCATCTATGATTCCTGTGATTATTAGAGTATTGGGCTGGCCACCTATTATTTTAGTAGGCGGGTTGTCACAGGCATCTCTTTCATAATTTATTCTTCACACATGGTACATCTTTACGTAGGTAATGTGTTTGAAGAATTTCCTTCTTGAATGTTTAACATATTTTGAGGGAATTTTCTGCTTGAATTTAGGGGTTTCAACTATATTTTGTACAATCAACATGTCATTAAAGGATTCTCTTCTATTTGGGGGTTTCAAATGAAGTTTAAGAAACAATTGATTCATGTATAGATTTATATATTTTTTGTTTGCAATTGCTAAAACACCATGGCATCTTTTAATGCAATTCCTAAAATTTGAAAATGGGTTAATGTAGAAAACTCTGAGTATTAATTGGATTTGGTTTTCTTTATTATGTCATAGGAGGCTGCAAGGTTGTGGACTGGCATAGTATGGAAACTTGATAGGTAATCAAGGTGAGCTTAGAACTCAGAGCATGTATTTTTTTAAGAGACTGGCCTCACATGTAATGATGGAGTAGCTCCAAATTATTTACTTGCCAAGGTGAGCTCGGATATAAATAAGCCAAACGACCATTTATGGGGTATTAATTTCAGATTATTGTTAGATTAAAACATTTATTGGACGATGCTAACTCAGTGAGGAGAAGAGCTGATGTATGTGTCTTTATTTACCTATTGGGAGTAATGGTAATAATATATCTACTTGATATTATGATGTATTTGGATGTTATACTTACTGAACAGTTGCAATGGAATTCATCATCACAGGGCAATAACATTCACATTAGATGTTATAGTTGCTGAACAGTTGCAAATGGATTAGGTGTTACGTTGCTGAACATTAACATTCACACTAAATATAGCAGCAGCAACACCAATCATGAACGAAGGATCCTCTTTTACCCCCATTGTGGCCTGTCATTGCTAAACATTATCGTGCGTTAGTGTTTCATTTTAAATCTAGCTTAAAAGTCAACTTTTGTATCTATACCGAAACATCTTTGATTCCATATATATTTTTCATAGTTGTTAAGTATACATCTCCATGCATTCATATATGTTGTGCATATATACGGAAGTAATAACTTTGGGCATAGATATAAAAGTTGACTTTACAGAGATGTGACATCAGTTTCTTGCCTGTATGAAATGGTTTATCACTTTTAATGATTTCAATATTATGATAATTAAAACGGCTATACACATTAAGGTTTAATTTCATCTTTCATTTAGGTTTAAATTCATCTTTCAGTGAAAGAGGTGGATCCTAAGTAGCAACGGCCATCACATTTACTTGAGTGCATTTTTGTGTTCATGAATTAGCAGATCCTCTGCCTCCCTCATACGGAGATTCTTATTCTGCCTAGACTTTCTTCTTCTTCTTCTTCTTCTTCTTCTTCTTCTTCTTCTTCTTCTTCTTCTTCATCATCATCTTTAATTTGGCATGTTTTCTTATGTTTCTGAATAGGAAAATGATAATTTTAATTGAGGAACATGCATTATTTTACATTGAGTTGAACCAATATATGAATTTTGACAAATTGAGAAATTATTTTGATATGTTCAATTTATTCATTGTGAGTTTAAAATTTTAATTCATTTTTCAATGTAGTTAGTCCAAATCCAGATGGTAATTTTTTATATTAGTTTTTGTGCAATTTTCTACTTAAATTAGGGTGTGTTTCCATTTCTCACATCCTCGAAACCTCATTCATGGAGTTCTCCATAAAGAAACAAAACAGTGCTTTCGAGGATGGAAAAATGGAAGCTTTGGAGGAAGATAAGTCCAATTTAATGGCAAAGATAATCCATCTCGAACATTAACTTGAGATAATGACTACAAATACAAATGAAAACACAATTGAATGCAACACACATGACCGGTTGCATGAGGACTGAGGACGACCAACACCTTCGCACACGGTTGCTTAGACAAGAGTAATTAACATTAGTTCTCTTTTTCCTTAACTTTAATGGTCTTTTCTGGTGAGTATTGTAAATAATTATTTGTTTATGTATTATATTTATATGAATTCAATACCTAAACATACTAATTTATTATAAACTAAGGTTAAATAGATTCCCACCATTTTTTTTCAAATGGATAATGTTAACAACATAATATGATGTTGTGAGTACATCCCTCGAAATTTTCATCATGGGTGAATACAACTACTGCTATCTGTAATACTTTTGTAGGTAAATAAAACTATGTGATGTTAAAGACGATCCCTAATATAGAGTTAGAGGACCGTGAATGATGAAAAAATAAGCGCTGGAAAGTGGTTAAACAAATTGCACTAATGCCTATTAAAATTTTTATTTTGTTCCTGTATTGTTTTGTATTTAAGATTTGTGACGAACTTCGAGGTTAGTTTATTATTGGTGTATCTTCACTGTGAATAATTCATCTAAATGTTTTGTATTCTTTTTAATGTTTAGTTATTTCATAAAATTATTGAATTTGTGATTGGTAATTCATTTTTCCCCTATCTATTTTGTTGATGAAAAGTGGTTAACATGTGAGATGTCTAAGATTTATGATTAATAGATTATTTGTGTTTCTATATCATATGATTTAGATACTATTCTTACAAGAGAGTTTATTCAAATAGACTTTTGGTGTAGATATCTATATTATTACAGTAAAGAAGCAGCTTATGACTGTGGGAATTCAATAGTTAGTTGGGTTGTCGTACCATCATAATTTACTATATTCAATTTTGGTTCCCAAAAATAAATGAAGAACGGGTAAGCTTTAGTATTTTATTTCTTGGCCTTAATATATGCGTTTATTGCAGAATAATATATGTTAAGTCGCTAGAAAAATCTACAAAAATTAGTGAGGTGTTTGGATATGTGTTGTTTTTAGAATATTTTTCCCCTTTCGATCTCCATGGACGTACTTCAAATTACATTAACGTGGATTTTTCTTATCATACTAAAAAATATCAGTTCGTATTAAATTTTCCTTTTGTATCAATATCTTTTATTTTCTTCTGCAATGGATTTGTTTGGTGTTTAAAAAACAAAACTCTAATTTGAGGTAAAAATGCGGATCATCAATGGATATTGCGGCTTGATGTTTATTGAACGTGTTGTGTAACTATTACCGGCTATTTTTACCTCTGCTCTCTTTAGTTTATTGTTGTAAATGCCTTTATTTATCGTCTCTATCATAGTTAATTTATATTGGTTGTCAAAAAAGTTACATTGATTGATTACGAAAAAAATTATGATTTTTTTTTTGCTCAATTGGCTTGTAGTTTTCCTTGCTACTATAGCATCACGATCGGTTGTCTTTCCGGCTTCAATGAGTTTTGATACTTTCAACGAAGCTTCTTTTGTCACACTAAGTTCTTGTCCATGCTTCATTTGAGAAGAAGCAATTTCCCTCCCTTGCGGCATAACAAGTTGTCACTGCAGAGGTAATTTCGTATGTCTTGATTTATTAGCTGATTTTTTACTTGCATTTCCCTTGATGTATTCAAGTATTGAAGAGGCCATATAATTGGGTTTGCGATGTAATGATTTGAAAGGTTTTTGTATAATTTTCCCACTTGAAGTCCTAAGGGCTGCTTCTCTATTTTGTTTCAGTTCAACATTTGGAATTTTTTCTCTAATTATTTTATACTACCTTTAAGCACAACATTATTGCACTTAGTTTCTTCATAGCACTTCTCATTTCTCTGTGTATAGCAGGTTCTTTCTATGGATGAAAATATTTTTTTCCCTCCAAGTTCACTTCCTTAAGAATTCCCCCTTTCATCAGTTCATAGCCTGAAAGGCTTGGGGTTTGTGGGCTTTGGTTTTTTGTACTTCACCTCATGAGCACCAGGGGTTTTAAAGGTGAGACCACCTTTGAAACTCTTATCAAGAAGAGTTTGAGCAGCCTTCTTATTCACTTTGTGCCTCTTGCCTACCAATAACTTTTCTTTCAGGTTGTGGGTCATTGTGGTTAAACTATATGTATTTATCAGAGGCTTCGTTTTCTTTATCATCACCATTAATTACTTCATGTCCTGCCCCTTTTAGAGTTTGGCACACTCTCAGATGATCTTCAGGACTTCCTTGATTCTCTTAAATTTCTTTCATATCTTCCCGCTCAATTTCATCACTGCAATTATTCCCCTATTTGCTAGAACCTGTGAGTATTTATTACCCAACCCTCTAATTGTTAGTTTTTTTTCAAGAAAATATGTTTATGTGTTTTTTTATAAATAGTGTAGTTTAATGTTTCTATGTGTTTGATCTTGATTGGATGAATGTGTATGCATTTGAAGTCTTGGCCAATACATTAGTTCTTTAATGGTTGAGATGTCATTTTGATTTATGGATTCAATTTGAATCAGAACGATTCCACTTAGTAGTCAATATGAACCTTGCACACTAACTGTAATATAGGAGCTATAGTTATTTTATATAATTGTTTGGTTCTTTAATTCTACATTTGGTAATTTACTCTCATTGGATATTATGCTAATTATATATTGCTACAAAATATGGTGATTATATGCATCTTACATTAAGTTTTTTTATTTATTTAGGAATGTGATAATATATGGGAGCCTTTATATTTTACGGAAATTACGTGTGAAACTTAACCTTGGAGTAAAAATGAATATACTAAGAGTGGAGCACTGGTGTGTCGGATATACGAGCTATGCGTAAACGCTTACGAAAGGATTATATTTATTTTTGTTTAAAAAGTTGAAGTCATCACCGAGGATTATATATTATTTCATGTTACATGTGAATTTTTTTGACGAATTTAAACTATTTGGGGAACGAAATTTTGCTTGGTTTGGGAACGAAATTTTTGTCGTTTTGCAATTATTTACTTTTGAAATTTTTGTTGTTTTACAATTACGTACTTTGAAAAATTTCGACGTGCCTTCAGGCACGGCCATTTCGCTAGTGTGTATATATATATATATATATATATATATGAGTAAAAACTCAATTTCTCTTCCGATTCCGATTAAAATCCTATTTTTCACAAATAAAATTCAACACTTCAAATCAGTAAAAATAATTAAATTCATTTTTTCCCCAAACTTTGAAATAAATTAAATTATTACCAGTTTAAAATTTACGAGGTGTTAAAGCTTTGAGAGAGGGGGTGTTGGAACGGTTTAGGGGACGTATGGGATACGATTTTGGTAAAAAAAACACGCTGGAGATTTTTAGATATTAATTTCTTTTTGGACTAAATTGGATCATTCCAATGACCTTTAATTTCCAGTTGGCATTCTCTTGATCTGCTCAAGATTAATTATTTCTAATTCACTCTTTTAAGGTCATAGATCGTTCAAATGACAAAGTGGGTGTTCGAACAACGTTGCTTACTCACACACACACACACACACACACACACACACACACACACACACACACACATATATATATATATATAAGCATCTGTACACACACCCAAGTTTACACACCTAGTTTGCACATAGATTTTTTAACATAGTAAACAAATTATTTTTAGTTGAATTATTTTGTGTGGTATTTAAACATTGCAAGGAACCAAAATAGAAAAATCAATTCAAAATACATTTTTTCTTATATAATAAAATCAGTCAAATTTTCACACTTATAAAGCACTTTAAAAGTTATGAAAGTCTGGCCCTTGTTTTTTAATTATTAAAAAATGTTATTTTGAGAGGATTTTTTTTATATTGGTCCCTTAAAATGTTTAAATATCACAAAAAAAATAAACTCAATTTTTTTAATATTTAAAAAAAGGTTTGCGCCAGGGCACATGAGCCTCTCTCTCTCTCTCTCTCTCTATCTATCTATCTATCTATCTATCTATATATATATATATATATATATACACACACACACACACACACACACACACACACACACAGTTGCCCCAAGCCTCTGATCTCAAAGTTGAAAACACCTAACGTTGCATGCTAACGTGAATTATGTTATAAAACTCTTTTAACTCTTTGATATAAAATCTATTAAAGTTTATAAAGTAAAAATACTCACACACACTTAGTAAGAAAAGGTGGTGCTGCTTTATTTAAAAAAAATCTTTAAGAATGAGATGAGGAAAAGTGGAAATAATATAATATTTGTGCTCGAGGATGAAAAACCCTGTGTCCTTTAGTCCTAAGACAACTCACACACCCAAGTCCACTAATTCTAATGTTTAAGTACAGATTATAGCAATATAAGTGTAAATGAAAGAGTTTGGCCAATCCAAAAGAAGTACACAAAGGCACAAACTAAACAACCCCACAACTGGATTTACTAAACAAACATGGTAGTGATAACTTGGAACACACACAACTACACACTCAATCACTAAAGCACCCGTGAAGTTATAAACAACACAAATAACTAATAATAATAATAAGATGAGATTGAATTAATAGATACAAATAATGATTAATTATTAAGTCACAAGACACATGCAAGATCTTCCTTAATAGTTAATATTCAAATTAAGATTAATCCTAAAACAAATCAGTTGGTATAAATGTCCACAAACACATTATGAAATAAAATTTCAGAAATTGTGTCACTATAAGGCCCTAAAATGTGATTAGGAATGTTAAGTATATGATTAATTATAATTTATATGTTATAAGGTGGTGAGGGGTGTTAAACATCTTAATTGTCCTAATTGGGGGATGCATACTCATATGATATATGTGTTGGTTGCATTAGATGTTAATCGAACATATTCTCGAGGATAACTTGTTTAGATCATATGATTAGTTATGTGGTTAAATGCATCATGAAAATATATTTTTCATACATCATTATGATTATAAAATTAAACCAAGGTGTTGGTCCGAAATTGGCGATGTTAGGTTGCCAAATGTGAAAGTTTTGAGATTTTTGATAAATTGCTACTCTTCTGTTCGGGCCCAAATTAAGCATACTAATTTTATCATTTCGGAAAAAAACAAATGTGAAAATTGTAGATACATAAGTTATTTACGGGTAGATGCAAAGATGGATTAAATCGGTGTCCGTACTAGTGAGTTATATTGATTTCACAATAGTAGGACAAATCCGTCATTAGTGGAATTGTCTTACTGGACCTCTTATCCAACCAATCACATGCCACCACCTTATATTGGTCGCATGGACATGTTTTATGGTTATAATAACAGACCATATCATCTTTTTCATTTCATATTACAAGCTTGGTAATAAACATGCTTATGGAGAGAGGAGAAGAAAGTTAAGGAAGAAATAAATTACCATAAATCGAGGAATTCTCCTAAGGTAATTACTTCTTTATTAAAGTTGGACTTGGGTATATTTTTGTTTATGATTTATATGAATACTTAAATGATGCCCATTTTTCCAAATTGAGTTAAACTAAGGATGGCTTAAGATCATATGTGAGGACTTGTGCTAGGATCGTAAATGTTAACTTCAAGTCCCATTTTTAAATTTCCTTCTCGTGAATCTTTTTGTTGTAGGAAATTCATATATACGATGTGTGTGTATACTAAAACATGTTTAGTATATGTTTCCATGATTGATACCCGAGGTAGAGGTGATACATGTTTAAAAAGGTTAAGTTAAGCTTTAGTGTTCGGTTCCGACCTAGTTGTGTTAAAAGTGTCATAAATCATGGAATACTTATTGAAATAAAATGATTCCAATTTTATATTACAATATAAATATATATGCATACAATAGCCAAAAATGATATGAAAATTCCAAGAAATGAATCTTGGGTGACAGTTGGAAATTTAAGTATAAAATCTGCCACAAAAGTGTAAGTGCGCACACTAGGTGTTCGATGTTTTGCTTCACTTAGAAAATGAACTATAAAAATTATACAACTTTAATTTCATATTATTAAATATTTTTAATATATATTTTCATGATTTATAACCGAGTATGAGGTTATATATGCTTGAAAAAATGTTAAGTTATGCTTTGATGGTCTATTCCGACCTAGATGTGTTAAAAGTGGCATAAACCATTGGATACTTGTTGAAATCAAGAAATTCCAATTGGAAATGTTATAGAATGTATATAAGTATGACATAATCGAAGAGGAAAATAAAATACCTTCTGGTTTGACTTGGGGGTTATGTTGAAGTTGAAGATTTTTTGTTATTTTTCTCCAGAAATGATTTGAAAAAGGTTGTAATAAAACGGGCATAACTTTGTTCGGAGATTTCGTAATCTAATTCCATAAATTGTGTTAGAACCCTAATGAATAAGGTGTTATAGAAATGTGAAGTATCATATCCAATTAATTTTCAGTTATGTCAGATTGACCAATTGATATGATGTGTTACTGAGTTTAATGTGATATGGTGTATTTAAATACTAATGATGTTGAATTGTTAGGTGGGGAAGGGGATAATACTACCATACCAAGAAAATATATTTGGTATTAATCTTAGTACCAAATTAAAGGTGAGTGATCTTCCCTATGAAATCTAAATGCTTATATTTTCATACGAAATTGTGTAGTTAAATACATGTATTAAACTATATATGGAGTGATTTTGTATTTGTGAAACATATGCATATGATTAAAAATGTTAAGCGAAGATATTTAATGTTATGGACTGTGGAGAATCCTCTATCTAATGTTAAGGAATGTGGTGGGTCCTACGAGATGCGGCGGTCCCGTTTTTCCAACTTAAATGTTTGTTATACTCAGGCCTAATTATGGGATATGGTGGTCCCCATTAACTGTGGTGGGTTAATTAGACCGTGGCGGTCCAGGCTTACGAGAGTTACACAATTCTTATTGGGTTATAACATTAGAAAATGAAAATAGTTATTCAAATTGGTTATATGTGTGGTATGTGTGTGTATGTGGTCATTCACTAAGTTGTTATTGCTTACACTCCTATAATGTTATGTTTGAGGTATGCATATCGTTTAGAGTCTACTGCCAAGTTAGGACCATAAAACGAGGGAGTGATGGATATCTAATATGGGTTGAATATCAATAGACTTTAGGGGTAAATGTTAAACTAAAGAAATTTTGTATTTAAAGTTGTTTAATACTTGTAAATTACATGTTAAGGTAGTTATGTTTTCATCTAAATATGCCTTTGAAGAAAAAAAAATCTTTCGCTATTTTTCGAAAGATTTCAACTACCATATTGTTTAATGGGAATTTATCTCGATAAATAAATGATGATCTTAAATTACTTAAGTTGGGGCGCGACGGTCACACTAACTGAAATAAAATAACTTAACACCAAATAGAAGATGAATAAATAAAACAGGTGTTATGTCACATATATCAAGTCAAAGAAAAATGAGCGAGAGATAAGAAGTGTAGCACTTATCTCATATAACTTTGGGATAATAAGGAAAATAAAGGAATAAAAGGAAATGATTTTATAAGCTCACACACTTATTAAGTCCAACTAAATAAAATGAACACACAAAGAAAAATGTTCAATTTAGAGGATGTAAACAAGGTGTGAGTAAAAACAAATTAAACTTAATTCACAAAGAATTACATAAAAAAAGATTTAAATAAAAGATATTTTAATAAAAATAGTGTGACACAAAACAAAATACTTAACCCAAGTGTAGTTTTTAAGTTTTAAAATATTAAGTCCAATTTAACAAGTGAACACATACACTAAGATGGGTGTAAATAAAAACTCAACACCAAAGATCCAAATCAGACTTAGATCTAAAATGCCCAATTAATTTCAGTCAAAAGATTAAGTCTGAAGAGAAACAAAAAGTAATAGATCTAAAAGACAATAAGAACAAACAAATATCAACACAACTAAGCAATAAAAAGTTAATGAATTGATCACCAACAAATAACAATTGACAAAACAAAATAAATACCCGAATCTAATTAACCAAAAAAGTCTCGATACCAGATTTTCGTTCAAACATGGGTAGACTAAATAGGGTCTAACAACAAACAAAAGTTTAAATCTAAATGTGTTTAAGGTTTCAAGTTCACACCAATAAAAGTCTAAACTAAAATCAGTCTAAAAAAAAATTAGATCTGATTTTATAGAAAAAATAGAGCACGTTCTAAAAAAACAAATCTAAAAGAGTTTTAGCCCAACAAATGCAGCATAAATTTTAGTTATATATATATAAAGGGTAAAGAAAAGATACCCCAAAGTGTTCGACCAAAATAATCAGAAATGAAGGTCAATAAAAACACCTCAAACCGCAAAGCCTCAGAGCTCCAAAAACGCAAGCCAAATCTGAGTACAAAAAATTTCAACTGACATAAACGAACAGTATTAACACCTCCTTCAAAAATCGAAATAAGCTTCAACAACACAAAAATGGAGTTCTCAAGACACATTACCAACAAAGATTATTCAAACCCTTCAAAGATTAAACTCTTCACCAGCAAAACTCTCGAAACAAATAAACACCCAACACTGATGTTAGCTCTCAAAAATATGATCTTATGCAATTAATTTAGAGAGAGAAAATGAGAGAGATATTAGGTGGAAATTTTGGCAGAGAATGGACACTTTTTTCCAAAAAAAATCTCTGACTTCTAACACCTCCGTGCCTTGAATATACAGGCTAAGAAAACAGGCCTGGTTAATCCGTAATACTGCTACACAACAAGGGCACCAAGCTAACCAAACATGTTCATCGAGGGGCAGAAAAGAAAAGGCAAAAACAAAGGGGGAAAAAGTCTTACTAGAGGAGACATATTGGACACAAAGTCATGTGTCTAGAGACACGCAAACACTCCTCGAAAATGCAAGATATAAGATCTCCAAACTGACCAAATACAGTGCACCGAAAACCCAAATTGACACAAAAAATAATGACTCTACCGTTTTAACATTTGTGTCAAAATGAGTAATTAAACAAACAATATGTTTAATCAAATAATTATTTTAACACATTTAAAATTCAAAAAAAATATAAATATCATAAAAGATAATTAAAAAATCCAAAAAGAAAATAACACTCATAATTAATAATGTAAAAATTATTTTTGGCAAAAATACACTTTAAAAGTATTTTATCAAAAATAGTTTGTATATAAAATTGTTATAAGAAAATATGATTTTAGGTTATAAAAAAAGATTTTAATAAAAAAAATGCAGGAGCAAATAAAATTATTTGTCTCAAGATTGAGCCGTCATAAGAAGAATGAGATTTTCAAAAGTCACAATTGCTTGCACTTTTACAAGGAGACTTTTATTACTTAACCTATGAACCTGTAACTTTAACGTGCGAAATATGAAAACGTATTGTATTTTTTATAAACATATTATAAAAAAATTACACTAGGGCAGGTGAAGGAGAAGGATGTGGTCGTCTTCCTTGGGTCGAAAGGTTTCTGCAATTGTGGTATCTATAGGATTTTTTATAATATGGATATGCTATTTGGGGGTCAATCTATTAGGAATATGGCTACACAGTTATGGTTCATTTACGTTAACTCCTATAGAATTGTTTAAAAATGGGGTATTAATTATCGAACCCATTAATCTATCTATTTTATAATGGAAAATTTATTGTGTGTCAAACCATAAGTATTTCATTGGATCATAAGAGTAAGCACCAAAGTAATCAGACCAACTGATCTGTTTCACATGAAAATACAAAAGCCACTAATATCCCTAAAGTTGCTCTCCGATGAAACCTTTTCCATAGCAAGTAGTCTTTTGGCAAGTCGTCCATAAGGGATAAGCGTTTAAGAGAAGCAGTCCCTCCGACTATTCTAGTAACCGAGTAGTCCATACATGATTTCATAGTGGTTTAAATAGAGCACTTTTGTTGGAAAATGCAGCTTATGATAATAAATCCATCTTACTAATTGTGAAACGTTCAATTACTCGAATGTATCAACAGAATCATTTGATTCTTTCTACTAATGATTATAAGCAAAATGTATTTTTTGGGTGCAATATATATATATATGATATGATATGATATGATATGACCATTTTTACCATACATGATTTCACGCCAAAATAGTGAAATAGCGAATATGAAAAGACAGGTTCACACGGTTACCTTGAGAACCCCAAGCACCCACCAAAATAAAAATACAAACCCAAATACATGGCCAACGAAAAATGATATCAAATTAGACATCAAACTCGAAAAAGAAATTGAAAAACATAGTGCTTCAAATGTGCATTTAACTCCAAAAAATGAGTTTCTAGACTCAAAATTTGTGTTGACAAAACTATGATGAAAATACTTATAACATGTTTTCTTTTTAATAAAAATTACACAATTGTAGAAAAGACTAATGGAACTTTTTTCCAACCCCCAAAGCTATATGGGGTTATCATATCATTTAAAAAAAAATTGTGTATAAACTTTCCATACAGAATATTTAAATGTGTATAACACATACCAAAATTTACAACATATAAATAAACCGTCATATAGTGCACCTCTACTATTCAAAATTCTTCCGTGATGAAATAATTTTTCCATAAAAAAGATTCTTAGCATAAATCTATGAACACTTACAGAATTTTGTGACGCCGATGTTATAAACATTTTTCAGTCTAAAAAAATGAAAACTCAATTTTATAACTACAGCTAGAACAAAAAACCACGCCTCACTATTTTTTTTTTGCTTTTATTTTAAATTTAAAATTTGATTTCTATTATCAAATAATTTAAGATTGCAAAATTCAAATTATAATACACGACATAAAGACCAAATGCAAAAATATCAATTGGAAAAAAATTGAAATAGAAAATATAATTTCAAGAGTGAGAATGTGTGTACACAAAAGTGAGATTTGCGTCTCTCCCTGCGTTTTCTCTTCCACCTCTTAATCTTTCCTCCACCGCATTATTCAAATATAATGGGTTTATACCTCCATTGTTGATTTGTCTGATGAAACAATTGACTAAGAGATAGTATAATTTTCATTTGAGACGTTGACCATCTCCACATATGTTTTAAGGCTTAAATTTTGGCCTTGAATTTTTAATGGGTTGTTGTATTTGGGAAAGAACAAATCTCCTATACGCGCGTTGATGAATCATACCTATGATAGTTTTGGGTTTCTCCTCTGAAATAAAACTTCCACGGTTGAAGAAGGAATGAGGCTTGAGTTTTCTTCTCCCTGTTTCATGTGGGTCTTTTTTTTTCTGATTTGATTTGTATGGTAATTGGTTTGAGTTTTTAGAAGATGCACGACTTTTAAAGGGTAGAAGAAGACGAAGGGTGGGAAAATAGAAGAGACATAGGTAGGTGACTAATTGACTATTGAAATATAAGGGGAGCATTAAATGGGGATCATTAACCTCTAATACTACCGTATTAGCGGTATATAATAGATAATTATATTAAAGGCCCATAATTGAGTTTCATGAATATTTTCCTATACTAAATAAATCCAAAACCATCACCAACTAAATAACAAATCCAATAAAAGTATCAATATCGCAGCCAACTAGATGTAAAGAAATCTCGGGCTTTTTCCCTTACATTGTTTCAATTAGAATAAACAACTAGGGAAGAAAAACACTAATGCTAGATTCAATAAGCCTAAAAATAGGTGAGCAAGAGAGGCTGCAAGACTGCTACAGCAATAATCCAGCTATCCCGGTTTGGGAGTACTTGGGGGGAGAACACATTTAGATTTCGATCAGATCCCTAGTTGTGCAATAAGTAACTTAATCAATTTAAGATGCAATAAAACAATTGATGCAAAATAAGTATCCCTCCTCATCACTCGCATGCGTTTAACACATCACCCCTCATCTAAGTGTGATATTACCTGCATCCTAATAAGTCCCAAACAATAAACATGACTACGTGTAAATTTAATAATACTGAATTTGGAAGTAGTTCAATACTTAAGTGATTCGACTATATTTAACTGTCAATACTCATAATATCACAGTCTTATAAGTCACACATATCGACATAAACCCCTACTATGCATCACAAAGTGGGGTTTGTAGTTTATGTCCACATTGTTAGATAATTCAATTTATCTCATTAAAGTCTGGGTCATTTTATATATATGTCCTGTCATATATTCGACACACAAAAGAATCGACAGTTGGTGTCTAATTCGTACTCTATCGATAAGTCCGGAGGAATCTCTTAGCCCATGCGGACATCACAAAATAGACATAAGTTGGGGTGGTCCTTAAGGAGGATACTAGTTCACGGCCCATACCCAACGGTGACAAAGGCTATCAACGTCAACACCTATTTCTCGTAGATGGCACCTCTATGTAGTACCTATATGACATACACAATCGTCAAGTCCACCTGTGCCGACGTGTACTACGCAGTCCGAATGCACGAACTCCCAAGCCGATAGGATCGTCCATGAACATTGGCATGTCCACAAAAATATATAAGCACATATTATTATCTTAGATAATATGTATTGGTAACTACTCGATAATTACTACAAAAAGTTGCACATAAAGTTCACAATTTTTCGTTTATTAATAATTTACCATCTAATGAATTATTAATTTAATTCCCTTGAATAATTACTTAACCATCCAGTTAAATGTAATTTTTCCAATTAAATGTGGGTACATTTGAATTTTTATTAATTCCCTATTGGCACAAAACACGGTCCCACAAACTCATATGAACTTCTAAAAATATCCTTAACCAAACCCTAGGCCCAGCTCACTCAGCCCCTAGGTCCGAATGGATTCGCTGCCAACCCGAAACGATTCGGTCCACGGCTGAATCGATTCGGACTAAGGCAGAAACCCATATTTTCTTGTTATTTCTAATATATGATTTTTAGTTTCCTTCCCAAATTCACTTTTAAAGGTTTATTTTAATTTATAATCATGTAGTTGAGTCCCTACAACTTAATTAGTCCACTTAGGATTATTAATTACATAAATCAATCCCAATACCATGTCAAATCTTCTAAAAATTCATGAACATTGAATAAGTAATCAACTCAGATTTGATCCACCATTCCAACACTGTTTAATTCATAGTATAGGGCATCTAACATGGGGTTACATCTAACCCCAATTACATATCAACATCCATAAGGTTTCTATCCTCAATTTCAAGAATGCGATACCTAGATTTCTGTAACACCCCGTGTTTTTATTTATTATTTTAATCAAATATTTTGGAGATTGGATTTATTCGTACTTAGCATGTGATGGATTTTTTATCGCTTAGTTGTTTATGATCATTTGAGATTGATGTAATTATTTATCTTATGGACTGATTTATTTATGTCTCATATCTATCTCATGCTAAGAATGGTATTTATTTAGATCACGCCCGGCATAGTTCGGCGACGATGGCTCGCCACCTCGTCTGTCGGATTTTGCGGGGTGTGATGACACTAAAAGAAAATATGGGGAAGATTTTTAATGCAAGTTGAGACGATTGTATTTATTTTGATGTATAGAGCATTGGAGATTTGTATTTTATTATCGAGTTAGTTGTTATATGTAATTCGAGAGACTTGGTATTTATTTGAAGAGATTGAGATTGAGATTTGTAGTTCTCTTTTGTTGTTGTGGAATTTAGATGCTCTATACCTTGTTATATTGTGGAATTGGTTAGTTTTATCGACAGTATCGCTCCGTTCGCTCTCCCCGGGCGGTCGGGGTGTTACAGAATGGTATGCAGAGCATGGTTTTAGGTCTCATAGGTTATGAGTCCATTTAGCTTCCGCGTTGCCGATCTTTGATTCTCTTTATTGATTTGTACTTCTTAAGGAAGAGGGTCTAGCATACGTGTTAGATGTGTCTCTTGGAAGTGTGAAGCTTTGTGCTAAGGACGTCGTGGGCATTGAGTTTAGAATTAGTAAGATTAATGTGAGGATCCTTAAAATGGATTTTGGAGACGATTATTATTTTAGATATTTTAGTTCAGATGTTAGGTATCGTATGTATCGAGTTTTGATGTTGAGATTTAATTTTACGACGTTAGCATTTTGATGACTTTCGGATATAGAATCGAGTGGGGGATTTATGAGAGCATGTTGTACGCACTTATTTTCATAGTTATGTGTATGCATATAAGCAATATATATATTATTTTGTTGTTTGTGGGGTAGGCGTGCATAGGATTGGATGTATGGGCTCCCAATAATGGCATTCTACGGGTAGGCATATGTGAACCATATTTTCTTTTGCGAGATTTATGCGTTGATGTGTATGTTTCGTCTAATTTTGAGGACGAAATTCTTTGCTAGTGGGGAAGTATGTAACACCCCGTGTTTTTATTTATTATTTTAATTAATTATTTTGGAGATTGGATTTATTCAGAGTTAGCATGTGATGGATCTTTTATCACTTAGTTGTTTATGATCATTTAAGATCGATTCAATTATTTATCTTATGGACTGATTATTTATGTCTCATATATGTCTCATGCTAAGAATGATATTTATTTAGTTCACGCCCGGCATAGTTCGACGGCGGTGGTTGGCCACCCCGTCAGTAGAATTTTGCGGGGTGTGACAATTTTGGGGTAAAAATTCTATATTAAATTAAGTCCTCTACATACATAGAATAATTCCTCATCATCTAATCATCAATATTAAACCTTAATCCAAGAAATCTTTAAGGTTATCATAATGCATCAAGAAATACATTGAAAAATAAATTGAGCAAAATAATTCTTGCCTTAATAAATCGTGGAAGAAATCTCCTTGAATTCCCTTTGATTCCTAGCTTTTTTCTCCCTTTTTAGTTCATATCCTTTTCTCTCTTGGTAGCAGTTATGTTTAGGTCTCTTTAATTAGTAGTGGGGAAGTGGTTTATCCCTCCTTAAACACTCATTAACCTTAAATACCGAGTTTGGTTAGAAATCCAATTTTTAGACCCCAAATGGGAACAAATCCATACCCAAACTTGCCTAAACGTTTCCAAACTTATATACCCATGACCCGGGACCATTTCTAAAGATTTAAAATACCTAAACAATCCAAAATATGTCCCAAATTATTTTATGTCAACATTGGATTTGTGTCACGCATTAATTTTGTATTTTTCTACAATATATGCGATGCTATAACCATACACATAAAAATAAATCACACACCAATATGACTTACTAAAAATAATTAAAATTTTCAATTACGTCCAATTTTCACAATTTTGTATTTATCCCCAAAATATTATTTTATAATTTAGTTTAGAAAATTATGGGGTATTACATTATCCCCCCTAATAATGGGATTCTGTCCTCGAAATTAAGAAAAGTACGTACCTAGCTAGAAGAGTTCAGGATAATTTATGCGTATGTCATCCTCCATCTTCCAAGTTGATTCATCCTTCCGATGGTGTCCCCACTGTACCTGAACTAAAGTTTCAACCTTGGATCGAAGTCGACGCTCCCGTCGGTCCAAAATGGCTATCGGTCTCTCCTCATAAGTAGCGTCTGACTGGAGCTCTATCTTGTCAACACTAATGTGTTGGTGCGCTATCTCATCCCTAAGGAACCTCCGCAATGTAAATATGTAGAAAATATCATGCATCACCGCAAGTGGTCCAGTAATCCCAATCGATAAGCCACGGGCCCAATCCTCTCCAAAATAGGGTATAGTCCCACGTATCGGGGAGCCAACTTCCCTTTCATCTCAAATTTGATCACCCCCTTCATGGGAGACACTTTAATCAACACCTGATCTCTAACATCGAAGTTTAAGTGTCTCCGGCTCGCATCCACATAGCTCTTTTGCCTGTCCTAGACAATCCGTATTCGGATCCAAATCATCTTTACCTTCTCTGAGGTCTCTTAAATGAAGTATGGAACAAGTAAATTTTTCTGCCCCACCTCTAGCCAGCATGAGGGTGAACGACAAGGCTTCCCATAGAGTGCATGAAACGATGACATCTCTATCCTAAACTGGTAGTTGTTATTGTATGAAAACTCCATTAAAGGAAAATACTACTCCCAGCTCCCCTTAAAATCCAAAATTCACATATGTAACATATCCTCCAACATCAGGTTCACCCTCTTTGTCTGCCCGTCGGTCTGAGGATGATATGACATGCTCAATCTCAACTCTACCCTCAAGTCCTACTGAAAAATCCTCCAGAACTGGGATACAAACGTCATGTCCCTGTTTAACATGATGTTGAGCGGTACCCCATGCAATTTAACAATCTTTCCAAGGAAGAGTCTGGCGTACTGCTCAAAGCTGTAATCCATCCGGACCGATAAAAAATGAGCCACCTTCATCAATCTGTCGACAATCACCCATATCGAACCTTGCTCCCTCTGTGATGTAGGTAGCCCAGTAATGAAGTCAATGGAGATGCTTTCCTATTTCCACATCGGGACTTCCAAAGGCTATAAAACACCCGCGGGACGCTGATAATCCACCTTCACCAGCTGACACGTAGAACACCTGGACAAAAAATCGGTTATGTCCCTTTTCATCCTGGCCCCCCAATACTCTCGTCGCATATCGTGGTACATTTTATCCCCTCTGGAATGTACCATAAATCGTGAACTATGAGCCTCAGACATAACAGCTCATCTAAAATCCTCATCACCTGAGACAACCAGTCTCCCCTAAAATCTCAAACCACCATCTGACCCAATGTAATAGTGCTCCACCCCCTCGGCTAACAACTATCTCACTTGATCCTGGCAAAATTAATATCCTAGTTGTGCATTCGCCACCCGAATAATGATCTCGGGGGTGATGGTGAGAACTGCCATAAATGCGCGAGTCAGGTTATCTTCCCACGAAGTGACTTCCACACTACCGCTAACTCCAAAATCGGCTTGAGGCGCAAAGCATCTTCCATGACATTCCCCTTCCCCAGGTGGTATTGAATGTCAAACTGATAATATTTCACAAACTCTAGCCAACTCCTATGTCTCATGTTCAACTTCTGTTGTGTGAACAAAAACTGTAGGATTTTGTGGTTTGTGAAAAGAAAAAATTTCTCACCCAGGAGATAGTGTCTCCACACTCGTAAGGTAAAAACCACGACTGCTAACTCCAATTTGTGGGTGCGATAATGTCCCTCATGAGTCTTAAGCTTTCAGGAAGCATAAGCTATCGGTCTCTCCTCCTGCATCAGAACCCTTCCAAATCCCCTAAAAGATGCATCTATGAAGACTCTATAGTCAACCCCTGCTTGAGGAAACACCAAGACCGGTATTGTAGTCAATCTAGTCTTAATCTCGTCAAATTCCTGCTGGCACACATCATCCTACCCAAGTGGTACTCCCTTTCTCGTCAAATTTGTTAAGGGCCCGACTATCTTGGAGATCCCTTGGATGAATCAACGGTAGTAACCGATCAGTCCCAAAAAGATGCGCAACTTGGTGGGTGTAGTGGGTTGTCCCCACTCCATCACGGTAGAAACTTACCCCAGATCCACTGATACCCCCCGCTCAGACACAATGTGGCCCGCCCAAGAACTCTACCTTTTTTATCTGAAATCTGCATTTCTTGAACTTTGCATATAACTGATGATCTCAAAGCGTCTGTAAGACCACCCGTAAATGCTCTGCGTGCTCCTCTATAGTCCAAGAATAAATTAGGATATCGTCGTTAAACACGATAACAAGTCGATCTAAGTAAGTCCTGAACACTCGGTTCATCAAGTCTATAAATACACTCGGTGCATTGGTTAGCCCAAATGGCATCCCTAAAAGCTCGTACAGCCCATATCTAGCAAGGAAATCCATCTTTGAGATTTCCTGTTCTTGGATTCTCAACCGTTGGTAACCCGACCTCAAATTAATCTTTGAACAATATGCAGAACACCTCAGATGGTCAAATAAATTGTGGATACGTGGCAACGGGTATTCATTCCAATAGTGACTTTATTAAAATCCTTGTAGTCAATACAAAGCCTCAGAGATCCATCCTTCTTCTTGATGAATAACATCGGAGCACCCCAGGGCAAAGTACTCCTCCTAATAAATCCCTGCCCTAACAGCTACTCAATCTACTCTCGTAGCTCCCTCATCTCTAGAGGAGCCATCTGGTACAGTGTACAGGCAATGGGTCTCGTGCCTGGACTTAAGTCGATCATGAAGTCGATCTCCTGACTAGGTGGAAACCCCAGAATCTCCCTAAAAACATCTAAAAACTCACTCACCACCGGGATGGAATCTAGCATCACCACAACCTCCAAAGAAGTATCCTCCTCAATGTAGTACAAATGCGTGCTTGATCCACCCCCAGGGTGCGTCATCGCAACTAGGTACATCTCTTGCCTTCGAATGGCGAAGACGATGGACCTCCCACAATAATCCACACATCCCCTGTACGTACCTAGCCAGTCCATCCCCATAATAACGTCGTACTCATGCATATCAAGTACTAATAAATCGACTATGAAGGTGAGTCATCCTATCTCCATCCCGATACCCCAAAACACTAATCGTATGGGTGCCCCTCTACCCACTGGGGAATCTATATGCAACACAATGTCGGATGCAAGATCTACCATACCCATATCCCTGTAAACCTTGTGAAAACCTCGTGCTAATAAAATAATGAGATGAACCCGTATCGAATAAAATTCGGCCAATATGACCAAAGATGGGAAATATACCCTCGGCCGCCTGTGCTGGTGCTATCCCCTCTGCGGCTATGACATGATAGACCCACTCACAATTTAATGGATGATATCCCTTAAGTGGGATGACGGGTGATGAAGCGGCTGGTGCAGTGACTCCCTGAGCTGGAAATAATGGGCGTTGTCCTTATGGCGCATGTTGTCCCCTATAACCTTATTGATCCTGGGTTGGCTCGTTACCTCGAGGACACTACTTCAAATTATGCCCCTTCTCTCCACACGTATAATAATTTCCCTTGAATTGGTATCGCTCAAACCATCGGCTCTGATGGCCTCTACCCAGCTATCCCTATCCTTAATAGCCTCTGTACTGCTGGCCCTGCCCCGACTGTCCCTCGCCCTACCTATTTTAATCAGCGGATGGGGTGCTCTTATCTTGTTGGGTCATGAATCTACTCCCTAACTTGCCTTACCCTATTGGCTCGACGACTCTGCTATGTGGCGTTTCTCTCCCTTACTCCTCTGAAATGCTTTAGACATTCACTAGTTGATTATATGATGTGAAGGTCGTATTCCTCAGAAGATCCTTCTTGATGTTCCAGGATGATCCCGAAATGAACCTGTCCATTTGTATTTACTCAATGTTAACATGATCCTTTGAGAAGTACGAGATGGAGGTGAGCTCCTCTTCGTACTCGGCTACAGTACGCCCATCTTGCTTAAGCTCCATGAACCCGCTCCTCATCTCAGACTGAGTGTCTAGGGGATAGTATTTTTCCTCAAACCTCTCCCAAAACTCATAAATAGTGAGGTTTTCCCTCTCAATAACAATCATAACCACCTCCTACCACTGAAGCACGACCCCCACTAATCGAAATGAGACTAGCATATGTTTCTACACTAATGTGCCCTCGACTATTCGTAAATGCCTCTCAATATCCTTCTTCCATCAACTCACAACCAATATAATTGTACTGCCTGCAAACTTTGGAGGTTGGCCTCTAACAAAGGCCTCCCTCGCTTTGTCCCACATATAACCCGATGTTTGAGCTGGCATTGCCACCTGTTGTGGTGGTGGTGGCTCCTGATGTGCCTTTGGAGGTGGAAAGTGCTGGAGCATGGCTTTCATAGCCGTAGTGAACGCTTGAGACACGATGGTGTATATCTTAGCATGTGTAATCAGTTGTGGGGCTGGTAGAGACCGTGGATTCTATTGTGGCTCCGGGTGAGCCTCCTCCTCGACTGTAGGTGCGACAATCCTCCTCAGTCTGCCTCTCAATCCATTTTCCATCTGAAAGAAAACAAAGTTCTAATTAGTACTAATGTAAGAATACAATGAACCATAAGCATAGGCTCTGCAAATCAAATAATGCAATGCGTAACGTAATGAACGCAACACAAATACTAAGTACACTAGAACCATGCTCTGATGCCAATTATAATAACCCCAATTTTCTCACGTAAAAGGCTGGCCAGGAATGACACACTGAAGATGGGGCTTGTCTGTTAATTAATACCATTCTCAGCACAAGCGTAAATATAAATACTTATATTAAAGGCCCATGATTGAGTTTCATGAATATTTCCATAATACTAAATAAATCCTAAACCATCACCAACTAAATAATAAATCCAACAAAAGTATCAATATCGCAACCAACTAGATGTAAAGAAATCTCAAGCTTTCGCCATTATAATTGTTTCACGTAGAATAAATAACTAAAGTAGAAAAGCACCTATGCTAGAATCAATAAGCCTGAAAACTGGGGATCAAGAGAGACTGCAAGACTGCTACAATGACAATCCAGCTATCCCAGTCTAGGAGCACCTAGGAGGAGAAAACATTTAAATTTGGGTCAGAGCCCTAGGTGTGAAGGAATTAACATAATCAATTTCAGATGCAATAATAAAGCTGATGCAAAATAAATATCACCCCTTATCAATCGCACGCGTTTAGCACCTCATCCCTCATCTAAGTGTTATATTAACTGCATCCCAATAAGTCCTAAATAATAAATATGACTACATGCCAATATAATAATAATGGATTTTGCGGTAATAAAATACTTAAATGAACTGAATATATTTAATTGCCAATACCCATAATATCCCATTCTTATAAGTCACACATATCGGCATAAACATCTATTACGCATCACAGAGTAGGGATTTGTAGTTTATGTCCACATTCTTAGACACTTCAATTTATCTCATTAAAGTTCGGGTTATTTTATTATATGTCATGTCATATATTCGACACACAAAGGCATCTACCGTTGGTGTCTAGTTTGTACTTTATTGGCAAGTCTGGAGGTATCTCTTATCCCAAGCAAAAATCACAAAACACACATAAGTTACGGGCGGTCCCTACGCATGATACCAACTCACGACCCATAACCAGTGGTGAAAAAGGATATCAGCATTAAAATCTACATCTAGTAGATGGATCGTCTACGTAGTACCTATATGACCTACACAATCACCAAACCCACCTCTGCCGACGTGTGTTATGCAGTTCGAACGCATGAATCCCCAAGTTGATAGGACCATGCACGAACATTTTTATGTCCACAAATACATATAAGTACATATTATTATCTCATATAATATGTATCGGTAACAACTTGATAATTACCATAAAAAAGTCCCACATAAAGTTCACAATTTTCCATTTATTAATAATTTACCATCTAGTGAATTATTAATTCAATTCCCTTGAATAATTACTTAACCATCTAGTTAAATGTAATTTTTCCAATTAAATGTGGGTACATTTTCATTTTTAATAAATTTCCTATTGGCCCAAACTTGGTCGCACCAACTCGTATGGACTTCTAAAAATATCCTTAACCAAACCCCAGGCCCAGCTCACTCTGCCCCCAGGGCCGAATCGATTCGCTGCCAACCCAAATTGATTCGCACCATGTCCGAATCAATTCGGACTAAGGAAGAAACCCAGATTTTCTTGTTATTTCAAATATAAGATTTTTAGTTTCCTTCCCAAATTCACTTCTAAAGGTTTATTCCAATTTTTAATCATGTAATTGAGTCCTTACAACTTAGTTAGTCCACTTAGGATTATTAATTACATAAATCAATCCCAATACCATGTCAAATTTTCTCAAAATTCATTAACATTGAATAAGTATTCAACTCAGATTTCATCCACCATTCCAACACTGTTTATTTCATAGTATAGGGCATCTAACATGGGCTTTATATCATATTTATTGGTCATAAATCAACATTAATGTCTTCTACATATGATCATCAAGATAATCCCAATTACCTATCAAGAACCCTAGGATTTCTATCCTTAATTTCAAGAATGCGATACCTAGATTTCTGGGTTACAATTCTATATTAAATTCAGTCCTCTACATACATAGAATAATTCCTCATCATCTAATCATCAATATTAAACCTTAATCCCAGAAATCTTTGGGATCATCATAATGCATCAAGGAAATACATTGAAAAATAAATTGAGCAAGAGAACTCTTGCCTTAATAAATCATTGAAAAAAGCCCCTTGAATTCCCTTTGATTCCATGCTTTTTTTCTCCCTTTTTGGTTCTTCTCCTTTTTTCTCTTGGTAGCAGTTAAGTTTGGGTCTCTCTGATTAGTAGTGGGGAAGTGTTTTATTCCTCCTTAAACGCTCATTAACCTTAAATTCCGAGTTGGGTTAAAAATTCAATTTTTAGGCCCCCAAATGAGCCCGAATCCACACTTAAACTACCCCAAAAGTTTACCAACTTATATACCCATGACCCAGGACCATTTCTAATGATTTAAAATACCTAAATGAGCCCATATACTCCTTGAAATATGCCCCGAATTATTTTATGTCAACATTGAATAATTTTTAATTGCGTCACACATTAATTTTGTATTTTTCTAGAATACATGCGATGCTATAACCATACACATAAAAATCAACAACATACCAATATGACTTAATAACAATAATTAAATTTTCCAATTAAGTCCAATTTTCACAAATTTTTATTTATCCCAAAAATATTATTTTATTATTTATTTAAGAAAATTACGGGCTATTACAAACACTTAATAGGTAAGTAAGAGAATAAGTGGAATCCGCGTCACTTTTCGGGAAGCTTTTGGGGACGTTTTGGAGGTGGTTTTGGTACTCGTATCATTATTCATTGCACATATAAAGATGAAAATTGAGGAGCCTGGCGTTATTTTCATTTGCATATTTATTCTAGAGACATGTACTACATAGTTCCTCATACATTTTTCAATACACGTTTAGTCCAAACTTTTTTATTTGTTTCCAAAATCCCCTCAACATGTTGATAACGGGGACTTTGAAAACAAGAGAATATAGGTAAAATTGGTATTTGAGGTACTTTTGAAATAAAATAAAAAGTCTTGGACTAAATGTGTATTTAAAATATTTGAGGGACTTTTTTGTATTTGATTCTATTTATTCTATGACGTTTGAAAAAATCTTGACATTTGTAAGGTATTATATTCAACTGCTATTTTTAGTTAATATCTTATGCTACTTGAAACATATTGTTGTAAACGCAATGAAAAAACTATGAAAGGAGATCATTACTTTCAGCAATTGAATTTTTTTTTTGTCATTTAATCGTTTGCGTGGTCTTGGAATTTTCAATTTTCTTTAGCAATTATTTTTATATTCAGTCTAGGCAAGGCCTAAGAACAAGAAAAAAGGGAAATTGTTTTACTGATCAAGACATCGTAAATAAGCTCAATTTCGTCAAGCCTCTATTTTATAGTTAATTCATTGAATAAGGTTACTAGTTCTCTTTGATATTTTTTTTATACTAAAAATTATAATTAAAGTTATTATCAAAATCTTTAAATTTATTAAAGTCGTTTTCATGCTTTTTGAACTATTATACATTCTCATATGCAAAAGTTATGTTGGTTTTAATCCAATCAGCGATGCAATAAAGAAATGGTATTTCGATTAAACCAATATACTAAAATTTTAGTCCACTTCTTTTTTGCATAACCAAACTAAGAATTTTCCTTTTAACAAAAAAGTTTGAAATGTTTATCTTTTTTCAATAATTAATCTAACACAAAATGTCTTATTCCATCACAATAATTAAATTTTATATTGAGTAATAACTATAAAATTATATCAACATTCGACTATATGACATCAAGTATATGATACGTTTATATTTTTCGCTCACGCATCGTGCGGGTTCCAAGCTAGTTATACCTTGAAACAACCCCGCATTTCGGAATATTTAAAATTGAATTAATTGGGTTAAATTTAAATTTCACGCGTGATGTAATTTAATGTAATTAAATAGTATTTGTTGATTAAATTATTAATCGAAGAGAAATGACTAATAGTTATTGAATAAAATTACTAAGTGAATAGTACACACGTAATTGACGTCATACCGAGTGATACTAACGTGACAGTATTTCATCTCAACCGGGTGTCGTGTGTGAACTATATAAGGTCAAGATAGGAAATTATTTTAGAGTGACTTGAATGGTGATTTCAAGGTCACAGTTGATTCCAAAATGATCAAAATAGTTAAATAGTATACCCGGGGGTAGCAATTGGGTCCCGAGGTATTTTTAGACCAAACCGGCACCATAAGTGGGCATTTCAGTCATTTGGTAGCCTAGGGTTAAGGGAGCTACGAATTTCCAAAGGTTATATCAACTTATAGTAAGGAGAGGCTAGGGTGAAAGGAATAAAAAAACCCTTAGAAGCCATTAGAGAAAAAAGGGAGAGCATTCTTGGATCTTAGGAGAGGATTCTTGAAGACTTCAACCTTGTTCTTCCATCACCATCATCTTTGGATTGTGGATCATCATCAAAAAATGAAATCAGATCACTCCCATATAAGGAAAGTGTTTATCTTGCATTTTTTATGAGTTATAATACCCATGTAGATTAAGATCTTTGAATTAAGGATAATTGATAATATTCTTCCAATTTGATGAATAGAAGTCATAATTCAGGATAGGATTGCATGCACAATGAATAAAATTGTGTAGATAAAATGAAATCAGAAGTTATGGAATTAAAAACATGAAATAAATTTGGGTTTTTGGATGAACTTATGCGAAGAACACAAAATCTAGGGTTTAATGAGTTATGGAGTTTTAATCTAATCTTGGAGGGAATTTGTATGGATTTAATACATGTTTTACATTAGATATTATCCCTACATGTATATTTGATATTTAGTTATGGTAGTTTGGAGTTTGGGATTGTTGTATAAAGGTTGAGGAATTGGATTCATAGAAAATCCTAATAGCAAATTAAAAAAGAAGAGACATGTTACATTTCGAATCAATTTGGCCCAAGGGCGAATGATTCGGTTTGCCTAGAATTTAAAATTTCTCCTTTTTAAGCCCTGAAATTGTGGATAATTAATGGGGGGACCTTTGGGACATTCTTAAACTATAGAGGGGAATATGGTGAATATCAGTGGGCCTATAGTGGCGAGTAGGTTTACATACATTAACACGGGTTAAGGATAGGGGTAATTGTGCATATATCCATAATTAATGAATGAACGAGATTTGAGACAAGTCACGGTGATATAAGTGAACTTGTGATTCCAACCAGTAGTGTAAGGTTGAAATGGCTACTGATATTAAGTAAGGGGTAACTAGGACTCGCAGAGTAGTGAACGATACTCGAAAATATATAAATTCAGGTTATAATTCAAATTAATGGTACGTTGAGTATGCGAGAGATATATACTAAGTACGAGTTGACATAATTGGGTTCTGTGCATACCTACTAAATAACATATGTGCTGATGTAAAAAACTAGACTTGATCTAATTAATTAATCACAGATAAATATAAAATAAGAAATAAGACAACAGGTTTTTAAAGTGGTTCAGCCTTATGAAAATGGCCTACGTCCACTATTTTGTATTGCGGGGTATTTGCCTTAATCTTGATGATGATCGTAAATGATTAATCCTCAATCACCCCGTTATGGAGGGGATTACAATGCATTTATATCCCTTGGTCTGTCAATATGAATAAACGATACGCAGTTATTTAATAGACATATACATCTGTACATAATAAGAGTGTTTATTGAATCTGTTATTGTCGCTTGTTCTTCTTGACTCGATGCTCTGCACATTGAGTAGCTCAGTATGCTAAGTAGCTCGGGGTGCTGAGTATCTCAACATTATAAGTTATTCGGTGAATATATGCTTTTACCACATAGGACGACAAGTGTTGTCATATAATTGGTCCACGTCATCTGACTAATTTTTATATCAATAGAAGTGCCCAATGTTTCGCAGTTGAGGTTGAATATGAGAGTGTGGAACGTCATGCCCAGAAGTTGCTCGGACGTGTTTTACCCAGTCTTGTTAGATTATAGATCTCCAACACTTAGGAAATTTTCTTTTTAGTCTAGTCATTTGAGCGCGAAATGGCAAACTTGTAAATATTTTGAATCTTCAACAGACGCTTGGATATTTGGGTCTTTTTCATCATTTAGCCGTCGGAAACGCAATCGTCTTTTTTAGTAATCATTTACTTTCTCGCTTCCCAATGTATGGCATTTAAAAGCGATAGAATAAAATCATCTTCTGCTTTTTACTTCCAAGCTTCTAAACTCTTTGTCTTCTCACTCTATCCTTATACTGTCATTCTTTCTGTCATCCGCCTTAGCAGATTTCTCAGTTTTTTGTAAGAACTTTGTCCTTCTTCTTTCTTTTCTTTAGCCATCATGATTTATCTTGTTTAATCCCTGGCTAAGTTTCGGGCTGATTTTTTAATTCCCTCTTGTGTTATTCTAGAGGATCCTCCTTGCCCTTCTGATTTATTTTCTTTAGTTGAGGCACACTCGTTTCCCTCCATTTTTGTAGTTGGGTATGGTTTTTCTTTTCCGCCGAATCCCCTGTGTTTGGAGTTTTACCAATATTTTGATATCATTCCTGCAACAGTATCTCCAAATACATGGAGGGTAGTTAATGGCGTATATAGGTTAAATCAAGTACATGGAACGCGCTTAGGAATTCCTAAAATTATGTATTGTTATAAATGGGTTACCAGTGACACTACATTTTATTTAACAACAAGGTTTTTCAATAGAGCTTTAGTGGTCAATCTTCTCGATGCTAATAGGGACTATTTTGATCATGGGGTTGTAATGAAAAATTGGAAACACCTCCCATTAGAAGTAAATGATGTTTACCAAGGTCCCTGATGTCCACTTTATGGCAATAGGATAGGTTGTTTTTAATTTTTTCAAATGAAATGTGTCACTGACACTCATTTTTTGTTTGTTGCAGTTGATAGCAAAATGAAACCTCCAAAAGAGAGTGACATAAATTTAAAAAATTTGACACTTATTTAGGGTTTGCACCAGTCCATCAATGGGGAGAACGTGAGGCCTGCTTCTTATTTGCTTAGGTACAAGAATACCACTTCATCTTTTATTGCCCGACCTCTCGTTCCTCCAGTGGTGGTTGATCTTGATAAAACACCGGCTTCTCCAACAATTATAGGAGAATCTTCTTCTGATTTGGGTACCTCTATTGCTGATTTGATGATAAAGAAGAGGAGGCTACTCAAGTTATTTACCAAGTCCACTCCTGATACTGAAGGAGCGAAGAAGAGCAAAAGTGACGTTCCAGCTGACGGAACTAAAAAGAAGGATAATGTTCCTCCTACCAAAAATATCAGCAAGGAGCCCCTTGTTTCCCCTAAAGAGGAAACACCTTTAATTGAAGTTGTTATCCCAAAAGAGACAGCACCTTTGATTGAAGATGTTGTCCCAAAAGAGATAACACCTTTGATTAAAGATGTTCCTTTAAGGAGGTTGAAGAGGGGTCTTACTGAGAGGCCTATAGATACTGTTGCCCAACCTTCTGGAGTTTGGATTTCTTCTTTGAGGGTAGTTTTACAGTTGTCCTTACCCCTGACTTGGCCAAGAAATTGATCAAGTAAGGGACTTTGCCCAACTACCGAGCTGCTGAAACTTCAACTCCTCGAGATAAGGTTGTCGATGTGGCAGCCCAACTTCTTGCATCAGTAAGTGGTCATTACACTTATCATTCTAATTTTTCATTGTTGTATTCCTTCTCTGATTTGTGTCTTTCTTCTTCTTACAGTTTTTGGTGTGCTTCGATAATATCGTGGAGAAGGATGAAGCCATCAAAGCTTCAACCTCATCCAGTGGTGTTGAAGAAGCCCTTGTTGGGTTGTCAAAGTCTTTAGGGGAATCCCGTCAGAAGTATGGGGAAGACAAGGTCGCTTGGAAGAAGAAGATTAAATCTGTTGAGTCAGCTTTACAACAAGCTGATACAACTCGAAAGAATGTTGTGAATGCCTCCAAGGATCTAACGCCAAGCTTGAAGAGGCTGAACGGCGTAATAAAGATCTTGAAGAGAAAGTGTTGTCTGCCAAAGAGCTTCTCAGAGAGAAAACTTCCTCGGAGAGAGCGAAGAGGAAGGCTGCTGTGAAGAAATCCTTTAGCTCTGGCTGGGACAAAGGATGTAACAAGTCCTTAGTTTTTATCTCTTCCTAGATGGAGTATGAAAGTTTGAAATAATTCAGAGATGGATGGGTAGAAGCTTTGAAGAGGTTGAATATTGTCGAGGATTCTGAACTGTTTCAGGAACATACCCATGGCCCTCCTCCTACTGTTGAAGAAGAAGAGGAAGATGAAATTGCATCTAATGAATCTTTTATGGTAATAGTATAACAAACACCTGCTTCTACCCTTCCTCAATCCTTCGAGCAAGTTCAACAAGCTATAACTTCTACCGAGCAACGTTAACTGCCCTCCGAGCAACCAACTCCTGCATCCGAACCAGCTGAAGATGTTGTAGGAAATAAGGAGAAGGTATAAAGTTGTTCGACTCTTTAACTTTGTTATTTTCCCTTCTTTTTTTTGTAATTTTGGTTGTCCTTTCTCTTCTTGTGATCAATAAAATGGAATCCATTATTTATCATGAGTTATCTCCTTTACTTGCTCGATCTGTATCATTATTGATCCATTTTTACTTTTCCTTGCTGTAACAACCCTCGCTTTTGAGAAATTATTTTATATTAATTTACTATGTGAAGTAATTATATAAAATGTTGGAACATGGAGTAAATATAAATTTGCATGAGTTGGAAGTTACTATTCACTAGATTGTTGCATACCTCATGTGTATGTAGATATCATCATGTTGCGTTTTATAGTGTCATATGCTTTAAATGAAATCGGAACTTGAAATAATTTATAAAATTGCCGGATGCCAATTTAGAGGGCGTAGTTAGTCCCAAAATGTGCGAGATAGTCAAAATGAGTTCCATATTGTATTTTTATGTTTCGGACACTTTTGACTGGTTTTAACATAAATGTGTAGTTGCGAGTCATTTTAATGTGGTATTAACCATTTAAGTTGGGAATTAAGGAAAATGCCACGATTTAAGTCTTGCATTTCATTTAATTTCTCAAGTGTGTATTATTAAACCTAGAGAGAAAGAAAGAAGAAGAAAATTGGGGAGAAAAGAGGAGAAAAAGAAGAAATTGAAGATTGAAGATTTGGGATTACTTCTACCAAGAGAAATCTGAGATTTCAAGATTAAGGCAAGTTTTCTACTTGCTCATATATGGTTTAAGATGAGTAAATTGTGTGATAGTTGTGTATTGGAATTTATAGAACAAATATAGATTTTATGGTGTTTTAGCCCTAATCTTGGTTTATGTTGATGATATTGTGGATTTTGGTAGTTGATAATCATGTAGGATGATTTTGGGTAGATTAATGTTGTTGGATGTGTGTAAAAATGGAGTAGAAATGAGTTTGGGGGAAAAACTAGGTTTCATAACTCGTAGCCCCTTTCTTGGCAAATTCGCAGGGGTGAATCGATTCGGCCCTAGGGCGAATCGATTCGCTAAGGGGTCATCCTACAGGTCTGCAAACCCGAATCGATTCAGGTTAAGGCCGAATCGATTCGGCTGAAGCAGAAAGTTGCAATTGTCATTCGAATCGATTCTCTTTTGGGCGAATCGATTCGCTTCTTGGGGCGAATCGATTCGGCCCTAGGGCGAATCGATTCGAAATCATGCTGTTTTGAGTTGTTTTTTTAATTCAATTTTGAACCTTTTTCTTTAGTCTTGGACTTAGGAACCTTCTTGTATGAAGTAAAATTAGAGTACTAGAGTCCTAGATGAGTTAGTTAACTACCCTACATTAGAAATGGTTTATATGGGGGGGTTATTCCGGGGGTATACAAATTGATGTTAGGGCATCCTGTTCCTTAGGTTACCGATTATGAGTCTAGGAGTTGTAAGGTCGTATTGGGAGACTTTAGAAGCTCAATTGAGCTATGATAGTCTTGATTGTTTATAATAAGCTCACAAAAGAATGGTGGGAGAATAAATTGAGAAGTTATTCATTATTAAGGTTATAATGATGATAAAAGCTACGTATGGCTCCGGATAAAATGTGATGTATCTATTAAGACGAAAATGAAATTGGTAAATGATAATTTACTTAATCATGAATATGGTAAATGATAATTTACTTAAACACCCCTCTCTAAATGCCATCACAAGGGAAGTTGCGTGCGTGAGGTGATGCCCCCTGGCTAGTGAATGCAGGGAGGATATAGTCCTAGGCCATATGAGCGCTTATTGTATGTTTTCTGCGATGGTGAGGTAATTTCAGGTGTGGTTATGAATCTCCCGCAGGCATATGGCCGCTTCCCGACGTCTTGCATTGTAGGTGCCCAGGTGGTCTTGGTTGATAGGCCCTGGAAGATGATGGTCATTTAGGGGCGCGCACAGTGGGGAAACCCGGACGGGCGGTCTTAGAATCGTTATATGTATATGAATATAACTATTCTTATTTCAAGTTGGACTTGATTAATTAAATTCCATAAAGAGGATAATGAAATGCCACAAAGAGCATATAATTGTGACTATGTTTCCTGATAAGGAACGGAACTATGAAATGAATCAGTTTAAAATGATGGAGGCTTTTAATTTATGTTAATTATTCATATACTCTTGCATAATTGAATTAAACTCGTGATCATTTAAATTGTCTTAGCTTATGCCTTGAGATCGTATAGATAGATTCTTATTTATATCCATCATGTTTAACTATTCATAACTTTCATACTCTTTATTCATATGGTGATCATATAAAACCGGGCCCTGACCCGTTCATATTTCTTGTTGTGCGTGAATCTTGTATCCGCTCAGGTGCTCCGCCGCAAGGACGCCCGTACTGACTTTCCTATTCCGGTGTTTTGGGGAGCCGTGATACTTTGCGGATATTACGGGATATGTTGTTAGACGCCTTCATTTTTGTACTCTAGTTACGATCGGGTCAGTTACCCGGGCATGTGGACCAAGCTATTGTATTTGCTTATTGTAATGTATTATGTATTATGTAACTTAAATTAAACTGTTGTATTACATTGGAGTGACTGTTGACCAACAACATATTCGGTCCCCTTATTGTATACTTGTCGTTGATGTAATATAAGTTCTTTTGGGTTTCCACTTTCTTTTTAAATTGGGTTGTTTAAATGCTTTCCTTAACTTATAAAACAAAATTTTTGGCAACCCATTTTTCTGAAATATAGGGTGGTTATCCCGTATACTTATTGTATTATTGTGATGCTGAGAATGATCCATCTATGATTCCCATTATCATTGAGGTATCGGGATGGCCACCCCTTATTTTAGTGAGCGGAATGTCACACTTGCTAGTTTATTGCTAAGATGGAACTCTTGTCAGTTCATGATACAGAGCTGATGAAGAAGTTCAATGATTACTTCAAATATAGTCATACAGATTTCACAAAGGCTCAGATAATTGATAACCTTAGACCTGATGCTTCTGAGTGAGCAATCGATGCATATCAATATTTGAAGTGTTTACTTGATCGGGCTATGGCTAATAACGTTTCTTATTATAAGACGATTGAAGATCTCCAAGGAATAACTGAGGAACTTCAACTTCAGCACAAGGAAACCTCTGCACTTCTGCATGAAGGTTATGAGAAAAAGTACCAATATTTGAGTGTTGATCGGGGTTATGACAAGTTTCTATCAGCCCATAAAAAGAGAGAGAGTGTTCTTAAACTTAAAGTTGAGGACTATAGGAATATTGGTAAATTATTAGAGGAAGAACATATTTCCCTATAAGAAGAAGTGAAACAACTCATATATGTTGCCTCTTCTTCTTCGGGAGCTCCGGTACCAAGAAATGATGAGGTCTTTTCATTTTTGGAAATTGAAAATGCTGCTTTGAGAGAAGAACTGGAGGCTTTGAAATAAGTCAGGCCTACATCCTCCTCGCGGGGTAGAGCTAGAGCTGGTCGAAGAAGTGTTGAAGAGACTAACACTCGGCAAGACTTAGCAAATCAGGCTGCTCAAATGAAAGAAAAAAATCAAGCCTTGGCTTAAATGTCCCAAAAAATTCAAAATCTTACCGACCAACTCTCCAACCAGAGTTTTGCCCTTGAAAGTAAAGCAAACTTGGTGAAGAAACTTCATGATCATCTTGAGAGATTGACTTATCAATTTCACAAGCAGCCTAGAGAGTTTTGGATGGGGGATATAATAAAGCTCTATGCCATCTCGATGCTCGGTTGAAATAAGCAAATAACGAGGGATACAAACAAGGATGGTTTAACGGCTTGACTGTGATGAATCTTGAGTAAGGAAATCCTTTATGGGATTGGTATGAGCCTGGAGTACTTGATATGCCTAATCCTACCTTTAAACTGGATGCCAGTTGGATTTCAGCCCGTGCCATTCCTAGGTGTTTGATTTCCAGGTATCTTGGTGATTACGAGCTTCATGAAGATTTTGAGATATCCCGACCTCAATATTTACTTGATCGATAGAGTTCAAACAACATCAGAATTCTACGAGATATGAATTTCTTCAATTCGCCTTATGCTTTAGATGATCCTCCAGCTGGAATGGAACCTGTACCAAAATCTGAAGGAAAAAGGCCGATAGAATAGGAAATTTGTATTGAATGAAGAAAACTTCATCTTTTGTAATTTTCTTTCCTTGTAAATAATTTATAAGATGTGTTTCTTATCATATTATCTTTTGATGAGTGTGTATAGAGGGACAAATTGTCCTGTTTTGTTTTAATTACCTAGACAATGGAACTTTGCCCCATTTGTTGCCTAGTTGTCGTAACTTGTCACCCATAAGTGCCTAAGAAATGGAATGATTTACATCCCATAGTCTTGATTAGTTGTAGTAATCTTATCTAGATTACCTTGGTGCCTAGACAGTGGATGCCCCATGAGGTCACCCATCTTCTTGCCTAGTTTTGGATGCCCCTTGAGGTCACCCATAATCAAACATGCCTTGCCTTGTATGATTGTTATGCCAACATTATTGGTTAAGTTTATTGGTGCCGACCAACCTTAGTTGGTGGTTGTCGATATGCCAACTAACCTTAGTTGGTGGATGATGACATACCGACCAACCGTAGCTGGTGGTTGCTGATATACCGACCAACTGTAGTTGGCGATTGCTGATACGCCAACCAACTGTAGTTGGCGTAGTGTGTAGCACTAGTACTCCAAAAAAAGGGACTAAAAAGAATATAAGGAAAATATCATTTGTATTCATATTTGAAAGACTATGATACATGTGAATTTACATTATTGATAATATTTGCGTAGGTGCTCTGTATTCCACGCATTTTGAATTCCTCTCCCTCTAAGGTCTCTATTCTGTATGTTCCAGATCGAATGACTGCAGTTACACAATATGGTCCATGCCAATTGGCTTCCAACTTATTATGCTTCTGAATCACCTTCTTCCACACATAATCTCCCTCCTTAAGATCATATTTCTTGACTCTTTTATTGTAAAACACGGCAGTCCGTTGCTGATAAGCTGAATTTCAGATTGCGGCATCTTCTCTCACTTCCTCGAGCATGTCCAGGTCTAGACATCTCATCAAATTACTGACAGGAGAGTTGAAATTAAGCACCCTGTGAGTGGGTAGGCCCAGTTCAGCTGGGATAACTGCTTCACTTCTAAAGGCTAGCATGTAAGGAGACTCCCCGATTGCTGTTCGGGGTGTCGTTCGATAATCCTATAACATAGAATGTAGATCGTTAATCCAATTCCCTTTCTCATTATCCAACTGTTTCTTCAATCCGTTAAGCATAGTCCTATTCATCACTTTAGTTTTCCTAATGCTCTGGGGATGGCCTGGTGCTCAATGAATCTTCTGGACGTTTGACTCGTGAAAATACGCATCAAACTCCTCATTATCAAATTGGGTACCATGGTCAGTGATGAAATCATGCGGTCGACTATATCTGCAAATAGCACTCTTCCAAATGAATTGGTAAACCCTTTCATAATCCATGTCAATGAGAGGTTCAACTTCCACCCATTTGGTGACATAATCAACAACGACCACTAGGTATTTGAATCGGCCTTTGGTAATTGGCAGAGGCCTGACCAAGTCTATTCCCCACATAGAGAATGGCCAAGGTGAGGTGATGGGGGTTAATAAAACCTGGGGGGTTCTTCGGGTGGTAGAAAAATATTGACACTTATCACATTTCTTGGCATAAGTTGTACAATCAGCTCGCATTGTTGGCTAATGGTAACCCTGTGTTGTTATCCTTTGCAGAAGAGTTCGTCCTGCCACATGAGCCCCATAAGACTCTTCATGAATTTCTTCTATCTAATCTTTAAATTCTGATGGGTGCACACAACTCTGTAGACCTGCTATTATACCCCTTCTGTACAAAACTCCATTATTTAATACATACCGAGCAGCTTCAAAGTTCAGCCTCTTGGCCGCAAGTTGGTCGGTGGGTAGAATTCCTTCTTCGATATATGCCCTGATGGGATCCATCCAGGAAGGTCCCATGTCCAAAGTGATGAATCTCACCATCAAATCTTCATTAATGATCCACTCTACTAATATCACAATAGGAATTGTTCATCGTAGCTCAGTGCGAGTAGCTGAGGCTAACCGAGCTTGTGCGTCAGCCCTCGCATTCTCCAATCATGGTATTCTGATCACTTGGACCAATGGAAAAACTATATACAATCTCCATAGATTTGGCATGATACCTAGATGTGAAGTCTCCCTTCGCTGCATACAAGCCAAGCATCTGATTTACAATTAGCTGTGAATCACTAAACACCGTAATTTGCTCTGCATTCAGTGTTTTGGCTAAAATGAGGCCCACAATCATAGCTTCATATTCAGCTTCATTGTTGGAAGCTTTGAACTCGAAACTTAGAGCATATTCTATATCCAATACATCTAGGCTGTTAAGAATTATCCCGGCTCCGCAACTTGTGGCGCACGAGGAGCCATCGACATACAATTTCCATATAGGTATATAATTACCAAACTCTTGGTCTGAAAAAGTTCCTTGGTGGAATATTTGGTACTTACTTTTATCATCTCCCCACACTGGGCTTTGATCGGGGGATTCTTGTTGCTCGGTCACACTCCCCTTCGACAAATCCACTGGGAGAAATTGATCGGGGACAGTGTTTGATGCTCCTCTGACATCCATGGGTTGCTCTTCATTAGAACCCTGTTGGTCGGAGGTATGTGGGTAAGTGAAGTCCGCAATGAAATTTGCCCTTTAAGCGAAGACCTTGGCTAGTTAACAATATCATACTCACCTAGTTCCACGACCCAATACATCAATAAATCTTCCAGATTTATTCGATTTGCGCAAAGCCTGTCTGAGTGGAATATCGGTGTATACCACTATGGTATCATCTTCCTGCTTGCCTTGATCAATGATAATTCCAGCTTCTCTAACCATGGATATCTAATCTCTTCTCCTCGAAATGCTTTACTTGTATAATACATCGGTTTTTGCACTCCAACCTCTACTCTTAGCAATGCTGAACAGACTGCGCTTGCTGAAACAACCAAGTATAAATATAACTTTTCTCCCATCACCGGCTTGGACAGTTGTGGGGGTGTCCCTAAATATCGTTTCAACTCTTGGAATGCTTTCTCACATTCATCATTCCATTCGAAAGTTTTTCTGAGTGTTTTGAAGAATAGAAGACATATGTTCATTGCTCGTGAGACAAATCTGTTGAGAGCTGCAATACGCCCCGTGAGGCTTTGCACCTCCTTCTTCGTAGATGGAGATCATAGTTCTAGTAAGGCTTTAATCTTCTCAGGATTTGCCTCGCTGATTCACAATATACCCAAGGAACATGCCTTCTCATATGCTAAATACGCACTTAGTCGGGTTCAGCTTCATCTGATATTTCTCCAATTGATCGAAAGTTTATCTCGGGTCAGCTATGTGGTCTACAGCTTTCTTGCTCTTCGTTAGCATGTCGTTGACATAAACCTCCATGTTGTTATCGATTTGCTCCGCGAACAAGTTATTCATCAATCGCTGGTACGTTACACCTGCATTTTTAAGACCAAATGGCATAACATTGTAGCAGTATGTCCCCCTTAGGGTAATAAACGAAGTACTATCCCTATCTTATGGTTTCATCTTAATCTGGTTTTAGCCGGAATAAGCGTCCATGAAGCTTAGTAACTCATGCCCCGAGGTAGCATCTACCAGTTAGTCTATTCGGGGCAAAGGGAAGTGATCTTTCGGGCAGGCTTTGTTGAGATCTGTGAAATCTACGTACATCCTCAATTTATTATTTTTCGTTTTTACCATCACCACATTAGCTAACCAATTAGGATATTTGACATCCTCAATAAAAGAGGCCTTTTGCAGTTTCTCGACTTCCTCCTGAATAGATTGGTTCTTCTCTGGGCTGAAGACCCTTCTTCATTGTTTCATCGGTTTGATCTCCTTATTAACATTGAGCTCGTGGCAGAGGAAGGTTGGGTCTATCCTCGACATATCTTCGTGACTCCATGCAAAAGTTTGCTTTTTGTACCTAAAAAATGCCACTAACTCTCGCTTTATTGACGGATCCAGTGAAGCGACAATTTGACTTGTTCGTTCTGGTCGTTCATTATCCAGAATAATATTCTCCGTTGCTTCCATGACCCAACCCTTCACGAGCTCTGACTCATCTCTAGGGTTTAATGTCTCAATCTCTGCATCTTCAGACTCATCCACTTGGTAGCTGGTGGTCTTCTTCTTGGCTTCCTCTACCTCTTCCTGTTCGTAGATGAATAGTAGCATTCCTAAGCTACTTTCTGGTCGCCCTTCATAATTCCAACTCCAAATTTGGTCAAAAACTTCAAGCATTGATGTATTGTTGATGGCACTGCTTCAAACTTTTTCAGGCCTACCCTTCCCATGATTATGTTGTAGGCTGATTGGACGTTTTCGTCCATTATAAAAAAAGTGTACTTTTTATATTCTGCAAGCAGGCCAGGTACCAATAAGCATTCCCAACTTGATCATCCTAAGTGGAAAGACTTTTTCACTGGTAAAACTGAGGAGGGGCCTGTGATATGGCTCCAACAGGGCTAGTTTCAAGTTTAAACTATCAAAGTAAGAGTAGAACATGATGTCTTCCAAACTACCATTGTCTACCAGTACTCTTGAGATGATCACATCCTTCATCCCCATCTTGATCACCAAGGGGTCGTCGTGAGGATATATGACGCCTTCCATATCACTTTTGGAAAAACCAATGACCATTTTATCCTTGTTGACCTTCCTCGGGTGATCCTCTTCCGTCAGATTTATTATCTATATATAGGAGAAAGCTTGGGCCTTATTAAGGTAAGCTTTCCTTTCAGCAGTATGATCCCCACCTTCTGCATCTCCACTTGTAATCACATTACATTCGAATGAGCCAAAATGGATTGAAAATACCTCGCGTTCTGGTTGTCTTGGCTTTTTGGGAAGGTTGGGATCATCCTCCAGGTCATCTTCATGGTCCCTCTTCTTGTCATATCTTGTTCGGTGAGGAGATTTAGACCTTGGCCTTGCTCTTTTGTTGGTCTTCTCATCATTCTGGCGATCAACAAACCTGTTCAATTTCCCTCATCGAATGAGTGCCTCAATTTCATTCTAGAGAGTTATGCACCGCTTGGTCGTGTGGCCATGGTCTTTGTGGAACTCCCAATACTTGGACTTATCTATCCTTTCAGGGTTATCCTCAACTTCTTCGGCCAATTTAGTTCTTCGATGTTCTTTATCTCCTCCAAAATATAGTTTATATCCACCTTTAAGGGAGTTTATTTCCCATACTTTCTCAAGTGCTCTATCGTCTCTTTGGCTTTCGATTGCTTATTTCCCTCATTATGCTTTTGATCTTTCTTCTCCAACCTTCCCTCAGCTTTAGCCTCTGCTTTAGTCGCACCATTCTTCTTTGCAGCCATAGCTTCTTTGGCATTCATTATTTTGGCTGCTTTAGCCATTAATTCTGTCATGGATTTGGGGGGATCATTCGCCAAAGTATAGTACAACTTGTTTGGTAGAAGACCACTCATTAGAGCTGTGATTGTTGTCTTCTCCTCGTAGTCAACGACCTCAAGTTTCTCATTATTAAAATGATTGATGTAATCCTTGGTTCTATCTCCATCTTTCTGCCTACACTCAACAGATGTGTTACCGTCTTAATTGGCTTCACGGCAAAATAGAAATTTCCTATAAAGAACTCTGCCAGTTGATGGAAAGTAGCAATCTGCCCCTGAGGAAGATTGTTGTACCATTTTTTATCTGACCCAGTGATGGTTCCTGAGAATGCCCGGCATCTCATCTCATCAGGAACTGCATAGATATCGGCAGTAGCTTGGTACTACTCTATATGGATGACATAATCAATTTTTCCGTCGTACTTTGGCATAACTACAGGAGATTTAAACTTCGATGGTGTGGGAAAATCCATAATTTCCTGTACGAAGGGTGATCCCTTGATAAAAGTTCTTTGGAGAGGGTTCCTGGCCTTAGCCATTTACCCTAACTTATTTTCCAACCTTTGAATAGAGCCCTTCCAAGCGTCATTTCCATCCTCTGATCTATTTGCCCGAGCAACAGATCGCGCAGAATTCTCTTCTTAGGATCTCTCTGTTCAAGCGGCAGGGCGTGATTGGGCAGAACCTTCCCTTAGATCATTTGGTCATTGATAATTTTCTGACGTAATCCGAGGAGGATTTCTATTCCTCCTGGGGCCCAAACGATCAAAGGTGGAGACTCTACTCAATCTCTCCAGGGCACTTGTTCGTTCCGGAGTTAGAGTGACATTTTCTTGAAAGTCTATGACTCTTATGGGAGATGTCCGCCCAGGTTGATAAGACGGGTTGCTGGACCTATCAGTATGGCGCGATTTAGTGTGCCTGGACAAGGCCACATGAGGGAACAAAGTATGTCTGGATCTCGAAGACGATAGGTGAGTGTTTCTATGAACGCTTCGATGGCCTGATTGGGCAGGCGTTGCATTTTGAACAGTTTGAATGAGTTGTTGCATGGTATCCTGCATACATGTTTGTCCCCTAGCTAAATTGGCCACTATTCCAGTGAGTTCATTGACAGTTGAAGGAACGGACGGATTATGAGGAACTCCATCATTGTTCCTATTGCTAGATTATGGGAGCTCAACCATGTTTGGTGAATGTTTTAGTGCAAAACGATATGTATAGTCGTTTCCCACAGACGATGCCAATCTGTTTGTGGCCATACCCGATCCTCGTATCCTCACGATGGGCGGGAGGAGTGAGTATCCTAGGTCCCGCGCTTCCCTCTTGGGAGCGCTTCGGCCGACGTCATTGGGTGAGGTGAAAAATGTAGAGAGATAGAGTCTCCAGTCTATTTTACTCAAAACAGACAAAAATAAGGGAGCCATCCCGAAGGACAGTATCCAAAGATATACCGATGCATACGAAACTAAAATGATTCGAAAAGGATCCGGAGGATAAGTTACGAAATGGGAAGGTGTTAGGCACCCATTCCGCCCTTATGGTCTCTCATGGGTTTTTTCAACTTTCCTTTATTTTACCCGTGATATGTGTGCATGTGTATATATAATAGGGATAGGAATCCTCAACTTATATCATTGAAGAGATAAAGCGAGTCATCCGTAGGAGGGTTCATAAAAATAATATTATAAAATAGGATTTATGTGATTATCCTTACGTTGATTGTTGTGATGGAACGATAACGCATATGGGATAATACGCTACTAAGAACAAAAACATATAATATGAGAGAATTTAGTTTAGAGAAAAATACAAAAAAAAAAGAGAAAAAGTAAGAATAGGACTCGAGTCTTGGGTTTTGACCCGACATGCGTACGTAGCCTATAGAGGAATCAAAGTCCACATAGTTCGCATGCAAAAATGAGGGGTGGGGTTTGGCCCATAAATCCAATCGGGGGATTCTCTTATTTGTGTGTGTGTGTGTGTGTGTAAAAAGGTGTTTTAGTTGTGAGAAAAGTGTGAGAAATCTCATTTGGAATTTATGAGCAAACCCTCTTTTTCTTATTTTTTTGGGTTTTATTTATATGAAAATAAGATATGTGCAATAATACTAGATAAAAAGTATATTAAGATATGTGCGATGAGAGAATAAAAGTGCTAAGTAATAAAACAAGTTAATGCGAATTTAGGGGAATTTAAAGAGAGAGTTGAGGAAGTTGGACCTTGTTAAAGATCTTGAGCTTGATCTTGGATGTTGGAGAGAAGCCCTTGCACTTGGATGATGATGGAGGGTAGTGAATTCACCAAGTTTGATGAAAAGGATGATGAAAAGTGAAGGTTGGAAAGGGATTTGGATGTGGAAATCACGCTGACTTCCATAGAGGTTTTCTGGATTTTTTTAGAGTGATGTCTATCAGATCTGGTGCCCCTTTGCAATGAGGACAAGGCCTCCTCTTTATAGGTCCAGGTCATTGCCGATCGATATAGCCATGGTCCTGCCAATCGACAGGTGTGTTTAGGCACACTGCCGATAGGCAGGGTCCAGGACCTGCCGTTTGGCAGTGTCTTTCTGGACTTTTTGGAAAATCGACCGCAGAGTACAAACCACTGATCCGAATCCTGCACGGGGTAAACCATTGGAAATGTATTTTAGAGAACTTCGAAAGTCCTTTGGACCTCTCCCGGGTTCGGGAGTTAACTTTGGGTCAAATGTGGCTCGGAAGCGCTCATCGATCCTTTCGATGGGAAAACATCGGACGCAAACGGATTGTTCATCTGCATGGTAAATCTGAACCATGCATGGGAAGGACCTTTGGAAAGGTTAGGAGATGTACTTTGACATTCCAAAGAGTTTGATCCATTTAGGGGAGTTGACTTTGGTCAACCGGCCCCGGAAGCATTTGGTAACTTCTTGGAGTAAAATGGATCGTTCGTCCGTTCTGTAAGTCGGAATCGTTCATGGGATAGACCGTTGGAAAGGGGTTTTACTGACCTTTGAAGATTCATTCGGTCTTAGTCGATCTGAAGAGTTAAATTAAGTCAAATGGAGCCCGGGAGTGTCCAGTGGCCTCTAGATCAAGTTTTAGGGGAAAATGGGTCGTTCGTCCTTACCGTAAGTCGGAATCGCGCACGGGATGGACCGTTGGAAAGGGATTCTAGTACCCTTTAAAGATTCATTCATTCTCAGTCGATCTGAAGACTTTGAATTTTGGTCAAACGGAGACTAGGAGTGCCCGATGGCTTTTAGGTCAGTGCTCTGGGTATGACCTGGACTTGTAGTGATGAAGGGAGGTTCTAAGGACTTAGGGAGAGTTTAAGGGGTAACATAATGAGGTTTCTATAAAGCCCCTCGATGGGTGAGTTTGGAATACATGATAGCCGTCGAATAGACACCACATGATGCTTTTTGAAAGAAGATAACCAATTCAGAGGGTCGAGGCCGATTCTGAGGACCTAAGGAATAAGGAGGACCAATTCATAGGGTTGAGGTCAATCCTAAGGACCTAAGGAGCATACTAGGGATGACTAATTTTATGGGTCAAAACCAATTTGAAGATGAGGGTGATCGATTCTGCGGGTCGAAGGCAATTTTGCGGGCTTAAGGTGAGATGACCAATTCTACGGGTTGAAGCCAATTATGTGTTCTTAAGGTGAGATGACCAATTCTGTTGGTCGAAGTCAATTCTGAGGGCTTGAAGATGAAGGTGAACAATTCTGCAGGTCAAAGCCAATTCTGCGGGCTTAAAGATGAGGTGACCGATTCTGCGGGTCGAAACTAATTTTGCGGGCTTAAGGTGAGATGACCAATTCTACGAGTCGAAGCCAATTCTAAGGGCTTGAAGATGTGGTGACCAATTATGCGGGTCAAATATAATTCTGAGGGCTTTAAGATGAGGTGACCGATTCTGCAGGTCAAAGCCAATTCTGAGGACTTAAGGTGACGATCCAAGAGCGAGGACGACTGAGGCCTAAGGTCAATTCTGACCTAAGTGAGATGATGACCGAGGACTGAGGTTAATTTTGACCTAACTAAGGTGACGATCCACGACCGAGGTCAATTCTGACCTAAGAGAGGTAATGACCGAGGACCGAGGTTAATTCTGACCAAATTAAGGTGACGATCCAAGACCGAGGTCAATTCTGACCTAAGAGAGTTGATGACTGAGGACCGAGGTCAATTCTAACCTAACTAAGGTGACAATCTAAGACCGAGGTCAATTTTGACCTAAGAGAGGTGACGACCAAGGACTGAGGTCAATTTTGACCTAACTAAGGTGACGATCTAAGACCGAGGTCAATTCTGACCTAAGAAAGATGACGATCGAGGAACGAGGTCAATTCTGACCTAACTAAGGTGACGATCTAAGACCGAGGTCAATTCTGACCTAAGAGAGGTGACGACTGAGGACCAAGGTCAATTCTGACCTAACTAAGGTGACGATCCAAGACCGAGGTCGATTCTGACCTAAGAGAGGTAAAGACCGAGGACCGAGGTCAATTCTGACCTAACTAAGGTGACAATCCAAGACCGAGGTCAATTCTGACCTAAGAGGGGATAAAGATTGGATTTTGTGTTCCGTCGGGGTATAGAGAATGAGCCGGGGAAAATGTATAATGTTCTTTGGAGACATTGAAAATGACTTTCTGGAGATCCGCTGGGAAAAACCTTGTGTCTTTTGGAGACTTTACGGAGGAAAGGAAAATTTGATGCTATAAACTCCACTGGGGAAGTGGTTTGGTGGTCCAGGTATTTGACTTATTGCTCGGGGAGGTTTGAGACCTTTGGGGGATAGGAGGTGATCCTTAGAGATTCTCTGGGGACATTGCTGGGAGGGGATTTACTTGGATCTTGAGAGTTAAGCGAGTTTTGGTAAGTTGGCGTCTACACTGGATGAGACGCCTCGCTCGACAGCGATCTTATGCGCTGTGGGGGAGAGATGGTCGGATACTACCCACACCTTCCATTTCGGCTTTGGGGAGATGACCGTGACTCCCATAGACGTACAATAGCTGCTGGGGCTGGATTATGATGGAGATCAGATAAAGGTGGATCGCTCTGTGAGGGTGAGGTCGGAGGCGATGCGGGCGGTGCTTGGTGACGTAGGGAGGATAGTTTCTAGAGATTTCATCCGGCTGTCCTTGCTGAAGGATGTTTTGCTGAGTAGGGTGGTTAATGTGGAGGACGGGCTGCAGGTGAGGCCGATGGCTCGATTGTTCATTTTGTTGGTGCTGGGGGGTTTCATGGTGGCGTCGAGCGACGACGTCATCCATTTGTGGTTCTTGCCATATTTGAGGATGTTTTCGAACATCCATTTCTATGATTGGGGGAGCCTGACTTTGGTGACCCTCTATTTTTCTTTGGACACATTCAGCCGGTGCTACCGACAAACTTTTACTAGAGCCACGTATCTCCTTAAGGTATTCCTTAATTTGCGCATTTTCTTTTCATGCATCCGCATTTTTCCTTATGCGTCTCTTTTTTATTGTGAATTCTTGTCTTTGGCAAACGTGGTTCTATGAGGTGATTGGGTGCAATACCCAACTGATCGCTTTGAAGGACGATACCGTTGGGGACTTCTACCAATTGTATCGATGGCACAAGGACAATCGGCAGTCGAAGGGATCTCTTTCTTTAGAGGCAGTGCGTCAGGTCTTGAATGGCCTGACCAGTGGTAGGGTAAGACTCTTTCCTCTTTAGTCTTAGGTTTTATATGTTCTGATTCTGTATTGATTTATGACAGCTGGGGATTTTCAGGTGACTTTTTACCCTTGGGGAATAACCATTAAGGATACGGGGGCGATCGGGGTGAATGCGCAGAGGAGATATTTACTGGCGCATGAGTTCATCCATTCTTGGTATTTTGGGGAGAGGGTGGTTTGGCAGATTGTTGGGGAGGAGGTGGTGGTGCCACCTGCGCAACCTCCTACGTCTAGGAGGCGGGAGCGCCTGCTGCCGGAAGATGGGAGGATCGCGGTGATGATCTGTGAGTCCTACCTGTTATACACTGATACGACTGCATCGTATGACTATATGGACTTTGTGACGAGCTCGTTGATGGAGCCCATCATATATGATGACTTGCCTTTCCCTTCTGCGAGTTCGAGTCGGGCGGTGGGGTCTTCCCACAGCGGCGGTGGTCCGTCGGCATCTGCGGTGGCGGTGACTTCAGAGGTTCCCTTTGTTCGAATGCATACCCCCTCATATAATATTCGGCAGGCATATAGAGGGATAGTACCCATGTTACACCGTCCTCATGTGATCGATCCGGAGGAGCTGGGTTTGACAGAAGAGGTCCTTCATCCTACGGTCTACCTTCTTCCACTTTTTGGTTCCTTTTCTATTTTGATCCTTTTTTCTTTGATACTGATTTTTCCTTTTTCTTGTAGCAAGTCCGAGTGTCGACCACTTGGCTGAGGGACATCAGAGACTGCATATCTTCGGCAAATGCCCATATTCGGGATGCGATCCCGGTTCATTCTTTTTTGGTGTCGTCTGCTTTGTCCGGGGAGGACTCTGGCTCGAGTAGTGGTGGTGTGTCATCTTGCCGTAGGGGAAAGATAGTGCATCGCTGGTGTGGAAGCTCTTACAGAGAGGGAGAGAGAGAGAATGTGGGTTTGGGTTGAATCCCATTGTTTTTGCTTTTATTTTCTTTCCTACAAAATTGGATGTAACATAGAAGAATATATATATGCAATGAAATGGGTTTTATTATCTTTTGTTAATGGTGAATGCATGCACACGCACTTTTACATTGCTGCTGAGACAGTAAAAAGATATATTTTTGGGATTTTAGAGAAAAGTTTTAAAAATGAGAAATTATATAGGGGAGGAAGAGGATTTTTGAAATTCTGTTGAGAATATCAATTTATTTTTTATTGAGCTTCTCATTTTGTCAAAAAAGGAAAAAGGAAAATTTCCAAAAAAAAGGGGGTTGCCTATCGGCAAGACCCTTATCCTGCCTATCGGCAGTCAAGTCCAGTCCCATCAATTCATAGCTTTTGATTAGTGACCTCTTCAGCCTCTTCTACTTTGTAGGGAAGAATTTCTTTCGATTTCTACAGGGGTCATGTCTTTTGTGAGGGTTTTCAAGTATAAAAAGGGGTAAGTGGTGGAGTGTTTTCATCACACCTTCACATTCTTACTTACTTGCCTACTATCTCTTAGTCTTACAAGATGGCTCTCCCTGGTAGCATTGAGTTTGCCAACTACCTCGAAGCCTTGGAAGCAATGTGCTCTTATAATGTCGACTATGATGCTTTCAGTATGCGTCGGGTTTCTTTGTGGCGCAACCAGCCCATTGAGTGGAACATGTTGATGGCGACGTTGCAATTTTGGTACCCCAAAGACCATGTATTCCGCTTTGGGTTGGATGAAGTTTGTCCTACCTATAAAGAGTTTTCTTCCATACTGGGGATAAATCCTAGTGTTGCTGCAGCTCTTCCTGAGTTTTCCCGTTCTCCCAGGGACTTGTTGGCTGGGCTTCTTTGTATTTCATCGTTGGCGGCTATACAACTAGTTGCTGGGGGAATGGTCTCCCTTTCGGCGGTGTTACAGTCCGTGCATCTGCAGGAAGCTGGCGATGCTGGATATACCGGAGACCTTGTTCTAGGCCTAGTATCAAAATTGCTACTGGTGACTGAGGAACTGCTGGTGGACCCACAACTTGCAGCTATTATTTCCTGGATGTCATATCGTCGTAATCCTGCGGCGGTGATACCGATGGAGACTTTGAATGGCCTGGATACCTGGCGAGAAGGTCGTTCTGACTTTCTGAGGGGTAGTCCCGTGATGCTGTTCATGTGGTTGTCTGAGAGACTCTACCTGATGACTCCTCTAGAGTATCCTTTGTCGGTTGTACCCAACTTCTTTTTGCGCCACTTCATCAGCATTGGCTTGGATATTGAGGGCTGGGAGAACTGGTTTGTGGAGCATGGGGTGTAATACCCCGTATTTTTATGGCTTTTAATTATGTGATTTAATAAATTAAATTTCCCTGAATTAGGAGATGTATTATAATTAATTTGGGTTAATTAATTGGAAATTTATTCGAATTTAAATGCTAGCGAGAAGAGAGTTAGTATTTGAGTATTATAAAGATGTTGAATATTACCGAATGATTATGGTAATATATGATGATTGTATTTATTAAAAATTATCGTGAGCTGAAAATACGACAGTTTCGATAATTAAGTGGGACGCGCGTGTCATTCGTGTCAGGACCCAATGTAATGGATTTAAAAGTATGTTATTTTTATGTCATCCGTATGAACATTTTGAGTGCGTCAACGTGTCCAGAAGGGTCGAAATAGTCAGAAAACACTAGTCGGGAGTTTAGTTTGGGTCTTGGGGCATTTTTAGGCTTAACCGGCAACCCAGGAGGGTATTTTTGTCATTTTAGATTTTAAGGAAATTAGACCCACGAATTTTAGAGTTTATTTAATTGTTATTGGGAAGGCCATTAGGGCCATTATCATCCAAAAAGTAAGAAGTGGGCTACGTGAGATAGAGGAGAAGTTACAGAAGAGTTTCCATGGCCATAACCACCACATACCACCACCACCGTCGGATTTGTGACTGGAAAGAGAAGGGGAACCAACCAACAACGTCATCAACAGATCAGAATCAGTATTCTACAGTCAAGTGATTTATCTTGCAAAGATTCAATGCATATATTTTACATAATAGTGTAGATTTGAAGATTTATTATGAACAATGATATAAATTGTAAAATGGGACCATTAAATATTGAATCCAGGTAGGGTTGCATGTAGTTAAAGCTTCTGGACAGATATTAGGTACGAAATCATGTGCCACGTGTAGGTAATTACGAAATTAAATTAGAATTTATGATGTTCTTGAAGAAATTAGAAAGAACTAGGGTTAGAAGAAGAATTATGACTTTTTATCCAAGAAAGTGTTGATTGGGGATGATTTAATGATTCTAATAATGTTAGAAATTATGTAAACGTGTTGGTATGATGATTAGTATACTTGGTTGAGAGTTTTGGACGTTAAAGTGAAGAATTTGAGGTGTAAAAAGAAGAATCCCGTAAATGTTTAAGCAATTCTGGGCAAATACCTGCTTGATCGATCGATCGACTCAAGAATGTCGATCGATCGACGATCGAACCCTTTTCTTCGATCGATCGACCCATGTTGATTTTTGGCAATTGTTTCCTTTTAAGGTTTAATGAAAATCCTAAAGTCGAGGTTGATTCTTAGGGTGATTAACATACTATTGTGGAACTTAAATAAGGTAACTAGGGTCTTAGTTATTTTCGAAAAATATCATAACTTAGGGGGTTGAGCGTTGTAATTACGAATGGCTACCGAGTGAGGACGGTTGGAGATCTTTCGATTTTGGGACTGAAAGTGGAATGAATGATAACTTAAGGGATTTTAGATTTGCTGAGATAACCTTAGTAATAAATGGGAGACCTAGTATTCACTTGGGATAGGTATAGGCACCCGAAACCGTATGACGAGACTTGTCGTTAAATAAATAGTACGTAAAATCTCTGGAACATAAATATTGTGGGTGATACTAAATATATAGGAGAGGAGTGTACCTATATTGAAATTGTATATATATATATATATATATATATATATATATATACTGGTTATGTGAATGCCTAGTGTATGAATTTCTTATGTGTATGGCATACCTACCATACTTACTATCACGGGAGGTTATTTTTATGGAAAAGGACCCTCTTATCCTTGTGTGCTTCGTGGGGATTTAGACTGGTACCTTAAGGACATAAAACTGTGAATGACTTATTTGTGAGTGGATAAGTCAGCTGACCATGGGAGCGTAGGTATGTGCTTGACCTATGGGTATGTGAACTATGTTCGCCTCCAATACATGTGATTTGTATTTAGACGGTTCCTAAGTGATTCGAAACACGTGATCCTTATGTGCGTGATGTACATGGATTTGATAGCAGAGTATGCGTGCGCCGCAGCATAGCCTAGGGGTGCCATATATGTATTTATGTACTGAGAGTGCTATACTTATGTACTTGTGACTGGTTCATTGTTTCTTAGTAGATGTGAATAAGCTAAGATATTTGAATGGGTTAAGAATGAGAATTTAATTAATACTTGAGATGAATAACTTAATGAATGTGAATATGGGGTCTGAACATATCTTGTTTGAATATTAAGAGTAGACATCCTATAGTAGAATGCGAAAGCAGTAGTGGTACAAACTAGTTAGATAGCGGCATAACTAGGATGGGTTAAAGGCATTCGTTAGGCGTGCACAATAGTTGAGAGGTAAGACACTCATGTGAGAGTGCGCAACTAACGTGTTTATAATATGTGTTGTTTAATTGTAATTTAAACACTTGATAAACTTTAAACTGTTTTCACATCGGGCTCTGACCCGTTTTCCTCCAAATCTATTTTGGTTTTGTAAAAACATTTTAGGTGCCCAGCCACAGTGATGCCAAGCATAGGAGTTCCATTCGTATAACGTGCTGTAGTTTCTATGAAAACAACAGGATCTTGGTAGTAGACGCCTTCATATTTATCCTTGATCCCTTCAGAGTCATTTGTATCAGTTAGGGCATGTCGCCCATTCTTATTTAGAAGTTGTAGTTGCAGACTTTCATTACTTCAGTTATTGGTTTAATTATTCAGACTCTTGTATGGGGACTTTAATTACTCTGGAATATTTTTATTATTGGAGTGTTTACTCCAAACTCAGTTGATTTCATTTTTGTTGGTTATTCATATGAGATAGATGATGAGATTAATGGTTAATGATTTAGTTCTTGGTTATTTGAGATTTTCGATAAATTGCTACTCTTCTGTTCAGGCCCAAATTAGGCATACTAATTTTATCATTTCGGGAAAAAACAAAATATGAAAGTTGTAGATACATAAGTTATCTACGCGTAGACGCGAAGATGGATTAAATCGGTGTCGTACTAGTGAGTTATGGTGATTTTACAATGGCAGGACAAATCTGTCATTATTGGAATTGTCTTATTGGACCTCTTGTCCAACCAATCATATGCCACCCCCTTATATTGGTCACATGGCCATGTTTTATGGTTATAAGAACAGATCATATCATCTTTTTCATTTCATATTACAGGCTTGTTAATAAACATGCTTACGAAGAGAGGAGAAGAAAGTTAAGGAAGAAATAAATTACCATATATCGAGGAATTCTTCTAAAGTAATTACTTCTTTATTAAAGTTGGTCTTGGTATATTTTTGTTTATGATTTAGATGAAGATTTAAATGATAACCATTTTTCCAAATTGAGTTAAACTAAGGATGGTTTAAGATCATACGTGAGGACTTGTGCTAGGATCGTAAATGTTAACTTCAAGTCCCATTTTTGAATTTTCTTCTCGTGAATCTTTTTGTTGTAGGAAATTCATATATACGACGTGTGTATATACTAAAACATGTTTAGTATATGTTTCCATGATTGATACCTGAGGTAGAGGTGTATATGTTTAAAAAGGTTAAGTTATGCTTTAGTGTTCTGTTCCGACCTAGTTTGTGTTAAAAGTGTAATAAATCATGGAATTCTTATTGAAATAAAATGATTCCAATTTGAGATTACAATAGACTCATATATGTATACTATATCCGAAAATTATGTAAAAATTCCAAGAAATGAATCTGGGGTGACAGTATGAAATTCAAGTATAAAATATGTCTCAAAAGTGTAAGTGCGCACACCAGGTGTTCGACGTTTTGCTTCACTTAGAAAATGAACTCTAAAAATTATGCAACTTTAATTTAATATTATTAAATATTTTTAATATATGTTTCGATGATTTATAACCGAGTAGGAGGTTATATATTCTTGAAAAAATGTTAAGCTATGCTTTGATGGTCTATTCCGACCTAGATGTGTTAAAAGTGGCATAAACCATTGGATACTTGTTGAAATCAAGAAATTCCAATTGAAAATGTTATAGAATGTATATAAGTATGACATAATCGAAGAGGAGAGTAAAATACCTTCTGGTTTGGCTTGGGGGTTATGTTGAAGTTGAAGTTTTTTTTTGTTATTTTTCTCCAGAAATGATTTGGAAAAGGTTGTAATAAAACGGGCATAACTTTGTCCGGAGATTTCGTAATTTAATTTGGCAAATTGTGTTAGAACCCTAATGAATAAGGTGTTACAGAAATGTGAAGTATCATATCCAATTAATTTTTAGTTATGTCAGATTGACCAATTGATGTGATGTGTTATTGAGTTCAATGTGATCTGGTGTATTTAAATACTAATGATGTTAAATTGTTAGGTGGGGAAGGAGCTAACACTATCATACCAAGAAAATATATTTGTTATTAATCTTAGTACCAAATTCAAGGTGAGTGATCTTCCCTATGAAATATAAATGCTTATAAATGTGATCTGGTGTATTTAAATACTAATGATGTTAAATTGTTAGGTGGGGAAGGGGCTAATACTATCATACCAAGAAAATATATTTGTTATTAATCTTAGTACCAAATTCAAGGTGAGTGATCTTCCCTATGAAATATAAATGATTATATTTTCATACGAAATTGTGTAGTTAAATACATGTATTAAACTATTTGTGGAGTGATGTTGTATTTATGAAACATATGCATATGATTAAAAATGTTAAGTGAAGCTATTTAATGTTATGGACTCTGGAGAGTCCTCTATCTAATGTTAAGGACTGTAGTGGGTCCTACGAGATGTGGCGTTCCCGTTAATCCAACTTAAAGGTTTGTTGTACTCGGGCCTAGTTATGAGATGTGATGGTCCCCATTAACTTTGGTGGGTTAATTGGAATGTGACGGCCCAGGCTTACGAGACTTACATAATTCTTGTTGGGTTATAACATTAGAAAAAAATATAGTTATTCAAATTGGTTATATGTGTGGTATGTGCATGTATATGGTCATTCACTAAGCTGTTATCGCTTACACTCTTATAATGTTATGTTTCAGTTATACCTATCGTTTATAGTCCACTGCCAAGTTAGGACCATAAAACTGGGGAGTGATGGATATCTAATATGGGTTTAATATCAATAGACTTTTGGGGTAAATATTAAACTATAGAACTTTTGTATGTAAAGTTGTTTAGTACTTGTAAATTACATGTTAAGGTAGTTATGTTTTCATCTAAACAAGCCTTTGAAGAAGAAGAAAAATCTTGCGCTATTTTTTGAAAGATTTCAAGTACGATATTGTTTAATGGGGATTTATCTCGATAAATAAATGATGATCTTAAATTACTTAAGTCGGGGCGCGACAGCCACACTAACTGAAATAAAATAACTTAACACCGAATAGAAGATGAATAAATAAAACAGGTTTTATGTCACAAATATCAAGTCAAAGAAAAATGAGCGAGAGATAAGAAGTGTAGCACTTAGCTCATATAACTTTGGGATGATAAAGAAAATAAAGGAATAAAAGGAAATGATTTTAAAGCTCACACACTAATTACGTCCAACTAAATAAAATGAACACACAAAGAAAAATGTTCAATTTAGAGGATGTAAACAAGGTGTGAGTAAAAACATATTAAATTTAATTCACAAAGAATTAAATAAAAGATATTTTAATAAAAATAGTGTGACACAAAATAAAAAGCTTAACCCAACTGTAGTTTTTAAGTTTTAAAATATTAAGTCCAATTTAACAAGTGAACACATACACTGAGATGGGTGTAAATAAAACCTCAACACCAAACATCCAAATCAGACTTAGATCTAAAGTGCCCAATTAATTTCAGTCCAAAGATTAAGTCCGAACAGAAACAAGAAGTAATAGATCTAAAATACAATAAGAACAAACGAATATCAACACAACTAAGCAATAAAAGTTAATGAACTGATCACCAACAAAACCAACAAATAGAAACTGACAAAACAAAATAAATACCCGAATCTAATTAACCAAAAATGTCTCGATACCAGATTTTTATTCAAACATGGGTAGACTAAACAGGGTCTAACAACAAACAAAAATTTAAATCTAAATGTTTTTAAGGTTTCAAGTTTCACACGAATAAAAGTCTAAACCAAAATCAATCTCCAAAAAAAATTAGATCTGAATTTATAGAAAAAATAGAATACGTTCTAAAAAACAAATCTAAAAGAGTTTTAGCCCAACAAATGCAGCAGCAATATATATATATATATATATATATATATATATATATATATATATATATATATATATATATATATATATATATATATATATATATATATATATATATATATGTATGTATGTATGTATGAATGTATGTAAAGGGTAAAGAAAATATATCCCAAAGTGTTCGTCCAAAACAATTAGAAATGAAGGTCCATAAAAACACCACAAACCGCAAAATGCAAGCAAAATCTGAGTACAAAAAATTTCAACTGACACAAACCAGCAGTATTCACACCTCCTTCAAAACTCGAAATAAGCTTCAACAACACAAAAATGGAGTTCTCAAGACACAATCCCAACAAAGATTATTCAAACCCTTCAAAGATTAAACTCTTTACCAGCAAAACTCTCGAAACAAATAAACACCCAACACTGATGTTAGCTCTCGAAAATATGATCTTATGCCATTAATTTAGAGAGAGAAAATGAGAGAGATATGGGTGGAAATTTTGGCAGAGCATGGACACTTTTTTTCAAAAAAAATCTCTGACTTCTAACACCTCCATGCCTTGAATATAAAGGCTAAGAAAACAGGCCTGGTTAATCCGTAATACTACTACACAACAAGGGCACCAAGCTAACCAAACATGTTCATCGAGGGGCAGAAAAGAGAAGGCAAAAACAAAGGGTGAAAAAGTCTTACTAGAGGAGACATATTGGACACAAAGTCATGTGTCTAGAGACACGCAAACAGTCCTCGAAAATGCAAGTTATAAGATCTCCAAACTGACCAAATACAGTGCACCGATAACCCAAAATGACACAAAAAATAATGACTCTACCGTTTTAACATTTGTGTCAAAATGAGTAATTAAACAAACAATATGTTTAATCAAATGATTATTTTAACACATTTAAAATTCAAAAAAAAATATAAATATCATAAAAGATAATTAAAAAATCCAAAAAGAAAATAACACTCATAATTAATAATGTAAAAATTATTTTTGGCAAAAATGCACTTTAAAAGTATTTTATCAAAAATAGTTTGTATATAAAATAGTTATAAGAAAATATGATTTTAGGTTATAAAAAAAAAGATTTTAATCAAACAAAAAATGCAGGAGCAAATAAAATTATTTGTCTCAAGATTGAGCCGTCATAAGAAGAATGAGATTTTCAAAAGTCACAATTGCTTGCACTTTTACAAGGAGACTTTTATTACTTAACCTATGGACCTGTAACTTTAACGTGCGAATTATGAAAATGTATTGTATTTTTTATAAACATATTATAAAAAAATTACACTAGGGCAGGTGAAGGAGAAGGGTGTGGTCGTCTTCCTTGGGTCGAAAGGTTTCTGCAATTGTGGCATCTATAGGATTTTTTATAATATGGATATGCTATTTGGGGGTCAATCTATTAGGAATATGGCTACATAGTTATGGTTCGTTTACGTTAACTCCTATAGAACTGTTTAAAAATGGGGTATTAATTATCGAACCCGTTCGTCTATCTATTTTATAATGGAAAATTTATTATGTGTCAAACCATAGGCATTTCATTGGTTCATAAGAGTAAGCACCAAAGTAATCAGACCAACTATTCTAGTAACCGAGTAGTCCATACATGATTTCATAGTGGTTTAAATAGAGCACTTTTGTTGGAAAATGCAGCTTATGATAATAAATCCATCTTACTAATTGTGAAACGTTTAATTACTCGAATGTATCAACAGAATAATTTGATTCTTTCTACTGATGTTTATAAGCAAAATGCATTTTTTGGGCGCAATATATATATATATGATATGACCATTTTTACCCTACATGATTTCACTCCAAAATAGTATGTAATGCTAGTATCCAAAACTAATAGGCATTACATTCAATAGTATACATGGATTTAGTTGAATTATTATGAATAACTAATTAAATATTTTTTGTAGTTTGATGAGATTGAACACACTGAAAATTAATTGTAATGATAATTTTTACCACCACAAAGTATGGGACCATTCTGAATAACTAATATGTAATGCTATGCTGATTAGATGTTTTTTTTGTAGTTATATGAGTTTGTAAGAAAAAAGTGACTGTAATTCCATACTTTGTGACATTCCCCTGTTATATGTTCCTCCCATAGAGGCTTGCACTTTACGATTGATTAATAATATTCCTTTTTAGGTCTTTTCAGAATGGATACTACACTTGTCTTGGGTATCCAGAAAAGGGAATGGAATTCGACACATCAATGGCATCCATTTACTATTTGAGTTTGATATATGTATTTTTTTGTAACTTTTAGTGGACTGAACGAAAGCAGACATAATGTGGACTAACCAAAAAAGGAAAAGTTGTGGAGACAGAAAAGAAACAGGCACCACCACCAAGATCCTACGGGTGCGTCATGCTTGGTGGGCGATGCTCAACCTTAGCGCGCATGGCAGCGTGGGCGGCCTTGTAGTCCCCAAAGGCCTGTTGTCCCTCCATGTAGGAACCATAGCTCCTTCCGGCGCTCAGCAGCAGGCTGCATGGACGTGGCCGCTACCCTCGGGTCTAGGGATCTTACGTCCTCCAGCTTCCCGTTCCGGATGCTAAACGTCTGGAGGTTGGCGAGGGGGCCAATGTCTTCTAAGTCCTGGCTCATGACGTTGGCCAAAACGGGCTCTCCAGTTGCAGCGGCCGCTTCACTTTCAGCCATCGCTAAACCTAACAATAACTATGTACTACTGTTTCAGTTTTGATTTTTTGGACTTCATATTTATCTATGTTATCTATTATCTATATCTTTATCTAATAATGACACTTTAATTATCAAACTTGCCTCGGTTTCCATTCAACCATATTTTGTACGTTTTTTAATCTTGGAAAACAAAAAGACATTTCGATTTTGTGTGTTTTCTATGTACATATACAACCACTTGAATTAGCTAAACATTTGAAAAAATCCATTCGCAACAAATATTCCTCATGAGTCTTCCTATGAATTCTAAAGAGAAATGATATTCTAACCGAAATTTTGATTGAAAGTGGAGATACCGAATGAGGTGGGGTACATCTATTGGTTAGTTTGTGGGGTCCACGTCAGTGGGATCAAAGATCCCATCACTAACACGCTGTCACGTGTTATTTCTGTCAAAATTTCTGTCAAAATAGAAGCACTAAATTCTAAATGAAGGCGAAATGGTAACAACTCTCATTTCTCACGTAAACTCTAATGAGGCATGATACACCGAATATGGGAGTTGTCTATTAATTAATACAATTCTCAATACAAGCATATATATAAACTAGTATGTAATTCGTACTATGTGCGAGCGTTTTATAATATTTTATAAACATATGTAAATAATTTTTAAAAATAACCAATTTTTAAAAACTTTGTATATTAAGACTATTTATTGCGAGAATAAATTAAAATTTTGACTATATAATGGTATAGATAATTTTGTAATAATATAACAAATGAGAACAAACCACCATTTTATCTTGAGTTGTACTTATATACACGAATAAATAGAGAATATGAAAACACAGGTTCACACGGTTACCTTGCGAACCCCAAGTACCCACCAAAATGAAAATACAAACCCAAATACATGGCCAACGAAAAATGATATCAAATTAGACATCAAGCTCGAAAAAGAAATTGAAAAACACAGTATTTCAAATGTGCATTTAACTCCAAAAAAATGAGTTTCTAGACTCAAAATTTGTGTTTACAAAACTATGATGAAAATACTTATAACATGTTTTCTTTTTTTAAAAAAATTACACAATTATAGAAAAGACTAATGGAACTTTTTTCCAACCCCCATAGGTTATCATATCATTTAAAAAATATTGTGTATAAACTTTCCATACAGAATTTTTAAATGTGTATAACACATACCAAAATTTACAACATATAAATAAACCTTCATATAGTGCACCTCTACTATTCGAAATTCTTCCGTGATGAAATAATTTTTCCATAAGAAAGATTCTTAGCATAAATCTATGAACACTTACAGAATTTTGTGACGCCAACATTATGAATATTTTTCAGTCTAAAAAAAAGGAAACTCAATTTTATAACTGCAGCTAGAACAAAAAATCACGCCTCACTATTTTTTTTTTACTTTTTTTTTTAAATTTAAAATTTGATTTCTATTCTCAAATAATTTAAGATTGCAAAATTCAAATTATAATACACGACATAAAGACCAAATGCAAAAATATCAATTGGAAAAAAATTGAAATAGAAAATATAATTTCAAGAGTGAGAATGTGTGTACACAAAAGTGAGATTTGCGTCTCTCCCTGCGTTTTCTCTTCCACCTCTTAATCTTTCCTCCACCGCATTATTCAAATATAATGGGTTTATACCTCCATTATTGATTTGTCTGATGAAACAATTGACTAAGAGATAGTATAATTTTCATTTGAGACGTTGACCATCTCCACATATGTTTTAAGACTTAAATTTTGGCCTTGAATTTTTAATGGGTTGTTGTATTTGGGAAAGAACAAATCTCCTATATGCGCGTTGATGAATCATACCTATGATAGTTTCGGGTTTCTCCTCTGAAATAAAACTTCCACGGTTGAAGAAGGAAGGAGGCTTGAGTTTTCTTCTCCCTGTTTCATGGGGGTCTTTTTTTCTGATTTGATTTTTACGGTAATTGGTTTGAGTTTTTAGAAGATGCACGACTTTTAAAGGGTAGAAGAAGACGAAGGGTTGGAAAATAGAAGAGAGAGGGGTAGGTGACTAATTGACTATTGAAATATAAGGGGAGCATTAAATAGGGATCATTAACCTCTAATACTACCGTATTAGAGGTATATAATAGATAATCATATTAAAGGCCCATAATTGAGTTTCATGAATATTTTTCTACACTAAATAAATCCAAAACCATCACCAACTAAATAACAAATCCAATAAAAGTATCAATATCGCAACCAACTAGATGTACAGAAATCTTGGGCTTTTTCCCTTACATTGTTTCAATTAGAATAAACAACTAGGGAAGAAAAACACTAATGCTAGATTCAATAAGCCTAAAAATAGGTGAGCAAGAGAGGCTGCAAGACTGCTACAGCAATAATCCAGCTATCCCGGTTTGGGAGTACTTGGGGGGAGAAAATATTTAGATTTCGGTCGGAGCCCTAGTTGTGCAGTAATTAACTTAATCAATTTAAGATGCAATAAAATAATTGATGCAAAATAAGTATCCCTCCTCGTCACTCGCATGCGTTTAACACATCACCCCTCAACTAAGTGTGATATTACTTGCATCCCAATAAGTCCCAAACAATAAACATGAGTACGTGTAAATTTAATAATACTGAATTTGGAAGTAGTTCAATACTTAAGTGATTCGACTATATTTAACTGTCAATACTCATAATATCACAGTCTTATAAGTCACACATATCGACATAAACACCTACTATGCATCACAAAGTGGGGTTTGTAGTTTATGTCCACATTGTTAGATAATTCAATTTATCTCATTAAAGTCTGGGTCATTTTATATATATGTCCTGTCATATATTCGACACACAAAAGAATCTACAGTTGGTGTCTAATTCGTACTCTATCGATAAGTTCGGAGGAATCTCTTAGCCCATGCGGACATCACAAAATAGACATAATTTGGGGTGGTCCTTAAGGAGGATACTAGTTCATAGCCCATACCCAGCGGTGACAAAGGCCATCAACGTCAACACCTATTTCTCGTAGATGGCACCTCTAGGTAGTACCTATATGACATCCACAATCGTCAAGTCCACCTGTGCCGACGTGTGCTACGCAGTCCGAATGCACGAACTCCCAAGCCGATAGGATCGTCCATGAACATTGGTATGTCCACAAAAATATATAAGCACATATTATTATCTTAGATAATATGTATTGGTAACTACTCGATAATTACTACAAAAAGTTGCACATAAAGTTCACAATTTTCCGCTAATTAATAATTTACCATCTAGTGAATTATTAATTCAATTCCCTTGAATAATTACTTAACCATCTAGTTAAATGTAATTTTTCCAATTAAATGTGGGTACATTTGATTTTTTAATAAATTCCCTATTGGCACAAAACACGGTCCCACAAACTCATATGAACTTCTAAAAATATCCTCAACTAAACCCTAGGCCCAGGTCACTCAGCCCCCAGGTCCGAATGGATTCGCTGCCAACCCGAATCGATTCGGTCCACGGCTGAATCGATTCGGACTAAGGCAGAAACCCATATTTGCTTGTTATTTCTAATACATGATTTTTAGTTTCCTTCCCAAATTCACTTTTAAAGGTTTATTTTAATTTATAATCATGTAGTTGAGTCCCTACAACTTAATTAGTCCACTTAGGATTATTAATTACATAAATCAATCCCAATACCATGTCAAATCTTCTCAAAATTCATGAACATTGAATAAATAATCAACTCAAATTTGATCCACCATTCCAACACTGTTTAATTCATAGTATAGGGCATCTAACATGGGGTTTACATCTAACCCCAATTACATATCAAGATACATAAGGTTTCTATCCTCAATTTCAAGAATGCGATACCTAGATTTCTGTAACACCCCATGTTTTTATTTATTATTTTAATAAAATATTTTGGAGATTGGATTTATTCGTAGTTAGCATGTGATGGATTTTTTATCGCTTAGTTGTTTATGATCATTTGAGATTGATGCAATTATTTATCTTATGGACTGATTTATTTATGTCTCATATCTATCTCATGCTAAAAATGGTATTTATTTAGATCACGCTCGGCATAGTTCGGCGACGATGGCTCGCCACCTCGTCTGTCGGATTTTGTGGGGTGTGATGCCACTAAAAGAAAATACGGGGAAGATTTTTAATACAAGTTGAGAGGATTGTATTTATTTTGATGTATAGAGCATTGAAGATTTTTATTTTATTTTCGAGTTAGTTGTTGTATGTAATTCGAGAGACTTGGTATTTATTTGAAGAGATTGAGATTGAGATTTGTAGTTCTCTTTTGTTGTTGTAGAATTTAGATGCTCTATACCTTGTTATATTGTGGAATTGGTTAGTTTTATCGACAGTATCACTCTGTTCGCTCTCCACAGGCGGTCGGGGTGTTACAGAATGGTATCAGAGCATGGTTTTAGGTCTCATAGGTTATGAGTCCATTTAGCTTCCGCGTTGACGATCTTTGATTCTCTTTATTGATTTGTACTTCTTAAGGTAGAGGGTCTAGCATACGTGTTAGATGTGTTTCTTGGAAGTGTGAAGCTTTGTGCTAAGGACGTCATGGGCATTGAGTTTAGAATTAGTAAGCTTAATGTGAGGATCCTTAGAATGGATTTTGGAAACGATTATTATTTTAGATATTTTAGTTCAGATGTTAGGTATCGTTTGTATCGATTTTTGATGTTGAGATTTAATTTGATGATGTTAGCATTTTGATGACTTTCGGAAATAGAATCGATTGGGGGATTTATGAGAGCGTGTGGTACGCCCTTATTTTCATAGTTATGTGTATGCATATAGGCAATATATATTATTTTATTATTTGTGGGGTAGGAGCGCATAGAATTGGGTGTATGGGCTCCCAATAATGGCATTCTACAGGTAGGCATATGTGAGCCGTATTTTCTTTTGCGAGATTTATGCGTTGATGTGTATGTTTCGTCTAATTTTGAGGACGAAATTCTTGGCTAGTGGGGGAGTATGTAACACCCCGTGTTTTTATTTATTATTTTAATCAATTATTTTGGAGATTGGATTTATTCAGAGTTAGCATATGATGGATCTTTTATCGCTTAGTTGTTTATGATCATTTAAGATTGATTAAATTATTTATCTTATGGACTGATTATTTATGTCTCATATCTGTCTCATGATAAGAATGGTATTTATTTAGTTCAAGTCCGGCATAGTTCGACGGCGGTGGTTGGCCACCCCGTCAGTAGAATTTTGCGGGGTGTGACAATTTCTGGGTTAAAATTCTATATTAAATTAAGTCCTCTACATACATAGAATAATTCCTCATCATCTAATCATCAATATTAAACCTTAATCCAAGAAATCTTTGGGGTTATCATAATGCATCAAGAAATACATTGAAAAATAAATTGAGCAAAATAATTCTTGCCTTAATAAATCGTGGAAGAAATCCCCTTGAATTCCCTTTGATTCCTAGCTTTTTTCTCCCTTTTTAGTTCTTATCCTTTTCTCTCTTGGTAGCAGTTACGTTTAGGTCTCTTTCATTAGTAGTGGGGAAGTGGTTTATCCCTCCTTAAACACTCATTAACCTTAAATCCCGAGTTTGGTTAGAAATCCGATTTTTAGACCCCAAATGGGCACAAATCCATACCCAAACTAGCCTAAATGTTTCCTAACTTATATACCCATGAACCGGGACCATTTCTAAAGATTTAAAATACCTAAACGATCCAAAATATGCCCCAAATTATTTTATGTCAACATTGGATTTGTGTCACACATTAATTTTGTATTTTTCTACAATATATGCGATGCTATAACCATACACATAAAAATAAATCACACACCAATATGACTTACTAAAAATAATTAAACTTTTCAATTACGTCCAATTTTCACAATTTTGTATTTATCCCCAAAATATTATTTTATAATTTAGTTTCGAAAATTACGGGGTATTACATTCTCCCCCCAAATAATGGGATTCGGTACTCGAAATCAAGAAAAGTACATACCTAGCTAGAAGAGTTCAGGATACTTTATGCATATGTCATCCTCCCTCTCCCAAGTCGATTCATCCTCCCGATGGTGTCCCCACTGTACCCGAACTAAAGTTTCAACCTTGGATCGAAGTCGACGCTCCCGTCGGTCCAAAATGGCTATCGGTCTCTCCTCATAAGTAGCGTCTGACTGGAGCTCTATCTTGTCAACATTAATGTGTTGGTGCGCTATCTCATCCCTAAGGAACCTCCGCAATGTAAATATGTGGAAAATATCGTGCATCCACCGCAAGTGGTCCAGTAATCCCAATCGATATGCCACGAGCCCAATCCTCTCCAAAATAGGGAATAGTCCCACATATCGGGGAGCCAACTTCCCTTTCTTCTCAAATTTGATCACCCCCTTCATGGGAGACACTTTAATCAACACCTGATCTCTAACATCGAAGTTTAAGTGTCTCCGGCTCGCATCCACATAGCTCTTTTGCCTGTCCTAGGCAATCCGTATTCGGATCCAAATCATCTCTACCTTCTCTGAGGTCTCTTAAATGAAGTATGGCACAAGTAAATTTTTCTCCCCCACCTCTAGCCAGCATGAGGGTGAACGACAAGGTTTCCCATAGAGTGCATGAAACAATGACATCTCTATCCTAAACTTGTAGTTGTTATTGTATGCAAACTCCATTTAAGGAAAATACTACTCCCAGCTCCCCTTAAAATCTAAAATTCACTTATATAACATATCCTCCAACACCAGGTTCACCCTCTCTGTCTGCCCATCGGTCTGAGGATATGACATGCTCAATCTCAACTCTACCCTCAAGTCCTACTGAAAAATCCTCCAGAACTAGGATACAAACGTCATGTCCCTGTTTAACATGATGTTGAGCGGTACCCCATGCAATTTAATAATCTTTCCAAGGAAGAGTCTGGCGTACTGCTCAAAGCTGTAATCCATCCGGACCGATAAAAAATGAGTCACCTTCATCAATCTGTTGACAATCACCCATATCGAACCTTGCTCCCTCTGTGATATAGGTAGCCCAGTAATGAAGTCAATGGAGATGCTTTCCTATTTCCACATCGGGATTTCCAAAGGCGATAAAACACCCGCGGGACGCTGATAATCCACCTTCACCAGCTGACACGTAGAACACCTGGACAAAAAATCGGTTATGTCCCTTTTCATCCTGGCCCCCCAATACTCTCGTCGCATATCGTGGTACATTTTATCCCCTCTGGAATGTACCATAAATCGTGAACTATGAGCCTCAGACATAACAACTCACCTAAAATCCTCATCACCTGAGACAACCAGTCTCCCCTAAAATCTCAAACCACCATCTGACCCAATGTAATAGTGCTCCACCCCCTCGGCTAACAACTATCTCACTTGATCCTGGCAAAATTAATATCCTAGTTGTGCATTCGCCACCTGAATAATGATCTTGAGGGTGATGGTGAGAACTGACATAAATGCGCGAGTCAGGTTATCTTCCCACGAAGTGACTTCCACACTACCGATAACTCCAAAATCGGCTTGCGGCTCAAAGCATCTTCCATGACATTCGCCTTCCCCAGGTGGTATTGAATGTCAAACTAATAATCTTTCACAAACTCTAGCCAACTCCTATGTCTCATGTTCAGCTTCTGTTGTGTGAACAAAAACTGTAAGATTTTGTGGTTTGTGAAAAGATAAAATTTCTCTCCCAGGAGATAGCGTCTCCACACTCGTAAGGTAAAAACCACGACTGCTAACTCCAATTTGTGGGTGCGATAATGTCCCTCATGAGTCTTAAGCTTTCAGGAAGCATAAGCTATCGGTCTCTCCTCCTGCATCAGAACCCTTCCAAATCCCCTGAAAGATGCATCTATGAAGACTCTATAGTCAACCCCTGCTTGAGGCAACACCAAGATCGATATTGTATTCAATCTAGTCTTAATCTCGTCAAATGCCTGCTGGCACACATCATCCTACCCAAGTGGTACTCCCTTTCTCGTCAAATTCGTTAAGGGACCGACTATCTTGGAGAACCCTTGGATGAATCAACGGTAGTAACCGATCAGTCCCAAAAAGATGCGCACCTTGGTGGGTGTAGTGGGTTGTCCCCACTCCATCACGCTAGAAACTTTCCCCAGATCCACTGATATCCCCCGCTCAGACACAATGTGGCCCGCCCAAGAACTGTACCTTTTTCATCTGAAATCTGCATTTCTTGAACTTTGCATATAACTGATGATCTCAGAGCGTCTGTAAGACCACCCGTAAATGCTCTGCGTGCTCCTCTACAGTCCAAGAATAAATCAGGATATCGTCGTTAAACACGATAACAAGTCGATCTAAGTAATTCTTGAACACTCGGTTCATCAAGTCTATAAATACACTCGGTGCATTGGTTAGCCCAAATGGCATCACTAAAAGCTCGTACGACCCATATCTAGCAAGTAAAGCCGTCTTTGAGATTTCCTGCTTTTGGATTCTCAACTGTTGGTAACCCGACCTCAAATTAATCTTTGAAAAATATGCAACACACCTCAGATGGTCAAATAAATTGTGGATACGTGGCAACGGGTATTCATTCCAATAGTGACTTTGTTAAAATCCTTGTAGTCAATATAAAGCCTCAGAGATCCATCCTTCTTCTTGATGAATAACATCGGAGCACCCCAGGGTAAAGTACTCCTCCTAATAAATCCCTGCCCTAACAGCTACTCAATCTGCCCTCGTAGCTCCCTCATCTCTAGATGAGCCATCTGGTACAGTGTACATGCAATGGGTCTCGCACCTGGACTTAAGTCGATCACGAAGTCGATCTCCTGACTAGGTGGAAACCCCAGAATCTCCCTAAAAACATCTAAAAACTCACTCACCACCGGGATGGAATCTAGCATCACCACAACCTCCAAAGAAGTATCCTCCTCAATGTAGTACAAATGCGTGATTGATCCACCCCCAGGGTGCGGCATCGCAACTAGGAACATCTCCTGCCTTGGAATGGCGAAGACGATGGACCTCCCACAATAATCCACACATCCCCTGTACGTACCTAGCCAGTCCATCCCCATAATAACGTCGTACTCATGCATATCAAGTACTAATAAACTGACTATGAAGGTGAGTCATCCTATCTCCATCCCGATACCCCGAAACACTGATCGTATGGGTGCCCCTCTACCCACTGGGGAATCTATATGCAACACAATGTCGGATGCAAGATCTACCATACCCATATTCCTGTAAACCTTGTGAAAACCTCATGCTAATAAAATAATGAGAAGAAGCCGTATCGAATAAAATTCGGCCAATGTGACCAAAGATGGGAAACATACCCTCGGCTGACTGTGCCGGTGCTATCCCCTCTGCGGCTATGACATGATAGACCCACTCATAATGTAATGGATGATATCCCTTAAGTGGGGTGACGGGTGCTGAAGCGGCTGGTGCAGTGACTCCCTCAGCTGGAAATAATGGGCGTTGTCCTTATGGCGCATGTTATCCCCTATAACCTTGTTATTCCTGGGTTGGCTCGTTACCTCGAGGACACTACTTCGAATTATGCCCCTTTTCTCCACTCGTATAATAATTTCCCTTGAATTGGTATCGCTCAAACCATCGGCTCTGATGGCCTCTACCCAGCTATCCCTATCCTTAATAGCCTCTGTGTACTGATGGCCCTGATGACCCTGCCCCGACTGTCCCTCGCCCTACCTATTTTAATCAGCGGATGGGGTGCTCTTGTGCTATTGGGTCCCGAATCTACTCCCCAACTTGCCTTACCCTATTGGCTCGACGACTCCGCTATGTGGCGTTTCTCTCCCTTACTCCTCTGAAATGGTTTAGACATTCACTAGTTGATTATATGATGTGAAGGTCGTATTCCTCAGAAAATCCTTCTTGATGTTCCAGGATGATCCTGAAATGAACCTGTCCATCTGTATTTACTCAATGTTAACATGATCCTTTGAGAAGTACGAGATGGGGGTGAGCTCCTCTTCGTACTCGGCTACAGTACGCCCATCTTGCTTAAGCTCCATGAACCTGCTCCTCATCTCAGACTGAGTGTCTAGGGGATAGTATTTTTCCTCAAACCTCTCCCAAAACTCATAAATAGTGAGGTTTTCCCTCTCAATAACTATCATAACCACCTCCTACCACTGAATCGCAACCCCCACTAATCGAAATGAGACTAGCATATGTTTCTACACTAGTGTGCCCTCGACTATTCGTAAATGCCTCTCAATATCCTTCTTCCACCAACTCACTACCAATATATTTGAACTGCCTGCAAACTTGGGAGGTTGGCCTCTAACAAAGGCCTCCCTCGCTCTGTCCCACATATAACCCGATGTTTGAGCTGGCATTACCACCTATTGTGGTAGTGGTGGCTCCTGATGTGCCCGTGGAGGTGGAAAGTGCTGGAGCATGGCTTTCATAGCCGTAGTGAACGCTTGAGACACGATGGTGGCTATCTTAGCATGTGTAATCAGTTGTGGGGATGGTAGAGATCGTGGATTCTATTGTGGCTCCGAGTGAGCCTACTCCTCGACTGTAGGTGCGACAATCCTCCTCAGGCTGCCTCTCAATCCATTTTCCATCTGAAAGAAAACAAAGTTCTAATTAGTACTAATGTAAGGATACAATTAACCATAAGCATAGGTTCTGCAAATCAAATAATGCAACGCGTAACGTACTGAACCAACACAAATACTAAGTACACTAGAACCATGCTCTGATGCCAATTATAATAACCCCAATTTTCTCATGTAAAAGGCTGGCCAGGAATGACACACTGGAGATGGGGCTTGTCTGTTAATTAATACCATTCTCAGCACAAGCGTAAATATAAATAATTATATTAAAGGCCCATGATTGAGTTTCATGAATATTTCTATAATACTAAATAAATCCTAAACCATCACCAACTAAATAATAAATCCAACAAAAGTATCAATATCGCAACCAACTAGATGTAAAGAAATCTCAACCTTTCGCCATTATAATTGTTTCACGTAGAATAAATAACTAAAGTAGAAAAGCACCTATGCTAGAATCAATAAGCCTGAAAACTGGGGATCAAGAGAGACTGCAAGACTGCTACAATGACAATCCAGCTATCCCAGTCTAGGAGCACCTAAGAAGAGAAAACATTTAAATTTGGGTCAGAGCCCTAGGTGTGAAGGAATTAACATTGAACGTGATGTGTAACTATTACTGGCTATTTTTACCTTTGCTCTGTTTAGTTTATTGCTGTAAATGCCTTTATTTATCGTCTCTATCATAGTTAATTTATATTGGTTGTTAAAAAAGTTATGTTGATTGATTACGAAAAAAATTACGATTTTTTTTGCTTAATTGGCTTTTAGTTTTCCTTGCTACTATAACATCACGATCAGTTGTCTTTTCAGCTTCAATGAGTTTTGATAATTTCAACGATGTTTATTTTGTCTCACTAAGTTTTTGTCCATGCTTCATTTGAGAAGAAGCAATTTCCCTCCCTTGCGGCATAACAAGTTATTGCTACATAGGTAATTTCGTATGTCTTGATTTATTAGTTGATTTTTGACTTGCATTGCCCTTGATGTATCCAAGTATTGAAGAGGCCATATGATTGGGTTTGCTATGTAATGATTTGAAAGGTTTTTGTATAATTTTCCCACTTGAAGTCCTAAGGGCTTCTTCTCTATTTTGTTTCAGTTCAACATTTGGAACTTTTTTCTCTAATTCTTTTATACTAACTTTAAGCACAACATTATTGCACTTAGTTTCTTCATATCACTTCTCATTTCTCTGTGTCTAGCAGGTTCTTTCTATGGATGAAAATCATTTTTTCCCTCTAAGTTCACTTCCTTAAGAATTCCCCCTTTCATCAGTTCTTAGCCTGAAAGGCTTGGGGTTTGTGGGCTTTGGTTTTCTGTACTTCACCTCATGAGCACCAGGGTTTTTGAAGGTGAGACCATCTTTGAAATTCTTATAAGCAGCCTTCTTATTCACTTTGTGCCTCTTGCCTACTAATAACTTTTCTTTCAGGCTGTGGGTCATTATGGTTAAACTCCCTGTAATTATCAGAGGCTTCATTTTCTTTATCATCACCATTTATTACTTCATGTCCTGCCCCTTTTAGAGTTTGGCACATGCTCGGATGATCTTCAGGAGTTCCTTGATTCTCTTAACTTTCTTTCATATCTTCCCGCTCAATTTCACCACTGTAACTATTCCCCTGTTTGCTAGAACATGTGAGTATTTATTACCCAACCCTCTAATTGTTAGCTTTTTTAAGAAAATATGTTTATGTATTTTTTTATAAATAGTGTAATTTAATGTTTCTATGTGTTTGATCTTGATTGGATGAACGTGTATGCATTTGAAGTCTTGGCCAAAACATTAGTTCTTTAACGGTTGAGATGTCATTTTGATTTATGGATTCAATTTGAATTAGCACGATTCCACTTAGTAGTCAATATGAACCTTGCACACTAACTGTAATATAGGAGCTATAGTTATTTTATATAATTGTTTGGTTCTTTAATTCTACATTTGGTAATTTACTCTCATTGCATATTATGCTAATTATATATTGGTACAAAATATGGTGATTATATGCATCTTACATTAAGTTTTTTTATTTATTTAGGAATGTGATAATATATGGGATCCTTATATTTTATGTATATTACGTGTGAAACTTAACCTTGGAGTAAACATGAATATACTAAGAGTGGAGCACTGGTGTGTCGGATATACGAGCTATGCGTAAACGCTTACGAAAGGATTATATTTATTTTTGTTTACAAAGTTGAAGTCATCACCGAGGATTATATATTATTTCATGTTACATGTGAATTTTTTTGACGAATTTAAACTATTTGGGGAACAAAATTTTTCTTGGTTGGGGAACGAAATTTTTGCCGTTTTGCAATTATGTACTTTTGAATTTTTTGTCCTTTTACAATTACGTACTTTGAAAAATTTCGCCGTGCCTTCAGGCACGGCCATTCCGCTAGTGTGTGTATATATATATATATATATATATATATATATATATATATATATATATATATATATATATATATATATATATATATATATATATATATATGAGTAAAAACTCAATTTCTCCCCCGATTCCGATTCCGATTAAAACCCTATTTTTCATAAATAAAATCCAACACTTTAAATCGGTAAAAATAACTAAATTCATTTTTTCCCCAAATTTTGAAATAAATTAAATTATTACCAGTTTAAAATTTACGAGGTGTTACAGCTTTAAGAGAGGGGGTGTTGGAACGGTTTAGGGGACTTATGGGATACGATTTTGGTAAAAAAACATGTAGGAGATTTTTATATATTAATTTCTCTTTGGACTAAATTTGATCATTCCAATGACCTTTAATTTCCAGTTGGCATTCTCTTGATCCGCTCAAGATTAATTATTTCTAATATACTCTTTTAAGGTCATTGATCGTTTAAATGACAAAGTGGGTGTTCGAACAACGTTGCTTACTCACACACACACACACACACACACACACACACATATATATATATATATATATATATATATATATATATATATATATATATATATATATATATATATATATATATATATATATATAAGCTTCTGTACACACCCAAGTTTATACACCTAGTTTGCACATAGATTTTTTAACATAGTAAACAAATTATTTTTGAGTTGAATTATTTTGTGTGGTATTTAAACATTGCAAGGAACCAAAATAGAAAAATCAATTCAAAATATATTTTTTTCTATATAATAAAATCGATCAAATTTTCACACTTATAAAGCACTTTAAAAGTTATGAAAGTCTGACCCTTTTTTTTAAATATTAAAAAATGTTATTTTGAGAGGATTTTTTTATATTGGTCCCTTAAAATGTTTAAATATCACACAAAAAAATAAACACATTTTTTTTTAATATTTAAAAAAACAGGTTTGCGCCAGGGCACATGAGCCTCTCTCTCTCTCTCTCTCTCTCTCTATATATATATATATATATATATATATATTTAAAAAAGAATTGTCACGGGCTTGTCACGGTCAATGACCGTGACAATTCGTTGTCACGGTCGTGTCAAGGTCAATGACCGTGACATAAAACGCGTGTTTTTTTGTCACGGTCAATGACCTTGACAAGGTTGGCCGGCTGAAAGGTGACAATTTGCCCATTTTGGTGTAGTGTGTGGTGGGTTAATTGGACTGTGGCGGTTCAGGCTTACGAGAGTTACACAATTCCTGTTGGATTATAACATTAGAAAATAAAAATAGTTATTCAAATTGGTTATATGTGTGGTATGTGCGTGTATGTGGTAATTCACTAAGCTGTTATTGCTTACACTCCTATAATGTTATGTTTCAGGTATGCCAATCGTTTAGAGTCCACTCCCAAGTTAGGACCATAAAACAGGGGAGTGATGGATATCTAATATGGGTTGAATATCAATAGACTTTTGGGGTAAATGTTAAACTAAAGAACTATTTTTGTTATTGGGATAGGTGAATTCTTATAGATTTATCCCCCAAAGGAGCCCCTGGGCCTAGGTTTGCTTCATCCACTATTTTTCTTGAAGTGGTGAGCCATGGTGGAACGTAATGAGAAAATAAGGGTTTCGATACGCCTAATCGATTGGAATTGAGATTTTTTTTTCATAGTGTTACAAACGTACGATTCATGGGGAGATAAATAAATAGATCGAACCAAGAACTTGTGTATCATGTTACCCTTCCAAGGATGGGGAAAAAATTACATTATATATATATATAAACAAACCAAATCCTATTTACACCAATCGAGTCACAGGTATTTAACATATTCATACCTAACAATTTTCCACAAAGTGCCGGCGAAATGAATAACTTGTACAAATCTTTCCATCTTCCAAGTCGATCCAGTCCATTCATTCGTAGAGCTATTTACTCGATCGCAGTCATTTCTAGAACACCTCAAATTTGAAAGAACTTATTGTCAACCTCTTTTAGATATGAATCTATATAACTGGAATAAAATCTACGATTGGATTAGAAAAGGCATAGGCCTCAGGCAATCTGACAAATAAAAGACTACTCGAATAAATGGCAGAATTAAGACAGATTCACATCAAACTAAATATATTAAGCATAACAGACATTTTTTTCGCGGAGATAATTTAATTTTGATTGAATTATTGATATAAAGAAAAATCAAGTAAGGTTAAAAAAACCTCTGATACCGATGGACACCCCCCGATTAATAGAGAAGGGTATTATCACTTATATCAAACCATTCTTGTCCGAGGTACAAATTAAGAAACGCTTACTCGCCTTTTTAGATTTATAGCAGATAAGATAAGACGATAAGAGAAAGTCTCTTTTCTTTGTGCATCGATAAAAAAAAACATGCTTTTGGGGGGGGAGAGATACTATTTCACTAATCCAATCACTGGTTTTATGACCTCTTCTCCTAGGACCTACTTCGTCAAATTGAACAATGGGGATGCCAGAGTAAGTTTTCATCTTCAATCGTATTCCCACGAAAGGAATGTTAACGTTGAAAAATCATTTAATCTTTCGAATCCTTGTTGCGAAGTTAATGAATTATATGGCCTTTGGTTGAATCATAACGACTTACTTCAATTTTGACTCTAGCGCCTAGTAGTATCCGTACAAAACTACTGTTGATACCAAAATTATGTGCTGATGTGGACGAATAAGATGAAGACACGTGTCAATCTACATGGCACAATAGAAACGAGAAAGATCATTTCCCGACCAACCGTGCTTCTTTCCGAACAACGAGAATACACCGAGAAACTCTATCACACCGAGGAACTCTATCATCCCGAGATACTCTAAGTATTCCGAGGAACTCTTGATCAACAAGCAACTAAGGCGGTCCGAACTGCATCTCGGCCGTATCATTAATTACCAGACGGACAACTGTTCAACTATTCATTATATTCTTGACGCACACGCTGCATTAAATGTATTACCCTTTCATATGTATATAATTTAATGTATTGAACCTTTCATGTACAGCCTAAAAGCTATAAATACCTTGTATCATCCTCAATTCAAGGGGACGGGGAATTTCTTGAGAGAACTTGTAATCAAGAATTCCACAAACACTCAGCAATAACATAACAGTGGACGTAGGCTTTATTCCTAGCCGAACCACTTTAAAAATATTTGTCTTATTTATTTATCTGTGATTGAATAATTAGAGCAATTTAGTTTTTTACATCAACAGACTGGCGTCGTCTGTGGGAAACGACTGTTATTATCGTTTTTCATAAAAATCATTTGTCACCAATGGCAGATAATCCAGAATCCAGTAATCGAAATGTTGGAAATACTGGAAATCATCCAAATCCATCTGCATCCCCAGATCTGGCTGGAATTATGACGAATCTGGCTCAAGCACAAACCGCCATGCAAGAATCTATGAGGCAACTCATTCAAACTCTTCAGGGCGGTGCACCTACCTATTCAGGGAAAAGGAGTGATCATAGGCAATCGCAATCTAGACGTACTGGGTCATATCGCAATGAGGAGTCTAATGATTTTTCTTATCAACCTGGGCGAACTTCATCGATATGGGCTTCGGATACAGATCAACGTATCACTCTCTCTCCGGAGAGAACTAGCGCTTTGGAAAGGTTAAGTAGAGTGTCTCCTTTCAGTCGGTTAGGACCAAGGAGGAACATGAGTCCACCTAGGGCTCCATCAAGAAGTTTTCGACCACCACCAGGTTTGAGAGAAGGATCTGCGCAATCGCGACCAACCACTCGTCGAGATAAATCTCAGGAAGCTACGTCAGAGCAATCAGTTGCTCGGACTAAGCGGCCCGAGGAAGGGAATGAAGCATGGAAAGGTTCCATTCAACGGTTGGAGGATAGACTGGGAGAAATGGCTAAGGCAAGAAACCCCTTACAGAGAACTTTTGTTCAAGGAACACCTTTTGTGCAAGCCATTGTGGATTTCCCTACACTGTCGAAATTCAAAGCACCCGTAGTGACTCCCAAGTACGATGGAAAGACAGATCCCGTACTTCATATAGAACAGTACCAAGCTGCTGCAGATATCTACGCTGTCCCCGACGAGATGAGGTGTAGAGCATTCTCGGGAACTCTTACCGGATCTGCATAGATATGGTACAATAATCTTCCTCGGGGTAAGATTTCAACTTTTGTTCAGTTAGCCGAGCTGTTTATTGGCAATTTTTGTTTTGGAGCAAAGCCGGTAAAGCGAGTAGCACACTTGCTAAGTGTTAGACAAAAATCAGGTGAAAGTACTAGAGATTACATAACTCGTTTCAATAACGAAAAGTTGGAAGTCATAGATTATGAAGAAAAGACAGCAATCACTGCTCTAATGAGTGGTTTGCTGCCTAACAAGCTGTATTACACTTTGGCCAAAGATCCACCTAAAAATATGTCGGAGTTGATGGCAAAGGCGGCCAAAATCATGAATGCCGAGGAGGCTATGGCTGCGAAGAAGAATATGGATAAAGAAGTTAAAGTGGAGGTCGACAATTCTAAGAAGAAAGATCAGAAAAGTAATGGTGGTGACAAATATTCCAAGAATAACAGGATGAAGTTGGAAGCCCTAAAGAAGTATGATAATTATACTCCATTGAAAGTGGGTATTAATCATGTTTTGGAAGAAATCAGGAATAACGAGGAAATCAAATCGCCAGAGAAACTGAAGACAGATCCCGACCTGAGGAATAAGACCAAATATTGCGAGTTTCACAAAGATCATGGCCATATGACCAAAAATTGTATAGCCCTTCAGAACGAGATTGAAACACTCATCCGAAGAGGAAAATTATCAAAGTACGTAGATCGCAGGAGTGAGAGGAAGAATGATGATAGAACTAGAGAGAGATCTAGATCTCCTCGTCGTGCAGAGGAGAAAAAGAGGAAGGACCATGAAGAGGATCCAGATGATGACCCCGATCTTCCCAAAAAGCCAAGGAAACCTGAACGAGAGGTATTTTCCATACGTTTTGGGTCATTTGACTGTAATGTTATTACAGGAGGAGATGCAGGAGGAGGAGACCTTACTGCAGAAAGAAAAGCTTATCTCGGAGAGGCTCAAGCTTGTTCATACATTCAGCGAATAAACCTGGCCGAGGATGATCGTCCGAGGAAGGTAAACAAAGAGAAGCTAGTGATTGGTTTTTCAAAAAACGACCTGGCAGGTGTTCTCTACCCTCATGATGATCCTCTGGTGATCAAAATGAGGATGAAGGATGTGGTCATTTCAAGGGTGTTAGTAGACAATGGTAGTTCAGCAGACATCATGTATTATTCATGCTTTGATAGCTTGAATTTAAAATTATCTCAATTAGAACCTTATCACAGACCCCTTATGGGTTTTGCTGGCGAGAAAGTTTTTCCACTTGGGACGATCAAGTTGGATATACTCATTGGAACTTGGCCTGCTTGTCGAACAGAAAGAATACGCTTTTTTGTAATGGATAAAAATGTGCAGTCCGCCTACAACATCATCATGGGAAGAGTTGGATTGAAGAAGTTCGAAGCAGTTCCATCTACAGTTCATCAGTGTTTGAAATTCCCAACGAATTTTGGAGTAGGAATTATGAAAGGTGATCAAAAAGTAGCTCGGGAATGCTATTATTCGTCTGCCGAGCAAGAGGAACTTGAAAAATTACAGAAAAGACTACTACTTACCAAGTGGAGGAAGGCACAGAAATTGAAACTCTTGACCCTAGGGATGAATTTCAACTCGTAAAAGGACAGGTTGTGGAATCTACAGAAATTGTTATCCTGGACGACGAGCATCCTGAACGAATAACTCAGATAGGGTCGTCGTTGGATTTTTCAATAAAACAGGAGTTGATAACTTTCTTGAGAAACAGGAAGAATACTTTTGCTTGGAGTCATGAAGACATGCCAGGAATAGATCCAAACTTCTTATGTCATGAACTCAATGTGAATAAGGAGATCAAACCTGTGAAGCAAAGAAGAAGAGTGTTTAGTCCCGAGAAGAACCAGGCCATACAAGAGGAGGTCGAGAAACTCCAGAAAGCCCAATTCATTGAAGACGTGAAATATCCAGATTGGTTGGCGAATGTGGTGATGGTAAAGAAGAAGAACAACAAATGGAGAATGTGTGTTGATTTTACTGATCTCAACAAGGCATGTCCAAAAGATCATTTTCCATTGCCCAGAATTGATCAACTAGTGGATGCTACTTCGGGACACGAGCTACTCAGCTTCATGGATGCTTATTCTGGCTACAACCAAATCAAAATGAAACCTGAAGACAGGGAAAGTACTTCTTTTATTACCCCAAGGGGAACTTATTGTTATAATGTTATGCCTTTTGGTTTAAAAAATGCAGGTGCAACATATCAGCGGTTGATGAACAAGGTATTCACCGAACAAATCAGCCGCAATATGGAGGTCTATGTCGACGACATGCTCACCAAAAGCAAGAGAGCTGCAGATCATTTGGTTTACTTGAGTCAAACTTTTGATCAACTGGATAAATACCAGATGAAGCTTAACCCGACGAAATGTACCTTTGGAGTACGAGAAGGAATGTTCCTCGGATACATCGTCAACCAACGAGGTATTGAGGCAAATCCAGAAAAGATCAAAGCTCTTTTAGGGCTGCGATCCCCGACGACGAAGAAAGAAGTGCAAAGTCTTACCGGACGAGTTGCAGCACTCAACAGATTTGTATCCCGAGCAACTAATAAATGCCTCCCATTCTTCAAAACACTACGAAAAATTTTTGAGTGGACTGATGAATGTGAGAAAGCCTTTCAAGATCTGAAGAAGTATTTGGGAGCCCCACCATTGTCGTCTAGGCCAATAACTGGAGAGAAGCTGTACTTGTATTTGGCAGTATCAGAAAATGCAGTTAGCTCGGCGTTGATCAGATTGGAGAATAGAGTCCAGAAGCCAATTTATTACACAAGCAAGGCCTTCCGAGGTGCGGAAATCAGATACCCAAAGCTGGAAAAATTGGCACTGGCATTAATTGAAGCAAGTAGAAGAATGAGACCATACTTCCAGGCCCATACCATCATTGTGTATACCAACATGCCGTTAAGACAAGCCCTTCACAAGCCAGAAAAATCAGGAAGATTGATGTACTGGGCAATAGAGCTCGGTGAATATGATATTGTGTATGAACCCAGATCATCGTTGAAAGGGCAAGCCGTGGCAGATTTTATAGCAGAGTTCATATACCCTGATACCCCCGAGGAGCAAAAGATGCTTGCTGACCTACCTGTGGACGATACAGGATCGACAGACACAGATCCAAACCAACCAAGGTTGGTAAAAGGACTTGTGGATGTAGAAAAATCATCATATTCAAACCCCGACCAACTCCGGTTGGTAAAGGGGCGCGAACAAATGACCGACGAGGAACGAAGGATACCCGGGGATGATGAAAGAAAACAGATGATATTTCACCGAGGAACTCTAACAGATAAGAAATTTGAAGACGAGTTACATACATGGAGATTATATGTAGATGGATCATCTTGCACGGCTGGTTGTGGAGCAGGGATTGTTTTAAATTCTCCAGATGATATTGACATGGAGTACGCCTTGAGATTCCAATTCAAAGCTTCCAATAATGAGGCTGAATATGAGGCTATGATAGCAGGTTTTCATTTGGCGAAAGTTATGGAGGCACATCAAGTAATTGTTTTCAGTGATTCTCAGTTAATTGTGAATCAAATGATGGGAATATATGCAGTGAAGGGAGAGTTAATGGTGAAGTACCATGCAAAAGTGATGGAGTTATTGAAAGAATTTGATGCTATTCAATTGGTGAGGATACCGAGAATGGAGAATGCTAGAGCAGACGCATTGGCCCGACTAGCGTCAGCTACGCGCACCGAACTGCGAAGAACAATACCAATTGAAGTACTAGAAAGTCGGAGCATAGAAGAAGATCTGACGGTGAAGATTATTACCCTTGATTTAGGACCATCTTGGATGGATCCTATCAGAGCATACATTGAAGAAGGAGTACTACCGGAGGACAAACTAGCTGCCAAGAAATTGAAGTATAAAGTTGCTCGGTATGTGTTAACTAATGGTGTTTTGTATAGACGAGGAATTATGGCAGGTTTGCAGAGATGTGTGCATCCATCAGAAGTCAAAGAATTGATTGAAGAAATCCATGAAGGATCTTGTGGAGCTCATGTAGCAGGTCGGACTCTACTGCAAAGGGTGATGACACAGGGATACTACTGGCCGACGATGAGAGCTGATTGTATAGCCTATGCTAAGAAGTGTGACAAGTGCCAACGTTTTTCTTCCATCCGAAGAACTCCACAGGCATTGTTGACACCCATAACATCACCTTGGCCATTTGCCATGTGGGGGATTGATCTGGTTGGACCACTGCCGACGACCCGAGGAAGGTTCAAGTATCTCGTCGTGGCAGTAGACTATTTTACTAAGTTGGTGGAAGCTGAACCACTAATTGATATGACGTACGAGAAGGTGTATCAGTTCATATGGAAGAATATCATTTGTCGGTATGGTCTCCCCCACGCTTTCATCACAGACCATGGAACGCAATTTGATAATGAAGAATTTGCTGCCTATTGTCATCAGTCAAACGTCTTGAAGTTTCATTCAGCACCAGGCCATCCCCAAAGCAATGGGCAGACTGAAGTGACGAACAGAACATTACTAAATGGGTTGAAGAAGAGGTTAAGTGAGGCTAAAGCAAATTGGATTAATGAGCTACAGTCAGTTTTGTGGGCTTACCGAACAACTCCCCGAGCAGCAACAGGAGAATCACCATATATGCTAGCATTTGGAAGTGAGGCTGTGATACCTGCCGAGTTGGGCCTACCAACACATAGGGTGTTAAATTTCAATTCTCCGATCAGTGATTTGATGAGAAGGATGGATTTGGATATGCTCGAGGAAGTCAGAGAAGAGGCAGCCATTAGGAATGCTGCTTATCAACAACGAACAGCTCTGTTTTACAACAAAAGGGTAAAGAAATGTGATTTAAAAGAAGGGGATTATGTGATAAAGAAGGTCATTCAGAAGCAGAATAAACTGGAAGCAAACTGGCATGGACCTTACCGAGTTACAGAAGTTGTTCGACCAGGAACTTACAGAATAGCAACTCTAGAAGGAGAGGAATTTAAAAATGCATGGAATGCTGAACACCTGCGCAAGTATTATCAATGATGTCAAATGTAAAGCATTTCTTTCATTATGAATAAAACGAAGATGTTTCACCATTTTTATTTCTGGATGAAAGTTTTTCGGGGAATACTAGTGTAATACACTACACAACAAAAGTGCTCTAAGGAGCCAACCTCCTTGTTAGGAGGACAGCTCTACGGAGCAAAAGTGCTATAAGTAGCCAACCTCCTTTGGTTAGGAGGACATGCTCTACGGAGCCAAAAAATGCTCTAAGGAGCCAAAAGCTTTAAGGAGCCAGAAAGTGTACACCAGCAGAATCAACCACGGTTGGTAAGATAAAAATATACTCTTATATTACAACTTATGTTGGTCGGGAGGTAATATTATTACAATGAGTTTTTTGAAAAACAAAATGTTCAAAAAATACACCAAGTATAGTTGGTCGGGGCAAAAAACCCAATAACTGTAGTTGGTCGACGAGGACAACTTATTGATCTTAGTTGGTCGGACGCAATTTTATAATCAAACCAAGTATAGTTCGTCGGAGCTGTAATTAGTCGACAAACATTATTCACCCACCTTGGTTGGTTGGAAACAGTTTGAACATTTTTACTCATTACTTTATTATTAAGTGATCGAGAAACATTACTAATACTTGTAACTTTTTATTAAGTTGCTTATTGAACAATAATATTGTTATCTTTTTAACAGATACATAGATACATATGTACAAATATAAATGTGCTTGATAAACACAAGACTAACAAAATTGGCAAACAGAAAATGAAAATCTTTTCATTAATCTAGAATAAATTACAAATTACAAGAAGGTACTAAATTGTTACATGGATATTACTATTCTATTGGTTTTTTGCCCTGTGCTTTAGAAACAGGTTCCTCGCCGGCAGGAGGGTCTTCTAGGCAAAGGGGAGAATTGATGAAATTAACATCTCTGAGCATTCTGACGTTCATAACAGAAGGTGTATCCAAAAGATGCTCAGGACGAGATAATTCAGCTTGGGAGTGAAGGCTATAATCACCAAGATATTTTGAAATTAGACTGCGAGGAATGGAACGAGCTGGAATCCATGCCATATCCAATTTGAAAGGTGGTACAGGCAGGTCTAATAATGATGGAGCATGATAGTCCCATAAAAAATGCCCTTGCTCCAACTTTAATACACCCAATGCATTTAACCATCCTTGCTTGTAACCTTTATTATTAGCATGTTCAATGCGAGCATCCAGATGAACGAGAGCTTCATTGTATTCTGCCATCCAGAATTCTCTTGGCTGTTTATGGAATTGGAAGGTTAATCTATCCAATTGTTCATGAAGGCTTTTGGCAAAGAGATCTTTGTTATGCAAGGCAGATTTCGTTGATGCCAGCTGATCTTCCAGAGACAGATTTTTATTGGACATTTCAGTCAGAGCACGGTCTTTTACTTTCAACTGGAATGCTTGAGTTTCCAGAGTAGACTGAGTGCGAGCCTCTTCAACATTTTGGCTGACTCTTCCTCGCCCCCGAGAACCTCTTCCTCGTCCCCGAGCAGTTCCAGAAATGGCAGATTTTCTTAAGTCCTCCAGCTCTTGCCTCAGTTTGGCATTTTCGACCTCTAAGAACGAGAAGCCTTCATCAGTAACTGGTATTAATGCAGTAGAGGATGAAGCAGCAGATTCATATTGAGCTAATTTCTTCTGCAAATTATTATTTTCTTGCTCCAGGATCTCGGCGATTTGTCTACAGGCTTCAATTTCACCTTTTAGGGTCCTCTCCCTGACGTCATACCCAGCAATGATCTTCTTGTGGCCTGTTTCTGAAGAGAGCTGCTGGTATCTATTTTCATAATCTTTATGTAACAAAGCCATTGATTCGTTATGTTGATTTTGAAGATCCTCTAAGGAACCATGAAGCTCTTCAATCAACTCATAGTAAGCGACATTGTTGGCCACTGCTCGGTCGAGTAAAGTTTTCAAGTACTGATAAGCTTCAATAGCCTGCTCTGAAGCACCGTGACCAAGGATATCAGCAATTTCCGATGTACTAAGATCTGTATGACCAGCCTTATAGTATTGATGACATTGCTGCATCAGCTCGGTATCATGAGAAGAGATCAATTCCATTCTAGCAACAAACTAATGACAAGAAAAAGACAACAATCAACAAAAACAAGTTATCAACAACAGAGATAAGCAAAGATATATTTTATTAGATCATCAAAAAGTTACATCGTTCGATTACAAGGAAATACAGAAATGCTACCGAACAACTTCACACCTTTTCCTTGTCTCCCAAGACTTTCTCGGGAGGCTGGGACGAGGAGCTCGGTTGCTCGGTGGTAACTACAGCTTGATCGGTAGGAATCTTCTCGGGAGGAGGAGGCATGGAGGAAACGTCCTCGGTGGCAGAGGGTTGAGAGGCAGAAACTTGATCGCCCATAGCCATGGAAGACTCATCTGAAGCAGGTTCATCTTCTTCTTCTTCCACAATTGGTGGAGGAGGACCAGGGAGATGCCGTTGGAATAGCTCAGAATCGTCTTGGACTTTTAGCTCTTGCAGAGCAGCTACCCAACCATCATGGAAGTATTTCAACTCCCCATATTGGACTTGGGACGTCATTGCAGCTATCCCTCTCTCCCATCCTTTCTCCCAACCAACGCTGAAATGTTTCTTGATTGCAACTTTTCTCCTCGACTTCTCCGAGGAGAGCTTCACCTCCAGTTCCTCTTTCTTAACCTTAATATCTCGCAGAGTAGATAATTCTTCTTCTGCCTTCTTCAATTTATCATCAGATTCCTGATGTTTAACCTCCAAATCTTTAATTTTCTCCTCCAAATTCTTGGAGGTTTCAGCCATCTTCATCTTATCAGCCTCAGCCACAGCCAATTTTTTCTCCCAAACAGTTTTCTCCTCGATGTACTGTTGGCGAGATTCCTTCACAGATTGGGTTAAACCCAACAAAGCATCGTCAACATCAGACGAGGAAGTGGAAGCTTTAATAACTTGATCTTTCTTCACGATGGTATTGAAGCAGTTCACCAGCTGAAAGATAAGAAAAACAATAGAGTCAACACAAATACAAGAATTCAAGAAAAAGAAAGAAAGACCAAAGGTATGAGAAATTTACTGAAGAAAGATGGCGAGCAGCTAGGGATGTCAGTGTATCCCTAGGAATTTTTTCATCAACCCCGAGAACCTCGGGTATAACTGAGCTCGTTGAAGAACTCGGAAGAATGATTTTTGAGACACTACTACCACCAGCGGGTAGAGAAGATGTAGTTCCAGCAAGATTAACTGAGGATGATTTCCTAAATCTCTTCAAAGGACGGTCAGCAGCATCAACCAAGGAAGAAGTCTTGGTCGGAGAGATGGCAATTACATCAGCAGGAGCATCTTTCTTGCTCGGGGCCACTGGGGGCTTCTCGGCAACTTTGGAGGAACCAGCATCTACTTTTTTAGTCCCCTCTGGGACATCAATTTTGCCTTTCTGGGCTCCAACAGCAGAAGAAGTGTCACCAAATAGAGCAGGAGGAGCTATTTTCTTGCCCATTCTCTGAGATAGGGGGATATGAGAATCTGAAGATGAACTTTCTGGTGTTGAAGCTGGTTCAACAGGGCGAGCAGTATAAGAGGTTGTGTAACTCTTATACTGTAGTAAATATGAAGCAGATCTAATATGCTCGTCAGCAATGGTCTTATGCAAATTCCAGATAAGTTTCAAATGCTTGATATTCACTTCTGACTCTTTTGGAGTTTTTCTTTTGCTATCAACTGCAAATAAATACATAATGGAATATCAGTCATACATTTTGTCAAACATGATGAAAGCGTAATTTCATAAGTAAAATAAAATGAAAAATAAACCTATCCCATTGCCGTATGGGGGGCATCTGGGACCGTTGTATACTTCATTCCCAGATAAAGGCGCATGTTGCCAATTTTTTATGACCAACCCATGCTCAAAATAATCCCTATTTGAGTCAGGGAGATTAACTACAAGAGCCCTATTCAAATACCTAGTTTTTAAATAATAAATATTATCTAGAACAGCCCATTTATAACAAAACATAATTTCAGGGATCCCAATACGAGTCCCGTGAGTTAGATTTAATTTGTGCACCCCGTTAATTATTCTCCATGAATTGGGGGCTATTTTTGCAGGAACAAGATCAAAATATTGACAAAACTCAAGACATAATGGGTTTGGTGGAAAAGAAAAACCGCATTCAGCAACAAAAAGACTGGGGAACCAATGTCCCTCAGCCAATCGAAAGTAATCTAAAGGCTCAGAAAGAACCTCTAGAGTTACCCACGAAGGAATGGAAAAATCAGAACGGAATTTCTCAACAGACTCCACAATATAAACCATAATGAATAAAAGAGATAGAGAAGAAAGAAAGAAGATCTTACAGAAAGAAAGAAGATGTGTTGACAACGAACGGAAACAAGGATGAACGCACAAGAGAAGAAGAGAAAAGAAAGCTTGAATGCAGAGAATGAAAAACGTAGACGACGGTATGGTTACCAAAGAAGTTTAAATACTTTGCATTGGGAAGCGGCGAAAGAAATGATTATCAAAAAGAAACTACTAAACTTCCGGCGGCTAAAAGGACAAAATTTGCACGAATATCAAAGCGCTTTATCAAAAAGGCAAAAACTGCGAAATAAGAAGGAAATTTGAATACAATGTTCCTGAAACCCGGGAAGTACATTTAATATTGCCATATACCGAGAAAGAATGTTCTATACTCTTCAAAATTCAAAATATGAAACATTGGGGGCTTCTGTTGATACCAAAATTAATGTGCTGATGTGGACGAATAAGATGAAGACACGTGTCAATCTACATGGCACAATAACAACGAGAAAGATCATTTCCCGACCAACCGTGCTTCTTTCCGAACAACGAGAATACACCGAGAAACTCTATCACACCGAGGAACTCTATCATCCCGAGATACTCTAAGTATTCCGAGGAACTCTTGATCAACAAGCAACTAAGGCGGTCCGAACTGCATCTCGGCCGTATCATTAATTACCAGACGGACAACTGTTCAACTATTCATTATATTCTTGACGCACACGCTGCATTAAATGTATTACCCTTTCATATGTATATCATTTAATGTATTGAACCTTTCATGTACAGCCTAAAGGCTATAAATACCTTGTATCATCCTCAATTCAAGGGGACGGGGAATTTCTTGAGAGAACTTGTAATCAAGAATTCCACAAACACTCAGCAATAACATAACAGTAGACGTAGGCTTTATTCCTAGACGAACCACTTTAAAAATCTTTGTCTTATTTATTTATCTGTGATTGAATAATTAGAGCAATCTAGTTTTTTACATCAACAACTACGTTGGATCTTTACCAAAACAGAACCAGAATAGAAGATTTTGCCTCACCCATGAGTAAATATTTCATAGTATCTTCATTAGACCATACATATTTCTTGGTGTATCCAGATAATAAGTAGGAGCATAAACTAAACCATTATGGAGCTACAAATATAGTTATTAAACCGTTAGTAGTTTCAGAAATAGATAATTTTGTATCTAACTAGATAAAGGCGGGTGTAGATCTATGAATTGCGAGTGTCTACAGGACCTAAATTATCAACAAGTTCTCCAAGCATGTTGAAAATTCGTCCGAGAGTCGTTCCATCGACCGAAAGGAAAAGGAAAAGAGGATCTTATAACAGGTGAAGAGAAGGGTGGTAAGATTCTAATTGAAATGGATATGTAAAGCTTGAAACAAATCCATATTTCAAATTTTCATAATTCTTTTAAATGCTTTGCTCGGGCAGGTGAAGGAGAAGAGTCCTTGGGTCGAAAGGTTTCTGCAATTGTGGCATCTATAGGATTTTTTATAATATGGATATGCTATTTGGGGGTCAATCTATTAGGAATATGGTTACATAGTTATGGTTCATTTACGTTAACTCCTATAGAATTGTTTAAAAATGGGGTATTAATTATCGAACCCGTTCGTCTATCTATTTTATAATGGAAAATTTATTATGTGTCAAACCATAGGTATTTCATTGGTTCATAAGAGTAAGCACCAAAGTAATCAGACCAACTGATCTGTTTCACATGAAAATACAAAAGCCACTAATATCCCTGGAATTGCTCTCTGATGGAACCTTTTCCTAGCAAGTAGTCTTTTGGCAAGTCAACCATAAGGGATAAGCGTTTAAGAGAAGCAGTCCCTCCGACTATTCCAGTAACCGAGTAGGCCATACATGATTTCATAGTGGTTTAAATAGAGCACTTTTGTTGGAAAATGCAGCTTATGATAATAAATCCATCTTACTAATTGTGAAACGTTCAATTACTCGAATGTATCAACAGAATCATTTGATTCTTTCTACTAATGATTATAAGCAAAATGTATTTTTTGGGCGCAATATATATATATATATATATATATATACGATATGATATGACCATTTTTACCATACATGATTTCACTCCAAAATAGTATGTAATGCTAGTATCCAAAACTAATAGGCATTACATTCAATAGTATACATGGATTTAGTTGAATCATTATGAATAACTAATTAAATATTTTTTGTAGTTTTATAAGATTTAACACACTGAAAAATAATTGTAATGATAATTTTTACCACCACAAAGTATGGGACCGTTCTGAATAACTAATATGTAATACTATGCTGATTAGATGTTTTTTTTTTGTAGTTATATCAGTTTGCAAGAAAAAAGTGACTGTAATTCCGTACTTTGTGACATCCCCCTGTTACGTGTTCCTCCCATACAGGCTTGCACCATGACAAAAATCTTAGAGCAGTGACGAGAACAAATTGTCATGCACGAATGGGAGTAGCGTTAAATCGAGATGAGTAAATATTGTGTTTATGATTTTGTAGGTGAACGTAACCATGTTCTCCACCTTCCAGAATGTTGTTACACGATGCCATCACGGAGAAATCTGATAAATGCTCAAGCTTTTCACGTTGAATTGGCAAACGACTCTAAAATTGCGCCGAAAGCAACTTATGAGTTTTAAAATTCTAACAATCTCCCGTCATGTTAAAATACACTTAAATAAGAAATTGAAGATACAATAGTGCATGGATCTTAATAGGGTTTTTGACATTAATCTAGTATATATAAGAGAGAGAGAGAGAGAGAGAGAGAGAGAGAGAGAGAGAGAGAGAGTATACATACCATTAGTGCTGGTCAAAAAAAATTTAAATAGTAAAAAAAATAATTTTGAGTTAATCTTTTTGTGTGACATATAAACACTTAAGAGTGACTCTTAGAAAAAACAATTCAAAATATCTTTTTTTAATTTTAAAAAAAATGACCAAAACACGTCAACTTTTAGGTCTTGTTTGCGAATTTTATTTTGGAGAAAAAAAGAAGAAAAAATGTGTTTTATTTCCTTCGTTTAAGAGTTTAAGTAAAAAATAAAGTGATTTTATCTTATTTTGGAATTTAAAAGGAGAGAAAACAAAAAGGAAATTTTTAAAAATCTTTCTTATCATTTCTCTTCAAAACTTTCTTTTCAAATAGGAAAAAAATGAAAAGAAAGGAAACTTTTTAATTGAATTGTACCTTCTTTATATTAAAAATCTATTTTCCTCAAAAACTCTCGAACACAAGAAAAAAATTAAGTTATTTTCTTTTTTCTTCCAAACTCATTTATCTTCTTTTCTCGCAAGCGAGTTATTAGATCATAGTAAAAAAAAATCTTTTGAGGTGCTTATGTTGATATATGTATTTTTTTGTAATACGTATATGTTCACATCAGTGGCATCCATTTACTATTTGAGTTTGATATATGTATTTTTTTGTAACTTCTGGTGGACTGAACGAAAGCAGACATAATGTGGACTAACCAAAAAAGGAAAAGCTCTGGGCGCAGAAAAGAAACAGGCACCTACAAAATCCTACTGGTGCGTCATGCTTGGTGGGCGATGCTCAACCCTAGCGCGCATGGCAGCGTGGGCGGCCATGTAGTCCCTACAGGCCTCTTGTCCCTCCATGTAGAAACCATAGCTCTTGTGAATGAGCTTTATAAGGGAGTAGGCAGTCTTGAGAGTGTTGTTGCCCCCCATAGCAAGAGTCTGGTCCGGATGCTAAACGTCTGGAGGTTGGCGAGGGGGCCAATGTCTTCTAAGTCCTGGCTCATGACGTTGGCCAAAACGGGCTCTCCAGTTGCAGCGGCCGCTTCACTTTCAGCCATCGCTAAACCTAACAATAACTATGTACTACTGTTTCAGTTTTGATTTTTTGGACTTCATATTTATCTATGTTATCTATTATCTATATCCTTATCTAATAATGACACTTTAATAATCAAACTTGACTCGGTTTCCATTCAACCATATTTTTGTACGTTTTTTTATGTTGGAAAATCAAACGACATTTCGATTTTGTGTGTTTTCTATGTACATATACAACCACTTGAATTAGCCAAACATTTTAAAAAATCCATTCGCAACAAATGGTAACAACTCTCATTTCTCACGTAAACTCTAACCAGACACGATACATCGAATATGAGACTTGTCTATTAATTAATACAATTCTCAGTACAAACGTATATATAAATTAACATGTAACCCGTACGATGTGTGAGCGTTTTATAATATTTTACAAAAATATATTAAAAAAATTTAAAAATAATCAATTTTTAAAAACTTTGTATATTAAGACTATTTATTGGGAGAATAAATTCAAATTTTGATTACATAATCGTATAGATAATTTTGTAATAATATAACAAATGAGAAGAAACCACCATTTTATCTCGAGTTGTACTGGTGTAGATGAATAAATAGCGAATATGAAAAGACAGGTTCACACGGTTACCTTGCGAACCCCAAGCACCACCCAAAATAAAAATACAAACCCAAATACATGGCCAACGAAAAATGATATCAAAGTAGACTGAGAGAGCGGCAGCAGCGGAAATATTGCGACTTCTCAAATAAAAAATCAATTTTAATTAAACCCAAATTTTAGTTAAACCCTAAGACATGCATCTAGATGATTTATCAAATAAAATATAGCATGCAGGATAAAACAAATTGAAGAACGTGTGTGTGCTCGCGTTCAAATGATCAAGTTATATATAAAACCCTTTTAACACAAACAAACCCTAAACATACAGCAATATGTGATTGAATAAATTGATAATTTACGCAAAAACATTCAAACACATGCAATTAAGGAAAAATCCCCCTCAGGGGCAAAACCATTTATTTTCACTATAATTTGTAAGAAAACGGCTTACAATCGGATTACAATGAAAATACAAGTTGACTAAGAATTACCCTCGGGTATCGAATTCTGTAGTCGCGGCTGGAATTATCCCTTTCCAGTAGGGCTGCAATGAAGAAGAAGAACGGTCTCCTCCACAAGGGTTGAACAAACCAAAGTTGTGTTCTTGGGTTGCTAAACGATTCACAAAGGTTTGGCAAGGATGTGTGAATCAAACCATGAGTCTTGGGATTCAAAAAATATGAAGACTAGATGTATTTGGAGTCTCAAATTCGTCTCCTAAAGTCTTGCAAAACAACTCTCCCGAAGTTGGTATTTATAGGGAAATCCATGAAGAGATCCAGAATTTTAAAACACTAAAATCTTATCCAGCGTCAGGTACATCGAACCGGTTCGGTGTCCCCTGCGAACCAGTTCGCCCCACCGAACCGGTTTGGGCTTCGGTTCGAAAAAGTGCGCTGGTCCAAGAACAAAACACTTCGCATTTCTTTAAGTCTTTTTCTTGGAAAATTTTCTCCAACTTCAAATAGTCATAACTCCTTCACCGTAGCTCGGATTGAGGTGCCGTTACTTCCAGTATCTTTGATGCGGCAAGATCTTCAATTTTCCAGTTGACCGTACCTCCGAACTACGAATGTGAAATTACGAAAATGACCTTGAACTTTCCTATCAAGCCTTATTTCACTGTTTTGACTTCCCTTGCGTTCCACTTGCATTAAGTCCCTAAAATCTTGGAACGTGAAGTCGTTGAGGCAGATGTGGGACACATTAATGGAGATGTTGAATGCTTGATTCCCGGAATTCGGATAGAGACCGTCATGTGAGATCGTGAAGTGACGTGCCAAATGTAGCGGCGTACGACATACACAAATGTAACATGTGGGACATGAGAAAAATGTCCTTACAAATCTCCCCCTATGTCTATGCCGGTACATACATAAAAAATCCGAATTATCAAATATGAAATTGCCTATACAAATCTACCCTCCCATGAACCCAAAACTGGAAAAGGTACAAATGAATAGTCTTCATTGTTTGTTCTTTAATTCTTTAGGAATCTCAAAACTTTTCTCATCAGGGTGTGCAACATATAGATCTTCAATCTTCATACCTACACACATGAGACAAAGCAAATACCACGTGACATATCGAGTTTGAAATGCGATAACATGGATATCAATATATGATAAAAACATAAGCAACATCTGAAAAACTCCTCCATAATATGATAATTCTTTCTCCCCCTTTTTATGATGTCCCCAAATATACAGATGAGAAGAATGAATCAAATAAGCAAAATCGGGGTGTCACGGTATACAAAACAGTGCATCAAATAATATGGTAATCGTGCTCTTGCAAGGAGATGCTCAAACAAATACTCTCAAACTATTTTTGAATTTTTCAAAATTTTCATACAAAAATAAGATACCAATATGAACAAATATGAAACAAAAATCACACCATGGATTTAGACTCAAACAACCAAGTCATGGAAATGGAATGAATGGGTGTGAACACATTCGATAGGTAAATCAACTCAATCAATCATATGTGCACGATGCATACGTGTACTCCTAACTAATGAACATCAAAGGTATCCTTAAGTGTAAACGTTTGTTGAATTTAGATGACATCGTTTTATGCAAATCAACAAATCAAAGTCAAATGATTTTCACACCAATAACGTCCAAAACTATATAGCGCATTTTCAAAAATTTCAAGGACGTGCAAACCCGTTTTAATTCTCCAACCAAACTCCCTCATATATATATTCTTTTAGAGGTAATCTAAATTCTCAAACATTGGAGAATTGGTGCAAAAATCTAAATGGCCCCTTTTTGGCATGAATATCTTTTTATTGCCTTTCAATTTTTTCGGGGTCTTTTAACCTCTTTGGACCTCGGATAATAAAATTTCTCAATTTTTAGGCCCTTTTTAACGGTGGCTTTTGCGCAAAGGATAGATAATTACCTTTCGCAGCCCCTCCCCGTTATTCAAACAAAGCACACAAACTCACAACACGGTTTTTATATGCACAATTTCCTTATAAAAAAAATATCGCGCTTGGTTTGTTTTAAAGACAGGATTGAGATGAAAACACCCAACCAACATGTGATAAGACAAGCACAATAATCAAACAAATCCGTGCATGTGTGCAATAAAGGAAACATGAGTCAAACATGTAGGAAGTAACACTTAATTACATCTTAATGACTCCAAACATTATAAAGCACAAGGATGAATTGACCTATTATCTCAAAACACTATCAAATAGTCACATGAAAAAAAATGGAATGATGTTGTGACTTGGTCATCCAAAGTGTTCATCCATAAACGGTGCAATACTAAAATCTTTTTGGATTTTCTCAAAATTTTATCAAAAACAAGAATTTATACAAAAAGTACAAGTCATCACACTAGTAAAAATATATCATGAAACCACAACTAGTGTATGACAAACATGCAACCACAATCAACCAAAAGATTTCACATGGGGTGAATCACGTGCAAGCAAACGAGAATCGTGGACAAATAAACCATAAGCCTCTAAATCCGATTTTCTAACCCAAATAGATGTGTAACAAAGTGTGGGGGTTTTGGGAATCGAATTTATTCTTTCATTAACCTTCCTAGGTCCATTTAAAAGCTTGTAACAAAATCGCCTATGATGACCTTGCCTACCGCAATGTGTGCAAGTGTAAATTGGGCGGTGTGTGTTACCTAAAGGTGGCCCTCTCCTCAAATTTATCGGTTGCTCTTTCCGAATTTGCCTAGGTGGGTCTCTCCTAATGATCCTAGAAGGTTCTCTCACAATGTTCTTAAGGGGTGCTTTCCTAACAACTTTAGGTGCCTCTTTCTTAACAAACCTAGGAGGCTCTCTCACACGTGTGGGAATGGGTGCAACATATTTTTCAAGACCAATCCCACCCCTATCCGTTTTGATCTTGACTGTGCCTAAAATCTTATCAAGTTTTTCAGACCTAGACTCCAAATCAAATTTCATTTTACTTGAATCTTTCAATTTCACCTCAAGTTCACCTATCCTAGATTCAAGTACTCGTTTAGAATCCTCAAACTCTAAAATCTCCTTTTTCATAGTCTCCATCAACCCTCTAAGACTGTCTCTCTCACCCTCGACGTACTCAAGCTTCTCTTTCAAAATTTTCACATGAGCCCTAAGTTCTTTAATTAAAAAATCATTATTTTTTATGGCACACTCTTTCAATTGAGCTTTTAATTTCAAATTTTCTTTCTTTGTTTTCAAAGTTTCAGCATAAAGTTCATTGTAAGAAGTTTGCAAGTCATGCTCATCTACACTTTCCTCCTCACTTTCATCCACACTCCCATCACTTTCACTATCATCACTAATCACACGGATGGGAAACTCTCGTCTAGAAGCATAAAAAACTTCTTCTTTCGAATCACAATCACTAAGGGTAGAAACATGAGAAATCGATTTATTCAATTACTTCTTTAAATTTGTGGTACATTCATGTAACGTGTGACCAACACCCTCACAACAAGGACACTTCTCAGATTCGTTTTCAACTGAAGATTTAAAGCAAGAGTTCGTGTGAATTTTCCAAATAATTTTTTCAAAAATTTGACATCGAAGATCATTAAAACCATCAAAAGCCATTTTTGTGCAAAATCAGAATCAAATCACAATAACTTAGTGCAACAGGCTCTGATACCAATTTGACGACGTGAGAAGTCAAATTGTATCAAAAAAAATAAATCCTCGAAAAATCAGGATCACGCGATAAATTGGCGTAACCCGCTCTGATACCAATTTGAGAGAGCGGCAGCAGCGGAAATATTGCGACTTCTCAAATAAAAAACCAATTTTAATTAAACCCAAATTTTAGTTAAACCCTAAGACATGCATCTAGATGATTTATCAAATAAAATATAGCATGCAGGATAAAACAAATTGAAGAACGTGTGGGTGCTCGCGTTCAAATGATCAAGTTATATATAAAACCCTTTTAACACAAACAAACCCTAAACATGCAGCAATATATGATTGAATAAATTGATAATTTACGCAAGAACATTCAAACACATGCAATTAAGGAAAAATACCCCTCAGGGGCAAAACCATTTATTTTCACTATAATTTGTAAGAAAACGGCTTACAATCGGATTACAATGAAAATACAAGTTGACTAAGAATTACCCTCGGGTATCGGATTCTATAGTCGCGGCTGGAATTATCCCTTTCCAGTAGGGCTGCAATGAAGAAGAAGAACGGTCTCCTCCACAAGGGTTGAACAAACCAAAGTTGTGTTCTTGGGTTGCTAAAGGATTCACAAAGGTTTGGCAAGGATGTGTGAATCAAACCATGAGTCTTGGGACTCCAAAAATATGAAGACTAGATGCATTTGGACTCTCAAATTCGCCTCCTAAAGTCTTGCAAAACAACTCTCCCGAAGTTGGTATTTATAGGGAAATCCATGAAGAGATCCAGAATTTTAAAACACTAAAATCTTATCCAGCGTCAGGTACATCGAACCGGTTCGGTGTCCCCTGCGAACCGGTTCGCCCCACCGAACCGGTTTGGGCTTCGGTTCGAAAAAGTGCGCTCGTCCAAGAACAAAACACTTCGCATTTCTTTAAGTCTTTTTCTTGGAAAATTTTCACCAACTTCAAATAGTCATAACTCCTTCACCGTAGCTCGGATTGAGGTGCCGTTACTTTCAGTATCTTTGATGCGGCAAGCTCTTCAATTTTCCAGTTGACCGTACCTCCGAACTACGAATGTGAAATTACGAAAATGACCTTGAACTTCCCTATCAAGCCTTATTTCACTGTTTTGACTTCCCTTGCGTTCCACTTGCATTAAGTCCCTAAAATCTTGGAACGTGAAGTCGTTGAGGCAGATGTGGGACACATTAATGGAGATGTTGAATGCTTGATTCCCGAAATTCGGATAGAGGCCGTCAAGTGAGATCGTGAGGTGACGTGCCAAATGTAGCGGCGTATGACATACACAAATGTAACATGTTGGACATGAGAAAAATGTCCTTACATAGACATCAAACTCGAAAAAGAAATTGAAAAACATAGTGCTTCAAATGTACATTTAACTCCAAAAAATGAGTTTCTAGACTCAAAATTTGTGTTGACAAAACTATGATGAAAATACTTATAACATGTTTTCTTTTTAAAAAAAAATTACACAGTTATAGAAAAGACTAATGGAACTTTTTTCCAACCCCCAAAGCTATATGGGGTTGTCATATCATTTAAAAAAAAATTGTCTATAAAGTTTCCGTACAGAATATTTAAATGTGTATAACACATACCAAAATTTACAACATATAAATAAATCGTCATATAGTGCACCTCTACTATTCAAAATTCTTCTGTGATGAAATAATTTTTCCATAAAAAAGATTTTTAGCATAAATCTATGAACACTTACAGAATTTTGTGACGCCGATGTTATAAACATTTTTCAGTCTAAAAAATGAAAACTCAATTTTATAACTACAGCTAGAACAAAAAACCACGCCCCACTATTTTTTTTTTGCTTTTATTTTAAATTTAAAATTTGATTTCTATTATCAAATAATTTAAGATTGCAAAATTCAAATTATAATACACGACATAAAGACCAAATGCAAAAATATCAATTGGAAAAAAATTGAAATAGAAAATATAATTTCAAGAGTGAGAATGTGTGTACACAAAAGTGAGATTTGCGTCTCTCCCTGCGTTTTCTCTTCCACCTCTTAATCTTTCCTCCACCGCATTATTCAAATATAATGGGTTTATACCTCCATTATTGATTTGTCTGATGAAACAATTGACTAAGAGATAGTATAATTTTCATTTGAGACGTTGACCATCTCCACATATGTTTTAAGGCTTAAATTTTGGCCTTGAATTTTTAATGGGTTGTTGTATTTGGGAAAGAACAAATCTCCTATATGTGCGTTGATGAATCATACCTATGATAGTTTCGGGTTTCTCCTCTGAAACAAAACTTCCACGGTTGAAGAAGGAAGGAGGCTTGAGTTTTCTTCTCCCTGTTTCATGGGGGTCTTTTTTTCTGATTTGATTTTTATGGTAATTGGTTTGAGTTTTTAGAAGATGCACGACTTTTAAAGGGTAGAAGAAGACGAAGGGTTGGAAAATAGAAGAGAGAGGGGTAGGTGACTAATTGACTATTGAAATATAAGGGGAGCATTAAATAGGGATCATTAACCTCTAATACTACCGTATTAGAGGTATATAATAGATAATTATATTAAAGGCCCATAATTGAGTTTCATGAATATTTTTCTACACTAAATAAATCCAAAACCATCACCAACTAAATAACAAATCCAATAAAAGTATCAATATCCCAACCAACTAGATGTACAGAAATCTTGGGCTTTTTCCCTTACATTGTTTCAATTAGAATAAACAACTAGGGAAGAAAAACACTAATGCTAGATTCAATAAGCCTAAAAATTGGTGAGCAAGAGAGGCTGCAAGACTGCTACAGCAATAATCCAGCTATCCCGGTTTGGGAGTACTTGGGGGGAGAAAACATTTAGATTTCGGTCATAGCCCTAGTTGTGCAGTAATTAACTTAATCAATTTAAGATGCAATAAAATAATTGATGCAAAATAAGTATCCCTCCTCGTCACTCGCATGCGTTTAACACATCACCCCTCATCTAAGTGTGATATTACTTGCATCCCAATAAGTCCCAAACAATAAACATGAGTACGTGTAAATTTAATAATACTGAATTTGGAAGTAGTTCAATACTTAAGTGATTCGATTATATTTAACTGTCAATACTCATAATATCACAGTCTTATAAGTCACACATATCGACATAAACACCTACTATGCATCACAAAGTGGGGTTTGTAGTTTATGTCCACATTGTTAGATAATTCAATTTATCTCATTAAAGTCTGGGTCATTTTATATATATGTCCTGTCATATATTCGACACACAAAAGAATCTACAGTTGGTGTCTAATTCGTACTCTATCGATAAGTTCGGAGGAATCTCTTAGCCCATGTGGACATCACAAAATAGACATAAGTTGGGGTGGTCCTTAAGGAGGATACTAGTTCATGGCCCATACCCAGCGGTGACAAAGGCTATCAACGTCAGCACCTATATCTCGTAGATGGCAACTCTAGGTAGTACCTATATGACATCCACAATCGTCAAGTCCACCTGTGCCGACGTGTGCTGCGCAGTCCGAATGCACGAACTCCCAAGCCGATAGGATCGTCAATGAACATTGGTATGTCAGCAAAAATATATAAGCACATATTATTATCTTAGATAATATGTATTGGTAACTACTCGATAATTACTACAAAAAGTTGCACATAAAGTTCACAATTTTCCGCTAATTAATAATTTACCATCTAGTGAATTATTAATTCAATTCCCTTGAATAATTACTTAACCATCTAGTTAAATGTAATTTTTCCAATTAAATGTGGGTACATTTGATTTTTTAATAAATTCCCTATTGGCACAAAACACGGTCCCACAAACTCATATGAACTTCTAAAAATATCCTCAACCAAACCCTAGGCCCAGCTCACTCAGCCCCCAGGTCCGAATGGATTCGCTGCCAACCCGAATCGATTCGGTCCACGGCTGAATCGATTCGGACTAAGGCAGAAACCCATATTTGCTTGTTATTTCTAATACATGATTTTTAGTTTCCTTCCCAAATTCACTTTTAAAGGTTTATTTTAATTTATAATCACGTAGTTGAGTCCCTACAACTTAATTAGTCCACTTAGGATTATTAATTACATAAATCAATCCCAATACCATGTCAAATCTTCTCAAAATTCATGAACATTGAATAAGTAATCAACTCAGATTTGATCCACCATTCCAACACTGTTTAATTCATAGTATAGGGCATCTAACATGGGGTTTACATCTAACCCCAATTACATATCAAGATACATAAGGTTTCCATCCTCAATTTCAAGAATGCGATACCTAGATTTCTGTAACACCCCGTGTTTTTATTTATTATTTTAATAAAATATTTTGGAGATTGGATTTATTCGTAGTTAGCATGTGATGGATTTTTTATCGCTTAGTTGTTTATGATCATTTGAGATTGATGCAATTATTTATCTTATGGACTGATTTATTTATGTCTCATATCTATCTCATGCTAAAAATGGTATTTTTTAGATCACGCTCGGCATAGTTCGGCGACGATGGCTCGCCACCTCGTCTGTCGGATTTTGTGGGGTGTGATGCCACTAAAAGAAAATACGGGGAATATTTTTAATACAAGTTGAGAGGATTGTATTTATTTTGATGTATAGAGCATTGAAGATTTTTATTTTATTTTCGAGTTAGTTGTTGTATGTAATTCGAGAGACTTGGTATTTATTTGAAGAGATTGAGATTGAGATTTGTAGGTCTCTTTTGTTGTTGTGGAATTTTGATGCTCTATACCTTGTTATATTGTGGAATTGGTTAGTTTTATCGACAGTATCGCTCTGTTCGCTCTCCCCAGGCGGTCGGGGTGTTACAGAATGGTATCAGAGCATGGTTTTAGGTCTCGTAGGTTATGAGTCCATTTAGCTTCCGCATTGCCGATCTTTGATTCTCTTTATTGATTTGTACTTATTAAGGTAGAGGGTCTAGCATACGTGTTAGATGTGTTTCTTGGAAGTGTGAAGCTTTGTGCTAAGGACGTTGTGGGCATTGAGTTTAGAATTAGTAAGCTTAATGTGAGGATCCTTAAAATGGATTTTGAAGACGATTATTATTTTAGATATTTTAGTTCAGATGTTAGGTATCGTAGGTATCGATTTTTGATGTTGAGATTTAATTTGATGATGTTAGCATTTTGATTACTTTCGGATATAGAATCGAGTGGGGGATTTATGAGAGCGTGTGGTACGCCCTTATTTTCATAGTTATGTGTATGCATATAGGCAATATATATATTATTTTGTTGTTTGTGGGGTAGGCGCGCATAGGATTGGGTGTATGGGATCCCAATAATGGCATTCTACGGGTAGGCATATGTGAGCCGTATTTTCTTTTGCGAGATTTATGCGTTGATGTGTATGTTTCGTCTAATTTTGAGGATGAAATTCTTTTCTAGTGGGGAAGTATGTAACACCCCGTGTTTTTATTTATTATTTTAATCAAGTATTTTGGAGATTGGATTTATTCAGAGTTAGCATATGATGGATCTTTTATCGCTTAGTTGTTTATGATCATTTAAGATTGATTGAATTATTTATCTTATGGACTGATTATTTATGTCTCATATCTGTCTCATGCTAAGAATGGTATTTATTTAGTTCAAGCCCGGCATAGTTCGACGGCGGTGGTTGGCCACCCCGTCAGTAGAATTTTGTGGGGTGTGACAATTTCTGGGTTAAAATTCTATATTAAATTAAGTCCTCTACATACATATAATAATTCCTCATCATCTAATCATCAATATTAAACCTTAATCCAAGAAATCTTTGGGGTTATCATAATGCATCAAGAAATACATTGAAAAATAAATTGAGCAAAATAATTCTTGCCTTAATAAATCGTGGAAGAAATCCCCTTGAATTCCCTTTGATTCCTAGCTTTTTTTCTCCCTTTTTAGTTCTTATCCTTTTCTCTCTTGGTAGCAGTTACGTTTAGGTCTCTTTCATTAGTAGTGGGGAAGTGGTTTATCCCTCCTTAAACACTCATTAACCTTAAATCCCGAGTTTGGTTAGAAATCCAATTTTTAGACCCCAAATGGGCACAAATCCATACCCAAACTAGCCTAAATGTTTCCTAACTTATATACCCATGAACCGAGACCATTTCTAAAGATTTAAAATACCTAAACGATCCAAAATATGCCCCAAATTATTTTATGTCAACATTGGATTTGTGTCACACATTAATTTTGTATTTTTCTACAATATATGCGATGCTATAACCATACACATAAAAATAAATCACACACCAATATGACTTACTAAAAATAATTAAAATTTTCAATTACGTCCAATTTTCACAATTTTGTATTTATCCCCAAAATATTATTTTATAATTTAGTTTAGAAAATTACGGGGTATTACATTCTCCCCCCTAATAATGGGATTCGGTACTCGAAATCAAGAAAAGTACATACCTAGCTAGAAGAGTTCAGGATACTTTATGCATATGTCATCCTCCCTCTCCCAAGTCGATTCATCCTCCCGATGGTGTCCCCACTGTACTCGAACTAAAGTTTCAACCTTGGATCGAAGTCGACGCTCCCGTCGGTCCAAAATGGCTATCTGTCTCTCCTCATAAGTAGCGTCTGACTGGAGCTCTATCTTGTCAACATTAATGTGTTGGTGCGCTATCTCATCCCTAAGGAACCTTCGCAATGTAAATATGTGGAAAATATCGTGCATCCACCGCAAGTGGTCCAGTAATCCCAATCGATATGCCACGAGCTCAATCCTCTCCAAAATAGGGAACAGTCCCACGTATCGGGGAGCCAACTTCCCTTTCTTCTCAAATTTGATCACCCCCTTCATGGGAGACACTTTAATCAACACCTGATCTCTAACATCGAAGTTTAAGTGTCTCCGGCTCGCATCCACATAGATCTTTTGCCTGTCTTAGGCAATCCGTATTCGGATCCAAATCATCTCTACCTTCTCTGAGGTCTCTTAAATGAAGTATGGCACAAGTAAATTTTTCTCCCCCACCTCTAGCCAGCATGAGGGTGAACGACAAGGTTTCCCATAGAGTGCATGAAACAATGAAATCTCTATCCTAAACTGGTAGCTGTTATTGTATACAAACTCCATTAAAGGAAAATACTACTCCCAGCTCCCCTTAAAATATAAAATTCACTTATATAACATATCCTCCAACATCTGGTTCACCCTCTCTGTCTGCCCCTCGGTCTGAGGATGATATGACATTCTCAATCTCAACTCTACCCTCAAGTCCTACTAAAAAATCCTCCAGAACTAGGATATAAACGTCTTGTCCCTGTTTAACATGACGTTGAGCGGTACCCCATGCAATTTAATAATCTTTCCAAGGAAGAGTCTGGCGTACTGCTCAAAGATGTAATCCATCCGGACCGATAAAAAATGAGCCACCTTCATCAATCTGTCGACAATCACCCATATCGAACCTTGCTCCCTCTGTGATGTAGGTAGCCCAGTAATGAAGTCAATGGAGATGCTTTCCTATTTCCACATCGGGATTTCCAAAGGCTATAAAACACCCGCGGGACGCTGATAATCCACCTTCACCAGATGACACGTAGAACACCTGGAAAAAAAATCGGTTATGTCCCTTTTCATCCTGGCCCCCCAATACTCTCGTCGCATATCGTGGTACATTTTATCCCCTCTTGAATGTACCATAAATCGTGAACTATGAGCCTCAGACATAACAACTCATCTAAAATCCTCATCACCTGAGACAACCAGTCTCCCCTAAAATCTCAAACCACCATCTGACCCAATGTAATAGTGCTCCACCCCCTCAGCTAACAACTATCTCACTTGATCCTAGCAAAATTAATATCCTAGTTGTGCATTCGCCACCTGAATAATGATCTTGAGGGTGATGGTGAGAACTGCCATAAATGCGCGACTCAGGTTATCTTCCCACGAAGTGACTTCCACACTACCGATAACTCCAAAATCGGCTTGCGGCTCAAAGCGTCTTCCATGACATTCGCCTTCCCCAGGTGGTATTGAATGTCAAATTGATAATCTTTCACAAACTCTAGCCAACTCCTATGTCTCATGTTCAGCTTCTGTTGTGTGAACAAAAACTGTAGGATTTTGTGGTTTGTGAAAAGCTAAAATTTCTTTCCCAGGAGATAGCGTCTCCACACTCGTAAGGTAAAAACCACGACTGCTAACTCCAATTTGTTGGTGCGATAATGTCCCTCATGAGTCTTAAGCTTTCAGGAAGCATAAACTATCGGTCTCTCCTCCTGCATCAGAACCCTTCCAAATCCCCTGAAAGATGCATCTATGAAGACTCTATAGTCAACCCCTACTTGAGGCAACACCAAGATCGATATTGTAGTCAATCTAGTCTTAATCTCGTCAAATGCCTGCTGGCACACATCATCCTACCCAAGTGGTACTCCCTTTCTCGTTAAATTCATTAAGGGACCGACTATCTTGGAGAACCCTTGGATGAATTAACGGTAGTAACCGATCAGTCCCAAAAAGATGCGCACCTTGGTGGGTGTAGTGGGTTGTCCCCACTCCATCACGCTAGAAACTTTCCCCAGATCCACTGATATCCCCCGCTCAGACACAATGTGGCCCGCCCAAGAACTGTACCTTTTTCATCTGAAATCTGCATTTCTTGAACTTTGCATATAACTGATGATCTCAGAGCGTCTGTAAGACCACCCGTAAATGCTCTGCGTGCTCCTCTACAGTCCAAGAATAAATCAGGATATCGTCGTTAAACACGATAACAAGTCGATCTAAGTAATTCTTGAAAACTCGGTTCATCAAGTCTATAAATACACTCGGTGCATTAGTTAGCCCAAATGGCATCACTAAAAGCTCGTACGACCCATATCTAGCAAGTAAAGCCGTCTTTGAGATTTCCTGCTTTTGGATTCTCAACTGTTGGTAACCCGACCTCAAATTAATCTTTGAAAAATATGCAACACACCTCAGATGGTCAAATAAATTGTGGATACGTGGAAACGGGTATTCATTCCAATAGTGACTTTGTTAAAATCCTTGTAGTCAATACAAAGCCTCAGAGATCCATCCTTCTTCTTGATGAATAACATCGGAGCACCCCAGGGCAAAGTACTCCTCCTAATAAATCCCTGCCCTAACAGCTACTCAATCTGCTCTCGTAGCTCCCTCATCTCTAGAGGAGCCATCTGGTACAGTGTACATGCAATGGGTCTCATGCCTGGACTTAAGTCGATCACGAAGTCGATCTCCTGACAAGGTGGAAACCCCAGAATCTCCCTAAAAACATCTAAAAACTCACTCACCACCGGTATGGAATCTAGCATCACCACAACCTCCAAAGAAGTATCCTCCTCATTGTAGTACAAATGCGTGATTGATCCACCCCCAGGGTGCGACATCGCAACTAGGAACATCTCCTGCCTTGGAATGGCGAAGATGATGGACCTCCCACAATAATCCACACATCCCCTGTACGTACCTAGCCAGTCCATCCCCATAATAACGTCGTACTCATGCATATCAAGTACTAATAAATCGACTATGAACGTGAGTCATCCTATCTCCATCCCGATACCCCGAAACACTGATCGTATGGGTGCCCCTCTACCCACTGGGGAATCTATATGCAACACAATGTCGGATGCAAGATCTACCATACCCATATTCCTGTAAACCTTGTGAAAACCTCATGCTAATAAAATAATGAGAAGAAGCCGTATCGAATAAAATTCGGCCAATGTGACCAAAGATGGGAAACATACCCTCGGCTGACTGTGCCGGTGCTATCCCCTCTGCGTCTATGACATGATAGACCCACTCATAATGTAATGGATGATATCCCTTAAGTGGGGTGACTGGTGTTGAAGCGGCTGGTGCAGTGACTCCCTGAGCTGGAAATAATGGGTGTTGTCCTTATGGCGCATGTTGTCCCCTATAACCTTGTTATTCCTGGGTTGGCTCGTTACCTCGAGGACACTACTTCGAATTATGCCCCTTCTCTCCACTCGTATAATAATTTCCCTTGAATTGGTATCGCTTAAACCATCGGCTCTGATGGCCTCTACCCAGCTATCCCTATCCTTAATAGCCTCTGTACTGCTGGCCCTGATGGCCCTGCCCCGACTGTCCCTCGCCCTACCTATTTTAATCAGCGGATGGGGTGCTCTTGTGCTGTTGGGTCCCGAATCTACTCCCCAACTTGCCTTACCCTATTGGCTCGACGACTCCGCTATGTGGCGTTTCTCTCCCTTACTCCTCTGAAATGGTTTAGACATTCACTAGTTGATTATATGATGTGAAGGTCGTATTCCTCAGAAAATCCTTCTTGATGTTCCAGGATGATCCTGAAATGAACCTGTCCATCTGTATTTACTCAATGTTAACATGATCCTTTGAGAAGTACGAGATGGGGGTGAGCTCCTCTTCGTACTCGGCTACAGTACGCCCATCTTGCTTAAGCTCCATGAACCTGCTCCTCATCTCAGACTGAGTGTCTAGGGGATAGTATTTTTCCTCAAACCTCTCCCAAAACTCATAAATAGTGAGGTTTTCCCTCTCAATAACTATCATAACCACCTCCTACCACTGAATCGCAACCCCCACTAATCGAAATGAGACTAGCATATGTTTCTACACTAGTGTGCCCTCGACTATTCATAAATGCCTCTCAATATCCTTCTTCCACCAACTCACTACCAATATATTTGAACTGCCTGCAAACTTGGGAGGTTGGCCTCTAACAAAGGCCTCCCTCGCTCTGTCCCACATATAACCCGATGTTTGAGCTGGCATTACCACCTGTTGTGGTAGTGGTGGCTCCTGATGTGCCTGTGGAGGTGGAAAGTGCTGGAGCATGGCTTTCATAGCCGTAGTGAACGCTTGAGACACGATGGTGGCTATCTTAGCATGTGTAATCAGTTGTGGGGCTGGTAGAGATCGTGGATTCTATTGTGGCTCCGAGTGAGCCTCCTCCTCGACTGTAGGTGCGACAATCCTCCTCAGGCTGCCTCTTAATCCATTTTCCATCTGAAAGAAAACAAAGTTCTAATTAGTACTAATGTAAGGATACAATGAACCATAAGCATAGGCTCTGCAAATCAAATAATGCAACGCGTAACGTAATGAACCAACACAAATATTAAGTACACTTGAACCATGCTCTGATGCCAATTATAGTAACCCCAATTTTCTCATGTAAAAGGCTGGCCAGGAATGACACACTGAAGATGGGGCTTGTCTGTTAATTAATACCATTCTCAGCACAAGCGTAAATATAAATAATTATATTAAAGGCCTATGATTGAGTTTCATGAATATTTCTATAATACTAAATAAATCCTAAACCATCACCAACTAAATAATAAATCCAACAAAAGTATCAATATCGCAACCAACTAGATGTAAAGAAATCTCAACCTTTCGCCATTATAATTGTTTCACGTCGAATAAATAACTAAAGTAGAAAATCACCTATGCTAGAATCAATAAGCCTGAAAACTGGGGATCAAGAGAGACTGCAAGATTGCTACAATGACAATCCAGCTATCCCAGTCTAGGAGCACCTAGGAGGAGAAAACATTTAAATTTGGGTCAGAGCCCTAGGTGTGAAGGAATTAACATAATCAATTTCAGATGCAATAATAAAGCTGATGCAAAATAAATATCCCCCCTCGTCAATCGCACGCGTTTAACACCTCATCCCTCATCTAAGTGTTATATTAAGTGCATCCCAATAAGTCCTAAATAATAAATATGACTACATGCCAACATAATAATAATGGATTTGGCGGTAATAAAATACTTAAATGAACTGACTATATTTAATTGTCAATACCCATAATATTCCATTCTTATAAGTCACACATATCGGCATAAACATCTGTTACGCATCACAAAGTAGGGATTTGTAGTTTATGTCCACATTCTTAGACACTTAAATTTATCTCATTAAAGTCCGGGTTATTTTATTATATGTCATGTCATATATTCGACACACAAAGGCATCTACCGTTGGTGTCTAGTTTGTACTTTATTGGCAAGTCCGGAGGTATCTCTTATCCCAAGCAAAAATCACAAAACACACATAAGTTACGGACGGTCCCTACGCATGATACCAATTCACGGCCCATAACCAGTGGTGAAAAAGGATATTAGCATTAAAATCTACCTCTAGTAGATGGAGCCTCTACGTAGTACATATATGACCTACACAATCACCAAACCCACCTCTTCCGACGTGTTCTATGCAGTTCGAACGCATGAATCCCCAAGTTAATAGGACCATGCACGAACATTTGTATGTCCACAAATACATATAAGTACATATTATTATCTCATATAATATGTATCGGTAACAACTCGATAATTACCATAAAAAAGTCCCACATAAAGTTCACAATTTTCCATTTATTAATAATTTACCATCTAGTGAATTATTAATTCAATTCCCTTAAATAATTACTTAACCATCTAGTTAAATGTAATTTTTCTAATTAAATGTGGGTACATTTTTATTTTTAATAAATTTCCTATTGGCCCAAACTTGGTCGCACCAACTCGTATGGACTTCTAAAAATATCCTTAACCAAACCCCAGGCCCAGCTCACTCTGCCCCCAGGGCCGAATCGATTCAGTTCTTGGCCGAATCGATTCGCTGCCAATCCGAATTGATTCGCACCATGTCCGAATCAATTCGGACCAAGGAAGAAACCCAGATTTTCTTGTTATTTCTAATATAAGATTTTTAGTTTCCTTCCCAAATTCACTTCTAAAGGTTTATTCCAATTTTTAATCATGTAGTTGACTCCTTACAACTTAGTTAGTCCACTTAGGATTATTAATTACATAAATCAATCCCAATACCATGTCAAATTTTCTCAAAATTCATTAACATTGAATAAGTATTCAACTCAGATTTCGTCCACCACTCCAACACTGTTTATTTCATAGTATAGGACATCTAACATGGGATTTATATCAGATTTATGGGTCATAAATCAACATTAATGTCCTCTACATATGATCATCAAGATAACCCCAATTACCTATCAAGAACCCTAGGATTTCTATCCTCAATTTCAAGAATGCGATACCTAGATTTCTGGGTTACAATTCTATATTAAATTCAGTCCTCTACATACATAGAATAATTCCTCATCATCTAATCATCAATATTAAACCTTAATCCCAGAAATCTTTGGGGTCATCATAATGCATCAAGGAAATACATTGAAAAATAAATTGAGCAAGAGAACTCTTGCCTTAATAAATCATTGAAGAAAGCCCCTTGAATTCCCTTTGATTCCATGCTTTTTTTTCTCCCTTTTTGGTTCTTCTCCTTTTCTCTCTTGGTAGTAGTTAAGTTTGGGTCTCCCGGATTAGTAGTGGGGAAGTGTTTTATCCCTCCTTAAACGCTCATTAACCTTAAATTCCGAGTTGGGTTAAAAATTCAATTTTTAGACCCCCAAATGAGCCCGAATCCACACTCAAACTAGCTCAAAAGTTTACCAACTTATATACCCATGACCCATGACCATTTCTAAAGATTTAAAATACCTAAACGAGCCCATATACTCCTTGAAATATGCCCTAAATTATTTTATATTGAATAATTTTTAATTGCGTCACACATTAATTTTGTATTTTTCTACAATACATGCGATGCTATAACCATACACATAAAAATCAATAACACACCAATATGACTTAATAACAATAATTAAATTTTCCAATTAAGTCCAATTTCCACAAATTTTTATTTATCCCAAAAATATTATTTTATTATTTATTTAAGAAAATTACGGGGTATTACAAACACTTAATAGGTAAGTAAGAGAATAAGTGAAATCCGTATCATTTTTCGGGAAGCTTTTGGGGACGTTTTGGAGGAGATTTTGGTACTCGTATCATTATTCATTGCACATATAAAGATGAAATTGAGGAGCCTGGCGTTATTTTCATTTGCATATTTATTCTAGAGACATGTACTACATAGTCCCTCAAACATTTTTCAATACACGTTTAGTCCAAACGTTTTTATTTGTTTCCAAAATCCCCTCAACATGTCGATAACGGGGACTTTGAAAACAAGAGAATATAGGTTAAATTGGTATTTGAGGTACTTTTCAAAACAAAATAAAAAGTTTTGGACTAAATGTGTATTTAAAATATTTGAGGGACATTTTGGTATTTGATTCTATTTATTCTATGACGTTTGAAAAAATCTTGACATTTGTAAGGTATTATATTCAACTGCTATTTTTAGTTAATATCTTATGCTACTTGAAACATATTGTTGTAAACGCAATGAAAAAACTATGAAAGGAGATCATTACTTTCAGCAACTGAAATGTTTTTTTTTGTCATTTAATCGTTTGCGTGGTGTTGGAATTTTCAGTTTTCTTTAGCGATTATTTTTATATTCAGTCTAGGCAAGGCCTAGGAACAAGAAAAAAGAGAAATTGTTTTACTGATCAAGACATTGTAAATAAGCTCAATTTCGTTAAGCCTCCATTTTATAGTTAATTCAATGAATAAGGTTACTAGTTCTCTTTGATATTTTCTTTATACTAAAAATTATAATTAAAGTTATTATCAAAATCTTTAAATTTATTAAAGTCGTTTTCATGCTTTTTGAACTATTATACATTCTCATATGCAAAAGTTATGTTGGTTTTAATCCAATCAGCGATGCAATAAAGAAATGGCATTTTGATTAAACCAATATACTAAAATTTTAGTCCATTTCTTTTTTGCATAACCAAACTAAGAATTTTCCTTTTAACAAAATAGTTTGAAATGTTTATCTTTTTTCAATAATTGATCTAACACAAAATGTCTTATTCCATCACAATAATTAAATTTTATATTGAGTAATAACTATAAAATTATATCAACATTCGACTATATGACATCAAGTATATGATACGTTTATATTTTTCGCTCAGGCATCGTGCGGGTTCCAAGCTAGTTATACCTTGAAACAACCCCGCATTTCGGAATATTTAAAATTGAATTAATTGGGTTAAATTTTAATTTCACTCGTGATGTAATTTAATGTAATTAAATAGTATGTGTTGATTAAATTATTAATCGGAGAGAAATGACTAATAGTTTTCGAATAAAATTACTAAGTGAATAGTACACACGTAATTGACGTCATACCGAGTGATACTAATGTGACAGTATTTCATCTCAACCGGGTGTCGTGTGTGAACTATATAAGGTCGAGATAGGAAATTATTTTAGAGTGACTTGAATGGTGATTTCAAGGTCACGGTTGATTCCAAAATGATCAAAATAGTTAAATAGTATACCCGGGGGTAGCTATTGGGTCCCGAGGTATTTTTAGACCAAATCGGCACCATAAGAGGGCATTTTAGTCATTTGGTAGCCTAGGGTTAAGGGAGCTACGAATTTCCAAAGGTTATATCAACTTGTAGTTAGGAGAGGCTAGGATGAAAGGAATAAAAAAACCCTTAGAGGCCATTAGAGAAAAAAGGGAGAGCATTCTTGGATCATAGGAGAGGATTCTTGAAGCTTTCAACCTTGTTCTTCCATCACCATCATCTTTTGATTGTGGATCATCATCAAAAAAATGAAATCCGATCACTCCCATATAAGGAAAGTGTTTATCTTGCATTTTTTATGAGTTATAATACCCATGTAGATTAAGATATTTGAATTAAGGATAGGATTGCATGTACAATGAATAAAATTGTGTAGATAAAATGAAATCAGAAGTTATGGAATTAAAAACATAAAATAAATTTGGGTTTTTGGATGAACTTATGCCAAGAACACGAAATCTAGGGTTTAATGAGTTATGGAGTTTTAATCTAATCTTGGAGGGAATTTGTATGGATTTAATACATGTTTTACATTAGAAATTATCCCTACATGTATATTTGATATTTAGTTATGGTAGTTTGGAGTTTGGGATTGTTGTATAAAGGTTGATGAATTGGATTCATAGAAAATCGCAATAGCAAATTAAAAAAGAAGAGACATGTTACATTTCGAATCAATTTGGCCCAAGGGCGAATGATTCGGTTTGCCTAGAATTTAAAATTTCTCCTTTTTAAGCCCTGAAATTGTGGATAATTAATGGGGGGACCTTTGGGACATTATTAAACTATAGAGGGGAATATGGTGAATACTAGTGGGCCTATAGTGGCGAGTAGGTTTACATACATTAACACGGGTTAAGGATAGGGGTAATTGGGCATATATCCATAATTAATGAATGAACGAGATTTGAGACAAGTCACGGTGATATAAGTGAACTTGTGATTCCAACCAGTAGTGTAAGGTTAAAATGGCTACTGATATTAAGTAAGGGGTAACTAGGACTCGCAGAGTAGTGAACGATACTCGAAAATATATAAATTCAGGTTATAATTCAAATTAGTGGTACGTTGAGTATGCGAGAGACATATACTAAGTGCGAGTTGACATAATTGGGTTGTGTGCATACCTACTAAATAACATATGTGCTGATGTAAAAAACTAGACTTGATCTAATTAATTAATCACAGATAAATATAAAATAAGAAATAACACAACAGGTTTTTAAAGTGGTTCAGCCTTATGAAAATGGCCTACATCCACTATTTTGTATTGCGGGGTATTTGCCTTAATCTTGATGATGATCGTAAATGATTAATCCTAAATCACCCCGTTATGGAGGGGATTACAATGCATTTATAGCCCTTGGTCTGTCAATATGAATAAACGATACGCCGTTATTTAATAGACATATACATCTGTACATAATAAGAATGTTTATTGAATCTGTTATTGTCGCTTGTTCTTCTTGACTCGATGCTCTGCACATTGAGTAGCTCGGTATGCTAAGTAGCTCGGGGTGCTGAGTAGCTTAACATTATAAGTTGTTCGGTGAATATATGCTTTTACCACATAGGACGACACGTGTTGTCATATAATTGGTCCACGTCATCTGACTAATTTTTATATCAATAGAAGTCCCCAATGTTTCAGAGTTGAGGTTGAATATGAGAGTGTGGAACGTTATGCCCAGAAGTTGCTCGGACGTGTTTTACCCAGTCTTGTTAGATTATAGATCTCCAACACTTAGGAAATTTTCTTTTTAGTCTAGTCATTTGAGCGCGAAATGGCAAACTTGTAAATATTTTGAATCTTCAACAGACGCTTGGATATTTGGGTCTTTTTCATCATTTAGCCGTCGGAAACGCAATCGTCTTTTTTAGTAATCATTCATTTTCTCGCTTCCCAATGTATGGCATTTAAAAGCGATAGAATAAAATCATCTTCTACTTTTTACTTCCAAGCTTCTAAACTCTTTGTCTTCTCACTCTATCCTTATACTGTCATTCTTTCTGTCATCCGCCTTAGCAGATTTCTCATTTTTTTGTAAGAACTTTTTCCTTCTTCTTTCTTTTCTTTAGCCATCATGGTTTATCTTGTCGAATCCTTGGACAAGTTTCGGGCTGATTTTGTAATTCCCTCTTGTGTTATTCTAGAGGATCCCCCTTGCCCTTCTGATTTATTTTCTTTAGTTAAGGGACACTCGTTTCCCTCCATTTTTGTAGCGGAGTATGGTTTTTCTTTTCCTCCGAATCCCCTGTGTTTGGAGTTTTACCAATATTTTGATATCGTTCCTGCAAGAGTATCTCCAAATACATGGAGGGTAGTTAATGGCGTATATAGGTTAAATCAAGTACATGGAACACACTTAGGAATTCCTGAAATTATGTATTGTTATAAATGGGTTACCAGTGACACTACATTTTATTTAAAAAAAAGGTTTTTCAATAGAGCTTTAGTGGTCAATCTTCTCGATGCTAATAGGGACTATTTTGATCATGGGGTTGTAATGAAAAATTGGAAACACCTCCCATTAGAAGTAAATGATGTTTACCAAGGTCCCTGATGTCCACTTTATGGCAATGGGATAGGTTGTTTTTAATTTTTTCAAATGAAATGTGTCACTGAAACTCATTTTTTGTTTGTTGCAGTTGATAGCAAAAGGAAACCTCCAAAAGTGAGTGACATAAATTTAAAAAATTTGACACTTATTTAGGGTTTGCACCAGTCCATTAACGGGGAGAACGTGAGGCCTGCTTCTTATTTGCTGAGGTACAATAATACCACTTCATCTTTTATTGCCCGACCTCTCGTTCCTCCAGTGGTGGTTGATCTTGATCAAACATTGGCTTCTCCAATAATTGTAGGAGAATCTTCTTCTGATTTGGGTACCTCTATTGCTGATTTGATGATAAAGAAGAGGAGGGTACTCGAGTTCTTTACCAAGTCCACTCCTGATACTAAAGGAGCAAAGAAGAGCAAAAGTGACGTTCCAGCTGACGAAACTAAAAAGAAAGATGATGTTCCTCCTACCAAAAATATCAGCAAGGAGCCCCCTGTTGCCCCTAAAGAGGCAACACCTTTAATTGAAGATGTTGTCCCGAAAGAGACAGCACCTTTGATTGAAGAATTTATCCCAAAAGAGACAACACTTTTGATTAAAGATGTTCCTTTAAGGAGGTTGAAGAGGGGTCTTACTGAAAGGCCTGTAGATACTGTTGCCCAACCTTCTAGAATTTGGATTTCTTCTTTGAGGGTAGTTTTACAGTTGTCCTTACCCCTGACTTGGCTAAGAAATTGATCAAGTCAGGGACTTTGCCCGATTGTCGAGCTGCTGAAACTTCAACTCCTCTAGATAAGGTTGTCGATGTGGCAGCCCAACTTCTTGCATCAGTAAGTGGTCATTATACTTATCATTCTAATTTTTCATTGTTGTGTTCCTGCTATGATTTGTGGCTTTCTTCTTCTTAGAGTTTTTGGTGTGCTTCGATAATATCATGGTGAAGGATGAAGGCATTAAAGATTCAACCTCATCCAGTGGTGTTAAAGAAGCCCTTGCTGGGTTGTCAAAGTCTTTAGGGGAATCTCGGCAGAAGTATGGGGAGGACAAGGTCGCTTGGAAGAAGAAGATTAAATCTGCTGAGTCAGCTTTACAACAAGCTGATACAACTTGAAAGCATGATATGAATGCCTCCGAGGAAGATAACGCCAAGCTTGAAGAGGATGAATGACGTAATAAAGATCTTGAAGAGAAAGTGTTGTCTGCCAAAGAGCTTCTCAGAGAGAAAACTTCCTCGGAGAGAGCGAAGAGGAAGGCTGATGTGAAGAAATCCTTTAGCTCTGGCTGGGACAAAGGATGGAACAAGTCCTTAGTTTTTATCTCTTCCTAGATGGAGTATGAAAGTTTGAAATACTTCAGAGATGGATGGGTAGAAGCTTTGAAGAGGTTGAATATTGTCGAGGATTCTGAACTGTTTCAGGAACATACCCATGGCCCTCCTCCTACTGTTGAAGAAGAAGAGGAAGATGAAATTGCATCTAATGAATCTTTTATGTTAATAGTAGAACAAACACCTGCTTCTACCCTTCCTCAATCCTTCGAGCAAGTTCAACAAGCTATAACTTCTACCGAGCAACGTTAACTGCCTTCCGAGAAACCAAGTCCTGCATCCGAACCAGCTGAAGATGTTGTAGGAAATAAGGAGAAGGTGTAAAGTTGTTCGGCTCTTTAACTTTGTTGTTTTCCCTTCTTTTTTTTTGTAACTTTGGTTGTCCTTTATCTTCTTGTGATCAATAAAATGGACTCCATTATTTATCCTGAGTTATCTCCTTTACTTGCTCGATTTGTATCATTATTGATCCATTTTTACTTTTCCTTGCTGTAACAACCCTCGCTTTTGAGAACTTATTTTATATTAATTTACTGTGTGAAGTAATTATATAAAATATTGGAACATGGAGTAAATATAAATTTGCATGAGTTGGAAGTTACTATTCACTAGATTGTTGCATATTTACCTTATGTGTATGTAGATATCATCATGTTGCGTTTTATAGTGTCATATGCTTTAAATGACATTTATGGTTTAAATGAAACCGGAACTTAAAATAATTTATAAAATTGCCGGATGCCAATTTAGAGGGCGTAGTTAGTCCCAAAATGTACGAGATAGTCAAAATGAGTTCCATATTGTATTTTTATGTTTCGGACACTTTTGACTGGTTTTAACATAAATGTGTAGTTGCGAGTCATTTTAATGTGGTATTAACCATTTAAGTTGGGAATTAAGGAGAATGCCACGATTTAAGTCTTGCATTTCATTTCATTTCTCAAGTGTGTATTATTAAACCTAGAGAGAAAGAAAGAAGAAGAGAATTGGGGAGAAAAGAGGGGAAAAAGAAGAAATTGAAGATTGAAGATTTGGGATTACTTCTACCAAGAGAAAACTGAGATTTCAAGATTAAGGCAAGTTTTCTACTTGCTCATATATGGTTTAAGATGGGTAAATTGTGTGATAGTTGTGTATTGGAATTTATAGAACAAATATAGATTTTATGGTGTTTTAGCCCTAATCTTGGTTTATGTTGAAGATATTGTGGATTTTCGTAGTTGATAATCATGTAGGATGATTTTGGGTAGATTAATGTTGTTGGATGTGTGTAAAAATGGAGTAGAAATGAGTTTGGGGGAAAAACTAGGGTTCATAACCCGTAGCCCCTTTCTTGGAAAATTCGCAGGGGAGAATCGATTCGCTAAGGGGTCAGCCTACAGGTCTGCAAACCCGAATCGATTCGGGTTAAGGCCGAATCAATTCGACTGAAGAAGAAAGTTGGAATTGTCATTCGAATCGATTCTCTTTTGGGCGAATCAATTCGCTGCTTGGGGCGAATCGATTCGGCCCTAGGGTGAATCGATTCGAAATTAGGCTGTTTTGAGTTGTTTTTTTAATTCAATTTTGAACCTTTTTCTTTAGTCTTAGGACTTAGGAACCTTCTTGTATGAAGTAAACTTAGAGTACTAGATTCCTAGATGAGTTAGTTAACTACCCTACATTAGAAATGGTTTATATGGGGGGGTTATTCCGGGGGTATACAAATTGATGTTAAGGCATCTTATTCCTTAGGTTACCGATTATGAGTATAGGAGTTGTAAGGTCGTATTGGGAGACTTTAGAAGCTCAATTGAGCTATGATAGTCTTTATGGTTTATAATAACCTCACAAAAGAATGTTGGGAGAATAAATTGAGAAGTTATTCATTATTTAGGTTATAATGATGATATAAGCAACATATGGCTCCGGATGAAATGTGATGTATCTATTAAGACGGAAATGAAATTGGTAAATGATAATTTACTTAATCACGAATATGGTAAATGATAATTTACTTAAACACCCTTCTCTAAATGCCATCATAAGGGAAGTTGCGTGCGTGAGGTGAAGCCCCTTGGCTAGTGAACGCAGGGTGGATATAGTCCTAGGCCATATGAGCGCTTATTGTATGTTTTCTGCGGTGGTGAGGTAATTTCAGGTGTGGTTATGACTCTCCTGCAGGCATATGGCCGCTTCCCGACGTCTTGCGTTGTAGGTTCCCCGGTGGTCTTGGTTGATAGGCCCTGGAAGATGATGGTCATTTAGGGGAGCGCACAGTGGGGAAACCCGGACGGGCGGTCTTAGAATCGTTATATGTATATGAATATAACTATTCTTATTTCAAGTTGGAATTGATTAATCAAATTCCATAAAGAGGATAATGAAATGCCACAAAGAGCATATAATTGTGACTTTGTTTCCTGATAAGGAACGGAACTATGAAATGATTCAGTGTAAAATGATGGAGGCTTTTAATTTATGTTAATTATTCATATACTCTTGCATAATTGAATTGAACTCATGATCATTTAAATTGTCTTAGCTTATGCCTTGAGATCGTATAGATAGATTCTTATTTATATCCATCATGTTTAACTATTCATAACTTTCATACTCTTTATTCATTTGGTGATCATATAAAATCGGGCCCTGACCCGTTCATATTTCTTGTTGTGCGTGAATCTTGTATCCGCTCAGGTGCTCCGCCGCAAGGACGCCTGCACTGACTTTCCTATTTCGGTGTTTTGGGGAGCCATGATACTTTACGGATATTACGGGATATGTTGTTAGACGCCTTCATTTTTTACTCTAGTTACGATCGGGTCAGTTACTCGGGCGTGTGGCCCAAGCTATTGTAATGTATTATGTATTATGTAACTTAAATTAAACTGTTGTATTACATTGTAGTGACTGTTGACCAACAACATATTCGGTCCCCTTATTGTATACTTGTCGTTGATGTAATATAAGTTCTTTTGGGTTTCCACTTTCTTTTTAAATTGGGTTGTTTAAATGCTTTCCTTAACTTATAAAACAAAATTTTTGGCAACCCATTTTTCTGAAATATAGGGTGATTATCCCGTATACTTATTGTATTATTGTGATGCTGAGAATGATCCATCTATGGTTCCCATTATCATTGAGGTATCGGGCTGGCCACCCCTTATTTTGGTGAGCGGGATGTCACACTTGCTAGTTTATTGCTAAGATGGAACTCTTGTCAGTTCATGATATAGAGCTGATGAAGAAGTGCAATGATTACTTAAAATATAGTCATACAGATTTCACGAAGGCTCAGATAATTGATAACCTTAGACCTGATGCTTCTGAGCGAGCAATCGATGCATATCAATATTTGAAGTGTTTACTTGATCGGGGTATGGCTAATAACGTGTCTTATGGTAAGATGATTGAAGATATCCAAGGAATAACTGAGGAACTTCAACTTCAGCACAAGGAAACCTCTGCACTTCTGCATGAAGGTTATTAGAAAAAGTACCAATATTTGAGTGCTGATCGGGTTTATGACAAGTTTCTTTCAGCCCATAAAAAGGGAGAGATTGTTCTTAAACTTGAAGTTGAGTAATATAGGAATATTGGTAAATTATTAGAGGAAGAACATATTGCCCTACAAGAAGAAGTGAAACAACTCAAATCTGTTGCCTCTTTTTATTCGGGAGCTCTCGTACCAGTAAATGATGAGGTCTTTTCATTTTTGGAAACTAAAAATGCTAATTTGAGAGAAGAACTGGAGGCTTTGAAACAAGCCAGGCCTACATCCTCCTCGCGGGCTAGAGCTAGAGCTAGTCGAAGAAGTGTTGAAGAGACTAACACTCAGCAAGACTTAGAAAATCAGGCTGCTCAAATGAAAGAAAAAAATCAAGCCTTGGCTGAAATGTCCCAAAAAATTCAAAATCTTACCGACCAACTCTCCAACCAGAGTTTTGCCCTAGAAAGTAAAGCAAACTTAGTGAAGAAACTTCATGATCAGCTTGAGAGATTGACTTATCAATTTCACAAGCAACCTAGAGAGTTTTGGATGAGGGGGGGGGGTATAATGAAGCTCTATGCCATCTCGATGCTCGATTGAAACAAGGGAATAACGAGGGATACAAACAGGGATGGTTGAACGGCTTGACTGTGATGAATCTTGAGTAAGGAAATCCTTTATGGGATTGGTATGAGCCTGGAGTACTTGATATGCCTAATCCTCCCTTTAAACTAGATGCTAGCTGGATTCCAGCCCGTGCCATTCCTAGGTGTTTGATTTCCAAGTATCTTGGTGATTACCAACTTCATGAAGAAGTTGAGATATCCCGACCTCAATATCTACTTGATCGATCGAGTTAAAACAACATCAGAATTCTACGAGATATGAATTTCATCGATTCGCCTTATGCTTTAGATGATCCTCCAGCTGGAATGGAACCTGTACCAAAATCTGAAGGAAAAAGGCTGATAGAATAGGAAATTTATATTGAATGAAGAAAACTTCATCTTTTGTAATTTTTTTTCCTTGTAAATAATTTATAAGATGTGTTTCTTATCATATTATCTTTTGATGAGTGTGTATAGAGGGACATATTGTCCTGTTTTGTTTTAATTGCCTAGACAATGGAACTTTGCCCCATTTGCTGCCTAGTTGTCGTAACTTGTCACCCATAAGTGCCTAAGAAATGGAATGATTTACATCCCATAATCTTTCTTAGTTGTAGTAATCTTATCTAGATTACCTTGGTGGCTAGACAGTGGATGCGCCATGAGGTCACCCATCTTCTTACCGAGTTTTGGATGCCCCTTGAGGTCACCCATAATCAAACAGGCCTTGCCTTGTATGATTGTTATGCCAACATTATTGGTTAAGTTTATTGGTGCCGACCAACCTTAGTTGGTGGTTGTCGATATGCCAACCAACCTTAGTTGGTGGATGATGACATGCCGACCAACCATAGCTGGTGGTTGCTGATATACCGACCAACTATAGTTGGCGATTGCTGATACGCCGACCAACTGTAGTTGGCGTAGTGTGTAGCACTAGTACTCCAAAAAAAGGAACTAAAAAGAATATAAGGAAAATATCATTTGTATTCATATTTGAAATACTATGATACATATGAATTTACGTTATTGATAATATTTGCGCAGGTGCTCTGCATTCCATGCATTTTGAATTCCTCTCCCTCTAAGGTCTCTATTCTGTATGTTCTAGGTCGAACGACTGCAGTTACACGATATGGCCCATGCCAATTGGCTTCCAACTTATTATAATTCTGAATCACCTTCTTCAACACATAATCTACCTCCTTAAGATCATATTTCTTGATTCTTTTATTGTAAAATACGGCAGTCCGTTGCTGATAAGCTGAATTTTAGATTGCGGCATCTTCTCTCACTTCCTCGAGCATTTTTAGGTCTAGCCATCTCATCAAATTAGTGACAGGAGAGTTGAAATTAAGCACCCTGTGAGTGGGTAGGCCCAGTTCAGCTGGGATAACTGCTTCACTTCCAAAGGCTAGCATGTAAGGAGACTCCCCAATTGCTGTTCGGTGTGTCATTCGATAATCCTATTACACAGAATGTAGATCGTTAATCCAATTCCCTTTCTCATTATCCAACCATTTCTTCAATCCGTTAAGCAGAGTCCAATTCATCACTTCAGTTTGCCTAATGCTCTGGGGATGGCCTGGTGCTCAACTAATCTTATGGACGTTGGATTGGTGACAATACGCATCAAACTACTCATTATCAAATTGGGTACCATGGTCAGTGATGAAATCATGCGGCCGACCATATCAGCAAATAGCACTCTTCCAAATGAATTGGTAAACCCTTTCATAATCCATGTCAATGAGAGGCTCAGCTTCCACCCATTTGGTGAAATAATCAACAACGACCACTAGGTATTTGAATCGGCCTTTGGTGATTGGCAGAGGCCCAACGAAGTCTATTCCCCAAAATGGCCAAGGTGAGGTGATGGGGGTTAATAAAGCCTCGGGGGTTCTTCGGATGGTAGAAAAATGTTGACACTTATCACATTTCTTGGCATAAGTTGTACAATCAGCTCGCATTGTTGGCTAATGGTAACCCTGTGTCGTTATCCTTTGCAGAAGAGTTCGTCCTGCCACATGAGCCCCATAAGACCCTTCATGAATTTCTTTTATCTAATCTTTAAATTCTGATGGGTGCACATAACTCTGTAGACCTTCTATTATACCCCTTCTGTACAAAACTCCATTGTTTAATAAATACCGAGCAGCTTTAAACTTCCGCCTCTTGGCCGCAAGTTGGTCGGTTGGTAGAATACCTTCTTTGATATATGACCTGATGGGATCCATCCAGGAAGGTCCCATGTCCAAATTGATTAATCTCACCATCAAATCTTCATCAATGCTCCACTCTACTAATATCTCAATAGGAATTGTTCATCGTAGCTCAGTGCGAGTAGCTGAGGCTAACCGAGCTAGTGCGTCAGCCCTCACATTCTCCAATCTTGGTATTCTGATCACTTGGGCCAATGGCAAAACTATATACAATCTCCATATATTTGGCATGATACCTAGATGTGAAGTCTCCCTTCCCTGCATACAAGCCAAGCATCTGATTTACAATTAGCTGTGAATCACTAAACACTGTAATTTGCTCTGCATTCAGTGTTTTGGCTAAAATGAGGCCCACAATCATAGCTTCATATTCAGCTTCATTGTTGGAAGCTTTGAACTCGAAACTCAGAGCATATTCTAATTATTCCGGCTCCGCTGCTTGTGGCGCACGAGGAGCCATCGACATATAATTTTCATATAGGTATATAATTATCAAACTCTTAGTCTGACAAAGTTCCTTGGTGGAATATTTGGTACTTCCTTTTATCATCTCCCCATGCTGGGCTTTGATCGGGGGATTCTTGTTGCTCGGTCACACTCCCCTTCGACAAATCCACTGGGAGAAATTGACCGGGGACAGTCTTTGATGCTCCTCTGACATCCATGGGTTGCTCTTCATTAGAACCCTGTTGGTCGGAGGTATGTGGGTAAGTGAAGTCCGCAATGAAATCTTCCCTTTAAGCGAAGACCTTGGCTAGTTAACAATATCATACCCACCTAGTTCCACCGCCCAATACATCAATAAATCTTCCAGATTTATTCGATTTGTGAAAAGCTTGTCTGAGTGGAATATCGGTGTATACCACTATGGTATCATCTTCTTGCTTGCCTCGATCAATGCTAATTCCAGCTTCTCTAACCTTGGATATCTAATCTCTTCTCCTCGAAATGCTTTACTTGTATAATACATCGGTTTTTGCACTCCATCCTCTACTCTTAGCAATGCTGAACAGACTGCGCTTGCTGAAACAACCAAGTATAAATATAACTTTTCTCCCATCACCGGCTTGGACAGTAGTGGGGGTGTACTTAAATATCGTTTCAACTCTTGGAATGCTTTCTCACATTCATCATTCCATTCGAAAGTATTTCTGAGTGTTTTGAAGAATAGAAGACATATGTTCGTTGCTCGTGAGATAAACTTGTTGAGAGCTGCAATACGCCCCGTGAGGCTTTGCACCTCCTTCTTCGTAGATGGAGATCATAGTTCTAGTAAGGCTTTAATCTTCTCAGGATTTGCCTCAATGCCTCGCTGATTCACAATATACCCAATGAACATGCCTTCTCGTACGCTAAATACGCACTTCGTCGGGTTCAGCTTCATCTGATATTTCTCCAGCTGATCGAAAGTTTGGCTCGGGTCAGCTATGTGGTCTACAGCTTTCTTGCTCTTCGTCATCATGTCGTCGACATAAACCTCCATGTTGTTATAGATTTGCTCCGCGAACAAGTTATTCATCAATCACTGGTATGTTACACCTGTATTTTTAAGACCAAACGGCATAACATTGTAGCAGTATGTCCCCCTTGGGGTAATAAACGAAGTACTATCCCTATTTTTTGGTTTCATCTTAATCTGGTTTTAGTCGGAATAAGCGTCCATGAAGCTTAATAACTCATGCCCCTAGGTAATATCTACCAGTTAGTCTATTCGGGGCATAGGGAAGTGATCTTTCGAGCAGGCTTTGTTGAGATCTGTGAAATCAACCCACATCCTCAATTTATTACTATTCTTTTTTACCATCACCACATTAGCTAACCAATTAGGATATTTGACATCCTCAGTAAAAGAGGCCTTTTGCAGTTTCTCGACTTCCTCTTGAATAGCTTGGTTCTTCTCTGGGCTGAAGACCCTTCTTCGTTGTTTCATCGGTTTGATCTCCTTATTAACATTGAGCTCGTGGCAGAGGAAGGTTGGGTGTATCCTCGTCATATCTTCGTGACTCCACGCAAAAGTTTTCTTTTTGTACCTAAAAAATGCCACTAACTCTCGCTTTATTAACGGATCTAGTGAAGCGATAATTTGAGTTGTTCATTCTGGTCGTTCATTATCCAGAATAATATTCTCCATTGCTTCCATGACCCGACCCTTCAAGAGCTCTGACTCATCTCTAGGGTCTAATGTCTCAATCTCTACATCTTCAGACTCATCCACTTGGTAGCTGGTGGTCTTCTTCTTGGCTTCCTCCACCTCTTCCTATTCGTAAATGAATAGTAGCATTCCCGAGCTACTTTCCGGTCACCCTTCACAATTCTAACTCCAAAGTTGGTCAAAAACTTCAAGCATTGATGTACTGTTGATGGCACGGCTTCAAAGTTTTTCAGACCTACCCTTCCCATGATTATGTTGTAGGCTGATTTGACGTTTTTGTCCATTATAAAAAAGTGTACTTTTTCTATTCTGCAAGCAGGCTAGGTACCAATAAACATGCCCAACTTGATCATCCTAAGTGGAAAGACTTTTTCACTGGTAAAACTGAGGAGGGGCCTGTGATATGGCTCGAACAGGGCTAGTTTCAAGTTTAAACTATCAAAGCAAGAGTAGAACATGATGTCTTCCGAACTACCATTGTCTACTAGTACTCTTGAGATGATCACATCCTTCATCCCCATCTTGATCACCAAGGGGTCGTCGTGAGTATATATGACGCCTTCCATATCACTTTTGGAAAAACCAATGACCAGTTTATCCTTATTGACCTTCCTCGGGTGATCCTCTTCCGTCAGATTTATTATCTATATATAGGAGAAAGCTTGGGCCTCATTAAGGTAAGCTTTCCTTTCAGCAATATGATCCCCACCTCCTGCATCTCCACTTGTAATCACATTACATTCGAATGAGCCAAAATGGATTGAAAATACCTCGCGTTCTGGTTGTCTTGGCTTTTTGGGAAGGTTGGGGTCATCCTCCAGGTCATCTTCATGGTCCCTCTTCTTGTCATCTCTTATTCTGCGAGGAGATTTAGACCTTGGCCTTCCTCTTTCATTATTCTTCTCATCATTCTGGCGATCAACAAACCTGTTCAATTTCCCTCATCGAATGAGTGCCTCAATTTCATTCTAAAGAGTTATGCACCACTTGGTCGTGTGGCCATGGTCTTTTTGGAACTCCCAATACTTGGACTTATCCCTCGATTCAGGGCTATCCTCAACTTCTTCGGCCAATTTAGTTCTTCGATGTTCTTTATCTCCTCCAGAATATAGTTTATATCCACCTTTAAGGGAGTATATTTCCCATACTTCCTCAAGTGCTCTATCGTCTCTTTGGCTTTCGATTGCTTATTTCCCTCATTATGCTTTTGATATTTCTTCTCCAACCTTCCCTCAGATTTAGCCTCTGCTTTAGTCGTACCATTCTTCTTTGCAACCATAGCTTCTTCGGCATTCATTATTTTGGCTGCTTTAGCCATTAATTCTGTTATGGATTTGGGGGGATCATTCGCCAAAGTATAGTACAACTTGTTTGGTAAAAGACCACTCATTAGAGCTGTGATTGTTGTCTTCTCCTCGTAGTCAATGACCTCAAGTTTCTCATTATTAAAATGATTGATGTAATCCTTGGTTCTCTCTCCATCTTTCTGCCTTACACTGAACAGATATGTTACCGTCTTAACTGGCTTCACGGAAAAATAGAAATTTCCTATAAAGAGCTCTGCCAGTTGATGGAAAGTAGCAATCTTCCCCTGAGGAAGATTGTTGTACCATATTTGAGCTGACCCAGTGATGGTTCCTGAGAATTACCTGCATCTCATCTCATCAGGATCTGCATAGATATCGGTAGCGTCTTGGTACTGCTCTATATGGACGACATAATCGATTTTTCCGTCGTACTTCGGCATAACTACAGGAGATTTAAACTTCGATGGTGTGGGAAAATCCACAAGTTCCTGTACGAAGGGTGATCCCTTGATAAAAGTTCTTTGGAGAGGGTTCCTGGCCTTAACCATTTCCCCTAACCTATTTTCCAACCTTTGAATAGAGCCCTTCCAAGCGTCATTTCCATCCTCTGATCTATTTTCCCGAGCAACAGATCGCGCATATTTATCTTCTTAAGATCTCTCTATTCAAGCGGCAAGGCGTGATTGGGCAGAACCTTCCCTTAAATCATTTGGTCATTGATAATTTCCTGACGTAATCCGAGGAGGATTTCTATTCCTCCTGGGGCCCAAATGATCAAAGGGGGAGACTCTACTCAATCTCTCCAGGGCACTTGTTCATTCCGGAGTTAGAGTGACATTTTCTTGAGAGTTTATGACTCTTATGGGAGATGTCCACCCAGGTTGATAAGACGGGTTGCTGGACCTATCAGTATGGCGCGATTTAGTGTGCCTAGACAAGGGCACATGAGGGAACAAAGTACGTATGGATCTCGAAGATGGCAGGTGAGTGTTTCTATGAATGCTTCGCTGGCCTGATTGGGCAGGCGTTGCATTTTGAACAGTTTGAATGAGTTGTTGCATGGTATCCTGCATACATGTTTGTCCCCTGGCTAAATTAGCCACTATTCCAGTGAGTTCATTGACAGTTGAAGGAACGGACGGATTATGAGGAACTCCATCATTGTTCCTATTGCTAGATTATGGGAGCTCAACCATGTTTGGTGAATATTTTAGTGAAAAATGCTATGTATAGTCGTTTCCCACAGACGAAGCCAATCTGTTTGTGTCCATCCCCGATCCTCGTATCCTCGCGATGGGCGGGAGGAGTGAGTATCCTAGGTCCCACGCGTCCCTCTTGAGAGCGCTTCGGCCGACGTCATTGGGTGGGGTGAAAAATATAGAGAGATAGAGTCGCCAGTCTATTTTACTCAAAATAGACAAAAGAAAGGGAGCCATCCCGAAGGACAGTATCCAAAGACATACTGATGCATACGAAACTAAAATGATTCGAAAAGGTTCCGAAGGCTAAGTTATGAAATGGGAAGGTGTTAGGTACCCATTCCGCCCTTACGGTCTTTCACGGGTTTTTTTAATTTTCCTTTATTTTCCCCGTGATATGTGTGCATGTGTATATATAATAGGGATAGGAATCCTCGACTTACATCATGGAAGAGATAAAGCGAGTCATCCGTAGGAGGTTCTTAAAAATAATATTATAAAATAGGATTTATACGATTATCCTTACGTTGATTGTTATGATGGAACGATAACGCATATGGGATAATACGCTACTAAGAACAAATACATATAATATGAAAGAATTTAGTTTAGAGAAAAAATACAAAAAAAAAAGAAAAAGTAAGAATAGGACTCGAGTCTCGGGTTTTGCCCCGACACGCGTACGTAGCCTATAGAGGCATCAAAGTCCACGTAGTTCGCATGCAAAAATGAGGGGTGGGGTTTGGCCCATAAATCCAATCGGGGGATTCTCTTATTTGTGTGTGTGTGTTGTAATACCCCGTAATTTTATGCTATATTAATTTGGGGATTTATTAAATTAAATGTGAATTAATTATTTAATAAAAATCCGGAAATTAATTATGTTATAATTATTAACGCGATGAGAGTTAGTAATTATGGGAAACTGTTGAATATTACTGACGAGCAAAGTAATATATAATATTGGTTATATTGAATGTCACGAGTAAATAAAATGACAATTTTGGAAATTTGAGTCGGGACGCGCCCGTATCGCGTCGGGACTAAATATTGATAAATAAAATTGAATATTTTATAAGTTGTTCGTATGGTCGTTTTGAGTACACCAACGCGTCCGGAAGGGTCGAGATAGTCAGAAAAGTGTACCCGGGGGTTTAGTTTGGGTCTCGGGGCGTTATTAGGCCTAATTAGTACCACGGGAGGGCATTTTGGACATTTCACATTTTTGGGTAATTAAACCCACGAAAATTAAAGGGGTTATATCAGATATCTAGGTTATCATCTAGGGTTAGAAAACTCAAAACTCTAGAACGGTCATTGGAGAAGAGAGGAGAGAGCTCTCAAGGCAATCCAAGTCTCAAAACCCATCTGTTTGCACCGCCGCCACCGCCAACGCGTAGATCGCGAGACGGGGAACGCAACCACACCAAATTCGGAACCAAACCAGAACACCAAAAATCTCAGGCAACTGTTTATCTTTCTTATTTCGTTGATGCATCTTTCATATTAGTTTAGGAATGATTAAGAATGAGTTATATGGAAGAAAACCCCAATTTGAGATAGGAAAATTCATGTAGTTATGGTTTAAATGAAAATTCTGGAAACCCTTTATCATGTAGAGGATTAAACCACGAAATTTTGATGTTTATAAGAAGGAATTTTTGGAAAATATTTGTTAGAACCATGTTTAAGAGATTTCTAGGGTTCTTGATATTTATATGAATTTTTGGGCTGTTAATCCATGTTTAGTGATAGAAATCTGCATGCTTTACGTAGGAAATACATAATATGATGATATAAGGTTAGTAGTATAAATTCTGGAATGATTGGGATTGAAAAATATGGAATTGGTTGAGGTTAGGAGATGAAACCCATAACTGCAGAATTTCAGATTTCGCATACCTGCTTGATCGATCGATCGAGTCAAGAGCTTCGATCGATTGAAGGTTCGATCGATCGAGCCCCAGACCTCGATCGATCGACCCCTCCTGGCAGACTCATATTTTCCCTTCTTAATTAATTGTAATTCACTGTAATGAGGAATAATTCGTGGACACCCTTATAAATATATTTTGGGAGATAAAGAGGACCAGTAGGATATATGAGAAAATTTTGGGACCTTTAGTGTAAGACGAGAATTGTATTTTTGGGATAATTACATAAGGAACGACGAAATCTGGTATTAAAGGGAGAGATTACGTAAAAATGATTACGATGGAAAATAGATGAATACCTACTGAATTTTATACTTGGGAGAATAGAGTCCATGAGTGTTACGTAATAAGTTGAAATAATACCTCGAATTAAAGTTAAAGATGAACAATTATACGTGATAGCTAATAATGAGATATGAGAAATAATGTCGTAATTATGGACTTTGAGATGTTCCTAAAGTGTTATGGTAATAATAGCATAGTTATATGACTGTGTATACATATACTATCAATGTGTGAAAAACGTACCCATGCTACTTGCTATCCCTGAGGTTACCGCGCTGGGACGATCTTATCTAGTGTGCCTTATGGGGGATATTGACTCTTACCCTAGGAGATAGATATCCTTGGTATAGGCTATCGGAATGATTGTTCAGACGGTCCTAAGAGACGCAGGTATGTGCTTTCCTCTTAAAGACTTGGAATCTATGCTTCGCCTCAATATTGTTTGTGTATGTGTTAATACAATTCGAGAGTGATTCCGAATTTGTATTCCCCTTAATATGAGTGATACGGGGTTTGGATAATAGAGTATGCCCGCACCATAGTTTTTATTTGGGGTGCTGTTATGATATATATATATATTATACGAGTAGTTAATATATATATGAAATTCTGAATTTTAGAACTGCCTACTGTGATTTGGAAAGTAGGACATGGTTGATGACTCAATTTGTAAATACATGTTTTGAGAAAGTATAATATGACACTGGAAAACTTTATTAATTAATAGAGTTAAAATGAGAACTTTGGTTATTACTTGAAATCTTACTTTTTAAACAATTGCATTGTTCAGTCTTAAATCTTGCGAATAACCTAAGTTAAGAAATCATTGGGGGAAGATTTGCGCGATATATGTTAGATAATCCGTTGGGAAGGTTAATACGATAGGCGTGAACATTAGAAGAGAGGTGAGAATTTCTCAAGAGAGTGTCGCACTAATATGTTGTTGCATTGGCCTGTAATCAATTTAAATACTTGCTAAACGAATTTTTAAATCATACACTATCGGGCTCTGACCCGTTTCTATTTCTCTTTCTCTCTTGTATATATATATGTATATATTACAGGTGCCCAGCAACAGGGGCGTCTTGCTTAGGATCCCTTGGAAGGAACGCGCTGCAGCTTAGGTGGGAGTTACATGCCACTTGCTTAGACGATTTCATTTACTTGATTCCACTTCTATCATTCTCAGTATTGGGGCATGTGTCGCCATTTCCACTATTTATCTATTTTATTGGGACATTTGTATTTCAGTTATTTCTAGTACTGTTACTTTGGGATTTATTCAGTGTGGATGTTTTACTTTAAGTTTTAAATGTTGGAATTTTGGATGTTGAATGTTTAAATTAATTGAATTTTGGATTATTTATTGTTGTTAATAAATAAATAAATAAATAAATAAATAATTTTTCTTTAAATAAAAATTGGAAGGAAAAGTTTAAAAACGGTTTTGACACTTAGCTTAATTATATAGGGTGTTTAAATTGGAAAAGTTATTTTTCGACAGTGATGCTAAGAATGAACCAACTGTTCACCTTGATTTTTAATTTAATAAAGGAGCGATCGCCGCGGGGTGTCACATGTGTGTGTGTAAAAAGGTGTTTTAGTTGTGAGAAAAGTGTAAGAAAAGTGTGAGAATTCTCATTTGAAATTTATGAGCAAACCCTCTTTTTCTTATTTTTTTTGGGTTTTATTTATATGAAAATAAGATATGTGCAATAATACTAGATAAAAAGTATATTAAGATTGTGCGATGAGAGAATAAAAGTGCTAAGTAATAAAACAAGTTAATGCGAATTTAGGGGAATTTAAAGAGAGAGTTGAGAAAGTTGGACCTTGTTGAAGATCTTGAGCTTGATCTTGGATGTTGGAGAGAAGCCCTTGCACTTGGATGATGATGAAGGGTAGTGAATTCACCAAGTTTGATGAAAAGGATGATGAAAAGTGAAGGTTGGAAAGGGATTTGGATGTGGAAATCACGCTGACTTCCATAGAGGTTTTCTGGATATTTTTATAGTGATGTCTATCAGATCTGGTGCCCCTTTGCAATGAGGAAAAGGCCTCCTCTATATAGGTCCAGGTCATTGCCGATCGGTATAGCCATGGTCCTTCCAATTGACAGGTGTGTTTAGGCACACTACCGATAGGCAGGGTCCAGGACTTGCCGTTTGGCAGTGTCTTTCTGGCCTTTTTCGAAAATCGACCTCAGAGTGAAAACCATTGATTCGAATCTTGCAAGGGGTAGACCATTGGAAATGTATTTTAGAGAAATTCGAAAGTCCTTTGGACCTCTCCCGGGTTCGTGAGTTAACTTTGGGTCAAATGTGGCTCGGAAGCGCTCATCGATCCTTTCGATGGGAAAACATCGGATGCAAACGAATTGTTCATCTGCATGGTAAGTCTGAACCATGCATGGGAAGGACCTTTGGAAAGGTTAGGAGATGTACTTTGACATTCCAAAGAGTTTGATCCATTTAGGGGAGTTGACTTTGGTCAACCGGGCCCCAGAAGCATTTGGTGACTTCTTGGAGTAAAATGGATCGTTCGTCCGTTCCGTAAGTCAGAATCGTGCACGGGATAGACCTTTGGAAAGGGGTTTTAGTGACCTTTGAAGATTCATTTGGTCTTGGTCGATCTGAAGAGTTAAATTAAGTCAAATGGAGCCCGGGAGTGTCCGGTGGCTTTAGATCGAGTTTTAGGGGAAAATGGGTCGTTCGTCCTTATCGTAAGTCGGAATCGCGCACGGGATGGACCATTGGAAAGGGATTCCAGTGCCCTTTGAAGATTCATTCATTCTCAGTCAATCTGAAGACTTTGACTTTTGGTCAAATGGAGCCTAGGAGTGCCCGATGGCTTTTAGGTCAGTGCTCTGGGTATGACCTGGAGTTGTAGTGATGAAGGGAGGTGCTAAGGACTTAGGGAGAATTTAAGGGGTAACATAATGGGGTTTCTATAAAGCCCCTCGATGGGTGAGTTTAGAATAAATGATAGCCGTCTAATAGACACCACATGATGCTTTTTGAAAGAAGATAACCAATTCAGAGGGTCGAGGCCGATTCTGAGGACCTAAGGAACAAGGAGGACCAATTCAGAGGGTCAAAGTCAATCCTAAGGACCTAAGGATCATACTAGGGATGACCAATTCTACGGGTTAAAGATAATTTGAAGATGAGGGTGATCGATTCTGCGGGTCGAAGGCAATTTTGCGGGCTTAAGGTGAGATGACCAATTCTACGGGTCGAAGCCAATTATGCGTTCTTAAGGTGAGATGACCAATTCTACTGGTCGAAGTCAATTCTAAGGGCTTGAAGATGAAGGTGAACGATTCTGCAGGTCAAAGCCAATTCTGCGGGCTTAAAGATGAGGTGACCGATTCTACGGGTCGAAGCTAATTTTGCGGGCTTAAGGTGAGATGACCAATTCTGCGGGTCGAAGCCAATTCTAAGGTCTTGAAGATGAGGTGACCAATTTTGCGGGTTAAAGATAATTCTGAGGGCTTTAAGATGAGGTGGCCGATTCTGCAGGTCGAAGCCAATTCTAAGGACTTAAGGTGACGATTCAAGATCGAGGTTAATTCTAACCTAAGAGAGGTGACGACTGAGGACCAAGGTCAATTATGACCTAAGTGAGGTGATGATCGAGGACTGAGTTTAATTCTGACCTAACTAAGGTGACGATCTAGGACCTAGGTCAATTCTGACCTAAGAGAGGTAACGACCGAGGACCGAGGTTAATTCAGACCAAATTAAGGTGATGATCCAAAACCGAGGTCAATTCTGACCTAAGAGAGGTGATGACTAAGGACCGAGGTCAATTCTAACCTAACTAAGGTGGCAATCTAAGACCGAGGTCAATTCTGATCTAAGAGAGGTGACGACCAAGGACTGAGGTCAATTTTGACCTAACTAAGGTGAAGATCCAAGATCGAGGTCAATTCTGACCTAAGAAAGATGACGATCGAGGAACAAGGTCAATTCTGAGCTAACTAAGATGACGATCTAAGACCGAGGTCAATTCTGACCTAAGAGAGGTGACGATTGAGGACCGAGGTCAATTCTGACCTAACTAAGGTGATGATCCAAGATCGAGGTTGATTCTGACCTAATAGAGGTGACGACCGAGGACCGAGGTCAATTCTGACCTAATTAAGGTGACAATCCAAGACCGACGTCAATTCTGACCTAAGAGGGGATAAAGATTGGATTTTGTGTTCCGCCGGGGAATAGCGAATGAGCCGGGGATAATGTATAATGTCCTTTGGAGACATTGAAAATGACTTTCTGGAGTTCCGCTGGGAAAATCCTTGTGTATTTTGGAGACTTTACGGAGGAAAGGAAAATTTGATGCTATAAACTCCACTGGGGAAGTGGTTTGGTGGTCCAGGTATTTGACGTATTGCTCGGGGAGGTTTGAGACCTTTGGGGGATAGGAGGTGATCCTTAGAGATTCTCCGGGGACATTGCCGGGAGGGGATTTACTTGGATCTTGAGAGTTCTTCTAGGGAGATAGGGGTTCCACTTGAGGGAATGCGAAATTTTCTTGGCGGAAATATCCTAATCTTTTCGGGGATTTTTAGAAATTTTCAGGATTTTCAGGTATTTTCTTGGAATTTTTGTACAAAATTTAGAGGGGGTGTCGGTCGGCATGGTGCATAGGGTACCATTCGGCAGTGGCACGGACTTTTAGACAGCCTCGGGAAGGTAAAGAGGCAGTGTCGATCGGTGGTTGGGGGGTCAATACCGATCGACATGACCCTTGGCATCCTATATAAAAGGGGAGAATTCCCTTCATTTTTCACATCTTCTTGCTTTCTCTAATTCTGCGATTTTCCTCTGCAAATCGTTTTAGCATTTCGATCTTTAAGAAGTGGCCGCCTTTTTTAGCACTGAAGCACATAGGGAATGGTTGACTGTTGATGACTAGGCGAACGTGGAGTGGAGGGCCAGGGCACCTCTTGCTTTAGGGAACGAGAACTCCTTTGATGCGTTCAAGCCTATTGCGGATGAGCGAACCTTGCTACGGGAGCCGTCACGTCATCGCTCTTCGAGGGTGGTAAGACATGGTGGTTATGTAAGTAACCTGGCTTTTGGCATTCTTCTCTTTTTTCTTGGTGATTTTTCCTTTCTTTTTGAATTTATGACAAGTTTTTTTTTCTTTTGAAGTATGATATCTCTTTGAAGAACATGCGTGCCCGTTGGACGATGGGGCTTAAGGATGTCTGGGAGCATCTTCCACCTGTGGTGCATTGGGTGGTATCATTAGCGGGTTTTGGGAGGTTGGCGTCTACACTGGATGAGACGCCTCGCTCGACAGCGATCTTATGCGCTTTGGGGGAGAGATGGTGGGATACTACCCACACCTTCCATTTTGGCTTTGGGGAGATGACCGTGACTCCCATAGACGTACAACAACTGCTGGGGCTGGATTGTGATGGAGAGCAAATAGAGGTGGATCGCTCTCTGAGGGTGAGGTCGGAGGCGATGCGGGCAGTGCTTGGTGACGTAGGGAGGATAGTTTCTAGAGATTTCATCTGGCTGTCCTTGCTGAAGGATGTTCTGCTGAGTAGGGTGGTTAATGTGGAGGACGGGCTGCAGGTGAGGCAGATGGCCCTATTGTTCATTTTATTGGTGCTGGGGGGTTTCATGGTGGCGTCGAGCGACGACGTCATCCATTTGTGGTTCTTGCCATATTTGAGGATGTTTTCGAACATCCATTTCTATGATTGGGGGAGCCTGAATTTGTCGACCCTCTATTTTTCTTTGGACGCATTCAGCCGGTGCTACCGACAAACTTTTACTAGAGCCACGTATCTCCTTAAGGTATTCCTTAATTTGCGCATTTTCTTTTCATGCATCCGCATTTTTCCTTCTGCGTCTCTTTTTTATTGTGAATTCTTGTCTTTGGCAGACGTGGTTCTATGAGGTGATTGGGTGCAATACCCAGCTGATTGCTTTGAAGGACGATACCGTTGGGGACTTCTACCAATTGTATCGATGGAACAAGGACAATCGGCAGTCGAAGGGATCTCTTTCTTTAGAGGCAGTGCGTCAGGTCTTGAATGGCCTGACCAGTGGTAGGGTAAGACTCTTTCCTCTTTAGTCTTGGGTTTTATATGTTCTGATTCTGTATTGACTTATGACAGCTGGGGATTTTCAGGTGACTTTTTACCCTTGGGGAACAACCATTAAGGATACGGGGGCGACCGGGGTGAATGCGCAGAGGAGGTATTTACTGGGGCATTAGTTCATCCATTTTTGGTATCTTGGGGAGAGGGTGGTTTGGCAGATTTCTGGGGAGGAGGTGGTGGTGCCACCTGCGCATCCTCCTACGTCTAGGAGGCGGGAGCGCCTGCTGCCGGAAGATGGGAGGATCGCGATGATGATCTGCGAGTCCTACCTGTTATACACTGATACGACTGCATCGTATGACTATATTGACTTTGTGATGAGCTCGTTGATCGCGCCCATCATATATGATGCCTTGCCTTTCCCTTCTGCGAGTTCGAGTCGGGCGGTGGGGGTCTTCCCACAGCGATAGTGGTCCGTCGGCGTCTGCGGTGGCGGTGACTTCAGAGGTTCCCTTTGTTCGATTGCATACCCCCTCATATAATATTCGGCAGGCATATGGAGGGATGGTCCCCATGTTGCACCGTCCTCATGTGATGGATCCGGAGGAGCTGGGTTTAACAGAGGAGGTCCTTCATCCTGCGGTATACCTTCTTCCACTTTTTGGTTCCTTTTCTATTTTGATCCTTTTTTCTTTGATACTGATTTTTCCTTTTTCTTCCAGCAAGTCCGGGTGTCGACCACTTGGCTGAGGGACATCAGAGACTGGATATCTTCGGCAAATGCTCATATTCGGGATGCGATCCCTGTTCATTCTTTCTTGGTGCCATCTGCTTCGTCCGGGGAGGACTCTGGCTCGAGTAGTGGTGGTGTGTCATCTCGCTGTAGGGGAAAGATAGCGCGTCGCTGGGGTGGAAGCTATTACAGAGAGGGAGATAGAGAGAATGTGGGTTCGGGCTGAGTCCCGTTGTTTTTTCTTTTATTTTCTTTCCTACAAAATTTGATGTAACATAGAAGAATATATATATGCAATGAAATGGGTTTTATTATCTTTTGTTAATGGTGAATGCATGCACACGCACTTTTACTTTGCTGCTGAGACCGTAAAAAGAGATATTTTTGGGATTTTAGGAAAAGTTTTAAAAATGAGAAATTATATAGGGGAGGAAGAGGATTTTTGAAATTCTGTTGAGAATATCAATTTATTTTTTTATTGAGCTTCTGATTTTGTCAAAAAAAGAAAAAGGTAAATTTCCAAAAAAAAGGGGTTGCCGATCGGCAAGACCCTTATCCTGACTATCGGCAGTCAAGTCCAGTCCCATCAATTCAAAGCTTTTGATTAGTGCCCTCTTCAGCCTCTTCTACTTTGTAGGGAAGGATTTCTTTCGATTTCTGCAGGGGTCATGTCTTTTGTGAGGGTGTTCAAGTATAAAAAGGGGTAAGTGGTGGAGTGTTTTCATCACACCTTCACATTCTTACTTACTTGCCTACTATCTCTTAGTCTTACAAGATGGCTCTCCCTGGTATCATTGAGTTTGCCAACTACCTCTAAGCCTTGGAAGCAATGTGCTCTTATAATGTCGACTATAATGCTTTCAGTATGCGTCGGGTTTCTTTGTGGTGCAACCAGCCCATTGAGTGGAACATGTTGATGGCGACGGTGCAATTTTGGTACCCCAAAGACCATGTATTCCGCTTTGGGTTGGATGAAGTTTGTCCTACCTATAAGGAATTTTCTTCCATACTGGAGATAAATCCTAGTGTTGCTGTAGCTCTTCCCGAGTTTTCCCATTCTCCCAGGGACTTGTTGGCTGGGCTTCTTTGTATTTCGCCGTTGGCGGCTAGACAACTAGCTGGTGGGGGAATGGTCTCCCTTTCGGCGGTGTTACAGTCCGTGCATCTGCAGGAGGCTGGCGATGCTGGATATACCGGAGACCTTATTCTAGGCCTAGTATCAAAATTGCTACTGGTGACTAAGGAACTGCTGGTGGACCCACAACTTGCAGCTATTATTTCCTGGATGTCATATCGTCGTAATCCTGCAGCGGTGATATCGATGGAGACTTTGAATGGCCTGGATACGTGACGAGAAGGTCGTTCTGACTTTCTGAGGGGTAGTCCCGTGATGCTACTCATGTGGTTGTCTAAGAGACTCTTCCAGGTGACTCCTCTAGAGTATCCTTTGTCGGTTGTACCCAACTTCTTTTTGCGCCACTTCATTAGCGTTGGCTTGGATATTGAGGGCTGGGAGAACTGGTTTGTGGATCCTGGGGTGTAATACCCCGTATTTTTATGGCTTTTAATTATGTGATTTAATAAATTAAATTTCCCTGAATTAGGAGATTTATTATAATTAATTTGGGTTAATTAATTGGAAATTTATTCAGATTTAAATGCTAGCGAGAAGAGAGTTAGTATTTGAGTATTATAACGATGTTGAATATTATCGAGTGATTATGGTAATATATGATGATTGTATTTATTAAAAATTATCGTGAGGGTAAAATACGACAGTTTCGATAATTAAGTGGGACGCGCGTGTCATTCGTGTCAGGACACAATTTAATGGATCTAAAAGTATGTTATTTTTATGTCATCCGTATGAACATTTTGAGTGCGTCAACGTGTCCATAAGGGTCGAAATAGTCAGAAAACACTAGTCGGGAGTTTAGTTTGGTTCCCGGGGCATTTTTAGGCTTAACCGGCAACCCAGGAGGGTATTTTTATCATTTTAGATTTTAAGGAAATTAAACCCACGAATTTTAGAGTCTATTTAATTGTTATTGGCAAGGTCATTAGGGCCATTATCATCAAAAAAGTAAGAAGTGGGCTACGTGAGATAGAGGAGAAGTTACAGAAGAGTTTCCATGGCCATAACCACCACATACCACCACCACCGTCGGATTTGTGACTGGAAAGAGAGGGGGAACCAACCAACAACGTCATCAATGGATCAGAATCAGTATTCTACAGGCAAGTGATTTATCTTTCAAAGATTCAATGCATATATTTTACATAATAGTGTAGATTTGAAGATTTATTATGAACAATGATATAAATTGTAAAATGGGACCATTAAATATTGAATCCAGGTAGGGTTGCATGTAGTTAAATCTTCTGGATAGATATTAGGTACGAAATCATGTGCCACGTGTAGGTAATTACAAAATTAAATTAGAATTTATGATGTTCTTGAAGAAATTAGGAAGAACTAGGGTTAGAAGAAGAATTATGACTTTTGATCCAAGAAACTGTTGATTGGGGATGATTTAATGATTCTAATAATGTTAGAAATTATGTAAACATGTTGGTATGATGATTAGTATACCTGGTTGAGAGTTTTGGACGTTAAAGTGAAGAATTTGAGGTGTAAAAAGAGGAATCCCGTAACTGTTTAAGCAATTCTGGGAAAATACCTCCTTGATCGATCGATCGACTCAAGAATGTCGATCGATCGACGATCAATCGATCGACCCCTTTTCTTCGATCGATCGACCCATGTTGATTTTTGGCAATTTTTTCCTTTTAAGGTTTAATGAAAATCCTAAAGTCGAGGTTGATTCTTAGGGTGATTAACATAATATTTTGGAACTTAAATAAGGTAACTAGGGTCTTAGTTATTTTCGAAAAATATCATAACTTAGGGAGTTGAGCGTTGTAATTACGAATGGTTACCGAGTGAGGACGGTTAGAGATCTTTCGATTTTGGGACTAAAAGTGGAACGAATGATAACTTAAGGGATTTTAGATTTGCTGAGATAACCTTAGTAATAAATGGGAGACCTAGTATTCACTTGGGATAGGTATAGGTACCCGAACCCGTATGACGAGACTTGTCGTTAAATAAATAGTACGTAAAATCTCCGGAACATAAATATTGTGGGTGAGACTTAATATATAGGAGAGGAGTGTACCTATATTGAAATTGTGTATATATATATATATATATACTGGTTGTGTGAATGCCTAGTGTATGGATTTCTTATGTGTATGACATACCTACCATACTTGCTATCACGGGAGGTTATTTTTATGGAAAAGGACCCTCTTATCCTTGTGTGCTTCGTGGGGATTTAGACCAGTACCTTAAGGACATAGAACTGTGAATAACTTATTTGTGAGTGGATAAGTCAGCTGACCATGGGAGCGTAGGTATGTGCGTGACCTATGGGTATGTGAACTATGTTCGCCTCCAATATCTGTGATTTGTCTTTAGACGGTTCCTGAGTGATTCGAAAGACGTGATCCTTACGTGCGTGATGTACATGGATTTGATAGTAGAGTATGCGTGCACCGCAGCTTAGCCTGGGGGTGCCATATATGTATTTATGTACTGAGAGTGCTATACTTATGTACTTGTGACTGGTTCATTGTTGCTTAGTGGATGTGAATAAGCTAAGATATTTGAATGGGTTAAGAATGAGAATTTAATTAATACTTGAGATAAATAACTTAATCAATGTGAATATGGGGTCTGAACATATCTTGTTTGAATATTAAGAGTATACATCCTATAGTAGAATGCGAAAGCAGTAGTGGTACAAACTAGTTAGACAGCGGCATAACTAGGATGGGTTAAAGGCATTCGTTAGGCGTGCACAATAGTTGAGAGGTAAGAAACTCATGTGAGAGTGTGCAACTAACGTGTTTATAATATGCGTTGTTTAATTGTAATTTAAACACTTGCTAAACTTTAAATTGTTTTCACATCGGGCTCTGACCCGTTTTCCTCCAAATCTATTTTGGTTTTGTAAAAACATTTTAGGTGCCCAGCCACAGTGATGCCAAGCATAGGAGTTCCATTCGTATGACGTGCTTAGTTGTTGTGAAAACTACAGGATCTTGGTAGTAGACGCCTTCATATTTATCCTTGATCCCTTCAGAGTCATTTGTATCAGTTAGCGCATGTCGCCCATTCTTATTTAGAAGTTGTAGTTGCAGACTTTCATTACTTCAGTTATTGGTTTAATTATTCAGACTCTTGTATGGGGACTTTAATTACTCTGGAATATTTTTATTATTGGAGTGTTTACTCCAGACTCAGTTGATTTCATTTTCATTGGTTATTCATATGAGATTGTTGATGAGATTAATGGTTAATGATTTAGTTCTTGGTTATTTAAGATTTATTTGAGATTTTCGATAAATTGTTAATCTTCTGTTCGGGCCCAAATTAGGCATACTAATTTTATCATTTCGGGAAAAAAATAAAATATGAAAGTTGTAGATGCATAAGTTATCTACGCGTAGACGCAAAGTTGGATTAAATCGGTGTCCGTACTAGTGAGTTATGGTGATTTTACAATGGAAGGACAAATCTGTCATTATTGGAATTGTGTTATTGGACCTCTTGTCCAACCAATCACATGCCACCACCTTATATTGGTCACATGGACATGTTTTATGGTTATAAGAATAGACCATATCATCTTTTTCATTTCATATTACAAGCTTGGTAATAAACATGCTAATGAAGAGAGGAGAAGAAAGTTAAGGAAGAAATAAATTACCATATATCGAGGAATTGTTCTAAAGTAATTACTTCTTTATTAAAGTTGGTCTTGGTATATTTTTGTTTATGATTTAGATGAAGATTTAAATGATGCCCATTTTTCCAAATTGAGTAAAACTAAGGATGGTTTAAGATCATACGTGAGGACTTATGCTAGGATCGTAAATGTTAACATCAAATCCCATTTTTGAATTTTCTTCTCGTGAATCTTTTTGTTGTAGGAAATTCATATATACGATGTGTGTATGTACTAAAACTTGTTTAGTATATGTTTCCATGATTGATACCTGAGGTAGAGGTGTATATGTTTAAAAAGGTTAAGTTATGCTTTAGTGTTCTGTTCCGACCTAGTTTGTGTTAAAAGTGTAATAAATCATGGAATTCTTATTGAAATAAAATGATTCCAATTTAAGATTACAATAGACTCATATATGTATACTATATCTGAAAATGATGGAAAAATTCCAAGAAATGAATCTTGGGTGACAGTATGAAATTCAAGTATAAAATATGTCCCAAAAGTGTAAGTGCGCACACCAGGTGTTCGACGTTTTGCTTCACTTAGAAAATGAACTCTAAAAATTATGCAACTTTAATTTAATATTATTAAATATTTTTAATATATGTTTCGATGATTTATAACCGAGTAGGAGGTTATATATGCTTGAAAAAGTGTTAAGGTATGCTTTGATGGTCTATTCCGACCTAGATGTGTTAAAAGTGGCATAAACCATTAGATACTTGTTGAAATCAAGAAATTCCAATTGAAAATGTTATAGGATGTATATAAGTATGACATAATCAAAGAGGAGAATAAAATACCTTCTGGTTTGGCTTGGGGGTTATGTTGAAGTTGAAGTTTTTGTTGTTGTTTTTCTCCAGAAATGATTTGGAAAAGGTTGTAATAAAACGGGCATAACTTTTGTCCGGAGATTTCGTAATTTAATTCCGTAAATTGTGTTAGAACCCTAATGAATAAGGTGTTACAGAAATGTGAAGTATCATATCCAATTAATTTTTAGATATGTCAGATTGACCAATTGATGTGATGTGTTATTGAGTTTAATGTGATCTGGTGTATTTAAATACTAATGATGTTAAATTGTTAGGTGGGGAATGAGCTAATACTATCATACCAAGAAAATATATTTGTCATTAATCTTAGTACCAAATTCAAGGTGAGTGTTCTTCCTTATGAAATATAAATGCTTATAAATGTGATCTGGTGTATTTAAAGACTAATGATGTTAAATTGTTAGGTGGGGAAGGGGCTAATACTATCATACCAAGAAAATATATTTGTTATTAATCTTAGTACCAAATTCAAGGTGAGTGATATTCCCTATGAAATATAAATGATTATATTTTCATACGAAATTGTGTAGTTAACTACATGTATTAAACTATTTTTGGAGTGATGTTGTATTTATGAAACATATGCATATGATTAAAAATGTTAAGCGAAGCTATTTAATGTTATGGACTATGGAGAGTCCTTTATCTAATGTTAAGGACTGTAGTGGGTCCTACGAGATGTGGCGGTCCCGTTAATCAAACTTAAAGGTTTGTTGTACTCGGGCCTAGTTATGAGATGTGATGGACCCCATTAACTTTGGTGGGTTAATTGGAATGTGACGGCCCAAGCTTACGAGACTTACATAATTCCTGTTGGGTTATAACATTAGAAAAAAAATAGTTATTCAAATTCGTTATATGTGTGGTATGTGCATGTATATGGTCATTCACTAAGCTGTTATCGCTTACACTCCCATAATGTTATGTTTCAGGTATACCTATCGTTTATAGTCCACTGCCAAGTTAGGACCATAAAACTGGGGAGTGATGGATATCTAATATGGGTTTAATATCAATAGACTTTTGGGGTAAATATTAAACTAAAGAACTTTTGTATGTAAAGTTGTTTAGTACTTGTAAATTACATGTTAAGGTAGTTATGTTTTCATCTAAACAAGCCTTTGAAGAAGAAGAAAAATCTTGCGCTTTTTTTTGAAAGATTTCAAGTATCATATTTTTTAATGGGGATTTATCTCGATAAATAAATGATGATCTTAAATTACTTAAGTCGGGGCGCGACAACCACACTAACTGAAATAAAATAACTTAACACCGAATAGAAGATGAATAAATAAAACAGGTTTTATGTCACAAATATCAAGTCAAAGAAAAATGAGCGAGAGATAAGAAGTGTAGCACTTAGCTCATATAACTTTGGGATGATAAAGAAAATTAAGGAATAAAAGGAAATGATTTTAAATCTCACACACTGATTACGTCCAACTAAATAAAATGAACACATAAAGAAAAATGTTCAATTTAGAGGATGTAAACAAGGTGTGAGTAAAAACATATTAAATTTAATTCACAAAGAATTAAATAAAACAGAATTAAATAAAAGATATTTTAATAAAAATAGTGTGACACAAAATAAAAAGCTTAACCGAAGTGTAGTTTTTAAGTTTTAAAATATTAAGTTCAATTTAACAAGTGAACACATACACTGAGATGGGTGTAAATAAAACCTCAACACCAAACATCCAAATCAGACTTAGATCTAAAATGCCCAACTAATTTCAGTCCAAAGATTAAGTCCAAACAGAAACAAGAAGTAATCGATCTAAAATACAATAAGAACAAACGAATATCAACACAACTAAGCAATAAAAGTTAATGAACTAATCACCAACAAAACCAACAAATAGAAACTGACAAAACAAAATAAATACCAGAATCTAATTAACCAAAAATGCCTCGATACCAGATTTTTATTCAAACATGGATAGACTAAACAGGGTCTAACAACAAACAAAAATTTAAATCTAAATGTGTTTAAGGTTTCAAGTTTCACACGAATAAAAGTCTAAACCAAAATGAGTCTCCAAAAAAAATTAGATCAGAATTTATAGAAAAAATAGAATACGTTCTAAAAAAACAAATCTAAAAGCGTTTTAGCCCAACAAATGCAGCAGCAATATATATATATATATATATATATATATATATATATATATGTGTGTGTGTGTGTGTGTGTGTGTGTGTGTGTGTAAAGGGTAAAGAAAATATATCCCAAAGTGTTCGTCCAAAACAATTATAAATGAAGGTCAATAAAAACACCTCAAACCGCAAAGCCTCACAACTCGAAAAATGCAAGCAAAATCTGAGTACAAAAAATTTCAACTGACACAAACCAGCAGTATTCACACCTCCTTCAAAACTCGAAATAAGCTTCAACAACACAAAAATGGAGTTCTCAAGACACAATCCCAACAAAGATTATTCAAACCCTTCAAAGATTAAACTCTTTACCAGCAAAACTCTCGAAACAAATAAACACCCAACACTGATGTTAACTCTCGAAAATATGATCTTATGCCATTAATTTAAGAGAGAAGATGAGAGAGATATGGGTGGAAATTTTGGCAGAGCATGGACACTTTTTTCCAAAAAAAAATCTCTGACTTCTAACACCTCCATGCCTTGAATATAAAGGCTAAGAAAACAGGCCTGGTTAATCCGTAATACTACTACACAACAAGGGCACCAAGCTAACCAAACATGTTCATCGAGGGGCAGAAAAGAGAAGGCAAAAACAAAGGGTGAAAAAGTCTTACTAGAGGAGACATATTGGACACAAAGTCATGTGTCTAGAGACACGCAAACAGTCCTCGAAAATGCAAGATATAAGATCTCCAAACTGACCAAATACAGTGCACCGATAACCCAAAATGACACAAAAAATAATGACTCTACCGTTTTAACATTTGTGTCAAAATGAGTAATTAAACAAACAATATGTTTAATCAAATGATTATTTTAACACATTTAAAATTCAAAAAAAATATAAATATCATAAAAGATAATTAAAAAATCCAAAAAGAAAATAACACTCATAATTAATAATGTAAAAAATATTTTTGGCAAAAATACACTTTAAAAGTATTTTATCAAAAATAGTTTGTATATAAAATAGTTATAAGAAAATATGATTTTAGGTTATAAAAAAAAAAGATTTTAATCAAACAAAAAATGCAGGAGCAAATAAAATTATTTGTCTCAAGATTGAGCCGTCATAAGAAGAATGAGATTTTTAAAAGTCACAATTGCTTGCACTTTTACAAGGAGACTTTTATTACTTAACATATGGACCTGTAACTTTAACGTGCGAAATATGAAAATGTATTGTATTTTTTATAAACATATTATAAAAAAATTACGCTAGGGCAGGTGAAGGAGAAGGATGTGGTCGTCTTCCTTGGGTCGAAAGGTTTCTGCAATTGTGGCATCTATAGGATTTTTTATAATATGGATATGCTATTTGGGGGTCAATCTATTAGGAATATGGCTACATAGTTATGGTTCATTTACGTTAACTCCTATAGAATTGTTTAAAAATGGGGTATTAATTATCGAACCCGTTCGTCTATCTATTTTATAATGGAAAATTTATTATGTGTCAAACCATAGGTATTTCATTGGTTCATAAGAGTAAGCACCAAAGTAATCAGACCAACTGATCTGTTTCACATGAAAATACAAAAGCCACTAATATCGCTGGAGTTGCTCTCCGATGGAACCTTTTCCGTAGCAAGTAGTCTTTTGGCAAGTCGTCCATAAAGGATAAGCATTTAAGAGAAGCAGTCCCTCCGACTATTCCAGTAACCGAGTAGTCCATACATGATTTCATAGTGGTTTAAATAGAGCACTTTTGTTGGAAAATGCAACTTATGATAATAAATCCATCTTACTAATTGTGAAACGTTCAATTACTCGAATGTATCAACAGAATCATTTGATTCTTTCTACTAATGATTATAAGCAAAATGTATTTTTTGGGCACAATATATATATATATATATATGATATGATATGATATGCCCAGTAGAAACCATAGGCAAAAGCAGCGGTGTCCACGTTCCTCTCCAGAATCTCCTTCACATAAGCTAGCGCCTTGGCCCTGTTAGTCACAAACTCAGGGATGCTCTCCGGAAGGCCTAACTGAGCCCGGTTGACCTCCCCAGTGTGAGGGAAGATCTCTGCAGCCGCGATCGCATCTGTCAAAATGGAGAATTCCAGTGAACCTCCGTATGACTCGAACATAGGCCGGACAGTCATGAGGAGATTCCTATAGCTCCTTTCGGCGCGCAACTCGGGCTCAGCACCAGGCTGCATGGACATGGAGGCTACCCTCGGGTCTAGGCATCTTACGTCCTCCAGGTTCCCGTTCCGGATGCTAAACGTCTGGAGGTTGGCGAGGGGGCCAATGTCTTCTAAGTCCTGGCTCATGACGTTGGCCAAAATGGGCTCTCCAGTTGCAGCGGCCGCTTCACTTTCAGCCATCGCTAAACCTAACAATAACTATGTACTACTGTTTCAGTTTTGATTTTTTGGACTTCATATGTATCTATGTTATCTATTATCTATATCGTTATCTAATAATGACACTTTAATTATCAAACTTGCCTCGGTTTCCATTCAACCATATTTTTGTACGTTTTTTTATGTTGGAAAACCAAAAGACATTTCGATTTTGTGTGTTTTCTATGTACATATACAACCACTTGAATTACCCAAACATTTGAAAAAATCCATGTAACCCGCACGATGTGCCAGCGTTTTATAATATTTTATAAAAATATATTAATTTTTTTTTAAAATAATCAATTTTTAAAAACTTTGTATATTAAGACTATTTATTGGGAGAATAAATTAAAATTTTGATTACATAATCGTATAGATGATTTTGTAATAATATAACAAATGAGAAGAAACCACCATTTTATCTCGAGTTGTACTACTGTACATGAATAAATAGCGAATATGAAAAGACAGGTTCACACGGTTACCTTGCGAACCCCAAGCACCCACCAAAATAAAAATACGAACCCAAATACATGGCCAACGAAAATGATATCAGATTAGACATCAAACTCGAAAAAGAAATTGAAAAACATAGTGCTTCAAATGTGCATTTAACTCCAAAAAATGAGTTTCTAGACTCAAAATTTGTGTTGACAAAACTATGATGAAAATACTTGTAACATGTTTTCTTTTTAATAAAAATTACAGAATTGTAGAAAAGACTAATGGAACTTTTTTCCAACCCTCAAAGCTATATGGGGTTATCATATCATTTAAAAAAAATTGTGTATAAACTTTCCATACAGAATATTTAAATGTGTATAACACATACCAAAATTTACAACATATAAATAAACCGTCATATAGTGCACCTCTACTATTCAAAATTCTTCCGTGATGAAATAATTTTTCCATAAAAAAGATTCTTAGCATAAATCTATGAACACTTGCAGAATTTTGTGACGCTGATGTTATAAACATTTTTTAGTCTAAAAAAATGAAAACTCAATTTTATAACTACAGCTAGAACAAAAAACCACGCCTCACTATTTTTTTTTTTGCTTTTATTTTAAATTTAAAAATTGATTTCTATTATCAAATAATTTAGGATTGCAAAATTCAAATTATAATACACGACATAAAGACCAAATGCAAAAATATTAATTGGAAAAAAATTGAAATAGAAAATATAATTTCAAGAGTGAGAATGTGTGTACACAAAAGTGAGATTTGCGTCTCTCCCTGCGTTTTCTCTTCCACCTCCTAATCTTTCCTCCACCGCATTATTCAAATATAATGGGTTTATACCTCCATTGTTGATTTGTGTGATGAAACAATTGACTAAGAGATAGTATAATTTTTATTTGAGACGTTGACCATCTCCACATATGTTTTAAGGCTTAAATTTTGGCCTTGAATTTTTAATGGGTTGTTGTATTTGGGAAAGAACAAATCTCCTATATGCGCGTTGATGAATCATACCTATGATAGTTTCGGGTTTCTCCTCTGAAATAAAACTTCCACGGTTGAAGAAGGAATGAGGCTTGAGTTTTCTTCTCCCTGTTTCATGTGGGTCTTTTTTTTCTGATTTGATTTGTATGGTAATTGGTTTGAGTTTTTAGAAGATGCACGACTTTTAAAGGGTAGAAGAAGACGAAGGGTGGGAAAATAGAAGAGAGATGGGTAGGTGACTAATTGACTATTGAAATATAAGAGGAGCATTAAATGGGGATCATTAACCTCTAATACTACCGTATTAGAGGTATATAATAGATAATTATATTAAAGGCCCATAATTGAGTTTCATGAATATTTTCCTATACTAAATAAATCCAAAACCATCACCAACTAAATAACAAATCCAATAAAAGTATCAATATCGCAACCAACTAGATGTAAAGAAATCTCGGGCTTTTTCCCTTACATTGTTTCAATTAGAATAAACAACTAGGGAAGAAAAACACTAATGCTAGATTTAATAAGCCTAAAAATAGGTGAGCAAGAGAGGCTGCAAGACTGCTATAGCAATAATCCAGCTATCCCGGTTTGGGAGTACTTGGGGGGAGAACACATTTAGATTTCGGTTAGAGCCCTAGTTGTGCAATAATTAACTTAATCAATTTAAGATGCAATAAAACAATTGATGCAAAATAAGTATCCCTCCTCGTCACTCGCATGCGTTTAACACATCACCCCTCATCTAAGTGTTTCCCAAACAATAAACATGACTACGTGTAAATTTAATAATATGGAATTTGGAAGTAGTTCAATACTTAAGTGATTCGACTATATTTAAGTGTCAATACTCATAATATCACAGTCTTATAAGTCACACATATCGACATAAACACCTACTATGCATCACAAAGTGGGGTTTGTAGTTGATGTCCACAATGTTAGATAATTCAATTTATCTCATTAAAGTCTGGGTCATTTTATATATATGTCCTGTCATATATTCGACACACAAAAGAATCTACAGTTGGTGTCTAATTCGTACTCTATCGATAAGTCCGGAGGAATCTCTTAGCCCATGCGGACATCACAAAATAGACATAAGTTGGGGTGGTCCTTAAGGAGGATACTAGTTCACGGCCCATACCCAGCGGTGACAAGGCTATCAACGTCAACACCTATTTCTCATAGATGGCACCTCTACGTAGTACCTATATGACATACACAATCGTCAAGTCCACCTGTGCCGACGTGTGCTACGCAGTCCGAATGCACGAACTCCCAAGCCGATAGGATCGTCCATGAACATTGGTATGTCCACAAAAATATATAAGCACATATTATTATCTTAGATAATATTTATTGGTAACTACTCGATAATTACTACAAAAAGTTGCACATAAAGTTCACAATTTTCCGTTTATTAATAATTTACCAACTAGTGAATTATTAATTCAATTCCCTTGAATAATTACTTAACCATCTAGTTAAATGTAATTTTTCCAATTAAATGTGGGTACATTTGAATTTTTAATAAATTCCCTATTGGCACAAAACACGGTCCCACAAACTCATATGAACTTCTAAAAATATCCTTAACCAAACCCTAGGCCCAGCTCACTCAGCCCCCAGGTCCAAATGGATTCGCTGCCAACCCGAATCGATTCGGTCGACGGCTGAATCGATTCGGACTAAGGCAGAAACCCATATTTGCTTGTTATTTCTAATACATGATTTTTAGTTTCCTTACCAAATTCACTTTTAAAGGTTTATTTTAATTTATAATCATGTAGTTGAGTCCTTACAACTTAATTAGTCCACTTAGGATTATTAATTACATAAATCAATCCCAATACCATGTCAAATCTTCTCAAAATTCATGAACATTGAATAAGTAATCAACTCAGATTTGATCCACCATTTCAACACTGTTTAATTCATAGTATAGGGCATCTAACATGGGGTTTACATCTAACCCCAATTACATATCAAGATCCATAAGGTTTCTATCCTCAATTTCAAGAATGCGATACCTAGATTTCTGTAACACCCCGTGTTTTTATTTATAATTTTAATCAAATATTTTGGAGATTGGATTTATTCGTAGTTAGCATGTGATGGATTTTTTATCGCTTAGTTGTTTATGATCATTTGAAATTGATGCAATTATTTATCTTATGGACTGATTTATTTATGTCTCATATCTATCTCATGCTAACAATGGTATTTATTTAGATCACGCCCAGCATAGTTCGACGACGATGGCTCGCCACCTCGTCTATCGGATTTTGCGGGGTGTGATTCCACTAAAAGAAAATATGGGTAAGATTTTAATACATGTTGAGAGGATTGTATTTATTTTGATGTATTGAGCATTGGAGATTTGTATTTTATTTTCGAGTTAGTTGTTGTATGTAATTCGAGAGACTTGGTATTTATTTGAAGAGATTGAGATTGACATTTGTAGTTCTCTTTTGTTGTTGTGGAATTTAGATGCTCTATACCTTGTTATATTTTGAAATTGGTTAGTTTTATCGACAGTATCGCTCCGTTCGCTCTCCCCGGGCGGTCGTGGTGTTACAGAATGATATCAGAGCATGGTTTTAGGTCTCGTAGGTTATGAGTCCATTTAGCTTCTGCGTTGCCGATATTTGATTCTCTTTATTGATTTGTACTTCTTAAGGTAGAGGGTCTAGTATACGTGTTAGATGTGTTTCATGGAAGTGTGAAGCTTTGTGCTAAGGACGTCGTGGGCATTGAGTTTAGAATTAGTAAGCTTAATGTGAGGATCCTTAAAATGGATTTTGGAGACGATTATTATTTTAGATATTTTAGTTCAGATGTTAGGTATCGTATGTATCGATTTTTGATGTTGAGATTTAATTTGATGACGTTAGCATTTTGATGACTTTCCGATATAGAATCGAGTGGGGGATTTATGAGAGCGTGTGGTACGCCCTTATTTTCATAGTTATGTGTATGCATATAGGCAATATATATATTATTTTATTGTATGTGAGGTAGGCGCGCATAGGATTGGGTGTATGGGCTCCCAATAATGGCATTCTACGGGTAGGCATATGTGAGCCGTATTTTCTTTTGCGAGATTTATGCGTTGATGTGTATGTTTCGTCTAATTTTGAGGACGAAATTCTTTGCTAGTGGGGAAGTATGTAACACCCCGTGTTTTTATTTATTATTTTAATCAATTATTTTGGAGATTGGATTTATTCAGAGTTAGCATGTGATGGATCTTTTATCGCTTAGTTGTTTATGATCATTTAAGATTGATTCAATTATTTATCTTATGGACTGATTATTTATGTCTCATATCTGTCTCATGCTAAGAATGATATTTATTTAGTTCACGCCCGGCATAGTTCGACGGCGGTGGTTGGCCACCCCGTCAGTAGAATTTTGCAGGGTGTGACAATTTCTGGGTTAAAATTCTATATTAAATTAAGTCCTCTACATACATAGAATAGTTCCTCATCATCTAATCATCAATATTAAACCTTAATCCAAGAAATCTTTGGGGTTATCATAATTCATCAAGAAATACATTGAAAAATAAATTGAGCAAAATAATTCTTGCCTTAATAAATCGTGGAAGAAATCCCCTTGAATTCCCTTTGATTCCTAGATTTTTTCTCCCTTTTTAGTTCTTATCCTTTTCTCTCTTGGTAGCAGTTACGTTTAGGTCTCTTTAATTAGTAGTGGGGAAGTGGTTTATCCCTCCTTAAACACTCATTAACCTTAAATACCGAGTTTGGTTAGAAATCCAATTTTTAGACCCCAAATGGGCACAAATCCATACCCAAACTAGCCTAAACGTTTCCTAACTTATATACCCATGACCCGTGACCATTTCTAAAGATTTAAAATACCTAAACGATCCAAAATATGCCCCAAATTATTTTATGTCAACATTGGATTTGTGTCACACATTAATTTTGTATTTTTCTACAATATATGTGATGCTATAACCATACACATAAAAATAAATCACACACCAATATGACTTACTAAAAATAATTAAAATTTTCAATTACGTCCAATTTTCACAATTTTGTATTTATCCCCAAAATATTATTTTATAATTTAGTTTAGAAAATTACGGGGTATTACATTCTCCCCCCTAATAATGGGATTCCGTCCTCGAAATCAAGAAAAGTACGTACCTAGCTAGAAGAGTTCAGGATACTTTATGCGTATGTCATCCTCCCTCTCCCAAGTCGATTCATCCTCCCGATGGTGTCCCCACTGTACCTGAACTAAAGTTTCAACCTTGGATCGAAGTCGACGCTCCCGTCGGTCCAAAATGGCTATCGGTCTCTCCTCATAAGTAGCGTCTGACTGGAGCTCTATCTTGTCAACATTAATGTGTTGGTGCGCTATCTCATCCCTAAGGAACCTCCGCAATGTAAATATGTGGAAAATATCGTGCATCCACCGCAAGTGGTCCAGTAATCCCAATCGATATGCCAGGGGCCCAATCCTCTCCAAAATATGGAACAGTCCCACGTATCGGGGAGCCAACTTCCCTTTCTTCTCAAATTTGATCACCCCTTCATGGGAGACACTTTAATCAACACCTGATCTCTAACATCGAAGTTGAAGTGTCTCCGGCTCGCATCCACATAGATCTTTTGCCTGTCCTAGGCAATCCGTATTCGGATCCAAATCATCTCTACCTTCTCTGAGGTCTCTTAAATGAAGTATGGCACAAGTAAATTTTTCTCCCCCACCTCTAGATAGCATGCGGGTGAACGACAAGGTTTCCCATAGAGTGCATGAAACGATGACATCTCTATCCTAAACTGGTAACTGTTATTGTATGCAAACTCCATTAAAGGAAAGTACTACTCCCAGCTCCCCTTAAAATCCAAAATTCACATATGTAACATATCCTCCAACATCAGGTTCACCCTCTCTGTCTGTCCGTCGGTCTGAGGATGATATGACATGCTCAATCTCAACTCTACCCTCAAGTCCTACTGAAAAATCCTCCAGAACTAGGATACAAACGTCATGTCCCTGTTTAACATGATGTTGAGCGGTACCCCATGCAATTAAACAATCTTTCCAAGGAAGAGTCTGGCGTACTGCTCAAAGCTGTAATCCATCCGGACCGATAAAAAATAAGCCAGTTTCATCAATCTGTCGACAATCACCCATATCGAACCTTGCTCCCTCTGTGATGTAGGTAGCCCAGTAATGAAGTCAATGGAGATGCTTTCCTATTTCCACATCGGGATTTCCAAAGGCTATAAAACACCCGCGGGACGCTGATAATCCACCTTCACCAGCTGACACGTAGAACAACTGGACAAAAAATCGATTATGTCCCTTTTCATCCTGGCCCCCCAATACTCTCGTCGCATATCGTGGTACATTTTACCCCTCTGGAATGTACCATAAATCGTGAACTATGAGCCTCAGACATAACAGCTCATCTAAAATCCTCATCACCTGAGACAACCAGTCTCCCCTAAAATCTCAAACCACCATCTGACCCAATGTAATAGTGCTCCACCCCCTCGGCTAACAACTATCTCACTTGATCCTGGCAAAATTAATATCCTAGTTGTGTATTCTCCACCCGAATAATGATATCGGGGGTGATGGTGAGAACTTCCATAAATGCGCGAGTCAGGTTATCTTCCCACGAAGTGACTTCTACACTACCGCTAACTCCAAAATCGGCTTGCGGCTCAAAGAATCTTCCACGACATTCGCCTTCCCCAGGTGGTATTGAATGTCAAACTGATAATCTTTCACAAACTCTAGCCAACTCCTATGTCTCATGTTCAGCTTCTGTTGTGTGAACAAAAACTGTAGGATTTTGTGATTTGTGAAAAGCTAAAATTTCTCTCCCAGGAGATAGCGTCTCCACACTCGTAAGGTAAAAAACACGACTGCTAACTCCAATTTGTGGGTGCGATAATGTCCCTCATGAGTCTTAAGCTTTCAGGAAGCATAAGCTATCGGTCTCTCCTCCTGCATCAGAACCCTTCCAAATCCCCTGAAAGATGCATCTATGAAGACTCTATAGTCAACCCCTGCTTGAGGCAACACCAAGACCGGTATTATAGTCAATCTAGTCTTAATCTCGTCAAATTCCTACTGGCACACATCATCCTACCCAAGTGGTACTCCCTTTCTCGTCAAATTCGTTAAGGGACCGACTATCTTGGAGAACCCTTGGATAAATCAACGATAGTAACCGATCAGCCCCAAAAAGATGCGCACCTTGGTGGGTGTAGTGGGTTGTCCCCACTCCATCACGGTAGAAACTTTTCCTAGATCCACTGATATCCCCCGCTCAGACACAATGTGGCCTGCCCAAGAACTGTACCTTTTTCATCTGAAATCTGCATTTCTTGAACTTTGCATATAACTAATGATCTCAAAGAGTCTGTAAGACCACCGTAAATCCTCTGCGTGCTCCTCTACAGTCCAAGAATAAATCAGGATATCGTCGTTAAACACGATAACAAGTCGATCTAAGTAATTCCTGAACACTCGGTTCATCAAGTCTATAAATACACTCGGTGCATTGGTTAGCGCAAATGGCATCACTAAAAGCTCATACGACCCATATCTAGCAAGGAAAGCCGTCTTTGAGATTTCCTGCTTTTGGATTCTCAACTGTTGGTAACCCAACCTCAAATTAATCTTTGAAAAATATGCAGAACACCTCAGATGGTCAAATAAATTGTGGATACGTGGCAATGGGTATTCATTCCAATAGCGACTCTGTTAAAATCCTTGTAGTTAATACAAAGCCTCAGAGATCCATCCTTCTTCTTGATGAATAACATCGGAGCACCCGAGGGAAAAGTACTCCTCCTAATAAATCATTGCCCTAACAGCTACTCAATCTTCTCTCGTAGCTCCCTCATCTCTAGAGGAGCCATCTGGTACAGTGTACAGGCAATGGGTCTCGTGCCTGGACTTAAGTCGATCACGAAGTCGATCTCCTGACTAGGTGGAAACCCCAGAATCTTCCTAAAAACAACTAAAAATTCACTCACCACCGGGATGGAATCTAGCATCACCACAACCTCCAAAGAAGTATCCTCCTCAATATAGTACAAATGCGTGCATGATCCTCCCCCAGGGTGCGACATCGCAACTAGGTACATCTCCTGCCTTGGAATGGCGAAGATGATGGACCTCCCACAATAATCCACAAATCCCCTGTACGTACCTAGCCAGTCCATCCCCATAATAACGTCGTACTCATGCATATCAAGTACTAATAAATCGACTATGAAGGTGAGTTATCCTATCTCCATCCTGGTACCCCGAAACACTGATCGTATGGGTGCCCCTCTACCCACTGGGGAATCTATATGCAACACAATGTCAGATGCAAGATCTACCATACCCATATCCCTGTAAACCTTGTGAAAACCCCGTGCTAATAAAATAATGAGATGAACCCGTATCGAATAAAATTCGACCAATGTGACCAAAGATGGGAAACATACCCTCGGCTGCCTGTGCTGGTGCTATCCCCTCTGCGGCTATGACATGATAGACCCACTCACAATGTAATGGATGATATCCCTTAAGTGGGGTGACGGGTACTGAAGCGGCTGGTGCAGTGACTCCCTGAGCTGGAAATAATGGGTGTTGTCCTTATGGCGCAGTGACTCTAGAATTATTTTATGTCAACATTGAATAATTTTTAATTGCGTCACACATTAATTTTATATTTTTCTAGAATACATGCGATACTATAACCATACACATAAAAATCAATAACACACCAATATGACTTAATAACAATAATTAAATTTTCCAATTAAGTCCAATTTCCACAAATTTTTATTTATCCCAAAAATATTATTTTATTATTTATTTAAGAAAATTACGGGGTATTACAAACACTTAATAGGTAAGTAAGAGAATAAGTGGAATCCGCGTCACTTTTCGGGAAGCTTTTGGGAACGTTTTGGAGGAGATTTTGGTACTCGTATCATTATTCATTGCACATATAAAGATGAAAATTGAGGAGCCTGACGTTATTTTCATTTGCATATTTATTCTAGAGACATGTACTACATAGTCCCTCAAATATTTTTCAATACACGTTTAGTCCAAACTTTTTTATTTGTTTCCAAAATCCCCTCAACATGTCGATAACGGGGACTTTGAAAACAAGAGAATATAGGTTAAATTGGTATTTGAGGTACTTTTGAAACAAAATAAAAAGTCTTGGACTAAATGGGTATTTAAAATATTTGAGAGACTTTTTGGTATTTGATTCTATTTATTCTATGACGTTTGAAAAAATCTTGACATTTGTAAGGTATTATATTCAACTGCTATTTTTAGTTAATATCTTATGCTACTTGAAACATATTGTTGTAAACGCAATGAAAAAACTATTAAAGGAGATCATTACTTTCAGCAACTGAAATGGTTTTTTTGTCATTTAATCGTTTGCGTGGTGTTGGAATTTTCAGTTTTCTTTTGCGATTATTTTTATATTCAGTCTAGGCAAGGCCTAGGAACAAGAAAAAAGAGAAATTGTTTTACTGATCAAGACATTGTAAATAAGCACAATTTCGTCAAGCCTCTATTTTATAGTTAATTCATTGAATAAGGTTACTAGTTATCTTTGATATTTTCTTTATACTAAAAATTATAATTAAAGTTAATATCAAAATCTTTAAATTTATTAAAGTTGTTTTCATGCTTTTTGAACTATTATACATTCTCATATGCAAAAGTTATGTTGGTTTTAATCCAATCAGCGATGCAATAAAGAAATGGCATTTCGATTAAACCAATATACTAAAATTTTAGTCCATTTCTTTTTTTCATAACCAAACTAAGAATTTTCCTTTTAACAAAATAGTTTGAAATGTTTATCTTTTTTCAATAATTGATCTAACGCAAAATGTCTTATTCCATCACAATAATTAAATTTTATATTGAGTAATAACTATAAAATTATATCAACATTAGACTATATGACATCAAGTATATGATACATTTATATTTTTCGCTCACGCATCGTGTGGGTTCCAAGCTAGTTATACCTTGAAACGACCCCGCATTTCGGAATATTTAAAATTGAATTAATTGGGTTAAATTTAAATTTCACGCGTGATGTAATTTAATGTAATTAAATAGTATGTGTTGATTAAATTATTAATTGGAGAGAAATGACTAATAGTTATCGAATAAAATTACTAAGTGAATAGTACACACGTAGTTGACGTCATACCGAGTGATACTAACGTGACAGTATTTCATCTCAACCGGGTGTCGTGTGTGAACTATATAAGGTCGAGATAGGAAATTATTTTAGAGTGACTTTAATGGTGATTTCAAGGTCACGGTTGATTCCAAAATGATCAAAATAGTTAAATAGTATACCCGGGGGTAGCAATTGGGTCCCGAGGTATTTTTAGACCAAACCGGCACCATAAGAGGGCATTTTAGTCATTTGGTAGCCTAGGGTTAAGGGAGCTACGAATTTCCAAAGGTTATATCAACTTGTAGTTAGGAGAGGCTAGGGTGAAAGGAATAAAAAAACCCTTAGAGGCCATTAGAGAAAAAAGGGAGAGCATTCTTGGATCTTAGGAGAGGAGTCTTGAAGCTTTCAACCTTGTTCTTCCATCACCATCATCTTTGGATTCTGGATCATCATCAAAAAAATGAAATCAGATCACTCCCATATAACGAAAGTGTTTATCTTGCATTTTTTATGAGTTATAATACCCATGTAGATTAAGATCTTTGAATTAAGGATAATTGATAATACTCTTCCATTTTGATGAATAGAAGTCATAATTCAGGATAGGATTGCATGTACAATGAATAAAATTGTGTAGATAAAATTAAACCAGAAGTTATGGAATTAAAAACATGAAATAAATTTGGGTTTTTGGATGAACTTATGCGAAGAACACAAAATCTAGGGTTTAATGAGTTATGGATTTTTAATCTAATCTTGGAGGGAATTTGTATTGATTTAATACATGTTTTACATTAGAAATTATCCCTACATGTATATTTGATATTTAGTTATGGTAGTTTGGAGTTTGGGATTGTTGTATAAAGGTTGAGGAATTGGAAATCGTAATAGCAAATTAAAAAAGAAGAGACATGTTACATTTCGAATCAATTTGGCCCAAGGGCGAATGATTCGGTTTGCCTAGAATTTAAAATTTCTCCTTTTTAAGCCCTAAAATTGTGGATAATTAATGGGGGGGACCTTTGGGACATTCTTAAACTATAGAGGGGAATATGGTGAATATCAGTGGGCCTATAGTGGCGAGTAGGTTTACATACATTAACACGGGTTAAGGATAGGGGTAATTGTGCATATATCCATAATTAATGAATGAACGAGATTTGAGACAAGTCACGGTGATATAAGTGAACTTGTGATTCCAACCAGTAGTGTAAGGTTGAAATGGCTACTGATATTAAGTAAGGGGTAACTAGGACTCGCAGAGTAGTGAACGATACTCGAAAATATATAAATTCAGGTTATAATTCAAATTAATGGTACGTTGAGTATGCGAGAGATATATACTAAGTACGAGTTGACATAATTGGGTTGTGTGCATACCTACTAAATAACATATGTGTTGATGTAAAAAACTAGACTTGATCTAATTAATTAATCACAGATAAATATAAAATAAGAAATAAGACAACAGGTTTTTAAAGTGGTTCAGCCTTATGAAAATGGCCTACGTCCACTATTTTTTATTGCGGGGTATTTGCCTTAATCTTGATGATGATCGTAAATGATTAATCCTCAATCACCCCATTATGGAGGGGATTACAATGCATTTATAGCCCTTGGTCTGTCAATATGAATAAACGATACGCCGTTATTTAATATACATATACATCTGTACATAATAAGAATGTTTATTGAATCTGTTATTGTCGCTTGTTCTTCTTGACTCGATGCTCTGCACATTGAGTAGCTCGGTATGCTAAGTAGCTCGGGGTGCTGAGTAGCTCAACATTATAAGTTGTTCAGTGAATATATTCTTTTACCATAGGATGACACGTGTCATCATATAATTGGTCCACATCATCTGACTAATTTTTATATCAATAGAAGCCCCCAATGTTTCGTAGTTGAGGTTGAATATGAGAGTGTGGAACGTCATGCCCAGAAGTTTCTCGGATGTGTTTTACCCAGTCTTGTTAGATTATAGATCTCCAACACTTAGGAAATTTTCTTTTTAGTCTAGTCATTTGAGCGCGAAATGGAAAACTTGTAAATATTTTGAATCTTCAACAGACGCTTGGATATTTGGGTCTTTTTCATCATTTAGCCGTCGGAAACGCAATCGTCTTTTTTAGTAATCATTTATTTTCTCGCTTCCTAATGTATGGCATTTAAAAGCGATAGAATAAAATCATCTTCTACTTTTTACTTCCAAGTTTCTAAACTCTTTGTCTTCTCACTCTATCCTTATACTGTCATTCTTTCTGTCATCCGCCTTAGCAGATTTCTCAGTTTTTTGTAAGAACTTTTTCCTTCTTCTTTATTTTCTTTAGCCATCATGGTTTATCTTGTCGAATCCTTGGATAAGTTCCGGGATGATTTTGTAATTCCCTCTTGTGTTATTCTAGAGGATCCTCCTTGCCCTTCTGATTTATTTTCTTTAGTTGAGGGACACTCGTTTCCCTCCATTTTTGTAGCGGAGTATGGTTTTTCTTTTCCGCCGAATCCCCTGTGTTTGGAGTTTTACCAATATTTTGATATCGTTCCTGTAAGAGTATCTCCAAATACATGGAGGGTAGTTAATGACGTATATAGGTTAAATCAAGTACATGGAACGCGCTTAGGAATTCCTGAAATTATATATTGTTATAAATGGGTTACCAGTGACACTACATTTTATTTAAAAACAAGGTTTTTCAATAGAGCTTTAGTGGTCAATCTTCTCGATGCTAATAGGGACTATTTTGATCATGGGGTTGCAATGAAAAATTGGCAACACCTCCCATTAGAAGTAAATGATGTTTACCAAGGTCCCTAATGTCCACTTTATGGAAATGGGATAGGTTGTTTTTAATTTTTTCAAATAAAATGTGTCACTGACACTCATTTTTTGTTTGTTGCAGTTGATAGCAAAAGGAAACCTCCAAAAGAGAGTGACATAAATTTAAAAAAATTGACACTTATTTAGGGTTTGCACCAGTCCATCAACGGGGAGAACGAGAGGCCAACTTCTTATTTGCTGAGGTACAAGAATACCACTTCATCTTTTATTGCCCAACCTCTCGATCCTCCAGTGGTGGTTGATCTTGATCAAACACCGTCTTCTCCAACAATTGTAGGAGAATCTTCTTCTGATTTGGGTACCTCTATTGATGATTTGATGATAAAGAAGAGGAGGGTACTCGAGTTCTTTACCAAGTCCACTCCTGATACTGAAGGGGCGAAGAAGAGCAAAAGTGATGTTCCAGCTGATGGAACTAAAAAGAAGGATAATGTTCCTCCTACCAAAAATATCAACAAGGAGCCCCCTGTTGCCCCTAAAGAGGCAACCCCTTTAATTGAAGTTGTTGTCCCAAAAGAGACAGCACCTTTGATTGAAGATGTTGTCCCAAAAGAGATAACACCTTTGATTAAAGATGTTCCTTTAAGGAGGTTGAAGAGGGGTCTTACTGAGAGGCCTGTAGATGCTGTTGCCCAACCTTCTGGAGTTTGGATTTCTTCTTTGAGGGTAGTTTTACAGTTGTCCTTACCCCTTACTTGGCCAAGAAATTGATCAAGTCAGGGACTTTGCCCGACTGCCGAGCTGCTGAAACTTCAACTCCTCGAGATAAGGTTATCGATGTGGCAGCCCAACTTCTTGCATCAGTAAGTGGTCATTATACTTATCATTCTAATTTTTCATTGTTGTTTTCCTGCTCTGATTTGTGGCTTTCTTCTTCTTACAGTTTTTAGTGTGCTTCGATAATATCGTGGAGAAGGATGAAGCCATCAAAGCTTCAACCTCATCCAGTGGTGTTGAAGAAGCCCTTGCTGGGTTGTCAAAGTCTTTAGGGGAATCCGGACAGAAGTATGGGGAGGACAAGGTCCCTTGGAAGAAGAAGATTAAATCTGCTGAGTCAGCTTTACAACAAGCTGATACAACTCGAAATCATGTTGTGAATGCCTCCAAGGAAGCTAACACCAAGCTTGAAGAGGCTGAACGGCGTAATAAAGATCTTGAAGAGAAAGTGTTGTCTGCCAAAGAGCTTCTCAGAGAAAACTTCCTCGGAGAGAGCGAAGAGGAAGGCTGCTGTGAAGAAATCCTTTAGCTCTGGCTGGGACAAAGGATGGAAAAAGTCTTTAGTTTTTATCTCTTCCTAGATGGAGTATGAAAGTTTGAAATACTTTAGAGATGGATGGGTAGAAGCTTTGAAGAGGTTGAATATTGTCGAGGATTCTAAACTGTTTCAGGAACATACCCATGGCCCAACTCCTACTGTTGAAGAAGAAGAGGAAGATGAAATTTCATCTAATGAATCTTTTATGGTAATAGTAGAACAAACACCTGCTTCTAACCCTCCTCAATCCTTTGAGCAATTTCAATAACCTATAACTTCTACCGAGCGACGTTAAATGCCCTCCGAGCAACCAACTCCTGCATCCGAACCAGTTGAAGATGTTGTAGGAAATAAGGAGAATGTGTAAAGTTGTTCGGCTCTTTAACTTTGTTGTTTTCCCTTCTTTTTTTTTGTAACTTTGGTTGTCCTTTCTCTTCTTGTGATCAATAAAATGGACTCCATTATTTATCCTGAGTTATCTCCTTTACTTGCTCGATCTGTATCATTATTGATCCATTTTTACTTTTCCTTGCTGTAATAACCCTCGCTTTTGAGAACTTATTTTATATTAATTTACTGTGTGAAGTAATTATATAAAATGTTGGAACATGGAGTAAATATAAATTTGCATGAGTTGGAAGTTACTATTCACTAGATTGTTGCATATTTACCTTATGTGTATGTAGATATCATCATGTTGCATTTTATAGTGTCATATGCTTTAAATGACATTGATGGTTTAAATGAAACCAGAACTTGAAATAATTTATAAAATTTCCGGAGGCCAATTCAGAGGGCGTAGTTAGTCCCAAAATGTGCGAGATAGTCAAAATGAGTTCCATATTGTATTTTTATGTTTCGGACACTTTTGACTGGTTTTAACATAAATGTGTAGTTGCGAGTCATTTTAATGTGGTATTAACCATTTAAGTTGGAAATTAAGGAGAATGCCACGATTTAAGTCTTGCATTTCATTTCATTTCTCAAGTGTGTATTATTAAACCTAGAGAGAAAGAAAGAAGAAGAGAATTGGGGAGAAAAGAGGAGAAAAAGAAGAAATTAAAGATTGAAGATTTGGGATTACTTCTACCAAGAGAAATCTGAGATTTCAAGATTAAGGCAAGTTTTCTACTTGCTCATATATGGTTTAAGATGAGTAAATTGTGTGATAGTTGTGTATTGGAATTTATAGAACAAATATAGATTTTATGGTGTTTTAGCCCTAATCTTGGTTTATGTTGATGATATTGTGGATTTTGGTAGTTGATAATCATGTAGGATGATTTTGGGTAGATTAATGTTGTTGGATGTGTGTAAAAATGGAGTAGAAATGAGTTTGTGGGAAAAAACTAGGGCTCATAACCCGTAGCCCCTTTCTTGGAAAATTCGCAGGGGCGAATCGATTCGGCCCTAGGGCGAATCGATTCGCTAAGGGGTCATCCTACAGGTCTGCAAACCCGAATCGATTCGGCTGAAGCAGAAAGTTGGAATTGTCATTCGAATTGATTCTCTTTTGGGCGAATCGATTCGCTGCTTGGGGCGAATCGATTCGGCCCTAGGGCGAATCGATTCAAAATCAGGCTGTTTTGAGTTATTTTTTTAATTCAATTTTGAACCTTTTTCTTTAGTCTTAGGACTTAGGAACCTTCTTGTATGAAGTAAACTTAGAGTACTAGAGTCCTAGATGATTTAGTTAACTACCCTACATTAGAAATGGTTTATATTGGGGGGTTATTCCGGGGGTATACAAATTGATGTTTGGGCATCCTGTTCCTTAGGTTACCGATTATGAATCTAGGAGTTGTAAGGTCGTATTGGGAGACTTTAGAAGCTCAATTGAGCTATGATAGTCTTGATGGTTTATAATAACCTCACAAAAGAATGTTGGGAGAATAAATTGAGAAGTTATTCATTGTTGAGGTTATAATGATGATATAAGCTACGTATGACTCCAGATAAAATGTGATGTATCTATTAAGACGGAAATGAAATTGGTAAATGATAATTTACTTAATCATGAATATGGTAAATGATAATTTACTTAAACACCCCTCTCTAAATGCCATCATAAGGGAAGTTGCGTGCGTGATGTGAAGCCCCCTGGCTAGTGAATGCAGGGTGGATATAGTCCTAGGCCATATGAGCGCTTATTATATGTTTTCTGCGATGGTGAGGTAATTTCAGGTGTGGTTATGACTCTTCCGCAGGCATATGGCCGCTTCCCGACGTCTTGGGTTGTAGGTGCCCAGGTGGTCTTGGTTGATAGGCCCTGGAAGATGATGGTCATTTAGCGGCGCGCACAGTGGGGAAACCCGGACGGGCGGTCTTAGAATCGTTATATGTATATGAATATAACTATTCTTATTTCAAGTTGGACTTGATTAACGAAATTCCATAAAGAGAATAATGAAATGCCACAAAGAGCATATAATTGTGACTATGTTTCCTGATAAGGAACGGAACTATGAAATGAATCAGTGTAAAATGATGGAGGCTGTAGGAGGGTAGTGAGACTGGGGTCTATGAATAACTGGAAAGGGTGAGGCGTGACCCACTCCAATGTACGCTACCTGCAAGGTCTTCAAGGTCTCCTGGTGCAACTTCTGAAGAAAACTTCTCCTTCTGGTAACAATGGAACTCAAGCTTCAACTCACTCCCTGCAAAAAGATGAACTTTCACAGCAAAAATAGTAATTTTCTCAGGGGAAACACCTGAGAGTGATGGCTGTCAGTGGGGAGTGAAGGAACAAGGTACTCAGCACTAAGAGAATGAGCAGGGAGAGAATACTTAGGTATGTCTGGTGATATTTTGGCAGAGTAACAGTGCAAATTCTAGTGTCTATCTTTTGACCTTGCCCAGAGGTCTATTTATACATGGGCGTTAGGAGGAGCTGGCATTTTTGGGCGCCAAAATTGAGAGAGTTAGTGGGGAAGAATGTCTGAAGTGTACCATTTGTCCCTACCTGTAGGCAGCCTGCCTGTCCCCTCTACAGGCGCCACCTGGCGCCGACCAAAACTCAAAAAGCACATATGTCCCCTAATGGAGACAAAATAGCAGATTTTGGTAGTTATCTTTTGAAACGGTAACTTGTGGTGCAATTTTGCAAATCTTGAGAGAGGAGACCTTAAGGCCTCATCTCCTCTAAAAGTGTTATTTTTTCTTGAGATGGACCTCGAGGACCCCCTCTTCTGGAAAAGTCATTTTCTTGTAAAGAGTTTATTTCTTGTGAGTAGCCAGCTCTTTGGCTGCTCACTTCACTTGTGACCAAGTGTGCAGTGTGCGTAGTCTCGAGTGACTTCTGGGTCTTCCTACTAGTATTCTCTCAATCCTATAGTGCTAAGTGGTTGAGCTTGCTCAACATACCTTGTCCCTCAGCCGCTAAGCCAAAACTCCCAGGAGGTCCCAACGCGCCTGTTCGAGCCCTGCTTGCTCGACTAGGCAACCTGTACAAGAAAGTAAAGTGTTAGTGCTATTGTTCATTTAGAGACTGCTGTTTCATGATGAAAACCCCTGTAGCAACACTTCTCGAATAACATTTTTACAGTGGCCCTTGCGGTGGCGCTGAGCCTTGCAGTGATGCTGACCCTTGAAGTGGCGCTGACGTTTGCAACGGCGTTGACGCTTGAGGCGGCGCTGACCCTTGTCACGGTGTCGATGCTCGAAGTGGCGCCGACGCTCGAAGCGGTGCCAACACTTGAAGCGGCGCTGACACTTGAAGTGGTCGCTGATGCCTGAGGCGGCGCCAACCCTTGCTGTGGCGCCGACACTTGAAGCGGCACTGACACTTGAAGCGGCGCTGATGCTTGAGACGGCGTCGACCCTTGTCACGGCGTCGATGCTCGAAGCGGCACCGACGCTCGAAGCGGCACTGATACTTGAAGTGGCGCTGATACTTGAGGTAGCGCTGATGCTTGAAGTGGCGCTGACACTTGAAGCGGTCGCTGATACCTGAGGCGGCGCCGACCCTTATTGCGGCGCCGACACTTGAAGCGGTGCTGACGCTTGAAGCGGCGCTGACGCTTGAGGCGGCGCCGACCCTTGTCGCGGCGTCAACGCTCGAAGCGGTGCCGACGCTCGAAGCGGTGCTGACGCTGGAAGTGGCGCTGATACTTGAGGTGGCGCTGATACTTGAGGTAGCGCTGACACTTGAAGTGGCGCTGACACTTGAAGCGGTCGTTGATACCTGAGGCGGCACCGACTCTTGTCGCGGCGCTGACGCAAGCAGCGCCGACGCTCGAAGTGGCGCTGACACTTGAAGTAGCGCTGACACTTGAGGTAGCGCTGATGCTTGAAGTGGCACTGACGCTTGAAGCGGTCGCCGATACCTGAGGCGGCACCGACCCTTGTCGCGACGCCGACACTTGAAGTGACGCCGACGCTTGAAGTGGCGTTGACACTTGAAGCAGTCGCTGATACCAGAGGCGGCGCCGACTCTTGTCGCGGCGCTGACGCTAGGGTCGACGCCGACCCTTGTCGCGGCGCCGACGCTCGAAGCGGCGCCGACGCTCGAAGCAGCGCCGACGCTCGAAGTGGCGCTGACACTTGAAGTAGCGCTGACACTTGAGGTAGCGCTGACGCTTGAAGTGTCGTTAACGCTTGAAGCGGTCGCCGATACCTGAGGCGGCGCCGACCCTTGTCGCGGCGCCGAAACTTGAAGTGACGCTGACGCTTGAAGCGGCGCTGACGCTTGAAGCGGCGCTGACGCTTGAGGCGGCGGCGACCCTTGTCGCGGCACCAACGCTCGAAGCGGCGCTGACGCTTGAAGCGGCGCTGATGCTTGGAGTGGCGTTGATACTTCACAATGGCTTTTGGGCTTCTTGGTGACCCTCGCGGGTACCCCTCGGGTGTCATTAATAAGAGAGTATTTTTTTATTTTGTTTGCTTTTTTCTGTTGATAACACCCTTCTACATTAGCCCGTCGTGCAAAGATTTTTTGGTTGGGTAGACTAAAAAAACTTTGTACGCTATAAATCTGGTTTCAACAATTATATATATATATATATATATATATATATATATATATATATATATATATATATTATGAGGGATCCTAGGATCATTAACTTCTGTGTCCCTTTATCCGAGATTTTTAATTTTTTGAGAACCCACGCGTCAGTGTGGGAACTGTCATCTCATCATTTGGGAAAAAAAGGTCATCACCTTTTTGCCCTCCTGCACGTTTTCCCATTTTGGTGCAAAAAAACATAAGCCCCTCTTCTTAGTCTCTTTCATCTTCTTCAAAAAAAAAACATAAGATACTTTTGGGTTTGTAGTGAGAGAGAGTGAGAAAGGGACTTTTAAAACACCATAACCACCCATCTCCTCATTCTAACTTTTCCAACTATCATAGCCTCTCATCCATGGATTTTAAACCAAAGAATGCCTCTCCAAATGCAAACAACTCTAAGGCACCCAAGGTTCTACACTCCACGCCTTCTCCATCCTTCGTTCCAACCACCTCCGTGGCCGAGGTGGCTGTCGCCGGCGACATTTGGCCCCATACGACCAGCGGCGCTGACGCCCCGCGCGCGGTACTCGTCTCTTCGGAGGGAACCCTTGCAGCGGGAGGGGGGTCTCGACGCCTGATTTAGTTCCTATGGGTCTCTCGTCCGTGCCCGGGGGTGTCTCGACAGGTATTAGTGCTGACGCAAGCATCTCGGCCTCGGGTGTCTCGATGTCTTTGACTGTTTCTAAGATGGGTATTTCAGCTTATGGCAGCATGGTGACCTCTCGTCAGCAGTCGGGGGCCTTGAGACTTAGCCTCGCGTCCACGGGTCTCTCGTTCGTGCAGGGGGTGTCTCGACATTTTGTCACCTCGGGGGTTCCGTGACCCAGGGTGTCTCGCCGACTATTGGTGTTACGGAGAGCATGCCACTGACCAGGGGCGCTTCACATGATTTTGCTGGGGTTTCTGCCTCCATTTCTTTTTTTGCGATAGGGGACCCCGAGGGTCCCTCACTCGGAGTCCCCACTAGGGTGAGTTCTTTTCTTGAGCCAATGGCTCTAGGTGGTTTATCAGCTACGCCAAGCTCTTCTCAGGCATGGAAGGACTATATGCACATTCGCCAAGGGCGAGACTTTGGTATTTATCGTCGTGCTCCTTTTTTTGGTCCTGCTGACAGTTTCATGATTTCACTTTCTGATTTTGGGGAAAAAAATTCGGGTGCTGTTCTCGAACGTTCTCATGTGGGGTTAACTGAGTCTGCTGATCTTCCTACTATGTCTCCGGATTCCATTCTCATATTAATGTGGTGACGATACTCTTACCATGTCACCTCCCTTCTTGGACTGAGTTAGGTCCGCGTGATGAATCTTATCATTTCAAGAGGACAAGACGACAGTTTGGTTATGATCAGGGCGTTCACACTCCTCCTCTTCCTACCTACAGCAGTCATTCTGAGGCATTTTCAGAGGCGTGTGCTAGCTTTACTCTTCAGGGATTATTCCGCAGGGTCAGTGGTTTGGGTGGCCTCTATGTTCCTCCCTCCGATTATCATCCTTCATTCACTTCATATTGGTTCCTTCTTTGGCAGCAGCAGGTTCGTCTTATCCAAGAATGTGTAGTTGGCCCTCCTCATGAGACTAACCCCATTAAATATACCAGAGCTCAGTTTTTTGTCAGGCGGACGCAGAAAGATCCTTGGTTTCTCAGCACCACCTCTACGCCACCCTTGGAGCAGGCCATCCCTATTTTAGTGAAACCTCTCATTGATGAGTCACTTCCGCCTCCGTCGACTGAGCTTCCCCCTGTGAAATCTAAAAGCCAACCAAAAAGCAGAGGGAAAGCGGGCACCTCTACTACCAGCAAAAGGAAACACCCTGACGCCGATGTATCCAATTTTGTTCCTGCTACTACTGCTTCTCCTCTTTCTCCTGTGCGGACCTGGGCTGCGAAGAAAAAGAAAGGAGATGGCGCTGGCATGGCTTCTTCCTCTACAGTGGATCAAGAGTCTGACACTGGCAATCTTGGGGCGGGGAAGACTTCCCAAGTAGGGAGAGGGAAAGGCTACTCCTCACCGAGCCTTACTTCCCAGGAGGCGCGGGTCACGTCTATTCCCATTGCGGAAGGTACTATGTCACTACATTCTTTACTTAGTGGAACTAGTTCTCTCGGAGTTTCTTTATCTCCCTCCCCTTCATTGGAAGAGGAACTAGTTGATTATGGAAGCACCCCTTCCTATGACGACCATAGTTCTTCTTCGGGTGATATGGGCGACCTGGGTTTCCATAGCGAAAGCACAACTGACACTTATGCTTTGTCATCAGTCTCCAGAGAGTCTTCTAGTGATGATGAGGCCCCCCATTCTCCTGAGGGGGTTAGCCCCACCCGTCTCCCTTATAGCCAGACTACGCGCCCTGCTACTGTAAGCGTTCTCCCTTTACTTGTCTATATTTTTTTTTTTTGCATATGATTTTCTTTCTTCCCCTCATTATATATTTTTTTTTATTTGTCAATCAAAGCATTCTGTCATATTTGTGTAGGTCATTTCCGTAGAGGCAAGTAGTTCTCCTCTTCCCCCACTACGACCGACGCCCTTTCAGCGGGAGAGGAACTCCATGCTCATTTCTTCCCGAGGCCTGTTTAGAGAGGTTTGATGTCTTCTTAATTACTTTACCATCTGTTGTAATTTATTTGTCTTCTAACTGCCTTTTGGTTGCGTACACTTTCATTTCCCCGCAGCTTTCATCCGTACACTTTACTGTCACCAGGACCACCCCTGTGGCTTCCCCTTCTCCTCGGGTACGCTTTGCTATTTTCAAAACTTTCATCGTGCCATTTTCTTTTTTTTACTTCTTCTTTTTATTTACCCATTTATCATGCGTAGAGAGTTGTGTCTTCGGGCGTTGTCACCCCATCTTCTCTTGTCTCGACGGTGGGCGCTTCTGCAGCTGAGCCCTTGGAGGCCTCTTCACCTGAGGTACGCATTTTTACTTTTGAATATTTGTTTCTTTTTACTAGGAGTCCTAATGGCTCTTGGAATTTCTTCTCAGGGAGGGTCTCCTTCCTTACCTGGCACTACCGTCCCGGGTTTATCCTCTTCAGGGAGAATTTCTATCCCCAGGATCCGTGTATCTATGGACGGTAGACCTTTGGTTCAGGCGATCTCTCGTGGCCCGATATTTACTGTGGCTTCGACCAGCGAGCCTACGCTTCAGGTCAAGGCCTTTTCGCTGAAGCATGGAATATCTTACTCCTTGATCACGCGATAAATAACATACTTTCATTCTTTGCACGCTATCAGCACAGCCCATACTGCACCGACCGTCTTTTTTCGCGCTTCCCCCTTGGATGGGGTCCAGGTACTCTCTTATTTTCTTAGTTCTATTTTTCTTATCTATCCAGCCTGTACTTATCGTAGCCCTCTTTTACTTTGTCGCAGTTATCCCTTGGCGCTGTTTCGAGTGCGGCTCCTGCCACTACCGTTTCAGCAGCCCCTATACATGGGCTGGTTTGTCCTGTTGTTGCGTCTCTTTAGGTAGCTATCTCTACGGCGCCCTTTTGAGGAGTTTCCCTCACCCTCTTTTTAATTGAGGTATTTAACCTACTCGAGGAAAGTGATTTGTTACCTCTCGCCCTTTTTTGTTACTTGCAGCCTTGCCTACCCCTTGCGCCCTTCGTTGCTGAGGTTGTTCCTTCAGAAATGCCTGAGGTTGAGGTAGCTTCTTCGGAAGCACTGGTCGCCGAGACATCCCCTTCTGGATCATCGACCACCGTTGGTGCCCCTATGGGAGCCCCTTCTCCTCCTTCTCTGACTGTTACCGAGGACGTTATTCAGGTACAGCGTGTAAGAGTATCTATTTTCCTTACATCAGTCTTATGTCTTTATTATTTTGTTTGAATTTCACCCGCATTCCCCTTTTTACCTTTGTTGCATTATCTCCAGGTGAGCGAGGTTGCTCTGATGACTAAAGAGCCGGATGAAGTTGCTCCGATACTCATGGAGTTAGAGAATGAGATGGCTGCGAGAGAGGTATTAAACTGGCATACTCTCTTTTTACTATTTCCCTTCTTTTCTTCTTGCGTATCCTGTGCAAACATTCCCATTTCACCATTGTCTCATTGTTTCCAGGTGCATGAGAGTACTCCGATGACTGTGGAGTCTGACAGTGGGGCAACTGCGAGAGAGGTATTAGACTGTCATACCCCCTCTTTTTACTATTCCCCTCTTTTCTTCTTGCGTTTACTGTGCAAGCATTCCCATTTCACCCTCGTCTCATTGTTTCCAGGTGCATGAGAGTACTCCGATGGCTGTGGAGTCTGGCAGTGGGGAAACTATGGAGGGAGATCATAGTTCTGAGCTCACTCCTTTGGTCGGTGACGCTGATTCTGGTGGGGAGTCTTCTTTCCTTCCTTCTGAGGCGGGGTCTCGTCACTCCGATGGCGATGATGAAGCAGAGGATGCTGCGACTATTTCTAGTAGGCTATGGCATGAGGAGTTACCAGGACGATTCAGGGTACATGAGCGTCAGCTCTTGGATCTCATCTTGGAGCACCACCCCGAGACGTTTACTTCTCCGAGTATACTTCAGGTTGACAGTCTTACGGCCTTCAACCTAAGGGCTCTTGCCAGCCATGTTCATGAGTTCTTGGCTACCTCCCCTGCTAAGCTGACTAGCTCTTCTATTTTGCTATTCTCGGATGCCCTCCGCAACTTACAGCAGTTTTATCACTTTTATTTGGATTGGCTTGACGCAGGGGTTCGCCCCTTTCTGAGTGTTCCTTTTCGAAAGATAGTGAGGTTTCACACTTCCCGACAGTCTAGAGTTGAGCAACGGCACGCTGAGGCTACGAGGATCCGGAATCAGATCACCCTACTACAGGTGAAGCTTGCCAGACTCGAGTCTGGCGATGAGGAGGATGAGGCTAAATTCGTCAGGTTGGAGGAAGAGTTTCTGCGGGAGGCTAGTCCGTTATATACTGGCGCCATCGCGCGTGATGATTTATTTTTTGTGGTTTCTAGCAGATAGGCTACTTCTTGCTTTGTAGTGCTCAGAATTCTATGTGTACATCACTTATCATTCCTATATGAGACACTTTGTTTCTTCTGCACTTTCTTTTTCTTTTGTTCTCCCTTTATGCTGTGGGTGTTCTTTTTATGTGACTTGCTCTAATTTCTGTGAGCATTTAGTCTACTGGTGGCTACCCCATATACTGCGGGGTATTTGCATTGATATGAAAAGTTATGTATTATCATATTGTATATATTTTTCGAAAATGCACCTCTTGTAGCTGTGAGGTGTTGGCATGTGACTTTCTTGGGTTGCCCCTCCTGTCTGTAGGGTAATTCCTGCACATTACTGTTTATAGTCGTAGAGGCTAGGTTGGAGGGGAGGGTGACCCCTGCCCTTTTTCGAAAGCCTGATTTTATTATAAAAAAACTGTATTAATTTATGTCTGGGGGACTTTGCTCAGTATACTTTCTCTTATGATGGACTTACCTCCCAAGTGTAGTGAGCAAAGTTCCTGATCTTTTTTTTTTGTACTCTCTTCTAACTTAATAGGGAGTGTATATGTATGTATAAATGAGCAAGCAAAGAAAATCTCAATAATGATCAAAAGTGTTGCTATTTCATTTCTTTACCTTTGTGTGCTGTTTACAGTATAGTATTGCTCTAAAAAAAATTTACAAAAAATTTTTCTGCTATAGGAGCAATCCTCGAAATCCATTACAGACATGCAAAACACAAACAAAACTTGTTAGTTGTTACTAAGCATAGTACCTCTTCATCCACTTGCAGTTGATGGACTGGAGGCAATCACTCTCTGGTTCTGATATTTGGCAGTAGCCCGACTTCCCCACTCCTTTAACAACAAAAGGGCCTTCCCAGTTAGGTTTGAATTTTGATGCCCACTTGCTACGGAGATGGTGAGTTGATGCTCGCAGGACTAGATCTCCCACCTGGAATTCCCTAGGCTTAACCAAGTTTTCGTAGGCCCTGGACAGTTGCTGAGTGTAGACTTTGAAATTCTCTCTCGCCTTGTCTCTGTGCTCGTCCAGCGCCTCCAGTTGCACATGCCTTGGGTCTGGGATGAGCCCATTGCTAAGAGAAATTTTGGCTGAAGGTACCGCCAGTTCCACTGGTAGGACAGATTCGGTCCCATATACTAGAGAGAAGGGAGTGAACCCTGTTGGCTTTCTTTTCGAAGTACGGTAGGCCCATAACACCATAGGCAACTTCTCATCCCATGTTCCTGGCATGTCTTCTAGCATTTTCTTCAAAATATTTATCAGGGTCTTATTAGTAGCTACTGCTTGGCCATTACCCTTGGGGTAGGATATGGTTGAGCTATTATGCACAATCTTATACCTGTCGGTGATAAGGGCCATCTCTTTGCATACAAATTGCTTCCCATTATCCGTTAGGATCACTTTGGGTATGTCGAATCTACATATGATATACTCCTTTATAAATTGGGTTACCACTTGGGCGGTGACTCTCCTTAAAGGAATGGCTTCCGTCCATTTGGTGTACAATTCTGTAGCCACAATGATAAAAGCCTTGCCGTGAGATGCTGGGGCGATCTTTCCCACCAGGTCGAACGGCTATGTGTGGAAGGGATAGGGGGCTGCCAAGCTTTGTAGACTGACGGAGGGAGCGTGCACCATGTTTCCATGCACCTGGCATGCTCTACATTTTTTCACATATCCAATGGAGTCAGGCTCCATGGTCGGCCAGTAGTATCCCAGCGTCATCAGTTGATCATACTGCTTGGCGCCTCCCATGTGGGAGGGCTCATGATCTTCTTTCAGTACCCTTTCCACTTCCTCTTTAGCTACGCACCTTAGCGCCTTCTCATTGTACCCTTTCCTATATAATTCCCCTTTGACCAAGTAGAAACGTGCTATCCTTTTTCTAAGGTAAATTTCATCCGCTCTCTCGGCGGGCAGCTCCCCATCTTTTAGATATTCTAGGTACGGATGTCTCCAATCTTTGAAAGTTTCCACAAAGTTAGCCTCCGTCGGCTGGTCAAAATTAGCTTGGTACTTTAAACAACTTTGTTGCAAGCGGGTCGCTTCTACGCTCATGGTGGGCCAAAATACCCGCTTCGCTGCAGTCGTCTGTAAAGGGGGATATCCGTATCTCCACAGTGCTTCTGGTGCATTTTTATTAACCTCTCCTTGGCTTCTTTCTCCCCTACGCACCTTGCCAGAAACCCTCCAGGACTCTTGAAGTAGAGAGTTCCCTACAGCACATGATAGTTGGCTAACTCTAATATTTTCATTGTCCCTTCCCTGGTTTCAAGTTGCTTCTCCACCAGACGCCTCCAATCTTTCGGCTCGTTACTTGGGAATAAGGACTTTAAGGTAGTAGGTACCGTTCTCCGCCTCACTGTGATGGTTGCTTCTGACTCCTCCATGTCCAACTTTTGTGCTATGGTGGCGAGTGCGTCAGGGTGCCTGTTCATCGTTCGCGCCTGCCTCTCCACAGTTACTTCCAAGAACTGTCCCAGCAGTCGTTGGATGATGTGTCTGTACGGCGCTAAGTTGGCATGTTTAAGGGAAAACTCTCCATTGACCTGCCTTACAACCAGATTGGAGTCTCCTCGTATACACAGTACCCTGATCCCTCTTCTGAGTGCTTCCAACATCCCTAGAATGAGGGCTTCGTACTCATCTTCATTATTTTAGCATTTAAAATCTAACTTGAAAGAGAGGGTAATCTTCTCCTTCCCATCTGATAGTATGACGCCGGCCCCACCTGTTCCTTGAGCACTGGAACCGTCAAACTCCATAAACCACTTCTTCACCTCCTCCGCCATGCATGCTTGGAAACTTTCTCCGGGTAGCTCTTCACTAGGTGGTTCGAAAACCCCACTCGGGAAGTGGGCCAGCAGATCTGCTACCGTCTGGCTCTTGATGGATTTAGGCACTACGCATTTTAGATCGTATTCTGACAAGATCAAAAACCACCTTACTGCTCGTCCCACGAGTATAGTCCGCGCGAGGAGGTACTTGATGGGATCACACTTGGTGACTATGTGAACGGTGAAGGCTAGAAGATAGTGTCTCAACTTCTGGGCTACAAATACCAGCGCCAGGCAGTGCCTCTCAACACTGGTGTATCTCGATTCCGTTCTGGATATTACTCTTGACAGGTAGTAGATCGGCTTTTCCACTCCTTCCTTCTCTTGCACCAAGAGGGCCCTATCGACCTCTCTGTAGAAGTAAGGTAGAGCAGCAACGGCGCTCCGACTTCGGGGGGGATCATCGTGGACGGAGAGTCTAGGATTTCTTTAATCTTCTCGAACGCACTCTCTTGCATCTCTCCCCAAACCCATTTGGCTTTGTCTTTTAGTAGCGGTGCGAACGGATGAGTTACTTCTGCCAACGTAGGTATAAACCTCCTCAGGTAGGATACCTTTCCCAGGAAGCTCTTAAGTTGTCTCTGACTCTTGGGCGGTGGCATCATCACAATGGCTTTCATATTCTCTGCATCCACTTGCACTCCTTGTCTATTTACCACAAAACCTAAGAATTTCCCTGCAGTAACCCCAAAGGCACACTTTGAGGGGTTCATTCTCATCTTATACCGACGACACCTCTCGAATACTCTCCTGAGATCCTGAATGTGCTTGTTTTCTTTCCTAGACTTCACCACCAAATCATCCACATAGAATTCTAGTATATCATGAAATAATTCATGAAAAATTGCCATCATGGTCCGCTGGTATATGGCTCCAGCATTTTTCAATCCGAAGGGCATGACTGTATAGTCAAAGTTCCCTAATGGTGTGCGGAAGGCAGTCTTCTCTGCATCGGCGGGGTCCATTTTAATCTGGTTATATCCAACATACCCGTCCATGAAGCTATACATCTCATGTCCCGCGGTGGAATCCACTAAGCTGGCTATGCTGGGTAGTGGGAATTCATCCTTAGGACACGCCTTGTTCAAGTCGCGAAAGTCTACACAGATTCTGATTTAGGTCTTGTCTTTCTTTGCCACTGGGACTATGCTGGACAGCCATATGGGGTGCTGAATAGGCTTGATGAACCCTGCCGCTAACAACTTCTCCACCTCAACCTTTATTTTCAAATCAAGGTCTGTTTTATATGTGCGTGTGGCTTGCCTTACCGGAAGGGCATTGGGAAGGATGTTCAATCTATGAGAGCTCACTTCTGCGTCTATTCCTGGCATCTCCGTGTACTTCCAAGCAAATACATCAGTGAACTCCCTAAGTAGCTCAATGAGATCTTCCTTCTGCTTCGGTTCCAGGCACTTGGAAATTAGAATGGGTCTACTCTCGCCCACTTCTAACCCCAACTTGATTTCCTCTAATTCCTGCAGCTGCTCTCTGGGTCCGTCTTGCATGCACTCTGGCGCTTCTTCTGGTTCTTCAACATGCTCAACAATATGGGATTCATCAACAATAAAACACTGGGGCGTCGGGTCGATGCTCTCGTCCCAGAACACCGCCCGCGCAGACCGTTATAAACGGTAGATGACCTTTCCATTGGGCAAGACCACTTTCTTGCAAGTTCGAGGGGGTCTAGCTACCTCCTCTACTTTCCTCTTGCCTTTTGCCATATGGGGGATTATCCTCTCCCCTAGACGGTCATGAACAGATTTTTTCTGCGGGACCCTTCTAGCATGACCCACTCCAATGGACACTGCCTGCAAGGTCTTCAAGGTCTCCTAGTGCAACTTCTAAAGAAAACTTCTCCTTCTGGTAACAATGGAACTCAAGCTTCAACTCACTCCCTGCAAGAAGATGAACTTTCACAGCAAAAATAGTAATTTTCTCAAGGGAAACACCTGAGAATGATGGTTGTTAGTGGGGAGTGAAGGAACAAGGCACTCAGCACTAAGAGAATGAGCAGGGAGAGAATACTTAGGTAGGTCTGGTGATATTTTGGCAGAGTAACAGTGCAAATTCTAGTGTCTATCTTTTGACCTTGCCCAGAGGTCTATTTATACATGGGCGTTAGGGGTGAGCTGGCATTTTTGGGCGCCAAAATTGAGAGAGTTGGTGGGGAACAATGTCTGAAGTGTACCATTTGTCCCTACCTGTAGGCAGCCTTCCTGTCCCCTCTGCAGGCGCCACCTGGCGCCGACCAAAACTCAAAAAGCACATATGTCCCCTAATGGAGACAAAATAGCAGATTTTGGTAGTTATCTTTTGAAACGGTAACTTGTGGTGCAATTTTGCAAATCTTGAGAGAGGAGACCTTAAGGCCTCATCTCCTCTAAAAGTGTTATTTTTTCTTGAGATGGACCTCGAGGACCCCCTCTTCTGGAAAAGTCATTTTCTTGTAAAGAGTTTATTTCTTGCGAGTAGCCAGCTCTTTGGCTGCTCACTTCACTTGTGACCAAGTGTGCAGTGTGCGTAGTCTCGAGTGACTTCTGGGTCTTCCTACTAGTATTCTCTCAATCCTATAGTGCTAAGTGGTTGAGCTTGCTCAACATACCTTGTCCCTCAGCCGCTAAGCCAAAACTCCCAGGAGGTCCCAACGCGCCTGTTCGAGCCCTGCTTGCTCGACTAGGCAACCTGTACAAGAAAGTAAAGTGTTAGTGCTATTGTTCATTTAGAGACTGCTGTTTCATGATGAAAACCCCTGTAGCAACACTTCTCGAATAACATTTTTACAGTGGCCCTTGCGGTGGCGCTGAGCCTTGCAGTGACGCTGACCCTTGAAGTGGCGCTGACGTTTGCAACGGCGTTGACGCTTGAGGCGGCGCCGACCCTTGTCGCGGTGTCGACGCTCGAAGCGGCGTCGACGCTCGAAGTGGCGCCGACGCTCGAAGCGGTGCCGACACTTGAAGCGGCGCTGACACTTGAAGTGGTCGCTGATGCCTGAGGCGGCGCCAACCCTTGCTGCGGCGCCGACACTTGAAGCGGCACTAACACTTGAAGCGGCACTGACGCTTGAGACGACACCGACCCTTGTCACGGCGTCGATGCTCGAAGCGGCGCTGGCGCTTGAAGTGGAGCTGATACTTGAGGTAGAGCTGATGCTTGAAGTGGCGCTGACAATTGAAGCGGTCACTGATACCTGAGGCGGCGCCGACCCTTGTTGCGGCACCGACACTTGAAGCGGTGCTGACGCTTGAGGCGGCGTCGACCCTTATCACGGCGCCGACGCTCGAAGCAGCGCCGACGCTCGAAGCAGCGCCGACGCTCGAAGTGGCGCTGACACTTGAAGTGGCGCTGACACTTGAGGTAGCGCTGACGCTTGAAGTGGCACTAACGCTTGAAGCGGTCGCCGATACCCGAGGCGGCGCCGACCCTTATCGCGGTGCCGACACTTGAAGTGATGCCGACGCTTGAAGTGGAGCTGACAATTGAAGCGGTCGCTGATACCTGAGGCGGCGCTGACGCTTGAAGCGGTGCTGACCCTAGGGTCGACGCCGACCCTTGTCGCGGAGCCGACGCTCGAAGCGGCACCGACGCTCGAAGCAACGTCGACGCTCGAAGTGGCGCTGACACTTGAAGTAGCGCTGACACTTAAGGTAGCGCTGACGCTTGAAGCGGTCGCCGATACCTGAGGTGGCGCCGACCCTTGTCGCGGCACCGACACTTGAAGTGACGCCGACGCTTGAAGCGGCGCTGACGCTTGAGGCGGCGCCGACCCTTGTCGCGGCGCCAATGCTCGAAGCGGCGCTGACGCTTGAAGCGACGCTGATGCTTAGAGTGACGCTGATACTTCGCAATGGCTTTTGGGCTTCTTGGTGACCCTCGCGGGTACCCCTCGGGTGTCATTAATAAGAGAGTATTTTTTTATTTTGTTTGCTTTTTTCTGTTGATAACACCCTTCTACAGAGGCTTTTAATTTATGTTAATTATTCATATACTCTTGCATAATTGAATTAAACTCATGATCATTTAAATTGTCTTAGCTTATGCCTTGAGATCGTATAGATAAATTCTTATTTATATCCATCATGTTTAACTATTCATAACTTTCATACTCTTTATTCATCTGGTGATCATATAAAACCGGGCCCTGACCTATTCATATTTCTTGTTGTGCGTGAATCTTGTATCCGCTCAGGTGCTCCGCCGCAAGGACACCCGTACTGAATTTCCTATTCTGGTGTTTTGGGGAGCCGTGATACTTTGCGGATATTATGGGATATGTTGTTAGACGCCTTAATTTTTGTACTCTAGTTACGATCGGGTCAGTTACTCGGGCGTGTGTCCCAAGCTATTGTATTTGCTTATTGTAATGTATTATGTATTATGTAACTTAAATTAAACTGTTGTATTACATTGTAGTGACTGTTGACCAACAACATATTCGGTTCCCTTATTGTATACTTGTCATTGATGTAATATAAGTTCTTTTGGGTTTCCACTTTCTTTTTAAATTGGGTTGTTTAAATGCTTTCCTTAACTTATAAAATAAAATTTTTGGCAACCCATTTTTCTAAAATATAGGGTGGTTATCCCGTATAGTTATTGTATTATTGTGATGTTGAGAATGATCCATCTATGGTTCCCATTATCATTGAGGTATCGGGCTGGCCACCCCTTATTTTGGTGAGCGGGATGTCACACTTGCTAGTTTATTGCTAAGATGGAACTCTTGTCAGTTCATGATACAGAGCTGATGAAGAAGTGCAATGATTACTTCAAATATAGTCATACAATTTCACGAAGGCTCAGATAATTGATAACCTTAGACCTGATGCTTCTGAGCGAGCAATCGATGCATATCAATATTTGAAGTGTTTACTTGATCGGGCTATGGCTAATAACGGGTCTTATTATAAGATGATTGAAGATCTGCAAGGAATAACTGAGGAACTTTAACTTCAGCACAAGGAAACCTCTGCACTTCTGCATGAAGGTTATGAGAAAAAGTACCAATATTTGAGTGCTGATCGGGGTTATGACAAGTTTCTTTCAGCCCATAAAAAGAGAGAGAGTGTTCTTAAACTTGAAGTTGAGGAATATAGGAATATTGGTAAATTATTAGAGGAAGAACATATTTCCCTACAAGAAGAAGTGAAACAACTCAAATCTGTTGCCTCTTCTTCTTCGGGAGCTCTGGTACCAGTAAATGATGAGGTCTTTTCATTTTTGGAAACTAAATATGTTTCTTTGAGAGAAGAACTGGAGGCTTTGAAACAAGCCAGGCCTATATCCTCCTCGCAAGGTAGAGCTAGAGCTGGTCGAAGAAGTGTTGAAGAGACTAACACTCAGCAAGACTTAGCAAATCAGGCTGCTCAAATGAAAGAAAAAAATCAAGCCTTGGCTGAAATGTCCCAAAAAATTCAAAATCTTACCGACCAACTCTCCAACCAGAGTTTTGCCCTAGAAAGTAAAGCAAACTTAGTGAAGAAACTTCATGATCAGCTTGAGAGATTGACTTATCAATTTCACAAGCAGCCTAGAGAGTTTTGGATGGGGGGATATAATGAAGCTCTATGTCATCTCGATGCTCGATTGAAACAAGCGAATAACGAGGGATACAAACAGGGATGGTTGAACGGCTTGACTGTGATGAAGCTTGAGTAAGGAAATCCTTTATGGGATTGGTATGAGCCTGGAGTACTTGATATGCCTAATCCTCCCTTTAAACTGGATGCCAGCTGGATTCCATCCCGTGCCATTCCTAGGTGTTTGATTTCCAGGTATCTTGGTGATTACCAGCTTCATAGAGAATTTGAGATATCCCGACCTCAATATCTACTTAATCGATCGAGTTCAAATAACATCAGAATTCTATGAGATATGAATTTCATCAATTCGCCTTATGCTTTATATGATCCTCCAGCTGGAATGGAACCTGTACCAAAATCTGAAGGAAAAAGGCCGATATAATAGGAAATTTGTATTGAATGAAGAAAACTTCATCTTTTGTAATTTTCTTTCCTTGTAAATAATTTATAAGATGTGTTTCTTATCATATTATCTTTTGATGAGTGTGTATAGAGGGACAAATTATCCTGTTTTGTTTTAATTTCCTAGACAATGGAAGTTTGCCCCATTTGTTGCCTAGTTGTTGTAACTTGTCACCCATAAGTGCCTAAGAAATGGAATGATTTACATCCCATAGTCTTGCTTAGTTATAGTAATCTTATCTAGATTACCTTGGTGCCTAGACAGTGGATGCCCCATGAGGTCACCCATCTTCTTGCCTAGTTTTGGATGCCCCTTGAGGTCACCCATAATCAAACAGGCCTTGCCTTGTATGATTGTTATGCCAACATTACTGGTTAAGTTTATTGGTGCCGACCAACCTTAGTTAGTGGTTGTCGATATGCCAACCAACCTTAGTTGGTGGATGATGACATGCCGACCAACCGTAGCTGGTGGTTGCTGATATATCGACCAACTGTAGTTGGCGATTGCTGATATGCCGACCAACTGTAGTTGGCGTAGTGTGTAGCACTAGTACTCCAAAAAAAGGAAATAAAAAGAATATAAGGAAAATATCATTTGTATTCATATTTGAAAGACTATGATACATGTGAATTTACGTTATTGATAATATTTGCGCAGGTGCTCTGCATTCCATGCATTTTGAATTCCTCTCCCTCTAAGGTCTCTATTCTGTATGTTCCAGGTCGAACGACTGCAGTTACGCGATATGGCCTATGCCAATTGGCTTCAAACTTATTATGCTTCTGAATCACCTTCTTCAACACATAATCTCCCTCCTTAAGATCATATTTCTTAACTCTTTTATTGTAAAACACGACAGTCCGTTGCTGATAAGCTGAATTTCAGATTGCGGCATCTTCTCTCACTTCCTCGAGCATGTCCAGGTCTAGACATCTCATCAAATTACTGACAGGAGAGTTAAAATTAAGCACCCTGTGAGTGGGTAGGCCCACTTCATCTGGGATAACTTCTTCACTTCCAAAGGCTAGCATGTAAGGAGACTCCCCGATTGTTGTTCGGGGTGTCATTCGATAATCCTATAACACAGAATGTAGATCATTAATCCAATTCCCTTTCTCATTATCCAATCGTTTCTTCATTCCGTTAAGAAGAGTCCTATTCATCACTTCAGTTTGCCTAATGCTCTAGGAATGGCCTGGTGCTCAATGAATCTTCTGGACGTTGGATTGGTGACAATACGCATCAAACTCCTCATTATCAAATTGGGTACCATGGTCAGTGATGAAATCATGCGGCCGACCATATCTGCAAATAACACTCTTCCAAATGAATTGGTAAACCCTTTCATAATCCATGTCAATGAGAGGCTCACCTTCCACCCATTTGGTGAAATAATAAACAACGACCACTAGTTATTTGAATCGGCCTTTGGTAATTGGCAGAGGCCCAACCAAGTCTATTCCCCACATAGAGAATGGCCAAGGTGAGGTGATGGGGGTTAATAAATCCTGGGAGGTTCTTCGGATGGTAGAAAAATGTTGACACTTATCACATTTCTTAGCATAGGTTTTACAATCAGCTCGCATTGTTGCCTAATGGTAACCCTGTGTTGTTATCCTTTGCAGAAGAGTTTGTCCTGCCACATGATCCCCATAAGACCCTTCATGAATTTCTTCTATCTAATCTTTAAATTCTGATGGGTGCACATAACTCTGTAGACTTGCTATTATACCCCTTCTGTACAAAACTCCATTATTTAATACATACCGAGCAGCTTTAAACATCAGCCTCTTGGCCGCAAGTTGGTCGGTTGGTAGAATACCTTCTTCGATAAATGCCCTGATGGGATCCATCCAGGAAGGTCCCATGTCCAAAGTGATGAATCTCACCATCAAATCTTCATCAATGCTCTACTCTACTAATATCTCAATAGGAATTGTTCATCGTAGCTCAGTGCGAGTAGCTGAGGCTAATCGAGCTAGTGCGTCAGCCCTCGCATTCTCCAATCTTGGTATTCTGATCACTTGGACCAATGGAAAAACTATATACAATCTCCATAGATTTGGCATGATACCTAGATGTGAAGTCTCCCTTCGCTGCATACAAGCCAAGCATCTGATTTACAATTAGCTATGAATCACTAAACACCGTAATTTGCTCTGCATTTAGTGTTTTGGCTAAAATGAGGCCCACAACCATAGATTCATATTCATCTTCATTGTTGGAAGCTTTGAACTCGAAACTCAGAGCATATTCTATATCCAATACATCTAGGCTGTTAAGAATTATTCCGGCTCCGCTGCTTGTGGTGCACGAGGAGCCAACGACATACAATTTCCATATAGGTATATAATTATCAAGCTCTTGGTCTGACAAAGTTCCATGGTGGAATATTTGGTACTTCCTTTTATCATCTACCCACGTTGGGCTTTGATCGAGGGATTCTTATTGCTCGGTCACACTCCCCTTCGACAAATCCACTGGGAGAAATTGATCGGGGACAGTCTTTGATGCTCCTCTGACATCCATGGGTTGCTCTTCATTAGTATCCTGTTGGTCGGAGGTATGTGGGTAAGTGAAGTCGGCAATGAAATCTGCCCTTTAAGCGAAGACCTTGGCTAGTTAACAATATCATACTCACCTAGTTCCACCGCCCAATACATCAATAAATCTTTCAGATTTATTCGATTTGTGCAAAGCCTGTCTGAGTGGAATATCGGTGTATACCACTATGGTATCATCTTCCTGCTTACCTCGATCAATGCTAATTCCAGCTTCTCTAACCTTGGATATCTAATCTCTTCTCCTTGAAACGCTTTACTTGTATAATACATCGGTTTTTGCACTCCATCCTCTACTCTTAGCAATGCTGAACAGACTGCGCTTACTGAAACAACCAAATATAAATATAACTTTTCTCCAATCACCGTCTTGGACAGTAGTGGGGGTGTCCCTAAATATCGTTTCAACTCTTGGAATGCTTTCTCACATTCATCATTCCATTCGGAAGTTTTTCTGAGTGTTTTGAAGAATAAAAGACATATGTTCGTTGCTCGTGAGACAAACCTGTTGAGAGCTGCAATACGCCCCGTGAGGCTTTGCACCTCCTTCTTCGTAGATGGAGATCATAGTTCTAGTAAGGCTTTAATCTTCTCAGGATTTGCCTCAATGCCTCGCTGATTCACAATATACCCAAGGAACATGCCTTCTCGTACGCCTAAATACGCACTTAGTCGGGTTCAGCTTCATCTGATATTTCTCCAGCTGATCGAAAGTTTAGCTCGGGTCAGCTATGTGGTCTACAGCTTTCTTGCTCTTCTTCAGCATGTCGTCGACATAAACCTCCATGTTGTTATCGATTTGCTCCGCGAACAAGTTATTCATCAATCGCTGGTACGTTACACCTGCATTTTTAAGACCAAACGGCATAACATTGTAGCAGTATGTCCCCCTTGGGGTAATAAACGAAGTACTATCCCTATCTTATGGTTTCATCTTAATCTGGTTTTAGCCGGAATAAGCGTCCATAAAGCTTAGTAACTCATGCCCCGAGGTAGCATCTACCAGTTAGTCTATTCGGGGCAGAGGGAAGTGATCTTTCGGGCAGGCTTTGTTGAGATCTGTGAAATCTACGCATATCCTCAATTTATTATTATTCTTTTTTACCATCACCACATTAGCTAACCAATTAGGATATTTGACATCCTCAATAAAAGAGGCCTTTTGCAGTTTCTCGACTTCCTCCTGAATAGCTTGGTTCTTCTCTGGGCTGAAGACCCTTCTTCATTTTTTCATCGGTTTGATCTCCTTATTAACATTGAGCTCGTGGCAGAGGAAGGTTGGGTCTATCCTCGGCATATCTTCGTGACTCCACGCAAAAGTTTGCTTTTTGTACCTAAAAAATGCCACTAACTCTCGCTTTATTGACGGATCCAGTGAAGCGACAATTTGAGTTGTTCGTTCTGGTCGTTCATTGTCCAGAATAATATTCTCCGTTGCTTCCATGACCCGACCCTTCACGAGCTCTGACTCATCTCTATTGTCTAATGTCTAAATCTCTGCATCTTCAGACTCATCCACTTGGTAGCTGGTGGTCTTCTTCTTGACTTCCTCCACCTCTTCCTGTTCGTAGATGAATAGTAGCATTCCCGAGCTACTTTCTGGTCCCCTTCACAATTCGAACTCCAAAGTTGGTCAAAAACTTCAAGCATTGATGTACTGTTGATGGCACTTCTTCAAACTTTTTCAGGCCTACCCTTCCCATGATTATGTTGTAGGCTGATTGGACGTTTTTGTCCATTATAAAAAAGTGTACTTTTTCTATTCTGCAAGCAGGCCAGGTACCAGTAAGCATGCCCAACTTGATCATCCTAAGTGGAAAGACTTTTTCACTGGTAAAACTGAGGAGGGGCCTGTGATATGGCTCCAACATGGCTAGTTTCAAGTTTAAACTATCAAAGCAAGAGTATAACATGATGTCTTCCGAACTACCATTGTCTACCAGTACTCTTGAGATGATCACATCCTTCATCCCCATCTTGATCACCAAGGGGTCGTCGTGAGGATATATGACGCCTTCCATATCACTTTTGGAAAAACCAATGACCAGTTTATCCTTGTTGACCTTCCTCGGGTGATCCTCTTCCGTCAGATTTATTATCTATATATAGGAGAAAGCTTGGGCATCATTAAGGTAAGATTTCCTTTCAGCAGTATGATCCCCACCTCATGCATCTCCACTTGTAATCACATTACATTCGAATGAGCCAAAATAGATTGAAAATACCTCGCGTTCTGGTTGTTTTGGCTTTTTGGGAAGGTTGGGGTCATCCTCCAGGTCATCTTCATGGTCCCTCTTCTTGTCATCTCTTGTTCGACGAGGAGATTTAGACCTTGGCCTTGCTCTTTCGTTGGTCTTCTCATCATTCTGGCGATCAACAAACCTGTTCGATTTCCCTCATCGAATGAGTGCCTCAATTTCATTCTAGAGAGTTACGCACCGCTTGGTCGTGTGGCCATGGTCTTTGTGGAACTCCCAATACTTGGACTTATCCCTCCTTTCAGGGCTATCCTCAACTTCTTCGGCCAATTTAGTTCTTCGATGTTCTTTATCTCCTCCAGAATATAGTTTATATCCACCTTTAAGGGAGTATATTTCCCATACTTCCTCAAGTGCTCAATCGTCTCTTTGGCTTTCAATTGCTTATTTACCTCATTATGCTTTTGATCTTTCTTCTCCAACCTTCCCTCAACTTTAGCCTCTGCTTTAGTCACACCATTCTTCTTTGCAGCCATAGCTTCTTTGGTATTCATTATTTTGGCTTCTTTAGCCATTAATTCTGTCATGGATTTGCGGGGATCATTCGCCAAAGTATAGTACAACTTGTTTGGTAAAAGACCACTCATTAGAGCTGTGATTGTTGTCTTCTCCTCGTAGTCATTGACCTCAAGTTTCTCATTATTAAAATGATTGATGTAATCCTTGGTTCTCTCTCCATCTTTCTGCCTTACACTCAACAGATGTGTTACCGTCTTAACTGGCTTCACGGCAAAATAGAAATTTCCTATAAAGAGCTCTGTCAGTTGATGAAAAGTAGCAATCTGCCCCTGAGGAAGATTGTTGTACCATATTTGAGCTGACCCAATGATGGTTCCTGAGAATGCCCTGCATCTCATCTCATCAGGAACTGCATAAATATCAGCAGCAGTTTGGTACTGCTCTATATGGACGACATAATCAATTTTTCCGTCGTACTTCGGCATAACTACAGGAGATTTAAACTTCGATGGTGTGGGAAAATCCACAATTTCCTGTACGAAGGGTGATCCCTTGATAAAAGTTCTTTGGAGAGGGTTCCTGGCCTTAGCCATTTCCCCTAACCTATTTACCAACCTTTGAATAGAGCCCTTCCAAGCGTCATTTCCATCCTCTGATCTATTTGCCCGAGCAAGAGATCGCGCAGAATTCTCTTCTTAAGATCTCTCTATTCAAGCGGCAGGGCGTGATTGGGCAGAACCTTCCCTTAGATCATTTGGTCATTGATAATTTCCCGACGTAATCCGAGGATGATTTCTATTCCTCCTGGGGCCCGAACGATCAAAGGGGGAGACTCTACTCAATCTCTCCAGGGCACTTGTTCATTCCGGAGTTAGAGTGACATTTTCTTGAGAGTCTATGACTCTTATGGGAGATGTTCGCCCAGGTTGATAAGACGGATTGCTGGACCTATCAGTATGGTGGGATTTAGTGTGCCTAGACAAGGGCACATGAGGGAACAAAGTACGTCTGGATCTCGAAGACGACAAGTGAGTGTTTCTATGAACACTTCGCTGGCCTGATTGGGCAGGCGTTGCATTTTGAACAGTTTGAATGAGTTGTTGCATGGTATCCTGCATACATGTTTGTCCCCAGGCCAAATTGGCCACTATTCCAGTGAGTTCATTGATAGTTGAAGGAACGGACAAATTATGAGGAACTCCATCATTGTTCCTATTGCTAGATTATGGGAGCCCAGCCATGTTTGGTGAATGTTTTAGTGAAAAACGCTATGTATAGTCGTTTCCCACAGACGACGCCAATCTGTTTGTGGCCATCCCCGATCCTCGTATCCTCGCGATGGGCGGGAGGAGTGAGTATCCTAGGTCCCGCGCGTCCCTCTTGGGAGCGCTTCGGCCGACGTCATTGGGTGAGGTGAAAAATGTAGAGAGATAGAGTCGCCAGTCTATTTTACTCAAAACAGACAAAAGAAAGGGAGCCATCCCGAAGGACATTATCTAAAGACATACTGATGCATACGAAACTAAAATTATTCAAAAAGGGTCCGGAAGCTAAGTTACGAAATGGGAAGGTGTTAGGCACCCATTCCGCCCTAACGGTCTCTCATGGGTTTTTTCAATTTTCCTTTGTTTTCCCCGTGATATGTGTGCATGTGTATATATAATAGGGATAGGAATCCTCGACTTATATCATGGAAGAGATAAAGCGAGTCATCCGTAGGAGGGTTCATAAAAATAATATTATAAAATTGGATTTATGCGATTATCCTTACGTTGATTGTTACAATGGAACGATAACGCATATGGGATAATACGCTACTAAGAACAAATACATATAATATGAGAGAATTTAGTTTAGAGAAAAATACAAAAAAAAAAGAGAAAAAATAGGAATAGGACTCGAGTCTCGAGTTTTGCCCCGACACGCGTACGTAGCCTATAGAGGCATCAAAGTCCACGTAGTTCGCATGCAAAAATGAGGGGTGGGGTTTGGCCCATAAATCCAATCGGGGGATTCTCTTATTTGTGTGTGTATATGTGTGTGTAAAAAGGTGTTTTAGTTGTGAGAAAAATGTAAGAAAAGTGTGAGAATTCTCATTTGCAATTTATGAGCAAACCCTCTTTTTCTTGTTTTTTTTGGGTTTTATTTATTTGAAAATAAGATATGTGCAATAATACTAGATAAAAAGTATATTAAGATATGTGCGATGAGAGAATAAAAGTGCTAAGTAATAAAACAAGTTAATGCAAATTTAGGGGAATTTAAAGAGAGAGTTGAGAAAGTTGGACCTTGTTGAAGATCTTGAGCTTGATCTTGGATGTTGGAGAGAAGCCCTTGCACTTGGATGATGATGGAGGGTAGTGAATTCACCAAGTTTGATTAAAAGGATGATGAAAAGTGAAGGTTGGAAAGGGATTTGGATGTGGAAATCATGCTGACTTCCATAGAGGTTTTTCTGGATATTTTTAGAGTGATGTCTATCAGATATGGTGCCCCTTTGCAATGAGGACAAAGCCTCCTATTTATAGGTCCAGGTCATTGCCGATCGGTATAGCCATGGTCCTGCCAATCGACAGGTGTGTTTAGGCACACTGCCTATAGGCAGGGTCCAGGACCTGCCGTTTGGTAGTGTCTTTCTGGCTTTTTTGGAAAATCGATCGCAGAGTGCAAACCATTGATTCGAATCCTTCACGGGGTAGACCATTGGAAAGGTATTTTAGAGAACTTCGAAAGTCCTTTGGACCTCTCCTGGGTTCGGGAGTTAACTTTGGGTCAAATGTGGCTCGAAAGCGCTCATCGATCCTTTCGATGGGAAAACATCAGACGCAAACGGATTGTTCATCTGCATGATAAGTCTGAACCATGCATGGGAAGGACCTTTGGAAAGTTTAGGAGATGTACTTTGACATTCCAAAGAGTTTGATCCATTTAGGGGAGTTGACTTTGGTCAACCGGGCCCCGGAAGCATTTGGTGACTTCTTAGAGTAAAATGGATCGTTCGTCCGTTCAGTAAGTCAGAATCGTGCACGGGATAGACCGTTGGAAATGGGTTTTAGTGAACTTTGAAGATTAATTCGGTCTTGGTCGATCTGAAGAGTTAAATTAAGTCAAATGGAGCCCGGGAGTGTCCGGTGGCCTCTAGATCGAGTTTTAGGGGAAAACGGGTCGTTCGTCCTTACCGTAAGTCGGAATCGCGCATGGGATGGACCGTTGGAAAGGGATTCTAGTGCCCTTTGAAGATTCATTCATTCTCAGTCAATCTGAAGACTTTGACTTTTGGTCAAACAGAGCCTAGGAGTGCCCGATGGCTTTTAGGTCAGTGCTCTTGGTATGACCTGGACTTGTAGTGATGAAGGGAGGTGCTAAGGACTTAGGGAGAGTTTAAGGGGTAACATAATGGGGTTTCTATAAATCCCTTCGATGGGTGAGTTTGGAATAAATGATAGCCATCGAATAGACACCACATGATGCTTTTTGAAAGAAGATAACCAATTCAGAGGGTCGAGGCTGATTCTGAGGAACTAAGGAACAAGGAGGACCAATTCAGAGGGTCGAGGTCAATCCTAAGGACCTAAGGAGCATACTAGGGATGACCAATTTTACGGGTCAAAGCCAATTTAAAGATGAGGGTGATCAATTCTGCGGGTCGAAGGCAATTTTGCGGGGTTAAGGTGAGATGACCAATTCTACGGGTCGAAACCAATTATGCGTTCTTAAGGTGAGATGACCAATTCTGCTGGTCAAAGTCAATTCTGAGGGCTTGAAGATGAAGGTGAATGATTCTGCAGGTCAAAGCCAATTCTGCGGGCTTAAAGATGAGGTGACCGATTCTACGGGTCGAAGCTAATTTTGCGGGCTTAAGGTGAGATGACCAATTCTGCGGGTTGAAGCCAATTCTAAGGGCTTGAAGATGAGGTGACCAATTTTATGGGTCAAAGATAATTCTGAGGGCTTCAAGATGAGGTGACCGATTCTGCAGGTTGAAGCCAATTCTGAGGACTTAAGGTAACGATCCAAGAGCGAGGTTAATTCTGACCTAAGAGAGGTGACGACTGAGGACCAAGGTCAATTCTGACCTAAGTGAGGTGATGACCGAGGACTGAGGTTAATTCTGACTTAACTAAGGTGACGATCCAGGACCGAGGTCAATTCTGACCTAAGAGAGGTAACGACCGAGGACCGAGGTTAATTCTAACCAAATTAAGGTGATGATCCAAGACCGAGGTCAATTCTGACCTAAGAGAGGTGATGACTGAGGACCGAGGTTAATTATAACCTAACTAAGGTGACAATCTAAGACCGAGGTCAATTCTGACCTAAGAGAGGTGACGACCAAGGACTGAGGTCAATTTTGACCTAACTAAGGTGACGATCCAAGACCGAGGTCAATTCTGACCTAAAAAAGATGACGATCGAGGAACGAGGTCAATTCTGACCTAACTAAGGTAACGATCTAAGACCGAGGTCAATTCTGACCTAAGAGAGGTGATGACTGAGGATCGAGGTCAATTTTGACCTAACTAAGGTGACGATCCAAGATCGAGGTCGATTCTGACCTAAGAAAGGTGACGACCGAGAACCGAGGTCAATTCTGACCTAACTAAGGTGACAATCCAAGACCGAGGTCAATTCTGACCTAAGAGGGGATAAAGATTGTATTTTGTGTTCCACCGGGGAATAGCGAATGAGCCGGGGAAAATGTATAATGTCCTTTGGAGACATTGAAAATGACTTTCTGGAGTTCCGTTGGGAAAATCCTTGTGTCTTTTGGAGACTTTACGGAGGAAAGGAAAATTTGATGCTATAAACTCCACTGGGGAAGTGGTTTGGTGGTCCAGGTATTTGACGTATTGCTCGGGGAGGTTTGAGACCTTTGGGGGATAGGAGGTGATCCTTAGAGATTCTCCGGGGACATTGTCGGGAGGGGATTTACTTGGATCTTGAAAATTCTGCTAGGGATATAGGGGTTCCACTTGAGGGAATGCAAAATTTTCTTAGCGGAAATATCCTAATCTTTTCGGGGATTTTTAGAAATTTTCAGGATTTTCAGGTATTTTCTTGGAATTTTTGTACAAAATTTAGAGGGGGTGTCGGTCGGCATGGTGCAGAGGGTGCCAATCGGCAGTGGCACGGACTTTTGAACAGCCTCGGGAAGGTAAAGAGGCAGTGTCGATCGGTGGTTGGGGGTCAGTACCGATCGGCATGACCCTTGGCATCCTATATAAAAGGGGATAATTCCCTTCATTAATCACATCTTTTTGCTTTCTCTAATTCTGCGATTTTCCTTAGCAAATCGTTTTAGCATTTAAATATGGCCGCCTTTGTGAGCACTGAAGCACACAGGGAATGGTTGACTGTTGATGACTAGGCGAACGTGGAGTGGAGGGCCAGGGCACCTCTTATTTTAGGGAACGAGAACTCCTTTGATGCGTTCGAGCCTATTGCGGATGAGCGGACCTTGCTACAGGAGCCGTCACGTCATTGCTCTTTGAGGGTGGTAAGACCCGGCGGTTATGTAAGTAACCTGACTTTTGGCATTCTTCTCTTTTTTCTTGGTGATTTTTCATTTCTTTTTGAATTTCTGACAAGGTTTTTTTTCTTTTGAAGTCTGATATCTCTTTGAAGAACATGCGTGCCCGTGGGACGACGGAGCTTAAGGATGTCTGGGAGCATCTTCCACCTGTGGTGCGTTGGGTGGTATCATCAGCGGGTTTTGGGAGGTTGGCGTCTACACTGGATGAGACGCCTCGCTCGACAGCGATCTTATGCGCTTTGGGGGAGAGATGGTGGGATACTACCCACACCTTCCATTTCGGCTTTGGGGAGATGATCGTGACTCCCATAGACGTAAAACAGCTGCTAGGGCTAGATTGTGATGGAGAGCAGTTAGAGGTGGATCGCTCTCTGAGGGTGAGTTCGGAGGAGATGCGGGCGGTGCTTGGTGACGTTGGGAGGATAGTTTCTAGAGATTTGATCCGGCTGTCCTTGCTGAAGGATGTTTTGCTGAGTAGGGTGGTTAATGTGGAGGATGGGTTGCTGGTGAGGCTGATGGACCGATTGTTCATTTTATTGGTGCTGGGGGGGGGGGGGGGGGTCATGGTGGCGTCAAGCGACGACGTCATCCATTTGTGGTTCTTGCTATATTTGAGGATGTTTTCGAACATCCATTTCTATGATTGGGGGAGCCTGACTTTGGCGGCCCTCTATTTTTCTTTGGACGCATTCAGTCGGTGCTACCGATAAACGTTTACTAGAGCCACATATCTCCTTAAGGTATTCCTTAATTTGCGCATTTTCTTTTCATGCATCTGCATTTTTCCTTATGCGTATCTTTTTTATTGTGAATTCTTGTCTTTGGCAGACGTGGTTCTATGAGGTGATTGGGTGCAATACCCAGCTGATCGCTTTGAAGGACGATACCGTTGAGGACTTCTACCAATTGTATCGATGGCACAAGGACAATCGGCAGTCGAAGGGATCTCTTTCTTTAGAGGCAGTGCGTCAGGTCTTGAATGTCCTGACCAGTGGTAGGGTAAGACTCTTTCCTCTTTAGTCTTGGGTTTTATATGTTCTGATTCTGTATTGACTTATGACATCTGGGGATTTTCAGGTGACTTTTTACCCTTGGGGAACAACTATTAAGGATACGGGGGCCACCGGGGTGAATGCGCAAAGGAGGTATTTACTAGCGCATGAGTTCATCCATTCTTGGTATCTTGGGGAGAGGGTGGTTTGGCAGATTACTGGGAAGGAGGTGGTGGTGCCACCTGCGCAGCCTCCTACGTCTAGGAGGCGGGAGCGCCTACTGCCGGAAGATGGGAGGATCGCGGTGATGATCTGCGAGTCCTACCTGTTATACACTGATACGATTGCATCGTATGACTATATGGACTTTGTGATGAGCTCGTTGATGGCGCCCATCATATATGATGCCTTGCTTTTCCCTTCTGCGAGTTCGAGTCGGGCGGTGGGGTCTTCCCACAGCGGCAGTGGTCCGTCGGCGTCTGCGGTGGTGGTAACTTCAGAGGTTCCCTTTGTTCGATTGCATACCCCCTCATATAATATTTGGCAGGCATATGGAGGGATGGTCCCCATGTTGCATCGTTTTCATGTGATGGATCCGAAGGAGCTGGGTTTGACAGAGGAGGTCCTTCATCCTGCGGTATACCTTCTTCCACTTTTTGGTTCCTTTTCTATTTTGATCCTTTTTTCTTTGATACTGATTTTTCCTTTTTCTTGCAGCAAGTTCGGGTGTCGACCACTTGGCTGAGGGACATCAGAGACTGGATATCTTCGGCAAATGCCCATATTCGGGATGCGGTCCCGGTTCATTCTTTCTTAGTGCCGTCTGCTTCGTCCGGGGAGGACTCTGGCTCGAGTTGTGGTGGTGCGTCATCTCGCCGTAGGGGAAAGATAGTGCGTCGCTGGGGTGGAAGCTCTTACAGAGAGGGGGAGAGAGAGAGAATGTGGGTTCGGGCTGAGTCCCATTGTTTTTGCTTTTATTTTCTTTCCTACAAAATTTGATGTAACATAGAAGAATATATATATGCAATGAAATGGGTTTTATTATCTTTTGTTAATGGTGAATGCATGCACACGCACTTTTACTTTGCTGCTGAGACTGTAAAAAGATATATTTTTAGGATTTTAGAGAAAAGTTTTAAAAATGAGAAATTATATAGGGGAGGAAGAGGATTTTTGAAATTCTGTTGAGAATATTAATTTATTTTTTATTGAGCTTCTAATTTTGTCAAAAAAAGAAAAAGGAAGATTTCCAAAAAACGGGGGTTGTCGATCGGCAAGACCCTTATCCTGCCTATCGGCAGTCAACTCCAGTCCCATCAATTCAAAGCTTTTGATTAGTTCCCTCTTCAGCCTCTTCTATTTTCTAGGGAAGGATTTCTTTCGATTTCTGCAGGGGTAATGTCTTTTGTGAGGGTTTTCAAGTATAAAAAGGGGTAAGTGGTGGAGTGTTTTCATCACCCCTTTCACATTCTTACTTACTTGCCTACTATCTCTTAGTCTTACAAGATGGCTCTCCCTGGTAGCATTGAGTTTGCCAACTACCTCGAAGCCTTGGAAGCAATGTGCTCTTATAATGTCGACTATGATGCTTTCAGTATGCGTTCGGTTTCTTTGTGGCGCAACCAGCCCATTGAGTGGAACATGTTGATGGCAACGGTACAATTTTGGTACCCCAAAGACCATGTATTCCGCTTTGGGTTGGATGAAGTTTGTCCTACCTATAAGGAATTTTCTTCCATACTGGGGATAAATCCTAGTGTTGGTGCAGCTCTTCCTGAGTTTTCCCGTTCTCCCAGGGACTTGTTGGATGGGTTTCTTTGTATTTCGCCGTTGGCGGCTAGACAACTAGTTGCTGGGGGAATGGTCTCCCTTTCGGCGGTGTTACAGTCCATGCATCTGCAGGAGGCTGGCGATGCTGGATATACCGGAGACCTTGTTCTAGGCCTAGTATCAAAATTGCTACTGGTGACTGAGGAACTACTGGTGGACCCACAACTTGCAGCTATTATTTCCTGGATGTCATATCGTCGTAATCCTGCAGCGGTGATACCGACGGAGACTTTGAATGGCCTGGATGGCTGGCGAGAAGGTCGTTCTGACATTCTGAGGGGTAGTCCCGTGATGCTGTTCATGTGGTTGTCTGAGAGACTCTGCCTGGTGACTCCTCTAGAGTATCCTTTGTCGGTTGTACTCAACTTCTTTTTGCGCCACTTCATCAGCATTGGCTTGGATATTAAGGGCTGGGATAACTGGTTTGTGGAGCATGGGGTGTAATACCGCGTATTTTTATGGCTTTTAATTATGTGATTTAATAAATTAAATTTCCCTGAATTAGGAGATTTATTATAATTAATTTGGGTTAATTAATTAGAAATTTATTCGGATTTAAATGCTAGCGAGAAGAGAGTTAGTATTTGAGTATTATAACGATGTTGAATATTACCGAGTGATTATGGTAATATATGATGATTGTATTTATTAAAAATTATCGTGAGTTGAAAATACGACAGTTTCGATAATTAAGTGGGATGCGCGTGTCATTCGTGTCAGGACCCAATGTAATGGATTTAAAAGTATGTTATTTTTATGTCATCCGTATGAACATTTTGAGTGCGTCAACGTGTCCAGAAGGGTCGAAATATTCAGAAAACACTAGTCGGGAGTTTAGTTTGGGTCCCGAGGCATTTTTAGGCTTAACCGGCAACCGAGGAGGGTATTTTTGTCATTTTAGATTTTAAGGAAATTAGACCCACGAATTTTAGAGTTTATTTAATTGTTATTGGGAAGGCCATTAGGGCCATTATCATCCAAAAAGTAAGAAGTGGGCTACGTGAGATAGAGGAGAAGTTACAGAAGAGTTTCCATGGCCATAACCACTACATACCACCACCACCGTTGGATTTGTGACTGGAAAGAGAGGGGGAACGAACCAACAACGTCATCAACGGATCAGAATCAGTATTATACATGCAATTGATTTATCTTGCAAAGATTCAATGCATATATTTTACATAATAGTGTTGATTTGAAGATTTATTATGAACAATGATATAAATTGTAAAATGGGACCATTAAATATTGAATCCTGGTAAGGTTGCATGTAGTTAAAGCTTCTGGACAGATATTAGGTATGAAATCATGTGCCACGTGCAGGTAATTACGAAATTAAATTAGAATTTATGATTTTCTTGAAGAAATTAGGAAGAACTAGGGTTAGAAGAAGAATTATGACTTTTGATCCAAGAAACTGTTGATTGAGGATGATTTAATGATTCTAATAATGTTAGAAATTATGTAAACGTGTTGGTATGATGATTAGTATACTTGGTTGAGAGTTTTGGACGTTAAAGTGAAGAATTTGAGGTGTAAAAAGAGGAATCCCATAAATGTTTAAGCAATTCTGGGCAAATACCTGCTTGATCGATCGATCGACTCAAGAATGTCGATCGATCGACGATCGATCGATCGACCCCTTTTCTTCGATCGATCGACCCATGTTGATTTTTGGCAATTGTTTCCTTTTAAGGTTTAATGAAAATCCTAAAGTCGAGGTTGATTCTTAGGGTGATTAACATAATATTGTGGAACTTAAATAAGGTAACTAGGGTCTTAGTTATTTTCGAAAAATATCATAACTTAGGGGGTTGAGCGTTGTAATTACGAATGGTTACCGAGTGAGGACGGTTGGAGATCTTTCGATTTTGTGACTGAAAGTGGAATGAATGATAACTTAAGGGATTTTATATTTGCTGAGATAACCTTAGTAATAAATGGGAGACCTAGTATTCACTTGGGATAGGTATAGGTACCCGAACCCGTATCACGAGACTTGTCATTAAATAAATAGTACGTAAAATCTCCGGAACATAAATATTATTGGTGAGACTTAATATATAGGAGAGGAGTGTACCTATATTGAAATTGTATATATATATATATATATATATATATATATATATACTGGTTATGTGAATGCCTAGTGTATGGATTTCTTATGTGTATGGCATACCTACCATACTTGCTATCACGGGAGGTTATTTTTATGGAAAATGACCCTCTTATCCTTGTGTGCTTCATGGGGATTTAGACTGGTACCTTAAGGACATAGAACTGTGAATGACTTATTTGTGAGTGGATAAGTCAGCTGACCATGGGAGCGTAGGTATGTGCGTGACCTATGGGTATGTGAACTATGTTCGCCTCCAATATGTGTGATTTGTATTTAGACGGTTCCTAAGTGATTCGAAACACGTGATCCTTACGTGCGTGATGTACATGGATTTGATAGCAGAGTATGCGTGCACCGCAGAATAGCCTAGGGGTGCCATATATGTATTTATGTACTGAGAGTGCTATACTTATGTACTTGTGACTGGTTCATTGTTGCTTAGTGGATGTGAATAAGCTAAGATATTTGAATGGGTTAAGAATGAGAATTTAATTAATACTTGAGATGAATAACTTAATGAATGTGAATATGGGGTCTGAACATATCTTGTTTGAATATTAAGAGTAGACATCCTATAGTAGAATGCGAAAGCAGTAGTGGTACAAACTAGTTAAATAGCGGCATAACTAGGATGGGTTAAAGGCATTCGTTAAGCGTGCACAATAGTTGAGAGGTAAGACACTCATGTGAGAGTGCGCAACTAACGTGTTTATAATATGTGTTGTTTAATTGTAATTTAAACACTTGATAAACTTTAAACTGTTTTCACATCGGGCTCTGACCCGTTTTCCTCCAAATCTATTTTGGTTTTGTAAAAACATTTTAGGTGCCCAGCCACAGTGATGCCAAGCATAGGAGTTCCATTCGTATAACGTGTTGTAGTTGCTGTGAAAACTACAGGATCTTGGTAGTAGACGCCTTCATATTTATCCTTGATCCCTTCAGAGTCATTTGTATCAGTTAGGGCATGTCGCCCATTCTTATTTAGAAGTTGTAGGTGCAGACTTTCATTACTTCAGTTATTGGTTTAATTATTCAGACTCTTGTATGGGGACTTTAATTACTCTGGAATATTTTTATTATTGGAGTGTTTACTCCAGACTCAGTTGATTTCATTTTCGTTGGTTATTCATGTGAGATTGATGATGAGATTAATGGTTAATGATTTAGTTCTTGGTTATTTGAGATTTTCGATAAATTGCTACTCTTTTGTTCGGGCCCAAATTAGGCATACTAATTTTATCATTTCGAGAAAAAACAAAATATGAAAGTTGTAGATACATAAGTTATCTACACGTATACGTAAAGATGGATTAAATCAGTGTCGTACTAGTGAGTTATGGTGATTTTACAATGGCAGGACAAATCTGTCATTATTGGAATTGTCTAATTGGACCTCTTGTCCAACCAATCACATGCCACCACCTTATATTGGTCACATGGCCATGTTTTATGGTTATAAGAACAGACTATATCATCTTTTTCATTTCATATTACAAGCTTGGTGATAAACATGCTTATGAAGAGAGGAGAAGAAAGTTAAGGAAGAAATAAATTACCATATATCGAGGAATTCTTCTAAAGTAATTACTTCTTTATTAAAGTTGGTCTTGGTATATTTTTGTTTATGATTTAAATGAAGATTTAAATGATACCCATTTTTCCAAATTGAGTTAAACTAAGGATGGTTTAAGATCATACGTGAGGACTTGTGCTAGGATCGTAAATGTTAACTTCAAATCCCATTTTTGAATTTTCTTCTCGTGAATCTTTTTGTTGTAGGAAATTCATATATATGATGTGTGTATATACTAAAACATGTTTAGTATATGTTTCCATGATTGATACCTGAGGTAGAGGTGTATATGTTTAAAAAGGTTAAGTTATGCTTTAGTGTTCTGTTCCGACCTAGTTTGTGTTAAAAGTGTAATAAATCATGGAATTCTTATTGAAATAAAATGATTCCAATTTGAGATTACAATAGACTCATATATGTATACTATATCCGAAAATGATGTAAAAATTCCAAGAAATGAATCTTGGGTGACAGTTTGAAATTCAAGTATAAAATATGTCCCAAAAGTGTAAGTGCGCACACCACGTGTTCGACGTTTTGCTTCACTTAGAAAATGAACTCTAAAAATTATGCAACTTTAATTTAATATTATTAAATATTTTTAATATATGTTTCGATGATTTATAACCGAGTAGGAGGTTATATATGCTTAACAAAATGTTAAGCTATGCTTTGATGGTCTATTCCGACCTAGATGTGTTAAAAGTGGCATAAACCATTGGATACTTGTTGAAATCAAGAAATTTCAATTGAAAATGTTATAGAATGTATATAAGTATGACATAATCGAAGAGGAGAATAAAATACTTTCTGGTTTAGCTTGGGGGTTATGTTGAAGTTGAAGTTTTTTTTTGTTGTTTTTCTCCAGAAATGATTTGGAAAAGGTTGTAATAAAACGGGCATAACTTTTGTGACACCCCGCCTAATTAAATACCGGGCGATCACTCCTTTATTAAATTAAATCAAGGTAAACAATTGGTTCATTCTCAGCATCACTGTCGATAAAAATACATTTTCCAATTTAACACCCTAAATAATTAAGCTAAGTGTCAAAACCATTTTCATACATACTTTCCAAATTTAATTTAAAGAAAAACATTTATTTTATTAACAACATTCAATAAGTAAGAATCACACCATATTAAATTCTGCTACATAAACCAAATATTATAATACATTCGTCAATCGAATGTCAACATATGAAAACTAAAGTCACAAATCTAAACTGAATAAATCCCATAGAACAATACTGGAAATATCTGAAATATAAATGTCCCAATAACAATGAAATAAAGGAAAAGGGCGACACATGACCAATAAATGAGAATGCTAGAAGTGGAGTCAATAAAGGAAGCCGTCTACACAAGTGACCTGCAACTCCCACCTAAGCTGCAGCACGTTCCTTTCAAGGGATCCTAAGCAAGATGCCCATGTGGCTGGGCACCTGAAATATATACATATATATACAAGAGAGAGAGAGAAAAATAAACGGGTCAGAGCCTGAAAGTGTGTTTGATTTAAAATACGTTTAGCAAGTATTTAAATTGATACAGGCCAATGCAACAACATATTAGTGTGTCACTCTCTTGAGAAATACTCACCTCTCTTCTAATGTGCACACCTATCGCACTAACCTTCCCAACGATTTATCTTATCATTTTATCATACTAACCTTCCCAATAATTTATCTTACCTTAACTTACTCATTAAGATTTCAAAACCGAATAATATCATTGTTTAAAAAGAGTACTTCCAATTAGCAGCACAACTCTCATTGTAGCTTTTATTAATTTATAAAGGTTTCCCAGTGTCATATTATACTTTCACAAAACAAGTATTTACTATATGTGTCATCAACCATCTCCTACTTATCAAATCACAGTAGGCAGTTTCAAATTTCCAAATCTCATATATATATTAACTACTCGTATAATATATATAAAATAACAGGTTTTATGTCAAGTACCATATTGTTTAATGGGGATTTATCTCGATAAATAAATGATGATCTTAAATTACTTAAGTCGGGGCGCGACAACCACACTAACTGAAATAAAATAACTTAACACCGAATAGAAGATGAATAAATAAAACAGGTTTTATGTCACAAATATCAAGTCAAAGAAAAATGAGCGAGAGATAAGAAGTGTAGCACTTAGCTCATATAACTTTGGGATGATAAAGAAAATAAAGGAATAAAAGGAAATGATTTTAAAGCTCACACACTGATTACGTCCAACTAAATAAAATGAACACACAAAGAAAAATGTTCAATTTAGAGGATGTAAACAAGGTGTGAGTAAAAACATATTAAATTTAATTCACAAAGAATTAAATAAAACAGATTTAAATAAAAGATATTTTAATAAAGATAGTGTGACACAAAATAAAAAGCTTAACCCAAGTGTAGTTTTTAAGTTTTAAAATATTAAGTCCAATTTAACAAGTGAACACATACACTGAGATGGGTGTAAATAAAACCTCAACCCCAAACATCCAAATCAGACTTAGATCTAAAATGCCCAACTAATTTCAGTCCAAAGATTAAGTCCGAACAGAAACAAGAAGTAATAGATCTAAAATACAATAAGAACAAACGAATATCAACACAACTAAGCAATAAAAGTTAATGAACTGATCACCAATAAAACCAACAAATAGAAACTGACAAAACAAAATAAATACCCGAATCTAATTAACCAAAAATGTCTCGATACCAGATTTTTATTCAAACATGGGTAGACTAAACAGGGTCTAACAACAAACAAAAATTTAAATCTAAATGTTTTTAAGGTTTCAAGTTTCACACAAATAAAAGTCTAAACCAAAATCAGTCTCCCAAAAAAAATTAGATCTGAATTTATAGAAAAAATAGAATACGTTCTAAAAAACAAATCTAAAAGAGTTTTAGCCCAACAAATGCAGCAGCAATATATATATATATATATATATATGTTTGTATGTATGTATGTAAAGGGTAAAGAAAATATATCCCAAAGTGTTCGTCCAAAACAATTAGAAATGAAGGTCCATAAAAACACCACAAACCGCAAAGCCTCACAACTCGAAAAATGCAAGCAAAATCTGAGTACAAAAAATTTCAACTAACACAAACCAGCAGTATTCACACCTCCTTCAAAACTCGAAATAAGCTTCAACAACACAAAAATGGAGTTCTCAAGACACAATCCCAACAAAGATTATTCAAACCCTTCAAAGATTAAACTCTTTACCAGCAAAACTCTCGAAACAAATAAACACCCAACACTGATGTTAGCTCTCGAAAATATGATCTTATGCCATTAATTTAGAGAGAGAAAATGAGAGAGATATGGGTGGAAATTTTGGCAGAGCATGGACACTTTTTTCCAAAAAAAATCTCTGACTTCTAACACCTCCATGCCTTGAATATAAAGGCTAAGAAAACAGGTCTGGTTAATCCGTAATACTACTACACAACAAGGGCACCAAGCTAACCAAACATGTTCATCGTGGGGCAGAAAAGAGAAGGCAAAAACAAAGGGTGAAAAAGTCTTACCAGAGGAGACATATTGGACACAAAGTCATGTGTCTAGAGACACGCAAACAGTCCTCGAAAATGCAAGATATAAGATCTCCAAACTGACCAAATACAGTGCACCAATAACCGAAAATGACACAAAAAATAATGACTCTACCGTTTTAACATTTGTGTCAAAATGAATAATTAAACAAACAATATGTTTAATCAAATGATTATTTTAACACATTTAAAATTCAAAAAAAATATAAATATCATAAAAGATAATTAAAAAATCCAAAAAGAAAATAACACTCATAATTAATAATGTAAAAATTATTTTTGGCAAAAATACACTTTAAAAGTATTTTATCAAAAATAGTTTGTATATAAAATAGTTATAAGAAAATATGATTTTAGGTTATAAAAAAAAGATTTTAATCAAACAAAAAATGCAGGAGCAAATAAAATTATTTGTCTCAAGATTGAGCCGTCATAAGAAGAATGAGATTTTCAAAAGTCACAATTGCTTGCACTTTTACAAGGAGACTTTTATTACTTAACCTATGAACCTGTAACTTTAACGTGCGAAATATGAAAATGTATTGTATTTTTTATAAACATATTATAAAAAAATTACACTAGGGCAGGTGAAGGAGAAAGGTGTGGTCGTCTTCCTTGGGTCGAAAGGTTTCTGCAATTGTGGCATCTATAGGATTTTTTATAATATGGATATGCTATTTGGGGGTCAATCTATTAGGAATATGGCTACATAGTTATGGTTCATTTATGTTAACTCCTATAGAATTGTTTAAAAATGGGGTATTAATTATCGAACCCGTTCGTCTATCTATTTTATAATGGAAAATTTATTATGTGTAAAACCATAGGTATTTCATTGGTTCATAAGAGTAAGCACCAAAGTAATCAGACCAACTGATCTGTTTCACATGAAAATACAAAAGCCACTAATATCCCTGGAGTTGCTCTCCGATGGAACCTTTTCCGTAGCAAGTAGTCTTTTGGCAAGTCGTCCATAAGGGATAAGCATTTAAGAGAAGCAGTCCCTCCGACTATTCCAGTAACCGAGTAGTCCATACATGATTTCATAGTGGTTTAAATAGAGCACTTTTGTTGGAAAATGCAGCTTATGATAATAAATCCATCTTACTAATTGTGAAACGTTTAATTACTCGAATGTATCAAGAGAATAATTTGATTCTTTCTACTAATGATTATAAGCAAAATGTATTTTTTGGGCGCAATATATATATATATGATATGACCATTTTTACCATACATGATTTCACTCCAAAATAGTATGTAATGCTAGTATCCAAAACTAATAGGCATTACATTCAATAGTATACATGGATTTAGTTGAATTATTATGAATAACTAATTAAATATTTTTTGTAGTTTGATGAGATTCAACACACTGAAAATTAATTGTAATGATAATTTTTACCGCCACAAAGTATGGGACCATTCTGAATAACTAATATGTAATGCTATGCTGATTAGATGTTTTTTTTGTAGTTATATCAGTTTGTAAGAAAAAAGTGACTGTAATTCCATACTTTGTGACATTCCCCTGTTATATGTTCCTCCCATACAGGCTTGCACTTTACGATTGATTAATAATATTCCTTTTTAGGTGTTTTCAGAATGGATACTCCCTTTTTAGGCTTGCACTTTACGATTGTTTTCAGGCTTGCACTGGCTTGGTCCAGTGGTAAGGATGGGGTTCACTCTGACCATAGGTCATGAGTTCGATCCCTCCCCACGGATACCTACCCCTGTTGGAGGGCTTCCTCAGGGATGTGTGGTTAGGCGCACGGCCGTGGGTTCGATCCCCCGCAGGGTTTACCAGTATTTAAGCGGGACTCGTGTGTGAGGTGGATATGCGCAGTACCCCCTGTTTAGCTTGCACGAGGGAGTCCAAAGGGCTCGTTCGTGTGGAGATTCAGGATTATAAAAAAAAAAAAAAAAAAATGGATACTACACTTGTCTTGGGTATCCAGAAAAGGGAATGGAATTCGACACATCAATGGCATCCATTTACTATTTGAGTTTGATATATGTATTTTTTTGTAACTTTTAGTGGACTGAACGAAAGCAGACATAATGTGGACTAACCAAAAAAGGAAAAGTTGTGGAGACAGAAAAGAAACAGGCACCACCACCAAGATCCTACGGGTGCGTCATGCTTGGTGGGCGATGCTCAACCTTAGCGCGCATGGCAGCGTGGGCGGCCTTGTAGTCCCCAAAGGCCTGTTGTCCCTCCATGTAGGAACCATAGCTCCTTCCGGCGCTCAGCAGCAGGCTGCATGGACGTGGCCGCTACCCTCGGGTCTAGGGATCTTACGTCCTCCAGCTTCCCGTTCCGGATGCTAAACGTCTGGAGGTTGGCGAGGGGGCCAATGTCTTCTAAGTCCTGGCTCATGACGTTGGCCAAAACGGGCTCTCCAGTTGCAGCGGCCGCTTCACTTTCAGCCATCGCTAAACCTAACAATAACTATGTACTACTGTTTCAGTTTTGATTTTTTGGACTTCATATTTATCTATGTTATCTATTATCTATATCTTTATCTAATAATGACACTTTAATTATCAAACTTGCCTCGGTTTCCATTCAACCATATTTTGTACGTTTTTTAATCTTGGAAAACAAAAAGACATTTCGATTTTGTGTGTTTTCTATGTACATATACAACCACTTGAATTAGCTAAACATTTGAAAAAATCCATTCGCAACAAATATTCCTCATGAGTCTTCCTATGAATTCTAAAGAGAAATGATATTCTAACCGAAATTTTGATTGAAAGTGGAGATACCGAATGAGGTGGGGTACATCTATTGGTTAGTTTGTGGGGTCCACGTCAGTGGGATCAAAGATCCCATCACTAACACGCTGTCACGTGTTATTTCTGTCAAAATTTCTGTCAAAATAGAAGCACTAAATTCTAAATGAAGGCGAAATGGTAACAACTCTCATTTCTCACGTAAACTCTAATGAGGCATGATACACCGAATATGGGAGTTGTCTATTAATTAATACAATTCTCAATACAAGCATATATATAAACTAGTATGTAATTCGTACTATGTGCGAGCGTTTTATAATATTTTATAAACATATGTAAATAATTTTTAAAAATAACCAATTTTTAAAAACTTTGTATATTAAGACTATTTATTGCGAGAATAAATTAAAATTTTGACTATATAATGGTATAGATAATTTTGTAATAATATAACAAATGAGAACAAACCACCATTTTATCTTGAGTTGTACTTATATACACGAATAAATAGAGAATATGAAAACACAGGTTCACACGGTTACCTTGCGAACCCCAAGTACCCACCAAAATGAAAATACAAACCCAAATACATGGCCAACGAAAAATGATATCAAATTAGACATCAAGCTCGAAAAAGAAATTGAAAAACACAGTATTTCAAATGTGCATTTAACTCCAAAAAAATGAGTTTCTAGACTCGAAATTTGTGTTTACAAAACTATGATGAAAATACTTATAACATGTTTTCTTTTTTTAAAAAAATTACACAATTATAGAAAAGACTAATGGAACTTTTTTCCAACCCCCATAGGTTATCATATCATTTAAAAAATATTGTGTATAAACTTTCCATACAGAATTTTTAAATGTGTATAACACATACCAAAATTTACAACATATAAATAAACCTTCATATAGTGCACCTCTACTATTCGAAATTCTTCCGTGATGAAATAATTTTTCCATAAGAAAGATTCTTAGCATAAATCTATGAACACTTACAGAATTTTGTGACGCCAACATTATGAATATTTTTCAGTCTAAAAAAAAGGAAACTCAATTTTATAACTGCAGCTAGAACAAAAAATCACGCCTCACTATTTTTTTTTTACTTTTTTTTTTAAATTTAAAATTTGATTTCTATTCTCAAATAATTTAAGATTGCAAAATTCAAATTATAATACACGACATAAAGACCAAATGCAAAAATATCAATTGGAAAAAATTGAAATAGAAAATATAATTTCAAGAGTGAGAATGTGTGTACACAAAAGTGAGATTTGCGTCTCTCCCTGCGTTTTCTCTTCCACCTCTTAATCTTTCCTCCACCGCATTATTCAAATATAATGGGTTTATACCTCCATTATTGATTTGTCTGATGAAACAATTGACTAAGAGATAGTATAATTTTCATTTGAGACGTTGACCATCTCCACATATGTTTTAAGGCTTAAATTTTGGCCTTGAATTTTTAATGGGTTGTTGTATTTGGGAAAGAAGAAATCTCCTATATGCGCGTTGATGAATCATACCTATGATAGTTTCGGGTTTCTCCTCTGAAATAAAACTTCCACGGTTGAAGAAGGAAGGAGGCTTGAGTTTTCTTCTCCCTGTTTCATAGGGGTCTTTTTTTCTGATTTGATTTTTACGGTAATTGGTTTGAGTTTTTAGAAGATGCACGACTTTTAAAGGGTAGAAGAAGACGAAGGGTTGGAAAATAGAAGAGAGAGGGGTAGGTGACTAATTGACTATTGAAATATAAGGGGAGCATTAAATAGGGATCATTAACCTCTAATACTACCGTATTAGAGGTATATAATAGATAATCATATTAAAGGCCCATAATTGAGTTTCATGAATATTTTTCTACACTAAATAAATCCAAAACCATCACCAACTAAATAACAAATCCAATAAAAGTATCAATATCGCAACCAACTAGATGTACAGAAATCTTGGGCTTTTTCCCTTACATTGTTTCAATTAGAATAAACAACTAGGGAAGAAAAACACTAATGCTAGATTCAATAAGCCTAAAAATAGGTGAGCAAGAGAGGCTGCAAGACTGCTACAGCAATAATCCAGCTATCCCGGTTTGGGAGTACTTGGGGGGAGAAAATATTTAGATTTCGGTCGGAGCCCTAGTTGTGCAGTAATTAACTTAATCAATTTAAGATGCAATAAAATAATTGATGCAAAATAAGTATCCCTCCTCGTCACTCGCATGCGTTTAACACATCACCCCTCAACTAAGTGTGATATTACTTGCATCCCAATAAGTCCCAAACAATAAACATGAGTACGTGTAAATTTAATAATACTGAATTTGGAAGTAGTTCAATACTTAAGTGATTCGACTATATTTAACTGTCAATACTCATAATATCACAGTCTTATAAGTCACACATATCGACATAAACACCTACTATGCATCACAAAGTGGGGTTTGTAGTTTATGTCCACATTGTTAGATAATTCAATTTATCTCATTAAAGTCTGGGTCATTTTATATATATGTCCTGTCATATATTCGACACACAAAAGAATCTACAGTTGGTGTCTAATTCGTACTCTATCGATAAGTTCGGAGGAATCTCTTAGCCCATGCGGACATCACAAAATAGACATAATTTGGGGTGGTCCTTAAGGAGGATACTAGTTCATGGCCCATACCCAGCGGTGACAAAGGCCATCAACGTCAACACCTATTTCTCGTAGATGGCACCTCTAGGTAGTACCTATATGACATCCACAATCGTCAAGTCCACCTGTGCCGACGTGTGCTACGCAGTCCGAATGCACGAACTCCCAAGCCGATAGGATCGTCCATGAACATTGGTATGTCCACAAAAATATATAAGCACATATTATTATCTTAGATAATATGTATTGGTAACTACTCGATAATTACTACAAAAAGTTGCACATAAAGTTCACAATTTTCCGCTAATTAATAATTTACCATCTAGTGAATTATTAATTCAATTCCCTTGAATAATTACTTAACCATCTAGTTAAATGTAATTTTTCCAATTAAATGTGGGTACATTTGATTTTTTAATAAATTCCCTATTGGCACAAAACACGGTCCCACAAACTCATATGAACTTCTAAAAATATCCTCAACTAAACCCTAGGCCCAGGTCACTCAGCCCCCAGGTCCGAATGGATTCGCTGCCAACCCGAATCGATTCGGTCCACGGCTGAATCGATTCGGACTAAGGCAGAAACCCATATTTGCTTGTTATTTCTAATACATAATTTTTAGTTTCCTTCCCAAATTCACTTTTAAAGGTTTATTTTAATTTATAATCATGTAGTTGAGTCCCTACAACTTAATTAGTCCACTTAGGATTATTAATTACATAAATCAATCCCAATACCATGTCAAATCTTCTCAAAATTCATGAACATTGAATAAATAATCAACTCAAATTTGATCCACCATTCCAACACTGTTTAATTCATAGTATAGGGCATCTAACATGGGGTTTACATCTAACCCCAATTACATATCAAGATACATAAGGTTTCTATCCTCAATTTCAAGAATGCGATACCTAGATTTCTGTAACACCCCGTGTTTTTATTTATTATTTTAATAAAACATTTTGGAGATTGGATTTATTCGTAGTTAGCATGTGATGGATTTTTTATCGCTTAGTTGTTTATGATCATTTGAGATTGATGCAATTATTTATCTTATGGACTGATTTATTTATGTCTCATATCTATCTCATGCTAAAAATGGTATTTATTTAGATCACGCTCGGCATAGTTCGGCGACGATGGCTCGCCACCTCGTCTGTCGGATTTTGTGGGGTGTGATGCCACTAAAAGAAAATACGGGGAAGATTTTTAATACAAGTTGAGAGGATTGTATTTATTTTGATGTATAGAGCATTGAAGATTTTTATTTTATTTTCGAGTTAGTTGTTGTATGTAATTCGAGAGACTTGGTATTTATTTGAAGAGATTGAGATTGAGATTTGTAGTTCTCTTTTGTTGTTGTAGAATTTAGATGCTCTATACCTTGTTATATTGTGGAATTGGTTAGTTTTATCGACAGTATCACTCTGTTCGCTCTCCACAGGCGGTCGGGGTGTTACAGAATGGTATCAGAGCATGGTTTTAGGTCTCATAGGTTATGAGTCCATTTAGCTTCCGCGTTGACGATCTTTGATTCTCTTTATTGATTTGTACTTCTTAAGGTAGAGGGTCTAGCATACGTGTTAGATGTGTTTCTTGGAAGTGTGAAGCTTTGTGCTAAGGACGTCATGGGCATTGAGTTTAGAATTAGTAAGCTTAATGTGAGGATCCTTAGAATGGATTTTGGAAACGATTATTATTTTAGATATTTTAGTTCAGATGTTAGGTATCGTATGTATCGATTTTTGATGTTGAGATTTAATTTGATGATGTTAGCATTTTGATGACTTTCGGAAATAGAATCGATTGGGGGATTTATGAGAGCGTGTGGTACGCCCTTATTTTCATAGTTATGTGTATGCATATAGGCAATATATATTATTTTATTATTTGTGGGGTAGGAGCGCATAGAATTGGGTGTATGGGCTCCCAATAATGGCATTCTATAGGTAGGCATATGTGAGCCGTATTTTCTTTTGCGAGATTTATGCGTTGATGTGTATGTTTCGTCTAATTTTGAGGACGAAATTCTTGGCTAGTGGGGGAGTATGTAACACCCCGTGTTTTTATTTATTATTTTAATCAATTATTTTGGAGATTGGATTTATTCAGAGTTAGCATATGATGGATCTTTTATCGCTTAGTTGTTTATGATCATTTAAGATTGATTAAATTATTTATCTTATGGACTGATTATTTATGTCTCATATCTGTCTCATGATAAGAATGGTATTTATTTAGTTCAAGTCCGGCATAGTTCGACGGCGGTGGTTGGCCACCCCGTCAGTAGAATTTTGCGGGGTGTGACAATTTCTGGGTTAAAATTCTATATTAAATTAAGTCCTCTACATACATAGAATAATTCCTCATCATCTAATCATCAATATTAAACCTTAATCCAAGAAATCTTTGGGGTTATCATAATGCATCAAGAAATACATTGAAAAATAAATTGAGCAAAATAATTCTTGCCTTAATAAATCGTGGAAGAAATCCCCTTGAATTCCCTTTGATTCCTAGCTTTTTTCTCCCTTTTTAGTTCTTATCCTTTTCTCTCTTGGTAGCAGTTACGTTTAGGTCTCTTTCATTAGTAGTGGGGAAGTGGTTTATCCCTCCTTAAACACTCATTAACCTTAAATCCCGAGTTTGGTTAGAAATCCAATTTTTAGACCCCAAATGGGCACAAATCCATACCCAAACTAGCTTAAATGTTTCCTAACTTATATACCCATGAACCGGGACCATTTCTAAAGATTTAAAATACCTAAACGATCCAAAATATGCCCCAAATTATTTTATGTCAACATTGGATTTGTGTCACACATTAATTTTGTATTTTTCTACAATATATGCGATGCTATAACCATACACATAAAAATAAATCACACACCAATATGACTTACTAAAAATAATTAAACTTTTCAATTACGTCCAATTTTCACAATTTTGTATTTATCCCCAAAATATTATTTTATAATTTAGTTTCGAAAATTACGGGGTATTACATTCTCCCCCCAAATAATGGGATTCGGTACTCGAAATCAAGAAAAGTACATACCTAGCTAGAAGAGTTCAGGATACTTTATGCATATGTCATCCTCCCTCTCCCAAGTCGATTCATCCTCCCGATGGTGTCCCCACTGTACCCGAACTAAAGTTTCAACCTTGGATCGAAGTCGACGCTCCCGTCGGTCCAAAATGGCTATCGGTCTCTCCTCATAAGTAGCGTCTGACTGGAGCTCTATCTTGTCAACATTAATGTGTTGGTGCGCTATCTCATCCCTAAGGAACCTCCGCAATGTAAATATGTGGAAAATATCGTGCATCCACCGCAAGTGGTCCAGTAATCCCAATCGATATGCCACGAGCCCAATCCTCTCCAAAATAGGGAATAGTCCCACGTATCGGGGAGCCAACTTCCCTTTCTTCTCAAATTTGATCACCCCCTTCATGGGAGACACTTTAATCAACACCTGATCTCTAACATCGAAGTTTAAGTGTCTCCGGCTCGCATCCACATAGCTCTTTTGCCTGTCCTAGGCAATCCGTATTCGGATCCAAATCATCTCTACCTTCTCTGAGGTCTCTTAAATGAAGTATGGCACAAGTAAATTTTTCTCCCCCACCTCTAGCCAGCATGAGGGTGAACGACAAGGTTTCCCATAGAGTGCATGAAACAATGACATCTCTATCCTAAACTTGTAGCTGTTATTGTATGCAAACTCCATTTAAGGAAAATACTACTCCCAGCTCCCCTTAAAATCTAAAATTCACTTATATAACATATCCTCCAACACCAGGTTCACCCTCTCTGTCTGCCCATCGGTCTGAGGATATGACATGCTCAATCTCAACTCTACCCTCAAGTCCTACTGAAAAATCCTCCAGAACTAGGATACAAACGTCATGTCCCTGTTTAACATGATGTTGAGCGGTACCCCATGCAATTTAATAATCTTTCCAAGGAAGAGTCTGGCGTACTGCTCAAAGCTGTAATCCATCCGGACCGATAAAAAATGAGTCACCTTCATCAATCTGTTGACAATCACCCATATCGAACCTTGCTCCCTCTGTGATATAGGTAGCCCAGTAATGAAGTCAATGGAGATGCTTTCCTATTTCCACATCGGGATTTCCAAAGGCGATAAAACACCCGCGGGACGCTGATAATCCACCTTCACCAGCTGACACGTAGAACACCTGGACAAAAAATCGGTTATGTCCCTTTTCATCCTGGCCCCCCAATACTCTCGTCGCATATCGTGGTACATTTTATCCCCTCTGGAATGTACCATAAATCGTGAACTATGAGCCTCAGACATAACAACTCACCTAAAATCCTCATCACCTGAGACAACCAGTCTCCCCTAAAATCTCAAACCACCATCTGACCCAATGTAATAGTGCTCCACCCCCTCGGCTAACAACTATCTCACTTGATCCTGGCAAAATTAATATCCTAGTTGTGCATTCGCCACCTGAATAATGATCTTGAGGGAGATGGTGAGAACTGACATAAATGCGCGAGTCAGGTTATCTTCCCACGAAGTGACTTCCACACTACCGATAACTCCAAAATCGGCTTGCGGCTCAAAGCATCTTCCATGACATTCGCCTTCCCCAGGTGGTATTGAATGTCAAACTAATAATCTTTCACAAACTCTAGCCAACTCCTATGTCTCATGTTCAGCTTCTGTTGTGTGAACAAAAACTGTAAGATTTTGTGGTTTGTGAAAAGATAAAATTTCTCTCCCAGGAGATAGCGTCTCCACACTCGTAAGGTAAAAACCACGACTGCTAACTCCAATTTGTGGGTGCGATAATGTCCCTCATGAGTCTTAAGCTTTCAGGAAGCATAAGCTATCGGTCTCTCCTCCTGCATCAGAACCCTTCCAAATCCCCTGAAAGATGCATCTATGAAGACTTTATAGTCAACCCCTGCTTGAGGCAACACCAAGATCGATATTGTATTCAATCTAGTCTTAATCTCGTCAAATGCCTGCTGGCACACATCATCCTACCCAAGTGGTACTCCCTTTCTCGTCAAATTCGTTAAGGGACCGACTATCTTGGAGAACCCTTGGATGAATCAACGGTAGTAACCGATCAGTCCCAAAAAGATGCGCACCTTGGTGGGTGTAGTGGGTTGTCCCCACTCCATCACGCTAGAAACTTTCCCCAGATCCACTGATATCCCCCGCTCAGACACAATGTGGCCCGCCCAAGAACTGTACCTTTTTCATCTGAAATCTGCATTTCTTGAACTTTGCATATAACTGATGATCTCAGAGCGTCTGTAAGACCACCCGTAAATGCTCTGCGTGCTCCTCTACAGTCCAAGAATAAATCAGGATATCGTCGTTAAACACGATAACAAGTCGATCTAAGTAATTCTTGAACACTCGGTTCATCAAGTCTATAAATACACTCGGTGCATTGGTTAGCCCAAATGGCATCACTAAAAGCTCGTACGACCCATATCTAGCAAGTAAAGCCGTCTTTGAGATTTCCTGCTTTTGGATTCTCAACTGTTGGTAACCCGACCTCAAATTAATCTTTGAAAAATATGCAACACACCTCAGATGGTCAAATAAATTGTGGATACGTGGCAACGGGTATTCATTCCAATAGTGACTTTGTTAAAATCCTTGTAGTCAATATAAAGCCTCAGAGATCCATCCTTCTTCTTGATGAATAACATCGGAGCACCCCAGGGTAAAGTACTCCTCCTAATAAATCCCTGCCCTAACAGCTACTCAACCTGCCCTCGTAGCTCCCTCATCTCTAGAGGAGCCATCTGGTACAGTGTACATGCAATGGGTCTCGTACCTGGATTTAAGTCGATCACGAAGTCGATCTCCTGACTAGGTGGAAACCCCAGAATCTCCCTAAAAACATCTAAAAACTCACTCACCACCGGGATGGAATCTAGCATCACCACAACCTCCAAAGAAGTATCCTCCTCAATGTAGTACAAATGCGTGATTGATCCACCCCCAGGGTGCGGCATCGCAACTAGGAACATCTCCTGCCTTGGAATGGCGAAGACGATGGACCTCCCACAATAATCCACACATCCCCTGTACGTACCTAGCCAGTCCATCCCCATAATAACGTCGTACTCATGCATATCAAGTACTAATAAACTGACTATGAAGGTGAGTCATCCTATCTCCATCCCGATACCCCGAAACACTGATCGTATGGGTGCCCCTCTACCCACTGGGGAATCTATATGCAACACAATGTCGGATGCAAGATCTACCATACCCATATTCCTGTAAACCTTGTGAAAACCTCATGCTAATAAAATAATGAGAAGAAGCCGTATCGAATAAAATTCGGCCAATGTGACCAAAGATGGGAAACATACCCTCGGCTGACTGTGCCGGTGCTATCCCCTCTGCGGCTATGACATGATAGACCCACTCATAATGTAATGGATGATATCCCTTAAGTGGGGTGACGGGTGCTGAAGCGGCTGGTGCAGTGACTCCCTCAGCTGGAAATAATGGGCGTTGTCCTTATGGCGCATGTTATCCCCTATAACCTTGTTATTCCTGGGTTGGCTCGTTACCTCGAGGACACTACTTCGAATTATGCCCCTTTTCTCCACTCGTATAATAATTTCCCTTGAATTGGTATCGCTCAAACCATCGGCTCTGATGGCCTCTACCCAGCTATCCCTATCCTTAATAGCCTCTGTGTACTGATGGCCCTGATGGCCCTGCCCCGACTGTCCCTCGCCCTACCTATTTTAATCAGCGGATGGGGTGCTCTTGTGCTATTGGGTCCCGAATCTACTCCCCAACTTGCCTAGCCTATTGGCTCGACGACTCCGCTATGTGGTGTTTCTCTCCCTTACTCCTCTGAAATGCTTTAGACATTCACTAGTTGATTATATGATGTGAAGGTCGTATTCCTCAGAAAATCCTTCTTGATGTTCCAGGATGATCCTGAAATGAACCTGTCCATCTGTATTTACTCAATGTTAACATGATCCTTTGAGAAGTACGAGATGGGGGTGAGCTCCTCTTCGTACTCGGCTACAGTACGCCCATCTTGCTTAAGCTCCATGAACCTGCTCCTCATCTCAGACTGAGTGTCTAGGGGATAGTATTTTTCCTCAAACCTCTCCCAAAACTCATAAATAGTGAGGTTTTCCCTCTCAATAACTATCATAACCACCTCCTACCACTGAATCGCAACCCCCACTAATCGAAATGAGACTAGCATATGTTTCTACACTAGTGTGCCCTCGACTATTCGTAAATGCCTCTCAATATCCTTCTTCCACCAACTCACTACCAATATATTTGAACTGCCTGCAAACTTGGGAGGTTGGCCTCTAACAAAGGCCTCCCTCGCTCTGTCCCACATATAACCCGATGTTTGAGCTGGCATTACCACCTATTGTGGTAGTGGTGGCTCCTGATGTGCCCGTGGAGGTGGAAAGTGCTGGAGCATGGCTTTCATAGCCGTAGTGAACGCTTGAGACACGATGGTGGCTATCTTAGCATGTGTAATCAGTTGTGGGGCTGGTAGAGATCGTGGATTCTATTGTGGCTCCGAGTGAGCCTACTCCTCGACTGTAGGTGCGACAATCCTCCTCAGGCTGCCTCTCAATCCATTTTCCATCTGAAAGAAAACAAAGTTCTAATTAGTACTAATGTAAGGATACAATGAACCATAAGCATAGGTTCTGCAAATCAAATAATGCAACGCGTAACGTACTGAACCAACACAAATACTAAGTACACTAGAACCATGCTCTGATGCCAATTATAATAACCCCAATTTTCTCATGTAAAAGGCTGGCCAGGAATGACACACTGGAGATGGGGCTTGTCTGTTAATTAATACCATTCTCAGCACAAGCGTAAATATAAATAATTATATTAAAGGCCCATGATTGAGTTTCATGAATATTTCTATAATACTAAATAAATCCTAAACCATCACCAACTAAATAATAAATCCAACAAAAGTATCAATATCGCAACCAACTAGATGTAAAGAAATCTCAACCTTTCGCCATTATAATTGTTTCACGTAGAATAAATAACTAAAGTAGAAAAGCACCTATGCTAGAATCAATAAGCCTGAAAACTGGGGATCAAGAGAGACTGCAAGACTGCTACAATGGCAATCCAGCTATCCCAGTCTAGGAGCACCTAAGAAGAGAAAACATTTAAATTTGGGTCAGAGCCCTAGGTGTGAAGGAATTAACATTGAACGTGATGTGTAACTATTACTGGCTATTTTTACCTTTGCTCTGTTTAGTTTATTGCTGTAAATGCCTTTATTTATCGTCTCTATCATAGTTAATTTATATTGGTTGTTAAAAAAGTTATGTTGATTGATTACGAAAAAAATTACGATTTTTTTTGCTTAATTGGCTTTTAGTTTTCCTTGCTACTATAGCATCACGATCAGTTGTCTTTTCAGCTTCAATGAGTTTTGATAATTTCAACGATGTTTATTTTGTCTCACTAAGTTTTTGTCCATGCTTCATTTGAGAAGAAGCAATTTCCCTCCCTTGCGGCATAACAAGTTATTGCTACATAGGTAATTTCGTATGTCTTGATTTATTAGTTGATTTTTGACTTGCATTGCCCTTGATGTATCCAAGTATTGAAGAGGCCATATGATTGGGTTTGCTATGTAATGATTTGAAAGGTTTTTGTATAATTTTCCCACTTGAAGTCCTAAGGGCTTCTTCTCTATTTTGTTTCAGTTCAACATTTGGAACTTTTTTCTCTAATTCTTTTATACTAACTTTAAGCACAACATCATTGCACTTAGTTTCTTCATATCACTTCTCATTTCTCTGTGTCTAGCAGGTTCTTTCTATGGATAAAAATCATTTTTTCCCTCTAAGTTCACTTCCTTAAGAATTCCCCCTTTCATCAGTTCTTAGCCTGAAAGGCTTGGGGTTTGTGGGCTTTGGTTTTCTGTACTTCACCTCATGAGCACCAGGGTTTTTGAAGGTGAGACCATCTTTGAAATTCTTATAAGCAGCCTTCTTATTCACTTTGTGCCTCTTGCCTACTAATAACTTTTCTTTCAGGCTGTGGGTCATTATGGTTAAACTCCCTGTAATTATCAGAGGCTTCATTTTCTTTATCATCACCATTCATTACTTCATGTCCTGCCCCTTTTAGAGTTTGGCACATGCTCGGATGATCTTCAGGACTTCCTTGATTCTCTTAACTTTCTTTCATATCTTCCCGCTCAATTTCACCACTGTAACTATTCCCCTGTTTGCTAGAACATGTGAGTATTTATTACCCAACCCTCTAATTGTTAGCTTTTTTAAGAAAATATGTTTATGTATTTTTTTATAAATAGTGTAATTTAATGTTTCTATGTGTTTGATCTTGATTGGATGAACGTGTATGCATTTGAAGTCTTGGCCAAAACATTAGTTCTTTAATGGTTGAGATGTCATTTTGATTTATGGATTCAATTTGAATTAGCACGATTCCACTTAGTAGTCAATATGAACCTTGCACACTAACTGTAATATAGGAGCTATAGTTATTTTATATAATTGTTTGGTTCTTTAATTCTACATTTGGTAATTTACTCTCATTGCATATTATGCTAATTATATATTGGTACAAAATATGGTGATTATATGCATCTTACATTAAGTTTTTTTATTTATTTAGGAATGTGATAATATATGGGATCCTTATATTTTATGTATATTACGTGTGAAACTTAACCTTGGAGTAAACATGAATATACTAAGAGTGGAGCACTGGTGTGTCGGATATACGAGCTATGCGTAAACGCTTACGAAAGGATTATATTTATTTTTGTTTACAAAGTTGAAGTCATCACCGAGGATTATATATTATTTCATGTTACATGTGAATTTTTTTGACGAATTTAAACTATTTGGGGAACAAAATTTTTCTTGGTTGGGGAACGAAATTTTAGCCGTTTTGCAATTATGTACTTTTGAATTTTTTGTCCTTTTACAATTACGTACTTTGAAAAATTTCGCTGTGCCTTCAGGCACGGCCATTCCGCTAGTGTGTGTATATATATATATATATATATGAGTAAAAACTCAATTTCTCCCCCGATTCCGATTCCGATTAAAACCCTATTTTTCATAAATAAAATCCAACACTTTAAATCGGTAAAAATAACTAAATTCATTTTTTCCCCAAATTTTGAAATAAATTAAATTATTACCAGTTTAAAATTTACGAGGTGTTACAGCTTTAAGAGAGGGGGTGTTGGAACGGTTTAGGGGACTTATGGGATACGATTTTGGTAAAAAAACATGTAGGAGATTTTTATATATTAATTTCTCTTTGGACTAAATTTGATCATTCCAATGACCTTTAATTTCCAGTTGGCATTCTCTTGATCCGCTCAAGATTAATTATTTCTAATATACTCTTTTAAGGTCATTGATCGTTTAAATGACAAAGTGGGTGTTCGAACAACGTTGCTTACTCACACACACACACACACACACACACACACACACACACACACACATATATATATATATATATATATATATATATATATATATATATATATATAAGCTTCTGTACACACCCAAGTTTATACACCTAGTTTGCACATAGATTTTTTAACATAGTAAACAAATTATTTTTGAGTTGAATTATTTTGTGTGGTATTTAAACATTGCAAGGAACCAAAATAGAAAAATCAATTCAAAATATATTTTTTTCTATATAATAAAATCGATCAAATTTTCACACTTATAAAGCACTTTAAAAGTTATGAAAGTCTGACCCTTTTTTTTAAATATTAAAAAATGTTATTTTGAGAGGATTTTTTTATATTGGTCCCTTAAAATGTTTAGATATCACACAAAAAAATAAACACATTTTTTTTTAATATTTAAAAAAACAGGTTTGCGCCAGGGCACATGAGCCTCTCTCTCTCTCTCTCTCTCTCTCTCTCTCTCTATATATATATATATATATATATATATATATATATATTTAAAAAAGAATTGTCACGGGCTTGTCACGGTCAATGACCGTGACAATTCGTTGTCACGGTCGTGTCAAGGTCAATGACCGTGACATAAAACGCGTGTTTTTTTGTCACGGTCAATGACCTTGACAAGGTTGGCCGGCTGAAAGGTGACAATTTGCCCATTTTGGTGTAGTGGGTGGTGGGTTAATTGGACTGTGGCGGTTCAGGCTTACGAGAGTTACACAATTCCTGTTGGATTATAACATTAGAAAATAAAAATAGTTATTCAAATTGGTTATATGTGTGGTATGTGCGTGTATGTGGTAATTCACTAAGCTGTTATTGCTTACACTCCTATAATGTTATGTTTCAGGTATGCCAATCGTTTAGAGTCCACTCCCAAGTTAGGACCATAAAACAGGGGAGTGATGGATATCTAATATGGGTTGAATATCAATAGACTTTTGGGGTAAATGTTAAACTAAAGAACTATTTTTGTTATTGGGATAGGTGAATTCTTATAGATTTATCCCCCAAAGGAGCCCCTGGGCCTAGGTTTGCTTCATCCACTATTTTTCTTGAAGTGGTGAGCCATGGTGGAACGTAATGAGAAAATAAGGGTTTCGATACGCCTAATCGATTGGAATTGAGATTTTTTTTTTCATAGTGTTACAAACGTACGATTCATGGGGAGATAAATAAATAGATCGAACCAAGAACTTGTGTATCATGTTACCCTTCCAAGGATGGGGAAAAAATTACATTATATATATATATAAACAAACCAAATCCTATTTACACCAATCGAGTCACAGGTATTTAACATATTCATACCTAACGATTTTCCACAAAGTGCCGGCGAAATGAATAACTTGTACAAATCTTTCCATCTTCCAAGTCGATCCAGTCCATTCATTCGTAGAGCTATTTACTCGATCGCAGTCATTTCTAGAACACCTCAAATTTGAAAGAACTTATTGTCAACCTCTTTTAGATATGAATCTATATAACTGGAATAAAATCTACGATTGGATTAGAAAAGGCATAGGCCTCAGGCAATCTGACAAATAAAAGACTACTCGAATAAATGGCAGAATTAAGACAGATTCACATCAAACTAAATATATTAAGCATAACAGACATTTTTTTCGCGGAGATAATTTAATTTTGATTGAATTATTGATATAAAGAAAAATCAAGTAAGGTTAAAAAAACCTCTGATACCGATGGACACCCCCCGATTAATAGAGAAGGGTATTGTCACTTATATCAAACCATTCTTGTCCGAGGTACAAATTAAGAAACGCTTACTCGCCTTTTTAGATTTATAGCAGATAAGATAAGACGATAAGAGAAAGTCTCTTTTCTTTGTGCATCGATAAAAAAAAACATGCTTTTGGGGGGGAGAGATACTATTTCACTAATCCAATCACTGGTTTTATGACCTCTTCTCCTAGGACCTACTTCGTCAAATTGAACAATGGGGATGCCAGAGTAAGTTTTCATCTTCAATCGTATTCCCACGAAAGGAATGTTAACGTTGAAAAATCATTTAATCTTTCGAATCCTTGTTGCGAAGTTAATGAATTATATGGCCTTTGGTTGAATCATAACGACTTACTTCAATTTTGACTCTAGCGCCTAGTAGTATCCGTACAAAACTACTGTTGATACCAAAATTAATGTGCTGATGTGGACGAATAAGATGAAGACACGTGTCAATCTACATGGCACAATAGAAACGAGAAAGATCATTTCCCGACCAACCGTGCTTCTTTCCGAACAACGAGAATACACCGAGAAACTCTATCACACCGAGGAACTCTATCATCCCGAGATACTCTAAGTATTCCGAGGAACTCTTGATCAACAAGCAACTAAGGCGGTCCGAACTGCATCTCGGCCGTATCATTAATTACCAGACGGACAACTGTTCAACTATTCATTATATTCTTGACGCACACGCTGCATTAAATGTATTACCCTTTCATATGTATATCATTTAATGTATTGAACCTTTCATGTACAGCCTAAAGGCTATAAATACCTTGTATCATCCTCAATTCAAGGGGACGGGGAATTTCTTGAGAGAACTTGTAATCAAGAATTCCACAAACACTCATCAATAACATAACAGTGGACGTAGGCTTTATTCCTAGCCGAACCACTTTAAAAATCTTTGTCTTATTTATTTATCTGTGATTGAATAATTAGAGCAATCTAGTTTTTTACATCAACAGATTGGCGCCGTCTGTGGGAAACGACTGTTATTATCGTTTTTCATAAAAATCATTTGTCACCAATGGCAGATAATCCAGAATCCAGTAATCGAAATGTTGGAAATACTGGAAATCATCCAAATCCATCTGCATCCCCAGATCTGGCTGGAATTATGACGAATCTGGCTCAAGGACAAACCGCCATGCAAGAATCTATGAGGCAACTCATTCAAACTCTTCAGGGCGGTGCACCTACCTATTCAGGGCAAAGGAGTGATCATAGGCAATCGCAATCTAGACGTACTGGGTCATATCGCAATGAGGAGTCTAATGATTTTTCTTATCAACCTGGGCGAACTTCATCGATACGGGCTTCGGATACAGATCAACGTATCACTCTCTCTCCGGAGAGAACTAGCGCTTTGGAAAGGTTAAGTAGAGTGTCTCCTTTCAGTCGGTTAGGACCAAGGAGGAACATGAGTCCACCTAGGGCTCCATCAAGAATTTTTCGACCACCACCAGGTTTGAGAGAAGGATCTGCGCAATCGCGACCAACCACTCGTCGAGATAAATCTCAGGAAGCTACGTCAGAGCAATCAGTTGCTCGGACTAAGCGGCCCGAGGAAGGGAATGAAGCATGGAAAGGTTCCATTCAACGGTTGGAGGATAGACTGGGAGAAATGGCTAAGGCGAGAAACCCCTTACAGAGAACTTTTGTTCAAGGAACACCTTTTGTGCAAGCCATTGTGGATTTCCCTACACCGTCGAAATTCAAAGCACCCGTAGTGACTCCCAAGTACGATGGAAAGACAGATCCCGTACTTCATATAGAACAGTACCAAGCTGCTGCAGATATCTACGCTGTCCCCGACGAGATGAGGTGTAGAGCATTCTCGGGAACTCTTACCGGATCTGCACAGATATGGTACAATAATCTTCCTCGGGGTAAGATTTCAACTTTTGTTCAGTTAGCCGAGCTGTTTATTGGCAATTTTTGTTTTGGAGCAAAGCCGGTAAAGCGAGTAGCACACTTGCTAAGTGTTAGACAAAAATCAGGTGAAAGTACTAGAGATTACATAACTCGTTTCAATAACGAAAAGTTGGAAGTCATAGATTATGAAGAAAAGACAGCAATCACTGCTCTGATGAGTGGTTTGCTGCCTAACAAGCTGTATTACACTTTGGCCAAAGATCCACCTAAAAATATGTCGGAGTTGATGGCAAAGGCGGCCAAAATCATGAATACCAAGGAGGCTATGGCTGCGAAGAAGAATATGGATAAAGAAGTTAAAGTGGAGGTCGACAATTCTAAGAAGAAAGATCAGAAAAGTAATGGTGGTGACAAATATTCCAAGAATAACAGGATGAAGTTGGAAGCCCTAAAGAAGTATGATAATTATACTCCATTGAAAGTGGGTATTAATCATGTTTTGGAAGAAATAAGGAATAACGAGGAAATCAAATGGCCAGAGAAACTGAAGACAGATCCCGACCTGAGGAATAAGACCAAATATTGCGAGTTTCACAAAGATCATGGCCATATGACCAAAAATTGTATAGCCCTTCAGAACGAGATTGAAACACTCATCCGAAGAGGAAAATTATCAAAGTACGTAGATCGCAGGAGTGAGAGGAAGAATGATGATAGAACTAGAGAGAGATCTAGATCTCCTCGTCGTGCAGAGGAGAAAAAGAGGAAGGACCATGAAGAGGATCCAGATGATGACCCCGATCTTCCCAAAAAGCCAAGGAAACCTGAACGAGAGGTATTTTCCAGACGTTTTGGGTCATTTGATTGTAATGTTATTACAGGAGGAGATGCAGGAGGAGGAGACCTTACTGCAGAAAGAAAAGCTTATCTCGGAGAGGCTCAAGCTTGTTCATACATTCAGCGAATAAACCTGGCCGAGGATGATCGTCCGAGGAAGGTAAACAAAGAGAAGCTAGTGATTGGTTTTTCAAAAAACGACCTGGCAGGTGTTCTCTACCCTCATGATGATCCTCTGGTGATCAAAATGAGGATGAAGGATGTGGTCATTTCAAGGGTGTTAGTAGACAATGGTAGTTCAGCAGACATCATGTATTATTCATGCTTTGATAGCTTGAATTTAAAATTATCTCAATTAGAACCTTATCACAGACCCCTTATGGGTTTTGCTGGCGAGAAAGTTTTTCCACTTGGGACGATCAAGTTGGATATACTCATTGGAACTTGGCCTGCTTGTCGAACAGAAAGAATACGCTTTTTTGTAATGGATAAAAATGTGCAGTCCGCCTACAACATCATCATGGGAAGAGTTGGATTGAAGAAGTTCGAAGCAGTTCCATCTACAGTTCATCAGTTTTTGAAATTCCCAACGAATTTTGGAGTAGGAATTATGAAAGGTGATCAAAAAGTAGCTCGGGAATGCTATTATTCGTCTGCCGAGCAAGAGGAACTTGAAGAATTACAGAAAAAGACTACTACTTACCAAGTGGAGGAAGGCACAGAAATTGAAACTCTTGACCCTAGGGATGAATCTCAACTCGTAAAAGGACAGGTTGTGGAATCTACAGAAATTGTTATCCTGGACGACGAGCATCCTGAACGAATAACTCAGATAGGGTCGTCGTTGGATTTTTCAATAAAACAGGAGTTGATAACTTTCTTGAGAAACAGGAAGAATACTTTTGCTTGGAGTCATGAAGACATGCCAGGAATAGATCCAAACTTCTTATGTCATGAACTCAATGTGAATAAGGAGATCAAACCTGTGAAGCAAAGAAGAAGAGTGTTTAGTCCCGAGAAGAACCAGGCCATACAAGAGGAGGTCGAGAAACTCCAGAAAGCCCAATTCATTGAAGACGTGAAATATCCAGATTGGTTGGCGAATGTGGTGATGGTAAAGAAGAAGAACAACAAATGGAGAATGTGTGTTGATTTTACTGATCTCAACAAGGCATGTCCAAAAGATCATTTTCCATTGCCCAGAATTGATCAACTAGTGGATGCTACTTCGGGACACGAGCTACTCAGCTTCATGGATGCTTATTCTGGCTACAACCAAATCAAAATGAAACCTGAAGACAGGGAAAGTACTTCTTTTATTACCCCAAGGGGAACTTATTGTTATAATGTTATGCCTTTTGGTTTAAAAAATGCAGGTGCAACATATCAGCGGTTGATGAACAAGGTATTCACCGAACAAATCAGCCGCAATATGAAGGTCTATGTCGACGACATGCTCACCAAAAGCAAGAGAGTTGCAGATCATTTGGTTTACTTGAGTCAAACTTTTGATCAACTGGATAAATACCAGATGAAGCTTAACCCGACGAAATGTACCTTTGGAGTACGAGAAGGAATGTTCCTCGGATACATCGTCAACCAACGAGGTATTGAGGCAAATCCAGAAAAGATCAAAGCTCTTTTAGGGCTGCGATCCCCGACGACGAAGAAAGAAGTGCAAAGTCTTACCGGACGAGTTGCAGCACTCAACAGATTTGTATCCCGAGCAACTAATAAATGCCTCCCATTCTTCAAAACACTACGAAAAAGTTTTGAGTGGACTGATGAATGTGAGAAAGCCTTTCAAGATCTGAAGAAGTATTTGGGAGCCCCACCATTGTCGTCTAGGCCAATAACTGGAGAGAAGCTGTACTTGTATTTGGCAGTATCAGAAAATGCAGTTAGCTCGGCGTTGATCAGATTGGAGAATAGAGTCCAGAAGCCAATTTATTACACAAGCAAGGCCTTCCGAGGTGCGGAAATCAGATACCCAAAGCTGGAAAAATTGGCACTGGCATTAATTGAAGCAAGTAGAAGAATGAGACCATACTTCCAGGCCCATACCATCATTGTGTATACCGACATGCCGTTAAGACAAGCCCTTCACAAGCCAGAAAAATCAGGAAGATTGATGTACTAGGCAATAGAGCTCGGTGAATATGATATTGTGTATGAACCCAGATCATCGTTGAAAGGGCAAGCCGTGGCAGATTTTATAGCAGAGTTCACATACCCTGATACCCCCGAGGAGCAAAAGATGCTTGCTGACCTACCTGTGGACGATACAGGATCGACAGACACAGATCCAAACCAACCAAGGTTGGTAAAAGGACTTGTGGATGTAGAAAAATCATCATATTCAAACCCCGACCAACTCCGGTTGGTAGAGGGGCGCGAACAAATGACCGACGAGGAACGAAGGATACCCAGGGATGATGAAAGAAAACAGATGATATTTCACCGAGGAACTCTAACAGATAAGAAATTTGAAGACGAGTTACATACATGGAGATTATATGTAGATGGATCATCTTGCACGGCTGGTTGTGGAGCAGGGATTGTTTTAAATTCTCCAAATGATATTGACATGGAGTACGCCTTGAGATTCCAATTCAAAGCTTCCAATAATGAGGCTGAATATGAGGCTATGATAGCAGGTTTTCATTTGGCGAAAGTTATGGAGGCACATCAAGTAATTGTTTTCAGTGATTCTCAGTTAATTGTGAATCAAATGATGGGAATATATGCAGTGAAGGGAGAGTTAATGGTGAAGTACCATGCAAAAGTGATGGAGTTATTGAAAGAATTTGATGCTATTCAATTGGTGAGGATACCGAGAATGGAGAATGCTAGAGCAGACGCATTGGCCCGACTAGCGTCAGCTACGCGCACCGAACTGCGAAGAACAATACCAATTGAAGTACTAGAAAGTCGGAGCATAGAAGAAGATCTGACGGTGAAGATTATTACCCTTGATTTAGGACCATCTTGGATGGATCCTATCAGAGCATACATTGAAGAAGGAGTACTACCGGAGGACAAACTAGCTGCCAAGAAATTGAAGTATAAAGTTGCTCGGTATGTGTTAACTAATGGTGTTTTGTATAGACGAGGAATTATGGCAGGTTTGCAGAGATGTGTGCATCCATCAGAAGTCAAAGAATTGATTGAAGAAATCCATGAAGGATCTTGTGGAGCTCATGTAGCAGGTCGGACTCTACTGCAAAGGGTGATGACACAGGGATACTACTGGCCGACGATGAGAGCTGATTGTATAGCCTATGCTAAGAAGTGTGACAAGTGCCAACGTTTTTCTTCCATCCGAAGAACTCCACAGGCATTGTTGACACCCATAACATCACCTTGGCCATTTGCCATATGGGGGATTGATCTGGTTGGACCACTGCCGACGACCCGAGGAAGGTTCAAGTATCTCGTCGTGGCAGTAGACTATTTTACTAAGTGGGTGGAAGCTGAACCACTAATTGATATGACGTACGAGAAGGTGTATCAGTTCATATGGAAGAATATCATTTGTCGGTATGGTCTCCCCCACGCTTTCATCACAGACCATGGAACGCAATTTGATAATGAAGAATTTGCTGCCTATTGTCATCAGTCAAACGTCTTGAAGTTTCATTCAGCACCAGGCCATCCCCAAAGCAATGGGCAGACTGAAGTGACGAACAGAACATTACTAAATGGGTTGAAGAAGAGGTTAAGTGAGGCTAAAGCAAATTGGATTAATGAGCTACAGTCAATTTTGTGGGCTTACCGAACAACTCCCCGAGCAGCAACAGGAGAATCACCATATATGCTAGCATTTGGAAGTGAGGCTGTGATACCTGCCGAGTTGGGCCTACCAACACATAGGGTGTTAAATTTCAATTCTCCGATCAGTGATTTGATGAGAAGGATGGATTTGGATATGCTCGAGGAAGTCAGAGAAGAGGCAGCCATTAGGAATGCTGCTTATCAACAACGAACAGCTCTGTTTTACAACAAAAGGGTAAAGAAATGTGATTTAAAAGAAGGGGATTATGTGCTAAAGAAGGTCATTCAGAAGCAGAATAAACTGGAAGCAAACTGGCATGGACCTTACCGAGTTACAGAAGTTGTTCGACCAGGAACTTACAGAATAGCAACTCTAGAAGGAGAGGAATTTAAAAATGCATGGAATGCTGAACACCTGCGCAAGTATTATCAATGATGTCAAATGTAAAGCATTTCTTTCATTATGAATAAAACGAAGATGTTTCACCATTTTTCTTTCTGGATGAAAGTTTTTCGGGGAATACTAGTGTAATACACTACACAACAAAAGTGCTCTAAGGAGCCAACCTCCTTGTTAGGAGGACAGCTCTACGGAGCAAAAGTGTTATAAGTAGCCAACCTCCTTTGGTTAGGAGGACATGCTCTACGGAGCCAAAAAATGCTCTAAGGAGCCAAAAGCTTTAAGGAGCCCGAAAGTGTACACCAGCAGGATCAACCACGGTTGGTAAGATAAAAATATACTCTTATATTACAACTTATGTTGGTCGGGAGGTAATATTATTACAATGAGTTTTTTGAAAAACAAAATGTTCAAAAAATACACCAAGTATAGTTGGTCGGGGCAAAAAACCCAATAACTGTAGTTGGTCGACGAGGACAACTTATTGATCTTAGTTGGTCGGACGCAATTTTATAATCAAACTAAGTATAGTTCGTCGGAGCTGTAATTAGTCGACAAACATTATTCACCCACCTTGGTTGGTTGGAAACAGTTTGAACATTTTTACTCATTACTTTATTATTAAGTGATCGAGAAACATTACTAATACTTGTAACTTTTTATTAAGTTGCTTATTGAATAATAATATTGTTATCTTTTTAACAGATACATAGATACATATGTACAAATATAAATGTGCTTGATAAACACAAGACTAACAAAATTGGCAAACAGAAAATGAAAATCTTTTCATTAATCTAGAATAAATTACAAATTACAAGAAGGTACTAAATTGTTACATGGATATTACTATTCTATTGGTTTTTTGCCCTGTGCTTTAGAAACAGGTTCCTCGCCGGCAGGAGGGTCTTCTAGGCAAAGGGGAGAATTGATGAAATTAACATCTCTGAGCATTCTGACGTTCATAACAGAAGGTGTATCCAAAAGATGCTCAGGACGAGATAATTCAGCTTGGGAGTGAAGGCTATAATCACCAAGATATTTTGAAATTAGACTGCGAGGAATGGAACGAGCTGGAATCCATGCCATATCCAATTTGAAAGGTGGTACAGGCAGGTCTAATAATGATGGAGCATGATAGTCCCATAAAAAATGCCCTTGCTCCAACTTTAATACACCCAATGCATTTAACCATCCTTGCTTGTAACCTTCATTATTAGCATGTTCAATGCGAGCATCCAGATGAACGAGAGCTTCATTGTATCCTGCCATCCAGAATTCTCTTGGCTGTTTATGGAATTGGAAGGTTAATCTGTCCAATTGTTCATGAAGGCTTTTGGCAAAGAGATCTTTGTTATGCAAGGCAGATTTCGTTGATGCCAGCTGATCTTCCAGAGACAGATTTTTATTGGACATTTCAGTCAGAGCACGGTCTTTTACTTTCAACTGGAATGCTTGAGTTTCCAGAGTAGACTGAGTGCGAGCCTCTTCAACATTTTGGCTGACTCTTCCTCGCCCCCGAGAACCTCTTCCTCGTCCCCGAGCAGTTCCAGAAATGGCAGATCTTCTTAAGTCCTCCAGCTCTTGCCTCAGTTTGGCATTTTCGACCTCTAAGAACGAGAAGCCTTCATCAGTAACTGGTATTAATGCAGTAGAGGATGAAGCAGCAGATTCATATTGAGCTAATTTCTTCTGCAAATTATTATTTTCTTGCTCCAGGATCTCGGCGATTTGTCTACAGGCTTCAATTTCACCTTTTAGGGTCCTCTCCCTGACGTCATACCCAGCAATGATCTTCTTGTGGCCTGTTTCTGAAGAGAGCTGCTGGTATCTATTTTCATAATCTTTATGTAACAAAGCCATTGATTCGTTATGTTGATTTTGAAGATCCTCTAAGGAACCATGAAGCTCTTCAATCAACTCATAGTAAGCGACATTGTTGGCCACTGCTCGGTCGAGTAAAGTTTTCAAGTACTGATAAGCTTCAATAGCCTGCTCTGAAGCACCGTGACCAAGGATATCAGCAATTTCCGATGTATTAAGATCTGTATGACCAGCCTTATAGTATTGATGACATTGCTGCATCAGCTCGGTATCATGAGAAGAGATCAATTCCATTCTAGCAACAAACTAATGACAAGAAAAAGACAACAATCAACAAAAACAAGTTATCAACAACAGAGATAAGCAAAGATATATTTTATTAGATCATCAAAAAGTTACATCGTTCGATTACAAGGAAATACAGAAATGCTACCGAACAACTTCACACCTTTTCCTTATCTCCCAAGACTTGCTCGGGAGGCTGGGACGAGGAGCTCGGTTGCTCGGTGGTAACTACAGCTTGATCGGTAGGAATCTTCTCGGGAGGAGGAGGCATGGAGGAAACGTCCTCGGTGGCAGAGGGTTGAGAGGCAGAAACTTGATCGCCCATAGCCATGGAAGACTCATCTGAAGCAGGTTCATCTTCTTCTTTTTCCACAATTGGTGGAGGAGGACCAGGGAGATGCCGTTGGAATTGCTCAGAATCGTCTTGGACTTTTAGCTCTTGCAGAGCAGCTACCCAACCATCATGGAAGTATTTCAACTCCCCATATTGGACTTGGGACGTCATTGCAGCTATCCCTCTCTCCCATCCTTTCTCCCAACCAACGCTGAAATGTTTCTTGATTGCAACTTTTCTCCTCGACTTCTCCGAGGAGAGCTTCACCTCCAGTTCCTCTTTCTTAACCTTAATATCTCGCAGAGTAGATAATTCTTCTTCTGCCTTCTTCAATTTATCATCAGATTCCTGATGTTTAACCTCCAAATCTTTAATTTTCTCCTCCAAATTCTTGGAGGTTTCAGCCATCTTCATCTTATCAGCCTCAGCCACAGCCAATTTTTTCTCCCAAACAGTTTTCTCCTCGATGTACTGTTGGCGAGATTCCTTCACAGATTGGGTTAAACCCAACAAAGCATCGTCAACATCGGACGAGGAAGTGGAAGCTTTAATAACTTGATCTTTCTTCACGATGGTATTGAAGCAGTTCACCAGCTGAAAGATAAGAAAAACAATAGAGTCAACACAAATACAAGAATTCAAGAAAAAGAAAGAAAGACCAAAGGTATGAGAAATTTACTGAAGAAAGATGGCGAGCAGCTAGGGATGTCAGTGTATCCCTAGGAATTTTTTCATCAACCCCGAGAACCTCGGGTATAACTGAGCTCGTTGAAGAACTCGGAAGAATGATTTTTGAGACACTACTACCACCAGCGGGTAGAGAAGATGTAGTTCCAGCAAGATTAACTGAGGATGATTTCCTAAATCTCTTCAAAGGATGGTCAGCAGCATCAACCAAGGAAGAAGTCTTGGTCGGAGAGATGGCAATTACATCAGCAGGAGCATCTTTCTTGCTCGGGGCCACTGGGGGCTTCTCGGCAACTTTGGAGGAACCAGCATCTACTTTTTTAGTCCCCTCTGGGACATCAATTTTGCCTTTCTGGGCTCCAACAGCAGAAGAAGTGTCACCAAATAGAGCAGGAGGAGCTCTTTTCTTGCCCATTCTCTGAGATAGGGGGATATGAGAATCTGAAGATGAACTTTCTGGTGTTGAAGCTGGTTCAACAGGGCGAGCAGTATAAGAGGTTGTGTAACTCTTATACTGTAGTAAATATGAAGCAGATCTAATATGCTCGTCAACAATGGTCTTATGCAAATTCCAGATAAGTTTCAAATGCTTGATATTCACTTCTGACTCTTTTGGAGTTTTTCTTTTGCTATCAACTGCAAATAAATACATAATGGAATATCAGTCATACATTTTGTCAAACATGATGAAAGCGTAATTTCATAAGTAAAATAAAATGAAAAATAAACCTATCCCATTGCCGTATGGGGGGCATCTGGGACCGTTGTATACTTCATTCCCAATAAAGGCGCATGTTGCCAATTTTTTATGACCAACCCATGCTCAAAATAATCCCTATTTGAGTCAGGGAGATTAACTACAAGAGCCCTATTCAAATACCTAGTTTTTAAATAATAAATATTATCTAGAACAGCCCATTTATAACAAAACATAATTTCAGGGATCCCAATACGAGTCCCGTGAGTTAGATTTAATTTGTGCACCCCGTTAATTATTCTCCATGAATTGGGGGCTATTTTTGCAGGAACAAGATCAAAATATTGACAAAACTCAAGACATAATGGGTTTGGTGGAAAAGAAAAACCGCATTCAGCAACAAAAAGACTGGGGAACCAATGTCCCTCAGCCAATCGAAAGTAATCTAAAGGCTCAGAAAGAACCTCTAGAGTTACCCACGAAGGAATGGAAAAATCAGAACGGAATTTCTCAACAGACTCCACAATATAAACCATATTGAATAAAAGAGATAGAGAAGAAAGAAAGAAGATCTTACAGAAAGAAAGAAGATGTGTTGACAACGAACGGAAACAAGGATGAACGCACAAGAGAAGAAGAGAAAAGAAAGCTTGAATGCAGAGAATGAAAAACGTAGACGACGGTATGGTTACCAAAGAAGTTTAAATACTTTGCATTGGGAAGCGGCGAAAGAAATGATTATCAAAAAGAAACTACTAAACTTCCGGCGGCTAAAAGGACAAAATTTGCACGAATATCAAAGCGCTTTATCAAAAAGGCGGAAACTGCGAAATAAGAAGGAAATTTGAATACAATGTTCCTGAAACCCGGGAAGTACATTTAATATTGCCATATACCGAGAAAGAATGTTCCATACTCTTCAAAATTCAAAATATGAAACATTGGGGGCTTCTGTTGATACCAAAATTAATGTGCTGATGTGGACGAATAAGATGAAGACATGTGTCAATCTACATGGCACAATAGCAACGAGAAAGATCATTTCCCGACCAACCGTGCTTCTTTCCGAACAACGAGAATACACCGAGAAACTCTATCACACCGAGGAACTCTATCATCCCGAGATACTCTAAGTATTCCGAGGAACTCTTGATCAACAAGCAACTAAGGCGGTCCGAACTGCATCTCGGCCGTATCATTAATTACCAGACGGACAACTGTTCAACTATTCATTATATTCTTGACGCACACGCTGCATTAAATGTATTACCCTTTCATATGTATATCATTTAATGTATTGAACCTTTCATGTACAGCCTAAAGGCTATAAATACCTTGTATCATCCTCAATTCAAGGGGACGGGGAATTTCTTGAGAGAACTTGTAATCAAGAATTCCACAAACACTCAGCAATAACATAACAGTGGACGTAGGCTTTATTCCTAGCCGAACCACTTTAAAAATCTTTGTCTTATTTATTTATCTGTGATTGAATAATTAGAGCAATCTAGTTTTTTACATCAACAACTACGTTGGATCTTTACCAAAACAGAACCAGAATAGAAGATTTTGCCTCACCCATGAGTAAATATTTCATAGTATCTTCATTAGACCATACATATTTCTTGGTGTATCCAGATAATAAGTAGGAGCATAAACTAAACCATTATGGAGCTACAAATATAGTTATTAAACCGTTAGTAGTTTCAGAAATAGATAATTTTGTATCTAACTAGATAAAGGCGGGTGTAGATCTATGAATTGCGAGTGTCTACAGGACCTAAATTATCAACAAGTTCTCCAAGCATGTTGAAAATTCGTCCGAGAGTCGTTCCATCGACCGAAAGGAAAAGGAAAAGAGGATCTTATAACAGGTGAAGAGAAGGGTGGTAAGATTCTAATTGAAATGGATATGTAAAGCTTGAAACAAATCCATATTTCAAATTTTCATAATTCTTTTAAATGCTTTGCTCGGGCAGGTGAAGGAGAAGAGTCCTTGGGTCGAAAGGTTTCTGCAATTGTGGCATCTATAGGATTTTTTATAATATGGATATGCTATTTGGGGGTCAATCTATTAGGAATATGGTTACATAGTTATGGTTCATTTACGTTAACTCCTATAGAATTGTTTAAAAATGGGGTATTAATTATCGAACCCGTTCGTCTATCTATTTTATAATGGAAAATTTATTATGTGTCAAACCATAGGTATTTCATTGGTTCATAAGAGTAAGCACCAAAGTAATCAGACCAACTGATCTGTTTCACATGAAAATACAAAAGCCACTAATATCCCTGGAATTGCTCTCTGATGGAACCTTTTCCTAGCAAGTAGTCTTTTGGCAAGTCAACCATAAGGGATAAGCGTTTAAGAGAAGCAGTCCCTCCGACTATTCCAGTAACCGAGTAGGCCATACATGATTTCATAGTGGTTTAAATAGAGCACTTTTGTTGGAAAATGCAGCTTATGATAATAAATCCATCTTACTAATTGTGAAACGTTCAATTACTCGAATGTATCAACAGAATCATTTGATTCTTTCTACTAATGATTATAAGCAAAATGTATTTTTTGGGCGCAATATATATATATATATATATATATACGATATGATATGACCATTTTTACCATACATGATTTCACTCCAAAATAGTATGTAATGCTAGTATCCAAAACTAATAGGCATTACATTCAATAGTATACATGGATTTAGTTGAATCATTATGAATAACTAATTAAATATTTTTTGTAGTTTTATAAGATTTAACACACTGAAAAATAATTGTAATGATAATTTTTACCACCACAAAGTATGGGACCGTTCTGAATAACTAATATGTAATACTATGCTGATTAGATGTTTTTTTTTTGTAGTTATATCAGTTTGCAAGAAAAAAGTGACTGTAATTCCGTACTTTGTGACATCCCCCTGTTACGTGTTCCTCCCATACAGGCTTGCACCATGACAAAAATCTTAGAGCAGTGACGAGAACAAATTGTCATGCACGAATGGGAGTAGCGTTAAATCGAGATGAGTAAATATTGTGTTTATGATTTTGTAGGTGAACGTAACCATGTTCTCCACCTTCCAGAATGTTGTTACACGATGCCATCACGGAGAAATCTGATAAATGCTCAAGCTTTTCACGTTGAATTGGCAAACGACTCTAAAATTGCGCCGAAAGCAACTTATGAGTTTTAAAATTCTAACAATCTCCCGTCATGTTAAAATACACTTAAATAAGAAATTGAAGATACAATAGTGCATGGATCTTAATAGGGTTTTTGACATTAATCTAGTATATATGAGAGAGAGAGAGAGAGAGAGAGAGAGAGAGAGAGAGAGAGAGAGAGAGAGAGAGTATACATACCATTAGTGCTGGTCAAAAAAAATTTAAATAGTAAAAAAAATAATTTTGAGTTAATCTTTTTGTGTGACATATAAACACTTAAGAGTGACTCTTAGAAAAAACAATTCAAAATATCTTTTTTTAATTTTAAAAAAAATGACCAAAACACGTCAACTTTTAGGTCTTGTTTGCGAATTTTATTTTGGAGAAAAAAAGAAGAAAAAATGGGTTTTATTTCCTTCGTTTAAGAGTTTAAGTAAAAAATAAAGTGATTTTATCTTATTTTGGAATTTAAAAGGAGAGAAAACAAAAAGGAAATTTTTAAAAATCTTTCTTATCATTTCTCTTCAAAACTTTCTTTTCAAATAGGAAAAAAATGAAAAGAAAGGAAACTTTTTAATTGAATTGTACCTTCTTTATATTAAAAATCTATTTTCCTCAAAAACTCTCGAACACAAGAAAAAAATTAAGTTATTTTCTTTTTTCTTCCAAACTCATTTATCTTCTTTTCTCGCAAGCGAGTTATTAGATCATAGTAAAAAAAAATCTTTTGAGGTGCTTATGTTGATATATGTATTTTTTTGTAATACGTATATGTTCACATCAGTGGCATCCATTTACTATTTGAGTTTGATATATGTATTTTTTTGTAACTTCTGGTGGACTGAACGAAAGCAGACATAATGTGGACTAACCAAAAAAGGAAAAGCTCTGGGCGCAGAAAAGAAACAGGCACCTACAAAATCCTACTGGTGCGTCATGCTTGGTGGGCGATGCTCAACCCTAGCGCGCATGGCAGCGTGGGCGGCCATGTAGTCCCTACAGGCCTCTTGTCCCTCCATGTAGAAACCATAGCTCTTGTGAATGAGCTTTATAAGGGAGTAGGCAGTCTTGAGAGTGTTGTTGCCCCCCATAGCAAGAGTCTGGTCCGGATGCTAAACGTCTGGAGGTTGGCGAGGGGGCCAATGTCTTCTAAGTCCTGGCTCATGACGTTGGCCAAAACGGGCTCTCCAGTTGCAGCGGCCGCTTCACTTTCAGCCATCGCTAAACCTAACAATAACTATGTACTACTGTTTCAGTTTTGATTTTTTGGACTTCATATTTATCTATGTTATCTATTATCTATATCCTTATCTAATAATGACACTTTAATAATCAAACTTGACTCGGTTTCCATTCAACCATATTTTTGTACGTTTTTTTATGTTGGAAAATCAAACGACATTTCGATTTTGTGTGTTTTCTATGTACATATACAACCACTTGAATTAGCCAAACATTTTAAAAAATCCATTCGCAACAAATGGTAACAACTCTCACTTCTCACGTAAACTCTAACCAGACACGATACATCGAATATGAGACTTGTCTATTAATTAATACAATTCTCAGTACAAACGTATATATAAATTAACATGTAACCCGTACGATGTGTGAGCGTTTTATAATATTTTATAAAAATATATTAAAAAAATTTAAAAATAATCAATTTTTAAAAACTTTGTATATTAAGACTATTTATTGGGAGAATAAATTCAAATTTTGATTACATAATCGTATAGATAATTTTGTAATAATATAACAAATGAGAAGAAACCACCATTTTATCTCGAGTTGTACTGGTGTAGATGAATAAATAGCGAATATGAAAAGACAGGTTCACACGGTTACCTTGCGAACCCCAAGCACCACCCAAAATAAAAATACAAACCCAAATACATGGCCAACGAAAAATGATATCAAAGTAGACTGAGAGAGCGGCAGCAGCGGAAATATTGCGACTTCTCAAATAAAAAACCAATTTTAATTAAACCCAAATTTTAGTTAAATCCTAAGAAATGCATCTAGATGATTTATCAAATAAAATATAGCATGCAGGATAAAACAAATTGAAGAACGTGTGTGTGCTCGCGTTCAAATGATCAAGTTATATATAAAACCCTTTTAACACAAACAAACCCTAAACATACAGCAATATGTGATTGAATAAATTGATAATTTACGCAAGAACATTCAAACACATGCAATTAAGGAAAAATCCCCCTCAGGGGCAAAACCATTTATTTTCACTATAATTTGTAAGAAAACGGCTTACAATCGGATTACAATGAAAATACAAGTTGACTAAGAATTACCCTCGGGTATCGAATTCTGTAGTCGCGGCTAGAATTATCCCTTTCCAGTAGGGCTGCAATGAAGAAGAAGAACGGTCTCCTCCACAAGGGTTGAACAAACCAAAGTTGTGTTCTTGGGTTGCTAAACGATTCACAAAGGTTTGGCAAGGATGTGTGAATCAAACCATGAGTCTTGGGATTCAAAAAATATGAAGACTAGATGTATTTGGACTCTCAAATTCGTCTCCTAAAGTCTTGCAAAACAACTCTCCCGAAGTTGGTATTTATAGGGAAATCCATGAAGAGATCCAGAATTTTAAAACACTAAAATCTTATCCAGCGTCAGGTACATCGAACCGGTTCGGTGTCCCCTGCGAACCAGTTCGCCCCACCGAACCGGTTTGGGCTTCGGTTCGAAAAAGTGCGCTGGTCCAAGAACAAAACACTTCGCATTTCTTTAAGTCTTTTTCTTGGAAAATTTTCTCCAACTTCAAATAGTCATAACTCCTTCACCGTAGCTCGGATTGAGGTGCCGTTACTTCCAGTATCTTTGATGCGGCAAGATCTTCAATTTTCCAGTTGACCGTACCTCCGAACTACGAATGTGAAATTACGAAAATGACCTTGAACTTCCCTATCAAGCCTTATTTCACTGTTTTGACTTCCCTTGCGTTCCACTTGCATTAAGTCCCTAAAATCTTGGAACGTGAAGTCGTTGAGGCAGATGTGGGACACATTAATGGAGATGTTGAATGCTTGATTCCCGGAATTCGGATAGAGACCGTCATGTGAGATCGTGAAGTGACGTGCCAAATGTAGCGGCGTACGACATACACAAATGTAACATGTGGGACATGAGAAAAATGTCCTTACAAATCTCCCCCTATGTCTATGCCGGTACATACATAAAAAATCCGAATTATCAAATATGAAATTGCCTATACAAATCTACCCTCCCATGAACCCAAAACTGGAAAAGGTACAAATGAATAGTCTTCATTGTTTGTTCTTTAATTCTTTAGGAATCTCAAAACTTTTCTCATCAGGGTGTGCAACATATAGATCTTCAATCTTCATACCTACACACATGAGACAAAGCAAATACCACGTGACATATCGAGTTTGAAATGAGATAACATGGATATCAATATATGATAAAAACATAAGCAACATCTGAAAAACTCCTCCATAATATGATAATTCTTTCTCCCCCTTTTTATGATGTCCCCAAATATACAGATGAGAAGAATGAATCAAATAAGCAAAATCGGGGTGTCACGGTATACAAAACAGTGCATCAAATAATATGGTAATCGTGCTCTTGCAAGGAGATGCTCAAACAAATACTCTCAAACTATTTTTGAATTTTTCAAAATTTTCATACAAAAATAAGATACCAATATGAACAAATATGAAACAAAAATCACACCATGGATTTAGACTCAAACAACCAAGTCATGGAAATGGAATGAATGGGTGTGAACACATTCGATAGGTAAATCAACTCAATCAATCATATGTGCACGATGCATACGTGTACTCCTAACTAATGAACATCAAAGGTATCCTTAAGTGTAAACGTTTGTTGAATTTAGATGACATCGTTTTATGCAAATCAACAAATCAAAGTCAAATGATTTTCACACCAATAACGTCCAAAACTATATAGCGCATTTTCAAAAATTTCAAGGACGTGCAAACCCGTTTTAATTCTCCAACCAAACTCCCTCATATATATATTCTTTTAGAGGTAATCTAAATTCTCAAACATTGGAGAATTGGTGCAAAAATCTAAATAGCCCCTTTTTGGCATGAATATCTTTTTATTGCCTTTCAATTTTTTCGGGGTCTTTTAACCTCTTTGGACCTCGGATAATAAAATTTCTCAATTTTTAGGCCCTTTTTAACGGTGGCTTTTGCGCAAAGGATAGATAATTACCTTTCGCAGCCCCTCCCCGTTATTCAAACAAAGCACACAAACTCACAACACGGTTTTTATATGCACAATTTCCTTATAAAAAAAATATCGCGCTTGGTTTGTTTTAAAGACAGGATTGAGATGAAAACACCCAACCAACATGTGATAAGACAAGCACAATAATCAAACAAATCCGTGCATGTGTGCAATAAAGGAAACATGAGTCAAACATGTAGGAAGTAACACTTAATTACATCTTAATGACTCCAAACATTATAAAGCACAAGGATGAATTGACCTATTATCTCAAAACACTATCAAATAGTCACATGAAAAAAAATGGAATGATGTTGTGACTTGGTCATCCAAAGTGTTCATCCATAAACGGTGCAATACTAAAATCTTTTTGGATTTTCTCAAAATTTTATCAAAAACAAGAATTTATACAAAAAGTACAAGTCATCACACTAGTAAAAATATATCATGAAACCACAACTAGTGTATGACAAACATGCAACCACAATCAACCAAAAGATTTCACATGGGGTGAATCACGTGCAAGCAAACGAGAATCGTGGACAAATAAACCATAAGCCTCTAAATCCGATTTTCTAACCCAAATAGATGTGTAACAAAGTGTGGGGGTTTTGGGAATCGAATTTATTCTTTCATTAACCTTCCTAGGTCCATTTAAAAGCTTGTAACAAAATCGCCTATGATGACCTTGCCTACCGCAATGTGTGCAAGTGTAAATTGGGCGGTGTGTGTTACCTAAAGGTGGCCCTCTCCTCAAATTTATCGGTTGCTCTTTCCGAATTTGCCTAGGTGGGTCTCTCCTAATGATCCTAGAAGGTTCTCTCACAATGTTCTTAAGGGGTGCTTTCCTAACAACTTTAGGTGCCTCTTTCTTAACAAACCTAGGAGGCTCTCTCACACGTGTGGGAATGGGTGCAACATATTTTTCAAGACCAATCCCACCCCTATCCGTTTTGATCTTGACTGTGCCTAAAATCTTATCAAGTTTTTCAGACCTAGACTCCAAATCAAATTTCACTTTACTTGAATCTTTCAATTTCACCTCAAGTTCACCTATCCTAGATTCAAGTACTTGTTTAGAATCCTCAAACTCTAAAATCTCCTTTTTCATAGTCTCCATCAACCCTCTAAGACTGTCTCTCTCACCCTCGACGTACTCAAGCTTCTCTTTCAAAATTTTCACATGAGCCCTAAGTTCTTTAATTAAAAAATCATTATTTTTTATGGCACACTCTTTCAATTGAGCTTTTAATTTCAAATTTTCTTTCTTTGTTTTCAAAGTTTCAGCATAAAGTTCATTGTAAGAAGTTTGCAAGTCATGCTCATCTACACTTTCCTCCTCACTTTCATCCACACTCCCATCACTTTCACTATCATCACTAATCACACGGATGGGAAACTCTCGTCTAGAAGCATAAAAAACTTCTTCTTTCGAATCACAATCACTAAGGGTAGAAACATGAGAAATCGATTTATTCAATTACTTCTTTAAATTTGTGGTACATTCATGTAACGTGTGACCAACACCCTCACAACAAGGACACTTCTCAGATTCGTTTTCAACTGAAGATTTAAAGCAAGAGTTCGTGTGAATTTTCCAATTAATTTTTTCAAAAATTTGACATCGAAGATCATTAAAACCATCAAAAGCCATTTTTGTGCAAAATCAGAATCAAATCACAATAACTTAGTGCAACAGGCTCTGATACCAATTTGACGACGTGAGAAGTCAAATTGTATCAAAAAAAATAAATCCTCGAAAAATCAGGATCACGCGATAAATTGGCGTAACCCGCTCTGATACCAATTTGAGAGAGCGGCAGCAGCGGAAATATTGCGACTTCTCAAATAAAAAACCAATTTTAATTAAACCCAAATTTTAGTTAAACCCTAAGACATGCATCTAGATGATTTATCAAATAAAATATAGCATGCAGGATAAAACAAATTGAAGAACGTGTGTGTGCTCGCGTTCAAATGATCAAGTTATATATAAAACCCTTTTAACACAAACAAACCCTAAACATGCAGCAATATATGATTGAATAAATTGATAATTTACGCAAGAACGTTCAAACACATGCAATTAAGGAAAAATACCCCTCAGGGGCAAAACCATTTATTTTCACTATAATTTGTAAGAAAACGGCTTACAATCGGATTACAATGAAAATACAAGTTGACTAAGAATTACCCTCGGGTATCGGATTCTATAGTCGCGGCTGGAATTATCCCTTTCCAGTAGGGCTGCAATGAAGAAGAAGAACGGTCTCCTCCACAAGGGTTGAACAAACCAAAGTTGTGTTCTTGGGTTGCTAAAGGATTCACAAAGGTTTGGCAAGGATGTGTGAATCAAACCATGAGTCTTGGGACTCAAAAAATATGAAGACTAGATGCATTTGGACTCTCAAATTCGCCTCCTAAAGTCTTGCAAAACAACTCTCCCGAAGTTGGTATTTATAGGGAAATCCATGAAGAGATCCAGAATTTTAAAACACTAAAATCTTATCCAGCGTCAGGTACATCGAACCGGTTCGGTGTCCCCTGCGAACCGGTTCGCCCCACCTAACCGGTTTGGGCTTCGGTTCGAAAAAGTGCGCTGGTCCAAGAACAAAACACTTCGCATTTCTTTAAGTCTTTTTCTTGGAAAATTTTCACCAACTTCAAATAGTCATAACTCCTTCACCGTAGCTCGGATTGAGGTGCCGTTACTTTCAGTATCTTTGATGCGGCAAGATCTTCAATTTTCCAGTTGACCGTACCTCCGAACTACGAATGTGAAATTACGAAAATGACCTTGAACTTCCCTATCAAGCTTTATTTCACTGTTTTGACTTCCCTTGCGTTCCACTTGCATTAAGTCCCTAAAATCTTGGAACGTGAAGTCGTTGAGGCAGATGTGGGACACATTAATGAAGATGTTGAATGCTTGATTCCCGAAATTCGGATAGAGGCCGTCATGTGAGATCGTGAGGTGACGTGCCAAATGTAGCGGCGTATGACATACACAAATGTAACATGTTGGACATGAGAAAAATGTCCTTACATAGACATCAAACTCGAAAAAGAAATTGAAAAACATAGTGCTTCAAATGTACATTTAACTCCAAAAAATGAGTTTCTAGACTCAAAATTTGTGTTGACAAAACTATGATGAAAATACTTATAACATGTTTTCTTTTTAAAAAAAAAATTACACAGTTATAGAAAAGACTAATGGAACTTTTTTCCAACCCCCAAAGCTATATGGGGTTGTCATATCATTTAAAAAAAAATTGTCTATAAACTTTCCGTACAGAATATTTAAATGTGTATAACACATACCAAAATTTACAACATATAAATAAACCGTCATATAGTGCACCTCTACTATTCAAAATTCTTCTGTGATGAAATAATTTTTCCATAAAAAAGATTTTTAGCATAAATCTATGAACACTTACAGAATTTTGTGACGCCGATGTTATAAACATTTTTCACTCTAAAAAATGAAAACTCAATTTTATAACTACAGCTAGAACAAAAAACAACGCCCCACTATTTTTTTTTTGCTTTTATTTTAAATTTAAAATTTGATTTCTATTATCAAATAATTTAAGATTGCAAAATTCAAATTATAATACACGACATAAAGACCAAATGCAAAAATATCAATTGGAAAAAAATTGAAATAGAAAATATAATTTCAAGAGTGAGAATGTGTGTACACAAAAGTGAGATTTGCGTCTCTCCCTGCGTTTTCTCTTCCACCTTTTAATCTTTCCTCCACCGCATTATTCAAATATAATGGGTTTATACCTCCATTATTGATTTGTCTGATGAAACAATTGACTAAGAGATAGTATAATTTTCATTTGAGACGTTGACCATCTCCACATATGTTTTAAGGCTTAAATTTTGGCCTTGAATTTTTAATGGGTTGTTGTATTTGGGAAAGAACAAATCTCCTATATGTGCGTTGATGAATCATACCTATGATAGTTTCGGGTTTCTCCTCTGAAACAAAACTTCCACGGTTGAAGAAGGAAGGAGGCTTGAGTTTTCTTCTCCCTGTTTCATGGGGGTCTTTTTTTCTGATTTGATTTTTATGGTAATTGGTTTGAGTTTTTAGAAGATGCACGACTTTTAAAGGGTAGAAGAAGACGAAGGGTTGGAAAATAGAAGAGAGAGGGGTAGGTGACTAATTGACTATTGAAATATAAGGGGAGCATTAAATAGGGATCATTAACCTCTAATACTACCGTATTAGAGGTATATAATAGATAATTATATTAAAGGCCCATAATTGAGTTTCATGAATATTTTTCTACACTAAATAAATCCAAAACCATCACCAACTAAATAACAAATCCAATAAAAGTATCAATATCCCAACCAACTAGATGTACAGAAATCTTGGGCTTTTTCCCTTACATTGTTTCAATTAGAATAAACAACTAGGGAAGAAAAACACTAATGCTAGATTCAATAAGCCTAAAAATTGGTGAGCAAGAGAGGCTGCAAGACTGCTACAGCAATAATCCAGCTATCCCGGTTTGGGAGTACTTGGGGGGAGAAAACATTTAGATTTCGGTCATAGCCCTAGTTGTGCAGTAATTAACTTAATCAATTTAAGATGCAATAAAATAATTGATGCAAAATAAGTATCCCTCCTCGTCACTCGCATGCGTTTAACACATCACCCCTCATCTAAGTGTGATATTACTTGCATCCCAATAAGTCCCAAACAATAAACATGAGTACGTGTAAATTTAATAATACTGAATTTGGAAGTAGTTCAATACTTAAGTGATTCGATTATATTTAACTGTCAATACTCATAATATCACAGTCTTATAAGTCACACATATCGACATAAACACCTACTATGCATCACAAAGTGGGGTTTGTAGTTTATGTCCACATTGTTAGATAATTCAATTTATCTCATTAAAGTCTGGGTCATTTTATATATATGTCCTGTCATATATTCGACACACAAAAGAATCTACAGTTGGTGTCTAATTCGTACTCTATCGATAAGTTCGGAGGAATCTCTTAGCCCATGTGGACATCACAAAATAGACATAAGTTGGGGTGGTCCTTAAGGAGGATACTAGTTCATGGCCCATACCCAGCGGTGACAAAGGCTATCAACGTCAGCACCTATATCTCGTAGATGGCAACTCTAGGTAGTACCTATATGACATCCACAATCGTCAAGTCCACCTGTGCCGACGTGTGCTACGCAGTCCGAATGCACGAACTCCCAAGCCGATAGGATCGTCCATGAACATTGGTATGTCCACAAAATATATAAGCACATATTATTATCTTAGATAATATGTATTGGTAACTACTCGATAATTACTACAAAAAGTTGCACATAAAGTTCACAATTTTCCGCTAATTAATAATTTACCATCTAGTGAATTATTAATTCAATTCCCTTGAATAATTACTTAACCATCTAGTTAAATGTAATTTTTCCAATTAAATGTGGGTACATTTGATTTTTTAATAAATTCCCTATTGGCACAAAACACGGTCCCACAAACTCATATGAACTTCTAAAAATATCCTCAACCAAACCCTAGGCCCAGCTCACTCAGCCCTCAGGTCCGAATGGATTCGCTGCCAACCCGAATCGATTCGGTCCACGGCTGAATCGATTCGGACTAAGGCAGAAACCCATATTTGCTTGTTATTTCTAATACATGATTTTTAGTTTCCTTCCCAAATTCACTTTTAAAGGTTTATTTTAATTTATAATCATGTAGTTGAGTCCCTACAACTTAATTAGTCCACTTAGGATTATTAATTACATAAATCAATCCCAATACCATGTCAAATCTTCTCAAAATTCATGAACATTGAATAAGTAATCAACTCAGATTTGATCCACCATTCCAACACTGTTTAATTCATAGTATAGGGCATCTAACATGGGGTTTACATCTAACCCCAATTACATATCAAGATACATAAGGTTTCCATCCTCAATTTCAAGAATGCGATACCAAGATTTCTGTAACACCCCGTGTTTTTATTTATTATTTTAATAAAATATTTTTGAGATTGGATTTATTCGTAGTTAGCATGTGATGGATTTTTTATCGCTTAGTTGTTTATGATCATTTGAGATTGATGCAATTATTTATCTTATGGACTGATTTATTTATGTCTCATATCTATCTCATGCTAAAAATGGTATTTTTTAGATCACGCTCGGCATAGTTCGGCGACGATGGCTCGCCACCTCGTCTGTCGGATTTTGTGGGGTGTGATGCCACTAAAAGAAAATACGGGGAATATTTTTAATACAAGTTGAGAGGATTGTATTTATTTTGATGTATAGAGCATTGAAGATTTTTATTTTATTTTCGAGTTAGTTGTTGTATGTAATTCGAGAGACTTGGTATTTATTTGAAGAGATTGAGATTGAGATTTGTAGGTCTCTTTTGTTGTTGTGGAATTTAGATGCTCTATACCTTGTTATATTGTGGAATTGGTTAGTTTTATCGACAGTATCGCTCTGTTCGCTCTCCCCAGGCGGTCGGGGTGTTACAGAATGGTATCAGAGCATGGTTTTAGGTCTCGTAGGTTATGAGTCCATTTAGCTTCCGCATTGCCGATCTTTGATTCTCTTTATTGATTTGTACTTATTAAGGTAGAGGGTCTAGCATACGTGTTAGATGTGTTTCTTGGAAGTGTGAAGCTTTGTGCTAAGGACGTTGTGGGCATTGAGTTTAGAATTAGTAAGCTTAATGTGAGGATCCTTAAAATGGATTTTGGAAACGATTATTATTTTAGATATTTTAGTTCAGATGTTAGGTATCGTAGGTATCGATTTTTGATGTTGAGATTTAATTTGATGATGTTAGCATTTTGATTACTTTCGGATATAGAATCGAGTGGGGGATTTATGAGAGCGTGTGGTACGCCCTTATTTTCATAGTTATGTGTATGCATATAGGCAATATATATATTATTTTGTTGTTTGTGGGGTAGGCGCGCATAGGATTGGGTGTATGGGATCCCAATAATGGCATTCTACGGGTAGGCATATGTGAGCCGTATTTTCTTTTGCGAGATTTATGCGTTGATGTGTATGTTTCGTCTAATTTTGAGGATGAAATTCTTTTCTAGTGGGGAAGTATGTAACACCCCGTGTTTTTATTTATTATTTTAATCAAGTATTTTGGAGATTGGATTTATTCAGAGTTAGCATATGATGGATCTTTTATCGCTTAGTTGTTTATGATCATTTAAGATTGATTGAATTATTTATCTTATGGACTGATTATTTATGTCTCATATCTGTCTCATGCAAAGAATGGTATTTATTTAGTTCAAGCCCGGCATAGTTCGACGGCGGTGGTTGGCCACCCCGTCAGTAGAATTTTGTGGGGTGTGACAATTTCTGGGTTAAAATTCTATATTAAATTAAGTCCTCTACATACATATAATAATTCCTCATCATCTAATCATCAATATTAAACCTTAATCCAAGAAATCTTTGGGGTTATCATAATGCATCAAGAAATACATTGAAAAATAAATTGAGCAAAATAATTCTTGCCTTAATAAATCGTGGAAGAAATCCCCTTGAATTCCCTTTGATTCCTAGCTTTTTTTCTCCCTTTTTAGTTCTTATCCTTTTCTCTCTTGGTAGCAGTTACGTTTAGGTCTCTTTCATTAGTAGTGGGGAAGTGGTTTATCCCTCCTTAAACACTCATTAACCTTAAATCCCGAGTTTGGTTAGAAATCCAATTTTTAGACCCCAAATGGGCACAAATCCATACCCAAACTAGCCTAAATGTTTCCTAACTTATATACCCATGAACCGAGACCATTTCTAAAGATTTAAAATACCTAAACGATCCAAAATATGCCCCAAATTATTTTATGTCAACATTGGGTTTGTGTCACACATTAATTTTGTATTTTTCTACAATATATGCGATGCTATAACCATACACATAAAAATAAATCACACACCAATATGACTTACTAAAAATAATTAAAATTTTCAATTACGTCCAATTTTCACAATTTTGTATTTATCCCCAAAATATTATTTTATAATTTAGTTTAGAAAATTACGGGGTATTACATTCTCCCCCCTAATAATGGGATTCGGTACTCGAAATCAAGAAAAGTACATACCTAGCTAGAAGAGTTCAGGATACTTTATGCATATGTCATCCTCCCTCTCCCAAGTCGATTCATCCTCCCGATGGTGTCCCCACTGTACTCGAACTAAAGTTTCAACCTTGGATCGAAGTCGACGCTCCCGTCGGTCCAAAATGGCTATCGGTCTCTCCTCATAAGTAGCGTCTGACTGGAGCTCTATCTTGTCAACATTAATGTGTTGGTGCGCTATCTCATCCCTAAGGAACCTTCGCAATGTAAATATGTGGAAAATATCGTGCATCCACCGCAAGTGGTCCAGTAATCCCAATCGATATGCCACGAGCTCAATCCTCTCCAAAATAGGGAACAGTCCCACGTATCGGGGAGCCAACTTCCCTTTCTTCTCAAATTTGATCACCCCCTTCATGGGAGACACTTTAATCAACACCTGATCTCTAACATCGAAGTTTAAGTGTCTCCGGCTCGCATCCACATAGATCTTTTGCCTGTCTTAGGCAATCCGTATTCGGATCCAAATCATCTCTACCTTCTCTGAGGTCTCTTAAATGAAGTATGGCACAAGTAAATTTTTCTCCCCCACCTCTAGCCAGCATGAGGGTGAACGACAAGGTTTCCCATAGAGTGCATGAAACAATGAAATCTCTATCCTAAACTGGTAGCTGTTTTGTATACAAACTCCATTAAAGGAAAATACTACTCCCAGCTCCCCTTAAAATCTAAAATTCACTTATATAACATATCCTCCAACATCTGGTTCACCCTCTCTGTCTGCCCCTCGGTCTGAGGATGATATGACATGCTCAATCTCAACTCTACCCTCAAGTCCTACTGAAAAATCCTCCAGAACTAGGATATAAACGTCATGTCCCTGTTTAACATGACGTTGAGCGGTACCCCATGCAATTTAATAATCTTTCCAAGGAAGAGTCTGGCGTACTGCTCAAAGATGTAATCCATCCGGACCGATAAAAAATGAGCCACCTTCATCAATCTGTCGACAATCACCCATATCGAACCTTGCTCCCTCTGTGATGTAGGTAGCCCAGTAATGAAGTCAATGGAGATGCTTTCCTATTTCCACATCGGGATTTCCAAAGGCTATAAAACACCCGCGGGACGCTGATAATCCACCTTCACCAGCTGACACGTAGAACACCTGGAAAAAAAATCGGTTATGTCCCTTTTCATCCTGGCCCCCCAATACTCTCGTCGCATATCGTGGTACATTTTATCCCCTCTTGAATGTACCATAAATAGTGAACTATGAGCCTCAGACATAACAACTCATCTAAAATCTTCATCACCTGAGACAACCAGTCTCCCCTAAAATCTCAAACCACCATCTGACCCAATGTAATAGTGCTCCACCCCCTCAGCTAACAACTATCTCACTTGATCCTAGCAAAATTAATATCCTAGTTGTGCATTCGCCACCTGAATAATGATCTTGAGGGTGATGGTGAGAACTGCCATAAATGCGCGACTCAGGTTATCTTCCCACGAAGTGACTTCCACACTATCGCTAACTCCAAAATCGGCTTGCGGCTCAAAGCGTCTTCTATGACATTCGCCTTCCCCAGGTGGTATTGAATGTCAAACTGATAATCTTTCACAAACTCTAGCCAACTCCTATGTCTCATGTTCAGCTTCTGTTGTGTGAACAAAAACTGTAGGATTTTGTGGTCTGTGAAAAGCTAAAATTTCTTTCCCAGGAGATAGCGTCTCCACACTCGTAAGGTAAAAACCACGACTGCTAACTCCAATTTGTTGGTGCGATAATGTCCCTCATGAGTCTTAAGCTTTCAGGAAGCATAAACTATCGGTCTCTCCTCCTGCATCAGAACCCTTCCAAATCCCCTGAAAGATGCATCTATGAAGACTCTATAGTCAACCCCTACTTGAGGCAACACCAAGATCGATATTGTAGTCAATCTAGTCTTAATCTCGTCAAATGCCTGCTGGCACACATCATTCTACCCAAGTGGTACTCCCTTTCTCGTCAAATTCATTAAGGGACCGACTATCTTGGAGAACCCTTGGATGAATTAACGGTAGTAACCGATCAGTCCCAAAAAGATGTGCACCTTGGTGGGTGTAGTGGGTTGTCCCCACTCCATCACGCTAGAAACTTTCCCCAGATCCACTGATATCCCCCGCTCAGACACAATGTGGCCCGCCCAAGAACTGTACCTTTTTCATCTGAAATCTGCATTTCTTGAACTTTGCATATAACTGATGATCTCAGAGCGTCTGTAAGACCACCCGTAAATGCTCTGCGTGCTCCTCTACAGTCCAAGAATAAATCAGGATATCGTCGTTAAACACGATAACAAGTCGATCTAAGTAATTCTTGAACACTCGGTTCATCAAGTCTATAAATACACTCGGTGCATTAGTTAGCCCAAATGGCATCACTAAAAGCTCGTACGACCTATATCTAGCAAGTAAAGCCGTCTTTGAGATTTCCTGCTTTTGGATTCTCAACTGTTGGTAACCCGACCTCAAATTAATCTTTGAAAAATATGCAACACACCTCAGATGGTCAAATAAATTGTGGATACGTGGCAACGGGTATTCATTCCAATAGTGACTTTGTTAAAATCCTTGTAGTCAATACAAAGCCTCAGAGATCCATCCTTCTTCTTGATGAATAACATCGGAGCACCCCAGGGCAAAGTACTCCTCCTAATAAATCCCTGCCCTAACAGCTACTCAATCTGCTCTCGTAGCTCCCTCATCTCTAGAGGAGCCATCTGGTACAGTGTACATGCAATGGGTCTCATGCCTGGACTTAAGTCGATCACGAAGTCGATCTCCTGACAAGGTGGAAACCCCAGAATCTCCCTAAAAACATCTAAAAATTCACTCACCACCGGTATGGAATCTAGCATCACCACAACCTCCAAAGAAGTATCCTCCTCAATGTAGTACAAATGCGTGATTGATCCACACCCAGGGTGCGACATCGCAACTAGGAACATCTCCTGCCTTGGAATGGCGAAGATGATGGACCTCCCACAATAATCCACACATCCCCTGTACGTACCTAGCCAGTCCATCCCCATAATAACGTCGTACTCATGCATATCAAGTACTAATAAATCGACTATGAACGTGAGTCATCCTATCTCCATCCCGATACCCCGAAACACTGATCGTATGGGTGCCCCTCTACCCACTGGGGAATCTATATGCAACACAATGTCGGATGCAAGATCTACCATACCCATATTCCTGTAAACCTTGTGAAAACCTCATGCTAATAAAATAATGAGAAGAAGCCGTATCGAATAAAATTCGGCCAATGTGACCAAAGATGGGAAACATACCCTCGGCTGACTGTACCGGTGCTATCCCCTCTACGTCTATGACATGATAGACCCACTCATAATGTAATGGATGATATCCCTTAAGTGGGGTGACTGGTGTTGAAGCGGCTGGTGCAGTGACTCCCTGAGCTGGAAATAATGGGTGTTGTCCTTATGGCGCATGTTGTCCCCTATAACCTTGTTATTCCTGGGTTGGCTCGTTACCTCGAGGACACTACTTCGAATTATGCCCCTTCTCTCCACTCGTATAATAATTTCCCTTGAATTGGTATCGCTTAAACCATCGGCTCTGATGGCCTCTACCCAGCTATCCATATCCTTAATAGCCTCTGTACTGCTGGCCCTGATGGCCCTGCCCCGACTGTCCCTCGCCCTACCTATTTTAATCAGCGGATGGGGTGCTCTTGTGCTGTTGGGTCCCGAATCTACTCCCCAACTTGCCTTACCCTATTGGCTCGACGACTCCGCTATGTGGCGTTTCTCTCCCTTACTCCTCTGAAATGGTTTAGACATTCACTAGTTGATTATATGATGTGAAGGTCGTATTCCTCAGAAAATCCTTCTTGATGTTCCAGGATGATCCTGAAATGAACCTGTCCATCTGTATTTACTCAATGTTAACATGATCCTTTGAGAAGTACGAGATGGGGGTGAGCTCCTCTTCGTACTCGGCTACAGTACGCCCATCTTGCTTAAGCTCCATGAACCTGCTCCTCATCTCAGACTGAGTGTCTAGGGGATAGTATTTTTCCTCAAACCTCTCCCAAAACTCATAAATAGTGAGGTTTTCCCTCTCAATAACTATCATAACCACCTCCTACCACTGAATCGCAACCCCCACTAATCGAAATGAGACTAGCATATGTTTCTACACTAGTGTGCCCTCGACTATTCATAAATGCCTCTCAATATCCTTCTTCCACCAACTCACTACCAATATATTTGAACTGCCTGCAAACTTGGGAGGTTGGCCTCTAACAAAGGCCTCCCTCGCTCTGTCCCACATATAACCCTATGTTTGAGCTGGCATTACCACCTGTTGTGGTAGTGGTGGCTCCTGATGTGCCTGTGGAGGTGGAAAGTGCTGGAGCATGGCTTTCATAGCCGTAGTGAACGCTTGAGACACGATGGTGGCTATCTTAGCATGTGTAATCAGTTGTGGGGCTGGTAGAGATCGTGGATTCTATTGTGGCTCCGAGTGAGCCTCCTCCTCGACTGTAGGTGCGACAATCCTCCTCAGGCTGCCTCTTAATCCATTTTCCATCTGAAAGAAAACAAAGTTCTAATTAGTACTAATGTAAGGATACAATGAACCATAAGCATAGGCTCTGCAAATCAAATAATGCAACGCGTAATGTAATGAACCAACACAAATACTAAGTACACTTGAACCATGCTCTGATGCCAATTATAGTAACCCCAATTTTCTCATGTAAAAGGCTGGCCAGGAATGACACACTGAAGATGGGGCTTGTCTGTTAATTAATACCATTCTCAGCACAAGCGTAAATATAAATAATTATATTAAAGGCCTATGATTGAGTTTCATGAATATTTCTATAATACTAAATAAATCCTAAACCATCACCAACTAAATAATAAATCCAACAAAAGTATCAATATCGCAACCAACTAGATGTAAAGAAATCTCAACCTTTCGCCATTATAATTGTTTCACGTCGAATAAATAACTAAAGTAGAAAATCACCTATGCTAGAATCAATAAGCCTGAAAACTGGGGATCAAGAGAGACTGCAAGATTGCTACAATGACAATCCAGCTATCCCAGTCTAGGAGCACCTAGGAGGAGAAAACATTTAAATTTGGGTCAGAGCCCTAGGTGTGAAGGAATTAACATAATCAATTTCAGATGCAATAATAAAGCTGATGCAAAATAAATATCCCCCCTCGTCAATCGCACGCGTTTAACACCTCATCCCTCATCTAAGTGTTATATTAAGTGCATCCCAATAAGTCCTAAATAATAAATATGACTACATGCCAACATAATAATAATGGATTTGGCGGTAATAAAATACTTAAATGAACTGACTATATTTAATTGTCAATACCCATAATATTCCATTCTTATAAGTCACACATGTCGGCATAAACATCTGTTACGCATCACAGAGTAGGGATTTGTAGTTTATGTCCACATTCTTAGACACTTAAATTTATCTCATTAAAGTCCGGGTTATTTTATTATATGTCATGTCATATATTCGACACACAAAGGCATCTACCGTTGGTGTCTAGTTTGTACTTTATTGGCAAGTCCGGAGGTATCTCTTATCCCAAGCAAAAATCACAAAACACACATAAGTTACGGACGGTCCCTACGCATGATACCAATTCACGGCCCATAACCAGTGGTGAAAAAGGATATTAGCATTAAAATCTACCTCTAGTAGATGGAGCCTCTACGTAGTACATATATGACCTACACAATCACCAAACCCACCTCTGCCGACGTGTTCTATGCAGTTCGAACGCATGAATCCCCAAGTTAATAGGACCATGCACGAACATTTGTATGTCCACAAATACATATAAGTACATATTATTATCTCATATAATATGTATCGGTAACAACTCGATAATTACCATAAAAAAGTCCCACATAAAGTTCACAATTTTCCATTTATTAATAATTTACCATCTAGTGAATTATTAATTCAATTCCCTTAAATAATTACTTAACCATCTAGTTAAATGTAATTTTTCTAATTAAATGTGGGTACATTTTTATTTTTAATAAATTTCCTATTGGCCCAAACTTGGTCGCACCAACTCGTATGGACTTCTAAAAATATCCTTAACCAAACCCCAGGCCCAGCTCACTCTGCCCCCAGGGCCGAATCGATTCGGTTCTTGGCCGAATCGATTCGCTGCCAATCCGAATTGATTCGCACCATGTCCGAATCAATTCGGACCAAGGAAGAAACCCAGATTTTCTTGTTATTTCTAATATAAGATTTTTAGTTTCCTTCCCAAATTCACTTCTAAAGGTTTATTCCAATTTTTAATCATGTAGTTGACTCCTTACAACTTAGTTAGTCCACTTAGGATTATTAATTACATAAATCAATCCCAATACCATGTCAAATTTTCTCAAAATTCATTAACATTGAATAAGTATTCAACTCAGATTTCGTCCACCACTCCAACACTGTTTATTTCATAGTATAGGACATCTAACATGGGATTTATATCAGATTTATGGGTCATAAATCAACATTAATGTCCTCTACATATGATCATCAAGATAACCCCAATTACCTATCAAGAACCCTAGGATTTCTATCCTCAATTTCAAGAATGCGATACCTAGATTTCTGGGTTACAATTCTATATTAAATTCAGTCCTCTACATACATAGAATAATTCCTCATCATCTAATCATCAATATTAAACCTTAATCCCAGAAATCTTTGGGGTCATCATAATGCATCAAGGAAATACATTGAAAAATAAATTGAGCAAGAGAACTCTTGCCTTAATAAATCATTGAAGAAAGCCCCTTGAATTCCCTTTGATTCCATGCTTTTTTTTCTCCCTTTTTGGTTCTTCTCCTTTTCTCTCTTGGTAGCAGTTAAGTTTGGGTCTCCCGGATTAGTAGTGGGGAAGTGTTTTATCCCTCCTCAAACGCTCATTAACCTTAAATTCCGAGTTGGGTTAAAAATTCAATTTTTAGACCCCCAAATGAGCCCGAATCCACACTCAAACTAGCTCAAAAGTTTACCAACTTATATACCCATGACCCGGGACCATTTCTAAAGATTTAAAATACCTAAACGAGCCCATATACTCCTTGAAATATGCCCTAAATTATTTTATATTGAATAATTTTTAATTGCGTCACGCATTAATTTTGTATTTTTCTACAATACATGCGATGCTATAACCATACACATAAAAATCAATAACACACCAATATGACTTAATAACAATAATTAAATTTTCCAATTAAGTCCAATTTCCACAAATTTTTATTTATCCCAAAAATATTATTTTATTATTTATTTAAGAAAATTACGGGGTATTACAAACACTTAATAGGTAAGTAAGAGAATAAGTGAAATCCGTATCATTTTTCGGGAAGCTTTTGGGGACGTTTTGGAGGAGATTTTGGTACTCGTATCATTATTCATTGCACATATAAAGATGAAATTGAGGAGCCTGGCGTTATTTTCATTTGCATATTTATTCTAGAGACATGTACTACATAGTCCCTCAAACATTTTTCAATACACGTTTAGTCCAAACGTTTTTATTTGTTTCCAAAATCCCCTCAACATGTCGATAACGGGGACTTTGAAAACAAAAGAATATAGGTTAAATTGGTATTTGAGGTACTTTTCAAAACAAAATAAAAAGTTTTGGACTAAATGTGTATTTAAAATATTTGAGGGACATTTTGGTATTTGATTCTATTTATTCTATGACGTTTGAAAAAATCTTGACATTTGTAAGGTATTATATTCAACTGCTATTTTTAGTTAATATCTTATGCTACTTGAAACATATTGTTGTAAACGCAATGAAAAAACTATGAAAGGAGATCATTACTTTCAGCAACTGAAATGTTTTTTTTTGTCATTTAATCGTTTGCGTGGTGTTGGAATTTTCAGTTTTCTTTAGCGATTATTTTTATATTCAGTCTAGGCAAGGCCTAGGAACAAGAAAAAAGAGAAATTGTTTTACTGATCAAGACATTGTAAATAAGCTCAATTTCGTCAAGCCTCCATTTTATAGTTAATTCAATGAATAAGGTTACTAGTTCTCTTTGATATTTTCTTTATACTAAAAATTATAATTAAAGTTATTATCAAAATCTTTAAATTTATTAAAGTCGTTTTCATGCTTTTTGAACTATTATACATTCTCATATGCAAAAGTTATGTTGGTTTTAATCCAATCAGCGATGCAATAAAGAAATGGCATTTTGATTAAACCAATATACTAAAATTTTAGTCCATTTCTTTTTTGCATAACCAAACTAAGAATTTTCCTTTTAACAAAATAGTTTGAAATGTTTATCTTTTTTCAATAATTGATCTAACACAAAATGTCTTATTCCATCACAATAATTAAATTTTATATTGAGTAATAACTATAAAATTATATCAACATTCGACTATATGACATCAAGTATATGATACGTTTATATTTTTCGCTCAGGCATCGTGCGGGTTCCAAGCTAGTTATACCTTGAAACAACCCCGCATTTCGGAATATTTAAAATTGAATTAATTGGGTTAAATTTTAATTTCACTCGTGATGTAATTTAATGTAATTAAATAGTATGTGTTGATTAAATTATTAATCGGAGAGAAATGACTAATAGTTTTCGAATAAAATTACTAAGTGAATAGTACACACGTAATTGACGTCATACCGAGTGATACTAATGTGACAGTATTTCATCTCAACCGGGTGTCGTGTGTGAACTATATAAGGTCGAGATAGGAAATTATTTTAGAGTGACTTGAATGGTGATTTCAAGGTCACGGTTGATTCCAAAATGATCAAAATAGTTAAATAGTATACCCGGGGGTAGCAATTGGGTCCCGAGGTATTTTTAGACCAAATCGGCACCATAAGAGGGCATTTTAGTCATTTGGTAGCCTAGGGTTAAGGGAGCTACGAATTTCCAAAGGTTATATCAACTTGTAGTTAGGAGAGGCTAGGATGAAAGGAATAAAAAAACCCTTAGAGGCCATTAGAGAAAAAAGGGAGAGCATTCTTGGATCATAGGAGAGGATTCTTGAAGCTTTCAACCTTGTTCTTCCATCACCATCATCTTTTGATTGTGGATCATCATCAAAAAAATGAAATCCGATCACTCCCATATAAGGAAAGTGTTTATCTTGCATTTTTTATGAGTTATAATACCCATGTAGATTAAGATATTTGAATTAAGGATAGGATTGCATGTACAATGAATAAAATTGTGTAGATAAAATGAAATCAGAAGTTATGGAATTAAAAACATAAAATAAATTTGGGTTTTTGGATGAACTTATGCGAAGAACACGAAATCTAGGGTTTAATGAGTTATGGAGTTTTAATCTAATCTTGGAGGGAATTTGTATGGATTTAATACATGTTTTACATTAGAAATTATCCCTACATGTATATTTGATATTTAGTTATGGTAGTTTGGAGTTTGGGATTGTTGTATAAAGGTTGATGAATTGGATTCATAGAAAATCGCAATAGCAAATTAAAAAAGAAGAGACATGTTACATTTCGAATCAATTTGGCCCAAGGGCGAATGATTCGGTTTGCCTAGAATTTAAAATTTCTCCTTTTTAAGCCCTGAAATTGTGGATAATTAATGGGGGGACCTTTGGGACATTATTAAACTATAGAGGGGAATATGGTGAATACTAGTGGGCCTATAGTGGCGAGTAGGTTTACATACATTAACACGGGTTAAGGATAGGGGTAATTGGGCATATATCCATAATTAATGAATGAACGAGATTTGAGACAAGTCACGGTGATATAAGTGAACTTGTGATTCCAACCAGTAGTGTAAGGTTAAAATGGCTACTGATATTAAGTAAGGGGTAACTAGGACTCGCAGAGTAGTGAACGATACTCGAAAATATATAAATTCAGGTTATAATTCAAATTAGTGGTACGTTGAGTATGCGAGAGACATATACTAAGTGCGAGTTGACATAATTGGGTTGTGTGCATACCTACTAAATAACATATGTGCTGATGTAAAAAACTAGACTTGATCTAATTAATTAATCACAGATAAATATAAAATAAGAAATAACACAACAGGTTTTTAAAGTGGTTCAGCCTTATGAAAATGGCCTACATCCACTATTTTGTATTGCGGGGTATTTGCCTTAATCTTGATGATGATCGTAAATGATTAATCCTAAATCACCCCGTTATGGAGGGGATTACAATGCATTTATAGCCCTTGGTCTGTCAATATGAATGAACGATACGCCGTTATTTAATAGACATATACATCTGTACATAATAAGAATGTTTATTGAATCTGTTATTGTCGCTTGTTCTTCTTGACTCGATGCTCTGCACATTGAGTAGCTCGGTATGCTAAGTAGCTCGGGGTGCTGAGTAGCTTAACATTATAAGTTGTTCGGTGAATATATGCTTTTACCACATAGGACGACACGTGTTGTCATATAATTGGTCCACGTCATCTGACTAATTTTTATATCAATAGAAGTCCCCAATGTTTCAGAGTTGAGGTTGAATATGAGAGTGTGGAACGTCATGCCCAGAAGTTGCTCGGACGTGTTTTACCCAGTCTTGTTAGATTATAGATCTCCAACACATAGGAAATTTTCTTTTTAGTCTAGTCATTTGAGCGCGAAATGGCAAACTTGTAAATATTTTGAATCTTCAACAGACGCTTGGATATTTGGGTCTTTTTCATCATTTAGCCGTCGGAAACGCAATCGTCTTTTTTAGTAATCATTCATTTTCTCGCTTCCCAATGTATGGCATTTAAAAGCGATAGAATAAAATCATCTTCTACTTTTTACTTCCAAGCTTCTAAACTCTTTGTCTTCTCACTCTATCCTTATATTGTCATTCTTTCTGTCATCCGCCTTAGCAGATTTCTCAGTTTTTTGTAAGAACTTTTTCCTTCTTCTTTCTTTTCTTTAGCCATCATGGTTTATCTTGTCGAATCCTTGGACAAGTTCCGGGCTGATTTTGTAATTCCCTCTTGTGTTATTCTAGAGGATCCCCCTTGCCCTTCTGATTTATTTTCTTTAGTTAAGGGACACTCGTTTCCCTCCATTTTTGTAGCGGAGTATGGTTTTTCTTTTCCTCCGAATCCCCTGTGTTTGGAGTTTTACCAATATTTTGATATCGTTCCTGCAAGAGTATCTCCAAATACATGGAGGGTAGTTAATGGCGTATATAGGTTAAATCAAGTACATGGAACACACTTAGGAATTCCTGAAATTATGTATTGTTATAAATGGGTTACCAGTGACACTACATTTTATTTAAAAACAAGGTTTTTCAATAGAGCTTTAGTGGTCAATCTTCTCGATGCTAATAGGGACTATTTTGATCATGGGGTTGTAATGAAAAATTGGAAACACCTCCCATTAGAAGTAAATGATGTTTACCAAGGTCCCTGATGTCCACTTTATGGCAATGGGATAGGTTGTTTTTAATTTTTTCAAATGAAATGTGTCACTGAAACTCATTTTTTGTTTGTTGCAGTTGATAGCAAAAGGAAACCTCCAAAAGTGAGTGACATAAATTTAAAAAATTTGACACTTATTTAGGGTTTGCACCAGTCCATTAACGGGGAGAACGTGAGGCCTGCTTCTTATTTGCTGAGGTACAAGAATACCACTTCATCTTTTATTGCCCGACCTCTCGTTCCTCCAGTGGTGGTTGATCTTGATCAAACATTGGCTTCTCCAATAATTGTAGGAGAATCTTCTTCTGATTTGGGTACCTCTATTGCTGATTTGATGATAAAGAAGAGGAGGGTACTCGAGTTCTTTACCAAGTCCACTCCTGATACTAAAGGAGCAAAGAAGAGCAAAAGTGACGTTCCAGCTGACGAAACTAAAAAGAAAGATGATGTTCCTCCTACCAAAAATATCAGCAAGGAGCCCCCTGTTGCCCCTAAAGAGGCAACACCTTTAATTGAAGATGTTGTCCCGAAAGAGACAGCACCTTTGATTGAAGAATTTATCCCAAAAGAGACAACACTTTTGATTAAAGATGTTCCTTTAAGGAGGTTGAAGAGGGGTCTTACTGAAAGGCCTGTAGATACTGTTGCCCAACCTTCTAGAATTTGGATTTCTTCTTTGAGGGTAGTTTTACAGTTGTCCTTACCCCTGACTTGGCTAAGAAATTGATCAAGTCAGGGACTTTGCCCGATTGTCGAGCTGCTGAAACTTCAACTCCTCGAGATAAGGTTGTCGATGTGGCAGCCCAACTTCTTGCATCAGTAAGTGGTTATTATACTTATCATTCTAATTTTTCATTGTTGTGTTCCTGCTCTGATTTGTGGCTTTCTTCTTCTTAGAGTTTTTGGTGTGCTTCGATAATATCATGGTGAAGGATGAAGGCATTAAAGATTCAACCTCATCCAGTGGTGTTAAAGAAGCCCTTGCTGGGTTGTCAAAGTCTTTAGGGGAATCTCGGCAGAAGTATGGGGAGGACAAGGTCGCTTGGAAGAAGAAGATTAAATCTGCTGAGTCAGCTTTACAACAAGCTGATACAACTTGAAAGCATGATATGAATTCCTCCGAGGAAGATAACGCCAAGCTTGAAGAGGATGAACGACGTAATAAAGATCTTGAAGAGAAAGTGTTGTCTGCCAAAGAGCTTCTCAGAGAGAAAACTTCCTCGGAGAGAGCGAAGAGGAAGGCTGATGTGAAGAAATCCTTTAGCTCTGGCTGGGACAAAGGATGGAACAAGTCCTTAGTTTTTATCTCTTCCTAGATGGAGTATGAAAGTTTGAAATACTTCAGAGATGGATGGGTAGAAGCTTTGAAGAGGTTGAATATTGTCGAGGATTCTGAACTGTTTCAGGAACATACCCATGGCCCTCCTCCTACTGTTGAAGAAGAAGAGGAAGATGAAATTGCATCTAATGAATCTTTTATGTTAATAGTAGAACAAACACCTGCTTCTACCCTTCCTCAATCCTTCGAGCAAGTTCAACAAGCTATAACTTCTACCGAGCAACGTTAACTGCCTTCCGAGAAACCAAGTCCTGCATCCGAACCAGCTGAAGATGTTGTAGGAAATAAGGAGAAGGTGTAAAGTTGTTCGGCTCTTTAACTTTGTTGTTTTCCCTTCTTTTTTTTTGTAACTTTGGTTGTCCTTTATCTTCTTGTGATCAATAAAATGGACTCCATTATTTATCCTGAGTTATCTCCTTTACTTGCTCGATTTGTATCATTATTGATCCATTTTTACTTTTCCTTGCTGTAACAACCCTCGCTTTTGAGAACTTATTTTATATTAATTTACTGTGTGAAGTAATTATATAAAATATTGGAACATGGAGTAAATATAAATTTGCATGAGTTGGAAGTTACTATTCACTAGATTGTTGCATATTTACCTTATGTGTATGTAGATATCATCATGTTGCGTTTTATAGTGTCATATGCTTTAAATGACATTTATGGTTTAAATGAAACCGGAACTTAAAATAATTTATAAAATTGCCGGATGCCAATTTAGAGGGCGTAGTTAGTCCCAAAATGTACGAGATAGTCAAAATGAGTTCCATATTGTATTTTTATGTTTCGGACACTTTTGACTGGTTTTAACATAAATGTGTAGTTGCGAGTCATTTTAATGTGGTATTAACCATTTAAGTTGGGAATTAAGGAGAATGCCACGATTTAAGTCTTGCATTTCATTTCATTTCTCAAGTGTGTATTATTAAACCTAGAGAGAAAGAAAGAAGAAGAGAATTGGGGAGAAAAGAGGAGAAAAAGAAGAAATTGAAGATTGAAGATTTAGGATTACTTCTACCAAGAGAAATCTGAGATTTCAAGATTAAGGCAAGTTTTCTACTTGCTCATATATGGTTTAAGATGGGTAAATTGTGTGATAGTTGTGTATTGGAATTTATAGAACAAATATAGATTTTATGGTGTTTTAGCCCTAATCTTGGTTTATGTTGAAGATATTGTGGATTTTCGTAGTTGATAATCATGTAGGATGATTTTGGGTAGATTAATGTTGTTGGATGTGTGTAAAAATGGAGTAGAAATGAGTTTGGGGGAAAAACTAGGGTTCATAACCCGTACCCCTTTCTTGGAAAATTCGCAGGGGAGAATCGATTCGCTAAGGGGTCATCCTACAGGTCTGCAAACCCGAATCGATTCGGGTTAAGGCCGAATCAATTCGGCTGAAGAAGAAAGTTGGAATTGTCATTCGAATCGATTCTCTTTTGGGCGAATCAATTCGCTGCTTGGGGCGAATCGATTCGGCCCTAGGGTGAATCGATTCGAAATCAGGCTGTTTTGAGTTGTTTTTTTAATTCAATTTTGAACCTTTTTCTTTAGTCTTAGGACTTAGGAACCTTCTTGTATGAAGTAAACTTAGAGTACTAGATTCCTAGATGAGTTAGTTAACTACCCTACATTAGAAATGGTTTATATGGGGGGGTTATTCCGGGGGTATACAAATTGATGTTAAGGCATCTTGTTCCTTAGGTTACCGATTATGAGTATAGGAGTTGTAAGGTCGTATTGGGAGACTTTAGAATCTCAATTGAGCTATGATAGTCTTGATGGTTTATAATAACCTCACAAAAGAATGTTGGGAGAATAAATTGAGAAGTTATTCATTATTGAGGTTATAATGATGATATAAGCAACATATGGCTCCGGATGAAATGTGATGTATCTATTAAGACGGAAATGAAATTGGTAAATGATAATTTACTTAATCACGAATATGGTAAATGATAATTTACTTAAACACCCCTCTCTAACTGCCATCATAAGGGAAGTTGCGTGCGTGAGGTGAAGCCCCCTGGCTAGTGAACGCAGGGTGGATATAGTCCTAGGCCATATGAGCGCTTATTGTATGTTTTCTGCGGTGGTGAGGTAATTTCAGGTGTGGTTATGACTCTCCTGCAGGCATATGGCCGCTTCCCGACGTCTTGCGTTGTAGGTTCCCCGGTGGTCTTGGTTGATAGGCCCTGGAAGATGATGGTCATTTAGGGGAGCGCACAGTGGGGAAACCCGGACGGGCGGTCTTAGAATCGTTATATGTATATGAATATAACTATTCTTATTTCAAGTTGGAATTGATTAATCAAATTCCATAAAGAGGATAATGAAATGCCACAAAGAGCATATAATTGTGACTTTGTTTCCTGATAAGGAACGGAACTATGAAATGATTCAGTGTAAAATGATGGAGGCTTTTAATTTATGTTAATTATTCATATACTCTTGCATAATTGAATTGAACTCATGATCATTTAAATTGTCTTAGCTTATGCCTTGAGATCGTATAGATAGATTCTTATTTATATCCATCATGTTTAACTATTCATAACTTTCATACTCTTTATTCATTTGGTGATCATATAAAATCGGGCCCTGACCCGTTCATATTTCTTGTTGTGCGTGAATCTTGTATCCGCTCAGGTGCTCCGCCGCAAGGACGCCTGCACTGACTTTCCTATTTCGGTGTTTTGGGGAGCCATGATACTTTACGGATATTACGGGATATGTTGTTAGACGCCTTCATTTTTTACTCTAGTTACGATCGGGTCAGTTACTCGGGCGTGTGGCCCAAGCTATTGTAATGTATTATGTATTATGTAACTTAAATTAAACTGTTGTATTACATTGTAGTGACTGTTGACCAACAACATATTCGGTCCCCTTATTGTATACTTGTCGTTGATGTAATATAAGTTCTTTTGGGTTTCCACTTTCTTTTTAAATTGGGTTGTTTAAATGCTTTCCTTAACTTATAAAACAAAATTTTTGGCAACCCATTTTTCTGAAATATAGGGTGGTTATCCCGTATACTTATTGTATTATTGTGATGCTGAGAATGATCCATCTATGGTTCCCATTATCATTGAGGTATCGGGCTGGCCACCCCTTATTTTGGTGAGCGGGATGTCACACTTGCTAGTTAATTGCTAAGATGGAACTCTTGTCAGTTCATGATACAGAGCTGATGAAGAAGTGCAATGATTACTTAAAATATAGTCATACAGATTTCACGAAGGCTCAGATAATTGATAACCTTAGACCTGATGCTTCTGAGCGAGCAATCGATGCATATCAATATTTGAAGTGTTTACTTGATCGGGGTATGGCTAATAACGTGTCTTATGGTAAGATGATTGAAGATATCCAAGGAATAACTGAGGAACTTCAACTTCAGCACAAGGAAACCTCTGCACTTCTGCATGAAGGTTATTAGAAAAAGTACCAATATTTGAGTGCTGATCGCGTTTATGACAAGTTTCTTTCAGCCCATAAAAAGGGAGAGATTGTTCTTAAACTTGAAGTTGAGTAATATAGGAATATTGGTAAATTATTAGAGGAAGAACATATTGCCCTACAAGAAGAAGTGAAACAACTCAAATATGTTGCCTCTTCTTATTCGGGAGCTCTGGTACCAGTAAATGATGAGGTCTTTTCATTTTTGGAAACTAAAAATGCTAATTTGAGAGAAGAACTGGAGGCTTTGAAACAAGCCAGGCCTACATCCTCCTCGCGGGCTAGAGCTAGAGCTAGTCGAAGAAGTGTTGAAGAGACTAACACTCAGCAAGACTTAGAAAATCAGGCTGCTCAAATGAAAGAAAAAAATCAAGCCTTGGCTTAAATGTCCCAAAAAATTCAAAATCTTACCGACCAACTCTCCAACCAGAGTTTTGCCCTAGAAAGTAAAGCAAACTTAGTGAAGAAACTTCATGATCAGCTTGAGAGATTGACTTATCAATTTCACAAGCAACCTAGAGAGTTTTGGATGAGGGGGGGGGGTATAATGAAGCTCTATGCCATCTCGATGCTCGATTGAAACAAGGGAATAACGAGGGATACAAACAGGGATGGTTGAACGGCTTGACTGTGATGAATCTTGAGTAAGGAAATCCTTTATGGGATTGGTATGAGCCTGGAGTACTTGATATGCCTAATCCTCCCTTTAAACTAGATGCTAGCTGGATTCCAGCCCGTGCCATTCCTAGGTGTTTGATTTCCAAGTATCTTGGTGATTACCAACTTCATGAAGAAGTTGAGATATCCCGACCTCAATATCTACTTGATCGATCGAGTTAAAACAACATCAGAATTCTACGAGATATGAATTTCATCGATTCGCCTTATGCTTTAGATGATCCTCCAGCTGGAATGGAACCTGTACCAAAATCTGAAGGAAAAAGGCTGATAGAATAGGAAATTTATATTGAATGAAGAAAACTTCATCTTTTGTAATTTTTTTTCCTTGTAAATAATTTATAAGATGTGTTTCTTATCATATTATCTTTTGATGAGTGTGTATAGAGGGACATATTGTCCTGTTTTGTTTTAATTGCCTAGACAATGGAACTTTGCCCCATTTGCTGCCTAGTTGTCGTAACTTGTCACCCATAAGTGCCTAAGAAATGGAATGATTTACATCCCATAATCTTTCTTAGTTGTAGTAATCTTATCTAGATTACCTTGGTGGCTAGACAGTGGATGCCCCATGAGGTCACCCATCTTCTTACCGAGTTTTGGATGCCCCTTGAGGTCACCCATAATCAAATAGGCCTTGCCTTGTATGATTGTTATGCCAACATTATTGGTTAAGTTTATTGGTGCCGACCAACCTTAGTTGGTGGTTGTCGATATGCCAACCAACCTTAGTTGGTGGATGATGACATGCCGACCAACCATAGCTGGTGGTTGCTGATATACCGACCAACTGTAGTTGGCGATTGCTGATACGCCGACCAACTGTAGTTGGCGTAGTGTGTAGCACTAGTACTCCAAAAAAAGGAACTAAAAAGAATATAAGGAAAATATCATTTGTATTCATATTTGAAATACTATGATACATATGAATTTACGTTATTGATAATATTTGCGCAGGTGCTCTGCATTCCATGCATTTTGAATTCCTCTCCCTCTAAGGTCTCTATTCTGTATGTTCCAGGTCAAACGACTGCAGTTACACGATATGGCCCATGCCAATTGGCTTCCAACTTATTATAATTCTGAATCACCTTCTTCAACACATAATCTACCTCCTTAAGATCATATTTCTTGATTCTTTTATTGTAAAATACGGCAGTCCGTTGCTGATAAGCTGAATTTTAGATTGCGGCATCGTCTCTCACTTCCTCGAGCATTTCCAGGTCTAGCCATCTCATCAAATTAGTGACAGGAGAGTTGAAATTAAGCACCCTGTGAGTGGGTAGGCCCAGTTCAGCTGGGATAACTGCTTCACTTCCAAAGGCTAGCATGTAAGGAGACTCCCCGATTGCTGTTCGGTGTGTCATTCGATAATCCTATTACACAGAATGTAGATCGTTAATCCAATTCCCTTTCTCATTATCCAACCATTTCTTCAATCCGTTAAGCAGAGTCCAATTCATCACTTCAGTTTGCCTAATGCTCTGGGGATGGCCTGGTGCTCAACTAATCTTATGGACGTTGGATTGGTGACAATACGCATCAAACTACTCATTATCAAATTGGGTACCATGGTCAGTGATGAAATCATGCGGCCGACCATATCGACAAATAGCACTCTTCCTAATGAATTGGTAAACCCTTTCATAATCCATGTCAATGAGAGGCTCAGCTTCCACCCATTTGGTGAAATAATCAACAACGACCACTAGGTATTTGAATCGGCCTTTGGTGATTGGCAGAGGCCCAACGAAGTCTATTCCCCAGAATGGCCAAGGTGAGGTGATGGGGGTTAATAAAGCCTCGGGGGTTCTTCGGATGGTAGAAAAATGTTGACACTTATCACATTTCTTGGCATAAGTTGTACAATCAGCTCGCATTGTTGGCTAATGGTAACCCTGTGTCGTTATCCTTTGCAGAAGAGTTCGTCCTGCCACATGAGCCCCATAAGACCCTTCATGAATTTCTTTTATCTAATCTTTAAATTCTGATGGGTGCACATAACTCTGTAGACCTTCTATTATACCCCTTCTGTAAAAAACTCCATTGTTTAATACATACCGAGCAGCTTTAAACTTCCGCCTCTTGGCCGCAAGTTGGTCGGTTGGTAGAATACCTTCTTTGATATATGACCTGATGGGATCCATCCAGGAAGGTCCCATGTCCAAAGTGATTAATCTCACCATCAAATCTTCATCAATGCTCCACTCTACTAATATCTCAATAGGAATTGTTCATCGTAGCTCAGTGCGAGTAGCTGAGGCTAACCGAGCTAGTGCGTCAGCCCTCACATTCTCCAATCTTGGTATTCTGATCACTTGGGCCAATGGCAAAACTATATACAATCTCCATATATTTGGCATGATACCTAGATGTGAAGTCTCCCTTCCCTGCATACAAGCCAAGCATCTGATTTACAATTAGCTGTGAATCACTAAACACTGTAATTTGCTCTGCATTCAGTGTTTTGGCTAAAATGAGGCCCACAATCATAGCTTCATATTCAGCTTCATTGTTGGAAGCTTTGAACTCGAAACTCAGAGCATATTCTAATTATTCCGGCTCCGCTGCTTGTGGCGCACGAGGAGCCATCGACATATAATTTCCATATAGGTATATAATTATCAAACTCTTAGTCTGACAAAGTTCCTTGGTGGAATATTTAGTACTTCCTTTTATCATCTCCCCATGCTGGGCTTTGATCGGGGGATTCTTGTTGCTCGGTCACACTCCCCTTCGACAAATCCACTGGGAGAAATTGACCGGGGACAGTCTTTGATGCTCCTCTGACATCCATGGGTTGCTCTTCATTAGAACCCTGTTGGTCGGAGGTATGTGGGTAAGTGAAGTCCGCAATGAAATCTTCCCTTTAAGCGAAGACCTTGGCTAGTTAACAATATCATACCCACCTAGTTCCACCGCCCAATACATCAATAAATCTTCCAGATTTATTCGATTTGTGAAAAGCTTGTCTGAGTGGAATATCGGTGTATACCACTATGGTATCATCTTCTTGCTTGCCTCGATCAATGCTAATTCCAGCTTCTCTAACCTTGGATATCTAATCTTTTCTCCTCGAAATGCTTTACTTGTATAATACATCGGTTTTTGCACTCCATCCTCTACTCTTAGCAATGCTGAACAGACTGCGCTTGCTGAAATAACCAAGTATAAATATAACTTTTCTCCCATCACCGGCTTGGACAGTAGTGGGGGTGTACTTAAATATCGTTTCAACTCTTGGAATGCTTTCTCACATTCATCATTCCATTCGAAAGTATTTCTGAGTGTTTTGAAGAATAGAAGACATATGTTCGTTACTCGTGAGATAAACTTGTTGAGAGCTGCAATACGCCCCGTGAGGCTTTGCACCTCCTTCTTCGTAGATGGAGATCATAGTTCTAGTAAGGCTTTAATCTTCTCAGGATTTGCCTCAATGCCTCGCTGATTCACAATATACCCAATGAACATGCCTTCTCGTACGCTAAATACGCACTTCGTCGGGTTCATCTTCATCTGATATTTCTCCAGCTGATCGAAAGTTTGGCTCGGGTCAGCTATGTGGTCTACAGCTTTCTTGCTCTTCGTCATCATGTCGTCGACATAAACCTCCATGTTGTTATAGATTTGCTCCGCGAACAAGTTATTCATCAATCACTGGTATGTTACACCTGTATTTTTAAGACCAAACGGCATAACATTGTAGCAGTATGTCCCCCTTGGGGTAATAAACGAAGTACTATCCCTATTTTTTGGTTTCATCTTAATCTGGTTTTAGTCGGAATAAGCGTCCATGAAGCTTAATAACTCATGCCCCTAGGTAACATCTACCAGTTAGTCTATTCGGGGCATAGGGAAGTGATCTTTCGAGCAGGCTTTGTTGAGATCTGTGAAATCAACCCACATCCTCAATTTATTACTATTCTTTTTTACCATCACCACATTAGCTAACCAATTAGGATATTTGACATCCTCAGTAAAAGAGGCCTTTTGCAGTTTCTCGACTTCCTCTTGAATAGCTTGGTTCTTCTCTGGGCTGAAGACCCTTCTTCGTTGTTTCATCGGTTTGATCTCCTTATTAACATTGAGCTCGTGGCAGAGGAAGGTTGGGTGTATCCTCGTCATATCTTCGTGACTCCACGCAAAAGTTTTCTTTTTGTACCTAAAAAATGCCACTAACTCTCGCTTTATTAACGGATCTAGTGAAGCGATAATTTGAGTTGTTCATTCTGGTCGTTCATTATCCAGAATAATATTCTCCATTGCTTCCATGACCCGACCCTTCAAGAGCTCTGACTCATCTCTAGGGTCTAATGTCTCAATCTCTACATCTTCAGACTCATCCACTTGGTAGCTGGTGGTCTTCTTCTTGGCTTCCTCCACCTCTTCCTATTCGTAGATGAATAGTAGCATTCCCGAGCTACTTTCTGGTCACCCTTCACAATTCTAACTCCAAAGTTGGTCAAAAACTTCAAGCATTGATGTACTGTTGATGGCACGGCTTCAAAGTTTTTCAGACCTACCCTTCCCATGATTATGTTGTAGGCTGATTTGACGTTTTTGTCCATTATAAAAAAGTGTACTTTTTCTATTCTGCAAGCAGGCTAGGTACCAATAAACATGCCCAACTTGATCATCCTAAGTGGAAAGACTTTTTCACTGGTAAAACTGAGGAGGGGCCTGTGATATGGCTCGAACAGGGCTAGTTTCAAGTTTAAACTATCAAAGCAAGAGTAGAACATGATGTCTTCCGAACTACCATTGTCTACCAGTACTCTTGAGATGATCACATCCTTCATCCCCATCTTGATCACCAAGGGGTCGTCGTGAGTATACATGACGCCTTCCATATCACTTTTGGAAAAACCAATGACCAGTTTATCCTTATTGACCTTCCTCGGGTGATCCTCTTCCGTCAGATTTATTATCTATATATAGGAGAAAGCTTGGGCCTCATTAAGGTAAGCTTTCCTTTCAGCAATATGATCCCCACCTCCTGCATCTCCACTTGTAATCACATTACATTCAAATGAGCCAAAATGGATTGAAAATACCTCGCGTTCTAGTTGTCTTGGCTTTTTGGGAAGGTTGGGGTCATCCTCCAGGTCATCTTCATGGTCCCTCTTCTTGTCATCTCTTATTCTGCGAGGAGATTTAGACCTTGGCCTTCCTCTTTCATTGTTCTTCTCATCATTCTGGCGATCAACAAACCTGTTCAATTTCCCTCATCGAATGAGTGCCTCAATTTCATTCTAAAGAGTTATGCACCACTTGGTCGTGTGGCCATGGTCTTTGTGGAACTCCCAATACTTGGACTTATCCCTCGATTCAGGGCTATCCTCAACTTCTTCGGCCAATTTAGTTCTTCGATGTTCTTTATCTCCTCCAGAATATAGTTTATATCCACCTTTAAGGGAGTATATTTCCCATACTTCCTCAAGTGCTCTATCGTCTCTTTGGCTTTCGATTGCTTATTTCCCTCATTATGCTTTTGATATTTCTTCTCCAACCTTCCCTCAGATTTAGCCTCTGCTTTAGTCGTACCATTCTTCTTTGCAACCATAGCTTCTTCGACATTCATTATTTTGGCTGCTTTAGCCATTAATTCTGTTATGGATTTGGGGGGATCATTCGCCAAAGTATAGTACAACTTGTTTGGTAAAAGACCACTCATTAGAGCTGTGATTGTTGTCTTCTCCTCGTAGTCAATGACCTCAAGTTTCTCATTATTAAAATGATTGATGTAATCCTTGGTTCTCTCTCCATCTTTCTGCCTTACACTGAACAGATATGTTACCGTCTTAACTGGCTTCACGGAAAAATAGAAATTTCCTATAAAGAGCTCTGCCAGTTGATGGAAAGTAGCAATCTTCCCCTGAGGAAGATTGTTGTACCATATTTGAGCTGACCCAGTGATGGTTCCTGAGAATTACCTGCATCTCATCTCATCAGGATCTGCATAGATATCGGTAGCGTCTTGGTACTGCTCTATATGGACGACATAATCGATTTTTCCGTCGTACTTCGGCATAACTACAGGAGATTTAAACTTCGATGGTGTGGGAAAATCCACAATTTCCTGTACGAAGGGTAATCCCTTGATAAAAGTTCTTTGGAGAGGGTTCCTGGCCTTAACCATTTCCCCTAACCTATTTTCCAACCTTTGAATAGAGCCCTTCCAAGCGTCATTTCCATCCTCTGATCTATTTTCCCGAGCAACAGATCGCGCATATTTATCTTCTTAAGATCTCTCTATTCAAGCGGCAAGGCGTGATTGGGCAGAACCTTCCCTTAAATCATTTGGTCATTGATAATTTCCTGACGTAATCCGAGGAGGATTTCTATTCCTCCTGGGGCCCAAATGATCAAAGGGGGAGACTCTACTCAATCTCTCCAGGGCACTTGTTCATTCCGGAGTTAGAGTGACATTTTCTTGAGAGTTTATGACTCTTATGGGAGATGTCCACCCAGGTTGATAAGACGGGTTGCTGGACCTATCAGTATGGCGCGATTTAGTGTGCCTAGACAAGGGCACATGAGGGAACAAAGTACGTATGGATCTCGAAGATGGCAGGTGAGTGTTTCTATGAATGCTTCGCTGGCCTGATTGGGCAGGCGTTGCATTTTGAACAGTTTGAATGAGTTGTTGCATGGTATCCTGCATACATGTTTGTCCCCTGGCTAAATTAGCCACTATTCCAGTGAGTTCATTGACAGTTAAAGGAACGGACGGATTATGAGGAACTCCATCCTTGTTCCTATTGCTAGATTATGGGAGCTCAACCATGTTTGGTGAATATTTTAGTGAAAAATGCTATGTATAGTCGTTTCCCACAGACGAAGCCAATCTGTTTGTGTCCATCCCCGATCCTCGTATCCTCGCGATGGGCGGGAGGAGTGAGTATCCTAGGTCCCACGCGTCCCTCTTGAGAGCGCTTCAGCCGACGTCATTGGGTGGGGTGAAAAATATAGAGAGATAGAGTCGCCAGTCTATTTTACTCAAAATAGACAAAAGAAAGGGAGCCATCCCGAAGGACAGTATCCAAAGACATACTGATGCATACGAAACTAAAATGATTCGAAAAGGTTCCGAAGGCTAAGTTATGAAATGGGAAGGTGTTAGGTACCCATTCCGCCCTTACGGTCTTTCACGGGTTTTTTTAATTTTCCTTTATTTTCCCCGTGATATGTGTGCATGTGTATATATAATAGGGATAGGAATCCTCGACTTACATCATGGAAGAGATAAAGCGAGTCATCCGTAGGAGGTTCATAAAAATAATATTATAAAATAGGATTTATGCGATTATCCTTACGTTGATTGTTACGATGGAACGATAACGCATATGGGATAATACGCTACTAAGAACAAATACATATAATATGAAAGAATTTAGTTTAGAGAAAAAATACAAAAAAAAGAGAAAAAGTAAGAATAGGACTCGAGTCTCGGGTTTTGCCCCGACACGCGTACGTAGCCTATAGAGGCATCAAAGTCCACGTAGTTCGCATGCAAAAATGAGGGGTGGGGTTTGGCCCATAAATCCAATCGGGGGATTCTCTTATTTGTGTGTGTGTGTTGTAATACCCCGTAATTTTATGCTATATTAATTTGGGGATTTATTAAATTAAATGTGAATTAATTATTTAATAAAAATCCGGAAATTAATTATGTTATAATTATTAACGCGATGAGAGTTAGTAATTATGGGAAACTGTTGAATATTACTGACGAGCAAAGTAATATATAATATTGGTTATATTGAATGTCACGAGTGAATAAAATGACAATTTTGGAAATTTGAATCGGGACGCGCCCGTATCGCGTCGGGACTAAATATTGATAAATAAAATTGAATATTTTATAAGTTGTTCGTATGGTCGTTTTGAGTGCACCAACGCGTCCGGAAGGGTCGAGATAGTCAGAAAAGTGTACCCGGGGGTTTAGTTTGGGTCTCGGGGCGTTATTAGGCCTAATTAGTACCACGGGAGGGCATTTTGGACATTTCACATTTTTGGGTAATTAAACCCACGAAAATTAAAGGGGTTATATCAGATATCTAGGTTATCATCTAGGGTTAGAAAACTCAAAACTCTAGAACGGTCATTGGAGAAGAGAGGAGAGAGCTCTCAAGGCAATCCAAGTCTCAAAACCCATCTGTTTGCACCGCCGCCACCGCCAACGCGTAGATCGCGAGACGGGGAACGCAACCACACCAAATTCGGAACCAAACCAGAACACCAAAAATCTCAGGCAACTGTTTATCTTTCTTATTTCGTTGATGCATCTTTCATATTAGTTTAGGAATGATTAAGAATGAGTTATATGGAAGAAAACCCCAATTTGAGATAGGAAAATTCATGTAGTTATGGTTTAAATGAAAATTCTGGAAACCCTTTGTCATGTAGAGGATTAAACCACGAAATTTTGATGTTTATAAGAAGGAATTTTTGGAAAATATTTGTTAGAACCATGTTTAAGAGATTTCTAGGGTTCTTGATATTTATATGAATTTTTGGGCTGTTAATCCATGTTTAGTGATAGAAATCTGCATGCTTTACGTAGGAAATACATAATATGATGATATAAGGTTAGTAGTATAAATTCTGGAATGATTGGGATTGAAAAATATGGAATTGGTTGAGGTTAGGAGATGAAACCCATAACTGCAGAATTTCAGATTTCGCATACCTGCTTGATCGATCGATCGAGTCAAGAGCTTCGATCGATTGAAGGTTCGATCGATCGAGCCCCAGACCTCGATCGATCGACCCCTCCTGGCAGACTCATATTTTCCCTTCTTAATTAATTGTAATTCACTGTAATGAGGAATAATTCGTGGACACCCTTATAAATATATTTTGGGAGATAAAGAGGACCAGTAGGATATATGAGAAAATTTTGGGACCTTTAGTGTAAGACGAGAATTGTATTTTTGGGATAATTACATAAGGAACGACGAAATCTGGTATTAAAGGGAGAGATTACGTAAAAATGATTACGATGGAAAATAGATGAATACCTACTGAATTTTATACTTGGGAGAATAGAGTCCATGAGTGTTACGTAATAAGTTGAAATAATACCTCGAATTAAAGTTAAAGACGAACAATTATACGTGATAGCTAATAATGAGATATGAGAAATAATGTCGTAATTATGGACTTTGAGATGTTCCTAAAGTGTTATGGTAATAATAGCATAGTTATATGACTGTGTATACATATACTATCAATGTGTGAAAAACGTACCCATGCTACTTGCTATCCCTGAGGTTACCGCGCTGGGACGATCTTATCTAGTGTGCCTTATGGGGGATATTGACTCTTACCCTAGGAGATAGATATCCTTGGTATAGGCTATCGGAATGATTGTTCAGACGGTCCTAAGAGACGCAGGTATGTGATTTCCTCTTAAAGACTTGGAATCTATGCTTCGCCTCAATATTGTTTGTGTATGTGTTAATACAATTCGAGAGTGATTCCGAATTTGTATTCCCCTTAATATGAGTGATACGGGGTTTGGATAATAGAGTATGCCCGCACCATAGTTTTTATTTGGGGTGTTGTTATGATATATATATATATTATACGAGTAGTTAATATATATATGAAATTCTGAATTTTAGAACTGCCTACTGTGATTTGGAAAGTAGGACATGGTTGATGACTCAATTTGTAAATACATGTTTTGAGAAAGTATAATATGACACTGGAAAACTTTATTAATTAATAGAGTTAAAATGAGAACTTTGGTTATTACTTGAAATCTTACTTTTTAAACAATTGCATTGTTCAGTCTTAAATCTTGCGAATAACCTAAGTTAAGAAATCATTGGGGGAAGATTTGCGCGATATATGTTAGATAATCCGTTGGGAAGGTTAATACGATAGGCGTGAACATTAGAAGAGAGGTGAGAATTTCTCAAGAGAGTGCCGCACTAATATGTTGTTGCATTGGCCTGTAATCAATTTAAATACTTGCTAAACGAATTTTTAAATCATACACTATCGGGCTCTGACCCGTTTCTATTTCTCTTTCTCTCTTGTATATATATATGTATATATTACAGGTGCCCAGCAACAGGGGCGTCTTGCTTAGGATCCCTTGGAAGGAACGCGCTGCAGCTTAGGTGGGAGTTACATGCCACTTGCTTAGACGATTTCATTTACTTGATTCCACTTCTATCATTCTCAGTATTGGGGCATGTGTCGCCATTTCCACTATTTATCTATTTTATTGGGACATTTGTATTTCAGTTATTTCTAGTACTGTTACTTTGGGATTTATTCAGTGTGGATGTTTTACTTTAAGTTTTAAATGTTGGAATTTTGGATGTTGAATGTTTAAATTAATTGAATTTTGGATTATTTATTGTTGTTAATAAATAAATAAATAATTTTTCTTTAAATAAAAATTGGAAGGAAAAGTTTAAAAACGGTTTTGACACTTAGCTTAATTAAATAGGGTGTTTAAATTGGAAAAGTTATTTTTCGACAGTGATGCTAAGAATGAACCAACTGTTCACCTTGATTTTTAATTTAATAAAGGAGCGATCGCCGCGGGGTGTCACATGTGTGTGTGTAAAAAGGTGTTTTAGTTGTGAGAAAAGTGTAAGAAAAGTGTGAGAATTCTCATTTGAAATTTATGAGCAAACCCTCTTTTTCTTATTTTTTTTGGGTTTTATTTATATGAAAATAAGATATGTGCAATAATACTAGATAAAAAGTATATTAAGATTGTGCGATGAGAGAATAAAAGTGCTAAGTAATAAAACAAGTTAATGCGAATTTAGGGGAATTTAAAGAGAGAGTTGAGAAAGTTGGACCTTGTTGAAGATCTTGAGCTTGATCTTGGATGTTGGAGAGAAGCCCTTGCACTTGGATGATGATGAAGGGTAGTGAATTCACCAAGTTTGATGAAAAGGATGATGAAAAGTGAAGGTTGGAAAGGGATTTGGATGTGGAAATCACGCTGACTTCCATAGAGGTTTTCTGGATATTTTTAGAGTGATGTCTATCAGATCTGGTGCCCCTTTGCAATGAGGAAAAGGCCTCCTCTATATAGGTCCAGGTCATTGCCGATCGGTATAGCCATGGTCCTTCCAATTGACAGGTGTGTTTAGGCACACTACCGATAGGCAGGGTCCAGGACCTGCTTTTGGCAGTGTCTTTCTGGCCTTTTTCGAAAATCGACCTCAGAGTGCAAACCATTGATTCGAATCCTGCAAGGGGTAGACCATTGGAAAGGTATTTTAGAGAACTTCGAAAGTCCTTTGGACCTCTCCCGGGTTCGTGAGTTAACTTTGGGTCAAATGTGGCTCGGAAGCGCTCATCGATCCTTTCGATGGGAAAACATCGGATGCAAACGAATTGTTCATCTGCATGGTAAGTCTGAACCATGCATGGGAAGGACCTTTGGAAAGGTTAGGAAATGTACTTTGACATTCCAAAGAGTTTGATCCATTTAGGGGAGTTGACTTTGGTCAACCGGGCCCCAGAAGCATTTGGTGACTTCTTGGAGTAAAATGGATCGTTCGTCCGTTCCGTAAGTCAGAATCGTGCATGGGATAGACCTTTGGAAAGGGGTTTTAGTGACCTTTGAAGATTCATTTGGTCTTGGTCGATCTGAAGAGTTAAATTAAGTCAAATGGAGCCCGGGAGTGTCCGGTGGCTTTAGATCGAGTTTTAGGGGAAAATGGGTCGTTCGTCCTTATCGTAAGTCGGAATCGCGCACGGGATGGACCATTGGAAAGGGATTCCAGTGCCCTTTGAAGATTCATTCATTCTCAGTCAATCTGAAGACTTTGACTTTTGGTCAAATGGAACCTAGGAGTGCCCGATGGCTTTTAGGTCAGTGCTCTGGGTATGACCTGGACTTGTAGTGATGAAGGGAGGTGCTAAGGACTTAGGGAGAGTTTAAGGGGTAACATAATGGGGTTTCTATAAAGCCCCTCGATGGGTGAGTTTAGAATAAATGATAGCCGTCTAATAGACACCACATGATGCTTTTTGAAAGAAGATAACCAATTCAGAGGGTCGAGGCCGATTCTGAGGACCTAAGGAACAAGGAGGACCAATTCAGAGGGTCAAAGTCAATCCTAAGGACCTAAGGATCATACTAGGGATGACCAATTCTACGGGTTAAAGATAATTTGAAGATGAGGGTGATCGATTCTGCGGGTCGAAGGCAATTTTGCGGGCTTAAGGTGAGATGACCAATTCTACGGGTCGAAGCCAATTATGCGTTCTTAAGGTGAGATGACCAATTCTACTGGTCGAAGTCAATTCTAAGGGCTTGAAGATGAAGGTGAACGATTCTGCAGGTCAAAGCCAATTCTGCGGGCTTAAAGATGAGGTGACCGATTCTACGGGTCGAAGCTAATTTTGCGGGCTTAAGGTGAGATGACCAATTCTGCGGGTCGAAGCCAATTCTAAGGTCTTGAAGATGAGGTGACCAATTCTGCGGGTCAAAGATAATTCTGAGGGCTTTAAGATGAGGTGGCCGATTCTGCAGGTCGAAGCCAATTCTAAGGACTTAAGGTGACGATCCAAGAGCGAGGTTAATTCTAACCTAAGAGAGGTGACGACTGAGGACCAAGGTCAATTATGACCTAAGTGAGGTGATGACCGAGGACTGGGTTTAATTCTGACCTAACTAAGGTGACGATCCAGGACCTAGGTCAATTCTGACCTAAGAGAGGTAACGACCGAGGACCGAGGTTAATTCAGACCAAATTAAGGTGATGATCCAAGACCGAGGTCAATTCTGACCTAAGAGAGATGATGACTAAGGACCGAGGTCAATTCTAACCTAACTAAGGTGGTAATCTAAGACCGAGGTCAATTCTGATCTAAGAGAGGTGACGACCAAGGACTGAGGTCAATTTTGACCTAACTAAGGTGAAGATCCAAGATCGAGGTCAATTCTGACCTAAGAAAGATGACGATCGAGGAACGAGGTCAATTCTGAGCTAACTAAGATGACGATCTAAGACCGAGGTTAATTCTGACCTAAGAGAGGTGACGATTGAGGACCGAGGTCAATTCTGACCTAACTAAGGTGATGATCCAAGATCGAGGTTGATTCTGACCTAAGAGAGGTGACGACCGAGGACCGAGGTCAATTCTGACCTAATTAAGGTGACAATCCAAGACCGACGTCAATTCTGACCTAAGAGGGGATAAAGATTGGATTTTGTGTTCCGCCGGGGAATAGCGAATGAGCCGGGGATAATGTATAATGTCCTTTGGAGACATTGAAAATGACTTTCTGGAGTTCCGCTGGGAAAATCCTTGTGTATTTTGGAGACTTTACGGAGGAAAGGAAAATTTGATGCTATAAACTCCACTGGGGAAGTGGTTTGGTGGTCCAGGTATTTGACGTATTGCTCGGGGAGGTTTGAGACCTTTGGGGGATAGGAGGTGATCCTTAGAGATTCTCCGGGGACATTGCCGGGAGGGGATTTACTTGGATCTTGAGAGTTCTTCTAGGGAGATAGGGGTTCCACTTGAGGGAATGCGAAATTTTCTTGGCGGAAATATCCTAATCTTTTCGGGGATTTTTAGAAATTTTCAGGATTTTCAGGTATTTTCTTGGAATTTTTGTACAAAATTTAGAGGGGGTGTCGGTCGGCATGGTGCATAGGGTACCATTCGGCAGTGGCACGGACTTTTAGACAGCCTCGGGAAGGTAAAGAGGCAGTGTCGATCGGTGGTTGGGGGGTCAATACCGATCGACATGACCCTTGGCATCCTATATAAAAGGGGAGAATTCCCTTCATTTTTCACATCTTCTTGCTTTCTCTAATTCTGCGATTTTCCTCTGCAAATCGTTTTAGCATTTCGATCTTTAAGAAGTGGCCGCCTTTTTTAGCACTGAAGCACATAGGGAATGGTTGACTGTTGATGACTAGGCGAACGTGGAGTGGAGGGACAGGGCACCTCTTGCTTTAGGGAATGAGAACTCCTTTGATGCGTTCAAGCCTATTGCGGATGAGCGAACCTTGCTACGGGAGCCGTCACGTCATCGCTCTTCGAGGGTGGTAAGACATGGTGGTTATGTAAGTAACCTGGCTTTTGGCACTCTTCTCTTTTTTCTTGGTGATTTTTCCTTTCTTTTTGAATTTATGACAAGTTTTTTTTTCTTTTGAAGTATGATATCTCTTTGAAGAACATGCGTGCCCGTTGGACGATGGGGCTTAAGGATGTCTGGGAGCATCTTCCACCTGTGGTGCATTGGGTGGTATCATTAGCGGGTTTTGGGAGGTTGGCGTCTACACTGGATGAGACGCCTCGCTCGACAGCGATCTTATGCGCTTTGGGGAAGAGATGGTGGGATACTACCCACACCTTCCATTTCGGCTTTGGGGAGATGACCGTGACTCCCATAGACGTACAACAACTGCTGGGGCTGGATTGTGATGGAGAGCAAATAGAGGTGGATCGCTCTCTGAGGGTGAGGTCGGAGGCGATGCGGGCGGTGCTTGGTGACGTAGGGAGGATAGTTTCTAGAGATTTCATCTGGCTGTCCTTGCTGAAGGATGTTTTGCTGAGTAGGGTGGTTAATGTGGAGGACGGGCTGCAGGTGAGGCAGATGGCCCTATTGTTCATTTTATTGGTGCTGGGGGGTTTCATGGTGGCGTCGAGCGACGACGTCATCCATTTGTGGTTCTTGCCATATTTGAGGATGTTTTCGAACATCCATTTCTATGATTGGGGGAGCCTGAATTTGTCGACCCTCTATTTTTCTTTGGACGCATTCAGCCGGTGCTACCGACAAACTTTTACTAGAGCCACGTATCTCCTTAAGGTATTCCTTAATTTGCGCATTTTCTTTTCATGCATCCGCATTTTTCCTTCTGCGTCTCTTTTTTATTGTGAATTCTTGTCTTTGGCAGACGTGGTTCTATGAGGTGATTGGGTGCAATACCCAGCTGATTGCTTTGAAGGATGATACCGTTGGGGACTTCTACCAATTGTATCGATGGCACAAGGACAATCGGCAGTCGAAGGGATCTCTTTCTTTGGAGGCAGTGCGTCAGGTCTTGAATGGCCTGACCAGTGGTAGGGTAAGACTCTTTCCTCTTTAGTCTTGGGTTTTATATGTTCTGATTCTGTATTGACTTATGACAGCTGGGGATTTTCAGGTGACTTTTTACCCTTGGGGAACAACCATTAAGGATACGGGGGCGACCGGGGTGAATGCGCAGAGGAGGTATTTACTGGGGCATGAGTTCATCCATTCTTGGTATCTTGGGGAGAGGGTGGTTTGGCAGATTTCTGGGGAGGAGGTGGTGGTGCCACCTACGCATCCTCCTACGTCTAGGAGGCGGGAGCGCCTGCTGCCGGAAGATGGGAGGATCGCGATGATGATCTGCGAGTCCTACCTGTTATACACTGATACGACTGCATCGTATGACTATATTGACTTTGTGATGAGCTTGTTGATCGCGCCCATCATATATGATGCCTTGCCTTTCCCTTTTGCGAGTTCGAGTCGGGCGGTGGGGGTCTTCCCACAGCGACAGTGGTCCGTCGGCGTCTGCGATGGCGGTGACTTCAGAGGTTCCCTTTGTTCGATTGCATACCCCCTCATATAATATTCGGCAGGCATATGGAGGGATGGTCCCCATGTTGCACCGTCCTCATGTGATGGATCCGGAGGAGCTGGGTTTAACAGAGGAGGTCCTTCATCCTGCGGTATACCTTCTTCCACTTTTTGGTTCCTTTTCCATTTTGATCCTTTTTTCTTTGATACTGATTTTTCCTTTTTCTTCCAGCAAGTCCGGGTGTCGACCACTTGGCTGAGGGACATCAGAGACTGTATATCTTCGGCAAATGCTCATATTCGGGATGCGATCCCTGTTCATTCTTTCTTGGTGCCATCTGCTTCGTCCGGGGAGGACTCTGGCTCGAGTAGTGGTGGTGTGTCATCTCGCTGTAGGGGAAAGATAGCGCGTCGCTGGGGTGGAAGCTATTACAGAGAGGGAGATAGAGAGAATGTGGGTTCGGGCTGAGTCCCGTTGTTTTTTCTTTTATTTTCTTTCCTACAAAATTTGATGTAACATAGAAGAATATATATATGCAATGAAATGGGTTTTATTATCTTTTGTTAATGGTGAATGCATGCACACGCACTTTTACTTTGCTGCTGAGACCGTAAAAAGAGATATTTTTGGGATTTTAGGAAAAGTTTTAAAAATGAGAAATTATATAGGGGAGGAAGAGGATTTTTGAAATTCTGTTGAGAATATCAATTTATTTTTTATTGAGCTTCTGATTTTGTCAAAAAAAGAAAAAGGTAAATTTCCAAAAAAAAGGGGTTGCCGATCGGCAAGACCCTTATCCTGACTATCGGCAGTCAAGTCCAGTCCCATCAATTCAAAGCTTTTGATTAGTGCCCTCTTCAGCCTCTTCTACTTTGTAGGGAAAGATTTCTTTCGATTTCTGCAGGGGTCATGTCTTTTGTGAGGGTGTTCAAGTATAAAAAGGGGTAAGTGGTGGAGTGTTTTCATCACACCTTCACATTCTTACTTACTTGCCTACTATCTCTTAGTCTTACAAGATGGCTCTCCCTGGTATCATTGAGTTTGCCAACTACCTCTAAGCCTTGGAAGCAATGTGCTCTTATACAAACGCCACATCATGAAATCTTATTTAAGTAGTTTTTTATCATTTTATGTCATGTTATATCGTCATGTTTAAAGTTGTCATAAAATGACATTAGAAAGGGATAATGTAATTTTTAATTTATTTACTATGATTGTATTGAGTATTTTAACTATTTTGACCATGATTTTAATTAATTCAGCAACTTATGATTTGTATGATCTTTTAAAACATTTTGATATTTTGATGTGGTCAAGTTGGTATGTTTTGTGTTGGTTATATATCATCATTCTTCTTCAATTGGTCGTTCATTCATGGGGTGGTCGTTTTAATGATAACAAGTGAAAAAAGAAAGTAATGACCAGGTCCTAAACAGCAAGCTTACCAGCAAGAGCCAGTTCCAACAGGTTGATTTCCAACTTGTTTTGTCTTTTTTTTATTACCACATCAGTCAGTCGAAACATTTTCGGTCAATAGTTCAGGCAGAGTAGAATTGCTGAATCTTTTATCAAAAATACTATTATGCCATAATTTTTAACTGAATTTTGATGGGCAAACTGACGTCACGAATTTTTCTTGATTGGTTTTGGGGTCCACACTAGTGGGACTAAAAAACCAACCAATAAGATCCCGCCTATGAAAATTATATTAAAATTTTAGTCAGAATATAACTACTCATCTTTTATTATTAGAAAACCTTCAACTAATTAACATGTCATCGGAGGATGATTCTCTCATCGATTTTGCCTTATTCTATTCTCTTGAAGACCTTCCACTGTCAGGTGCTCTCTCTCTCTCTCTAAAAAAATAATCGGGCCCACTCAATAATTTTTTCCAGAAAGAATAATATAGTCGGGTCTAGTCTATAATTTTTCTTAGAAAAGAATATTGTATATTTTATTGGTCCCTTAAAATTTTATGTTCTTTAACTCATTTTCCCAGTAGATATGGAGAGCATGAATGAGTATTGTGGCATATATTGGCTCTCCAGTGGCTTCCGTTTGGTTCTCGGCTGTATTGGGAGAAAAATAGTTTTTTCTCAATATTTACAAAATTGCCACTTTGAGGAAAAATTATAAATAGCAACCTATTTTTCGGTTTTCCAGCATTGTTGTTTTTACAGTTTGAGTAAACATTTTGTGAGTTTTTCAAAGAGAAAAGTGAGTGAGATCTTCTTGTTTAAAGATTAGTTCTTATGCTTGGTTTGTGAGTGACTTTCTTAGAGAGATAAAGTGTGTGAGTGTGTAACCTTGTGGTTCCTCTATTCATCAAAGAAAGAAGAAATCCTATCATTGTGGATGTAACCCTAGTTTGGGTGAACCACATTGTATTGCTGTCATTTCTTTGCTTTTATTGCTTGTATGTTCTAGTTATCCTACTTGTTTATTGTTGGTTGGATTTGTTTTGAGTTTGCACACTTATTTTTCATTAGGAACAAGGTCTTGAGTGTTTTACGCACACCAAGTGTTTGATAAAATTTTAAAGTGAAGGTTTCTTAACGTAGGACAATTTTAGCACAACAACTGGTATCAGAGCTTTGGTTGCTTGGTTTACTCGGTATTTTGCTTCGGCTTGAATCAGTTTGAGTGATATTGGCATAAGTTTTAGAATTGGTTCCAAATGGCGGAAGAGGCGTCGCGTTCTCTCGAATCAACTTCTACAACCGGAGGCTCTAAGAAGTAGTATCTTAGTTACAAATTCGGAGGCTCAATGAAGTTTGAGATAAAACCTTTTGATGAGAAAATTAATTTGGCTTGTGGAAAAGAAGGACGTGGGGTGTTCTTGTTCAATAACGATTAGTTATAGCATTGTTTGGTATAGATAAGCGTCCGGTGAATATGACTGAAGCTCAATGGAGCGATATTGATCAAAGGGCGATTTCTTCAATTAAAATTTATATCATGAATGAGGTGCTCAATCACGTGATATCGAAAACCATGGCCAAGGGCATGTGGTATCAATTGGAGGAGATTTATTTAGGCAAGTCTTTGTCAAATAAATTATTTCTAAAGAAGATGTTCTTCAAGTTAGAAATGAAGGAGGGTGGTGATATGATGAAACATATAAATGTATTTAATGGTTTGATCAACGATTTGAACCGGATTGATGTTCAATTTAGCGAGGAGGATCAAGCATTATTGTTTCTTCTTTTGTTTCCCGATTCATATGAGCACTTCATCACCACACTTATGTTTGGGAAGACTCCTCTCAAGTTCAATGATGCAATGCAGGACATCATTTCTCATGTGGCCATAAAGAAGAAAAATGGTAGCGATGGAGGTAGTTCATCTTCTCAAGGTGAAGGCTTGGTATCCAAAGTTGGTGGTGGTGGACGAAGAGGAAGGTTGAAGTCTCGGGGTGCAAATAACCAGGGCTCCCTAAGGTCTCCATATCGAGTCATTAGCACGGTTGAGTGTTTCAAGTGACATAAAAAGGGTCACTTTGTAAGAGGGTAGTTTAGATTAGATGGAGGCGTAACCCCTTTTGAGTATGGTAGTGGTAAGTTAACTGGGGACAGTCTTGATTATTTACAAGACACACAATCACGACCTAGTAAAAATAAACTCAATTTGAACTCACAAATCTCTCGTGTGTAACTCAAAAGATAATAATGAACTCATAAGTAACTCGTTTAGAGGGAGAGAGAAGTAAGCACCCTAGATACACCTTGGCAGGCAGCCGAACACACCAACTCTCAAAGGACTCCAATCAAATATTAAAAGCTTCGTAATAAATGACAATGGTGGATGAGTAAAAGCTCTGGTTTTTGCAATAAATTCTTTCACCCTGATGATAATCTCTCTCTAGCCAAAAATCTCTAGAAAAGAACTCTCTCCTCTCAGAAGTGGTTGATGCTAATAAATAACCCCCCACCCACACACCACTCCCAAGATGGCTCAGTCATTAATAATTATGAAAGGCATCCCTCATAATTTATGTCACAAATATTAAATGCCTGATTGACTAGTCAGGTCCATGTCATATACATTAAATGCCAAGACATGCCTTTGGCCTAGCCACTGTGCATTAGGGGGCTGTCATCACAGAGGTGGCTCACCAATGGTCTGACAGCCCTAAATACCACGGTGGTATACTCAAGTGAAGATTTGACATTGCCTAGTTGTCTAGTGACATCACATAAAGTAGACGTGTCATTAAGTAGAGAGTTGTTTGGTTCATAACTCAACGCCCGATGGAACTCAAGGCTGCTCCACTTAAGGTTCCACGGTCAAGGTCTTTTGGTGTTTTACCAGGTGTATTTAAGATGGTCAGGACAAGCCCCAATGGTGCCTCACTTCTCAATCCTCCAAACCAAGTCCCTCTGAAGTTCCCACGGCGAGGTCGTTCGATAGAGCATGAAAGCTCTCCCAGGCCCTGCCAAGCTTGGTCTCTCGCGAGTACCATTCGACCTCACACTAAAAATCATTATAATCGTTACAACTCATAGTCAATATAAATAAAATAATTCAACAAGACTAAGTAAAATAATAGGACTAAAGGATCAGCTCTCTCGGCCAACTTTTTCACTGGGAGATCTCTCTGGGCTGCCACGCTGAACTACCTCGCTTGAGCTGCATCACTGCTTTACTGAGCTGCATCGCTGCCTTACTGAGCTACATCGCTTGAGCTGCAACGCTGCCTTAATCCCTTGAGTTTGTTATCTTAGATATGGGGGATTAACTCTATTCTCGAGATTATCTTCAAGCCCCCCCCCCCCCCCCCACACACACACACACATTTTCCCCTTCATGGAGAGATTTGTTGTGGGGATAAGAAATGTATGCACGAAAACTTCTCAATCCGATGAACCTTGGCATTTTTGTCTTCATTATCGCCTCTGTCGTTATCACTTCAAGGAAAAAATGAAATTCTCCCCGATGTACCTGAACCAAAGCGCTGCGCATTATCGGCGATTGGCAAAGGGACATCGCCACTTTTCCTGTCGTTGAGCTTCAACCGTTCTGTCTTTACATCTTTGGCTAATCGAAATTGTCCTGAGACACCTACGGACTTTCTCAAATACCCGTTTTGACTCTTTGGGAAGTGAAATTCTCAAGTTTGTGCTGTTGTGGATTATAGTTGTAAGCAGTGAGTTTTTGCGTTAGGACTGCCCCTACTGGTATGAAATCTCCCCTTTGGGCATTCCTATCGTTGAGACTTGTGGAATTCTCCCTTGTAAAATTCTTCCTATGAAATTCTCCCCATTTGAAGGTGATACTTCATTTGGCCTCTGTTGTGTCATCGTTTCTTCATGTTCAAAAAAGCAGAAAAATTATTCTCGATGTAACTGAGTCACAATTGAATAACGTTTGGACTTGTCGCGAGGGGACATTGTAGCTTTTTTGAACTGTTGGGACAATTTCTTTGTTGGGAGCTATTGAATATGTCTTGACAAAAATTATGGCGCCAAAACTCAAACTTGCCTAGGAAGAAAACCATTTTTATTCCCTATGCACCATTTCATTAATGACGTGGTGATGTCTTTTCAACTGTCAGGACACTCCCCGAAGTGCCATGTGTCCACTTGAAATGATTATTGGCGACTTTGCAAGTGTGTTAGTGGGAAAACTCAAAAGACAAGTTTAAAGGATTACAAATGTCTACTTTTCAAAATCACTTAGCCATTTTTTTTCTTCGTCTTATTCAAACTCCTAGAGATTTTTTTAGAGAGAGAAAGATTCAAACCGCCATTGTTAACAAGGTTTTCTCTAGTTCTCTCCCTTTCATCATCTCTTTCACCACCACTTGTGGTTGCGTTCCTCCATTTTTGTCCCCCTCTCCGCTTCTTTAAACTTTTCTTCCTCCACCATCCACTGCCATGGACTCTTCCAGCGTTCCCAACATGCCCACCACCAGTACTTCGCCTGTAACTACCCTGGACACCGCCTCCTTAGTGGCAGCATGCCAAGAAGAATTGCGCTTTTATCGTCGGTCTCCCATCTTTAGCAAAGATGATGAGTTCTCTGATGCGTGCAGGAGCTGCCATTTTCCAGCTAAGTATGACCCTTTGCTGTTGGGTGATGAAGACCAAGATTCCACTTCTTGGGGTTATTTTCCTCCAGAGGGAACTATGAGGTTCCGTCTTGACAGAGGTGGCTTCCCTTGGTCCCATATTGACTTCGAAGGATCTGGTGGTTCCCCCACCCACTTTGCTGCTTGGAACTCGTTTATGCAGACCACTTACTCTGACGCTCTTTCCAAGGTTGGTCTCCATCGAGCTGCCTGGTTTGGGGAGTTCACTCTCTTTAAACACAATGTTGCTCTTCAAATCTTGGTCTCCCGTTGGAACATTACAACTCACACATTCGTTGCTTCATGGGGAGAGTCCGCCGTTATGCTTGAGGACATTTTTGAGCTGCTTGGACTTGAGCCCAAAGGGATTTTGTCTTATCATGACGAGACTTTGGATGCCGAAGAGACAAAGTCCCGAGCAAACTTGGATCTGATTTACAGGAGGTGTCTCGGTACTTCCAATAAGGCTACCTTCACTCCCCTCATAAACTACTTCTATCGTACCAACCCCACTGCTGGATTTGGCTCAGGCAAAGGTACATCTCTTGAGTTACCAGCCTACATACTTGTGATTTTGTCTCATTTTATCTTGTCTGGTAAGCCCAATAGTCAACCACATAGGGATTTAATTAATCTGTCTATCCGTTTGGCTAGAGGATATAAGCTTCCTCTGGCTTCCATGGCCTTAGGGTAACTTCCTACATGGTTAGACAGGACCCATTTGGATATGGAACGGTCCTTGGGTAGATATAACTTGGTCAATTTTAGCCAATGCCATCATTTTGACTGGTTTTCTTTACTTTTATTTTCTCGATATATCTGTCAACTGTATTCCCCTTCGTGCTGGGGAAATCATCAAGCCCCATCGCCTTTTTTTCTTTCATAAGAAATAGAGTAGAAAGGAGCTTCTGGGCATTTTTGACAAAGCAAGTTGCTTCGTGATGAGACCCTACAGTGAAGATTCTTTTTCCCATACTTGGAACTTCTTCAAACCCGTACCTAGGGTGGTGGGGCCCACTTCAGAGGATCTTATAACGGAGGATCCTTCTTTTTCCATCGTTTTGGCCTTGACTCCTAACTATCTGCCCTCTTATACTGAATGGGGATATATGTCTGAACATTATAACCCCAACCATTACAGCCATCAATTTGGGTACGACCAAGGGGTTCCTCAATCGGTGTTTCAAGATTCTCACCCCTGGTGCATCTTTCCCTGAGGTATGTGCCTTTTACACTGTGTCATCTACTTTCATGATCTTCTCAGCCATAAGCGGTCGTGTTACCATTCCTGTACTTTCTAGGAAGGGGGATGTAACCAGTGATTTTGCGCTGAAGTATTGTCCAAGAAAGATAGCCAAAATTCACGAATTCATCCAAAGTCCCCCTGTTTACTCCATTGTTAAGCGCTTTCCTTCAATGGAGTTGGGGTTTAAGGGGAATTCCGTTCTGGCAATTGAGTACCCACTCATCCAAATGCCGAAGGATCCTCCTAGTGAGATGCCTCCATACTATCCAGTAATCCCCGTTTTTGCAGCCAAGGCCAAGAAATCTTCAACACCTAAACCCCTTGCTGGAGGTACTTCTGCCGCTGCAGCTTCTGGTGAAAGTCCCTCATAACCCCTTTCACAAAAGGCAAGGAAGACCAGGAGTGGGGCCTCTTAGAAGCCCAAGTCCCCGCGCAAGTCCCAAGCCCCTATAGATGCTTTTCCCATTGCCTATATTCCTCCCAATGTTGATGTGCCTGAGGAAATATGGGAGGCAGTTATAAAGGAGGTAGAACGGCTACAATAGATATTTCGATAAATTGCGCCATTAGTTCCTCCTCCTAAGTCATTTCCCACTATCATGGTGGATCCTACTGAAGGGAATTTGTGAAGAAAAAGGGGTCCTTCAGGTACTGGCACTTCTGGTAAGAGGAAGAAAACTTTGGGAACCAAGGCAAGTAAAAAATAAGCCTTTATAGTGCAATCCACAACAGTTACCCCTACTCCTAGGAGTTCTACTTCTCCTTCTCCCGATGCAGTTGTACCAGTGGATAATAGCCCTAAGACTGCAGCTGATCTCACTGAGAAGGCTTCTTCTCACTCATCTCCTCTACCTTTGCCCATTGTCATACAATCACACTGTTCTTCTGAGCAGGAGGTTAGTCTTCCCACACTTAGTCATTTATAGCTTAGCGAATTCTCTTCTCTTTTCTGACACGTGTTCTTTATTTTTTGTTTCCATTAGGAGGCTGATGAAGAAAGGCCTTATCCTCCAGTCATCCCTTTCATGGGAGGACTCTTTGCTGCACCTATGATTGAATCATCTCCTCCCCGTTCTCCCATGATATGTCTTACTTATTCGCGTCGCTCGGCCTCCGGTCGTGCAGAGGAGTCTGCCAAGAAGGATGTTATGCCTGTTGATTCTATGGGGGTTTCTTCTCATCCATAGGAGACTCCCCTAGCTTCTTCCAGTTCACCCTCTTTGCTAGTGGTTCCTCTGGCTGTGATTCCAATTTTGTCAAGCCATACCGAGGTAATAGGTTCTATCGTTCTTTTTTACCTTTCTCCACTGTGTGAAGTTTCTTAACATCTTGGTGTATCTCAGGTTGAGGTAGCTTCATTTTTGGCTTCATCATTGTCTAATATCTTTCTTTCACCTACATTAGCAAGACACATCACTGCAGCATCCTTCTTCAGTAATATTACTGAGGTAAGTTAAATGTAAAGTGTGTCTCTTCTTTCTATAATGTTTCCCACCTCTAACACTTAGTTTTAATTCTGTAGTTTTCTCCAGGTATTATCCCGCCATCATCCTTTAGGACTCTACCCCTTTCTAAGGCCACCGTTGACTCTTCTACTCATCCTAGTACTTCTTCTGCCCCCACTAGTGTTGGTGCATCTGTGGAAGGTCAAACGGCTTCTTCAAGCTCTCCCCCAATATTGGCCTTAGTTTCTTTTGTTGATGCAGGAGCTTAACCCAACATTGAGATTCCTCTAGTTGGGGGTGATATGGAGGCTTCTGAGGAGATGAACCTGTCCTCAACAGTTCCCACACTTGTAGCCTCCTTCATGACTCCCATTTTTGCTCCGGTCATTGCTAAGGTATTTTGCTATATTCTCTTCGTTCCTTGTTATTTGTCCTTTATATTGAAAATGTAAAATCTAGAATAATCTCCTTTTCAAATATTCAAACTCCACCAGTAACGGTGAATTAACCATGAAAAAACCATTTATTAAGATTTTTTGTAAAACTTCACCCATAATGGTGACACCCATAATGGTGACTTAACAATGACAACCACTTGCTAAGATTTTTCATCAAAGTCTACCAGTAACGGTGACTTAACAATGAAAACCACTTGTTAAGATTTTTCATCAAACTTCACCAGTAACGGTGACTTAACAATGAAAATCATTTATTAAGATTTTTCGTCAAACTCCACAAGTAATGGTGACTTAACAATGATTTTTCGTCAAACTCCACCAGTAACGGTGACTTAACAATGAAAATCACTTGTTAAGATTTTTTATCAAACTCTACCAGTAACGAAGACTTAATAATGAAAACCACTTGTTAAGATTTTTTTTTTGCACTTAACTAATTATTTGCTTTATCTGTCCTCAGGTTGCTAGGGGTCCCTTCGTATTGAAGAGCAATCTCAAGAAGTTCCTTCGCCTGTCACCTCACCAAATTAGGAATCATCTGTATCTGAGGAAACGAGTCCTAACGACGAAGGTTCCACGGCACGTGCTCAGGCCGACAGTGAATCTAGTTGTGAGCTTCCTCTGTCAGCTCTGGCTCCTCATGAGTTTTGCCTCATAGTCCTTCGTCACTCTGCCCAACTATCTGCCAGCCATCGATTGGTGATTGAACAGATCACAACTCATCATCCTGAGACTTTTACTATTGACTGCTTTCGTTCAAACATCCCTATGATGAGCCATAGGATTCAAGGTATGGTGCTCATTATTGCTGATCTCGTCAGCACCCCTATTGTAAATGTTACCAGGCCCCTCCTCAACTAATTTTTGGGTTATCTAAAGCAGATGGGTAGGGATGGCTTCCAATTTAGCTGGCTGATAGGACACTTGAAGACTTTGAAGAGTTATCAATTAGAAAGCCAGAGGGACTTACAACAGAAGTATCAAGAGACTCAATGAGCTGAGGAAGCTAGACTGGCCAATATGGTACCCCTACTTGAAGCTGCCAATAAAGAGGTGGAGGATATGGAAGAAGCTCTTCATCAGGCCAAGTTAAAATGAGAGAAACTACTCATCGAGCGTGCTCAAGTTCAGACTAAATGAGAAGGCTCAATCAACTCCCAACAAGCATGTTTAGCAGCTTGCTCGGGTCTGCCTGGAAATTTTTTCTATGCTTAAGACTTATGGTTCCTACTAGGACAATGATCCCTCCCCCATACTTGTATAAATTTCCCGTTTCTAACTTATGTAATTGTTGGGCAGTAGTTCCCATTTTTGTAATGCCTCACAATTTATGAATGAAAGAGAAGTTAAATATTTTCCATGCCACTTCTCTGTGTTATAACTCCTTGTATAAAATATAAACTTTGTAATCTTCCATCCTACTCGAGTTACAACGAAGGATATCTCTTAAAAAAGTCTTATATATTCATATAAAAATGCTAGATATATCGATGTTCTGAGGTTACTTGCTTATACATGATAGATTTTCAACCATGTGTTGTTAATCTTAAATGGTTTATCACTTCCATCTTAGAAATCAAGCAATAACCTAAATCATGGACCTCATTTACAATGAAAGGTCCCTCCCAATTCGCTGCAAACTTAGTTAGAGGAAGCCCTATGATGTGCTTTATTGTTGCCTTCAAAATAAGGTCTCATCCAATAAACTTCCTTGGTCTTACCAAGTTGTCATATGCCCTTAAGAGTTACTTCGTGTACATTTGAAAGTGTTGCGTCGCATTATCTCTCTGTTTGTCCAACGCTTCCAACTGTACATGTCTGTTCTGAGGGAGCATGCTACTTCACAGGGCATATCGAGCAGAGGGAACTTCTAACTCCACCGGGAGGATCGCTTCGGCTTCATATACAAAGGAGAACGGGGTATACCCTGTGGTCTTCCTTTTAGTTGTTTGATAGGCCCACAGAACGACTAGGATCTTATCATCCCACGATCTCGGAAAGTCTTCCATCGTTTTGGCCAAAATATTGACCAATGTTTTCTTAGTTGCTTCGGCTTGTCCGTTCCCCTTTGGGTATGCTACCATTGAAGTATGATGAACAATATAGTATCTATCTATCATCATCGTTTCCTCTGAATTGACAAAGGGAGTTCTGTTATCAGAGAGGATAACCTTTGAAATCCCAAAATGGCAAATGATATATTCTCTGATGAAGTTGCTTACCACCCCCGCTATTCCCGTTCTTAGTGGTATCGCTTCAACCCACTTTGTAAAGAACTCAGTTTCCACTAGTATCCAGATTTTTCCTCTCGAGGAAGGATGTATTTACCCTACCAGTTCAGACGCCCAAGTGTGGAAAGGGTAAGGGGTTGCCAGAGAGTGAAGATCCACCGATAGAGCATGAATCATATTTCTATGCAGTTAGTAAGCTTTATATTTTCGAATGAGCTCAGCAGAGTCTTTCTCCATCATTGGACAATAATACCCCAATGTAATCAGCTGGTCATATAACTTTGCTCCTCCTATGTGGGTTGGGTCGTGAGCTTACTTGAGGACTTCAGTTGCTTCCTCCTTTGTGATACAATGCAATGGCCTGTTGAAATACCCTCTTTGATAAAGCTTCCCTTCCTAAATGTAGAACCTTGGGGACCTTCTTTTAAGTCCTATCACATCAGTTTTCTCCGTAGGGATAACTTCATCTTTAATAAAATCAATATAGGGCTGCCTCTAATCTTGTTGAGCTTCAACGAAATAATATTCAGCCGCTTTGAAGAAAAGTTGTCACTTATCACACATTCGTTGTAGCTCTACTGCATCTTACTTCATTCTAGGCCAGAAGTATCCTTCCCTTTGAATTCTCCTGTAAAGAGGGATCTCATTTGTTTTGCAGTGCTCTTCGTGTGTTTTTTTAATCTCCGTTCTTCTTCTTCTGGGCCGATGAATCTTGATATCCATCCTCCTTCATTTCCTGTAATAGAGGTTTCCCTGATTTGTAAAGTATTGAGCTAGTTCTCTCAGCTCCATCTTTCTTTCCCCAGACTCTAATTATTTTCTAATCTCTCCCCTCTAGTCAGAGTCATCCTCCATCGGTAGAATTGACTATACCACCGAGGGAGTTCTTCTTCATTGAATCATGGTTGTAGTTGTATCGTCTCTTATGATCATCTTCTGAGCAATGGTGGCATAAGCATCAGGGTGTTGGTTCATCATTCGAGGATGCCTATTGATCTTGGTCTGATGGAACTGGTTGAGAAGCCTCTAAATAATTGTTCTGTAAGGTGCTAGCCTGAGGTATTTCAATGCATATTCTCCATTTACTTGATGAATCACCAAGTTCGAATCACCCTTGATGCAGAGTAAATGAATCCCCCTTCGAGGGGCCTCCATTAGCCCCAGTACCAACGCCTCATACTCTGCTTCATTGTTGGAACACAGAAAATCTAGCTTGTAGGAAAGACAAATTTCTTTCGTTCCTCTTGAAACAATAACCCCTGATCCTCCTTTCTTCTCTGCTGAAGATCCATCGAACTGCATCGTCCATTCCTCATCGCTTGTGTTTAGGTGATTGGCCTATAAATCATCCCTCTGAATGCTCTCTCGTGGTGGGTCAGACATCCCAGATGGGAAGATTGCCAAGAGGTCTGCGTATGCCTGGCTCTTGATTGCTCGAGGGACCATACATTTTAAGTCATACTCTGAGATAATAAGTAACCACCTAGTTGCCCTACCAATAAATATAGTTCTTGCCAATAAAAACTTAATAGGATCACATCTTGTTACAATATGAATTGTAAAAGACAGCATATAATGTCTAAGTTTTTGTGCTACAAAGATTAAGGCTAAACAATGCCTATCCAAGAAACTGTACCTAACCTCTGGCCCATGTAAGATTCTACTAAGGTAGTAGACTGGTCATTCTTGCCCATCAATCTCCAGCGCTAATAAAGCTCAAACGGATCTCGTAGTAGATGTGAGGTATAGTTGCAATGGTATTCCTGCCTTTGGAGGAATCATGGTCTGAGGCGAAATGAGCAGCTTCTTCAGCCGGGTGAGAGACTCTTAGTGAAGTTTCTCCCACTTGAACTTTGTGTTCTTTCGCAAAAGCTGCATCAACAGGTGTGTTATTTCGGCCAATCCAGGCACAAATCTCCTAAGGTAGGAAACTTTGTCGAGGAAACTCTTGAGCTCCTTCGTTGTTTTCGAACTTGGCATCTCCAAGATCGCTCGCTGTTTATCTTGGTCCATCTTCACTTCGTGCCAATCTACCACAAAGCCTAGAAACTTTCCACTGGCTACTCCAAAAATGCATTTCAGTGGGTTCATATTCAGTTTATACTTCTTACATCTAACAAATACTTTCCTCAAATTGCTCAGGTGGGACCCCTCCTTCTTCAATTTGATAACCAAATCATCCACATAAAACTCCAAAAATTTGTGAAAGAAGTTATGGAAAATGACCATCATTGTTCTTTAATAAGTAGCCCCAATATTTTTTAGTCCAAACAGCATTACCTTGTACATGAAGTTACCTAATGGGGCTCTAAACGTTGTCTCTCTGCATCTATGGGGTCCATCTTGATCTGGTTGTACCCTACATACTCATCCATGAAGCTATACATCTTATGTCCAGCTGTTGCATCTATCAAGCTATCGATGGAGGGCAGAGGGAACTCATCTTTGGGACAGGACATATTCAAGTCTCTGAAATCCACATAGATCCTTATCTGATTCTGGTATTTCTTACCCACTAGGACAATGCTAGACAGCCAGAATGGGTGTCGTATCGGTTTGATGAATACTAATGCCAACAGGCATTGGACCTCTTCTTTGATCTTCAAGGCCAGCTCAGGCTTGTAAGTCCTTATTGCATGCTTAACTGGGATGGCTGAAGGCATTACGTTTAATTTGTGGTAACTTACTTCTTCATCTAGCCCCTCGATCTCCGTATACTTCCACACAAAAATGTCTATAAACTCCCGGATTAGCTCAATCAAAGCCTCCCATTTCTCCATGCGAAGATCCTTCGAGAGGAAAATGGGCCTTGGCTCTTCCCCTTATTTTGTTAGATTTAGCTATTCCAATTCTTGTGCTTGTGGCTTTGGTTGGTCCGTCATGTAGTCTAGTTCTTCAGTGACATCCTCCACGAACTCTTGTATAATAGAATTATCTATCATCATACATTGTCCCGTTGATCTACCAAAAAACATTCATATATCGGGTCAGCCTCTTCTTCATCCTCTACCATAGCTCCTTTGACTGCCCGTTCACACCATCATAGGTGATAAACCACCTTCCCTTCCTCGGTAATAATCTTCTTACATTGCCTGCTGGCCTTTGCAAATGCCTTTCTTTTCCTCTCCCTCGAAGCCTCTTCTATTCTTTCTTCATAGAATCGACTCAATACACTCTGTCATGTGAACTTATGTTCCATTGGGTCCATTTTGGGTTGCATCCTGTCCTTTAGATGATTCGATATTTTCTCACGTCGAGGGAGCACTTGGTGGGCTTCTTCTGTTACTCTTTTGTCGCTTGTATTTTCATCATTTTGGTCGTTCATGTGCCCCATCCTTTATCTGGTCGAGGGAACCCAATATCCCTCCATTCTTCTCGTTAGGACTCTGATGTCCTCCTCTAACTCTGAATAAAACACTACATCCACTAGGTGAGGTTCTTCGATAGCGAAGGGCCTCTTCGTAGCTTGTATAGTGATCTCAATTCCTTTGATATTTTCCTTGGCACATTGGTGATATGTTGAGGTAACTAGCCCTTGGTTGTTCATCCACACTCTTCCTATCAATCGATGGTAGGAAGTTGCATTGTCTATCACATGGAACTTAATGTGGGAACTCATATTTCCCATTACAATCCTAACATTCACATAACCAATGGATTTGGAAGACCGGTTGTCATAACCTGGAATCGCCAAAGGCATGGGGACCAATATTTCTTCTAGGATATTAGTTACGTGGAAAGAACTGATTGGCATGATGTTGATGGATTCTCCCCCATCCATAAGAGACTTCACAAAACTAACTCCGTTGATGCTGGAAGTCACATATAACGGTCTATTGTGAGGAAATCTCACGGCCCTATCTGCATCACTGAACGTTATTTCTGACATAAATTTCTTCACCAACCTGGCTATGGTCCCTTCCATCTCAGCGAAGGGACTGCATTATTCCTCACAATATCAAGGATTGCTTGGGTTATCTCCTACCTACTTTCTTTTTCATTCCCACCTGGTCGAAGAACCAGGCGAACTTTGGGGACCGTGAAATCGCGCAGTACTCCAAGATTTGATCCATTTCTTCTCATTCAACGTTATATATGTCCTCCACATCTCTGGCACTTGCTTCATTATAGGTTAACACCACATTAGCCATTCCTCTAGTACAATCCTCCGAATCCTCTTAAAACTCCACTTGTTCCGTCGCCAGCTCCGTCACTTCTCTTTCTACCTCATCGTCATAGGCCACCACCAGATTTTCCCCATGTGCTGGGAGTGGATTGTTGTTAACATTTTGCAGAGGGATTTGTAATGTTTCCCGCCTTTACATGTTTATTGATGATTTTTCTTAGCGTAAAATAACTTTTCATTGGATGTTGGATCTTCCGATGGATCTGGCAATACTTGGGATCCTCTCTGGTCATCGCATCTGGTTCCATAGTGGGGATTCCCTTAGGTTCATACATTGTTCCTCCTTGAACCATGTCATTATAACAGTTAACATCCTCATATACTCTGCAGGGTAACGGTGGTGGGTCCTCCTTATCTCTCCCAAACTTTCTCTTATTATCCTTCTTCGGTTGTTTCCTTCCTTCACTTCCATCAACGTATCCCACCTATAGGGACTGGCCGCGAGCTGCAACAGATGGCCCGGGCTGCCTGATCATTAATGGTACCATTACAGGGTTCGGCCGAACTACCAATAATATATTCCTTGCTACTTTAAGAAATTCTGAAAAAGTCCCTTTGCGAGTTTCATTAATCAGGTGACAGATGTACTCTGGGAGCAAACCCTCGGCATAAAGTTATAACAGTTTGGACTCTTTGGCTTCTTCCCTCACGTCGAGGGACCTCTCCCTAAATCTTTCAACCTAAGCCACCACGTCCTCTACCGACCGTTGCTTCTCCCTACCCAATTGTGTTAACGTGCACTCGTCCTCTGCCAGAAAGAACTTCTGGACAAATAAAATATGCATCTCTTGCCATGTTAAAATATTCTTTGGCGTCAAATGAGAGTACCACGTATAAGCTTTATCAATTAATGATTTTGAGAACTCACTCAGCCTGAGCTTCTTATTATTGCAGTGAGCCCCTAAATGTTTGATGAAACGTTTGATGTGATCTTTCGGGTTTCCCCCTTTTCCAGTGTATTTATCAAAGATGGGAGGGATGTAGTCCTTCGGGTAAGGCTCATCATTATATTCTTAGGGATAGGGCGTGCTAAAATCATCATACACTGAAACTACCTCGCAGGCCGATTGTGAGGAAGCTGTTATCATTTTTAGCACCTTCTTTTAAATTTCTTTCCTCATTTCTTCTAACACGGATGCCGGCGCCTTCTCAGCCATCGAGGGAGTGGCCAGAGGGACCACTGATGGAATACTGGTGTCATTTGGAGGGACTATCGATGGGACATTGTTCACATCCATTACCCCCGTCGTTGAGTCGGGAGTGGGTACCATGCCTATGGGTCCAGTCCTTGTGGGAACAGTTAAAGCAGGGTTCATCGGAGCTACTAGGACCACCCTAGGTGTCACAAAAGCAGTGGGATGTGTTCCTCCTCCTAAGACCGTGGCAGCCTCAGGTGTTTACAAAAACTCAAAAAACTTACCCATGAGGAGGGTCATTTGCGTTGGCCCTAGGACAACACTAGTAAAGGCTTGAGTGATCGTTGGGACTCCAGTCATCATTGGATCTCGTGAAACCTCTACCTAATGGCAAATCCCACTTCTGGGAGCCTCCATCTCCCTTGCCACTTGTTCCTCATTATGTTGGACATCATCAAAGTTGATTCTATGGTTAACGTTATCCTGCACTATACTCTTTTGCTATAAGAATACCTCCCCAACAGAGTCGCCAAATGTAAGAGGGTAGTTTAGATTAGATGGAGGGGTAACCCCTTTTGAGTATGGTAGTGGTAAGTTAACTGGGGACACTCTTGATTAATTACAAGACCCTTAATCACGACTTAGTGAAAATAAACTCAGTTTGAACTCACCAATCTCTCGTGTATAACTCAAAAGATAATAATGAACTCAGAAGTAACTCGTTTAGAGGGAGAGATAAGTAAACACTCTAGATCCACCATGGCAAGCACCCAAACACACCAACGTTCAAAGGTCTCCAATCAAATATTAAAATCTTTGTAATAAATGATAATGGTGGATGAGTAAAATCTCTAGTTTTTATAATAACTGCTTTCTCCCTGATGATAATCTCTCTCTATCCAAAAATCTCTAGAAAAGAACTCTCTCCTCTCAGAAGTGGTTGAGGTCAATAAATAACCCCCCCACACCACTCCTGAGATGACTCCATCATTAATCACTATGAAAGACATCCCTCATACTTTATGTCACAAACATTAAATGCCTGATGGACTAGTCATCTCCACGTCATAAACATTAAATGCCAAGACATGCCCTTTGCCTAGCCACTGTGAGTCAGGGGGTTGTCGTCACAGAGGTGGCTCACCAACTATCAGACAGCACCAAATACCATGATGGTTTACTCAAGTGAAGATTTGGCATTGTTAGCTGGCTAGTGACATCACATAAAGTATACGTGTCATTAAGTAGAGAGTTATTTGATTCACAACTCAACGCCCGATGGAACTCAAGGCTGCTCCGCCTATGGTTCCACGGTCAAGGTCTTTTAGTGTTTTATCAGGTGTATCTAAGATGGTCAGGACAAGCCCCAATGATGCCTCACTTATCAATCTTCCAAACTAAGTCCCTCTGAAGTTCCCATGACGAGGCCGTTCGATAGAGCATTAAAGCTCTCCCAGGCCCTGCCGAGCCAGGTCTCTCACGAGTACCATTCGACCTCACACTAAATATCATTATAATCATTACAACTCATAGTCAATATAAATAAAAAGATTCAACAAGACTAAGTAAAATAATAGAACTAAAGGATCAACTCTCTTGGCCATCTTCTTTGCTGGGAGATCCCTATAGGCTGCCACGTTGAACTACCTTGCTTGAGCTGCCTTACTGAGCTGCATCGCTTGAGCTGCATCACTGTATTACTAAGATGCATCACTTTGAGCTGCATCGATGCCTTACTGAGTTGCATCGCTTGAGCTGCAACACTGCCTTACTGAGCTGCATCGCTTGAGCTGATTCGTTGAGCTGCATATATGTCTTAATCCCTTGAGTCTGTTGTGTTAGCTGCGGGGATTAACTTTAATCTTGAGATTATCTTTAAGTCCCCCCATACACACATTAAACAGAATTGTCTGGAGTGGAATAATGATGATAAGAAATGAGACGCTACTAAGGATGTAGCCGGTAGTTCTACTCAAGAGGAAGGATAAATGGTTCTTACTGGTTTCTCCGTTGATCAAGTTGATGATTGGATTCTAGATTATAAATGTTCATACCACATGTGTCCGAACCGGGAATGGTTTGATGATTACAAGCCCAATACTGGTGGTGAGATTCTCATGGGAAATAATGTCGCGTGCAAAGTAGTGGGAATCGGGTTGGTGCACATATAGATGTGGGATGGGGTTATCCGAACCTTAAGTGAAGTGAGGGACATTCCGGCAGTTGAAAAGAACTTGATTTCCTTAGGTGCACTCTATGCAAAAGTGTAACACCTCGCACTTTTGGGGATAATTAAATTTCATAAATAGGTGTAATTTGGAGATTTGAGGAATTTCTATGAATAACAATTTTTGGAGTTTATGAGGGTTAGATGATTTCAGATGTGTGTTACATTTACTTTTGGGATTAAGTAAATAAGTCGGATTATTTTAATTACATGTCGCAGCTGGGTAAAGCGACAAAGGATAATATTTTAAATCGAAAAATTCGTATTGAGATGTGTTGGGTTTAATTAGTGAATTATAGTTAAGAGACTCGGATGGAGATTTGAAGTGCGCGGTTGGTTTCGGAATGGCCGAGATAGTCAGAATACAGTATCCGGGGGTAATGTTTAGGTTCCGAGAATTTTTGGGTTAATAGGGATTCGTAATTGAGTAAACGAGTCATTTTTCGGTTTTAAAGGGATAAACCCTTATTCTCTCCTATATAAGGCACGAGAGAGTGGGAGAAAGAAAGAAAAAGAGAGAAAAGAATAAGAGAAGAAAGGAAGAGGAGAAAATAGGAGAGAAAAAATATTCTCGATCCAAACTCCGCGGGATTCGACTCGAAGTCGTCGGCTTTATCCACGAGGCAAGTGTTTACTTGCTCATTTCTTTTAAAGCATAAATATCATATTGTAGTTGGTAGAGATAAACCACAAATATTTTCGGGATGGGTTTTTGTGCACCAAAATGGGTTTTCAGAACGTTTAACGGATCAACCTTAGAAAATATCCCAATTGGGAAACTTAGGATTTAATCAAAATTTGTTATTGGTTATGGGTTCTAGGATGTTTAGAACCCTTTTCATGTGTTTATCTGTAGATGATTGAGGTTGGAGGACGTTAGGAGAGGAGATAAAATCTTGGGGGAAGCTTTAATGGACAAAATAGCTTCTCGGAGAAGAAGCTGTCCGGGTGGATCAATCGATCGATCGATGGCCCAGGATCGATCGATCGATGGCCCAAAAAATTTGACAATTTCGTCTTGTTTTAGTTAAATGGGATAAAATCCAAATTTATTTATTTCTATCTTATTTAATTGATGAAATAAGGATTCACTTAGGGAATTAATATCTAGTCATTTGAGGAATTTATAGGGGCTAGGAGGGTACTATAATCGTGTGGCATTAAAAGTATATTTTCGAGAAAAATAAATAAATTGAGGAATTAGGCAATTGGGGTTCCCAAAAATAGAGTGGGGACTTCTAAATTATCATTGGAGTGATATGTATACTTTGCGTTAATTAAGTAAAATCCAGTACTTATTTATTTAGGGGGTCGGGACGAGTAACACTCGAAGGACTATTTCAGTGGGCGATTATATGTAGAAAATTGTGTGCGTAGAAAATGTAATTATATGTCGACTATAATTGAGTAAATCATATGAGGCGACTGGGATGGAATTTAGGTTATAGGCTAAATATTAGTGAGGGTATACTCATTAAATGGTTATGAATTGGGATATTCGGAGAGTGTATAAATCCCGAAAAGTGATCAAGGTACGAGGTATATTTGTGTAAGAGAATACTTAAATATTATTATTGTCAATTATATCCATATATACATTTGAGGAGTGATATATATATATATATATATATGTGTGTGTGTGTGTGTGTGTGTGTGTGTGTGTGTGTGTGTGTGTGATATATGTGTATCTTAGAGGCTGATTTCCACGGGATTTCCTTTGGCGTAGGGATGGAACAACCAGATTACATATATTTTCTCTAGTGCGATCCAGGGAGATTTATGTGGATGAATCCCTTGGCTTGAGGAATAGGGAGAGTATATCCCCAGGCCATCTCGTCCCGCATTCGAGTGTGATGTGTGTATTACACTTGTAGAGGGAACATGATCGCCTCCACCATTGTGTATATTTTTACCATGACCATGAGTAAGTCTGACTTGGTACCGTGGTACAGTGAGTAAACCCGGATTTGGATAGGCACTATGAGACTGCATCCTCGAATTATAGCTCGGTGGGATGGTTATTATGCTTGGGATATGTATAATTATATACTAGTTGCGTATAATATATTATTTATATATGAAGGTGAATAATCATATATAGTAAATGTATATATGAATGGAAAGAATGATAAGAGTTATTCCTTTCCGGTAAATGAATATATATTCGGATTTATATGAATCATAGGTTCTATTGAGAACTCAATGTTTATATATTTATATATGAGTTACATATATACGTTGCATGCCGAGGGCCTAATGGATCTCAACGAACAACATTTCCAAGTAGTAGTGTATCAGGGGGGCTCCTTGTTTGGATTTCGCTTCGCGAGACACCCCACGTACGAATTTAGCGCAGTGTTGGACATGGGGAGAAGTTTAGCCCTTAGTACTCAGGTTAATTAGGATTTTCAGAGTTTGGGTGAGCGGTATCTAGACGGATTAGTTAGGCAGAGTAACTGATTAGGTTACTTAATAGGTACGCGTTAGTTGTGCACTATTAGAAGAGAGGTGAGGGGTATCTCATGAGAGTGTGTTACCAAGTTAAATATGAGGTAAAGCATATTTTTCAAAATATATCATTTATGCACTTGAAAAATATTTTCACAACTCGGGCTCTGACCCATTTATAAATTTTCCCTCTCTTGCTATATATATTAGGTGTCCAGACACAGGGACACCTGGATAAAGACCCTTTCGAGTCAGAAATTGTTGCAGCAGCTGTGGATGCATGCAGGTTTACTGTAAATGCTTCTACCCTTATAATCTACTGTAGAAACATTCGGGCCGAAAGTCCAAACGTATTTATTTATTCTTTTATCGCCTTTTTGTGCGGCATTAGAATTGTTAGTATTATGTTAAACCGAGTGTTCGGTTATTTATTTTTTATATTCATTTCAGTTTCATATATTTAAATTGCGTGGATGTTTTAAATTAAATGGTTTGGTTAAAAAGATTAGATAAATAAAATTTTGACACCAGCCTGATAGGTTATTAGTAATTAATTTGGTTTTCGACAGTGATGCTAAGAATGAACCATATGAGACTCCTGTTTTAATTTGGTACAGGATTGATCGCCCGGTATTTTATTAGGCGGGTTATCACAGATGGTATCAAAGTATAAACTTCTAGTGTCCTTAGGAATCTGTGTGGGCGTACTACGATTTTAGCGTTGCTCTCGATTTGATATAGAGCCTTAGGATTAGGATTGTTGATTCCTCTAATGAGATTTCGTTCTCCTGCTATTATATAAAATTATAGTAAATCTTTTGTGTGCATGTTCGAGATTCGTGTGCTGATCAATGAAGAGCGACCAAGGAAGGCCGTTGTGAGGGCATTAGGAGGCGTGGCTTAGCTGGAATTATAAGTTGAAGTTGGGGATGAGGGCCATAGTTGAGGTCACTCCCCTTTTTGGCATTTTTTGGGATTGCTTCAACGACTACTAAAGTATAGTAGTTATGAGTATCCAAGTACCGCTATAGTAAAGAGAAGTGTTAAAGTTCAATTACCCAGTGAAGTTAAACTGGGGAAAGGTTCGAAGGGTCTTTGATAAGGACCATATGTTGAAGTGGAGATTATACAGAGTAAGCATAACATTACTCAGTGGAAATAGAAGGCTTAGAAGCTTTGTCTTAGAGCACGGTATGGAAATACCCATATGTGAAAATTTGAGGAAATTTTTTCACTCATGGGAGCAATATTGAAATGGTGGGAATGGTGGTCACCATGTTCGAAGGAGCAGGATGTTTTTCTTATAGAGGGATCTTACGGATGGTTTCAACCGCGGGTTCCTTTGGTTTATCAGGAATGAAGTGAATATAATTTTTAAATCATTCACATAAGGATCGGTCAGAGGCCGACAGTGAATAAAAAATTATAGGAATAAATGAAATTTGTACCGAATTAAGGTAGGTACATTATAGAGAGATCCCTTCTGAGGAATGATAGGCTCACTGGTAAGTGTTGCTAACACTTATAGAGAATTTGAGTTTATGGAACCCCATCGGTGGACATCCACCCAGGGAATTTATTGAACCAGGGTTGTTGAGGTCGGTGGTGGAGTTTCCCTTTAATGAATAAGTTAAAGGGACTATGAAGACGTTTGTCAGGATCGAGGCTATTGAGTCCAAGATGCTGATAACTTTAACATGGCCAGGATGGCCAGAGATGGGGAATGTTGAAATATAGAGTGTACAACCACACGCTTTGATCTGGTCAGATAAGATTTAAAGGACAAGAATCAGATGCCAAGGTGGGGAATCGATTAAGGTAATTTTAGTTCGGTTAAGACAAGTGTGCTAGATCGGGGAACCAATTGGAACAGTGAGGAAGACTGGAGAATTTATTGTTATGAGTTTCTCCTCGGATGGTGGAGGTATATTTAGTGTGACTAGATAGAGTCGTAGTATTTTGCTTGCCCTAGGTTCGTGTGGGTAATTTGAGCTTTCTGGCGCTATTAGTAACATTATATAGTATATATATCTATATGTTTTTCCGCGGTAGTGGGGTTATATTTTGAATTATATCTGGTTTGAACTTTTTGATTGTATGTGTTGTATGAGTATAATATGTTCTTCATTTATCAGAGCGATAGCAGGCTAAGGATTGCAAGACTATCGTGTCCGCAGTTCAAGGATGGAACAGGTTGTGGCTGTGAAATCTCACCTGGATATAAGTTTAGTTCGTCTTTGTTATATGGGTAAATGGAACTTAGACGAGTAGACGTTTCATTTCCATGCTTTGAATGCGTAGCGAACTTATAAATGTGATTTAAGGTATGCAAGATTTATTGTAAGCTGTGAATTTAAGCTCATTGTTGTTTGCGCAAGGACTTAGTGTTAGTACGAGCGCTTGGTGGTGTCTCTCCTGAAAGGAAATAAGAGTTCAAACCACATCTTGTTGGAAGAGGGGATAGGGTTATCCCAGTTGCGTATTTAAAGCTAACGGATCTCTATGACTGACAAAGTTAAGCAATAATGTAATGGAGGGGTTCCTTGTTTGAATTTCTCTTGCGAGACACTCCACGCATGAACCTTAACGACGTTGGGAGTGGAGAGATGTTATGGGATACAAGGTTATTGGTTTTGACGATAAGTTACCTAGTGTGGAGAAAACACTATGGACTGAGAGTTATGTGGTGATTGTATGATTATGGAAATAGAAGTGCTATGGAAGAGCACTGGAATGATTTTCTCATCGCAAGTATGTGGGTGATGCAAGGTGAAAAAAATTAATTTAAGTTTTTGTAGCCCGACCTTGATGAAAAGGCGAATTTTGGAGGTATTATACTTTGGGTATGATGTTCGTAACATCTACGTAGAGTAGGAACCCCAATTAGTTAAACTTTCCAATTCGCCAAAATGAAAGGACATAGTGGTAGGAGTACGTTAGTAGGTTAGCGAGGTAGGACTTAGGACATTCCGTTAGGGTGCCATATACCATTATATCTCGATGACCGATGATGTGGGGAAGCAGTGCAATGGGAGGGTTCCTTGTCTGGATTTCGCTTTGCGAGACGTCCCACGCATGAATTAGAGCAAATGTAGAAAGTTGAGAAAGGTCTTGGGCACTAGGAATAATTAGGATAGTATTTATACTACATATGTTGGAAGCACATCGATCGAAGAATTATGAGGATATAAAGTCAAAGGACTAGTGGCGCCAATATAAGGAGCTTGTTATGAGTTATCCACGGGAAGATTGGTGGGTTAACTTTTAAAAATATGGGATTTTCGGATGTAGGAAGAATTGAATTTTTCTCAGGTTAGGAGAACCCATGTGTTAATATTAGGCCGAAGAAGCGAAGTCCACTTTTAGGGAAAGTGTTACGTGTGTAACGTTTACACTAGTTGTGCAGATAGGCGAAGTCAAAATGTGTATGGGCACCTTGGTAAGTTAGTTTTATATATCTCTTGAGATAGAAGGGACGTAGTGTATAAAGCAGATGATTATACTGCGAGGTAGTTATCAATTGGATTTGAAATGGGTTGGATGGAACGTCGTAGAAGGAACACAATGATCTAAGTATAATTGTGTCATAAGAGTTAGCACACCTTAGAGAAGAGATGAGACATACGAGAGTAGTCAACCTCTAGTGTAGTACCTTTTTGAGGGAAATCAAATGTCCCGATGTGGATGAGTGGAGGCTTAGAATATCGGATCTCCGATGAGGTCGATAAGTTAGAGCGGCAATTATAGCCTCGTTTTCTTCACTTGCATCTATAGAAGCACTAGGTGCGATGGGACGTTAGAGTCAACGTTACGACCGAGGTAGCGTTATAACATATGGAGAGTTAGATAAGCTTGTGGTCAAGCTAGTACGTTAGAGCATACGCCTTGAGATAGGTGGAATATGGTAGGGGGGGACCATTGTGTTAGTACCTTTCGACTTTGGTATACTACGACATAGTGTAATTAGCGATCTTAGGTTGGTGGTGCAGGTCATATCCAAATTTTGCGAACGAAATTCCTTTTTAAGGGGGGGAGTATGTAACACCCCGCACTTTTGGGAATAATTATATTTCATAAATGGGTGTAATTTGGAGATTTGAGGAATTTCTCTGAATAATAATTTTTGGAGTTTATGAGGGTTAAATGATTTCAGATGTGTGTTACATTTACTTTTGGGATTAAGTAAATAAGTTGAATTATTTTAATTACATGTCGTAGCTAGGTAAAGCAACAAAGGATAATATTTTAAATCAGAAAATCCGTATTGAGATATGTTGGGTTTAATTAATGAATTGTAGTTTAGCAACTCAGATGGAGATTTCGAGTGCGCGGTTGGTTTCGGAATGGCTGAAATAGTCAAAATAGAGTATCCAGTTTAGGTTCCGGGAATTTTTGGGTTAATAGGGATTCGTAATTGAGTAAACGAGTCATTTTTGGGTTTTAAAAGGATAAACCCTTATTCTCTCCTATATAAGGCACGAGAGAGTGGCAGAAAGAAATAAAAAGAGAGAAAATAATAAGAGAATAAAGGAAGAGGAGAAAAGAGGAGAGAAAAATGATTTTCGGACCAAACTCCGCGGGATTCGACTTGAGGTCGTCGGATTTTATCCATGAGGCAAGTGTTTACATGCTCATTTCTTTTAAAGTATAAATCTCATATTGTAGTTGGTAGAGATAAACAACAAAGATTTTCGGGATGGGTTTTTATGAACAAAAATGGGTTTTCGGAAAGTTTAACGGATTAACCCCAGAAAATATCCCAATTGAGAAACTTAGGATTTAATCAAAATTTGTTGTTGGTTATGGGTTCTAGGAGGTTTAGAACCCTTTTCATGTGTGTATATGTAGATGATTGAGGTTGGGGGACTTTAGGAGAGGATATAAAAGCTTGGGGGAAGCTTTAATGGCCAAAACAACTTCTTGGAGAAGAAGCTGTTCGGATCGATCGATCGATCGATGGACTAGGATCGATCGATCGATGGCCGAGAAAATTTGACAATTTCGTCTTGCTTTAGTTAAATGGGATAAAATCCAAATTTAATTATTTCTAGCCTATTTAATTGAGGAAATAAGGATTCACTTAGGGAATTAATATCTAGTCATTTGAGGAATTTATGGGGGCTAGGAGGGTACTATAATCGTTTGGCATTAAAAGTATATTTTTGAGGAAAATAAATAAATTGAGGAATTAGACAATTGGGGTTCCCAAAAATGGAGTGGGGACTTCTAAATTATTATTGGAGTGAGATGTATACTTTGGGTTAATTAATTAAAATCCAGGACTTATTTATTTAGGGGGTCGGGGCGAGTAACACCCGAGGGACTATTTCAGCGGGTGATTATATGTAGAAAATTGTGCGCGTAGAAAATGTAATTATGTGCCGACAATAATTGAGTATATCATATGAGGTGACTGGGATGGAATTTGGGATATAGGCTAAAGATGAGTTAGGGTATACTCATTAAATGGTTATGAATTGGGATATTCGGAGAGTGTATGACATGCAAAGTCAACAATACTGAGATTTGATTTTCCTTCTTGAAAACCCTAATTTTCATATCCTATTCTTTAGGCGAATTTGTTTAAAACTCTGATTATTTCAATCTTATTTATGTACAAGTTTTTCAAAATAATAAACTCAGATCTGAAAACCTTTATAAAATCTAAACTCAGTTTTGTTCACAAGATAGATTTGTTGGATAAATTTTTAAGAACCGAAATCCAACAAAGAAAGATGATTTCTACTTGAAGAAATCGGTCCTAACAAACTAAAGTGACTGTATCACCGTTAGTCAGACCTACAAGTCTTAATAGAGTGAGATGAGATCTAGACTCAGTGAAGTATTGGACAAGAGATAAAAACCAGAAAGGTTTTGAATACAATCGAACAAGAAACCCACAATCTCACAAAATATTTTTTTGAGAAAAAATGGACAGAGTTTTGTTCGGATTTTTCTTTTTCTCTTAAATTCTTTCTCTCTCTCTCTCTCTCTCTCTCTCTCTCTCTCTCTCTCTCTCTCTCTCAACTCTCAGACTCTCCAAAATATTGAAAACGAATGACCCTAAGGCTCTATTTATACTAGACGATTGAAGAGTCTGAAAGCATTGGCTAAATCAGAAGTTGAGATTTCTTCGAACAAATGAATGTAAATCGTGTGCCTAACAATTCACCACATTTAAACAGCCTATGGTTGGTTCAATTAGGTGAGACTTGGATTGAGCTAAAATACATGTAGACCATTGATAAATTTAAACCAACGCTCAGGATATAATCCCAGGTATGTGAGAGTGAGAAAACACAATCTTAGCCGTCAACAGTGTAACACGTGTAAGGTGTAGATCAAGTCTAAAATGTGTAATTTTGAAGGACTAAAAATATCAATTTCCATCCCAGATTTCTCTATCGATTTGAGATTCTACCCAATGCTGATTTTAGGAACTTTGAGATATTATAAATAAGCCCAAACATTTTTTAAAATCTAATTTTGATTGTTTAAAAATAGATTTTAAATTTTTAAAAAATTCCTAAAAATCCTTAAAAATAGTAGAAAATAATTTTAAGCCAATGTGAACACACAGAAACCTCATACACACAAAATAAAGAATAAATGAAGTCCTAGGTGTAGAGTTGCGTTGGATATACTACCTTTTCAATCCTTGAAGTTGTTGATGTAGATCATGAAGAGGCATGAGGTTTAGGGTTTGAGAAAGGATGACACAATTTTGTCTTTATTTCCAAACTATATAAGCTCCTATATTTTAGACTCAAGTGAGTCATATATATAGTGTTCTTCAACTTCTAGTACGAACTGAGAGTATCTCAAAGTCGATCGAATTCTTATTTATGGACATTGAGTCCCGTACAATGCTATCATAGGAAGAGGATGGCTCCATGCCATGGATGTTGTCCTATCCACTTATCGATAAAAACTTAAATGCATTACCAACGAGGGATAGCTTAAATTCATTACCAAGGGGGGATAATGGGGATAAGGGGAAACCAGGCTGCTGCTCAATAATGATTTATCACTACCATGAGGCCTAAATAAGAGAAGAAGAAAGAGAAAGCGTTCGTTAACGAAGTATCCAAAGGCGGGGTTACCTCATCCAATTAATAACTAAATCTTGAAAAAAAGGGCGTCCTTCACAAATAGAGTCATGAAGCCATTGTAGGAAGCAATATTTGACTCACACCTGCAGAAGAAATCTCTAATTTATATCTCACTTTCTGATCACGAAAAGGAGGAATTGATCTCTCTTTCAAAAAAGAATCACTATATATTCTCTTGGTAGCTTTATTATATGCTTGGAATTGACCTCTAAATCATATGCCACACAGTTCACATGGACCCAACATTTCCTTCGATCATGTAAAAGATGCATTGAATAGCCCCCAAAAGGATAAAGATATGGAAGAAGAGGTAGGAAAACTTTTGGAGGTAAGGTCCTTTAAATAAATTTAATCCCTCAAATGGCTCTCTAACCCAACCATCTTTAGAAAGATAAATGGAAAGTGGAGAGTCCATATGAACTTCAGTGACCTGAATAAAACCTATCCCAAAGACATCTTTTCGATGATAATGCCACAATGAGTTATGAACATATGAGTTTTTTTAATTCTTACTCAAGGTATAATCATATCCCTCTATCTTGGCCTTATCAGGAGAAAACTTACCAACAGTTTTTCACCAAGATGTTCAAGCATCAACTAGGCGACACCAGGTAAGTATCCATAGATGATATTATCTTTAAAAGAAAATATAAAGGCGACCATCTATAGGATCTAGCGAAGACATTTGAGGTCCTCAAATCCTACATGATGCAACTTAATGCAACCAAATGCTCTTTCGAAGTACACTCAGGAATGTTACTGGGATACCTTATTAGCCATAGGGGAATTGAGACAAACCCTGACCAGATCGAGGAGATCATTAACAATTAACGACTAAAAATAATAATGGAAGTTTAAAAGTTGGCCGGAATGATAGTAACACTCAACCACTTCATTTAGAAGTCGTTAGAGAAATACCTACCATTATTTATACTCTTAAAGAAGGAAAGGGGTCTAGTATAGAATGAAGAATGCTTAAAGTCACTAGAGAAAATAAACATTTATTTAATCTTACCACCTTGCTCGTGGCCCCAAATCCCAGAGAACGAGTTTATTTATATCTCTCGGTGTCCGATCATGCAGTTAGCTTGGCCTTAATATGCGAAAATGAGGAGCACAAGTCCCAATCTATTATGTTAACAAGATATTATTAGATGCCGATAAACACCACCTTACTTTGGATAAGATATATTATTCTCTAGTCATCGCTTTATTAAATTTTAAGCACTATTTTAAATCCCACTCAATCGTAGTCATTATCTCCTTTCTTTTCAAGGAAATCCTAAAAAAGTTGACCTCTCTGGATGAATGTCAAAATGGTCGGTGGAACTTGGGAGGTTCGATATCCATTATCAACCAATAACTTCAATAAAATAGCAGGTATTAGAAGACTTCATTGCTAAATCCACCGAAGGAAGGATCTCGATGAAGGGAAACACGACGACCAAGTTAATCAAGGAAGAAGTTGACCAACCCAAAAAGTGGATGCTCTATATTGACGGGGCTTCAAACTCAATGGAGACATGAGTATGAATTTTTCTTATAACTCATGATTAAACCATGATCAATTAAGAAATCACAGTTGGATTTAATGAATCCAAGAATGAGGTTGGAAATTAAGCCCTCATCACTGGATTAAATAAGGTTACATCTATTAGCTCAAGTCACCTTTATGTCTTCTGTGACTCAAGGCTGGTATCTAATTAAATATCGAGAGACTATAATACCAAAGATGATACATATGAGTATACCTACAGGTCGCTCCAAATCTGGTTAAGAAAGCTCATATCCAATAGTTTCTCCAAGGAAATAACAACCATGTTAATGCCTAGGCCAGTTTGGTTTCAACCATTGATTGTGATCTCAAGAGAATGATTGAGATGGAATATATTGTCTACCCAAGCATTGTGAGGCCAAAGGACACTAAACACATCCTCTCCGTTTAAAAAATTCTTGACTGGATGGACCCATCATATCATGCCAATAAAAGGATATCTTGCCTATAGATAATAAGAGAGCCCAATGAAAAACGCGACGATGTGATAATTGATTAAATTCGCAAGTTTCAAATTAAACCTTATTTAATTAGAGTTTATTTTTAAGAAAAAATAATTCAACCCCTAAACATGCACCTAAATGTCATAAATCATTCAAACCATGCATGAAAAATAAAGAAGACCGATTCAGTAAAACCTTTTATAACACTTTTAAGAACAAGACCTTTGACTTACATACAACCTGATAATCGCCCACAAGTGTGTAATGCACAGTGCCTTCAGCAAACCTTCAAAGATACGAGCGACAACGAAATACCCTCTAGGTATCGGTTAGTCATCTTCGGCCCATCCACATGCAAAATCACAACGCTCGGTATCCACTGATCAAATATGAAGATGCCTTCTCCATAGAGGCCGAACAAAAGAAAAGCAGTGTTCTTGAACACCAAAACAATTCACCAAAGCATATGGTATTTTTGTAAATTAAAAATAAAGAGGGATTAAACCCTAAAACAAGAAGTCAAAAGGATTCTGCAGTTTCACAATTTTCTATCTTTCAAAACGCCAGGACTTCTTAATGAAAACGAAACAATTTAATGAGTATTTATATAAAAACACGTCGCCTCGGTATTAGAGCTCGTTCAAACGAAATAACTATCTCGCGCGAATGAAGTACATATGCCATTCACACAACATCGCATGACATCCATATGTCGCTCGAATGAGATGACATCTCGCTTGAACGACCTGGGCGTCAAAATCGTGGTACGCTTCAACACTTAGAAAAAATACTCATTCTCAATTTTTGATGAAAAAGTCCACTCCAACACTTATAAAATATTTTGTAAAAATATCCCAAAAGATCTAAGTGGAAAGTTAAGGTATTAAAAACATAACCTTGCCAAATTAAACTTCGTGGAGTTTTTTTAATGAAGAACTTGATTAATTCGGATCCGTCTTGATGTAGATTGCTCTTGAATGCTCTTTGATGGTGTAGCGGTATATGACATGATTAATTGATAACAGACTTATAAAAATATGTACTTACAAATCTCCCTCTATGTCTATGTCGGTACATACATAAAAATATCCCAATTATCAAATACCAAACTACCTATACAAATCTACCCTCCCATGAATAAATTTGCAAGATCTCAAACTGTTCTTCAAAAATCTTCATCAAATCTCAAAGATTTTCTCATCAGGGTGTGCAACATAATGATCTTCAATCTTTGTACCTACACACATGGGATAAAGAAAAAACTTTCGTGCACATCGAGTTTGAAATGATATAAGAATAAATCATTAATAAATCAAATCTCCCCCATAATGCAAAAACTCCCCCATAACATGATAATTCTTTCTACCCCTTTTTATGATGTCCCCAAATAGATAGATGAGAAGAAATAATCAAAACATGGAGTGTCACGACAAAATACATAGCAAACATAAATCAAACTACGCGCATGCAAAGGGGTATCTAAAAAACATTCACAAACTATTTTTGATTTTTCAAATTTTTTTGTACAAAATAAGATACACACAAAATCACACCATGGATTTAAACTCAAACAAAAAATTCATGGAAATGGAATGTATGGGTGTGAACACATTCGATAGGTAAATAAACTCAATCAATCATATGTGCATGATGCATACGTGGACCCCTAACTAATGAACATAAAAAGTATCCTTAGGTGTAAAAATTGTTGAATTTAGATGACATCGTCTTATGCAAATTAACAAATCAAAGTCAAAGTGATTTTCACACCAATAACGTCCAAAACCATTTAGTGCCGTTTTAAAAACTTTTCAAAGAACGTGCAAACCCATTGAATTTATTTCCATCCAAAACTCCTTCATATAAAATAAAATAATTTTTTATATCTAAAGAGGTATTAAATTCTCAACTTAGAGAAAACTTATTGGCCCAAATTTTTGGCATATTTCATCTTTTTATTGCCTTGATTTTTTGTGTGGGCTCTTTTCAAACGGTGGCTTTCACGACGTGGTTATTATTCACTCGCAGTCCTTTCCAGTGTCACTCGTCATTTTTTAAATTTAAACACATTCCTCACGGGTAATGGTTTTTGCATGCACTACTTCTATTACTCTCGTACTATTGCTCTTGGATCATTTTAAGGACAGGATTGAGATAAAAACACCCAACCAACATGTGATAAGACAATCACAATAATCAAACAAATTCGTGCACGTCTGCAATAAAGGAAATCATGAGTCAAACATGTAGGAAGTAGCAATGAATTACATCTAAATGAGTCCAAACATTATAAAGCACATGAATGAATTGACTTATTGTCTCAAAACACTATCAAATAGTCACATGAAAAAAATATGGAATGATGTTGTGATTCGGTCATCCGAAGTGTGTATCCATAAAAGGTGCAAACAAAATACAAAAATCTTTTTGGATTTTTAAAAAAATGTATCAAAAAAAAATCTTTTTGTATTTTTTAAAATATTTCCAAAAAATTAAAACATACAAAAATGATACATACTAGTAATGTCATCATGAAAAATATCCTATGCTAGCAAACAAGTCAAACCTCAATCGTTATGTGCAGAGGGATTTTCCAAAGGTGGTGCCAACTTATGAAAAACCTCCATCAGATTTTTTAAAGTTTTGACCAAAAACTTAACTTTCTCACCTAGATGTGCAAACTCTTTCATGTAGTCTCCAGGAGCATGTAAAGTATCATGTGTGGGTGTCAGAAACACGTGTAGTAGCAAAACGTAACACATAACCCAACTTAAAGAAAAATTCCCTAAGGTGTCCTCTCCTCTTGCAATGGGAACAAACATAAATAGGCCTAGGATCACCTCTCTCAAAAACTCTAGGACGTTCTCTCCTAATAGGAATGGGATGCCTAGGTGGGTTAGGGTGAGACTCACGTGAATCAAACACTAACGTGGAAACCGTCTCGGGTGCTAATTGGGAAGTAGAAGCACCATCATGACTTATTCCTAACTTCTCACCTTTACCCTTAAGAACTACCTTTTCAGCCTTCTTAGGTGCGTTCTCAAAATTGACTTTGACCTCCCTGTCACGTTCGAGATCACTCTTGAGTTGGGATACACGTGTCGTCAGACTAGACACCGTGTCGGTCAAATCATATTTTTCTCTTTTTAAAACTTCCTTCTCTCTCTCCAAATCAAAAACCCGATGACCTAAATCTCTATTATACTTATTTGTTTTCAAGGTTTCGGTGTACAAATTTCTAAAGGATTTTTGGCGCTCACTTTCATCTCCACTCTCAAATTCGCTCTCATATCCACTAGAAACACTCGAATCATCACTGGTGCTCTTATGACCTCTATCAACGTGAGACAAAGTGGGTGTTCTCACACGACTCGAAGAAGCTACACACATCCCATATGCTAACCTTTATCGGAGTCATCTCCCTCATCACCCTCACTATCACTAAGTGTGGCGAGCATAGCAATCTCTTTTCCCTTTCTCCTTATCCTAGTAGCACACTCTTTAGCTATGTGCCCTTTTCCCTCACACTCAAAGAACCTGATCTCATCCTCCGTGTCACTATCTTTATCCTCCACTTTCTTTTTATTTGACTCAAAAGATCTCTTTTTATTGGAAGAATTTTCTTTATTCATTTTGAGAAACTTTTTAAAAAAATTCACAAGCATGGCCACATCATCAAAGTCAAACTCACCCTCAGAATCGGACTCACAAACTTTTTCATTATTTTTCTTAAAATGAGTCTTTAAAGCAACGCCTCTATCCTTAGCCTTAATGGTTTAGGAAAACATGTCTATCTCATAGGTTTGAAGGTCTCCTACAAGTTCTTCCAACTTAAGAGATTTCAAATTTCCCAAAGAGTTCAAAACAGTGACTTTAGGAATAAAGCATTTTGGGAGAGAACTCAAAAATTTTTTAACGACACGCGTGTTCTCAATCACCTCACCCAAATTAAAATTAATGTTTATAATGTCCGACAAACGTTCATAAATATCATCAAAGAATTCAGACTCAGATATGGTGATAGTCTCAAATTGGGTGGCCAAATTTTGTAATTTTAATTCTTTAACCGAGTTCGTACCCTTATTTGTCAATTTCAAAACATTCCATGCCTCTTTAGACGTGGTGCATGTCATAATTCAGTGGAACTCATCGAGAGTGATGGCTCCAGAAATAGCACTCAAACTACGTGAATTAAAATTAGACATTTTAAAATCATCTTCAATTCAGGCCGACATGGGTTTTAAAGAGGTGATATTTTCAACGATAACCGTGGGAGGAGTCCACCCATTTTCACATAACAACCAAACACGCTCGTCAATAGGTTTTAAAATAGATTTCATACGAGCTTTTCAGTACGCATAATTAGACCCGTCAAAAATAGGCATCTAATTATATAAGTGCTCCATAAGAAAAATTGCGATTTTTCACAAAACTGATATTTCAAAAAAATCAATATCACACAATTTTGTGAAAAATAAGAATACACGATAAATTAGCGCAACATGCTCTGATACCAATTTGAAAAACGTGATGGTGTGATAATTGATTAAATTCGCACGTTTCCAATTAAACCTTATTTAATTAGAGTCTATTTTTAAGCAAAAATAATTCAACCCCTAAACATGCATCTAAATGTCATAAATCATTCAAACCATGCATGAAAAATAAAGACGACTGATTCAGGAAAAAATCCCTTTCACGTAAAACCTTTTATAACACTTTGAAGAATTCACAAGACCTTTGACTTACATACAACCTGATAATCGCCCACGAGTGTGTAATGCATGGTGCCTTTAGCAAACCTTTAAAGATACGAGAGACAACGAAATACCCTCCAGGTGTCGGTTCGTCGTCTTCGGCTTATCAACACGTAGAATGACTACGCTCAGTATCCACTGATGAAATATGGAGATGCCTTCTCCACAGAGGTTGAACAAAAGAAAAGCAGTGTTCTTGAACACCAAAACAATTCACAAAAGCATATGGTATTTTTCTGAATTGAAAACAAAGAGGGATTAAACCCTAAAACAAGAAGTCAAAAGGATTCTAAAGTTTCTCAGTTTTCTATCTTTCAAAACATTGGGACTTCTTAATGAAAATGAAACCATTTAATGAGTATTTATATAAAAATGCGCCACTTCGGTATTAAAGCTCGTTCGAACGAAATAGCTATCTCGCGTGAACGAAGTACAAATGTCATACAAATGACATCACGCGACATCCATATGTCGCTCGAACGAGATGAAATCTCGATTGAACGAGGTGGGCGTCAAAATCGAGGTACGCTTCAACACTTAGAAAAAATACTCATTCTCAATTTTTGATGAAAAAGTCCGCTCCAACACTTATAAAATATTTTGTAAAAATATCCCAAAAGCTCTAAGTGGAAAGTTAAGGTATTAAAAACATAACCTTACCAAAGTAAACTTCGCGGAGTCTTTTTTATGAAGAGCTTGATTAATTCGGATCCATCTTGATGTAGATTGCTCTTAAATTCTCTTCGATGATATAGCGGTATATGACATAATTAATTGATAACGGACTTATAAAAATATGTCCGTACACACCAGACCCAGGTTAAAGCCACTCGATTATACCTATCACTCGAGGGGAAAATTTACAAGAGATCTTTCACAGGTCCATACCTCCAATGTGTGCACCTAAGCAACGTCAGCGAGCTGCGCGATGGAATATTTGGAAGTCATACTAGCGGAAGGTCTTTTGGTATTCTGGACCATCAAAGAAGGCTACTAGAGGCCTTACAAGAAAAATGATGTGTCTCATATGTTAGGGATTGCATAAAAATGTCAAGAAATATCACTTATGCTTCACCAACCAACCAACGACGACAAGTTATAACCAACCTATGGCCTTTTAATGGGAGTTGGACATTGTAGTATCCTACCTATAACACCAACAAATCGGAAGTATCTCCTGGTTGGCACGAATTACTTCACCAAGTGGATATAGGCCAAACTTTTGGCGAACATAAGGGACGTCGATATGAGCAATTTATCTTGAGGAATATCATGACCCATTTTGTCCTGTCGCGAATGATCATAATTGTAAAAGGAATGCAAATTAAAATAGAACCATTATAATACTTATGCAATAGTCATAACATCTAACACTTCTATAGTTTGATGGCTTAACCTAAAGAATTGGTCAATCTGAGTACTCTAACAAACAGTTCTTAACAAAATAAAGAAAAGATTGGAAAGGGAAAAAGGCGTTTGGGTGGATGAGCTTCCCCACATCCTCTAGGAATATCGAACAACACCCAGGAGGTCTACTGGGGGAACTCCTTTCGCCATAGATTACCGAATGCAATATATAATTCCCTTCGAAGTTGGCTTATTGACCATGAAGATGGTTATTTTCGATAAACCTAGACGGAGAATGGAGAGAAAATCCTTTATCAAAATGGGTTCTTACCAACATTAGTTGGCCAAGAAGTACATTAAAGGCGTCATTTCGAGAAAGTTCTAGGTCAAAGATGAAGTCCTCGGAAAGGTTATCGGCAGTGCGAGGAAGCTATCAGATGAAAAATTAGGTCCCAACTAGGAAGGAAAATTCAATGTCAAAAGAGACAACCTCCAAGGATACTACCATCTATAAATAATGGGGGGAAGGGAAATATATAGGGCTTGGAATGCGGCCAACCTTAGAGATTTTATTTCTAAAACTTTTTTAATTTTATCCAAGTTTTAAGTTTATTTTATTCCAACTGCTTAGATAATTCAAAGTTTAATTAATGCAATTAGCTTTCTTATTATTCCAAATGGAAGGCCAAACTTTTTAATTATAAATTATCATTATGTTAGATCTACTTTCATTACATATTTCTACAAATTTTTTTGATCAAATTCTGATTTCCAATGCCTTTATAAGATTACACTTAATTTCATATCTTAAGGTTACACATTTTATCATTAAATAAAAACGAAAACATCAAGACTTTCCTAAGAAAAAAAGACCTATGGAGGATCCTTATACACTAACTGTACCGACTTTGGTCGACTAAAAATCATGAATAGGAGGATTGCCCAATAAGCAGGTGCATTTTCACCATAGTTTGACCTAGGCCCAATGTGGCGTGACGACTTTGTCCTAAAAGCTAAGGAAAACAATGAACACATGGTCAACATAAAATATGGAAATATAAAGAACATGGAATTAACTAAAATATTATCATTTGTATTCAATTAATTATAAGTTAATAGACCGTCAATGTAAAAAACGAAAATATAAAAGAGAAAATGTATATTTCATCTTTGGCATTCTAGCTCGGTAGTCGTTCTAGCATGATGGCCATCATCTAAAGAAGTACATAATTCATTGTCACTACCACAATCAAGTAGATAATCCTTAATCTATTGTATAAATATGGCATTTATAGGTATCCATGATTCCTCACTTTCAAGAGGGGGAAGACGAATAAACAAGCAGTCAACTCCCTACCAATTCCAGAATGGGGAATGATGAGCAACCTTTATAATTGCTAAGGTGTTCAGCCACCTATGCTTGTATGCAAACTTCATGACTTGATCCAAGTGGGTAGGACATCCATTCAGCCTTCATCATAACCCTCCAACCAACCCAAGCGAGACTCATGATAGAACTGTTATCTAAATTTCATTATCTTTTAATGTAAGTTTCCCTTGATGACCTGGTATTCTATAATAGTCTATTTAGCTTTGCCGAGATGCTCACTTAGAGAAATATTTTCATGCTCCATCACACCATCCACATTTTTTATGTTTTTTTATTTTCACTCGAAGAGAAGCTACCAAACGGGTCTTCTCGCTGTTGGCACTTGTCATTTTTTGAAGTGATTGCCAAACATATGAAAATGTTTCATTAACCTTCCCAGAGGCATACCAACCAAGTATGAGGTCGAATTATTCACTTTTTTGAACCATGGTCATGAGTGCCAAGTTAGACTACGAAGATAAAAAACAAAAGGGAAGATATTTAGTAACTGAAGATGGAACAAGCATACACTAATAATTATAAATATTAAAGCAAGGTGTAATAAGTCCACAAATGATAAATTTCTTCATCAAAACACAAGGATAGTCAAGCCCTTATGATGCAAACAATCAAAAGACAAGAAATACAAAGAATAAGAACTCCTAAATTAATCTAACTAGCCGAACCTTCTTTTTCCTTCACTTGCTCTTGGTCGAACGAACCCTTGTTTGGGTCTGTGGACTCCTTTGCCTGATTGGATACATCCTTTTCTTGAACGATGCTTGAGGCTTCACCCCATCCTTTATCTAAATTTGGAGGAAAAACTGATTGTGCTCACCAAATAGGTCGAACTCAAGGGGGAATCATGTCTTGACCAAGGCTCCATCCCATCCTTTTTTGAAATTGGACTTATGAACATAGTCCAATTATTTATTGGTGTGTATGAAGGCAAAATCCCACCTCTAGTCATACGCCTTGTCCTTAACCGATATGGCCTCAGACTAGGCCTTCAGCTTGGTTAGCTCTAGGTCTCTGGCCTTTTTCTCAATACCATAAGCCCTTTTTAGGTCGTTAGAGCATTATTAAACTCAGTCAATGATTTACTAAGGTCATTATTGGCTTTGTTATGGTTGTCCCTCCTATCTAACATATCGCAAAAGTCCATCAAGAACTATTAGACAAATGCCGATCATAATAATTAATACAACAAAAAATTTTAGAGTAAAAATTTGAACATAATATTGAGGTTTACTAGATATAATGCCTGGGAGGCACGAGAAATAAATGGTCAGTTGAAATTTTGCCGACCATCTCTTTGTTGTCCAATAAGTAGCTCCCTTTTAATAAAGTGGGGTCCAAATTAGTATTTTTTTTCCACTGACATCACAATAGGGACCTTCTCCTTACCGTGGGCATCCACCTTCTTAGTGGGTAGAGTAGTAGTAACAAGACTGTAACTAGTATTACTCTTCTTTGCAAGATGGTCTTGTAATTTTTTGGGGGAATACCCTAAGTTGATGGGGTCATATGGTCCCCCGATTTCCTTTCGCTCGGTCCTCGCTGTCAGAAGGAATTGGGATCTTAGTCTCATTATCTATAGGACTAGAAACAAATAAAGTGGTGGTGTTAGTGTAGTCCAATAACAGGGTCATCGACCTTGGGTGCTCGACACTAGCAGATAGAGGCCTCTAAAATTCCAAAATTTGCTTAATTTTTCAAATTTGATGTGGATATGATTAGGTTATTTCCTTTTTGATGCTTTTAAACAAATAAATAAGGACAATCAGTAAGCAATCGTACAAGACCTGGTCGACCAAAATTAAAGACAACATCAATTAACCTATTTTATGTCCTCTAAAAGGATAACTAAAGCCCCAATAGGGCTCACCATGCTCAAGAATAGATAGATGTTCCCACTACTTCACAAAAAATCCATGAGACCATTAGTCTTTATTGGAATTAGGGAAATTTACAACTAGCACTCTATCCACATTCCTCGCCTTTAGTATAAGGTAACCTCATTGGTTCACACTCAGATATAACAATACATGATCTCATGGATCCCTAACTGGGTTTGGTATGATTCATTTACCCTATTGACTCCATTCACTATCTTCTCTATATTCAAGGATCACTGGGTAGGAACTATGCTAAAATATTCTCATAACTCTAGAAAAAACTTGGTTTGGAGGGAAAGTGATGTCGACTTCAGCAATGAATTAGGAGAACATCCGGTGTCCTCCCTCTATGCTAAAATAATCATTGAGTTTTTCCCCCAAACTATATATTTACCTACTCAGGGATAAAGAAACTCTTTCTTAATATCCTACAAACATATCACTCATTGGGTAAACCATTCTTTTAAGAAATGAGAACGATGGGAAAACTAGGGAAAATTACAAAAAACTGAGGGATAAGAGAAAGGAAGAACACTTATAGTGGATGTGAATACAAACAACTCTAAATATTTTGAATAATGAGTAATTGTAGGACACTATGGAAACGACAACAATGAAGTCATCAAACATCTTGGTTCAAATTCTAATACCAGGCCATCATTTATAAAGCAACCCGAGATAACGACTAATATGCACATCATTGCCTCTTAGTCTAATAAAATCACAATTACCAGCGCAAACCTGAAACACCAGGGAGAATTACAGGTGTTCCCTTTAAGACTCAAAGGGCATAACAACTTTAGTTTTCATCTTGATAAAACCAAGTGTTGACGTTCTCCGCCATAACTTTAATGGGCGATCAAATCTCATTATTAACTAACGTCAAGATTAACAGACAACCAAACCAGTGTGCCCTATTCAGGCTACAAAGTTTTGGGGGAAATTATGGGGGAATTATCTAACCTAACAGGAACGCCTGACATGTGTTCGTCTATTTACATAAGTGATCACGATTTGGAGATAAGAATAAGAGAGGATCCGATCAACGGAGATCTTGGGCTTGGATTCGCTTGATCAAATCACATCAGCATTCGAAGGCCAAGGAGTACCACATGTCTCATTCTCTTTTTGTTCTCTATAAATGTAACCCACACCATTATGAAAAGGGGAATGCAATCTTTATTATCAAGGGTTGATTAATAAATAAAGAGAAAACCACCCTATAGACATAGGTATGTTGCTGAACCACGTATATAATGTGTTGTGTGATTGTGATTTTTTTTTCTTGGCTTAATTATGTTAAATAATTCTTATTGGCATTTTACCACCTACATTACACGTGCAACAACATAGATATGGGTTGTAAACACATATTACGAGTATTATTTATTTTGGTGCATAGCAATGGAGTATTAATTTATGTAAAAAGAAAATGTATGAATTCAAAGTTTGTGTATAATAATAGTATAAAAATATTATTTAAACCCTAGAATTTTGGAAAAATTATATTCTGGGGCCCAAGGTTGTTTCAAATTGTCTTTTTATCCCATAAATTTTGTAAAAAGGTTTTGACCCCAAATTATTATGAAATTATAGTTTGGACCGTAGGCTTGTTAAAAATTGCTATTTAGTGCATGGAAAAGTATTTTTGGAAATATTTACAAAAAATGCACCAAAACCTTGAATATTTATAAATAACTACCGAAGTTTGTATTAACAAAATAACCCCTGGCCCTTTAAATATTGTAAAACAACCCTAAAATTTTGGACATTTATAAACATTCCCCCCTAAACTTGACATTTTTGGGAATTAACTCCTAATGTTTAAATATTATTGGACTTTAACCTTGTAAAGAAATTAAAAAGTAACTCGACACTTTAGTAATTACAAAAAAAAACCCAAATATTGAGTGAAATGAATTTAACTCTAAAGAGGTTGAAAAAAGGACAAAGATTCATGTTTAAATTTATAATGAGGATAAAAGTGTAAATCACACGTACAATATTTTGCGTTATTTAGACCGTAAACGGGGTATAAAATGGTAAAATAATAAAGTGACAAAAATGGTGATTATACGAGCAATAAATACGACGATAAACCGATGATATATTTTGTTAAAAATAACAGCTGGATCGCAAAGTATTGAACTTATTAAAAAGTGAAAGAGTTTTTCAGAAAGGAGTTACGGGGGTAAATTTAATAAGGGCCTGAATCCCTAGGGTGTATATTCCTCTTAGACCTGAAAAAGGTGGTAGTAAAGCAATTGGCTGCGACATTTATTGCAGACGGTGCAAGCTTGTGAACCTAAATGAGATTCGGTGGACTCTAGCATAAATGGTACTTATGGAAAGAAAATGGATTTCGTAAACTCGAGGGAAAAAATATAATTGATAAATAAATGATTAGAAATTCGGTATTTTAAGTTTAAATAACTCTGTGCCGAGTCATGGATAATTATAAAAATAGAAAAAATTGATGAACTCGAGAATATAAGATAGAACGATAAATTTTGTGTTTGTAAATTAAATGAATAGAAATGTTATGAATGGGTGCGTCGAAACCCATGATTGACATGGGTAAGTGTAGATAATTTAATATGGTTTAAAAGGAATGAAAATGATGATAACTGGGTTTTTGAGTGACCTCAAGACAGGGTATAATCCCAGGTTTAACACAGTTCTGTGTACGGACAAATTGACATAAAAGATAATAATTAAATGTATGACTAACCCTATTGTGGGACACAATCCCAAACTTGTTAACTTTTTGTATAGAAAATTATTTCATACACCGTGTGTGTGTGTTGAAATGCTACTTCTAAGAAACACCACGCATGTGTTTATTTGAAGTTTGAGTTGATATTTTTGAAAGGAAAGTGGATACTTTAAAAATAGCCCACGAATGGGATTTTCCTTAATCAACCGTTTGTATTAATGGAATAAAGGAATATTTTTGGAATATAATGACAACTTTAAGCATATAAGAGTTAATGATACTCAATAAAAATTAATAATAATGTTTTGAAGTAAAACATGGTCAATGCATATACTGTCTAATAATTGCATGTAGAATTGAAATATAATATATTGTTTATAGTATTGCATTCATTCATTCTTTCATTTTTTTTTCTATATTGTATTATATTGGGAATCCCTACTAGGCATTAGCTCACCATGTTCCAGTAGCTACGACATGTTAACTGATGTCTCATCTTTTGGAACCATTTTATAGGTAAGTATATCCTGACTCTTATGATAGTATCTGATTACTTGAACCCTAGGATATTACCTAGAGTGCTCCACATTGTTACTATCATGTTTAAATATCTTGAAAATGATATTGCATGCTTATTTGGTAATATTAATCAACTAAAATGGACTATAAACCTTATCTAGGTTGTTTCACTTAACCTCACACCTCGCACGATCGGACCAAACTAATTTGACCAACGAGTAACCCCTAAATCCATGGGGTTTCACTTAGCCTTAGTCTCCACATCCTTGGATGCAAATTAAGATATTCTCACCAATTCTCTCGTACTTGACAACTTTATGATCACCCTACACTAGTCTCAGAAAATCTGTCTTCTTTATATCCCGAACTATTGAAGAAAAATACTTATTATCAAATATGGTCCGAACTTTGTAATGGGAATAATAATCATCTACTCAATGGCGGTGGTAGACTCCCACCACTAAAATTCATCTCCATCATCTTAAAGTTCACCAACATCTGTCGTTGACTATCAGTGCAATATACCATCCTCTAGTGCCTCTCAATGTACTTCTTTAATAGGTGCACCACAAGAATGTAAATAACTTTTACAAACTCTAGGAGATTTCCATTATCAAATGCCCCACTTGATATTTCCTGAGTAGTCCGTAGTGGAGTTGGTATAACCACCTACAATTATGGATGTTGGGTTATTGAAGGTGATGAAGTGAGACAACCACACTGGCTGTAAATTTCTAAGCAATGATGGCAATCATATTGACGAGTGCTGCCAGTAGTGACTGTTGTTGTGGATATTGCTCTAATTGAGTAATCCGAATGGATTCCTTGGATGTAATAACCCGAACTCTCCTACCTCTCATTTTGTCCACGTGAAAGTGACGCGATGCAAAAGTATGTGCAGTGCATGTACCTTTAGCTCAAGTTCACGCTAGTTGCTCAAGTAATAACCCAACAAGTCAGAATCGAGTCCTAAGGGAATCGGATGACTATTGTGATAACAACTACAAGGAAGGATTCTAAAACCTAAATTTTGACTCTCAAAAGGAAAAGGAAAAGATGATGATTTTTATTAGAACTTTTACTTAATTAAAGAAACCTATCTAGCAAATGCAATTTAATTAAAAGAATGGAAAACTGAAATTTTGATTTTGAAAAACTATTTGAGACAATGGAGTCGAGATCCAATACCCTGAACCGTTGGTATTTTCGTTAGATATATATACATAATTAAAGGAAAACATAAAATTCATTAAAGTAATAAATATACGAGAATTTTACTCCCACAAAATATTTAGTCAATAATTAGTTTGACGTGAATGACAAGATTGCCGACACGTATATTATATTCTCAAACACTCCGATTACCTACGACAAATGAAGTTAAGAAACCTACAATATTAGTTTCGAAAAAATATCAAATCAAACAATAATATATGTACTGATGTCCAATTTTATATCTAACTCATCTACCTAGGTCGGGTTCATGTATCCCAGCCCTCTAACAATTTAGCCGGATATGTTGAAAGAAACTACGCATGCATTAATAATGTTGCATGAAGACATGATGATTGAATAATTGCAAAAAAACATAAAAATAAGATCACTAAAGAAATACAGAGGAAAGAACATGCACAAACCAAGCTTGAATGAAAACCGGAAGAGTACTAGTTTTTATTGATAATTGCATGCATGAAAATTGACAAACTTCAATCTCGATGTTCCCCTCTCTCAAGCCTTCTAATGAATGATTTTTTTTAAAGACTTCTAATAGGTTTTTACATATGTCCCAATTCGTTTTGAAGATTCCATAATTCATAAAACTTTTTGGGCTAAAAATTAGGCTTAAAATAAAATTCCCGCATTCAGGGTTTCCAAATCGGTTATGCCCTGACTAACTGGTTCACTCCATTTCAAAACCGGTTCGGCCAGAGGGGATGGTCAAGAAGCCTTCTTTTGTAAGAACTCTTCATATATTTCACTTTTCCCCTGGATTTTTATCCAATCTTCAATTGCTCATAACTTCTTCACCATAACTCAGATTTGGGTATCGTTTCTTCTAGTGTGCTTGTGATTTATAAATATTCGAATTTTTAGTTGGATATTTCTCTGGGTTACGGCTAAAAAGTTAGGAATATGCCCTTGTCTCTCATTTCCTTTGTTTCTTTCGTCGTTTCGATTTTCTTGTCGCATCCACTTGCACAAAATACCTGTAAAACAAGAGAAAATAACACAAAATATGAAATACTTGCCAAAAAGGTTAATAGCATAAATATGAGATAAATTCAGTCTAATTACATTGCACATAATCGTAAAAGTATCAAAATTAAGGATATAAATATGAAATATTTAGGCCTAATCAAACCCCCTAACTTTAAACAATGCTCATCCTGAGCAATGTAAAGAATAAGAGCATGAGTTTAAATGGACTTCTAAACCATTAAAATGATAAGTACCTCATTCGCGGGAAAGCGATTGTATTTAGAGTATGCAACAAGTTGTTAAACCCCTAAGTTACCCTAGTAGTACTAGTGGTGTCTCGTGAGGATTTGCAGTGAATTTACCCATAAAATTTATTTTTCGACGACTCAAAGAAAACTATCAAAATAATTAAAAATAATACAATTTAAATTCCATAAAAATAATCACTTCAAATTTTTATTTGATAAATCTCAATTCATAGTGTGTGTGTGTGTGTGCGACGCTGAAAATTAAATCGCTATCTTCCACCAACTGATCATTACATTACTTTTTGAAAATTCGATTTGATTCAATTTCTTACAAGATGCACTCAGAAACGAATCAATCGGAATATGAATATTTTCTCTCGGTGTGCATGATATTAGGAGTAAATGTAATGGAACAAGAGTTCATACACAGAAATTGAAAGACGAAAATATTTAGAGTGAAAATATTTCATGATCAGATTACTGTCATTGAAAAATGAAAAATACCATTCTTTATTCGCATCGTTTTGTCCCTTTATTATCTTTTCTTATTTTATCTCTCCACACGGCAAGTTATTTTATTATTAGGACTCGGTTATGACTTTTTCGGGTTAAGATGTTTTGGTAAAATAGGAATAATTTGGAACTTTTTGGAGTTGAATTGTTTTTCTTGCGATGTCCGTTGATACTTTTTCGGGCTTTTGCTCATTTTCTCCATTTCCCTTCTTTTTCCTTCTATTTTTCTCATTTTCTATTTAAGCATTTTTCTATTTTTCTTTCCCCTTTTTATGCACCATTTGGACTTAATTGATGAATTTTTTATTTTCACAATTACGGGCTAGTTGGGTTTTTTGGTTAGCGAACGAAAAGGGTATAAATTATTAGGTTCAAATTGGCTTGCTAGAAGGATAAATTTTTTCATGTCTTTTTATGGCTAATATTTTTGGGTAAACAAACGATGCCCTAACTTCATTTATCCAAATTACTAATTACACTACCATATATATCTCGACATTAATTTTAATTTTGAGACATTTTTAGCGCATTTTTAAAATAAAATTTCACTTATTTTTCGTAACCGATCAAGCAATTATTTAGAGATCATCAACGAATTTTTAATACTGAAAAAGAACTTTGAGTTAACTTTTCACTCAGATTGATTTAATTATTCAAAAAAACTGATAGGCTTAAAAATCTCCACGGGTAAAAAAATTCACACTTATTCATTACATTGTCAATTTTTGCACAATTTTTATTTTTGGTCAATTTGGTCTTAGTTCATTGAATTTTTACATATTAAGACTTTTGCATTGTCCTCAAGCAAAATGACTAAAACTAAAATAAGAGTCGAAAGAGTGCGTAAATGAAACAAGCGAATATTAAAATGCAAAAACACGCTAATAAACTCAAATACGATCACATTAACAAAAGGTGGATTATTACATAGTTTTTTTTAAGGATACATTAATAAGATTAAAGAACTACTTAACAAAAGTACCAACATGCCCAAACAAGCTAGTGAGAGCGACAGGGTGCATTGGGGTCACTGGTGTATGGGTCGTAGAAGTAGTCCAAGAATTGTGCATTTGGGCCCATATTCAAGAGGTAAATGCTCGCTTGAAAGAGAATCATCAAACTCATATTGCGGCTATATTCCCGTTGATCCAATTCGCGCTCCTCCCGGGACTCGATAATAAACCCATCGAGGGCTAATGTTGATCGCCATACTGTATGCGCTCTCGTTAAATCCACCCTTATAATCCTCCTCGGCCTCATAGTCCTCCCCTTAACCTGAACTTCTTCCCCAATCTCATTATCGCCATCACTGTCCTCAATCTCAACATCCTCAAAGATAGGTGGAGGAGGTTGCATTTTTCGTAATTGACTCGTGCTTCGCCCAATGGAAGATGCGTTTATGGGCTTGGGCGCACGGATGTAGGAACCCCTTCTAGGGACAAGAGCATCGGAGCGCATATGGTATAGACATTTTACCATTTTTATCAAATACGGTGACAAGTATCTTTTGGAAATAGATATGCAGGAGTCAAATGCAGCTTTATCGTTAAGGAGATGATAAAGAAAAGTGCCATAGCATAGTCAAATGGTGGAATTATTATTAGTTGGGAGTTTGGCTCCGCACGAGATGATGTGGGCAAAGCGGATGTGTTCGGGAAGTTTACCGATGGGGAAGATGTCCATTGTCCAGTAATTTTTGGGTGCCAAACGGTTGACGCAATCTTGCTTTGAGATGAGAGGCGTGACATTCGGGAGGAGATACTTTTAGGAATGGTCACCCCCGCTGCCCGCATTTTGTGTTGAATGATTTGGAGGGAGAGGGGGACTTTCTTTCCATGGACATAGGCTTCATATTGGGCCTGAGATTTACGGACTAGCATCCCATAGAAGAGACACACAACACTATCTTAGACTAGTTCATGGAGTGGGTGTAACCATATCACTTTGCGCTCGATAAAAACCATTCAGGTCAGGCCAATTTTTTTAAACCCAATTTCTCTCTTGGCATGAGCTGAATACCTCATTCTCCCCTGTGTCATTGATGTTGACGTAGTGTATTTGGATGGGCGAGTCATGACGGAAAATAATAGGGTAGGACTTGGGAGAAAATGGAAGTAAGGAAGGATGCATTTGGTGTGGGGAAATGGATAGGGATGGGTGGGTATTTATAGATGTTTGGGTGGTGGGAAAGGGTGGGGAATTGAAAAGGTGGGTGGGAGAATTAGGAGGGGAATGAATTTGGGGTTGGTTTTAGATTGGAGAGAGGTAGATGGTTGTAATTTGCGTGTATGGAGTGAAGGGAAAGAGTTTGGGAGGTAGGGGGATGAATTTGGGAGGGAAATTTCATAAAAAAGAAGGGAGGAAACTCGGTTCGGCTTTTGGGTGAACAGATTATTCTCTGCAGTCTGCTAAAATGTGTGTTTTTCCTCCCTTTTTACCTAGGCTTAGGCACTGTGATGGGTAAAACCTTCTAAACTATATACAAGGATCCTAATTCCACTACTGGTGACTAAGACACTTCAAAAAATCATCGTTTGAAAACTTTTGCTCTCTCAGGACGTGTCATGGCAAAATTGGTGTTCCTAACTCTTGCTAATACGAACTCAACTAACTCATAAACATGCTAAAACACACACGACTCACAAATATACAACTACTTCACCCCATACGCACAGGGGGTGCGATGACCTCTCTCAAAAAACTTATTTATCCCTGTATACGGGGTCCGACAACCAGATTGTGTCTACTTCATCAACACATGCCTCTAAATATGACTTTAGGCGTTGTCTATTAACTTTGAATGTGTTACCATCTTTAGGATTCTCAACTTCTATCGCATCATGGGGAAACACCCCTCTCACGACGAAAGGGATAGTCCACTGCGAATGTAACTTTCCAAGAAACAAATGGAGACGTGATTTGTACAAAAACACTTTTTGGCTTGGGTGAAACTCTTTTCGACTGCGGGTGCTTTCATACGCATCATTGCATATTTCTTCCAACTCATGCAATTGAAGTTTTTAAACTTCACCGAATTTATCGAGATTATGGTTCAACCTCTTAATAGCCCAATACGCTTTGTTTTCGAGCTCAATGGGAAGATGGATAGGCTTGTCATACACAAAGTGAAAGAGGGACATTCAGAGGGGTTTTTGTACGCGGTTCTATAAGTCCATAGTGCATCGAGCAATCTATTTGAACAATCCTTATAGTTGGGATCAACGGTCATTTCGAGGATGTGTTTGATCTCTTTATTTGCTAACTCGGTTTACCCATTCATTTCGGGGTGGTAAGTCGTCCAAACCTTGTGGACGACACCAAAATTTCTAATTAATTTTTTAATGGCCTATTGAAAATATGTGTCGTTGTCATTAATGATGAATTTTAGAGCACCGAAACGAGAAAGTATGTGTTCATGGATGAACTTTACCACCACCTTATTGTCATTCATCCTAATAACTAAGGCCTCTACTTATTTAGACACATAGTCTATCGCGACAAGGATGTATAGGAAACCAAAAGAGGGAGGTAAAGGTCCTATGAAATCAACGCCCCAACAATTGAATATCTCGATGAAGAGAATATGGGTCAATAGCATCATGTCACATCGAATAATGGCTCCCATCCTTTGGCACCTATCGCAAGATTTGTAATGAATGCTCACATCCCGAGGATAGTGGGCCAATAGAGGCTGCATTGAATAATCTTTATGGCCGTCTTTTTCATGATGCTTTCGAATGACAAAATCGGATGATACTTGGGATCTCATCATCCGACACATCTACGGATTATTTGGTCGGCACAATAATTAAATAAAAAGGGATCTTCATAGAAAAATATGTGCGACTAAGTGAAGAACTTCCCCTCTTGGGTGTCCAATCGGAGGGGACGACCCCTGTGACTAAGTAGTTCACTATATCCGCAAACTAAGGAAGATAGTAAGTGGAAAATAATTGCTCATAGGTAAGTACTCGTCTATAGGTATGGGATATTTAGGTGCGTTAGACGAGAGTCGATATAAATGATCATCTACGATGTTTTCTACTCCTTTATTGTCTTTAATAGAAAGATCAAACTCTTGGAGTAGCAAGATCCACCAAATGAGGCGCGAATTTGCATCTTTCTAGGAAAGAAGATATTTGAGATCCGCATGCTAACTAAATCACCTTATGGTTGACCCGATAAGGTATGAACGGAATTTGTCTAGGGCGAATACTACTGCTAGCAGCTCTTTCTTCGTGGTGGAGAAATTCAATTGAGGCCCAATTAAAGTCTGGTTAGCGTATTATATGACATGGGATTTTAATCTCTCCGTTGCCCTAAAATAATCCTTACCGCATAGTCACTCACATCACACAGAAACTCAAATGGAAGGGTCTAATTCAGAGCTTGCATGATAGGAGCGGAGATTAACATGCTTTTCAGTTTTTCAAAGCTTTTTGGCACGCTTCACTCCACTCAAAGGGGGCATCCTTCACGAGTAGGTTAATTAGCGATGGTGCTAAAATCCTTAATAAACCTATGATAAAACCCCGTGTGGCCCAAGAAAGAGCGCACGCGCTTTAGTGACCTACCTGGGGGAAGTTCTACAATAACATCAATTTTCGCCCTATCAACCTCTATCCCCTTGGGTGAAACAATGTAGCCAAGAACTACCCCTTCAATAACCATAAAATGGCAATTCTCCCAATTCAGTACCAAGTTATTTTCCACACACTGAGCAAGTACCTTTTCCCCATTAGTAAGAAAATGGTCAAAAGAGGGGCCGAAGACACTAAAATTGTCCATGAACACCTCAAGGCCCCTTTCTAACATATCCCTAAATAGACTAAACATGTACTTTGAAAGGTCGCAGTGCATTACTTAATCCAAATGGAAAACATTTGTAGGCAAGCACACTAAATGGACATGTGAACGTAGTCTTCTCTTGATCTAACACATCCACCTCAATTTATTTATACCAAGAATAACCTTTAAAAAATAGTAAAACGGGTGGCTTACGACTCTATCAAGCATTTCTTCCATAAACGTTAATGAGGGAAGTGGTATTTTCTAGTGCCGGCATTGAAATGCAAATAGTCAATGAAAAAGCGCCACCCGATAGTGGTACGTTCTGGGAGACGTACCCCCTTTGTATTCTCGACTTCTTCAGGATGACTTGAATAGGACTCACCACTTTCTATCCGAGATGGGATAGATGATGCCCGCATCCAATAACGTAATGATTTCCATTCTCACAGAATTTTTTATGGTCGAGTTTAAATGTCTTTTCATCTCCCTAGAGGTCTTCACGTCCTCCTCTAGATGGATTTTATAGGTACAAATCAAAGGACTTATACATTACATATATGTGATGGTCCAACCAAAATACCTTTGTGCTTCCTCAAAGTGGCCATAAGCTTCCTTTATTTTTCTTCATTTAGGCTCGAGGAGACAACAACGAGATATGTTTCATCTTATCCCAAATAAACATATTTGACGTTGGAAGGAAGCTTCTTCAATTCGAGTTTTAAAAATTTAACATCATAGGGAACCGTACACAATTCCCTCGGTGGTAATTCCTCAAATTAAGAGACCAAACTAACATCTCTTACATCCTCTTCACTCACGCCTTCATTTAAGAAATATATTATCTCCCTCTCACTCTCATTCACCTTTACTAGACATGCCTCAAGTGGATCCCTAACGTGATTACCCTCAAAGTGTTCGTTTACTTCCTCCTCGATAAGATCTGGCATATGTAACTCATCCTTATCACCTATTTTTTTGCCCTTAACTTCTAGTTATCAATAGTTAGTCCTCTTTCCTCAAACGATATGAGATTCATCACCACATTGAATGGAAGGATAAAAGCCTTTTATATAGAATTTTGGGATAAAAAAAAGATCACAAATTTTCAAATGTAGATGCGGCAGATCATCAGGTTGGAGCAACAAACTAAACAAAACCTTAGTAACAAAAAGTCAAAACTCCGGTTAAATAAAGACGTACAAGCTAAATGAACTTCTTGATAACTAATCTTTTCGATAAACTTCATGAAACATCATTCAAGTTGTAGAAACTCACTTCTTCTTCTCACCACCTCCTTCATATCTCATCTTGAGGAGAACGTTGGACATCTCCTCACGCTTCTTCTTTGCCCTATTGTGAGTGCCCAACTTTCATTTAGCCACTTTCAGTGCACGCTTATCTTTTCCAACTTTGAGAAGTTCAGTGATTCTCTTTTCGTAAGGGGCGAAACCAACAACTTCCCTAATGACATTCTTCACAAAATGTGATCTTTTACTAGCTTTCCCTTTTCTATAAGGACGTGGCACTTGCTCCTTCCTGGTTACAATGTCTCATTTGTTTAAACCCACAAATAGGCCATTTTTTAGCTGTTTTAGAGCCATTTCCTATGAGATCCAAAGAGATTGTTTTCACCTTCAGATGGAACCAAATGTGCAGGAGAAGCTGTAAGTCCTCATCAACTATTTTCTGGGTGATGTTGAAGATATTCATTTTGAGAGTCATATTCTCTAACACGAGTTGCATTTGCCCATTACAGGTATTAATCAACGTGTTAGCCCTGGCTAAGAAAGAGTAACTAAGAATAATGGAAACATGATGACTCGAGGGAGAGGAGGGATCCGTCTCCCAAATGACAAAATCTACTGGAAAGTAGAAAGTGTCGACTTAGACGATCACATCCTCAATTATCCCATAGGGCACCTTCACGGAACCGTCCGCGGGATGGAAAGTAATTTTAGTGGGATTAAGATCCCTTAAATTTAGGTGCCTATATATGGAATAGGGTAAAATGTTTACACTCGACCCTAAATCTAGTAAAGCTCTCTCGATTCTACTCTCTCCAATAATGCATGAAATGGTAGGTCCACCTGGATCTTTATACTTGTGTGGGAGGTTACTCAAAAGTATATAACTCGTGTTTTGTGCTAAAAACACCTTATTTACCTTTAATTTACATTTCATTGTGAGAAAGCACATGAGAAACTTTGCATGCACGGGGATTTGCTAGATTGCCTAAATAAAAGGTAAATTAAACTTCACTTGCTTAATAACTTATAAGATATCATCACGGGAGGCCCCTTTAGGGGGAGGGACCAACTGCTGAGGGTAAGGTGTGGATATAGGGGGTTTCACTACCACCTCAGGTCTAAATGTGTCTTCTTTATCACTATCTTCCAAGGGGAAACTTCGGTCTCTTATGTGTTGGGCGAAAACTCCTTCTCATCTTGCACATCGTGTGGGGGAGGTGACAAGTCAACAACTCTCCCACTATGTAGAGTGGTTACCGCTTGATATTGCTCTTTAATTTTCATCAGGAGTAGAGTTAACATAGTTTTGATCTTGGGGAGGTCTTTAGACTTGGGCGGGAAACTTACCCTTCTCTTGCACACTTAGGGAATATTTCAACTTAGAAATGGATGCCTTTTAGCCGGAAAAATTTTGGGCATTGATCGCTCACTGAGTTTGCATGAATCGAGCAAGAGTTTCGTCGAGACTCTTCCATTGTGGAATTATGCAAGGTGCAGGATGGGGTGCCTACATGGTTTGTGCTTGTTGGTAAGGTGGGATCGGTGGTGGTTGTTGGGTAACGTGTGGATTCAGGTTCAGCACCGCATTCGGTTGATCGTAACTAAAACCGAGATATTTTTGCCATGAGGGGTTCAAAGAATTCCCGTAAGGGGAAATAAAATTAAAAGATCTCACCGCCTCAACTTTATCATGTAGCATAACGTTTTAGGCGGGCATAGTTGGACATTCCTTCATTAAATGTCCCGCCTCACAAATCACGCAACTCTCCTCCGATAAGGCTTGATATGGGCCGAATATATCTCTCCCCTAGCTTCGACCATGTCTTCTGTTCGCTTGGCTAATTGGTTAATTTGGAGCTTCAACTCAGCTTCTATGTCCAAGTGAAAGAGTTTGGATACAGAAGGAGTTGTAGGCGTGTTTTTAGCTTTAGGTTGGGTGTTTGGATCTGATGTGTCCTAAGCTTGAGTAGTCTTGATGACATACTTAAAGTGGGCCTCCGCATCATCCGCATCTAACCAGAAGAACTCTCCCAGACACATGGTTTCAACGAGTTATTTTGAAGGCTAAGCCCATGATGGAAGTAAGAGATGCATCTCCACTTCTCAAAGCTATGATGTGGGAACATGTTAACTAACTCATTGAACCTCTCCCAACATTTATCAAAAGGCTCGTTGTCGTTTTGCTTAAAAGTTTGAATTTGAGCCTAAATATAGTAGGTCCTATGTGCGGGAAAGCAATTTTGGAGAAATTTGGCATGCATGTCTCTCCACGCAACCACCGATTTCGGTGCTAATGATCAAATCCAAGTCTTGGCCTTGTTTTTAAGTGAAAACGGGAAAAGATTGAAGCGCACTAAATCTTGGATGCAAGATTGATCATTAAACATCTCACGTGACTCCTCGAACTCTCTAATGGAAAACTAAGTCTTCTCCGAATCCATGCCATGAAATGTTGCGAGAATCTGAATCATCCCATTCCTAAAGTGGAATTGACCCACACATTATACAGAAATATAATGCATCCCAGAGCGACAGTTCGCTCAAGGTATAAGAGGTATCGTATGGGGAAACACTACATCACTCCCTCACCCTCTCCAAAACTAACGTGATAAGACATCGCACTCATACTTATAGAATCACTTTCCCCACTAGAGTTCCTAGACATATGACTCGTGGCGTGACTAAGCGGTGCAGGAGGTGGTACCCAAAAATTTAGAGAGCTTGGAGTGTGGGGGCTAGATGGAATGAGTTAAATTATAGGATTTTCGTGCACCGTTCAATTTGAATTGGGATTGGACTGAGTATTTTGCATTTAAGGTTCAAGAGAATATTTCTTTTATTTTTATTTTGTTAATTTTTTTGGTTATTTTCGATTTTTTAATTTTTTTTTTAATTTTTAAAATTTTTGAGTTTTATGATTTTTTTAGCTTTTTAGAAATTGGAGTAAAATTCTTAGATTAATTCGACTTAACTTAGTGTGTCCACTTAGTTCCCAGACAACGGCACCAAAAACTGGATGCGATGTAAAAAGTGTGTGCAGTGAGTGTACTTATAACTCAAGTACAAGCCGGTTGCTCAAGTAATAAGCCGACAAGTTGGGGTCGAGTCCTCGGGGAATAGGACAAATATCGTGACTACAACTATAAGGAAGGCTTCTAAAACCTAAATTTCGATTCTCGAAACGAAAAGAAAAATGTGATGATTTTAATGAGAATTTCTACTTAACTAACGCAACCTACTAACAAATGCAATTTATTTAAAAGGAAGGAAAAACTAGAATTTTGATTTTCAAAAACTATTTGAGAAAATGGAGTTGGGTTCCGATCCCCCGAACCATCCATATTTTTGCTAGATATAAAATTTTCAATAATTATGTATGCAATTTAAGGAAAACATAATATTCATCAAAGCACTAAATATATGTGAATTTTACTCTGCACAATAGTTAGTCAATGATTAATTTGACGTAAATGATAAGATTGTCAGCACGTATACTATATTCTCAAACATTTCGATTACCTACGACGAACGAAGTTAAGATACCTATAATATTAGTTTCAAAAAAAATATTAAACCCAATAATTATATATATACTTATGTCCAATTTTATATCCAACTCATCTACCTAGATTGGGTTCATGTATCCCAACCCTCTAACAATTTAACCGAGCATGTTGAAACAAACTACGTATGCAATAATAACGTTGCATGAAGACATGATGATTGAATAATAACAAGAAAACATACAAATAAAATCACTAAAGAAATACATAGGAAAGAACATGCACAAACCAAGCTTGAATGAAAACCGAAAGAATGATAGCTTTTTATTGATAATTGCATGCATGAAAATTGACAAACTTTAATCTCTATGTTCATCTCTATCTAGCCTTATAATGGATGAATTTTTTTTAAATACTTCTAATAGGTGTTTACATAAGTCCTAAGTCGTTTGGAAGATTCCTTAATTTATAAAAATCTTCGGGCTAAAAAATAGTCTTAAAAATAAAATTCCCACATTAAGGACTTCCAAACCGATTATGCTATACAAGGCGAAAAGGTTCGCTCCATTTCCAAACCGGTTCAGCTAGAGGGGTTGGTCAAGCTACCTCCTTTTGGAAAAATTCTTCATCTATTTCTCTTTTGCCCCTCGATTTTTATCCCAGATTCAATTGCTCGTAACTTCTTCATCGCAGCTTGGATTTGGGTGTCATTTCTTCCAATGTGCTCGTGACTTCAAAATCTTAGACCTTTCAGTTGGATCTTCCTCCAGGTTTTAGTTATAAATTATGAATATGACCTTGTCTCTTCCTTCATTTCTTTTGCCAATTATGTTTTCCTCTCACATCCACCTGTACAAAATACCTGTAAAATAAGAGAGAGACACACAAAACATGAAATACTTGCCGAAAAGGTTAGTAGAAAAAATATGACTTACTAATTACACTAGACGAGACCGTAAAAGTATCAAAATTAAGAAGATAAATATGAGATATTTATGTTTAATCAGAAAGCAAAACAATAATCCTTATGAGATAACAATCACAAATAAAGAGTATAAATCAACCTAGAAATATGGATTTAATATCAAAGAACAAAACATAGAACGTAATGGAAAATCCCAAGGAACCTGGGACACCAAGACACGGGATGATATAATTCCAACTGTAATGCTCTTTAATTTCCACATGCAAGCTGGACAACCTGTACACTAAAGATATGGTACGTTAAATAACTTATATAATTTTAAGCATCAACGATAAATGAGAAATATGGTAATATGCTTTAGGTTCAGAATTGTTAAATTTACCCAAATTATCAAACACGTGAAGTAAGAAAAAATAGTCTATGTAGGGATTCTTGTTTCTTTCCAATTTTAATCATGTTAAGCTAATTACTAAGTGAGCTTGAAAGATTCAACTGTAAAGAAAATCAAGCAATCCATGAGACACTAATGAGGAAACCCCATCTGGGAAAAACCGAACGACCAAGCCTAAACGAATTCAATACAAATATGGTTTTACAAGAAGCCTCAATTTAACTTGAAAAACTTGACTCATCAAAACCATTTAGATTCCGTCTTTAAAACCTCCGTTGTTATATCCGTATAGTCCAACACGACTTCTAGCAACTCCTTACCTCAGTATCCACCGATAGCCTTTACCGTCTCCAGCATTGCAAAATCCCCCACACTAATGATATAAGAAGGAAAGATTTATGCAGGTTTGGATTTGGAAAACTTGACCATATAGAATTAAATATATTTGGAGAGGATTTCAAAAGTGTTTTTAAATGTTATAAGGCATGAAAAAGTCTCATAAAAAATTACTGTTGCGCACTCTTATAAAAATAGGTTTTCTAAAAAAGTGGGAGGGTGAATAGCTAAAGAAAAATTGAATTTATTGAAATATAAGCAGGGTTATTCGAACGAAAGAGGATTTAAAAAGTGTTTTTAAACCTTACAAGGCATGAAAAAGTCTCATAAAAAACTTTTGTTACACAATCCAATAAAAAATAGGTTTTCTAAAGTGTGGGAGAGTGGACAAATGAAGAAAAAATAAATTTATTAAAAGATGAGCCAAGTCATTTGAATATCATAGTACCTCATTCGAACGACATACCTGATCTTGTTCAAACTAGTATCTAATGAGATATCAAATGCTTGAGGAAAATTAGTTCGTTAGCTTCTCGTTTGAAGTTCATTTTAATGAGGGTATCGATCTAGTTGGAACGTGCTTCGAAGGAATTATCTAACGAGAGACCAATGAAGGCAAATAACTCGTTTATTAAACTCATTGGATCCCTCATTCAAACAAGATAAAGGCCCTCGTTCAAACGACACATCAAAAGTCGTTAGAATGACCTGGGGAAAACTCTAAGTTTTTAAAATAAATTTTAAACTCAGTGTTAAAAACATTTTAAAGACTCAAAAATTATAATCTCCAAATATCCAAACGTTCATATGCCTTTAGAAATGATTACACAGCATGATGTAATATTTAAACTTGACTTGTACAAATATGACCCCTAACTTATCTTCATATGTGGGCTTGAGTAAACAACACCCTAAAAAACTTTATGTTTTGATAATAATTCAATATTACAAATCATCTCAATGTGGAAATTTGCCCTTACAAATCTCCTCCTTTGGCTATTCCATGACAAAATACAAAAAAAATGAAAAAGTCTAAATCGCTAAGTAAGGTCGTCAAGCCAATATAATTCCCATCCAAAACCCCAAAAGGATAACACACAAAACAACCTAGCCGCAAATCATCTTTGTGATGCTTTCATAGGGCGTACATGTAGAAGAATTTCTACGCACATGAACAAACTAACAATGACGCATGGGAGGATACAATTAATATAAATAAACCAATAAAATCAAAGCCCCCCTAAATTTGTTCTCCCCATTTTATTCTAAAAATGATAAAGGGATAGAACATGCATCTGCAAGATTAGTCTATCACATATAAAGCAAAGTACATCACAACAGATATGTAGTGGAGTATCATCACAAGATAGAGAAATAATAAAATGAGATATAAACACTACAAACAAAATCATGTGCAATGAATACACCAAATATGAATCATAACAAAGTAGATATAAATGAAACCAAAGTGTAGCAGAGTACAAATATGATCCATAAGAGAGTGTATCAAATAAAAAAACACAATATGAGAGAAAATACAAAAGATAAAACACGAAAAACATCTCTTAAAAGTACATGAGAAAAGAAGTGTTGGTAATCATAATCATGGATCCTCACCATCATTAGCATCATCAGTATCATCATGATGTCTAGACAATGAACAAGAGGAACCAGCAGCCCGACTCTACTCTATGCGACACATGACCTCAAAATACTGCATCATCATGGAGTCCATGCGAGCCTGTCACTCCTGATTATGTGCCCTCTTTTCCATAATCTCCACAGCCATCTGACGGTCCTATTAACGATCGACTGCCAGCTCATGTACCAGAGCACGTAACTCCCTAAAATCCTAGACTCTGCGGGTGGTGGGTAGGAAGTAGTAGATGAAATGAACCAAGTAGGTGAGGAAAAAGAAGCAGGATGATTAGAATCTTACTGAGATGGGGGAGGAACATGATACTCACTCTGGGATGCAGGGAGATGACTCTTAGACCGACTTAGGGAATAAAGATTAATAGTATGATAATCGTTCAATGTGGCATCAGGGTATAGAAGGGATCACTTTGATGAGCACAAAAAATGGGAGAGCTTGACTAAAAGGGCTAGATCCAAAGTTTGGAATGAAACTCAGGACTAAGTAATTGTGAGCAGGTAGGTTAATGACAACACCTAGGTTGATGGCGTGTATAAGGCATTCATGATTCCACATTATCTGGGTATGGGTTTTCATGGAATGAGACACGGGAAAATGATCCAATTAAGGATCATGAAATCGACTTTGAGATCATAAGGGAAAAGTATGGAGGTGTCCATTTGATGCTTTTCAAAAACATCAAGCTTCATCATATCAAAGTCAGGAGACTCATGATTGGACCATGAAAAGGTGGAAATAAGAGCCCTGGGAAGATAGAGATGGATGTCGATGAAGTCCTCAATAATGATTATCTAGTGACAAAGATGCCAAAAAAGAATTCCCAAATGAGGTAGGGGTACACACAATTAGTAAGGGAGAACAAGGGCTCCCAACCTCGATTAGAAAACCATTGATACATTGCTGTCTCAGAAATAGACCAAGGAAGAAAAACCTTTTACGAGGGCATGTACATGAAAATCGACAGTGGTAAACTGAAGCCACACTTTCACGGTTAAAGGGGGAGAATGAGCGACATGGCCTTAAAAGGAGGAATCCTCCTCAGGTTTGTCAGTACGATAGCAACGCGACAAAGATAACCAAAAGTATGGATTGAAAATGGCTAGGATAAAAGGGAGGAAACCTATGAGGGGAGAAACACACTCACAAATAATCTTATTTCCATCCAAAGTTGAACCTAATCACCACAAACCACCAAAAAACAACCAATAAATAAAAAAAACCAACCCAAACTAAGCAAAAAGGATATATAGCAAATAAAAAAATAAACATAAAGGAAAAGTCAAAATTATTTCGGTGATCATTTTAGATAAAAATATTAAAAAAACATTATGAGCAACCGAAAAATAATAAACTTTCATTTATGAGGAAAAAATAAAAAATACTTTTTAAGTTTTTAAAAATAAATAAAAAATGTACCCTCCCCCCCCCCCCCCCCCCCTCCCACCCACCCACCCAAAAAAAGAAAAGATTTTACCTCTTTTACACTAAAAACACTATTCTACTAAAAATTTTGTAAAACAAATAAAGGCGAGTCAACAATGTGTTGAAAAACCAGGTGTAGAAAGAGAAACGATCCAAAAACTAAGAAATAATTGGAGAAAATTTTAAAAAATACCTAAAAGGAGACCAAATCCCCAAAACTCCAAAGATTGATATGGGTAATCCAAAATATTGAAAACCCTCAATAATAGAGGATAAAAGATGGAGAGGGATGAATGTAGGAAGGTAGGGTGACGAAATGGGATGAAAACCTTGGACTTTAAGGTCTAATGGTACACTTTTTTTTTTGGGGGGGGGGGGGGGGGAGGGGGGGAGAGAAAGAAGAATTTGCGATTGTGTAAAATAAGGTTTAGGAATTGAAAAAAATGAAGAGGCACGCTGGGGAAGAATGAATATCAATTTTTTTAAGTTAGTTCGAACAAGGTATCAAATCTCATTCGAATGATAAAATATTTTTTTTTAGGTTTTAGGTTCAGATTCGTTAAATTTACCTGAATTATCAAACACGTGAAGCCAAAACAAAAAATAGCCTAGGCAAGGAGTCTTGTTCCTTTCCAATTTTAATATGGTTAACCTAATTACTAGGTGATAAAGAAAAAAGCAATTGTAAAGAAAATCACACAATCAACGAGGTACCGATGTACGAGGAAACCCCTTCTGAAAAAACCTCGGACGATGAGGGCTAGAGAAATTCAATACAAAAATGGTTTTACAAGAAAAATCAATTTGACTTACAAAATTTACTCATCAAGCCCATGAAGATGCATTACTCAAATACTTTTTTTGTAGCTTTGTGTAGTCCTACACAGCTTCACAACAACTCCTTGCCTCGGTAAACACCGATAGCCTCTACCGTCTCCGATAAAAATATAGGTTTTGTAAAAATGTGGGATAGTGGACATCTAAAGAAAAATTAAATTACTCAAAAAATGAGACGGGATTTTAAATGAAATGGTGCCTCATTTGAATGATGTACCTAATCTCATTCGAACCAGTATCTAACGAGATATCAAACAAGATTCCAATAATGGGGAAAAATTTGTTCGTTAGCCCCTTATTTGAAGTTCGTTATAAAGAGGGTACCAATCTCGTCGGAATGATCTTCGAACGAGTTATCTAACAAGATTACAGTGAAGGAAAATGACTCACTTATTAAACTCGTTTGATCCTTCATTCGAACAAGATAAAGTCCCTCATTCAAACGACATATTAAAAGTCATTAGAACGACATGGAACAATTCTAAGTTTTTATAATACATTTTAAAACTAGTGCTAAAAACATTTTAAAGCCTCAAAAAGTTTAATCTCCAAATATCAAAAGGGTCAAATACCTTTAAGAATGAGTACACGGGATGATGTAAGCTTTGAACGCAACTTGTGCAAATATGGCAACAAAAGTATCCTCACATGTGGGCTTGAGTATACAAACTACGTGTTTTGATCAACGGAATAAGACAATACTACAAATTGACTCAATGTTGAAATTTATCCTTATAATAAATAATGAAAAATAAAACCATCCGCGACAGTATATAAAATATGCACATAAAACATGGTAATAAAGACGAGTCTCAAATTAATGAATTAAATAAATTAAACAAGTCCCCACAATATTGAATGTCTCAAAATAAATGAGATAACAACGTTGCCACCACGGGACCATAAGTAATATATCTGAAATAATAACTCAAGAGTCTAACACAAATGAAATACTGAAATGAACCGATCATTCTACATATAAACATAGGTAACTGAATGAACAACACAATACAAGTCTTCCCACTCATCCCTACTACTCCGACTTAAGAACACCATGAAATATTTGTAGAAAAATATTGTGGGTTAGAACCCACATTTGCAAGAATTAACTTACTTCACTTAAACAATATTAACTTTAACTTATTTATGCCTCATGTTGTCCATTTCGGCACTCACACCCAAAATACCTTACAGAACCTATAACTAAGGTATATCCCAAATGTTCAATGATAGTGGACATAGCTATAACATGTGAACCCAGGTCCCAAGTCTAATAAATAATGTGATTAGTCACAAATATTATAGATTAGCACCCTTTATATCTTGGCATTCTAGCACAATTGTGAACGTTAAATTATATATTTATGTTCATTTATTGGTTAAGCTTTGTTTTTGATATATTTTTTTTCCTTGCGAGGTTTGTTTGAGATTTTGTAGGTGTTAGAATGCCTAGCGGATCAATTGGATGTATTTCTAGAAACTTACATTGAACGAGGCAACTTCAGAGGCGATTTTGATAATTTCATACTTCATGTCTTGGGTGGCGAATCTCTATGAAAGTGTAGCTCATCGAGTTAGCTTTGTGTGGACATAAACGTCACATCATTTCGTCACCGTATGACCGAGTTATGTCCGTCCTCCCAAAGTCCCTTTTTATTTGAAAGGATGAGAAGATCTTGCTAAAAATAGGGAAACGATCGATCGACTCCCGATTGATCGATGTGATTTTGGTGAAGACCGGAAGGTAGTGGAAATATTTCTCAACCATCAATCAATCAATATCATCCATCGATCAATGGATCATCCTAGTTTTTATAAAGATCTGAAGACAGTGGGAATTTTTCTCAACCATCGATTGATCGAGACATTTGATCGATTGATTGCTCACACAAGAATCATATATATTGATGGGTTTTGATTTTTTTTCTTCGTTTAATCCACTAACTATAAATATTAAGTGGGTATTATTTGGGCATGAATTAGTTTTTATCTAGTTTTAGTTTTAATTAGGGTTGAGTTCTGATTTTCTCTCTTTGCCCATTTTGGGTGTTGTAAGTCACTATTCATCTTCTTATTCATTAATTCAATCTTTCTTAAGTTATTTCTTGCTTTGTTAATTAGGTGCTTCAATTCTTTATTGTTTTCTGACTTTTTTTCCTTCATTACATGCCATTTAACAAACTTTTCTAGCAAATTATATTAGGTTGAGACAATATGGATAAATTGGTTGCTTTGCTATGATATTATGGATTAGGTTATTTTCATGGGTTCAGTTGTTCTTGTTTTGCACCTAGGAAACTTAATGGTGTATATCATGTATGTATCATATTTTTGACCTTCCATGTGTAATATTGGGGATATTTATTGATGCTAAAATCAAAGTAGGATTTTATGAGAATTTAGGGGGTGACAACTCTAAGTTTGATTAATTGTGAAATGAGATTTATTATTGACAAATTTTTTATTCCCACTTAGCCGTTTATGCTACTTAACTTATGGCGTGGGATATAATTCTCAATATATAGCTTTTATTCTTGTTTTTATTCTAGTTCACCTTTCACACTTTTATTTGAGAAGTAGTAAATTAATTAAAGTTCGACAATTATTTTATGTGGATTTCGATACCGAAACTCACCGCTATACTCCCGTATGAGTTTATTTAAAGTTTAGGTATTTTAACTACGGTGGGAACCGATAACAATGGTAGGTGGCCTTACACGACCACTCGATTTTTTCCCCATCGAAATGTCACCGTTGTCGGTGAACGAATTCTTGTCTCTTCCTTTCAAACACGAAGGGAATTCGGGAAAATGGGAATAACTCGGTCATACGATGACTAAATGACGTGCCATTTTATATCCATGCGAACCTAACTCAACGAATATACTTAAATAAAGATTCGTCAGCCGGTAAATGAAGTATGAAATTATGAAATTACCCCTAAAGTTGCATCTTGTAATGTAACTTTTTAGAAACACAACCAATTGCTATGCTAGCCCTTCCAACACCTAAAAAGACTCAGATAAACCTTTCAAAGCGCACACACACACACACACACACACACACACACACACATATATATATATATATATATATATATATATATATATATATAAAACAAATGTTAACCAATAAATGAGCATAAATATAGGATTTAACCGGCACAATTGTGCTAGAATGCATAAATATAAAGGGCGCTGATATACAATATTCATGCCCAATCATAAGGTACATGATATTTAATCTAAAGTTACAAAATAGTATTATACACTCTAAATATGTGCTAAGAATCATAACCATACGTAGTACGCATATACTACATCCTAATCCATAAAGTAACCACATCATAATAAGGATTGAAACAAAATTCAAATCCTCTTATGAATATCTTCATTGCCACATCAACTTCATATATAAATATTACATGAAGGATCTAACCTTTCAGAACCTCTCGTGCCTTTGTTGGGTTAATCTCTATAAAGTTACACTCCTAAAGCATTGTAGAGCATACAAACATAAAAGAAGGGGAAATAAATATGCCTTCACACCAATGTGTTATCACATACCAAGATTACACAATAGATCAAGACTCTCATATCTCCCACTCGTGATATGGTTGAACAACTATATGTAGGATTATGATATAAACCTATACACAACTTGAATTATCATCTACGTGCATAGTACCCAATTTTGCAAATAATCCCATTAAATTCTTACCAATAGATTCCCCATGAACACACCCCTATGGGTATGTCTATAACTAGCACATAAAGCATATAATTCTCCAATACGTTTATATGAATATGGTGTATAATTTTAGCGGTTCATATAGGACTAAACGTCCCCCCAACCAATCATCAATCCCATATGTATAATATCCACATAAATACATATAAATGTAACCCTAATAAACTAATCAAAACCCTTCTTCCTAAATCATAATCTCAGCAAATAATTAAAAAACACCTCATTCAACTAACCTGATCAATCTGCTTGAGGGACCTAATCAATCGGCCCTACATAAAGTGCCCCAAAAATGACGTTGTATTAAAAAAAAAGGCCCATAACTTAATTAAATCAATTTTCTCCATAACAGATCAAAGTTAAAGGTTCTTATGGGGCCCAAACCATAAAGGCCCAACTTACAGAGGCTCGAGCAGGTCCAACACGCGGCCCCAGTCAAATTTAGTGCCTACAGGATCAACTAGTTACCTATATTCTTGAATGAGATAAATAGAAATCAATAATAGGATAATAAAGAGATAGGAGAGTTACTTGTACAACTCAACTACTTTTCACTGTTATATATACAACCTTCACCCCGGGGTAAGGGGGAATGTAGTTTTGAACTTCTGAGAAATTAAGAAGGAACTGAGAACCCTCTCTATGGACGTAGGTAGTTGACGAACCGTGTAATTCTTCTATTGTGATCATTTTATTTATTCTTTTATCGCCTATGATTTTTGGAAACATTATATTGTGAATCCTTGCACACATAATTAGCACCGTCTATGGGAATTAATTTTCCTTTCTACGAAAGTAACCCAAAATAAAAGAGTAAACTCCCAAAAAGTGTAACCCAAGTTTGCGATGTGCGAAACGACCTAGCCCCACTCAGGATCAGATTTGAGGTTCGTCAAGAGAGAAATCCTAGATTTCGCATGGAAGAGAAGATCTCCGAGCAAAGAAATGAACAACCTAGATCAACATAGATCTCATGGCTAATTGACGCTTATGATTCACGACTTCAATAGTAATAGGAGGAAACTCACCTCCAAATAGAGGAGAATGCACATCTCCATCGACAATTGGATAATATGGAGAAAGAACTCCGTCAGGAGAACTAACAGCACCGCAATAAATATCCTAGCCCTCAGGCGAGCAGAACCCGCACCTGAAGAAGGGATACTGGACACGATAAATCCCGTTCAGAGCGCGAAAGCCACCTGGTGAAATAAAATTGGGATAAATAACGCCACATGCATGATATAAAGAGTTTAGTTTGAAAAGAGATGGACCAATATCAAGGACACTGAGGAGCCAGATCCACAAAAAAGCTGGCAACAAGGACACTCATCACGCAAATGAAGTCCCATTTCTTAAGGGTAATTGAGGAGGAGGAACCCCTGAAGAAATTCACAGCTCCAATGTTCAAAATATATTATGAAAAGATATACCCCATTGATTATGTTCTCCAATATAGGCAAGCGATGAATCTTTGTAATCATAACGATACTCTTATGTGTCGCATATTTCCATCGAGTATAGGAGGTGTCACTTAGAAGTGGTTTGAAATGCTACTTTACAAGCGGGTTAAGAGATTTAAGTCCCTCAATGAGGCCTTTTCAACTCGTTTTATAACCAACAGATCGCATCCAAAGAGGATGGATTCTTTACTCACCATGAGGAAAAAGGCACAGAACAGTTTTCGAGAGTATGTCAAATGTTACTTAGAGACTGTCAATAAAGTGGAGGACTCCTTGGAGCAGGTAGTCGTAGAATTATTAAAGATTGATTTACACCTACCTCTATGCTGCACTAGTCCCCCACTAAGAAGGAGGCGATCTCATGTCACATATTGAAAAATAACTAAGGTGGAAGACGCGGTCAATAACAGCAACTAGTTACATTAAGGCAAATAGGGGTAATGACAAAGAAGACACCCTTGAAAATAAAACAAGAAATAGAATGGAGGAGCCAAGAATAGGGGCATAGAATATGTATCGAAAGCGTTCTAAGCCATTAACACATTTTTCAAGGAGTTAATTTATAAAATTATAGGAAATATCTAGGACCAATAATTTGTTAAGTGGTCAAAGAAGATGGGAGGAGATTCGATCGAGAGGAACAACACACTTATATGTGCCTTCCATAATGAGAACGAACATAAGACAGAAAATTACAAGGCCCTATAGTCTCATTTAGAGGAGTTAGCCCAGGTAAGGCATCTGAACGAGTACATTGAGAAGAAAGTTGATCAGCTCATCATTAACAGTGACCAAAATCTAGATAATAGGTTGGACGATGAAGCAGGACATGAGTTTGTTGTTATACATAGGGCGGTCAACCTTGATCAAATCCAGGGCAACGCAATTTTAATGGAACTTAAGAAGGTCACATCAGTGATGGAGGCTTTCCAAATAGATACTGCCAAAACCTAAGCAGATAAGCACAGGAGACCAAAAGATGTGGATTATAATAAGCACATAGTGTTTAGAGATGATGATTTAGTCAAGGTAATAACCTATTACTATGATGCACTAGTAATCACTCTCATAATTTCAAACTGGGATGTGGACAAGATAGTAGTTGATCAAGGAAGGTCTTTAAAAGTGATGTACTTGGAGATTTTTTACAAGCTCAAACTGAAGATGTTAGATTTAAAAGAAGAGATAGTCCCACTGATCGGCTTCGCAAGAAAGATGACCATGCCATTATGGAAGGTAGTATTGCCAGTGAGGGCAAGAAAAATTTCTAAACTTATCGAGTTTTTGGTAATAGATATTAACTCACTTTACCACGCTATTCTCCGGAGATGTCATCTACGCGTCAAGAGGGTAGTACCATAACTTACCATCAGAAGCTTAGTTATATCACAGTTAGGGGCATAATAAATATCAGAAGCCATCAAGCTATTGCTCGTAAATGCTACATCGGCGCCATCAGGCCCAAATGAGAGAAGAAGAAATAGAAGGAATTCATCCTCGAAACATATCTGGATGGAGACACCCACTCCAAATAATAACTAAATCATGGCCGACCAAGGGTGGAAGAGACAAGAGTCCAGCCCGTTGATAGAGTTGTGGGGAAATTAAATGAAGTAATTTATAATAAAAGTTGACCAGAGAAGAAGTTTTAAATCAACACCACTTTATTCGACCAGGAAAAGAAGGAGTTGACCACTTTTCTAGAACATAGTATAGACATTTTTACATGGGAGCCATATGACATGCCAGGGATTAATCCCAAAATAACTTGCCATCACCTTCATGTGGACCCAGTATTTCAATTGATCATATAGAAGGCTCGCCGTACTGCCCTAGATAAGGCAAAGATAATGAAAAAGGAGGTAGGGAAACTTATGGAGGCGAGGTTCATCAGAGAAGTTTAATTCCAAAAATGTCTCTCAAACCTAATGGTAGTCCAGAAGAGCAATAGTAGCTGGAGAGTATTTGTGGACTTCACCGATATTAACAGAGCTTACACCAAAGATATATTCCCTGTACCAAATAGGCCAACTGGTCGATGCCACAACAACTCACAAACGAATGAGTATTTTAAATGCTTACTCGGTGTACCACCAAATTCCCCTCTTCGGCCCTGACTAAGATAAAACCTCATTCATTACCCCGCTAGGCCTGTATTATTATACGCTCATACTTTTTGGCCTTAAGAATCCTGTAGCCACATACTAAAGATTGGTCACCAAGATGTTCAAGAAATAAATAGGAGGGAAGATGGAAGTGTACATTGGCAATATGACCATCTCAAGGACTTGGCAGAAACTTTTAAAATCTTTAGGCGTTACCAGATAAAGATCAATGCGAGCAAATTATCATTAGGGGTCCAATCAAGAAGGTTCCTCTACTACCTGGTCAGTAAGAGAGGGATCAAAACAAACCCTAACTAGATAGTAGCAATAAATAACGTTCAACCACTAAATACATTATGAGAGATTCAAAAACTAACTGGGATTCTTATAGCCCTAAACCATTTCATCTCAAAGTCATTCGAGCACTGTAGACCATTTTCTTCAGTTGCTCAAGAAGGAAAAAAAGACTCATTTGGATTGATGAATGCTTAAAAGCACTTAAGGAAATCAATTCTTATTTGATCAAACCTCCACTGCTAGCAATTCCAGACCCAGGGGATCCTCTCTACCAATATCTTACAGTTTCAACCCATGCAGTTAATTAAGCCTTAATATGTGAGAAAGAAGGAAGATAGTTTCCTATTCACTATGTCATAAAGATTCTCTTGAATGCTGAGTAGCGATACCTTCTACTGGAGAAGTTAGCCTTCTCGTTGGTCAACGCGGCTTGAAAATTAAAGCATTACTTTGAGGTTCATTCCATCACAGTCATCCCATCCTTCCCTCTTAAAGCTATTCTTTGAAAGGAAAACCTACCTGGGCGCATGTTCAAATGGTCAATTGAACTCCAAAGATTCTATATACACTATCATCCAAGAAGAATAATCATGGGGTAAGTGTTGACTGATTTTATAGCTAGATTTTTTTGGAGAAGAGGCCACTATCGATCAACAGGTCACCGCCCAATTAAAATTTCACGGGATTGATAAATCCAGGAGGTGGATATTGTATGTGTATGGTGCCTCCAACTCTAAAGGGTGGGAGTATGAATTTTTCTCATAATATCAGAGAATTCTATGATCGAGAAAGGAATTAGGCTGGGGTTTGAAACCTACAACAATAAAGCTGAGTACGGAGCTCTTATAGCTGTACCGCGTAAGGCTCACTTGCTAGGGCTAAACTAGTTTGAAGTGTATTATGACTCAATGTTGGTGTCCAAATAGGTCAATGCATACATTAATGCCAAAGACGAAAGGATGGCAAAATACACGTAGGTGGTTCGTGATTTGATATCAAAGTTCGAGGAAGTCCACGTTCAATAGTTCTCCTAAGGGAGAAATAGTCATGTTGATGCTTTAGTAACCCTAAGTTCATCAGTGGATTCCGATATTAGGAGAACAATTAAACTGGAGTTCCTCGGTTAGCTTAGCATTGTAAAGATGGTTGCCTCCGATGTAACGCCCTGACTTGAATTTATGGGTTACCCTTAGTAAACTCGGTCCTATCCGAACGTTAGGTGTGAAGTGCAATGAAACAACCTATATAATGTTGCTATTCCAGTTTTATTTTTAATTAATGTTTCACTTGTTTAGCATGTGATTCCAATTTTAACTCAAACTACGTGAGGGACCCGTGGGAATCACCCCCAGAGTCCAAGCATAAAGAGTTACTAACGTAAGATTAAATAAAATACTTTCATGTATACTGCTCTCAAAATACAAATCCGCACTTAACCTTCCATAAAAGATGAGGGTGTGAATCAATGACCAGTGGAAATATGCAAATGCAACATAGAAACGAACGGAAAAAAGAAGACTCTACACGTTATACCTACGTGCATATGCAACTACATCGTATATATATATATATATATATATATATATATATATATATATGCACACATACTTAATGCATGAAAACGTTTTTCTTTCGAAAACATTATTTATCCCGATTAATTCACCTTAATCTTGTAAAAGACTTCCTTTACCCTAGTTTTTCATTTATCCTTTTATTTAACACACATGGCTGAATACTTGAAATAACTACACGTGGTTTGATCGAAATCCATTTCTTTACTGAAATTATCCCTTTCCATTTTAACCAATTCACTTTAACATTTTAATTGAAAATCATCCTCTCAACACATGCGAACACCGCGTTAGAAATATTGATTTAGTCTTTGAAAAACCTTTTACAACACACTCTTGTGTTAATCATGGATTGAAGCACTTAAGTTGCTTAACCACACATTTACCCGCTTACTTTACCCTTTTCTTTACCTTGTGGACATTAATTAATTTCTCCTTTACTTGTCCATTTTAACTGTTACCGGAACATTTATTAGTTTATTCAAGTTAGGTTGTCCTAACACGTTTTCACCACACAATCCATTTCTTCACATGTTCCTTGTTCTGTAATCTTTATTCTCAGAATCTTCCAATAAATCGCGTACTTTAACTGGCTTCACACTGTCGGCGATGCCACCATATACTCTGTCTAGTGATTTTGGGTCATTTACCCCAGGGCTCTGGGCCCTCCATAATTATCTCGATGTCATCAGAGTTCTTTTTATGTTTTTTTAACATTTTAAAAATGTCAACATTATTCCCTTTTTGCCTTTTTACCAGGCCGAAGCCAGACCCGAGGTTTCACCCCAATTCGTGTTACACCTTGAAATTATCATTTCATGTCCTTTACATTTTTAACTTTAATTTTTATTTCATAAAAATCAAACTCATTTAGGACTAATTTTGGTAACACTCTTTTCAACATTTTTGTTTCATAAATATGTTTCACTTTAAGTAAAATTATCATTTTACCCCTTTGTTTCCAAACTTGTCATTTTCCTCCACTTTACAAGTGTTATTTTCCCAAAACACTTTTCAGTTACTCATACTACTTCTTAAGTGATTTCAAAACACTTTTTAAATGTTTGGAGTGTCATTTTTCTCAAGTCAGAAACCACTTTATTCCATTATTTCCTTTCCAAATTCATAAGTGTTAATCTTTCAAACTTCACTAAGTCACACACACCAATTTCCCAATATTTCACCATTAACACGTATCCAACACCTTTATTAAGCATATTTCCAAATTGTAAATTTCTTCACTTTATTTATTCAAGAAATCTAATTACACTTAAAGACTACTTTTTATAAGAAAATATCATTTCCTTTTTATCAATACATGTAGTCTTATGATCTTTTATTCATCACACCTTTAACCCCTTTTTTGCACACTATAAAGACAAGAATTTCTAGTTTTCTTATTCCATGTTTAAACCCAACAAAAACCTTCTTTAAACTTATTCAAATATTTTTTTATCAGAATACTACAAGTTTATATGCATAAGAAGATGTGTTTTAATTCCTAAAATCCTATTAAATGGGTTAAACATACATTTCATTCTAGAAATTCACAATACTTGTAAAATTATTCTTTTCAAAACATAAAGACATTTTTAATTTCTTTAAACTTAGTACATATCCATTTCCCCCAAAATCTCCATTTTTACAAGAAACTTTAGGATGTTATTTCACCAATTATTTTATTTCAAAATCAACCCCACTTGTCAAACATTTCATTCCATAAAATATTTAACATCAATTTTCTAGAAATTACGTCATTTTCATGAAAAGTTCCAATCTTCATTTCAAGAAACTTTGAAATATTTGTTCATCCTTATTTTTCAACAAAATAACATTTTTGCAACATTTTTATTTTATAAAAATATTTATTAGTTACTATACATACTTTTCATAATTTAATCAATGCATCTTATGCATGTAATCTAACAACAAGACTACAAGTACACAAAAATAGAGTCTTTATACTAAGAGTAAGATTTTCCACCTCTAAAGGATCCAAATGATGATAAGAAGGTTGGTGTAGGAGGAGCAACCCCCCACCTCCTAACGTGGCCTCAAGAGGTTACAAAATGCATCCTCCAAAATGCTCCACCTTTGATCCAATTAAGCTTCCAAGCAAAAGACCCCTTCAAACTCCATGAAAGCTTCCATCATCTTCTCTAGAAATCCCCCTACACTTCTCTAAAATTCGTACCTTCACTTCAACAATGGTGGAAATGGGTTTTGTAGGCTTGAATGTGGTACGATAAACTAAGAATATGGTGGTGGAATGGTGGAGAGGATCTAATAATGGTGGAAGACCACTCCACCCTCTCTCTCCTTATTCCATCTTCTTCCCTTTTCAGATGACCCAAATGAGCCTAAAAAAGCCCTTAGAAAACCCTCCAAAGCCAAAAATTCCCATTTTACCCAATCAGAGATCTCCAAAGCTTGACAACTCAATGATCCAAAGGTAAAAACTGTGGCAGTACATAAGGGCAAGTCAGATCTAACATTTTCGAGGCACATCGTTCGGACGACATGAGCCTCGTTCGAATAATATGTCCATCTCGTTCGATATATGGCTTCGGGCGACCTGGGACTATAAGGTAATGCGACCTAAACCTCATTCGATCGACATCAGTCTCGTTTAAACTTTTTCTCTTTTTATTTTCTCCAAGTTCCCCTTTTTGTTCACAATTTTCCTACAATTATCGTCAACCCCACTTCATTATAATTTACGTAAAAATTTAAATGAAATATTAGGGTAGGGTACTACAAACTTCCCTCCTTAGGAAATTTCGTCCTTGAAATTCCTGATCTTTCAATCCTTAAGCTTACGGGGTGGGTTCACCGACTTTTATTCGAAGCCTTAGAAATTCTCCAACACAAAATCATCAGAGTTCTCAATATTAAAGTGTCATTACGCGCCACCATACGGGTCTTTTCTCTAAATAATCAACATGCGACATGCTCTAATCCTCACCATGTCTCTAAACATGAACGTCACATAATCGACTCCAAATTTCCCCTCGCTTGAGGATCATGTGCAAATAATTTATAGTACCACCCATGTTAGTACCCATGACATGCCAACACCTCCATGAGCAACCCTTTTTAGCGATCAAAACTCACCCAATGTGAACCATGATACAACCAATCATCGTATTCATCACCAAAGTCAATTTCATCTCAAGACTGCACATCTTGTGTCCTATAAATTTTTAGGTTATCCAGACTACACCACTCGCATGAGCTTGATAATAACCATACCATGTTAAATTTCTCACTCCAAGAAGTAATATTCTTACCAAGTCATCATCGGCTTACACCTTCCAATGTGTCACTTTGATGACCCTAATACTACTTTAGGATCTCATCTTTGAGAACTCGTTAGAGCCTCTCTCTAATCCACTCACCGTTGCAAAGCAACACAGTATGCTAAGTTTTTATTTTATTTCTAACACTATATCATATCCTTAAGTCATCACCTCATTCTTTGCAAGTAGAGCCACTGACTGTTATGCTGGCCAGTCGAAAGGCTGCTACTCCTAAAGAAATCCAAAACTACGAGAAAACTGCATAGCCAAAAGTGGGCGCATCCAGTTACTGAGTTGCATCAACGATATCCTGTCCACCATGTTATACTAGGCCCAACCCAAACACGCCATACTATGATATAGCACTACTTTGAGTTACCATATACGTGATAATACTGAATCCCGATTACCGAAACCCGAAAGGGACACACGAGATTCCAAAGGAACAAGTAACCATTCCGAGAAAATCTCATCCACACACGTCGGCTTATGATTCATAAAAGCAAACCTACACAATATGCTTAAAGTCATATCACTCTTCCCAGGCGTTCTCGTCGGGTACTAATCATAGCCACATACCCTGGCTTAAATCACCAATCCTGAAGAATCGAATCACAACCATTCATCCTCGCAACACGAAGGTAATATATGAACCTTTAGTTTCTTAGGAAGTCAACGCCCAACATCTCTCTTTGGGAGAAAGGCCCTACCCCCGAAATCCTTAGCACACGTGAACTATTTCGATTGGAGAATGCCTAATTCCCTTATTCACACTGACTTTGTCCATTTACTGGTGATGATGTCACTGACCTACTATGCCTTGGTTATTGTCTGCCTTTTACATCATGATCAAAATCCCAAATTCCTTAGGAATTATTTAGTTCAAAAGAGGCCTTAACCTTATCGTGTCCTTTGATTAAATGATAGTACCATTAAGTTTACTTCTGGTTTCTACCCAAACCGAAACTATGAGGCGACCATATCGGCCATCATTGGCATTCTAAGGGTAGCAAGTGACACATAGGGCTACGCCTTCTAATCCGTACCATCTTAGCAGGATGTGCAAGAGCTATTCCATACCATTCTAAGACTATCCTAGCATATACTGTCGACACATGCCCACATCCTATCATGCTTCGATATCACCCTACCTTGGTTTTCATTACAAGTCTCCAGATAGCGTCATCAAACTAAATCTCGAATACATTTCCTAGTATACCTCAAAACCGAGTGTCACAACACCAATACTAGTTATTTCATGACATTCGAGCATCACGCCTATAACGATACAATCTATCATCTTACCTTAGGGATTACACTATCCATCTGTGTCGATTCGGGAATCCACACCTAACACGTACACTATAAGACTCCTCTAAACCCTGACCAATAATCTAAGATCATCACCTGACCCTCAACAAAATCATTACCAAAATGCTAATGCTCCTTCATACCGAAATTAACAGGTCTTTTAAGGATACTAAACACATTTTATGTAAAACTCCTAAACCTGACAGCATTTTTTCGCTCGTATCTTTATCATTTTAGGTGCGCTCTATAAACCTTTCAATATCCATGTCGCGATTACTTAGTTCTCGATAAGATACTAACCTATGAGCTTCTACCCAAAGTGAATCTTAACCATCAAACACCTCATGGCGTCATAACATTCGATCTCTATCCCCAATGACTCCACACATAATTAGTCCTATGAGCACTTTAGCATACCCTCAAACCACACTCACAAAAGGATTTTATCGTTCTTAGCCATTATTTCGGTCGCTAAACGAGAATTTACACTTAGGCACTAATCTTATCTTTATTCCAAATGGTTGTGACCATATTCTACATACAACCCACAACCAACGCTACGAAGGATTATGGCAGGGTACAGGATGCCGCCTATAACCTGTAAACCTCAAGGTTTGCCTCATCTAATCCTCAATGAATGTTCAACCATGACAACTAAATTACCTCACTATGTAAACATAATACCATGTGCTAATATACAAGCAAGCACGACTATATAGATCTTGGTAGGATATGGGATGTTAGGTATTGCCCATAAATAACAAGGCCTACACCACGGACGCCACAAGGGATCCTATTCTTCAATACCATATTATAATCAAGATACACTAAACCCAAGTCCTCAACCAAGGGATCCAATGCTTATGAACTCCACTCAGTAATTTAACCTCTATATATGAAATATACAACCTTTACATCTAGGTCGCAATGAACACTACTCACTATTGCCACTACCAAGGCTACCCTCATCATTAAAGTTACCACACAATACATCTGGAGAAAAGAATTATGGGGTTGCCTCTATTGTCCTACATAACTTTATATGTTCACCGAACTACCATCAATCGTGATATTACCCCCGGGATTGAATTTGTCTAATTACATTATCAATGTTAACGACTTGTAAGCACCGCACCTAAGGGCGATATACCTTTTATTCACCAATCATCAATGCTTAGCCACGACACCCTAACCATCAACCTCTATTGTTGACTATATGCAATTTGTGCCACCTGCCTAATGTGCATTATCTCACTCTATTAGCATCTCTGAAGGCTCAATGTCATTAATGATTGGAACATAAGAACCTCACACTAACAACATGTTGTCACCACTATTGGTTTGTATAGGAACCCATAAATTACTAACAAATCTAATCAGAAGCACAGAAGTGATTAATAACAATAAACTTGATCACGTGCCACTTGGAAATAACTTACTTATCTTGCTAACCTCTCTAACTTTACCGTCGAGGACACGAACTAAATTGTCACCAAGTCAATGTGATCATCCCAAACCAACACCAATGTGGAAAGATACAATACCGACCTCACCATGTCACTTTTGAAAGGAACCTTGAACCTAGAGATTTGATACCATTTTAACGCCTCGACCCGGATTTATGGGTTACTCGTAGTCAACTGGGTCCAACCCGAGCGTTAAGTATGAAGTGCAATGAAACAACCTATATAATATTGCCAGTCTAGTTTTATTTTTAATTAACATTTCACTTGTTTAGCATGCGATTCTAATTTCAAGTCAAACTACGTGAGGGACCTGTGGGAAGCACCTTAGGAGTCTAAGAATACAGAGCTACTAACGTAAGATTAAATGAAATACTTACCTATATAATTCTCTCAAAATACGAACTCGCACCCAACCTGCCATAACAACGACGAGGGTGTGAGCCAATGCCCAGTGGGAATATACAAATGCAACATAGAAATGAACAGTAGAAAGAAAACTCTACATGTTATACCTACGTGCATATGTAAGTACCTCGTGCATATATATATACACATATACTTAATGCATGAAACCATTTTTCTTTCGAAACCGTTATTTATCCCGATTAATTCACCTTAATCTTGTAAAAGACTTCCTTTTCCTTGGTTTGACATTTATCCTTTTATTTAACACTCATGGCTGAATACTTGAAACAACTACACTTGGTTTGATCGAAAGCCATTTTTTTACCGAAATTACCTCTTTTCATTTTAACCAATTCACATTAGTGTTTTCATTGAAAATCATCCTTTCAATACACCCGAACACCGTGTTAGAAATACTCATTTAGTCTTTAACCTTTTACAACACATTCTTATGTTAATCATGGATTGAAGCATTTAGGATGCTTAACCACCCATTTACCAACTTACTTTACCTTTTTCCTTACCTTATGGACATTAATCAATTTCTCATTTATTTGTCCATTTTGACCGTTATAGGAACATTTATCAATTCATTCAAGTTAGGTTGTCTTAACACATTTTCACCACACAACCCATTTCTTGACATGTTCCTTATTCCATTATCTTTATTCTCGAAATCATCCAATAAATTGTGTACTTTAATGGGATCCACACCACTGGTGATGCCACCATATACTCCGGCAGTGGTTTTGGATTTTTCACACCAGGGCTCTGGGCCCTTCTTAATTATCCCGATGTAATTCGAGTTCATTTTATGTGTTTTAATATTTTACAAATGTCCACATCAAACTCGGGGTTTCACCCCAATTCGTGTTATACTTTGAAATTATCATTTCATGTCCTATACATTTTTTAACTTTGATTTTTATTTCATAAAAATCATACCCATTAGGACTAATTTTGGTAACACCCTTTTAAATATTTTTCTTTTCACAAAAAAGTTTCACTTTAAGTAAAATTAGCATTTTACCCATTTGTTTCCAAACTTGTCGTTTTCCTCCACTCTATAAGTGTTATTTTCCCAAAACACTTTCTAGTTACTCATATTACTTATTAAGTGCTTTAAACACTTTAACACTTTTTTAACGTTTGAAGTATCATCTTCTCAAGTCGAAAGTCACTTTATTCGATTATTTCCTTTCAAATTCGTAATTAATCTTTCAAATATTATTAAGTCACACACACCGATTTTTTAATGTTTAACCATTCACACTTATCCACCACCTTTATTAACCATATTTCCAAATTCAACATTTCTTTACTTTCTTTATTCAAGAAATCTAATTACACTTAAAGACTACTTTTTATGAGAAAATACCTTTTTTTTATCAATACACGTAGTCATATAATCTTTTATTCATCACACCTTCATTCCCTTTTTCGCACACTTTGTAGACAAGAATCTATATTTTCTTATTTTATGTTTAAACCCAACAAAAACCTTATTTAAACTTGTTCATATATCTGTTATTAGAATACTATAAGTTTATATGCATGAGAAGGTAGATTCTAAATCCTATTAGATGGGTTAAACATACATTTCATTCTAGAAATTCACAATACTTGCAAAATGATGCTTTTCAAAACATATAGACATTTTTAATTTCTTGAAACTTGGCAAATGTCCACTTTTCTCAAAATCTCCATTTTCAAAAGAAGCTTTAGGATGATATTTCACCAATTATTTTATTTCATAATCAACCTCATTTCTCAAACATTTCATTTCATAAAATGTTTAATATCAATATTCTAGAAAATACACAATTTTCATGAAAAGTTCCAATCTTCATTTCAAGAAAGTTTGAAATATTTGTTCATTCTCACTTTTCAACAAAATAATATTTTAGCAACATTTTTATTTCTTAAAAATATTTATTACTTACTCTACATAATTTTCATCATCTAATCATTGCATCCTACTCTTGTAATCTAACAACAAGACTACAAATATACAAAAATAGAGTCTTAATACTAAGAGTGAGATTTCCCACCTCTAAAAGCTCCAAATGGTGGTAAGAAGTTCAATGTAGGAGGAGCAACCCTCACCTCCAAAGGTAGCATCAAGGGGCTACCAAATGCATCCTCCAAAATGCTCCATATGTGCTCCATTTAATCTTCCAGGCTAAAGACCCCTTAAAACTCCATGAAATCTTCCATTATGTTCTCCCCCCCCCCCTCCCCCCCCCCCCCCCCAACACTTCTCCAAAATTCTTAGCTCCGGTTAAATAATAGTGGAAATGGGTGTTGTAGGCTAGAATGTAGTGGAAGTCACTAAGAATACAGTGGTTTATGATGGTGAAATGGTGATGGATTGGTGGAGAGGATCCAACAATGGTGGAAGACCACCCACCCTCTCTCTCTTTCTTCCATCTTCTTCCCTATTCAAATGACCCAATTGAGCCCCAAACAAGATCTTATAAAACACTCAAAAGCATAAAATTTTCGTTTTGACCAATCCGGGTTCGCTAAAGCTTGACATCTCAATGATCTACGGGTAAAACACATGATAGCACATAAGGCCAAGTGAGATCTAACATTATTGAGGCACGTCGCTTCAATGCCATGAGCCTCGTTAGAATGACATGTTCATCTCCTTCGATATATGGCTTCCCGCGATCTTGGACTGCAAGGCAGTGGGACCTCGTGCGAACCTCGATCGATCCCCTACTTTGAATGGGGTCTAAAACTCGTTCAAATGAGATTAGTCTTGTTCGAACCCTACTCTATTTTTTTCTCCAAATTCCAATTTCCGTCCACAATTTTTCTACAATTATTATCAACCCCACTTCTTTATAATTTACACAAAAATTTAAATGAAATATTAGGGTAGGGTATTACATCCGGGAACATTCTCACCATAGAAAAGGGTACGATCTGGATGGATCCAATAAATGCTTATCTTCAAAACAATACCTTGCCCACTGACATAAAACATGTCACTTAGTCAGGGTAAAAGCTGCACGATTCTACCTTAGACCCGGGGAAAAACTCTACAGAAGATCTTTCACTTGCCCCCCCTTTAGTGCGTGCATCCAAAAGACATTGATGAAGTTCTCTATGAGCTACATGATAGGATTTGTGGGAGCCATATAGGAGGAATGTTCTTGGATTTTCGAGCAATCAAAGAAGGATATTGGTGGCAATATATGAAAAAATACGCACATACTTATGCCCAAAAGTGTGAAAAGTGTCAAAAGTTATCCCCTATGCTTCATCAACCGACCAGTGACCTAAAGTCTCTAACTAGTCCATGGTTATTCACACAATGGGCGTTAGATATTGTGGGGCCACTCCTAACTGCACTAGAAAATCGCAAGTACTTGTTGGTCGACACAGACTATTTCACAAAATGGATTCAGGCTGAGCCAGTAGAAAACATCATAGATACTAATATAATCAGATTCATCTGAAGGAGCATTATAACCCACTTTGGGGTACCCAGGATAATCATAACACACAACAGCACACAGTTTGAAAGTTGTACTTTCTAAGGTTTCTATGATGACCATGGAATCAAACACCATTTTAGTTATGTTACCTACTCCCAAAGTAATAACCAAGAAAAGGCTTCCAACAAAATGATGCCCGACGGCTTGAAAAATAAGTTAGAAAGAACAAAATGATCTTTGATGGATTAACTTTCTCATGTTTCAGGGCATATCGCACTATGACGAGGAGAGCCACTAGGGAAACACCATATCGCACTATGACGAGGAGAGCCAAAAAGCCCTATGGGGGATCCCTAGGCACTGAATGAACCTTACTTGATCGGATAAAATCCTGAACAGGTAGATTACCCTTAAACTAGGTGCATTTTTTCCTTAGTCTATTCTAGATCGAAGGTAGTGTGACGACATTACCTAAAAGGTAAGATAAGACAATAGAACACATGCTTGACATAAAGGGAAGGAAAAATGCATATGATTGATATTAATAAATAACTCGTTACAATAAGAGTTACAGGTTACAAAAATATCATCTACAATAGTAAAAACACAAAAAAGGCGAACATGTTATGGTCTGTGGAAAGGGAATCAACAATTTCTTTTCTCCAGCTATTATTGGCATGTTATAAGAACTCGTCGTCACTATCACGGGAGGTTAAATAACTTTTGTCCAGTTGAAGAGCAACATTGTCCAAAGGGACTTATCTCTCTTCAATGCCAAAAGGAGGATGCTTGTAATCCGAACAATCAATTTGGTACATATGCCAAAGTTGAGAGTCCTTAGGAACTTTTAAAATCCCTAAGGCATTCATCCAACTATGCTTGTAAGCTATACTTTTTACTTCCTCCAATTTGACAGGAGCAGCCCCCGATCATGCTGCTCGAGAACCCATTATGAACAAGTAGTAAAGCTTGACAATATCACGATTGAGTCCCATAACCATGGCATGAGCTCATCAACTATTGTCTTGCATCATCAAGCTTCTTATTAAGCTCATCATTACCGAATTGAAGAAGGGCACCGACACCCCCGATTTCCTTTGCCCCAATAAGTTACCTTTAAATTTTTCACTTCCTCTAGTAAAAGGGTACCACTATCCCCCAGGTCCTTCACATCGTCCTTTATCTTAGCCACCAAGGTTGGTTGGTTCTTGTAGGCACCAATCATCTTCTTAAAGTCCTTACGAATGGACATGAATTCTAAGAGAGACCGAACACTGGCATCCCGACTAAGAAAGACATCTAAGTGGCCAACAAAAGAGGGAACATCCTCGAAATAGATTACATAAAGTAAAAAGAAAAAAAATATTCACTAAAGTGTTTGGACAATATTGCAATTAACAAAAAAGGAGGCTTTTTCATTCATGAACTCCAAAATGGGCAAAGCCCTTACAAATAAAGATAGAGATAAAGTTACAAGAACATGAGGGAATAATCAGTCATATACTAAGTTCCTTTGCTCTTCTCCTGCTCCTCACTCTCTGGGAATTTTCCATTGGACACGGCATCCCTATTGTAATAACCCTTACTTTTGAGAAATTTATTTTATATTAATTGACCATGTGAGGTAATTATATAAAATATTGGATAATGGAGTAAATATTATTTAAACTGATTTAAAAGATGATATTTACTAGATTTTTCATATTTACTCTTATGTGAATGTAAATAGCATTATATTATGATTTATGGTGCTGTTGTGCTTTAAACGGCATTTATGGTTTAAATAAAGTTGGAACTTGAAATGATTTATATTGTTCCAAATGCCAATTTAGAGGGCGCCATTAATCCCAAAATAGTCGAGATAGTTAAGATAAGTGTCATGTTGTATTTTTGAGTTTCGGGTACTTTTGACAAGTTATGACTCAATTATGTAGTTACGAGTTATTTTAATGGTGTATTACAATTTAAAGATTAAAATTAAGGCTAAGTGACCGATTGATTCTTGTAACCCCTTTTATTTCTCAAATGTATTCTTACTAAACTTAGAGAGAAAGAGAGAAAGAGAGAAGAAGAGAATTGTGGAGAAAAAAAGAAGAGAAAAGGAAGAGAATTGAAGATTGAAGCTTGGATTTGTTGCTATCGGAAGAAAATATGAGATTACAACCTTAAGGCAAGTTTCTTACTTTATAAGATATGATTTGGGATGAATAAATTGTAGTGATAGTTGTGTATTGGAGTCAATTAAACAAATATGGATTTTAATGAAATTCTGGTGTTTGAACCCTTGATCATTGTTTAGATAGATATTGTGTTGATCATAGTAGTTAGTATGTTTATAGGATTGTTTTGGGTTGGATTAATGATGGTTGGAGTGGGAAAGATGGAGGAGAAATGAGTTTGGAAGAAGTTAGGGCAATAAACTCCATAGTCGAAATTGGGCATCCTGGCCAGGCGAATCGATTCGCTAGAGGGGTAGACTACAGGTCTGGGATGAGAGAATCGATTCGGCTTGTCCGAATCGATTTGGAAGTATGCAAAATGTTGGGTCCTCATTACCGAATCGATTCGTACCTCCCGAATCGATTCTCTTCGAGACCGAATAGATTCGGACAGGGTGAATCGATTCGGAATTCTTGTTGTTTTAAGTTATTTTTCTAACTTAGTTTGTAATCCTTTTCTCATAGGTTTAGGACCTAAGAACTTTCTCTTAGGATGATATAAAGTATATTAGAGACTTAACTTAGGTATGCAACCACATTAGATTAGAAAGGGGGATACTCGGGCTTATCTCGAGGTTTATGAAATTGATGTTAGGGTGGTTCCTTCTTGAACGAACTAGTTTGAGACTAGGGAAGAGTAGGATTGTAAAATTGGGGAAATTTAGAGACATGAATGAGGTATACTATACTTGGAGGATTTGAGTGACGTCATTATTTCTCGGAGACTAAATTTGGGTTTTATTAAACGTTGAACTTTATAGTGATGGCATTAAACACTTATGGCTCCGGATACAGACTTAATGTATATCATAGGGGAAGTTACGCGCATGAGGTGAAGTCCCTTGGATAGTGAATGCAAGGTGAATATAGTCCTCGGCCATAGGACCGGTTATTATATATTGTGTGATTATTGTTTGAAGTGAGGTAATTCCGGGTGTGATTATGACTCATTGTCGAAGGTATATGGTCGCATCCCGACGTCACGCAATGTAGGATGCCCAGGTTGTCTTGATGATAGGCCCTAGAAGATGATAGCTATTTAGGGGCGGGCGCATCCAGTGGGGAAACCCGGAAGGATGGTCTTAGAATCGTTATATGTTGTGATCGTTATATGTTGTGAAATATAACTATTCTTATTTAAAGTGGGATTTTATTGATATATGGCACTTTATGAAGTAAATTGCCTAGAATACGTTTCCTAATGAGAAGAAGGAGCGGTGAAATGAAATTGTGAAATTGTGTAAAAATAAAATGGAATCTCATTAAGTAATATTTTATTCATATTCTCTAGCATAATTGGATTGTGATCATTGTCTTTATATTTGCGTTAGGTTATGCTTTTAGATAGAAAGGTTATATTCCTTATCATTATTTATAGTGATCGAAACAAGCTTATTCATGATAATCAAATTGTTCATAACTGTCATGCACTTTATTCTCTTGGTAATCATATTAAATCGGGCCCTAACCCGTTTTTATTTCTTTATTTTGCTTGAATCTTATATTCGCCCAGGTGTTCCGCCGCAAGGATGCCCGTATTGACTTTTCGATCCCAATGTCCTGGAGTTGTAACACTTTGCGAATGTTACGGGATATTTGATTTAGATGTTTATATTTTTGTATTCTAAATATGATCGGTTACATTCAGGTGGTTTGCCCAAGTTTTGTACTTGTGTTATAATGGGTTATTGTACTCTAATACTCAGTGTAACCTATTTGTATGGGTCTGTTAACTAACAGCTTATTCGGTTATTTTATGGTATATGGTTGTTGTTTTATTATCTGTCTGTATCTCTGTCCACCTTCTTTTCAATTGGATTGTTTAAATGTTTTCATTAACTTACAAAATAAATTTTTGACAATCCGTTTTCTTAAATAATTGGTGGTTATCTCGTACTTATTGCAATACATTGATGCTAAGAATTGACCATCTATAATTCGTGTAATTATTGGAATATCGGGCTGGCCACCTATTATTTTAATAATGCGGGTGTCACACCTATTTTGATCAGTTGGGGAATTTGTTGTGGCTTCTTCCTCAACTCTTGGTGGAAAGACTGGCTTGTGCTTGTCAAAGAGTTTTGATTTCATCAGGACATTCATCCTCACCAAGGTTGCATCTTACCCTTTCTTAAAGTTTGATTTCCATATGTAGGCCAACTGGTGCTTGGCCTCCTGAAAGGATTAAGTATAGCCTTTATCATAGCTTGCCTCTTTGTCCGAAGAGAGGTATTTTTCTTCCTTTATTAATCGATCATGCTCGACCTTCAACTGGTCGTCTTCAATCTTCAGCTAATTATGTTCGATCTTTAGCATGCTCGTGGCATCACTGGTGTACTTCTTCTCATTTTTATACGCCTTTTTTACAGAGGCCAAAGCTTCCTTCGATTTTTGAAGAGCCTCACTGAGCTCATCATTAACTTTGGACTGGTCCAGATGACCATCCACAATAGAAATATAATCTTCCATAAACTGCAGACAAACAAGGAAAATACTATAAACATCTATATCAAAGCTGAATAAAAAAAGAAGAAAAATGAATTCTTAACTTACCGATAACAGTGCTTGAGCAACATGGGATGTCATCTTCTCATAGGACAGTTGCTTGAGTTGCTCGCGACCAGTAGCAAGCACAGTGACTTTTAGCAAGCTATAGGTCAATGAGGTATTCTTAGCCATAAACATCACCTGTGAAGACCTTACAAGTGGAGGGACATCACCCATTTTGGAGGGTTGAGGGGACTTATCTTTCTTATTCCTCTCTCGAACGACTAAGTTTGAGTCAGTGGCCTTAGGGACTTCTTGTTCAATCCTTGGGAGATGAGGCACCAACCTCAACATCATCATCATCAATCAGAAAAATCCTCTTTCTAGGAGCCATTGAGTCTTATTCTTTAATAAGGATGTACCCAATGTCTAGGGATTCGAAAAAGGAAAAGACAAAAACTTCCTCGATTGGAAGGTTCAGGATTCTATCTACTGGATGAGCAGTGAAGATGCCAATAGAATTTTTATACTCAAGAAGAAAAGAGGCTGAGCGGGGATGATCACCACATGGAGCTAGGTGTTCCCTCAACTTCTAAACCTTCAATAATTTTACTTTATTGATGTGGGAAACAGAAGGGTCTTTCTTCTTTGATCGAGCTTTCCAAACAAAGAAAAGAAAATCACCACTCAACATAATTCAAATGGAAAATCACAAAAATAAATAAAGGAAAAAGTATTAACCTATATCACTCCCCCATTCTAGGTATAGGAACCCAGTGTACTGTTCTCCTTCTAAGAGAGGAGGATGTTGCCAATTGCGAGTAGTAAAACCCTGATCCTAATATACTTTGTTAGAACATAAAGGTTTACTACAAAAACCCTGTTGGCCTTCCTTGCCTTCAATTATAAAACACCATATGTGGTGTGGGATCAGGAATAACAATATTTAAATTATGGGATGCCCAGGTTGGTCATATACAACTCATTGATCCGATGGACCCCATTGATAATGCGTCAAGTATTGGGGTCAAATTAGGCTGGGATGACATCAAAGTATTCATAAAATTGTAAGAAAAGTTGATTTGGGAGAAAATTTAATCCCCCCTGAACCACAGTAAGTGTGTAGATCCAGTGTCCAACATCAACTGCAATAGGTTTTTTTAGCACGGGGAAACACTTAATGATAACTCAAAAAGGGATATAATAAGTCTTTTTGAAGTCCTCTAAGTTCTTTTCGTGAAGAATGTGAACCATTTTTATAGAATAGAGGAATAACAAAGGAATATGCACTAGAAAAGAACTACCAAAATAGGAAAGTAAGAAGAAACAATGATAACTTACAGAGCAAGAAAAAATAACAAAAGCTTCAGAGGTCTATTTGAGCAAAAATGGAGGGAGAAATGACGGTTACAGAGTTTGAAGCTAGGTGACGTTTGAATTGAGTGCAAATTTATCATTAGGAGATACTCGCAAGAAGGATTTTGGCAGTTCAACTTTCACAATGACCAACATACCCCTACCGATTATGATTAATCACAAACATGCCCAAGCATTAAATCTCAAGTCTATGTGGTTCAACATTGGGCCGATAAAGTAATTAAAATTATTTAGCCCAACTTTGGCCCAATTTTGACAAAGAATTTTAGGGGAAATTCTGGGGCCCAAACCATAAAGGCCCAAATTCTGGTATCCCCAACAAGCCCACCACATTGCCATAGTAAAATTTAATATCGGATGGATAATTACAAATTCTTATCACGTGGGTAATTAAGGGATCAACTGATTACCTCTATTCTCGGACGAAATAAATATAAATCACCAACAGGCTAATAAAGAGCTAGGAGAGTTCCTTATACAACTAATTTTCACTGTTATAAATACAACCCTCACCCCCGGGATAAGGGAGAATGTAATTTTGAACTTCTGAGAAATTGAGAAAGAACTGAAAACACTCTTTGTGGACGTAGGTAGTTACTAAACCATGTAAATTCTTGGGTTGTGATCATTTACTTCATTATTTTATTACCTCTGTTTTCTTAAAAAAAATTATTGTGAATCCTTGCACACACAAATCTATTAACCTATCATTAGTTTCAATTAACCCAAATATCACATTTAAGGGATACTAAACATGTTTATGATAATATATAATCATTAATAAGATCAAATCCATCATCATAAAGGCTTATTCATTAATTTCAGCATGTTCTTTAGATGAGTTCAACTTAATCACAGGATAATCAATTTACATCTGATTTAAATCATAATATTTAACCTAAATATGTGAATTATTATTATTATTATTTATCATTTCCTATAATGGATCTAAATAGTTTTAGGCATTAAACATGAGTAAATCTAGTTTTTCATGATTTATCATGAGATTCAATCCTAGCATGTGACTTAATAAATCTAGATCACATTAGAAACATAAACAAGTTACAATTAATATGTACTAAAGTAAGTTAAAACTATTTTTGAAATCGATAGGTTGAATCTCTTATTAAGTTCCTTATTAATTCTCTTGCTCTCAATAGTCCCCTTAACAATTATGGCATTCTCTTGTGATAAGGTACCCTAATTACGAGTGTTAATTGTCTATTTATCATTTAATTCTCACAAACATCCTATTGGCCTGATTTAAGACTTCCAAATAAGCCCCAAACACTACCCATATCCTCTTTAAATTTAACCCAATGGATTACCCAACCTCAGGGTCCAATTCACCATACTAAAAAGCGCATTTGTATTCAATAGAGTTTGGTCTAACATTACAAGCTTGAAATATAAAAATAAATAACAAAACTATTATTAAATTATGACCTTTTCACATATCATTTAATTTCTTGAATTAAATTTAATTACAGCACGCAAATAATGTCATAATCAAATGCACACACAACTGCAATGCACATGAGCAATAATAATCAATATATATATATATATATATATATATATATATATATGGTATGATATTGTCCTAAACTCATTTGGTTGTCATGATTTTGTTTACCAAAACACACATTGAATAATTGTCTAAGTTGATTCAAAAGTTTCATGTTCAGAATTTTAGGACTGTACTTATTCATCTTAATCCGATAGCTACCTCATGCTCCGACCATTAAGAATGCCGCTTAATGATAGAGTTAAAGGACTTATATGACTTTAAACACCATAGTTTAACATAACTAAAATTTTATTTTTTAAATTGGAAAAATGTGTTATAACTAGTGTGTCCTTGAGGATGTTTTTAAGATTTGCCATTTACATATGAAATATACTTTTCATATATTAACATGCTTTAAATGGGTATATTGTTTATTTAAAAGACTTAGTTTTAAGTTCAAAATTAAAAAAAAAAAAAAAACTTGTCTTGATTCACTGTAGTGAAGGGTCACAAATATGTGTGCAAAGGTTAAGTGCAAAATTTTCTGGTCGGTTACATGACCCTTTTTTGCTTCACTAAGCATAGGAACAAGACTTTATGCACTTTTTCAGCAAAGCCAAACTAACCAAAAATCTAATGCACTATTTGACCTCGAGCTTTGTGCAAACCTTTTTATCAATCATATTTTTTTGTTTATTTGTTTTTGCGTGGACAAAAATACCCATAGCTTTAAAAGCTTGTATCCAAAAGTTCCTTTTATCTTATAAGCTATTTATGTTATTATTCTTCGCACAAACAAGCTAGAGGTTAATTTTTGAGAGCCTGAGTTTTTTAGAGAGAAAAACATTTGTTGAAAATTTCTTTTCACAAAACAAATTCTTCAAGCCTCTTTGAGTATTTGTGAGATATACTTGTTTTAATTGAAGTTAAAGTTATTTTAATTTTGTTTACTTCTTTTCAAGACTTGAACAAATATTTTCCAAACTTTGTTCTCGAGAGACTTAAAATTTTTGATGTCTCAAAAATAATTGTGAGTTCATTTTTTTAATAGCCAAATACTGTTAGAAACTTCCATCAACCATTAGGAATCTTACACCCTCGGAAGTTAGATAACATGTTGTGGATTATGACAACCCGGATATAATTATGATAAATTATATTTAACTCATGCTTACCTTATGTGATATGAATAATGTGTTATTAGTATATCTAATGTTAAGTGATTATGGTCAGTATAATCCTACTTTCGTAAATCATGAAATGTTGAATTATGAACAAACACAAAATTTTGTTATTTTTGGTAGAAATGTTCTTGTTAGAGACTAGTTTTGACCCTTATAATGTAACAATTGACTCAAGGTGAAAACTATAAAGTTGTAGATATATGAGTTAAGTTTATAACAGAATAAACAGTGTGTAAAATATAAGTATAAGTAAGGAGTTATAGCGAATTTACGAACAAATGGCAAATCTGCCAATTCCCTTTAAGTGGTAAATTGTCTTTTAGTAAACCAAATGTTTTAATTTGATTGGTTGTCATGGGCCGACTTAAAACTCTTCTTCTAACCTATTCATTCAGCAATAAAATCCTAGGTTCAGTTTGAAGAGTGTTTGGCTTGAGGAAAGAGAACGTAGAAGTTAAGGAAGAAAAGATTACAAGAAAAGCTAGGAAAATTTCAAGAAAAATCCTTAAAGTGTTTCCAAGGTATAATTATGTGATTAATATTGTTTTAATCTTGTATTATACTTATTTCAAACTATATAAATCTTGAATTATTGATTAAAATTCTATCCTTCTTTGTGATAATAGGTATTTGTTCACATGTGAGATACGTGGTGTATGTAGCCCGTATTGCTTATTATTGAAATCCCATGTATTCAAACTTGTATATATTTTTGTGTGATTACTGGAATTAATAAATTCCAATTTGATATGAAACTATACTCATATATTCATATCATATCCAAAAATTAGAATTTAAGTCCTTGTGGTTGGGCCGTAGTGATGGTTGCAAGTTGGTACATAGTTTTTGTTTGTATATTTTATTTCGATATGCCCTGATTTTGGTCAAGCTTTTGACATAGCAAATGAAGTGAAAAAATTATGAAAATTTAATTCTCTACTATTTAGTATGTTTATCGAAAATTGGTAGAAAATCATGGAAATTTATGCTGGACAAAAATTATGAAAATTCTTGGAAGTTGAAGGAACAATAGAGGAGCTTGTGGGGCCGATTTAATAGGTTGTAAAGAAATGGTCATAACTTGCCCTAGGAATCTTGAAAAATTACACCGTCACTTGTAGCAGAAAGTATATTCATATAGGTTTTCATATTGATAATATTGGACACCTTTATGTTTACAATTTATGAATATGGGATAGTTAAGTATGGAGGATAATAATTCGAGGCCATATTGGATACCCCATAAAAGAATGTTTTTATCTGCTCTTTCCCAAGGGTATTTTGAGTACATGTTTCATGTGTATATACATTGAAAAGCATACTTTTATGTTTACTTAATTTTAGTTATAAATTCCTTACGAGGTATTTTCTATGATTGAATGTTCATAACCATATCAACATATATACCATTGTTTCGTCTTTACACATGTTTCATGGAATGTGACTTGAGTAGAATTATATTATTTTTGTATAGTCATTGAAAGTTACATAAATATATTAAGATAATACTTATGATTGAGATTCAATACTGATTTAGTTATATTAATAGGTGTAAGGTCAAATCAACCCAGTTTAGCTCCACCCCAAGGAAACGTGAATACATAGTTGATAACCCAATGCGAGTGTACTTTCTGAGTTGATTATGGATATGATGTGTATGTATTATATATTGAGATGATATGGTTTATTGAAAGTCATGAGATGTTGAGATGTTATGGCTTATTAAAAGTCAATAGATGCTGATATGTTATGGCTTTATAAAAGTCAAGATATGTTGAGTTACTTTGCAATTCAGGAGATGTTAGGTTATTAAAACCTATGGATGTGATTATTGCCTATGGGCAGAAGATGTGGGGTTTATTACCTCCGGATATGTATATGGACTAATTTGGCACAGAGATGGATATATTGATATGTTGAGATATTAATATAGTACTTTTACTATATAGAGATGTAGTACATTCACTGAGGTTTTAGACTCATGGATATATTGGTATGGGAGTTTTGTTTAAATTATGTCTCCTTAAAACGATTGGATTTTTAGTATTCCGCATTTTAACCTTAAAGTTATTTTAATGTGTATTACTAAATAAATAAATAAATAAATAAATAATAAGTGTGGTTTGTGAACTATTTAGTTAATTATATCCTAATGGGGTTAGGGTGTGACAACTTGGTATCAGAGCTTTAAGTTTTATATTCTGGGGTTAGAGAGTCTAGATGTGGCAGTGGCAGAAATAGTGTGGTGTGGGTCATTTATATTAACTTGTGATAAATACTAACCATTATGTTAGAAATAAATGTTGTATTCCTGTTTCTGTAATTATGGTTTATGATAGATAGTAAGATATGGAAGGAGCAAATGTTCATGCGAGGGTGGATGAGGAGTCTTCAAATACAGTAAACCAACTAAATCCAAATAATGTAAAGGGGGGACTGAACAACTTATAGATATGCAGAGAATGGCTCGTGCCATGACTTTAATGGTAGAACAACAAAACATGTTTATGACGCAAATAGAAGAACATCAAGCCAAGTACTTGGAGGAGCAGAATTTGGCCAGAAGAGAAACGAAAATACAACGAGAGGAGAAGAACATTCTGTACGAGAAGTTTATCAAATTGACCCCCCCCCCCCCCCCCCAATATTCTCAGGTTCTGTAGATCCTTTAGAAGTTGAGGCTTGGGTTGGTGACACATAAACTATCTTCGAGGTGATGAATTTACTTGGTGCGCAGAAGGTAATTTTGGCTACTTTCATGTTAAAGGGCAAAGCTAAATATTGGTGGGAGTCTTCCAAACATTTATTGCTTACTCCGGGGGGAGGTGAGGTAAATACTTGGGATTCCTTTATTAAAGTCTTATATGAAAAGTATTTTCCTCCTAGGTATCGAAAGCAAAAAGAGAGAGAATTTTTGTCATTGACTCAGGGGAATATGTCGGTCAGGGAGTATAAAACTAAATTTATATCTTTGTCTCAATTTTCATTATGTTTCTTACATAATGAGGAGGAAAAATGCACCAGATTTCAGGATGGGTTGAATTTGGTAATCAAGTCTAGACTCACTGCACTTGAAATGGTAGATTATACTTCTTTAGTTAACAAAGTTATGATGTTGAAGGATATGTTAATGATGAAATAAAGAATAGGGAACAACGGGGAAAGAGGAGTAGATTTGATCCATCTCAACAAAAGGATGGCAATATAAAATACTCAAAATAGGCGAGTCAAAGATTTGAGCGCGGTAGAAGGACTGGAAATTATGTTCAGAATAGGACACCAAGTAGTTTTAGGGGTGTAGGATTGATGGGCTAACAGAATAGACACCGGGAGAATATGAATGGGTAGTCTAAGACTTTTACATGCTATTTTTGCAAAGCTGAGGGCCATATAAGTCCAGATTGTCCCAAGTTAAAGGGGGTAGAGTGTTATCACTGTCATCAAATTGGTCATACCAAAAAGAACTATCCTATGCTAATAGGAGGGACTCAATCAACTACTGCTAGTCGAGGTTCATCACCTGGAGGTATAAGGAGAGGAGGAGGTAGAGGACAGGCTAGTGGTTCCAGGGCTCCGGGAAGGATATTTGCTATGATTTTATAGGATTCTCATGCTACTCCATAGGTGGTGATAGGTATATGTTCTGTCATAACCAAACATTCTTCATGCTTAATGATCCAGATTCTACTCATTCATTTGTAACACTGTCATTTACCACGCATTTGGGTAGACCATTTTCTTATCTAGATTGTGGTTTATATATTTCTACACCTATGGGGGATGTGATGTTAGTGGAGCTTGTGTATAAAAATTGTGTATTGTATGTGGGGGAGAGGGAGTTGACCATTAATTTAATTCCACCAAATATTCGAGATTTTGATATTATATTGGCTATGGACTGGTTATCTTCCTACCATGCATCGATTGACTATTTTCGCAAGGAGGTTACATTTAATATATCGGGGCGGAAGAATTCAAATTTATTGGGGAAATAAACGTGGTTCCAAATTGTCTTATTTCTGCCCTTCGGGTGAGGAAATTTTTAAATAAGGGTTGTCAAGGCTTTTTAGCATATATTGTTGATACAAATAGGGAATTACAAAAATTAGAATAAATCCCAGTAGTTAAGGATTTTACAGATGTGTTCCCAGATGAATCACTAGGGTTGCCACCTAGCAGAGAGGTAGAGTTTACTATCGATTTAGTGCCTCTTACAGCTCCAGTTTCTATTTCTCCAAATAGAATGGAACCTATGGAACTAAAGGAGTTAAAGGTTCAACTGTAAGATTTGCTAGATAGAGGTTTTATTCAACCCAGTGTATCACTATGGGGTGCTCCAATACTATTTGTGAAGAAGAAAGATGGCACCATGCGACTTTGCATTAATCATCGGTAGTTGAACAAGGTAACTATTCAAAATAAATATTCATTGCCTTGTATTGATGATTTGTTTGATCAATTACAGGGTAATAAAGTGTTTTTAAAAATTGATTTGAGATTGGGTTATCATCAATTAAGGGTGAGAGATTGTGACATTTCTAAGCCAGCTTTTCATTCTCGTTATCGTCATTATGAATTTTTAGTAATGCCATTTGGGTTAACAAATGCTCCTGCGGTGTTTATGGATTTAATGAATCGAGTATTTCATCCTTTTATAGATTCATTTGTGATTGTCTTTATCGATGATGTTTTGATATACTCACATAGCCAAGAGGAACATGAAAAGTGTCTAAGAGTTTTATAGCAAGTTTTACGAGATAGTAAATTGTTTGCTAAGTTTAGCAAATGTGAGTTTTGGTTAAATCAGGTAGTATTTTTGGGGCATGTTGTTTCAGAAGATGGAATTTATGTTGACCCTAAGAAGGTAGAGGAAATTGTGTAATGGGAAAGACTAAAAAATGTAACGGAGATAAGGAGTTTCCTAGGATTGGCTGGATATCATAGAAGATTCTTAAAGGGGGTTTCATCTATAGCCTTACCATTGACTAAATTAACTCGAAAGGAAGTGAAATTTGTGTGGAGTGATGAATGTTAGCACAACTTTGAAAAGTTGAAAAATAGACTAGTATCAGCTCCAGTTCTCACTGTTCCATCCAGTGGAGAAGGTTTTGTTATTTATACTGACGCTTCACATCAGGGTCTGGGTTATGTTTTCATACAACATGGAAAGGTATTTTTTTATGCATCTAGATAGTTAAAGACACATGAACGTAATTATATAACACATGATTTAGAACTTGCTGCTATTATTTTTGCCTTGAAATTATAGAGACATCATTTATATGGAGAGACGTGTGAAATTTTCACTAACCATCAAAGTTTGAAGTATTTATTTACACAGAGAGACTTGAATTTGAGACGAAGACGTTGGATGGAGTTAATTAAATATATGATTGTACCATTCACCATCATCCCGGGAGGGCCAATGTTGTTACAGATGCTTTAAGTCGAAATTCACTGGGGAGGTTATCTTGTATTCAATGTGTAAGGGTTGGCAATATTATGGAATTAAGACTGTTGGGAGTAGAGTTAAACTTAACTGAAATGGGGGCGTTAACTGCACACGTTACAATGAGACCTTTACTGGCAGAATGTATACAAAATTTGCAAATCAATGATCCATTCCTTGAGAAGAAGAAACGGGAAATCCTTGATGGTATAGAGAGTGGTGAAATTAAGAATGATGAATCGTTGTGTTATAAAAATAGAATTTGTGTACCGAATGATCCATCCTTAAAGAAGGATATATTAAAAGAGGCACATAGTTCTATTACTCTATGCATCCGGGAGGTACCAAAATGTACAGAGATTTGAAGGAGTATTACTGGTGGAACAATATGAAATATGAGATCTCAAAATTTGTAGCTAAATATTTAGTATGCCAGTAAGTAAAGGCAGAGCATCAGAAGCCGACGAGATTATTGCAGCCATTGCTATTCCAGAATGGAAGTGGGAACATATAACGATGAACTTTGTTACAGGATTACCCTGATCACCAAAAGGGCATGATTCTATTTGGGTTATTACAGACCGATTGACGAAGTCAGCTCATTTTCTTCCAATTAAGACCACCTACACTGTTGACAAGTATGCACGTATGTACGTTGATGATATTATCCATTTATATGGGAAATCAGTGTCAATAGTATCATATAGAGATCCGACATTCACTTATAAGTTTTGGCCTCGGTTACAGAATTCCATGGGCACTAATTTGAAGTTTAGTACTGCATTTCATCCACAAACTGATGGCCAATCAAAAAGAACGATTCAAATATTAGAAGACATGTTACGAGCCTATGTATTGACTTCAAAGGTAGTTGGGATGATCATTTGTCATTGATGGAATTCGCGTATAATAATAGTTATCATTCCACCATTGGTATGGCTCCTTATGAATCTTTATATGGGAGGAGATGTGGATTGCCATTAAGTTGGGATGAAGTAGGTGAAAGAAAAATCTTGGGTCCTGAATTGATAGATATGACAACCGAAAAGATTAAAATAATTTAGGAACGGATAAAGATAACAAAATGTAGACATAAATTTTATGCAGATAAAAGAAAGTATCCATTAGAATTTCAAAAGGGAGATTTTGTATTCCTACGTATTTCACTGTGGAAAGGCGTCATGAGATTTGGAAAAAAGGAGAAACTAAGTCCAAGATACATTGGACCATATGAAGTGTTGGAAAGAATTGGGACCCTGGCATATAGATTAGCATTACCTCCAGAAATTAGCTCATTTACATGATGGGTTTCACGTATCGATGCTTCGTAAGTATTTAGCAGATCCATCTCATCAGCTGAAAACCCAACCTGTTGAACTGAAAGAAGACTTGTCATACATCGAGGAACCGATGGAAATTCTTGATCGTAAGGAGCAAGTATTGAGGAATAAAGTTATTCCCTTAGTTAAAGTTATGTGGATGAGCCATGGAATTAAATAAGAAACCTGGGAAATGTAGGATAGCATGAAGAAACAGTGCCCCATTTATTTGGTAAGTGACATTTATATTAAATTTAGGGGACAAAATTTTCTAAGGGGGGGAAGTTGTGACAACTCGGATATAATTATGATAAATTATATTTAAATCATGCTTATATTATGTGATATGAATAATGTGTTATTAGTATAACTAATGTTAAGTGATTATGGTTAGTATAATCCTACTTTCATAAATCATGAAATGTCGAATTATGTACAAACACAAAATTTTGTTAATTTCGGTAGAAATGTTCCGGTTGGAGACTAGTTTTGACCCTTATAATTTAACAATTGACTCAAGGTGAAAACTATATAGTTGTATATATATGAGTTAAGTTTGTAACACAACAAACGATGTGTAAAACAGAAGTGCGAGTAAGGAGTTATACCGAATTTACGAACAAAGGGCAAATCTGTCCATTTCCTTTAAGTAGTAAATTGTCTTTTAATAAACCTTTTATTTGATTGGTTGGCATGGGAAGAATCCTTGGCTGACTTAAAACTCTTCTTCTAACCTATTTATTCAGAAAATAAAACCCTAGGTTCAGTTTGAAGAGTGTTTGGCTTGAGGAAAGAGAAAGTAGAAGTTAAGGAAGAAAATATTACAAAAAAAGCTATGAAAATTCCAAGAAAAATCCTTAAAGTGTTTCCAAGGTATACTTATGTTATTAATATTGTTTTAATCTTGTATTATACTTATTTCAAAGTATATAAATCGTGAATTATTGATTAAAATTCCATCCTCTTTTATGATAATAAGTATTTGTTCACATTTGAGATAAGTGGTGTATGTAGCTCGTATTGCTTGTAATTGAAATCCCTTGTATTCAAACTTACATATATTTTTACGTGCTTACTGGAATTAAGAAATTCCAATTGGATATGAAACTAGACTCATATATTCATATCTTATCAGAAAATTAGAATTTAAATCTTTGTGGTTGGGCCTTAGTGATGGTTGCAAGTTGGTACATAGTTGTTGTTTGTATATTTCATTTCGATATGCCCTGAGTTTGGTCAGGCTTTTGACATAGCAAATGAAGTCAAAAAATTATGAAACTTTAATTATGTAATATTTAGTATGTTTATTGAAAACGGGTGGAAAATCATGGAAAGTTATACTCGAGAAAAAGTATGAAAATTCTTGGAAGTTGAAAGAACAATAGAGGAGCTTGTGGGGCCGATTTAATAGGTTGTAAAGAAATGGTTATAACTTGCTCTAGGAAGCTTAAAAAATTACACTGTCACTTGTAACGGAAATTATATTCAGATAAGTTTTCATATTTATAAGCTTGGACACCTGTATGTGTACAGTTTATGAATACGGGATGGTTAAGTATGGAGGACATTAATTTTAGGCCATACTGGATACCCCATGAATAAATGTTTTTACCTCCTCTTTCCCAAGGGTATTTTGAGTACATGTTTTATGTGTATATACATTGAGAAGTATACTTTTATGTTTACTTGATTTTAGTTATAAATTCCTTACGAGTTATTTTCTATGGTTGAATATTCATAACCTTATCAACATATATACCATTATTTCGCCTTTACACATGTTTCATGGAGGGTAACTTTAGTAGATTTATATTGTTGTTGTATAGTCATTGAAAGTTACATAGATATATTAAGATAATACTTATGATTGAGATTCAGTACTGATTTAGTTGGATTAACATGTGTAAGGTCAAATCAGCTCAGTTCAGCTCCACCTAAAGGAAACGTGAATATATAGTTAACAACCCAATGTGAGTGTACTTAGTGAGTTGATTATGGATATAATGTGTGTGTATTATATATTGAGATTATATGGCTTATTAGAAGTCACGAGATGTTAAGATGTTATAGCTTATTAAAAGTCAATAGATGTTGAGATGTTATGGCTTATTAAAAGTCAATAGATGTTGAGATGTTATGGCTTTATAAAAGTCAATATATGTTGAACTGCTATGCAATTCAAGAGATGTTAGGCTATTAAAACCTATTGATATGATTATTGCATGCGGGCAGGAGATGTGGGGTTTATTAACTCCGGATATGTATATGGCCTAATTTGGCACAGAGATGGATATATTGATATGTTAAGATGTTAATATAGTACTTTTACTATATAGAGATGCAGTATATTCACTGAGGTTTTAAACTCATGGTTTTATATGTTTACATTTTCAGGTTTTGAAGCTTCCACTGGCAGGTCTAGAAGGTTGAGTGAATAGTAGTGGGGTCTCGTCAGTTATATTTTATACACTGTGAAGGCCCCCAATTTTAAAATCCTTTTACTTTAAAATCAATTTCCATTTTAAATAGATAAGCGGAAGCGTTAGTTGATGGTTTAATAAAACGAATTACCAAATTTTAATTTCTTTTTCAAATTAAAATTAAATCAAGTGAAAGTAAGATTAATCCAATAAAAGGTTTTAAGTAAGATTAATTCATTAAAAGGTTTTCACTTAAACATAATTAATCCAAGTCCTAGAATTTGCCTAAGTCACATTTACCAATATTTCCAAATTAGGCCAAACCAGTTTTAATAATAGACTTGAATTAAATAAACATTACCCAAATTTAATTTGCACTAAATTAAATTAAGCGTGACAATTAAAACCAACTTTATCTTGAATTATCCTAAGCATGCGTTCTAAGTTATTAAGCAAGATAAAAGTAAATCAATCACACTACGCCGCGATGTACGAGGAAAAACCCACAACGGGAAACAACATCGGACAACCCTAGCCTCAAATCCACTACATACGGAATTTACATTTACAAGACATATGACTTACTTCCTCAACTCGAACCCTCTCAAGCCTTGACGCGCCTTCTTGTAACCACCTCTTCCTAGCGGATAACCACGAAGCTCCACCGCGATCTCGGAACCACCGATCGGACTATAAGTACACCGTCAACCACACATGGTGCCTTTCACCATGTGAGAAATCCGCAGCTAAACAATTATTCTTCTTCTTTGAGAGATTTAGAAGAAAATTTAAACTTCTCTTCAAACAAATGTAGAGATAAACCGGTGCGAAAATGCTCCAAGTAAAGTATATGTATATATGAACTTGGAAGAAACAAATATGGGTGTAACTAAGTGTTTAAAGAATTTTTCTTGATAAAATGAACACTCAAACTCATGAACTTTTTCAGGGAAGAATCAACTCTCAAACCTCTCTCTAGGAGTTAGAATATTATGAAAAAGTTGTCTTGCAAACTTTGGTTCCCGCACTATAATAATCTGTCAAAAAGTTAGTGGAGAAACAAGTGGGGAAAGTGGGTAAAAATTGCTAAGAACTGCCAAAAAAATTTCCCGCCTGATATCTCGTTCGAACGACATCTTGTTCGAACGAGGCTTCTAACGAAGTTCCAGTGTGAACTCGTTAGAAACTCGTTGAAAATCTCATTTGAACAGCCATCTCGTTCGAACAACATTTCGAACGAAGTTCCAGTGGCCAATATGGGAACTCGTTGGCAAACTCGTTCAAACGACATCTGGTTCGAACAAAAAACTCGTTCGAACAACATATCGAACGAACTTCCATAAAGTTTGGAAAATTCTATTTTTGCCCAGAAACTTTATACACTTTATTTTAAAGTTTTAATAGAAATCTTTCTGAAGACAAAACACAGTTTTAAAACCTAACACCCAATAAACATGTTCCAAACTCCTATATATATATAAAATGCATTCATACCTTCGGATCATGGAACCACTGTGATGACGTAGAAACGAGGCACATAAACTCGGCATTTGATGAAGCTTTATACTCTTTGCCACTACATCTGCAACTAAACACATCATAGGCTTGAAAGGTACACTTGAACACTATCCTATGACATAAACGTTTTTTTCCGGAATTGTGCCAAAACTACATTAAGACTCAATTGGAGAATTGTGTCCTTACACATTATACTAGTTGTAATTAAGTTAAATGGTATGGGAGTTTTATTTAAATTATGTCTCCTCAAAATAATTGGATTTTTAGTATTCCGCATTTTAACCTTGAAGTTGTTTTAATGTGTATTACAAAATAAATAAATAATAAGTGTAGTTTGTGAACTATTTAGTTAATTATATCCTAATGGGGTTAGGGTGTGACATGGATTCTCTTGGTAACAAGTTCAGTGAAGAAAGTTTTTTGGATGTTCAACTTAATGAGAAGACACTTGATTTGGCATAAAAATGGAAGACATTATTCGAGGCTAAAACCGATCGTGATTGTGTAACATGCTCCAGCTGTTGGTGCCTTCTCTAGAAAATATGGTGTGAAAGAGTGGATAGTGAAGTTAATGCATTGTGTAATTGTGTGTCTTTTTTCCCCTGTTTGTAAGTCTACCATAATAAATTTTTCATTTCAATCGACCTTAGTTCTTTTTTTATTGTGGATTTTTTCTCGTTTATCTCGTGTTGTGTGATTGTTTGCTTTATTCGTATTTGGATAAATCACCTAATTGTTCAAGATAAAATTTGTTGTAATCTAATTGGTAAACTTTATCACATAGACATAAAATTATTTATTCATGCCTAAAATGGGCTACAAGAAAAGAAAAGATTGCCTATATTACGACAATAGTTTTAAGTTGGGTACCCTCGCTCCATCTTGGTCTTAAGTAGACACATTCTCATATACGTTTTTGTAATGTTATTTCCACCTTCCATTAATGATTGCTCTCACCGACAACGATATTACAAAGTCCACATTTTTAAAATTAAGTATTAAACTTGCACCATTTTTTTCTTTTACAAAATATTCACTTTAACACGATCATAAAATAAGATACAAACACTATAACCATCGCTCTCTTCCTTATATTTGACTCATTTGGAGTTATGATCTAACTATAGAGGGTAGAGTGATAATCCTATCCACTTATTTGCAAATGAATGATAAAGATTAGATGAGATCATACAAAAATAACATTTAGATTGTGCTATTTATAGAATAAATAAATTGTATAGTTTAATAACATCTATTCATACTAAGTGTAATTATAGAGGAACAATGGATTTATACTCATTTTGGTAAACACGTTGACGTCTCTACATTGGTTACTATCTTTAATGTAGTTTAATGAGAACTAATTGACCTATAAAACACCAACCAATGCAAACACGACACGTCAACATGTTTACCAATATGTGTCTAATTCCCGTGTCCATTAAGAAATAAAGTTTGAGTAATTCTAGAGTGACTCACGAATTCGACTCATTTTGTGCGACTCGCGGACATGTTTCATGTGCGTTGGGTTTCTTTTTGAATGATATGTAGTGACCCCCCTCCCCCCCCCCAAAAAAAAAAAATTCAATGTAGACACGACACATCAGTGAGTCGCACATGGTGGGATTTGTGCGCCAGCGTATAATTACTCTTAGAGTTTTTTTAGCTTTAGTCCCACTTCTAAAATTTTGTTGGGTCTCATTCCATGTATTTTTTAAATTGTAATAAGTTCCATAACAATTTAAAGTTTCCCCTAACCGCTTTGTAACCACCTATAACTGCCCCATTTCCTTTTCTCATATAATGATAATTGTTCCAGTTGTTTTCATATGACTAACAACTAAAAAAATAAGAGTAATATTACGAAGACTCATTTTCTAGATCTTTTTTCAAATGCAGTAATGTATTAAACATACATTGAATAGTATATTACTTTATACGTATCCATTACAAATACCACCACTTAATAAATAAGTGAGTTTGAAAAAAAAAGCTTAGAGAATGTAGTATTGCACAAAATACAAATACACGAGAATCATTCACGTGAAAAAAAGGGCTTTGTAAATTTATGACCTATTGTAATATGTATTTTGAAAATAGGACAACACAAATTTTATTTATAGTTTTAGTCCCTCTTTTTGAATAAAGCAGCTGGCGCGAACCCATATTCATAAAACGTCAACTAATCACAATATGGCATGTGTTCCTTTAATTTGAAAATAGGGACTAAAAATGGAAACGAAATATTTATTATTCTATATCCATAATCAATATTAATTTAAGTCCTAAAAGTACATAATCTAAAAAAGAAAAGAGTAAAGTAGTCCAGCAGTTCCTTACCATTCTATTGGTTTCAATTTAGTCCCTTACCTTTTTATTATCTCAATTTAGTCCATCACCTTTCAAATTGGTTCAATTTCATCCCCAACCTTTCTTTTTGTCTCAATTTAGTCCATCGATTAACTATTTTGGATATAATTGACTATTTTACTCCTCTTTATTGAAAAATAATATAATGAACGTTATGAAATTTGAAAAATAAGTTATTTCATTATTATTTGGGGATTAAAAAAATACTTTTTTATCTGAGAATAATAAAAAAAATCGTTTTAAATCTTTATTCTATCCCAGTTGCTTTTAATTTAAAAAAAAAACTCGAATAATAATTTTAATAGTCAACATAGTTTTTTTTATTTATAAAAACTCTTTTTTAATTTTAATTAAAAATGTAAAATTTAATATTAATAATTTTAATTGATAACTACAAATTTTCCTGTGATGTGGGTTCGCGCCAGCGGCATTAATCAATTGTGAATCTGAAACATCAAATTAAACATTTTTAATAAAAATTAAGAAAAGATTTTTTATAAATAAAAAACTATGTTCACTATTAAAATTATTATTCGAGTTTTTTTAAATTAAAAACAACTGGGATAGAATAAAAATAAAAACTATTATTCTGGATAAAAAATTATTTTTTATCCCCAAATAATAATAAAATAGTTTGTTTTTCAAATTTTATAATATTCATTTTATTATTTTTCAATAAAGAGGTGTAAAATAATCAATTGTATCAAAAATAGTTATTAAATGGATTAAATTGAGATAAAATAAAAAATTGAGGTTAAAATTGAAATAAAAAAAAGAATATAAATGAAATTGAACCAATTTAAAAGATGAGGAAGTAAATTAAACCATAAGAAATGGCGGGTACTTTAGTCAAAAGAAAATGTAATAACCGTACACTGTGTTGAAAAAGAAATGTAATAACTTTGTTGAAAAAGAAAACAAAAGCATTGATTTGAACAAATAATTCGGCGGTAAAACAATAAACCCCCGTGAAATATGGACCTCCCCTCACACAAGTCAATGCCTCCCTTCTTTCAATGGCTCTCTCTCTTCCTCCATCCAAAACAAAACGAAACAATTCTACACCCTCATGTGAGAGAAAATAAACAAACGAAACAACCAACCAAAAACTGTCTCTGAAAAGAAAAGGAAAAACGAATAGACCCTTTTCTTCTTTGGAGTGATATTGTTTGATATTCCATTCAAGGGAGAAAAGAAAAGCATAGAAACATATATACATATAGGGAGAGAGAGAGAGAGAGAGAGAGAGCAATGTGGTCTTCAACTAATAGTCATGTAGACAGGGCTCAAAAGTTGGTGGCAGTGGCAATTGACAAAGATAAAGGAAGCCAAAGTGCATTGAAATGGGCTATTGATAATCTTGTTCTTAAGGGCCAAACTGTGCTTTTGATCCATGTAAAGGTTAAACCGACAAGCTGCTCTTTGTCTTCATCACCATCCATCACTAGTACTACCCCAAATCTCTCTCTCTCTCTCTCTCTCTCTCTCTCTATATATATATATATATATATATATAATGCTCCTGTGCGGACTAGTCCGCATTTTAAGAATGCGGACCAGACATGTGTCGTCTAAAGGTGCGCCTAGAAACTATCGCTTAAATTATAGGCACACTCTCTCTCTTTTCTAGGCTCACCGCCAGGTAATACATGTCTGGTCCGCATTCTTAAAATGCGGACTAGTCCGCTCAAGAGCAGGACTTTTTCTAGGCTCACCGCCAGGTAATACATGTCTGGTCCGCATTCTTAAAATGCGGACTAGTCCGCTCAAGAGCAGGACTGTATATATATATATATATATATATATATATATAGACACACACCCACACACACCATCTTCAAGGCATTCTAACATTTTTTTTTTTTTTTATCGAATCACGGTCCGGTAACATTTTGAATGGAAAAATGATGCATTTACGGAAAAAAGTGTATGTCGAATTTACCCAATGTACTTTCTGTTTTGAAAAAGGTGGATCCCACCACGGTACAATATCCTTAAAGCACATTTGGTAAATTCGGGGAGCACTTTTTCGATAAGAGTAGTTCTCTTTTGAACGTGGCTTGGACTTTTTTGTTGATGTGATTTTTGCCCTTTTTCATTGTAATTTTTAATTATTTTTCACCTTTCACGCGACACTTGGATTGCCATTGGAGAGTTTTTTTTAGTCAAAATTATGGATGGCTCCTAGTTTATTGCGATAGATCTTGCATTTTTTTTTTTTTTTGATATGTGCATTTTATTGAAATTTTAAGTAATGGTGTTTTGTGAGTAGTTGATGAAGTTGTATTTTATGTGAATTTATATGTAGTTTAAGAAACGTTAATCTCTTATATTTAAGGCGCGAAGAAAGATATTTGGATCGATAGTTAATATATCCGAGTCCATAAAAATTATTGATTTTTTTGCATATAATTATTTTGGGGAGATATGATTATTTAGACATATAATTATATGTATTCACAAAGGTACTAAAGAGGATTATCTATACTGTAGTAGCGATTATACGTTAGCCACAAATAAATAAAATATTTGTAGGATGAACTTATCGATTTAAATGTTAGAAAGTTAGGACCTACGGATAAATGCCCTTTAATAATTATATTTTGCCCTTTTTTTTATTAATGCTATGGAGTTGTACTAATTGTTTGGTGAAGCAAAATAACATTCCAGCATTTGGTAGAGCAAAATGCTGTCATGTTGTGGGCATTATCCCCACCAAATTTCATGAAAAAAAGCCAACTATCTAGTTGGTATGATAGTGATCAAAAGTTTTAACGGCTGAAAGTGCATATATATATATATATAGAGCAGTTCTATTGGCCCCGAATTTTTGACTGAAATTTCGACTGAATTTACACGTGTAAGAGTGTTATTGGTAGGTTATTTGGTCCCACTGGCATGGACCCCACAAACCATCCAATAGAAACTCAACACCTCATTCGGTCTCTCTACTTTCGGTAAAAAATTCAGTCCAAATAGCATTTTTCATATATATATATATATATGTATATATTTGTCATTGTTCAAATGTGTTTGATTGTTCACCCTCTTGCACATGCACACTTTCTGTTTGATGAAATGTGTCAAAGCATCTGAATGCTCATTAAAAATGAGGAAGAATGTTATGGTTTTGGTACTTGCAACAGAATAAAAGTGTCTTTTTGAATTCAATTAGTTCATAAGAATGAATGAGTTTTTCATGTGTTTTTTGGGTGCAGGATTGAACCAAATTTCTGATAGCAATGACGAACTGGCAGGTGGAGATAATGCCGATCCGCAGACCAGGGAACTGTTCCTCCCTTTCCGTTGTTTTTGTACACGTAAAGATGTGAGTATTCGAGCTCTACACTTGTTATTGTTCATCATATTCAATTTTGTATATAACTAATAAATGTATATGTATGGGTATTATATACAGGTATAAATCCGCGTACAATATGGGGTAAATTACAGTAAACCCCCTTAACTATTGGACCGTGAAAACTAGAACTAACACATTTCTGTTGGCAAAGTTCGATAAAAACTTGATATTGTGCATAAAAATTGTTCAATGTTTAACGAAAATATGTTAGGTGTCACGGTTCAATAGTTTATGGGTCATTTTGTATTTTAGGGGGTTATTTTGCTATAAATTGAATATTGATCTTCTTTTCTTTTCTTTTTCTTACATAAGATACAATGTCAAGATGTGGTGATAGAAGATACAGATGTAGTCAAATCAATAATCCAGTGTGTTACAGAGTCAGCAATAGAAATTTTGGTTCTTGGTGCCGGCTCTAAAGGCAGTTTTCTCAGGTAGGCATCTTCCATTTATATATAGAAGGGTCGTTTGTACGTTGGGGTCTCTAGTAGTTCTATGTAATGTACTTTAGGGTCCGGAATTTTCACTATTGGCACTATGGTGTCTATTTTTACTTTTTGTGGCACCTGTGTAAAAAAGGGTCGCAAAAAATCTTATAATATGTCGCAACAATTGTTGGACTCCAATCTACAAATGGTGAAAAACATTGGAACTCAAAGTGCATTACGAAGAATTACTAGATCCCAGCGTAAAAGGTATCCTAATTTTTAATAGTTGAACTTGAATGACACACTTCCAGTGGTGGAGATTTGTGTTTTGCCGCTAAATGTTACCTTTAGTAATGAAAAGGGTAAAGTACATTGAAAGCCCAAGCACTATTATCCAAACACAACAAATTATAACAATGAACATATAAGAAAGAGATCAAGTTGTTAACCTTTTTCAAGAGATGGTCATTGTGACCCTTAAATATTGATTGGCTGAAACATTAAAACTTGTGGGATTTAAAAGTTTTAACTACTTTTTATTTGAGTAAAGTGAAATCACCCGGAACTTTCAAGTTTTTGTAAATAAGCCCCCATACGTTCAAATCCTCCCCCCCCCCCCCCCCCCGAACTATGTATTTTGTATGCAAGCACCCCGTTATGAGGACTTTTTAGTGAAACTTATGAGGTTTTTTTGTGACAAACATTAGAAATAGTGTAGGGGGTTTCAAGAAAAATCTATATCATCCTTTTTCACATTTGAGGGTTATTCTAACTCTCACAAGTGAGGGTCAAGAAAATTAAATTCTCAAGCCAACAGATTTGAACTCTATAGAAAAAAATATCTTAACATCAACAATGTACAATTCACAAACTTGGATTGGTGTAGCAATTTTAAAATTAATTCCCATGCATGTACTCCTTGCATGGGATAATGAAATTCATGAATCTACAAAAAATATATACCCGAACAAATCTTGAAATTCTAATCATAGTATTGTTGCACGACATTAGATTCAAAGCCAAAGATATTCCAGGCAGTGTATCAAAAGGGGTACCAGATTTTTGTACTGTATATGTCATCTCAAAAGGAAAAATCTCGTCGTCGCGATCTGCTTCACGTCCAGCGCCATCCAACTCACCACTCCGTAACCAGATACTGCATCAGACAAGTAGCAAACATGATCCATCCGATACACCAGTACCCCCCACACTTAGTTCCAAAGGTTAGTGTTTCACCCCAACCATGAATTTGGTTCTTAGGGTGTGTTTGATAGGTCAAAATTTGCCTTGAAAATTTTGAAAGATTCCATTTTCCCATCTTTTTGTGTGTTTGGTTGCTTAAATTTGTCTTGCCTAAAGTACAAACCCCAAATTGATGGAAAAATTCTTTAATGAGGGGTAAGAAATTTTTCCTTGGCAAAAAGTTCCACCCATTCCTCTCGAACACATTCTTTTTCTATCAATTGTAAATATCAATGTTTTCTCCTTTATGTTAAGATGCACAATACTATTAAATGTTTGTGTGTGTGCTCTGTCTTTATCAGGAGTTCCAAGGCCATCATTCGAGTCACCTCAGAAAAACATGCAGAATAACATGAACTTTATCAAGTAAGTCACTCAATATGTTAATGATTTCTAGAATATTGACCAAATACTACCTAAAATCAAACTTTTCTTTGTCAATACGTTGTCATGTTCATTTTACATTCCTTATTTGTTTATAGTGAAGGGTTAATTTTAAAATTAGTAAGTGTTTTCTTGTAATGTTGACATTTAACTTAACACATGGGAATATGTTAATGGGTTGTAATTTATATAGGAAAAGTAAGAAATGGAAAACATAGCCATATTTCGACAAAAAGTAATGTTATCCAGAAAAATTAAAATAATTTAACTCAACAAATAATATGCATATGAACTCCATAAATTGACCAGTAAGCTCGATTGATATGGTCACTAAGTTTGTCCGTGTAACATTGCTGAATAAAACATCATCCCGTGTTTAGAATGTTGGGAAAATATTGCAAAATAGTTCATTTGTTACGAGAAGTTGGAAAAGAAATGAGTGGCTTGCTGAGATGTCATCTTACATCTCTGTTGTTCATGAAAAGATGAAAGGAGATGAGTGGTGTGGTGCGATACTCTCACTTTTCTGGTTTGTAAATTTTCATAAAAAAAATGAAGAAAGATGGAGTACGTGTCATATTTAGGATTATTCTTGCTATATTTGTAACTAGAAAAGTAAAAAATGAGTAACTAAGAGATGAGCTGCTTGGCGAGATATCTCTTGCTTTTCTAATTTTCTATGAAAAGTGGAAAAAGAGAGGAGTGGCTTGGTGAAGGAAAATCTGAAAGCAAGATATGGAGAACGTAGTCATATTTCGACAAAAAAGTATTGCTCTCTAGAACCTTTAAAACAACTAAAGTAATTGATCAAATAACGCGACATAAAGTCATTGATGATCAGTGTCACATCAGGTGAACCCCATGTGGATCCTGCAAATTGACCTATATCTTTTGTAACATATCATTTGTTCAATTGATATAGACAATAAGTTTCTGTGAAATTTCTCAAATAAAACCTCCTCTCTCATGGTGCGCTTAGTTACGGAATTGGAATAAATTGGAAAACAATTCATGTTTGTGTAAAGTTTAGAAAACAGATGACCTACTTGGTGAGATGTTATATTACTTTTCCTGTTTTTCATGCAAGTTTCCCTAGAAAATGAGAAAAACTCACAATGAAGACTGTTTCTCTATAATATATTTGTAATCAAGCATCGCAAAAGTTAAAAAGTAAAAAGTAAAAAGTAGTATTTTCTTGACTTTACCCCTAAGATAATTTGGCATTCAGAGATACCTCCTCTGTGTTCATTAATTAGAGTTAACACCCCACCCCCACCCCCACCCCAGACTGAATAATCCAGTTGTACCTTATGCATTATGTGTTAAATGCCCTAACTCTAATTAATGAACATGTAGGGGGTATCCTTAAATACCGAATTATCTTGGGGGTAAAGTTAAAAAAACCCAATAATATAATATCAATCAAACACGCCATTAGAGGAAAACACTAATAAAAAAATGATTGTTACTTCAACAGGTCACCATTCAGTCACAGGAATGGGCCAAATGGAAAACCGTATGGCGAACTCTCAACACCAGATACCGATATATCCTTTGTAAGCTCGGGAAGACCAAGCATTGATCGCATCTTTCCTTCGTATAGTGACAGCTTCGAAGTGGGCTCCACCCCGCGACATTCAAGCTTCTCGGAGTTTGACACTCCTAGCTTTGAATCACTGCCATTTGGACGCAAATCAGTGGATAGTAGCACCCCACCTGATCTTTCATATGTCTCACTCGACAGTGATAGATCGTCCGCATCACAGCCCATGGTAAGGGTATGCCTGTTTCGTAGAGTTTAAATTTCTTGACCCTTATTGGGAGAGAGGGTCACAGTGACCCTTATTGTTTGAAACATTAAAGGGATTTGCAGTAATTAAAAATGTTATATCTTAGGGGCATTTAGATACAGGTCCCTGTTATGAAGATATTATGGGCAAAACCCTTTTTTGCAGTTTAGTGTGTGGTCTTTGGCAGATATTGCCTGTGAAGATATTTTATAATCCGCGCTGATATTTTACAATCCGGTGCTGATATTTTACAGGAGCGCACACTTTAATAAAAAAAGAAGGGGCTGCACACTAAAGTTTTAGAAACTAGGATATTTTAGTAAGTTGAGCAAGTTTTAGGGATCTGCAAAGATGCCTATTTATTTAATACTTCAGCAATTCAAGAATGAGGATCACCTAACCCTCGTTTATCGAGGATCACCAAATTTCGAATCTGAAAAAGTGAGGCAAACGGACATAGAAAAAAGAAATGAACTAGGAAAACCTGAAGTGCTCGTTTGGTTCGTGTTTTATGCTTTCCAGTAATCTAAAATGTGAATTTCACACAATTTATGATACACAATTTAAAATGTTAAGAATGTAAAAAACAAGATGTTTCAGAAAACTTAAACTTTACGTGTGAAATTTACATCCATGAAATCAATAAACTCAAACCAAACAAGTACCAAATTTACTAATATGAGTTATGTTTATTCTTAAATATGAGTGTACTGTATTTGTTAAATATAAAAAATATTGTGCACAGGCATGCGGTTGTTTCTTAGATACATAAATATTGCGCATAAACACACAGTTAAGGGGACAAACATATAGAGAAACTAGAAATTCTCATAATGATATTTATGCTACAAAATTACAGGATGATGTGGAGGCAGAGATGAGAAGGCTAAAGTTAGAACTCAAGCAAACCATGGACATGTATAGCACTGCCTGCAAAGAAGCACTATCGGCAAAACAGAAGGTACATATAACTAAGTCTTTATTCACAAATGGGCAAAGCCATGTATAGTTAGAGGGGAGCAATTTTTCCACTTCAATTTTGAAAAAATATTTATCTCCTCTGTCCCAAATTAAGTGTTCGCATTTGGATGTTGAGAAAAAAAGTGACTTTCAACACAATCGAATGTGGGCCCTCCTTTGAACTGGCCAATTGGAACAATTGTGGAATGGAATTATGTTTTCTTTTCTTTTTATTTTTTCCCTTTTGATTTTATTCTAAGTTTAAGGGATTAGATTTAGGACAGGAATTATCTTTTGTTTCCTATTTTAATAATGGTATAGGATTAGGACTCTAGCTAGTATTGGTATAAATAAGGCCTTTGTCCTCTTGAAAGGATAATGATAATTTTTTATGAATTTGTGAATGAAATCCCAGTTTTTCTTATGAGTGTGTAAGTTTATGTATGTGTGTATAATGTCTTCCTCTGCTTTTACATTACAATTAATAGTCAAAATTAAATCTACATTGAATACACTGGAATTCGGTTCATCAATTTTCAACTTGAACTCCCAATATAGATGTATGAAATGGAGAGTATATTAACATTTAAATTGTTCCTAAAAATTGGAAAAATACTTATATATTAATAATACTTCCCCCTTTCCGTTTTGAAAGAAGTTTTACTAATACTAAAACACTCTCAAAATCAGAGAAATAGTGTATAATAGTTATATTTGTCTCCTTAAATTTATATATATTTCTCTCTCTCTCTCTCTCTCTATATATATATATATATATATATATATATATATATATATTCTAGTCAATTGGGACAAAGGAAACATAAACTAAACTCCTAATTTAGGATAGAGAGAGTATAGTATCATTAAAATTGTTCCCCAAAATTGAAAAAATACGTATATATTAATAATACTTGTCCCCTTTCGATTTGGAAAAAGTTATACTAATATTAAAATACTTCCAAAATCCGAAAAATAATATATAATAGTTATGTTTGTCTCCTTAAATTTAAACATGAATATATATATATATATATATATTCTATTAAAGTGGGATGCAGAAATCAGGAAGTAAACTCCTAATTTACGGCTGAGAGTATATATTAGATCTATAACTGTTCTCAAAAAGTGAGTAAATATACCTTTTGGTTTGGAGAAAAATGTTATACTACTATTAAAACAGGTTCCAAAGACACAATATGCATATAACAGTTGTACTTTTCTCTTCGATTTTGAAAGAAAATATATGTATTAGATGTACCCCTTATAGAAAAAGGCTAAAGTGCATCCCTTGAACTTTCAAATTTTTGCAAGAAACTCCCTGAAAAAAATTTGATGCATGATACCCCATGAACTATGCATTTTGTTACAAAGATCCCCCCCAATGTGTAGCTAAAAAGTACCCCCCACCCACACCCACACGAAAAAAAAGGGGGGGGGGGGAAGAGGAGGGGGTGTATTTGCAACGAATTGCGTAGTTCAGTTTGTTGTTTGCAAAAGAGTGAAAGTTCAGGGGGGTTTCTTGACTTGAGCCTTAGAAAATCATGATTTTAATGCATGCTCAAAGATGATCTATGTTGTAGGCAATGGAGCTCCAACGGTGGAAACTTGAAGAGCAACAACGATTAGAAGAGGCACGTCTAGCCGAGGAAGCTGCATTGGCCATTGCAGAGAGGGAAAAAGCCAGATCAAAAGCAGCCATCGAGCATGCTGAAGCAGCTCAAAGAATTGCATCACTAGAAGCGCAAAAGAGAATTAGTGCGGAAATGAAGGCGCTCAAAGAGGCCGAGGAAAAAAATAAGGTACTAAACAATTTGGCCAAATCAGATCTTAGGTACAGAAAGTATACAATTGAAGAAATTGAAGCTGCAACAAATTTCTTTTCGGGATCTTTAAAGATCGGAGAAGGAGGTTATGGACCTGTATACAAGTGTTACTTGGATCACACATCCGTTGCGGTTAAAGTTCTTCGTCCAGATGCAGCTCAAGGAAGATCACAATTTCAACAAGAGGTATTTCATATTTGTGTGACCAAACAAAAATTTGGACCTTAAAATTAGGGGTGATAACGGGTCGTGTCAAGCCGGGTGGTAAATTTACCGTGTAAAAAAATGGGTTTTTTCCTTTTTAACTTATCTCCCGAGATAATGTGGTATTGGAAATACCCCTGGTCTCCCTGCATGTGCAATAATTAGACTTACCCCCCCATGCAATACATAATTCATAATGCGGGTAACTCTTATTATTGAACATATAGGAGTATCTTATACACTGCATTATTAGAGTGGGGGGTCAAGTAAAAATAAACCCCAAACACCCCTACATGATTTGTTTCCTGAATGTGTGGGAAAAAAATAGGGTGATTTGGGGGTTGGCCTCATTAATTCTTTGGTATTGACTTTGGCCTTCAAAGTTTTCATCTCTTGGGGTTCAGCCCCCACAATGACCTTTAGCGTTGCATATCACAAAAAGTTTTACAAAGTGTTGCTGAAAGTCATTTTGGGGGACCAAAATTAGAATTAATGGGCGCCATACCCACAATAACACAAATTAAATTCATACACACGCTCAGTTAAGCTAGTGGTCATATACGAGTTGCCCGTTTAACTGGTGAACAATTTAATTTAATACTGCAAAAATATAGAGAGTTAGCAAATATATACTTAAATAAGAGGGAGAGAATATCTTCACAAATTCGATGTGGTGCTTGAGACGTACTCAACTTGCCACCCCTACTAAACTTTCCCAATTGAGTGATTAAATTGAATTTCAATAGTAACTGCTTTATTAATGAAAGAAGGTTAATAACTAGAGGTGCGTGCGTTGATTACATAATTTAAAAAGGATTGAGAAACAATTCCTTTGTGGCTTGATGAGATATCATCTGTATGATTGGCATAGAATTATTTTCCATGGGAAATAGTAATTATAGTTCTTTTTTTACTTTTGCAGTGCTTGATTTCAAATACATTCTATGATAAATCATAACAACAAAAGTGTTCCATGGTTTTATCATTATTCATGGAAAAAAATTTTTATCCAAACCCCAAAGAAGTGATTTCCATGGAAAATTCCAAAAGTAAGACATATCACTTATTTTTTTGCACCTATATTCCAACTTCTTGTGAAAATTAACTAATTTTCAGTTATTTTCCAACTTTGTTATCAAACACACCCTTAATTTTCTATTTTTCCATGGAATACAATTCATTGGGGTCGGGGTAAGAAATGCTTCTCACTGAAAATGAGGTACGTATCACATATATAATGAAGCAGTACAAAAAATAAAATAAAAAATGAGCAAACATAAATATTTTCATGTGCTGAAGCAGCAGAATGTTCATAGAAGTCGTAGACTTCCTAAAAGGAAGATATTGACAACAAATAGTAAACAGAGTTTTCTGGACATTAGTTGAATAAAGTACTTGTCACTATTTATCTCAGTTTTTCTCCATAATATGCAAGGGAGAAAAATTCGCAACTTACAAATATCCCTCTCCATTTGTTTGGGGAATATTACTTTATTCATAGGGCAAAAGTGTTTTTCCCCCCTTCTTATCTGTCCAAATTGAAAGAAAACTTTCACCCACGTAAATAATCATATTCCCGGGACCAACACAGACTAAAACAGTCAGTAGAAGATTCACAGAGGAAACGAAATAATTATATTAGAATTTTAGCTTTTTGTAGAGTCTTTAAGTGCTTGGTTGGTTCAAGCTTTTGTTCTAACCTGGAATCTCAAATTCGTAACTTCACATATAAAGTAGCATAATTTAATATTCTTTATATTCTTAGTTTTCATTTTTAGGATCCAAAAGTGAAACCTCAAACAACCACTTTTCTTCCATAAAAATATATCTTCTAATTAACATTTTTAAATTACTGCTATTGTGTAACCATTTCACAGGTTGAAGTGTTGAGCTGCATAAGACATCCTAACATGGTTCTCCTCCTAGGAGCCTGCCCCGAATACGGATGCTTAGTCTATGAGTACATGTCCCACGGAAGCTTAGAAGACCGTCTCATGCGTCGAGGAAACACTTCACCCCTCACTTGGCAACACCGGTTCCGAATTGCCGCCGAAATTGGCGCCGGCCTCCTCTTCCTCCACCAAACCAAGCCGGAGCCGCTAGTTCATCGTGACTTAAAACCCGCCAATATCTTGCTCGACCGCAATTTCAACAGCAAAATTAGCGATGTTGGCTTAGCCCGACTCGTCCCCCCTTCTGTGGCCGATACCGTTACTCAGTACCGCATGACGTCCACCGCTGGGACTTTTTGCTATATAGACCCCGAGTATCAACAAACGGGCATGCTCGGCATAAAATCCGACATATACTCTCTTGGGATCATGTTTCTTCAAATTATAACGGCGAAACCGCCGATGGGTGTGACTCACATTGTCGAGAGGTCTATTGAGAAGGGGACTTTTACGGAGATTTTAGACCCGTCCGTGCCTGACTGGCCGGTTGAAGAGGCGTTGAGCTTTGCTAAGATGTCTCTCAAGTGTGCGGAGCTGAGGAGGAAAGATAGGCCGGATCTTGGGAAGGTTATCATGCCCGAACTTGATAGATTGAGAACACTTTCGGAAGAAAACATGTCCCACTCAATGTTTTACGGTGACTGGCATTCCCCCAATCCTAGTCAAGTTTCCATATCCCAAGTAAGCTTACATGACATAAACTCAAACTATACAATTTGATAGAGTAATTCTAGGAACTATAGGTACTATTTAAAAGAAAATGCTAATAGCTTAGCGATTTACGTATTAGGACGTATGTTTCGAACTATGGGGGTATAAATACTGTTTTCATGTTTCTACCTTAAATTAAGATCAAATGTATATCAATAACATATATGATGATAATGTCAACACCACTTTTTTTTACGCAAGAGGAACTTTTTTTAGCGACACATAATTAAAATTTTCATAGTTTTATGAGAATCTTACCATTACATTAACATTATAAGTATTTCTTTTTTGCTCTTAACCCATATAATTAAGCAAAATTTGTGTCCTAACATATGTTTGAATATATTTTTTTGCAGGATGGGAGTTACCCAACACCTGGTCAGTCTGACTATAGCTCTAGGAGCCGATCTAGTACCGGGTCTTGATGAGACTAGTAAATAATTTGCAAATCAAGATTTATTAGGTTCTAAGCTCTATAAGGGTAAATAGAAGCTCATTAATCTTTGTTTCACAAAGCAAAATTGAGTGAGTGATTGTGGATCCATTCTTGATCCCACGCTGTACAGAATATCTACACAATGTGAAGAACAATTGTCAATATCCATGGTCTCCTTTTTTTTTCTTGTTTTGTGGGTGGTTTGAATTTTGGTTTTCATTAATCGTTCGATATTGACTTTGGCTTGCGAAGACACATTCTGACTCTTTGTGAGCATCTTGTGTGATACCTTACGAGTATTTATGACGCTTTTGAGGGTCAAATCCCGAGAAATGATAGTATCAAAACTAATGGGTCCAAATCCCAAATATCCATGCTCTCTCTCTCTCTCACACACACACACACACACACACACACATTTTTATTAATTTAACTAGTTATTTATAACAACCCTCATTTTTTAACGTAAAGACTGACCAAACACAATACGCCGAAGATGGAATTTGTCGATCAATTAATACCATTCTCAGCACCAACGTAAAATAAATTATATATTAAAGGCCCGTAATTAAATTTTGAATTAACGTTTTTATAACAAGTATGTAAATTCAAACCAACATAAAGTGCATGATAAGACTGACATAAATGTGAGTATCACAATCCAACAAAATGTAAAAAAATCTCGGGTTATGCCCATACAAATGTTTCAAATAAATAACTATGACTCGAAAAGTACCTAAGTTAGAGTCAATAATGTGAAAGCTGATAAGCACGAGAGATCGCAAGGTTGATACAACAACAGTCTCGATATCCCTGTCTAGATATAACTTGGGGGGAAAACATTTAAATTTGGGTCAGCCTCCGAGGTGTGTAAGAATCAACTTAATTAATTTAAGATGCAATAATACAGTTGATGCAAAATAAATATCCCCCCTAATCACACGCATGCATTCAACACCTTATCTTATCTAAGTGTGATATTATTCGCATCCCAATATGTCCCCGTTGCTAATTATGACAACGTGCCAAACTAACAGTATAGAATTCATCGGTAATTAAATACTTAAATTAAATACTGAAGTGGGCCAACTATAATTAATTACTAATACCCATAATATCCCGATCTCATAAGTCTCACGTGTAGGCATAAACATCTATTATGCATCACAAAGTTGGGTCTTGTCATTTATGTCCACATTCTTATACAATTAAATTTATCTCATTACAACCTGGGTAATTATTTATATATGTCCTTTCATATATTCGACACATAAAGGCATCTACCGTTGGTGTCTAATTCGTACTCTATCGGCAAGTCCGAACGATTCTCTTATTATAAGCGGACATAAAAAAACACACATAAATTGGGGCGGTCCCTACGCATGATACCTGTTCACGGGGGATACCCAGCGGTGACACATGTTGGGTCAGCGTCAACACCTACCTCTCGTAGATGGCTTCTCCACGTAGTATCTATATGACCAACACAACGTTAAGCCCACCTGTGCCGACGTGTGCTACCCGGTCCGAACGCACGAATCCCCGACCGAGTCTATAGGACAATCCATGAATATTGGTATGTCCACACAAATACATAATAGTGCATATTATTATCTCATATAATATGTATAGGTAACTACTCCGCAATTATCATAGGGAAGTCCCACATAAGATTCCCAATTTTTCCATTTATTAATAATTTACCATTTAATGAATTATTAATTTCGCTACATTGAATAATTACTTAACCAACTAGTTAATTGTACTATTCCATATTTAACGTGGGAACATTTGTATTTTTAATAAATTCTTTATTGTCCCAAACTCGGTTCCACTCACTCACTTGGACTCGTAAAAATACTCATAACCAAACCCCAGGCCCAATACCCTCATTAATGTTAATATTCCTTAATACCCAATCTCCCAATACCCTAGGTATTAAACTTCCATCTAATTTTTTTTCTCTAATTAAATCCCAAAAATAATCTCAAAAGAAATTCAGGAAAAAGGAACGAAGGTGTCAGATTTCGGCCCTGTCGTTCGAATGACTTGCAATGTCGTTTGAACGACATGCAAGGTCGTTCGAATGACCTCCAACGTCGTCTGACGCTGCGCTGCTACTCCTTTTTCTTCCCTTGGTTACTTCTGCAATTTTTTTTCTTCTCAAATCCACCACTCAAAACCCAGAACAGTGCATTTGAACTCAGAGATTTAAACCCAGAAATGATATATCCAAACCCAAAAATTTAATATCTGCTAATAATGTTATCGATTAAAACATTCTCCAATTTCCAATCATATGTAATTCATAATAAGGACATCTATCATGGGATTTATATCAGAATTTCAGTCTATATATTTACAGTAATATCCTCTACATCAAATAGTCAAGATATCCCCAATTAGCTATCAAAACCATAAATTTCAAGATTTCGATAACTAAATTTCTAGGACTAATTCTAAATTATATTCAGTGCTCTACATGCATAGAATATTTGTTCATCATCAAATTAGTCATATCAAACCTAAATCCCAGAAATTTTAGGGTCATTATAATGCATCAAGAAAATACATTGAAAACTTATATTAAGCAAGAGAATTCTTGCTTTAAAAATTTGTAAAAGAAGCCCCTTAAATTCGTTTGATTCCTTGCCTCTTTTCCTCCCTTTTTGGTTTCTCTCCTTCCTCTCTTGATAGCAGTTACGTTAGGTCTTTCTTAATAATAGCGGGGGAGTGATTTATCCCCACTTAAACACTAATTAAACCTAAATTTTGAGTTGGGTTCAAAACCAACTTTTGGACACCCAAACGGGCCCGAATCTATATCCCAACTAGCCCAAAAGTTTCCCACCCTATATACTATTGACTCGGGACCATTTCTAAAAATTTAAAACACCAAAACGAGCCTCTAGTGCTTCCCAAAATGCGTCTCAATTATTTCAATTCCACTTAGATATTTTTTTTATGTTTAATCGACACGTGCCCGTAAATTTATTTATGTGTGATTTATTTTTCACTAGCAAGCCCATTATGTCCAATTAAGTCTTGTATTTATATAATCATGAATAATTGTTTATCTAAAGTTTATTTTTTTTTCTCATTTAATTTAAACCTCCCAATAAATCCAAAATTATTAAATTTATTTATGTCATAATATTTTATTCTGAAATTATGGGGTATTACATTCTCCTCCCCCTTATAATGAAATTTCATCCTCGGAATTCCTTAATGATCAACCTTATGTTTTAATTCGCGTTATTGACCCAAGTTTTACACTCAATTAGTTCTTACCCATATCCCATGAGATAAAAGAAAAAGTTCACCCATGCCTATCATAACATCATTGGGGTGTTCATATATTTCACATTATATGTACACACACATAAACATTAACAAAGGTGAATGACATATGATATGCCCAAAGTGCACCATCGTACTCAGAGTCACTAACCTTGGCCAGTCTCACGGCCGAGTTGACAAGAAGCTTACAACTGTCATCGGAAAGGTCATATTCTGCAAGGTCGGCTCTCAACTACGAAACTCGGCTCTGCAACAGCCGAGGTCAGCAGTGCCTTATGGGGATAAATCATTGTCAACATCGTACTCTGCTTGAGCAGACGTTACATCTCACCTCGGGCCCAACCTCGGCCATTCTCCCTAACCGAGGTCATCGAGGCTATTGACAAGACAAAGCAACACCGTCAGGCTTCACCAACCTCATACTCATCTAATATGAGGTTACATCAGTCAAGGACACAATTTCGAGCCTATGCAAGCACATGTAAGGTTTGGAACACGTGGACAAATAAGTTATAACCGAATCATTCCCCTCACGTGAGGGAATATTGTGGTCATCATTGTCTACATAAGATCAACCAAGTGTCATTCTCATACTGGTTCGATCCTTATACACATGCTCATTGCATGCTTGGGGGGTACATTACACCCCCAAGTACTATATATAGATGTCTTCCTATACCTTGTAAAAAGAGGGATAATTGCAACCCTAGCTAAAACTCTGTTGGTTTACACAGTAGAGAGAGAAATCTTGAGAGATTGTATCCATGGCCATTAGTGCCTTCATCCAGTGAAATTACTCACACACACACTCATAGTAGACGTAGGCCAGATTGGCTGAACCACTTACATACTAGTCTTCATCCTCTTCTCCTCACCTCCTTCTACTAGATATTCTCTTTGTGATGCCATTTTTATTACTATCTTGAGCTTGTAAACACCTCATCTGGTGGTGCTGTTTCCAGCATCATCATTTTGGCGTCGTCTGTGGGAACGAGAAGATTCATCTTTTCCTCTTTTGCTGCTTAACCTCACCGGAGACTCTAGTGGTGAACCAGGCCTCACCCTTCGCGTGGAGTTATTTCACTATTGAAAGAGGACCCTTAAGGTTTCTAAGCTCTATAGTCCTCTCATCAAAAGCTCAAGCATATGGCACCATAGTTACCACCACCTCCTCCACCATCTGGTGTTGGAGGACCCAGTTCCATCCAGGCACCACCCCAGTTCGAGATAGCTGAGGTGGCAGAAGCCTTGAAGTCTTTGGTTGCAACTCAGAAAGTGATGCAGGAGCAATTTGCCCAGCTAAGCCAAAACATAATGAGACCACCTGTGGTCTCACCGGAGATGATTACTCCGGTGGCTGCTCAGCCTCAGCATGAGGCCAAGCGACCACCCAGGCACCACGAAAGGACCAACCTAGTCCTCAACGGAGGAGGGATGTTGCTAACCCTAGGCGTTTGCCTTTGGTAAGGTAAGGAAACCCTTGCCCCGAGGATAGGTACGATGACATTGAGGCAAAAGATGCCCTGACAAACTGTTGGGAGCCATATGAGGTCTCAAACAACACTGTACATCCTGTACAGCATAACCGAGGTCAGTGTGAAAGACGGGATGGTGAAGTAAGACGACGAGGGTCAGCTTTTGATCGCTTAAATTGAGGGTCGTCCTTTAAAAGGCTCGACCTAGTTAATGATCTGAGGCAGAGGCTATCCAGGTCGAGAAGCATAGCTGGCTCACAAAGGGAAGGTGGCGATCATCGACCTTATTATGGCCGACCCCCACATGGCCGAGATTGTGGTCAGGGGGAGGTCAATAGCCGACATTGCGCAACAGTTAGGGAACCCTAAGTTCACCCTTTAGAAGTGGTTGGGGAAAACCTCGGCCAATTCGACGTTGCCAAATCATGGAATGACTCTATTCAGAGGTTGGAAGAGAAGATAGGGGACCTCATAAAAAGTTGAGACCCATTACAGAGGGAGTACTCAAAAGGCTCACCAGTTGTGGCAAGGATTGTTAACTTCCCAACCCCTGCCAATTTAAACCTCCAATGGTGTCTCCCAAGTACGATGGTAGTACTAACCCAGTCCATCATATTGAAATGTATCAATCTGTAAGAAACATTTATTCAATATCTGATGAGATAAGGTGCCGAGCTTTCTCAAGCACTTTGACTGGGGCTGCACATATCTAGTTCACGTCTCTTCCTAAAAATTCAGCTGAAAATTTTAAAGGTTTGGCCGAACGGTTTATTCATAACTTCTGTTTTGGGGTAAGACCTCAAAAGAAGACGACTCGCTTGCTTTATGTAAAGTAAGGGAAGAATGAAATCCTCAGAGACTACATCACGAGGTTCAATAAGAAAAAATTGGAGGTAGAAGATTATGAAGAGAGCATAGCCATAACAAAACTTATTGGAGGACTTCAGAAGGGAAAGCTACTTTGGAAGATTGTTGAAGACCCTCCCAAGTCTATGGTCGAGCTATTAGCAACATCTGGAAAGTTCATGAATGCAGAAGAAGCAATCTCCCTGAAGTGTGAGGATGAGGATGGAATTAGCAGTGGGAAGTTTTAAAGGAAGAAGGATGGAAAGAAGAGAACTGCAGATGGCAAGTTTACACAATACACTCCTTTAACTATGAGCTGCGAACATATCCTCAATAAAATAAATAATGATAGATCCCTGAGATGGCTAGAGCAGCTGAAGGCTCCTCCACATAAGAGAAACAAGAACTTGTGGTGCGAGTTCCATCAAGATCACGACTATCTGACTGACCAGTGTTTCGCCTTGAAGGACGAGATTGAGAAGATGTTGAAGTCTGGAAAGCTCAGAAATTATGTAGATGGTAGAGCTTCTAAGGGGGAAGAGACGACCCTAAAAAGAAAAGAAATGATAAATACCGGGAAGATGTCCCTGCCAGAAGAGCTGATAACTCAGATTATGATGATGATGACCCTGACCTCCCACCAAAAGACGATAATGCCCCAGTGAAGAGGGTTAATATGATATCTTTCGATGTGAACACTATATGTGGGGGGCTAACAGGGTTGGCTCAGAGGTAGCTGATCGCAAGGCTCATGTGGTAGGGCCAAAGCAGTGACCAAAGCCGAGGTTATAAATTTGGCATCTACGGAGGTTAAGCGCAAGAAGAGAAAGAATATAGACATGGATTCCCTCATGGTCGGCTTCTCATGACTTGACTTCAAGGGTATCTTAGCTCCCCATAATGACCCTTTAGTCATCACCATAAGGGTGCATGGGTGTGAAGTTCAGAGGATCCTCGCTGATAGGGGTAGTTCTGCAGACGTTATATTTTGGTCCTGTTTTAAGAACCTGGGCTTTAGCAAAGATAGGTTTGTCCTTTGTCATCATCTTTTGATTGGCTTCAGCAGTGAAAAGGTTCATCCCTCGGGTATGTATGGAATGGATGTTAGAATGGGGATGAATGGCCTAAGAGGTTGACCAGAAAAATCAATTTCTTTGTGATGGATGAAAACATCTTCTCAGCTTACAACCTTATCATAGGACGAGTAGCCCTCAAGGAATTTGAGGTCATGCCTTCAACGGTCCCAAATGTTAAAATTCTCGACTCCTTATAGAGTAAGGAAAGTGTAAGGTGACCAAACATCAGCGCCTGAATTCCACTTCAACTCTGCAGAAGAGAGAGAGGCTCATAAGAAGGCAATAACCACGTACAACATCAACACACTTGATCCTAGGGATGAAACAAAGCTCAAAAAGGGGGAGGCCACGAAGGAGATAGAATCCATCATCCTCAATGAGGACGAGCCGGAAAAAACCATCCAAGTCGATAAATCCCTAAGACCTGAGATCAAGGAGGAACTAGTAAAGATGTTAAGGAAGAGACATAGTATTTTTTCCTAGAGCCATGCAGATATGTCGGGTATTGATCCCGAGATTATGTGCATTAAACTCAATGTTGTAGAAGATGTCAAGCCCATCAAGCAGATAAGAAGAGTATACTCAAGGAAAAATTATGATGTCATCAGAGACGAGGTTAGAAAGCTTGAAGAGGCTGAGTTCATCAGAGAGGTCATATACTCCGAGTTGTTATCTAACGTTGTCATAGTACCCAAGAGTAATGGGAAATTGAGGATGTGCGTGGACTTCGCTGATTTAAATAATTCTTGCCCAAAAAACAGTTTCCCCTGCCTCGTATTGATTAGATGGTGGATGCCACAGCAGGACATGAGCTCATGAGCTTCATAGATGTGTATTCCAGGAATAATTAGATCTTCATGGACTCAGTAGACTCAGAGAAGATAACCTTCATTACAGACAAGGGGACCTATTACTACAAAGTCATGCCCTTTGTCCCGAAGAATGTAGGGGATACTTACCAACGTATTCTAAATAAGATGTTCGAAGATCAGATAGGAAAATTCATGGAAGTTTATGTAGATGACATGCTGACGAAGAGTTTGAAGGCCAACACTCATGTGGACGACCTTGAAAGAACTTTTGACACCATGGACAAATACATAATGAAGCTCAATCTGGCCAAATGTGTCTTCGGGTTAGGAGCAGGAAAGTTTATAGGATTCATCGTCAACCAAAGGGGAATAGAAGCTAATCCTGAGAAGATTAAGGCTTTGTTAGAAATGAAGACACCCAGAACTATTAAAGACGTTCAGAGGCTAACCGGGAGAGTTACTGCACTTAACAGGTCCGTCTCAAGAGCCACAAATAAGTGTCTTCCTTTTTTCAAAAATCTTATAAAGGCCTTCGAATGGAAAGAGGAATGTGACATTAATTTTAAAGAGCTAAAGTCCTACCTTGGTTCTCCCCTACTACTATCCCGATCAGTTCAGGGTGAGAAGTTATATATATACTTAGTAGTCTCAGAGTCAACCATTAGTGCTGCAATAGTAAGAGAAGAGGATGGAGTGCAGAGACCAGTGTACTTCAATAGCAAGGCACCCCAAGGGTCTGAGAAGAAGTACCCTTGGATTGAAAAGTTAGCCTATGCTTTGATACATGTTTAAAGGAAAATAAAACCATACTTCCAAGACCACTCCATGGTCGTCCTCACTGATTCCCCACTCAGACATGTCCTCCATAAGCTTGAGAAGTCAGGAAGGCTAATGACCTGGGCAATCGAGTTGGGGGAATACGATATTATTTATCAACCCAGGGTTGCCATCAAGGTATAGGAGCTCGCAGACTTTGTAGACGAGTTTGCATGGGAAGAGGTCGATGTTAAAGAGAGTCATGGGGACACAGATGAACCAGACAGAAACGTCTTTTGAGATTCGAACGAGGTTGATTCAAGAAAATCCAGACAAAGAGTAGTTGAGAATGAGGAAGAGAGATACCTCTTCAAGCAAGGGACCCTGTCAGAGGGAAGCTTCTCCTCTAATGAAAATACTTAGAACCTCTTCGTTGATGGGTTGTCCTATGAAAGTGGAGCAGGGCTGATAGTGTCAGCACCAGATGGTACTGATATTGAATATGCGCTGAGGTTCAACTTTAGAGCTTTCAACAACGAGTCAGAGTATGAGGCATTAATATCGGGTCTCTCTTTGGCAAAATCCCTCAATGTCAACCAGCTCCCAGTCCACAGTGACTCAAGGTTAGTCGTGAACCAAATCCCGAGGATGTATGAGGCCAAAGATGAAAGGATGCCGAAATACCTAAAGAGGGTGAGAACGATGCTAGAAATCTTCAAGGAAGTAAAGATGAAGAGGATACCTCGACTAATCAATAGACGAGATGATGCACTCACGAGGTTGGCCTCAGTAACGAGGACAGACATAAGGAGAACAGTGTCAATTGAGATTCTGCTCTAACCGACCATTGAAGAGGAAGAGGTTGCTAAAACTTGCCTAAATCTAAGTATGGGAGCCTTATGGATGGATCCTCTTATTAGATACATCAGAGAGGGAGATCTTTCAGAGTCAAAGTTAGAAAGGAGAAATTTGAGGTTCAGAGCTGTAAAATTCTCAATTATAGGAGATGTCCTGTATAAAAAGGGATTGCTCCTACCTCTCCTCAGATGTGTCCATCCCTCAGAGGTTCCATACATCTTGCACAATGTGCATGAGGGCTTTTGTTCCAGTCACATAGGCGGAAGGCCATTGGCTAAGAGGATAATCACTCAGGGATACTGGTGGCCGACCTTAGCTAAAGATGTAGTCACGTATGTGAAGAAGTGTGACAAGTGACAAAGGTTCTCCAACTTCCCTCATCAGCCTCACCAACCTATGACTTCAATCATCTCCACTTGTCCATTTGTAATATGGGGCATTGATTTGGTAGGACCCTTGCCAAGAGCTGTAAACAACTATCGATTCTTAATAGTGGTAATTGATTATTTCCCCAAATGGGTAGAAACTGATCCAATTATCATAATCACTGAGCAGAAGACCTTCAGTTCATCTGGAAGAACATAATATGCAGGTATGGTCTTCCAAACACCCTCATCTCAGACAATGGAACCCAATTCAAGAACATAGCCTTAGAAAAATTCTGTGAAAGAGTGGGGATCAAGCATTTCTTCTCTTCTCCCGACCGACCCCAGGCAAACAGCCAGACTGAGGTCACAAATCGAACAATCCTTGACGAGATAAAGAAAAGGTTGGAAGAGGCCAAAGGAAAATGGATAGAGGAGGTATATATTGTGCTATAGGCCTACAGGACGACAACGAGGACACCAACAGGAGAAACTCCATTTATGTTAGCCCATGGCTCAGAGGCTGTCATCCCAACAGAGGTTGGACTCCCTACTCATAGAGTTCAAACATATGACCCTCATAGGAATGGGGAGGAAATAAGACTTGATCTTGATTTGATTGAGGAAAGAAGAGAGGATGCGGAGATAAGACAAGCAGCCTATCAGTAAAGAACTGCCAGACTCTACAATCAGAGGGTGAAGTCAACGCCGATAGCTATAGGAGACCTAGTCCTAAAGAAGACATGGAAAAAAGCAAATAAGCTCCACCATAATTGGCATGGTCCTTACAGGGTAATTGATGAGGTTGTACCTGGTACCTATCGGCTAGAAAATATGGAAGGAGAACCTTTCTCCAATCCTTGGAATGCCGATCACTTGAAGAAATATTACTTATGATGTTACAATTTATAACTTTGTAATACATGTATCAACTTAAAAAGAGAATGCCAATGAAAAAGTAGCAACATTGTGTTTAATGCTTTAGTTCTAATGTGTGTAAAAAACATCATTAAGTGGGTAAAAATTTATGAGGTGGAACATAATAATTTGGTGACCTCAGACCTTAAACATCATTATTTGGTGAAAATTGGAGGTTAAACATCATGATTTGGTGACCTTAGACCTCAAACATCATAATTTGGTGACCTCAAATATTAAACATCATTAAGTTGGTGAAAATTTATGAGGTGGAACATCATAATTTGGTGACCTCAGACCTTAAACGTCATTAAGTTGGTAAAAATTTATGAGGTGGAACATCATAATTAGGTGACCTCGGACCTTAAACATCATTATTTCATGAAAATTGGAGGTTAAACATCATAATTTGGTGACCTCAGACCTTAAACATCATTATTTGGTGAAAATTGGAGGTTAAACACCATAATTTGGTGACCTCAGACCTCAAACATCATAATTTGGTGACCTCAAATATTAAACATCATTAAGTTGGTGAAAATTTATGAGGTAAAACATCATAATTTGGTGACCTTAGACCTTAAACATCATTAAGTTGGTGAAAATTTAAGAGGTAAAACATCATAATATGACGACCTCAGACCTTTAACATCATTATTTGGTGAAATATGAGTTAAAGCATCATAATGTGGTGACCTCAGACCTTTAACATCATTATTTGGTGAAATATAAGGATAAAACACCATGATGTGGTGACCTCAGACCTTTAGCAACATTATTTGGTGACCTCAGGCCTCAGCTATTATTAGATTGGTGGAAATAAGAGGTAAAGCATCGCAATTATAGTGCAACACCAACATATAAATTTCAAGCAAAACATCATATAAAGTAATAGAATCTGAAGACGTTGAACTAATGATTATCATAAAAAAGGATTCAGAGTTACAAAACAAAGTATCAATAGCCTTCATCATACTTCATAAAAAAAAGAGTTACAGACAAAAGGGGGATTAAAATTATAACTATTGAAAAGCTTCACAAGAAAAGAGCCTATGTCTCTGCAACTGCAGTCGTCTGGTCATGGCCTACGTTTGTCACTTCAACTCCATCATCATGATGAGTAGCGTCTTCAGTCTCTGTAGCCTCGAGAGGAGCAGTCTTGGCTGGAGCAACATCAGCCTCCTCAACTTTCTTCAAAGCCTGAGCGAATCGAAGGTCTCCAAAGCTGAGACTAATTAAGTCTGAGGCAGTCAAGGCCCCAGACTCACCCTCCTTCATGGATGCCCACTTGCCAGTCTCTTTGATACCCCTCTCTAGGTATTCAAAGTCGAAGATAATAAATTCATTTGAGACCTTGTAGTCTTTGATGGCCTTCTCAGCAGCATCTTTCAAAGCATCCTTAACTACAGCATCAACCTTAGACTAAAGAACCTCATCCTTGGCCTTCAGAGATTTGTCATAATCATTCTTATACTAAGACATGTTGTTGTCCTTCTCCTTGATAACTCCCTTCAACCTTTCAATCTATGCATTCAAATAGGCCTCAACCTTCTCAACTTCCCAACCCTTCTCTATAAGGGGAATTTTCTACAAAGTCCAATCAACAAGACGATGAAAGGATAAGACACCCTGCAAAAGAAGATCAGACTTATGAACATATGAGTTATAATTTCTAAAAATCCGATGTTACACTTGTGAGAAAATAAGCAAAAACTGGTACCTGGATTGACTTGTGAAGAGAAAACTCGGCCAATAAAGGGACATCTAATGCGCATAGAAGACTCTTGTCTTCCTCAGCCATTATTTTGCCAATAGCATCGGTAGCCTTCAAACTGTGGTCGATCAAGCTATCTTTAATTTTGAGCTGAGATAGACGAGTAGCCAGGGCATCGTATGTAAAAATGGGTATGGCACGATCCTTGGCCTGAGCCTTGCTCGGCCTAGTATACTCCGGGTCAACCGTGGACTTCCTCTTTTTATTAGCATTGGCCTTAGAGGTGCCGAAGCTCTTCTTGGTGTAAGGTGGGGGTACATTTTTGCCACCTCTTTTCTCCATGAGCTTGACAAGGCCAGGAGCGGACATTTCCCAAAACTCGTCTAATATGCCTGCAGGGCACTCTACAAAAGACAAGTATCAGAGTTAGTCAGTCAGAGATATAAAATATAATGTAATACCCCGTAATTTTATTTAAGGGATTAATTGAATTAAATGAGAATTAATCCGGGTATAAATACTAGCGAGATGTGAGTTGGTATTTGATTACGATGTTAAAATTTAATATTTCTGAGTATGTATGGTAATACATGAGTATTGAAAAAATTTAAGTTGTCGCGAGACTGAAATACGATAATTTGGAAATTTAGTTGGGGCGTGCATTTCAGTCGCGTCAAGAACGAAATTATTTAAATTAAAAAGTGAATTATATTTTTATCAATCGAATGGTCATTTTGAGTGCGCCAACATGTCTGGAAGGGTCGAAATAGTAAAAAAAAACTAGTCGGGGGTTTAGTTTGGGTTCCGGGGCACTTTTAGGCCAAACCGGCAACCTAGAAGGACATTTTGGTAATTTTAAAAATATGGGAATTAAAATCCACGAATTTTAGGGTTAAATAATATATTACAAATAAACCCACTAAGTCCATTATCAGCATTAGGTGAGTTAGAGGGCTACAGGAGTTAAAGGGAGAGTTTGAAGAAGTTCCAAAAGAAACCTCTAACCACCATCACCATCCTTGAGGGAATTCTGTAGAGAAAGAGGAGAAATCAACCTTCATTCACCAGCATCAACTCAGAAGAAACAAATCTAAGGCAAGTGTTTTGATGTCGTTATTTGCATTGAATATTTCCTCCATGTATAGTGTAGAAAACTGTTTATGTCTTGGAAATTTTGATGAAGAATACCCAATGGGATTATTGTGAAAATTTGTGATTTTGGATAGGAATTTGCATGTAGAATGATTATGGACGAATTTTATATACAAAACATAACTTTTGATGACCTGAAATCGGATTAATGAGGAGTCTTTTGATGAAATTAAAATTCCGGGTTCAAGTTCATAGGGTTTGGAATAAGAATTGAAGATTTATGATTTTGGCATGTTAAATTGTAAGATTTGGCCCAAAAGCATGTTAAGGAATGATCTAGGGTGACTAAAAATAGTTTACATACATTAAAAACGTATTTGGATAGTCTTAGGGTGGATTTAGAAAAGAGGAGAAAGAAGAAAAAAATTGAATTTGGAAAATTCTGGGCGCGGTCTGCCATCTCGTTAGAAGACCTGCCCAAGTCGTTCGAATGACCTTCTAACGAGATGACAATACCCCTTCTAACGAGTTGGTAGTTCGTTCGAAGCCTTTCATTCGAACGTTCTCGTTCGAACGAGACTTCTAACGAGTTGACAGAATGGCCTTTTTGGCCTGATTTTATTTCAAATGTCCCGTAGACTTATTTAATGGAGTAATAACCTTCCCTTATTGACTAGTGAGTATATTTGGGAGATTGGGGTACGTTGAGGAGTACAATTTAGAACCTTGTAGTAAATCTAATGACCCTTATGAATTAGGAAACGAGTGCCTAATTACGACGTGAGAAGAGTTGACAACTTTAATGTATATAAACCGGGGACTTATAAGTTTATGATATTAAAAGATGATACAAGAACGAGAAGTATGCCTCTATTAATATATTGAGATATCTAAGATGTGCGAATGCTTAGTATATGTAGTTATCTGTGTATAACATACCTACTGTACTTGCTATAATGGGAGGTCGACGTTCGATCAGGGCCATCTAATCTTTGTGTGCCTACGGAGGGATTTAGATTGGTACCTCGAGGACATAGGTCAGAGAAGGACTTATTGAGAAGTTAATAAGTCTGTTGATCATGGGTATGTGCGTGACCCATGTGATGTGAACTATGTTCGCCTCCATTATGTGTGATTGTTGTCAGTTGAGAACGATTCCTGAGAGATTCGAAATGCGTGGTCCTAATGTACATGATGTATCGGGATTTGATAGCAGAGTATGTGGGCACCGCAACTTAGCCTAGGGGTGCTAGTATTGTATATTTATGATGAGAATAATATACTATAAATTGAAATGCACTGTCATGTATAAATGTGAGTATAAATAATAGCAACGTTTTCATAAAGATAAGAATGGAAACCCTCTAGTAAGTAGTATTACTAATAGGGGAAACCGAGAAGAAATGTAAGACACTCTGTTTAAATGAAAATGCCGGAATTAAATCGTGAAACGTATAGAATTGTTAGATTTTATATTAGACTAGTTAAGTTTGGAAATAACTAGAATGGATACGGGTACGATAGGAGTACACAATTAGTTGAGAGGTGAGGAACTCATGTGAGTGCACAGACTATCATGTATTTTATATTCACTATTTAATAATATTAAACACTTTCTATTTTTAAACTGTTTTCACAATTGGGCTCTGACCCGTTTGCTTTCAAATCTATTTTTGTAAAACCTTTTAGGTGCCCAGCCACAAGGACACCAAGCATAGGAGTTCCATTCAGGTGACGTACTCTAGCTGCTGTGGAAGTTACAGGACCTTGACAGTAAACGCCTCCATTTTCGATCTTAACTCTATATTATCAGATTTCCTCATTTGTTGGGCATGTCGCCCTATTTCCTTTTACACTAAAGGAAACTTAGCCTCAGCCTGACCTACATACCCCTCAATCACCTACTCACATAGAGGATTAAGGGCTAGGGGTGATCCATATTCCCAAAGTGCACCCTCGTACTCAGAGTCACTAACCTCGTCCAATCTCATAACCGAGTTGACAAGAAGATTACAACTGCCATCGAAAAGGTCGTATTCTGTAAGGTCGGCTCTCAACTACCAAACTCGGCTCTGTAACAGCCGAGGTCAGCAGTGCCTCATGGGGATGGATCATTATCAATATTTTACTCTTCTTGAGCTGACGTTACATCTCACCTCGGGCCAAACCTCAGCCATTCTTCCCGGCCGAGGTCATCGAGGCAATTGATAAGACAAGCAACACCGTCGGCCTTCACCAACCTCATACTCATCTAGGCCGAGGTTACATTAGTCAAGGACACAAGTCTGAGCCTATGCAAGAACATGTAAGGTTTAGAACACGTGGACAAATCATTTATAACCGAATCATTCCCCTTACGTGAGGGAATATTGTGGTCATCATTGTCTACATAAGATCATCCAGGTATCATTCTCATACTGGTTCGATCCTTATACACATGATCATTGCATACTTGGGGGGTACATTACACCCCCCCAAGTACTATATATTGATGTCTTCCTCTACCTTATAAAAAGAGGAATAATTGTCACCCTAGCTAAAACTCTGTTGGTTTACACAGTAGAGAGATAAATCTTGAGAGATTGTATCTATGGCCATTAGTGCCTTCATCTAATGAAATTATGCACACATACTCACAGTGGACGTAAGCCAGATTGGATTTTTACTTACATACTAGTGTTCATCCTCTTCTCCTCACCCCCCTCAACTAGATATTCTGTTTGTGATGCCATTGTTATTACTATCTTGAGCTTGTCAACACCTCATCTGGTGGTGCTGTTTCCAGCATCATTAACACATATACATCTAATTTGTACCATTCATACCAAGCATATCCATATATCAAGTATACCACCACATATGTACATGAAAAATAAAATAATGATCTTAATATCCGGCTTCCTTCAACTTTCGACTATTGCCAATTTCGTGCATGGGACGTCTCACAAGCGAAATCCAAACAAAGAACCCTCGTGTACACTACTGTACGACTTAGTCAGTTATTGAGATCTATCGGCCCAAGATTAAAAGAAAATGGAAATAAAAATAAATGTGTGCAACAATCATGTAAATTCCAACTTTTGCCCATTGCCAACTAAAGTCTCATATCGCCAAAGGGATACACTAAATCCCAATAAATTAACCCATTTAATTATACTGAGAACAATAACCCAAAATATCCTAGAGTCTAACATCTCTCAGCTCCCGACATTTGCTACTTTCATGCGTGGGATGTCTCGCAAGAGAAATCCAAACAAGGAACCCTCCCGATACACTATTTTAAAGCATTATCAGTCGCTGAGATCCATCAGTCTAATATCCACGTCTATAATGTGCTCAATTAATTTATAATAGTCGCCCATTTAACCATATTTAGACTCAAGGTGTCACAACTCCTTTAGTATTTTCCGCCATGAGAATAAACATTAATGCTAACTAGTAACACTACATTCGACTATTAGTTTTAATTTATTTTTGTAAAAATCAACGCAAACCCTATGGTTTAAGTCCTCTTGAGGTGAATTACCATACCCTTACACACGAGGCATTATAGGTGCATGTCCCTCCCCTCGCGGGTGAAACAATGTAAAGCGCTTAGATAAAAGGGATTTTACCCTTCCCAATGTGTAAACGAGATATAATTTTGTACGGAGTACAGTGAACTAGTACTAAACTAAGTATGTCCTACAAAATAAAGGAATTTAGGATTATACCATCGCTGTCTATGCTGGCGCTAGTCCCTCTCCTGATGCGAGGTGATATACGCGTCTATACTGCAGCTGCGGATACTACCCTGAAGTGGAGCATGTAACACTGGTGCGACTGGAACTACCACCACTGGATGGACCTACAGTGGTTGGCACTCCCCCTAGGGTGCTCAGTGTCCTGACTATCTCCCTGACTCTTGTGTCGCTCAATTTCCTTGAGGGCACCTCTTGGAAAAGTGGCCCTTCTCTCCACAAACATAGCAATTATCCTGGAACTGATGCCTATTTGGCGATAGCCCATGTTGGCCATGGTTTTGATTCCCTTGTCCTTAGTGGCCTCTCTTCGATTGGTCTTGCGTGCTCTGGCCCTGTCGTCCCTTCCTGTTCCCATTATCGGAACCCCTAGATTTCTTATGTTGTTCTGAAGGTTGAGGGCCCCAAGATTGCTGGGCCTCCTTGATGTTACTCGCATTCGTCCTACTTTGTTGGTTGGATGTCTCGGAGTGGTGCCTCTTCTCCCCCTTATTTTTTTGGAATGCCCTATGTTCGTGACAATGCAGTGAGGCAACATTCACTACCTGATTATATGTGGTGAAAGTCGGATTCCCTAGTAATGACTGTTTGATGTGTTTGGCCGTCCCTGACACAAACTCTTCTATCTTCCTCTGTTGTGTACTCACATCCTCCTTAAAAAAATAAGAGAAAGCGATAAACTCTTCCTCGTATTCTGCCACACTACGACTCCCCTACTTGAGATCCATGAACTTCTTTTGCATTTCGGATTGCATCGCTGGAGGAAAGTACTTCCCCTCAAATCTCTCCCACAAATCATCAATAGTAAGACTGTCCCTCTCGGCAATCGTCGTAATCGCCTCCCACCATTGAAGTGCGGTCCCCACTAGTCATAATGATGCTACATCTTTTTCTGCACGGGTGTGCACTCTACCATCTGTAAATGTTGTTGAATCTCTCTCTTCCACCTACTTTCCACTAGGATATTCGAATTTCTAGAAAACTCCGGCAGTTGGCCTTTAGTGTAGGCCTCTCTAACTCTGTCCCAAATCAATCCAGGTGTCTGGACTGGTAGCATCGCCTGCTATTGGTGTGGTGGCGGCTGCTAAGGCTGTGGTGGTGGAAAATACTTTAACATAGCTACCATGGCTGTGGACCCTTTCTGATCCATGATAGTGGCAATCTCTATCGGTCCTACCATAGGTGGGATTGAAGGTGGCTGTTGTTGCGGCTCCTGCTGGGCCCCCTCCTCTATAGTTGGTGCGGTGGCATGTCTCAGTCTGCTTCTCCTACCGTTTGCCATCTGAAAGCAAACGATGTTGTATTAGTAACCGATCGTAGAGAATACAATTATTCCTAAACATATGGATCTATACATTAAAGAACACAACGCAGAATGTAACGAGCTCAAACATAGATCCTAAGGACACTTAGACCGTGCTCTGATACCAATTGTAACAACCCCCATTTTCTCACGTAAAGGCTAGTCGGGCACGATATGCCGAAGATGGGGCTTGTCGATCAATCAATACCATTCTCAGCACCAACATAAAATAAATTATATATTAATAGCCCATAATAAAATTTTCAATCAATGTTTCCATAATATGTACGTAAAACCAAACCAACATAAAGTGCATGATAAGACTGACATAAATGTGAGTATTACAATCCAACAAAATGTAAATAAATCTCGGGCTTATGCCCATACAAATAAATAACTATGACTGAAAAAACACCAAAGTTAGAGTCAATAATCTGAAAAGCTGATTAGCACGAGAAATCGCAAGGCCGGTACAACAACAGTCTCGCTATCCCATCTAGAAACAACCTGGGGGCGCGGGGGGTATTTAAATTTAGGTCAGAGTCCGAGGTGTGCAGGAATTAACTTAATTAATTTAAGATGAAATAATACAGTTGATGCAAAATAAATATCCCCCCTCGTCACTCACATGCATTTAACACCTCACACCTTATCTAAGTGTGATATTATTCGCATCTTAATACGTCCCCATTGCTAATTATGACAACGTGACAAACTAATAATATAGAATTCATCGGTACTTAATACTTAAGTGTGCCAACTATAATTAATTACTGATACCCATAATATCCCAGTTCATAAGTCTAACATGTAGGCATAAACATCTATTATGCATCAAAAAGTAGGGTCCCGTCATTTATGTCCATATTCTTATACAATTAAATTTATCCCATTACAGTCCGGATAATTATTTATATATGTCTTTTCATACATTCGACACATAAAGGCATCTACCGTTGGTGTCTAATTCGTATTCTATCGGTATGTCCAGAGGATTCTCTTATCCTAAGCGGACATCATAAAACCCACATAGATTGGGGGCGGTCCCTACGCAGGATACCTGTTCACGGACCATACCCAACGGTGACACAGGCTGGGTCAGCGTCAACACCTACCTCTCGTAGATGGCGCCTCCACGTAGTGCCCATATGACCTACACAACGTCAAGACCACTTGTGCCGACGTGTGGTACCCAGACCGAACGCACGAACCCCTAAGCCGATGGTACAGTCCACTAATATTGGTATGTCCACACAAATACATAATAGTACATACTATTATCTCATATAATATGTATAGGTAACTACTCCACAATTACCATTGGGAAGTCCTACATAATATTCCCAATTTTTCCATTTATCAATAATTTACCATCTAGTGAATTATTAATTCCGCTCCATTGAATAATTACTTAACCAACTAGTTAATTGTAATTTTTTCCATTTAACGTGGGTACGTTTGTATTTTTAATAAATTACTTATTGTCCCAATCCTGATTTTACTCACTCACTTGGACTCATAAGAATACTCATAACCAAATCCGAGGCCCAATACCCTCATTAATATTCATATTCCTTAATACAAATCTCCCAATACCATAGGTAGTAAACTTCCATCTAATTTTTTTTCTCTGATTAAATCCCAAAAATAATCCCACAAGAAATTCAGGTAAATGGAACGAAGGTGTCAGATTTTGGCCATGTCGTTCGAATGACTTGCAATGTTGTTTGAACGATATGCAAGGTCATCTGAACGACCTACAACGTCGTTTGACGTTGTGCTGCTACTCCTTCTTCTTCCCTCGGCTACTTCTGTAATTTTTGTTCTTCTCAAATCCACAACTCAAAACCCACAACATTGCATTTGAACTCAGAGATTCAAACCCATAAATGATATATCCAAACGACAAAATTTAGTATTTACTAACAATGTTATCGATTAAAACATTTTCTAATTTCCAATCATATGCAATTCATAATAAGGGCATCTATCATGGGACTTATATCATAATTTCAATCCATATATTAACAGTAATGTCCTCTACATCAAATAGTTAAAATATCCCCAATTAGTTATCAAAACACTAAGGAATCTACCATCAATTTCAAGATTTCGATACCTAAATTTCTGGGACTAATTCCATATTAAATTCAGTCCTGTACATGCAAAGAATATTTGTTCATCATCAAATTAATCATATCAAACCTAAATCCCAGAAATTTTAGGGTCATTATAATGCATCAAGAGAATACATTGAAAACTTAAATTAAGCAAGAGAATTCATGCCTTACAAATTTGTCGAAGAAGCCCCTTGAATTTCCTCTGATTCCTTGCCTCTTTTCCTCCCTTTTTGGTTTCTCTCCTTCCTCTCTTGATAACAGTTACGTTAGGTGTTTTCTGAATAATAGTGGAGGAGTGGTTTATTCCCACTTAAATACTAATTAAACCTAAATCCCGAGTTAGGCTCAAAATTCAACTTTTGAACACCCAAATGGGCCTGAATTCATATCCCAATACTAGCCCAAAAGTTCCCCAACCTATATACTATTGATCGGGGACCGTTTCTAAAGATTTAAAACATCAAAACAAGCCTCTAACACTTCCCAAAACGCGTCCCAATTATTTTTATTCCACTTAGACATTTTTATTACGTTTAACTGTCACGTGTGCGTAAATTTATTTATGTGATTTATTTTTTACTAGCAAGCCCATTATGTTCAATTGAGTCTTATATTTATATAATCATGAAATTTTTGTTTATTTAAGATTTAAATTTTTTTTGCTAATTTAATTTAAATCCTCCTAATAAATCTGAAATTATTAAATTTATTTATGTCGTAATATTTTATTATGAAATTACGGGGTATTACATTATTCGCCCAAGTTACGATTGGTCTCGAATTTGAGATATGGGAAGCAGTTTCGACGCCTTATGTGCTGGGTACGACATTTTTATGTAAGATTGATAATATGAGCATACTTAGGGAGGTGGTGACAAATATCAAATGGGTGATGATACAGGGATCCGGTTCATGGATACATTTCCTAAACCCAGTAACGTGTCAGATACATATTGGGTGAATTTTCACATCACATGGGGTCCATTACAAAACACACCAAATCCGTGTCTGACACGTCACTAGGTTTAGAAAATGTGTCCACGAACTGGGTCCCCGTATCTTTACTCGTATCAAATATTTGAAGGCAGCGCACACTTTTTCTCTTTGACACCACTTTAAAAGCATAGAGCAACATACAATCATTTATAAGAAAACTATGTTGCATTAGGGATTTTTCAATGTGTCTTACGTCCAATTATGCCAAACCTTTTAATATAATAATGACGTAGCTGAATAACAATTTGCTTGAATTAGCTCCTTGGACCTTTATTTATATGAGCAAACTATAATTACAATAAGATGGAGGATATATACAATGAGAACTCTAATGGATAAGATAATGTTTGACCATTTTCGGCACGACACGATCCAACACAAAATTAATATGATTTGTCGTGTTTGTGCCAGAATATTTTGGCCTAACAGCGGATCATGTCATGTGCATGTCATAGTTTTGACACGAAATTGACTTGATCTAATCGCAATACAAATAAGCATCAAGATTTGACCCGATTACCACCCTTTTATAATCAATATATTTCATTCATACAATATAAAGTAAACGATATATACTTATGTATAAAAAATAAGAAGGTAATTGTGTTTAGCCTTGTTGAATTGTGCATAATTAACATGAAATTAATTTATCGTGCTATTCGTATCTTGTCGTGTCGTATTTTTAACGGGTCATGTTCATTCATATTTTTAAAAAAATCATGACATCGTGTTGTGTCGTGTTTGAATTGAATAAAATTGAATCTGCATCATATCCGGACATAACTAAACATGACCCATTAGCCCAAATCGCCACCGCTAGGATAAGCTTAACATAGAAGGGGGTCCAACTCTTTGTCTTAAGTTTGCCATTTATTTTTTTAGTTTGAGTTAATTACACTTGCCCCTAAACATTATCCCTTTGTTCACTTTACCATCGAAATTTCCATATTTTTAAATTTAACCTCCCAAACTTTCAAAACTTCTTCAATTAACCCCCTAACACTAATATCGTTAGTTTTTTTGGACCCCAAAATGCACACGCACGCACACCACACACAAATTTGAGATTTTTTAGCTTGGAGTTTTGTTGGGAGTTTTGTTCCGGATTTGGGTTTTTTTTGTGGAGAATTGTTGGTTCGGAGTTTTGTACCGATTTAATTTTTTTGGGGGACATTTGTTGGAAATTGTTGGTTGCAAATTCTAAGATTTTTTTATACTGTTGGTTTGAACCCCCTAATATACTCGTGCATGTTCTCTTGACCTTATTCTATTCTGCAACTCATCAACAATGCCTCTTATGATATAATCCATGTCTAAAATTCATTTCCTTCTTGTGTCAAGTATATAATCCATGTCTAACATTCAAAAGATATTTGTTCATTGCAAAAGTGCTTTTTACAAACAGACTTTGGGTTTTTTATACTTCAGTAAACAGTTAATTTCCTTTGTCCAATTTTGCTTGACACCGATTTCTATTTTTTTAAGTTTTCTTATGAGTTCCAGATTGTTTTAATTTCAAAGATTTCGAGATTTAAATTTCATTTCATTTATCAAATTTATCAAAAAAAAATCACTTTTCCCTGATTTAATTTTTTTTTAGCATTTTCATTTTTTTTTTAGCATTTTTAGTATTTTTAAAAATAGTTTGTGTCAAATGTTTCTAATTCTTTTTTCATTCCATATTTTAAAAACTTCTTCCAGTTCTCGATTTTTTAATATATTTTTCAAAATATATTTTTTCTGCACTTCTATCAAATTTAAAATATATTTTATGTCAAAGGTTTTAATATTTGTAATTTTCAGATTTTAAAAAAACGTTTTCTTAGTCTTCTCGAGATTTTTCTAAAAGTTTTTTTATATTCCCCATATATTTTCAAAGTTTTTTTTAATATTTTTCAGATTTTTAAATGTATTTGCAATATTTTCCTGATTTTTTAGTATTTTTCATATTTTTCAAAATATTTTTCTGTAATTTTTAGAATTCAATATATATTTTTATTTGTAAGTATTTAAATAATTTTTCAGCATTTTCCATATTTCTTAATGTTTTTATGTAAATTATATAATATAAATATTTAAATTGTTGTTTTAATTAGGAATGGACAAAAATACCCTTATTTTCCTTGATGTGCATGGCACATGGCCATTTTTCTGTCCAAAAGGTTAACGGAGTTAGTGTTATCGGTAACTTTATGTCATTTCAAAAGTTGAGAGGGTTAAATCTAGGAATTGAAAGTTCGGATTGTTAAGTTCAGGAGGGTAAAGTTTAGGGGGTAGGTAGAGAAGTTCACGGTCTGCTCCGGTCCGAATTTAGACATTTTTTGGACCGCACCGAATTAATCGATCCATGTTTATTAAGACCTGAGACCAGACATGGTAAATTAGGTTCGGTCCAAGTGGGTTTCGATCCAAATAATGTTTGAGTTCGGTCCAATTCGAGTTGGACATGATTTGATTATAAAATAATTAAAACACATATGCTTATTTTTTCTGTTGTATTTTTTCATGTTAATCTGTTATTTTTTTATGTAACTTTCTGCTCAATATTTTTGGTAAAAAACTACAGTTGTTTGCTGTAAATTTATGTTCACCTTTGTGCAAAATCTACTGTATTTTGTTATATTTTCTCTTGTATTTCTACTATAAAAAAACTGCTTAAAAAACATAAAAATAATGTCTATTGACCAACAACTTGCTAGCATAGCAAAAAATAAAAAGAGTCCATACCAACAAAACTAATAAATTTTAAATAGTTAAATCCACACCAAACTAATACTATTAAAAAAGAAATTAAAATCCATAATCATCATTCACTTCATATCAACGTCGTTTAACCCACATTGCCACTTCAATCTTCAACACTTATAAATACCAATAACTCTACAAAACATTAAAACAACAATTATTAGTAATACAATATAAAAAATTAAATCATATAAAATTAAGACATTAAAACAACATAAAGTGAATTTTTACCTGCATCAAGCTTCTCCAATTGTTGAATGTCATCCAATGCATCTCGAATATTAATTGGTTTTGGTAAAGACCGGAGCCAATTTTGTGCACAAATAAGGCCTTCTACCGTATAAGGGGATAATGAGCTACGAAATGGTCAAGAATATGACCTCATGTGCTAAATGCGGATTCAGATTTTATGGTAGACAAGATTATGGTCAATACGTCACGTGCTAAGGATTGGATATTTGGTTTGATTATTCTTCCACCAACTAATATTATCAAAACTATTTCTCTCCTCCTCAATTGTCTCCGACGAATGTTTTTCAACTTTCGACTTGGCCCCAAAGTTGTCTTTGGCATCTAAATGCCTTTTAAACTGAGAAGCTAGAAATGCACGCCCATCCATCGTCGTCCTCATCATCATCAACCCCCACCAATTTTGGTGATTGACTCGTATTTCTCAGAGATGGATTGAAACAATGATGACCATGATACCACTTGAAGAGCCGAGTTAATGTCTCTTTCACTTTCCTAGTCAACTTTATTGCCATAGCAAAACCATGCAACTCTCCCAAATAAGAAATTTATATTTTTGACATTCTAATATTTGTTAAATTTAGCTTGCATGTTCTCGGCCACTAAAGATAAGAAATAATCACCATTGTTTCTCAAATGAACTAACTTGCTTTGAATTATGACAAGTTCGTGAAAAAAATTATTGGAAGTGACATACAAAGACCCCAAAAATTTCAAAGTTGCATTGTAATTTTTCTTTAGAAATTTAACAAAACTTCTCACTTTATCCCAATCTTTAATTTTTGTTGAGCCTAATTTTCTCACCCCCATTCCTCTTCCTGTACCATATCCATACCATCATCTTATTCTCCACCAAAGTATCTCTTATATTATTCGTTATCCTCATCCATCCTATAAAAAAAATTCTCAAATTTTAAATCCACCTCCAACATTATGTATGTGGAGTTCTATCTTGTCGATACATCTACACATAATAAACTCTTTGATTTTATTTTCACTTTTTCAACATATTTATTAAATTTATCCAACCTATGGTGATGACTTTACCTACGTTACGGCTCTCCGCACTTTAGCAATTGTTTAATCAAACTCCTTAAAAGCATCACGCGCAATAAGTTTGAGAATATGTGCAAAATATTCATGCTCTAATATGGTACTTGATATGTCATGAATATTGTATATTATTGCCCGTTTTACTTATGCATTTTAGTACAATTGTGTCTGTTAATTCCCGTATTTAATCTCATATACTGTATACCTTTGTTTCCATTATATATATGCTTTGAAAGGTTTAATTGGATTTTGTAAGTATTGAAACACATGATGGTGAAATTGGTGCTATTCGAAAAGTTTTTAACGCAATATGCAACTTCAAGGGCATTTTAGTAAATTTAACGTTCTTCACGAAAGTTGTAGCTCTCTGAGTCATCTCCAGGTAGCCACCAATGGTGCATCAATTCAATCCCTAACTATCGAGTTATGACCATTTTCCCGAATAGCATATTATTGATTTTTGAGGGTAATGCTTGAGTTTGAAATAAAGTGTTGATCGATCGATCGATCGATGGTTCCGTTATTGTCGTGGAAGTAAACCAGTAGGCAATTTCTTAATTCATCGATCAATCGATGCAAGCAAATTTTTGGCAAGTTTGCTTATTGTTTTCTTTTCGCTTTTCTTTTAATCCAACTTACTATATATTTGTAAGTTGAATGTTTGTTGAATTTTTTAAAAATTTAGTTTAGTTTAGTTTAGTTAAGGTTTTGGAGCTCATCTCTTTCTCTCTCCTAGGGGTCCATTCCATTTGTATGTAAGATTGTACTATTTATCATCTCCTCCATTAAATAAGCTTGATTTCTTGGTTTTATACTTTGATTAATTAGTTGCTTTCATTAATTTCTTGTTTTCCTACATACTTGCTTTCAATACAAGCTTTTCAATGCTTTGTAGATAATTTAGTCTAGGTTGAGATTGTTAAACTCAAATGGATTAATTAGTAGCTATGCTATGGTATGATGAGTTTATGATAGTTTAATGGGTTAATTGTTCTTCGTATTGCACTTAGAAGATTTAACAGGGTATATCATGTATGCACCCTATGTACGACCTTTCATGTGTAATTCCGAGAATATTCGTTAACGTCGAACTCAAATTAAGCTTTTATGAGAATTTAGAGGGTGACAACTTTGGGTTTTATTAATTTTTCAAATGAGATTAATCTTGTTAACCCCATCAAATTTCTCAAAATTACCATTTATACTACTAAATACCAAGTGACTAAAAAAATAACACTGAATTTTGAATTTTCGCCCTTGGGCCTTCTCTTTACAGCTAGCTCAACTCAAATTATTAGATTTAAAAAAGACTGCAAGTTTATAACCCCTTATAAACTGATAGTTGTTTTACTTATTTTTTAAATTAGCAAACAAAATAGATTTTAGCTAATATTTTTTAGGGGTACCTTTAAACGTTAAGTGCCCATAAAAATCCGTTAATATGTTCCATGAATAGTGATCTATTTAAGAGCCTACTTGTCCATCTCAAATCACTTTACTTCAACTTTTATATTTATGTACAAATTAATCACAACATTTTCACTTTACCCAAATAATAAGCTATATAACATTATTTCCTATCATTTTTTCACCAAATTAATAATAGAAACTGACAACAAAGTTATTGTTTGTTCTTAATACTATCCCTTAATGGTTAGGATTGTTTTAAATAGAAGGTCCTGATTGAACTAAAAAATAATAAACTTTATATATAAATAAAGAAAGTACAAATTACAAGTAAAAAGTATTAAAATAAATAAAAATATTATTATTTCGGAGATTCCGAACTTATATTTGATTTCCAATTTTATTCTAATTTTTTTTGGAAAATTAGAAAATCGAAAAAATTTGGATTGGGAAAATTAATATAGTGGCAAAGTTAGAAAAATTCAAAAAATCAGAAAATTCGAAAGTTCGGAAATAATTAACACCCTATTGACAAAAAGGGAGAGCTTTTGACGGTGTATAAATATCTTGTAAATATAAGGGTGAAAATTAGTATTAAAAAAATTTAATCTAACACTGTATATAATAAAATGACTTAAAAGATCTATATACCCCTTCTCCCATAGCAAACTTTAAATACCAACTGAGTATAAGACATTCTCAAGATACAAACCATCCTCTCAAGAAATTTAGTTCAGTTTAGAACTTGTGGTATGGAACCTCTCAGATTGTAAACCAAAAATAAAAGCCCATAGGATATGAAGTAAGTAACCCATAAGAGCATGTACAATGGTTGGACTAGAATATAACAGAATTTGTAAGTTTACAAATTCGGATGTTTACACTGGTGGGAAGAAGTTAACAAATTCCGCTCCTCGATTTGCAGTGGTTCTCCGAATATACAAATTGCTTACTGAATTTGTAAATGGTTCCTACGAACTTCTGAAGTTCGTAGGAATTCATACGAACAAATAAAGTTCGTGGAAAGTATAAATAATTATTTTTATCATATATTTGAGTTCCAACGAACAAGAGAAGTCCGTATAACTTCCTACGAACTAATGTTGTTCGTAGGAAATATTTTTTATATTTCCTACGAACAACATGAGTTCGTAGGAAGTAGTTTTACAAATTATCCATCCTCACCAATGCAGAGACAACCCATAAGAAAAGGTAAAAACACCTTTTTCAATTTGTAAACTTACCATTCACATGTCAACACCAGTACGGTTGCTCTAAGATCGTTTGGTGCTTCCAAATTTGTTTTGGAGCTGATATTGAGTTCAAAATGATGTAGAAGGTTTTTTAGTCGGGTGTTTTTTTTTGCTATGGGTTTTCTTTTGGAGAAGTTCTTTCGTTGTTTTGTTTGCTTCACTTGAGTATCCCATAGATTTTTTAGCACTTTTATTTGTACATAGGATTCATACATAATCTTAGGTACCTTATGTACAGACTGACGTGTCGTATTTATATTAAATAATTAGATGAACTATTTTTCATAACCACCTTTGAGACATTTTTTCAAACATACCAACCAAAGTTAAGACGCGTAAACATATATGTAAACCTCATAAAAACAAAATGCAACGTTCCGCACATTGCGTCTCCCCCACTCATCCCGCAACTTCCACCTAGTTACACACTTATATTCTTCATTAATATAATCGAAAAGTCACGAGTACTTTGTTAAGAGAGAATATTAAATGTTAACAATGTTTTTTCTTTTTGAAACAATGTTATGGTCTTTTTTCTTTTTATCAATAGTCAATTGCAACTCAGCATACAATAATACAAGATTTCTTTATCTATGCTCAGAAGTCAGGACTACGTTGTTAAGAGAAAAAATTAAATGTTAAAGAATGTTGAAAGGTCTTTTTTTAATCAATAATCAATTGGAATTTGGTATACAATAATACATGGATTCTTATTCTATGCTCTGAAAGTCATGAGTACTTTGTTAATAAAAAAATATTACATGTAATGGTGGTGGTTGTAACAACTTGACATACAATAATACAAGTGGACATTATATCGTGTAACGAAAATCTAAAATCTGTCGTGAATTGTAACAAAATAAGATATGGTAAAAACTACATAAATTCATAAAATAAAATAAAACATGACAATCAATTATGCAACGTATTATGATTTTAAACCAACTTTGTGATATGATTACATTCTCCGAAGGTAATAAGTTTTTCGTTTTTGATAATGTCGAAACATAAAAGAGACAAAAATTATATGAAAAAAATAAACAACTTAGACTTTCAATTTTTAGTTCAAAATCTCGAGGTGGTATTGGTTGATACACGATGACGTACTATTTAAAGAGTCTGATAAATTTAATATATATATATATATATATATATATATATATATATATATATATATATATATATATTAAAAATAAGATTAATTATGCGAACTTAAATAATTAAAAAAATATCATTTAATATGCTTAGTGCATTGTCTAAGTGATTATACTAACGCGCATCGAACTATTTAGCTTTTTAATTCCATTACAATATATAGAAGCAAAACAATCCAACAAAATCGTTAATGAGATTCGCAAAAGTGATACAAAGGTGGAAGGGTAGGTTTCATACAAGAGAAAAGAAGCGATGGATTGTACAAGATAAGGAATTGAGAAAATGGTAGAATTATCTTAGGATTATGTTATTTTATTCATTTTTTAATCCTTTAAAAAGATTCAAAGAAGAATCTTACAATTGGAGCCTATAAGAGTTCGAGAAATAGATTTTTTTTGGCTTAAAGTTTGGTAAAAAAATTTCGAACTTCGTATTACTACTAGCTAATGGTGCACACGCGATGTGTGTGCAATGCGTTATCATGGTTAACATGAAAATATACTTAACCTCAAATCTAAGCAACCATATATTGTAAATTAAAGTAGGAACTTTAATTAAAAAAAATTGAACTAAAAATATAATGTAATTGTCTTAAGAATATCAAATACTGTATATTATAACGTTAGCATTGAACTAAATAATTAGACATGTTATCAACTAATTATTATCTCTTATATTTCAAGTAAAAGGCTGATGGGTGATTTGTATTATTGAGTTTTAATAAAATCCCAATCCATCTATTTATCACCATTAATTTTAACTTTTTCTAAAGCTACAAACTGATTTTATACAAGAAAAAGAATTGCTAATTAGCATATTATAAAACATTATCATGTATTTTGGATTTGGAACCACACTCTGAAGTAGTTGTTGACTTCTAATTCAGGTTGTTCTCTGTTACTTTATTATCAATTCGAACAAGTTTAATCACAATTCTTTGAGCACCTAATAACACGATTGTCAATGAATTTTAACTACTATATAAATTGAACGTTAACATCATTGAAGTTAGTATTATTGTCGATTCAAACAAGTATAATCAGGAACCTTTTTTTTTTTTTTGGCAAAGGAAAATGCATCTCTCATTAATAATTAGCAAGAAATACAATTTTAATGAGACAAGAGGTCCTACATAGATAAAACAGAAATTCCTAAACATACTCAAGCAATATAAACTGGACCTGTTTCCCATTCATTCTTTTGTTAGGATGCTCTGTGGTTGGTCAATACGTACATACCTGGGAAACCCTGAAATTTTAATTAATCTAATTGCTAATTTCTAAAAGAGCACAAATGTAAAAACTGGGAAACAGGTCATTAATGGTGCATTATCGTACCATTAATGATTTAAGTGTAACTGGATTTAAAGATGCAAAAACACAGATAAGGGAGAAGGACAGCATACTGGTAGAAGACATTATGTACTGTAGTTGTTGAGTTTTAACCCCAACCAACTTTTGTTTTGATATACCATGGCATGGTCTGTTGTTGTGTGAGGTATATCTTTTGAGTAAAGCTAGGAGTCCCAAAAAAACATCCACCAAAACATTCACCTTATGTGAATCTCATCCAAACGTACAAACACTTAATGCACCATGGGATAAGTACGAGTCATATCAGTTTCCATTTTTTTAGGCATGATCATCAATGAAGAGATTTTTGTGTCAGTCTTTAGACATGCTAGACCTTGTGACATATCTATATTGGGGATTCAATTCATATTTGCATTAAAAATGATCTAATAACCACCCGTCAAACCTCACCAACTCTGTCAACTATTTGGGGATTAAGAAAAAAATATGCAGACGATAATCAAATAAAGGTGCTCACATTCGCATTATTTACTCTGTCAAACAGCACTGGATATATTTATTAATAAGATAGTGAGAACCAAAGCCTACAAGTTTTTTTTCTTTCTTTTGGACATAAATAATGTGCAAGTTGGTTGTGTGAAGTTGCCCAAATTTTTTTTTAATTAATTTTGAATCAGTCAGCTTTGAATCACTCCCCTGCATGAATCTTGGTTGTTCCTGTAACTTTAAAAAACAAAAGAGAGAAAGAGGAAAGATATATTTAAGCCTGTACAAGGCTGAAGGCAGTGTTATTTTGTTAGTAGTGGTGTCATTTGATCTGGAGAAAGATTGTTCTTCTATTCACTTTCAATTAAATAACAAAAGTAGGTGAAGAAGAAGATTTAGAAGGATGGTGGATGCTATTGTATCGTTTGCGGTGCAAAGGCTAGGTGACTTTCTCATCCAAGAAGCTGCTTTTCTGCAAGAAGTGGTGAGTCAGGTTGTGTGGCTCAAAGATGAACTGGGTTACATGCAATCTTTTTTAAGAGATGCAGAAGAAAAACAAGGTGGAGATCACCGGGTGCGCCAACGGGTATATGACATCCGAATTCTAGCTGATGACGCAGTGGATATCATAGACAGCTTCAAATGAATTGCCACAATGCCTTACAATGTTGACATTAACTAATTCAGAATTTCGGATGGACCCGATGCCCATGCTGGAAAGGTTGCCACAGCTTAGGAGTCTTGAGTTGGGCTATCGTTCATTCCTTGGGGATAAAATAATTTGCAGCGCCAAACGGATTCCTCAACTCGAGCTTCTCCGACTTGAGTATATGCCAGAGTTGGAGGATTGGGTAATGGATGATGGAGCTATGCCTATGATTAGGGGTTTGGTAATTTACTCTTGCCAAAAGTTGAAGATGGTTCCAAAAAGATTAAAATTTATTCCTACCATTAGGAAATCAGAAAACATTTACTGGTTGCCAGGTTTTCAGAACTCTCACTTGTCTCACTGAGCATCTCTCACTTTAGTGAAACGAAAGAGATTCCTCCACAAAGGAGAATTCTATTTGTACATACGATTTGTACACAATCGTATGTACCAATGTTTTAAAAAGCGTGCTACTGCGAACGCAATAGCGTGCTATTACTTTTTGCGAGTCAAAAACGTAACGTTGCGTTCAATGTATCACGGGATGTTTAAAAAGCGTGCGTTATTGGGAGCTATTGTGCGCTATTTTGTGCTATTGTACACTATTTGGCGCAACAGCAACGCTATCCATGTTTTTTTTAAAAATCTCATTTTAGTTAAGGAGGGGGGAAAAGTGTTACCTTATTTCACGTGCGGACTTTGTTTGGGTGAGGTATTCTTTATTCCAAACCCTCAATTTACTTATTTACGAAGGCCTCAATGATGTTATTTGCTTATTTTAAAAAGTTTAGCTTAAAAGGTTACTTTTATTTAATATTTTCTATTCCAAACACTCGGTTTACTTAAACGTTTGCTTATTTTATATTTTTCAGTAAATAATGTTTTTTATTTTATAATTTCCAGTTTTAAATGTCACTAATTTTTCAAATCTCAGTTCAAAATTTTTTATTTTGAATAATTGTCAGTTTAAAATGCTACATGTGTCATAAATATCTGTTTAAATTATTATTTATTTTATAATTTTCAGCTTTAAATCTTATTTATTTTGCAGATTTCTGTTTAAAATGTTATTATTATTTTTTTTTTCAATTTAAAATACTACTTGTTTTTATAAATTTCTGTTTAAAATGTTATTATATTATAATTTTAAGTTTAAACTTTCACTTATTTTACAAATTTCATATTAGAATTTTATTTATTTTATTATTTTTAGCTTTGAATGTCACTTATTTTCAGAATTCTGTTTAAAATGTTGTTATTATTATTATTATTATATTTTTAATTATCAATTTAAAAAGATACTTTAAAAAATCAATTTCAAATATAACTTTTTTTACCAATTTCAGTTTAAAATGTTACTTTCTTACAAATTTCATTTTAAATGTTATTTATTTTTTATTAATATTTTATTTATAAGTTTTTTAATTAAAAAGCGGGAATGCATGAATTGCTCGCGCGATGCGCGACGCGATTAGCGCGACGCTACTTGGGATCCAGAACGCGACACCTTGCGCGATCGCGATTTAAAACATTGGTATGTACTGACTGACATGTTGTGTTTGTATTGGTCTGCGTCTTGGATCCAAAGACACGAATCAATACAGACACGGTACGTCAATCTGTACATGCGATTCTGTTTGAATCCTATGTACAAATAAAACAAATATCTAAAATTGCTTGATATGCATCGAGAAACTGAGAAAGATGAGATGTAAAGAACTGCAATATTCCAGACCTTTCCTGCATTCGATAGTCGTTTTTTGGGGTACATTTTGGCTTTGTTGATTTTCAAAGAAGGCAGTGCATTGCCCAACCCAACATATTCTTCCCCTGAGCCTCAATTAATCCATCAGCTGAGGATCTTAAGGGGTCAGTCATGTGCTTTTAAGTTGTTTTTGTCTATTTATGCAAGTGTTTGTTATTGTGGCATTGTTATGTATACCATTCATGTCACATACTTTAGCTACATTACTGGTTGTCTATTTTCGTTAACATATTTATCATATTAAATGTGATTTTTTCAAACTCCTGTTATATAATTTGTATTTTATATACTATATCTCTTGTCCTTTATGATGTAACCTCTTTTTTATAACAATATATTTCTCTCTTAAAAATAATAGCGAATAGTTATATTTACTAGTAACTAAAATTTTTGAATTGTTTTGGTTGTAGTGATTGCATAAAAATTATAATGAACATAAGCTTATTAATAAATAAAGAAGTGCTTTAGAATTTTTTTATATTTATAAAATATTACTAGATAATTGTAATTGTTTTTAAGTTCATCAAACTACGGACTCATATTGTATACTTTAGGATAAAATAATAAGATTATAATTTTTAAATGGTGAAAATAATTGCAAATCTTAGAATCAATAATTTTATTACTTCAAGAATTATACATATTTTATAACTATAGATTACTAAAGTTAATGATACGTAATTAGGAAAGTTGTAACAGGGCACCCAAGCTAAGTTCTATTAATACTAATTTTCAACCATGCGCAGACATTATATAGCTGGTTGGTTCAATATACGAGATGTGCGTATGAGACAAATAGAATTGATTTAGCACAAATCATCATTGGAGTAAAATGACGACTCATTTGTGTAAATAAAGTAAAATATTTTATATTTCCTATTAATGTAATCTCTTTTCTCTTGAGTGTGGATTGTCAATATCGGTGTTATCTCTGTTGAAATATAAACTTGATTTATCATCAATCCAATTCCTAGAAACTTTCTAAGCTAGGTAAACTTGTTGAAGATGTGTTTAATTATTGTTAGTGGGTTAATAATGGTTAGATAGTTGGATGCTAAATGCGTGGCTTATGAGTATTTGTATTAATTTAGTTTGAACCACATTGTGTGGTGGCATTTGATTTCCTTTATGTATAAATACCCATCATCCTTGAGTTCTTTGAATCATCAAATAACAAGGAAGATAATATTCAAAGCTTATTAGATGTAGTTGTGAGAAGTTTAATTGTAAGAGTGTTTTCTTTTTTGTAATAGTATTCGAGTGTTAAATAAAAGATAGTTGTGAGTGTCTTTGTGTGCTTATTTCGAACAAAGTGGTATCAAAGCGTGAGGAAATTTGAGTTGCCAAGCTGTTTGACCGAGCTGTCGAGCGTTGACCGAAAGGTTGACCATTTACTTTGGCCGCTAACTTTGACCAAAACTTCGTTTTTTTGGTCCGTGTTCCTCCTAAGGGTTTTCAACGTTTCGGATCCATCCGCGCAATAAAAATTTCCAAATTCTCACTAGAATTATGGCAAATAGGGGTACGAAGTACTTATAGGTCTCGACGTTCAACAACCATGATAATTTGAGTATCAAGATGAAGGCTCTTTTGAGTGCACATGATGTTTTGGAAGTCGTGGAGAGAAGTTATAGTGAGCCAGAAAATGAAGATGCATTAAACCGAGTTTGAAAAACTCAAGCATTAGATGATGATGGTTTCGAGAAGATTTCATGTGAAATCTCCGCCAAGTAAGCGTGGGAGAAGCTGTGAACCTCTTACAAAGCAACTGAAAAAGTGAAGAAAGGTCGTCTTCAAACTTTAAGAGATGATTTCGAAGCTGTACATATGAAAGTGTCCGAGTTTATCTCCGACTACTTTTCTAGAGTCTTAGTTGTTTCCAATCAATTAAAAAAAATGGCAAGAAGTTAGAAGATGCGACGATCATGGAGAAGATACTTTGCTCGTTAGATCTAAAATTCGAGTACATTGTTACGATGATTGAAGAAACTAAAGACGTGAATGAGTTGACCATCGAACAACTAATGGGGTCATTTCAAGCATATGAAGAGAAGAAGCAAGAGATTGTGGAACAACTCCTCTAGTTGGAACTCCATCCAACAAAGAAAGAAGAAAGTTTCGACAATGATAGAAGCCAACGCGGAAGAGGTCGTGGATGAGGACAAGGTTACGGACGTGGACGAGGTTGGAATTCTAACAACTATAATTCCAACAACTACAATTCCAACAACTACTGTTATGTCTACTGTTTAATAAATACAAAAGTATAGAATTATTAATTATAATATAATTACAGAAATAAAACGAAATTACAGAAATGAAATACTTACTTTTATTTGCAGAAATAATATTAGAATAGAAAAAGTAATTCGAGCCCTGTTTAAAACAGTCTCCTTAAGACAAATTTATTCCCTCCACAAGGTGCCAAAGGTAATGAATAATTGTCTTCCAAGATAGAACGAATTTCCAATTAATCAAGCAGCACAATAATGATTAATTTCTTCGAACACAATTATGTGTTTATACTCAACCAGACCAAAGAATGATATGCAGGAATGCATGCAGTAGCAGTAGAAAAGTTTGTATTTTTCTGGGAAAAGATGCAGCATAAATTCGGAATTATTGGAGGGCAATTTTTCAGTAGTGAATTCTGTAGGGGAAATGTTTAATTTATAGCTTTTGTGTTGACTGTTGGAACAGTCAACCGAATTAACTGTCAAAACAGTTAATCAGTTAAATGAAATTAACTGTTGACTGTTGGCAATAACTGACAACAGTTTTTTAATTAATCAATTAATTTCGTAATTAATTAATAATTAAAGCCCACAAAGTTAAATAAATTCGGCCCAAAAATGTAGGAGATTTTTATAAGCCTAAGCCCAAGCCCGAACCGAGCCGAGCCGAGCCGAGCCGGCCGGACGGATGGACGGACGCACGCGCGATCGAAAGTCAACCCGTGCATAGCTTAGGTCATCTCCCCTTCAAAGAGTTGGGATACCCCAAGGCATCCAAGCCTTAGTTCATACTTGGGGTGTTATTAACTCATCAAATTTTCACTACTCTTCCAATGTGGGACAAGAGTTAAAACACACCCAATTCATTAACTTTCATTGCTTTGTGAGTCACTTTAGGGACATATTTATCATTCATAACTTATTAAAATTGGACGTATGAATATACTACGTTAATCTTCTTGCGGAGGTGAACGCGTTCGTATATGGTCCCACGATTTTCGTAGTGTGGGTCCCACCTAAATTTGAGCTCAAAGTTGCTCAAAATTCTGTCCAGAAAATTCTGGACAGCTTTCTAAAACCCAATTCAAGTCCAATTTTCCAACAATCCCCCACATGAATGATATATCGCTATAAATAAAACCAAACAGATGGTAATGGAGATGCAGACACAAGTTGAGTAAAACTGAAGACTTATTGCATCGGGAGAAGTAGCCTAGTGGCCTTGAACTTTCCTTAGTGATATACTATCGGATTTACTTGGTTAATCAATAGACTTCACGTCCTTGAACCGTCAACCATTTTTGTAAACCTAGACAATAGTATTCACACAACAATTCTTCAACACAGTTGGTTCTCACGTTTGTGTTCATTTTGGCTGTGAACACCACTTGGTTCCGCAAGTATTTTAGAGAATATGCCTTTCATTATTCTCATAGAAGTGGCCCCCTTCTTACTCACGTAGGTGACTTCCATAAAGAGTATTCTGCAATACCCCACTTAGACGTACTAAGATATAGATGTCATTAAAAGCATAACTTATCCTAATTTCGCGACAGATATGCACTGTCTCATCTTTGGAATGGATAGGATTAAATATCCTCCAGTGCTTACTGAATACAACGTAGTTCGGTTTGCCCATTGAACCTAGATCTTGGGATCTCCAGTCACCTAGGTTCGGTTGCCACTATATTGATTCTTATTTATTTATAGGCTTTAGACCCATTCCTCTCGATGATCTTTCAACTTGATCTCGGTTTAAACCTTTCGTTAGTGGATCCGATATATTATCTTTTGACTTTACATAGTCAATTGAGATAATTCCGTTTGAGAAAAGTTGTCTAACGGTACTGTGTCGACGACGAATATGTCGTGACTTTCCGTTATACATGTGATTTTGTGCCCTTCCAATCGCTGATTGGCTATCGCAATGTATACATATTGCGGGCACAGGTTTAGACCAATTTGGAACATCCTTTAAGAAATTTCGAAGCCATTCAGCTTCTTCTCCAGCTTTGTCTAGTGCAATGAATTCAGATTCCATTATCGATCTAGCAATGCACGTTTGTTTTGAGGATTTCCAAGATACGGCTGCACCTCCGAGGGTAAACACATACCCACTCGTAGACTTAGAGTCTTTTGTATCAGATATCCAATTTGCATCGCAATGTCCTTCAAGAACAGCTGGATATTTTGAGTAGTGCAGTCCATAGTTTTGAGTATATTTTAAATAACCCAAAACTCTCAATATATCTTTCCAGTGATCTCTTCCTGGATTACTCGTAAATTGACTTAGCTTACTTATTGAGTATGCTATGTCCGGTCTCGTACAGTTCATGATATACATTAAATTGCCGATAATACGAGAATATTCTAGTTGAGATATGCTTTCACCATTATTTCTTGCAAGATGTAAATTTACATCTACAGGTGTCTTGGTAGGACTAATATCATACTTGAATTTTTCAAGTACTTTATCTATGTAATGAGATTGAGATAATATAAGTCCATCCGATGTTCTAGAAATTTTAATTCCTAAAATAACATCGGCGATTCCCATATCTTTCATGTCAAATCTACTACTCAACATTTGTTTTGTAGTTTTGATAATTTTCAAGTTACTACCCATGATAAGCATATCATCAACATAGAGGCATACAATGACATATCCATTATGAATGTATTTAAAGTAAACACATTTATCGCATTCATTAATTTTGAAACCATTTGATAACATTGCATTATCAAGTTTTTCATGCCATTGCTTAGGTGCTTGTTTTAATCCATATAGTGATTTAACAAGCTTACATACTTTTCCTTCTTGTCCGGGAGCTTTGAACCCTTCAGGTTGCTCCATATAAATTTTCTCGTCTAGTTAACCATTTAAGAATGCAGTTTTTACATCCATTTGATGTATTTCAAGTCCATTAATAGCAGCTATTGTTATTAACATCTGAATGGACGTTATTCTTGTTACCGGTGAATATGTGTAGGAGTAATCCAACCCTTCCTTTTGCCTATAGCCTTTAGCTACAAGTCTAGCTTTATATTTATCAATTGATCCATCGGCCTTCAATTTCTTTTTGAAGATCCATTTATAACCTAACGGTTTTGAACCTGGTGGAAGATCCACTAGTTCCCATGTATGATTTTGTAATATGAATTCAATTTCACTATTAATTGATTCTTTCCAATTGGAAGCATCGGGTAAGGATATAGCTTCTTTATACGATTGAGGTTCATTTTCTAACAAATATGTTAGAAAATCCGGACCGAAAGAAGTCGAGTTTTTGCTCTTTTACTACGTCTTGGTTCATCCTCTATTGATTCAATAGGTTGATGAGTACCACTTGTAGTAGCTTGATTTGTCCTTTTAGAAGGACCAGATTCTCGGGTCATGTTATACGGGAATTCATTTTCAAAAAATGAAGCATCCCTCGATTCAATAACCGTATTTACATGAATGTCCGAAATCTCAGATTTACAAACTAGAAATCGATATGCACTGCTATTAGTAGCATAACCGATGAATACACAAACCACGGTTTTTGGCCCTATTCTTACCTTTTTAGGTTTAGGAACCATCACTTTGGCTAAGCACCCCCACACTCGTAAATATTTATAGGAAGGTCTTCGACCTTTCCATAATTCATAAGGTGTCTTGTGAGTCTTTTTGTGAGGTACTTTATTGAGAATATAATTAGCAGAAAGTAAGACTTCCCCACACAAATTTTGTGGAGCTCCTGAACTTAATAACATTGAGTTCATCATTTCTTTTAAAGTACGATTTTTGCGTTCAGCAACACCATTCGATTGAGGAGAATAAGGAGCAGCTGTTTGATGAATAATCCCATTTTCAGAACAAAATTCCTCAAATGGATATTCATATTCACCTCCTCTATCAATTCTAATAGCCTTTATCGTTTTGCTTAATTGATTCTCAACTTCATTCTTATATTGTTTAAATGCATTAATAGCCTCATCTTTACTATGTAACAAATATACATAGCAATATTTTGTGCAATCGTCAATAAAAGTAATAAAATACTTTTTCCCACCTCTAGTTTGAACAAATTTTAAATCACAAATATCGGTGTGAATTAAATCTAAAGGTTCAGTTATCCTTTCAATAGAATGGAAAGGTAATCTAGCTAATTTAGACTCCACACAAATTTCACATTTATGATTTTTATCAATATTAAATTTTGGCAAAAATTCCAAGTTAATTAATCTACGCAATGTATCAAAATTAACATGTCCCAATCTAGCATGCCAAATATTAGATGACTCAATCAAGTAAGAAGAACTAGCAATTTCATTCATTGAAACAGATGTTTTTGGGGTTACAGTAAGAACATTGAGTTTAAAGAGCCCCTCATTTAGGTAGCCCTTTCCTACATACATGTCATTTTTAGACAACACAAAGCAATCAGACACAAACACAAGCTTGAAACCATTTTTAGTAAGGAGAGATCTGGAAATCAGATTCTTTCGGATATCAGGCACGTGAAGAACATTGTTGAGAGTAAGTTCCTTTCCAGAAGTCATTTTCAGAGTTATCTTTCCTTGTCCCACCACCTTCGAAGTGGAAGAATTTCCCATAAAGAGATTTTCTTCATTTTCCAAAGGCTTATAGGTGGTGAACATCCATTTGTTTGCACAAATGTGTTGTGTGGCTCCAGTATCCACCCACCATTCCTTGGTATTTCCAACCAAGTTACATTCAGAGACCACGGCAGAAAGATTCATATCCGCCAAATCATTGACAATATTCACACCCTCAGTTATTTGATTGAGGATTGTTTTGATTTTGCTTCTTCGGCTTACGACACTCGCTTGAGCGGTGTCCAGGTTTACCACAATTGTAGCATTTGCCTTTGAACTTTTTCTTGTTATGTTTGGAAGTGCCTTCCCCATCATACTTTCGTTTGTTCTTCTTAGGACCTTCAACGACATGGACCTTTGTTTCCATCGGATTCTTCCCACTTTTCTTTTGAGACTCACGGTTGTCTTCTTCGATTCTTAGCCTGACCACCAACTCCTCCACATTCATCTCCTTACGCTTGTGCTTGAGATAGTTTTTGAACAAAGTCCAAGATGGTGGCAACTTTTCAACAATTGCAGCAACTTGGAAAGTTTCACTAATTGACATTCCTTCAGCATGAATGTCGTGGAGGATCACACATATTTAGAATCAACCATTTTGAAGTCCAGAAAACGCCCAACGATAAATTTCTTCATCCCAACATCTTCAGTTTTATACTTCTTTTCCAAAGAATTCCATAATTCCTTGGATGTTTTGATCGTGCAGTAGACATGGTACAATGTCTTGTCCAAGTAAGCCAGAATATAGTTCCGGCATAGGTAGTCCGAATGCTTTCAAGCATCGACAACAGTAACCTTTTCAGCGTCATCTCCCTCTTGAATAGAGGGGCAATCTTCATATACAAACCTGCCCAGTTGGCAGGTAGTGAGATAGAAGTACATTTGTCCTTGCCAACGTTTGAAGTCAGCCCCAATGAACTTTTCCGATTTCTCCCCGTGTGGCATAGATACGGGTGCAGTCACATTTGTGTTGGTGACAATCATTTTTGTAGGAGTAGTGTTCGTACTTTGCGATTTCATTTCTGTTACAAAAACAGAATTTTTATCAATGATAAAATTCATATATAATGAATTAACCAAAACAGAATACAAAATTCTGTGCACCAATTTCCTCCAAATATAATTCACAATAAATGAATTCCAAAAGAATTCCAAATAAAATTCAGAATTAAACTATAATATAAACAAAATTCCGTACAAAACAGAATTAAATATAAAATCCGTGTCACACTAATTTTTAATAATAAAAAGAATTCTGTACAAAACAGAATTATAAGTTAAAGATTAAAATTTTTTACATAAACAGATTTTAACAAGAATACACAAATAAAATTTTATTTTCTAAAACAGAATATAAAAACAGTATAGAAATTAATTTCTATATCAAAACTATTTTACTAATTTCTACAATAAAGTAGTAAATTAATTCATTTTATTCTGTCAAAACAGATTTATTTCCAACAAATAAATTTCTGTAATAAAAAAAATTCTGTACACTAAAAAACAGTAGAACTTTATAAATTTGTCTTAAGATTGTTATGTCTACTATTTAATAAATACAAAAGTACAGAATTATTAATTATAATATAATTACAGAAATAAAAATTACAGAAATGAAATACTTACTTGTATTTGCAGAAATAATATTAGAATAGAAAAAGTAATCCGAGCCCTGTTTAGAACTGTCTCCTTAAGACAAATTTATTCCCTCCACAAGGTGCCAAAGGTAATGAATAATTGTCTCCCAAGATAGAACCGATTTCCAATTAATCAAGCAGCACAATAATGATTAATTTCTTCGAACACAATTATGTGTTTATACTCAACTAGACCAAAGAATGATATGCAGGAATGCATGCAGTAGCAGTAGAAAAGTTTGTATTTTTCTGGGAAAAGATGCAGCATAAATTCGGAATTATTGGAGGGCAATTTTTTCAGTAGTGAATTCTGTAGGGGAAATGTTTAATTTATAGCTTTTGTGTTGACTGTTGGAACAGTCAACCGAAATTAACTGTCAAAAACAGTTAATCAGTTAAACGAAATTAACTGTTGACTGTTGGCAATAACTGACAACAGTTTTTTAATTAATTAATTAATTTCATAATTAATTAATAATTAAAGCCCAGAAAGTTAAATAAATTCGGCCCAAAAATGTAGGAGATTTTTATAAGCCTAAGCCCAAGCTTGAACCGAACTTTTGACCGAAAGTCAACCCGTGCATAGCTTAGGTCATCTCCCCTTCAAAGAGTTGGGATACCCCAAGGCATCCAAGCCTTAGTTCATACTTGGGGTGTTATTAACTCATCAAATTTTCACTACTCTTCCAATGTGGGACAAGAGTTAAAACACACCCAATTCATTAACTTTCATTGCTTTGTGCGTCACTTTGGGGACATATTTATCATTCATAACTTATTAAAATTGGACGTATGAATATACTACGTTAATCTCCTTGCGGAGGTGAACGCGTTCGTATATGGTCCCACGATTTTCGTAGTGTGGGTCCCACCTAAATTTGAGCTCAAAGTTGCTCAAAATTCTGTCCAGAAAATTCTGGACAGCTTTCTAAAACCCAATTCAAGTCCAATTTTCCAACAATCCCCCACATGAATGATATATCGCTATAAATAAAACCAAACAGATGGTAATGGAGATGCAGACACAAGTTGAGTAAAACTGAAGACTTATTGCATCGGGAGAAGTAGCCTAGTGGCCTTGAACTTTCCTTAGTGATATACTATCGGATTTACTTGGTTAATCAATAGACTTCACGTCCTTGAACCGTCAACCATTTTTGTAAACCTAGACAATAGTATTCACACAACAATTCTTCAACACAGTTGGTTCTCACGTTTGTGTTCATTTTGGCTGTGAACACCACTTGGTTCCGCAAGTATTTTAGAGAATATGCCTTTCATTATTCTCATAGAAGTGGCCCCCTTCTTACTCACGTAGGTGACTTCCATAAAGAGTATTCTGCAATACCCCACTTAGACGTACTAAGATATAGATGTCATTAAAAGCATAACTTATCCTAATTTCGCGACAGATATGCACTGTCTCATCTTTGGAATGGATAGGATTAAATATCCTCCAGTGCTTACTGAATACAACGTAGTTCGGTTTGCCCATTGAACCTAGATCTTGGGATCTCCAGTCACCTAGGTTCGGTTGCCACTATATTGATTCTTATTTATTTATAGGCTTTAGACCCATTCCTCTCGATGATCTTTCAACTTGATCTCGGTTTAAACCTTTCGTTAGTGGATCCGATATATTATCTTTTGACTTTACATAGTCAATTGAGATAATTCCGTTTGAGAAAAGTTGTCTAACGGTACTGTGTCGACGACGAATATGTCGTGACTTTCCGTTATACATGTGATTTTGTGCCCTTCCAATCGCTGATTGGCTATCGCAATGTATACATATTGCGGGCACAGGTTTAGACCAATTTGGAACATCCTTTAAGAAATTTCGAAGCCATTCAGCTTCTTCTCCAGCTTTGTCTAGTGCAATGAATTCAGATTCCATTATCGATCTAGCAATGCACGTTTGTTTTGAGGATTTCCAAGATACGGCTGCACCTCCGAGGGTAAACACATACCCACTCGTAGACTTAGAGTCTTTTGTATCAGATATCCAATTTGCATCGCAATGTCCTTCAAGAACAGCTGGATATTTTGAGTAGTGCAGTCCATAGTTTTGAGTATATTTTAAATAACCCAAAACTCTCAATATATCTTTCCAGTGATCTCTTCCTGGATTACTCGTAAATTGACTTAGCTTACTTATTGAGTATGCTATGTCCGGTCTCGTACAGTTCATGATATACATTAAATTGCCGATAATACGAGAATATTCTAGTTGAGATATGCTTTCACCATTATTTCTTGCAAGATGTAAATTTACATCTACAGGTGTCTTGGTAGGACTAATATCATACTTGAATTTTTCAAGTACTTTATCTATGTAATGAGATTGAGATAATATAAGTCCATCCGATGTTCTAGAAATTTTAATTCCTAAAATAACATCGGCGATTCCCATATCTTTCATGTCAAATCTACTACTCAACATTTGTTTTGTAGTTTTGATAATTTTCAAGTTACTACCCATGATAAGCATATCATCAACATAGAGGCATACAATGACATATCCATTATGAATGTATTTAAAGTAAACACATTTATCGCATTCATTAATTTTGAAACCATTTGATAACATTGCATTATCAAGTTTTTCATGCCATTGCTTAGGTGCTTGTTTTAATCCATATAGTGATTTAACAAGCTTACATACTTTTCCTTCTTGTCCGGGAGCTTTGAACCCTTCAGGTTGCTCCATATAAATTTTCTCGTCTAGTTCACCATTTAAGAAAATTCTGGACAGCTTTCTAAAACCCAATTCAAGTCCAATTTTCCAACAACTACAAGAAAGGAGAGAACTCTACAAGAAGTCATGGGAGAGGGCATTCAAACTAGAGGTATGACAAATCACAAGTTGAATGCTATAATTGTCACAAGTTCGAACAATATGCTAGAGAATGTGGAGCAACCAACAATAGAGTCAATGAGACAGTCAGTTATGTGGAAGAGAAGAAAGAAGAGAATGATACTTTGTTACTTGCATACACCGACAACAATGGAGGCCAAGACAATACATGGTACCTTGACACTGGTGCGAGCAACCACATGTGCGCAATAAAAGGCATGTTCGTAGAGCTCAAACGAATGAGTAAACGACAATGTCTCTTTTGGAGATGATTCCAAAATATCGGTGAAAGGAAAAGGTAACATCCTTATTCTCATGAAAGATCAAAGTCACCAATTAATATCAAATGTCTTCCATGTGACTCGACAACATGCACTTCATAATCAGACTCACAAGTACTTTTCACTTGACCTTTCCAATTCAATGCCATGGTCGTTGATATAACACGTGAAGGAATCCTAAATGGAGCCTCCTTTTATACTAGGGGTAACAAATGGTATAACACGTTACTATAGCATGCCAACAACAAGGGTGGTAAAAATGAATATAAACTTTTTCAACAATTAATTAATTAAATGTATTTTATTGATTAAGTTTCATTTTTCTAATAAAAAAGTTACCTTAATGTCACACTTAGTTGCTTGAACTAATCAGTTACTTTAAAACTGTTTTGTGCCTTTACAACTTTTCTTTGGACGTAATTTGCAACCTTTGTTATCGTATTTCTATAGTTGATGTTCATCATTGAAAAGGCCTAAAGGCCAACAATATACATTGTACATTACATAGGGGAACTGTAATCTGATGGGGATATTTCAATAAAAAAATGCTGGCAATGTTTTCATGTATTCACTTATTGGGTTCAAATACAATGTGTATTTATTACAAATAACAGAAAAACATTATGAGGAGTAATTCAATGGCCAACGCGAGAAACTTCGGACTTACACAACCATGTACATAGAACTTTATTATGTTGTACTGTTTTCTTCGCGCATATAAAGCTAACTACCATAAACCCACTAAAAAATGAATATGCTATTACGTGTATTGTAAATATGCAATACTCTGTAAGAAAATGAAGAAAGGAAAATTAGTGTATTATCATCAATAAGTATATATCGAACAAAATATGTTTTATATAACAGTGGAAAATTATCTTTTGGGTGTAAACAGGCTCCATTGGATAAGGAATTAATATTATAAAACGTAAAGGAATATCATGTGTAAAATACCACATTTAGACAAAAAAGCTAGCGCAAACTAACCTTTACTTTTTTCTTGTCAAACGATAAATTAGTGTAATACTACATATACACTTTTTCGTGACCCTTTTTTGTAACTCAACTAATGTGTCGAATACTTATTGACTAGTGTTTATAATGGGTCCATGTGAATTACATACACAAACCAAAATTGTTGTTACATGCCTATGATTAGGAGTTTGGGAATTTACCACTTGCCATCAAGTTGAAGATGATTCCAAAAGGGTATTTTTAAACGAACCCACATATCCCCTCTACAGCCCCTTTAATTCTTTTTTACCTTTAATTAAGTGAACAAATAAAAAATGACTATTATGACCCTATTTGAAAACCCACACACCACATAAAATACAACACATAAAAGAAACTCAACAAAAAATGGAAGGAAGATTAACATCAGGATATGACAGGAAGATTAGCATTGCCAAAAAACACATCAGAAAACAAAAAAAGAAGGAAGATTAACATCGCCAAACACATAGTCCCCAACAAATCCGGTAAGCCCAACGAAATCCAATCTTAACATCTGGTTCCCTATAAAATCGGAAATAAACAAAACCCTACACATGTGCGTGTGTGTGTATACATATATATATATATATATATATATATATATATATATATATATATATATATATATATATATATATATATATCGAGAGAGAGAGAGAGAGAGAGTCAGGCTATAGTACATCATTGTCTATACATCACCCGTGCATCACACCTAATTCTAAGCCCTAAAAAACTTTGTTTTTTCAAAATTTATATTTTTCCCTTGAAATTAACCTTCTAATCAACCCATATGCAAAAAATTAGGTCAAAATACATTTTGTAGCTATTTTTAAAAAATTCACAAAAAACTGCTAAAAATATCAAAAAACGTTTTTTTCAAATTTTATATTTTTCCTTGAAATTAACCTTCCAATCAACCCATATGCAAAAAATTAGGTCAAAATACATTTTGTAGCTATTTTTAAAAATCCACAAAATGTAAGTGTGATGTACGGTGTGATGTATAGTGCATGATGTAGGTGAGCTTTCCTCTCTCTCTCTCTCTCTCTCTATATATATATATATATATATATATATATATGGACACACACACACAAAACCCTTTTTATATACCATGTAAAACACCAGATTTGAAGTTCAAGAAAAATAAACCTTTGAAATCACAACTAGATCACAATTGATGACTCTCGTTTTTTATTTGTATATTTGAAATGGATGGAGTTGAGTTGTGAGAATATTGGTTTTGCTAGTGTTGAGTTGAAATGAATATTTAGCAGTTGGTGGTGTCAAGGAAAGAGACGATTTGTTGTCTGAGAATGGCCTGTTTGGTTCTCTATTCTGAAAACTTGATTCAAACGCTATTTTTAAATACAATTTTAAAATTCAATTTTTTATGTTTATAATTATTGATGTGCGTTTGGTAAACTTGTATTTAAATACAGTTTTTTTGAAAATTTGACAAAATTGACAAACATGTATATTTATATTATACATATACGTGTATATATATAAACACATACATAAAACTTTCATACATACATCATAAATTATATACATGTACATTTAATATCATGTAATTTTATGTATATTTAACGAGGTATGTTGGGAAGTTTAACCATACACACACACACACACACACACACACACACATACACGTGTGTGTGTGTGTGTGTGTGTGTGTGTGATATTGCATGTATACTTCATAATAAAATTATATACATACATGAATTGGTAATATTTTTTAATACATATATGTAGTATATGTATATTTTATATTATTCAATACATTAATAATACATGTATAAAACTATATATAAGTATCATGTATCTATTCATATTATTATTTAACATATGGATCTTAGTATATTATATAATTTAATAATATATAAATATACGTAATTTTGTGTACGTGTACATATATATTTTTTATTTATAAGAATTGCAAATATATTAATGTATTATGCATGTATATTATATATTAAGGTATAAATGCATTAAAATATTAAGAATGAATAATTATGAGTTGAAAAATAAAAAACAGAAGTTATAAAACACCATTTTGCTGTTTTCTGAAAAACATGATTATAACACAGAAATATTATAATTCAGTGTTTAAAAACAGGTTGCCAAACACAAATTTTTATCAGAATTGTATTTAAACACAGAAAACAGAATTATAGTTGCAAACCAAACAGGCCCACTGTCTGAAATGGGTTTTGTGAGGTAAAATCCTATTTTCACATATTTTTCTCTACACACCACCAAGTGACATGGTGTACTGAAAGTAATTTTACCCATACATGTGGGATCAATAAATGTGGGGTTGTGATATAAAAAATACGAATTCATATAAAAGTCCCCTTCCAAAAAGATTAAAATTTATTCCTTCCATTAGGAAATCAGAAAACATTTACTGGTTGTCAGGTTTTCAGAACTCTCACTTATCTTAGTGAGCATCTCTCACTTTAGTGAAATGAAAGAGATTATACAAAGGAAAATTTTATTTGTACAAAGGAGTCATATAGAATCATACATATTGACGTGGTGTTTGTATTGGTCCGTGTCTTGGATCCAAAGACATGCATCAATACAGACATTACACGTCAATTTGTACATGTGATGCGATCATGTACGAATCATATGTAAAAATAGAACTAAGATCTAAAAGTGCTTGATATGCATCGAGAAACTGAGAAAGATGAGATGTAATAAACTTCAATATTCGAGACCTTTCCTGTATTCGATAGTCGTTTTTTGGTGTACATTTTGACTTTGTTGATTTTCAAATAAGGCATTGCATTACCCAACCCAACATATTCTTTCCCTGAGCCTTAGGTAATTTTTGGAACACGAGTCCCCTTTCCTTTTAGATATGCGAAAGTGAGATGGTTAAATTAAAAAAATTAACTAATTTGAATTTCTTTCCAAATTAATGTTAAATACAACTCAAAGTGAAGTTAAATTAATTAACAAATGAATTTTTGACTTTAACATATTAACTCAACTCAAGTCCTAGAAATTTTCCTAAAACATATCTTCAATATAACCAAATTAGGCCAAATCAATTTTATCAAATTAAGTGATGACTTGAATTAAATTAACATAAACATTACCCAAATTCATTTAGCACCAAATTAAGTAAGTAGTGATTTAAACCAAATTTTATCTTTTTACCTAAGCATGTGTTCTATGTGATTTTGCAAAAGATAAAATAAACAAAGAACTACTACGTCGCGATGTACAAGGAAAAACGCACGACGGGAAAAAATCTCGGATGGCTCTAGCCTTAAGTCCACTAAGTACGGAATTACAATCACAAGCAAGATGACTTACAACACTCGATTCGACTCCTTTAAGCCCCCACGCGTATTCTTGTAACTACCTCTGTCTAGCCGACAATCCCGGACTCCACCGGAACCTTGAAAACCACCAATGAGACTGTAGGAACCACCATCAACCACACATGGTGCCTTTCACTATGTGAGAATGCCGCAGCAAAACCCGAACTTCTTCTTTATGGGATGTAGAAGGAAACCCAAATGAACTCTTCAAACGGTAGAGTAAAACCAAGTGCCAAACACTCCGAGCAATGATATATATATTGAAACCTGGAATAAACAATATGGATGAAAAGAAGAGTGTTTAATGAATTTTTTTCTTGAAAAATAGACACTCAAAACGTGAACTTTTTCTTGAAAATTTAACTCTCAAAACTCTCTCTAGGAGATGGAATAATATGAAAAAGTTGGTTTTCCAAAGTTGGTTCCCGCACTTGATAAGTCTATCAAAAGTTAATGGGGAAGAGTAGTAGAAAACTGCCAAAGAAATTTCTCGCCTGAAATCTCGTTCGAACGAAGTCTCGTTCGAACGACCCTTCTAACGAAGTTCCAGTGGCCAATGGGAAAATCTCGTTGCCAAACTCGTTCGAACGACATTCTCGTTTGAACAAATCAACTCGTTCAAACGACACTATCGAACGAAGTTCCAGAGGCAATTCGTTGGCAAAAATCGTTCGGACAAAAAACTCGTTCGAACGACAATATCGAACGGAAATCCAGAAAGCTTAAAAATTCGATTTTAGCCCATAAACTTTATTTCAAAGTTTTAAAGTAACTTTATGAAAATAAATAACATTTTAAACAAAAAAACACCCATATAGATATTGTTCCAAGCTCTTATATATATTTAACATGCATTCATACCTTAGGAGCAATGGAACCAATATTGTTGACGTAGAAACGAGGCACAACAAACTCAGCATTTAATGAAGCTTTATAAACTTGGTCGCTATGTCTTCAACTTTAGCATGTCATAGGCTTGAAGGATGGTTAAGAACTCTATCTTATGACTCAAACGTTTTTGTCTGGAATTGAGCCAAAATAACAAGGGACTCAATTGGAAATTTGTGTCCTTACAAATCTCTCCCTTTGGCTATTCCGGAACAAAAACCAACAAAAATCCTAAAGGACCGTCAAGCTCTACTAGACTTAAAAAATGTCCCACCTAAAATAAAAATACAATAGCTTGACTCAAACAACCCAAGGATCAATATCTTTGCTGATGATGAAAGTTGCCACTTAGAAGAATTCCTGCACATTTAAGAAAACTATCAAACGCATAGGGAATATTAAGAATATTAAATGCATAAAATAAATACTCCCCCTAAATTAATTCTCTCCTTTATCAAACAAATGACCTACTCAGAACAACATCTCCCCCTAAGATAAATCTCCCCCAAACTAAGATACTATTATAATAGGAATACATACCATTTCTCCCCTCCCCCTTTTTGTTCAGGAATAGACAAAGGTGATAGAATTAACAAAAGTACATACAACAGCATAGAACATGAAAGCATATAGGTAACAAAACCATAACTAATCCAACAAATAATAATGGATACTAACTAAGATGCAAGAAACTGATACCAATATGATATATAAGTATTAAGCATGTGATATCAACAAAGAATGCAACAAGATAGATACCAATTATAAAGTAGAAGCATAGATGGACAAGAAAGCAAGGCAAAGACCAAAAAAAATTATCATATATATACATACTCTAGATATACCAAAGATGCACATGCGCGCGCGCACACACACACACACACACACACACACACACACACACACACACACATATATATATATATATATATATATATATATATATATATATATATATATATATATATAAACACAAATGACACAAAATAAGATAAGCTTTTCACACTCGTATGGCAAAAATGTGTCATAAGGAAATGGAAGTGTTGGGGTGTGAACTAGAAACATTTAAATTTAGACCCAATCACTTAAAACATGTTCACAGAGTTCTCAACTGATTGCAAACTTCATCATATTTGAATATAACCTCATGTGACAATATAGATTGAACTCAATGAACAAACATACACAATGCATACAAGCCTAGACTTTTGATGATTCTACAAATCAATAGAGTCATGACATCGAAAGTACAACTAGGATAAACGGACATTGTGCAAACCGTTGATATACCATCCAAACTCCCTCAATAAGAATATATATTTTTGAATGAATATATCAATTAAACATAGGCCTTGACAAATATTTTCTTTTAATGACATTATACTTTTAGGCCTTTGGACCACGAATTTCTTTTAGGTCCAAACAAACGATGGCTTACTCTCAAATGATGATTATTCCTTTCGGAGCCCTTCCACATGCACATTTATATACAATATTTTTATATCTCACACAAATCTCATGTGCAACGGATTTTAACATGCACTAGTACTCCTAGGTAACATAATATGTAGATGACTAAATTGGTAGGAGAACACCTCACAATGCTCAAATATACATATGAAGTTAAAATTTCAAGTGAGTTCGTGCATGTGTGAAGTGAGGCATATAAAAATAGAATCCATTATATCAACACAAAATCCAACTACTCCATGTAAGCATGGTAAAGAACATAATAAGGATTGTCAATCTAACCCAAAAGTTCTAGCCACATGGGAGAGAAAAAGATTGGATTCAAACACAAACATATGCCACAAAATGTGTGTAAAACCAAAATAAAATCTTTTTTGAGTTTTCAAATTTTTAATCAAAACTAAAAATATTTACTCAAAAGACAAACAAAAAATTATTTGTATTTTGCATTAAGCCTAAATAACTCAAAGGAGAAACACAAATGATAAACAAAATCTTTTTGTGTTTCCCATTTAATGCATCCTAAAATGAAAGAAGTGTAATATAAAAGATAAACAAGTCATGATTTCTAGTATGAGATATGAAATAAAGCAATGACTAAAAAATGACTAAACATGCATACACCTAGCAATGATATATAATATGAAGCACAAAAAGCTAGAGTATGTAAAAAAAACTAACACATTCAACTTTTAAATTTAGCAAGGGAGGTTTCATGTGAAAGCAAATGAGAATCAACAAATCTAATATCTAGCGCATCTAAAAATGATTTCCTAACCCATATAGATGTATATTTAAAATGATGGAATTTGGGAACTAATGAAATGCTAGACATTTACTTTCTAGGGCTTCTTTTAAGATCAAAACAAAATGACCTAAGGTGACCTTTCCTACCACAATGCAAGCATGTGTAAGCACGAGGAATGTTACCTAAGGTGTGACCTTTTCTAAAGTCCTTGGATAAAGTTGACCCTCTAAAACAAATAATGGTCTTAGCTTTAGGAACGAAAGTATTTGAATAAGATGAGCTAGAATCATTACAACTACTACTCGAGTCAAGTAAATCATTTTTCATTTTTAAAATTTTGGACTCAAGTAATAAATTAGACTCCACAAATTTACGGGACTCCTTCTTTAAATTTTCTATAACTCCTAGAAGGTTATCACGCTCCCCCTCAATGTGAGCAAACTTGTCTCTAAGAATCTTTTCTCGACAATCACTCTCTTTCTTGGACTTTTCTAAAATATTAAAATTGTAATTTATGTCCATGAGATTTTCACGAAAAATATCTTTTTGAGATAGCGAGGTTTGTAAAAATTCAACTTTAGCTTTAAAACAAGAATTTTCAAATTCAAGAAATTTAATTCTTTTTGCAAATCTCAAATTTAATTCTCTTAATTTTTCATTATACTTATTAAGCCCATTAAATTCCTCTCGAATAGCAAAAACTTCATTATCATTAGAAATGGACAAATTATCATTAAGAAAAAAATGAGAGTGAGTAAAAATGAATCACCTAAAAATACAATGAGCACAAAAATTATAAAAGCCGAAAAACGAATCTTTGATGTGATAAATTAGCGCTTCGACTCTGATACCACTTGTTGGAACACGAGGCCCCTTTCCATTTAGCGATGCGGAAGTGAGATGGTTCAATTAAACAAATTAACTAATTTGAATTTCTTTCCAAATTAATGTTAAACACAACTCAAAGTGAAGTTAAATTAATTAACAAATGAATTTTTCACTTTAAAATGTTAACTCAACTCAAGTCCTAGAAATTAGCCTAAAACATATCTTCAATATAACCAAATTAGGACAAACAAATTTTATCAAATTAAGTGATAACTTGAATTAAATTAACATAAACATTACCCATATTAATTTAGCACCAAATTAAGTAAGTAGTGATTTAAACCAAATTTTATCTTTTTACCTAAGCATGCGTTCTAAGTGATTTTGCAAAAGATAAAATAAACAAAGAACCACTACGCCACGATGTACGAGAAAAAATCCACAACGGGAAAAAACCTCGGACGACCCTAGCCTTAAGTCCACTAAGTACGTAATTACAATTACAAGCAAGATGACTTACAACACTTGACTTGACTCCTTCAAGCCCCGACGCGTCTTCTTGTAACTACCTCTACCTAGTCGACAATCCCGGACTCCACCGAAACCTTGGAAACCACAAAAGAGGCTATAGGAACCACCGTCAACCATACATGGTGCCTTTCACCATGTGAGAATGTCACAGCAAAACCCGAACTTCTTCTTTATGGGATGTAGAAGGAAACCCAAACAAACTTTTCAAATGGTAGAGTAAAACCCGGTCCCAAACACTCCAAGCAATGATATATATATTAAAACTTGGAATAAATAATATGGGTGAAAATAAGAGTGTTAAATGATTTTTTTTCTTGAAAAATAGACACTCAAAACATGAACTTTTCTTGAAAATTGAACACTCAAAACTCTCTCTAGGAGATAGAATAATATGAAAAAGTTGGTTTTCCAAAGTTGGTTCCCGCACTTGATAAGTCTGTCAAAAGTTAGTGGGGAAGAGTAGTGGAAAAAATGGGAAAAACTGCTCAAAACTGCTAAAGAAATTTCCCACCTGAAATCTCATTCGAATGACCCTTCTAACGAAGTTCCAGTGGCCAATGGGAAAATCTCGTAGCCAAACTCGTTCGAACGACATTCTCGTTTGAACAAACCAACTCGTTCAAACGATAATATTGAACGAAGTTCCAGAGGCAATTCGTTGACAAACATCATTCGAACGACAATATCGAACGAAAATCCAGAAAGCTTAAAAATTTGATTTTAGCCCAGAAACTTTATTTTCTAGTTTTAAAGTAACTTTCTGAAAATAAACAACAATTTAAACAAAAAAACATCCATATAGATATTGTTCCAAGCTCCTATATATATTTAACATGCATTCATACCATAGGAGCAATGGAACAAATGTTGTTGACGTGGAAACGAGAAACAACAAACTCGACATTTGATGAAGCTTTATAAACTTGTCCGTTACATCTTCAACTTTAGTATGTCATAGGCTTGAAGTATGGTCAAGAAATCTATCCTATGACTCAAACGTTTTTGTCCGGAATTGAGCCAAAACAACAAGGGACTCAATTGGAAAGTTGTGTCCTTACAGTAATCCACAGTTGAGGGTCTTAAGGGGTCAGTCATGTGCTTTTAAGTTATTTTTGTCTATTTATGTAAGTGTTTGTTTTTGTGTCATTGTTACGTATACCATTCATGCACATACTTTAGCTTCATTACTAATTGTCTATTTTCGTTAACATATTTATCAAATTAAATGTGATTTTTTTTAAACTCCTGGTATATAATTTATATTTTATACACTATATCTCTTATCCTTTATGATGTAACCTCTTTTTTATAACAATATATTTCCCTCTTAAAAATAATAAGGAATAGTTATATTTACTAGTAACAAACATTTTTGATTTTTTTGGTTGTAGTGATTACTAATTAATACAGAAAAGTATGTACAACCATCGTTATTTTTATTCGAAAAAGCTCTATTTGTTCCAAAATGAAACTCCAAATCCCGCCTTACTTTTGGCAGCATTGATTTCTACTGAGCAATATGAAGAAGTTCATCAATCATTTATGTAAAAGTAACAATGATACATTATGGCATTCAAAAATCCAAATACATTCAAACAGAATTGGTTGAAGTGAAACAAGAGAAAAAATTAATAATAAATAAACAGAAACTTTTCTTTTTTTTGCAAGGAACTCTTTTTACGAATTTCAAGCGGGACATGGCCTCCCTAAATTTTGAAATTATTTTAAATAATGGCCCCTTAAATTTTTTACATATCCAATTTAGTCTTTTTAAAACAAATTTACCAACACAATGTAGAATCTAGAAATATAATTCAGTTTTTCATGTAGCTCCTAATACATAAAATCGAAATAACATCTGAATCATAGTTTTTTTTGTATTGAAAAAATGAAAATAATAACTTTATTTGTTGGGTTGATTATTTTGTAACTTGACTAATTGCATTAAAAAATAAATCTATACTTCCCCCCCCCCCCCCCCCCAACAAACTTCAATCCCTAGCCTCACCACCACCATTGAACCTTTTTATTTTGCAAATACACTCGAAGTGTAGCTAAAAAATCCCCAAAAGGAGGTATTTGTAACAAAATCTATAGTTTCGGGGACTTTTGGCACTGAAAATAGTTTGAGAGATTTTCATGAAAATACTGAAAAGTTCAGCGAGCTTTTTGCTATTTAGCTTTTATATAACTAACCTGATCAAAAACACCAAGCCTTGGTGATGATTCTGCATAACTAGTTGGTTGCAAGGCTTTTTCTGATGAAAATTAGAAGTTTATAGGCGATTTTAAGTATTTTACCACATTTTGGTTTTTTTCTTTTAATTTCTTTATTTGGTGGTTTTTTTTTGGATCAAATACCAAAAAGTCCCTCAAACATTTTTTAATACATATTTAGTCCAGACCTTTTATTTTGTACCAAAATGTCCCTTATTCTCTTATCTTTAAAGGGCCGCGTCAGCAGCATGGTAAAGCCTTTTTGGCATGGTGAAGGACTTTTTGGTGCAAAATAAAAAGGCTTGGACTATACATGTATTAAAAGAAGTTCAAGGGACTATTTGGTATATCCCCCTTTTTTTGTTAGTATTTATTTGCTTGGTATTTAGGGAAAGAAGTAGCAAAGACTATTAAGGGTATTTTTATAATTAGAATCATAGCTTAGCGCCCAAGTTACTGATCCCCTTTAAATATCTCCTTGTATTCCTCATTTGAGGACACTCTCCATTTTTTAAAATAAGAAATCTTTTTATTCTCTCTCCAAAGTTAGGGGTTGATGTATTTCTTTTAACCATTGACGTGTAGTTTACGTCAAATTGGTATCAAAGCGGGTGTCGCACCACATTGGTGTTAGCGTATCGGTGTATTTTTGTTATCAAAATCATACGCTACAAACAATGACTCCAAGAAGATCCTAACAACTAAGCGAGGAGATTCAAAGACGAACGGGAGAGTGGGTGCAGTCACAACAACAAATCTCATGCACTTCCAAAATCCTAGCCTTAATTCTAGAAATCTCTACCCACAACCTCTACTCTAGCAGCCCCATACCCCAACTAGCCTATCCTACCCATATTTGACTGCCTCCACTGCACCGTTCCCCAACCCTGATGCTTACGACCCATAAACCCACAACCCAGCCCCCCCACGCTGCTTTCCCCATCCCATCGGCCTGCCATCGTGTCCTTGTAGCCCACTATCGGTCCGACGCTCCCAAAAAAGACTCCCAACCCTTGGAAATCCAACCCCGACCCAAATAATTCACCACGCCCCGCTTCCGACCCGGTTAGGCCACCAAAATCTTCCCTAGGGGTTGTCGACCCAATCGCGAGGCCAGCCCTACCCCCACACCCTGCTTTTGACACTTTCCCCTACCCTATTCCGGCCACCCTGCTGCCCTTGACCACCTCCGTCGACCAAAACCTGGATCCCATAACCCTAACCCCTTTCAACTCCAACGCTCCACCCATTTTTCAAACCCCAACAACAAAAAAAATTATATTTCCTCCCTGATTCACCCCCGAGGCACAAGATTGGTTGTTTCACCCAATAATTCTTCCTCCCTGAATCCTCCAATCGGGTTAAATCAACAATAAACTCCCCCACCCCCCAAGCCGGTTAATTGCAAGAAAGACCAAAACGAAGAAATTGGGTTGTGTATGGGAGATTTTTGTGACATTTTTTATGAGGATAGTTGGGTGACTTGCAAGAACTTTCGCGAGCCAGAAACATTTAATTTCAGAGATTTTTTTCCAATCTTTGAGAGAGGGGATGATGATATTGATGAGGTTGGGTCAGAGGTTATCTCTCTTGGAGTTGATTTGGAGATTGGAGGTGATGTGTTTGGTGGTGGGTATATGGACCCATTCGTGGTAGTTTTTGATCGGCGCTCGGAGGAAATTTTTTCCGCAGTGTAAGGAGGTTCATCACGGGAATCTCGCGTCATAATTTTGTTGATCAGCCACGTTTGTATTGTATTTTTATCCTCCAGGGATTTATTGCAAGTCGGTACAAGGGGGTTTCGAGGACGAGTCTTGTTCTTAGTGAGGAATTCTTTGATGGTTGCCTTGCTTTCTTACCGTTCATCTCCTACGATCGAGGAGGAGCTTTTTAAAACTGGGGAGAATGATGAAAATTAGAAGTTTATAGGCCACTTTAAGTATTTTTAGGATTTTACGGCATTTTTGTTATTTTCTTTTAGTTTCTTTATTTGGTTGTGTTTCTTTTTTTTAGTATTTGTTTGCTTGGTGTAGGGAAAGAAGTAACAAAGGCTATTAAGGGTATTTTTATAATTAGAATCATAGATTAAAGCCTAAACTACTTGAAAGTGTGAGTAGCCCGATATGTGTGTTTTAAACAAAATTAATTTTTCTTCGAAAAAGATCCAACTTTTAATTATGCACCAAACCAAGTTGTGAAAACCCAATACTCACTTTAAACCAATTTTATCTTGATTAATCCTAAACATGTAGATAGTGATTAAATCAAGTAAAGTAAAGTAAAGTAAAGTAAAGAATACTCACAACGCCAGATGTACGAGAAAAAAACCCAAAACGGGAAAACAACCTCGGACGGCCCAAGCCAGACAATCACTATGAATAATGGTTTTACAAAGACTAATTAGCCTTACACTAAGACTCGATCCCCACGGGTCTTGACGCTCCTTCTGATCTTCAACCGTTCTTCAATAGTGCCCACACAAAAATTCTGTCTTCTATGATCTATGTCCACAACAAACGCGTCCACGTATAACTCGGTGTCCACCGATATGGCTTTGATACGTCTACGATGTCGAACACGATGTATGTCGCTTCTTCACCGCAAAACCCTTTGTGTTCAATGTGTAAAACAAACAATTTTGGTGCAGCAAGATCATTTAAACATATAATAATGATAACTTGGATCTTTGCAAACTCTAAGGATGTGTTTAAGAATTTTAAACCTTAGAAAACATGTGCAAACAAGATTCTGGTTTGTAAAACTCTTTTCCAGAAAGCACACTTACGAAATTATAATGCAAACACTGTTTAAATAGGATTTAAACGCCGCCTCAAAAAACGTGTCATTCGAACGACTTAAGCATATCGTTTGCGCGACATTGTATCTCGTTCGAACGAGATCCAATGTCGTTCGAGCGACCTCGCGAAAGTTTGACTTTCTTTGACTTTCTGATAAAAACGTCTCTTAACAAAGAGATTCAAATTAGTCAAACTCTATTTCGAGCTTATCATCATAAAACGAAGTTTAAACCATTAAAACACTTTTAAAACATTTAAAAACATTTTTCTTTATAAAAATTAAATCCTTATCTTTTATAAAATAATTCCGAGCACCATTAATTATACGCATTCATACCTGAGTGATCTCGGGATGAAATTAACTTTGAAGCAAGTAAACTTGCACCAAATAAACATCGGCATGAAATTATCTTTGAAGCTTTGCCGCAACGTCTTCAATTTCTTCAATACGTCATAGACCAAGTGGGATCGTGACAAAATAAAATTCTCCCTATGACATATTACAAACACAGTTTTGTTCACGGAATTAAGTCAAAATAATATAGGGACTCAATTGGAAATTTATGTCCTTACAAATCTCCCCTTTGACTATTCCGGGACAAAACTAAACCAGTGAAATGCCTAACTGGGCCGTGAAGCCGTATGACACCTAAATCCCATCCCATAAATCCAAAATAAAAAAAATACAGGATACAAACTAGAATATGTAGCACCGGCAAGCATGAACTGCCTGAATGTGATGTAGACTTGAAATCTCGAATCGCTGAAGCATACCTACACACATGAAATAGAAAAACAGATACCCAGTGAAGTATGGAGGAACAAATGATAGAAATTTATATTTCTAATAAGAACAAATCATTTGAAACATGTGAGCAATTATTTGATACCAATACCATAAAGAAGCGCTCAACAAATCTCCCCCTACATCACATACATCTCTCCCCCTTTTTGTCTCGAATAGACAATCCGGTGAAAAGATAAACCAATATGAAATATCTAGCATGAGAATATGATACCAAATTGAATTAAGTTGATACCAATTTTGAAAAATGAAAAATGCTAGATAAATATGAAACAACCATCTAAATATGATCAAGCAATGATAAATCAGTAGCTAGTAAACCAAGGAATCACACAAAGAGTATACAAATCAAATCAAGTGTGATAAACGGACATATATGCAAAATACCAATTTGGAACATAAAGGAACCTGCATATAAACCAGTCAGACCAAATATTCTTCCCGCGGTACCAAAAAAAATACCAATATGAACCAAAGGACTGCAAACCAAATAGAAGACATTTTTTCACCCTGTCGTTCGAACGAGCGAGGGACTTCGCTCAAACGAGATGAGGAAGTCTCTCTAGCGAAGTACAAAGGTCGTTGGCGCGAGATGAGATGTTGTTTGAACGACTTCACCGGACCTGCCAAAATTTCCCAGTTTCCCAGAAATATTATAAAGTATTGCCCAGTGAAAAAATTTCCACAAAAAAACTCCAGGAAGGGCTTGAAAGATGCAAAACAGTGCTAAAACATTAAGCTTTTCACACAAAACGCAAAAATTCATAAAAACTAAAAATGCGAGTTACATGCAAACATAGTACCGATGTGCTCAAACATGTACAAGGAATGAATGGGCGTGAAACTACAACAAATGAGTCATAATTCCAACACATCGAAATGATCAAGAAGCTCTAATTGATAGCGATAAATCATCAAACTTTATCATAGCCATATGACAATAAAAGTGTGAGCTTAATAAACTAAACATACTTCATGCACACAAATCCAGAATTTTGACGATTCTACAAACAATAGCGTCAAATTGCAATGTTTCAACATTATGATTAGTTGTGCAAACCCGTTTAAATTTTCTCCAACCAAACACCCTCATATAAACATATTTTTTAAGTTATTTTGAGGTTTCTAGCATTCTCAACTTAGAGAAAATCTTATTGGCCCTTTTCTAAGCATATTGCCTTTTCTTTTTGGGCTCTTTTAAACGGTGACTTTCACGACGAGTTAATTTAAAACTCTCGCAGCCCTTTTCCGTGAATCACTCATCATTTTTTCAATTCAAATCCTCACGGTAAACGGTTATTACATGCACACTTTTCCTTAAGTTTACTTACGCATAGATGACAGGATTGAGATAAGAACACCTCACCAAATTCAAATATGCAAGAGAAGTCAAACATCCATATAAACTCGTGCATGTGTGCGATGTTGGCATATATACAAAGTCGAATCAAGATGCATATCAATTTCGAAACAACCCCATATAAAATATGGTTAAGATCGTTCTAAGCATCGATAATAATGACCAAATGTCCTAGACACATGGATAATGAAACAATGGGGGGGGGGGTCCAAGCACACCAATATGCCACATCAAACATGTAAACTAAACAAAAATAAAAAATCTTTTTGGCTTTTCAAACATATTTTGACTCAAAGAAAAGAAAATTCTTTTTGGATTTTCAAAAGTATTCTCAAAAACAAAATCTTTTTGTATTTTTCAAATAGGACTCAAACAAATGAAAACTATAATACAAAATGATAACATGTCATAATACTAGCAATGAATATATCATGAGGCAAACTATCATATGACAAACATGGCAACACTATCATCCTTTAGATTTAGCATGGGAAGAATCAAGTGCACCCAAACGAGAATCATGAAGTTTAATTTCTAAAGCTACTAAATCCGATTTCCTAACCCAAGTAGTTGTAAAACGACGCATGGGGGTTTTTGGAACCGGGGCAACTTTATTCCTAAACTTCCTAGGAGCTTGTCTAAGGTCGTAACAATAACGCCTAAGGTGACCTTTCCTACCACAAAATATGCAAGTGTAGCGGGGGTGGGAATGATTACCTTTATGTGGACCTTTTCTAACCATCCTAGTGTTTCTCACACGTGCGGAGGGAATGGGAACAACTCTCTCACCAAAACCGATACCTCCCCTATCTCCCTTAATTTGGACGGTGCCTAGGATCTTATCTAACTTCTTCGACCTAGCCTCCAAATCAAACTTGACTCTAGACGAGTCTTTCAATCTTTCCTCCAACTCATGAATCCTAGACTCGAGTAAATGCCTAGTCTCCTCAAACTCTAAAATCTCCTTTTTCAAGGACTCCATCAAACCACGGAGATTGTCTCTCTCTTTCTCCACAAACTCTAGTTTCTCCCTACACTTCTTCTCTTGTGCCCTAAGATCCTCAATCAAACTATCATTATTTTCTATGGCACGCTCATTCAACTTAGATTGCAATTTTGAGTTAACCTTTTTTACCTTCACCGTTTCGGCATACAACTCATTAAATGCATTTTGCAATTCTTTCACATCTATTTCCTCCTCGTCACTCTCTTCATCCTCACTAACCTGAGATACACTCAAAACCTCCTCGGAAGTGTCATTCACATGAGTATTTTCATCCTCGCTCCCATGACATGCCATAAATGCAACAAAGTTACGCTTAATGGGGGAACTCTCTCCCTCTTCCGGTTCACTATCACTTAAGGTGGCACTATAGACAATTGGTTGCTTGTCCTCTTTCTTAAGTCTAGTGGGACACTCCTTAACCTTGTGACTGTACCCCTCACACCCTAAGCACTTATCCGACTCATCTCTCTTAGGCTTCTCAAACTTATCCTTAGAGGTGGGATCTACTTTGTTGTTCTTGAATTTTTAAAATTTCTTGTCATCTTTCGATTGCTTTTGAAACTTAATAAATTTTTTAAATTTCTTTGCCAACAAAGCAACATCCTCAAAATCAAAATCGGAATCGGAATTCGAAACTTTAATTTCCTCCTTCTGGGTTTTCAAATCAATACCCTTTTCTTTCTTAGGCACTTGCTTGGAGGTAATCATGTGGATTTTATAGGTTTGTAAGTCACATACAATCTCTTCTAGTTTCGTTGATTCTAACCTACCTAAGGAGTTTAAAATGCTCACTTTCTCATCAAACCTATTGGGCAATGACCTAAGGATTTTCTTAATAACACGGTTGTCGAGAATTTTCTCACCAAGGTTAAATGATGAGTTGACAATATTGGACAACCTAACATAAAACTCATCAAAGGTCTCACTCTCTAACATCCTAATGGTCTCAACTTTTGTAGTGAGATTTTGAAGTTTTGATGCCCTAACCGTGCTAGTTCCCTCGTGAGTGAGTGCCAAAATATCCCAAGCTTCTTTTGATGTTTCACAAGTCATAATTCTATTATATTCTTCCTATGTGACATGTGAAGACATAACGTGCAGAACCTTAGAATTATATTGTGCAAATCTTTGTTCGGTTTCGATCCAAGACTCAACAGGCTTTAAACTAGTGACCTCACTTACAATAGTGACAGGGGGTCTCCAACCTTTCTCAACTGCAAGCCAAACACGCTCATCAATAGATTTTAAAGCACATCTCATTCTCATATTCCAATAAGTGCAATTAGTGCCATCAAAAACAGGAGTTCGAGAAAATTCATTATATCCAGAATTCATCTTTGAAAATACACAGGATCACAAAACAAATAAAAATATTTTCTAGCTCTGATACCAATTTGAAAGTGTGAGTGGCCCGATATGTGTGTTTTAAACAAAATCATTTTTTCTTCGAAAAAGATCCAACTTTTAATTATGCACCAAACGAAGTTGTGAAAACCCAATACTCACTTTAAACCAATTTTATCTTGATTAATCCTAAACATGCATCTAGTGATTAAAATAAGTAAAGTAAAGAATACTCACAACGCCGGATGTACGAGGAAAAAAACCAAAACGGGAAAACAACCTCGGACGGCCCAAGCCAGACAATCACTATGAATAATGGTTTTACAAAGACAAATTAGCCTTACACTAAGACTCGATCCCCACGGGTCTTGACGCTCCTTCTGATCTTCAACCGTTCTTCAATAGTGCCCACACAGAAATTTCGTCTTCTACGATCTCTGTCCACAACACACGCATCCACGTATGTCTCGGTGTCCACCGATATGGCTTTGATACGTCTACGATGTCGAACACGATGTTTGTCGCTTCTTCACCGCAAAACCTTTTGTGTTCAATGTGTAGAACAAATAATTTTGGTGCAGCAAGATCACTTAAACATATAAGAATGATAACTCAGATCTTTGCAAACTCTAAGGATGTGTTTAAGACTTTTAAACCTTAGAAAACATGTGCAAACAAGATTCTGGTTTGTAAAATGCTTTTCCAGAAAGCACACTTACGAAATTATGATGCAAACACTGTTTAAATAGGATTTAAATGCCGCCTCGAAAAACGTGTCATTCGAACGACTTAAGCATGTCGTTCGCGCGACATTGTATCTCGTTCGAACGAGATCCAATGTCGTTCGAGCGACCTCGCGAAAGTTTGACTTTCTTTGACTTTCTGATAAAAGCGTCTCTTAACAAAGAGATTCAAATTAGTCAAACTCTATTTCGAGCTTATCATCATAAAACGAAGTTTAAACCATTAAAATACTTTTAAAACATTTAAAAACATTTTTCTTTATAAAAATTACATCCTTATCTTTTATAAAATAATTCCGAGCACCATTAATTATACGCATTCATACCTGAGTGATCTCGGAATGAAATTAACTTTGAAGACGAGTAAACTTGCACCAAATAAACATCGTCATGAAATTATCTTTGAAGCTTTGCCGCAACGTCTTCAATTTCTTCAATACGTCATAGACCAAGCGGGATCGTGACAAAATAAAATTCTCCTTATGACATATTACAAACACAGTTTTGTTCACAGAATTAAGTCAAAACAATATAGGGTCTCAATTGGAAATTTATGTCCTTACACTAGTCCTACCCTTTAAATACCCCCTTGTATCCTCATTTGAGGACACATTCCATTTTTTAATATAAGAAATCTTTTTATTCTCTCTCTAAAGTTAGGGTTTGGTGTACTTCTTTTAGCCATTGACGTGTAGTTTACGTCATTTTCACTTTGACTTGTCAATCACGTTTCTTTATTTTCTTGATGAATAGGTGATTGTCCTTCAGAATGACTCATCATATTCGATGCTTGAAAACCCCCTCCGAAGGTAGTAGAATCAAAACTCGAATTTCAATTATTATAAGCTGATGTGAATAAAGAATAGGGTTATTTTTTGTAATTTTAGAGTTTTCTTGTATTTTTGTTATTTTTTTTTCTTTTATTAGATGTATTTTCTTTTATTAGTTATTTGTTTGGTATTATAGAAGAAGGAAGGTTAATTGGCACTTAAGGGCATAATTATAATTAGATTGTTCGCTTAGAGGCCAAGCAACCTCCTTCCTATAAATACCCCTTTTGTAGACTCATTTGAGTTATTCTTCCATATTTTGAGATTTGATTAGAGAGTTTGAGGGATAAATATCTTTTCTTGCTCCCATTGATGTCATTTACGTCAATTGGTATCAGATCCTCGTCACTCCACCTAGTTGTTGTTGTCTAGACAAAAACTCGTAAACAACGTCACGTGGGTCCAAGAAAGATGAGTACCTCCGCATCAAACTCTTTTAAGCAAATCATGGCAGCTCTCCATCAAATGAAGACCCAAATGGAAGAGATGAATGCGCGACTTCCTCCACCCGCAACCACCTCACACAACAACCCACCCACCCTCATTAACCCTAACCGTAATTCAAGAAATCAAAACCCTAGCCCCCAAAATTTCTCCAGTCACTCTTCCGCAACCATTTCCACCTCACCGAACAAAAACCCTAGCCCTAGCCCTAGCCCTAGCACTATTTATATCCCAACCACCATCCAATAAACCCCACCACCACAACCCACTAACCAAACAGCCCAAAACTCCTCCCATAACCCTGGTAACTGCCCAAACCATCCCTCCCCATTATCGGAACCCTACCCCACACATTCCTCGACCTAAAACACCACCATCCCAAACTCTGAGCCATCCACCACCAGGCCAGCGATGGCCGAAGGTGGCAGCCAACCTCCTTATAGCCTCTAGGACCTCCGTATCCTCCCACAAACCCCTTCAAGCCTAAGCTTCATCCCCAACCTTCAAACCATAAGCCGCAACCCTCCTACCCCCACCCGAAATTGACCTAAAACCCGTCGGAACCACAAAAACTCACCCACTAGTGCTGAAACCCTAGGGTTTCCGCTGAAATCTGACCCAAATCAAGACGGAACCCATTCCGACTTAGTTGCACTGCCCCGATCTGGTTAGAGTACCCCTATGGTGGCTGGAATTCATCCTGCCTTGTCGGCGACCATGAAACCCTAGGGTTTCAACCCCTTTTTGTCCAAACAGCCCCTATGCTCACCAAATAATCTTCTGCCATACTTGGAACATATCAACATGTTCAAGAACTAGGGTTTCACAACAAACCCTTGGTTTTTTACCCTGATGGTACATCTTTTTTATGATTGGCACAAGTGGTAAGAGGAAGAAGATGAAGATTGATGCAATATTTGAAGAATCTTCCTCAAATTTTTAGAAATTATGTTGTGGCCTATCAAGTTTTGTCTCTTCCGTAATTTTGGGACATTTTTGCATTTGACCTTAACTTTAAAGTTTGAGGACGAACTTTTTCGAAGGCGGAGAGAATGATGTGAATGAAGAATATGGGTTATTTTTAGTAATTTTAGGATTTTCTTATATTTTTGTTATTTCTTTTTATTTCTTTTATTAGTTGTTTGTTTGGTATTATAGAATAAGAAAGGTTAATTGGCACTTAAGGGGATAATTGTAATTAGATTGTTAGCTTAGAGGCCAAGCAACCTCCTTCCTATAAATACCCCTTTTGTAGACTCATTTGAGTTATTCTTCCATATTTTGAGATTTGATTAGAGAGAGTTTGAGAGAGAAATATCTTTTTTTGCTCCCATTGACATCATTTAATTCATAAGTAGTGGGAGTTTCTATTGAACAAGGCGATGTTTTAGAGGAATGGTTTGAAATCGATGCTGAATGGATTGGGAAACTAGATGAAGCCAGTTCCATGTTTTTGGAGTTCGATTTTCTTCTCCTGGAGTCTAACAAATATTTAGAATGTGAAGAACTAGCAAATGTGTTAGATAAGGGGAAAGAAACTTTTGGATCCTTGGTGAAAGTGTGAGAAATTTTTGAAGATAACTTAGGGGGTAGTGTAACCATTATGGAGACAAATTTCTAGGACATTGTCAAATCTTGCTCGGTAACATCATTCCAACCAATGTTAGTTGAATTTATAAGGATTGTTTGCAAATTGTGGTCCATTTTGTATGTGTATAATGAAGTTGGGTTGCAAAACTTTCCATATATTGAGTTTGAGGTTAAAAATATCATCAATCATTATATAATATGATCAAAAAAGGTCACAAAAAGTATTTATCACACTTTTGGATCCTAACCTCGTAATATTAAACACTTTGGACGTCAAACTTATGTTTTGCACTACAAATGGACCATAAAGAGCAAATAATCCAATTTAAAAAGAATAGGAAAGGAAATTTGAAATCAACTCTTCATATATATGAAATTCCTCTTACTAGATTTAGCACGTGTGGTTTTATTTTCAGTTTTGATATTATAAGCACCCCAGAAGCTCTTTTGGTTTGTCTTGTAGAGATGGGGTTCAGTCGATTCAACATTTTGTGTGGCCTAAGATATGGTAAATTCAATTCTCCACTCCTAGCATTATCCTTTATCAAAAAACAAACAAATCCAGTCAGATAACCCATTTTCTATAATAAAATATGTCTCCCTTATTGTTTACAATGGAATGATGCATAGTTGGTATACACATATAGATAGATACATATAGATAGATACATATATATATATATATATATATATATATATATAGAAACACCAGATTCATCGTAGTCAATTGACACGCGCCTGTGCATCCTTTATTGTTCTCTCCGATCCTTGCAATTTGACGTTTCTCTTTTTGGAACTGGCATGGATTTCGACTGAAAATTCAAAAGAAGTGAACTTCATTCCTCAAGGAATATTAGTATAAGTATAGTTAAAAAAAAGACTACCGTTAATGATGCATACCCTATTTTTAGAACCAAAATCGACTTTATTTGAGGCTGAAAAGAAGGAACCATGTCATTAAGCATAGATTAATAAAGAACATATATATATAAATATGAACTTGGCCTTAGTAATCTAGATATATATATAGTAGGGTAAGCCTAACAGGCCAGATTAGGACTCATGATACACATTTTATATATAAACATTGTTAAATTAATGTGTATCTTCAATTCTCACTTAAATTTTGGAAAAAAAATATAATAGTATTAAATCGTTCCAATTAAAAAAATACATACATTTGTCAGCAGATCCACATAAACAATGTGCTTCTGTGTTGTTGGGCCCCTTGTTTATGATAAATAATGTTAATCAATACTGTTTTGACAATCATAATACCGGATATAAACTATAATGTTACATCACTTTTAAAAGTAGTTTTGTTATGAATCCTGTATGTTTAATCTTCATGCAATCACAAAATCGTAATTTCTTTATAACTGTGATTAAAACTAACCTTTGTCCATCGCAATTGATTGGAATAAGATGACTTTGTCAAATCTTCTTCTGAATCCCTTCTTGAACAACCCATAATTACTCTCTTATGTGCCCAAAATATTTGTGAGAAAATAGGAATATAGAGAATTTTGGATTTTCTCTCCCTCCTTAGAAACAGTGTGTATTGAGATGACTCTAGATTCTATAGAGGTCTCTATTTATAAGGGGAAGAGGGCCGGAATCCTAGTTGTGGTGGGACTCTTTTCAAGTCTCCCACTAATGCCACTAACCATCATGTGACTAACGGATAAGGTTTACCCAATATTTTAATATCTTTATTTATCACATTCCTAATCAATTATCTGACATTTATTAAAACCACATAAATGGGAAATTCAGAATTTAATACAATTAAAATTAAATAATTAATTTCAACACTTAACATTAATTTCCAACAGTCTCCAACTTGGTCTTAATAATTCGTATAATTAGATTAGCTGTCATAAGGTGCACAATCATTGATAAATATCATTTTCTAAATTAAATGATTCACGAATGCGAGTCTTGGCGGTTCCATGCTATTCAAGAGCATGGTTCCTTCCATGTACCACAACACCAATGTTTCATTCAACCGAGCCTTTAATATTAGGTATCATAATGGCCTCATAATGTCATTTTGAATAAGGACTATTTCTGTCAACAATAATTCATAATTATATGCATGCATTCACAAAGGACATAAATAATAGAAATCAGAAACACTTTCATTGAATTTAAGTAATAGTGTCAAACAATTAATCCAAAATAGCAATCATAATCTAACTAATCTATACCCATCTCTTTCACATGTTCCATAAAGGTCTTCAAAAATAGTCCTTTCGTAAGAGGATCTGCTATGTTATCACGCGTACTAATGTGATCAATTGACACTCTTTATTTCTAAACTTCTTCTTTAACTCATAGGTATTTCATCTCAATATTCTTAGCAACCTTAGTATACCTATCGTTCTTCGAGAAGAAGACTCCTACGACTAGGGGTGTTCGCGGTCCGATCCGATCCGATTTTGAGGTATTTTTGGGACCGGACTTCTTTAATCGGTCCTAGAAAATTATGGACCGAGACCGGACCGAAATAATCGGTCTCGGTCGTATTCGGTTTTCAAGCGGTTCGGTTTCGATTTTGGTCCTATTCGGTCCAAGTAACCTAACTAGAGAGGAAAACTATAAAATAAAAAAATTAATACAAACAAACAAACAAAACATTCGAGCAGATAACTAAAATGTATATATGTATAACCTTCATTTTTGAAATTTAAGTTTGAGAACAGCAGTAGCAGGGTTGAAAATAAGGAAAAAACAAATTTGTAAACCCCAAAGAAAATAAGGCATAGATATATGAAGCATTTGGTTGCCTAAACAAAAATAAGGCATATATATAGATAATATCAGCAGCAGAATCGGAAAATAAGGCATATATAAATGAAGAAAAAAGTAAGTACCATACCAGCAGCAAAATGGGAAGCTTTTGGCCAGATGGAAAGAAGTCACTGCTTTGGCCACAGAAATCAAAGCTTTTATAGATTGGAGCCCGGAGAAATCGAATCTTTCATAGAGATTGGATCCCAGAAAATCAAAGCTTTCAGAAATCGAAGCTTTACCGGACTCGGGAGTGTTTTGGCCAGATGGGGATTATAAGATGAAGAACGACGATGTTGAGCAGAGAGAGACGAAGAAATGGTAAATGTTAGGTTATTGGGTAGAGAGAGGTCGAGTGAGAGTGTGTGTCCGTGTGTTTTTGTGGGGATATTATGTGTGAAAAACAAGTTTAGTAAATTAAAAAAAAAAAAAAATATATATATATATATATATATATATATATTTAAAATATATAAATATTTAATAAAAGTGGTCCGGTCCAATCCAAACCCGCTTTTTAAGAGCCAAGATCGAGACCGACCTGAATAATTCGGTCCTCCATATTTTAAGACCGAATTAAAACCGAATTAAAAAAAACTCGTAAAAGTGGGTTCGGTTCGGTTCGATTTTTTCGATCCATTCGGGTTCGTGCACACCCCTAGCTGTGACATTATCATAATAAATTTTCAGCGGCTTAGATATTGACCCCATAATTCTAAGTCTTGAAATAAAGTTTCGCAGCCATAATCCATGATTTATAGCTTCGAAGCAAGCTACGTATTCAGCCTCCATAGTAGATGAAACAATGACACTTTGCTTAACACTTTTCCATAAAATGGCTCCTTCAGCCATAAGAAAGACATTACCCGAAGTGCTCTTCCTACTATCAAGGCATCCTCCAAAATCTGAATTTGAATAGCCAATCACCTCAAGGTGATCAGTCTTCCGATATGTGAGCATGTAATCCTTGGTCCCTTGTAGGTACCTCAGCACTTTCTTTGCAGCTTTCCAATGGTGAATCCTCGAATTTCTTTGATATCTGCCTAGCATCCCAACGGAAAAACTGATATCCGGTCTAGTGCAGACTTGTGCATACAACAAGCTCCCTACGAGCGAAGCATAAGGCATTCCTTTCATGTGCTCCCTTTCTAAATCACTTCTAGGGCATTGACTTAAGCTGAACTTATCCCCTTTCTGAAATGGAACATTAATGGGATTACAACTTTTCATGCTAAATCTTTCTAAAACTTTGTTAATGTAAGCTTTCTGAGACAATCCCAAAATTCCTCGTGATCTATCCCGAGATATTTCTATCCCGATCACGAAGGATGCCTCACCTAAATCTTTCATTTCAAAGTTTTTAGAAAGTTACTTCTTGGTTTCACTTAATAAACCAAGATCAGTGATGGCGATAAATAAGTCATCAACATATAGTACTAAAAATACCAACTTACTCCCACTGATCTTCAGGTATATACACCGATCAACAGTCTTTTCCTTAAACCCAAAGGATATAATGGTATTGTGGAACTTAATATACCATTGACGAGAAGCTTGCTTTAGACCATATATTGACTTCTTTAACATACATACCATGTTTTCCTTTCCTTCTTTTATGAAGCCTTGTGGTTGTGCCATGTAGACTTCTTCTTCTAAACTCTCATTTAGAAAAGATGTTTTTACGTCCATTTGGTTCAACTCCAAATCATAATGAGCCACCAATGCTAATATGATTCTTAATGAGTCCTTCTTTGAAACTAAAGAGAAGGTCTCATTATAATCAATGCCTTGTCGTTGATTAAAACCTTTAGCAACCAATCTAGATTTATGTCGTTCGATATTTCCTTTTGAGTCAAGTTTGGTCTTAAAGATCCACTTGCACCCAACTCGTTTTTTTTCTTCTGACAATTCGACCAACTCCCAAACTTTGTTGTCATTCATAGATTTTATTTCTTCATTCATGGCATTAACCCATTTATCTGAATCATCACTATTTATTGCTTTTTCATAAGAAACTGGATCATTAATATTCCCTATGTTAAATTCGATCTTTTAAAAGTATACCACATAATCATTCGGAATTTCTTATCTCCTTTTCTCTTTGAGATCTTCTTAATGGCACTTCCTGTGGTGCTTCAAAAGTTTCATCGGTTATAGTCTCATTATTTGGTTATTAAGTTGGTTGATCATTCACTTGTTGTTCATTGTTATTGATTGGGTTAATGATCGGTTCAACAACTACATTAGGAACAATTGGTATGTTATGAACTTGGGGTATAGGAATTTGTACCCTGACTTCTCGAATGATTACCTCCCTTTCTTTTATACTCCCATTTACTTCACCTTCTTTAATGAATTTAGCATTTCCAGTTTCTATGATTCTAGTTGTATGATTTGGATAGTAGAATCTATATCCCTTCGACTTTTCTGGATACCCGATGAAATGATAAGATAATGTCCTAGGATCCAATTTCTTTTCATGAGGGTTATAGATTCTAGCTTCCGCTGGGCAGCCCCACACACGTAAATACCTTAAATCGAGTTTCCATCCTTTCTAAAGTTCAAAAAGATTTTTTGAAACTGACTTACTAGGAAACCTATTTAAGACGTGTACAACGGTCTTTAATGCACGTGTCCATAAAAATGTAGGCAATTGGGTCCTACTTATCATACTTCTAACCATTTCTATAAGTGTACGATTACGCCTTTCATCTACACCATTCTGCCAAGGTGATCCTGGCATTGTGTATTGGGCGCAAATACCTAATTTTTTAAGAAGTTTAGCAAATGGGCCAGGGCGTTGCCCTGACTTGTCATATCTACCATAATATTCTCCACCTCTATCAGAGCTAATAATTTTCACCTTTTTGCCTAGTTGCCTCTTAACCTCATTAATGTATATTTCAACGATGTCCACAGACTGAGATTTATCATGAAACATGTATAAAATGCAATAACGTGAAAAATCATCTATAAAGGTGATGAAGTATTTTTCTCCACCAATGGATGGAATATCAAAAGGTCCACATATGTCTGTATGTATTATTTCAAGTAGTTGGGTGATTCTTGTGGCTCCTTTCTTTGTATGTTTGGTCTATTTTCCTTTAATACAGTCCACACATACTTCATAATTGGCCCAATCCAGGTTATGGAGTATTCCATCTTTAATGAGCCTTTCAATTCTCAGACTGGATATGTGCCCTAATCTTTTATGCCACAAATAAGCAGATTTTTCATCATTAAGTGTACGTTTCGTACCAACATTAGGATGCAGGGTCACAAGGGTTTCAGAAAAATTCTTTTCAAGATTCAATTGATATAAACCATCTAATAAAAATCCAGAACCGACATTATTAGAATTTTTAATCAAACCAAAACCATTGTACTTAAATTCAATCGCAAAACCATCTAAAGCAAGTTTGGAAACAGAAATTAAATTCCTAGAAACTGTGGGAACATAAAAAGTTTCTTGCAAATCTAAAATAAATCGAGTGCTTAAAATCAGACGAAAGACTCCAATAGCTTCTATTTTGGCCTTCGCTTTATTGCCCATGTAGAGAAAATGCTCATTTGTTTTGCGGATCGAAGTGAAGCCCTGCATTGAATTAGAAACATGACACATAGAACCAGAATCAATCCACTAAGTGTTAGAAAGAGCGTTAATAAGGTTTGATTCGAAATAAACATAAATAAAGGGCTTACCCCTTTTCTCGAACCAGGCATTTCGTTTATGACAATCCCTCTAGAAATGGCCCTTCTTTTTACAGAAGTGATACTTGTCGTTCTTTTCCTTCTTTACAAAAGTAGTTGATGGTTTAGTTTGATGAGACAACCGAGGACCTTTCTTAATGCCCTTGACAAACTTCTTCTTAAAACTAGCTCCTTTGACTGTTAGATTTGCCACCTGTCCCTTAGTCACACGGCCATTCTGTTGCTTAAGCCTTCCTTCCTCCTGTACCAACATGCTTTACAAATCATTTACATTCCACTTATCTTTTATAGTGTTGTAATTGACTTGGAAAGGCCCATACTCAGGAGGTAGGGAGTTTAGGATGAATTGAACGAGAAAAGACTCATCCACTGTCATGCACAAAACTCTAAGTCTAGCAACCAGATTGGTCATCTCTATAATGTGGTCATTCATGGTTCGAGTATCATCGAACCTCATAGTGGTCAGGTCAACCATCAGTTTCCCAGTAAGGGATTTATCAGCAGTGCGAAAGCGTTCCTTAATGTTGTTCAAATACTCTTTCACTTTCGTAGTTTCAGGTAGGGAGGTCTTAATGTTAGCAGCAACGCACATTCGCATAAATATAAGGGCCAGCCTATTGGATCGAGACCATGCTTCATGGACAGTAATTTCATCCTCGCTACTGGCATCAGTAATAGCAGCTGGTTCATCACACATAATTGCCATGTCCAGGTCGAGAACCCCAAGGCTGAACTCAATTTTCTCATTCCATTCAGAAAAATTAGTTCCATCAAATTTGGAATAGGACTGATCTTGCGAATACAGGTTAAGGGGAACTGCAATTAATAACAATGTTCACAAATTAAATTTTCACACACAACAAAAATTGCAAGGGTCGAATATTGAATTGTTGAGTAAAATTTTTGGCATATTTCATTTACAATTTGAATATCACAAAATCTGTGTTAATCATCACATAATGTTGAGATTGTAAAGATTTATTACCCTATAATTCATTTATCATGGTCCCATAATTTTGACATCTGTGTTTGTTGCCGAAACATTTAATACCATGATTAATGGACTTAATGTCAACTATTCTGTTTTCACAAAAACAGTTCTAATGTTGTTCAATTCAGATATTAGCATGTGTTGCGCCTCAATCCAATTTTATAACTAACATTAGAATAAACCTTTAATGAATATAAGTGTATTATTTGTGCATGAAGTCTCAGCCAGTGTTTGGCCTTTGACTTAACTCAAATGAATAATTTCTTACATGTCTTAATTCAAATAGAGTTAATCATGCATTAAATATTAACTATAATATGTAATCTATCAGTAATTAAAAAGATACCAATAGTAGCTTAAATGCCTCAAAAATAGAATTGCCCAGCTGTTGATGCAAAAAACTGGACCGAATTCCATTTTTATGATCACAGATAAATAGAGAGAAGCAATCCAATCAAGCACATGAGAGACAAAGATTTTTAAAGTGGTTCGGCTATGAATAAAGCCTACGTCCACTATTATTTTATTCCCAGGGGTTTACAATAGCACCATGTGGTGTAGAGAGAGAAAAAGGTGTGGATCTTGTGTATGGTGTCTCTCATCCTTGTCGGATCTCTCTCCTTTTGGCTAAGGGGATACATGTATTTATAGTGATGGGAGATAAAGAGATTCATTGTATGTAGACATTTATGTCTACATTCAACGAATCTAATTGTTGAATTACTTGGTATGCTATGTGTTGTCATCTATTAATACAGTATAAATATACATTAAGGCTCATTAAATGCGCTGTCATCTTCATTAATGCACATTAAATGCATAGTTATCCTTTGATCTTCCTGGTTGGTATGCTGACCAACTCTCCTCGGGTGCCGACTAACTCTCCTCGGGTGTCGACCAACTCTCCTCGGGTGCCGACTAATTCTCCTCAGGTACTGACCAACTCTCCTCGGATGCCGACTAACACTCCTTGGGTGCCGAATATTGCCACGTAGGATGACATGTGTCCTTTTCTGATTGGTCCTCATAGATGGAGAGTTTTTGCGTTAACAGAATCCCCCAATGCTCCATGCTTGATGGTTTACTTGAAAGGATGGAGTATTTATTCTGCAGTGTTGCTCGGTGCTCATGAAATTCTTGATCTACCTTCTTGATTTGTTCAGCATAAAGTGCATTATCTCCTGGACGACATGTGATGCAGGCTGATCGATGGTTGCTAATCTTTCTTTTGAGGAACTCCGTGTGCTATGTATCACCCCTGGGAATTTAGATGCAGCCATGCCATAGTATGCAGCTTGTAGCTTGTCATAATCTTCAAGTATGTTGATTGGTTTGCTAGCCGACCAACTGCCTCCTGTGCCAAGAAACTGAGTGCTAACTTCACGTGCTTGATTCTTCTGATTTATGATCCTCTGAATACTTTTTCAAGTAACATACTAGCTTTTGAACCCAACTCTTCAATCTGATTAGTACCAAGCTAGTGGTGGACTTCGAAACATTTTCATACAACTTCTTCTTTAATGTTGGTCGGGACAGTAGTAGTAAAGATCTCAGTGTTGTAGATGCTAAATTTGACTTCTGAACTTCAATAGTATGTGCATAATAACTCCTGAATATGCCTCCTAAACTTCTAAATTCCTCCTGAACTTCAATATACCTCCTGAACTTCAATAGCCTCCTGAACTTCAATATCAAAAATAATTCCTGAGCAAGAAAAAACAACTCCTGAATGATAATTAGTCGGGGCCCTGACCGTGTGAGTTTGCGGAGTTGAATTTGATGCTCGACTGCATGATGTTATAAGAATGTGCCACCGAATGAATAAATATATCTGTAATAGAATCCCCCAAGTGTGGAATGTGAACTTTGAATGAGATTTATCGACCAACCGGAGTTGGAAGAGATTTATCGACCAACCGGAGTTGGATTTTATCTACCAACCGAAGTTGGATTTTATCTACCAACCGGAGTTGGATTTTATTTACCAACCGGGGTTGGATTTTATCTACCAACCGGAGTTGGATTTGGTTCCCGACCAACCGGAGTTGGTGGTAATTGATAATAAATGCTAGAGACTTCCTCGGAGCTGACCAACGGATTGTTGGGAATAAGATATAATAAATGCTGGAGACATCCTTGGAGCTGACCAACAAATTGTTGGGAATAAGATAATATATGCTGGAGACATCCTTGGAGCTGACCAACAGATTGTTGGGAATAAGATAATATAAATGTTGGAGACCTCCTTGGAGCTGACCAATAGATTGTTGGGAATAAGATAATATAAATGTTGGAGACCTCCTTGCTGAAATAAGAATAGAATATGCATCCAAATAGATATAAAGAATAATTAAAAATAATAAAGTGCCTCGCTGATCTGTCGAGGTAGAATTATATAATGCCACACAAGAATAAGATCTTCCAGAACATAAGAATATGGTCGAGAACGTTGTCAGGCCTGAATATAAATAAGAATTATCCGACATACTATCCGTTGGGGGTGAAATACAACGAATGTTGTAATTCTCCTTAAAGCTGAATAAGTATCTTGTCGAGGCACAATTGCATAATGCCGAATAAGAATAATATTTTCCAGAACATAAGAATATGGCCGAGAACTTTGCTGGGCCTGCATATAAATAAGAATTACCCCGACCAACTATCCGTTGGGGGTGACATATAATAAATGTTATAGTTCTTCTCGGAGATGAATATGATAATAAGTATCTCGCCGAGTTCCATGTTGAGATGAATATAGAATATGAATCCCAAGGTATATATAGAATAATTTGTGCTTGAGCCGATATCTGGGCCTGAATATAAATAAGAATTGACCCGAGCAACTATCCGTTGGGGGTGAAATATAATAACTGTTGTAGCTTTTCCTCGGAGCTGAATATGATAATAAGTATTTCGTCGAGCTCCATAAAGAGATGAATATAGAATATGAATCCAAACGGATATATAGAATAATTCGTGCTTGAACACAAATCAAAGCAATAATAAAATATATAGTTCCTTGCTGAGGTGAAATTTCATAATGCTGAGCAATGATAATAGTTTCCAGATTGTTTCTGAGCATTCGTCGGCGTTGAATCTTGTACTTGTAAAAATTAATAACTTGCTCTACCATATGTGTAGGCTGAATTGATTAGTCATGAGAATAATTTACTCATCCAATCAATATATGATATGTATATGCTTGAGAAATAAAAATATTAATTTCAAAAAATGAAATAATATATGTTGGCTGATATGTCGAGGCAAAATTGCCTGATGTCGAGCAATACTACTTTTCCAGAGGTTTACGAGAGCTTTCATCGGGATTGAATCTCGTCCCTATGAAATTTTAATAGGATGCCCGAGCACCTGTCGAGACTAGAGAAAATAATTATTATCATGAGAATAATTATTCAGCCAAACAATATGTGATGTGTATCAGCATAAAAAATTCAAAATATAATATTTTTGTGCCAAATGTGAGTGATATGGACAATTTTTTTATCAGATATGCATCATAAATAAGACGTAGAGTGTTTTGCAAAGTTATTTAATCTCCAACAACTAATCAGGTATAAGTTGTTGTTTGAAAATTATTTATCACTTGGTTTTAAAAATATTTTTGGGGTGATCACAAGTTAAAAAAGACTTAAGCCCCCTGTTTGTCCCCTAGCTGAACTCGTGTTTAAAGAAATATCTGGGGTGCTTTGCATTTTTTAATACCCCAAGATTCTACTGCTGCCGACAAACGACATGGATGTTGCCGACCAACATTTAAGCATATATCAAGTTATAGAATATATGGCCCCGACCAAGAAGCAAATGGTCCCCGGCCAGTTGAGCAATTTCGCCGATCAATAAAAATGGTGCATTGACAGCACCAAACAACATTAGATGTCACCGACCAAAAAGTGGATGGTTGGATAGTTGCCGACCAGTAAATTGAACCCTTCGAATAAGACTGAGATGTCGCCGATCAAGAAGTAGATGATCGTCGACCTGCAATTGGTTCCACCGAGCTACAATATGGGGCTCCGACCAATAATAAGATACCTCGTAGTTGGATAAAATTATTTCAACGTTGATGATGGATCTTCACATCTTATCTCTGACAAATAAAAATGGTCTGGTTAAGCTTCTCTTTAATAAAATATGGTCCAAGATGATTCCGACCAACAATATAGATGGCTGACCAGAATATCTCGAATCCTTAGATCAGAAAAATAACATTCGATGTAAAATTTAATCATTAAGAATGTTAATTAAATGAATAATTATCTAATCCACTAGATCGTGTGATTTCGATGAAGAAATCCCGTGTTGTGATGAACGAGGGGCCAACATATCAAATTTGTGCCCAGAGTCTTGATATGGTTATGATTTGTTTTACTGATCCTCTTTTACAAGAGGGGGTCATGATTTTTTTTTGGTTACATAAAATTATTTTTTATATTGATCCCTTCCTATTCCCCATTTGCATTGATAAAAATATGGTGAATGATCGAAATTATTACCAAATTTATATCAAAAATCAATCAATTTGACTTTATTGACATAGATGGAAAATGAGCCAAATATAGTTCATAAAAATGAATGCAAAGAGACTCAAAGTTGAAGAGAGAGAAAGTAGATATGGGTCATGATTTCCATGAGAAAACCTTTTATTGTCTTTAACCTTTTCCCATTCTCTGATGAAAAATTTAATGGGAATTTGAATAGTCATCAAAGATCTTTCAAAAATTATTTCAAAATAAACAATAAAAATTGTCAAATCTTATCATCGTCGTATATATTGGTATATGTAATCATTTAAAATATTGATTCCATGATATAAAATTGAAACTTGAGAATCAAGCAAAAAGTTATGATTTATGAAATCCACTATTTTTCAGATTTCAAAATAAGAATTAATCTAACAGTTATGGTTTTAAAATCATGATATGCAATATTTTGCAAATAAAAATTGGGCAATTAATTTATGTATATAAACATAAAAATCATGATTGAATCAAAAGATGTATGTATAATATATAATTCATTATACATAGAGAAAATAAAAAACTTAGCTTTTGGAGAACAATGCTTGTAACACGTTTCCCACAGACGGCGCCAATCTGTTGATGCAAAAAACTGGACCGAATCCCATTTTTATGATCACAGATAAATAGATAGAAGCAATCCAATCAAGCACATGAGAGACAAAGATTTTTAAAGTGGTTCGTCTATGAATAAAGCCTACGTCCACTGTTATTTTATTCCCATGGGTTTACAATAGCACCATGTGGTGTAGAGAGAGAAAAAGGTGTGGATCTTGTGTATGGTGTCTCTCATCCTTGTCGGATCTCTCTCCTTTTGGCTAAGGGGATACATGTATTTATAGTGATGGGAGATAAAGAGATTCATTGTATGTAGACATTTATGTCTACATTCAACGAATCTAATTGTTGAATTACTTGGTATGCTATGTGTTGTCATCTATTAATACAGTATAAATGTACATTAAGGCTCATTAAATGCGTTGTCATCTTCATTAATGCACATTAAATGCATAGTTATCCTTTGATCTTCCTGGTTGGTATGCTGATCAACTCTCCTCGGGTGCCGACTAACTCTCCTTGGGTGCCGACTAATTCTCCTCGGGTACTGACCAACTCTCCTCGGATGCAAACTAACACTCCTTAGGTGCCTAATATTTCCACGTAGGATGACATGTGTCCTTTTCTGATTGATCCTCGTAGATGGAGAATTTTTGCGTTAACACCAGCTATATTTAAAAACACATAATTCATGAATTTTGTCAAAAATGAGTTTTCACCATATAATTGAAGTAAAACATGCCAGAAAACCAAAACTTTTTGCGAAACATTAGTATCAATTTCTGTAAAGATTTATAAGCCCCGAGATTATTTTTTAAAATGACAAAAACGGGATTTTGAGGGCCTTAACGGACTCGAATTGTCGAAAAACACATTACATCACGGCCAAAGGAGGTGAAATTTGATCGTTGACCCGTTTCCAGTTAACATATCAAGTTTTAAGTCAATTGGAGACCAAAAATTTTGAAAAACACTATTCACTACACTAAAAAAAAAAATCTCCCGAAATCTGTTTTGCTCCAAATCACAGTTTTCACTTAATTAATCTTAAAAACAGATTCGTTTTCTTATCATGATTAATAAACGTATTTTCCAAAATGCTTACACAACTTGAAACAATAAAATAATGCTAACGTCATATTAGGATTCCAATAACACGACAAGGGGTTGAATAATAATGGGACAGTTATCATAATATAAGGACTGTATGCAGTAATATCGTTTGTAATATCATACATAACACAAATTCGAATTACCATATGTATGATTACCAGATTGCTTAAAAAATCCAGATTTCCAGAAAAACAAAATTTTTCAGATTTCCAGATTTACCAAAAAATTCCAGATTTACCAAAAATTCCAGATTTCCAGATTATCAAAAATTCCAGATTAACAAAAAATTCCAGATTTCCAGATTTTCAAAAGGTCATAAATCAGAATTATTACAAAGGAGTTTTCATTAACGGAAAACATGAGATTATAAACCGAAAGCTCTGATACCACATGTTAATCAATACTATTTTGACAATCATAATACCGGATATAAACTATAATGTTACATCACGTTTAAAAATAGTTTTGTCATGACTCCAGGATGTTTAATCTTCATGTAATCACAAAATCGTAATTTCTTTATAAGTGTGATCAAAACTAACCTTTGTCCATCACAATTGATTGGAATAAGATGACTTTGTCAAAACTTCTTTTGAGATGATTTTAGATGGTGTAGAGGTCTCTATTTATAAGGGGAAGAGGGCCGGAATTCTAGTGGTGGTGGGACTCTTTTCAAGTCTCCCACTAATGCCACTAACCATCATGTGACTAACGGATAAGGTTTACCTAATCTTTTAATATATTTATTTATCACATTCCTAATTAATTATATGACATTTATTAAAACCACATAAATGGGAAATTCTGAATTTAATACAATAGAAATTAAATAATTAATTTCAACACTTAACATTAATTTCCAACAAACAATTTCGGGATCCAAAATTCCTGAGGATTTAATGATGTTTTTATGACACTAAAATTCATAGTTGCTAGATTGTGTAAAACATCTAGCAACTATGAATTTTAATTGTTACATTCGTTAACGATTTTCGGGCATGTTTAATGGAGAGAGTTGAGAAGAGAGAGAGAGACTCTGAGTCTGAGGTGGAACAAATGAACGACAAACGTCTAAGGGTATCACCGGAGACTAGCTGGGAGTTTGATGATTTTTTTAAGAGGCTACCTAATGATCTTTTTCCTTCCATTCTCGTCGCACTCAGCGAATGTGCTGCCTGTCCAGCGAATTTCAGCAACATTCGGATGATGTATTTTTTCACTTTTATTATTTTCTTATCAAAGTTTTATGAAAACAGATGCAAAAGGCTGAGCAAAATAGGGCTTAACCATATTGTGTTGGAAAATGCTTCACCAAACACGTTTGAAGTGAAAGCCAAGAACTGGTCCGAGGATGCTCATAAATTCGTCAAATGTTACGCCAAATGTTGAAGTTGACTACTATCTTGACATGGTAAATAAATATCAAATGTTCGTACTTTATTCATGTAACGTTTTGTAGTCTGATTAAAAAATGATACATGATTTTATTGACGCAGATAAGTTTTTACTGTTTGGGACACCGATATAGTGGATTTTCGCTGATATGTAAGGCTGCAATGAGCGATTACCCAATAACACTGGACTCTCTTGGACACTCCCATTAAAATGAATTATCTCCAGATAGTGCATTGCTGCCGAGTAACCTCTCATTTCAGGCTTACATATCAGCGAAAATACACTATGTCGGTGTCCCAAACAATAAAAACGTACATGCGTCAATAAAATCATGGTTAATTTTTTAATCAGACCACAAAACGTTACATGAATAAAGTATAAACATTTGATATTTATTTACCATGAAAATATAGTAGGCAGCATCAACATTTCCAGCATGGGCGCAACATCTGACGAATTTATGAGCATCCTCGGACCAGTTCATGGCTTTCACTTCAAACGTGTCTGGCGAAACCTTTTCCAACACAATAGGTTTAAGCCCCATTTTGTTAAGGACTTTGCATTTGTTTTCATAGAACAAACATTAGTAATAAATAAAAATTTGACAAGAAAATAATAAAAGTGAAAACATACGTCATCCGAACGTTGCTGAAATTCGCTCGACAGGCAACGCAATCACTGACTGCGACGAGAATGGAAAGAACAAGATCATCAGGCAACCTCTCAAACAAATCATCAAACTCCCGGATAGTCTCCGATGATATCCTTAGACGTTTGTCGTTCATTTGTTCCATCTCAGACTAAGAGTCTCTCTCTCTCTCTCCATCCAACATGCCTCTAAATTGTTACAATTTATTTTAACTTAATTAATAACAAATAAAATTCATAATTTATTCGTTAACTTAAATAAGAAAAACTCAATAATTTCATAATATTGATGAAAGGACACAATAAGATATTATGATAGTGAAAAAGCAATTATCCCAAGCTAAACTTTGGCGCAAAAAACTGTCTTGCTGGCCCCCTTTCATGATGTATTTCATACTTGTTGCGCTAAAACAGTCCTACGTTAAGCAACCAAGGCCATAAACTCACTTCGGACTTCAAATGCGAAAGCGTTATTACTACACTGCACAACAACTATTACCTACACAAAAAAAATAATTAAACTAAAGAAATGAGTTTCTTTCTCTCTCTATTCTCAGTTCTCAATATTCAAGGTTAAGTACAAATGAGGGCCAAGGGGTCTATTTATAAGAAAAGTTAGTTCGCTAGCCAAGCTAATAACCATAAAGACCAAAAAGGATAACTAATACCTAAAAATGATTCATTAGTCCCAAACATACTTGGAAACTAATTATATACTAAAAATAAAGGAAAATTATAATAAACCCTATACTAAAATGCAAAATAAAAGAAAATTGTCTCCCATAGGCACAACCACACGCCACGTGTCGCTACATATCCCATACACACCATTCTCCCCATCTTCGAAAAAGCTCGTACTCGAGCTTGGAGGGTGACTCATCAATACCACAAGTACAAGTGTCAGTACAAATGTTAGTTTCCAAAGCAGCGTAAAACTCCAAATCAAATCCAACACGCAAATGGACCGGCCAAACTGTTGTTAGACCCATATGAACCTTTAACAAGTGGATCTAATATACCTAAATCTCAACGATGTCTCCCTACAGAATCCGACCAACCAAAAACTGATGACCACTACGCCTTCTCAACACCATATGCACATGATTGCAACTTGGCTTGGTGGACCATTGAATCCGATCGAACGGTAACGGAGGAATGAAGACGGTGACAGCCCCAATGGCAAATAGCTGGAAAATGTATCGCCGGTGGGTACATTTCTCATAGAAGTCATATGTTGTGTCAAAAATTGATCGAAATAGATGTCAATAGGGAGGGTGATAACGGCTCAAAGTAGGGCAAACCCGTTTAGGTTGAATTTACTTCTGGTTGGGCATTAAATGAGTGGGAAAGTAAACAATTAGGGTTAGGAGAGGATGGGGTTGGTTTCTTGGGTTTTCTTGAGGGTGGTGGGGGTTGGGTTGTTATTTGTGGTCATGAAAAGGGAGGGAGGACAAACCCTAGAAGTGGGATGCCCTAGGGGTAAGAGGAAGGCTATATGGGTAAACAAAATTTGATTTTGGGAGGTTAGAGCTGATCGGGTAGGGGGGACTGTTTGGGGGGTTTGGGATTATGTCGGCATTAAAAAAGGGCTAGGGTCTGGCCGGAGTGGAGAGGGGCGGCTGGGGTAGTTTTCGAGTCAAAGAATGGCTAGTTGGGGTTCGATTTGAGGTATAAGATGTAGTCCGGCGACCTGAGGTGGTTTCCGACCCTTTTTGGGAGAGGGCTGAACAAGTTAGTGGGGTTTGTTTTAGGGCGGAGGAGGGGTCTCGGCCAGATTTCGATGGGTCAAGGAAGTGGGTTACTGCCGCCCTACTGTTTGGGGGGGTTTCGATGGGTCTTAGGTGAAATCAGGGCAGGGGAAGAGGATTTGCGGCCTAGGGTCGACAAAGTGAGGCTAAGGTTTTGAGCGGTGGGTGGATGTGAAGATTTTGGCAGCTTCAGGAGGCTTTTGGTGGTGTTTTTGAGCTGGAAATGGGATTAGAGGGCTGGGGTTAGATGGCGGCATGTGTGGGGTTTGTTTGATAGGAGTGGGTTAGGGTTTATTTAGGTTTTGTTGGGTTCTTAATTTTAGGGTTAGCATTTAAATTTTGTTTTTGTGGGTTTTTTGGTTAGGGTTTAGGTAAAAAAAAATTGAAGATGGAAATTCATGTAGACGAGGTGGTGATTGTGTGGCAGTAGGAAATATAGATGTAAGATGGTGGTGATGGAGATGGAGGGTGGAAGAGCTAAAAGAGTTGGTATCTCTTCTTTTAGTGGTAATGGAATTTAGGTTTTCCATTCACTAGATTATATTTTTGGCACTTATCGATCTTTCGATTGAAGGGTTTCCGGAGTTGGAATCTCCACTCGTGACCCGCTTCACAAACCCCGATGAACACTAGAAACTAACCGAGCTCTGATACCAATTTGATGTAAATCTTCAAATGCGGAAGCATTATTACTACACTACACAACTACTACTACCTACACAACAACAACAACAACAATAAATAATTAAACTAAAGAAATGGGTTTCTTTCTCTCTTTATTCTCAATTCTCAATATTGAAGGTTAAGTACAAATGAGGGCTAAGGGGCCTATTTATAGGAAGAGCTTGCTAGCCAAGCTAATACCTAAAAGACCAAAAAGGACAACTAATACCTAAAAATGACTCATTAGTCCCAAACATACTTGAAAACTAATTTAACACTAAAAATAAAGGAAAATAACAATAAACCCTATACTAAAAATGCAAAATAAAAAATAGTCGTCTCCTATAGGCACAACCACGCGCCACGTGTAGCTACATATCCCATACACATAAGGGATTTTATTAAACACTTGGTGTGCGAAAAACACCCAAGACCTTGTTCCTAATGAAAACTAAGTGTGCAAACTCAAAATGAATCCAACCAACAATCAACAAGTATGATAACTAGAACATACAAGCAATCAAAGCAAAGAAACGACAATAATGTAATGTGGTTCACCCAAACTAGGATTACATCCACAATTTCTTTGATAAATGGAAGAACCACAAAGTTACACACTCACACACTTTATCTCTATAAGAAAGTCACTCATAAACCAAGCACAAGAACTAATCTTTAAACAAGAAGCTATCACTCACTTTTCTCTTTGAAAAACTCACAAAATGTTCACACTCTAGCTGGAAAAACAAAAAATACGCTGTTATTTATAGTTTTTACTCAAAGTGGCAATTTTATAAATATCAAGAAAAACTTGTTTTTCTCCCAAAATAATAGAGAAATAAATGGTAGCCACCGGAGAGCAAATATATAACACAAGCTCCACCTTGGCAATCCGAACAATCCAACCAAAATCCTGGAACGTAAACCATTGAACTCGGTTGAAGATCACCCCGAAATCTCCCAAGCTCAATGCAGCTCCACCTAACTGAGGATCCTCTCCTCGAGCTTCAACGTGAGATTTAGAAGATTTAGGCAATGCCTAAACCTCTCCGTAGTCACGGGTTTGGTGAGGAAATATGTTGCGTTCTCATCCGTGTGCACCTTCTCAATCAAAACCTCACCGAAATTAAACCAATCTCGAACTCTATGATATCGCACATCAATGTTCTTTGTGTGGGCATGATACGCTTGATTCTTAGCCAAATGCATAGCACTTTGAATATCGCAATGAAGATGACCACTCTCTTGCTTCATCCCCAATTCACTCACTAAACTCTTCAACCAAACCGCCTCCTTTGATGCTTCTGTAAGTGCCATATACTCTCCCTCCGTGGTAGGCAAAGAACTTGTCGCTTGTAACATGGATCTCCAAGATACCGTCCCACTAACAATAGTGAATACACACCCCAATGTAGATCTCCGCTTATCAAGATCCGCAGTATAATCTGAATCCACGTACCCTGCAACAAACTCGACCCCTTTCTTCCTCACAAACACAATGCCCATAAACTTGGTTCCCTTAAGATATTGAAGAATCCATTTCACCGCTTTGTAATGCTCTATTGCCATATTCGACATGTACTTACTAACCACACCCTTGGCTTGGGTGATATCCGGCCTCGTATAAGCCATAACATACATAAGGTACCCCATGGCACAAGCATACGAAGTTGAAGCCATATCCTCTAACTCATCATCCGTAGAGGAACATTGCTTTGCAAACAAAGTAATATGTGAAGCTAACGGTTTAGAAGTGGCCTTGGCATCCAACATGCCAAATTTCCTGATGACATGAGAAATATAATTTTTCTAAAATAACAATAACTTGCCAACTTTTTTATCCCTTCTAATCTCCATACCAAGAATCTTTTGTTCCGCACCAAGATCCTTCATGTCAAACTCCCGGTTCAATTCCACCTTGAGCTCCATTATCCATGAAATGTCCCGACACATAATGATCATATCATCCACATAGAGCATTAACAAAACAAATAAACCATCCTCAAGAACTTAAAAATATGCACAATGGTCATGATCACATCTCGTGTAACCAACTCGCAACGTGAAAGTATCGAATTGTAGGTACCATTATCGTGGCGACTATTTAAGCCCATACAATGACTTCTTAAGCCAACACACATGATCTTACGTTCCTACTTCCTTGAACCCCTCCGGTTGCACCATGTAAATAAGCTCCTTCAAATAACCGTGAAGAAAAGCCATTTTCACATCGATTTGCTCCAATTCCATAGCGAATTGAGCTACCATTGCCAATAACATGCGTATCGAATTATACCTCACCACCGGGAAAAATATCCCATCATAGTCAATCCCCTCCTTTTGCAAAAACCCCTTCGGTACTAGCCTTGCCTTGTACTTTGGTTCTTCTATTTTGTTGATTCCATGTTTCTTCCTATGCACCCACTTTGAGCCAACTACGTGTCGCCCCTTGGGCTTAGGAACCAACTCCCACATAGTACCCATCCAATTCTATTTTGTTGATTGCATGTTTCTTTCTTAAAGCTTCCATCTCTTCCGACATAGTACCCATCCAACTCGTTTTAACATTATAATTAATCGCATATTTGTATGTCGTTGGATCACCCTCATTAGAAATTAGAGAGTAATTGACCTCTTCCCAACCAAGCCTAGATGGTGGCTTGATCTCCCTACGCACTCAGTCATGTGCTATGGATGGCACTTGCTCCACTCATTGAGTGTACTCCACCTCAATTGATTCCTTTTCCAAATCATCTTCATTCGGCCCCACCTCAATCGTTTCATCACGTGGTTAGGAATCACTTAAACCACTAGTATATGCATCATCACTATCGGTGGTTGGTGATCTCAGAAATACCAAAATAATCTTGACGGGTCTAAACACCACTGTCATCGGCAACTTCCATGAACTCCTTGGCCTTCAACATGGACATCTCATCAAACCTCAAATCTCGATTAACAACTAGCTTTCTTATAGACGGATCCCAAATCTTGAACCCCTTTACCCCTTTTCCATAGCTAGGAAAATACACGTATAAGTTCTCGGGTCATTTTTGGTCCTCTCGTCACTAGGAATGTGAGCATACCCCAGACATCCGAACACACCCAAATTAGAGTAGTCAACCTCCTAACCTGACCATACTTCCTCCGGACACTTCAATCCAAGAGTTGAATTCAGTGACTGATTCACTAAATACATGGCGTGATCAAGAGCAGCTGCCCAAATTGATTTCGGCAACCCGACATGAAACCTCATTCACCTTGCCCTTTCCATAATGGTGCGATTCATCCTCTTCGCCAACCCATTTTGTTGTGGTGTCTTCTTAACGGTAAAGTGCCTTATGATGACGACATCTTTACAAAACTTGATAAATCCACCATCTCTATACTCACTCCCATTGTCACTCCTCAAATACTTGACCTTCTTCCTTATTTGATTCTCCACCATTGCTTTCCACTCCTTGAACTTCTCGAAAACCTTCGATCTTTCCTTCAAGTAGTAGACCCACACTTTTCATGAATAATCATCTATGAAAGTCACAAAGTATCTAAAGTCGCCTATAGAAAAAATATCTGAAGTCCTACACACATCAGAATGAATATAGTCAAGAGTCCCTTTGCTCTTGTTCATAGATATAGTGAATTGCACTCGAGTTTGCTTCCCCATCACACAATACTTGCATAAATCGAGCTTATATTCATGAACCCCTTTCAACAACTTTCGTCGATGAAGTTCTTACATGCCCCGTTAGCTCATGTGGACAAGTCTCATATGCCACAATTGTAGCTCGTCAATTTTCGGCTACGTGGAGATTGTTGCTCCACCCACTACCGTATTTCCCTTCAATTTATAAAGATTGTTCGATAACTTTGTGCCACTCAAAATCATCATCAATCCCCATTTCACCTTCAAATCCCCACCCTCGACTTTAATCACACACCCTTTTTGTGACAACCCGCCTAATAATATACCAGGCGATCAATCCTATACCAAATTAAAATAGGAGTCTCATATGGTTCATTCTTAGCATCACTGTCGAAAACCAAATTAATTACTAATAACCTATTAGGCTGGCGTTAAAATTTTATTTATCTAATCTTTTTAACCAAACCATTCAATTTAAAACATCCACGCAATTTAAATATATGAAACTGAAATGAATATAAAAAATAAATAACCGAATACTCGATTTAACATAATACTAACAAATCGAATGCCGCACAAAAAGGCGGTAAAAGAATAAATAAATACGATTGGGCTTTCGGCCCGAATGTTTCTACATTAGATTACAATGGTAGAAGCGTCTACAGTAAACCTGCATGCATCCACAGCTGCTGCAGTGCGTCTGACTCGAAAGGGTCTTCATCCAGGTGTCCCTGTATCTGGACACCTAATATATATAGCAAGAGGGGGAAAATATAAAAATGGGCCAGATCCCGAGTTGTGAAAATATTTTGCAAGTGCATAAATTCTATATTTTGAAAAATATACTTTACCTCATATTTAAATTGGTAACACACTCTCATGAGATACCCCTCACCCCTCTTCTAATAGTGCACAGCTAACGCGTACCTATTAAGTAACCTAATCAGTTACTCTGCCTAACTAATCCGTTTAGATACCCCTCACCCAAACTCTGAAAATCCTAATTAACCCGAGTACTAAGGGCTAAACTTATCCCCATTCCCAACACTGCGCTAAATTCGTGCGTGGGGTGTCTCGCGAAGCTAAATCGAAAGAAGGAACCCCCCGATACACTACTACTTGGCAATGTTGTTCGTCGAGATCCATAAGGCCCTCAGTACGCAACGTATATATGTAACTCATATATAAATATATAAACATTGAGTTCTCAATAGAACCTATGATTCATATAAATCCGAATATATATTCATTTACCGGAAAGGAATAACTCTTATCATTATTTCCATTCTTATATACGTTTACTATATTTGATTATTCACCTTCATATATAAACAATATACTATACGCAACTAGTATATAATTATACATATCCCAAGAATAATAACCATCCCACCGAGCTATAACTCGAGGATGCAGTCTCATAGTGCCTATCCAAATCCAGGTTTACTCACTGTTCCACGGTACCAAGCCAGACTTACTCATGGTCATGGTAAAAATATACACAACGGTGGAGGCGATCATATTCCTTCTACAAGTGGAATACACACATCGCACTCGAATGCAGAACGAGATGACCTGGGGATATACTCTCCCTGCTCCTCAAGCTAGGGGATTCACCCACATTGCGCAACCTCCCTGGATCGCACTAAAGAAAATATATATAATCTGGTTGTTCCATCCCTATGCCAAAGGAAAGCCCGTGGAAATCATCCTATAAGATACACATATACCAATCACACACAAATATATATGTATTCGTATCGTATTATATATAAAATAATCGCATCGTATATATATCACTTATCAAATGTATATATGGCTATAATTGCCAATAATAATATTTAAGTATTCTCTTACACAAATATACCTCGTACCTTGATCACTTTCCGGGATTCATATTTAGAACAAATCTGTAATTTGTAGGAATATTTCCTGTATAAGTGTGAGTGAGTTCCATGCATGTGTTAGGCACGTAACTTCATTACACTTTCACACAACATCACTAAAGTTGTGTTGGTAAAGATATTTTTACCAAAAGAGTCGACGTAAAGAAGGAGCAAAGGAGTTCATCTTAGAGGATATTAAAGATAATAATCAGAGTCAAATAAGTCAGAGAAACACTAGGAGTACTGGTATAATTTCTTGACTTATATTAGGTCTAATATGTGGGTATAATATGTTAATATCTTGTACTCTAAAACTCATTCGAGTGGAATTTTTATTTTACTCCGTAGAGGGAGTCATGGATGTTTCCCCAGTTTGATTGGGGTTATACCACATTAAAATACTGGCTTGTGTGAATGTTTTTTACACTTGATTTACTCTTTCTATCACTGCTATACGTGTTGAAATTTCTTTTAAACATTTAAGAATCCAAGTAACTAAAATTTCTTGATCAAAAACATTTTTTAACACAATTTTTGTTTTCATTGGTGTTATTAAAAGTATTTCTTCAAGAAAACAATTCAGACCCTTATTAACTATCTTAGCTTTTGATTAAACAAATTAGTAAGGTATTTTCATAAGTATCACCTTGCCTACAGTCATAGTCATATCAAAGGGATGGTAGCCTCCTTTAGGACTTCCATCTTGAGATTCAACTTATTGAATATTTTATGGTATATAACCTCTGATGAGCTATCCTGTTCAACTAGTAGCCTGTCCACATCCCAGTTGATAATTTTGAGTGTGAATACTAGTTCATCATAATATAGAATTCTGACTCAGACCAGGTCTTCTTCCGTCAATACTATAAACTTGTTATAGTCAATGTCTTATTTATGGCAATGCTTGTCCGTCGAGGTTTTAGCAGGGTCAATTTGGAAGGCTTTTATAATCGCAATATCTTTTTCCAATTCCATCTTAACAACGTTCTTGGATCTTATTTGGACTTGAATTACTCATGTCCCGTGTCATCATAATCTAAGACATTTTTTATTTTTTGCTCATGTTGTACGGTAGCCTTAGCCCCCTTTTTTCCACATAATCGTCCAGGTGTCCTATCTCGACCAACTCCTCTAAGTGGGATTTGAGTGCTTTTTAGTTTTCTAGCTTATGCCCATTGTCCTTATGGTTGGAACATTTGAGGGTAGTGGTTGCTTTTGGCGGGTCTCCAGCATTCTTCCACTACCGTTTGAAGTATTATTGATCTTTGATCTTGCTTAAAATCTTATGGATCGTCTCTTTAAAGATTATATTAACCTCCTTATATATCTTAGTTGGGGTTGCCTTATCATTTCTCTTAGACCCTCTATTATACTTATTTCCCCCTTATTAGGGGCATTATCATGGTCATTGTTGTCGGTTGTTTTCATTGTTGGTTGCGAGTCACCACATCTTTTACTTTGTCATACTTTTCAATACTGGACATATTTAGAACAATCCTCCACTTCATTGTTAGTTTCACAATATGTCCAAGCATATTCAAATAGGACTTTCGGGGGTTTCATCCTCATGGTGAGGAGTGAGTCCATCTTTTTTTGGATAAAACTATTAGTGATGAATGTCATGTGAAAGTATTCATAAACTGCGTGAACCTTTTGATTGATCTGTGTGGTAACTTCTTGAACCATTGTTATGTGATATCCCCATACTGGAAGGGAATATGCGGAACATAAGGGCCTCGGTGTTTCTCCAAAGAGTCATAGTTTATCGGTATTGATGAATAATCGATGGAATCAGTCTTCCCATCGTAGATTTTAAATCTTTGTTTAGTGAATTTCTTAGGAGGTTTTGGCTCCTCAATTGATCTTAAGAAAGGGGAATTCATCTGGATGATGAGGGTCCTTCTAAACCGTTCCTTGGTGAATCTAAATCCCCGATGAGCAGGTTGTTATTACATCTCTCATTATTTAAGGTTTCAAAGATCCTTCTTGCGGTGACCTCCCTCCTGGTCCTTCAAACCAGGTGAATCCCGCTGCCTGAAGTGCTCCTAATCACACCGCGAACTCTTTCGTCGACATGGAGTATTACTTGTATGTGGGTGAGGTGTTGAAGCATGGAATTTACATTTTTCCCCATGGAGTTGTTACTCCATTCTCTTCGGGTGATGTTGCAAATGAATATTCACCTCCTGCTGAAGGCGAGTGGCGTCCTCTTATTAACGAAGTATGTATTAAAAAGCATCTACAAGTATCGAGATTTAAGTAGATCTAGGTTGTTCATTATTTTCTATAGTTTTTTTTTCTTATAAATGGTAACATAACTTAGGAGTGTTATGACTCCTGTTAGTGTGGAGCTCAGACCTAGCTCTAGGTGATGGCGGACCATTTTTATCGTCCTGGTGTTTTCTATTAGACGACAAGTGTGGGTTGCATTAGTGAACAATAAATGCTCATTGGCTTGTATTAGTTAAGACAAGGAAAGTCGATTGCCATAGATGACAACAATTGTAGGTGGTACAATACTATGATTGATTCAACATAATTAAGCCAAGTATAAAATAAAATAACAATCACACAACACAGTATATACGTGGTTTGACAACATGCCTACATCAATGGTGAGTTTTTATATCTCTTTATTGATCAACTATTGATAACAAATATTGCATGCCCCTTTTCCCCGGGGCGTGGGTTACATTTATAAAGAACTGAAAGAGAATAACTCGTGTGGGAATCCTTGGACATTGAATGGTGATGTGATTTGATCGAGAGAATCCAAGCTCGAGATCTCCGTTAATCAGCTCCTCACTGATTCTTTTCTTCAAATCGAAATAATTTATCTAATTAGTCGGACATGTGTCGAATAAGACTATTAAGTCGGATAATTCCCCCTCGGGTAATATATGCTAAAATACTACATGTACTAATTATCTATTCACACATAAATAAAACATGTAAATGCACTCTTTAACATAATTAAATCTAAAATTATTCAACACCCCTATCTATTTAGAGTCTCAAAGATAAAGAAATAATGGTGAAGAGAGGTAGTCCCCACCTCTAAAGGTGGACTCAAAGGGTTGTCAAGCACTCTTTGCTTGAATATGTACTTCAAATCATTTTTACATCGAAAATACCCCCTTATACACCCTTAAACTTACTTATTCATGTTTATTATTCTCCTATAACAATGCTGGTATAAGGAATTTCGAAGAGAAAAAAAGTTGGTCGGATGCTATTTCTGCCACAGAAAACCTGCACATTCTTACATAAATAAAAAAATAAAGTTATAACTAAAGGCATTAGACACGTTTAACCCTTTGGATGGTTTTAAAAAATTGCCATTCCGTGTTTCAAAATTGAGGTGTTTCAACTTGACTCTCAACATTCAGCCGCCATCGAGGCTATTTGAGGCCACTATAGTGGTTGAGGAAACCCGTTGCAACGGTTCCCCTTAATATAATTTTTTTAACCTTAATTCTTTGCTTATCTTAATGACAACCCAATTTTTATATTTCCATTAAATTCCACCAATAACGCTTTAAATCTCTGTACTAGTCAACTAACTCAATAATCATTCACTTGCTCCAATTTAAGTCACACCAATCATCTTATTACTTAAATAATTACCCCAATATAATGAAAGAATTATTCAATTTTCCCCACTAAAACTCACCAATGTATACAATCATAGAATGTTTGTGACTTAATGAAATTCAATTTCTTTAAAATTAAATAAAAAGTCGGGTTATTATAATCTTTCCTCGGGAAATTTCATGCTTGAAACTTTTCATCAATGGCCATTGATCACTCCACTAAGCACACAATAAAAAACAAATTTCTACAATGGCATCCACGTAATTATCATAAACCTTAGTACCTTCTATTTGTACTAATATCAAAAGTCGTCATCTGATAGTACATAATCATGAATATACATTTATTATCATACTCTTTTACTCAAAATATAACATATAAACCCTATATAATCCTACATTTAAAAAATGACAAGGAGTTTGTATAATCACACATGCCCCCCTTAGCCCAAAACCTAGGGATCATTAATCAACACACATTGTTACATAATTCATCCCTATTCATATGCTTTGAGATCTCCAACAACACATATAAACGTACAACTCATCCTTAATCCCATACCTAGTACATAGTCCACTAGCCAACTAAAAATCCTCTAATTTTTTATTCTTAAAGAATTTACACAACTCGGTATTCCATTGGCTCACAACTAATTCAATCGCAACAAGACTATCGAAGTCTCCACTCTAAGCTTCTGAATTGTTTTTGAATTTCACCCCCAGTCTTTTGACTTATATTCTACGTGACAACGAAACATACAATGATATTATAAACGATGGTTCCGAATGTCAGAGTTAAATACATTGAATGATTCCTTATTATCGCACCACAAACTCTAAATTCCTTTAATGTAATAGGCAAGTCATGGAACTTATGAAACTGAAATCCTAGATGTACAAAGTGTATTGACTCTTGAGGCTAGAAAAATTAGTTCTAATGAATCTTACATAATGAACTACTAAGTCCAAATCAGGTAAGATACCACATCCAATGCAAAATATCATTATCCATGCAACCAACCACATTAGGATGCTCATGCAATCCTACACATTTCTCTCTTGGATAAGGGACTCGGGTACCATGATACATCAATTATACCATGCCCAACATGCATTTAACACTAATACAATAATATTATTGTAACCCAAGAATAACCAAATAGCAAATCCAACCATGGGAAACAAACAAAATACAATATGAATGCCACAAATCATTTGAATAGACCTTCCCAAAACTAAATTAACTACCTGTAGAAGACCACAAATGTTAGCCTACTTGCAACAAGGCCATATACGCTTAACACAATTAAAGTTTCACATGCACTTGTTATCCTTTAGATATCTCTTTTTAGGTGGTTTCTTATTTTCCTATTTTGAGTAAAATGGGTTAATAACTCTGATATCTACATATTTACACACCTCTCATTACTAGATATGTTCCTCTCGAGCGTCGTTCCCACATGCACCGTCGAGTTTAGGATGGCCACACTTAACATGCCATAACCAATACTTAATCACACACCTAAGTATTTACCCTCCTTGAGTGATTTCAAGACAAAGGAAATCCATTACAATTGCAACTCCAAGTCAAACTTATATTATATATATGAGCGACTAATGACATTCACCTTGAAATCTCATATCCAATGCATTATTAACCTGGACATACAATGGTAACTATTCGGGATGAAGTTGAATCTTAAAATAACTTATACAAACTTTTATTTTAATGTAAAGCTCTCTTCTAAAGGGTATTTCAACCTTAAAATTATGAGATTCAGTATTTGAGTTGTAGATGAAGAACTTATGATCTCAGTTGCTTGTATCTTTATGCGTGTGTGTCTTCAAATGATCAAAGTTATATTCTTTTAAGGTCAAAATTTATATATATAATGATTTGAGTAAAGTAATCCATTGTGGACCATTTGGTAAAGTTACCTAAAGTGTTATTAAATAACTAGTTGTTGATTTAAAATCTCCTCAAAATTAGGTGTCTATGTTATAAATTAGGCTCATGCATCTAATAAAGTAGGCACCTATATCACCATGAATTTTATTCAGTTCTATGCATCCCAAATAGAGTACATTAGGTGCCCAATGTAGGAATTTACGTTTGTTTGGAATTGTTTCTTGGATTTAGTTTTTATATTTAAGGGTTAAAATGGCTTAGAATTTAGAAAGGATTGTGTGTGTTAGTGTGAGTTTGATACAATTATAGAATCAAGTCTTATCAAATAGTGAGTTGGATACCTTTAATTAATTCCTAATACTCTCAATCTTCACTTGTTGATCATCTTAGTTTCTTGATGAAGACATGTAGGTTCTTGTTTGACAAGTTGAGAGAACTTTGAGTTTTTAGGTTACTTTTAATGCTTGTGATCCGTGACTTTGTTTTTGACTCCTTAATTCCTTGTTGAGATGTTCTTGAATTTGTTGGGAGATTTAATGCTTGTGTGTGAACTTTCTTGACTATTTTTTTGTTCTTGTTGATGCTCGAGTTATCCAATATTTGAAAGCACATAAATTACATGAAACTTATTTATAATCAATACATTACCTTTGATTGAAGTATCAATGATCAAATAAAATTGTGGCATATGTCAATGTGCATACATTTGGTGAAAATGTGTATCATGTGATAGTAATATGTTATCAAATGATTGAAACATTTCCAAATTACAATCATATTTCATATATATATATATAAAGAGTTCACTTATTAAGTGAAAATAAATGAGTATGAAAAACCTAGGTCATCTATATGAGTTAATTATTTGTTCGAGTTCCAATTCGTCCAATATAACTAAAATTGTCGATTTAAATGAATTAATGAAAAACTAAGTCCAATTATATTTTTATCCAATTTCGTTATGAAAATAAATTTTATGTGAGATGAAAATAAAATATGTGGAAATACAGTATTCACACGACACCAATATATAAAGTAGGGGTGACCATGGGCCGGTTATGGGCAAGTCTAGTCGGGCTTGGGCCAGGCTTGTAAATATTTGAGCTATCCCAAGCCCGCTCAGGTCCGATTCGGGCCTCATTGTGTAATCACAAGCCCGCACAAGTTCGAAAGATTCATGCCCAAGCCTGGACCCATTTTGTTTTACTTACATTTTATTATTTAGAAAATTTATGTCCTATTTTATTGTTTAGCAAATTTATTTTAGAATGTACTCTTAAGACTAAGAGTAAATAAAGCCTACAATTGATATTTCTAAATGTTCTCCATTTATATTCTTTTTTATAACTTTTAACCTTGTAGGAATAAAAACTAAACTAATAATATACATACATATACATATGTATATATAATCAATATCATATCTAATTATTGGGCCTCGGGTCCGGCTCAAGAAGGCCTAAGAATATATGTCCAATCCCGCCAAGAAAAAACTTGGCCCTATAAAATTTTGCTAAGCCCAGTTCACATGACTGTTTACCTTACCCAATCCCTATTTTTTTCCGGTTGGATTGGGTGGGCTTGGCGGGCCTCGGGCCTATGGCCACCGCTGATATAAAGGGGAAACCCTTGAGGGAAAACAACTGTAACCCAACTCTCAAAGTTAACAAATTCTAATAATAATATGTACAAGAATTGCAAAATCACAACATGAATTACAAACAGACTTGATATTATCCACAAATCTTCTCACTTTGTATTCAATTTTCCAACATATGCTCGTACTATCTTTGGTTACTTTCCACCGCATCTTCACAGAAAATCAGTCACAACCACCAAGTCTCGATATATATCGATATAAATATTGGAATTTTTCATGAATCTAAATCGTAACTCAGATCCTCGACGTATCTACCAAATATTAATATAGGCTCACTAATATTAATACAACTCCATCCAAATCTCATATGTATGGTTGTGATTTGGTGTGGTGTGTTAAAATGATGTTTTTTTCAACTACTCCAAGATCTCAAAATAACACTAAAAAAAACTCTCCCTAGGGTTTTAAAAAACTTTAGGAATAGGAGAGATAATTTGAATAGAAATTCGAGTCATATTTATAGTTTTCAGGTTTAAATCTCCGTAAAACTATGTTCTTTTAATTTGATTCCTCGTTCGAACGAAATGGGCCCTTGTAGAAAAAAGAACCCAGTGCGAGCTTCTTATAAGCTTTCAAACTATATTTTATTCTCAATTATAAAAAATTAATAGGAAAATATCATTAGAAGGAGTATACCTCTACTATGAACGATATCATTTCTTACGAGCTTCGTACGAGGTTAATTGTTTTAAGCTTCGTAAGATGCTCCTCCCTCTCTCTAGTTTTCCACATCACATCCTAATCCGTTGTTCTCTTTCTCTTTCTATGGATTCAAACCTAGAGTTTTGTGTGGACTTTGATCCTATGCCTTTTAATGTCTCCAGTGATAAAACCACTCCCATTTCCTTCACGAATTCGTTGCCCCCAAACCCTCGTTTGGTGTTGTTACTGGTAACAGTGCTTCCCAACATAAGTTATATCCACGTCTCCCTCCTCTAAGTGACCCATTTCTTCATGGTGACACACTAGCAGTAAAATTGAATGACGAAGCTTATCAAGAGGTTATTAAAGATTGTATCTCTTCTAATCTAATTGGAAGAGTTATTCTTGCTAAGATTGCCACTCCATGGAAAATGGATTATTTAAAAATTTCTCTCAACAACATCTGGAAGATTCAAAGCAAATTGATTCTCACACACATTGGTAAGGGTTTTTTTAATATGTGTTTTTCATGTCCTATTGAAATGAGTAAGGTTTGGTCATTAAGAATTTCAAAACTTCCTAATGGTTCTTTCAAGATGTTTCATTGAACTCCTGATTTCAAACCTGAATTACATGTTCAGTCCACTAGTATAGTTTGGGTTAGTTTCATTGGTTTAAGTCAAGAATATTGGGACCCAAGACTTCTTCTACAAATTACTAGGGGAGTGGGTCTGCCCCTACAAATTGACAGTGCTACTCTGGATAGAAAATATGGTCATTTTGCTAGAGTCGTAGTGGAAGTTGATCTCATGCATAGACCTCCTGACCGAATTTTGGTGGAAAGAAGTGAAGGTTGTTTTTATGTTCAAACAACATATGAATCTCTCCCAAGTTTCTGTTCTCATTGAAAAAATATAGGACATTTATTTAATGAGTGTAGAAATCTCAAAATAGAAGTCTATAAGGCTCCTGGTCAGGTAGTGAAAAAATATGTTGCTCATGAAAAGTCCACTCATTCTGCGTGCGTGGAGATTTTACAAATGGGAAACCCTCTCGCTAAAGTTTTAAAAAAGACACGTGAAAAATATGATGCTGGACTCCTACAAAGGGATCAAATGTCAGTTGAAAACAAGTTCAAAATAGATGCTACACCCGGTCTAATTGAATCTATCACGTCTACAAGGCTGATTGAACCTTATGGTCAAATCAGTTTTTTGAATAAAAATGGTATAAATGATCAGATGCATACCGGAGGCTCATTATCAGGTGGAAGATACGGTGAAGTCATAAAGGAGAGATCTCGGGAACTGCCCAAAAATATCACTGCAATCTCGAATAATACTGGAGAAAATAACTCGAAGTTAGTCATAAAGCCTTGCAATATTCAATGATTCAGCTGGTACAGACCAAAAGAATATTAAAAATATTTCAACAGGTGATATTTCAGAAAGCGAAGATTCTTATGGAGATATGCCTCCCCCCCGAGGAAATTCCAAATTTGTCTAATCTCACAAATGGTTCTTTAAAAGGAAAAGATGACCATCAAATTAATTTATTCATGGAAATTCCTAAATTTGATCCTGGAATGTCAAAAAGTTCTGCAAAAGCTCGGGCGTTTATTGAAGACTCGGTTGGAAATAAATGGGGACATCAAATGCTCAAAACTCCAATTAGAAATTCTTTTGAGGTTTTCGGGAATATGGAATACTCAAATAATCTTGATGTATAAGGAATTAACCAAAATAAAAAAGAGAATCAAGATTCCTTTCCGTACTTAGGTGTCGAAGAGAAATTGTCTCTAAAATGCAATATAAGGCGTCCCGTTACTCTATCTAGTTTTCGTTAATTGTCTTAAGTTTTCTTTGCATTAGCGCTTGTAAGTGCCCTAGGAGAGGCTTTTTCTCCTCCCAATTAATAAATTGCTCTTTGAAAAAAAAACATAACTTTTTAGTCAAATATTGAAATAAAGCATGATTCTTTGCATTGTAAATCCTACTCAGAATTCTAAAATTTTCATTTCTTAGACATTCAAAAATGTAACATTTGATTTATTAAAATTACCTCTAAAGGTTTTTGAAACAAATTTTGTGATATAAAAACGTATAGAATAACAAAATATGTTTTTCCTCACTTTAAACAATTAGTGCCAAACCAACCTAGTGAAAAAAAATGAACCTCAACTTATCAAAATTACCAATACATGGAGATGTGTGCTTATATGCAATGGTGCCATTCGGTGAGATGGTTTAGGTAGGCATATTACAAATCTCCAAGATATAAAGACACAACTAGAACTATATTTTGTTTGACCACTATAACGATAATGGAAAAGTTTACATACAAATATCCCCATTAGCCTAATATAGGACAAACAAAAATAAAGCCATAAAAAAATGACGATCAAAGTACCCCCATACATAAAATATTACCAGTGTCAAACCCCATGATACTTTCAAAATTTGTCTTTATAGGAAGTCACATACCTTGTATCATACACACTTAAACATAACCATGATGTACAAAATATTTAGTAGAATATAATCAAATAGATATAAAAATGACATATAATCCAATGCATGAAAATTCCTTTCTTAAATCAAATACTCCCCCTTTTTTTAAACTTATCCCCCTAAAACTATAAACTCTTCTCCTTTTTATCCAAACGAGCAAAGGAAGAATAATTTAATAGGTATACATAAAATAAATCAACCACAATTGCTTATGAAAATTCCACAAGCTAAACTAAACTAGCAATAGGTGATATTCTAATTACTATTAATATATTAAGATGTTATGCTCGAATATAAGTAACTGGAATAAAATTGATGGAATAATAGATCAACAATGGTATATGCACAATATGCTTAGAAATCAATAATATATATAAAATAAAAAATACATAAAAAAAATTCTTTCATTAATGCAAGATAACGCCAAATTCAAGAATCTTACACAAGCTATCTAATAGGAAAGGAAACAAACTCATAACCCAAGGAAATAGATTAGGCCCACTATTTTTTTCACAAATACATGGATTTAACCCGTAGTTGAAAACATTATACATAAAGCTTACAATTAAAAAAGTGAGAGCACAAATTTACATGTCTATAAATATATAAAGATAACATGCGTACATTAACATTTGAATAAGGCCAAAAGAAAGTCACATAATAGACACTAATGTGCATCCACTGAATTCAACTCATAACTACCTCATTTATGTTATCTATTTTCTATACTACTATAAAAAGCAATACAAGGAATTAAAAGCTCTCAACAAATAAAGTACCCACGTCAGCAGTGCTATCTATGTCAGCAGTGATATCTATGTCAGTCGGGTGATGACCATAGACTTGGCTAATTTCATAGTAAGGGGCAATTGGGTGTTTTGGCAAATGATGAAATCTAACTTGGTTGTGGTTGGATTGGAGAAATTGTAGCTTAGAGTGAGAATATTAAGGTGTGCGTTGGTGATCATGTGAGTTTAGGGAGTGATTTACTTGACGACGGTATATTTGGTAAATGGGTATTTTTTAGAATGGGTAATGTTGAGGATGATGAAGTCTAAGAGGGTTTTATTGTTTCATTTTATATTTAGCACTCACGAAGATGTACAAGCACATAGTTAACTTGCACTCGGTGAGAATTTGTGTTTCAAATATGCATTTATCTGTTGTTGATACCAAATTTAATCTGTTGATGTGGACCAATAATAAGAAGACACGTGTCAATCTACATGGCACAATAACAACGAGGAAGTTTATTTCCCCCGACCAAGTCATGTTCGCTCCGAGCAACAAGGATACCCCGAGGAACTACAACACCCCGAGGAACTACAACACCCCGAGGAACTACAACACTCCGAGGAACTCCAGCGCTCCGATGAACTCCTGAACGACGAGCAACTAAGGCGGTTCGAGCTGCATCTCGACCACAGCATTGATTACCAGATAACCAACAGTTCAAAACTGTTCATTGACTGCTTATCATCTTGACGCACACGCTTGAAGAACATTAAATGAGTTACCCTTTCAGATGATAGCCTCAAGGACCTTTCATATGTATATCATTTAATGCACCACCCTTTCATATGTAAGCCTCAGGGCTATAAATACATGGTATCATCCTCATTCAAGGGGACCGGAATTTCTTGAAAGAACTTGTAATCAAGAATTCCACAAACACTCAGCAATAACATAACAGTGGACGTAGGCTTTATTCCTAGCCGAACCACTTTAAAAATCTTTGTCTTATTTATTTATCTGTGATTGAATAATTAGAGCAATCTAGTTTTTTACATCAACAGATTGGCGCCGTCTGTGGGAACGTGTTACAAGCGTTGTTCTCCACCAAAAGCTAAGTTTTTATTTTCTCTACGTATAATCAATTATACATAAATCTTTTGATTCAATCATGATTTTTATGTTTATATGCATAAATTAATTGTCCAATTTTTATCTGCAAAATGTTGCATATCATGATTTTTAATCATAACTGTTAGATTAATTCTTATTTAGAAATCTGAAAAATAGTAGATTTCATAAATCATAATTCTTTGCTTGATTCTCAAGTTTTAATTTTATATCATGGAATAAATATTTTAAATGATTACATATGCCAATATATACGACGATGATAAGACTTGATCATTTTCATTGTTGATTTTGAAATAAATTTTGTAAGATATTTGATGTCAATTCAAATTCCCATCATATTTTTAATAAAAGAATGGGAAAAGGTTAAAGACAATGAAAAGTCTTCTCATGGAAATCATGACCCATATATATTCTCTCTCTCTTTAAGTTTGAGTCTCTTTGCATTCGCTTTTATGAATTATATACTTAATTTGGTTCATCTTCCATCTATGTCAATAAAGTCAAATTGATTGATTTTTTATATAAATTTGGTAATAATTTCGATCACTCACCATATTTTTATCTCTCCAAATTGGGAATAGGAAGGGATCAATATAAAAAATAATTTTCTCTCACCTGAAAAATCATTACCCACCTCTTGTAAAAGAGGATCAGTAAAATAACCATGACCATATCAAGACTGGGAACAAATTTGATATTTTGGCCCCTCGTTCATCACATCACAAGGTTTCTTTGACGAAATCACACGATCTAGTGGGTTATATATTTATTCATTTAATTAACATTCTTAAGGCTTAAATTTTACATTGAATGTTATTTTTTGATCTCAAGATTCGAGATATTCTGGTCATCCAACCATATATTCTATAATTTGAGATATCCTTAAATGTTGGTCGGCAACATCCATGTCGTTTGTCGGCAGCAGTAGAATCTTGGGGTATTAAAAAAATGCTAAGCACCCCTGATATTTCTTTAAACACGAGTTCGGCTTGGGGACAAGCAGGGGGCTTAAGTCTTTTTAACTTATGATCACCCCAAAAATATTTTTAAACAACAACTAATACCTGATTGGTTGTTGGAGATTAAATAAATATACAAAAAAAACTTTACGTCTTACTTATGATGCATATTTGATAATAATTTGTCCATCTCACACACATTTGGCATAAAACATATTATTTCATATTTTGAAATTTTTATGTTGATACATATCATATATTGATTGGATGAGTAAATTATTCTCATGACTAATCAATTCAGCCTACACATATGGTAGAGCAAATTATTAATTTTTACAGGCACAAGATTCAATGCTGACGAATGCTGAAGCACAAATTATTCTATATCCATTCGGATTCATATTTTATATTTATCTCAGCATGGAGCTCGAAAAATTTCTTCTCTCTATATATATTCGGCTCCGAGGAAAAGCTACAACAGTTATTATATTTCACCCCCAACGGATAGTTGGTCGGGGTAATTCTTATTTATATTCAGGCCCAGATATCTGCTCCAGCACAAATGATTCTATATATCCATTGGGATTCATATTCTATATTCATCTCAACATGGAGCACGGCGAGATACTTATTATCATATTCATCTCTGAGGGGAACTATAACATTTATTATATTTCACCCCCAACGGATAGTTGGTCGGGGTAATTCTTATTTATATGCAGGCCCAGCAAAGTTCTCGGCCATATTCTTATGTTCTGGAAAATATTATTCTTATTCGGCATTCTGCAATTATGCCTCGACAAGATACTTATTCAGCTTTAAGGAGAATTACAACATTCGTTCGGATAATTCTTATTTATATTCAGGCCTGACAACGTTCTCGGCCATATTCTTATGTTCTGAAAGATCTTATTCTTGTTCGGCATTATATGATTCTACCTCGACGGATCGGCGAGGCACTTTATTATTTTTAATTATTCTTTATATCTATTTGGATGCATATTTTATTCTCATTTCAGCAAGGATGTCTCTAGCATTTATTAAATCTTATTCAGATCCAAGGATGTCTCTAGCATTTATTATATCTTATTCAACTCCAAGGATATCTCCGGAATTTATTATATCTTATTCCCAGAAATCTGTTGGTCATCGCCGAGGAGGTATCCTGCATTTATATTATATTTTATTCCCAACAATCTGTTGGTCATCGCCGAGGAGGTATCCTGCATTTATATTATCTTATTCCCAACAATCTGTTGGTCATCGCCGAGGAGGTATCCTGCATTTATATTATCTTATTCCCAACAAACTGTTGGTCATCGCCGAGGAGGTATCCTGCATTTTTATTATATCTTATTCCCAACAATCTGCTGGTCAGCGCCGAGGAGGTCTCTAGCATTTATATTATCTTATTCCCAACAAATCTGTTGGTCAGCGCCGAGGAGGTCTCCAGCATTTATATTATCTTATTCCCAACAATATGTTGGTCAGCTCTGAGGAAGTCTTCATCATTTATTATCAATTACCACCAACTCAGATTGGTAGATAAAATCCAACTCCGGTTGGTAAACAAAATCCAACTCCGGTTGGTAGATAAAATCCAACTCCGGTAGGTATTGGTCGATAAATCTCATTCAAAGTTCACTTTCTACAGTTGGGGGCTTCTATTACAGATATATTTGTTCATTTGGTGGCACATTCTTATAACATCATGCAGTCGAGCATCAAATTCAACTCCACAAACTCACACGGTCAGGGCGCTGACTAATCATCATTCAGGCGTTGTTTTTCTTGCTCAGGAATTACTTTTGATATTGAAGTTCAGGAGAAATATTGAAGTTCAGGAGGAATATTGAAGTTCAGGAGGTATATTGAAGGAGGTATATTGAAGTTCAGGAGGAATATTGAAGTTCAGGAGGTGTATTCAGAAGTATCAGGACATGATGAAAGAAAGCGACAAGTATTCCACCGAGGAACTCTGTCAGACCAGAAATTAGAAGACAAATTGCCTATATGGAGGCTATATGTAGATGGCTCATCTTGCACTACAGGCTGTGAGGCAGGGATCGTTTTGAACAGCCCAGACGAGGTCGACATGGAATACACCCTACGTTTCTAATTCAAAGCTTCTAATAATGAGGTTTAGGCCATGATTGCAGGTCTTAATTTGTCAAATACTATGGAGGCACAGCAGGTTATTGTCTTCAATGATTCTCAATTAATCGTAAACCAAATGTTGGGAATATATGCAGCCAAAGGAGAATTGATGATCAAGTATCAAGCAAAGGTGATGGAGTTGGTATCAGAGTTTGTTGCTGTTCAACTGGTAAGAGTATCAAGAATGGAGAATGTGAGAGCATACGCCTTGGCCCGATTAGCATCAGCTACTCGTACCGAGCTGCGAAGAACGATACCAATTGAAGTATTAGAAAGTCGGAGCATAGATGAAGACCTGACGATGAATATTATTACCCTTGATTTAGGAACATCTTGGATGGATCCCATCAGAGCATATATTGAGGAGGAACAATTACCGGAGGATAAGCTCGCTGCCAAGAAACGGAAGTTTAAAGCTGCTCGGTATGTACTAATTAATGGTATTTTGTATAGACGAGGAATTATGGCAGGTTTGCAAAGATGTGTACATCCCTCCGAGGTGAATTGATTAAAGAGATCCATGAAGGGTCCTGTGGAGCCCATGTAGCAGGTCGAACACTTTTGCAAAAGGTGATGACGCAGGGATACTACTGACCGACGATGAGACCTGATTGTATAGCTTATGCCAAGAAATGTGACAAGTACCAACGCTTTTCCTCCATCCGAAGAACTTCACAAACATTGTTGACACCCATCATTTATCCTTGGCCATTTTCCATGTGGGGATTGATTTGGTTGGACCATTGCCGACGACTCGAGGAAGATTCAAATACCTCGTCATCGCAGTAGATAGAAGCTGAGCCACTTATTGACATGACATACGAGAAGGAAGGTGTACCAATTTGTTTGGAAGAACATCATCTGCCGATATGGTCTCCCTCATGCCTTCATCACAGACCATGGAACACAATTTAAAAACGAGGAGTTTGCTGCCTATTATCATCAGTCAAACATTTTGAAGGTTCATTCAGCGCCAGGATATCGTCAGAGCTAATGGACCAAAAGCTCTAAGGAGCCAAAAAGTGCTCTAAAGAGCCAAAAGCTCTAAGGAGCCAAAAAGTGCTCTAAGGAGCCAAAAGCTCTAAGGAGCCAAAAAATACTCCTTTGGTTAGGAGGCACTCTAAGGAGCCAAAAAACTACTCCTTTGGTTAGGAGGTGTACACCAGCATGATCAATTACGGTTGGAGGATCATCTAAAATATAAGGGGAGTTTATGAAGTTAAGACCTTTCAACATTCTGATATTCATCACAGATGATCTATCCGAGAAGCATTAGCCCATTCCCGAGAAGCACTTGCTCGTCCCTGAGAACCTCTTATTCGTCCCCGAGCAGAGGTAGAAATCAAAATCAACATCAACAGTATTGAGATCTTTGCTACTACTATCCCAACCAATATTGAAGAAGAAGTTATATGAAAATGTTTCGAAGTCCACCACTAGCTCATAGGAGGCAGTAGGTCGGCTAGCAAACCAATCAACATACTTGAAGATTATGACAAGCTACAAACGGCATCATATGTCGTCCAAAAGATAATGCACTTTATGTTAAACAAATCAAGAAGGTAGATCAAGAATTTCACGAGCACCGAGCAACATTGCAGAATAAATACTCCATCCTTTCAAGTAATCCATCAAGCATGAAGCATTGGGGGCTTCTGTTGATACCAAATTTAATCTGTTGATGTGGACCAATAATAAGAAGACACGTGTCAATCTACATGGCACAATAACAACGAGGAAGTTTATTTCCCCCGACCAAGTCATGTTCGCTCCGAGCAACAAGGATACCCCGAGGAACTACAACACCCCGAGGAACTACAACACTCCGAGGAACTCCAGCGCTCCGATGAACTCCTGAACGACGAGCAACTAAGGCGGTTCGAGCTGCATCTCGACCACAGCATTGATTACCAGATAACCAACAGTTCAAAACTGTTCATTGACTGCTTATCATCTTGACGCACACGCTTGAAGAACATTAAATGAGTTACCCTTTCAGATGATAGCCACAAGGACCTTTCATATGTATATCATTTAATGCACCACCCTTTCATATGTAAGCCTCAGGGCTATAAATACATGGTATCATCCTCATTCAAGGGGACCGGAATTTCTTGAAAGAACTTGTAATCAAGAATTCCACAAACACTCAGCAATAACATAACAGTGGACGTAGGCTTTATTCCTAGCCAAACCACTTTAAAAATCTTTGTCTTATTTATTTATCTGTGATTGAATAATTAGAGCAATCTAGTTTTTTACATCAACATCTGTTTTAAAATTTTATTTTGAATATTAGTTTAATCAAATAGCATGGATTATTGAGTTTTTGTAAAGCTTAAGTTTATATTGCATATATAGAGAATCAAAAAGTGAGTGATGCATTAGTTTTCTCTTTAGAGCTAGCAATTTAACATGGAGAACACAACATATTTGGTTCAGTGTCTCAAACAAGATCGAAAACCATCTGATAATGCATTTATTCTGCACAGTTCATTTAAATGTTTTTGAAAAGTTTGGACATATCCTTTTTCCTCCATTAATGCTCTTTATCAATCCATACTTTGATTAGAGACTCAATTCCTGTTGATTCGATTTAATGCTCCTATTTGTCAAATTGGTTGGTTTTGTACCCATATGATTTCTCCTATACTATAAAGGACAAATGAGTAATGATGTTGTAAGATATATGTATAGTACCATCTGTAAGTAGATATACAATCCTTAGAACACACTTTCTCAACTATCATTAATCACATTTATGTTTGGGTAATAATGTATAAAAAATAGGTGATAAGTAAGTACATAGACTTTCTAAATGCTATGGATGTTTATTTTGACGTTCTAGACCGAAATTTTTATTTTCTTGATGACAGACTATCCTTAACGTTTTTCTTTTCAATTTAAAGTTTTCATCATATTTGGACGGCATACATTTGGGTTGCTTTGATGAACTATTTAAAATTCCCTGTTTTGTGCAGTGTGAAGAAGACATGGATCAAGGGAGGGATCTTTCTTACATATTGAAATTAATGTCAGTAGGGACACCAACATTAACATAAAAAAAGAGGTTAATTTGGGGAAAAACCCCTTTTCTAGCAGCGAAGAATGAAAACTTAGTTTTGCACTCTTCGGTTCCGCTTCCCGTTGATGCTTTAATACATATATTTAACGATTTTTCTACGAGTTATGGCATACACTATATCTCTCCATTTATATCATCACCCGAGAAAACATGCACCCCATGATTTTATTCTTAGGTACTCCTACCTTACATTCTTTACTTTGCATATTAGCTTGTTTTCCTTCCATTTTTTGACTTTTATTTTATATAATGAAATATACCTGAATGTTTGTTTGTCTGGTTATGAATGACAAATTTGTCAAATATTTTCCTTTTTTTTCTTAAGAAGATTTTAGTTATAATTTCATTTTCATTTTCTTACCATAAACAAAAAAACTCTACAAGGCCTGAAACAAATGAATATTTAACGAGATTTTCGTGGCGTAGCATTCAGGTTTTGCCTTCATATCACAAAAAACAGATAAGAAATTGCATGTTGCATGTGATATGTTCGAAAGAAAATAAAATAAATAAGAGTAATTTTGGAATACCTTTCTCATTTAACTTAAATATATTAATTACCGAACTATAATTCATTTTTGGTAACAAAGTTCAGTTCTCTATCAACATAGTTGTTGAATCTTCATCGACGGTCAGATATCCGATGATGAACTCTACGATAAGGTAATACCTAATTCAGATATCCAATTTTATTTGTAGTTTCATTGAGTTTTTACAGAAGGACCAGCCTTTTTTTATAGCTTATTACCAAATATAAAGAATCTAACATATATCCATGTTAAAATCATACTCCTTTCTTTCTGAATAGGGGAAGGGGAATTATATTCGTCAAGATCTAAATTTTTGTAAGAACAAGATGGGGATGACAATAACATTAGAGCTTGAAATTATAATATACGATTATGGATGTCAAAGCCAAGCTCCCGGACAAAAAAGGTTGATCATCAGAATAATAATGACTAATATTCGTCGAAGAAACGGTTAATACAGTCAAATAATAACCAACTACAACATTCATATTATAATTATGTTGTACAAGGTGGATGAATCCGGGAAGGCCGAGGACATAGCATCCCTGTCAGGACTTCAGTTATGGACGACTCCAACCACTGTAATCTGCACCGTAGTGAAAAGTGCAGTTTTATCACATAGTTGTTTTTCATATTATTAAGGGTTGATTTTCTTGGCATACAACTGCTCTCAATTATTACATTTTAAATGTTGAATTTAAACTCTTTCATGAGTTTATATCTTTATGATTAAATTTTTATCGTTCTCCACTTCATGAAACTGAGTTACATATTCGTTCCATATTTTTTCTTACTTATATTCCGCACATTGTGCCTCACCCGCCCATCGCGCGGGCTTACATCTAGTTCTATTATAAAATGCTATACAAGGTGTTAATTCACTTCCACCATGTTATGACACATGGCACCCAATCCACCAATCATTAAATCGATCCATAATTCATTTACATCCCATCATGCCCTGTTTGCAGGACAAGTTTTTAGTTTTACCCTGTTTGTAGGCCAAGTTTTTAGTTTCCCCACCGACTGGGTTTCCAACGAGAAATAATAAATCCTTTAGTAATCTCCCAATCTCATCCTCTTCCGGGTAGCAGTCAACGGTGGGTCAGGCTTTCCAGTCTCAAGTGGGAAAATACCAAAAGTAAAATACCGGGGCATCAAAGGCGGCGATGGATACGATGATGAAAATGCTGGCGAAGGAGTTGAAGGGGATGGCCACGGATATACTTTTTGAAGGGAAGACTAGTGAGTTTGTGAAGATACTGGTGGGGGAGTGTCCCTTGGACAGTTAGCATAGTCGGAGGATGTGGCGCTGGTGGTTGGGTTCTTTATTAGTGATGCTGGTGAGTGGATTAATGGTCAAGTTTTTTTAAGTGTTGTTTCTTTTAATATGTGGAGGAATTTATAATGCAATTGGAGATAAAGTTTCAAAGTTATTTTTTAGACATATTTTCAAGGTTATTTTAGATCTAGTTGTGTGTATTTATTTATTTCAATGAACAATAACTAATTTGAGGTTCACCATTTATGTTTTGGAATTTTGTAAATCTAATTTTGATTATTTATTGGGAATGTTGATTGAACTTAAAAATTATAGCTCAATGTCGAGGTGATACACTAAGTCAACTATATTATTTACTTCTTTTTGTATTACTTATTTTTCTAGAAAAAATGGTTACTATGATATATATTATCCATTAATGTTTTGAGTAGACATGGAGTAGAATGCAGTATAACCTCCCAACTCTATTCAAGCTTAGTTTTATGTATTGAAATCCTTTAAAGAAATAGATTATGATTGGTGATTTGATATACCATTGTGCATTGTTTGTTGTCTATTAGCAGGTGTTGTTTGATATTAGGTTATTAATGCGATTTATTTTTTTATTAATAGTTTACTACGGGCTGAAAGTGAGAAGTATATTTATGGCATTTTCAATTGGTCAAGTCCTTAACGAAACACATAATATTTTTAATTTTTCTTATCTGTTTTCAAATCCATTTGCAATAGGTAGGTTAACAGCTAAATCATACTTTTTTTAGAATTTAATATTGCAAGGCTTTAAGCAATATGATCTTTGTGAATAAAGGATTACAATATGTGGTAATACTAGCAAAAAAATATGGATAGTTTGAGGCTGTAACTATATTTATTTATTTTAATGTGATTTCTCTTCATACGTTTTCCTTTGGGATTAATCTATTCTATCATATAAAATGCAGTACAGATGTATTAAAACTATGTCCACATGGCACCCGATTTCCCCACCTTTCCTTTCTCTTTTACTAATTTCATTCGGCCTTTCTATTAAATATTTATCATTCTTATTTAGATTTGCATAAAATCTAAAAAGTCCTAAATTATTTGAAAAAGTAAATGAAATATAAATTATTTACAATCTTTTAAAAAGTAAATAATAGTTTTAACTATTTTACATAACAAAAAAATTTATTGCTTTTTGCAAAGATAAAAATTATTTATTAAAATAAACTTTTTTACAAAATAAAATTAACTATTTTTATAAATACATTTTAAAGTGCATTTTTTAACTAAAAACTTTATAAATGCTATAGCATTCATTTCTCTACTGAAACTAGACGTTGTTAACAAGCAGCTTCGGATTCCAGTTCATCCTTTCGACTTATGACGTTGTTAACCAAAAGTTTTTCAGAACAAATTATTATATTTTTTTCTCATTATCACATATTAAAAAAATTCTTCCCAATGGTATCTTTCACCTCACTTTGGTTAGCTCTTTCCATAGTTTACCTCATTATTTTTTTAATTTAAAACCTCACACGTAATGTTTATTACATGCACACCTAAAAATTCGTGTGAATAAATTTGACCCAATTGAGTAAAATAATGTCCACTAAAAGCTTTTAAGATCAAAATCAAAGATACATTATAGTTCACTAGCGTATGTGTGCGCAATATGGTAGGATTTTTTTTTTATGAAAAGGGACAGTATTCCCACAAATTTTGTTAATTATTCATAGAGAAATAGTCTTTCTACTGGCATGTACAAGATCTTGATACCAAAGAAGAAATAATATGTTAACTGTTGAGCCCATTGAATTAACATGAAAGCTATAAATTTAGAGATTTGTCAATATCTCCATTACATAGGAAGGACAATTAGAAAATAAACTTGGGAATTTATAAATATTCTCATTACAAAGAAAAAGAAAAGCACACATTATCTACCCTTATTAGGAACTCTCAATGATGGACAATTCCATTTGTCCATATCTAGGAATCCTATAGTCTATTTAGGTAGATCATAAAAGTTATTGAACAATTGGAAAGAATTGGTCTTCACTCCCAAATTAGCCATAGAATTAGCTGCAAAATTAGTTTCTCTAAAACATTTCATGTATTAAACATTCATATCTTTTAAAGTATCAACAATCTCCTTTATTAAGTGTTTAATTTTCCAAGGGATTTTAAGGGACCTGAGATTGAGAATGTCTATAATGATCTTTAAATCAGATTCAACGTCCATATTAAGGAGTTGCCTTTGCTTGCAAACCTTCATACCGTGCAAAATAATGTTGGCTCTATCTACATTATTAGTATTATATCCCCCATTATCATAGTATGCCTATAGTAAATGTCCCTTGTCATCCCATATGATGCCCCTTAATCCATCGCTACCAGAATTACCTTATAATGCTTCATTTGTATTGAGTTCACCCTCCCATTGGTTGGTCTCTTCTAATGGATTATCTAAAAGGAGTTCTCTTTAAAAGATAAAGTATATAAAGAAAACTTGTTAATCCATTCCTCCATATCAGGAGATTTTAGGAGCATGATAATTTTGGCCATGTCTTGGACTGTCAAATAAATTTACTGGATAATTGAGGTTGCACACATTTTGTTCCTTTCATAACCTGCATGATTTCTATTTTTCCAAATTTCTCGAACAATACTAATAGGAATAGCCTTAGAAATAAACCTTAGGACCTTATTATTAGGGAATTTATTCCACCATTCTATCAGCATATATTTTATTGAAGAAGGAGACCGTTTTAAACCAAATAAATTTGCAAAGTGGGACCATACCGGATGGGCTATAGGGCCTTGAATGAATAAGTGGTTAAGATCTTCATTAGCATTGCAGCATTTGGAAATAGATACTAAAACTATTCCTTTAGCTTTATTCTTCTCCTCCACTAGAACAATATCATAGAAATATCTCCACATCATTATTGACATTTTAGAAGTGATGAATTTGTCCCAAACATACATTAGGATTAAAGACAATGCTTTGCAGGTTTTGATTTTCTCATATGTTGATTTGAAGCTAAAGGAACCATCCTTAGTAACCATCCTTAGTAAGAGACTAGTATTTATGCCTTCTACTTCTATGATTTAGCTTTCAACTTCTATTATAACCTTTCTGAACCATTGCCAAGCCATTGATCCAGAAGAAATATCTTGGATTTTGTACTTTCCCCTTAAAAATTTAGCCCAAAGGCTATCTTCAGTGGTATATTTCCAGTCCAGTCTCCACTATGAATCATTAAAAATATCTGATGCACTTCTTAATCCAAGACCCCCTTCTTTGGTATTATAGCGAATTTCCTTCCATTTCATTCAGTGAGTCTTTTTTCCAAATTATTTACTAGAGGCCCAAAAGAAAGCACTTAGTATACCTTTAATTTTCTTGAGAATAATTTTGAGTGGGAGGATTGATGCTAGTGTATATAATGGCATAGTGGTGAGTCTTGATTTAATAAGGACTAATCTCCCTCCATAAGAGAGAAATTTATATTGCCATCCAAATACCTTGGATTTAATTTTTTCCACCAAACTTTCAAAATAAATAGACTTCCTTCTACCCTTGAGTAAAGGATAACCAGGGTATTTTATAAGATATTTGATTACAGACAGACCTATCACTGAAGAGATTAAACTAATCCTCTAATGACTTTTGAAAGAGTTTATAAGCTAGCCTAAAACTTTCTAATAATCATTAAGAAATTTCACCAAAGCTTTAAGGCTATGTTTTGACCTCTTGGAGAATATAATGATATCATCTGCAAAGTTGAGGTTGCTGATAAGAGAGCAATGCCTTGGATGGGAATATTGACCAATAGAGCACTTGGACATGAAATTTTGAAGACCCCTGTTAAGAAATTATGTAGCTATAACAAACAAACTAGGAGACAATGGGTTCCTTGCCTTAATCCCTTAATGATTCGAAAAGGCCGACTGGTTGACCATTAATGATTATTGAAAACTAGTTTAATGAGATGCACTTCCATATAATATAATTAAAACCTTCTAAAAAGCCAAGTCCTCTTAGGACTTTAATGAGGAACCACCAAGACACCTTATCATAAGCTTTAGCTATGTCCAATTTTAGGACTATATTTTCACTAATATTTTTCCTATTAATCAGATGTAACATCTCTTGGCCTAATAGGATATTATCTAAAATATTCGTTCCTTTTATGAAGCTGACTGAAAGGGAGAGATTATCTGGGGAAGATATGTACTCAGTCTATTAGAAAGGATTTTAGATATGATCTTATTGCTGAAATTACATAAACTGATGGGCCTATATTCTTTTCAACTCATTGGATGTTTAGTTTTAGGGATTAGTCGCATATTTGTGGAAGCTTGTCTTTTAGGAATATCTCTACCTAGGAAGAATGACTGAATAACAGCAGCTAAATCTCCTTTAATAGTGGACCAACGGTTAATATAGAAACCCCCATTGAAACCATCAAGACTTGAGGAACTGGTTGTATTCATGCTCTTCATTGGCTCAGGAATCTCTGATTCATTGGGGATCTCGATCAGGATCGAATTCATCTCTTCAATGATAATTCTTGTAATAAAATCCATTATATATTAAATATCTTTTGTGTCTTCATCTTGGAGAATAGATTGAAAGTGATCTAGGAATTATTCTTTTAATTCATTATTGGATTATGCCCACTCTCCATTATCTTTCTTTATCTTGCGAATCAACATGGTCCTTTTAGAATCGTTAATTAAGGCATGGAAATATTTGTTGTTCCTGTTACCTTCAAGGTTACAATTTTATTTATTTTTTTTAGCTCCAATAATCCTCCTCACACTTCAGAGCCCAATTTAATCTAGATTTGGCTTTCGTACAAGAATTATATTGGCTTGACTAGGGTTCATTGAGTGTTACACTTCTCTAAGAGTCAATTCATTTTCCATGTTCTGCACCTCTTGGACTATGTTTTTGAACTTGTTTTTATTGCAAACTTTGAGGGAATTTTTAAGCATCATCAATTTTTGGGCAAAAACATTCTTAGGACTGCCTTCAATATGCACATTCTAAGCATTTTGGACCACTGTTTGGAAATCTCTATGGTTACACCACATGTTCAGAAATTTGAAAGGTTTAATGATTTGGTCTCTAAACTTACAAACGGATACCAAAAGGGGTGAGTGATTAGAGAAATCGTTGTTAATGTTTTTAATAGTGTTTTGAGGGAAATTAGATATCCAACACTGATTGATTAGACCCCTATCAAGTTTCTACCATAATTCATCTTCATCTCTATTATTGAACCATGTAAATTTAAATCTAATGTAGCATAAATCAGTAAGGCCTGCATTTTGAATACATCTATTGAAATCTTCCACTTTAGTATGGTCTATATCTAAACCCCCAACTTTTTTAGAGTTGTCAGACACAATATTGAAATTACCAATAGTAAGAAGGGGTTAATTTACAAGGGCGTTAGAATTGGCTTCAATGTTACTCCAAAGTTGGATTCTTTCACTCCTTGTTTACTTTGAATAAAAAATGTTCACAAATATTATGGAAGACATCATAGGGTGTTCTGTTTGGAGAAGAACATCTTAATCCCCATTATGAATGAGGCTGCAATTAACACAATATCTATAAAACCATAAAATTTTAGCCTTATTAGAACATGTTTGTGATCTAAAAGACCTATGTGGAAAGTTTCTTTTAAGCCAAATGCTTCGAAAGATTTACTTATGAACTCAATACTTGATCTGCCATTGGAACACATACCTACACTGCAAGTTTATAAGTCTCTACCAATTGTTAGATGTCTTCTCTCGTGAAAATGATGGATGGTTCACCATGGTATTTTCAAGGAGATTTTTTATTCAATAGAAGATGATTTGAGTACACTAATAAAGGATTTAGACGATATTGAGGTATTCGTGTCGGGATCTCGGGGTTTTAGATCAACTTGCATGGGATTTTTCATGAGGTTTGACATGCTAACCCTAGTTAGGATTAGGGTTACCTAGAAAGAGAGGGTGGCATCTAAAGAGAGAAAAAGAGGGTGCGATATGGTAAGAATAATCAACCTTGTCATCAACAATGGAATTTTTATGACTTGAAATGCCTAAAATAATGATAAATATGGTGAACTTTCATTCAAGAAAAGATGCATTACTATCACATACTGATTAATTATCGTTAAGGGTGTCATTCAATGCCTTATTTCCCTCGTGACTTAGCTTTCTAAATATTAGAATTCCCTATAGCCTACACGTTGATTATTTAAAGCATATACCATAAACCTTCTCCACGTCTCGATTTTCTCCTACCTAATTGAAATAATTTCTCTCAAGATTTTTGGATTTATCATATTTTTCACTTTGAGAAATTTCTTCAATTTCTTTGGTAATTTAGTGAAATCCTCGTCTTCACTCCAAGAATCGCCATCATAATCTAATTAGTCTACATTTGGGACATTCATAGTGATGTTATTTTCTTTCTTAGGCAAATGAAAATTCTTTATCTTAAAGTTTTTCAAGATACATATGAGCTCCTCCACCTCCATTTGATAGATGTTCCTTAAAAAATTCATGGTGGTAACTTATGGAAGAAATCTTAGAGGCAACGACCTCTACACATTTCTACAACCTTTAAGTCTAGAATCTTCTCACCCAAATTAAAAGAAGTGTTCAAAATATCGAAGAGTTTAGTCTAAAAATAGTTAAAGATTTCACTATCTTGCATCGACAACATCTCACACCTGTAATACCCCATATTTCTGCTTATTTATAATTTAATTAATATGGGAATTAATTGAGAAAATACGTTTTATTTAAAATACGCGAGTGAAGTAATTTAAGGTGATGAAATAATAAATTTAATTATTAAATATTAATCGAGATATAGATACAGATTAATATTATGATATAATATTTACTAAGTGTGAATAGTAAATAATAATAATTAGTGTTATACGGCATAGCGTGTGACATGTACGTATTTTATTTTATTTCAATCGGGAGTCGCGTGTAGACTAATTTGAGGTTGAGAAAGGAAATATATTTTTTAGTGATTCGGATGATAATTTATAGGTCACAGATGATTCCGAATGGGTCGAAATAGTCGGAAAAGTGTACCCGGGATATTATTTGGGTTCCGGGTCAATTTTACACCAAACCGACACCTATTGATGGCATTTTGGTCATTTGGTAAATAGAGGTTAAGGGGCCAACGAAATTCTAAGTGTTATATCTGATGTTTAAGACTTGAGGCTAGGGTTAGAAACTGTTAAACCCAAAGGAAGCCATTAGAGAGAAGAGCGAAATAAATTTTCAAAGCTTAGGAGTTGTTCTTGAAGGATTGGACCTTAATCTTACATTCTAAGCATCTAAGGAGTGAGGAATTAAAGAGAGAAACATCAACTCATCATTAACACCACGAAATCAGACCTCTTTTGTTAAGGAAAGTTGTTTATTTCATTTAACATGAAGTTATAATGCCCATGCGTAAGATTTTGATTAAAATTTTGATTTAATGCATGTTCTTGGGAGAAAAAGAATAAATTTGATGCATGATGGTTAGGAATTTGCATTTGGTATGATTTATACCTATAGAGGAATTGAAATCATAGGAGAGATGATGATTAAAATGAATTAAATCTGGTATTTGGAATGATTATGTGGGAAGAATGCAAAAACTAGGGTTATTAAAGAATTAGTTGTGTTAATTCGTTCTTGACTATTTATGGTATGGATTGAATGTGTTTTAAACATTTAAATTCATCCTAATACCTATACTTGATATGCGATATTATGGGTTAATAGTTTGGCAAAGAAACATGGAGGTTGGGATGAATATTAATGGTAGAAAACATAGGAAAACGCACAAAGAAGATGAAGTAGAAATCTGAACCATTTCGAATCGATTCGGACAGTACTGAATCGATTATGCCTAGTGAGAATCAATTCAGCTACCTAAAAAATGGAAAATTTCCCCTTTTTACCTTAAAATCCCCAAATCCTTGTTGTGAGATTTTTGAGAACTTTGGTAAAGTAATATTGAGAGATTAAAATATTACAGTAAGCTTATGATGGGGTATGGGTTGGTCTTATAGTGAAGATTAAGACGAGAATGAAATTGGGTTGATTTTTGTGCCATAAATTATTCGAGAGAAAGATAATAAATTACCAGGAGTTTGGGAACTGGATTGATGAAGTAGACGAGTAGGGTAACTTAAGCTTAACTACTGAAATTTATAAATGGGTAACTAGGGCCCTTAGAGTTTGGTGAATACTCGAATTATTACGATAGTGAGAGAAATCATAAAGTAAATAATATAGTAGGTATACGAGTGAAATATACTAAGTACAAGTAGAAATAATTCTATTGTGTGATTACCTATCATATTAATACTTAGGAGCTTGAATACGTAAAGTATATTAAATGTATTGGGGTCGAGGGAACATCCAGACCAATACATGAGAATTGTGTGAATACTTATGAATACGATAAGTGGGATAATTCGGAAAGAAATTGCGTACGGAGAGTATACGAGAGAAATATACCACGTATAAATGTGAATAACTAGGTCGTGTGAATACCTATCATATGAATACTTAGCAGGTGTGAATACCTAAAGTATATTAGATGTATTGGGGTCGAGGCAATATCCGGACCAATACATGAAAGTTCGATTTGGGGTCGATGGCTATCCGAACCAATATCGAACATAAATAATGTCGGGGTCGATGAAACATTCCGACCAATATATAGATATACAACATTTACATTTAGGTCAAGGGATATCTGAACCAATGTGAATGGCATGATAAATTGGGGTCAAAGGAACATCCGAACCAATGAATCCTTATTGTGCGATACGAGGATATTATAGTGAAATATATATTTATTTGTATATTGTGTGGGAGATATATATTGTGCAATTTATCTACTTACGTATGGCAAGTACATAGTTAGATAGATTATATCTAAAAAGAATGAATTAAGTTGAGAAACTTGATTATATGATTGAGCTAATAACATATGTGAATGTTAGTTAAGATTGTGTATATCAGAATGATGAAATTAAGTGGAGCAACTTAATTCAGTGATTTAAAAGATAACATGTGACGAATGTTACCTATGTTGATAATTAACACATGAGAGATGCTAAAATTAATGTACTGTATGGACGGTACGGGAACTTAGACCTGTAGATAAGTTCAGTTGGATACTTTAGTCTAGTTAGCTTAGGCAGTGTAGCTAGGTGGGCCAAGTATAGAACGTTAGGCAATGCACTATGGATGAGAGGTGAGGAAAACTCAAGGGAGAGTGTACGTGAACATGTGTAATCAATAACCGAATTTTTATGTAATAAACGCTTGCAAAATATTTTTTAAATATTTTTGTTTTAACACTTGCTATAAAATTCAAAATATTTTAGGTGTCCGTCCACAGGGACGCCACGCGTGACTTCATTCCGGGGACTCAGAGTTGTTGCACTGTGGATGCTGACAGGATTTTATTAGATGATTCCCCCATTCAGATCTAGTGTAGGATCTCATTTATATTCCATGTATGGACATGTTGTTCGTTGATAGTTTTCAGTCATTTAGTTCTTTTATTATTTTGGAGTATTTTGGTTTTGAATTTTTAGCCGATGGTTTATTCGGCAAACCCTTTTTATTCATATATTGTGATGGTTGGACTCTAGTATATTATGAATGGCTAAATTTAGATTTTCGTATTGTTACTTCATCTATTTTAAAGAAAGCTAAAATTTGGCACCGGTCTAATTCCACTTAGGTGGTTAGTAATCAAAAAGCTTTCTACAGTGATGCTAAGAATGAACCATATGAGAAACCTATTTTAATTTAGTAAAGGCCTAATCAATCGATGTTTAATTAGATCGGGTGTCACAGATAGTATTAGAGCATCAGGTTCTAGTGTCCATAGGATTTGTACAGCTTACTACGGTTTCAGTGTAGCGTTCATCTGATATAAAGCCCTATTCTAGGATTGTTTTATTCATCTGTGTATGTAAATTACATTCTCCTACTATTAAGTATGGTGATGTTAATCATATACAAAATCGATTGAGTCTTGTACACCGAACAATATCGGATGGCCAGCGAGGGCCGGTAGAAGTAATGCAGGAGGAGAGGGAAAGCAGAAGACATAGAGTATTCTAAGAACGGTGCTTGCAATAGAAGTCACCACGATTATTATTAAGGAAGATGATGATAGGATAACCACTCGGGGAAAGTAGTTTCCCCAAACACCATCATAGATAATGGAGATATTATTTCAGACTTACCCAGCATTATAGATAGGGGAGAGTTAGGGGGACTCTTTTGAAAAGTCACTGTAAGAATTCGAGAAAGAGATGAATTATAATGGACCAATGAAAGGAGAGAATCTAAAGGCAATTGTGTAGGTGGAGGGCAGCGACACCTGGGATTAAAATTTTGGGCAAATTTTTTAGCTCGTAGGGACAACATAAAGTGACGAGAGTCAGTCACTACGTATGAAGAAATATGTTTGGAATTAAATGAGGGATTGGGTGCGGGTTCGTAAGTGAATTTGGACTCGTGAGTAGTATACACAAGCGTGGATGGAAATTAGGTGAATATGACTAGTGTCGATGTCGCCAAGGTCGTGCGTTTATGAGGTTACATCAATGCTTCCGTTAGAAAGGAGCAACTAGGGTTGGAGAATCTAGCCGAAGAGAAAGACTAGATTTAGTAGTGCTATCAGGAGGGTATTCCCAATAGGGGACCCATCGAAATATTTCAGATAAATTAAATTCCAAACAAGAGATGGTGAATTTAGTCAAGGTCGTTCAGTCCAGCAACGAGTTCCATAAGGCCAGCAGATCCAAAGGGACAATGAAGGTAGCAATTAGGATCCAGACCACTAAGTACAAGAGAAGGACACCCCGACGTGGTCAGGGAGGCCAGCGATAAGGGGAAATGGCACAAAAAGGTATCCTATCTGGGGGAGTAAGGACCATCTGTATTGAACATATCCACGGCAAGAAAGTGGAACAAGTCAGACTAGGGAGTAGAAGGGAACGGTGCTAGTGAGGCACAATAGTGGGAATAGCAAAACTTCCAACAATGAGACTAGGCTAAGGGAGTTTGGCCCAGAAATTTCCAAACATAGAACATTAGGTTCAGACGGGACCAGGGAGGTCCTCATCAGCCGCAGCATCCTATTCCTCAAGGTCAATAGGGCCAAGGGGAAAAATGGGGGTGGCAGCAGGGCCGTTCTCAGAGGTTATAGGCCATGAAAGGAGAAGTATTAACACAAAGCAAGGTGGGGGACAACTAAAGGATGAGATCCTGGATGTATAACCATTACAGCAAATCTTGTGCCAGTTCCGATGTGAGAGTTGAATTTAGGCACCGATCGACCAGGCGAGACAGATAGCGAATGGAAGTAATATATTTGTGTTACCCTTAGTAGTATAGGATTGATGTAAGTGACATGAGTGCGTCGTAAGTAAGGCTATGATCAGTAGAGTTCTAGAGTGAGTCAAAATTAGTGGGTACGTTAGTCGTGATGGTCATATGATGTATCTAAATGTCGTGGGATAGCGGAGTTCTTTGGTATCACCTGAGAGGGAGCAGGTGGGTAAACTAAGAGTATGTTGAAAATTCATGCGATTTTACGACTTTCGAGAGTTGTGAGAATAAAGTAGACTACTTTTCGAGATTTGACTGGTTAGCGATGTGGTGATAGTGAGATCTCGTGTTCGCGGTTCCAAGGTATGAATTGTTTTTGCTAAGTATCACCTGAAAGAGGGTTGAGCTTATATATGTGAGTATATATGTTATTATCTATTGGGTAGAAGACTTTTGTGTGTACGTTGTCTTGTTATAATTGATCCTAGTGAGTAGGGACGTTTACTGACGTGGTTCAGAGAATATGATAAGTACCCAAATGTGTACATTGTATACCCCGAATAGACATATTTTAGTTGCTAATTCTCGACAATAATGGTCTTATGTACGTAAATGTTCAATGTGCAGGCTTGATTGCATTTGCGGTTCAAAACGCTTTATTTCGAGGGAAATGTGAATCAAATGGAGTTAATTCCCCATTCCTGTAACCTTAACCTGTCCCTAAACCTTCCCCGAAGTCCGTGTGTGTTTAGTTTGTGCCTTTTTAATTTTTTTATAGATTTTTAGTTTAAGTCGTTTTTATTTTTAGAGTTTGTTTTAGATTTCTTTAGAATTTCTAGGTTTTATTTTCTATTTTTATTAGTGTAATTTTATTTTATTTTATTAGGATTAGTTTTTTTTAGGAATTCATTTATTTTTAGTTTTATTATATTTTACTTTTTAGGATTTTAGTTTTAGTTTAATAGATTTTTATTTTTATTTCTTTTTAGTTTCTTTTTAGTTTCTTTTTTTTATTTGAGACTTTATTTTATTTATAGATTAGGATTTTATTTTTTTAGATTTTAATTTTTAATTTTGTTAGTTTTTTTTAGTTAGTTAGTCTATATTTTTTTAAAGGGTCACAAACTAACACACACACACACCCTACTTTCACACACTCTCATACACACAAAACTCTACCTCACACTCACACCCACCTACGATATACTCACATACACACAAACACCTCCCTAACCCTCATCTAACTTACCCTACACCTCCATTACACACAATAACCTCCACCCATCTTCTTCCCCACCAAATCTTTCTCTCTCTCCTCCATCCTCCATTAAACCCATCTCTCTCTCTCTCCTAACCTCAACCCCCATAACCAAACAACATCACCATCATGGCTTAACCCATAACCCTCAACATCAAACTCGCCGGACGGACCACCAGCTCTGGCCAACCTTCGAAATCGCAAACCCGCTGCTCCGATTACCTGCTGTCACACCCAAAACCCGCGACCCGTCTTGCCATAACCCGAGACAACTTGAACCCATGGTCTACATTTACCCAGCCAAAACGCGACCCATCAACCATACCGATCCACGGTCGAAACCGTTCTTGAACCGAACCTGCTCCGATCAGAACCCCATATTCGATTTTTGTCCAAACCCGCCACCTAACCTCACGCATTTGACCCTTACCTCTGGTGAGCCCTATCCAGCAACATCTCGACCCAACCAAACCCCTTACCTCAAGACCCATTTCTACCCAAGCCAAAATCGTGTTCTCCTGCCAAAGACCAAAATAAACCAAATCCAAACAAACAAATAAAACACCACATGTGCTTAAAACCCATTTAACCACTTAACCCTCTTTTCCAATTATACCCCCAAACACCCATCTCCCACTTGCACCTTTTAAAACCCCAAAATAACCCCATAACAAATATGATTTCTTCCCCTCACCATTTCCATGCACATTAAAACATAAACTCCTCAATTTACCCCTAGCTTCCATGTGCACCATATAAATTGAAGACTTTGGCCATTTTCAAAAAAGGATCTCAAATTTAGTTTTTAAGTTTTGTGTGATAAAAATCACCCCTCCATGCTGAGTATTTGCATTTTTAGAAAATATCTCAATATAGAGGTGTGTAGTGAAATTTATCTCTAAGATGAATTCCACCCAACCCATCTATAATTATTTTTTGCATTTTTAGCAATTATTTCAAAATTGATTGATGCAGTTGAATTCATCCATTATGAAAAAGGGCTTTTATCATCAATTTATGGAGAGAATTCTAGAGAGAGATAGTTAGAGTAGAAAATAAATTATGTAGAACATTTTGTAAATAGTTTTATTTTATTTTTTATTTTTATTTTTGTTAGAGATTAGTGAGAGACTCAATTGAGGGTGTTTTTATTATTAAAAATCATTTGGAGGGATATAAATTGCAAATTCAAGAATTGGAGTTCAATTTCACTCAAAGAGATTTGGTTTGATTGTTCTCTTCTCTACTTTTATTTTAATTGCCTAGTTTATTTGATTATCATGTTTAATATGACGTAGGCTAAATCCCCTTTCAAGGGGTGGGATGAACCCTTATTTGATGTTATTTTGATTTAATTAGTTTGATTAATTGAAAATTCCGTTTGAATGTTAATTTGAACCCCTCACCCTTAAATTTACGCCTCGAGAGAGGGTAAATGATTTTCGAGAGCAAATCAAAATTCTAGTTATAATACCCATTTTAGATTCGAACTAAAGATAGGGGTTTCCTAAGTGTGGTATTATTCCTTAAATTTCAACTCTAATTTCATTTTCTATGATTTATACAAATTTTAATCTATCGATCCTAGTGGGTGATTAATTAAAAGGAGTGTAGATCTACTTCCTAAAGTTGTGGGGGAGTTAAACTTAATTTTCTAAAAGATTACTATTAAAATTACACTTGCAACGAGAGTTGATTTGTAATTTTGATATTAATTTGGGAAAATTCTAATAATTAAATTAATTAATTAGAATAGTTAGAATTTATGGTGTAGTCCCACTCCTTGATTGCTCTCACTATTATTTACCTCACTTCATAACTTATTTTTGTGTTAGACTTTGTTTTTCATTTTAGTCACTTTTTAGTTAGTTGTTTTCATTTCTCATTTTAGTTTAGTGTTATTCCACTTCTTCTCACCCAAAAATTATTTTAATATTTGAAAAGGTAAAAAAAAAATAGAAAAAGTAAAAAAGCCCAAAAAGAAAAAAAATTAAATTTCAATTGAGTTTGTATCTAGCTTTATCCCCTTGATCTGGAATGATACCCTTACTTACCTTTACACTTTAGATTTATATTATTTTGTAGGTATTTGAGGATTTTGACTAGAGGAGCTTTTCAAGCAACGACGATGAAAAATAAATGTTTATAACCTTGATTATTTGTTCATCATGTTTAAAATCAAGTTAGGCTAGATACGCTTTCCAGGGGTGGGGTGACCATTATTTGATGTTAATATTAGTTTAATTAGGTTATTTAAATTAAATATCTCTTTGATGATTAATTTTGCGCTCTTAATTTTGGATTTACGCCTCGAGAGAGGGTAAATGATTTTCGAGATAAAATCGAAATTCTAGTTAAAATACCCATTTTAGATTCGAAGTAGAGATATGGGTCTCTCAAGTGCGGTATTATGATTTGAATTTCAACTCTAAAATTTATTTTCTATGATTTAAACTAGTCTACTAGATTGATCCTAGTGGGTGATCTATTAAATGATGGTTAGATATACTTTTCAAGAGTTATAGGAGTGTTAAATTTAATTAGCTAAAATGTTATTATTAAAATTACATTTGCAACGAGAGTTGATTTGTGATTTTGGTACTAACTTGGGATAATTAATTTTAATTAACTAATTAATTTTGATTAACTAAAATATTTTGAGTCATCCTGTCCCTTGATTGTTCTCACTTTTATTTTCTCACAATATTCAATTACATATAAACACTCAATTGAATCACTCAACAATTAATTTCTGACAATTCTCTAAAAAAATAAAATTAAAATAAAAACCTACCTAAAAATTATCAAATGGTGTCGTTGCCATTCTTGAGAGCGTGAAGCACTCGGAGCGGGTTCAATTTTGTAGTTCATTTATTTCCTATATTTTGTTGCATTTTAGTACCATTTTTCTTTATTTTAGAAGGCTTGTATTAGGTTTATTTTATCATTTCTTTTATTGTGGTGCATAGAAACAACTTTATTTTATTTTCATTTTAAATTTGTAATAAAAAGAAGATACGCGTGATAGGGAAATCGGACAAGGTAGAGAGAGGGCAAGGCAAGGAATTAAAAGCCTCTCTACCTTGAGTCGGTAGGACTCCCGGGGCCGACTGAGATAGGCGTGATCTCCCTCCGGTCGACTCAAATTTTTTGGCACCCCACGGCCTAAAAACCGTGGAAGGTACATCTCTTAAACACTCGTACCTTTCCTGTTAGCGAGTCAATTATTTTGTGTGCTTTTGTGCTCTTATTTGATTTTATTCTCGCATTTATTTTCGAACGTTGTGATGAATTAATTGACTAAGACTTACACCCGGTCACTCACGAGAAGGAGTTTCATCACTCGACTCCCTCGCTTACCATTGTGTGTTACCCTAGCCATCATTAAATTTAAAATCAATAAACTAAGTAGCCCACTAGGAGAAAATTTTGTAAAGGCGATCACTCAGATAATTTCCATGATTTTAATCGTCCGCGGACTTAATTAAAATTTGACTACCCTTTCACTAAATTTTAAGAAAAAAATTGGTTATGTGTTAGTTAGGTTTATCCTTAACTTGCGTGTGTCCAATTCATTCTTTCGGTAGTCGGTTTTTAATTAGTCGTCCAAATCAAGAGTCCATATTTTTCCCCACCTTTTCTTCCAAAAAATCCAGAAATATTTTCTTCCTTTATTTTTACGGGAAAAAAAAGCCCAAAAATATTTTCTTTCTATCATTTTTAGAAAAATCCAAAAATATTTTCTTTCCTTTTAAAAAAATTTAAAAAACTCCAAAAAAATATTTCTCTCCACATGGCCGAAGAACGTCCCTTACGGGACTACTTTAGTTATTTTTTATTGACACGCGACACATGTGAGAGTGATCCCGAGCGTCTCTTTATGATATTTTTAGTGGTTTCACATCTCTCACGAGTACCATAGATACTCTTGACCCAGCCATGCACGCACCTCATTTTCAATCACCCTCGGTGCCAAGTGTCGACGTGTTGCGTACCTTGTCGTGCACCCATTGTTCCTATGCCGATCACTTGTCCCATGAGTGTCCGTACTTGTCATATCCCTACGAACCACTATGGAACATGTGTATCCACGTGACACTGTTCCGGAACCCACCTCGTCCCACTATCACGATGAACCCAATCCTGAGTTATGTGAGTATCCTAGTTATTCGTGGAGGCCTGATCACCTTTTCACGCAATACGAATCCCAACCCAATGTTGTGGATCCTCACACGTTCCAACATTCGTCATGGCAACCTTGTGCACCCGTTCACGATCAGTTCCCTCACTACGCACCCTATGAGTATCAACCAATTGTCCATCACGAAAGTGATCCTTTCGTGTATGATGAACTTGGCCCCACTCTACACACTTCATACGGGTATTCTCCGTATAGTCCTGATAGTAGCAAGTTGTGTCTTCCTCAACCACTACCACCACCCGCCATCACTTCATCACCATCATCCACCTCTGCTCTTGAGTCACTCTTGCAACAATTTATCATCGAGCAAGAGCAAGACACTCAAATCAAGATCTCCAATGGCTTGAACAATGCTTTAATGAAATTGAGTGTGACTGAGAATCAAACTTCACCCCAAGTCAACCCGTTGTTTCCCCCACGTGGAGTGATGATGCGTCGTCTTGTGCCACTGACTTTGAGTGTGACCAACCCTATCCTCCTGAGAATCTCGACGTTGAGACCATTCGATGGTCCGGGTCCCAAGTTGACAATTGTGTCGACTTACCTTTCATTAGTGAGACTGATCCAATCCCACCATTTACACATGAACCCATCATTGCGGTTCACATTCCCTTTCCCGATAAATCCAAAAACATGCCCAAGTCTACACCTCTCGACCCTACCGCTTGTGTTCCCGAGGAACCACTTCACATTAGGTTAGCTCCGGCTACGAGTGCTCACCATTTTCTCGAGATAGAATTCGTGATAGTTTCTACCTCTCCGGACATGGATCTTGTTCCTCCATGCATGGCTCCCTTTGAGCCCGATTTTTCTAGTGATCCCTCTATCTCTGATCTTGGTACCTCGTTTGAACCACCCACCACATTCATCGACACTACTCTTATGGAGAAGTTGACCACTCCATCTTTAGAAACCACACTCCCTTGTGAGTATTCATTTACTCCTCCCAATGAGTGTGTATCTCCCACGCTTGAGTTGGATTATCTTCCTCCACCATTTATCCCACCCGACCAAGCCATTACCCCTTCCACCCCACCACCTGGTTTGGATCTCGATTTTACACATTTCATGTATCCATCCACACTTCTAGATCCTTACTTAAAACCATCATCCCCCTTCCACGAGAGTTATGGTTCTACTCTCCACTTCCATGACATCGAGTTTGTTCCTCTATGCACACCACTTCCTTGTGGTATTGATTTTCCTTTCCATTAGCTCCCTGGAATGTCACGACGTGACCTTTATCATCGTCCATTTCTAGAATGGTCGTGTGTTTTCTATGAGGCCCACCCCATCACCATTTCTGCACCCTTTCGCCTCCCCATCCAGCTTGAGCATCATGTTTACAGTGCCCTTATAGCCCTCACATTTAATCTCAATAAGGCCCATGACAGATACCTCTTCACCCTTTCCACCCTCACCTTTGCCCTTTTTCCCACCCTCCCTTGGTCCACCGATGCTTTGCATCGTGTGATGCACTTTGCCATACAAGCGCATTGGCCCCTTTGGCCTTTATCCAACAAGGCTGATGCTTCAGTCTTGTTTGGGGATGATTATCATCACCCAAGTTTTCTGCCACCCCGAGCTTTCCTAGTTCCTATCTTTAGGGTGAGATCCCTTCGGTCTGGCTGAAGACATTAAACTTAGCGCTACTGGGAGGCAGACCGTTATTTTGAGTACGTTTCTTATCCTATTTGGGGGTGGTGTTTCACATCACCCTATGTTTTTCTATGTTTATAGACTCGTACACATTTTTTTCATCTTATCATTTATTCAAGTTCTTCTTGCATTCATCGTTCCACTTCATTAGAGGTTGATTCTAGTACTATCTTTCCTACCTTATGCCCTCAATTTTAAAAATCATTTTACCTAACATCGAGGACGATGTTCCTTTTTGTTTGGGGGTGGGGAATTTTATCAAAATCGTACCTCTTTTGAATTTTTTTTATTTTTAAACCTGATTTTTAAAATTTCGTGTAGTTTCTTTCATCTCAATCATTGACGTGAATTTTCTATCATCCATCTTTTTAAAGTCTAGGAATCAAGCTAGAGGATTTATCTTTTTATAAATAGCCTATGTAATACGTAACAAGGCATTTTGCTCCATGAATTCCTAGACCCAATAAAATTTGCGTACTTATCACGTCACTGCGGTTTAGAGTTGAGGAGAAATACAATTCCCAAGAAAACCTTAAGGATCACTAGTAGAGACTTTAGCTTGTGAGATTTGTGCCTTTCACCCTTTCAGAGTGTTTTACGCAATCTCCGAGTCACAAGTTGATTCAACTTCTTTTGGGTCCTCACTTTAAATTGTTGTATGATCTCATTATTTTTCATAAATTTTTGGCTTGATCGCTGAGAACGACATCAGTTTCGATTTGTAAGAAACATGTGTCTTTAAATTTTTCTCGATCACTAGGTTCTCACCCATACACTTCACTCATTTATTTCACTCATTACCTTACCCTGTTCACACATATTCCCCACACCCTCACCTATCCATCCATATAACATCCTTCAGTTTTGAAAAAATAGTGTGTTTTCAAATGTTAAATGTCTTCAGTGTTGGTTTGAAAAGAGGGAGAAAAAAACAAACAAAAAATAGCAAGAAAAAAAATGGAAAAAAAAAGAAGGAGAAAAAAAAATAGAGAAAAAGAAAAGAAAGAGAGTTTGTAGTTAGTAGTTAGTTTTGAAATAAAGACATTTGTTCTTCAATTGTTATACACTCTTCTCAATCTTATCGTATATCCATCCATTTTACATCCATCATTTCACACATCCATCACTCATCATTCATATCACCATCCTACTTCACTTCATTCTCATCCCATTTCATTTTCCCCTCACCCATATACATCCATATTTCCCCTAAGTGTTCGGGCAAATGATAGTCAACGTGGTGAATAACTCGACGTTCTCACTATAGTGGTTAACATTCTTTCATGAGATCGTTTTCTTTCTAAATGTTCGTTCTTTCGTATGTGTGTGTGACTTGCTTACATTTACTCACCTCTTCACACACAAGAGCGATACACTGACCCTAATCTTGAGAGTTCGTTTGAGAGAGATATATCCAGTGAGATTTGAAGTTGAAGCGTTGATTCCAAGAGTCTATCTAGGAATTACTCTTATGATACTCGAACCGTTTTGACTAATTCAGACTACACACGTTGAGTTCTAGGAAGGTTGTGCTTTGAGTATTCATATAGCTAAACTTTTTATGCACTTCTAGCTTGTATTCTCAAAATTTTCTCTTGTGATGGATTGTGTGATTATTCTACATCTAATAAGAGATTGACTTCCTTTTTGTAAATAAAGAATTTTGTGGGTATATTCCCTGCAAACCCTCATGAGACACAACTCGTCCTGTAGGGCAACCTATAGGTTTAAAGGCTTGTTGCACATGCTAAGTGCAATCGCAAGTGCCAGCGAAAGTGATACACTTTTGGTTTCTTATCTTTCCTTCTCTCTATCTTATTGCTCGAGGACTAGCAAATCTCTTATTGGGGTTGGTGTGATAAGCACCCAAAAGTGTACATTTTATACCCCGAATAGACATATTTTAGTTGCTAATTCTCAACAATAATGATCTTAGGCGCGTAAATGTTCAATGTGCATGCTTGATTGTGTTTGCGGTTCAAAAAGCTTTATTTCGAGGCAAATGTGAATCAAATGGAGCTAATTTCCCATTCCTGTAACCGTAACATATCCCTAAACCTTCCCTGAAGCCTGTGTGTGTTTAGTTTATGCCTTTTTAATTTTTTTTAGATTTTTAGTTTAAGTCATTTATATTTTTAGAGTTTATTTTAGATTTATTTAGAATTTCTAGGTTTTATTTTCTATTTTTATATTCTATTTTTATTAGTGTAATTTTATTTTATTTTGATTAGCTTTATTTTATTTTAATAGGATTAGTTTTTTGGGGAATTCATTTATTTTTAGTTTTATTATATTTTACTTTTTAGGATTTTAGTTTTAGTTTTAGTTTAATAGATTTTTATTTTTATTTCTTTTTAGTTTTTTTTTTATTTGAGTCTTTATTTTATTTATAGATTAAGATTTTATTTTTTTAGATTTTAATTTTTAATTTTATTAGTGTTTTGTTTTAGTTAGTTAGTCTATATTTTTTTAAAGGGTCACCAACTAACACACACACACACTCTACTTTCATACGCACTCATACACACAAAACTCTACATCACACTCACACCCACCTACCATATACTCACAAAAACGCAAACACCTCCCTAACCCTCACGTAACTTACCCTACACCTCCACTACATACAATCACCTCCACCCATATTCTTCCCCACCAAATCTCTCTCTCTCTCCTCCATCCTCCATTAACACCATTAAACCCATCTCTCTCTCTCCTAACCTCAACCCCCATAACCAAACAACATCACCACCATGGCCTAACCCACAACCCTCAACATCAAACCCGCCGGACGGACCACCTGCTCCAGCCAACCTTCAAAATTGTAACCCCCCTGCTCCGATTACCTGTGGCCACACCCAAAACCCGTGACCCGTCCTGCCATAACCCGAGAAAACCTGAACCCGTGGTCTACCCCGACCCAAACCTGAGGCCAAACCGCAACCCATCAACCATCCCGACCCGCGGCCAAAATCGAACCCGCTCCGGTCAGAACCCCATGCCCTATTTCTGTCCAAACTCGCCACCTAACCTCACGCATACGACCCTCACCTCCGGTGAGCCCTGTCCAGCAACATCTCAACCCAACCAAACCCTTTACCTCAAGACCCATTTCTACCCAAGCCAAAATCGTGTTCTCCTGCCAAAGACCAAAATAAACCAAAGTCAAACAAACAAATAAAACACCACATGTGCTCAAAACCCATTTAACCACTTAACCCTCTTTTCCAATTATACCCCCAAACACCCATCTCCCACTTGCACCTTTTAGAACCCCAAAATAACCCCATAATAAATCCGATTTCTTCCCCTAACCATTTCCATGCACATTAAAACATAAACTCCCCAATTTACTACTAGCTTCCATGTGCACCATATAAATTGAAGACTTGGGCCATTTTCAAAAAAGGATCTCAAATTTAGTTTTAAAACTCTTGTGTGATAAATTTCTCTACATCCCTCTATATTGAGTTTTTGAATTTTTAGTAAATATCTCAATATAGAGATGTGTAGTGAAATTTATCTCTAAGATGAATTCCACCCCACCCATCTATAATGAATTTTTGCATTTTTAGCAATTATTTCAAAATAGATTGTTGTAGTTGAATTCATCCATTATGAAAAGGGATTTTATCACCAATTTGTAGAGAGAATTCTAGAGAGAGATAGTTAGAGTAGAAAATAAATTAGGTAGAACATTTTGTAAATAGTTTTATTTTTTTTATTTTTGTTAGAGATTAGTGAGTGATAAATTAGTGAGAAATTCAATTGAGTGTGTTTTTATTACTAAAAATCATTTGGAGGCTCAAATTGGAGGGATGTAAATTGCAAATTCAAGGATTGGAGTTCAATTTCACTCAAAGAGATTAGGTTTGATTGTTCTCTTCTCTACTTATATTTTAATTGCCTAATTTATTTGATTATCATGTTTAATATGATGTTAGGCTAAATCCCCTTTCAAGGGGTGGGGTGAACCCTTATTTGATGTTATTTTTATTTAATTAGTTTGATTAATTTAAAACTCCCTTTGAATGTTAATTTTAATCCCTCGCCCTTAAATTTACGCCGCGAGAGAGGGTAAATGATTTTTGAGAGAAAATAAAAAACTTAGTTATAATACCCATTTTATATTCGAACTAAAGATAGGGGTTTCTTAAGTGTGGTATTTTCATTTCTCATTTTAGTTTAGTGTTATTTCACTTCTTCTCACCCAAAAATTGTTTTAATATTTCAAAAGAGAAAAAAAAATAGAAAAAGTAAAAAAGCCCAAAAAGGAAATAAAATTGAATTACAATTGAGTTTGTCTCTAGCTTTACCCCCTTGATGTGGATTGATACCCTTACTTACCTCTACACTTTAAATTTATATTATATTGTAGGTATTTGAGGATTTTGACTAGAGGAGATTTTCAAGCAACGACGATGAAAAATAAATATACCAAAAAGTTCCCTTTATCAGAAGACTAGTTTATTGTCGAGCGGAGAGATATAGCTCGTGATCTATTCGCTCTGGTAAACTAGTGATAGTAAGAGCGTCGTGTTATATGTGGTCCTTCGTAACATGAAAGCGGACGATTATACTATCATGTCAAGAGGTAGAGATTTAAGGGTACATGTTATGTACCGAGGGCTAAACGAATCTTGACCTTAGTTATAATATGCAGGTAATTATAACAGGGAGTTAATAGTTAAAATAGAAATTGAGGTAGAGAGAGTCGTGTTATGATGATGTGAAAAACTACAAGTTGATGGGTGGGGCAATATCAGGAAGAATTAAATAGTAGTTGGCGGGGTGATCGAAATTACCCGAAAGATTTAGCCACGCCGAGAATGTGGGGGCCGAACTTGAGACAAGAATGTTATATAGGTGATGTTGTGAGGTTTATGCAAATATGCACGAGTTATAGGGTGTATGGGCGCCCTGGGTAGAACAGAGTCTCACTTAGTCAGATGCCTAGCAGTTTTGGGAGCAAACACAAGGGAAATGATTTTCGGGTTTATTTTAGAAAATGGGAGAGTAAGAGGTCCCTAGTAATGTGAAACGTTGAACATGAGGATCGATGGTGAATGATATATAGTGGATTTGTCTCCAAGTTACACCATTTAGGGATGGAAAAATGTTGATCCGAGGTTATCGACTAGGCTTTTTATAATTTTGATGTTCCGAGTGACGGGATTTATGAGCATGAGTAGTGACATTCATATTTGGGACATCCTAAAATCGTGAAGAGATCAGGGTTTCCATCGAGTTACGGAATGAATTGATCAAAGCAATATATTTGTTATTTTGGAGTTAGATACACTATCGAGTAGCATATCTAAGTTTTCACTTGGAGAAAAGAAGTGAAACGAAACTAGGTGTTGTCCAAACTTGTTGTGAATTAGGATAAGACCTTTCAATCCAACCTTTAATCAAAAGTGTCATGAGGCGATGGGGTCGGAGATGCACATCGTTCTAAATGTGTCACTCATAAGTCGATAAGAAGTGGGGAGCAACGAGCTTCTAGGACCCTAAGTGATTTGTGGTCCATTGGCAGGAATCGAGTAAACTGCGTCTCTTTCAGATAGGTAAAAAAAGTAAGGAGAGTTACGTCACCGTGAGCTAAGAGTGTGAAGTCTAACATGAGTAGTGAGTAAATTATTACGCGTAGTTACTCTGAAGAGGGTCACGAGTTTGGTAACAATAAATTGGCACCCACAAATGTGGGGCATTTTCTAATAAATAGATAGTAGAGCCGCCGGAGCATATGCTCGTCTTTTAAGGCACTATATGGTCGGAGACCATTGAGTTGGAGATTGACGACCAGGTGTTGGTTCGATTATCTTCTATGAAGGGGAAAATGATATTCAATAAGAAAGGGAAAGTTATCTTCGAGATATGTTGGGCCGTTTCCTATTATTGAGAAGGTGGGACCGGTAACATACATAATGGTACTTATAGAGTATCTACAGCGGATACCCAACGTGTTTCACGTGGCATCGCTGAGGAAATATCGGAGTAACATGAGAGCTTATTGCATCTCCCACTAGAGGAGATTGATTTACATCCAGATGTCTCATATGAAAAGAGGCCCATGGAAATTCTAGATCGTAGTGAGTGTAAACTGCGGTCCAATGTGGTGCCACTAGTGCGAGTTCAGTAGGAACACCACAATATGGATGAGTCAACATAGGAGCGGGACGATGACATACGAGAGTAGTATACAGAGTTATTCACCGCAGGTATATCATAATTTCGGGGATGAAATTCTTTTGTAAGGGAGGAAGTTTGTAGTACCCCGTATTTCTGTGTATTTAGAATTTAATTTTTTTTGGAACTTAATTAATTCAGGATACGTTTTATTTAAATTAATGAGTGAAATAATTTAAGGTGATTAAATAATAAATATGATTATATTATATGAATCGAGAGATAGATAGTGATTAATATTATGATATAATATTTACTAAGTGTGAATAGTAAATAATTGATAATTAGTGTTATACGGCATAACGAGTGATATGTACGTATTTTATTTTATATCAATCGGGAGTCGCATGTAGACTAATTTGAGGTTGAGAAATGCAATATATTTTTAATGACTCAGATGATAATTTAGAGGTCACGGATGATTCCGAATGGGTCGAAATAGTCGGAAAAATATACTCGGGGCTTTTGTTTGGGTTCTGGGTCAATTTTAGACCAAACTAGCATTTCTTGAGGGCATTTTGGTCATTTGGAAAATAGAGGTTAAGGCACCAACTAAATTCTAAGTGTTATATCTGATGTTTAAGACTTGAGGCTAGGGGTTAAAAATAGTTAAACCTAAAGGAATCCATTAGAGGGAATAGAGAAATAAATTTTCAAGGCTTAGGAATTGTTCTTGAAGGATTGGACCTTAATCTTGCATCCTAAGCATCTAAGGAGCGAGGAATTAAAGATAGAAACGTCAACTCATCATCCACACCATGAAATCAGACCTCCTCTATTAAGGCAAGTTGTTTGTTGCATTTAACATGAAGTTATAATGCCCATTCGTAAGATTTTGTTCAAAATTTTGATTTAATGCATGTTCTTGGGAGAAAAAGAATAAATTTGATGCATGATGGTTAGGAATTTATGTGTAGTATGATTCATACCTGTAGAGGAATTTAAATCATAAGAGACATGATGATTAAAAATAATTAAATTTGGGATTTGGATTGATTATGTAGGAAGAATACAAAAACTAGGGTTCTTGAAGAATTAGTTGTGTTAACTCGTTCTTGGCAGTTTTTGGTATGGATTGAATGTGTTTTAAACGTTTAAAATCATCCTAATACCTATACTTGATGTGTGATATTATGGGTTAAGAGTTTGGTGAAGAAACATGGAGGTTAGGATGAATATTGATGGTGGAAAACGTAGGAAAATGCATGAAGAAGACAAAGTAGAAATATGAACCATTTCGAATCGATTTGGGCAGCACCGAATCGCTTCAGCTAAAGCAAATCGATTCGGCCTAGTGCGAATCGATTCGGTTACCCAGAAAATTGAAAAATTTCTCCTTTATTCCTTAAATCCCTAAATTGTTGTTGTGAAATTTTTGAGGACTTTGGTAAAGTAATATTGAGAGATTAAAATATTATAGTAGGCTTATGATAGGGTATGGTTTGGTCTAATAGTGAAGATAAAGACGAGAATGAAATTGGGTTGATTTTTGTGCCGTAAATTATCCGAGAGAAAGATAATGAATTACGGGGAGTTTGGTAATTGGATTGATGAAGTAGACCAGTATGATAAGTTAGGCTTAACTACTGAAATTTATAAAGGGGTAACTAGGTCCCTTAGAGTTGGGTGAATACTCGAATTATTACGACAGTGAGAGAAATTGTAAAGTAAATAGTACGATGAGTATACGAGAGAAATATACTACATACAAGTGGGAATAATTAGGTGTGTGAAAACCTATCATATTAATACTTAGGCGGCGTGAATACCTAAAGTATACTAAATGTATTGGGGTCGAGGGAACATCCGGACCAATACATGAGAATTGTGTGAATACTCATAAATACGATAAGTGGGATAATTTGTAAAGAAATTGAGTACGACGAGTATACAAGAGAAATATAGCACGTACAAATGTGAATATCTAGGTTGTGTGAATACATATCATATGAATACTTAGGCGGTGTGAATACCTAAAGTATATTAGATGTATTGGGGTCGAGGGAATATCCAGACCAATACATGAAAGTTCGATTTGGGGTCGAGGGTTATCCGAACCAATATCGAACATGAATAATTTTGGGGTCGTTGGAACATCCAGACCAATATATAAATATATAACATTTACATTGGGGTCGAGGGATATCTAGACCAATATGAATGACATGATAAATTAGGGTCGAAGGAATATCCGAACCAATGAATCCTTAATGTGTGATACGAGGATATTATAGTGAAATATATATTTATTACTATATATTGTGTGGGAAATATATTGTGCAATTTATCTACTTATGTGTGATAAGTAGATAGTTATATAGATTATATTTAAAAAGAATGAGTTAAGTCAAGAAACTTAATTATATGATTGAGCTAATAACATATGTGAATGTTAGTTAAGATTGTGTATATCGGAATGATGAAATTAGGTGGAGCAACTTAATGCCTTGATTTAAAAGATAACATGTGAGGAATGTTACCTATGTTGATAATTAACACATGAGAGATGTTAAAATTAATGTATTGTAAGGGCGATATGGTAACTTAGATATGTAGATAAGTTCAGTTAGATACTTTAGTTTAGTTAGCTTGGGTAGTGTAGCTGGGTGGTCTAAGTAGAGAACGTTAGGCATGCACTATAGATGAGAGGTGAGGAAAACTCAAAGGAGAGTGTATGTGAACATGTGTAATCAATAACCGAATTTTTATCTAATAAACTCTTGCAAAATATTTTCAAAATATTTTGTGTTCTGGCACTTGTTATAAAATATTTTCCAAGCCTTTTAGGTGTCCAGCCACAGGGACACTAGGGGTGACTTCATTACAGGGACTCGAAGTTGTTGCATTGTGGATGCTGATAGGATTTGATTAGATGATTCCTCCATTCAGTTCTAGTATAGGATCTCATTTATATTTCATGTATGGACATGTTGTCCGTTGACAGTTTTCAGTCATATAGTTGTTTTATTATTTTGGAGTATTTGGTTTTGGAGTTTTAGCGAATGGTTTATTCGGTAAACCCTTTTTATTCATATATTGTGATGGTTGGACTCTAGTATATTGTGAATGGCTAAATTTAGATTTTCACATTGTTACTTCATCAGTTTTAAAGAAAGATAAAATTTGGCACCGGCCTAATTTCACTTAGGTGGTTAATAATTAAAACATTTTCGACAGTGATGCTAAGAATGAACCATATACGAAACCTGTTTTAATTTAATAAAAGTCTGATCAACCGATGTTTAATTAGACGGGGTGTCCCAACACCAAGTGGGAAGTTATTGGAGATTTGAGACTATTACAATATTAGTACCATCGTGGATGACTTGGAGTATTTACCATGATCCTTAGACATTTAACATGCCATAATTAGAAGAAAAATATCTTCTTGTGACATCACTAAAAAGGGCATTCACCCCCCACGAGTTGTAGTTGCATAACCTACTATCATACTCACTCTAACACTCGACGGGTTTAGGAATAACTTTGTCATCAACCCGTCTCGCATGATGAGTAAATCAATTCTTTACAACTACCCACACCCGCTTATATGAGGACTAATAAAAAAAAATTACGCCTGTCTTCCAATAAGCTTAAGTGTTTTCATCAAATAATGGTGGTTAAAACATAGGCTAATATAAAAAAAAACAAATTTATGAATAATAACTTTGTGCACCCGTTTTAAACCCATTTTGAAAAACCTAAATAGTTTATGTCAAATTAATTAATGGAAGTTAATTATGTGTTCTAGTTAACTTTTAATAATATTTAATAATTAACACAAACTCAACTACCACATTTACTAAGGGTAAATTTGTTACATTGAGATAAAACCTTAGCTCACTCATAACCATTATGAATAAAGGACCTTGTCCTCGCTAGTTAACTTAAGGAAAGGGAGGATCGTTAGAATAATATGCACTAATATTGGTTTAAGCTAAAGTTATAGCTTTAGAACACCAAATCTAGTTTATACCAGTTTATGGCATTCGTAATTCTATTTATAGAATTTTTATATCACAAATTTGGCGTGTTTACAAATTTATAGTCTCTATATTATCATTAAGGTTCTCTCCTTCTCACTATCTTCTATGTATCTATCAAGAATCTTTACATGAAGATAAAATGTTTATTGTTTGATTCTTTAAATATTACAATGAAAATGTAATTTGTAAGTTCATAGTGCATTGGATGAAAGTCACACCTCCAACATTATCAAAATATTCATAGATTCCTTACAATTAAGTGTGCATGTGTGACTCGTATGTTCATTTTGAATAGGTCATTGTTTCACGAACACGATTTCACATACAACACTTAATCTGTGTGGTCGTTATCTAGAGAATAAAATTTCTAGTCGACATAAATCTTGTTGGAATTCTTGTTACATCAAACGGTTGGATCAGAAAAGTACCTTGAGGTGTTGCGCAGTTGTTAGGTATATTTCTTTTCATTTTGATCCATTACACTCTTGTATTTGTAAACTATATTCTTTGTTTATTGAATTTATTTGTTTTGTTCTGTAGAGAGAGTCGTGGATATTTTTGCTATCTTCGGGGTTTTACCATGTTAGATCTGGTGTTATGCTCTCTTTGTGTATTGTCAACGCTTATCTGCTTCTCTGATTATATCTAGTGTAGTATAAATAATTTATTTGACTATTTCTTTTACCAATAATTTCAAATTTTAAGTTTGTACAAGTGTTTCTTGTTTTTTACACATCTTGCGTTAATCATTTGTTTACATTAAGATTTTCTTTAAAAAGTTGTTTTGGATTTTCAACTTTAGTCTTTTAACTTTATTAAACACTTAGAGTTTATCTTTTTCAATTGGTATCAGAGCGGTATTAAAATTCTTTTTGATACTGAACTTTTAAAATTGCTCTTGTTTTCAAAATGGACAAAAAATTTGAAATGCTCATAATCTTTTCTGACCTCCTGCCTTCAATGGACACAATTTCCCTTAGTCAAAAGTAAGGATGATTGCTTTCATCCAGGGCACTTTAGGAGACAAGATATGGGAAACTATTGAAAATGGTTATTCTCACCCTCCTAAAATAATAAGTGAAGTACTATAAGAATTAAGAAAATGTTGAGTAAGTTCACTAAATAAGAGAAATAATTGTATCTATATATAACAATAAGGGTAAAAATTGTATTTTCATATATGTGAATGAATATGAGTTCAAAAGAATATCTATATGCACTAATTGTAGAGAAGCTTGGAACATTTTGGTCACTGCCTATAAAGGTGATGACCGTGTCAAGGTAGGAAAGACATAGATGCTCATTCAATAATATAATACCCTGGTGATGAATGATACTGAAACATCTGAAGATTTTTATATCAAATTGATCAATATAATTACAAAGTTGCATGAAAATGTAATTATGTATGATAGGAGAGATATAATTGAAAAAATTCTTAGGTATCTACCCTTTAAGTTTGATAATAAACATTATACCATTAAAATTTGACCCGTGGATGTTTGAGAAGCAAGTTAAGAATTGTTGAAATGTAACTCGACTATAAATAACACATGACCTTAACTACTAAGAGAACTAATGAGTCAAATCTAGTTTTCTCCTATAAAATAACTAGGCCTGGTTTGAAAACTTTGATCATAAAAGTCCTGATGACCAAATTTCTCTTATGAATAAACAATTAAAAAAGATAATCAAGTTTAAAAATCATATGGCTACTAAACATGTGAAAATTGGTTATCAAAACTTTTAAGGCTTAAAACCTCATGACAGGAATTTTGATAGACAGAATAACACTAATAATAATCAAAGGCCTAAGAAAGACCTTAGTAACATTCAGTGCCATAAATGTGGTAGTATGGATCATTATGCTAATAGGTGCAAGTCTAAAGTCAAAACCACACCTAAGAGAAAAAATTTATAATTGCTCAGTTTATTTTTATTTGGCTTATCCCATATCTCACTGCACCTTCATGAGCATTCTCAAGTCTTCGAAGAGAGAAAATGTTGGTGACAATTGCAATATTGAAGACCATTCGTCACAACTTTACCCGAAAAGAGTTATGAGGTTATTTGGAAAAGCTTAAAATATTCAGGGGTTATTTTTAAAGGAGATTGATTTTTAAAAAAAGTTTTTGAAATGTTATTAAAATGATTTTTAATTTTATTTTTAAAAACTCGTCAGCTCGTTAGAATGACTTGGCATATAGTTTGAATGATATTGGACTTGTCGCTAATACGAGGTTCCCATGTTTGAACGAGATTTGCAGTGTCGCCTTTTTGGTTAGATCTGGAATGTCATTTGAAGTTTCGTGAAAAGACATTCGAACGAGATCGGGTACGTCGTTCGAAGAAGGTGGCAGTTCGTTCGAATGAGTACTCATTTTTTTTATAATTAACTAAGTCTTTTATAAATTTTTATTCCCTATCTCTGTGAAACAACTTTCCCTATAAATAGAGGTACAGGATTAGACTTTTCAACAAGCCTTTTTAGAGTTCTATTTGTGATCAAACTCTATAATTTTTTCATCCAAACCCCTTGGACCTTTAAGGATCACTTTGCCAAATTAAAGAAGAACACATTCCAAAGTTTTAAACCCTTGTAGAGATTTTCTCTACTGCTAATTTGTGTAGTTGAGTCTCTACTACTGAAAAAGAAAGGAATTATAATTCCTAAGGATGATCGACGGATATCGAGGAAAAATATTCTTATTGTGGGCGATACTGGACTATATCATTTTATGTTGAAGATTTGAAGACACTATTGAGTTAAACTTAGTGGAGCTCTAACTTGTCTATAAGTCGATAGATGAAAGGGTCTGACTCGTTTGTGAAAAAGGGTGGGCACCACCCATCATGATTAATGACAATGTAGAAAGTCTTAAACATGTCATTGTTTGGACTGATGATGATTTCAAGTGGAGTAATTTTAACTCCCGCGGCTTAAATGAAATTTCTGGATCTATCACCCCTGACGAGTTCTGTCGCATCATGACATGCACCATGTCTAAGGAAGAGTGGGATACTCTCAAACTCACTCACAAGGGTAGCAACGCTGTGAAAGCTTCTAAGCTACAAAATCTCACCACAGAGTTTAAAACTATCACTATATTTGACACTGAAACTTTTAATGAGTTTTATGCACATTTTTTTGATATAGTCAATTCTAGTTTTAATTTGGATGAGAGAATTCTTGAGACGCACGTTATGAAAAATATTTTGAGATCCCTTCCATCCCGATCTATACCTAACGTCACTGCCCTTAATTTGTTGGGAATTTTAGATACGCTTAGTTTAAAACTTGTAGGAGACCTTCAAACTTATGAAATCAATATGTTTCCCAAAATTCAAAAGAAAAAGGAAATAAGGATTGATTTGAAATCCCAATTTAAAAGGGAAAAGAAAATATTTTTAACTTTGATTTTGATCTTGATGATCATGCCTTATTTGGAAAATTTTCAAAAAAATTCTCAAATTTAACAAAAAAAATTATTTCAAAGACAAAAAAGTTTTTAGACAAATAAAAATGTCAACGAGGGAAAGAATGTTGTGACAATGATTAAGTGAGAAGTTTTGAATGTGAGGTTAAAGGACCCAAATCCCATGAGTGTCCTACTAGGCTAAAGAGAGAGGGAAATGGTAAAGTTTCATACAAAGCCACTCTTAGTGATAGTGACGTCTAGTCCGTGAATTCTTAGGATATATCACCACATGAACCTTATCTTTCGTTCATGGCCAGACACGTTAATACATCGAGTTCGTCCCCTATCGGCGAGGACATTTCTAAACGTGATATCCTCGATAATTTTTTGAACCATTCTAAAGAGAGTGAGAGTGATGATGAGAATTTGAGTGAGGGAGAAGGTGGACTTTGATGCGCCTACTACGAACTTTATAAAGTGTCTTTGAGAACTAAAAAGAAAAAAATATAAGTTTGACTCTTAGGGTGTTTGATTTAAGGAAGGAGGTGAAATTTTTAAGAGAGAGTGAGTCATTAATGAGTCAACTCGAGAAGTTAAAAGTTTTTTATGTGATCAATTGATTGTGGTTGTTAGGGAGAAGATCGATTTTACCAACATTGTGTCTAATCTTACGAGAGATCTTCAAGCTTCTTGGGAGACTCATGAGAAACTAGAAACCTGTGTATCCTAACTCGAGAAAGATATCAAACGTTCCAGGGAGATTAAGGTCACTATAGAGGACACGTATAATAAGGTTGAAAATATGTTCATTGGTTCCGCATTAGGCTTTAACGAGAGGCAAGGAATAGGTTATGATAGTGCATCCACTTTCAATGTCGCACAGGAACCGGTTCCTGAGTTCGTCATGAATCCTTATGGGCCTTAGCCAAACCTACAAAGGAGACCTAATCCACCAAGTAAAGAGATTCCTAGGCCTTTTAACCAAGGTAGACCCAAACATGTTTATGTTTATTCCCATTGCAAATAAATAAATCACCTTACGGAATGTTGCATTAAACTAGGGAGAGTTTCATAAACGCGTGTTCCCCAACTAGCTCCCATGTGAGTTCACATATGTATTCCCCCAAGCACTCCCATCCACAGTTTCCTACATGCTTCCACACATCACCATTGTGTTGAGATTTTTAGAGAGCAAGTGGAATTTTTAGTCAAAAAAATCTCAAAGTTTGATCGAGGAATTTTAATGGATGTCTACTCCTTTTGAGAACTCCTCCCGGATTAATGATTCAGCTTATGACTTGCATCTAGTATAGGGTGATTACTCATTAATATCCATTGACCGTATTGGTAAATTGTATTTCTATATATCTATATTATTTTATTTTGAAAAATATTTAAAAATCCAAAATGATTTTCAATTTTTAAGAAAATGTTTTGAAAAATTCCAGAAAGATTTATTTTTGATAAAGTTTTTGAAAAAGAAAAAAGATTTTTTGTATTTTTCACCTTATATGGATGTGAATTTAATATGTTCAAATAAACACTGCTTTCCATCCATTCATGTGAATTTTTCATGGTCTTTTGAGTAATGGCTTCGTTTCTTGAGTGTGATTAATAATGTGTGGCTAGCACTTCGTTGTTCATTGATTATTACTCTCTACTTGTTAGAATTTTTATCACCTTTATTGCACATATGCATGAACTTTTTTAATATTGTACTTACTTATCATATGTTGAATACGATGTTCTCATCTCAATAGTGTTTAATAACGAACTAAATGTACTAGAGATAAGTTCTTCTTATAAGAACTATTATCCGGATTTCTTTTCCCGAAAAAATTATTTTATATTAAGCAATAAAAAAGGGCTACTAAAGAGCATTTTTCTCTTTGCACTAAAAGTCACCATTTGCAAAAGAGCCTAAAATTAACGTCACCCAAAAACAGAAGTACTAAGGCCATTTTTTATTTCATGGATGCTTCGTTACACATGAGCATTATGATATCTCCAAAAATTTAAGAGAGATTTCTTAAACATGTGATTTTGAGGATGTTGTAAAATACAAGATACAATGTGTTTGCATAATGAACTCTCTTGAAAAGCATTATATATTTTGTCATTATTGAGTTGAGAATCATTTAAATTCATGGCATTTTGCATTAGTCGAGTCAATTTCAGCTTGTTCAACATTCTTACACCTAAGGTTGAAATTGAGTGCTTTCTTTAGAATTATCTCATTACTTCGTACAACTTTGTTGTGTATTCCTATGTTCATTTGCCTATGGAAATGTTACACAATTTCATTCCCTTTTCATGATCCGGAAATTTTAGTATTATTCCATGGTGTGATGTATTTGTACTTATATGTAACTTTTAGACCTATACTTTTTATACTTGAAAAATCTAAAATTTTCAAAGAGCTGGTATACTTCTTCGAAATTTTCATTGCATGTGCTCTATTGATTATATTTGTGATGCTATTTCATTTGGATTCGGGTGATGCTTATGATTATGATTAGTTTTTTACCCTTTATCTATTACAGAAAAAAGGGAGAGAACAAATTGAGTGGGAGTTTATTTATTTTTAAACTCGTACAGGTTATGGTATATATTTTATCTCATGTGTAGGTCATTCCATCTTGATTATGATTTCATGGACCACATAAGATGAAGACTTTCAATTGAAGACGCATACATTTAAGCATTTTCGTTTCTTCGTTTGGGAGAGCATTATTTATATTAGTCTTAGGGTTCAATTTTGGCTTTGGTTTGTATTTTGTATCAGAATAGCCAAAGGGGAGATTTGTAAGAGAAAAATATATAAATGATCAATTTATTTTTATTTGTCTTATCCCGGGACACCCCACTGCACCTTCATGATAGTTCTCAACTCTTCGAAGAGAAGAGACGTTGGTGACATTTGCAAGATTGAAGATCTTTCGTCACAACTTTACCCGAGAAAAGTTATAAAGTGATTTGGTCAAGCTTAAAATATTCCGGGGTTATTTTTAAAAGAGTTTACTTTTAAAAAAAGTTTTCCAAATGTTTTTAAAATGATTTTTAAAGTTTTTTTAAATCTCGTCAGCTCATTAGAACGACTAGACATGTCGTTCAAATGAGATTGGACTTGTCGTTAGAACGAGCTTCCCACGTTCGAACAAGATCTGAAGAATCGCCTTTTTGGTCAGCCTTGTAACGCTATTCAAAGTTTTGTTGAAAGTCGTTCAAACGAGATCGGGTACGTCATTTGAACGAGGTGGCAGTTCGTTCGAACGAGTATGCATTTTTTTTATTTTTAATTAAATCTTTTACAAATGTTTAATCTCTATCTTTGCAATAACTTTCATTATAAATAGAGATGTAGGGTTAGACATTTCAACAAGCCTTTTTAGAGTTCTTTTGTGATAAAACTTTTCAATTTTTTCATCCAAACCCCTTAGATCTTTAAGGATCACTTCTACAAATTAAGAAGAACACATTCCAAAGTTCTAAACCGTTGTAGAGATTTCTATAATGCTGATTTATAGAGTCGAGGAACTACTGCTGAAGAAGAAAAGAATTGCGATTTCGTTCGAATGAGAAACTAATCTCATTTGAATGAGGTTAAAAAAATAAATTTTTATTTTTAAAATGAGAAAAATTCAGTTTCAGTTTTTTATAGAAAAAAAACATCCCAGATAAAGTTTATGAATAATTTTAAACACCAATTGATTTATACCTTTGTAATGTAGGGAAGTCTTAAATATTAGGGTCAGCTTTTTGTGACAATACATGACAGTTTGTAACGGGATACGCCAAATGTGCCATAGAGAAAATAAAATGAATAATAAGCCTAAGCTAAACTATTTACCCTTACAAATCTCTGCCTTTGGCTATTGTAGTATAAAAATATATAAATCTAACCGAAATTCAAATTACGTAAAATATCTGTGACACCCCGCCTACTAAAATATCGGGTGGCCAGCCCGTGATCAAAATAAAATGTTGGTCTCATATGGATCATTTTTTGCATTACTGTCGAAATTTTTTTAAAGTTACTAACCACCTAGTAATTTAATTAGACTGGTGCCAAATTTTATCTTTCATTAATTAAAAACATGCGAAAGATAAATAATAATAATAATAATAATAATAATAATAATAATAATAATAATAATAATAATAATAATAATAATAATAATAATAATAATAATAATAATAATAATAATAATAAACACAACTAATAACCGAATCCCACATAGATGAATAACATAAATTAAGATAACTGAATCAACTATCGGTTCAACAATAAAATACAACAATAACCAGGATACACAAAGTCAGATAAGTAAACTAAATACAAAATCTAATGGCGACATGCCCAAATGAGTACTGAAAAGTTCCCACACTAGGAGTAAATGAACGAAGCGTCTATAACAAAATCTTGCAACTTCCACATGAGCTGCAGCTGCGCATTCCTAGATAGAATCCTCAAACTGAGTGTCCCTGTGGCTGGACAGCTAAAATGTTTTGGAAAAGATTTTGACAAGGGTCAGAGCGCAAGTAAAATATTTGAAAATATTTAGCAAGCAATTAAATTGCAATAATTAAATATGCATGCACACTTAACTTCTGCCTTCTACCTTTCCTAGTTAAGCTACCCCACCTAACTAGTCATAACAAGTCTCCTTCCACATACTAACTCATTGTACCACCCGTATTACGCATACAATATGTTACCGAATTTTCATGTCTTTTATCCCATTATAAATTTCTGAGTATGCTTATTTATCCCCATAATGTAGTTTTTTTTAATGTCACTATCTTTCTCTTCTACTAAACCCACACAGTATAATAAAATCACACGTATACGTATATCACTCTGTTATATATATACTAACATTGTACCCCTATGCTGAGTTGCGGTGTGAGTATACTAGGCTATAATGTCCTGGTAAGAAGCACACATAGTAGAATAAGTCACAAGTGCTGAGACCTGCGGTGCATGCATACTCTGCTATCAAGTCCCGATACATCACGCACTATATAAAGGACTATAGATTTCGAATCACTCTGGAACCGTATCAATACAAATCACACATATTGGAGGTGAAAATAGTCCACATACCCGTGGGTGACGCACATACCTACGCTTTCATAGTCAGCAGACTTATCAACTCATAAATAAGTCTTCAGAGTCCTATGTTCTTAAGGTACCAAATATAAATCCCCCCGAAGGCACATAAGACAAGATTGTCCTCTTCCTACAACCTCCTATGATAGCAAGTATGGTAGGTATGTCATACACATAATAAATCATACAAATCAGTATAGGTATACACACAACTTATATCATATATTCCATACATAGCATATATATCTCCCGAATATCCTACGTTTTATTTAATTTCAATTATATGTCTCATGGTATATTCCCGAGTATCCCTCACTACTAGAAGTGTGCCAATTATCCTTTAAAATATTGCGGTAGGTAATTCACTCATATCCTACTGATCTAAGTCATAGCTTCGCTCATCCCCCAAATTTCTTGCATTTCAAATTACACCGATTAATCTAATCAATTTCACATTAATTAATTTATTAAAGTAGTGTCACCCAACTACAATACTCCGACTCACTCATATGGTTCGTCTCTTCACCCTTTAGAATTTGTTACACAAAAATTCATTATTAAGGTTAACACCTCTCGTTAAATTCACTATTCGATAATTTATTATATATCTCTATAATAAATTAAACTTGTTAATCTATACCTAACTCCCGTAGCACTATCCTGAGAAATATCAGAGTCAAAACCCCGACCCTGAATTTAATTACTATCACCTCAATTAATTTTTATCCAAGTTGTATCACTCAATCAAAATGCTCGGACTCCCCTTAATGGTCCGTATTTTAACCTTTAAGAATTCATTTCACGAAATTCGATTATTAAGTTTAACACCCTTATTAAATTTAATAGTCCTTAATACTCATCCCATAAGACTCTAAGTATTAGGTTCCATTTAATTTCTATCGATTAAATTCCACCTTAAGATACCAGCTCGTATGTTAAATTCATCCAAAATTCCCATTTGAATACGTTTGTATATTTTTTACATATATTATCCAGTGTCGTTCATTATAAATACTCCTAAATCCATATCCCGGATTCATCCCTATCAAATCCAAGGATAAAATAATTTTCCAATATATTTTTCCAAAGTCCTTCACTCATCTACGGACATCTTCAAATAACCCGAATTTATTTCTTCCTAAAGATGTCGATCTCGCGCACACTATCATAGAAAAATCATATCAAATCCAAAAAAAATAAAAAAAATACGATGTCGACACCCACGCGACCGTGATGAAAGGATCTACAGTTTCATGTTTTACAATAACTAAAGGGGTCAATCGATCGACGAATTGGGTCGATCGATCGACCAGATATCAGTCATCTTCTCCGAGTGCTTTTTCCACCATTTTTAAACTCCGAAGATTTCCAACTTCAATCCAGACCTCGATTACTTTATCTCCCATATTTATTTCATATATAAACATGTTCAAACACTAATATATGACATTAATCCTCAGTAATTTTCATTAAAATTCTAGGGTTCATAAATTGGGTTTTTTACAATATCCCTTAAATCACAATTCTCAATTCGATTCAATAATCTGAATTCAACAACAATTTCTGCAGGTTTTCGATTCTAACTCATATTCTGGCCTCATATGCTATTACTCTCACATCAATTCAACATAAATTTCACCTCTAATGCTTAAATCCTTAAAACCCAGATTTAACATGTGATACCCTCCCAAAAATGAATTTTTCTATAATAACTCTTCCCAAAATGAATATGGTTTACACCCACCATGATATGAATCACAATACCGCAATTTAAATAAAAGCAAGTTTAACTACTTGCCTGGATAATTTCGTAGGGTCTGATTTCCTTCATTGTAGGTGAATGTTTGACGAAGAACACACTCATCTTCCTTTATTTTTGCTCCCAAAAGATCCTCAATTTCTTCCATTATTTTCCTCTACAGCTCTATGGTTTCTCTCCTTGAGTTATGACTGCCTCAATTACCTTAATTAGGTTTTATTTCATTAATCCAGTTTTTAAGCTTATGGGCCAAATTAAAATGGCCCAAACACTTCCGTGTGGGCCCAATTATGCTTATAATTACTCTGACACCTAATTACTACTTCCGGGTACTCTTTTCCGACTATTTCGACCTATCCGGAGTCAATCGTGCACTCAGAATTGCCATTCGAATTACTTTATAACATTCTCAAATTTCGACCCCAAATTACAATACATGTGAATTTCCAAAAAAATTTACCCTCCCAAATTAATATAAATTCTCCAAATTAAATAATTTCTCCAAATCACCAATTTAATTAAATTCTCCCGATTAATTAAATCTTTTACCATCAAATTATTTAAATTTTGTATCCTCAGAAATACGGGGTGTTACAATATCCCTAAAAATGACAAAATATCTAACGCCCTTACCAAACCCTATACATAGAATGTCATAGATAAACTTTGTCTTCAATTTCCACCTTATCTTCTTCTTGCCTTCCACCAGTGTATCAAATGATATTTTCATCCATGACCAAGGGAACCTACACACATGAAGCAAAGAAAATACCCCGTGATACATCGAATTTGAAATAGAAAATAAAAACTCATAAAGCAATCTCCCCCCATAAATCAAACTCATCATCAAATTTTCCCCTTAATTTGTTCTCCCCCTTTTTGTTCGAAATAGACAAAGGATTATAGTCTAAACATGAAGTATAAAGCATCACATAGAATAAGTAAGATATCCTCACAAAGATATGTAAACAACGCACGATAAATGATAACCTCAAAGGTGTAATCCACCAACTATTTTTCAAATTTTTTAAATTTTCTCAAATATAATATCTGCAAAGTACAACACGGCAACTAAAGCATAAATAATCCAAACTATGAGCAAGCATATGGAAAATATGGACAAAATATGCAAAATATACCAAAGAATATTCGGCACACATATATAAGTATAAATAATCACAAAACTCGACACAAAACACATAAGCCTTACACACTAGCATAGTATCGATGTGTTTAAACGTGTGGGATGGAATGAATGGGTATGAAGTATATACAAATGAATTATGTCCAAAACACTTAAATTTGTTCAAAAAGTTCTAATTGATCGTAAAATTTTATCAAACCAAGATTTAGCCTCAAGTTACAAAATAAAGTGAACTTAATGAACAAACAAGCACAATGAAAACAAGCCTAGAATATTGATGATTCTACAAATCAATAAAGTCATGACAAAATAATCATAACTAGGATTCACTGTGAAAACTCATAATCTTCAACTAAACTGCCTCAAAAGATAAACATATATTATATTCTCTATTCTTTTCTTTTTCTCAATTCTTTTGAAGTTATTCGTTTGAATGATCAATTATTAAACTAAGTTGGCCTCTATTTGGCAATTTTTCTATTTTTATTGCCTTTAATATTTTTATTGGGCTCTTGCCCACTGTGGCTTTTCCAAAAATGAGATTTTCTCCTTTTGTACCCCTTTTTCGTGCACCCTAATATTTTTTAACATTTAAACAAATGCCCACGAGCAATAGTCCTTACATGCACAAATCCCCCATAGTTACAAAAACATATAGATGAAAAAATTGACGGGGAAACATCTTACAAAGATCAAATATACAAGTGAAGTTAATGTTCAAAAAGCTCGTGCACGTGTGTACAGAGGCATATACAAAGTTGAATCCATAAAGCAAATTAAGTTCGAAACAACTCCAGGAAAACATGGTTAAGAACAATCTAATATCTACAATCATAACCAAATGTCATTGCCACATGAAAAGTACGGAGTGAATTGGACTCAAACACATGCCGCACCAAATGTGTAAAACTAAAATACACAAAACACCAAAAACAACTTTTTGAGTTTTTCTAAAAAATTCATCAAAATAAAATCATTTTGTATTTTTCCAATATGACTCGATAAAAGAAAAAGAAAAATATAAAAGATACATGTGTCATAACATTAGCAAACATGTATCAAGAATCCCAAATTAGGGTATGAAAAACAAAATCACATAAGAAATCACCCATAAGATATAGCATGTGAAGAATCATGTGTAAGCATGTCAGAATCAACTAGTCTAAGCTCTAGCGCCTCTAAAACGGATTTCCTAACCTAAATAGATGCATACCTAATGCGTCGGGTTTCGGTAACCAAAGTATCTCTAGACTTAAACCTACTAGGACCTCTTCCAAAATCATAACAAAATGCCCTAAGGTGACATTTCCTACCACAATGCGAACATGTGTAAACTTAAGGAATGTTACATATAAGACGACCGTTTCTAAGATCCTTGGATGTGGTTGGTCCTTTAAAATAAAAAATGGTCTTGGCATTAACAACAGAAGCTTTAGAATTATGGGAGACAATACCATCACTACCAAACTACTGGAGTATTTTAAATCATCTTTTAACTTCAAAATTTTATAGTCAAACAAAGAATTATACTCTTCAAGTTTTAGGGATACCATCTTTAAATACTCAATCAGTTCTAGAAAGTTATCTGCATCCCCCTCGATGCAAGCAAACTTATCCTTAAGAGTTTTCTCTCGTGCCTTTAAATCTAAAATAAATATATCATTATCCTCATTGGCATGTAGACAAACCTTGGAAATTTTGAAGTCTTCTAATTTTGTCTCTATAGACCGTACTCTTTCATCATTCTCTTTCTTGGTCAATGTCCACAATCTTCTCACGAAATAAATATCTTTGAGTTTGAACAGTTTGCAAAAGATCCATAGCAACTTTAAAATGAAAATTTTCTTTTTCAAGAATTTCAATTCTTTTAGCAAACTTCAAATTCAAATGAGAAAATTTTTTACTATGGCTATCCATTGAGAGAAAAAAGAACCCAAGGAAGAAAAATAAACAATCACCATAAACAGTATGAACAACGATTCATATGATAAATTAGTGCAACCCGCTCTGATACCACTTGATAGGGATGGTATTAGCGAGAAAAACTCTTTGAAACTCAAGATCACCTGATAACCTAGTGTAACCGGCTTTGATACCGCTTGATAGGGTAAAAATGATGAATGCTCTAATACCACTTAATAATGCAAAAAATAAACGTGCTTGGCAAGGATGATCACAATCAAGAATTCTATTTTGTGGTTCCATTATTTAAATCCCAAAATCCAATTTTATCTTATTATTCTAAGACATGAATCTAAGTGATAAGACGGATAAATAAAATATGCAATCACACGGCATCTAAGGAAAAATCTCTTATCAGGGCAAAACCTTTTATATCATCACTTAAGAAAGTTTACCATCGACTTACATACTACTTAATACACTAAAAAGTATAACGCACAGTGTCTTCAAAAATTCTAAAGAAAATGGCTCAATCAAGATCGGTATCCACTGATTCAGCCTTCGGCCTTCTTTTGTCGTGATCACTCGAATCATAAGGGTCAGTCGTTGAGAATCCTCTCCACAAAGATGTATCCAAGATACTAAACTTCTTGGGTTTCAAAAAAATTCACAAAAACTATTTTGGGATGTAAAGTTGTGAATTAAATGTGTTTTTGTAATAAAACTTGGAAACTTTGGCAACAGATATGCAGGAAACATTTCGACAAAAGTTTTAAGAAATTTAGATTCAAAATAGGTATTCATAGATGCGGCACAAATTTAGAGGCAAAAAATTCGTTCGAACGAAATTAGAAGTCATTCGAATGAGAAAGCCATTTCGTTTGAATGAAAAGTACAATCCGTTCGAACGATACAGGAATCTCATTACAACAAGCTTTTAACGAATTCAAACAGTAAGCCCTCGTTGGATGTTCGTTCGATGTAAGATCTAACAACCCTTGTAATGAATAGTCCACTTCGTTCGAATGAGAAACGAATCTCCTTTGAATGAGGTTAAAAAAATATTTTTTATTTTTAAAACGAAAAAAGTTCCACCTCGATTTTTTTATAAAAAAAATAACATCCCAAATAAAGTTAATGAATACTATTAAACACCAATTGATAGATACTTTTGTGGTATATAGGGTAGTCTTGAATGTTGGAGTTGGTTTTTCGTGACGGTACATGGCGGTTTATAACTGGATACGCCAAATGTGCCATGGAGCAAATAAAATGAATAATAAGCGTAGGCTAAACTATTTTCCCTTACAAATGCCTAAATAAAATTTATTTTGACTTTAAATTTAATACAAACTGTCATAACAAAATTGCCTTAACAAAATAAGTATTTAGGTTTGATGGGTAGTTTTTATAATTTAGTATTTTTAAGTGCGTTTTTGTCCTCACAAAAATTATCTGTAAGGATTTTCATGGGAAAGTAATAATCCCACCTATATTGAATGGATTTTAATTCCACCCACTTTCCCACAAATGTGGTAATCTAATTTATTGGGGCTCACATTCCCATGCAACTTAATCTCACACCAAACGCAGTAATCTTACACTTTTTTAGGAATGTTCGGAAGGAATCAGATTCCCCCCAACTTTACCACGTACCAAATGGGACCTTTATCTATTACGAACAAAAGGCGGAGAACAAATTAAAGAGGGGTCTTTATTTGCTTTAAACTCTCAATTGCATCACGGTACTTTTTTCATGTGTGTAGGTCTTTTGCGCATTGATGATGATCTCTTGGACACACAAGATGAAGAATTTCATTTGAAGTCAAACACTCTAATTTGTTTTCATTTTTGGATTTAGGAGAGCATTCGTAGTACATTGTCTTAGGAGTTTAATTTAGTTTAGTTTTTATTTTGAACCGAAGTAGCCAAATATAACACCCCGCCTAATTAAATACTGGGTGATCAGTCCTTTATTAAATTAAAATAGGATTCCAAGTTAGTTCATTCTTAGCATCACTGTCAAAAACCATAATTACTAATCACATATTAGTTAATTAAGTCGAAGTCAAAATTTTATCTTTTCATTTAACAGATATTAATTTGCGAAAAACTAAATTAAACCATTCACATAATAATAGAGTCTAAACCAACATAAGATATAAATAATTAAATGTCTTGCCGAATAAACCATTGGCTACAAATCCCAAATCCAAATAATAAATCCAACAGGTAATAAATAAATCTTAATACAAGTCTGAACTAAACGACTTAATAAAGTGAAAAAGGGACAACATTCCCATAAATGAAATACTAAGATAAAGAGATCCTAATCTAGGAATGAACGGGCTGAAGCGTCTAATCCAAATCCTGCATGCATTCACATATGCTGCAACTATGCATCCCTAGAATAGATAATCAAGTTTGGCATCCCTGTGGCAGGACACCTAAAAGGTTTTGAAAATATTTATAGCAAGGGTTAAAGCTTAAAACATTTAGCAAGTATTTATCACAATTTAAAAATCAGTTATTAGATACACATGTTAGGTTCACGTACATTCTCTTGAGTTTCCTCACCTCTCATCTATAGTGAACACCTAAAGTTTTCTACTTAGCCCGGCTAGCCATAATACCCAAGCTAACTAGACATAAGTATTTATCTAAACTATTAACACGTCTAATTCCCCATATCGCCTATATAGTACGCTGTTTGGATTAGCTTCTCTCATATGTTATTAATATCAAAAGTAAAATTTTCCATATGTTATCATCTAATCATTTAATTAATTTTCTCAAGTTAATCTGCTTTTTAGATATACATCATCTAATTGCCTACTGTCACACATAAGTAGCATGTTTACAGGTATATATTATATACACTAATATATATACAATTACAGCATCACTTAGGATAACCACCATCTATACAGGCATACTCTGCTATTAAGACCATGTATCATATGTACTACATTAAGGACTATTAGTTTGGCATGTCTCCTCGAACCCAAAATAATATAACAAGCAATGGAGGCGAACATAATTATAAGCCTTTGGGCTACGCACATACCTAGCGTACCCAAATGACATGTCAGTCTCACTAATATACGACACATAGTGAGATACCCTAAGCTCTATGATATGGGGCACAAATCCAGACCTCACTGGAATTGTCAAGGTGGGATCGCCCACTGCACGGGAACCACCATGATAGCAAGCAGCGTAGGTAATCTACCACTTTACACCAGTCATATAATAGGTAACACATAACCTATATATATGCATAATAATCAGTAGCTATACACACAACCCAAACATCATCGTTCGTACATAGTATATATCACTCGAATACTCATTGTACTTATTATTTTATGATTATACACACTATAGTATTAATCAGAGTATTATTTTCTACTCTAAGGGTCTTCGTTACCGCTTATATCACTTCAGTAGTTAACTCTTTCATAACCTACTGGTCTATAGAATAAACTCATTCGAAATCCCTGCAACTCATTCTCATCCTCTCGAATTAATTATGTCACCATTTAATCATGTTTAATCCTCGCCTTAACTCTCTCATTAAGACTAAGTCATAATCCCATATTAGGTCGAATGTAGTATAATAAGTCCCTCATTATATTTTAACAAAGTCCTAAAGTTTCCCCAACAAACTATTGGAGTTATAAGCTTAAAAAGGGAAGAATAGGCAAATCCGGGCAAACCGAATCGATTAGTTTTGTAGAAGGCCATCTTCTTCGTTGGGTTTTAGCATTTTTCACCATTTTTCTTTATCACAACTCACATGATCCTTCACCAAACTTAAAACCAATTATCCCAAACATTATCTACGTGTATTAGGATGATTTCCAACGTAATTATAACATCAAATCATTATGATTTCAAATTAAAAGAGGATCATAACCTTTTTTTCATCAAAACCCTAAATTTTTATGTTTTTCATTTATACTCCACATAAAACCCAGATTTTTCTCATCTAAATAATCACTCATGATCTGACTTCGTATCCTCTACATACACAAATTTAGTCTACATGAAATCCTACCCAAAATATGGATCTAAATAACTTTACTTTCCAATTTCATCATTTATATCAATATGTTTAACCCTATTCTCACATGGGTATTATAACTTCAAAGAAAATTACAAATAAACACTTGCCTTATGTGGGAGTCATCTGATTTCATGATTAAGATGGTGGATTGTTTTTCTTCTCTTACAATCCTCGCTACAAGGATGATGATGGTTCAAGAACAATGAAGAACACTTCAAGAATCCTCTTTATATCTCCAAGAGTGCTCTCTTTTCCTTCTCTAATGGCCTCTCCTAATTTTCTAACCTCTTAACCCTAGCCTCTTCTATCTACCCTTTGTAAATTCGTATCTCTTCTAACCCTAGGCTACCAAATGACTAAAATGCCCTCATACGGTGCCAACTTAACCCAAAAATGCCCCAGGACCCAATCAATATCCCCGGGTATACTATTTTGATTATTTTGATACTTTCGAAATCATTTGTGATCTCGAAATCAACATCTGAGTCATTTAAAATATATATATATATCATATTTCGACCTCAAATTGGTCTACACGCGACTCTCGGTTGAGATAAAATCCAATTACGCCAATATCACTCGCTATGATGCGTAATAATTTTAATAAACTATTTACTATCCATATAGTAAATTTATCGCAACATATTAATCATTATCTCTCTATCGATTAATGTTTAATAACCACATTATTATTTAATTCAATTAAATTATGTCACCATGTAATTTAAAATAAAACGAATTAATTACCGAATTAATTAATTCCAAATACGCTGAAATACGAGGTATTACATCAAAGGGGTATATTAATAAGAGCGAGATTTTATAATTGCTCATAATTTAATTATTTTGGTGTATCCTATTACAAACTGAACAATCCATATCCACATATGCTTCCATGTTCTTTGAATACAAGTTAGTGACCGAGCAACATTTTGAAGATCAAACGCATTGAAACTATCTTAACATTATTTGGAGGTATATGGTATTTATGTTTTTTGATTTAGACTTATTCAAATTTATTTTGGGTTCTGTTTATTTTTCGAGGAATTTTTCATAAAAGAATTTTCAAAAAGATTTTTTTTCAGTTCGTTAGAACAAACTATGCTTGTTAGAACGAGGTTTTCCACTCGTTAGAATAAAGCTCTTAGTTCATTGAAAAAATTCTAACAAGCTTCAAACGAGGTCTCTTTGTTTGACAGAGTCGACCCATTGGAAGTTCATTGGATACTCGTTAGAACGATCAAGGTTGTTCTTTCGAACGAGACTACAACTCTTTAGAATGAAACTAGTGTTTTTGTTTAAACGAAGTGCCATTTTCGTTCGAATGAGTTCATCGCCTCAAAAATCATGTTTCTCTATAAAAAGGACTCTTGCGATCGTATTTTTCAAGAACTTTGGGCAAAAAAGAATATATATACATATTCCAAAAGTTTTCCAAGTTTTGTTTCAAAGAAATAACTTTTTATTTTCCAAATCATACATGCCTAGAATTATTTATTGATTTTGTCAAAACCTAGATCCATAAATTACATTAAACCCTTGTAGAGCGTTCTCTACATCTGATTTGCGAAATTGCAAATCTACTGCTGCTAAATAAAGGATTCCGCATCCTAAGGTGGATACCAAGGGAAGAGCTTCTTTATGTGAACAATGTTGGATTGTGTCATATATGTTAAAGACTTGAAGACATATATCGCATTATACTTAGTGGATATCTAATTAGTCTGTAATTTTATTCATGTTTGTCAATTCTTAAACAGTGTTAATATAAAAAGGTTTTGCCCATAAGAGATTTTTCCTCAAACTTCTTCTTCTCTTTTGGTTTGATCCTTTGGTTTGTCATATTTAGCTTTGGTCTCTATCTTGCATGCTCACCTAATTCGAATTAATATAATTTTGGATAAAAATTGGATCTTTGAGTGTGTGAAACCTAAGAAACAAGTGAATCCATTTACCCCGTACTTTCACCTTATCTCCCTATAAAATGAAATGACACTTTCCTCATTTCAAAGCTTACGTTCTCTGAGAATATTTTTGAGTTTGAGATCATTCCTTTAAGTCTCTCTTTGCAAATTTCATGTGTTCCATTTTAAATTGAGAGATTTTTCAATCGACATCTAAATCTAGAATTATGAAAATATTAAGTGTTTTGAAATCCACATAGCCATTATTTACATCCAAATCATCTTAATTACACGAGATCTATACTTCGAGATCGAAAAGGAGACCTTTGAGATATTGAAGAGTTCAAGCATTTTACGATAAGAGATTCGATAATGCGACTTACATATCCGATCAATGGAGCTTTAAATGGATTTCTCATTGTAATGGGGGAGAGATTCAATGTCCATAGGTAACTTCTTGTTAGGGAATAACTTAAAGGAAATTTCCTGTGTTGTGTATAATTGCTTTTCAAATCTAATGAGAGACTAAGATGCACAAAAACAATTTACCCTTGGGTAGGGGGTTTTCCTCATAAATTGATGTTATGCTATTATTTGATTTTTACTGATTACTTGTGTGTGCTTCTTTATAACATAGTTAACCTAGATCTACTTGTTGACATTGAAAATGACATAAATCTAAGTTATTATTGGGTAATTATTTTTAAATTTGGGATAAATTTACTGAAACCCATTCACCCCTCCTTTATGTTTAAATCAAGATTATACCTATACTTTCCCATTTACCAGAGGTTTTAACGAAATATTGCAAAATGAAGAAGTAAAAACTGGTAGTTGAAAATGATGGTTAAAAATTACGCTTTTTCAAAGTGAGATCAAATATCGATCTTCATTCTTTATTTCATAAGTTAATACTCATAGTATGCACTTTTATCATAGTTATGTCTTTAAACAATGATTCTTTATACATGGCTATTATTTGAATCATTATGCCTTTGGAATATTGAGCATTCTTTCTTGTGGAGTATTTCACATAAACATAAACCTTGGGTGTGATCTTGAAAGTATATATAGTTATATCATTGTTTAATTAAAAAAGGGATATAGTGTACTTGACACAAACTAAGAATATTATGTTTACACGTTCGTTTGCCTTTTACTTCACCTTTGGATCCCTATCCTAGTTCGAGACCCCGAACTAAAGCCTTCGCTGCAACAACAATTTATGCGACCAGCAAAGCTTGACCATCGCATCAACGCATCGGTCTATGAAAGTAAATTAACTTTTAAACGTTATTCTGAATCTTTATTCATTCCTACCTAATGAAGTTATTTCTCGCATTTATTTTTCTATGTCTCTTCCTACCATTATCATATCTTTGGAGTTAGGTGTTCAACTTTTATATCTAAGCCACTATTCATCATCTCAATAAGATTTCTCCCTAAATTTTATGAATTTGCCTTTTCTTAGCTCTTAGGGTTTTGTTGTATAGATTTTTGTTTTGGCTTTTGAGTTTTATATACGATTGATGAATTTATTTGTCTTGATACGAAATTCTTTTGGCTTAGAGTTTTAGTTATTGTGTCAAGCTTTTGATTTATTACTTTTCTTCACTCATTTAGGACTTCGTTGCTCTAGTTTCTAGTATAAGAGAGACTTCATGAATGTTTAACATCGTGTCTTATATAAAATATCTCGCATATTTATTGGTATAGAATCCTTTGAAAAATCTATTGATGATATATATTTACTCATAGGATTTATGTGCTTTTTCTATTTGTTAGGCTATTAAAATAGCTCCCAAACTGCGTTCACATGCCTCTACATTTACCAGCACGATTCCAAATTTGATGCTTTTCTCTAAGCATTTTTTTCATTGAGTAAGTTCGGTTTATTCAAAATCTATCTCCGTGACTCATGTGCCTCGGATTATGAGAGATTGAGGGTGGACTAGCATTTGTTCTCAAACTAGCAGTTGTTATCCAAACATGGTTAGAGAATTTTATGCGATTATCACATAAGGAAAGTGTGATATGTGGCAGAAGAAATAAATATTGTGGTTCATGATGTGAAAATGTGTATACCCATCTAGATAATTGCCAGTAATTAGAACCTTAAGGTAATCAAATTACCAAATTACATGTTTTTAAAGAATTTTCCCGCTCCTTCTTAAACACAAAAGCTATTTTGTATTTGAGTTACATCCATTTCCCTCGTTGGCCTTATAAGAATTTTACTCAATTCTTCTTAGCTAAGTATTACTACATTATTTGTATGGTTATTTCTTCAAACATTTTTTCAACTATTCATCCTCACGAAATTTACTTGGAACATGGATTTTTATTGTATTCCATTGGTTATGATGCTTATAGTTTGTATTTGATAAACATGATCTTTTATCTTATCGTATCTTGTTTGAAGGATGAGATTAAGTCTCACGCATTCCCTTTGTTTGTTTGATTAAAAGTTTTGTTTTAGAGTTTGGGTTTCCCTTTTTTCGGATGAAGTGATAAAAAAAGTAAGGGAACTATCTCAATTTAATTATATTATAGATCGATCACTTAGTTGGGCAACTATCGCATATTACCTGTTCCATCTCATGTTTTGCTTCCTCGACATCGTGATCCACATCCTTATGATACATATCGATAATTGTACATGCATACTACTTTTGAAAAAGATTTGAATGGCAATTCTAACCAGTCTATTTCCTCTATTTAATCTCAGCTATTATCGTCTTTTGGTTATTCCACCTCTCAATCTTATTAAGCATATCAATGTGAAACCAACGTTTAACTATATCACTTTAGGGACATCTACACGACATCCAGTCAAACTTTTAGGGTTTTAAGAGCTTCATGGGGAATAGGAAAGGGAAATGGGATGTTACCTTTATTTTATGTCTCTTGTGTTTTGTGAGTTAGGATTTAGCTTTAAAAGCTTATATCATATATAAATCTTATAACTCTAATTTGGTTTTAATGATTATCAAGTTTTATCATGAGTTTATTATACATTTTTTTTCTTTTATATATTGTGTATCTCCATGTGTAGTTATTAGTACAATATCCTTATCTTGAGAATCACATATTTCAAATATATCATAGATTATCGTATCAATTGCTCACGGTACTCTCTCACTTTGGTAGTTTGATTATAATGTTTACTCTAATTAGTTTCTTATCTATATTTTATCTCAAAATGTACTTATCTTTATTTTATCCCATTAGGTGGGAAAAAAGGGAGAAGTTTATAGATGAGGGGAGTACATAGTATTGAACATGTCATATCACGAAGAGTGTGTGTATGTTAATTAATGTTTATTGAGAGAAATTGCATATTTGAGGTGGAGTTACTTTAGTAAATTGATGTTCACATGTAGAAATAGTGATATCCACATGTGTCATCGTATTACTCTTATATTTTTCAATATTAACATTACACATTGGTATTTGATGAGCTTGTTAGTGTGTGATGGGAAAATGCATATAAGAAGCCCCTTGAATGTCGTTAAGCATATTGTATTTGGTTACTAGTTATTGTTTTGTATCTATCACACTTGCCTTTGGTCAGGCAACTCATGTCCTGCATGATAAATTTGATTGAGTTGATTCCAATTATTATTTTATGTATTTTTATCACGGAAATTTTAAAAGGGAGAGATTGTAAGGGTATAATATACTCATGTGCCCCCACAACATTTGAATTGTCATATTTCGTGTTAAAAATACATGTTGAATCTAGTCCAACAAGTCTCCGAAAGCTTCGTCAAACTTATATCGGATCATGCATATCGTTGGCCCTAATTAATCAATCATGATAAAGGTATTTTGTCTAGTAGACTTAAATTGGCCATCAATTAAAAATACCTTTCGTAATTAACAAATCTTACTCTTTTAGCCTTGTGGTCCTTTTTTAGATTACTAAATCCAAAGATGTTATATTCCTCCTACACAAAAAATTACGTTCTTAATGCATCACTATGTTTAGAATTTTGCTTGTTCTTAGTTGAACAAGTGAATATTTTGTGTTTTGTGACAATAGCAAAATAGGCAAATTTTTTATCCATCCACGACTTGGTTGCTTCGCTAGTGATTCACTTCATCGAAGGGACTATTTCGCTGGTCTCAAGCTTTTATAACCAAAGTTCAAAAATTTTGGAACCATGCCCATCTTGGGCCATTGACTCTTCATGTTAGCGAAATAAGTTTTCGCTACAGCTAAGGTGCTGATGAGTGTGTCTGGTTTTTACACTTTTTGAGATATTTATCATTGGGAGTTATGCCTAGATATAATATTTGTGTAGGGGATATAAAACCCATAATAAATGCAATAATAGGAATTAACATCACTAATATAAATGCAGTAAAATAAAAGACATTGTATATATGTGGTTCAACATATCGTCCTGCCTATATCCACTAGGAAAGGAGGGAGAACTATTTTTTTATTATTAGGACAACGAACAATTGGAGTGTTAAGGTTGCTAGCTGAGAATTCAAGTCGTCGTGATCAAGATACAAATCAATCCTCTTATATAGGGTGAAGTCACCCTTATTTATAAGTACAAGGTTCTATAAATATAGGTCTCACTATTTTGAACTTATCCCTAAGTAATAGAGTCGTGTTATAATTAATCGCCTATGATATGTGATGATATTCCTGGATTTTAACTTATCACATCTTTAATATTTAACTGAATACATCCTTCGACCCCTAAGAGCCACGTGTCAACCCACATAGACTAATCGAGTGCATTCCACTTTGATTTCCCCTAAGATTGGGGTGATCAGCCTTATTCATCTGATCATCACAGTTTTGTTGTTATTTGGACACATGTAGACATGGGTTTCCTCAATCGTTGCCACATAACTTGACATGTGCCCACTTTTAGAAGTGGGTTTTAATCATTCTTTCTCTGATATGAACGGTTTCTTTGCCTATGGTCTCACGAACCATCAGCGATTTGCCCCAAACAATCATTTCGTGTGGGCATGTGGCATAGGTGACAACTGGTGTAGTAATCTACCCAATAACACGTCGTCGGTTGATTTCATGTTTGTGACAGAAGGTATATGGTCTTGGGAGTCTTATACCTTTGTCATTTCTACAGCAATCAAGGTATTTTTCATTTATCTCTCCTATGAGGGAAAATTTTCAATCGAGTCATTTGTATGTAATTGGCTTGTTCCATTGGTCAAAATATTTAGGTTTAGTTTTATCATGTATCGGTATACTCAAGCCCGTGAATCGATATAAACAAATGGCTACAGTTTGCAAAGTAAGTCTATATAACATTGGATATGTTGCACCTATTTTGAGAATAATATTATATAACTTTTATGATTCAAAATGTTCATTAGTGTGTTTTGAATTTTACTCTGATGCCATTTTCTATTTTAAAATAATTTTTGAAAATTGGTTGTGGGAATAGTAGTTCGAATAAGGTTGTAATGTCGTCCGAATGAGAACTCAAAAGAGGCTAAATATCACGTTCAAACGATGTTATAACGAACATCAAATGAGAATTTCATGTCTAACAGAAGATGTTCATTTGAAGCTCGTTCAAACGAGTTTCCAATAATTATTTGATCAAAGTTTGATCTTGTTCGAACGAGATTTGTATGGTCATTCGAACGACTTCTATATTTTCATTCGAACAAGTTTTGATAATTTCTAGAAAATCATTTTTTGCCTTATTCTTCATGTTTATTTTTTTATATTTGAGGTTTTTCTTAGATTTGTGACTCTAGTTTTAATCTCCAAATATTTCTATAAGCCTCTAGAGCCATAAAAACAAAATATTTCTAATCTCCAAATAACGTTTGATCATTGTGATCATATTCAAAGATGAAAACCCTAGAACTTCATCATATACATATGTTGTGTGGTGGACACCATACGGTTAGGTGATGGTCAAGGTTATAGGTGGATTTTGAGGCATGTACTTATTGTATTGCAGACGATGGACTGTCTGGTTTTTATAAATGACATACGAAAAAAAAATTCGAATAGACTTGAGGATTCAAGTGTTTATAAGTCTTTTGAGTCTTCTGTAAAACCTTGTTTATAATGAAATTTTTCTAGGCCTGGCCATATGAGGTTTCTTCAATTTGGGTTTATCCTGTACATTGAGATTTTGGTTTGGTTGTGCATATCAATTTATATCTTAAATGTTAATCAAGATAAAATTAGAAATTCTTTGAACCACAATTATTAGCCTAAAAATTATTTGCTCTATTTATTCACGTTAATCAATAAAACTTACTCATAATCTGAACCTAGATAGGAAATCACATTCTCCATTAGTATCATAGTTGGCGTCTATAGTTTATTTAGGCATGAATCCTAGAGGATTTCCCATGGAGCCAATCGATGACTAGTACATTAATGTTAGATGGTTCGAATTTTGTGTATTGGCAAGCACACATGAAATCTGCACTTAAGCGGGTCTAGGTAGTTGTAGAAAGAGGGTGGACTACACCCACAACACAAGTAGGTGATTTTACAGTCCTTAAATACATTAAGAGGTGGAGTGAGGATGAACTTAAGTTATATAACTTCAATTAATGTGGCCTTAACGCTTTATTCTGCATAGTTACACTAGAGGAATTCCATCAAATCATGATGTGTGAAATGTCCAAGGAAGCATGGGATAGTCGTCAACTTGCCCATGAAGGAACCAATGCGGTCAAACCTACTAAGACCACTAAATTTAAAACCATCGGGATGGATGAAAGCGAAACCTTCTATGAGTTCTAAGCAAAACTTTATGAAATTTCTAACTTATTATTCAACTTGGGGGAGAGGATTCTCGAAACAAAAATTATGAAGATATTTTAAGGTCGTTATGTGAAATATTTAATTCTAAAGTTATTGTCTAGAATTCAATAGTAACTATTAACACTCTTAAACTCGAAGAGCTATTGGGATACCTTCAAACTAATGAGCTTAACATGTTCCTCCTAACAAGAAGAAGGATAAGGGCATTGCTTTGAAATCCCGGAAGGAAGAGATTCCTGAGTCTGATGAAGAGTCTAACATTAATCCTGGTAACATGACCTTGTTTGTTAGAAAATTCAAAAAAAACTCAAGTTTAATAAAAAGGACTATAAATTTGATAAAAAAAAATTGAGAAGAATGTAGTTAATGAGGCTGAAAAATTCCCTAACGATAGTGATTTAAAAAAATTGGAATGAAAATATAAAAAAGGAACAATTGGACAAATGCTTTAAAGGTGATGGCTATGGCCATAGGGCAGTCGAGTGTCCCACTAAGCTTAGGAGAAGTGTCAAGAACAAAGTTTTTTATAATGCTACTCTAAGAGATAGTGATGTCGAGTTGGATGATTCAGGTGATGCTTCACCTCCTGAATGCACTTCACTGCTTTCACTGCCAGTCATGACATTGCCTTAAGTATGTCTCCTTCCAATGAAGATGAACTTCTACATGATATCCTCGATATTTGGTTAAATCCTTCTCGAGAATGTGAAGGTGATGATGGTTTTAGTGATGGAGAGGTTAATGAAGGTAATATCTAGTCCACCTATTCTGATCTCTGCACCGAGTCCTTGAAAAATCAAATAGAAATAAAAAGTTCACTATAAAGGTGTTGACGCTTGGGAAGGAAGTGAATTCCTTAAAAGAAAATAATGCATTGGTGAGTTAACTGGAGGCGGTCAGAGGTAAGAAAGTCCTTACTAACAAAGTTACATGTCTTATGAAAAAAAATCTCCATGACTCCTTGAAAATTCAAAAAGGAATAAAAAGTTGACCATAAAGGTGTTTACGCTTTAGAAGGAAGTGAATTCCTTGAAAGAAAATGAAGGATTGGTGAGTCAACTAGAGGTGATCAGAGGTACTTTATCTGAGAAGCTGATTTTAGTAGAAATGGAGAAGAAAGTCTTGACTAACAAAGTTACAAGTCTTATGAAAGATCTCCATGACTCCTTGGATATTCGTAAGAGACTAGAAGGTGAAAATGCTACACTCAAAAACGATCTTGTGAAGTCCCAAACGGATAAAATTGATTTTGAAGACCATTATGAGAAACTAGGGAAGTTTCTACTTGAACCTACCCATGTTTATCAAGAAAGAGTATATATTGGGTTTAGTGATTCCCAAGCTTCCACCTTTAATTTTAAACCTAAGCCCATGTATGTTAAGAAGGATCCACCTAAGCAAGCCAATGAATGAAAATTAGTTCAACCATATTTTTATACTTATTGCAAAAGAACATGATATTTTAGAGATTTTTGCTACAAGCTTGAAAAGGATTCTCATTACCATGCTCCCACATCCCCCTATAAATAATTATCTAGTCTTAGAGAACAAATAAAAAATATAGTCCACTATTAGAAAGTTTTAATATAAAAAATTCAAAGGTTGTTTATGCCTCTTGGTAACACTTCCAAAATAAAGATTAATATAAATAAGAGAAAGAATAAGAAGACAAAACCCATGGTTTCCACAACAACTTGGGCTGTGAAGAATAATGTGACAAGAGATCTTATTATTCATGTTTATCTCAAGGATCATAATACCTCTTAATAATATTTTGATAGTGAATGTTCTAGTCACATGACAGGTGACATGTCTCCTTTTACCAAACTTAAGGATCATAAAGATGGTAAAGTCACTTTAGGTAATGGGAGACAGCTTAGTGTTTTAGGATAAGTCATCAAAGTTTCTTATGGGTTTCCAAAGCCAGACAGTGTGTTGTATGTTAATGGGTTGAAATGAAACTTAATAATCCAAATCCAAATTTGTGATGAAATTTTACGATAAAGTTCAATCAGATAGAGTGTCGTGTCTATGATGAATCTGGAAAGATTTTACTGTAAGGTGTGAGGAAATTTGATAATTATTATGGTACCATTCCCAAGTCCTCATTCTTCAACAACAGTGCCAGGGTTTTAGTTATCAAACTTTGTTATTAAATACTAGGTCATATAAATTTTAGATATCTTTATCATCTTATAAAGAAGGACATAGCCCGTGGTTATCCATCACTTGAAAAGTCAACTTCCTCCACTTGTTGTTCGTGTCAAGAAGGAAAACAAATCAAAAGTTCGCAAAGGAAGTTACATACTATTATCACCGCCTGTATATGAGACTTAATACACATGGATCTTATGGGCTCCATGCACACCGAGAGCATAGGTGGTAAAAAGTATACCAGAGTGGTAGTCAATGATTTTTTAAGGTATTCCATAATAGGTTTCCTTGGAGAAAAATCTGATGATGTTGAGTTTCTTACAACTAGGTGTCGTGTGCTTCAAAATATACATGATATCACTATCAAACGAGTTCGTAGTGATAATAGCACTGAATTCATTGATGTCGGTGTCGGTGACTATCATAATAAAATTGGCATCAAATATGAATTTTTTGTGCTAGACACACCTCAATAAAACTCATTGTTGAGAGGAAGAATAGGACCATTCAGTAGATGACTCGGTCCATTCTATTTGATAGGAATGTGCCAAAGCATTTTTAGGCAGAGACGGTTAAGACCGTATATCATACAGTGAATAGGGATTATCTCCTCCATACACAACTAAGACTCCTTATGAATTGTGGACCGGGAAAAGCCTAACCTATCACATTTTCGAGTTTTTGGAATTCCTTGGTATATACTTCGTGATAAAGAACATTTAGGCAAGTTTAACTCTATTATTGATGAGGGAATATTCTTAGGACATTCATATAATAGTATGTCCTATAGGGTTTATAACCTTAAAAGATCTAAGGTAATGGAATCAATAAATTTCACTATCAAAGATGACACTCTCATAATTACATTTATTGACATTAACCTTATTTATGAGAACAGTTCACGTCTTGTGATGATTTCATTATTACTCACAATGACTCGTGGACACTTTACTTGATAAAGAGATCCACCCGATTGGGTTCATAAGAATCATGAGCCCACCAATATTATTGGTGATCCCATCCAAGATCAAGACTCGTTCTCAATTAGAGAATAATTACTTCATCTTTGTTATACCTCTCAATTCTAGCCCAAGAATCACTCAAAGATGAATATTGTATTAATGTTATGCAAGAAGAGTTACTTCTATTCAAGAAGAATGGTGTTTGGGAACTTATCCTAAGACTGAGTGACACCAATGTTATTAGCACCAAATGGGTGTATAAAATAATATGGATGATCACGGTACCATTGACAATGCTAGGCTGGTTGCACAAGTTTATACCCAAATTGAGGGTATTAACTTCGGTGAAATGTTTTCTCGTGTTTCTAGGTTATATTTCGTCTATGTGTCATCTAAAATTCAATCTACATTAAATAGATGTCAAGAGTGCCTTTCAAAATGGCATTCTACAGGAGAGAGTCTTTGTGGAATAACTAAAGGAATTTAAAGATCCTAGGTGTCCCGATCGTGTCTTCAAACTTAACAAATCCTTATACGGGTTGAATCTAGCTCATTGGGCTTTGTATAAAAGGGTTACTTCCTATCTCTTGGATCATAGCTTCGATAGACATGGAGTAGATATAAAGTTATTTGTGCATAAATAAAATAGGGTTCTCTTGGTTGCTCAAATCTATGTTGATGACATAGTCTTTGGTTCCACATGTGACCAACATACTCATCACTTTGCAGAAGTGGTGAAAAGTGAGATGAGTATGGTTGGTAATATTAAAATCTTCTTAGGTCTCCAGGTTCGTCGACAATATAGCGGGATTTTTATATCCCAAAATAAGTATGCAAGAGATCTTGTGAAGAAGTTAGGGTTAAACTCCACTAAGCATTCGTGTACAGCCATGATATGCACTACTAATCTTAGAAAATACACCAAGGGTAAGGACATTGAGCAAACACTCTGTAGGAGCGTTATGGGTAGTTTTCTATATTTAACCGCTAATCATCCTGATATTACCTTTAATGTTAGAGTTTGTGTCCGTTATCGAGCATCCCCCAAAGAGTCACACTTACTTGCGTTTATGAGAATAATAAAATGTCTGAGTGGCACTTTTGATTATGGGATTTGGTATTCATTTGAGACCAATGATTATTTATCCACATACTCAAATGTTTATTGGGTCTGGTAATGGATGGATGCAAAATCACATCGAGTTTTTTTTCTTTGGGAGCGCCCTTGTCTCATGGTTAATCAAGAAGAAAAAATTAATTTCTTTGTCTACGACAGAAGTGGAATACATCATCGTTAGTAGTTGTTGCACAAAACTTTTGTGGATGAACCAAATGTTGGAGTATTATAGTTTAGAACAATGCATAGTGACAGTCTTTTGCGATTATACGAGTGCAATTCATATTTCTCGTAACCCCGTCCAACATTCTTGCACAAATCACATTAGGATTCGAGAGCACTTCATTTGAAATATATATTAGGAGAAAGTCGTTTCCTTGAGCTTTGTTAGTATTGATCGTTACCCTTTAGGTTCAAGTATCTAGGAAATCTATTGGTATTTTCTTCATTGATTGAGTTCGGGCACTTCATCTAGTTTAGGGTATGAGTTAATATTTATCTTTTATCCCCTTAAACTAGATTGTACATTATTTTGTATATATTTATTTAAAAATGCAAAAAGGTTTTATGTTTTTTTTTACTTTCACATGATTGGTGGCATAATTAAAATGTTTTAAACACCCCTTCACTTCATGCATTAAGGTCACTCAACATTGTGAGGTAGACAAGGATGCATTAAAGTGTGCTTAATCATTTGCATCACATGAAGTTTTTCTTATTTGAGTCTATCTACAATGTTGATTTTAGTTTATTACCTTTCTTGCACACACCTTCATAGACTTTTTAGAGTGTTGTTCTCCTTATGCATATGACAAGTGAAGTGTTCTCCTATCAATATTTTCAAATATATATCTCTACACCTATGGTATTTTTATGCGTGTAAGAACCATTGCATGCGATATTTGCATATGCTTGAAAATAAATATAAGAGTGTGCAATGGATCGCGCTGTGATTTGAGATCAAACTCCTTTGAATGAAAAGCCACTATTGGCAAGAGCCAATCATTAAAAATATTCAAAGGAAAATATTTGTGAATCCTCAAAATATTAATACTGGAATAAAAATGATGTAAAGCACATATGCTATGAGGAAGTTTAGTCTAAGATCACAGTGTTTGCACAAAAAAATATCATAGTTCATGCTTCAATGTTTGACTATATTGGTTTGAGAATCATCAAGATTTCTAAGCTTATATACATGAGAACGTCAACTTCTTTTAAGTTCCAAAATCTCATTTCACTAAGGTTGATGGACTAAGTATTTAATTTGACCTTGTGATCTATTATGTTTAACCAAGTCAATTCTTCTGTGTATTAAGATCACACCCTGACATTCCATTTCCAAGTTTTAAATATTTTCTTATGACACTATTTATGGAAATCTTTTTTGTGTGTGTGTTTGGTTGGTATTTTTTATTAGATCGAGTGATTTTTAGAATTTTTTAAATTTTTTTGGGTCGTTTGAATGACATCTGTTATCCCGTTTGAACGAGTTTTGGGACTTCGTTCCAACCTCCTTTAAACGGGGATCAAACGATAATTGTTTGTTTCACCAAAAAAAATGTTTGAATCTCGTTTGATGTCCATTCAAACAATATTCACAATGTCGTTTGAATGAGCTTGTTTTTTTTTCGTTCGAATGACCCTTTGAATCTTGTTCGAATGAGTTTAAAAATCATGCCCAGGTCTTTTTAATTCAACCGACCTCTTTTCTTTCCCCATTATCTCCATATCTACAGCCCTAATTTGCCAAAGCACTTCCCACTCCCTAGCCCTAAATTCGCATCATCTTCCATTTTCACACCTTTCTTCCTCTTTCCCCCAACAACAATCATCTCTATCCTCTAATTTTGTATTGGGTGGATTTTTCATCCAATCTTTTGGATTGTTGCTAGGGTTCATTTTTTTGGTAAGGATTTTTATCTCATTTCTTTTGGGCTCTGTTTGAATTTGGAATATATGTGTTTACTCACTTTCTATTTTAAATTAATATACATATTTGTGGTTAAAACTAAATTATTTATGATCAACAAGTCTATTATATATGCATGCATATGTGTTCATGGAATGAGTATGCACATATATCCTCAAATGCACTTTCGGAGCGCTATTTCGAATGTTCTTGGTGTTAATCTATCGAAAAAAATTACAAAAACACTTTTCGTATGTTTTGACCTTCACGTGACGTACCTTCCATTTCAATGTGTTTGTCAATAAAAAATTTATTGTTGAATGCAGGTATTCTCCATACATATTCTTTCTATAAAATTCAAAAAATGAAAAAATATGTTTTTTGTCGGTTTATCGTATATCTTATTTGGCCATTTTTTTTGTTGGGGGTTGGTTGGTATTGACAGAGATAGGGTTTTTAGAGAGCTAATATGTTCCTGCAAAGGGTGGTCCCCATTAGGGAAAATCTGCACCGGTGTCGCAACCACCGTATTCTTTTCTTAGATGGGCAAGTCATTTCGATTACGAGAACTACTATGTTCTTGATTTTTATGTATGGGCTGGTTTACGTGAACGTGTAGTCTCGCTCCCCGACTTCTCCAAATTTCCCTTTCGGGTTGTCTCAAGTGTTCATGAATTTTATCATCATATGATGGGGAACTATGATGTCATTCGGTCCTTAGTCCATGGAGTTGATATTTTTTTTTATGGCCAACTCTATTGCCTCCATGTTAGGCATTCCTTGGGCACCCGATGATTCTTATCCTCAGCCCGGGGAGGTGCTCCCATTTCCCACAAAGACACTTACACTTCTTTTTAGCGTATTTGTCCCTCCACTGTCACTATTTTCATGCCGAACTTCGCATTAACTTTCATATCCATAATTGGATCTCTTACTCATGACTTCTTCCACATGCCAATCATACCCAAATTTTTTATGAGCACACTCGTTTCATGCATGCCATTAGTGTTGGTCTTATCATTGATCTTCCAATTATTATTCTCACCATCATGAGTAATGTTCAAAATTATGAAAAGAAACCAATTCGCACCGCCTTGCCTTACTGGATTCTTGTTACCCATCTATGTCTTGCTCTTCAGGTCCCCCTCCTAAATGATGAGGATGAGGAGATGGGTTATTTGTCATATATTGACAAGAACTCTTTTTGACGTTCTAAGGCTCATCTTCCTTCGGCTCACACTACCTACATCCATCATATTTCCCTTTACCCTTTTACCTCATATTCCACTGCATTATGCTATGACGAGTTCTACTACATTTTCCTATTCCATGCCCCTCAAGTTTGCAGATTTGGTCAGGGAGTTATCTTCGCAGGTCCAGTTTATTTCTTCTCAGTAGATGAAGGAAAGGCTCCTTCAAGAGGAGGACTACCTACGCTATGAGAAGGAGTGGCATCACTATATTCCCAAAGGATACAGACCCAAGTCACGAATGCGGGTGCGAATATGAGAGTGCGTAATTTTTCAGAAAATTATAAATGCGGGAGCGGCGCAAGAGCGGCTATTAATTTAAAATTTTATAATAATATTAAAGGATATGTAAATATAAAGTAACACAAGGGGATCCTTTTTGTTATCCGATTCATGTGTCAAACATACAATAAATAGTGTTTGTAATTCATATGAGTCTATGTGAAGCACCATTCAATGTGTGTTTAATTCACAAGCCTTATATTAATATGTATTCCAAAAACTATATTTTAATTTCATCACATTCACCGATAAAACTTATTTATCTCCAAACTAACTAGTATATTCACTACGATTTAGTACTTGTACAATAAAGAAAAACGAATAATATATCTCCCTATAGTTAACCAAAACTCATTTCCAAACATTACCTTCATAAGCAATATCAGGAGATAAAGTTTATATATAATAGATAACATATATCTTATCCACATCTAGAATAGATTTCAACAAGTGGCAGAGAATACACCCAACTGACAGAGCCAAAGCTTCCCACAACCCCAAACAAAGTCACATGTAAACCAGTACAACATAAGACAAAACCAACCCATCGCTTTCACAGATAAATTGGCCACAATAAAACAAATTCATCTCAAACAAAGGAATGGACTCAAAAATCGGAGAACGAGCTCTGAAATTTTTCAATCCGCTAACTCACTACGATTTCGACCTTAAATCGTCGGATCGCGATTCTAAAGCGAGAGCGGGAGACATTTTTGGCTAATTGTGTGACTAATATACAGATAGAGATTATGGCACAAATAGGTCATGACACGGAGCACCAGGAGAGGATGAATCTCACTTTTTACAGCACATGGAGGAGTGTAAGGGTGCTGGTTCATCAGAGATGCACCTTGATAATGATTCCACCGAGAGAGATAGACCACCCCTAACATCTGATCGATTTTTATCATGTATTTGGGAGACTTTTATACTTGCAACTAGTTTTTGTATTATGTGAGAGTTGAGACTTTGTATTATATTATTGTTATTTCTCTCACATGCACACATTGTGATACCTTATTCGTTTGTATCTATTGTGTATATATTTTGGATACCATTTATCTCAGTTGTTTTATTCCATATCTCTCATTATCTAATTCTTTGTAGTTATATTGTTTGATCTCATATGGCCATTTTTAGTCTCTCCACTTATTATTTACTCATATTTGATATTTTTTATCATTGTTGTCACCTAAAATAACACGGCCAGGTGGATCAATAATAAGGTGACACCTATCATCATATTCAGGGGGGGCAAAGACAGAAGGTATAAGTGGTCAGCTTAATTACCTCCATGGTCAGCACACTAGATGACCACCCTCAAGAATATAAATAGTCAGTAATGTGAACAGACACATATGAGGATCTTAACAGTCATCATGAACATGCACGTGGATAAATACATGACTCCTAATTGTAATGTAAGGGTGCAAACACCTAATGTCTAAAGGTATTCCACCTTTTCATTTCCCTATTACTAAAAATAGCTCACTACCTCTCTCAACTAAGGCAACTGAAAAACAGTTTATCCTAAACCCGAGAGAGTTCCTGAGAAGCTTATACTAAAATCCTAATATCTAGTGACATTGTACTCATTGATGTAGGCACCTTACTTGGCTGAATCAAGTAAAAATCTTTTGTCTCTTTCTTTATCTCTCATCTCGCGCTAGATTATATCTTTCTCACTTTATCTGTGGTAGATAATAATTGGTTTAACTAAGTTAAGATTCATCCTAATAATCATACCAATTTTAAACACCATCAGTCATGCTATATAGATGCATGTTTTTCGCATAATAATTATTGTTTGATCTCTATATGATATAGTATCTAGTTCTTTGTTTCTATACCTGTGTTAGCTTATTTTATTTGTAGGATGATATGCCTTTCCTGGAAAAAAGGGGGGAGAAGGTTTTGGTTCGTAGGGGAACTTTTTACTTACATTATTTTTATTTATCAATTCTCGTACATAACAAGTATTTATTATTTCGCATGTGTAGGAAATTTGGACATCATGAAAGCATCATGAAGCTACACAACAGAACATCAGCTAAGTAGTTGCTAGTTGTCTGGGTCCATTTTTTGGGTTTGGGATGGGCATAAGTGGCTTGACGGCCTCGCTTAGCATTTTTCATTAATAGTTTGTTTTGTCCCAGAATAGCCAAAGGTGGAGATTTATGAGGGTAAATTTCCAATCGAGTCATTTCTATGTAATTGTCTTGTTTTATTAGTCAAAACACCTAGGTTTAGTTTTATCATGCATCGATATACTCAAGCTAATGAATCGAGACACGCAGTGACTACAATTTGCAAAGTATGGTTATACATCATTAGACACGTTACATGCATCTCAAAAATATAGGTACATGACTTTATGATTCAAAATATTCATTATTGTATTTGAAATTTTACTCTGAGGCCATTTTCTATTTTAAAATCCTTTTTGAAAAATTTATTGTTGGAACAATCGTTCAAAACGACAATATAAAAGTCGTTCAAACGAGATCAAAAGTCGTTTGAACGGGAGTTCAAATGAGGTTACATATCTCATTCAAATGAGGTTCTAACGAACATCAAATGAGAATTTCATAGAAAAGGATTGTTTGAAGCTCATTCAAGCGAGTTTTCAATAGTTGTTCGATCGAAGTTTGATCTCGTTCGAACGAGATTTGAATGGTCCTTCGAAAGGTCTCTATATTTTCGTTCAAATGAGTTTTACGAATTTCAAGAAAATCATTTTTTGCTATATTCTTCCAGTTTATCTTTGATATAAGAGGTTTTTCTCAGATTTATGACTTCAGTTTTAGCACAACTTTTATAAGCATTTAGAACCATAAAACTCAAATATTTATAATCTCCAAATACCTTTTGATCAAGATGAAAATCCTAAAACTTCATTATATACATATGTTGAGTGGTGGAAACCGTATGGGTGGTTGACAGTCAAGGTTATCGCTAGATTCTGAGGGATGTATTGTTGATGTTGGACAATACGTTTATTGTAGACGAAAGATTGAAGGTTGCATCTTCATAGGCTTGATAAGTCAGGTGTTTGTAAGTCTTTCGTATTTTTTTTAAAACCTTGCTTATAGTGAAATTTCTCTAGTCCTGGTCATCCAAGGGTTTTCTCATTTAGGTTTTCCTCGTACACCGTGAACTCTTTGTTGTTGTTCTTATCAATTTATATCTTGCATGTTAACTTAATAAATTAGGTTAATCAAGATAAAATTATAAATGCCTTAAACTGTAATTGATAGCCTAAAAATTTTTTCGAGTTATTTATTTATGTTAATCGACGAAACTAATTCATAATATGGAACCTATATAGAAAATCACATTTTAATATCTCTCCCTAGATCTTGTACAAACAACTTAACTTAATCTTAGCCATTTCCTCCTACATACTCTCATCATGTCTAGGCACATGCGGAAGTGTGAAGTTTCCGTAGCAAGCGACTTTGAGGAATTTTCTACTAAGTACTTATTTCCTGATGACATCTTCATTAGAACTTCACCAGAATTGGAGGATGCATTTTGGCTTAACCATGAAGTTTCTTTTATGATGGTTTCCATAATGGAGGGGGAGTTTGCTTTCCCCTCCACCCATTGATAGAGGAAGTTCTCAATTATTATGGAATACTTCCAATCTAGTAAAATGATAGTTTCTACTCGATTGTTATGTGGAACAGTTGCTATAAACCAAATATGTGGAACCAACCCTCGTCTTAATAAAATTACGTACTTTAGGGGTTCCCTTGGGTATGACACATACCATTTCAGGGGAGGCACAAGTCTTACAGCTTGTTTACTTGGTTGCCCAGATAATAAAAATCACTAAAATAATGTCATAGTATTTTATAGGCTTTGATGTGATGAGAACTACATAGGTCTTCAGGTGCTTGGAGTGGTCGGATCGCTTAGTAAGTTGTCCACCATTCTATATAAACACTTGTATTTATTTATCTTGCTAGTAATCGACCATTCATCTCATGGATACTGTCATCACAATAGGAGGCCCCAAAGCTATGAAGTTAATCAGCAAGATCTTGTGAACGAAAAAGAAAAACCCTAGCCAACGTCATATGTCATTGAAGAGCGACCCAAGTAGTGCTTGATTATAATTTCATTGTTATCTCTGCAAAAATAATCACAGCGATCCGGGAGCTCACTGCCGTCAATTACTCAGTCGTCAATGATTCATCCATCCCAAATGCCAAACTTATTATAAATGAGGCTATAAGAGGAGTATATCTAGGGGAGACTTCACCTATTTACGTCATTTCTACCAATTTATGTGAGGACTAGGAGGAAGAAGAAGACCAGGGAATCAAACAGTAGAAGATCCACTCTTAGACGATCTTGATCCCCTTTTCTCGTACTAGGAGATCAACGTCTCTAGTTACTTCTTGGAGGAGGTTGAGGAAGAGTACAACTTCCAAGTATAAGGCTTGACTTTTTTCCTGATTCCTAATAGTCTTGAAGAGATGACTAGTCATTTAAGATAAACGTTGACTTAAACACTATTAGGTCTAACCAAAAGAAGCAGGGTGACTAAACCAATCAGGATGCTCGCGGTGCTGCTGGGCAAAAAATGAGGGTAATGACCCTCATAGAAAAAAAGGCACTCAAGCTGGAGGAGTAGAGGGGGAAAGAGAGGCAATCCGAACTGGACAAGAAGAGGAGGATGGATAAGACCCCTCTAAATGTCCACGTTCCATTGCCACTAATATCAAACTGGCATGTGGTTATCCATCCTCAGCCTTAGATTCTTTAAAAGACTCCCCCCAACATCTACCTCGAGGATATAATCCTAGGAGATCGCCTTTCAAAATGGAAATGGCCGATCACTTTGGCTAATTCAACTCATCGAGATTTGGAGGTTGCGTACTCCATTATGCAGTTAGCCATGTGGCCTTCTGACATAGTTGACAAAAGGACCTTCGCTTTAGAGCGCCTTCACAAATAGTGGCTTTATCACAGTGCGATGATAAGTTTTAACCTGTTTTGGTTTTGCATAAAATTCTCCTTGTCTAACTGTTGTAATTCTCTACACAAGCCATGCAAGTCATGCAAGGGCTCGCCCACTAGGATTACCACCTGAAGAAAGGAAATGACAGTGACAACCTACCTAATAAAATACCGGGCGATCACTCCTTTATCAAATTAAAACAGGAGTCTCATATGGATCATTCTTAGCATCAATGTCGAAAATCCATTTAATTACTAATAACCTATTAGGCTGGCGTCAAAAAACTTTACTTAACTACTCTTTTAAAAAATTACAAATAAAATATCCACACAGTTTGCGTAAATGAAACTGAAATGAAATAAAATAACCGAACACTCAGTCAAAATAAACAACCATATTGAATGCCGTACTAAAAGAGTAAATAAATAAAATTGAGACATTGACCCGAATGTTTATACAGTACCTCCTATCTAGAGTTCAAGGATAGAAGCGTCTATCGAGAACCTACACGCATCCACAGCTGCTGCAGCTGACGTCTGACTCGAAAGAAATGTCATCCAGGCATCCCTGTGTCTGGACACCTATATATATATATATATAACAAGAGATGGAAAAGTAGATAAACGGGTCAGAGCCCGAGTTTTAAAAATATTTAGCAAGTGCATAAATGCCTTATTTTTAGAAAATGGTTTTATCTCATACTTAAATTTGGTATCGTACTCCCATGAGATACCCCTCACCTCTCTTCTAATAGTGCACTCCTAGCACATTTCTCTATACATCCTAGTCAAGCTACCCTGCTAAACTAGTCTATCACCCAACTACTATCAACCCTAGATAGTCCAAGTACTAAGGGCTAAACTTATCCCCAGTCTCAACACTGTGGCATGTTCGTGCGTGGGGTGTCTCGCAGAGCGAAATCCAAATAAGGAACCCCCCCGATACACTACTACGCGGTAAGGTCGATCATCGAGATCCATTAGACCCTCAGTATGTAACGTATATACTTATACATACACCATATAAGAAAGATTAATATTAGAGCACTAAGGATTAAACTTCTCCCCAGTCTCAACACAATGCCATGTTCGTGCGTAGGGTGTCTCGCAAAGCGAAATCCAAATAAGGAACCCGCCCGATACACTACTACGCGGCAAGGTCGATCGTCGGGATCCATTAGACCCTCAGTACCCAATTTATGCTTATATACTCATGTTATAATATACATTCGAATCTATCTCCCGGGATGAGAATTACTTCATTTTCATTTTTATCTCAAAACTTTCCATTTCCCTTCTTATATCCAGGAAATGTATTTTAAGCCAATTCATTATCATGAATTGCTTTAACATATCACACAACTTTTTAAAAGCCAGTTTTATCATCATAAAAATGCTTTTTCGTTTTATAACATCCCATTTCCCTTCTTCCATCCAGGAAATGTATTTAAAAGCCAATTTTATTATCATAAAAATAATTTTCATACCATATGCTTTAATTTCCCTTCTTCCATCTGGGAAGTGTTTTCGAAGCCAATCATTTATCCCATTTCCCTTCTTCCATCCAGGAAATGTAATTAAAGCCAATTTATTATCATAAATTGCTTTAAAATATCATATAACGCGTTCTAAGACCCCCTGTCCGGGTTTTCCCACTGTGTGCGTCCCTAAATGGCTATCATCTTCCAGGGCCTATTATCAAGACAACCTGGCATCGTACAACGCAAGACGTCGAAAAGCGGCCATATGCCTGCGGGAGAGTCATAGCCACACCCAGAATTACCTCACCAGCGTAGAAAACATACAATAATCGCTCATATGGCCTATAGGACTATATCCACCCTGCATTCATTAGCCAGGGGGCTTCACCATACGCACGCAACTTCCCTTATGATAGCGATTTAGAGAGGTGTGTATCCATACATTATTATTTATAAAAATTATTTCTTTTTCCATTTGAAAACATTCATTTTTACATTTTCAAAAGTCATTTACATAATTTTATATATTCACTTTAATCACATAGTATATATATACACTATATATTCCTCCTCGAATATATCTAAATGGCCATAATTTCCGATCACATCTAGCGATGACTAATAACCCCAAAGATTCTCTCAAAGAATCATAATCATGCATTCATATACGCATGATACTAAACCCAAAGTATTTTCTTACTTTAATACTCAATACATACCTTAATCCCATTTACGGATTTATTGGATATCTCCAATTATGACACTCCACACTAAATGAATATATATCTATATTCCCAATTTATCCTAACTATCTCGTAGGATATACTCAATCCACCATCGATTATAATTATGCGTCCTATACGCATAATTATATAGGCCTAATTGCCCACTAAAATATCCTAGGGATATATCTTTCCCGAACAACCTTAAATTTAGTGGGTTATGGATTTCATTTCCATGAACCCAAGGACTACATCTTGTCCATATAATCACTTAGAGGTCCCCACCATATATTAGGAACCCTAAACCTTCAACCTCTACAATTTTTCTATTTTCCTCGAAAATATAGTTTAAGGTTTACACATTTAAAACCCTCGCTATGCCCTCATAAATTCCCTTAATTAGAGGACTATATACTCCTAAAGGATCCCTTATATGATCCCATAATTAACCTCGAATCAATTAGAATTGGAATTCATCTCATCCAACTCACCTAGGAAACATTGCCTACTTTCAGAAGGGGTCGATCGATCGACCCATGACCGTCGATCGATCGATGGCTTCGATCGATCGATCCCCCATGATCGATCGATCGATCATGGCGGGCAGCTTCTTCTCCGAGAAGTTGTTTCGGCCATTAAAGCTTCTCCCAAGCTTTTATCTCCTTCTCTAACGGCCTACAACTTCAACCAACAACAACTACACATATAATACGGGTTCTAAACATCCTAGAACCCGAAATCACCAATTAATTTTAATTGATTTCTAAGTTTCTCCAATTATGAAATTATAGGGGTTTATTAATTTTAACTCCAGAAAACCCGCTTTATCCACGAAAATCCAACCCAAAATCTTTAGCTTTTATTGTTACCAAAGTACGATATGAGATTTATGCTCAAAAGTAGATAAAGCAAGTAAACACTTGCCTCGTGGATACAATCTGATGATCCCGAGTCGAGTCCGACGGAATTTGGCTCGAATCTTCCTTTTCTCCTTGCCTTCTTCCTTCCTCTCTCTCTTCTCTCTTTTCCTTCTCTTTTCTCTTTATCTCCCTCTTTATATAGAAAGAAAAAGGGTTTTAACCCTTAAAACCCAAAAACAGCTTGTTTACTCACTTACGAGCCCTTTTAACTCTAAAATTCCCCGAAACTCAATTTCGACAATTGGATACTCTTTTTCGACTATCTCGGACATTCCGAGACTCACGGCATAGTCAAAATTTCCATCTGAGGTACTTGACCACAAATCACTATTCTAACCCATATAACTTATGCGGGTTTTCTAATCAAAATCTTACCTTTTTGTCGCTTTACTCCACGGCGACATATAATTATAATACTTCGACCTATTTAATCCCAAAAATAATTACAACATTCATCAAAAATCATTAAATCCTCGAAAATCCCAAAAATCACTATTTCGAGAAATTCTCCAAATTGTCAATTTATACTTAATTATGGAATTTAATTGTCTCCAAAAGGTCGGGTTGTTACAATGACGTTCTTCTTGACAGTGATTGTGACACCCCATAAAATCCATAAATATATTGATCAGGTCTAATATAAAAATTATGGGAATCAAAATTTTTTGATAACATTCGCAGCATAAGAAAACTAAAAAAACGAATGAACAATGACAAGATAATGAAATACTGAATCAATATAAAACCAACTCTAATACAATACATTGCCAATACAACATACACCATCTCTAAATATAAGTATACATGTATAACCAGACTGAAAATAAAAGACTACAATAAAATAACGAGCTACACTTGCTTGACTCCTACAAAACTAAGAGTAAGAAATGGGACATCGCTTGAGATGCTACTCCAACAAACCCATGTTCATAGTAACTAACGCAACAAGAACCTGTAAAAACAATTTTTAAAAGAAAAAGTAAGCAATAAGTTTCTTTAAAATATGATTATAATTGAATCTGGGTCGCATTATAACTACACATCTTCCTCTTGTGTTTTAATGTATTTTAAGTTATTAGTTATACAACCCAATAACCTAAAATGTCATGCGGTTCCAAATCCAGAACCTATATGTAGCCCATGTAATTAAAGTCTTACGACATCATTCTTTAATCTTTACCGTTAACTATACTAGGTTAATCTCTTTCAATAGGAACCACGTGATGTGCTAAGGTCTCAAACCCTAAGGTATTTCTCACATAATAACCACGATATCAATAACAGGCTCATATCTCAAATTTATCCACATTTGGCTATCTCACACTAATAATGCAATATACATATCTCTATTATATGTAATACACAAATTTAAAATATAAGTATGCAGGTGGGTCCACCTAATGTAAGTCATATACATATCTAATATAGCATATAGATCGATAAAACTATATCTGGCACCGCTACATAATAATCACATATGATAGGAGAAAGAGTCTACTCATATTTAACATCCATATAAAGGTACAGCCCCCAATATGTACAAATAAATGGGCTACTCGTACGCCCTAACATAACGAAGGCATACCCATATTGCCTTCGGGGATATCTCGCACGTATTAGTATAGTCTTAGGTTAACCTAAACTTAAGACTTCTTCATAGCAAGGGATAAATCACCATGTGTACCCATCAGTCATAAAGCCTACCATACCCAGGACGTATGAAAGAAATATCCCCATAAACCATCTCAATTGCAGGTACCTGGACGTAGACATGTCAAAAAACACAATAACCCGTTAACACGACCCGACACGAAATTATAAGTTAATGGGTTTACCTTTATTGGGTTTGGGTCATTAACGAGTTGACATGGTAGACCCGTTAACACTAACGGTTTGGGTTTGGAAATTTACTTGTATCCATTTTAACCCATTAATACCCGTTAACACTAACAGGTACTATAGGGTCACTCAACCCGTACCCGATAAGAATAACCATTAAAACCCATTATTTATAAATCATTTAAGACTAGCGGGTACTATAGGGTCACACAACCCATACCCAATAAGAATTACAGTTAAAACCCATTATTTTTAAATTATCAAAGACTAACGGGTACTATAGAGTCACCCAACCCTTTACCCGTTTAGACCCAAACTGATTCGATAATATTAGCGGGTGGTAACGGTTCGGGTTGAGTACCCATTAATATTAACGGTTCATGTTTGGGTATTGTCATTAGACCCGTTAGCCTTAACATGTCGTGTATGAGTTAGAGGTGTTTTGACCCGTAACCCGTACACGACCCAAACCAACCCGTTGACAGGTCTACCTGAACGTGTGACCCAGGGGTGGCAATGACCATGGCAAAATTGTATTCTCACCAAGGAACCATTATTATCCTCCTAGCGCGTTCCCCTTAATGACATCCCTCCAAGTATGTTTACCAATGAGAACTCACACATGATATGCAATGCATATAAAACAAGCAAGTAATCACAACCCTCACTAACATGGTAGAGCAAACACATACATAATCCTCACAAATGGTTTAAGGTAAATCATATACACATACCGACCTTAATGCTATCGGGTGATACTCTAATCGTTATCATAAAAAGGGTATAACACATTTTAACCTTATACTCATTCCATGATACAATAGTCCTAACACTCTGGGTTTCTAAATCTAGGCATAGTCTCAAATTCATCATCTACACATCAATGTAAGTGGGGAAGTGTGTAATACCCCAAGATTTTTGGGACAATAATTTATTTATTTTGGTAGAAATAAATATTATTTTAATTGGGGATTAATTAAATTGGCATTTAAGGTCTAAATTTGAAGATGTTAGAAAGTGATTCGGATGACAATTCTGAGGGTACGGTTGTTTTCAGAAGGGTCGAGATAATCGAAATGATTATACTTGGGGCTTATTTGGGTTCCGAAATATTTTAAGTTCGTTTGGCTCGAATTAAAGTGATCGAGTCATTTAAAGTGTGTATTATCATTTAAAGTTGTCTATTTTGGGAATTAAGGCTTAAAAGCCTAAGAGAGATTAAATTCTCATTAGAGAGAAAGAGAAAGCCCTAGAAAGAAAGAGAAAGAGAGAGAGAAAGAAGAAGAAGAAGAAGAAGAAGAAGAAGAAGAAGAAGAAGAAGAAGAAGAAGAAGAAGAAGAAGAAAGAGAAGAAGAAAAGAGGAAGAGAAAGGAGAAAAACTTGGGATTTTCGGCAATCCGTGATTTCGAGGACGAATCAAACTCTACAAACTTGGGGCAAGTGATTAAACTTGCTAAATAATTGTTGTGTATCATTTATTTCATGATTTGTGGATAAAAATTATGGATTTTGGGTTTAAAATGGTAAAACCTAGATTTTGGGTAAAATCTTATAATTGATGTGTTGATGATGAATTTGAGGTTGTAAATTAGTTTGGTTAAGTTATATAGTGAGTTTTGATGTTATATATATATATATATATATATATATATATATATATATATATATATATATATGTTTGGGTTGAAGGGAAATGGTTGGAAGATGATAAAAATGAATTTTGGATTTTGGGGAAGATGATGAACAGTAATACCGTAGCTTGCTGGGTAAATTCAGACAGGAAAAGGAGTGATTTAGCTCTCGGTCAAAACATAAAAGTTGTAGATCTTTTTTATACGGTCGCGTGGGCGCTGACCATGTATTTTTTTTATTTGTTTTGGATTTATAATGAATTTTCTACGGAAGAAGTTCTGAGATGGAAACTCGGACTCACATAACGGAACCGGTTCGTTTTTCTGGGGGATTCGGTTCGTTTTCTGAGGGATTCGGTTCCATTTTTTTAAATAGGTTCGGTTACATCTTTTGTGCGAATTTTTAGTGCTGCTGCAGAACTTTGGAGAAACCCTTAGAATCCTAAATTGTCAAATTTGAGGAGAAAAATACCTTGGACCGGTAGAGTATCGGGACCTTATCTACTGTATTGATATGTGAGTGTGGTAGTACCCTTCGAGTGAGGAGAATATGAAAGAATAAAGTACGGGAATAATAGCGAATACATTATGTTCTGTGAATACTAGACTCTAGGAAAATGAACGAACTTATATAAGTTGTGGGTATACTTATTGGTCAAAGTATGGGAATACGTATTGGGGTAGTATATTAAGTATGTGACGGTTTATATTATTGCGAAGGTGAATATTCGAGGCTATTGGTTATCGCTATAAGAGTTTGGAGATTATAGCCATAAAATATTCAGAAGAGGTATAAATAATATATACGGTGTCGTTTAAGTATATATATTATGAGACGAATGAATATATCGGGGTTGTTGATATTATCATTGTGCGGTGAGAAAAGCTCAAAAAATAAAATATTGGGGATTAGTCAAAAATTGATAAATGCGTAGGATATTCGAGATATAAATATACTACGTAGGGGATTATTATATGGGTGGTGTGTATGCCCTGATATTATTATATATATGGGTTAAATGAATACCCATGTGTATTATATATAGGTGAGATAAATACCTATCGTTATAATATGGTTTTGTGAATACCTAATTGATGATATATTTATATAGGTGGAGTGTGTGCATATATGATTGTTTATTATGTGTATGACATACCTACCATACTTGTTATCACGGGAGGTTGGCGTTCGAAAGAGGACAATCGTATCCTGTGTTGCCTTCAGGGGGATTTTAGATTTGTTACCTCAAGAGCATGGAACCTAGGTACGGGCTATCTGAGAAAATGATAGTGTTGACGATCATATGGGTGCGTAGGTATGTGCGTAGCCCATAGGCTTGGAACCATGTTCGCCTCCAATATGTGTGAGTTATATTGATATAGTTCCTGAGTGATGTGGAACATGTAATGCTTTAGTACGAGATGTACTTGGATTGGATATCAGAGTATGTGTGCACCGTTGTTAAGCCTATGGGTGCCGGATATGGATATATTTATTTTGATTAACATATATGTGTACTTGAGATAATCCACGGATGCTTAGTAAATGAGAATGGCTAAGTTATTTATATTATAGCTCGGTGGATGGATTATTATACTTGTTGCGTATAGTATAATGAATATATATGAGATAAGATATCATATATTTGTCTCTAGAGTAAAGAGATATAAGAATGTTGATTGAATCTCATTCCGGGAGATCAAATTCGGATTAAATTGTGATGAATACGTTAGAGTGAAAATGAAGAGTAGATAATTATATGAGTATATATATATCACGATAATCGACTATGCCTAGGAGTGGTGTATCAGGGGGGGTTCCTTGTTTGGATTTCGCTTGCGAGACATCCCACGCACGAAACGTCATGCACTGTTTAGAATTGTGAATAATTAATTATTTATATTATTTTAGTATATTGGGATTATACGCGTCATGCATTGAGGGCATAACGAATCTTGATAATCAATACTGCCAAGGAGTAGTGTATCGGGGGGTTCCTTATTTGGATTTCGCTTGCGAGACGTCCCATGCACGAAACGCAGTGCAGTATTGAGAATTGGGAGAAGTTTAGTCCTTAGCCCTTAGATGCTAATAACTCATATATATATATATATATATATATATATATATTTTTATGTCAATAACTAGAATATGAGAAATTCTAGTAAAAGAGAATGTTTTTGTATAGTTTATATGTTTAGTAAGTTGATGAAGATTTGAGATTTGAAAATAGTAGAAGTTGAGAAATAATTTAGATGGATTTTAAATGAGTATAAATTGGGAGTAAGTTAGATTACTTTGCTTAGATAGATTTGGGCACATATTTGGAGATCATGTGCATACGTTTAGTTGCGCGCTTTAGTTGAGAGGTGAGTTGGATTTTCTGGAGAGTGCACTCCACTTTAATCATGTTATAATGCATTTATAATTATTATGCATTTTAATGCACTTGCAAAAATTGTTTTCACACCTCGGTCTCTGACCCATTTATATTTTCTTTTGCTATGTATAGATTGTATTATTTTAGGTGTTCCTCCGCAAGGACGCCATTGATGATATCCATCCAGTGTATTCGTGGGGTTGTGGCAGTAGAGGACTATTGCATTATTTTGATATAGTCAATTCCTATCTTTTGTGTATCTAGATTAGGATTCGGTTTGTGTATCCGGCTTATTACCAAGTATTATAGTATAGCATTTTTCTATTTTGTTTCTCAGCCTGTTGTATTATCTGTGACCCGACAACATATTCGGGTATTTTATTTCGAACATTGTGTTGTACTCTTTTATTAGTCTCCTTTATATCATTTGAGCATGTGTGTGTGTCTCTTATCATATTTAGAAGTTATGTTGTTGGATAGTGGTTGCATGGTTGGTTTTAGAAATGTAATTAAATGTTTTTAAAAAAAATTGACACCCTATTTTTATAGTAATGGGTTGTTAGCCGAGTTTATTTTAGAATCGTCAGTAGATGCTAAGAATGATCCACTTGAGATTCCTGATTATTTTAGTATAGGACTGGCCACCCGTTATTATCCTAAGAGGGGTGTCATAGGTGGTATCAGAGCATCAGGTTATAGTGTCTTTAGTATCTGTGTGGGTTTACTGCGATCTTCCGTAAGCGTTCATGAAGTAGAGACCTATTATTAGGACTGTTGTGTTCATACGTCCATATTTTCTTCTGTGATGAGAAAATATTTGAAAAGCGTTCTGATACACTTGTTCTTGTTTCAGATTCCATCGAAGAGAGGCCGTCCAAGCAGTACGAATAAAGGGACTGAGTGTGCGGAACCCCAAATGCCTCAAAAGGCTATGATTACAGATGGAGTTGCCAGCATTGTGGCACAAGCAGTAACTGCTACCATTTCTGCGATGGCGCATCAACTTGCAGTTCAAGCAGCCCAAACCCATTTAGGACCGTCTTTGTGGGAAAGAGTGCGAGAAGATTTTAGTAAGGGGCACCCTCCATAGTTTTCAGATGGAGTTGATGCGATGGTTGCAAGTCAATGGAAGAATAGTATGCAAAGGTACCTTCGTATGGTTGAATATAGTGAGGTGCAGAAGCAATTTCTCGCCACCTTTAACTTAACGGGAGCATCTCTTCAATGGTGGGAGTCTATCACCACATCAGAACAGAGAGATATGTTACCCATAACAAATTTTTGGGAACTCTTTGACCGAAGGTAGTTTCCTTCCGCAATTCAGAAGGAGGTGAGAAGGAAACTGATGGATGTGTTTCAAGGTAATCGAATGGTGGCCGAGTATGAAGAGGAATTTCCTCGATAGGCGAATTTAGTGCCCGATGAGGTAAATACCGAGGAGAAACGTATATCTAAGTTCTTACGAGGTTTAGAGTGGAGAATTCGTCATCATTTGTTAGGGAACCCAGCATTACTGACTTTTGCTGAGGTAGTGAATGTGGAACTATTGCAGTGACATGAATATCGTCTTCGTTCGCAAGGGGGTAAGAACTTTATAGATTCGGGTTCATCAAGTAGGTCTGGTAGTGATAATGCCAGTAATGCCAGAGAGTATAAGAAAAATTTTAGAGGATTGCAACAGCGTTATGTTCCTCAAGGTGGGCAGAAAGGATTTGTGGGTGGATGTTTCTTTTGTAAAGAATTTGGTCATAGGAAGAGAGATTGTCCTAAAAGAGGTAAAGGACCACATTTTGAGGAAGTTTTGGATGTGAAACCCTTACAGCAAATTCGAGGCCATTTTAGGCCAGAGGACTTTGTGTGGTAACCCATTGATGAAGAGATGAAATTTGACTAGAGAGGTATGATATAAGTTATATTTTTTTCCTTTGTGAATAGGAGTATGCTATATGAAACTTTGAGAGTATTGTATGTGAGATTAAAATGAGAGGGTAGTGCTATAACCCTATTATGTATGGAATGACCCGGAAGGGAATATTGAGCAAGTAATGCTCTTATATTATTATCTTTTGAGAGAATAGATTATTTTGTAATGTGCTAGAAAGAGAGCTATAACTTTATTGTGAACGTAAGAATTGTTGAAATGTGTTGAGTAGTAATGATAAAGCTACTTATTTTATAGTAGTGCTAGACTTATATATTTGTTATATGCCAGTTATGGAAGAGCCTAGTAAATGGCAACATATTATTATGATGTGAGAGATTATTACTGAAATGATTCAGAATTTAGTGGATTATTATTGAGCGAGAGATTTTAGCCCATAATTATGTTAATTTTGAGAACTATATATTATTATGAGTGTGATAATTATTAAAATCTTGTGTTTTGAGCATAAGGTATTTTATTTAAATGTCGAAAGACATAAACCGTTTTTAAAATAAACTCTTTATTAGCCTTTGGGCAATATTAAAAATGATTTCCACAAAAACATATTTTTAAACTCTAGTCCCGAACTAACAAACTCTCAATCCCCGACCTCGCTACATATTAGTGTATTGGGAGGGTTCCTTTTTTGGATTTCGCTTACGAGACCTCCCCCGCATAAAAGTAGCGAATGTCAGGAATTGAGAGGAGTTAAATCCTTGGACCTTTCAAAATGGTTATATTATTAGTGTGTTAGTATAATTTAATATATTTCGAGTTATAGTACTATTGAAGGCAAGAGAAGCCTGATTTTATTTATACGAGTAGAGCTCGAATTAAGGGTGTTTGTGCGCCCTAGTTTTTATAATTGGTTTTATAAAATTAAAATAATTCATCGTGGAAAATGAAAGGATTGGGTATAGTGTTAGCGAGGTTAAGTGTAGTAGAAACTAGTTGAGCTTTGGAGTACTAGGCTTAGCGTAATTTCGAGGGCGAAATTCCTGTAAGTGGGGAAGTCTGTAATACCCAAGATTTTTGGGACAATAATTTATTTATTTTGGGAGAATTAAATATTATTTTAATTGGGGATTAATTAAATTGGCATTTGAGGTCAAAATTTGAAGATGTTAGAAAGTGATTCGAATGACAATTCTGAGGGTACGGTTGTTTTTGGAAGGATCGAGATTGTCGAAATGACTGTACTCGGGGCTTATTTGGGTTCCGAAATATTTTAAGTTCGTTTGGCTCGAATTAAAGTGACCGAGTCATTTAAAGTGTGTATTATCATTTAAAGTGTGTATTATCATTTAAAGTTGTGTATTTTGGGAATTAAGGCTTAAAAGCCTAAGAGAGATTAAATTATCATTAGAGAGAAAGAGAAAGCCCTAGAAAGAAAGAGAAAGAGAGAGAGAAAGAAGAAAGAAGAATAAGAAAGAGAAGAAGAAAAGAGGAAGAGAAAGGAGAAAGGAGAAAAACTTGAGATTTCCGGCAATCCGTGATTTCGAGGATGAATCAGACTCTACAAACTTGAGGCAAGTGATTAAACTTGCTAAATAATTGTTGTGTATCATTTATTTCATGATTTGTGGATAAAAATTATGGATTTGGGGTTTAAAATGGTAAAACCTAGATTTTGGGTAAAATCTTATAATTGATGTGTTGATGATGAATTTGAGGATGTAAATTAGTTTGGTTAAGTTATATAGTGAGTTTTGATGTTATATATATATATATATATATATATATATATATATATATGTTTGGGTTGAAGGGAAATGGTTGGAAGATGATAAAAATGAATTTTGGATTTTGGGGAAGATGATGAACAGTAATACCGTAGTTTGCAGGGTAAATTCGGACAGGAAGAGGACTGATTTAGCTCTCGGTCAAAACATAAAAGTTGTATATATTTTCGATACGGTCACGTGGGCGCCGACCGTGTATTTTTTTGATTTTTTTTGGATTTATAATGGATTTTATATAGAAGCAGTTCTGAGATGGAAACTCGGACTCACATAACGAAACCGGTTCGTTTTTCTGGGGAATTCGGTTCCATTTTTTTAAATAGGTTCGGTTACATCTTTTGTGCAAATTTTAAGTGCTACTGCAGAACTTTGGAGAAACCCTTAGAATCCTAAATTGTCAAATTTGAGGAGAAAAATACATTGGACCGGTAGAGTATCGGGACCTTATCTACTGTATTGATTTGTGAGTGTAGTAGTACCCTTCGAGTGAGGAGAATATGAACGAATAAAGTAAGGGAATAATAGCGAATACATTATGTTCTGTGAATACTAGACTCCAGGAAATGAACGAACTTATATAAGTTGTGGGTATACTTATTGCTCAAAGTATAGGAATACGTATTGGGGTAGTATATTAAGTATGTGACGGTTTATATTATTGAGAATGGGAATATTCGAGGCTATTGGTTATTGCTATAAGAGTTTGGAGATTATAGCCATAAAATATGCAGAAGAGGTATAAATAATATATACGGTGTCGTTAAAGTATATATATTATGAGACGAATGAATATATCGGGGTTGTTGATATTATCATTGTGCGGTGATAAAAGCTCGAAAAATAAAATATTGGGGATTAGTCAAAAATTAATAAATGCGTAGGATATTCGAGTTATAAATATACTGCGTAGGGGATTATTATATGGGTGGTGCGTATGCCCTGATATTAATATATATATGGGTTAAATGAATACCCATGTGGATTATATATAGGTGAGATAAATACCTATCGTTATAATATGGTTGTGTGAATACCTAATTGATGATATATTTATATAGGTGGAGTGTGTATCTATATGATTGTTTATTATATGTATGACATACCTATCATACTTGCTATCACGGGAGGTTGGCGTTCGAAAGAGGAAAATCTTATCATGTTTTTCTTTCGGGGGGATTTTAGATTTGGTACCTCAAGAGCATGGAACCTAGGTACGGGCTATCTGAGAGAATGATAGTGTTGACGGTCAGATGGGTGCGTAGGTATGTGCGTAGCCCATAGGCTTGGAACCATGTTCGCCTCCAATATGTGTGATTTATATTGATACAGTTCCTGAGTGATGTGGAACATGTAATGCTTTAGTACGAGATGTACTTGGATTGGATAGCAGAGTATGTGTGCATCGATGTTAAGCCTATGGGTGCCGGATATGGATATATTTATTGTGATTAACATATATGTGTACTTGAGATAATCCACGGATGCTTAGTAAATGAGAATGGCTATGCTATTTATATTATAGCTCGGTGGATGGATTATTATACTTGTTGCGCATAGTATAATGAATATATATGAGATAAGATATCATAAATTTGTCTCTAGAGTAAAGAGATATAAGAATGTTGATTGAATCTCATTCCGAGAGATCAAATCCGGATTAAATTGTGATGAATATGTTAGAGTGAAAATGAAGAGTAGATAATTATATGAGTATATATATATATATATATATATATATATATATATATATATATATATATATATATATATATATATATCACGATAATCGACAGGGCATAGAAGTAGTGTATCAGGGGCGTTCCTTGTTTGGATTTCTCTTGAGAGACGTCCCACGCCCGAAACGTCGTGCACTGTTGAGAATTGTGAATAATTAATTATTTATAGTATTTTAGTAAATTTGGGTTATACGCGTCATGCATTGAGGGTATAATGAATCTTGACAATCAATACTGCCAAGGAGTAGTGTATCCGGGGGTTCCTTGTTTGGATTTCGCTTACGAGATGTCCCACGCACGAAACGCAGTGCAGTATTGAGAATTGGGAGAAGTTTAGTCCTTAGCACTTAGATGCTAATAACTCATATATATATATATATATATATATATATTTTAATCTTAATAACTAGAATATGAGAAATTCTAGTAAAGGAGAATGCTTTTGTATAGTTTCTATGTTTAGTAAGTTGATGAAGATTTGAGATTTGAAAATAGTAGAAGTTGAGAAATAATTTAGATGTATTTTAAATGAGTATAAATTTGGATTAAGTTAGATTACTTTGCTTAGATTGATTTGGGCACTCAATTGGAGATCATGTGCATACGTTTAGTTGCGCACTTTAGTTGAGAGGTGAGTTGAATTTTCTGGAGAGTGCGACTCCACTTTAATCATGTTATAATGCATTTATAATTATTATGCATTTTAATGCACTTGCAAAAAATGTTTTCACACCTCGGTCTCTGACCCGTTTATATTTTCTTTTGCTATGTATATATTTTATTATTTTAGGTGTTCCTCCGCAAGGACGCCATTGATGATATCCATCCAGTGTATTCGTGGGGCTGTGGCAGTAGAGGATTGTTGCAGTATTTTGATATAGTCGATTCCTATCTTTTTTTTGTGTATCTAGATTAGGATTCAGTTTTGTATCGAGTTTATACCCAAGTGTTGTAGTGTAGCACTTTTATATTTTGTTTCTCAGACTGTTGTATTGTCTGTGACCCGGTAGCATATTCGGGTATTTTATTTCGTACATTGTGTTGTACTCTTTTATTAGTCTCCTTTATATCATTTGAGCATGTGTGTGTCTCTTATCATATTTAGAAGTTATGTTGTTGGATAGTGGTTGCATGGTTGGTTTTAGAAATGTAATTATATATTTTTTTTTAAATTGACACCCTCTTTTTGTAGTAATAGGTTGTTAGCCGAGTTTATTTTAGAATCGTCAGTAGATGCTGAGAATGATCCACTTGAGATTCTTGATTATTTTAGTATAGGGCTGGCCACCCGTTATTATTCTAGTGGGGTGTCACACAGTAGTTGCTGGGGCTGAATTATGAAGGGGCCCAGGTAGATATGGACCGTCCCTTATGGGTAACGTCGACGGCATTGGGTGATGTGGAGAGGATAGTCTCTCGGGACTCCATCTGTTTGTCTCTTCTGAAGGAGGTGTTGCTGAGTCGATGGATCGATGAGACTGACGAGCTGCAGGTGCGACAGGTGCGGCAGATGGCCCGTTTGTTTATTCTTTTGTTTTTGGGAGGATTCTTGGTGGCAATGAGTGGCGACGCTGTCCATATGTGGTTTTTACCATATTTGAGGGTATTTTCGAATATCCCTCTCTTTTATTGGGGGAGCCTAACTTTGGTGACCCTGGATACATTCAGCCGGTGCTGTCGACAGACAGTTACTGGCGCCATGTTTCTTTTGGAGGTATTCTTTATTTTGTGCATTTTCCTTTAGAATTTTATTCTTTTCATTGATGGCCCTTTGTCCTTTGCATACGTGGTTTTATGAGGTGATCGGGCTCAACACCCACTAATAGATTTGAAGGATGAGTCTGTTGGGGGCTTCTACCATAAGTACCGGTGGAAAAAATCCAATTGATCGTATAGGCGGTCTCTCTCATTGGGGGCGGTGCGCCGGGTCTTGAATGGCCTGACAAGAGATCGGGTAAATCTTTTTTTCCTTTGAAATAATATATCCTTGATGATATTTTTAGATACTGATTTTCCACTGGGGATCTTCCAAATGACCTTCCATTCCTAGGGGATGGCCATCCAGCACACTAGAGTGACCAAGGGAAACACGTAGTTGCGTCGTCTATTGGCGTATGTGTTCGGCTACTACTGATATATGGGAGAGAGGGTAGTCCGACAGGTGGTGGATGATGAGGTGATGGTGACAACTGCGAGGCCCCCAATTGATATATGGTGAGAGCGGGAGTTGTTAGAGGAGGCGAGGGTGGCGACGATGGTCGGCGAGCCTTACTTGTTGTATACCGACACGGTGGATACCTATGATTACTTGAATTTTGTGTCAAACTGGATGATGCCGCCCAACATATATGACATTATGCCTTTTCCTCTGGCGGGCTCTAGTAGGTCCAAGAGTCAGCCAGTGGGGTCTTCTCACAGTGCAGGTGGTTCATCGACATCGACGGCGACGATGATATTAGAGGTTTTGTTTCTATGGTTGGCTCCTCCTTCTTATAACATTCGATGGTCTTATGGAGGATAGGTGCATATGCTGCATCACCCCAATGCGATGGACCTGGAGGATCTGGGGCTGACAGAGGACGTTATTCAATCGAAGGTATACCTTTTATTTCTTTGCCTTTTGATTTTCTGATTTCTTTCTTTGCCTGAGACTGACCGATTTACTCTTTTCTATTTTTCTTGCAGCATGTTCGGGTGTCGACCACTTGGCTGAGAGATATTCGAGATTGGGTGGCTTCTGCGACTGCTCATATTCGGGAGTCGATCCCAGTTTCGTCTTGCTTGGTGTCGTCTGCCTCGTCTGGGGAGGGGTTTGGTTAAGGGAGCGGAGGCTCGTCTTCTCATCGCTGGGGAAAGCGCGTACGTTATAGGGACGGAGGGTCTTAGAGAGAGAGAGAGAAAATAGAGAGAAAGAGAAGAGAAATAAGGTAGGTGAAGGGGAGAGAGAGAGAGAGAAAGAGAGACCTGCGAGGCAAATGTAATAAAGCAATAAATATGCAATATAATGTGATTTTATTAATTTTTTGCTTTAGTGACTTGTTGCATATACACTTTTTACTTTGTTGTTGAGACCGTAAAAAGGACATAATTGATTCGAGAGAAAATTTATCTTAAAACGGTATAAGTAGATAAGCAAATATATAGGGAGAAGGAAATTCTTAATTCCTTAGAATAAAAATTATTTTTATTGAGTGAGTGATTTTGACAAAAAAGGAAAAAGGGAATTTTTCAAAAATAAGGGGTTGTCGATCAGCATACTCCTTGTCGTGCCTATCGGCTGGTCAGTTCAGTCTAATCATCCCAAGGCCTTAATAGCACTTTCTACAATTACTTGGTCCTTGGTGGCACAGGGTTTCCTCCAGGATTTGCGGAACTTTTGTCTTTGGCTAAGTTTTCCAGTATAAATAGGGGTAATGGTGGAGTATTTTCTTCACCCATCCACATTTCCTTTCTTTTCTCACTTATTGCTTCTTATCTTGTCATTTTGCAATATGGCTCTCCGTGAAAGTGTTAAATTTACCTCAAAAACTTAAAGTCTATGTGCTCATAGAATGTAGAATGCAATGCTTTCAACATGCGTCGGGTTTCATTATGACACAACGGGCCTATTGAATGGAACATGCTCATGGCAACGATAGAATTTTGGTACCTCGAGGACCATATCTTTCACTTTGGTTTGAACGAAGTCTGTCCAACTTATGAAAAGTTTTATGCCATGTTGGGTATAAATCCCAATGTTGTGACGGTCATGCATGAATTCTCCCGATCTCCTCGAAAGTTGCTAGCAGGACTTCTCCATATTTTTCCCTCGGTGGCTCGATTATTAGTTACGGGATGAATGTTATCTCTCCCGACTATGCTACATTCTGTGCATTTACAGGATGTGGGTGATGCGGGCTATACCGGAGTCGTCGCCTTTGGTTTAACTTCAAAATTATTGATGGTGATCGGGGACCTATTGGTAGACCCTCAACTTGCTACCATTACTGTGTGGATATCATACCGTCGCAATCCTACATCGGTGAAATTGGCGAAGACCCTGAACGGTCTAGATGCTTGGCGGGAAAGTCGTTCTGACTTTCTGAGGGGCAGCTCAGTTATGTTGTTTATGTGGTTAATTGAGAGATTTCGTTTGGCGGTCCCTCCTGAATATCCCTTGGCACCCATTCTAAATTTCTTCACTCGCTACTTTATTCGTTTAGGCCTAAATTTTGAGAGCTAGAAGAAATAGTTTACGGAGCACGGGGCTCTATGTTTGTGTTGGTCAGTGCCTTAGTGGGGGGAGTTGCAGCCCATTCTAGAACTGGGGGAATACCAGTATGTTCGGTTGGTTGGCCTTCGATAGACCTCTTTCTACTTTTTCTGGCAACTTCTGCGTCAATTTAGATGGGAGAAGATTGTTCCACCTTGGACACTAGACTTCTTTCCTATGGAGGATCTGACAGAACGCTAATATATTATGTACTAGAGAGTAAGGGGTAGCCTTAGTAGATGTTCGAACTTAAGTGTGATAGGCCCAGAGGGCGTAAGGGATCTGGTCGGCCCAATCTCTACAACTTTCGATCATCTTGTTGATTATTTCTTTAAGGTTATTATTAGCAGCTTCGACTGCTCTGTTGGCTTGAGGTCGGTAGGGAGGAGATTTGTGTCTCTGAATCCCATAATTGTCGACCACTTCTATGAGTTTTGCCTCGAAATGTTACCCTTTATCTAACACTAGCTCATGCGGGATCCCATATCGGCAGATGATATTTTTTTAAATGAACTTGGCCACCTTCTTGGCATTTGGAGTTGCGTATGACTCAGTTTTGACCCATTTGGTGAAGTAATCAATGTAAATCGAGATGAATTCATGCCCGTTGGAGGCTTTGGGTGTAACTTTTCCTATGATATCAATGCCCCGTGTGCAAAACGGTCAGGGAGAAGTCATGTTGTATAATTCTCGCAGAGGCAAGTGTTTGAGGTTGGAAAACTGCTGGCATTTAAGACATCTTCGAACATAGGCGATACAATCCTAAACCACAGAAGCCCAATAGTAACCATATCGGATGATTTTCTTAGCAAGCATATGGACATTCATGTGGGGTCCGCACTCTCCATTTTGGATCTTCTGCATTGTCCCTTCAATGCTAACCCCTGCGATACAGTGTAAATGGGATCCATCAAAGTTTATCTTCTACAGTGCTTTATCACAGATAATGCATGGATCAGCCAGTTTACGGAGGGTTACTCGGTCTTTCTTATTAAAATCTTGGTGATACCTACCATGCTTGAGGAGGTGCCAAATATCATAGTACCAGCAATTGGATTTATCAGGATCTTCTTCTATGACTAGATCAAGGTGGTAGTAGTGGGTAGGTTTAACTTTCTTTGCGACTAGTAAGGGGCCATCATTATTCCTTCAGTCATATCAATTATGGAGGCTAAGGTAGCAAGGCCATCAACTAAGTTGTTATTTGCTCGGGGCAGGTAGTGGAAGGTGATATCTTGGAATTGGGAGGCTAACTTTTTTAGGTGGGCATGGAAGGGTAAGAGTTTCTCGTCTTTGACTTTACATCTTCTAAGGACTTGATCGATGAAGAAGGATGAATCCTTGTAGACATCTAGGTATCGAATTCCTTTATTGAGAGCGACTTTAAGGCCTACCATGCATGCTTCGTATTCGATCATGTTGTTGGTGCAGGCAAAATCCAGTTTGATGGCAATGGGAGTGTGAAAGTCATCAGAGGTAACTATGAGTATACCAATGCCATACCCTTTCTTATTGGCAGTGCCGTCAAAGAACATTTGCCATTGGAGGTCTTCCTGGGAGGTACAAAGGATATTCTCATCCGGGAACTCAGAAATCCAAACATCAGTTTCTTCTATAGGGTAATCAGCGAGGTAGTAAGAGATGGATCTTCCTTTCATGGTTTTCTGCATGACATGCATAGTGTCAAATTTGGTAAGTAGCATCAACCATCGGGCCATTTAGCTAGACATGGCAGGTTTTTTGAGCAGGTATTTGATAGGATCCATTCGAGACACAAGTTTGTTAGAAAAGATAAGCATAATGCGCCATAATTTTGGGTGACCCAGACAAGGAAGACAGGCGCTTTGTCCAAAGCAGTGTAGTTAACTGCGTACCCGATTAACTTATGACTAGCGTAATAGATGGATATTTCTTTGCGGAACTCTTCGAGATATTGGGCTAGCAAATCTCCAGTTAAGATATCTATTATATTTAGGTATAGGAGTAGGGGTAGACCTGGTTATGATGGCATGAGTACTGGAGGTCAGTTTAGATATTATTTGATTTGGTCAAAGGACTCCTGGCAAGATTCATTCCAAACCTTAGTTGAATCCTTACAAAGGAGCTTGAAGATGGGTTCACAAATAGAAGTCAATTGGCTAATGAACCGGTTGATATCCTATAATTTTCTAAGGAATCCCCGAACTTCTTTCTCCATTCGAGGTGGTGGCATTTTGAGTATGGATTTCAGTTTAGCAGGGTCTGCTTTGATTCCTTTTTCTCTAACCATGAATCCCAAGAGCTTTTCTTTGGTAATGCCAAAGACACATTTACATGGGTTAAGTCGCATCTGGTATCATCGCAGTCGTTCGAAGATCTTTCGAAGAGTAGGGATATGACCTTCCCTAGTCTTAGACTTGATAATCATATCATCCACATAAACCTCGACTTCTTTGTGTATCAGATCATGCAAGATGGTTGTGGCCCCTTGCATTTCTTAGACCAAATGGCATAACCGTATCGCAGAAAGTTCCCAAGGGGTGATGAATGCGGTTTTCTCTTAATGATTCGGGTGCATCTTAATCTGATTATATTCGTCAAAACCATCAACGAATGACTTGAGAGAGTAACTATCCGTATTTTTTACAATCATGTCGATATTGGGAAGCGGGTAATCATCCTGTGGAAAGGCCATGTTCAAGTCTCGATGGTCAACACACATGCGAACCTTAATTCCGAATTTCAGCATTGGTACGATGTTAGCTAGTCATGTGGGATATTCGATCACACGAATGAAACCCACATCCAATTTTTTAACCACCTCTTCCTTAACCGTGAGCGACCATTCGGTACAGAGCTTTTGCAATTTTTGCTTGACCGATTTACATTCTAGGAGAGTTAGAATCTCGTGCTAAGATATCACAGGTACAATGTCAGGCATGTCATCGTAGGACCATGCGAAGACATCCATAAATTCCTTCAATAATTCTTCGAGTTGTGTGCGCTCTTACTCATCAAGGTTGGACCCTATCCTAATCTCGCGCAGTTGGCTATTAGAACCGAGATTAATAACAACAATTTCATCTTCATTAATTTAAACGCGGTTATGTTTTTTGTTATTAATCTTATTAAGATCAGTTAAGAATGTTTCATTTGGAAAATCATCATTATCAAGAGTTTGATTAAAATCAAGACAATTAATATAAGGCATAACAAGATACTCAAAATCCTCGTGTATTTCATTGTTATGGGAAAAATAGCATTAAGAACCTTATCAAAGGAGGTCTCGATTAAATTATGATCAGAACAGGGAGGAACAATAAAAGAAAAATAAATGGGATAAACATTTGGGTTGGGTTGTATTTTAGTAGGTGGAACAGGTATAGCATGCCAGTTAAGGAGAGGTGCATCAGCATCTTTGATCAGGAGGGATGGATCCGATGATGTAGCACTTGAGTGAAAAATGCAGAGTGCCAGTCCCAGTGCCTGCAAGTTGAATGAATCCTCAGAGTCACTTCCCTCTGAATCTTTAGTAGCAGTTGTAGTCTTCTCAATAAGTGGTTACACGTGATGCTGGGAACTTTTGGCCCATGAGCAGCTATCTTGGAAAAAGATCTCCATTCCTAGCTTCATCTTCTTATCCACATGATCATACCATGGTTCAGGAAGGCCGCAAAAGGGTAAATCTTAACCCTCTTTGATGAATATTTCGTTCAAGGAATCTCTTTACACGATCTTGGCGCTTTTAAGCCTTCTCTTTAACCGAGGTTGGCGGAGCATTCTGAGTTCTTCTATTGATGGCTAATAGCCCAGGCCACATGGAGGAAGGGCCTTCTTTAATGCTATGGGTTATAGTATTCCCTATTATTATCATCCCAGTCCCAGTCTGGGCATGAAGTGCATGTTCTTGAACATCTGTATCACATTGACGTTACCATGAGGGTTGTGTTCTTTATAAACCCTATCTTTAAGATCATCCCATAGTGGGAGAAAAAGTGGCTAGACTTGGAAACCTGATAAAAGCATATCATTCGCCCCATATTGTATCTCTAGTACCGAATTACTGGTGATTGCATTCTCAGAATTATCATCGTCACCCAAGATAGTGATGACCTGCCCATTGGTGAAGAACTTCAGTTTCTGATGGAGGGAGGAAGACACGCCTTTGATACTATGGAGCCATAGTCGTTCGAGCAACAGATTGAAACAAATCGAGATATTAATTACTTGGAATTCAAAAATGGGATTTATAGGGCCAACCCCTATTGTAAGCTTTATGGATCCCACCACTTCCCGAGAGGTTAGAGAAAGGTCTCTTACTATCAGTACTAAGCAATTTAGGGTTCTTAACAGGCAAACATTAAGAGTTTGTCCATTATCGACAAGCTAAAGGGGACGGTCTTTTGCATGACTTTGACAGAGATATTGAGAGCATAGTTATGATTTGTTCCAAACTTAAGGATTTTTTTCCTCGGAGAAGGATAGCATTCTAGTAGAGGTTAGAGATCCGACCAAATTCACTGCTTCTTCTGGCGTGGTGGAATGGGGGACTATGGGCCCGGTAAGTAGTTTGATCAAGGAATTTCGGTGCAATTGGGAAGATATAAAGAGTCCCCATAGAATGATGTTAGCTTGGATTCTCTTCAACTGATCGAGGATCTTTCTTTCCTCGAGAGTCATTTTCGGTATAGGAAGTTTCTCAACACATGTTCCTTTATTGATCGCTAATGGTTACGGGTTTTGAACTTGGTAACGCCTCCCTAATTTGGTCATGTGATTCACTGAAAATGGGAAAAATAAAAACCTAATTTCCTTATCTATCTCAAGTGGTTTAGCCACCTTATTGATTTCTCTTAGCAGCTCCTCAAACGATATCATTCCACATATACTGACTATTGGGTTATCTTGTCTAGGTTTTGCTCTTCATCTGAACTATCAAATTTATCCCCCCATTCGGTGGAGAGGACATCATCCTTCCATGAAAAGTCAATGCATTCCACAACCTCAATGGCCTCTTCATATAGATCCTCCCATTTGACGTGGAGATGTAGGAGTGAAGGGACCAGGCGCCCTTATAGTTTCAAAGCATCAAGTAGCTCGGACATACTCTACATTTCATCTGTCTGTTGAAATAAGGTTGTTATGATCTCGACAACATCATCTAAGATGACTTCGTCAGTAGGTACTACCCATTTATCTGACTCTCGAGCCCACTTCTGAGCTTCCAAGAACAGTGTACTGAATCTCTGGCAATCGATGGTCATCTCGAAGGGTAATTTCAGCCCGAACTTTAGAAGTTGGTTCAATATTACTGGCAATTCCATATATTTCCCTCTGGTACGGGTACGAATAGAAATGCATGCTTTAGTAAGAAGTGATAAAGCCTGATCACCAAAATAAGTAGGGTGCAAGAAATAATATGGGCAAACTTGGAGGGGTTTCGGAGAATATACGGGTACGATGGGTGATTTACTGGGTACAATATGGGTAGATGGGTCGAATTCTTGGAAGATAGCATTTGCATTATTTGGGAGTGGATTATAGGTAGTGTTTGATTTAGGATTGGCTGGTGGGATGATAGTTCCTCGAACAATAAGACCTTGGATTATATTTTGAAGATGGAAAAACTGATCCGTGGTGTGGCAGGCACTTTGGTGAAAATAGCAATGGGCATTTAGTTTGAAATTTTTTAGAAGTGGGATTGGTAATGAACGAGGGTCCAATGGATTGATAAGATTTCAGCTTAAAAGGTCTTAGTAGACTTTGGAGAGGAGAGAGTGAATCTCGGTGTATTCTTTTCTGATTGGCTTAAGGCGGCTTTTTGGTACTCATGAAGTGGCAAGCTGAGAGATGTTATTGATGGTTAAAACTTCGGTACTAGTAGGCTTCTCATACTTTCTGGGAGTGAACTATCCGGATACTTTCTTCGACTTTCTGTCTTGACAAGACTTTCTTCGATCTCTACTCTTGTTTCTCAAAGGGCTCAAAAATGAGGGTAGTACTATCCTCCCATCGTCACTCGAACATGAGGTAAGAAGTTCTTCTTCATGATACTGACTTGCTCCTCTTCAGAATTCCGTTTGATCATAGTGTTTACCTTCTATCTCTATCTTACTATGAAGTTGCTAATAGATTCCCTAGGGTTATGTTTGAGAAGTTCTAAATCACGATGGGTAACCTCCAACTTTTTATTATACTTGTACTGTGACATGAATTCACGACCAGCATCCTCCCAACTGCGAATTTTAAACTCCTCAAAAGATAAGAACCAGCGAAGAGCATTGTCCTTCAAAGTCTGTTGGAACATTTGGGCCATTATTTCCTCGGAGGAACCTAGGAGAGTTATAGCTCGATGGTAACTTTATAGATGAGGGTCCACTACCACCGAACTTCTCAATGTTAGGCATCTTAAACTTTTTCAGCGGCCTTGCTTTAGGATAGGGAGATATATGGGTATAATCCATGTAGTTCCTAGAGATTCGAACTTGGTCAAACTTTTTGGTCAACATCTTAAGGTCCTCCTTAAGCTTATTCAACTCTTCCTCATTCGGACTAACAGTTATGGGTAGGTTAGCCCCAGGCTAGGCAAGATTCGACATAAGGAGCTGAGCTGGCGGTGGTTCATTAGCAGGAGGGGCACATGGAGCCTGGTGATATTCCTCAGGGACCCAAATAGGCTCAGGTGCGGGTGGACCCATAGCGTGAGGGAAGAGTACCTCGGGCTCTTCGGGAATAGGGACCCTATTTTGTTACATCTCATGAACCTCGATTTGAAGATTGTCAATCTTGACAGTGAGTTGGGCTAGGACTGTCATCAAATCTAGCGGCACATTCGGTACTTGGTATGTGTTCTCCTTGAACAGTGGATGAAGGTGAATTTCAAACTCGGAGGAAGTATCGAGGGAACTAACAAAGCCTCGGGGTGGTTCGACGGAAGATCGAAGCCAATAGGGAGCCAGGCCAAGGGTCGGGTATGCGATCGACCTGAGAAGGAGGAAATTTTGAATTTATCTTTGAAACAGACTCGGCAAAACTGTTATTTTTTAAAAGGGGGGAAAATATTTTTGACATTTTGTGGAAAGAGATGAGGACAAAATATTTCTGGGTAAAAAAGAGGGAAAATATTTTTGGTATGAGGAAGGAAAAATGCTTTAGGTATTTTAATAAAAGAGGGAAAAATGTTTTTGACACCTTTGGTAAAGAAAGAGGAAAAATGAGGAAAGGATCTTAGCATGATTGTTATTAGTATTATTATGTTCTCACTTGTATTAGGTTTACCTAAATGCAAAAAGAAATGTCGAACGGGACCCGAGCCTGGGAAAATTGGGGTTGAAACATAGGTAAAAACATGGTTGGACTTGTTGCTAGGCTCATGGATAAGGTCCCATTTTTAAAAAGACAAAATCATGCAAAAATTGGGCGATATGTCGACCCATCAATTCTGCAGAGTTGCGGGTAAAAATTGGCAAACTAAATATGAGTGCCTTAGGTTTGATGCCTATATAAGGGTATGCAACTTTTAGGTTAATTGGAAGGGCTCCCCCCTTTGGCATGACTTCCACGATATACGTCTTGCTTTTGAGGGCAATCGGTACATGTGGACAAGCCATTTGTTATACCTGAGTGTACGTGAATTGCCTCACTATATAACTCATGGGAACAGGATGTGTAAGAGCAAATTCGATATACTCGATGTACGTGAATAAGTTCCCTGTGATATACCTCCCATCATGACTTCGGTCAAGGGGTACAATGTGGGGGGAACCATTCGATATATGCCAAAGGTACTTGGCTAATGGACGGTGAGAGTCATATCGCTTAGGATAACTGCGAACTACCGAACCATCGCCCATCACGAAGTGACTCCTAGTTACGGGACAAAATTTGGTCAATAGCCATGCTCTTTGGCGATGTAGTGTGAAAAATGCATGATTATTGATTAGTATATTATGGAGAGAGTATCTTATTTGGCATGATGAGCACTATACTAATGGGAAATAATGTACCAGTATAAAAAAAAGTAAATCTATCAAGGAGCATGAAGATTATACTAAGCATCGATATGTGTGAATATCTACAAGTGAGTGTGTGGTAGTGAACCTAAGCATGGATAAACTAAAAGTGGTGTGTGACAAGTGTGAGTGAGCATGGATATATACAAGTGTGATAAGGGGAGGTGTGTATTAGTGACACCTAAGCATGGATATTCTAAGTGGTGTGTGCAACACGTAGATATAAGTGATCCTATGTGCAAGTAAATGTGAAGTGTACATGAGAAGTCTCTACAAGTATGTGAGTGAGTAGTGATATAAGCATGAAGTATATATGTGCAAGATATAATAGAGGAGAAAAAAAGGAACATATAGTTGGGTGCATATGCACACAAGTAGAAAACAATAACACCTATGCAAATAAAGTCTAGTCCTCTTATGAAAAATTATCCCCAACGAAATCACCACTGTGGCCATCCCGGATCATCTCCTCTCTCTCTCTTCCCTATTGGGGAAAAGGAAAGGGGGAGAAGAGGTCTCGCGCCCTCTCTACTCTAGGAGTATTTCGATCATCGTCGATGTGGGGTGAATGTAAATAGATAGAGTCGCCAGCCTATTTTGCACAAAATAGGCAAAAGAACATATTGTCGATTCGAGAGAGCGGTATCAAAGATAAACTGATGATTACGAAACTAATAGTTCAGAGGTTCGGGGGCTAAGTTACAGACTGGGATGTGTTAGGCACCCATCCCTCCCATTCGATCTCTCATGGTCTTGTGTTACCTTTTTTCCTTTATTTCTCTGTGAAGTGTGTGTGCGTGTATATATATAAATGGACATCAGATTACCCAACTCATGAGACGAAAAAAGATAGAGTGAGATCATCCATAGTAATGTTCCCAAAATAATATTTAGAAAATATGATCTATGCATTTGTCGAGATATTAATCGTTATGATGAAACAATAATATATGTTTGGATAAAATGCCAATATGGATCACAAATTTAAAATATATTAAAATAATCTATAGATGAAAATGTGATAAATTGGAAAGATTAGAAAATTGGACTCGAGTCTCGGGTTTCAACCCGAAATGCCCACGTAGACTATAAAGGCATCAAAGTCCACATAGTCCGCATGTGGCATAGGGTGGGGTTTAATCGATAGATTCGAACAAGAATTTATTATATGTGTGTGTAGGTGATGTATTTTTAGTTTTGAGAAATGGTGATGGATAATCCAATTGGAATTTATAGGTGTAACCCTCTTTTTGTTTGTTTTGGATTTTTTATAGAAAATAAAGTGTGTGAAATATAACTAATAAAAGGGTGAGTTGTTAATGTGTATGAACTAAAGTAAAAGCGAAATTAATAATTTATGTAACTAATACAAAAACAAGAAATCAAAATAAAGAGAGAAGGATTTTGGACCTTCTTTGGAGAATTGAAGCTTGATATTGATGTTTGATGAGCTCCCTTGGATGTTGAGATTAATGTTGGACATGAGAGAATGAGATTTTTCCAAATTGGGTATGGAAAGGATGGAAATGTAACATGGAAAGGAATTTCACATAAAGAAACTTCGTTGATTGCAAGAGAATGTTGGTGAGATCACTAATATTGATGGAGATGAGGTATGTTGGGAGTGAGGTCATGACCTTTATTTATAGGGTAAGGGGGTGTCGATCGGCATAGACCTAGCTCTGCCAATTGGCAGGCAACACTAGGCGCACTACCGATAAGCAGGGAAATGGACCTGCCAATCGGCATTCTCGTGTAGATTATTTCGAAAAAATGATCGTAGAACGCAATATGTTTACCCAAATCGTGCACGGAGATACCGTTAGAAAGGTAATTTAGATACCTTTAAGAGTCCTTTATGCCACTCCCGGGTTTGGGAGTTGACTTTGGGTCAAACGTGGCTCAAAAGCGTTCATCGATCCTTTGGATGGGGGATCATTGGACAGAAACGGATCGTTCGTCCGAACGGTAAGTCAGAATCTTGCACGGGGTGAACCTTTGGAAATTTTATGCAAGGTACTTCGACATTACAAAGAACTTCGCTCGGTTCGAAAAGTTAACCTTGGTCAATCGGGGGCCAAAATTGCCCGGTGACCTTTCGGAGTAAAACGGGTCGTTCATTTATACCGTAAGGCTAATTCGTGCACGGGGAAGACTATTAGAAAGGGTATTCAGTTCCCTTCGAGGATTCATTCAATCTCATTCGAGCTGAGGAGTTGACCTTGGTCAAACATAGACCGGGAGCGCCGGTGCCTTTAGATAAATTTTTGGGGGAAACGGATCGTTCGTCTGAATGATTATGCCATTTTATGTACGGGGTAGAGTGTTAGAAAGCGGTTCTAGTACCCTTTTAAGATTTAAAGAGATTTTGCTCTGATGATGAAGTTGATTGGAGTCAAATTGGGGCCTGGGAGCGCCCGGTGGCCTCTAGATTGATTTTTGATGATAAAATGGTCCATTCATCTGAACCGTTATGTCGATGGTAAGGATATTTTTCTCAAGTCTGATATGTTACATTTGTGTATGTCGTACGCCACTACATTTGTCACGTCACTTCACGATATCATATGACAGTTTCTATTCGAATTCTAGGAACCAAGCATTCAACATCTCCATAAAGTGTCCCACATCTACCTCAACGACTTCACGTTCCACGATTTTATAGATTTTATGCAAGTGGTACGCTAGAGAAGTCAAAATAATGCAAGAAAGATAAGATAGGAAAGTTTAAGGGCATTTTGGTAATTTTACAGCCATAGTGGGTCTGGTCAACTAGAAATTTAAAGATCTCGACGCCATAAAGATACTAGAAGAAACAGAACCTCAATCCGAGTTACGATGAAGGAGTTATGACCTTTTGAAGATGGAGAAAATTCCATAGAAGAATGCTAATTTTTTTAACCCCAAACCAGCAAGGTACCGCAAACCACATAATGAACCGGTTCGGAAGGGAACTGGTTTGGGGTACATGGAGAACCGGTTCGGGGTACACACACAGTAAAAGTCCCACTGACTCAAAACTCTTTTGGATTTACTATAAAAGCCAACTTTGGGGGAGTTATTTTTTAAGACTTAGAGAGACGTTTTTGAGAGTTCTATTAGCTCAAGTCTTCATATTTTTTAGTCCCAAAAACTCATGTTTTGATTTACACAACATTCCCATATTTTTGTGAATCCTTTTGGAACCCAAGAACACTACTTTTCTTTTGTTCATCTTTGTGGGGAGATCTCTGCAACCGAGGGTTGCGTGTTATTGTTGAGGGAGTCTTTACGAAGTTTTATGGTTGCATGCCATTGAGGAGTGTTGCGGTTCTTCCTTTGCTGATTAGATTGTGGTCCATGTGGGTTCGCTGTGTGTGGATTCATTACTGACGACACCGACCGACGCCTACGGGTATTCGTGTGTCACTGTATTTCATTGTAATCCGTGTAAGTTGCGATTTACTTATTATAATGAAATAAAACGTTTTGCCCTTCAGAGATTTTTCTTGAGTATTTGTGTGTCAGCATCTTTTTGTGTCGCATGCTATATATTATTTATGATTTAACACACGCACACACGTAGTTGCATGTTTAGGGGCTGAATTAATTTGGTTTAAAAATAGACTCTAATTAAATAAGTGTGCCAAATTAGAAACTTGCAAATTAATTTAAATCGGTATCACATACCGCATCATACGTTTTACAAATTGGTATCAGAGTGGGTTGCGCTAATTTATCGCGTATTCCTATTTTTTGCAAAATCGTGTGATATTGATTTTTTTTGAAAAATCAGTTTTGTGAAAAATCACAATTTTTCTAATGGAACGTTCATTTAATATGATGCCTATTTTTTACGGTTCTAATTATGCCTACTGGAAAGCTCGTATGAAATCTTGTTTAAAATCCATTTACGAGCGTGTTTGGTTGCTTTGTGAAAATTGGTGAACTCCTCCCACGATCACCGTTGATAATATCACCTCTTTAAAACCCGTGTCAGCCTGGACTGAAGATGATTAAAAAATGTCTAATTTTAATTCCCATGGTCTGAGTGCTATTTCTGGAGCTGTCACTCTTGATGAGTTTCGCCGAATTATGATGTGTACCACGTCTAAAGAGGCTTGGGATGTTTTGAAATTGACACATGAGCGTACGAACGCGGTTAAAGAATCAAAATTACAAAATTTGGCCACCCAATTTGAGACTATCACCATGTCTGAGTCTGAATGCTTTGATGATTTTTATGCACGTGTGTCGGACATTGTTAACACATGTTTTAATTTGGATGAGGTGATTGATAGCACGCTTGTCGTTAAAAAGATTTTGAGATCTCTCCCAAAACGCTTTATTCCTAAAGTCACAGTTTTAAACTCTTTGGGAAATTTGAAATCACCTAAGTTGGAAGAACTTGTAGGAGATCTTAAAACCTATGATATTGACATGTTTCCCCAAACCATTAAGGCTAAGGATAAAGGCGTTGCTTTAAAGACCCGTTTTAAGAAAAAGAAAAAAAAAGTTTGTGAGTCTGATTTTGAGGGAGACTTTCATGATTTGGCCTTACTTGCGAAAAATTTCAAACGTTTCTCAAAATTTATAAACAAAATTCTTCCAATAAAAAGAGATTTTTTGAGAAAAATAAAAAGAAAGGAAAGGCCAAAGAAAGCGGTGAGAGGGAAAAGGAGAATGACTTAGATGAGGAGTGTGAGGAGGAGAACGTGACTTGTTTTGAATGTGGCAGTAAGGGGCATAAGTCGTTTGAGTGTCCTATGTGGCTTAGAAAGAAAGGAAAGAAAGTAGCCATGCCCGACACACTTAGTGATAGTAGTAAAGGTGAGGGTGATGAGACTAGTAGTGAGAAGTTTGTAGCTTTTTCGAGTCGTGTGAGCACACCCACTTTGTCCCACAATAGTGATTTGAGCGCTTCAAGTGAGGGAGAAAGCGAGAGTGAAAGTGCAGATAAAAGTGAGCCCCAAAAAGCATTTAGAGATTTGTACACCGAGACCTTGAAAATAAAGAAGTATAATAGAGATTTAGGTCGTCAAGTTTTAGATTTGGAGAGAGAGAAGGAGGTTTTAATAAAGGAGAAGTGTGATTTGACCGTTGTCTAGTATGACGACACGTGTATCCCAACTCGAGAGTGATCTCGAACGTGCTAGGGAGGTCAAATTCAATTTTGAGAATGCACCTAAGAAGGTTGAAAAGGTGGTGCTTAAGGGTATAGGTGAGAAGTTAGGAATAAGTCATGACGGTGCTTTTACTTCCTAATTATCACCACTAACGGTTCCCACTTTAGTGTTAGATTCACGTGAGTCTCACCTTAACCCACCTAGGTGTCCCATTCCTATTAGGAGAGCGCGTCCTAGATTTTTCGAGAAAGGTGTTCCTAGGCCTATATATGTTTCTTCCCGTTGCAAAAGGAGAGGACGCCTTAGGGAATTTTATTTTAAGTTGGGTTATGTGTCACGTTTTGCTAGTACACGTGTTTCTTCTACACATGCACCCACACATGATACTTTACATGCTCCTGGAGACTATATGAGAGAGTTTGCACATCTAGGTGAGCAAGTTAAGTTTTTAGTCAAAACTTCACAAAATTTGATGGAGGTTTTTCATAAGTAGGCACCACCCTTGGAAAACCCCTCTGCACCTAACGATTGAGGTTTGACTTGTTTACTAGCATAAGATGTTTTTCATGATGACATTATTTTCCTATTGCTAGTATGTATCATGTTTGTATGTTTTCCATTTTTTGAAAAAAAATTGAAAAATACAAAAAGATTTTATTTTAATAAAATTTTGAGAAAATCTAAATATTTTCGTATTTTGTTTACACCGTTTATGGATGATCACTTAGGATGACCGAGTCACAACATCATTCCATTTTTCATGTGATTATTTGATAGTGTTTTGAGACAATAGGTCAATTCATCCATGTGCTTTATAATGTTTGGATTCATTAAGATGTAATTGAGTATTACTTCCTACATGTTTGACTCATGATTTCCTTTATGGAACACGTGCATGAATTTGTTTGATTATTGTGCTTATTTTATCACATATTGGTTGGGTATTTTCACTTCAATCCCATCCTTAAAACGAACCAAGCGCGATAAAACAAGACAATAAAAAGTGTGCACCTTTGAACCATGTTTATGAGTTTGTGTGCTTTATTTGAAAATGGTGAAGGGCTATGAAAGATTATCATTTATCCTTTGCGATTAAGCCGCCGTTTAATTGGACCTAAAAAATTGAGGAATTTTATTATCCGGGGTCCAAAGAGGTTTAAAAGAGCCGGAAAAAATTTAATGGCGATAAAAAGAAATTCACCAATTATGGGCCAATTAGGTTTTTGCACCAATTCTACAAAGTTTGAGAATTTAGTTTATTCTCCTCTAAAAGAAAATATATATGAGGGTGTTTGGATGGAGAATTAAAATGGGTTTGCACGTCCTTGAAAGTCTTAAAAAAGCGCTAAATAGTTTTTTACGTTATTGGTGTGGAAATCACTTTGACTTTGATTTGTTGATTTGCATAAGACGCTGTCATTTAAATTCAACAATTTTTTCACCTAAGGATACTTTTGATATTCATTCGTTAGGAGTACACGTATGCATCATGCACATATGATTAATTAAGTTGATTTTCCTATCGAATGTGTTCACACCCATACATTCCATTTCCATGATTTGGGTTATTTTAATGTAAATTCATGTTGTGTGATTTTTTGTAACATCATTTTTGCCTTTTTGTATGAAAATTTTGAAAAATTCAAAAATAGTTTGTGAAGATTTTTTTTTACTATCTCTTTACAAGAGCACGTTTGCCATTAGATTGATGCCTTGTTTTGTATACCGTGACACCCCGATTTTGCTAGTTTGATTTTATTCTTCTCTTTTGTTTATTTGGGGACATAATAAAAAGGGAGAGAACGAATTATCCTATTATGGGGAAGTTTCAATTATCTATTTTTATCTCATTTCAAACACGATACGTCACGTGCTATTTTCTTTATCTCATGTGTGTAGCTACTACATTGATGATCATATGTTGCACACCCTGATGAGAAAAGATTTTAGATTTTAGATTTTGAAGATTTGAAGAACAAACGATGAAGACTTACTGATTTGTATCTTTCCAGGTTTGGGTTCATGGGAGGGTAGATTTGTATAGGTCAATTGAATGATAATAATTCGTATTTTTTTATTTTGTACCGGCATAGACATAGGGGGAGATTTGTAAGGACATTTTTCTCAAGTCCGATATGTTACATTTGTGTATGTCATACGCCTCTATATTTGGCACGTCACTTCACGATATCACATGATGGCTTCTATCCAAATTCTAGGAATCAAGCATTCAAAATATCCATCAAGTGTCCCACATCTACCTCAATGACTTCACGTTCCACGATTTTATGGATTTTATGCAACTGGTACACTAGAGAAGTCAAAATAATTAAAGAAAGACAAGATACGAAAGTTTAAGGGAATTTTGGTATTTTTATAGCCATAGTCCGGAGGACTGGTCAACTGGAAATTTAAAGAGCTCGACGTCACGAAGATACTGGAAGAAATGAAATCTCAATTCGAGCTACGGTGAAGGAGTTATGACCTTTTGAAGATGGATAAAATTCCATAGAAGAATGCTAATTTTTTTAACCCCAAACCAGTGAGGTACCGCAAACCACATAGTGAACCGGTTCGGGGTACACGTACAAGAAAAGTCCCACTGACTCAAAACTCTTTTGGTTTTCCTATAAAATCCAACTTCGGGGGAGTTATTTTTTAAGATTTGGAGAGACGTTTTTGAGAGATCTATTAGCTCAAGTCTTCATATTTTTTAGTCCCAAAAACTCATGTTTTGATTCACACATCATTCCCATATTTTTGTGAATCCTTTTGGAACCTAAGAACACTAATTTGATTTTGTTCATCTTTGTGGGGAGATTTCTGCAATCGAGGGCTGCGTGTTATTGCTGAGGGAGTCTCTACGAAGTTTTATGGTTGCGTGCCATTGAGGAGTGCTTCGATTCTTCCTTTGTTGATTGGATTGTGGTCTATGTGGGTTCGCTCCGTGTGGATTCATTGCTGATGACACCGACCGACGCCTGCAGGTGTTCGTGTGTCACTGTATTTCATTGAAATTCGTGTAAGTTGCGATTTACTTATTATAATGAAATAAAAGATTTTGCCCTTCGGGGATTTTTCCTGAGTATTTGTGTGTCAGCATCTTTTTGTGTCGGATGCTATATCTTATTTATGGTTTGACACACGCACACACGTAGTTGCATGTTTAGGGGCTGAATTAATTTGGTTTAAAAATAGACTCTAATTAAATAAGTGTGCCAAATTGGATATTTGCGAATTTAATCAATTATCACACAACGTCATATTTTTTCACCGATTTGTGCGTGGGACATACCGTTGGGAAGGGAATTCAGAACCCTTCGGAGATTCATTGAGCTTTTGCTCTGACGATAGAGTTGACCAGAGTCAAATAGGGCTTGGGGACGCCAGATGGCCTTTAGATTAGTACTCGAAGTATGACCTAGGTTTTGTAGTGAAATAAGGAGGTGCTAGGGACCTAAGAAGAGACTTAGGGGAGCCTAGAATGTGGTGTCTACAATTATCTACAAGGAGTTCCTTTTATTATTATCCACAACCAGATGAAACTGCGTAGGGTTCAGAAAATTGGTTTTGTCCCCTTTTTATTATGAAGTCGGTATTTAGATGATTAAGTAGTTATATTGATTCTATCATTTACATCTAACATCAAATTGAATGTAGCTTTCATCATCAAATATACCCACATTATATTACATAGTTTAATAATTATAAATGCTACAAATTCTTGCATTTCGATAAATCGTATCATGTAAGTCCAAAGGCGTACACTATCTTTTTATATACAATTATGATGTTTTTTAGGTAATGCAGAATGGCCCAAACATTGAACAAAGGATAGACGGTTGAGAGGAATAGTGTAAGTGAGGTTTACGTAAATGGAGTAACATTTTTCCTTGATTTTGCAATTACAAACAGTGGGCATCATCTCTCAACATTTCCATGTCTGGGTATTAAGTGTCGAAATAAGAAGCGGTTTAATGCGTTAGATATCAAAAGTCATTTAATTCGGCATGTTATAGACTCGACATATACTACATGGGTTTTACACGGCGAAACACGATCCTTGAACTCCCCGAAGCTCATTATAGAACTTATTGATTGTGAAGGACATGTCAAAAATGGTGAGAACATTGAGAATGAAAGGCTTCAAGACTTAGTTAACATGTGTTACGGAGTGCACGAACATCATTGTGGAGAACCTGACCAGACAAAAAAATCGCATGTTAATAATGAGAAGTATCAAGAGTACAATAGATTAGCGACTGAGAAATTGTACCCTTCATATGATGGTCCTAAGACTACTCTCTTTGCCATTATGTAATTGCATAATTTGAAGATGAAGTTTGGTTAGTCGATAAATAACGCTACAGCTCTTTTGTCATTTATAAAAATGTGGCTTCCAAAAGAAAACCTTTTACCATAAAAGTATCCGCAAATGAATAGAATGATGACAGACTTAGGGATGAAAGGAAACTACATCCATGCCTGTGAGAATATATTTTTTATTGAAAGGAGAATATAGACTAAGAATAATGTCCTCAGTGTGGGAAATAAAGATATTTAGTGACCATGAGGAAAGGAAAAAGGGTATGCAAAGAACTAATGAAAGTATTGAGACATTTCCCTTTGATTCTAAGGCTAAGGAGATTATACATTATACCTTGGATAGCACATGAAATGTAAAGGCACCATCGAGAAACAACTTCATGGGATAATCAATGACATCCTTGTGATTCATCTCAATGTAGAATGCTAAAAAGTAGATGGCTTGATTTTGCTAAAGAAGGACATATTATTTGGCTTGTCATGGCTACAGATGGGTTCAATCCCCGTGGTATACAATCTAGTAGTCATAGTTATTGGCCAGTCATGGCTGCGCCATACAATGTGGGCCCATATTTTTTGCTTGAAGTGTGATTTTTAAATACTTCCTTTGTTAATACCTGAACCCAAGGCACCAGGTCAAGACATTGATATTTTTCTTTGGCCATTGGTACACAAGTTAAAGCAATTATGGGAGGGAGTTCCAGCTTTTAACATGAACAAAATGGAATAATTTACATTGAGAGCTATGTTGATATGGGGGATTCATGATTTCCCCACATATGAAAATTAATTTGGATGTATAACAGATGTCTACACAGCATTAGCTATTTGTGGTGATGAAACACCATCAATTCGATTAGTTAACAACATGAAGCTAGTTAACACATACTAGCGTATGTTTCTTGACAAAGATCACCCATTAAGGAGTGTTAAAAGCTTGTGACTTAAATCACAAGAACTTAGGTCTCCCCCGGTTCGAATTAATGGAGATGCACTTATGGAAAAGTTAAGAAAAATCAAGTATGTACCTGAAAAGGCCTCAAAAGTTCCTTCCAAGAAGCGTAAGTCTGATAATGCGAATGGAAGTGACAACGATGTGGATAAAAGTGATAGTGTTGAAGTTAAAGAATCATGGTATAAAAAATCCATTTTTTTTACTTGGAATACTGGCGACATCATCAAGTTCGACAAGTTCTTGATATGATGCAAACCGATAAGAACGTTGTAGAGCATTTAATAAACACAATTCCTGGTGCTAATAAAACAAAGGATACTGGAAAAAGGGCCAATTGGATATGAAGGACATGAGCATACGCAGTGGTCAATGGCTTAAGTTTGATGCACACACCGGGAAAAAGATATATCCAACGGCGCTATTTATCTTGGATAAATAAGAAAAAGACAATTTTGCCAAATTTTGACTTAAAGCTTCTTACCAGTTTTTTATCTAACTTGAGCAGTATTGTAAGTCTTATACCCTGTCTCTGCACTCATTGAAGTCCCACGACAATCATGTCATAACGAAACACTTGCCATCCATGTTTCTCCAACACGCAGTCTCGAAACATCGAGATTTGAGAAGAGCGGTCCAATAATTAATCTTATTTTTTAACATGGTGTGCTCCAAGATTCTCATTTAGCAAGATATCCTAAGAGCCAAACGTATGGTTGTTGAAGCATTCTGCGTGTTGGAGAAATATTTTCCACCAGCATTTTCTGATATTAGCATTCACCTTATTGTGAATCTAACAGATGAAGCCTTGGTTTGTGGACCAACAAACCCTCATTGGATGTATTCGTTCGGAAGGTGATTTTTTCATCTTTTAATTAAATAAAATATGCACAATTCAAGTCAATATTAGTTGCTATTAATTTTTATTGCCTTATACAAACAGGACGATGAAAGATGTAAAAGGTATACCTAGTAATAAGCGATATGTTGAAGGTTCCACTATAAAGTCCTATGTTGTTATCGAATCTATTAGATACTACATGGAGATAATTCATGATTTTGTGTATTATTTTGTGGTAGAGTTATCAATTCATGAATTATTTTCCAATGTATTGACATATTCCTGGAGGTATCCTCCATGCCAATTCCTTTAGTTTGGATTTTTATAATAACAAAATCTTCAATGTTTGGATCATCAATAGATATAAAGAAATTTGATTTTATGTAAAACCAAATAACTCCATTTACTAAATTGGATTGGACTCCTCCAATTATAGCATTCATAGAATCACTTAATCTTTCATCTAAGACCAATATCGCTACAGGTGTATCCATACCTTGTCTAAATAAAGCAGTAATACATATTTGGATAAATCCAACATGAATATATTTATATTCGAATGTTTTTTCTTCCATCTTTTGATTTTTTTAAATAAATAAGTTTTATATATGTTGTCTCGTCGTCTGTTGATCCAGCAGTGGTGTTACCATTAAATTGTTCAAATATTCTTGTTCAAATATTCTTGTTGAGAATAATTTAAATTTATATAATTTATAAACATCTTTCTTTTTTATAAGTTGTCTTTGATTATCAATTTCTTGTAATTGTTCATTGGTAAAAGTTATTTCTTCACCAACTATTTCGCGAAGAGTTACTATTTGTAAGTCATCTTCATTACTTCCTCGTACTTCTGCAGTATTATACATAAATATAAGTTCTTAATCAGATGATTCCGAAACAGATTCTATTTCATATAAATTTTCGTTATTATTAGATATATCAGAATCAGATAATCCTTCTCCGTAACATATTTCTAATTCTTGTTCTTCAAGAAATTTTATCATTTTATTTGCACTATCCCCTTTTTAGGGCATTCGGGTGCATAGTGACCTTCATTACATATATAATATTTACACTTCTTTTTTGGTAATTGTTTTTAAGAAAATTTCTTTTTTCTAATATATTTTTTATTTCTTGAAAAAGTTGATTTCTTTTTCCAAGGTTTCCACTTAAATTTTCGTTTTCGAAAATTTTTGAAAAGTCTAGGAGGTGGATTACATCCTATTTTCCAATTTTCTTTTAAAAATTTATCACAACATTTATATCCGGCTTTATAATTTGTGATTTGATTTTTGACTTTCTTTTTTTCTTTTATCTCAATACACTTATCAAATATTTGTCTTAATACCCAATTAATACGAAATCCAAGATTATCTTCCTTATTGATTTGTTTTAACCAATTAGGATAAGTTTTTAAGGACATTTCATCCCATGGGTTTGGGAGTTTATGAAAAAATTGATCCAGCCAGTGAAGGTTTTCTGGAGGATTAAGTTTGAAATAATATATTTTTATATATTTCAACAAATTCTTCAAATTGACAAATATTACATAATTATAGTTTAGATAATATGTAACATGCATCTTCTTGGATTCCGAGTTCTCAAGTATATCCAATCATATTTTCTTTAATTATATCACCAAAAGCTTTTAGTATTTCATTAAAAGTTTTGAAATTTTGTAGGAGTTCAGATTTTTGCTGAGTTTTTTTTCTGATTTTTTCCATTGTTGCAACCATTGTAAAATATCACCTTGAAGTGTTGCGGCAAGGTACTATAAATTTTTTTCTTTAGACCACATACTCTTTTAATTGTTAATGTGTATGGACATGGATTATGCCCATTCATCTATAGTTTGTTCTAGGTCTTTAAAGGGTACATGCCTTAGATCAAGATAAATAACATGTTGAGATATATTATGTTTATTCAAATTATCTCGTCTTAAGAAAAAAGGATTTGGTTCATCCTCATTTTTAATACCACTGGTTGATGGTGTAGAAGTATTGTCGGTTTTAACAAAGTCTTCTTTTTCATTTGCAGGGGTTGGCATATATTCTTCAAAAGCTTCCCAATTTTGGAATTCTTGAAGTGGTTATTCAGCTTTTTTTCCCTCACTAGTGTTTACTACATGTGGCGGATTTTCTTCTTCATCGGATGAATATTGATTTAATTCATACTGATAGTGTTGTAATAATTTTTCATTTTCCAAATATGTAGTTTGTATTTGTTTAATGAGTTTATTTCGTTCTGAAACATTTAATGTCGGATCTTTATACAGATGTCTCCAATAGTCTAATATTTAATGAACATTTAAATATTCAGTATAATTAAATTCTTCTGTTTGAAGAGTTTTAACTTCATCTGTACCGTAATATAACCTAGGGACTTTATTATCACCTGGGTAATTCATTCCAGTTTGTTCTGGATTTTGAGCATCTATTTTGGTTAATAGATTTTCTATTTTTTGTTTAGTTTCCTCTTTCAAGTTTGGGTTTGAGACTATTCCAAGTTGACTAAGGTTTTTATCAACTTTGTTTAAGTTAAATTCAATATTATATAATCTTCTTTCTACATTGTTTTGATTAACGATCTGATATTTTTCAGGCCATTTTACCCTTCTAAAAACTATATCAGTTAAACTATTTAAAGTAGTACTGATTTTACAAATATCATTTTCTAATTTTTTTATCAATATGTAAGCTATGATTATACAGAGAGTCATCTTTTTGTAACCATGGTGCTAAACATTGTAATGAAACATTAGCATTTTGATAATCCATTTCAGATTTCATTGGTACCTAACACCTCCTATTATATTTTATTTCAGGTGCTTAAAATCAATTTTCCTGATGCCTAATGCTAACTACAGTAACTTTAATGGCAAACGGAAATATGGGCTTTGAAACAATAATAAGTATATAAGTTTTATGGAAACTTGATGGATTTTCAAAATAGTATGTTTTTATTACACTATCTAATTCACCCTGATTATAAAAGAGATGTGAATACAAACAATATATCTATTTAAATAAAGCTTAACACAAATACTAAACTGTATTATAAACATCATTCGTGAATACTAACATTTATTACAGCATAACTTGTCTCTTTTACTAATTACAAAAGTGAGGAAAAGAAAGTCTTAATATTACAAGAGAAGGGTTTTTGGGAAAGAAAGAGAGAGGAAGGTTTGTTATATTACAAGCTTACAAGATGATTTATAATGAAGGAGAGAACTCATTTTATACAACTCAGAAGCATATGATTTTTGGAATAATGAATTTCTTTTCATTAAACCAAATAGCTACTTTTTTAGCTTTTAAATCAATAAAATTTTGTGTTCCATTGATTCCCGTTACAGCAATGGGATTTTTCATCTTTATCCACTTTTCTGGAGGTAAAGCATTAGGTCTACAAGAATAAAATGTTGCTCCTGTATTAATAAGGGTGCACAGACTATATGGTTTCTAGCCAACAAAATTAAAGTACCCTAATACATAAGTATATCTTTTCTTTCCATGGCTTGGTGAAAAGATAATTTCTTCTCTTCCTAGTTGAAAATGATAATTTGACTAGATTTTATATTATCTTCTTTTAGATAATTAATTACAAAAGTGCAAAAAGGAAAGGCTTAATATTACAAGAGAAAGGTTTTTTGGAAATAAAGAGAGAGGAAGATTTGTTATGTTACAGGCTTACAAGATGATTTACAATGAATGAGAGAACTTCTTTTATACAACTCGGATGCCAAGCGTTCATAATTCTAAATAACTAAAAGATAAGGAAAAGAAGAAAAACGTGGGTTGCCAATTCAAAATTCAACCGTTCAAAATTCAACAATACTATTTCAAATAGTGAATAATGAATACTCTTTGCTTTTTCAAATAGTAAACATTTTATAAAAATTCGTCTGTTTTGACGTTTTCTTTTGTTTTTTCTGTCAGAGACCACATATTGTGTGCTGGGTTATTTTGCAGTCGGTCATTGTGGTCTGATATTTTATCCATCCATTGCATTAGATATATTGGCTTCTGCAACAGAGTCAATGGACATGTTATCCATTAAGCTTTGATTTTAAGGATTAAGTTAGGCTAACTCGTATTCCTCTGCGTTGCTTAGTAATTCATAAGGAACATCTAAATTGTTTTTATTTCTCAAATTATTTAGAAATTCCTTAGCAGTTGCTTGTTGTTCAAGCGTTGTGGCATAACTTATGGGAAGGTCTGTGACAAGCAGTCTTCTTCCATCAGTCACCATAAATTTAATATCATTTTTTCGATAAAAATATGATGCCAAATTAAAAATATTGATCAGGTTTTTTGAACAATATAGCTCTATGTCCAAGTGCTCCAGGGGTTGATCATCGTACCAGTTTTTGTCGATTTCATCCAATTTATAATTCTCAGTGGTTATGAGATGTCAGATTTGGTAGGGCTGATAGAATATTTCTCGAACCCTCCATCCAATAGTACTGGTAATATGAAATGACAAATAACGCGTATATTTGTACTTTTCCCTGGATAATACATGATTAATCGTGGTTTTGATCATCATGGATAATTTTTCAAAGTTTTCTGAAAAAATATTTGGGAAAATTAGTTTATTTACTAATCTCCATTCAATTGGTTCAATATTCCAACTGGAACCTTAACTATCTTCAGTGAAAAAATGTATTTTTGGCATTTCATCACTAAAATTGATATTATTTTTAAATTGGATAAAAATACTTTTTATCTTTTGATCCTGATCCTTTATTTTAGGAAATATTTCCATTTGGAACAACGGTCTTGGGAGAAGTTGCTTCGCTTTTTTCGAATAAGCAAATTCTTCTGATAGTATTAAAGATTTTATCTAAAAAATCATTTTCTAACAAATCTGCAAATTTTAAAAAGGTAATGATTTTTTCAAGAGAAAAATCTTCATTTTCATAATTTAACTCTTTCAAAACCTTGAGACTAGGGTTTTTAAGTTTAACTAAAACTGTTGTTTGTTCAACAATTCTATCAGCAAGGATACTCATGTTTTTTTTTAAATCCTTCCTTTTATCTGTAACATGGGATTTCCAGGATTTATTAAAAGGTTGATAAATTTCAAAAAGGATTATTGGGATATATAAATCAGTAACTTTAGTAACAAGAGTGTTTTCCTTGGTATGAAGTTTTAAAAGTTGATAAACCATACTTAAGGGATAAAATTGTTTCATCTAGTCTTCCCAAGCTGCAACAACTTCATTTTAACTATTTCATCTTTTGTAACATGCTCCCGGATATCCATTGATTTGGATATGACATTGAGACCAGTTATAGTAGAAGCCTGTTTTGTGTACACTAAAAACAACATAAATATAACTTGGCTTAGTTTGTGTATTTGAAGATGATGCTTGGGTTTTTCCCTTTTTAGCAATGGTCACCCATTCTCCTTGTACTTCTTTTGGTTCTTTGTCTCCCATTCTGAAGAAAAATATATTTTACAGGTTTAGTGGGATTTTTTCAAATATTCCACTTGTTTAGTGGTTTTCCACACAATTTCTGCTAAGGTAATCTCGAAGAAAATTGTTAGTACCTTTTAAGTGTTCTACTTCAAAGGTGTAAACAATAATTTGATTATACCATTTTAATCGCCTTCCTTTTAAAATATTTTATTTATTTACAAGGAAGTCTCTTACTGCTTTATTGTCTGTTCTAACATTAAAATCATCAAGTGCTAGAAAAATATGGAATTTTTTAATAGAAAATTTTATTGCTTGTAATTCCTTTTCAAAAATAATATAATTTAATTCATTTGGTTTGAATTTTCCAGAATTATATCCTCATATTAATTCATGTTTTTTAATCATTTTTGGTATTTGGGCTTTCTTACCACGGATACCAAAAGTATTGGAAGTAGTTTCATTCCAATATATTGCAGGAATTGTATTGAGAACGCATCCCCAACAATTGTCTGAAGCATCAGTTTCAAGGATTAATTTATCTCCTATTTTAGGAAAATAAACTTTTGGACAATTTTTAATTATATTTTGTTTTATTGTTTTAACAACAGGAGTATCATTTTTACTCCATGTAAAAACTTCATTCTTTTTTAGTTTCTCAAGAAGTCTTAATTCTTTTTGTGATAATCCTTTTATGAAATTTATTCCATAGTTAAGGATTCCTAAGAAACTTTGTAATTATTTTTTATCTAAAATTTCTTCATTAAATCTCTTATTTTAGAAATTATATGATCTTGCAAGTGTAATCTATCTTGGTTTAGGATTATATCGAGAAAATTAATTTGTGTTTTTTCAATATCAATCTTCTTTGGTGATAGAATAATTTCATGTTTTTGGAATTTTTCACAAATTATTTTATGAGGATGTATGTGTTCTTCTATTGTGCTTGAAAAAAATAAGAATATCATCTATATAGACACACAAAAATCTTTAACATCTTTAAAGATAATGTCCATCCATCTTTAAAAAACCTGTGGAGCTGTGTTTAGCCCAGAAGGCATAGCATTCTATTAATAATGTCATCTAGGGGTACTAAAGGTTGTCAATGGTTTGAATTCATCAGTTAGTTTTAACTGCCAAAAAATAGATTTGCAGTCGAATTTACTAAGGAACTTTTTTCTTTTAGTTTGATTAATCAAAACATCATTTCTTGGGATGAAGTAACCATCAAATTCTAATTGTTCATTTAACATTTTATAATTTATGACCATCCTAGCTTTTCCTCTCGTGACTTCATTATGTTTTCTTACCATGAACGTATAACACCCCGTATTTATATGGCTTTTAAATTTGAGGATTTATTATATTTAAATTGGGATATTAATTTAAGATTAATCCAAAAATTTATTTTAAATATTTACTAGCGTGACGAGAGTTAGTAATTATTTGGAATTTGTTGAATATTACTAGATGAGTAAAGTAATATATAAGATTGATTTTATTAAAATTATCACGAGTGAATAAAATGGCAATAATGGAAATTTAAGTCGGGATGCGCCTGTGTCTTGTTGGGACTAAATTATTATTATAGAAGTAAATAAATTATAAGTTGCCCGTATGGTCGTTTCGAGTGCGACAAAGTGTCCGGAAGGGTCGAGATAGTCAGAACAATGTACCCGGGGGTTTAGTCTAGGTCTCGGAGCGTTTTTAGGCCTAATTGACATCCCGGGAGGGTATTATAGACATTTTGTATTTTTGGGTAATTAAACCCACGAATTTCCTTGAGATATATAAGCTATTAGAAGTTATCTTTTAGGGGAAATGGGCATACTCTGGAAATGGGCATATTCTGGACATCTCAATCATATGTAAAGGATTGCCCATGAAATTGTATGGATTTAGAAGCAAGAAATCTGGAAAAGAATTAGAAGAATGGAAGTTTTATAAAAAAAAATAGGGTTCTTGATAGTTATGTTAATTTACCCCATTAATTCAATACCTTTGATAAATTTGTACATGTTTCACGTAGAAAATAATGTATATAGGTATATATGACTGGTAGTAATTTTGTTTGGGAGTTTGGGAATCGTTAATGGAGTTTTGGGTGAGGTTGAAGAAGGAAACCCGTAGTAACAATGGCAGAATTCAGAATAACTGCTTGATCGATCGATCGACCAAGAGGCACTATACCAAAATGGACAAGGTATTGTCACGGTTAATGACCGTGACAACTATACTTATCAGGGAGTTGTCACGATCAATGACCGTGATAATTCATATAATATTGTCACGTTCAAAGATTGTGACACGTCCGTGACAAATGTCCCAGTAAAAAACCCTTTCCCCTTATTTTTTTCCCCAACCGATTATTCCCTCCTTTTTTCTCTCTCCCTCTCTCTCTCTCTACTTTTAGATTACTCTCTCTCTCTCTCTTTCATTTATATATATATATATATATATATCTGTGTGTGTGTGTGTGTGCGTGTGTGTGGTGGGTGGGGGTGGGGAGGGAGGTGGGGCAGGGTGGGAGAAGGGGTGGGGCAGGGTGGGGGGAGGGGGCAGGGATGGAGGGTTGTTTGTGTGTATGCGTGGTGTGTGTGCATGTGTGTGTAGTGGTGTGTGTGCGTGTGTGTGTGCGCGTGGTGGGGGAAGGGGGAAGGGGGTGGGGCCGGGTGGGTAGGGGAGGGATCACGGATGGGTGGGTGGTTGGTGGGGTAGGGGTGGGAGGTACATGTGTGTGTGTGTGTGAATATGTGCGCGTGTGTGTATGTGCGCGTGTGTGTATATATGTGTGTAGTGTGCATGTCTGTGCCTGTTTGTGCGTAATGTCCCTTGTAAATGAATTGATTGGTTATTAATTTTTTTAGTAAATTAATATATGATTGTGCCTCATTCTAAATTAGTAAATTAATATATGATTAATTATGAAAGTAGGATTGCCCCTCATTGTAAATTAGTAAATTAATAATTGTATATTTTAATTGTTAGTTTAATTGATGAAAATAATTAATTGAGTAGATGAATTAGAAGGAGTACGGGATACACATTTGTTGTTGACATTGTTGTTGGATTATAGTGGATCGATGTTGGGTTGGTTAGTTTTAAAAGTGGCATGACCACTGGATTATTGTCCATATGGGGGTGGGATTTTTCAACTTCTTTTGAAAATTACTTTGTATATCGAACAATATATATATAGTATGATAATTAAATGAAACATACTTGAAATTACATATAGTGCGCATAGATACTAGCCTTCTAGTTCTTATGCGTACGCATTCAATAGCCCTTAGACCCGTTTGAGAGTCATTATCCCTGTAATGAGATCCCTCGAATTGTCCCGTTTGGACATTTTGGGACTGCATTATTTCCGTATAATATTCTTAGTGGCTTAAATTTGTTACTTTTGGAGTAACTTTCTATTATAAATTGAATTTAAATTTGAAATTTAAGTTTTATTTATACTAATCCATGAATATACGCTTCTTACCATTAATAGGTGATTAGTACATAGTTATTTGGGGTGTCCTATTTGTGAAGAGGAGACTGAATCTCTTCGTCTAGCCTTTAGCTTAAAAAATGAAGCGAGAATTCCCTTCATATCCGAACACTAAGAAATGCCATAATCCTATAGAGTGATGCTCTGCAAATTCCTTCCAACCGTTGTGTAGCCAAACATCACCAGTTGAAGTTGTCAATTTCACTTTCCATACCCCACCACTTGGTACCTCTAGTAAAACATGGGAAAATATGGAAAGTGTAATTGACAACTTCAACTGGTGATGTTTGGCTATACAACGGTTGGAAGGAATTTGTAGAGCATAACTCCATAGGATTATGGCATTTCTTAGTGTTCAGATATGAAGGGAATTATATTTGACACGATTGACCGGGGTACATTAATTGGAAGAAGGTGCCATATGAGCTCAAGTTAGATGTTTGGGTGGAACTACATGTAATGTATTTATATTTATATTTATATTTACATTATATTATTCTGATTTCAATTTCATTTATTAAATTTTATTTATGATTGTGTTTGGTTAGGGATTTATTAAATCGAATCGCAACTCAATGCGAAATGAATTTCTTGTCGAATTCTTGTCTCTCTTTCTTTAACAGTAACTTACTTTGACTATGGATTTAGATTCTGTAATCGATGGATATGAATCGTTAAAGACTCGTCTGCACAATTTTGGCAGAATTTTTTTGCTCTCGATGAATTTGAATTCTTTTAAGATTAGTCATGCACAATTTCGATACATTTTAATTTTTATTGTGAATGAATTATAATATTAAACTATGCTTTGTCATTTTTTTTGTTTTAGCTTAATTCTATTATTATGAATATTTGCTTGTTGTTAGCCCACCCCTTATGATAATCCTAGCTCCTCCCTTAGTTATGCCACATGTTTATTTAAGCTTCTTCGAAGTATTTCCAACGTAAAGTCTCTTTCATTATCATGTTCTACTATGTTGGTAAGCTATAATATCTCCGCTATTGTTGCTTGCATAAATGACTATATTTTTTAGATTTATTACTTTTCAATTCATTTATAAAATCTCTCTTGTGTAGTGTCTTGCAGTGGCTGATTCTAATAGTGGAACTGAAACTGGAAATTGGTGCTGGATTTTCTCAAAAGTTGTCCTCTTCTATAGGTTCTTATCTTTGAGGTATGTCAAGGGTTCATAACATCACTTCTAGCTAAATAGTTGGTAGATTTGAGATAATTGATGGTGATGTTTTTTCTTCTTATATGATTGTGTTTGGTTATTTATGATTGTGTTTGGTTAGGGATTTATTAAATCGAATCGCAACTCAATGCGAAATGAATTTCTTGTCCAATTCTTGTCTCTCTTTATTTAACGGTAACTTACTTTGACTATGGATTTAGATTCTGTAATCGATGGATATGAATCGTTAAAGACTCGTCTGCACAATTTTGGTAGAATTTTTTTTCACTCGATGAATTTGAATTCTTTTAAGATTAGTTATGCACAATTTCAATACATTTTAATTTTTATTGTAAATGAATTATAATATTAAACTATGCTTTGTCATTTTTGTTATCTTGTTTTAGCTTAATTCTATGATTATGAATATTTTCTTGTTGTTAGCCCACCCCTTATGATAATCCTGGCTCCGCCCTTGGTTATGCCACATGTTTATTTAAGCTTATTTGAAGGATTTCCAACGTAAAGTCTCTTTCATTATCATGTTCTACCATGTTGGTAAGCTATAATATCTCTGCTATTGTTGCTTGCATAAATGACTATATTTTTTAGATTTATTACTTTTTAATTCATTTATAAAATCTCTTTTGTGCAGTGTCTTGCAGTGGTTTATTCTTATAGTGGAAATGGAACTGAAAATTGGTGCTGGATTTTGTCAAAAGTTGTCCTCTTCTAGAGGTTCTTATCTTTGAGGTACGTCAAGGGTTCATAAAATCACTTCCAGCTAAATAATTTGTAGATTTGAGATAATTGATGGTGTTGTTGTTTCTTCTTATATGATTGTGTTTGGTTATTTATGATTGTGTTTGGTTAGGGATTTATTTATTAAATCGAATCGCAACTCAATGCGAAATGAATTTCTTGTCGAATTCTTGTCTCTCTTTCTTTAATGGTAAACTACTTTGATTACGGATTTAGATTTTGTAATCGATGGATATGAATCATTAAAGACTCGTCTGCACAATTTTGGTAGAATTTTTTTGCACTCGGTGAATTTGAATTCTTTTAAGATTAGTCATGCACAATTTCGATACATTTTAATTTTTATTGTGAATGAATTATAATACTAAACTATGCTTTGTCATTTTTTTTCTTGTTTTAGCTTAATTCTATTATTATGAATATTTGCTTGTTGTTAGCCCACCCCTTATGATAATCCTGGCTCCGCCCTTGGTTATGCCACATGTTTATTTAAGCTTCTTTGAAGGATTTCCAACGTAAAGTCTCTTTCATTATCATGTTCTACCTTGTTGGTAAGTTGTAATATATCTGCTATTGTTGCTTGCACAAATGACTATATTTTTTAGATTTATTACTTTTCAATTCATTTATAAAATCTCTCTTGTCCAGTGTCTTGCAGTGGTTGATTCTTATAGTGGAACTGGAACTGAAAATTGGTGGTGGATTTTCTCAAAAGTTGTCCTCTTCTAGAGGTTCTTATCTTTGAGGTACGTCAAGGGTTCATAACATCACTTTCAGCTAAATATTTTGTAGATTTGAGATAATTGATGGTGATGTTGTTTCTTCTTATATGATTGTGTTTGGTTATTTATGATTGTGTTTGGTTAGGGATTTATTAAATCGAATCGCAACTCAATGCGAAATGAATTTCTTGTCGAATTCTTGTCTCTCTTTCTTTAATGGTAACTTACTTTGACATGGATTTAGATTCTGTAATCGATGGATATGAATCGTTAAAGACTCGTCTGCACAATTTTGGTAGAATTTTTTTGCACTCGATGAATTTGAATTCTTTTAAGATTAGTTATGCACAATTTCGATACATTTTAATTTTTATTGTGAATGAATTATAATATTAAACTATGCTTTGTCATATTTTTTTCTTGTTTTAGCTTAGTTTTATTATTATGAATATTTGCTTGTTGTTAGCCCACCCCTTATGATAATCCTGGCTCCGCCCTTGGTTATGCCACATGCTTATTTAAGCTTCTTCGAAGGATTTCCAACGTAAAGTCTCTTTCATTATCATATTCTACCATGTTGGTAAGCTAGAATATCTCTGATATTATTGCTTGCATAAATGACTATATTTTTTAGATTTATTACTTTTCAATTCATTTATAAAATTTCTCTTGTGCAGTGTCTTGCAGTGGTTGATTCTTATAGTGGAACTGGAAATTGGTGCTGGATTTTGTCAAAAGTTGTCCTCTTCTAGAGGTTCTTATCTTTGAGGTACGTCAAGGGTTCATAGCATCACTTCCAGCTAAATAGTTTATAGATTTGAGATAATTGATGGTGTTGTTGTTTCTTCTTATATGATTGTGTTTGGTTATTTATGATTGTGTTTGGTTAGGGATTTATTAAATCGAATCGCAACTCAATGCGAAATGAATTTCTTGTCCAATTCTTGTCTCTCTTTATTTAACGGTAACTTACTTTGACTATGGATTTAGATTCTGTAATCGATGGATATGAATCGTTAAAGACTCGTCTGCAAAATTTTGGTAGAATTTTTTTGCACTCGATGAATTTGAATTCTTTTAAGATTAGTCATGCACAATTTCGATACATTTTAATTTTTATTGTAAATGAATTATAATACTAAACTATGCTTTGTCATTTTTTTTTCTTGTTTTAGCTTAATTCTATTATTATGAATATTTGCTTGTTGTTAGCCCACCACTTATGATAATCCTGGCTCCGCCCTTGGTTATGCCACATGTTTATTTAAGCTTCTTTGAGGGATTTCCAATGTAAAGTCTCTTTCATTATCATGTTCTACCATGTTGGTAAGTTATAATATCTCTGCTATTGTTACTTACATAAATGACTATATTTTTTAGATTTATTACTTTTCAATTCATTTATAAAATCTCTCTTGTGCAGTGTCTTGCAGTGACTGATTCTTATAGTGGAACTGGAAGTGGAAATTGGTGATGGATTTTCTCAGAAGTTGTCCTCTTCTAAAGGTTCTTATCTTTGAGGTATGTCAAGGGTTCATAACATCACTTCCAGCTAAATAGTTTGTAGATTTGAGATAACTGATGGTGATGTTGTTTCTTCTAATATCAGGGTTTTCATTTTGTTGTGAACAAATCGGGACATCGTGGTTGGAATGTTATATACCTGACTGTTTGAGATCACACCTAAAGACAATCAAAATTATGGGATTGTGGTCGAACAATGGAGTTGAACAATTAAGGTACTTGTGGAGAATGCCAAAGTTTTGAAGAAGACGATAATAAAGATGAAGCGTGGTGTTGAACAATTAAAGCTTCCAAAGTGTTTAAAGCACATGATTAGTAAAATAAGTAAATTAATAAGAACATTGAAACGACAAAAATATAGCGTGACACGAAGTTATTTCGTGTGCATATTGTTTCTATTTTGAATGTATATTTGCATTATCTCTAGTTTATTTGGATTTATGATGTTTGAACAGGTACAACGTTGCTATAATAGGTACAAATATAATGCTGGGCACTGGCGGTGGCCATTCTGCCCAGCAGATTTTTTTTTTCAATTCTGCTCAGAATTGTCACGGTCAATGATCGTGACAATTTTCATAAACTGTCATGGGCTTGTCACGATCATAAACCGTGATAAAACTTGTCACGGTCAGGGACCGTGACATAACCATGACAATTCTAATTAGCTTGTCACGGTCCATGATCGTGACAAAAAAAGTTGTCTCCCCCAGCATTATCACGGTCAATGACCTTGATAAGTTGAACTTGTCAAGGTCAATGACCGTGACAATTCGGCAGATTTGTGTAGTGAGCATCGATCGATCGACCCCTCCTGGGAAACTGCATGTTTTCCTCCTTTTTGTTTAATCCAAATAAAATACGTAGGAACCCTTGAATATCCTTTAAATAGTATAATGGGACATGAAGAAGACCAGTAGGGTCTAAGTAGACTTCGTTGAATGAAATTTGATGCGTGATGTAATTTATGGGTTAACGGGGGGTTTCGTCACACATTAGAAATTATGCGTACGTTCACTAAAGAATTGAGACTTGTGAAAGACTTAGACCAGAAGGTTAGAGAGGGTGTGGCTACTGAAATTATATTTAGTAAGAGAGAGTACTTCGAGAGATGAGACGTAAATGTGAAATGTGTATAATTAAGAGTAAAAGAGATGGATCCCTTTTACGAAATAATTGGGTAAAATTGTACTAAGTACGAATAATAATAATGATGGGTCATGAGCGAACCTAATTTGGTAAATGGAATATCTATATATATGACCATGTGACTGTGTACATATGTTAGTATTATATTTGTGAATAATCATACCCGCACTACTTCTATCACGGGGGTTATCACGTCGGGATAGTTTTATCTTGATGGGACCTCTATGGGGAATATTGACTTGTACCCCAGAACATAGAATTCCTTGGTACAGGCTATCTGAGAATGATAGTCAGACGGTCCTAAGAGACTTGAGGGGTATGTGCTGACCTCTTAGTGACTTAGAGCTATGCTTCGCCTCCATTTTGTGTGTATTGTGTTAACACAGTTCGAGAGTAATTCCAAACTAGTATTTCCCTTAGTACGAGTGATACGGGGACTTGATAGCAGAGTATACCAGCACCATAGATTTTATGTGGGGTGTCGATAGTATATATATTATATGAGTGACTAAAATATATATACTTATATATATGAAAAGTTTCTATTGTGCGTATAAGTAGTTAAGTAATGGATAAATTCTCCAGCTTTATAATAAGTGTTCGGGAACTTGTAACGGTACTGAGTTGTTCTAAGTAACGTAAGAAAATGGAAGAGATTAATTTTCTAAAACTAAATATCATAGCCTTAGTACTTCTCGGGATAAAACTTTATGGAAAATAAGTTAGATAGACTTATGATATCAGTAGTACGGTCGGCGTGCACACTAGATGAGAGGTGAGGATTCTCAAGAGAGTGTCGCATACAAACATGGTTGTCACATTAGCCAGTAAGCATTTTAAATACTTGCTAAACTATTTTAAAACTGTTTTACACTCGGGCTCTGACCCGTCTTCTGTCATTTCTCTCTCTTGTATATATATATATATATATATATATGTATGTATTACAGGTGCCCAGCCACAGGGGCGTCATGCATAGATTCTTTGAACATGACGTGTGCAACTTATGTGGGAATTGCAGGCCCTTGTTTTAGACGACCTATTCACTGACTCAGTTCCTATTTTAGTTCTTCATAGTTAGGGCATGTGTCGTCCGATTTCCTATTCCGTTTGGATTTGTCAGAGATTTACGTTTATTTATATTTCCAGTACTCGGTACTCTTTGAGAGTTAACTGTTGTGAGGATGATTTCACTTATGGTTCTTAAACTTGGTTTGGTTTATCTAGAAGGTTTTAATTTTTGTATGTTAATTGCCATCCTTAGCATTTATATGATTCTTAAACTGTTGTGTATTAAAAAGGTTTTTATATTGGAATTTAATAAAGTGAAAATAAGACTTTAAATTATTTTGACACTTAGCTTAATTATTTAGGGTGTTTAAATTGAAAATAATTATTTTTCGATAGTGATGCTAAGAATGAACCAATCGTTCACCTTGATTTTTATTTAATAAAGGATTGATCACCCGGTATTTAATTAGGCGGGGTGTCACGGGTGGTATCAGAGCATCAGGTTCTACTATCCTTTAGGATCTGTACGATCGTTTTCAGCTTAGCAACTTTGATTTAGAGCCCTATTTTTAGGACTGCTGTATTCTTATATTTACGCTTACGTCTTCAGCTATTTGAGATTTGATAATAACTATAGACTAATAAACTTCCTTCTCGTTTGAGATGCCTCTGAGATGCGCACCCCGAGATAAGAATTCCCAGCCCGAGCAGCCATCAGCTCCGGCTCAGGGAATGATGGATGTAACTGAAGTAGCCGCTATTGTTGCCCAGGCGGTGAATATCACATTAACGATGGTGTAACAGACTCCACCCCAGGTTCAGGCAGTGGCGTCAGTACCAGCACAGCTTCCTACTATATGGGAGCGGGTCAGGGATGCCTTTCAGAAGGCGCATCCTCCAGAGTTCTCGGGTAGTTCGGACATCGTAGTTGCAGCCAATGAAAGAAGGACATCCAGAGGCATCTGCACATGTATGATTTCACCGACGTGTAGAGAAAGTTATTGGCTTCCTTCAAGCTAGTGGGGGTCGCTTTGCAGTGGTGGGAGTCCACCACCACCTTAGAGGAGAGGGACAGCATACCGACTCAGTCATTTTGGGCGTGATTTGACCGCAAGTATTTCCCATCTGTCGTGCAAACTGAGATGAGGCGGAGGTTATCGAATCTCAAGCAGGAGAGCATAACCATGGTTGAGTATGAGGAGGAGTTCACTAGACTTCTCACTATAGTGTCGGATGAGGCACCCACTGAGGAGAAGAATATACTGCTGTTTTAGATGGATTGGCTTGGAGGATTCATTAGCACCTCATAGGTTTTCTATCATTGAGTACTTACACGGACGTACTTAACGTTGCTTTGTTGCACTAAAAGGATCATCGCTTCCATCAGCAGAGGAGCAAACGAGCAGGGGAGTCCAGCCAACAGGGTAGGACAGGGGGCAGTAGTAGTACTGGCGGGGCACCAGTAGCCCAAGGGCAGACCCGTCACGATGAGAAGAGTTCCCATCAGGGGGACCCTACCAAGCGATTCTGATCATGTAATTCCAGGTAGGGATTTAGACAGGGCCAGTCCAGTCAACATGGCCAGCAGGGCCAACATCGTCAGTAGCAGGGCCAACAGCATTTTTAGCAGGGCCAGTGGCGGGGTGGTAATGGCCAATAGGGTCGTGGTCAACAGGGACAGAGGGGAGGTAACTTCATGGGCAGATGTTTTGGATGTGGGAAGAATGGCCATAAACGTCAGGATTTCCCAGAGGGGGATAGGTCCCCACAGTAACAGGGTGCCCGTAATGAGCCGTAGAGGCCACTATATCCAGCCTCCCTCCCAAAGCCAGCTCATATGCCAGCTCTACCAGCCATCCCAGCAGGGGTAATTACAGTATGGACGTGTCTATAACGTCCAACAGGTAGCAGCACCTCAGGAACTACGTGCGATTGAGCGAACATTTCCTATACACGGCACTGTGGGTTGAGTTTTATTTGATACTAGGGCGTCGCACTATTTTATAGTTACTCATTTTGCACGGGCCTTAGGGTTATTAGACACGGCAGAGAGTACAGTGACATGTATAGATGGGTCTTTGATTTCCTTTATATGCCAAGGTATTGGTATAGAGATTGGTAGCTTGATTTTACCTGCAGACATACTAATTTTATATATGCATGAGCACGATGTCATTATTGGCATGGATTGGCTCACCGCGTACAAAGCCACAATAGATTGTTTCGATAAGAGTATTATCTTTGCCATTCCGAGGAAGGAAATGTTTTTGGTAGTGATGCCTCGCCCAGAGGAAGGATCTTCCACCCACTTGTATTACATAAAGGAGGATACCTCTAAGGAAATTGTGATTCCCCTGGATTCGATTCCAGTCGTTCATGAGTTTTTGGATGTATTTCAGGCGATACTGGGCCTACCCCCCAGTCGAGAAATAGATTTCGTCATAGACTTGATATCGGGAACTCGATCGATAGCACGTGCATCGTACCATATGGATCCAGCAGAGATGAGGGAGTTACGGGATCAGATAGAGCAGCTGTTAGGTCAGGGCTTCATTTATGGGATCACCTCGCCTTGGGGCGCTTCGGTGTTATTTCTGGAAAAAAAAAGATGGTTCACGGAGGTTATGCATGGATTATCGATAGTTGAATAAGGTAGCGATACGAAATAAATATATGTTGCCTCGAATCGATGACCTATTCGACTAGCTGATAGGAGCAACCTTCTTTTCGAAGATAAATTTGAGGTCGGGATATCATCAGCTATGGATTAGGGAGTAGGATGTGTCGAAGACTGCTTTATTGACGAGATATGGATCCTATGAGTTCATAGTCATGCCGTTTAGGCTGGCAAATTCTCCAGCCGTATTCATGGATTTGATGAACAGAGTGTTTAGAGAGTTCTTGGATCAATTTGTCATCGCCTTCATAGATGACATCCTGATTTACTCACAGGCTTAGGAGGAGCATGCCGACCACTTGAGACAGGTTCTTCAGACTCTACGAGAGCATCAGTTGTATGCTAAGTATGAGAAGTGCGGATTTTGGCTACGGGAGGTACAGTTTCTGGGGTATGTTGTGACGAAATTGGGGATATCGGTTACCCCAAGCAAAGTGTCGGCAGTGAGGGAGTGGGGACAGCCCACGATACCGACAAAGGTGCATAGTTTCTTGGGGTTAGCCGGGTACTACAGGAGGTTCATCCGAGGTTTTTTAAAGATTGCGGGTCCGTTAACAAACCTGACTCGTAAGGGAGTACCGTATGCTTGGGATGATGCTTGTCAATTGGCTTTTGATGAGCTGAAATATAAGCTGACTTCGGTGCCAGTTCTTACTTTACCCAAGTCGGGAGTGGAATACCTGGTGTAAACAGACACCTCTTTACGGGGACTCAGGGGAGTACTTCAGCAGGAGGAATAGGCTATAGCTTTTGCCTCCCGTAAGCTTAAGTCTCACGAAAGGAATTACCCTACCCATGACCTGGAGTTAGCAGCGGCCGTATATGCATTGTGGATTTAGAGACATTACTTGTTGGGGGAAAAGTTTCCCTTGTTCACAGACCACAAGTCACTGTAATACTTATTCACTCAGCGAGAGTTGAACATCTGTCAGCGCAGATGGTTGGAGTTTGTGAAAGACTACCAGTTCGAGATACAGTACCATCCGGGGAGGCTAATGTAGTTGCTGATGCATTAAGTCGTAGATCGAAAGATGACATAGCGGAAGTATGGAGAGCGAAGTGGAAATAATTGGTCACCAGGATGCGGTAGCCCATTCCTTTATATTGGTTATGCAGTCACACCCGAGATTGTCACGAGGGGGATACAGGCACAAGCAATGGATAGGTTTTTCCAGTAGTAAATTGTACGACTCTTAGCTGAGGGTGTTGAATCCTATTCAGTGAGATCTGATGGGGGTTTGAGATTTAATGGGAGATTGGTGGTCCCAGAAGGAAAAGACCTACGTCATGCAGTAATGACACAATCGCACGGGTCTAGATTTGCGGTACATCCCATAGGGGATAAGATGTACCAGGATATGAGGCGGCAGTACTGGTGGAGTGGGATAAATAAGGACATTGCTGAGTTCATGTCCAAATATTCTACCTGTCAGATGGTAAAGGTGGACCACTAGAGATCGCCAGGGTTATTTCAGCCGTTGGAGATACCTACGTGGAAATGGGAAAGTATTTCCATGGACTTCATTACTGGGTTACCTACATCACAACGGGGTCACGATTCTATATGGGTTATAGTGGATTGGTTGACTAAGGTAGCTCATTTTCTGTCAGTACGGATAGACTACACCACGGGCCAGTATGCACAGTTTTTCATTGCTGAGATCGTTAGGCTACATGGGGTGTCCCAGGATATTGTGTCAGATAGAGACAAAGATTTTTGTGTCGCGCTTTTGGGAGAACTTCCAGGAGGCCATGGTTATAGAGTTGAGATTGAGTTTAGCTTACCACCCACAGACAGATGGACAAATAGAGCATACCAATCAGATGCTGGAGGATATGATACACATGTGTGTCCTTGATTTTGGAGGAAGTTGGGAGACGTATCTTTCACTGGTGGAGTTCGCTTATAATAAGTCCTATCAGTTCAATATCCGCATGGCCCCATTTGAGGCATTGTATGGCAGGCCTTGTCTTTCTCCCGCTTGTTGGCTAGAGGTGGGGGACAACAAGCTGCTCGGACCAGAGGTGATTCAGGAGACTTCAGCTAGGATTGAGTTTATCAGGAGTCGCATTCGGGTAGCTCAGGACCGACAGAAGAGCTACGCCGATGCGAAGCAGTCCTTTTGAGAGTTTAGCGTCGGGGACCAAGTATTACTGTGTGTATCTCCTATAAAGGAGTAATTAGGTTCGAGAAGAAGGGGAAGTTGGTCCGAGGTATGTGGTCCCATTTCCCATTATCGAGAGGATTGGGTCGGTGGCATACAGATTACGGTTGTCAGAGCACTTGTACCGTATTCATGATGTATTCCACATCTCGTCGTTGAGACGATATCTTCGGGATGATATGGCCCACACTCACATCGCGATAGAGGAGGTTAACTTACAGCCCGACAGTTCTTCTGTGGAGAGATCAATGGCTATTCTAGACCATAGTGAGAGGAAATTGAGGTCGAAGGTAGTTCCACTTGTACGGGTCCAGTGGGAGCATCATAATGTGGAGGAATTCACTTGGGAGCACGAGGCAGATATGTGAGAAAAATATTCAGATCTATTTTTACCAGGTATGCTTTATTTTTTGAATTTCAGGATGAAATTCCGTTATTAGGGGGGAAGTATATAATACCCCTTATTTTTACGGCTTTTAAATTTGAGGATTTATTAAATTTAAATTGGGATATTAATTTAATATTAATCCGAAAATTTATTTTAAATATTTACTAACGTGACGAGAGTTAGTAATTATTGGGAATTTGTTGAATATTACTAGATGAGTAAATTAATATACAAGATTGATTTTATTAAAATTGTCACAAGTGAATAAAATGGCAATTATGGAAATTTAAGTCGGGACGCACCTGTGTCGTGTCGGGACTAAATTATTATTATTATAAAAGTTAATAAATTATAAGTCGTCCGTATAGTCGTTTCGAGTGCCTCAAAGTGTCTGGAAGGGTCGCGATAGTCAGAAAAGTGTACACGGGAGTTTAGTTTGGGTCTCAGGGCGTTTTTAGGCCTAATTGACATCCCGGGAGGGTATTATAGACATTTTGTATTTTTGGGTAATTAAACCCACGAATTTCCTTGAGATATATAAGCTATTAGAAGTTATCTTTTAGGGTTAACAAACACAGAACATAAGAACGGCCATTAGAGAAGAAGGTAGAGAGCTTTCCAAGAAATCCAAGGCCTAAAACTCACTCGATTGCACCGCCACCACCGCCAAAACATAGATCGTAAGACGAGGAATGCAACCATATTCTCTTCATCATCAAATCAGACATTAAAATCCTAGGCAAGTATCTATCTTACTTTGCTTTTAGTTAATGTTTCACCCATGTTAGATTAGAATTGTTAAAAAAATGTTTCATGGAAGAATTTAATAACTTAGAGAATTTAAATCACATGTTTTAGAGGAAATAGACATATTCTGGACATCTCAATCATATGTAGAGGATTGCCCACGAAATTGTATGGATTTAGAAGCAAGAAATCTAGAAAAGAATTAGAAGAATGGATGTTTTATAAAAAAAAAATAGGGTTCTTGATAATTATGTTAATTTATCCCATCAATTTAATACCTTTGATGAATTTGTACATGTTTCACGTAGGAAATCATGTATATAGGTATATATGACTGGTAGTAATTTTTTTTGGGAGTTTGGGAGTCGTTAATGAAGTTTTAGGTGAGGTTGAAGAAGGAAACTCGTAGATAACAATGGCAGAATTCAGAAATAACTACTTGATCGATCGATCGGCCAAGAGCATCGATCGATCGACCCCTTTCTTCGATCGATCGACCCCTCCTGGAAAACTGCATGTTTTTCCCCTTTTTGTTTAATCCAGATAAAATACGTAGGAACCCTTGAATATCCTATAAATATTATAATGGGACGTGAAGAGGACCAGTAGGGTATAAGTAGACTCCGTTGAATGAAATTTGATGTGGGATGAAATTTATGGGTTAACGGGGCGGTTTTCGTCACACATTAGAAATTGTGCGTACGTTCACTAAAGAATTGAGACTCGTGAAAGACTTAGACCAGAAGGTTAGAGAGGGTGTGCCTACTGAAATTATATTTAGCAAGAGAGAGTACTTCGAGAGATGAGAAGTAAATGTGAAATGTGTATAATTAAGAGTAAAAGAGATGAATCCCTTGTGCGAAATAATTGGGTAAAACTGTACTAAGTACGAATAATAATAATCATGGGTCGTGAGCGAACCTAATTTGGTAAATAGAATATCTCTATACATAACCGTGTGACTGTGTACATATATTAGTATTATATTTGTGAATAATCATACCCGCGCTACTTGTTATCACGGGGGTTACCGCACCGGGACAATCTTATCTCGATGGGACCTTTATGGAGGATATTGACTTGTACCCTAGAACATAGGATTCCTTGGTACAGGCTATGTAATAATGATAGTAAAACGGTCCTAAGAGACTTGAGGGGTATGTTCTGACCTCTTAGTGACTTGGAACTATGATTCGCCTCCATTTTGTGTGTATTGTGCTAATACAGTTCGAGAGTAATTCCGAACTAGTATTTCTCTTAGTACGAGTGATACGGGGACTTGATAGCAGAGTATACCAGCACCATAGATTTTATGTGGGGTGGGGATAGTATATATATTATATGAGTGACTAAAATATATATACTTATATATATGAAAAGTTTCTACTGTGCGTATAAGTATTTAAGTAATGGATAAATTCTCCAGCTTTATAATAAGTGTTCGGGAACTTGTAACGGTACTGAGTTGTTCTAAGTAACGTAAGAAAATGGAAAAGATTAATTTTCTAAAACTAAATATCATAGCCTTAGTACTTCTCGGGATAAAACTTTATGGAAAATAAGTTAGACAGACTTATGAGATCAGTAGTACGGTAGGCGTGCCCACTAGATGAAAGGTGAAGATTCTCAAGAGAGTGTCGCATACTAACATGGTTGTCACATTAGCTAGTAAGCATTTTAAATACTTGCTAAACTATTTTAAAACTGTTTTACACTCGGGATCTGACCCGTCTTCTGTCATTTCTCTCTCTTGTATATATATATATATATTTATGTATTACAGGTGCCCAACCACAGGAGCGTCATGAATAGATTCTTTGAACTGGACGTGTTGCATCTTATGTGGGAGTTGCAAGCCCTTGTTTTGGACGACCTCTTCATTGACTCAGTTCCTATTTTAGTTCTTCATAGTTAGGGCATGTGTCGCCCGATTTCCTATTCCGTTTGGATTTGTCATATATTTATGTTTATTAATATTTCTAGTATTCAATACTCTTTGAGAGTTAACTATTGTCAGGATGATTTCACTTATGGTTCTTAAACTTGGTTTGGTTTATCTAGATGGTTTAAATTTTTGTATGTTAATTGCCATCCTTAGCATTTATATGATTCTTAAACTGTTGTGTATTAAAAAGGTTTTCATATTGGAATTTAATAAAGTGAAAATAAGACTTTAAATTGTTTTGACACTTAGCCTAATTATTTAGGGTGTTTAAATTGGAAATAGTTATTTTTTGACAGCGATGCTGAGAATGAACCAACCGTTCACCTTAATTTTAATTTAATAAAGAACTAATCACCCGATATTTAATTAGGCGGGGTGTCACAGAAGGCAGGGCTTGAATGTGGGCTTATTGTTTCTTCAATAAGATTAGTTTCCAATAATTCTTTGATTTGATTATCAAATTCATTTATATCTTTTCTAGTATAGATCATGGGTTTGACTCTTATAATGATATTGGGATCTCGTAATTTGAGATTACAATACCTTGGGCTTTTATCCCATAATTTTAGTGAGTTTTCACTAAAACTATCTTTTAAAATAGTATAATGACAATGTGTTTCTTCAATGACTTTAACTATAGGAGTCATATCTCCTTTCTTAGTAGGATGAAAGTCTTTTTCACACTTATATTTATGTTGTTGTAGTAGAGGTATTTTTACCAGTTCTTTAATATTTATAGGTAAATATTCTGAAATAAAATTATTACCTAAAATAAAATCTTCATGCATTTCAGGAAAGCATAGGATTTTTGAAATAATTAATTTTTTTTCATTAAACCAAATAGCAACTTTTTTAGCTTTCAAATCAATGAAATTTTGTGTTCCATTTATTCCCGTAACAGCAATAAGATTTTTCGTCTTTATCTACTTTTTGAGTGGTAAAGCATTAGGTCTACAAGAATAAATTGTTGTTCCTGTATCAATAAGGGTGAACAGACTATCCAGCAAAATGAAAGTACCCTAATACAAAAGTATATCTTTTCTTTCCATGGCTTGGTGAAAAGGTAATTTCTTCTCTTCCTAGTTGGAAGTGATAAATTTGACTAGATTTCATATTATCTTCTTTTAGATAATTTGTGTCAGGTAATATTGGTACCTGTATATTTTTCATAGCAATAGGTTGTTTACTATTATTAGATACTCCTTTTAAAAGGTTTTTTCCTTTTAATTTTTCCCAATCATTATCATGAAAATTCTTTTGCCAGTCTGAATGCTTATTTTTAAAATAAACATTATTTCCTGATACTTGTAGTTCAACGTTGTTTCGTTATTTTTCAGGTGGCGCTTCTGTTATTTTGGGTAATATTCATTGTTTTGGTACTTCCAAGTCTCTCCAATTGATTAATCTTGGTTGTATTCCCGAATCAAATGGTCTAGGTTCAAATATTTCTATAATATTTTTATCCAAATTTTGTGTATTAATTTGTGGTAGAGTTGTCAATTCATGAATTATATTCCAATGTATTAACATATTCCTAGAGGTATCCTTCATGCCTATTCCTTTACTTTGGATTTTTATAATAACAGAATCTTCAATGTTTGGATCATCAATAAATATAAAGAAATTTGGTTTTATGTTAAACCAAATAACTTCATTTAGTAAATTGGATTGGACTCCTCCAATTATAGCATTCATAGGATTACTAAATCTTTTGTCTAAAACCAGTATTTCTACAGGTGTATCCATACCTTGTCTAAATAAAGCAGTAATACATATTTGAATAAATCCAACATGAATATATTTTATATTCGGATGTTTTTTCTTCCATCTTTTGATCTTTTTAAATCAAAAAGTTTTATATTTGTTGTCTCGTTGTCTGTTGACCCAGCAGTGGTGTTACCATTAAATTGTTCAAATATTTTTGTTGAGAATAATTTGAATTTAGATCATTTATAGACATATTCCTTTTTTACAAGTTGTCTTTGATTATCAATGTCTTGTAATTGTTTATTGGTAAAAGTTATTTCTTCACCAACTATTTCGCGAAGAGTTACTGTTTGTAACTCATCTTCATTACTTCATCGTACTTCTACAGTATTATACATAAATACGAGTTCTTCATCACGTGATTCCGAATCAGATTCTATTTCATATAAAATTTTGTTATTATTAGAAATATTAGAATCAGATAATTCTTCTCCACAACATATTTTTAATTCTTGTTCTTCAAGAAATCTTATCATCTTATTTGCACTTTTCCCTTTTTAGGGCATTCAGGTGCATAGTGATATTCTTCATTACATATATAACATTTACACTTCTTTTTGGGAAGTTGTTTTTAAGAAAATTTCTTTTTTCTAATATATTTTATATTTTTTGAAAAAGTTGATTTCTTTTTCCAAGGTTTCCACTTAAATTTTCGTTTTCGAGAATTTTTGAAAAGTCTAGGAGGTGGATTACATCCTATTTTCCACTTTTCTTTTAAAATTTTATCACAACATTTATATCCAGCTTTGGAATTTGATTTTTGACTTGCTTTTTTGTTTTATCTCAATACACTTATCAGATATTTGTTTTAATATCCAATAAATACGAAATCCAAGATTATCTTCCTTATTGATGTGTTTTAACCAATTAGGATAAGTTTTTAAAGACATTTCATCTCATGGGTTTGGGAGTTTATGAAAAATTGATCCAGCCAGTGAAGTTTTTCTAGAGGATTAAGTTTGAAATAATATTTTTTATATATTTCAACAAATTCTTCAAATTGACAAATATTACATAATTATAGTTTAGATAATATGTAACATGCATCTTATTAGATTCCGGGTTCTTTAATATATCCAATCATATTTTCTTTAATTATATCAACAAAACCTTTTAGTATTTCATCAAAAGTTTTGAAATTTGTTAGGAGTTCGGATTTTTGCTGAGTTCCTTTTTCTGATTTTTCCCATTGTTGCAACTATTGTAAAACATCACCTTGAAGTGTTACAATAAGGTAGTCTAAAAATTTTCTTTAGATCGCGTACTCTTATAATTAGTAATGAGTATGGACATAGATTGTGCCCATTCATCTATAGTTTTTTCTTGGCCTTTAAAGGGTACATGCCTTAGATCAAGATAAATACCATGTTGAGATATATTATGTTTATTCAAATTATCTCATCTTAAGAAAAAAGGATTTGGTTCATCCTCATTTTCAATACCACTGGTAGATGGTGTAGAAGTATTGTTATTTTTAACAAAGTCTTCTTTTTCATTTGTAGGGGTTTGCATATATTCTTCAAAAGCTTCCCAATTTTGGAATTCTTGAAGTGGTTCTTTAGCTTTTCTTTTTCCATCACTAGTGTTTACTACATGTGGTGGATTTTCTTCTTCATCGGATGATTATTGATTTAATTCATACTGATAGTGTTGTAATGATTTTTCATTTTTCAAATATGTATTTTGTATTTGTTCAATGAGTTTTTTTCGTTCTGAAACATTTAATGTCAGATCTTTATACAGATTTCTCCAATAGTCTAATATTTCATGAACATTTATATATTTAGTATAATTAAATTCTTCTATTTGAAGAGTTTTAATTTCATCTGTAACCTAGGGACTTTATTATCACCCGGGTAATTCATTCCAGTTTGTTCTGAATTTTGAGCATCTATTTTGGTTAATAGATTTTCTATTTTTTATTTAGTTTGCTCTTTCAAGTCTAAGTTTGAGATTGTTTCGAGTTGACTAAGTTTTTTTATCAACTTTGTTTAAGTCAAATTCAATATTATCTAATTTTCTTTCTGCATTATTTTGATTAACGATCTGATGTTTTTCAGTCCGTTTTACCCATCTAAAAACTATATCAGTTAAACTATTTAAAGTAGTACTTATTTTACTAATATCATTTTCTGATTTTTATCAATATGTAAGCTATGATTATACATGGATGGTGATAAATATTGTAATGAAACATTATCATTTTTATCATCCATTTAAGATTTCATTGGTACCTAAGACCTCCTATTATATTTTGTTTCAGGTGCCTAAAACCAATTTTTCTGACGCCTAATGCTAACTACAGTAACTTTAATGGCAAACGGAAATATGGGCTTTAAAACAATAATAGGTATATGGATTTTATGAAAACTTGATGGATTTTCAAAATAGTGTGTTTTTATTACATAATTTAATTCACTCTGATTATAAAAGATATGTACATACGAATAGTATATATATTTAAACAAAGCTTAACACAAATACTAAACTGTATTATAAACATGATTCGTGAATACTAACCTTTATTACAGCATAACTTGGCTCTGATACTAATTACAAAAGTGAGGAAAAGAAAGGCTAAATATTACAAGAGAAAGGTTTTTTGGAAAGAAAGGTCCTTATCTACAAACATGATTACTCGATCAAGATTTACATCTTTATGTTCACTTTTGGTTAAGATAAACTTGGAAACTTTTACTTAAAAATCCTCTTAGATGCAGGTTGAAGTTACTACACCAAAACTGGCGACTTGTCATGGTCAAAACCTTGACAACGCATCCTTATCACGATTAAAGACCGTGACAAGTTTCAGAGTGATAATTCCTTTATCACGGATTTATCACGGGCAAAGTCCATAACAAGAATTCAACTTGTCACTGACTTTGACCATGACGAGTCCGTGATAAAGGAAAAATTATCACAGACTTTAACCGTGATAAGTCCGCGACAATTTTTCCTTTGTCACGTTCAAAGTCCATGATAACTCTGGACAGAATTTTAAAAAAAACTGCGGGCAGTATGACCGCTGCCACTACCCAACAGTATATTTTAACCTATTACAGCACATTTAAACTTGTTCAAACAGTCTATATCTCAAGCAACATTCAACAATTCATAAAAACTACATATGAATTAACCAACAAATATTAACCAACCAACATTCAATATTCAAATGATATAAATACAAATTACATCTAACAGTGAATATTCATAAGCATGTAAATAATATATATAATGTCAAGTGCTAGAGTTTTGAACAAGTCCTAGGAGGAAGGTAGGCCACACTACATATGAATTGATACAACTCTCAATTTTTCGAACGCCGCATTGTTTGTCCAACTACAAGGGTTCATTATCTCTTCTGGGCATAATATGCGTGACGTGAACCCTTGCCTCAATATCGTGTAACACACGTCCATGAACCGCGATACCCAACTATGTGCCCGGGTCCTTCAACTCCCCAGCTATGGACTTATCACCTCGGAGGTCTCTTAAATACACACTCGGCGTACCCATTATTTACATAGGTCGTTCAACTGGGGTCAAGGTAGCAAATGGATCATATGCAGACGACGAGTGGGTGTGTATCAATGATGAGGGTGAGAGAGATGGATGAGTGACGTCCTTGTCTACCGTTTTCCACTTTCCCTTACACGAGGTGTCCCCCAACTGACGCTTCATGTACTCGAACATATTGAGGACCGTCACCTCCAACCTTTCAAACTTATCGCCATGGGTGTCCACCTTACGAGCCAACCTGATGTTGCTCGTCTTAATCCCGATGAGCCTCGACTTCCCATCCTAGAGCTCACCCCCTTGTTCACCCCTTGTGATCCGCTTGAGCACTTGGTTTAGTGCATCCATAGCCAAAGATTCGTTATCAACATCAAACCGAGAGTTGTGTACTTCCTTAAGCTTTGCCTAAAATGACAAAAAGTACACGATTAGTTAAGTTAATAAAAAAAATTATAACGTAATTAAAAAAATTAAACAATTGTAAGATATTTTTATAACTTACAATTTTAGTGGCCACGCTCGGGGACACCTCCTTATCCTTTCCCTTCTTCTTTCGAATTGCCACATAAGCATCGAGCCCAAGTGGCCTACCCCTATGGACACTCCCCATCTCATGAAATAAAATAATGCATAATTAGTAAGTAATATAAAGTAATGCTAAATTACAATAACATAAAACTAAAATGAAAGAAAATAAAAAACTTACCATCTTATACTCTACCTCGGCGTAAGATGTACGCCTGGAATAGTGCACGTCGACCTTTTTGGCCTGATTTACCCTCCGCGATTGACGAGAGATCAACTGTCGATCCTGGATCTCATTGTCGCAAACTACTGCCAGCTTGTCAATAAGATCGACTCCTTCGACGGTACCGTGTCACGGACCCTCAATATGGACTCTCAGTCCTAGTCAAAGTAATGTGCCCGCATATTTTTCCTCCACTTCTTGTATTGATCTCTCAATTGTTTGGACGCGGAGTCGCGGATATGTGGGGGCAGGCTGAATTGTTTCTGTCAAACAAATACAAACCAAAAAGAAAGTAAGTGTTAATTGTATTTAAATTATAAAATATGATAAAATATAAATATAAATAAAGTGAGTAACTACCTGTAGTGCCCCCCAGATGGCCATCTTGAGTTTGACGGGCACCTTCCTCCAATCCATGTATCCTGAGCCGACGATCGTCTTAAGCAACTCGAGGGCCCTAGCTTGTAAAGCCATATTATTCTCGATGAGGGACCCTAATTTGTCCCATTTTGGGGAACTATTGGCAAACGAGCCTTCCTCGCCTCCGCTACCCTGTCACACTGATGAAGACATTTCCTACAAAAATTATTCTTATTAGTACAAACATGCATATGAGAAAATGATCAAATTTAAATGAATAAAAATATTGTACAAGTTAACGACATTACAAATCTAAATATTGTTTCAATTTTGGGTCATGTCACGGACTTTGAATTAATACTTAAATTGATTAAAATCTAAATTAACATATTCACTAACTAAAAAACCAATTTTGATTTAAATCCAATTATAACAAAGTACTAGAAGAATACAAGTTAACAAAGCATTAGAAGAATACAAGTTAACTACATTATAAATCTAAATACAAGTTAATGACATTATAAATCTAAATACAAGTTAACAACATTAAACTGTCGTACGATAATAATATAGCACTAGAAGAATACACGCTACTGGTTATTACAAATAATTGGAATACTTATTGCAAATCTAAAAATTATTTCAAATTCGGGTTATCATCTAAAATGGATTGATATTCGGTAGGAGCAGCCAAGTCATCTACACTACTGGTTAGACTCTTTTGCGCGTGTAGGATGATTGACCATAATCATCAACTAAATCCTCTAGCATATTATTATCTACATTGTCCTCCTTCTCTTGTACATCTATCCTACTTGCTGAAGGTTGTTGTGAAGGTTGTTTAGGGACAAAGGGAACATGCGATTCCCCATGAAAAAACCAAAATCGATAACTGTTTTGTATACCCCATCTTAACAAATGTAGTTCAACTATTTTTCACGCAAACACCTTACTATTCCTACACTTAGAACACGGATACGGTAACTCTTCATCATTACGACATCTTTTTGCGTATTTTATAAATTCATTAGCACCTCTACAAAACACATCCCATAGTCTATTTGTCACACCCATCCACTCTTTGTATAAAGGATATACCATCACAACTACTACAAATAATCACCTATTATTGGTAATAAGCATATATTCATGGATTAGTTTTCAATAAATGATTTAATACAAGATTGACATTTTATCTTTTGGTGTTATATTATAAAAACAATATGAATCATATTTCCTCCATCTCCTCTAAAGGGTGAGTGGTCCTATCCCATTCAAGACCACATATTTTTATAATATACTTTGCAGCTTGTGTACATTATTTCAATTTGGAGAAAAATCGACAGCATATCCCCATAGTTCTTCAAGTACACGATATAGATTCGCAAGTGTAAGTGCTATTTCAATTTATCAATTGAAATAACACTTAATACCGCATCATCTAGTATGTACACAAAGAATATTAAGAGACAGCAACAAAACTTCTCTTAAAAGTAATAAGTTTAAGCCACTAAGAATATTATCATACAGAAACTATGCCTTCCCAAACTGTCCAAACGGGATAATTCGAGAGATCTCATTACAGGGGTAATACCTTTCGAACGGGTATAAGGGTTATTGAATGCGTACGCATAAGAACTAGAAGGCTAGTATCTATGCGCATTATACGTAATTTAAAGTAGTTATAAATTACCATGGTAAGTATGCTTCATTTATTCGGTGGTAATGTTTATAGTGATGATTTATACATAGTTATGTTTCATTTTGCATTATTAATTGTTTAACAACAAGTTGTTAAAATTTATAGTTTGTTTCATTTCTGTCTTGTTTATATTCGGTAAAATCACAACCCTAAATGTTAGAAATGCCTAGGGCCAACCAACGCAATGGCCATCAAAATGTTCAAGTCCACCAGTCAACAACAATTCAAGAATCCCAAACAAAAATTCAAATAATTATGGAAAATATTAGAAATGCTTAGGGCCAACAACTCAATGGCCATCTAAATATTCAAATCCACCAATCAACGAGAATTCAAGAATCTCAATAATGAGAAATATTCAATAAATGAGAAACATCTTAGCGCAATAAGGTGACATTATTTTTAAATTATCCCAATATATAATAAGATGACATCATTTTTAAATTAACACAATAAATAATAAATTAGTACAAAAAATTACAAAAATAAAATAAGTGCATTTGTTTGTGTGTGTGTTTAAAATTATTTTTAAGGTTTCAAATTAAGTTCAAATTATCTAGTGTTTTCATTTGAAATCACTTTAGGGTTTTCATTCTAGTGTGTGGGTGTGGGTGTGGTATGTGGGTTGTGAGTTTTTTAGGGTTTTCAAATTAATTAGGGTTTTCATTATAGGGTGTATGAGTGTGTGTGGTGTGTGGGTTATGATTTTTTGTAGGGTTTTTAAATTAATTAGGGTTTTCATTTAAAATCAATCTAAGGTTTTCATTTTAGGGTGTATATGTTTGTGTGTGTGTGTGTTTGGTGTGTATTTTTGTATATGTGTATGTTTCTGTAAGGGGGGTGTGTGGTGTAAAGGGGGGAAAGAGAGAGAGATGTGCTAGAATGAACGAGAGAGAGAGATGTCGAAAAGTCTATGTGTGTGTGTGTCGTCGCTGCTGCTGCAATTAGAGAGAGAGAGAGAGAGTTGTAAGATTAAGCCATAAATGAGGGCTTCAAATTGTTTGTAATTAAAAAAGTTATTACGGTCCTGTCATGGACTTTGACCATGATAACGTAAATAGCTATCACGATTAAAGTCCATGATAACTTTGTTGTCAAGATCATTGATCGTGACACAACCGTGACAATAACTTGTCACGATCATGATAGGGTCAATGATCGTGATAAAAAACACATATTTTTTGTCAAGATTTTTGACCGTGACAACACTGCCAGTTATTAAAGTGACAATTTTTGAATTTTAGTGTAATGAGTATTCACCCTATATTTGATCTTCTTACTTGTACATTGAGAAGGATCAGTATAGTCGTGGATGGCTATGACCACTCGTGAAGGTGGGAGATCATCGCCTTACTTATGTACTGCGTTTACTCTGCCTGAAGACTTGGTCTTGGTCGTACTAATATATTCCTTGAGACATATGACTTGAATGAGATCCTCTAAATTCTTCTTGCACATCTCACAGTTCTCGGTGAGATGATCATGAACTTATTGATAGGTGCACCTGAGATTGGCGTCCCTATTTCCCATATCGCAGGGCATCTTGGTTAGCTTCTTGAAATATGACTTGTCGCTGATATGAGAAATTTACTTGTATATATGATCTTTAAAGAAGGCCTTTACCGCCTAGAAACTTCTTTCATTGGTTTGCGGCTTTGATCGTCCTTTGGTAGTGTTATTCTCTAACCCTTTCTTCACTTATAGAGGCTGATTAGTATCCTGGTCGGTCGGAACCTTTACAATGATGATTCTCTAACCCTTTCCTCCCTTAGATTATTTCTTTTGATTTCTTCTCTGACTTATTAGTATCCTGGTCGGTCGAAACCTTTACAATGATGATTCTGTCCTCTACCTTGGCATATTTTTCAATACACGCCATGAGTTCGTCCATAGTTGATGACGACTTCTTATTCAAGGATTAGTAAAGACCGTCCGATTTATAAAGCCTAAACTAGAAGGAAAAAATAACTAGTTGCCGATTGCATTCATCGATATCATTAAATAAATCCCAGTAACGTTACGGGTAATGCTTAAGGTACTCTAATTTTTTATTCTCGAGAGCGATCAATGAATCAAACTCATTGACTACCTTGTTATTGGTAATGAAGCGAGCCGTAAAATATTTGGCTAACTCTCTGAATTAGGAAATTGATCCGAGGGACAGTTTCTCAAACAACTTGAGATCGATCTTTCTTATAGTTAAGGGAAATACTCATTACATAAGGGCATCATAGTGACTCCAGAGGGACATCGCCTACCGGAAGTGCTTGATATGATGAGAAGGAGCCGCCTTCCCATCATAAGTTGTGATTTCAAGAACAAAGAACTTCTTCAGTGGCTCTGAGATTTTTATTTCCACAATAAATTGTGAGCTGGAGTCATACCCCAATGTTATTCTAGTAAGATCTTTTGGAGTTCGTGCCAAATTTAAGTTCAGACTTCCTTTCAATCCCTTCTTGATGAAGCTCTAGAGTCCGTCACTCCTAACTTTATTATGTGGCATTATGTGCAGACTCGGCTGGCTGAATTGGTGGATGGTTACGACTAGAGGATTTGCAAGTTGGTGAGCGATTGATATGTTGTAAAATATAATGCACTATGTGAGGGCTCTGGGACTTGGAAACCCAATCAGTTCGATCGAACTTGTTGTTACTTGTGGAATAAATCTCCCCCTTCTGCGTCGCTCCAAATTATGAGAACTGGGGTAACATTGTCGTGATTGTTCAGTTAATTTCCTGGATAATCTCTTTATTATGGTGGTCCAATATTTCTTCATAATAATTGACCAAATGTGATGTTGGTCTCCCTACAGGCCGCTCAACGGAGAGAGTAAGATGTCGGTGACTAGGACCATATCTTATGGGTAAACATCCCGTTGACCTCGATCTCCTAGGAGGTGAAGGGGACATGGTAGGAGTTTGCTCCCTCCTAACGAATCGTACCACAAATTAGATACGACTGCTGGCGTATGAACGATGTGACCAGTTAACACTCATATTGCAGTAGGGATGATGTTTCACGATGGTGAAAATTCAAAAATTTCCCACAGATAGCACTAAATTGTAGGGGATATAAAACCCATAAAAATGCAATATTACGAATTAGCCCGAATAATATGATTACTATAAAATAAAGGATATTATATGTACTTGATTCGATAATTCGTCTTGCCTATATGGAGGGATAGCTATTTATTTCTCGGAATAACAAATGATGGTTGAAGTACTAGGGTTACTAAGCGAGAGTCCAAGTTGTCGTGAGCAATATACAAATCAATCCTCCCAAATAGGGTGAGATCGCCCTTATTTATAAGTACAAGGTTCCTACAAGTCTAAGTTATTCTACTTTGAACTTATCCCTAGCTGATAAAGTCGTGTTACAATTAATCTCTCGTGATATATGATGATTTTCCTAGATTTTAACTTAGCTCACCCTTATTATTCGGTCAACTACATCCTTTTATCCCTAGGAGCCACGTGTCAACCCACGTGGAATAATTGGTTGCATTCCCTTTCACTTTGTTTGCAGTTAAGAAATATTGTTTATAAGCCAATAAGGTTATTTTACTTAAGTTTCTTCCCACTTGGCTTCATATATAAGTGCTATACATACTCTTGCAAGCTTCCTTCTTCTATGTTGATTTAATAGTGGATATTTATAAGAAAATATGATAGAAAATATTCATATTTTCAAAGGAATTAATCTTTCTTAGTTCATCTCTTATGTGACTTTCAATCTTTTTGATTCATTATTAAATCCTTTAAAGTAAGACTTTTGTACTCAAGCTAGTTTTGACAAATTATTTTCTAAATATTACTTGTTCTTAAGTATGGCCTTCTTTAATCTTGAAAAACACATTTGTGAGTTTTTAATGGAAACTAAACATTTTGCTACATCTTTTCAACCACAAGATATCCTCACACATCCCACTTGTAGTCGGTGGTTACTCGGTGGTTCGTTTCATTAAAACAAAGTTCTCTCCCACTTTAAATAGATTTTTTGATGGTGTAAGGCTTGAAGACTTCGGACGAGTCGAAAGCTGATTGCAGTTATGTAACGTCCTCTACCTGTTTGCACTTTCCTCGAAGAATGTGGTGGGAAAGAGTGATAGTCGATCAATCCATTGTTTTATTGCAAGTCATTGCCTTTAATTTGTAATACTCTACTGTAGTATATTTTTCGTTCATTTCAACCCGATGTTTTCCCCATTAGTGCATTTTTCCTCATACACCAGGTGTTGTGCGAATTATTTTATCAATCCTCATGTTAGTTACGCTTGTCTTAATTTTAAGATAAATGTTATTGCATTCTAATACTGATTGTTGATGTAAAAAATTAGATTTGACCTAATTATTCTAATCACAAATAAAAATGAATAAAGAAATAATAGATAATAGATTTTTAAAGTGGTTCAGCCTTATAAGAACGGCCTACATCCACTGTTTTTGTATTGTTGACTGTTTGCTTGGAATTCTCGAGGAATGGTTTTCTCAAGAAATTTCGGTCCCCTTCTAATGAGGAGGTTACAATGTATTTATATCCTTGAGGCTGTAAAAATGAAAGGACAATGCGCTGTTATCCAGTAGACATTTTGTTGATAATAATGAGTATTTAATGCACAGTCATCTCTTTGATTTTCTTGTTCTGCACGCTTGAGTTGCTCGGACCGCTTAAGTTGCTCGGTATAATGAAGTTCCTCGGATAACATGGGTTGCTCGGTACATCTGAGTTGGTCGGGGAGTTTAACTTCCTCGGAGTCAGTGTATTGTTCATTGAAAGTGTTTGTAAGTGACATGTAAGTTGACGCGTGTCTCCACATAATTGATCCACGTCAGCAGACTAAATTTGATACCAACAGAAGCCCCCAATGTTTCATAGTTTGATGTCAAAGAAAAGTATGGGTCATTATTCTTGAAAATTGCATAAAATATCAGTTTGTATGATTTTTAGGGAAACGTTGTATATAACTTCTTTTTGAATGCATAATATCGGGCCCCATAAATATTTTAAATGTTCATCACCGCTTCGATTTTTGTGCCCCTTTTCTTCTTTTTAGTCGCTGGATACGCAAACGTTCGCCCTGGTAATCATTGCTTTTCTCTATTCCTGAGGTAAAGTATTTAAACGCGACAAAATTCCTATCGTCTTTCACCGTTCAAACCTGTATCTTTGAGCTCTTCATTTTCTCTCTATTTTGTGCCTTTGTTCTTTCCGTCATTCATTGTCACCTGATCTTTTTTTCTCTGTAAGATTTTCTTCCCTCTCTTCTATTTACTTTGTCCATCATGGTTTATCTTGTTGAGTCATTGGATAAATTTCGGTCTGATTTTTCAATCCCTTTGTGGGTTATTCTGGAAGAACTTTCTGAACCCTCTGACTATTTTTCTTTGGCTGAGGGACATTGGTTCCCTAGTCTCTTTGTGGCCGAATGTGGCTTTTCTTTTCCTCCAAATCCCCTATGTTTGGAGTTCTGTCAATATTTTGACGTCGTCCCTGCAAAAATAGCTCTAAATACCTGGAGGATAGTTAATGGTGTTCATAGATTAAACCAACTCCATTTAACCCGTTTAGGGATTCGTGAGATTCTGTACTGCTATAAATGGGTTGTAAGTGATTCCACATTCTATTTAAAAACTAGGTTTTTGAATAGGGCTTTAGTTGTCAATCTTCCAGATGCCAATAGGGATTACTTTGATCATGGGGTTGTTATGAAAAATTGGCAATATGCTCCATTTAGGGATGGCAACGGGGCGGGTTTTGGCGGGGACCCGACCCTACCCCGCTCTTAATGGGGGGAATTTTTTGTAAATAAATGGGGCGGGTTCGGGGTCGGGTTTGGAATAAAAAAAAACCGTCGGGGTCGGGTTGGGGTCGGGTTTAGTACGTGAAAACCCCGAACCCGCCCCGTTTAAGGGTATTATTACATATTTACCCTTATATATAGAGAGAGAGTAGTAAATGATGTTAGGGTATTTCATACCTATTCAACTCTTGCGCCGCTCATCTCATCTCTCTCTCATTTCACCTCACGCTCACTCATCTCTCTCTCTCTCTGCAACCGGAAGCTGTCACCGGCTCACCGTTGCTCCAGTTCGGCAACTGTCACCTACTCACCGGAAAATGTAAGTTCTCCTCACACTTTATGCCCAGCTACGGCTGGCTTATATTTACACTTTGGAGATTTTGCTTCTGAGATTTTAGAGTAGGTATAACAAACAAGAATGAGGTTTTTTTTTAAAGGGCCTTGTTTGTTCCATATACACCTCCAGCTCAAAGACAAAGGTCTACTTCTTCTGCACACGTCCACCACCGACTTAAAATTAAAATCCCCTATTATAAATTTAGCTTGTCTAATTCTCTGAACAACATGAGACCCACTTCTACCAGAATAGAGTTTATCTCTGTATTTTTTCTTCATGAAATTGCCTCATTTGTTTATAGATCTAAAAAAGACAAGAATGAGTTTTTTTATTTTTTTTTCGGCAACTGTCACTTTTTTTTTGTTTACATAGATTTTTTTTATTTACACAAATAAACAAAAACAACATATACATTTGTTTATAGATCTTGAGAGTGTATAGAAGACAAGAATGAGTTTTTTTTTTTGTAGGCAACTGTCACTTTTTTTTTGTTTACACATATTTTTTTTGTTTATCATTTGGATATTTCTATTTGGATTCTATGAGTTGGTCTGTTGATGATTTGGATCATTTTGATCATTTTGATCATTTGGCACTTTGATTCTTAGTACTTGTAATTGATGATTTGGATATTGGCAGTTTTAACACAAATTTACACAGATTTTTATTTACATTCTGATTTCAGAACGTTTACTGATTTTACGATATTTAATTTGTGCTTTGAACAGATAAATGTCTGAGCAAGGTGAAAATCAAAGTCAACCTTCTATCAATCTAGAGTCAGGTAACCCTTCTTCAACTCAAAATGATCAGAATACTAGTGGTGTTGTTCTTGGTAGAAAAGGAAAATGTACATCGGATGTTTGGTTAGATTTCACGAAAATAAATGTTGATGGTGAGGACTTTGCTATTTGCAATACTTGCTCAAGTAAACTGAAAGCAAATAGTAAAAATGGGACCAAATCCTTGCGTGATCATAGAGATAGACATGATAAGACTAAAAGTATGGATATACAGCAACAAATGTTGAGAGCTAGTGAAAAAAGAAAGGATGGGAATGTAGACATTAATAATCATTATTTTGATCAAGAGAAATCACGTTATGAGCTTGCATGTATGGTTATTCTACATGAGTACCCTTTATCAATTGTAAATCATGTTGGGTTTCGAAAGTTTGTGAGTAGTCTTCAACCTCAATTCAAAATACCCTCGAGAAATACCATGAAAAGTGACATTATCAAGATCTTTGATTGAGAGAAGGCAAAAGTAATGCATTTGATGGGGAAACTTGGATGTAGAGTAGCAACTACCACCGATATGTGGTCGTCCAAACATACAAAGAAAGGTTTTATGGCTATCACATCTCATTTCATTGATGATGAGTGGACTCTACATAGTCACATAATGAGGTAATTTAATATATTATTTTTTATGTTTATCTATGCATGGATTCTGGACAACCATTTTATATTTTTTTATTATTTATTGTAAGTTATAATTTTTCCAGGTTCATTTATGTTCCCGCACCACATAACAAAGAAATGATTTCTTATGTTATTCTTGATACATTATTTGATTGGAACATTGATAGAAAATTAGCCACAATCACTGTTGACAATTGTACAACGAATGATGCAGTGATTGATGTTCTTTTAGACAAGCTCGCTAATAAAAATCTTATGTTGGATGGAAATGTACTTCATATGCGTTGTTGTGCCCATATATTGAATCTTATTGTGAAGGACGGTTTAGAAGTGATTAATGAGGCGATTGAAAAGGTTCGAAATAGTGTTCTGTTTTGGATGGCTACGGGGAGTAGGATTGAAAAATTTGAGGAGGCGGCTAAACAATTAAATATCCCTTGCACTAAGAAGTTGACACTCGATTGTAAAACTCGATGGAACTCAACATATTTGATGCTTCAAACCGCAATCTTTTACAAAGATGTGTTTCCATGATTGCAACAACGAGAGAAACTATATACTTCTTTACCAACGGATGAAGAGTGGGAGTTGGCCATCGAAATTTGTGGAAAATTGAAATTATTTTTTAATATAACCGAAATGTTTTCTCGCACCCTTTATCCCACTGCTAATTGTTATTTTCCAAAAATATGTGACATAGCATTAGCATTATTTGAGTGGAGTAAGAGCCCTAATCCGGTTATACATGATATGACAATGAAAATGTTGGATAAGTATGAGAAATAATGGAGTGATATACATGTGATCATGGGGGTGGCGGTTGTTTTGGATCCAAGATACAAGATGAAGTTGGTGGAATTTTATTTTCCACTAATTTATGGTAATGATTCGATTGAGGAAGTTCAAAAATTCGGCAAAGTTGCTACGATTTGCTACATGAATACCAATCTAAGTCGATGTCGTTTGATACTTGTAACATGTCATCTTTATCTTCTAGTTCGGATATCACTAATTTTGGTGGTGTAGAGGAAGTTGATCCACTATCTAGTTTTGACAAATTTGTCAATGTCTCCTCTACTACTTCTTTGGCTAAATCGGAGTTGGATTTTTATTTGGAGGAAAGTTTGTCGCCAAGGACACTAAATTTTGATGTCTTAAGTTGGTGTAAGACAAATGGAGTCAAGTTTCCCACTTTACAAAAGATGGCTCGAGATATTTTAGCAATTCCTGTTTCGACTGTTGCATCCGAGTCCGCTTTTAGTACCAGTGGTAGATTGATTAACGCACACGTAGTAGACTTCATCCGAATACTTTGGAAGCATTGATGTGTTCACAAAGTTGGTTACGAAGTGAAATAAATGGTGAGTACATAATAAATTTCATTTAATTAATTATTTTATCATTCGTATCTAATATATATTTTGTTTTGTATAGCTAATTGTTCTACAACCGATAGTTCATCTTGTGTTTCCACCATATATGATGAGGAGGAAGATGTTGACTAGTCATTATATATCATGATTTTTGGTAAATTTTTTAGACTTGATTATTTACCTTCTCTTTAAATTTATTTTAGAATTTTTAGTACTTAACACTAACAACCTTGTTGTTATATTTTATATGCAAGAGGTGGGAGACCTGGTTTCTTGGTGAATTTTGCAATTGAATCATTTGGATGATTGGGCACTTTCTTTTGGATGTTGATATATTTCATGTTTTTTATTTGGATGATTTGGCACTTCAATGTTTATTATCATTTGGATATTTTTATTTGGATTCTATGATCTGGTCTGTTGATGATTTGGATGATTTGGATCATTTGGCACTTTGATGCTTAGTACTTGTAATTGATGATTTGGATGATTTGGATATTGGTAGTTTATTTGAAGTTTTTTCACTTGATATTAAGGTAAACAAAATGATGCAGATTGCTTTGTTGTTCCAAAGTTATATTTTTATGACATGTTAAGACAAAATTGTTATTTTCAATAGGATATAAAAAATTATATAAAAAAAAAAAAAAAAAATGGGACGGGTTTTGGGCGGGTTCGGGGCCCCCCGGGGTTTTTAAACGGGGCGGGGGCGGGGTTGGGGGTGGTCTAAACGGGGTTGGGGCGGGGTCGGGGTTGGGGGGCAGTAAATCGGGTCGGGGTCGGATTTGGAAAAAACCCGCCCCGTTGCCATCCCTAGCTCCATTAAATGGAGATGATGTATATCAGGGTCCCCGGTGTCCCCCTTATGGCAATGGAATAGGTTGTTTTTATTTTTTGACATACTTTTTTCTTGGTGCTTGATAAAATACATCACTAACATTTATTTTTATTTGTTACAGTTGACAGTAAGAGAAAGCCTCCAAAAGAAGCGGACGTTAATTTGAAGCATTTGAAACTTATCTGGGATTTGCACCAATCTGTGGCCGAGGAACACATTAGATCTGCTTCTTATTTATTGCAGTACAAGAGTTATACTTCCTCCTTCACTGCTCGTCCTTGTCTAGTGGTAGTGAATCTTGACCAAGTACCAGCTTCTGAAACTAATTTGGAAGGTTCTTCTTCTGAGTCAATTGATCCCATCAGTAATCTAATAAAGAGAAGAAGAGCTCCTGCCTTCTTTGATAAATCTGCCTCTACCAATGTGGCTTCTGAGTCAATTGCTCCCATCAGTAGTCTAATGAAGAGAAGAAGAGCTCCTGCCTTCTTTGATAAATCTGCCTCTACCAATGTGGAGGCAAAAAAAAGTAAACAAAATGTCCCAGAAGAAGGAACGAAAATTATTGATGCACCTCCTCCTGCTGCTACCGAGAAAGTTATTAAGAAGCCCACTGTGGCTCCGAGCAAGATTGTTGCTATTACTCCTCCTGGTGAGGTTATTGTCATATCACCAGCTAAGACAACGTCCTTAGTTGAGAATGTTCCTGTTCCTCCAAGGAGGTTAAAGAAAAATTCTTCTGAGAGACTTGCTGAACTAGTCTCTCAACCATCAACTGTTGAAGGTGGTGTTTCAACCTTTATTCCCCTGAGCTCCGCTGTGGGCTTAGTAAAATCTTGGACTATCCCAGAGGTCCATGACATTGAAAATACTCTCACTCGTGAGAGAGTTACTGCTCTATCTGCTCAACACATTGCCTCAGTAAGTATTATTGATCTGAGCCTTTTACTTTTTAATACCATGTTCATACATTGACTTAGAGTTATTTCTTTTCTCAGCTGGTAACGTGTTTCAAAAGCATTATAAAAAGGGATGAAGCCATCAGGGCCTCCAGTTCCTCGGATGGAGTAGAAAAGGCTTTTACTGGATTAACCCAATCTTTGAAAGACTCTCATCAGAAGAATGAGGAAGATAAACTTGCTTGGGAGAAGCATATTAAGTCCGTTGAACAAGAGAGAGCGAGAGCTGTGGATGCCTCCAAGGATTTGGAGGAGAAATTGAAAGAGTTTGAGAAGAACAATAAAGAGCTTGAAGATAAGCTCAAGAATACTAAAGAGCTTGAGAATAAGCTCAAAAATGCTGAAGAGGAAATTGTTAGACTTCATGATGTTGATCGCCAGAAATAGGAGGTGGAGGAGAAATTGAAGGTTGTCGAAGAGCTCCTTAAGGAAAGGATCTCCTCGGAGAAGGCAAAGATGGAGAAGGCAGTCAAAAAGTCTTTTAGCGCTGGTTGGGATAAAGGCTGGAATAAAGGCCTGGTCGCTATATTTTCACAAATGGAGTATGCCAGCCTTAAATATTTTTGGGACGGATGGGTTGCAGCCTTGCAAGAGCTAAAAATTGATGAGAATTCTGAGTTATTCCAGCAACACACTCATGGCCCTCCTCCCTCTCCTGAAGAAGAAGAAGAAGAAGAAGAAGAAGAAGAAGAAGAAGAAGAAGAAGAAGAAGAAGCTGCCTCAGATGAGTCTTCCATGATGACTGGAGATCAGGTTCCTTCTGCTCCAGCTATTCAAACTTTCTCCGAGCAACTCCAACCCACCAGCACTTCTATCGAGCAGCTACCTTCATCCTCCGAGCAACCAGTCATTTCCTCCAAACTTTCTGAGGAAGTCGTAGGGAACAAGGAGAAGGTGTAGAGTTGTTCGGGTATTTGTTTTGTTATTTTTGAATGTAACCTAAGACTTTGTATTTTCTTCTTTGATGAAATAAAAATTCAAACTTTGGTTGTTCACCTTAAATTTCTCTTTTACTTGTTCTGTATGCATCCTTATTGATTCTCTTTATTTTTCTTTGTTAGTTTTTGGCTAGGATGGAGCTCCTATTAGCTCATGACACAGAGTTGATGAAGAAATGCAATAAATATTTTAAAGCTGATCATGTAGACCTAAACGATGCTCAAATCATTGACATCCTTGGTCCAGATACTTCTGAACGAGCAGTCGAAGCTTACCAATATCTGAAGTGCTTGCTCGACCGAGCTTTTACCAATAATATGGCTTATTATGAGATGATTGAGGACCTCCAAGGAACTCCGGCATCAGTACAAAGAATCCTCCATCCTTCAGTATCAAGGGTATGAAAAGAAATTTTAGCAATTGAGCACTGAAAAAGGTTATGATAAATTCATCTCTACTTATGAAAAGAAAGAGAGCATATTGAAGCTTGAGGTTGAAGAGCATAGGCAGATCGCTAAGCCTTTGGAGCAGGTCTGCCGCATCTTCCTCGGGGGCCCCGATCCCTATTAATGATGAAGGTTTTTCTTTCTTGGAGGTAGAAAATGCCAACTTGCGAGATGAGTTGGAGACTTTAAAAAGAGCTGGACCTTCCACCTCTACTCGTGGATGAGCAAGGGCTGGTTGGGTTTCTATTGAAGAAGCAAGAACTCAAGCAGCTTTGGAGAACCAGGCATTTCAGTTGGTGGCGAATAATCGAGCCCTAGCAGATATGTCTAAAGAAATTCTAAACCTTTCCGATAAACTTTCTAATCAGAATTCTGCTCAGGAGAGTAAAGAAATTCTGGTTAAGAAAATTAATGAACAACTTGAGAGACTAACTTATCAATTTCATAAGAAGCCCAAAGAGTTTTGGATGGCTGGGTATAACAAAGCACTTTGTCATCTTGATGCTCGTTTAGAACAGTCGAACATCGAAGGGTATAAACAGGGTTGGTTAAATTCTCTTTGTGTTTTAAAATTGGAGAGAAGTCATTTCCTGTGGGATTACTATAATCCTGGAGTTCTTGATTTACCCGTGCCTCCTTTCAAGCTTGACCTTAGTTGGATTCCATCCCGGGCCATTCCTCGCATTCTGATCTCCAAGTATCATGATGATTATAGTCTTCATTCATATTTTGAAATATCTCGCCCAGAACACCTGCTTGATCGTCCATCTATAATGAACGTCAGAATGCTGCAAGATCTGAACTTCATAAATTTCCCTTATAGTCTTGATGATCCTCCAGCTGGGGTAGACCCTGTATCAAAGGCAGAGGGAAAGAAATCCATAGAGTAGAATTTGTTCAATTGATATCACATGCGATCTGTAATTTATATCATATGTAATTTGTTCTGGTTTTAATGAAGAAATTTTTAGTTTTCTTTGCAATTTAATTGTCATTGGTTTGGAAATATTTTATAGAATATCTCTTTTATTTACTGATGAACATGTATGTATATTTGTAGAAAGACAAAAATGTCTTGTTTGGTTTTTAAATTGCCGACCAACCGGAGTTGGTGGTAATTGAATGCCGACCAACTTGAGTTGGTGGTAATTATTTCCCGACCAACCTGGGTTGGTGGTAATTTGCTTCCCGACCAATCGGAGTTGGTGGTAATTGAATTGCCGATCAATCGAAGTTGGTCGTGTTTATTTCTCGACCAACCTGGGTTGGTGATAATTTGCTTCCCGACCAATCGGAGTTGGTGGTAATTTGCTTCCCGACCAATTGAAGTTGGTGGTAATTGAATTGTCTATCAACCAGAGTTGGTCGTGTTTATTTCCCGACCAACCTGGGTTGGTGGTAATTTTCTTCCCAACCAATCGGAGTTGGTGGTAATTTGCTTCCCGACCAACCGGAGTTGGTGGTAATTGGATTGCTGATCAACCGGAGTTAATCGTGTTTGTTTCCCGACCAACCTGAGTTGGTGGTGATTTAATTACCGATCAACCGGGGTTGGTCGTGTTTGTTTCCCAACCAACCTGGGTTGGTGGTAATTTACTTCCCGACCAACCGGAGTTGGTGGTAATTGAATTGCCGATCAATCGAAGTTGGTTGTGTTTGTTTCCCGACCAACCTGAGTTGGTGGTAATTTGCTTCCCAACCAACCGGAGTTGGTGGTAATTTGCTTCCCGACCAACCGGAGTTGGTGGTAATTGGATTGTATAGTGTGTAGCACTAATATTCCGAAAAAAATTTAACGAATAAAGAGAAATGGGGGAAACATCACTTTATTCATATTGAATTAATTGTATTACATAGAGATTTCAACTACTGATAATACTTTCGTAGATGCTCTGCATTTCATGCATTCTTAAATTCTTCTCCTTCCAAGGTTTCAATCATGTACGTCCCTGGACGAACATTTCTGTTACTCTGTAGGGTCCGTGCCAGTTTGCTTCCAGCTTATTATGCTTTTAGATCACTTTTTTCAGCACATAATCCCCTTCTTTCAGATCACACTTCTTCACTCTTTTGTTATAGAACAAAGTTGTTCATTGTTGATAAGCTGCATTCCTAATTGTTGCTTCTTCCCTGACTTCCTCGAGCATATCCAGACCTAATCTTCTCATCAAATCGCTGAGAGGGGAGTTGAAATTAAGTACCCTGTGCGTGGGTAGACCCAATTCAGCAGGTATCACAGCCTCACTCCCAAATGCAAGCATGTATGGAGACTCCACAGTTGTTGTTCGCGGTGTGGTGCGATAAGCCCACAATATAGAGTGTAGTTCATTAATCCAATTTGCTTTTACACTATCTAATCATTTCTTCAATCCATTTAGTAGCGTTCTATTTGTCACCTCAGTTTGTCCATTGCTTTATGGGTGACCTGGTGCAGAATGAGTTTTCAGAATATTAGATTGATGACAGTATGCAGCGAACTCCTCGTTGTCAAACTGGGTTCCATGGTCAGTAATGAATGCATGTGGGAGACCATATCTGCAAATAATATTTTTCCAAATGAATTGATAGACTTTGTCGTATGTCATATCAATAAGGGGTTCAGCTTCCACCCATTTGGTAAAGTAATCCACAGCAACTACGAGGTACTTGAATCTTCCCTTGGTCGTTGGGAGTGGCCCGACCAAGTCTATTCCCCACATGGCAAATGGCTAAGGGGACGTTATGGGTGTTAGCAATGCCTGAGGAGTTCTTCGGATGGACGATAAATGTTGGCATTTGTCGCACTACTTAGCATAGGCTGCGCAATCAGCTCTCATCGTCGGCCAGTAGTACCCTTGTGTGGTTATTCTTTGTAAGAGGGTCCGACCATCTATATGGGCTCCACAAGACCCTTCATGAACCTCTTTGATCAAATCTTTCACTTCAGAGGGATGGACACATCTTTGTAGCCCTGCTATAACTCCTCGCCTGTACAAAATGCCATTGGTCAACACATAACGAACAACTTTAAACTTTAGTTTCTTGGCTGCGAGTTTATCAGTTGGTAAAGTCTCATCTTCAATATAGGCTCTGATTGGATCCATCCAGGATGGTCCTAAGTCAAGAGCAATGAAATTTATCATTAGATCTTCATCTATGCTCCGATCAATTAGAATCTCTATTGGGATTGTTCTTCGTAGCTCGGTGCGGGTGGCTGATGCTAGTCGGGCTAGGTCATCTGCTCTTGCATTCTCCAATCTCGGTATTCTAACCAGCTGAATAGCAATAAAACTTGATACCAACTCCATTGCTTTTGTATGGTACTTGATCATTAACTCTCCTTTTGCTGCATATATTCTAAGAATATGATTTACGATTAACTGTGAATCGCTGAATACAACAATCTGCTTTGCCTTCATAGTTCTGGATAGACTTAAACCTACAATCATTGCTTCATATTCGGCCTCATTATTAGAAGCTTTATATTAAAAGCACAAAGCATACTCCACATCAATCTCATCTAGACTTTTTAAAATAATCCCTGCTCCACTGCCTGCAGTGCACAAAGAGCCATCCACATACAAATTCCATATGGGTAACTTATTATTACAATTTTGATCGGAGAGAGTTCCTCGGTGCAATATCTGGTACTTCCTCTTCTCCTCTTTCAGTACTTCTCATGGCTCGTCGGTCTTGTTTTCTTGCTCGACCGACATTTCTTACCGCTTGCCGACTGACATAAGTTGGTCGGGGTTTGCATTTGAAGATCTTGTAACATCCACAGGTTGATCAGTTTTCAAATCCTATTTTTCAGAGGCGTTTTCTTGAGTAAACTCTGCGATAAAGTCTGCTATTGCTTGCCCTTTGAGTGACGACCTAAGCTCATAGATTATGTTAGGGGTGTTCGCGGTCCGGTCCGGTTCGGTTTTAACATTTTTTTTGGACCGGACCGACTTGGTCGGTCCTCTAAAAAAATGGACCAAGACCGGACCGATAATGTCGGTTAACCAACCCTAGTCGGTGCGGTTTTTTATAAGGTCGGTCCGGTCTAACCCATCGGTCCTCACATTAATGAATTACATCATTTATAATATACAAATATACCCGAGTATGTTTTTTCCAAACATTAAAAACTAAAAAATATTAAAATTTGTAATTAAAACAAACCTACTATTAGATTAAACTATAATTTAAACTAATAAGATATTAAAGTATATACTTTTATTATTTATTTATCTTATATATTACATATATATATGTAAAAATATATTATTTTATATTGAGTCGGTCCGGGTCGGTCCTAACAGGGTTTTTAAAACTGTAAACCGTGGATCGGACCGACTAGGTCGGTCCACCAAAAAAATAACCCGATACCGAACCGATTATGAAAAAAGATAGAAAAAATATGGTCGGTTCGGTTCAGTCCAGTCGGTTTTTTGAACACCCCTAGATTATGCCATATTCATCGAGCTCCACTGCCCAATACATCGATCTTCCCGATTTCTCCGATTTATGCAGAGCTTGCCTTAATGTCATATCAGTGTACACAACTATAGTATGGGCTTGGAAGTATGGTTTCATTCTTCTGCTGGTTTCAATTAGCGCTAATGCCAACTTCTCCAACCTTGGATATCTGATTTCTGCTCCTCGGAAAGCTTTGCTAGTGTAGTAGACTGGTTTCTGCACTCCACCTTCCATTCTTATCAACGTCGAGCTAACTACGTTCTCTGAAACTGCCAGATATAAGTATTGATGATGCTGGAAATAGCACCACCCTTCAAGGTGTTTGTGATCTCAATTCAATGTTAACAATTGCAGCATAAGGGTATATACACATATAGTAGGAGGAGGTGAGGAGAAGAGGATTTACACTGGAATATAAGTGGTTCAGCCAATCTGGCCTACGTCCACTGTGAAGGTGTGTGGTTGATATCACTATATGAGGGCTCAAATGGCCATGGGTATAAACTCTCAAGCTTTCTCTCTCTTCTGTATAATTTGACAGAGTTTCAGCTAGGGTTGTATTTTTGTGTCCTTTTGCAAGGTAGAGGATGACCTCTATATATAGTACCTGGGAGGTGTAGTATACCCCCTATGCATGCAATGAGCATGTGTGTGTTGATCTAGCCAATCTGATGAAGACATCTGTCACTATCACAGGTAGAGAATAATGATGAAATATTCTCCCCACGTGAGGGGAATGATTTGTTGTAACTGAATTGTGTTCACATGTTCTTGTCCACGCATATGCCAATAAGAGCTCGGCCTCGATGCTTAGTCCTGACCTCGGCCTGGAAGAGGTCGAGACTGGTAAGGTCCTGTTGTCCATATAATCCGAGATGAGTCATTATGGTCCCGACTTAAGTGAAGCCGAGGCAAGTATTGAGGTCGGCCCGGGCCGAGGTTAAGCTGGACTGTGACTAGAACATCGGCTAATTCATTGATGGGTTTACCCTTTATAGAGTTATGCATCCTCATAACCTCAGCCTACCCCTGGCTGAGGTTGTCATTCCCAGGTAAACTGAAGAGCTGTTGACCCTTATGATATATGCAGCCTCCCCTTGATGAGGTTTGTAGTGGTGTTGGCCAGGGCCGACCCTGCTATGGCCGAGGCAGCTGGTCACCGATCTAAGGCTCTTCCAACGTCGGCCATGTCCTCGGCCGAGGTTGGTGTCTCTGAGTCGAGGTGACACTTGGGGCATATCAATCACCCCCCAACCCTTAGTTACATGTGAGAGCAGGTGACTATGGGTTCACTACACCTCCGAGGTCTTTCTTCTATGTGCCAGTGTTCATTTGACACTTGTCCATTGCTGAAGTGTGGCTTGCCCGATAAGCATGTGTTATCAGCCGTCCTTTGGGGATCCCAAGGCAATGATGGGCCTTGGGAAACGTGCCTCTATATTTAAGGGTTCAAACCCTATTTTCCCTCCTTCCTCATTTCTCTTTCCTGGCATGATTTGTTTCAGCATAATTCTCTCTCTCTAGAAAATCTTTGGTTCGAAGCCTTTGGTGGTGATTCCTCGCGTCTTCTTCCTTATTTTTTACCATTTCATCCTCAGGTATCCTCTTCCATTCCTTTTCCTTCATTTTCCCTGTTTTTCCTTTACTTTTGCATTTTTCTGTGGGTTTTTGGGGATTTTCGGTGAGTCCCCATATTTTCAGGTGAATAGTTCTTGTTCTAGGTTTAACAGTTTGATCTTTAAATTTCTTTATTCCATTAGCCAGTCTTATTTGTATTTTAGGAGAATTACAAGTGTAGGGCCGGCCTCTGATGCTCAGACCCCTTTACCAACTTCTAGAGGAGTTCCCTTATCTCAGGGAGAAGACTTTAGAGAAAATTAGGAAAATAGAAAGAGCGCGGGAGGAAGCTCGTAGGTCAGAGGAATTCCCCCTCAGACCTATCTTTCCACCACCCCTGAAGGTAGTATACCCTGAACCAGCAGAACCCACTAGCCAAGCCGAAGTCCCTGCTGAACCATCAGCGATGTCTGAGTCTGAGTCTGAGTCCTCCACATCAGACCCCATGTCTGTGGATTCTTTCCAAGAGGCCGTGGACTTTACAAATTAACAAGATCAGGCCCCTGATCAAGTAGAAGTTTCTAGTCGGGCCTCATCTCACAACCATTCAAGCACATCGTCCTCTTCCTCAGAGGTCGAGATTGTTGAACCAAACGTGGCTATTCCACCAATATTTGATGCCATTCCCCTGTCGGCCGTCATAGGGGCTGAGTTCGCTCAGAGGTTTTCGAGTAATCCTCCAACGCCTGCTCCAATCGACGTTGAGATGGATGATGACGATGACGATGATGCTGAGAGTGACGTCGACGTCTCTGAGGCGGACGAGATTCAGAGCTCAGTTACTGAGGTAGACCTTATTTGCTTCAGATACTTGTACTCCATCAGCCCCTCCATAAAGCTCAGGAGACCTCTGACGGAAGAAAGGGCATATCATGGCCGAGATGGTGAGATCTGCTTGTACGACCAGATGTTCAAGTTAGGGTTTCGTCTGCCAATCCACCCCATCATTAGGTCTATCTTAGCCTACATCAACTAGGCCCCTTCCCAGTTGTCACCCAATGCCTGGAGGGTAATAGTTGGGGCCATTGTCTTATGGAGGGTTGTTCACCATACACACCTTCCAGTCCAGGTCTTCATAGGTTGTTATGTTCCTTCTTCTACCAAAAATCATCCGAGCTACTATTATTTTGTAGCTCGGAAGCCTAAGAAGAAGATGCTCCAGATAACTCAGACTTCCAACCATAACTGGAAGCCTCGCTATTAATTCTCTTCAGGGCCATGGGAATTTGACCCATGTGCCCCCTCCTCCTTACTAGAGCCGCGAATGCCCATAAGGTGGGGCAAGGTTACAATGTCTGCCAAGGCCGACCCTAGTCTAAGCCTACAGAATCTTCAGAAGGTTAAAGACCTTCAGGATCAGGGGATGCATGGTCTGCTCGTTAAGTTTGAACACCTTATGACCCCCCACTACCTCCTGAGACTGGTTTGGGGGTAGTCCTCTTACAGAGCTTGGTAAGTGTTTTTATTCAAGTTATGCCTCTGAGTTTATGCATGTCTAACTCACTAACTCAGACCTTTTAATTTTGCAAAACGTCCGAAGGATATCTCAGACGAGCTTTGGGCAATGGCGGCACCGAGTTTGACAAAGCTTGTCAAGAAGGCTGGTCTGAACGCCCCTCCTCCTCCCTCAACCTCGAAGGCTCGGGCCACAAATAAGAGGAATGCTACTAACCCTCCCCCTAAGGGTCAGAGGCAAAAAAAGAAAGGTGGGGACTCTGCCATTCCCATATCTTCTGCTGATGCCTTGGCTGCTCGCATAGAGCAACTAAAAATCAACGACAACATAATAGGTCATAGTCTGCAGGCACTTGATGCCATCGGCTCTGCCATGATCGAGGTTGACAAACGTTTCTGTCGGTCAATGGATACACCTCTTCTGGTTGAATTTGGTCTCCATAAGTCCATTCAGGTATGACTTTAGATTTCTTTATGGTTTCCAACTGTAACCTCTGATTTGACTTTCAACTCATACACATGATCACATAATTTGCAGGGCCTGGCCGCTATGCATCATCTCTCCAATTGGACTCTGAGGAAGTTAACGAGTCTGACAAGAAGGTGAAGGGGCTGGAGAAAGAGATCTCCAAACTTAAGAAGGACCATATTGTGGCTTTGAAGGCGAAGGACGATGTTCTCCAGCAGAAGGTCGACTCTGCCGTGAAGGCAGCACTTCAAGATGCCTCTGAAGGGATACTTGCTGACTATAAAGCCTCAGACGAGTTCATGATCTTCGGCTTTGAGTACCTTGAAAGGGGTATTAAAGCTACTATCAAATGGGCGGCTGTCAAGGAGAAGGAAGGAGTAAGTTTGAAGGCCTCTAATTTTATAGGTCTCGGTTTTGTTAACCCCCAGCTTGCCCAAGCCCTTCAAGAGGTGGAGGAGGAGGTTGCGGCACCTGCAGAGACTGCACCACTAGATGGCACTGAGATAGAAGGAGCTGACCACGGAGAAGACATTGTCGAGGTGACCAACGTCGTCCAATAGGATCTGGCTGAGGACACCAGCACTCTCCCCTCTAACCCTTAGGCTAATTGTGAAGCTTTCTGATACTTTTTGTAACCCCTGATTAGATGTAGCCTCTGAGGAACATATAAAACTTGTATCTTTTGAATTTTTACAATTGGAATGACAACCTCTTAGGAGGGTTTTTACTTCATTTGCTTTGTTGAATGCTTGTCATGCGATGTTTGAGCTCTGAAGTTTGTGCAATGATGTCTGCTTGAACTAAATTAGTAGCCTTATCTCAGACCCTGTCAGCACTTAATGATGTTATAAGGGTCTGAGATCATCATCTAATATGTTATCCTTATAATTAATCTCACCAAATTAATGATGTTAAGGGTCCGAGGTCATCCAATTATGGTGTCTGACTTCAGACCTTGTCACCACTTAATGATGTTGTAAGGGTCTGAGATCATCACCTAAGATGTTATCCTTATAATTAATCTCACCAAATTAATGATGTTAAGGGTCTGAGGTCATCCAATTATGGTGTATGACTTCAGACCTTGTCACCACTTAGTGATGTTGTAAGGATCTGAGGTCATCACCTAAGATGTTACCCTCATAATTAATCTCACCAAATTAATGATGTTAAGGGTCTGAGGTCATCCAATTATGGTGTCTGACTTCAGACTTTGTCACCACTTAATGATGTTGTAAGGGTCCGAGGTCATCACCTAAGATGTTACCCTCGTAATTAATCTCACCAAATTAATGATATTAAGGGTCTGAGGTCATCTAATTATGGTGTCTGACTTCAGACCTTGTCACCACTTAGTGATGTTGTAAGGGTCTGAGGTCATCACCTAAGATGTTACCCTCATAATTAATCTCACCAAATTAATGATGTTAAGGGTCTGAGGTCATCTAATTATGGTGTCTGACTTCAGACCTTGTCACCACTTAATGATGTTGTAAGGGTCTGAGGTCATCACCTAAGATGTTACCCTCATAATTAATCTCACCAAATTAATGATGTTAAGGGTCTGAGGTCATCCAATTATGGTGTCTGACTTCAGACCTTGTCACCACTTAATGATGTTGTAAGGGTCTGAGGTCATCACCTAAGATGTTACCCTTATAATTAATCTCACCAAATTAATGATGTTAAGGGTCTGAGGTCATCCAATTATGGTGTCTGACTTCCGACCTTGTCACCACTTAATGATGTTGTAAGGGTCTGAGGTCATCACCTAAGATGTTACCCTCATAATTAATCTCACCAAATTAATGATGTTAAGGGTCTGAGGTCATCCAATTATGGTGTCTGACTTCAGACCTTGTCACCACTTAATGATATTGTAAGGGTCTGAGGTCATCACCAAAGATGTTACCCTCATAATTCCTACCATTAGAGCTCAATGAAGCAAGAACTGACATGGAAACTGATCTCTTATTAATAATCTCTTCATAAGATGGTACATTTACATAACTTTTTGCAACATCATATGTAATACTTCTTCAGATGATCAGTATTCCAGGGATTGGAAAAAGGTTCCCCTTCTAGGTTTTCTAGCCTGTAGGTCCCGGGTACAACCTCTTCTGTTACTTTATAGGGACCATACCAGTTTGGGTGGAGTTTGTTTGTTTTCTGTAAGGTCTTCTTCAGTACCAAGTCTCCCACGACAATGGGTCTTGACTTCACCCTCTGATTGTAGAACTTTGTTGCTCTCTGCTAGTAAGTTGCTTGTCTGATTTCTGCATCTTCTCTTCTCTCTTCAATCAGATCTAGGTCTAGCCTTCTCTCTTCCCCTTCTTTATCAGGGTCATAGGTCTGGACCCTATGAGTAGGGAGTCCCACTTCTGTTGGTATGACGGCCTCCGAGCCATGTGCTAGCATGAACGGGGTTTCTCCTATAGGTGTCCTTTTCGTGGTTCTGTAGGCCCATAACACAGCGTAGACCTCTTCAGTCCATTTTCCCTTCGCATCCTCTAACCTCTTCTTGATTCCACCGAGGATTATTCTGTTCGTGACCTCGGTATGACCGTTTGCCTGAGGTCAGCCGGGAGATGAGAAGAACTGCTTTATCCCAACTCTTACGCAATACTTCTCTAAAGAGGAGTTCTTGAACTGGGTCCTATTATCTGAGATGAGACATGTCTGTATATGATGTTCCTTCAAATAAATTAGAAGGTCTTCTGTTCTGTGATCATTATCATCGGCTCTGCCTCCACCCACTTTGAGAAGTAGTCAATGGCCACTATCAGGAATCGGTAATTGTTGGCAGCTCTTGGTAGAGGTCCTACTAAGTCAATTCCCCATACTGCGAATGGCCATGGGGAGGTGATTGACGTCATAGGTTGATGAGGTTGATGAGGAATAGTGGAGAATCTCTGATATTTATCGCACCTCTTCACGTAATCTGCAGCATCTTTGGCCAAGGTTGGCCACCAGTATCCCTGGGTAATAATTCTTTTAGCCAACGGTCTTCCTCCTATGTGACTGGAGCAAGAGCCCTCGTAAACTTCCTGTAAGACACGGGGAACTTCGGTGGGATGCACACATCTGAGGAGAGGTAACAGAAATCCCTTCATGTACAGGACGTCTCCTACTATACAGAACTTGGCAGCCCTATAATTCAATTTCCTCCTCTCTAGCTTGGATTCGGGTAGCTCTCCCTCTTTGATATACCTGAAGAGGGGGTCCATCCATGAGTCTCCTGGGTTCAAATTGAGACAAGGGTAGCATTCCTCTTCCTCCTCAATGGTCGCTTTTCCTAAGACCTCGACCGGAACTGTCCTTCTGACGTTTGTCTTTGTCGCCGAGGCCAACCTTGCCAATGCATCTGCGTGGCTATTACTTTTCCGAGGTATTCTCTTTAGTTTTATCTCTTCGAAATATTCTAAAATTTCTCTTACCCTCTTAAGATACTTAGCCATAATTTCATCTTTGGCTTCATAGACTCCCAATACTTGATTGACAACTAACCTTCAGTCGCTATGAAGTAGGAGTCGCCTTACACCCAAAGCCTTTGCTAATGAGGGACCTGCTATCATGGCTTCGTATTTCGACTCGTTGTTAGATGCCTTGAAGTTGAACCCCAAAGCGTATTCAATGTTGGCACTATCTGGAGCTGAAAGTATCAACCCTGCACCGCTTCCACTATCGCAGGAAGAACCATCAACGAAGAGGTTCCAAATGTCTGTATTCGATGAGAAAGCCCCCTCTGACATGATTCCTTGCTTGAAGAGGTACCGATCCTCCTCATTCTCTGCTACTCTTCCCCTGATCTTTTTGGATAAGACCTCTTCCTGGCCTCAAAAGACGTTCATTATCACCTCTTCCTGTTCTCGGAAGACGTTTGGTGTCGCCTATTCCTGCCCTCGGAGGACACCGCTGTTTGTCCCTTCAGCACCTTTTAGGTCACTCTCTGTCTCGGCCTCTTCCCATGTAAATTCATTAACAAAATCTGCGAGGGCCTGACCTTTGATGGATGTCCTTGGTTGGTAGATAAGGTCATACTCCCCCAACTCAATGGCCCAGGTCATCAATCTCCCGGACTTCTCAGGTTTATGTAGGACCTGTCTTAGTGGGGAGTCAGTGAGGACAACCATAGAATGGGCTTGGAAATAGGGCTTCATCTTCCTTAAAGCATGTATCAGGGCGTAGGCTAGCTTTGGGTAGTTTTGTTCAGACCCTTGTAGGGCTTTACTGTTGAAATATACAGGCCTTTGGATTCCAACGTCTTCCCGTACTATAGCTGCACTAATAGCCGACTCAGAGACTGCTAGATACACATATAATTTCTCTCCTACTATGGGCCGAGATAATAACAAGGGAGACCCAAGGTAAGACTTGACCTGGCTAAAAGCTTCTTCGCACTCTTCGTCCCATTGGAAGGCCTTTCTGAGCACCTTAAAGAACGGAAGACACTTGTCCGTTGCTCTGGAAACAAACCTGTTGAGCGCGGCCACTCTCCCAGTGAGTCTTTGGACATCCTTGATACTCCTCGGTGTCTTCATATCAAGTAAAGCCTTAATTTTCTCTGGGTTGGCTTCGATTCCTCTTTGATTGACGATAAATCCAAGAAACTTCCCGGCTCCTACCCCGAATACACACTTCGCTGGGTTGAGTTTCATCCTGTACAAGTCCATAGTATCAAAAGTCTTTTCAAGGTCTGCTACATGAGTGCAGGCCTTTAAGCTCTTCGTCAGCATATCGTCTACATACACTTCCATGGTCTTGCCTATTTGGTCTTCGAACATCTTATTCACAAGACGTTGGCACGTCGCCCCTGCTTTTTTGAGATCGAAGGGCATCACCTTGTAGAAGTACGTCCCTTTGTCGGTAATGAAGGTTGTCTTCTTTGAGTCTTCTGTATCCATGAAGATCTGATTATAGCCTGAATACGCGTCCATGAAGCTCATGAGCTCATGCCCTGCAGTAGGATCTACCATCTGATCTATTCGAGGTAAGGGATAGTTGTCTTTTGGGCAAGACCTGTTCAGGTCAGTGAAATCAACGCACATTCTCCACTTCCCATTGGCTTTGGGCACGAAGACTGCATTTGACAACCACTCCGGGTATATGACTTCTCTTATAAACTCGGCCTCTTCCAATTTTTTGACCTCTTCCCGGATGACGTCATACTTCTCTGTGGAGTAAACTCTGCGTCTTTGTTTGATAGGCTTGGCCTCTTTGGTCACGTTGAGCTTGTGACTCATAACTTCAGGGTTGATACTGGGCATGTCTGCGTGACTCCAAGTGAAGACACTCTGTCTCTTCCTGAGGAAGTTTATCAGCTCTTCCTTGATTTCTGTCTTTAGGGATTTGCCGACCTGGATGGTTTTTTCCGGTTCGTCCTCATTGAGGACGATGGATTCTACCTCTTCCGCTGCCTCTCCCTTTTTCAACCTTGTTTCATCTCTCGGGTCCAATGTATCAATGCTATAGGTGGTAGTTGCCCTCTTATGTGCCTCTCTCTCTTCTGTTGAGTTGAAGTAACATTCTCGTGCTATGGTCTGGTCACCTTGCACTTGCCCTACCTTACAGGGGGTCGGGAATTTTAGCATCTGGTGGACCGTCGACGGCACAACTTTAAACTCCTTAAGGGCCACTCTTCCTATTATGAGGTTATAAGCCGAGAAGACGTTTTCGTCCATTACGAAAAAATTTATCTTCCGGGTCAACCTCTTAGGCCACTCGTCACCCATCCGTACGTCCATCTCATACACACCCAATGGGTGGACCTTTTCACCGCTGAAGCCCATCAAGGGATGATGATAGGGTACCAGCCTAGCTCTGCAAAGACCTAGGCTTTTGAAGTAAGGCCAAAACATTACGTCTGCTAAACTCCCCCCATCCACGAGGATCCTCTGCACCTCGCACCCATGCACTCTTGTTGTTATTACTAATGGGTCATCACGGGGAGCTAAGATACCTTTGAAGTCGAGTCGGGAGAACCCAACTATAAGGGTGTCCATGTCCACCTTCCTTCTCTTCTGCGCTGTATCGGAAGACGTTAAATTTACAACCTCAAGTTTGGCCACTGACTTGGCCTCTGCCACATGAGCTTTCCTGTCCGCCACTTCAGAACCACCACCCGTAAGTCCTCCGCATATGGTGTCAACACCAAAGGAGATCATGCCAACCCTCTTCACCGGTGTTGTCATCTTTCGACGAAGGTCCGGATCGTCTTCATCATCATCTTCCGAGTCATTGCCTCTTCTAGCTGGGGCATCATCACGGCATCTGTCGTTTCTCCTTTTCTTAGGGTCATCTCTTCCCCCTTTAGGAGCTTTGCCATCAACATACTTCCTCGGCTTTCTGGATTTTAACATCTTCTCAATCTCATCCTTCAAGGCGAAGCATCTGTCTGTAACATAGCCATGGTCCTGGTGGAACTCACACCACAAGTTTTTGTTCCTCTTATGTGGAGGGGCCTTCAGTTTCTCCGGCCATCTTAGAGTCCTGTTATTCTTGATCTCGTTAAGGATATGCTCGCAGCTCACAGTTAGAGGAGTATAGTGAGCGAACTTGTCATCGGCTAACCTCTTCTTTCCATCTTTCTTTCTTTGGGACTTCTCGCTACTATCGTTGTTATCACCCTTATTCTTGGCGGCCATTGCCTCTTCGGCATTCATGACTTTTCCCGCAGTTGCCAGTAGCTCTGCCATGGACCTGGGAGGGTCTTTCGCGAGTTTCCACAACAACTTCCCTTTCTGAAGACCTTCTATGAGGGCGGTCATGGATATATTCTCTTCGTAATCTTTAACCTCAAGTTTCTCTTTGTTGAACCTGGCGATGTAGTCCCTTAGGCACTCGTCCTTGCCTTGCTTGACATACAGTAAATGAGTGGTCTTCTTTTGAGGTCTTACCCCAAAGCAGAAGTTATGAATGAATCGTTCGGCCAAGCCCTTAAAGTTCTCAATTGAATTCTTAGGAAGAGAGGTGAACCAGCTGTGTGCTGCTCCTGTCAAAGTCCCAGAGAAGGCCCTACACTTCATCTCATCCGGTATCGAGTAGATATCCGCCGCCGACTGATACATCTCAAGGTGATGTACAGGGTTGGTGCTACCATCATACTTGGGAGACACCAATGGTGGTTTGAACTTAGCAGGGGTCGGGAAGCTCACTATCTTAGCTACGAATGGAGAGCCCTCTGAGTAACCCCTTTGCAGTGGATCCTTACTTTTGATGAGGTCTCCTATCTTCTCCTCAAGACATTGGATAGAGTCATTTCATGGTCTCCTACCATCGGCCTGGCCGAGGTTGTCCCTAGCCACCTCCAAGGGATGGACTGAGGGTTCCCCTGTCGCAACACAACGTCGGTTGTTGACCTCTTCCTGATCTCTTCCCCTTCCTTCACGGGGTTGCCCTTGATCAGGACGACCTTGTCTGTCTTCTCTTTGCGAGCCGGCTGCGCTTCTCGACCTTGATAACCTCTGTCTTAGGTCATTCACTCGGTCTAACCTCTCAAAGGCTGACCCTCTGCTCAATCGATCAAAAGCTGATCCTCTTTGTTGGGCCTCTTCACCTCTTCGACCGACGCAGCCTCGGCTCTGCTGAAGAGGACGTACCGTATTATTCAAAACCTCATACGGCTCTCAACAATCCTTCGGGACTTCTTCCGCCTCTAGATCGCCAAACCTGTCCTTTGGGCAAGGGTTTCCTTGTCTCCCCAGGCGTAAGCATCTAGAGTCAGCAACGTCCCTCCTCTGCTGGGTGCAGGTTGGTCCTTCATCGGTGCCTGGGGTGGTCCCCTGGCGTCGGGATGAGGCTGGACATCCTTCAGAGTGATCATCTTCAGTGAAACTCCAGGTGGCCTTATCATAGTTTGGCTGAGATGTGCAAATTGCTCCTGCATAGCTTGTTGCGTTACAGCCAAAGACCTCAAGGCTGCAGCTACCTCCGCTATTTCGAACTGAGGCGGTGCCTGGATGGAACTAGTCCCCCCCCCCCCACCAGGCAGCGGAAGAGGCAGTGGTAATTCTGGTGCCATGTGTTAACAATAAAGAGCTTGAGTAGCAGGTGAGCTTAATACCTTAAAGGACCTCTTTCAATGGTGAAGCAGCTCCACGCAAGGGGTGGCGCCTGGTTCACCACCAGAGTCTCCGGTGAGGTTAAGCTAAAGAAGAGGAAGAGACAGCTTCTCGTTCCCACAGACGGTGCCAAAATGATGATGCTGGAAACAGCACCACCCTTCAAGGTGTTTGTGAGCTCAATTCAATGTTAACAATTGTAGCATAAGGGTATATACACATATAGTAGAAGGAGGTGAGGAGAAGAGGATTTACACCGGAATATAAGTGGTTCAGCCAATTTGGCCTACGTCCACTGTGAAGGTGTGTGGTTGATGTCATTATATGAGGGCTCAAATGGCCATGGGTACAAACTCTCAAGCTTTCTCTCTCTTCTGTATAATTTGACAGAGTTTCAGCTAGGGTTGTATTTTTGGGTCCTTTTGGAAGGTAGAGGATGACCTCTATATATAGTACCTGGGGGGTGTAGTGTACCCCCTATGCGTGCAATGAGCATGTGTGTGTTGATCTAGCCAATCTGATGAAGACATCTGTCACAGGTAGAGAATGATGATGAAATATTCTCCCCACGTGAGGGGAATGATTTGTTATAACTGAATTGTGTCCACGTGTCCTTCTCCACACATATGCCAATAAGAGCTCGGCATCGATGCTTAGTCCTGACCTCGGCCTGGAAGAGGCCGAGACTGGTAAGGTCCTGTTGTCGATATAATCCGAGATGAGTTATTATGGTCCCGACTTAAGTGAAGCCGAGGCAAGTATTGAGGTTGGCCCGGGCCGAGGTTAAGTTGGACTGTGACTGGAACATCGCCTGATTCATTGATGGGTTTGCCCTTGATAGAGGTATGTATCCTCGTAACCTAGGCCTATCCCTGGCCGAGGTTGTCATTCCCAAGTAAACTGAAGAGCTGTTGACCCTTATGATACATACAGCCTCCCCTTGATGAGGTTTGTAGTGGTGTCGGCCAGGGCCGACCCTGCTATGGCCGAGGCTGCTGGTCACCGATCCAAGGCTCTTCTAATGTCGGCCATGTCCTCGGCTAAGGTTGGTGTCTCTGAGCCGAGGTGACACTTGGGGCATATCAAGTACAATCTCTCTCCCATCACTGGTCTAGATAGCAAGGGAGGTGTTCCTCGGTACTTCTTCAGTTCTTGAAAGGCCTCCTCACATTCATCATTCCACTCAAATGTGTTTTCGGAGTGTTTTGAAGAAGGGGAGACATCTATCTGTTGCTCGTGACACAAATCTGTTGAGTGCTGCTACTCGCCCTATGAGACTTTGCACCTCCTTTTTTGTGGTTGGAGATCTTAGCTCTAATAAGGCCTTGATCTTCTCAGGATTTGCTTCAATTCCACGTTGATTGACAATATATCCGAGGAACATTCCTTCTCGTACTCCGAAATGCACTTAGTGGGATTAAACTTCATTTGGTATTTCTCTAGTTGATCAAAGGTCTGACGTAGGTCAATTAGATGATCAGCAGCTTTCTTGCTCTTTGTCAGCATATCGTCAATATACACCTACATATTATGACCTATCTGTTCTGCAAACACCTTATTCATCAGCCTCTGATACGTCACACCTATATTTTTATGACCGAAAGGCATAACATTATAGCAATAAGTTCCCCTTGGGGTGATAAAAGAGGTACTCTCCCTGTCTTCAGGTTTCATTTTGATCTGGTTGTAACCAGAATAAGCATCCATGAAACTCAATAATTCGTGTCCCGAGGTAGCATCCACTAACTGATCGATTCGAGGTAAAGGAAAATGATTCTTTGGGCAGGCTTTATTAAGATCAGTGAAATCCACACACATCCTCCACTTGTTACTTTTCTTCTTCACCATTACCACATTTGCTAGCCAATCAGGATATTTGACATCTTCAATAAACTTTTTGCAGTTTCTCTACTTCTTCTTGTATGGCTTGGTTCTTCTCGGGACTGAATACCCTTCGTCGTTGCTTCACTAGCTTGATTTCCTTGTTCACATTGAACTCGTGACACAAGAAATTTGGGTCTATCCCTGGCATATCTCCGTGACTCCATGCAAAAGTCTGCTTTCTGCGTCTTAGAAATGCTATCAGCTCTTGGTTTATTGACATGTCTAGTGACGCACCGATTTGAGTTGTTCGTTCTGGATGCTCGTCGTCCAGAATGATATTTTCAGTAGCCTCCATGAACTGGCCCTTAACAAGCTGAGACTCATCTCTTGGGTCTAAAGTCTCAATCTCCGCATCTTCTATCTCATCTACCTGATAAGTAGTAGTCTGCTTCCTGGATTCTTCATGCTCTTCTTGCTCGACAGATGAATAGTAGCATTCCTGAGCTAATTTTTGGTCGCCCTTCACCATTCCTACTCTAAAGTTGGTTAGAAATTTTAAACATTGATGTACAGTAGATGGTACTGCTTCGAACTTTTTAAAACCTACCCTTCCCATGATGATATTGTAAGCTGATTGGATATTTTTATCCATCACGAAAAAGCGTACTCTTTCTGTTTGATAAGCAGGACATGTACCGATGAACATATCCAACTTGATCATCCCAAGTGGAAAAACTTTCTGGCCAGTAAAACCAAGAAGGTGCCTATGATATGGTTCCAACTGGGATAACTTTAAATTCAAACTATCAAAACATGGGTAGAACATGATATCTGCCGAGCTACCATTATCCACTAATACTCGTGAAATCATTACTTCCTTCATTCTCATTTTGATCACCAATGGGTCATCATGAGGATATAGCACACCTGCGAGGTCGTTCTTAGAGAAACCGATGACCAGTTTGTCCTTGTTCACCTTCCTCGGATGATCATCTTTAGCCAAATTTATTAGTTGTATGTATGAGCAAGCTTGAGCCTCATTAAGGTAAGCTTTCCTTTCTGCGGTAAGATCTCCTCCTCCTGCATCACCACCTGTAATGACATTACACTCAAATTATCCAAAGTGGATTGAAAATACCTCACGTTCTGGTTGTCTTGGTCTTTTGGGGAGATCGGGGTCATCTTATGGATTATCTTCATGATCCATTTTCTTGTCACCTTTTGTCCGAATAGGAGATTTAGACCTTTGCCTTCCTCGTTCGCTGGTTCGACCACTGCTTTAGCGATCAACATACTTGGTCAATTTTCCTCGTCTAATGAGTGCTTCAATTTCATTCTGAAGAGCTATGCAACGCTTAGTCGTATGACCGTGATCTTTGTGGAATTCGCAATATTTGGACTTGTCTCTCTTATCAGGATCTGCCTTCATTTTTGCTGGTCAGGCTAGCTCCTCGCTGCTCTTGATCTCTTCCAGAATGTGATTTATATCCACCTTCAAGGGAGTATAATTTCCGTATTTCTTCATCTGTTCCAATGCTTGCTTACCCTTTGATTGCCTATTACCACCATTATTCTTTTGATCCTTCTTTTCGATTTTTCCATCTTCCACATTGGTCTCCTTAGTGTCTGCTTTCTTCTTCGCAGCCATGGCTTCCTCGGCATTCATGATTTTAACTGCTTTTGCCATCAATTCTGCCATGGTCCTGGGCGGATCTTTGGCTAAAGTGTAGTACAATTTATTGGGTAACAGTCCACTTATCAAAGCAGTAATTGCAGTTTTCTCCTCATAATCAACTACTTTCAGTTTTTCGTTATTGAAATGAGTAATATAATCCCTGGTGCTTTCACTTGTCTTTTGTCTAACACTTAGCAAATGTGCTACTCGTTTTCTGGCTTTGCTCCAAAACAGAAATTGCCAATAAAGAGTTCTGCTAGCTGAAAGAAGGTCATAATTTTCCCCCGAGGAAGATTATTGTACTACATCTAAGCAGATCCGGTAAGAGTTCCTGAAAATGCCCTGCATCGCATCTCGTCTGGAACAGCATAGATATCAACAGCTGCTTGGTATTGTTCTATATGGAGAACATGATCTATTTTTCCATCGTATTTTGGTGTTACTACCGGGGCTTTGAATTTTGACGGTGTGGGAAAGTCCACAATCTCTTGTATGAATGGTGTTCCTCGGACAAAAGTCCTTTGTAGAGGATTCTTGGTTTTAGCCATATCCCCTAATATATCCTCCAACCTTTGAATTGAGCCCTTACATGCATCATTTCTTTCTTCGATCATATTGGTTCGAGCAACTGATCGTATTGAATTTGTCTCTTGGGATCTTTCATAACGAGCAGCTGGTCGTTATTGGGCAGAGCCTTCCTTTAAATCAAATGGTCGTTGAGAGTTCCTCGACATAATCCTAGGGGGCTTCCATTCCTCCTAGGACCCAAACGATAAAAAGGAGAGACTCCACTCAATCTTTCAAGAGCATTTGTCCTTTTTAGAGATAAAGTGATGTTTTGTTGAGTGTCTGTAGCTCGTACCGAGGAAGTCCGTCCAGGATGATAAGAATGATCATTAGATCTCTCAGTACGATATGAATCGATGCGTCTGGACTGACATTCCTCTGGGAATAACGTTCACCTAGTTCGCGAAGAGAGTAAACGAGTATTTCTCTGAATGCTTCGTTGTCCTGATTGGGTTGGCACTCCGCCCTGAACGGTTTGTATGAGTTGACGCATGGTTTCTTGCATGGTCGTTTGCCCTTGGGCCAAATTAGCCATTATACCAGCCAGATCTGAAAAAATTTGGGGGAGCAGAAGGATTCGGGGGAATCCCAGTGTTTCGATTACTGGATTCTGGATTATCAGCCATTGATGATGAGTTGTTTTGGTGAAAAATGCTAATTACAATCGTTTCCCACAGACGGTGCCAATCTGTTGATGTAAAAAATTAGATTTGACCTAATTATTCTAATCACAGATAAAAGTGAATAAAGAAATAATAGACAATAGATTTTTAAAGTGGTTCAGCCTTATAAGAATGGCCAACATCCACTGTTTTTTGTATTATTGACTGTTTGCTTGGAATTCTCAAGGAATCGTTTTCAAGAAATTTCGACCCCCTTCTAATGAGGAGGTTATAATGTATTTATAGCCTTGAGGCTGTAAAAATGAAAGGACAATGCGCTGTTATCCAGTAGACATTCTGTTGATAATAATGAGCATTTAAAGCACAGTCGTCTCTTTGATTTTCTTGTTCTGCACGCCTGAGTTGCTCGGGCCGCCTGAGTTGCTCGGACCGCTTAAGTTACTCGGTATAATAAAGTTCCTCGGATAACATGGGTTGCTCGGGATGCCTGAGTTGGTCGGGGAGTTTAACTTCCTCGGAGTCAGTGTATTGTTCATTGAAAGTGTTTGTAGGTGACATGTAAGTTGACGCGTGTCTCCACATAATTGATCCACGTCAGTAGACTAAATTTGATAACAACACTGATAAAATATTTTTGTTATATAGAATTTAAAGATGTTTTAAGCCATTAGTTACTTTTTATTCCCTCAACCGATTATTTAATCTTAATTGGGTAGCTACCATCTAGAGCTTGCACGCTCACACTAACTCTTCACATTAGTGAATCCAAGACCTGAGCTAAGTACCCTCTTAATCTCGTACTTAAAAGTGTTTCCCATGTACATAATCCAGTGTGCCCCAATTGAAACATCCCACACAATATAAGTAAATGACATATACCATACACGAAACACCCATACTCACCTCTCTAAACCCTCGAGCACTACCTATGGGTAAGAGGAAAACACCTCACATCCCACACCAAAACCTCACTTTAGGAATAAACTTCCATATGCCTTGAAGGCTCTTTCTCACACTCGTAAAATAAGCAGTCAAACTTGGATTTAAATGCCCAAGGCGATCCTTTTATAGGTAGGAGAAAAGTTGGGCTGAAATCTCAAAATACCCATCATTCAACCCAATTATCGCACTGCTTACTGGCATGCTTCGAGACATGTTCATTGCAGAAAAACACCCCTTTGATGCCCATCAAATTAGACTAAAAACAAGATTGGTGTATTTCAAGACAAACCTCCATAAATCTCAACCTTGACGAGAAGAACCTTGAACCATATTACCGAGACTCCACTCCATTATAATTGCTTTGATGCTGAATCTCCTTGTTTTATATGCCAACCAAAAACTACCACCATTGACCATGCCTATAAAATCCACAACTATTTGTATAGCATTCAATACTCACTTTGAAGATCCAATTATCCATAAAAAAATCCCTTGGAATATGAACCTCCCTTTACAAATATACCGATTGTACCTTGTAATTTTCACATGCTCTTCTTATCCACCTTTTAAAGTTGAACACACGACTTAATGCCCAAATGCAAATTCAATTGGTATACCCATCGACAATGAAGAATGACCTTGATCAAAATCCTATGGCTATTAAGATTTTCCCCCACTATCGTCTATCAGAACATACACCGGACTCATCGTTTGTAAATGAGAGTATTTAAATGACCTTCAATAGTTGTGCATCTCATTCCCAATAAACTATTGTGATCAAACCAAATGATATTAGTCAATCACACATAGACCATATAACATTATGTGACTCATGAACTCCACATACAACCGAACACCACTGTTCTTGAAATTCATCACTTTTGGGAATTGTGAGAATATCCCCCAAAAGTCCAACATAATAGAACCATAGTGATGGGGTACTTTATTGAGCCACCATCATCCTCATTTCAAATACTGAACCAAATAACTACTTATTCTCCCAAAATGTAAAAATTATAATTCTCTTAGGATGTAGACTTTATATGAAAACCTCCTAAATAATTGATTTTATTCGTGATGCCCATCAAATTAGACTAAAAACAAGATTGGTGTATTTCGAGCCAAACCTCCATAAATATCAAGCTTGATGAGAAGCACCTTGAACCATATTACCGAGACTCCACTCTATTAGAATTGCTTTAATGCTGAATCTCCCCGTTTTATATGCCAACCAAAAACAACCACCATTGACCATGCCTATAAAATCCACAACTATTTGTATACCATTCAATACTCACTTTAAAGATCCAATTATCCCTAAAAAAAATATCTTGGAATATGAACCTCCCTTTACAAATATACCGATTGTACCTTGTAATTTTCATATGTTCTTCTTCTCCACCTTATAAAGTTGGACACACGACTTAATGCCCAAATGCAAATCCAATTGGTATACCCATCGACAATGAAGAATGACCTTGATCCAAATCCTATGGCTATTAAGATTTCCCCATACTATCGTCTATCGGAACATACACCGGGCTCATCGTTTGTAAATGAGAGTGTTTAAATGACCTTCAATAGTTGTGCATCTCGTTCCCAATAAACTATCGAGACCAAACTAAATGATATTAGCCAATCACACATAAACCATACACCATTATGTGACTCATGAACTCCACATATAACCGAACACCGTTGTTCTCGAAATTCATCACTTTAGGGAATTGTGAGAATATCCCCCAAAAAGTCCAACATAATAGAACTATAGTGACGAGGTACTTTATTGAGCCACCTGTGACACCCCGTCTAATTAAATACCGGGTATGCTACTCCTTTATTAAATTAACATAGAATATACAGTTGGTTCAGTCTTAGCATCATTGTCGAAAAACTTTTAATTTATTTCAAGCCACCTAATATTTAAAAAGAGAGATGTCAAATTTTATTAATTAAGCCAACACTTAGACAAGAGTTTATTTAATAAACCATCAATCGCATAACCAATCTCATATAAATGCTCAACGAGATGAAATCAAATAAGTCTAGAGTAAACACTCCAATAATAAAGATGCCAGAGTAAATAATGTCCCAATACAAGAGTCTGAATAAATAATAAACCAAAAACTGAAATAATGAAAGTCTGCAACTACAACCTCTAAGTAAGAATGGGCAACATGCCCTAACTGATACAATTGACTCTGAAGGAATCAAGAATAAAATGAGAGCGTCTACTACCAAGATCCTGTAACTTTCACAGCAGTTACAGCACGTCATCATAATGGAACTCCTATGCTTGGCGTCCCTGTGGTTGGGCACCTAAAAGGTTTTTACAAAACAAAAATAGATTTGGAGGATAACGGTTCAGAGCCCGATGTGAAAACAGTTTAAAAGTTTAGCAAGTGACTTAAATTACAATTAAACATCACATGTTATAAACACGTTAGTTGCGTACTCTCACATGAGTTTTTTACCTCTCAACTACTGTGCACACCTAACGTATGCCTTTAACCCATCCTAGTTATGCCACTATCTAACTAGTTTGTACCACTCCTGCCTTCGCATTCTAACATAGAGTACCTACACGTAACCTCCAAATAAGCCATCTTTATAACCCATGTTCACATTCATTAAATTACTTATCTCAAGCATTAATTAAATTCTCATACTTAACCCATTCAAATATCTTAGTTATTCACATCTACTAAGCAACAATGAACCAGTCACAAGTACATAAGTATATCACTCACGGTACATATATACATCTATGGCACCCCTAGGCTGAGCTACGGTACTCGCATACCCTGCTATCAAATCCATGTACATCACGTACGTAAGGATCACGTGTTCCGAATCACTCAGGAACCGTCTATATACAAATCATACATATTGGAGGCGAACATAGTTCACATACCCATGGGTCACGCACATACCTACGCTCCCATGGTCAGCTGACTTATCAACTCACAAATAAGTCATTCACAGTACTACGTCCTTAAGGTACCAGTCTAAATCCCCCCGAAGGTACACAAGGATAAGAGGGTCCTTTTCCATAATAAAACTGAACTCCCGTGATAGCAAGTATGGTAGGTATGTCATACACATAAGAAATCCATACACTAGGAATTCACACAACCTAAGTAATCATATAACAATATAGATGTTCACACATTTCATCTAGTAAATCTCATACATAGCAAGTATACCCCGAACATTACATAATATATTTTTCGTTTGTTAACTCTCTCGTCGTATCAATTTGAGTACTTAAAACCATATCAAAAGGTTACTAGATCTCTTATTGGTTTCTAATGTCATCTCAGTACTTGAAACCCCTCCGTTGCTGCCCGTTATCTTATATCATCATTAATTCTCGTTATAATTTCAATTCGAGTGATTTATAATCGTACCCCACTCAGTAGACCCTCGTAAGAAACGTCATTCAATCTCATGAGTTATAGTATTCTCCGATAATAACTAAGGCCCTACTGACTTTATCTAAGTCCCACAAAATTATATTACTCACCCTAATAATCAACATTTACTTTAGAATAATCCTTAAACCTTAAAGAGAAACAATTGCCAAAAATCAGAATGGGTCGATCGATCGAAAAAAAGGGGTTGATCGATCGATGGTACGATCGATCGACATTCTTGAGTCGATCGATCGATAAAATAGGTATCAGCCCAGAAATTCTTAACAGTTACGGGTTATCAACATTTTACACCTCTAAATCTTCATTCTAACGTCCAAAACTCACAATTCAATATACTAATCATCCTACTAACATGTTTACATTATTCCCCACGTTTTAGATTCATCAAATCAACCTATAACATCAATTACTTAAATCAAAATACCCAATTATCATATAAAAACCCAATTTTCCTATTTCTTCAAGAACATCACATAATTCAATCAAATTTCATAATTCTCTACCCATAAATCATAAATTCATGGTTATTATCATCTCCAACATTTACTACATGCAAGTCTTATCCCGATTATGATTTTAAACCTTTCAAATCCATTCAATTTCCATTTTTCATGATAAATCTTCAAATCTATAAAAACATGTAAACTATATGCTTTGAATCTTTGCAAGATAAACAACTTGCCTATAAATCTGATATTCTGGTCCGTTGTTGTTGTTCAAGGGCTGGTCCTCTCTTCCTTCCGGTCACAATTCCGTCCAAATTGGTGGTGGTGGATGGTGGTTTTGGTTTGGGGACTTTTTGTAACCTCTCCTCTAACTCACATAGCCCACCTCTTTGTTTTTGGTTGATAGTGGCCCTAATGGCCTTTCTAATTATATATAAATAAACTCTGAAATTCGTGGGTCTAAATTCCTTAATTTTTAAATTCACCAAAATACCCTTTCGAGTTACCGGTTAGGCCTAAAAATGCCCCGGGACCCAAACTAAACCCCCGGCTAGTGTTTTTGACTATCTCGAACCTTCCGAACACTTTGACGCACTCAAAAAGCTCATGCGGATAACATAAAAATAAAATACTTTTAAATCCATTAAATTGGGTCCTGACACGACTGGCACGCGCGCCCCGGCTAAATTACCGAAACTGCCGTATTTTTAACTCACGACATTTTTAATAAATTCAATGATCACATATTACCATAATTACTCAGTAATATTCAATAACATAATAATAACCAAATACTAACTCTCGTCTAGCTAGCATTTAAATCCGAGTTAATTTTTTCAATTAATTATCCCAAATTAATTTTAATAAATCCCATAATTAAAAGCAATTCCATTTAATTAACCTCATAATTAAAAGTCATAAAAATACGGGGTATTACATACTTTCCCCCTAATAACGGAATTTCGTCCCGAAATTCAGAAAAGTAAGGCATACCTGGAAAAATTAGGTATCCTCCAGTACTCAAGACAAAATATATAGAATGGCACAATCACTTAAGCCCTCGCTTCGCAATAAGCTTGTTTAACTGTCTTGATACTTTATCAGCTGTAGGGTTACACTTCAATAAATGCACTTCACGTTGTGCTCTTACTGAACAACATTCAAATAAAAATAGCCTATACATCATTGGCCGCATTATCTCAATATTATTGTGAGTCCACACCTCACTACGCATTAACTCCCGCGTTTATCAAAACACCAAACTCCCATCCTGGAAAAAATCAATAACACATCTGACTACTCTCGCCCATTCTTTGAATCTCTGTTCCCGGCGTTGTGACTTTTACACAAGGGAAAACCACTTCAGCCGGTTGGTGTTACACAAATATTTGTAAGCACCTTGTCTACTATAAATAGATACGGGTGCTTTCCCCCAACTTTACCATTGGTAATATCTTCTCCCCATTACTACAATATACCTCACTTACTAGTTATATCCGATTTCGAAATGAAAAGATCGCAATGAATCCAAAATTTCTTTCATACAATCCACCAGTCGTCAATCACCTTACGCCTACACCTCGGGCTATAGGTGATGCAGCCCTCAGAACATAGCATTATTTCCACTACTTCTTGCTACCCCACATTGAAGGTGGCTTTCGGGGATCTCCTATTGGTTATGAACAATACTGCATAGGACCACGTACCGGCGTGTTCACTGTCTAATAGTGTAAATCACCTAATATAACCATTTCTCTCCTTCTGGACAACCTGTCCCACATATTCTATAAGTTGGCAACCCCTCAAGGAAAGTTACCAACTTGACTCTTCCATCCCTGAAATCATCGGCTTGATACAAAATTATCTGGTTGATCATCTAACCCCAACCGTTCTACTACTTACTACACTCCTTTCAATGCCGACTTTCATGTATAATTCTTTCCGTTAAGTGATACTTAATGATCTTCTTCTCTCGATGTATACTAAAAGTTTTGACCCTTACACTTTTCACCACTTTGTGCACATCTGGACTTTTTATACCTTATTGACATCCTCATTCTATTTACTCTTGACCCTCAACATTCGATTGGTCGGAACTCTACTCCAAATTGTCCATAATAGTTAAATATATGCCTTCTCAAGAGATACCCCCTTATTAAATGGCTTTCCACCGCCTTTTCACCAAATTCGGACGTGCTACACTGATTACACATGATATTCATTAACACATTTTCTTATGACGTTTAATCCTATAAGTAATAATCTTAGCCATCTATGTCCCTTATTCCGACGATTACTACATTAGCAAACCAAGATGTCTACACCCCTTATAACCCAATCATACGGTTTTTAAACATTATATACGCTTCATACGTATTCCAAACTCTTTATTTCCGCTGCATTTACATCGTGGCTATACCACTTGGGCGTTCTCAATCACCTCTGAATTTGAAATCCTAAATCCTCCTTAACCTCAATGCGTCCTTCAAGCCGCCGTAACAAACCAACATTATCAGTACTTACATCGTAATTCACTAACAACTGGCTCTTTTGTCCTTATATCGTAAATTTACCCCTTATTAACTTCCAGTTATAACTACTTACTTCCATAACGATCGAGGTATCCAATTTATGGATGAGTGGTCAAACATCTCCCTACTACCAACCTTATGATAAGTTTCATGCGTGGGATGTCTCGCAAAGCGAAATCCAAATAAGGAACCCCCCGATACACTACTACCTAACATTGTCGGTCATCGGGATTCGTTACGCCTTCAGTCCATAACATGTACCCCTATATTCCCGTCTCTTAACAACAAAGTTACATCTCCTTCCGCAATGATACTTAAACAATAAACTCCTTTCGAAAAACACTTTCTCTTGACATTGATGGTAATCACATTTCATATACATAATATAAGTATAATCGGGGCTCTCAAAATCCCATCCCCAGACACACAACTACGAGTTTAAACTCCCAAATTTCTAAAGGGTGATAAAACAATACACTCTTCTTATTACAACATCCCGAGCGTTAATTATGATAACCAGCTAAACCTTTTCACTGAGTAGTAAACCAATTACATACGAATCATATTAATTAAATCCCTACTCATACTGGGATTAAATATCTGAGACCATTATACCTTTTTGAAATCACAATAATAATATATATATATATATATATATATACACACACACACACACACACACACACAAAATTACAATTACGGGCCCGACCTTCTCACAGATGGGGCCTCGCAAGAACGAAACATTCTACCCCAAGGTAGTAACCCCGATAAGCTTACAATACCAGCACACTATCGGTACAATCATATATAAAACCATAATTAGGATAATATCATACTTGTATAGCACAACACTAAAATGAGTAATTTCAATAAAGTATATACCACTATCAATATACTCATTCATCCTCCATGGATAAAAATAAATATAACCCCACACTATCAGGGAAAAATATCCACATAAATAAATGAAATTGCCGATACTCACTAAACTCGACTCTCAAGCAAAAATATAACAATAATAACAATTGTAGCAACTCGTTCATGCCGCAAAAAACATGCAACATCATCTGAGGATATAACTCCTACTTCTATCCTGACAATCGTCCTGCTGCTCAAATGGTTCCTGGACTTAACACACATGTCCGTACCAAACCGAATATTCCAATAACTGTTGCCCTTGCCAGGCACAATACCTTTATCCCTACACTTTCTTCGGGAAACATTTATAACGCATGGGTTTCACTTCTCACAAAATACCTCTACACCTACTCCACTTATCTTCGGTCACACTGACCATGTCAAGGTGGTCCTTCTCTCTGATGTTGGTAGTCTCGGCTCTGACGACTACCCCCATTGTTTCCTTAGCTTGATGGATCTAAGGAACACGCGACTAGTTCCCACATCTCTTACTGTAATCACCATTGCTTGGTAATAATTCATCTATCCAAATCATTTTAACGGGTTCCCCGTTGGGTCTCCCCCTTGTGGTGCTTCTTCAACACCTTATTCCCCAGTCTTATTTTATATAAATTCCTCGATTCTAGCACCTCCCCACCCAAGGAAACGTTTACTCCAAATTAACACTACCCGGCATTACCATCTGCATTGACCGTCCAAGCAAAATTCCTCAAAAGAGCTAATAATTCTTCTTGTATGTAAATTCTCCCTTTAATATCCTCTTTTCCATTTCACCTACTTCACCTGGTGTAAGGTTCGCTACATAATTAAATTTCTCCTCAAAAGTGACCTTTATTCGGCCCTCTTGTGTGAGTTTAGAATCACATTCGCCTTTCACCCTGAACATCTTATGAAGGAACTTATGGTCATACCATACGTGTACGCCTTCTCTCGGCGTCACATTCCAATTCTAAGTGTGGTGATTGTGCGTCACCATTGAAACTCCGCTCTTACGAGCCAAGAAAAAATTCCCAATTTTCAATCCCGATTGGCCATACCTCGACATATGCCCAAGCCGTTGGATATATTACGTTCGTTTGGCTAGTACATGCCATCTCCGCATTTTGAGTATTTCCACTCCTGGTTCTCTTTAATGTTTCACCTAACTCTTTTTCTCTCATTCCAACCTTGTTAGGTGAGTCTAATTTGACCCCACTTTCTACTTTAGTTGTGCCTGGAAGTCACAAGTCGCGCCTTGGCCGTCTGTACCTTCCTGGACTTCCGTGCCATAATATGGGTGACTTCGACTACGATCATCCTTCTTTAATGAATTAAATAACCTCAACTGATCTTTTCCTCTGCTGTCCTCCCAACTGTCTTCGCCTGACATATTGCATTGTTCGGAACACGAATACACCCGAATGTAAACAAGATTCGCTATCATATACATCATAGCAGGAGAACGAGATCTTAACCAAGAAATCAACAATCCTAAACATAGGGCTCTATATCAAAGAAAGCTACGCTGAAAGCATAATAAGCCGCAGAGATCCTAAAGGACACTAGAACCTGATGCTCTGATACCACCTGTGACACCCCGTCTAATTAAATACCGGGTAGCTACTCCTTTATTAAATTAATACAGAATATCCAGTTGGTTCAGTCTTAGCATCACTGTCGAAAAACTTTTAATTTATTTCTAGCCACCTAATATTTAAAAAGAGATATGTCAAATTTTATTAATTAAGCCAACACTTAAATAAGAATTTATTTAATAAACCATCAATCGCATAACCAATCTCATATAAATGCTCAACGAGATGAAATCAAATAAGTCTAGAGTAAACACTCCGATAATAAAGATGCCAGAGTAAATAATGTCCCAATACAAGAGTCTGAATAAATAATAAACCAAAAACTGAAATAATGAAAGTCTGCAACAACAACCTCTAATTAAGAATGGGCAACATGCCCTAACTGATACAATTGACTCTGAAGGAATCAAGAATAAAATGAGAGCGTCTACTACCAAGATCTTGTAACTTTCACAGCAGTTACAGCACGTCATCAGAATGGAACTCCTATGTTTGGCGTCCCTGTGGCTGGGCATCTAAAAGGTTTTTACAAAACAAACATAAATTTGGAGGAAAACGGTTCAGAGCCCGATGTGAAAACAGTTTAAAAGTTTAGCAAGTGACTTAAATTACAATTAAACATCACATATTATAAACACGTTAGTTGCGTACTCTCACATGAGTTTCTTACCTCTCAACTACTGTGCACACCTAACGTATGCCTTTAACCCATCCTAGTTATGCCACTATCTAACTAGTTTGTACCACTCCTGCCTTCGCATTCTAACATAGAGTACCTACACGTAACCCCCAAATAAGCCATATTTATAACCCATGTTCACATTCATTAAATTACTTATCTCAAGCATTAATTAAATTCTCATACTTAACCCATTCAAATATCTTAGTTATTCACATCCACTAAGAAACAATGAACCAGTCACAAGTACATAAGTATATCACTCTCGATATATACATACATCTATGGCACTCCTAGACTAAGCTGCGGTGCTCACATACCCTGCTATCAAATCCATGTACATCATGTACGTAAGGATCACGTGTTCCGAATCACTCAGGAACCGTCTATATACAAATCACACATATTGGAGGCGAACATAGTTCACATACCCATGGGTCACGCACATACCTACGTTTCCATGGTCAGTTGACTTATCAACTCACAAATAAGTCATTCACAGTACTATGTCCTTAAGGTACCAGTCTAAATCCCCCTGAAGGCACACAAGGATAAGAGGGTCCTTTTCCATAATAAAACTGACCTCCCATGATAGCAAGTATGGTAGGTATGTCATACACATAAGAAATCCATACACTAGGCATTCACACAACCTAAGTAATCATATAACAATATAGATGTTCACACATTTCATCTAGTAAATCTCATACATAGCAAGTATACCCCGAACATTACATAATATATTTTTCGTTTGTTAACTCTCTCGTCGTATCAATTTGAGTACTTAAACCCATCTCAAAAGGTTACTAGATCTCTTATTGGTTTCTAATGTCATCTCAGTACTTGAAACCCGTCTGTTGTTGCCCGTAATCTTATATCATCGTTAATTCTCGTTATAGTTTCAATTCGAGTGATTTTTAATCGTACCCCACTCGGTAGACCCTCGTAAGAAAGGTCATTCAATCTCATGAGTTATAGTATTCTCTGATAATAACTAAGGCCTTACTGACTTTATTAAAGTCCCACAAGATTATATTACTCACCCTAATAATCAACATTTACTTTAGAATAATCCTTAAACCTTAAAGATAAACAATTGCCGAAAATCAGCATGGGTCGATCGATCGGAGAAAAGGGGTTGATCGATCGATGGTTCGATCGATCGACATTCTTGAGTCGATCGATCGATAAAATAGGTATCAGCCTAGAATTCCTTAACAGTTACGGGTTATCAACTTTTTACACCTCTAAATCTTCATTCTAACGTCCAAAACTCACAATTCAATATACAAATCATCCCACTAACATGTTTACATCATTCCCCACATTTTAGATTCATCAAATCAACCTATAACATCAATTACTTAAATCAAAATACCCAATTATCATATAAAAACCTGGTTTTCCTATTTCTTCAAGAACATCACATAAGTTAATCAAATTTCATAATTCTCTACCCATAAATCATTAATTCATGGTTATTATCATCTCCAACATTTACTACATGCAAGTCCTATCCCGATTATGATTTTAAACCTTTCAAATCCATTCAATTTCCATTTTTCATGATAAATCTTCAAATCTATAAAAACATGTAAACTATATGCTTTGAATCTTTGCAAGATAAACCACTTGCCTATAAATCTGATGTTCTGATCCATTGTTGTTGTTCAAGGGCTGGTCCTCTCTTCCTTCCGGTCACAATTCCGTTCAAATTGGTGGTGGTGGATGGTGGTTTTGGTTTGGGGACTTTTTGTAACCTCTCCTCTAACTCACGTAGCCCACATCTTTGTTTTTGGCTGATAATGGCCCTAATGGCCTTTTTAATAATATATAAATAAACTCTAAAATTCGTGGGTCTAAATTCCTTAATTTTTAAAATTACCAAAATACCCTTCCGGGTTGCCCGTTAGGCCTAAAAATGCCCCGGGACCCAAACTAAACCCCTGGCTAGTGTTTTCTGACTATCTCGAACCTTCCGGACATTTTGACGCACTCAAAAAGCTCATACGGATGACATAAAAATAAAATACTTTTAAATCCATTAAATTGGTCCTGACACGACTCGCACGCACGCCCCAACTAAATTACCGAAACTACCGTATTTTCAACTCACGACATTTTTAATAAATTCAATGATCACATATTACCATAATCACTCAGTAATATTCAACAACATAATAATAACCAAATACTAACTCTCGTCTCGCTAGCATTTAAATCCGAGTTAATTTTTCCAATTAATTATCCCAAATTAATTTTAATAAATCCCATAATTAAAAGCAATTCCATTTAATTAACCTCATAATTAAAAGCCATAAAAATAAGGGGCATTACACCACCATCATCCTCGTTTCAAATACTGAACCAAAGAACGACTTTTTCTTCCAAAATGTAAAAATTATAATTCTCTTAGGATGTAGACTTTATATGAAAACATTATAAATAATTGATTTTATTCGTGGTGAAAATCTAATCGTATAAATAGGTCGTACTTGTGGACATTACACTTATTCCAATTACATTCCCTGATATCAATCGCATCCTCCATCCTTTTCGTGGCTTTCATTCCTCTATCAACCCGTGTACACAACCCATGTTGAACTAGAATGATAACCACTTTAATTACCAAAAGCGAAACATCTACCACTATTAAAGCCTCCGCTTAAATGTTTGAAGCAGTATTCCTCGTCATGATTGAATGAACACACCTAAGAAATAAATCACTATAGCTTCGACACTTCGCCATGCCAAAATTTTGACAAACATCTTATGCACACGTATAGCTCTTATCGAAATCTAATTTGTTCGGACAACCTCCATTAACCATGACCCTATATATAATGGTAATAATAACAAGCATAATAAAAATGGAAAACAAAAGAGACAACAACAAGCACACCAAGATATACGTAGTTCACCAATTTGACTACATCTACAAAGAGGCCTAATTTCATTATATTTGATGAAATTATAAGTATAATAGAGAATAATAATACCAAGGATAAATCACATGTCTACATCAACTTTCCATCCTTTGAATCTCATGCTCACAAATATTTTTCATACACCCAATCTACTGTATCCAGCCCCCCAAGTAACCTGGTAAGAAACCCCTCACACAATACAAGCAGATCACACCTACCATACATAAATCACTTACCATTACCCTTCTTCTACATTTGAGCAATACTCACAAGTAAGAGAGAAAATACTTCATCTATCACCCAAACCTTAACCTTAGGAAAAACACTTTTATATGCATTTAAGACTTTCTCAAACCCTCAAAATGAGCAATCAAACTTAGGGTTTAAACACACAAGATGATTCTTTTATACGTGGGAGAAAACTTAATCCGAAATTTAACAAAATTGTCCCGTTGCTCGCTGACACGTTCCACGACCCCTTCGTTGCAGTGACTCAAAATAGACTAACCAAGTTTCTTGTCTGCATTGTGGATCGATTTGATATATTCTTTTGATTATTTATTCCGAAAAAACATGTTGTGTGTGGTTCATTTTGACATAAGCGATTAAAATTTTACAGTACGCTCTATATAAAATTTTAGGAACGCTTTATATTACATGGGTTGAAAACTAGATTTTCCGCATTTTAAATAACTTTTGGGCACCTCTCACCACATATTGTCTATAAAGATCATATTTTTATTTCAAGAGTAGCACTAGGGGGACCCAGAAAAAAAACCCACTTCGTAAACCCAGTGCATAAGACAAAAATGAGTACAAGTTTTTAATACACATTTTGATGCCCTGGCGGGACCCGCAACAAAAAGGTATAAGCTTTTAATGCACTGGGTTTACGAAATGGGTTTTTTTATGGGTCTCGCTAGATTTATTCTTATTTCAAATACTAGTCGCATTACTTTTATCTAAAACAGTTACCGAATTTACTCAATATACTTTTAAGCAAGGTTCTAAAAAACGCGGGGCGTGATCGAGGCGTGGAGGCCAAGCCTTACGCCTTAGAAGCCTAGACGGGACTTGGCGTAAAAAGGGGTGAAAAGGCGTTTAGGTCTTTTTAATATATTTTAATATTTTTTAACCATAACAAGGCTATTAAAATACTAAAATTGTACATATCATAAAAATATGTCTGAATATTTGCAAATAAAAATACTATTTGATTATTTTTGATGAGATAATGGTCCGGTTTGTAAAAAAATCTATAAAAGGCAATATCGTTTCACTAAAGCATTATTGTTTTTAGAGAAAAAGTATGCCTTAAGGGTTTTACCAAGCATAAGGCGTCAAAATTTTAAGGCGGGGCGTTTCTCCCAACCCTCAAGCCTAGGCGGATTTTTTAGAACAGTGCTTTTAAGGTTGAAATATTGTATAATATATATATTTTTTTAGGGCTAGGCTATCCCCACACCAATCAAGTCTTCCACCACACCATTTTGGTGTCAAAAGACAATTATACCCTTACACATTTACAAAATCTAAATGTTTCAACTAAGATAAATGCATTTCAAAAATAATTAAAAATTTGTATTTTCAATATTTATAAATTTTTTTTTTTTAATAAGAATCTGTTTTAATTTTTTTTTAACTTTTCATAAATGATTTAAAAAACATTTAAATTGTTTAAAAATTTGTTATATGTTTTTTAAATTAATTTTTTTTTTATAAAACATAAAAAATGTTTTATATAAAATAAAAAACTGTTTTTACAAAATAGTACCTTTATGTAAATAGTGCTATTATGTAAGTGTAAAATTAAAAAAAAATTATAAACTTTATTTAAAAATTCAAAAAAATACAAAAAAGAATTCTACAAAATTGAAAAATGCAAAAAAAAAAAACTCTGAAAATACTAATAGATATTAAAAAAAATAATGTCTGTCAGGAAAAAAAATGTTTCTCGCCCAAAAAATGATTTCCAACAACAAAAAAAAAATCAGCAACAAAATGCATTTCAAAAAGAAAGAAAAATTGTTTTCAACCAAAAAACGAATTCCAACAAATCAAAAAAATATTTTCTACTCAAAAAATGGCATCCAAGAGAAAAATAATAATTTCCAACGAAAACAAATTATTTAAAAAAATTAATTTCCGAACTAAAAATTATTAAAAAAAATTATTTCAAAACAAAATTTTAATTTTTTTTAATATCTACTAGTATTTTTCAGAGTTTTTTTTGGTAAAAAATAATTTTAATATCTATTAGTATTTTTCGGTGAAAAATAATATTTTTTTTTGGGTGAAAAACAGTTTTGGTTTTTGGGTGAAAAACAGTTTTTTACTGTTGGAAATCATTTTTTTTTGATAAAAAACAATTGTTTTTTCCTGCTAGACATTATTTTTTAAAGGCACTACTTACTTTTCAAATGTACATAAAGGTACTATTTTGTAAAAGCAATTTTTATTTTATATAAAACAATTTTTATGTTAGAATTCGTTTTTTGGTTGAAGACAGTTATTTTCTTAATTATTTTTTAATATCTATTAGTATTTTTCAGAGTTTTTTTTTTATTTTTCAATTTTATAGAATTACTTTTTTTGTAATTTTTAAAATTTTTAAATAAAGCTTTATAATTTCCGTTTTTTTTATTTTACACTTACATAAAGGCACTATTTACTTTCCATATGTACATAATAAAGGTACTATTTTGTAAAAACAGTTTTTATTTTATTTAAAACAATTTTTTATGTGTTATAAAAAAAATTTAATTAAGAAAACATAAAACAAATTTGATAAAACAATTTAAATGTTTTTTTAAATCATTTATGAAAAGTTTTAAAAAAATTATTTTTATAACGGATTCTTATTAACAACAATTTAAAAAATATATATTTTTATTGAAAATACACATTTTAATTGTTTTTCAAAGGCATTTATTTTAGTTGAAAGCAAAAAAATGAAGGTTTAAATTTTGTAAATGTATAAGGGTATAATTGTATTTTGGCATCAAATGGTGTGGGGGAAGACATTTTGGGAGTGGGGATAGCCACTCCCTTTTTTTATTAATATGTAAAAATGAAATTTTGAGCCTTGTTACCCCCTGCTTCTCACTTGGCTGGCCCTCGTCGCACTCCATCTCTAAACCGCCGGTGCGACCATAATTCCCCTCAATTTCACGTCTTAAAACCCCAAAACTAGTTTGGGTTAACAGATCTTACAATCTTCGGTAAGTGTCTTTTTTATCAAATACATGTATTTGTTTCGTATCATAGTTAACATAAACACATGACATGCAAAAATGTTCCAATTTTTAGTAGACCCAGAGAATTATTTAACAAGTTTGGTCACATAAAAAATGTAGTTTGACAAATGGGATTTGTGATTTTGATGTGTTTAATGCTTATTATTAGAAATGGGTTTTGGTTGAAAGGTTATATTAATGGTTGTTTTCATTTGAATTTCAAGTATTAGGGTTTTCTACAATATCTTTTTTCCCCCCCTGTGTTTATTGCTTATTATTAGAAATGGGTTTTGGTTAGAAGGGTACATCAATGGTTGTTTTCATTTGAATTTCAACTATGGGGCATTCTACAATATAGAGGTTGTACCTTGGAGCGAACAAGTGCCCTCGCTCAAACTACGGTTGGTCATGGTTCAAGACTTGTGAGCGGTCTCTTCATATTTTAAAATAATATGGGGTAAGGCCCGCCGACATTTACCTCTCATGACCTTGTAGTGAAGGAGGAGCCTTGTGCACTGGATACGACTTTTTAGGGTATTCTACAATATGGGTTTTGTGTTTTTTCAGTGTTTATTGCTTATTATTAGAAATGGGTTTTGATTAAAAGGGTAGATTAATTGTTGTTTTCATTTGAATTTCAAATATTAGGGTATTCTACAATATGTTTTTTTTATTTTTTTTATTTTTTATGTTTATTGCTTATTATTGGAAATGGGTTTTGGTTAAAAGGGTATAGTAATGGTTGTTTTCATTTGAATTTCAACTATTAGTGTATTTTGTAATATGTTTTTTATTTCTTCTGGTTTTGATGCTTATTTGTAGAAATGTATGTTGAGCATATGGTGGTTATGTACTTTTGTTGTGGTCAAATGTTATATTAATGGTTGTTTTCATCTGAATTTCAACTATTTAGGGTATTCTGTAATGCGGGTTTCGTTAATCTTCAAACCCCCTCTATATCTCACATTTCGGCCAACACAATTTCGACAAGGGATTTCTACACAATCTTATTGTTTCATGTATATGTTTGATGCCATTAATTATCATAAGCATGGCATGCAATTAAGTTTCAATTTTGAGTACAGAAGTTCACTAGATAGTGACCCAAAAAACTAGAGCGTGCTCATATGAAATTGTAGCTTGACGGATGGGGTTTATGTTTTTTCAGTGTTTAATGCTTAGTTTTAGAACTCTACACTTATTTTTTCTTTTATTAAAAGCTATAATAATAGCTATTTTCATTTTGTAACAACAAATACTATGCTCTTAAGAAACCTTAAGTGTTAGTTTAGATGCGGCCTTGTTGTCTTATAAGTTAGGTAAGGTTTGTTAGCGGCCTTGACAACATGGTAAGATTTGAGGACATTAGTTTGCATTGGAGACTTCTGCACCGAGATCTCAATAAGGTCGCGGACTTTACATCGCATAAAATACACCATGCGGATTGATGTCATGGATCAATCAAATTATTACTTGGGGTCTTCCAACAACCCTCGTGGTAAATCCATATCCCACAAAGCTAAGAATTACATGGTCATTGGGGTCTTCTTCCAAAGACCCCTGCCTAGTGGTCATCCCCTCAACATGCCTCAATGTGTGCCCTAGGCTTATGCTGCCTCTGACTCCAATCGTAAGCCTTCTGACAAACCCTCGACGTCTATCCTCAATATCCTCCATCTCACCGAGAGGGAAAGTAACCTCTTTGCGAATCTTACCCTCCAACCCACCAGCCTTCCACAGCCTCGCACCATTACCTATGCTTATCCCTTGATCTCCCCAATGATTTCAACAGCGACGCGCACGCCACTTGTCCACGTCGCACACCCTAAATGTCTACAATGACCCGCTAGACGAGCTTACGCCCCTCGCTACAATCCAAAAGGACCCCTTTCCACCAATTTCATCCTTGTGGAGGGACCATTGGTCAAGCTTCCGCGTGTCCCCTTCAACACTTATTCCCCTTCAACACTTATTCCTCGATGTGGAACATGGTTCAAAGTTGTGTTGAGTTGGCTCAGTTTTGAAGGCACCGTTACATGAGTCAAACAATTGATGATTTACCTTGTATCTCTTTGAATCGACAATTTTAGGGGTAACAATTCAGGTCAGTCTTGTCATTTTTGAGTTGCGTTGATTTTGATTTGAGTACAAGTTTTGAGTACTCTTAAATCTACACTAGCTAATCGTGTCAAAATCGTGTCATATCTGGTTATTACCATAAACAAATTATCGTGTCAAAAATCGCCAGAGCCCTAGGTAATATATTAGTCAAATTGTTCAAAAAATCATCAAATCGGATGATTCGAACCGAGTCACAACGAGTTGGTCCGAGTGAAGAAAAATAGATCGAACTTTGATAAAAAGGTAAAATCCGCCCCTTGTCCAAATAATTAAAAGTTAACTATTTTACATACGTTTTACATTTTTCATTTGAATAAAAAACGACTTCTCACAAATGAGTAATATGGAGTCTCTTAGAAAATTTGTGGTACATTTTTCATAAATTAATAATTCTTAATAATTTTTTCAAAACTTGTACATTTTCAGTAAATTAATACTATTTAATTTTTTTTCAGTATTCCTTACAAAATTATTAATATTTGTACTAATTCCCTCTAACTAAGTGTTAATTTATCATGAAATATTGAAGCAAACAAGTCTGACACGCAGATAATGCTATGCATATTGAGATATGGTTTCTGACCGGTCCATATTATTAATCTTATATTTTTTTTCGAATTTTTTTGGGCTTTCTAAATATTGTATCTCTGCATATTGCCCGATAGCTTGACTGATATTGTCAACGAGATTTTGAGCCAAGATGTGGAACGTGACTTCCATTATGAGGTGTGGAGTTGGATCCAACAACCTTCTCTTTTATTGAATACCCTTGTGCTAGGCCACTTCTTGGGCGGAAGTTTCGGCAGGAACCATGAGTGCCCTAATCTTGTGTATTAGAGCTTGATGAATTACGCACTGACCTCTCACCGTTTGAGGACTTGAGCCAAAATGTAACTCCTTATGTCTCCATTGCCAGATGGATGATTGGCCATTACGAGTGACGAACGAGAAGGCATTTAGCAAAATTTCTCCATTGGCTTATGGGTAGCTTATGCAGCCTCTCGGCTACCTGTTTAGGCTGTGAGTAGCCTAGTTTGATGAGTATTTTGATGAACCTTTTGGGTGTCCACGCGGCGACAATCATTTGAGGTATGTGCTTTGGCTCTTAGCTAAGATCCTTTATGGGACGTTGCACAGCTCTTTAATTGTCACGCCAACCCAACGCTTGTACCGATTTGTTGGATTCCTTGGAGAAGGTTTTTGAATACAAAGGTATGGTGTAAATTGTGTTTTGGCTAACATCGAGAAATGGCCCACATGCAGGCTTGGTCTTAGATGAAGGAAGCGGTGTGAGCCTTCTTTGTTCCCCTGACCTATGGGTGGGATTGTTTGCCCGACTGCAGAGTTTGCATCAGGGGATCGAGTCCTGCCTCTGTGATCACATATACGTAGCAATCTCTGCTATTCCGTGCGAGATCCCAACTTGTCGAGAGCGAGGAACAACAAATCAATTGCTATCTCTACGGGTTATAGACACGTATCACTAGGATTTGAGTTTGTGATATATTCCTACCTTTATTATATCCATTCAGTACGCTCTCAAGTTTGAAGAGTATCCCCGTTGGAGCGTCATTACGCCTTGAGGTTCTACTACTTCTACCTCGCCAACTAAGACGTTGATTCAACACCCATGGGGAGATGAATTATTTCAATTGTGGTCAGTTTCGGCACTTGGTGATTGATTACATTAAGAAGAAGGGGCACACACTTGTGATTGACAAAGTACATCATGATGCTCTTCTCGCCTTCATGACCTTGAGGAAGGCCATGTAGGGGGGCGTACATCATGACGCTCTTGTTGCCTGCACGATTCCACTCTAGCCTGATTTGAGTTTGAGGACCAACGCTTTGAGGGGAGAGTATGTGAACTAGAGAGCAATTTTGGGGATGAAATTGCGGTATTACTCCTTTATTTTCCTAGATTTAGTTTTGCTAAGCTTAGTATTACTATCAAGTAGTTGGGCTTACCTTCTAGGCTTAGTAAATAATGGGGCTTTAAGTTCTTTTAAGCTTTGTTATTGTTGCACTTGACTTGCTGGGCAAGTATATATAGTTAATAAATATGATATAAGCTCCAATGTTTATTCATCGCGTATTAGAGAGGATTTTCCCCTGGTTTGTGCAAGCTTTTCTGTTGTGCCATGGAATGTGTCACCGTCACGTCACAAACTCTCAATTACACGTATATAAATTAAAATATTTGAGATGGGATCCATTTTTTCCCTTTCTTTTCTTTCCTTTATTTTTTTTATTATTATCTTTTCTATTTCCCTTTTTCTTTATTGTTTTTTCCTCTGTGTGAGGTTAGTGTGAGTCATGTGACGGTCACTGATAAATGCATTTGTGACTTTAGCGTTTGACTTATCTGAATCATAGAAGGGAGCCTTTGGAGTTTCCCTTTATTTTTTTAGTAATCATTAGCAAACCATGCCTCTTGTTTCTCTACCTGGTTGCTTTCTGCAAATTGAATGTCATTAGAAATTATTCATTGTTGGTTATAACTCATTTCATATTTTCTGAATCATTAAATATTTTTTGATTTGCTGCAGGATATGAGTAGTTTGGTTGAAAGGCTTCGTGTTAGATCAGATCGGAAACCAGTTTATAATATAGACGATTCAGATGATGATGATGCTGAAGTTGTGCCTGGGAAATCTAGAAATATTCGGGAGAAGTTCGAAAAGACAGTCAGGCCTGATGCGGTATTTTGTTCTTTTATTTTTCCTCTTTCATGAATTGATTACTGATTTTTCCGTATCATGTGGCTGTTCAAAACTTAATTACTTTTATTTGAAATTTTCTGGATATTTTGATAAATATGTCATGACCACTGCCTGTGGATTGATTCTTCGATCAGATGGCATATTGTTACAGGATGTTACACCAATCTATCACTGCATTGTGTGATTAAGCTTGGTGTATTGTAGAATATGATTGGGAGGTTTATCATGGTCCAAATACATGACCGCCCAATTTTTGACTTGGTATCGGTACTAGTTTTGGTTGAACTTAAGTTCGAGTCTTTTGGTCACAATGGTTGTTCTAATGTGTGTAGGTTGTACAAATATGCGTTTTTACCTCAGTTAATTTTCCAATGTTTTTATCTTATCTTATCTCAACCTTGATCAATCATCTTTATCGTAATAATTGTGATTCTGTTGTTTATTTTGTTAATAGAAAGATGATTCATGTCAAGCTTGTGGTGAAAGTGGGAGTCTTTTGTCCTGTGAAACGTGTACTTATGCCTACCATCCCAAGTGTTTAGTCCCTCCATTGAGAGCTCCCTTTCCTAGCAGCTGGAGCTGTCCTGAATGTGTATGCCTCCTTATTTCATTTTAGTTTTTTAATTTATATTTTATTTATATTTTTATTTTGGGTCACTAAGTCTGTCGACATTTTTTTAATTAACGTTTAGTCCCAAGTATTTTGTTCCAAGGAGTCCCTCACCATATAAAACACTCGCAAAACTCTCTTCACTTATCCTAAAACATAAGAAAAATTTGTCAAATAAATAGACAAGGGACTTTTTGGAACATAAAAAAAGGTGGACAAAGTTCAAAATGCACTTAGCTTCTAGGGACTAAACATTAATTGACCCTTTTATTATTTTTACGCTGCAAGTTAATTTCTCTATTTGGACTTACCCCCATATGTTCATTAATTAGATATAACCCAGTCATGCAACAATTACGGCATAAGTTACAAGTGAGTTGATGCATAGTTGGGGGTTAAGTCTAATTAATGAATATGTATGGAGGGTATGTCTAAATACCAAAGTTAGGTAAAGAAACAATATTTGCCAAATTACTATTTTAGCACTTTGATGATTATTGAGATTTAAATATTTTGTCATCACAGGTTAGCCCTCTAAATGATATCGACAAGATATTGGACTGTGAAATGCGCCCTACTGTTGCTGACGATAAAGATGCCTCTAAGCTGGGGTCGAAACAAATATTTGTAAAGCAGTATCTTGTTAAGTGGAAAGGATTATCTTATCTTCACTGCACATGGTAGGTTTGTTAGTAGTTGTTTGATCCTAATTTTCAGTTATTATATATTCATTTTGGGTAAAATGCAGGAACCCCCAACTATTGTTCTGACTGCAAATACCGCCCTTGCTTTGCAAATAAATCCCTAAACAATGAAAAAGTTGTATTTGGCTAATTTTGGTTTTGGTGGCATATATTGTGGAAATTATAATTGGAACAGTTCCAAGTTTTTTTTACCTCTTTCAGAATTAGTAGTTTAAGAATGTATATGCAACTAAGGTGAAAGTTCAGGGGGTTTCTTAAAATTTATTACGGCGCCTATATAATCTCAGCTAGTACTTCATAAACTGATATGTCTTGCAATTAAGTTGCTGAGTAAATCTTTTTGTAATGCGTCTACTTCTTCTTGTGTGGTGACATGGTGTGTTTCTCATGTTTGTTATTTTAACTCTGCATCTATGGTTGTTTATCACTAGTGCATATATATATACATGTGTGTGTGTGTGTTTATATGTAATATGGGGTTATTTGACTTTACCCCTAAGATAATTCGCTTTTTTAGAGACCCCCCCTATATAGTCATAAATACCCCCCTGCAACATGTAGCAGATAATGCATAAGGTACAAGTGGGTTGATGCACATGCTGTGGGGGTTGAGGGTAACTCTATTTTAAGAACATGTAGAGGGGTGCCTTTAAATAGTGATTTATCTTAGGGGGTAAAGTAAAAAAACGTATGTATGTTTTTTTTTTCCTTTCTTCTTTCCAAGTTTACAAGTTATAATTTTAGACGCCACCACCTCACCTACCATTTTCAGGGTACCTGAGAAAGAGTTTGCAAAAGCTTTCAAGGCACATCCTCGTTTGAGATCTAAAGTAAACAACTTCCATCGGCCATCGAACAATAACTCCGAAGATGACTTTGTGGCTATAAGACCGGAATGGACTACTGTTGATCGGATTATTGCTTGCAGGTTTGACTTTCTGAACTATTATGTATATACTCTATTACAAGTTTGTGTTTCTGTGGTGCTATAAGGAAATGTTTGTTCCATTTTTTTTATATTCTGTTTAACTTCAATTAATACAAGTGTTGGTAATCGTTGCATAATTTTCCATTGATCTCTTTGATTCAGGTTCATAAACAAAATGACGTTTAACTTGCTAAAATGAGCCTTGTAAATTAGTTGAGTATATTGGGCATCCATACGCACGTGGGCATAGGGGACATGCGGACAATTTACTTGATTATTGGCTTTTAATCCGTATTATGTCAAGTGCTATCAGGCTCACTTGAATTAGGGGAAAAAAGAAACCTTCAATTCAGAACCACACAAGGTCTTTCTGAAGTAGGAAGGCATACTGCCTTCCCTCTTTAGCACCACATGATTGATGACAACGGGTTTTTGGTAAAACAAAGGTTGCGTTTTGGCAAGACCAAATTGGAATATGGGTTTTCGGTAAAATTTACGATTTTATTTTTTGCAATTGCTTTTGCCAGATTGTGATTTTTTTTTGAAAATGGATTTCTGTAGCGAAACTGTAAATTTCGGATAAATCGAAAATCGGGAAAAAATTCGGAAGGGTTTCAGAATAATCGGAATCAGAATTATTTTGGGAAATAAGTCAGAAACTCCCTAATCGGCATAGATTAAAAAAATTCGGAATAGTATAATTTCAAAAGAAACCGGAAATTTCTGGAAAATATAAGTTTTTTGAAGAACTCGGATGGACACAGATTCATAAAAACGAATTTGAAAAATTGGAAAATCAGAATTACTTCCTATTCCGATCCGATTCGGAAAAATCGGACTTCGGCAAACAAAAATAATATCCCCCAAATCAGGGAAAATCAGACTGGATTTTGGAAGAATCGTAAGTTCGGCAAAAAGCACACCTTTAATCAATACAATTTGAAAAATATCTTAATTAAAGAAAAGTTGGAAGCTAAGAAGTACAAAGACGTGTTCATGTCACATACATATCCACAATTGGTGCTTCCACAAATATTATACGATACATGTCCGATACTTCTGTAACAAGTCCATAATTTAATGGACAAATATCTAATTTTGGATGCTCGAGTGGTACTTCTTGGATACTTGCTATCATGTGAATTTTGTAGGAGGTGTTTTTGGGGAGAGACTACATGAGTGCTAGGAGTAGGGAGTCACGCTGGATTTCGGGTTTGGAATTGGGAACTCTTATAACGATTTTGATTAGGGGTGCTTGATTTACATGATACTAATGGTGGGATTTGTGCATTTTTGGTCAATTGGACTACGATAAGTTTAGTTGCTAGCTTAAGAGGTCTTACATCAAGGGGTAGACTATATCGTTTCTAATGATCTCAGCAATGGAAACTCCCAGCTGGATTTGAGCATGATGGCAAATGGAGGTATATGAGGGATTTCACACAAGCCAAAGCAATTACAAATCTGTTGGGTCATGTTATGAAATTCGGGGTGGTATTGGGCTTATAAATACAACTCAGCGGTATGTGGCATCTAAGAATGATTTATTTTCTTAGTTGTTAGATAGAAGGAAGAATTGAATTGATCGCGAATGTGGAAATAGGAGGGTTTCAAATTTAAAGAAGTTGGAGTTTATAAAGTTGGTTGACTTGAAAAAAAATGGACTTGAGATTGAGATTGAGATCGAGTTTTACGCTATGTGAAGTGGAGAATACAAGAATGTATTGTTGATCAAAAGTTGAAGTTGAGGAGTTGATATATCTGGAAAAGAAAAGAGAAATGTGTGGTGAGTAACTGGAATACAAGAAGTTAATTTCAGTGGATGTAATAATGGTTTCTAATTTCTAGCACGTGTGGCAGAATATGATGATGAAGTATTAATTCTATTGATATATAGAAGTTTTCGTTGGCATCTAATAGCTCTACCAAAAAAATTCTCGAGAATGGTCGTAATTACGCTTAATTATATTACAGTTGAATCATCTGTCTTATCTCTTGGTTCTTTAGGATCAAGATTCTTATGGTAGATTTGATTTTGATTGTTTTATTCCTGATGAAGTTTCTTCTAACCACGGAAAATACTTTCGGTTCAGATCAAAGTAATTGTCCAAAGTATGATAACTTCTTTCATTGAATATGGTATAAAAAGTGCTAGCATTCAAGTAGTCATTTTGTAGTATCTTTTTTAGGATTTTGATGAATTTATGAGACATACAATCCAATTATATATATATATATATATATATATATATATATAGAGAGAGAGAGAGAGAGAGAGAGAGAGAGAGAGAGAGAGAGAGAGAGAGTTTATCTTGCTGATATTGTTCAATGACAATGTTAACCCTGAGAGCTGCTATACAATTTGTGGAATTTTGCAGGGGAGATGATGACGAGAAGGAGTATTATGTAAAGTGGAAGGAGCTTCCCTATGACGAATGTTATTGGGAACTTGAATCAGATATTTCATCATTTCAGTCCGAAATTGATAAGTTTTATAAAATTCGTTCTAGACGCCGCAAACGAGCTTCAAATAGGCAGAGGAGAAGCCTTTATGATGACTCAGACTCGGAAAAGAAAAATAAAGAATTTCAACATTATGAAAAGAGTCCTGAATTTCTTTCTGGAGGTATATGCATAGTTTGTCTGCTGTTAGCTTTCTGTGATGTTAAATAATTGTGTATGCTTTAGGGATTTGATTTTGTATCGGAGATCTTGATCGTGTTTTGATGTGATAGGAGGGTCACTTCATCCATATCAGCTTGAAGGATTGAACTTTTTACGCTTCTCTTGGTCCAAACAAACGCATGTGATACTTGCAGATGAGATGGGCCTTGGTAGGTTATATTTTCTGTTGTTTTAGGGTCTTTATTTTCTGCTTTTTTCCATGAGTGATTTGAATTGGGTTACTTTGGGTTTGGCACCCATAATTTTTTTGTGATTGAGTTTATCCCCTACTCCCCCACCCCCCCCACCCCGGCGGTAACTTTCATTTCTTGGGTTTGTAAACTGTCAAAAAAAGTTTTACCAAGTGTTTTTGCGATATTTTTGCCTCACTAAAAGTCTTTTTGGGGGGTCAAACCCCAAAAGTGAAGATGATGGGGGCCAAACCCTAAATTGCCCTAAATTGCCCGTCTGAATTTTCCCCCAGCTAATAATATGCCACATGGGTGATTCAAAATCATCCTTCCTTTTCTACACCCTATGTAGCACGGCTACCTCAAAATAGCATAATGAAGTATTGGATGCTGACTGATACGTATCCGATACTTCAAATACGTATCCTTTGCTCAAATTGGTAATTTTGACTTTTGGATACGTAACCGATACGACCTGATACATTATGGATGTGGTCTGGATACTTCTAGGATACAACTGGGGCAGATTTGTGTAATTTTTTCTGTAATTATTAGAAGTTGAAAAGTTTAATTGGTAAATAAAGCATATAAACACAACATGTTCCATGAATTAATGCTTAAGTTCTTAATCCATCAGTTGGTGGCCTGATTGCCTGGTTCAAAAATGATGTTGACTTGTGCTTTTTTATTGACTATAAGTCACACTATCAACATATTGTGTATGCTAAAGCTAAATTTGTAAATATTTTTTTTGAATAAAATATGCACACACACACACACACACACATATATATATATATCATATGATAAAATAAATATTTTTTGTCGTCGTATTTTTTTTAAAGATTTACCGTATCTTCGTATCGTTTCTTATCATGTGCATAGCCTATAACTTCCTCTATGTATACATGTAAATTTTGGAACTATAGCTGTTCATGTTTGAATGCAGGTAAAACAATACAGTCCATTGCCTTCTTGGCATCTCTTTTTGAAGATAATATTTCTCCACATTTAGTAGTGGCCCCACTATCGACATTGCGCAATTGGGAACGTGAATTTGCCACATGGGCGCCTCATATGAATGTTGTATGTACACAGGATGTCCCAAAATTGATTTCATATTAGCTTATCTATGCATTATCCTGTATGAATTAGCAGATAATTGCTACAGGTTATGTATGTTGGGTCGGCGCAAGCTCGTACCGTCATTAGGGAATACGAATTTTACTTCCCCAAAAGTCTGAAGAAGAAAAAGAAAAAGAAATCTGGTAAAATTGTTGGTGAACGCAAGCAAGATAGGATCAAATTTGATGTGCTTCTAACATCATATGAAATGATTAACCTTGATAATGCATCACTGAAACCAATAAAGTGGGAGTGCATGGTAACATTCTTTTGTCCTGCTGACTACATTATCCTTTTTTGTGTGGATAAAAATGAATTTTTTGTTGATACAATAAAGGTTTGTTTTTCGACTTCACCTCTTGAGATAAATCGATATTTAGAGATACCTTCTGCATGTTAATTATTTAGAGTTACCCCACATGTAATAGATAATGCGTAAGGTACAAGTGGATTGATGGGCAACTCTAATTAATGAATGTGCAGAGGGGGCGTCTCTGAATACCGAATTATCTTAGGGGATAAAGTTAAAAAGCAGTACAGCGAAGAACTTTTATCCTTTGTCTCTTTAGCTTCCTAAAAATCTGGCATCTCTTTGTAGATTGTCGATGAAGGTCACCGTCTTAAGAATAAGGATTCAAAGTTATTTATTTCATTGAAGCAGTACTCTACTAGACACCGTGTGCTTTTGACTGGAACTCCTCTTCAGGTTTGTTGTCCAATCGCGCTAAAGTTTGTGTTGGTACTTCAAATAATTAACCTGCTATTTTCTTTCTTGGCATTTAAATAATCCTTTGAGGCGTATTCATGCATTAAATGTCATTTTTCTAATTTGGGTCATTGGCAATGAGTCGGGTTTGTTACGCATAAGGTGGTGAATGGATCTTTTGTACTAGTGGAAATGAGTTGCTTGGTGATATGTTATCTTACTTTTCTGGTTTTCGTAGAATCCAATTCTTTGTAGGGTTGGTAAGAGTTTTTTATATAAAAAACGAGGAGAAGATGTAGCACATATCACATTTGATTTAGTGTTCCCATAAAAATAAATCAGAGTAGTTTGAAGACCGAGGCTATCACGGTCAATCTTACCCTTCTTGACATGTAACCCTTTTATCCAACCTTTAATCTTTTCCGAGACCGGGCGTTAAAACCTATAATGATTCGGGTTTCCCCTGAATGGTATACCCAAATGCAACAAAGGGCAAACCTTTACTCCACAACCAATTCTACTAGCTAATGCTGAAAGATCACATATAATTAAATCAGATTGTAGTGAGTTCAGCAACATCTAGCTCAAATTTCATCTGATTACAGAAAATCTTGGTTTTACCGGCCGGTGTGATGGAGCTTAAACCAAAATTGTATCACGCAATTCGTTGGTAAAATCGATTTCTATCGGATACTATGGTAATTTTTAGTAAATTTGTGTTTATAATAATTTTGGTACTTTCAGCAATATACAAATAATCAATTTATTTTAAAGTAAATCATTGGTAGTTTGATACATAACCCTTTTCAAAAATCAATTTTTGGTGCCACCCAGAAAATGATTATGACACAATTGATATGACAGCAATCTTAATTTTTGGTTACTACCTGAGATCAACCTTTTTTGCCACTAATCATTATTAGCACTCAGTTGACCTTCAGACAATTTTACTTATTTTTTCTTTGGTATATAATTTTCATCAACCAGGGCAACTTCACATTGCGGACCTAAATTCATATGTCCTGAAGGCATTGTCAACCTTTATAGACTTGAGGAGAATAACACTTCATCGCTAATTACACATAAAAATTATATACCATAGAAAAAATAATTATACTCCCTCCTTCTCAAATTAGCAGTCCATATTTTAAACAGATGATTTTAAAGAATACACTTCACCAATGACTATTATCAAGCCTTGTTTACTACTATCAAATTTGGTGCTTTGATTGCGCTGGAAAAGGGAAAACAAGACTATTAATTTGGGAACCGGGAGTGTATACTTTAAAATGGACAGATCAATGTTTTAAATTAATGAAGAAGTTCATTTTCAAATGATACTTGGTGGAGATGATTTCCATAATAAAGGGGCTCTAAACAAAAAATTATTTAAGAATTAATCCAAGTAAAAATCATACTCTCTCAGGGGGAAGTATTTCTATAACCAAATTCAGAAGTTCAGAAGTTCAAAACTGGAATGAGATACAAGGAACAAGGTGGCGGGATATCCTTCTACGCCTTCTACACCTTGATGGCATACTTTCTCAGGGGGAAGTATTTCCCAAACCGAAATCGAGTGTTCCTCATAGACAACCATCAAGGCAACTCAAGCAGCTGTATTGTTATCTTGAGACTTGTACATGAGATGGTTGGCGGGTGGTGAATCCTAATTGGTCACGTGGCTTTGTGGATGTTCAATCTGGAGTGGCTTTGGTGGCATAGTCCGCTCACGGAGGAAGTTTGCTAGGAAGAGCGTGATTTGAGAAAATTCTGGCCAGTTTTTTGGGTCCTCTGCCCAACACGATTCAGGGGGTGGGTCTTTGGAATGCTATCCATGCTAGGCCTTTGGTTCGTAGCAGCAGCATATGCCACCATGATGTTGTTTCGCCCCTTGAATGGAGTGGTATTTGTGAGTAGCTCCCAAAGAACCATGGAGAAGCTATAAACATCCACCTTGTGGTTATAGTATTTCTTCACTCTCACTTTAAGTGGGTCGACGATGAACATCTCTGGAGCCATCCATCGGTAGGTACCAACCTCAGTAGTCATCTCGCCCTCTATCTCCTCTCGCGCTAACCCATAGTACGCTAACTTAATTCATCTTGTCTTCTGTGAGAAGTAGATTGCTGGGTTGGGTTTCAAATCGCGATGAATGATGCCGTTCGCATGCAAATATTCCATTGCTTGAGAAATTCTCTAGTGGTCTCTCTTTCTTATTTATTAGTAAATCTTTTTTCCTCATTGGAGATGAAAAGTTACATTGTATATGAACTATATTGATGGGTAGAAAACTTGAAGTTGGAGAGAGAGAGACATGAAGATTTGGGGTTATATATACTATTGATAATAATGGGATTTTATAATTAAGAACCACGTGGCAACATCCGGGAGTGGAGACTTCGTTTTTAATTATAGATATTAGATTAAAGTAAAAATAATCTCCAACGCTTACTCACGTAAACAAAGTAATAAATTCCACCCACACCCACACTTCATTGCGATTTGAAGCCCAGCAATCTACTTATCACAGAATACTTATCACAGAAGACAAGAATAAAATTAAGTTAGCGGACTTTGGGCCAGCGCGGGGGAGGAGATAGAGGGCGAGATGACTACTGAGGCTGGTACCTACCGATGGATGGCTCCCAAGATGTTTAGCTTCGACCCACTTAAAGTGGGAGTGAAGAAACACTATGACCCCAAAGGTGGATGTTTATAGCTTCTCCATGGTTCTTTGGGAGCTACTCACAAACATAACTCCATTCAAGGGGAGAAACAAGATCATGGTGGCATATGCTGCAACTACGAACCAAAGGCCTAGCATGGATAGCATTCCAAAGGATATTGCCCCCCTCCTTGAATCGTGTTGGGCAGAGGACCCAAAAAACCTGCCAGAATTTTCTCAAATCACGCTCTTCCTAGCAAACTTCCTCCGTGAGCAGACTATGCCACCAAAGCCAATCCAGATTGAACATCCACAAAGCCACGTGACCGACTAGGATTCACCGCACACCAACCATCTCATGTACAAGTCTCAAGAAAACAATAATAAGAAAACCAGGATTCCATACTATAGCTGCTTGAGTTGCTTTGATGGGTGTCTATGAGGAACACTCGATTTTGGTTTGGGAAACACTTCCCCCCTGAGAGAGAGTCTGCCATCGAGGTGTACAAGGATATCCTGCTACCTTATTCCTTGTATCTCACTCCAATTTTGAAATTCTAAATTTTGTTTACTTTTATATATCGTTTTGGTGGATTCAAGTTAGTAAATTCAGCGGCGTTGTACGTAAGAAAAAAATAGGATCAAAGCTCAATTCAAAACTAACTTGAGCCCCCCAAATTTCCAGTTATTGAACTTTGACCTTGTCATTCGACCATTACATATTATAACAATTGCAGTTTCTAATTAATAATAATATAATGAGATAAGTACACTTAGGTACCTGGCAAGCAATTTTATTACTCTAAATTGGGATAAAAAAATTTAACCACCTAGGTCCGTTAAAGACCCATTTACCCAATACTCTTTTTATTTTTAAAAGTACACGCGAGCGACATCCACCCCACCCCCACTCCCACCCCGTTGCCGGAGCTTTGCCAGCCGGAGCTCCGATGACCATCACCGGAGCTCCTATGAGGCCTGCGGAGCTCCACTCGTGGTCGCCCGAGCTTCGGCAATGGGGGGTGGGGGGTGGATGCCGCTAGTGCGGACTTTTAAAAACTAAAAGAGAAATGGGTAAATGAGTGCTTGAGGGACCCAAGTGTTTAAAAAAGAATTATCCTGGTTTTAGAGTAATAAAATTGTTGTGAGGGAACTAAGTGTAAATGCCCCTAATATAATTAAGAGCCGGTGCTAAAATCTAATTATAAATAAAAAATGGGAGTCAAACTGGATATATTTGGTCATCTTAACAGTCATCTGGTAGTCATAAAATGAGGACCGAAGTCCAATTAATAAGAACGTTGGGGTGTAAAATTTATATCGGCCTAAATTTTAGTGGCCAAATGCGAACGTCCTATCAAAATATCTGCAGCACTGTAGCAAAATTTTATGCTCAACCAAACATTCAGTTCACAATCCTAATGTGAAACTGAGATACTGTATAGTAGATCCTATATGTTCTGCAAGCTAATATTTCAACTTGCAGGTATGGTGATCAATCATTTCTCTTTCTTCGGTAAAAACTTTATAGTCACTGTATAATTCTAATGTCATTGTAATTTAAAAGTTTACGATGAAATTTTCTTTTCATACATTAGATTATTATTATTTTTTTCTTTTTTCTGAACTTTGCTCATTGCATTTCAGAATAATCTTGACGAACTTTTCATGCTCATGCACTTCCTTGATGCTGGGAAGGTCAGTTTCCCTGCAGCCTATTTTATTTATATATTTATTATTATTATAAAAGTGAACTCTGTATTGCATATCCTCATTACTTTTTTGTGAATACCTACAGTTTGGAAGTTTAGAGGAGTTCCAGGAGGAGTTCAAGGATATCAATCAAGAGGAGCAGATTTCGAGGCTTCATAAAATGCTGGGTCCCCATCTTCTTAGAAGTATAAATCTGAAACTAGTGCTCGTTTCTTTGTATTTCTCTTTTTTGATGATATTTGAGATATGATCTGTTTTTCAATTGGGTTTAACTTACATATTATAGATAGTGATATGTAAACCACAGTACTTTTGTTTGTATTTTGTTATTATAATTTTGAGATTTATTTCGGTAGTTATATTAGATTAATTTTCCATGGAATTAAGTGGGTTATTTGAAAGACAATTTACTTCAAAATTATTCTTTCCTTTGTTGACTTGGGAACATGTGATTTCTTAACGAGAAACTCAAGGAAATCATCGAGCCTGTTAAATTGTGGGAAATGCTTTTCTGTTTTCCTTTTCTAGTTTTTCATTTTGCGAAAAGATTGAAAATTAAACACGTTCATTTGTTAAAAATGCACACACACACACATGCACGTTTGTGTGTGTGAATGTGTGCACACACAAACACAGAGAGAGAGACTTCAGCCCATTAATTCCTAGGGAGTAAATTCACACACACACACGTGTATATATATACGTATATATGATATGTATGTGTGTTGCATGTGTGTGAGCATGCCCTTCTGTATATGTAACGGATATATATGTGTATATATGTTTGTGTGTGCATGTGAAGGAGCATAAATTCGCATATATACATTTATATGTATACGTGTTTATGTAAATTCACAGTGTGTGTGTATGAGAGTCCGCACATGTATGTTTATGTAAATTCGCATGTGTGTCACATATTTACATTAGTTTGTTTTGCATCTTTATGATGTCGTTTGTAAGGAAAACTTGTAATTAATACAAGGATTGTTCAGTCTTTTGAAATTTACCTTTTTTGGTGACAAATTTTATCTTCTAGCCAAAAAGGACATTGATATTCTAGTCATACATGTTTAGAATCATGAATATTTTCTGGCAAGAAATGGCCGTAAAATTATTATTGATGAACTGCAGGAGTGAAGAAAGATGTCATGAAAGAGCTTCCTCCTAAAAAGGAGCTAATTTTACGTGTGGATTTGAGTAGCAAGCAGAAAGAATACTACAAGGCAATTCTGACTCGTAACTATGAGATGCTAACTAGACGAGGAGGTGCCCAAGTGAGTTGACCTGTTTTTAATTTATTTATTCATTCTTTGAATTATTGGTACTTTAATATTTTGCATTACTGAACTTTAATACATTGGTTAGACTTTGATGCATTTTACATCACTGATTGTTACTTCAATGTTAAAACTTAATCATTTAGCGATGGAAAAAGTACCAAGGTCTGATTTTCTTTATAAACTAATGTACCCAAGTCTAATAATGAAATATAGTGAAAGACCAAAGTAAAAAAAAAAACCTTTTATGTATTATAAAGCCTTCTTGTTATGTAATTTTGACCTAATGTTTATTTCTGCCTGAATTTCATTCATGATTTCAGATATCTCTTATTAACGTGGTTATGGAATTGCGCAAGCTTTGTTGTCACCCGTTTATGCTTGAAGGAGTTGAACCTGAGGATAATGATGAGTTTAACAAGTAATCCCATGTTGCTTTATTTTGAAATTGCCTACTTTTGTATTATAGAAATTGAATTTCATGATTAAATAATGTAGAGGTGTTCATGGGGTGGTCCGGGTCAATATTAACCATAATCGAGGCAAGCAAATACAAAAATAGAAAAGAGTTGTAGAACCAAACCAAACTAAACCAACCTATTGATTGGCTTTCGAGGTGGGTCCGGTTGTTTTTTTGGTTCCAAGCTTTTATTTATTATAATATCAATAACAGAATTATTGAAACTAAAACCATCAACAATGTCATCAATGCGTTAAAAATTCAAATGTCAACACGATTATATTTTTCGTATTTATAGAATACATGCATATATAAGATTAATATCAACTGTATGGTTCTTCTAGGTTTGGCTCAGTTCGGTTTTGGTTCAGTTTGGTCTTGGTTTGCTTCTCGGTTCCTATAAGAGGTCAACCCGAGAATCAGATTCAGTTCTTTGGATTATCTAGTTCCATTGTTACATGTAGGGGTTAATGGTTTCCTCCTGTTTAACAAAAATGGTTACTCTTAGGGTGTGTTTGGTTGATAGCATTTGTCATGGAACATATGGAAAAACTGCATTTTCCAACTTCTATTTTCTTACTCTCTCCCCCCCCCCCCCCCCCCCCCCCCCCCACACACACACACACACACACACACCCAAACACAGAAAAAAGAAATTTAGCCAAAGCAAATTTTCATCGGTTTAGCCTACACTAAATAAACCCATTAATTTTAATCTTTATTACACAACTAAAATCAAATATGTAAAAGAGTAAATATTAGCTTGGCAAAAAATTCCTTGAATTTTACTTGGAAAAATTTCGTTTGGATTTTTTTTTTTTTTTTTTTTACATTTTGCATCATTTGTATCAGACACACCGTTATAGTTCATAGTAAATAGAAAGATAGCATTCTGAAATGCTTCATAATATTTTCTTATCTCTCTTCATTAAGTTTTTTCTGATTTCAACTTCTCTCTTTCCCTTTTTATTTTGCAGGCAGCTGCTGGAAGCTTCTGGGAAATTGCATCTTTTAGACAAAATGATGGTGAAGCTGAAAGAGCAAGGACATAGAGTTTTAGTATATACACAGTTTCAACACATGCTGGATTTATTAGAAGATTATTGTAACTCTAAGGTAATGAAGCTAAATTATTTTTAGTCTACTTTTTCTGGAAGCATTGATTTGATGTTTGTTTATACTCTTTTCAGAAATGGCAATATGAACGGATCGATGGAAAAGTTGGCGGGGCTGAAAGACAAATTCGAATAGATAGATTTAATGCCAAAAACTCATCTAGGTTTTGTTTTTTGCTATCTACTAGAGCTGGGGGTTTGGGAATAAACCTTGCAACTGCTGACACGGTTTTTATATATGACAGGTAAAATTTAACATTCCATTATTAGTATCGTACAATAGGCGATACAATACAACACCAAAACGATACGTGACACCTGGGTATATTGCAAGTAGCACTATATTGTAGATGTATCGGTATTGGTCCGTATTTTTTTTTATTGTTTCTTATAAAAATAGTAAATGGATATTCATTTTACTTATTGCATTGGCACTTTCTCATTTATTTTATTATAATAATGGGGTTGCAGTGAGATTTAAACAAACTTTTTTTTTGTCACTAAGCTGAAAGTCTTACTATTACAAGATGTCACTATGGCATAAGATTGTTTTAGACTAATATATATTTATTATTTATTATAATGAGTTCTCCACACATTTCTTTATTTTTAACTCATTTTATGTTTTGCACCATATGGTACGATACAATCGCGATGCATATGTTTTGATACATGACAAGATAGACGATTTGACAGCTATGATTTTTGGGCAATTACAAGGAACTTCCCTCGCGTTAGGTGTAACTACAGATGCTGATTCAAATAATACATCTATTGTTATTTTGTTTTTGTAACACATACAATTTCAGCCCTTACAAATAGTCAGTTGAGCTGTTGATGTCAGCAATAAAGCTAACAAATGTGCAGATATTTACTTTGAATGCTTGTTGACACAAATATGCCCTTAAAACTAGTTTTCTAATAAGATATTTTATTTTTTGTTACATATTTAACACTTCATTTAGCATCATGTTATGATGTGTGTTCCATCTGCTATTGTTTGTCTTCTATAATTCTTGATTGAGTTTTGTACAGTGATTGGAACCCCCATGCTGATTTACAAGCTATGGCTAGAGCTCATCGACTTGGACAAACAAATAAGGTGGATTTATTTTATTTTATTAAGTCTAGGCAGATTATTGTTGTTGGTTGCTCAATATATGGTTTTGTTTATTTATTATTGTTTTTCAGGTGATGATATTTAGACTTGTAACACGGGGAACAATTGAAGAAAGGATGATGCAAATGACTAAAAAGAAAATGGTTTTAGAGCATCTAGTTGTTGGGAGGCTCAAGGCACAAAATATTAACCAGGTGTTGATTCTTTATCTTGGAGTTGTGACTAATGATTTTCATCTATTCAAAATTATATAGTGGCGATACACGACTTGTTAAGAGCTTAATGTATATTATTGGATCATTCTTGAATAGTTTGAGCTTTTAGAGATACTGTTAGCAAGTGGTGATGGGGGTTGTTCTACTCAACATCTTCATAGGTCAAGGGATTTGGAAGAAATAAAGTCCGTCTCCACCTGTTCAACTTTAAGGGATCACTGAGAAGCTGAAGGCTTAAGATGGAACCAATCTGGAAAAGCCTCTGATGTGCGTGTGTGTGTGTGTGTGTGTGAGAGAGAGAGAGAGAGAGAGAGAGAGAGAGAGAGAGAGATGCTAATGGTAGAAGGGCCTGTTGTGTGTTTATGCGCACTCACGCAGAGAGCATCGTGCTCAACCCAATGGCCCAAAGTTTTCTCACCCAGTTATATTCTTATTTGAAAGAGTTAAGCTTTTTGAAGAGAAACCTTAAATTGGATCATTTTGATATATGATTCTGTTATTAGAACTTATGTTTTAGGATTTAATTTCATGTATAAGTTAAACCCTTATGTTATGTTTGGATCAGAATTCGTAGGTGTATTAGACTTCATTGAATGTAAAAGAGGGACCAGGTTTAAATATGTGAACTTTGTGGAATTAAACCCTTTATTTGATGTTTTAGATCTTAAATTATTGTGGGAATCGTTTAGGATCATAAACTCGTGATTAGATTTGATAATACAGTAGTTTAGGTTGTTGCGTAAAAAGATTAATGTTCAACAATGGAGGTTTTATGTTCGATTTTTCGTACAACTGTGTATATCTTGTTCGAACGAGATACTTGTCTCGTTCGAATGAGATGGCTTGTTTCGTTCGAACGGACTTGAGTCTCGTTTGAACGACTTTTGTTGTCAGCGACGTTTTGAGGCAGCGATATATATACCCTAGTGCTCTTTTTAATCTTGACTATTTCAATTAAGAAACTGAGAAAGAAGAGCTAGTGAGCAATTCGATTCAACCCATTTCCACGTTAGAGGAGTTAGATAGTCCTAAGATGGCGGACAACCGTACAGTTTAATCCAGGAACCACCTCTTACTAAGTTTCGGAGATGATTGTTTTAACCTTTTTTTCTCTTGTTTTAATATAAAGCTCTTCTGTGAGCATCTTTTAGTGATGCATTGAAACAGAAAAAGGAGGAGACACTTATGAAGATGCATTGCAATGTCAGCATTTTGGCATTTATGGAATGCCAGAAACCCAAGAATCTTTTTAAGATATGAAATCCGAGAAGGAAAGTATTTGGGAGAGGAACAAATTTTCAGTGACTTTCTGGGCCTTTTTGTCTCCCAGTTTCGGGAGATTCCTTATATTTTTTTTTATGTCATTGAGTTGGAATGATTGCATATAGTATTGCACTGTAATTTTCGCTTTTGATTAGGCATGTAAATGGTTGGGGGAACACCTAGTACTCGTGATGTATCTATTTTTTAATAGCGATGAAAGTATTTTTTTTCTTTAAAAAGAATAATGATTAGATGTAGGTTTTTGCTTGTTGAAATTATGCATCACGAAGATATTTCTAAGCACTGATATATGCATTGAGAAATTGATGAAAACTCTTTGATGATTTTATTTTGGTTGTAGGAAGAACTGGATGACATCATAAGATATGGATCCAAGGAATTGTTTGCTGATGAAAATGACGAGGCAGGAAAATCCCGACAAATTCATTATGATGATGCTGCAATCGATAGGTAAATTTTTTCTGCCCCTATATATATCTTTGATGACATCACATTTATGTGTGAAAGTCAAAGCTTTGACTGTAGTTAATGTAAATATAAATCTTAATCTATACTCAACTCACCTCAACTCAAAAAAGCCTTTTCCCAATTATAATTAATTATAATGTCATAAATTTTTTTCTTCTAAATTCTATGGCTGTAACTATGTTAGATTACTTAACCGTGACCAAGTTGGAGAAGACGAGACGCCATTGGATGATGAAGAAGAAGATGGATTTTTGAAGGCCTTTAAGGTTTAGTTTCCCCCCTAATATTCATTCCCTAATATTCATTTAGATATTAGTATGAATTTGCAAGGTGATCGCCTTGAATCCTTGATCTGCTTGGTACTATGATTTTACTTTAATGTGCATTTTCCAGACTGGAAAACTAATAGCATCATTTACTGAATAAAATATAGTTAAATTCTTTCACTTGTTACATTTTTTCTTCATATTCCGTGTCCTGGGAGTGATATTCTTCATTGCTACATTTTTGTTATATTTATATTCTTTTTATTAGCGAATTTTCGCCTCCCCATAATGTTATTACCCTATCTGTATTCATAAATTATCAAATATAATAAAGTAAATAGCTCATCAGAGTTATCTCAAAACATTGCGGTTGTATTACAGTTGCAACTGTAATACAAGTTTGCCATATAATGCTCTTATGTTTAATAGTTTGACGAAACTAAACTTGCAAAATGTGCTCTAGGTTGCGAATTTCGAGTATATTGATGGAGAGGAAGCCAAAGAAGCGCAAATGCCATCGGCAGAGACTAAACCTACAACAAATAATTCAGAAAGAGCAAGTTACTGGGAGGAGTTGTTAAAAGGCAGATATGAAGAGCATAAAGTTGAGGAGTTTAATGCCATGGGAAAGGGGAAGAGAAGCCGTAAACAGGTAGCTTTATACCATTCTAAAAATTTGATATTTTGGGTAGAGTGTTAGATTTCTTTGTCTTAGAGTCTGTTGCATGTCATTTTTTATGAGGCACGTCCTGCATGGTTACATCGATTGCTATACTCATCTTCTATTTAACATCCATTATATTTAATGAATGTGATTGTTCCAAAAATGGTCCCTAAACTATTTTTAGTTGCAAGTCAATCCACAAACTAATCAAACAGTTTTAACAAGACAGAGCCGTTAAGACAGAAAATAGTCATATGCGTTGACATGACCTTTTTTAAGAACAAAACAGGAATCACAACATTATTTAAGGGCAAAAGAATTATTCACTATATTTATTTCCAAAATAATAAGAAAACTGTTCACTATTCACGACCGATATATGTAATGGTCAAGTGGCAGGCGGGGAATCACATAGGGAACAGATTAACGGAACCCAGAAATATATAATCAGAAAGGAGATCTCATAAGCCAAAGATGAGTAAAAATGAGAAAAATATTGGCCGTGTTGCAAAATTTTTGTGTAACAACTCGTGTTCACTTGTTCAGATGGTATCTGTTGAAGAGGATGACCTTGCTGGTTTGGAAGATGTAAGTTCCGATGGCGAAGATGATGTTTATGAAGCTGAGGCTGAAGCCGAAGTTGAGTCGAGTGACGGGGATACAGATTCACCTGGAGCATCACCTGTTAGAAAGCCTCCGAAAAAGAAAATTCGCGGTATATTTTCCAAGCCTAGTTTCTTGTTGATTAGTTAAATAGAAGAATTTGGTTAGTGACATTTTCTCTATTTCCATTTCTTCAGTGGAGACTGTTAAACCCCAGGCATTGATGGATGGAGAAGGGAGATCGTTTAGAGTCCTGGGATTTAGTCAGACTCAAAGAGCTGCATTTGTACAAATTTTGATGAGGTTTAGTCTCGCATTTGTTGTCACTTACCTTATTGTGTTTTTCTTACATCTCTCTCTCTCTGACACACGCACACACACACACACACTCGCGCGCGTGTTAATGCGAGCGTATGCATCGAATGCGTGTGCATCTTTGTAATAAGGGTTATTTACATTTTGGGGTTTTAGTTTGGGTCCAAGTTTTCCACATTTGCACATTGGGGGTCCATATTCACTTTTTATGACGTTTTTCTCAATATTTTTTGCGATACTTTTTTTCCTCTCAAAAGTGTTGCAAAAGGTGAAAATAGATATTGAATTGCAAATAATGAAAAACTTTGGACCCTGGACCCCAAAATGTAAATTAGTTATATAAACCCTTGTTTTGAAAGGTGACTGGTGATTCGAGGCTGTAATAAAATGCCTTAAGAAGTAAAACAAATTAGGGACGAGGCGTACCAGTGGCCTAGGTAGCGCCTCTTAGGCACAGGTTTTGCTCATTGGTGTATGATGCATATGGTCTGTTGCTTTTTTGTTTTACAATTTACCATCCATCACTGATACTTGTAATCTTGTGTTATCCTTTTCAGTTATACTATTTACCATGTTTAGAAAACTAATCAAACACATACACCCAGAAAAGATTGATAAGTAAGATATAGAATTTTTAGCGATGTAAGGGGGTACTTGTATAAATTTTAATAAAAATTTACCGATCAAGGTTACAGGGTATGAGGAAATGCCAAATGGGTTTTGAGGTACACATGGAGAAATGAAAGAATTGTCCAATTGCATATTGATTACGGAAACCTTAAATTAGGCTTTATACCAAAGTATCTTTAAAAAAAAATCTCATTTTTTTGAGTTGCAAAATTGCGAACGTGAGCTATTATTATGTTCAAGCTTTTCAAACATATTTTTCCAAACACATCTTTTGAATAAATAACATAGTTAATTAATCAAATCTTTCTATCGTCGTTGTCAACTGCAGGTATGATCCTATCATCTTTTACGTTAGAAAGTTTCTTTCTGCATAGACAACAGTAACTGGTCTAATAGCAAATAATATTGAATACCTTGCCTTGTGCTGTGTTATAAAACAGCGGTATGAATTTGGTTTTACCGATTTTTGTGATAGTAGACTAGATTAGTAGATAGTATGTCATTGAATAAAGATGACTAAATTATGGTTTGATGTATTGTTTCTTGTATAAACTTATCAGTTATATTAAGGATGTAACAGTCTAGATGCTTCTACAGATATGGAGTTGGGAACTTTGATTGGGGGGAATTTACTCCACGCTTGAAGCAGAAGACTTTTGAAGAAATAAAAAAGTATGTGCTTTTCCCCTCCTTTTTGCCATATTATGTGTTAATTGTAACATTCAAGATTAGAAACGTCTACTGGGAAAGGCGTTTCCAAAACTGAAATTTTGGAACTGTTTTGGTCACTTGGAATATCATTGCCGTCATCTTTTAATTTCATTTTTATTGCTATGACTGAACTTGTTGTCCATGGTTCGAACTTGCTAGAAGATGCACATGCTCAGGTTTCATGTTCACTCTATTGTATGTCAACTTAATTCTTTCTGGATGGTCTTGCGTGTGATTTCGCTAGAGTCTTATTGATATGCTATTCTTGTTTTTGAACATCAAACATGCTATATAGTGGCTGGCCAGGTTAAGGCTGGCAGCTTCCCACCTTATTGTTTTGGGAACAAATAAAAGAGGAATAAAGTTGGGGAAATTATATATAACTTTTAACAACATAGTAGAAAGTGTAAATAAGCCAATCTTATCATCGTGTGATTTCACTGGCTCGCGATTTCAGTGACACATGTACCTTTATTTCAGTCAATGAACATGGTGTGAATGTTAAACTACACGTCAATGGCCAAAAACAAAACAAACACCAACTTTAGAGAGAGAAACAAATAATTTTTTATATTCAAAATCAAGGCTATCTCCAAATGAGGAGTACAAGGAGTATTTATATGGGGGGAATTACTTGTTAGCCAAGTAATTACCTAAATGACTAAAAGGGGCAAGCATTAACAAAAAAAATACCTAATTAGTTCCAAACATGCTTGGAGACCAATTAAAAGACATAAAAGGAAATAAAAGAGTTAAAATTAAAGGAAAACTAATGACAAATATTAAAATGACAAATAAACCCTAATATGAATCCATTTCCATCAGAATGTTTGATTAATTCATAGGGGTTGCATAGATTGTATGTGTATCTCATATAGTCTTATATTCACTGTGATGCGTATGTGCACGGTTCTAAAATTAGAAACTGTTGTGCGTATCTATCTCTTATGGTGCTATTTTGATGAAAATTTAAAATCAGTCTAATATTTTCTTTAACACTTACTAAAATTTCAAAAGTTTTTCTCTATTGATTGAATTAAAATAATGCAACTTATATTTTTTCCCACCTTAAGAAAAGTTAATGGATCCTCCGCTGGTGGCTATAGTTGTTAATTTAGCTTGTAGGGGCCTTCCATATAGTTTCTAGGATTTCATCACATGTAGATACCATTCATTGCAAACTATTTAGTGGTCTCGATTAACCTTGCTGATATCATTTCCAAATTCTTTGCCTGCGTTGCTTTCAAAGGGCTACCCATAAACATCTAGTTTCACATCATGAAATATTCTCTTGACACGGTTATCTTTTAACGGGAGAATTTCAACCTTCACTTCGTATTCGGATCTGATGATCTCTTCCATGTCCTTGGAGCCCGAAGAAAATATTTAAAATAGTCTCTCTACAATAAATGGAAATTGCAAGAAAACACAATTTATTGATGCTTTTTCGCAAAAGCAACATAAAAGATTGAACAGTGGCATAAACATTTTTCTATTGTCAAGTATGATGAATTTTACACTTTATGTTGGTTTTAATCACTTTTCGCGACGGTACAAAACCTTCATATATACTCTTTTGATAAATATAAATAAAATAGAACAAAAGCCCCCCTCCCCTCCGCCTGCTTTACTAAAATTGATGTGAAACGCAACGGAACTTACACAAATTAATTGCACACACACATGAATGGAATGCTGAATATGAAATCTCCATTAGTTCACTCTCTAAACTCTTTCTAAAACAAAATGATAATAATAATGAAGGCTAAGCAACTAGGGGTTCTTTTATAAGCACAAGTGCTCAAAAAAGACGAAAATAAATGAAATAACATAGAAATAACATAAATAAATGACATGCTCCTACGTCACTCTCTCCCTTGTGAAGCATCGCCAGATCCTCTTGGAGATGGTCAGAGAAGTTGTCAATCTGCTGCAACATGGTCTCAGTTATTCACGAGTCATCACTCTTATGGCGTCCCAACCAACAGATCAGATAATGGACAAGGGGACCTGTAGGTATCATAGTCGTCTCAGAGTCTAAAATACCCTCGACATGGTCAACATGCGAACTGGCTGCGTCGGATCCACGGGTAGGGCTATTGGGGGAACATATGATCCCCGATATGGAGTCAAATCGGCCACATTAAATGTGGGATGTGTCTTGAAACCCTCGGGCGGGCAGGCGAGCTCATATTAATTATCGTTACAACGACGGAGAACAAGGAAAGGACCAAATCGGCGCATCTGTAACTTGAAGGCTTTGCACATTCGCTGCTCTTGCCGAAGATATATCATAACAAGATCGTCTGACTGAAAAACAAGGGGCCGACAACGAGAATCTGCTTGTTCCTTGTAGGAAGCATACATCCGCTATAAACGAGACCGTACGTCATCATGAATGGATATCATTTTGGTAGCAAAATCAACAGTTGTCTGGCTAACCATTGTAGTTGGGGGGTTTCGGCAAGTTAAACGACAATCTGGAAAGGGGAGAGACCAGTAGAACGATTGATGAAATTGTTGAAAGAAAATTTCGCCTGTGCAAGAACCACCTCCCAAGTCTTAGGTGACTCACCACCTAAGCATCGTAAAAGATCTCCCCTGACCATCCGTGGGTGGAAAGATGTGAAAAATTGAAGCGTGCAGTGCAACAACTTTCAAAGGGTCCACCTAAAGTGTCTTGTAAAATGAACATTCCTATCAGAAGTAATACTCCTCGGTACACCATGTAAACAGACAACCTCGCGGAAGTACAATGAGGCTACATGTGAAGCATCCAAAGTCCGCGAACTTGGAGATGGGCCATCTTCGAAAATCGGTCAACTACTATGAACACATAATCATGCCCGTCCACTGTCTTAGGTAATCCCACAACAAAGTCCATAAAGCCACAAGTCATGGTCGATCAAGGACGGGTAAGGGTGTATACAAACCGACATTAGTGTGTTGCCCTTTGCTGTCTGATAATTATAGCAATGCTGAACATGGGCTTAACCTCTCTCCTCATGGTAGGCCAACAAAAATGCTCACGTAGTGTAGCTAATGTACGGGCGACACCCGAATGGCCAGCTAGTCCCCCACCATGGAGCTTTGTGATGATCTTTTCTTGTAAAGAAGATGCAAGAATGCACAATGCTGTGCCATGATACAAGTACCCATCCAGCAGTAAGTAGTCGCCCTGAACGCCATGCTGACGGGCACATGCCTCCAAAATCGGCCTAAAGAAGGTGCGTCATATACAAATCTCGAATGTCAGAAAAGCCGAAGACCGACCCCTGAATAGTAACTAGGGTATGAGACCTCCTAGGTTGTCTGAAATCAGGTTCTCTCAACCGGGCTTATACTGTAGGTGGAAGGTGAACTGCCATAGAAAACTTGTCCACTTGGCGTGTCGATCGTTGACTTTTTTCTGGGAGTTCATGAAACAGGCCTCGTGATCCGATTTAATGATAAACTTTTGGTGAATCAAATAGGGCTGCCAATGCTTGACCGCCTGCACCACCGCATAGAACTCCAAATAATATGCAAAATAGTTGCTAATAGAACCGACAACTTTCTGACTAAAGTAAGCAACATGGCGGCCCTTTTGTTTGAGAATTGCACAAATCCCGGATTTACTGGCATCACAAGTTAACTTGAACAATTGGGTGAAGTCAGGCTAGAATGAGAGCGGACGCAATTTTAGACTTGATATGTTGGAATGCCGCTTCAGCCTCATCAGCCCAAGCAAACTCGGTCACGGACATTCATATCAGTGCCGTAATAGGAGCCATCATAGAACTGAACCCCCTAATGAATCGTCGATAAAAATTGGCCAGCCTGTGGAAACTGCGGACATGTGAGGCAGTGCTTGGTCTAGGCCACTCTCGGATAGACTTGAACCTTCTCGCTGTCAGTGCGCACTCCTCTCGAAGCTACCCCAGAAAGGTAACTTATGGCACTATAAAAGAACACTTTTTCAGCGTGAGATAAAAACTCACGCCGAAGAACCTCTAATACCTGTCCGACATGGTCCCTGTGCTCCTTACTGGATCAGCTCTAGATCAGAATGTCATCAAAATACACCACGGCGAACTTTCCCATAAAGGGATGGAGGATTTGTGTCATAACACGCATGAATGTGGATGGGGCATTGAACAACCCGAAGGGTATGACAATCCACTCGTACAATCCATCCTTCGTCTTGAAGGCGGTCTTCCACTCATTCCCAGGCCTCATGCGAATCTGATGGTACCCACTCTTCAAATTTAGTTTGGAAAACACTGTGGTTCCGTAAAGCTGATCAATCATATCCTCCAATCTCGTGATGGAAAAACGGTACTTGGCTGTAATTTTATTCACAACCCGACTGTCTACACACATCTGCCAACTATCATCCTTCTTCGATGTCAACAAAGAAGGCACATCACAGGGGGACATACTCTTCCATATGAGGCCACAATCGCATAATTCTAACACCTGTTGCTGTAGCTCAATGTGCTCGGCAGGTGACATCCTGTAGTGGGGGAGGTTGGGTAACTGAGCTCACGGAAAAAAATCAATCGCATGCTATATGCCCCTCAGTAGTGGAAGGGAATCAGGCGGTGTATATACATCCTGGAATGATGCCAACGTTCGCGAAGAGCGTCTGGAACACTTGTCGGCGCGACGCCCAAGAGGCAAACAAGGGCATAACAGACCCTGTTTGAGGGCATCGACAAGGAGTACATGTTTCAAGGTCAGGACATAAATGGGCCGGGGAGTGGGATGTGGCATGAGGCCAAGGACTACCTCACGGCCCTGGTGAATAAACGAATAAGTATCAGCACGACCATTATGCATGCTGGAATGAAACTGCCAGGGTCGTCCTAATAGGAGGTGACACACGTCCATATCAACAACAGTACAAATAACCTCATCTGAATATGGATCGATGGTAAACGGTACTCGACAGTACCCCGTAGGACGCACTTCATTCTTGGATCCTAGCCACCCAATTTTACACTGATTCTAGATAGGTTGGGCACGAAGACCCAGACGCTCCACCATCTCTTGAGAGACTAAATTGACATTAGAGCCACCGTCAATTATGGTCTTACACAATTGTCCTTTCGCAACACGGTGTGTAGAATAAGCTACGCCGTTGCGACTGATCTTTCGACTTGATGGTATTGGGGTTGTGGGGATGGGATAAATGACTGTTTGTTCAACAAACAAAGCTGATTATATTGGGCTCGAGACCTAATGACTGGCCAATGACCGGAAAACCCCCCTCCGTGACCATGTCGGTGGGAGGTTGCTCAAGTTGGTTGGGGCTGGGCAGGATTTTGTTGGCTCTTGGAGGTTAAGTGGTGTGGTTGAGGGTAGTTGGAGGAGTGCCGGCTGGGTCGGGGTTGGAAGAGGGGCTTTTTGGCTGGGTGGGGGGTTGTCGTGTAGTGGGGGCAAGGTTCTAAAAGGCGCGAGGCGTGGTCGAGGCGTAGAGGTCAAGCCTCAAGCCTTAGGAGCCTAGGCGCGCCTAGGCGGAGCCTTGGCGTAAAAAGGCGTTTTTCCTTTTTTTATTATTTTAATTATTCTAAGGCTAGTAATATAATAAAATAATACATACCTTGAATTTTGAAAATATATTCATATGTTTGGTAGACATCTTTCTCATATTCATGCTCCATAACCAATATTTGTCAACTAATCCTTCGTTTTTTTTTAAAAAGTGTGCCTTAAGCCTTTTACCAAGAATAAGGCGTAATAAGGCGTGGGCGATGCGTTTCTCCCAAGCCTCAAGCCTAGGCGGGCCTAGGCGGAGCCTAGGCGGGCCTTTTAGAACACAGAGTGGGGGTAGGTGGTTTGAGGCTGAAAAAAGGTGGAGGGGTTGGTTGGAGTTGTCTGACGTCTTGGGGTTGTGAGCTGGGGGTTTGGAAGACCTGTGAGGGGCGTCGGGGCAGGTAGGGTTCTTGCCTGGTTCGGGTGAGAGCGTGCGGACTCGGCGGGTCTTGGGTCTGATGCGGTTTTGAGGGTGGTTGGAGGAGGGTGGCCCACTAGGGCTTGGGGCTTGTGTCCGGGTAGGGGCGCTGTTGCTGCTTCACTTCGATGGTGGACTGTGCTCGTATCTAGGGTTGGAACCCTAGTGGGGATGCGAATAGGAATTGTCAGAACTCCGACGGATGTAACCACCTATACTCCCAATCGTCACACATATTGATCCAAGAACGAATCTGACTCTGATACCAATTTGATGTGAAACGCAGCGATACTTCTACACATCAATTACACACATGAACGAAATGCTGAAATATGAAATCTCCATTAATTCTCTCTGTAAACTCTCTCAAGCAAATTGATAATAATAATGAAAGATAAGCAACTTGGGGTCCTTTTATTTGCACAAGGGCCAAAAAAGACGAAAATACCATAAATAAGTAAATGAACAAAATAAATAAAATACCATAAATAATTGACACGCTCCTGCATAAAAAATTCTCAAAATTTGGGGCCTGAGGCATCCGCTTCTCCCACCTCCCATCAGGGCTGGGGGCGTGTAGGGACAACAATTCCCACCGACAGCTGCAATTTCTCTCCCTACTGGTAATTTCAAATATAATGGTGTGTTTTATATCCCCACTTTAAGTCTGCACAAGGGCATTACGGTCCCTTCTGGTTTCATAATATTTCCAACATATGCATAAAAGCTAGTCCAATAACAAACACAAATGGCAGATGATTTGTTTGAATAGCTTAAAACAGGGGGGGATTTTCTATTAATTCATGAGTTGGAAAATAATGATCAATAACCAATATGGATATGGTTAAATATTCATGATAAGTATAACAGAGTTGGAACTGAAAAATATTAATGAAGTTGTTGAAAGTTTTATTGAACTCTCAGCTTTAAATTTATACTGATTTTATTCTTTGAATTAGAGTCAAATCAGTGCATTGTTTAATTGATTTATTCGCAATATTGAAGTTTCACGGTTCACTGATATATGGTTATTCATTATCATCCAGTTATGGTGCTCTTTTCTTGTCTCACATTGCTGAAGATATTAATGACTCTCCAACCTTTTCAGGTGAACTTTATTCTTGTGTTACAGTCCTACTTTTTAATCTCTTGGGGTGTATTCGATTGAAGTTACATTTTTATTTTGGGGACTTCATTTTCTTACTTTTGTAATGCTTGATCGCAAATATATTTTTCGTGAGTCTTAAATGTTACATGTGCTCAATCTTTTCCTCTTTTTCTATGAAAGCATTTCTTACCTACCCCAATGAATTTGATTTAGGTGATTTTGACTTAGGTACCTCGCTAATCTTTGAAATTAGACATTGGTACTTTTTCCGCCACTAACCGTAAAAGCTTCGCCACTAAAGATGGCATTTTGGTGTTGAAAAAGTAAACAAGTCTTAAAACAAAAATGATGAAGCTAAAGTCTAATTTCAACTATTAGCGATGTACCCAAGTCAAAACGACCCATTGGATTCTGTGGAAGGTTGAAAAAATAAAAGAACATATCACCTAGCCACTCATCTCTCTTTCCTCTCTTTTGTCAACTTTTCTCAAAATTGAACTATTTTTCAATATTTTTCCAAGTTCATAGTCAAACATGTCCGTATCTCTTCAGCATTCCTTCTTTTGCCTGCTACTATGTTTGTGTTTATTTGTTGCAGACGGTGTTCCCAAAGAAGGGCTAAGAATACAAGACGTACTTGTTAGAATTGCAAGCTTACTTCTTTTAAGAGACAAAGTAAGTCATGTCCTGGCATGAAAAGTCCTCAATGGTTAAATATATAATTGAAACTCTTATGTGGTATGTCCATAATATTCCATCATGTTGTTTTGAAGAAATACAGATAGGGTATATTTTCCTTCTATTTATTTTTTCTGGGGTGGAGGGGTGAGATGGAATTGAACCCTCAGCCTCCTACATGAGGGTACTTGGATAGTTCTAATGGTTGTTTTTCCTGTAAAATAGATACAGACACATTTTTTGTTGACATACTTATTTTGGTGGAAATACACTTGTAGGTGCCCAAATCTGTTTATTTATTTGTTTTTTATGTTATTTTATATTGTTAAATTAGAACAAGTAACCAGAACTTTTTTCCCATTTATTAAATTTTTTGGAAACATAAACAGAAAAAGCACAAAGCATCACACTTCAATATTATTATGAACGAATTCCATATTGTTATGAACGAATGAGAAGATTTTTTTTTCAATATATGTGTGTGTGTATAAGTCTCTGTGTTTTAAGTCTTCCGGTTCGTTGGCTTCAGTATTTATCAATTTAAATCTGTGATTATTTCTTAATTTCAAATCTTTGCATCTATTGTGGTTGTAAATGAACTGTTTTATGAGTGACAGGTAAAGCTTTCAACGGAGGAGCCTACTGCTCAACTTTTTGCAGACGACATTTTATCTCGCTTCCCAGGATTGAAAAGTGGCAAATTTTGGAAGGAGGAGCATGATCTATTGCTACTTCGTGCAGTATTAAAGTATGTTTTTCCCCCTTATTAACTTAAAACTTAAAATCCAGAATCGAATTGATGTAGTTGGGAGACATTACATATATATTTGTGCGTCTGTGTGAATGTATTTTCTCAACCACGAAGCCAAGATCCTTTTTTTTGTTATTCCCAGTTCCAAACCCCTTTGTATCTTTTGTTACCATATGCCTCTACAATATGAATGTGTTGGTTCTTCTCAAGCCCATCCCAAAAGAAGTCCCTCATTCTTTTTCAATCAATTTTGTGATGGGCTTAATTGGGGAAAAATTGGGATGAGCTTGAGGAGAGCCAAAAAAAGAAAGGAATAATAAAATCTTAGGAGGGAAAAAAAAATGATTTTTCTTACATCCAGCAGGGAGGGTCAGGGTTCGAAAAGGCAGTAGGCGGGTGGCAGGAGGCCACCCAACGCCTTGTTTTTATTTTTTTATTATACATTATGTTATTATAAGAAATCTGTAATTTGCATAAACTTAACAATTCGAACAAAAAAAGTTTGCTAATGAACCAATGGAATTGATCACTATAGTCTTAACATTGCTCACGCTCAAACATACGAATTAGAATTCAATAGCTGTTTATTTTTCTTTTTAATTTTTCTTTTTTTGCTTTCCTTAATTGAACCAGTGGACCCTCAGTAGATTTGACCTGCATTCAAATGTAAAATCTTCAAAAAAGCAAATAAGCTTACCCGTGTACCCCCACTAAGCATCTAAACAACAAAATAATGATTTATTGACTTTGAATACACGTGTTTGAGCCTGATCAATCCAAACTTTGTTCCCTATTGATAAACATTAGTGCCTGGGAAGTTGGTCGAAGATTGCTAATGCTCTATTATTATCCGTTGACAATTTGAAGCATGTTGTATATATTTTAAGTGGGAGCTTCAACTTGTAAAGCTATTGTTATACATCTCATTAAATTATTTTTTTTTGGCTTTTAAGGCATGGTTATGGAAGATGGCAAGCTATTGTTGACGACAAGGACTTGAAGGTTCAAGAGCTCATTTGTCAGGAGATTAATATCCCCGTAATACATTTTCCTCCCCGAAATGGTGCAAGTGTTGCTAGTGCCCAAACAACTGTCAATCCGATGAAGGAAACCGTTGGTGGGAATGAACAGTTGAACAATGATATTTCTTTGGTTCAAAGTTTTAGAGAGATGCAAAGAAGACAGGTTGAGTTTGTCAAGAAACGGCTACTTCTTTTGGAGAAAGCACTCAATGCAGAATACCAAAAAGAGTTCTTTGTAAGTCCCATCATATTCACATGATTAAATTATGTTTTGAACTTTGCAAATTGTTTCCTCTTTGCCCATATTGACCCTTTTTTTGGTTTTCTGTCTTCAGGGTGATGAAAAAACAAATGAGATTCCACATGAGATGGAGACTGAAGCCAAGGTTGTAGATACACGAGTGCCCAGTTCGGTGGAGATTTATGCCCAAGTGATTGATCATTTGCCTCAAATAGAAGTTATTTGTAAGCATACTCACTTTTTCCTAAACGTTGCTATGGTAGATTGATAATAGTAAATTTTTATCTTTAAATAACTACATCACCTACATATTGGAATTGTACCTCGTTTTGTTCCCTTTTACCTGCTTTTGTTTAGAGGAACAAATGAAGATTAAAGGCTTTATGAGACAACATGGAAATATTTTCCTAACAATACATAATTGGTATACAAATATGCCGATTAAATTGAAAAAATTATAAATTCAGCAATTGTATTAAAGCACTAACAATTTAGCATATCCCTTGAAATGTTATTAATATTAGTAGTAAGAACACTGATCCCAAAATTACAAAAATATGTATATTAATTAAGTTTTTTTCTTTAAATTCTATAAAAAATATATTATATTAGTACTAAGTTGATCCCAAGGATTGCAAATTTGATTATTTAACCCCTCTTTAATTTTAGGGTAAGTACTCTCTTGGATTAAACTGCCTTTTGAAATAAAAATATATATGTTAATGAAGTTTAAGGTCCGTTTAGATGCACATAATTGTTCTCAATTAGAATTCTAGTCATATGGAGTTACAATTTAATGAATTGAAATTCCAGGGCGTTATAACTCAACTGTTTGGTTCAAATGAACTCTATAAGAAGAATTCCCAATCCATTGCTTGGATCTTTTTTTTCTTTTTTTGTATATAGAAATGATTTTATGAATTATAAACAGTTAATAATTAAGTAAAGATGCAACTTACCATCTTCCACAAGAAATAATAAAGTAGCATTAGTAAACACAGAGGAGATTTCTATTAATCTGAGTTTTAGAGTCCGTAAATATTTAAGTAGTTTCTAAGCATCATCATTGTAATTAAAATAATCCACCCAATAACAAAACAAGTTGGTGCATAATAAAAAGATCAATGTTTATAATCTGTCTTCAGAAGACTGGAGAAAGTATAAAAGTTTTCAAAAATATAAACAAGTGTATAAAGTTTGATCCATTTCCAGGGTCCGTGAGAAATATCCTTTTCCCTTCTTACTTCCATTTCCATCTGTGAATATTAAATTTTTAATTAATAATCAAATAGTAATAATGACGTGAAGTATAAACGGCCTATCCCAACAGGAAATGAGAAAGGGCTTTAACAAAGCATTATGTTAATGTAAAGGACATATATGTAACTAGAAATAGGATAAAGCTAATTAAAAAGAATAAGCCTAATTAAAACATATGTCCCCCAACAAACTAAATTTAAATTTTACTTATTTATAACCAAAATACTCGTGGCATCAAAGTACTTGATTGTGGATAAACCATTGGAATGACATGTTACAAACTAACTGGAACAATAACCCAGGGCAGTAGTAATAATGCTAGTGTAGCATAATCTAGAGAGAGAGACTGCTTTTAACTTTTATTAGAAATCATCATGTTTCGCATAGCATACAAAATATCTTTGTAATAGCAAGCATTCAAATTTGACATTTTTATTTATTTATTAACAAACCCAACTTTGCCAATACAAATGATGTGGAGGGACTAACTTAGATAAATAAAGAGTTTAGTTAAAAAAAAATATATGAAAGGAATTTGTACAAAACAAAAACTTCCCATTTTTTAAAACAAGATTCACGATGCTATTTTTCCAACGGTGCCGGGAAGTCGTTAAGATGGATGTGATGTCGGTGTTTGATGAGTTTTTCTGTAGAGGGCAATTTGTGAGGAGTTTTAACACTTCGTTCATTACGTTTATCCCTAAGAAAGAGGGAGCATCAGATACTCGTGACTTCAGACCCATAAGTTTGGTGGGGACTTATACAAACTACTAGCCAAAGTGCTATCTCGAAGGCTTCAGGGGTGGTCTATTCGGTTGTGTCAAAATCACTAAATGCCTTTGTGGGAGGCAAATAATTTATTGATGCGGTTATGGTGGCTAATGAATGTGTGGATGATAGACAGAGGAGTGGGACTCAAGGGGTGATTTGCAAACTTGATAACGAGAGGACCTGTGATAATGTATGTGCTGGGGAGATGTGTTTTAAATATGGTGGATACTTAGTTGGGTCTTTTAGTGCGGTTTTACGGAGAGGTTGTGATGAAGAATTTAAGTACAATCAATCTTGTGAGGTGGGGGAGATGTGTAAGGAGATTTGAATATGGATTGCTTTAATCAAGGGGGGAGATGTGCAAGGAGATTTGAATATGGATTGCTTTAATCAAGCTTTACTTGGAATTTGGCTGTGGAGAATGCTGTACAATTTTCCTTCCCCTTTCAGCCACTATTCACTTGAAAGTGGGCCTAAGAGAAGATGGGGATCCATAGTAAGGATTGAAGTCCCCACCGGAAAAAAAAAGTGAAAATGAAAAGAAAGGATTTGTTGTTGGTGTCAACAAGAAATGAGCTAGAGAGGTGGCTGAGCAGTCCACCAGGCCCTACCACATACAAACATCAAGATCTCCAGTGGAGGAGGGGAGGTTGTGGCGAAAGGTGGTGTTGGGGAGGGTAATCCAATCCACGCTTATCTGATCCAGGCAAGACGATCTACCCACATCCGATCCAGGTAAATTTGATTCAGCAAACACGCAGATCCACCACACAACAAATAAGCGAACAGACGACATGTATATCTTCCTCTTTCTTAAGTATATTTCGATTCCCCAAAAGCGACAAAGGACTTGGGGACTTGGGTTAGGCAGAACTCAAGGGACTGTGGGCCAAATCGATAAATTCGACTTCAAGGGACTGTGGGCCAAATCGATAAATTCGAAATCGATAAATTCGACTTCAGGAATCTCAAGGGTATATGGTTTGGAGGAAAGAGCACAGCCGACCACGATAACAGGAGATTTAAGGCACATTCGGAACCAATCAACACACCTTAATCGGAACACCCTTTTAAACTGACCCACCCCTATTTGTATACCATCTCTGTCCTTGAACCAATAGACTGATATACCTTTCCCAAAGTTATCATTAGTCCATGTAATGCTATCAACAAACCTGCAACTGTTCTGTCACATCAGCCCACACATCATCCTTCCCTCGAGCACTTATCAGATAGCTTATCACATCCCAGTTAATGCACTGACTTGCATTAAATGCATGACACTGTTCACTTTTCTCTCATCTAGATATATGACCAGGATCAAACCTCAACACTATAAATATCACTCTCGACCTCATTTTATAGGGGGACCGAGAATATATTTCTGAAAGATCACCATTAATATTCCTTAAAAGAACATTCCCTGAGCCTGGACTCTCACCATTACTACCACCGTTTATTACCAAAGAACAGCTCTGTTCGATTGTGTTTAGGCTGCCTCCTAGCTTGGATATCTTGTGATCAAAGGTCCATTACATCTAACTCTCAGACCCTACACGACATTCTGGTGTAGGTTCTCCAAGATGGGTTACATCTCAGCTCTTGAGGAGTTACTTCCCGACACATTCAATGAGGACCACCCTCCTACAGGTGGTATAAGCCAGATTTTGGGAGGAACTGCCTGGGTATTGCTCTGGGCATAATAGACTACCTTATGGGGTGGGCCTTTGGAAGAATGTAGGTAAGGGTTGATCCGAGGGTTAGAGTCTTCAATGTCTATGTTTTTTAGTGTGGGGGATGGGCGTAGAGTGAGGTTTTGGTTGTATGAGTGATGTGGGGAGTTTCGTGTCATGGATAGGTTTCCTGTTTATTCTTATTAGAAGGAGGCTTATTCTTGTTAGAAGGAGGCTGTTGTGTCGGATTCTATATTGGTTGTGTGTGGCAGAGATGTGTGGAACCCTATGTTTCGATGATCTTTCCGAGATTGGGAGATGGAAAAGGTGGGGGAGCTTTGGGTGGCCCTAGACGAGACGGGGAGGCCAGGCGGAGGAAGGGATTAACTATGGTGGAAGTGCAACAATAAGGGTTGGTTCTTAGTTAGGTCGTGGTTCCCGACCTGTAGCATTCTCACGGAGGGCTATTTCGCGCACCAAAGCGCCTTTGAGAGTGACTTTTTTTTGCTTGGACGGTGGCTAGTTCCTTTGACAATTGGCAACTTGATTCGGTGACGAACGTTTCTAGTACTTTTTTTAGCAGAAACAAAACGAATTTTATTAGATTAACGTCAATTTCAATACAAGTTCGGTGATCCAATGGACTGCCTTAGTAAAAATAAAAAAGAGAAACAAAAAGGAAAAACAGAAAATCAGCTCCTCCTCAAAAGACACCGGGCCTCTTCCTCTCAAGGACATCTCTAGCCTTCCGGAGACTCCAATCTTATAATAACATCGCAGCCCAATTTCCTTGAATAAAGGATACACAAACCTAGTTGAAAACCAAAGACGAATATACGCAAAGAGATGCGACAAGCTGATCTTCATCCACAGACTTACCTTAAATTTTTTTTCCTATTCCTTTCGAACCGAACATTCCACATTAAGGACATGGAGATAAATCTCCTCGAGGGTTTTAGTGAATTGGTGGCCCATGTGTAAGGAGCGGGAATCGGTCGAACACATTTTGCTGCTTTGTGAGGTTTCATGAAATCTTTGTATCTTGATCTGGTACTCTCTTTTTTCAGTGATTGATGCCTCGATTGTTGGAGGCGATGATTAGGGGTTCGGAGGGCTACCCGGTTCATAAGGAGAACAGAAAAGTGTGAGAAGTGTGGGAGGTTGTGCCTTATGCGGTCTATTTGGAGGAAGTGCAATAGTAGATGCTTCGGGAATTTAGATTTGTCATCGTGTGATATTCAATTCTCTATCCATGTTGTATCTTTCGTTTAGAGAGTTACCCAACAAACGTAGTTCCCTATGTGTGTTTTTGGAAAGTGTTAGGCTTTAGGGACAAATTTTGGACTATAGTAGTCTTAGGTGTTGTTGGCGTCCTTTGCAGCTTTGTAATCTTTAAGCCTGTTGGTTCTTTATATTTGTATTTTTAGTATGCCTCCTGTATATGGGCGCCCCCCCTTTGGCGGCTTTGTAATATTATATTTTTACTTTATTTGTTATTATTTTTTAAGTACATAGCTTTATCCCAAAAATACATGCCAAGTGAGATTCAACTAATTCAGAAAAGGAGAGAAAGGCAGTGGTGCAATTTAGAAACTAAATAACAGCTTAATTAAATAACTAATCATCTATATAATTCCATTCTAACCAGTCAGATTCAACTAATTCAGAAAAGGAGAGAAAATTAATTCACATTTCTGTTGTTTGGATGAATCTCACAATAATTAGGTCAAATAAACATAAATGGACCAGGCAACAACAATTTAATGGTAGTTTTTTTAATTCTTCAAGTTATTCAGAGAGACAATGAACAAAAATACCAACAGCTAAACAACATAAACAATTCAAAAGAAACAGGTCTCAAAACAAAATCCTAAACAGCTGGATATTCACTAAATTTTCATAAAAACCACAACATAGTAACAAAAAGGCTTGGCATCATTTAATAGCATCAACTTGGACACCAAATCAACTTATTTTTTTGCATATAATCTCTATACAAATACACATGTAAAATAACCCATGCAATCCTGAAAACAGCAAGCATATAGTCTGTAAATGGCATTAATATTTACAATAGAAGCAATAGAAAAATAAGGTGAACAACAGAAGCGTTAATACTTTACAACTATTGAAACTTGTAGCGTCAAGTTAGCAGACAGGACATGCTATTGGGGTTTAATCAGGAAATTAGGCAATCGTGAATGGGAAAGAGATTAAAAAATAAATTTCTAAAAAAAGTCGATCATTAAGCGTAATAGTTTTGGAAACTCGAGAGAGAGAATCAATGTTTCATTTATGGTATCTGAGGTTTAAAAAGAAACGAGAGGTGTGTGTATATATATATATATATATATATATGTATGTGTGTGCGTGCGTGTGTGTGTGAGAGAGGGAGAGTCAAGTTACCTTCGTCACCTAGAAGCTGCCGGCACCACTCAGGCGGAATTGGTGTGCCCTATTAAGGTTGGTAAGAGCATTTTTGCATGTTTTAGTGCGTGCGCCTGATATGAATTCTAAATCCATGGGCTTTTCTAAGGCTTGTAATTAGGCTCTCATACGGACCTTTAAGCATTTAATTTTGAAAAGAAATTTTACTAAAATTATTACCCTTTTAAAAAACCGTCTCCGACCTTAATTGCCAACGTGAAGCAAAAACTAACTCGTAGTCAATGGCAACAGTATAGGATTGTTCCCGTGCTTTTTAAATTGGCATTTTGTAATTTGTGGACTGGTTGTCCACTACCAATTGTAACTTTATTTATTAGAGTAAATTACTGTAAACTCCCCTTAACTATTATGGTTTTACAGATCACCCACTTATCTAAAAACCCCACAAACTATTTAACTATGACAAATAACACGTTTCCGTTAAAAAACATAACAATTTTTATGCACAAAGTCAAGTTTTTATCAATATTTTTATAATTGAAATGTGTTACTTGTCATGGTTCAATTGTTTTGGGACACTTTGTCAGTTTTTTTAGATAGATAAGGGAAAGATCTGTAAAATCGCTATAGTTCAGGGGGTTTAATTTATGTACCCTATTTATTATTATTTAATGAAATTCTCTGTTTCTTATGCTAAAAGAAGTAAGGAATATATGATTATTCCCTAATGTGGAGTAACCAATCCTCTTTTAGCATATAGGTGTATCTAATCAAATTGAAAGCATATTAAGAAACTAAGAACTTTCAACAAACCAAGCCAAACTGGAAATTACAATGTTATTGTTCGAAAACTATTTAAAAAGTTTATATAAGTAATTTGTGTTTCTTTTAATTTCCCCAAAGTTTGCAAGAGTTTCTTGAAAGTTCCTATGATATTTCCTGTAATTTTGAAAGCATTTTTTGAAATATATACTAACAGGTCCCCCACATGCTCATTGTTTTGGTTTACATGAAAAAAATTCGAAAATCAAAACAAAAGCTATACTCGAGAAAATATGCAAAGTCGGGAGAGAAACTTGGGCACGTAAGAGTGAAGGCCCCAAAATTAATTATCTTTTCCTTCTTTTAAGGCAGGTTTTTGGTTGCGGGTGGGGGAGAAATTGAAATATGTTTCTCTGCTGGGGTTTCTATGAAATTTAAACATTATTAATGCTAGAAATCATGATGCACTTGATGCGTGTGCAGTATTAGAAGAATATTTATATCACAATAAAGTATTAGATTTTTTTATAAAAAATAGAGATCAATTTTCGTAATTTTTTGAAATATTGTATGTAACAGGAAGCCCTATGCCATTATTAATTATGGATATACTAGGGTTTTGATGGAATCAAAATAATAAATAATTACTTGTAGTTATTTACATTGAAGACAGTTCAAGGACTTTGCCAAAGATAATTAATTATTGCATGGGGTGGCCAAAAAAATTGCATTAGGGAGGTGGCATGGTTGTTAGTATCTTACGATAGTACGATACACCGCTAAAAAGATACATACTGTATTGTTATATCACAAGTAGCACTGTATCTTAGCCGTATCAGTCATTATATTGGTCCATATCATTTTTTTTCCTTATAAAAATGTGTAAATAAATATTCATCTTATTTATTATATTCTTACTTTCTTTCACTTTTATTCTATGGGCAGTGGATTAGTGGAGTTTAGTGGTTTGTTTTTATTAGATTAGCTGACCTTTAGTGGCAAATTTCCAATACTAATCAGTTAATATTTGCAAGGGTGTGACCAATATTCTCTTTTTTTCCAGCTCCTGAAGAAATTTCGGCTGCCGCTTGTGATAGGAGAGAAGACCGTTTAAGTATTGCTAGGCTTTATAACGAGGTAACTCAAATTTCTAACGAGTCGAATCACATTCAGGGTTATTGACATAATACCAGACGAATAATATCCCCCTAAAAATACTGCAAGTTATTAGGCCTTTGAACCACATTTATTTAGTTATATTTAGTTTTTTTCGAATTAGCTTACTTTGGAGTTGCCTCAAAGTTACCCCTATTCATCGTTTTTTTGTGGTGATTTTTAGCGAATTTGTGAGGCACTTGTGACGCTATTTGGGGTAAAAATTCGTTTGTTTTTGGAAAAGCTAGGGGGTAACTCAAGTAGACACAAAAGTGGGTTTGTAAACCAAAAATACCCCATATTGAATTCTGCCTACCATTATTTTCACTTCCTGGGATTCTGTAAATACTCAAAAGAGTGTCACAAAAAATGATTTCATGACGTTTTTAGGGATTGAAGTCCAAAAAGTGAAAATAATGGGGGTCACACTTCATATAGCTAAATAAATGAGAGTTTTAGCACTAATAGATAATTTTATGTTTTGCCACATTATTTTGCAGACATGCAATGTGCTAGCAAACAATGCCGGCGATTCGGTTGAAGCTTATTTGGCAAACAAGCCGGCAAGCTTCAATTTGAGAAGAAACCTCCTTCCGCTCGAAACAATTCATCAAAACATAAGCCACATTCTCTCTTCCGTTAGGCAAAATCCAATATCAGAACCAAATAACCAATCACATGTTGCGGGACCCACTTCTAAAGAAGACAACCTTAATCCCAGTGATGATGTGGCAACTCCGAAAACTGAGCAGGGACCAACTTTTAAAGACGAGACGAATATTCCGAAAACAGAATCGGAATCTTGGGGGGATGATAGAGAGAGAGAGAAGAGAGGAGATTTACATTGTTCGATAAATGAAATTGGAAATTTAGATGACGTGGAAATGGAAGAGGTGAAGGACAATGCTGATTCAGATTCCAATGTCCCGGATAATGGAAACGCGGAAAAATCAGAAGCCGGTGTCATTAATTTGGACGGTTGATTGTCATTACGCGTAACATTATACAACATATTATTGTCCAGCTTTTATCATTTTTTATTTTGTCAGAAAATAGGTCTAGATTGCAAAAAACTTCTAAATGACACTCTATGAAAACATGTCGAAGAAGTCTGTAAAAGGGGGTATTTGCAAAAGATGCCTCGTTTACGAGGTCATTGAGACATTCAGGGGGTTATTTGCAAAAAATTAAAAGTTATTTTTTGTTCTTGCACTTCAGCTAAGAAACTCTCTTAACATATGCTCATGATGATGAACAAGGTGTAATATTTTGCTAACACTATTTAATTGTGTTATGTAGATGTAGTTAACTTTCAACCTTTTTTTAGTTTATTTGTCTTCCTTGCCATTGAACTAAATGGCCCTGCAATATTAATGTGCTATTTATCAGAATAAATCAAGCCTGTAAAAATTGGCAAACCATTAATACTCTCTTGGTTTTGATCTAAAATTTCCCAAAAGTCTGGGTGCCAATTTTAAATTTCTTCTCACAACCACGGTAATATGGTAGGTTACAGGGTAAATAAACCCGTGTCCCCCATGTCAGCTAAATAGCTTGAGCTTGACTCGTTTGTTGAGCAAAAGAACCGACGTCGTTTAAAAAATTGAGCTCGAATCGTTTAATTTGTTTAGAGCTTGATTAAACCCTACAAAATCTAATTCAATCATCAAGGTATATTAAGCTCGACTCGGCCCTAACAGATTTCTCCTTCAACTTTTCGCAAATGATCGGACCCATGGATGAAGAATGAGGCGATCAATAAAGTCCCCCCCCCCCCCCCCCCCCCCCCCTCCCCCCCTTCTCTTTCCTTTTCATTACAAACGAAGCGAAGTCGTGCCCCAACCTATATCCAAGGTGGTGTCCCGGCGAGCAAGTGATCTAGTTGGCTTCGGATTGGTATTATTGGATTTCTCTAAGATCCCTTTGCGATAAAATGATTTTTCACTATCTCAATTGAAGTAATGAGCCTCCCAATTGGGAGGCTCAATAGTTCAACTATCCCCCATGTGCCTCGAATGGGGAGGCTCATTACTTCAACAAGTCCCCGTGTGCCTCAAATGGATCTCGTATCGAGCAATATAATAAATTAGTAAAGAGTTATCTTAAAGGCACCCAAAATTTTATCCCTTGCACCAATATTTTACGTGCACCACAAACTAATTAAAAACTTATTCCATATACCTTGAGGCACCCCAAGAGTCAAAAGTATATATAAGTTAAATTTGATCGAAATCCTCATTTTTTTCTATTCATTTTTCCCTAAACCGTAAACACTCTCTAAACCAAAGACATTATACCTTATCACCTAAACCAAAGACATTATACCTTATCACCTCCTCCCACACCCCTACCACCTCATCCCACAACCAAAACCACCACCACCACCACCACCACCACCACCTACTCCCACCCCCACCTCTCTTCCCCACCCCCTCTGCTTATCATTCTCTTTTTAACTTAGGAAAGTAACATATCCGCCCCACCACCACCATTTTAACCATAACTTTATTTGTTTATGAGAAAAATCATCATAAATGATATTGAATAAGTTTTTAGACTTGAAACAACCCAAAGTGAAAAACTAAAACCCTAATATACCCTATCATTCATTTATGCCCATATTTAAAAAAAATGAAATTTATACACGATTGAAAGTCATCATGTCTGGCACCTTTCCACGGTGGAAAGTCACCATGGAAATGGGTTGACATAGTGACTTCCTACTGTGGAAAGGGGCTTGACACGGTGACTTCTTACTATAAAAACGAGCTTGACACGGTGAAAAGTCACATTGAGAAAAGAGGTTGACACGACGAAAAGTCATCGTGAGAGCGCAAATCTATTTTTTTCCTTTCTGAGCTCATTCGGTGAGAAGCCACCGAATGTAGGTGGATACATTTGTTGATGACCCACCAAATGTACAAAGTCAACGATTTTTGACTGGTTTATGTCTTTTGTTGGTTATTTGGTTATATTGGGGCTTTAGATTTACATTTTTTGTGGTGGTTTGATTTTTTTAGTGGTTGGGGTTTTGAGAGAAGATAATGTTTGGTAGTTGTGGTAGTAGGTGGTGGTGACAGTGGGTGGTGGTGGTGTAGTTAGGTTGGAAGTGTTTTAGTGTTGATTTAATTTTTTTTTTTGCTTTTAAGGAGAAATATTAGTTTAGGTATTTTTTTTTATTTAGAGGGTATTTTAGTAAAATGGCCATGTCATACAAAGTAGCTTCTTTTGATGTTTTTGAGTTTTTATGCGGTGTTTGGGAGTTAAATTTGAGGTGTTTTTAACAACACCCTTAGTAAAGATTGTAAATACCGATACTGTACTTCAAGTTTTTTGCATCAAATATAAGTTAGCTTGGATTTTTTAATTGAAAATTCAAGGTGTTTTTAAGCACTTTAGTCTATTTTATACCTTAACCCAAATATGGTTTGTCATGTCAAGTCTGAAAGTTGACTTTCCATTTCCATTTGTCAAAGATTCAAAATGTTGGGCCCATTAAACCCCCCTTCTCTCTAAATGTTTCATCCTTGAAAAACCCTAGCCGCCCTTTCCCCCTTCTCTAAAATGGAACCCTTCCCCCTCTCTTCTTCCTCCATGAGGGAGAGGAACGATCTCCTTTCTCCATTTTCCTTCCAATAAATTACTTTTGGTATATGCACAATGTTCTCTTCTTAGTGACAATTTTATGTCTCTCTTTTATGAGAGTCTGGTCTCTTCTTTTGGTAGGATTATGTGTGAAATTTTTTCTTCATTTGTGTACTTTTTGCTCTTATTGGAGGATTTGTACCGTGTCTCTTCGCCTACGCTGAAATTGCTGTCGAAGTTACCATTTTTGGTGTCGCCCCAGTCAGTTTACGCTAAGATCCAGTGCCATTTTTCGGATCTAAGAGTCGCTGCCTTCTCTATCTCAGTTGGTGTTACTCCTATAATGGGGACGAGCTTAAGCGGAACTTATCTAGATTGACCCCCGCTTTTCTAAGGGTTATTATACTGATTAGTCGTTTTCTCCCAAATGTATGGTATATATTTCCGATACCCCATTTTATGACCGTTGTGTTGTATCTTTGTTTGATCTTTGTGTCATGTATTTTGTATTTCTTGTAATTAAATTAATGAGAATTCTATTTTCTTAAAAAAAAAGTAAAAAACAAAATGTTAGGCCCATTGTAGTTACTAAAGGAGAGAATACATTTTAATTCATAATTTTATATGAACACGTCAAAATTAAAATGTACAAGATCGGCAATGATAGAAATATGGTGGAACTCTTGGGGATTTTTTTAATTATTTTTTTATATGTCTAAAGCTTATATTTGCAACTTTGAGTTGTGGCGCTTTTGAACATTGAATTTGAGATCTGTACAACTTTAGATCTATGAAATATGTGTTGACCCTAGAACTTAGTACACGACTGATTTAGGCTGTAAACTACTAATTATCGAACAATCAAACAGGTAAGGATGCCATATATTCAAATATGATAAAGCGGGCTCTTGATGGTAGCTACCCAACTACAATTAAATTACCGATTGATGGATAATTTCACTTTAAAGTTAATCAATGGGTTAAAAGCATCCTAAAAGTGTATATGACAAAAATATTTTATCAATATTAGAATTTAATCAATTTATCTTCAAATTAAGACGAGAGATTCTAACATGCAGTAAGATAAAACAATTCACACGCCACCAGATGTATGAGGAAAAACTCACTAATGAGAAATAACCTTGGGCCGAAATGAATGACAAATGTACTATGATAGAGTATAACAAATAGAATACAGAGACTTACAATCAAACAATGCATTGACCTACTATTAATTCTATCCCACCATATCCCCCGAAGAGAGCGCCAACAGTTGGAGAACGCTACACAACCGTTGCCAGTTTTGGACTCCTTTAATGTCTTCAAGGCTTACGCCAACAAATCTTCGTTTAAAGTGGAAGAACAATTTGTTCAGAGGCAACGAAATCACCCAGTATCCATTGACTACAACTAGGATGTGTGAGGATATTCCACGACTGAAAAGATGTAGAAAACAATTTGATTTCCCTAAAAACTCAGAAGTGTGTTTTTAAGCTTGAAAGAACGTTATAATCAAGAACAAATAATATTTAAAAAATGATTTGCCAAAACTAGCTCGAGTACAATAAGCTTGATTTCGAGGATTCAAGAATGAATCACAATGTTTGGAATACACAAAAGAGATGAATTAAGAAAATTTCTATTTAAAAAGCTCAATATTTCCTCTCTTCTTTTCTTATAAAACTTGGCTCCAAAATCAACATGAAAGAAGGAGTCAAGCAAGAGTATGTATAACACTTGTGTGTGAAGCTAAGTGGGACAACACTGAAATGAAGCAATAGAACTGGCTTAGAAATAATCTTTATTGGTTGCCAACAAAGATTGTGTCTAGGGACAATTTCCAATAAGATCAACATAGAAAGATCTCTAAAAGGTGTTAACAAAGATTGTAGCAATGACATTATTCACTGACGCGAAGTGTGAGTGACCAAGGTCGCGCTTATAATCAAATATTTTTTTACGTGGGTTACCATGATCCACATCCAACAACATAGATTCTTCATTGAACCGAAGTCTTATTTCAAGGAGGCGACGCCCAACGTATGAGGTCGCGTAAGTGACCAAATATTTACACCGACATAGTTCCCAAAGTTGCGATCAATGAACTAGAATTTTCACTGACGCATGGTTCTTTTTGCTGCAGTGACCGTGAATGGAAACATAAATTGCCTTGTTTTGCAACATTCCTAAAACATAGAATTTTCTCTTGTTCAACAAAGGACAAGAAAAATTATAAACACAAAAGACGCATTTTAAAAACATATGTTTCATTGGGAAGAATTTAACATCTTGTATATGATAATCTTAAAAGGACCATAAGGCTAAAATCCTTAGATTTTTCAATTATGAAAAATAATTTAACCAAGGGTGAATCTAAGTCCTCTAGACAATATACCTTTATCCTAATTGATTAATTCAGGTCAATGTGATTAATAATCTGATATGAATTTGATAAAGTTTTTTCAGAGATCTCCTGGACTAGACTCAACGTATGTTTTGTATAATGAATGAAGACAATTCAAATATTGTGGGGGAATATAAGTATACTATACTCTTACAAAATCAAACTAAAATGAAGACAATAAGAGATATAAGATCAAGATTTAATGTTGTTTGACCCAAGTTGGTTGCCTACATCCACAAGTGTTTTCTTCTTCACTAATTCAAATAAAATACTCCATGGGAGCTCAATTAGAAGTTATCTCTCACTCATTACTCACAAATACTGAGAAGTTCGACATTACAAACCTTTAAGGTTCTTATTATCTGTATTTTCAAGTGTATGAGTTGAATGAGGTAAGAGGGTGTTGTCTTACTAGATATGTGTCTCCGTCTTACTAGGAGATATGAGATCATACTTTACATGATCGAGGGGGGGGGGGGGGGGGATAATCATGAATTAATCATTTCACATGGGTGGAAATATCATTGTATCTTTACTTTTTCTTGCATAACTGTTTATTATTGATATCACCGAGTCACGAGGGGCAAGTGATTATCCTTCTCATGGAGTTATCTCTTGATTAGGTAAGTTTGGCTGAAATGAGGCCGAGGCTGATCCCTTTAGGGTTTATCCCTATCGTCCACCTGGAAAGAGATTATCTTCATTATATTGGACATTTTGGGACACATGTCACCCTTTGGCTTTACATGTGTTCTACCATATTTCAGGTATAACAATGTGGATTTCTTGGATATTACATTTGTGGAAACATCGATTTCAATATGATATCTGGGTTTTACATTAATCAAAAGGTGAAAATGGAAATACATTGTATGGGTTTAAAGTGTCTAAAGATATTAACATAATAGTTTTTACATGTAAGACTCAAAACTAGAATATTGATTTTTTAATTGTAAGATTTGAGAGGGTTAAGGGACGTCTCACATGGTGGTTGCGAGATCGAGGCTTTATTCCTTTTATGAAGCAAGGTATTGGGAGGTATTAGTTAAGATAATAAGAGTTAGGCAAAAGATTCTACCTTCGCAAAGAGATATCGACCCTATCTAGGAAATATAATATTTAAGGCCTCATTGAGGCCATGAAGTTTTAGCCTGATCTATTAGTAACACCTCCCAATCAACAAAAGGGAGTTAGTTAGATTGGAAAACAAGAATTTTAGAATGATTTTGTTATCATATATTTAATAGAATTTATGGAAGGTTTGGAAGATAAATTAAACCCATACAGAAATCATAATGCTTTAAATAGCACCCTTGGAGTCTCATAACATATTTCTAGGTTGCTATCCATTTAAGATGGGGTTCTAAAGACAGATGGCATAAAAATAAGTAAGTAAGTTATAACCATTTAATAATTTTGGGAACTATTTATTGGTTTTAAATAATTCTTATACGGGTTGAAATTTGATTGGGCAATTATATTCGTGACAATCATAGTCCTTAGTGAGTATTTGGGCTAATGGATCGACGTTTCATTTAGTTTAGAATTTATTTTTGGTGTTGGGTCAGATTGGGGATGAGTTTAGAGTCCCCAATTAGTATAAATAAATTTGGGATTTGACCTTGGGATTAGGTGATCTATTGGTCTATGTCTGGAGTTGATTGGATTGTGTTTTGGGGCCTTTTATATGGGTTCTAATCGAGCTCCATGGAGGCCTATGAGTTTATATTTTTAAACCTCATTCCTTAACCTCAAACTTAATTATCATAACCTTAGAATTAATTTGTTAGATCTAATTTTTGGAATATACTATGAGAATATTGTTAGACAAAGAAGATAACATCCATAACCAATCAAGATAATAAAATGCTCTCTACTTTTATTCTTTAATTTGAATTAACTATGTTTAAAGTCATGCAATTAGTTAGAACATTGGCAATACTAATATTAATATAAAGATACCTAATTTATATGTTAAGATTAACCTTTAAATTTGTGAAGATTGTAGATATTGAATTTATGATCTTAAAATTATGGTTCTTATGAATACAATGTATTGGGTTAGTTATTGGGAAGTGATTAATTGAATATTGGGCTAGTTATTGGGAAGTGATTAATTGAATCTTAGTAGATTAAATCATCTTCGAGTCATCAAATCTGACATCTATTTGTATTAATTGTAATCTAATTATTAAGGAATATGTATATAATCCATGAATGTTAAATATAGGTCTCTTATAGAGAGGGATATAAATTAGGTTGAAATTATGATTATGGATTCGTTCAAAATGATGTTATAACTATGCTTATGTGGATTTATGAATCCTTAACATATTTGAGATGGGTTGGGAATGTTGTAGGTAAATTAAGTTGAGCATTGCTAATTTTTGAGTTAAAAATTCACATTTTTCTGAAATGAGTTTCGAGGATTATATATAGGCGCCTGAATCAATTCGGGGTTACTAATCGGTTCGGTTAGGATGATTTGCCCAATTTGAGGGTTTTGCATGTTGTTCCCATCATTTTTGATTTGTGGGTGAACCTAGAACCTTTAGGAACCTACCTATAAATGTTACACCTAATAGGGATTTTATGTAGGGTTCATGAGTGCTAAACTAACCCGAAGTATATTGGGTAGTTTTGATAGAAGCCATTATGGTGAGTAACCAAATTTAGGGTGTAAACCTTATAGTTGTATTGTTCATAAGTTATAATTGTTATCCGATTAATGTTTTAGTGTCCGTGAGAGGGTATTTGAGTAAGGATAGGCTACACATGGAGGGTCAAGCCTATAATACTCTGGGATTGTTAAAGAGGATGGTACACCCTAATATTAATCACTAACACATTAATATGATTAAACTTTAGCATACAACTGTTCTTAATAAAAGGATCTTGGATCTTCATGTTTTCACAAAATACGCCTAAAAGATAGAAAATAAGACTCACCTTGATCAAGGATCAATCTTGATTAATTGCTCAATCAATCTACCTTATTGGAAAAAGTACACTCTAATGGAATCTCGGAGTTTCTCTCCCACCTCAGAAATAGTGTGTTATGAGATAACCCCAGATGGTGTAGGGCTCCTCTATTTATAAGGGGAAGATGGCCGGAATCCTAGTCAAGGTGGGACTCCTTTTCAAGTCTCCCACTAATGCCACTAACCATCATGTGACTAACGGATAAGATTGACCCAATCTTCTAATATTCGTATTTATCACGTTCCTAATTAATTATCTGATATTTATCAAGACCACATAATTGGGAAATTCATAAATTCGAAATTTAATATATTGAAATTAAATAATTAATTTCTGAATATTAATTTCCAACAGGTACTAATATAATAAATCACGTTGTGGGGTGGTGGATGCATTAGATTATAATTATGTATATAATGTTATTAGAGTGGTGGTACTGCATGTTGTATCTATAAATGGGATACACCTGAGGTGGATCATATCATTTTAGTATTTTAATTTCGTTGGACGCAGTAGGGGTGCAACTGGGTTGTATTGAGTGTTAGGTTATTCTTGTGATGATATGCATTGTCAAGTAAAAGTTTAAATTGTATGGGTATTATGTGCGAGTACGTACGTCATGTGCATGGGTAGGCATGGTAGCGTTTTCCCCTTATGTGAGTTTTGGGAATTTAAGAGGTGGGGAATCAATCCTTTAGTTGATACTTATGGATAGTACAAAAGATTCCTGGGACGTATCTACTGTAATAGGTCATGTGGATGCAATGGCGGATCCCTAAATGTGAGTAAGAGGGGGCCAAACAATATATATCTATTTTTGTAGGGGCCAAAACTATAAAAATATATTTTTTTTTCTAAAATTTTAAAACTATAGGGTTAAAATTTAAAATTCTTTAAAGTTTGGGGGGGCAAAGGCCACCCCTTGACCCCTCCTGTATCCGCCTCTGTGTGGATGCACTATTGTGTTTTTTATGGGTTTTAAAAGGCACTATGCTACTTTGTGGTGGGTTGTCATGTTATGATTTGTGATGGGTAAAGTTATGTCCTATTTGTTTATGTAGATTATGTATATGTTTATGCAGTTCTGTTCTTGTGCGGATTAGTCCGTATTTTAAGAGACCGGACCAGATATGTGTCACCTGGCGGTGAGCTCAGAAAAGAGAGAGAGTGTGCCTATAATTTAGGCGATAATTTCTAGGCGTACCGTTAGGCGACACATGTCCGGTCCGCATTCTTAAAATGCGAACTAGTCCGCACAGGAACATTATTATATGTTTATGTGTTTAGTGGGTTCGGGTATGTGATATGTGTAAGAGCACTAATATTTACTTATCATAGGGAGTTACGAATTGCCTTTCTAACAAATAAGTTGTGGATTAGTGTAGCTTATCTATGAAGATATTAACATAGTTGTGGTTAGAATTTTTTTTTATTTGATTATCTTATTGGTCTGGTACCCGTTACCAGTTGGGCTTGACTTAAGTGCATTGGAGGGTATCCTTATTTGACTCATTGCAATACATCAAATTTTTTTAAATATTCAACATTAATTAATATTTCTTGTGTGCACGACAGTCGTGTGTGCGTGGTAATGGTGTTATATATTATGATATTGGCTATATTTTATAATTAGCACTTGTATATTAATAACAGTGTTGTAAATTATTTAGTATTGTGAGTGTCTACCATAGTCCGAAGTAGTATTTTTAATATACTCAATTGGTCCCTAGGGTTGGGTGACATTTTGAGCTAAGTTTTGGGAGCATGTGGTCAGGAGTTTGGACTTATTTGGGGGCTTTAAGTTAAGTCCCTATGAGACCTGCAAAAATTAGAGAATTTGAATAAGTATTTTAACTTTGAACTTTAACATAATACAATAGATAACTAAACCCTAGATGCAGAGGAGGATTTGGGAGCAAGATATTAAACAAAAAACCAACCATAATTTAGGAAAGACACACCTAGATTTTCTTGATTATTAAATGTAACTTGTTTATGATTCAATATTACTTACAACCTAAAGTTAGGTTAATCACATAATAGGCCAAATCATATTGTAGTTAATGAAGAGCTAGTTTTACACATTGATTTCTATATAGATATGTTAATTCATAACAGTAATATAATAATTTGATGATTCCCATGCTTAGAATAAGTATTATGATATGAATTTGCTGATTTAATGATTGAAATTTGGATTTATAATGAACCAATGTGAAGAACATGATTATATTGAAGCATAAACGTGGTTAATGTCAGATTTACTCCTCTTAAATAATCTATAAATCTACCCTTAAAAACTAGAGGTTGCGAAAACCTTCTATGGTCATCTAGGGTGAAGAAAATTAAAGGAATTGAATTTTGGGGATAAAATTAGTAAAACTATGTCATTTTGGAGTGGTCAGATCAATCCTGATCTTAGTCTAAATCCAATTTTGGATTAAAAATTTCCATTTTGAAGCTCAGTGAATACTTAGTGATTATTATACTATGATGTAGCTCTAGATAGAGATTATGTATCTTGCCTAATAGTCATAGGGGCTAAGGTATGTACGTTGTAGCTATGTCTTGTATAAATTGACATTTATCTAGCATATACCTTAGTTAAAGGTGAGGTATCTTACGAGTGAGTGAAAGAAGGGACAATATGAGACATATGATTTACATTTAATATTGTTCAAGTAAATATAGTTCTTGTTTTAAAAATGTGGGGTTTGATCTATGTGTTGTGGGGTCTGACCTACATGTTTTTTTTAAATCTTTTCTGATTTTCTAAAGCCAGAGCAGTAGGGCCGAGTGAGCTCACTTGCAATGTCCAATCTTTCTAGTTATCTAGACTTAAATGTATGAATTCATTTATTTCAGTATTTGATTTTAGTAGGAATTTAAATTTAGTTATATGGAGATTCTTCATTATAGATCCATGGTGGGTTCCAAAGTGTTTTATTTCATATTGATTTTGAGAAGTTGAGACATTTATCCTGTAGAGATTATTCACTTAGTTCAAACTTATATCCATTATATCTTTTTATTGTCACCATTTAATTTACTATTGTGGATGGTTTTAGTTTTATTATTTACCGTTAATTATTAGAATTATATTGTTATACCCCTTTCCCACTAGCATAAAGATAACTAAATAGTCCACATAACCTATCCATTTTTGTTTCCTCAAACTCTAACTAATACAAATTAAGACAACTTCAAGATTTAAATGAGGGATACCAAAAAACCAATCATATTAATGAGACATACATTAAATAAAATTACAGAACAAAATAACATAATTACGACTATTACATTATTAAAAAACTGATGAAACCCTATTACTATTCACCTAACACCGTAGACCTGGCAGTGGCAACTCCAAAACTTGAAACGTAAACATATAAAATCTTGAGTTTAAGAACTCAGTGAATGTACTATATCTATACAGGGATGGCAACGGGGCAGGTTTGGGGCGGGTTTTAAAAAATCCTAACCCGCCCCATTTAATAAACGGGGCGGGGCGGGACGGGACGTGTTAGAATTTTTGAAAATTAACTCCTAACCCGCCCCATTTAATAAACGGGGTAGGTCGGGGCTCCTACGGGTTGCGTTAATTTTAAAAATAGTAAAATTAAAAATATTACATTATAGTCTTAGAGGTATATAATGGTTCGTATTCCAATATGTGAGACAGTCTCACAATTGTCAATCCATGTTTTCACTTAAATCTTTTACAAAATTAACATACATATAAAGGGTTTTTTAGTGTGTGAGTGTGTGTATATATATATATATATATAGTTTAATTATAATTAGCATACATATAAAGGATATTTACATAGGCATAAGTTAAACGGGGCGGGGCGGGGCGATTTTATTTAAGCTAACTCCTAACCCGCCCCATTTAATAATGTTTTTTTTCTTAAACCCATACCCGCTCCTAATTCATAAACGGGTTTTAAAACCTGCCCCATTAGGGCGGGGCGGGACGGCGCGGGGCGGGTAGGGTTAAATTTCCATCCCTACATCTATATATAGTAAAAATACTATATTAACATCTCAGATATATAAACATCTCCATCTCTATATCATATTTGGCCATACACATATTCAGAGTTTAATCAACCCCACATTTCTCACTTGTAGGCAATAAACATATCCATAGGTTTCAATAATCCAACATCTCTTGAATTGTATAGCAACCCAATATATATTAACTTTTATAAAGCCATAATACCCCAACATCTCTTGACTTTTAATAAGCTATAATAACCCAACATCTCTTGACTTTTAATAAGACATAGCATGCCCATATAATACATACATATCATATCAATATCAACTCAGTAAGTACACTCATGTGAGATGGGTATTTACTTATTATTTCTCTTGTCAGCCTGAGTAGTAGTCACCAATGGCGCATCAAAACCTGTCAATCTAACATAATCAATATCATATAAAATATGATCAACTTTTATAAACTTACTAATTTAACTAAAATATAACACTCATTCATATATTTCACCACATTTACCCTCAACTACAATGCTCACAATCATTTCATTTAGCATTATTAGTTAATAACACTTTAAATGCGACAACAGTACTAATCTGTGCTAACAATAGTTTAATATGTCACTAATTAATTTAAATCTTATACTAATCATGATTAAATTATAATGAATGAAATTGATAGAGAAAGTCATACCAACATAATCTACAAATTGAGTATAAGAACTTTAGTTCTGTCAACATATCAAATTCTAAACATATAACCCGTTAAAAATCAATATTTTGTTAATATGAGTTTTAACGAAGCGACATAACAAAATAATAAAAAAATATTCAATTACATAATTGTGTCCCTATCGTATGATAACACAACTTTTATTTTAGAAGTCATATTTAAACTTACTTAGATAGTCCCATAAATCATACACAATTTAATAGGGCCCCTTAAATACACTAACACAAATAAACCCTAAATAACAACCTAAATCGGTCGAAATGATTTACACTACTTAAAAAAACAACTTTAATTAAGGAAGAGTTACTTTTTGAATTAATCTGGATTTTATAGAATTTTATTTGCGTGCAAAACCAAACTTTTAAGCTCTATCTCCTTTTTCTTTTCTTTCCTCTCAAAGCTTCCTTTTCCCTCCATTTAAAGAATACTAATCGTAAGGCTTAGTATATATATGGCCTAACTTAGGCCAAATTACCATTTTCACCATTTTCTGTAACTTGTGCATAAATCACATTACCACCCCACTTTATGTTATTATTAATAACATATAAAAACCAATTATTTCAATATTTTTTTAATGTACCTCTCAGATATAATTAATTAAGGAGGCAAAATTACATAATTAACCATAATACTATTAAATAAAACATATAAAACTATTAAGCACTAAACTCCCCAATTATGCATTAATTCACATATTTAACTATTATGAATAATTAAATAGTTTTCGATTGGCATACTAATTTTGGAATGTTACAAATCTCCCCTTTTGAAAATTTCATCCCCCAAAATTAACTATGCATGTTTACTTACTGAAAATATGAGGATATTCCCTTTTCATATTATCTTCTCCTTCCCAAGTTGCTTCCTCATTCGTGTGACTTCTCCAAAATACTTTAATAAAAGAAATAACTTTATTTCTCAACACTTGTTCCTTGCGGTCTAAAATTTTCTCCGGTTCTTCAATATATGACAAGTTATCCTTCAATTCAATAGGTTGGGCTGTCAACACATGAGATGAATCTGAAATGTATTTTCGAAGCATAAATATATGAAATACATCATGTAATCGAGATAAATTCGGAGGTAACACTAATATGTAAGTCCCAATCTTTCTTTGATCGCATAAGGTCCGATATACTTAGGACTTAATTTCCATTTCTTTCAGAACTTCATAATCCCTCTCTAAGGTGAAGAACATAAGAATACAAAATCTTTAACCTGGAATTTTAAGTCCTTCTTACCCTTATATTTATAACTTTTCTGTCCACTTAGGACGGTTTAAATACATTGATGAATTACTTTCATCTTTTCAACAGTTATCTCCACTAATTCTGGACCCCATAACTTCCTTTTTCCCACCTCACTCCAATACAACAGAGTTTTACACTTTTTACCATACAATGATTCATATGGATCCATACCAATAGAAGAATATAAACCCCTATTATAAGAAAAATTTATCAATGGAAAGTAATCATCCTAACTGCCTTTAAAGTCAAGTTCACACGCACGTAACATATCTTCAAGTATTTGGATAGTTTTCTTCGATTGCCCATCTATTTGTGGATGAAACGCAATACTAAATTTCAAACTAGTTACCATAGCATGTTGAAAGCTAGTTCAAAATTTTAAAGCAAATGTACTATCTCTATTAGATATAATAGACACTGGTGATCCATGTAAGCATATTATTTCATCAACAAATATGTGTGCATACCTATCAATCATGTAAGTAGTTTAGACTGACAGAAAATATGTTGACTTCGTTAATCTGTCAACTACCACCCAAATGGAGTCATGCTCCTTCTGAGAGTGAGGAAGTCCCTTCACAAAATCCATGGCAATATGCTCCCATTTCTACTATTGAATAGGTAATTCTTGTAATAACCCTGCCGATTTTTGATGTTCCTCCTTAAACTGTTGGCTTGTCAAACACTTGAAAACAAAATCTGCAATCTTACATTTCATATTATTATACCAAAAAAATTCTTCCAAATCTCTATAAATTTTAGTGCTCCTTGGTGAATAGCATGAACATAACAATGCGCCTCATCAAGAATATCTCTCTTTAAAGCTAAATTATTTGGAACACATATTTTGTTCATATAATGGAGAATCCCACCATTAACAATAATAAATCAGTTGACTTACCCCCTTGGGTTTCTAGTAATTTCTTCTCTAAAAATGTATCTTGGTCTTATAATTCTTGTATGTGTACTGCCATTAAAGGTCGCATTGTAACATGTGCAAATAATGCCCCACTTTAATCAAGTTCAACTTTACTCCCATCAGTTTTAATTCCATAATATTGCTAATCCTTGAACATTAAATATAAGATAATCTCCCCGATGATATCTGACTTAGAGCATCTACAATAACATTTCTTTCCCAGGATGATGGTAAATGGTACAATCATAGTCTTTAATTAACTCCATCCAACATCTTTGTCTCACAATAAACTCTTTTTGTATAAATAAATACCTCAAACTTTGACGGTTAGTGAAAATTTCACAAGTCCCTCCATATAAATGATGTCTCTATGGTTTCAAGGTAAAAATAATAGCCACAAGTTCTAAATAATGTGTAGGATAATTACGTCCGTGCGTCTTTAAATGTCTAGATGCATATGAAATTACCTTTCTATGTTGCATAAAAACAGAATCCAAAATCTGATGTGAAGTGTTAGTATAAATCACAAAACCTTCACCACTGGATGGAATAGTAAGAAGTGAAGATGATACTTACCTTCCTTTTAACTATTCAAAGTTGCACTAACATTCCTCACTCCACACAAATTTCACCTCCTTTCGGGTTAATTTAGTCAAGATAAAGCTATAGATGAAAACCTCTTTATTCTTCTTCTATATTATCTAGTCAAACCAAGGAAACTTCTTATCTTGTTACATTATGAGGTCTTTCCCATTGCACAATTTCCTTTATCTTCTTAGGATCAACATAAATTCCATTTTCTGAAATAACATGCCCTAGAAATACTACCCGATTTAACCAAAATTCACATTTACTAAACATAGCGAACAATTAACTATCTCGCAAGACTTACAATACAACTCAAAGGAAATTATCATGTTCTTATTAAATAAGTGAGTATATAAAAACATCTTCAATAAAGACAATTAAAAATGAATCTATGAAAGGACAAAATACTCAATTCATCAGATCTATAAACACCGTAGGAGCCTTTGTTAACCCAAATGGCATCACAAAAAATTCACATGACCATAACGGGAACGAAAATCTATCTTAGAAATGTCATAATATCTCACCCTTAATTAATGATAACCCGATCTCAAATCAATTTTGGAAAATACTTTGGCACCCTATAATTGATAAAAAAAATCAAGACGAGGTACAATATATATATATATATATATCTTTCTAATGGTTACCTTGTTCAACTACTAATAATCAATGAAAAGTCGCATGGTACCATCTTTCTTATTTACAAGCAATATCGGAGTACTCCATGGTGATATAATTGGTCGAATAAAACCTCTATCTAACAAATCTTGCAGTTTAATCTTTAACTCTTTCAGTTCTACAAGTGTCATTCTATAAGGAGAAACAGAAACTGGAGTTGTACCCGACTCAAAATTAATGTAAACTCTACCTCTCTGTTAGGTGGCAACCTTATTAATTCATCTGGGAACACATCTACAAAATTATTAACTACTGAGTTATCTTCTAATTTTGAAAATTCCCTGTTTGTATCCATAATATATGCTAAAAAAATCCTAATAACCCTCATTCAACAATTTCTTAGTCCCAATGGAAGAAATAGGGAAATTTGGTATCACATTCATCTCCCTTATAAATCTGAATTTTACCTCCCCTAGCATGTTAAATGTAACTTCCTTGCAAATATAGTCAAACAATGCATGGTAGGAAGATAATCATACCATACCCAAGATAATATCAAAATCTCGTATATGTAGTGGAATTAAATCAATGGTCAACTCTCTCTCTCTCTCCCACATACAATACAAATTTTTATACATAAGCTCCACTAACATCACATCTCCCATAGGAGTAGCAATTTATAAACCACAATCTAAGTAAGAACATGGTCTCCCAAATGCATGGTAAATGAGAATGTTATAAATGAATGAGTAGAATCGGGATCAATAAGTACATAAGTATGTTTATCCATGACATAAAATGTACCTATCACCATCTCTGGAGTAGCCTAAGCATCTTGTAGACTCACAACAAATACTCTTTTCGGAGCCTTGGAACTGCTAGCTTATACTCTAGCTCCTCCTCTTCCTATGCCTCCAGGTGATGACCCCCCACTAGTAGTCGTTGTTTGAGTCCCGCCTATTAGCATATGATAATTTTTTTTGGTATGGCCAATTTGATGACACTGATAACACTCAATCACCTTTAGCTCGGGATAATTTGGATTGATGTGACCCTTAACTTTGCAAAAATAGCATATAATAGGCTTAGGCTGCCCACTCTCACTCTACTGTTGCCTATTCTGTTTAGGGATGGAAGCGGTACGGATTTTTATCGTACCGTACCATTTTGGTATTAAAAAAATGGTTTTGATTTTATATTTTTTAATTCCAAAAACCAAATTTATCAAAACTGAAATTACAGCAAAAAATTTGGTTAGTTTTGGTTTCTCGAAAAAAAATCCATTTAACGAATATACCATACAGAATTTACCGTACCAAAATACCGTACTGAAATTACCGAGTTAAAAACTATAAATACCGAATAAAAAATGTGCTTAATATATATATATATATATATATATATATATATATATCGTTGCGATCAGTGATTGCTTTAATACGAACTGATTCTGAGGAATAAAGAATATCCATGTAAAATTTTAAAGTTTTGGCAGGATGGTGGGGAGTGAAGTGCCAAGAGGGAGGAAAATAGTTTTTTACTAAATCAATTGGATGTTTAATATGGTTTTGATTTGGCTCAATAGAAAATAAATTTGAAAAATTTGGTTTGAGCACATAATCAGTTTAAAATTACAAGTCACACTCAAAACAATACAAGACACATAGAAAAAACTATTTCAAAAATAACAAATTTTACAATAAAGAAAATAAAGAATTTTATAAAAAACATAAAAAACCACAAACTAATCCACAATATAAGAAAAATGACAAAAGTAAAGTAAAATGTTATAAATGTGGAAAAACAGGTCATTACAAATCATAATGTAAAGTAAAATCCAAAATTAACCAGTTACAACTATCATCTGAAGTAACACAAGAAATATACAAAATTTTTGAACTAAAAAATTCTTCTAGTGTAGGTGAGGAAAACACTGATTACGAATCATCAAGTTACTATGAATGAGGTACAAACTCTAGTTCTCCAGATATAAAATTAGGATGCAAAAACAATTGCTGTAAAACTATCATTGTTCTTACTAAACAAAAAGAACAGGAAGAATTATCAATTGATTTAATTGGAAAAATAGAAAATCGAGAATTAAAATCACAATACCTTTCAAAATTTACAAAATTATTATCCAAAGAAGAAAGTTGTATAAATACACAAAACAAGATAAGTCTTGATAATACTTTAAAACGATTTAAAACTCACAAGGAAGTTACATTACAAGATCTCCAACGAGAAGCCAACATAATTAAACAGGATATCAAAGACATCAAAATAGAAAGTAAAGAATTAAAACAAGATATCACTATTTTGAAAGTAGACCAAACTTTCCAAAAGCAACAAGTCATCTCCTCAGAAGAAAGTGAACCAGAAGCTGAACAAGAACCTAAAATAGTAACAACGGAAGAAACTGATCAGCAATTAAATATCATAAACCAAATTAATTTACAAAAATGGCATGTACAAATAACTTTAATTATTAACAAAGAATATGAGATAAAAGTCATAGCATTAATTGATTCCGGTGTAGATTTAAATTGTCTACAAGAAGGATTAATTCCAACCGGGGAGGGTTACTTTGTAGCCGTTCAAATAATGGTTTGCATTGTTTGCGAAGATTTGGATAAAATTCAGCAATGTAGTTCAATGTCCTAGAAATCTTTGAAGTTGCGTTTTCTCGAGGATTTCATCAGGAAATTTATCAACGAATTGGATGGCCCTATCTATGGGACTAATTTTTCCTTTGTGAATATTATGACCTAAAAATCTAACTTATTTAACCCTTCATCCCATTTTACGATTGTCTACATTGATGATGTCCTCATCTATTCCCACACAATTGACGAACATTGGAATCACTTAAATTTATATTTTGAACTAATAAAAATTAATGGTTTAGTGGTTTCAGCCTCGAAAGTCAATAGATTCCAAACAAAAGTTAGATTTTTTAGGTCATAATATTTACCAAGAAAAAATTAGTCCCATAGATAGGGCCATCCAATTCGCTGATAAATTTTCTGATGAAATCCTCGAGAAAACGCAACTTCAAAGATTTCTAGGATCATTGAACTACATTGCTGAATTTTATCCAAATCTTCGCAAATAATGCAAACCATTATTTGAACGGCTACAAAGTAACCCTCACCCTTGGACTATAGAACATACCTCGATAGTTCAAAATGTCAAGAAACATGTTAAAACCCTACCTTGTCTCGATCTTTCTACACCAAATTCATTCAAAATCATTGAAACCGATGCCTCTAACATTGGCTACGGAGGTATTCTTAAACAAAAAATCAACCATCAGTCCCCTGAACAAATTGTTCGATTCTATTCCGGAGTCTAGAATAAAGCGCAAAGTAATTATAGTACTATATATATATATACACCAAGTTATCAAAGCCCTTCATTTTAAACCAATCTCAGTCATTCATTTCTCTAGATATAAAATCCAAAACCCTAAACATTTCTCACTTTTCTATTCTTTTAGATCAGCAACACAAAGAGGTAAGAAAGCAAACACACATGACACAAAAGGGACAACCCTTCGATCTTCGCCTCCCCTTTCGATTTCCCCCTCTCATCTTCCCCTACCTCTATGATCTTCCACCACACGACAAACACATGCATACACAACTCACACGACACCCCCCCTCATACACACACCACATGCAACATGCACACACAAGGCACCCAACAAAGATTTTATTGTCACTAAACTTAGTTTGTTTAATCATTGAAGGCTATGTAATACTAGGGATTTTAATCACTAAACTTTAGTTTGTTGAATCATTAAACTTATTTCAACAAACTAAAGTTTCAGTGCTGCCCAACACAGTTTGTATGTTGAGTTTGCGTTTTGTTATAAATATCGATTTTGACCCTTTTGTGTGCTCTTGATCCATACGGACGTGTATGTTTATATTGTTGAATCACAAATATTACTTTTTCCTTTTTTTGCGCATTTTGTGTGCATGTGTGGCTTTATCCATATTAGTGATTCAATAACCAAATTTTTTTATTAGTCCAAAAATTATGTATGGCTTGATCCATATCATTTGTTCTTTGTATGGTTGAGATGTTGTTATATCTCATCAAAATGAGAACCACAAATAAATAAATCTAAGACTTCCCAAATTTTCCCCACACCAGATTTGGCTATTTTTTCTACTGTATTGAGACTTTTTAGGCCATTTGGATGCTATTTTATTATGTTTTAAAGATTGTTTTAGGGTTGGTTTGCTGCTTTTTTTATTTTACTTTTTATTTTTACTGCTATAATGCTATTTTGGAGGCTTTTTAAAAAATAAGTTTTTAGCGATAATTTTAAGGCTTTTGAGTGATTTTTAGTGTTGTTTTTGTTCCCTTTTTATGCAATTTTTAGGACTATTTTTTTAAGTTTTTAAATAGTAATTTTCTTTTGTATTGATTTATAGGGGGAAAGTTGGAGGAAAAAGAGAAGAATAAAGAGAAGAGAATTGATAGAAAAAAATTTGAGAGTTGTGTTTTACTTCTAGTTTGGTTTTCATTGTGTTGTTTTAATTCTACATTACAAGAAACGAATTCAGATGATTGCAATTTTTAATTTTAAGTTTTATTTGTATGGATTTGTAGTGGACACAATTAATTATGACATTTAGTTTATGCATCATGCTCATATTATTTTGTAGTAAAATATATATTAGATTCAAGTTTTAACAAATGAATTCATTGAATTGAATGAGTTTAATATGTTGTACCGAAACTTGTAACTAATTTATCTGAATCACTATATAAAAAATTGTACGAATTTATCAAATGTATAAAATCGACTTGTAATTTTGATATTTACTAGGAAAAATAAATAAAAAAACTAAATTACCAAAACCAAAAAAAATTGAAATTATCAAAAATAGGTTTGATGTTGGTTTCTGTTTTGGTGTACTAATCGATAAATTCAGTACAAATACTTTTAACATCCAGATTATGGTTTTAGTGTTAGTAAGGGGTCGTTACCGATCAAACCGTGCCTCTTCCACCCTTAATTATGTTGGCCCATCGATTCTGCACCACAAGAACTTCCTGATGTCCTACCCTGAACATAATTCCTAGTCCCTCTACCTTGCTAAAATCTTTGACTCTTCTGTTTTGAGTGTTATATATATATTACATTTCTTTTCCTGAGATGGATCAAATTTACTCCTCTTTCCCCTTTGTTCCCTATTCTTTATTACAACATTAACATATCCTTAAACCATTATATCTTTATTAACTAAAGAGGTATAATCTACCATTTCAAGTGGAGTGAGTCTAGAATTGATAACCAACTCCAGTCCATCCTGAAATCTGGTGCATTTGTCCTTTGCATCATGTAAGAAACATAATGAAAATCGAGACAAAGGTATAAATTTAGTTTCATACTCCCTAATCGACATACTCTCCGAGTCAATGATAAAAATTATCTCTCTTTTTGCTTCCGATACATACGAGGAAAATACTTTTCATATAAGGCTTTAATGAAGGAATCCCAAGTGACTACCTCGTCTCCACCTGGAGTAAGTAATAAATTTTTGGAGGACTCCCAGCAGTATTTAGCTTCGCTTTTTAACATGAAAGGAGCCAAAATTACCTTCTACACAACATATACATTCATCACCCCAAAGATAGTTTATGTATCTTTAACTCAAGCCTCAACTTCTAAAGGATCTGAAGAACCTAAAAATGCTCCGGGTTAATTTTGATAAAATCGTATAGAGTATTCTTCTCCTTCCGTTGTATTGACCTTTTGTTCTGTCCAAAGTTTTCTCCTCCAAGTACTTGGCTTTTAGTTATTTGCATCACAAACTTGTTTTGTTGTTTCTCCATTAAAGTCATGGCACGAGATATTCCCTGCACATCTCTAAGTTGTTTAGGTTCCCCCTCTACATTATTTTGATTTTTTTGGCTCACCTCAGTTCCAATTGGTGTATTTGAAGCTTCCCCCATAACCCTCCTGTGAATATTTTCTCCTAACATATCTTACTATCTGTAATAAATCACAATTATAGAAATATGTATATAACATTTATTTCTAACATAATGGTTAATATTTTTCACAAGTCAATATAAATGACTTACGACACATTATTTTTTCCACTGTCACATCTACACACTCTAACTCCAGAATATATAAACCTATAGCTCTGATACCAAGTTGTCATACCACTTTCCCACTAGCATAAAGATAGCTAAATAGTCCACATAACACATCTATTTTTTTTTGTCAAATTCAAACTAATACAAATTAAGATAACTTCAAGATTTAAATGCGAGATACTAAAAAACCAATCATTTTAAGGAGACATAATTTAAACAAAACTCCAATATAAACTAACTTAGTTACAACTATTACATTATTCAAAAACTGAAAAAACCCTTCTAGTATTCACCCAACACCCTAGACTTGACAGTGACAACTCTAAAACTTGAAACGTAAACCTATAAAACCGTAAGTTTAAAAACTCAATGGATGTATCACATTTGTATATAGTAAAAATACTATATTGACATCTGATATATATAAATATCTTCATCTATGTGCCAAATTAGTCCATACACATCCATGATTTTAATAAATCCCACATCTCTTGCCCGTAGGCAATAAACATATCCATAGGTATAAATAACCCAACATCTCTTGAATTGCATATCAACCCAATATATCTTGACTTTTAAATAGTCTTAGCACCCCATCATCTCTTGACTTTTAATAAGCCATAACAACCCAATATCTCTTGACTTTTAATAACACATAACATCTACATGTAATACATATATATCATATCAATAATCAACTCAGTAAGTACACTCACCTAAGATAGATGTTTGCTTATTCTTTCGCTTGTTAGCATGAGTAGCAGTCACCAACGGTGCGTCAGAACCAACCAATCCAACACAATCAGTATCCTATAAAATATGATTAACTTTCGTAAACTTGCTAATTTAACTAAATTATATCACCCATTGATATATTTTCTCACATTTACAGTCAACTATAATGCTCACAATCACTTTATTTAAGCATTATTAATTAATACCACTTTAAATGCTACAATTATACCAATCCGTGCTAACAAGAGGTTAATATGTCACTAATTAATTTATATTTACACTAATCATGATTAAATAATAATGAATGAAATTTAGTCATACCAAGATACTCTATAAATTGAGTATTAGAAGTTTAGTTCTTGTCAAAATATCAAATTTTAAATAGATAACCCATTAAAAATTAATATTTCGTTAATATGGGTCTTAACAAGTGACATATCAAAATAATAAAAAAAATATTAAATTACATAATCGTGTTCCTCTCGTATAATAACACAAATTTTATTTTAGGAGTCATATTTACTCTTATTTAGATAGTCATATAAACCTTACACAAGTGAATAGGGATCCTAAAATGCACTAACAAAAAATAAACCCAAAACAATAATTTAAACCGGTAGAAATGATCTACACAACTCAATAAATAATTTTAATTAAGGAAGAATTAGCTTCAAAATTAATCTGAATTTTGTAAAATTTTTCTTGTGCGCAAAACCTAACCTTTTCTCCTTTTTCTTTTCTTTTCTTATGAAAGATTCCTTGTCCTTCCTTTTACATAATACTAATTGTAAGGCTGAACATATATACATCCTAACTTAGGCCAAATTACAGTTTTTGCCGTTTTCCTTAACTTTTGCATAAATACACATCACCACCCCCACTTTATGTTATAACATATCAAAATTAATTATTTCAATATTTTTTTACCGTACCTCTTACATATATTTAATTAAGGAGATAAAATTACATAGTCAATCATAATACTATTAAATAAAACATATAAAACTATCAAGTACTAAACTCTCTAACTATGCAATAATTCAAATAATTTAACTATTGTGAATAATTAAATAGTTTTAAAATGGCATGCTAATTATGAAATGTTACATATATAAATTGTTTGGTATTCCTTATCCTCAAGGTATATGATTGATCACCTTATACATAAAATGCATAGTGTGTTACAATTACATATTTTACACATGGAGTTTAGTTCAGTTGGGATTTTGGAAATAACAGGGGGCTGTGAAGTTTTAGGATTTATTCTTTGACCTAGTATCATAGAAATAGTGAAGATTTTTAGGGTTGCACCGATGGTTAGTTTGATAGTTGTTAGAATATCGGATAGGTGGTGATAGTTCTAATTATATTTGATAGAAAATTGGACTTAAAAGCTGTCCAGATTTTTTGGATAGAATTTTGAGCAACTTTAGCTCAAATTTAGGTGGGACCCACACTACGATAATTATGGGACCATATACGAACGCGTTCTCCTTCGTAAGGAGATTAACGTGGTATATTCACATGTCCAATTCCCTTAAGTTATGAATGATATGTTTGTGCCCAAAGTGACTCATAAAGCAATGAAAGTTAATGAATTGGGTGTGTTTTAAGTCTTGTCCCATATTAGAAGAGTAGTGGAAAATTGAAGAGTTAATATTTTTTGGACAAAATTTTGAGCAACTTTGAGTTCAAATTTAGGTGGGACCCACACTACGATAATTGTGGGATCATATATGAACGCGTTCTCCTTCGCAAGGAGATTAATGTGGTATATTCACATGTCCAATTCCATTAAGTTATGAATGGTATATTTGTGCCGAAAGTGACTCATAAAGTAATGAAACTGAATGAATTGGGTGTGTTTTAACTCTTGTCCCACATTGGGAGAGTAGTGAAAAATTGAAGAGTTAATAAAACTCCAAGTATGGACTAAGGCTTGGATGCCTTCAGGGGTATCCCAACTCTTTGAAGGGGAGAGGGCCTACACTATTCATGCGTTGGGCTTGGGCCAAAAGCCCACACACGCGCGAGCGCAGTCCAACCGGTTCAGTTCGGGCTTGGGTTTTGGCTTATTAAAATTCTCTTAGGCCGAGTTTAATTAATTTTCTGGGCTTTTATTAATTAATTAATTATTAATTAACTGTTTGTCAGTTAATTGCCAATGGTCAATAGTTAACGAAATTAACTGTTTTGACAGTTAATTTCGATTTTGACTGTTCCCAACAGTCAAAACCTTTGCTATAAATAAAACCTTTCTCCTACAGTTTTAGACTAATGAAAAATTCCCCTCCAGTAATTTCAAAAATGCTTCTGCCTTATTTTCTTAATCCAGAAAATATGTCTCCTTATTTCTGCATTGCATATGCATGTTCTGGTTGAGTATTACACATAAATTGTGTTTGTTGAATTAATTATTATCGTGCTACATAATTAATTTGGAAAATCCGTTTTATGTTGGGAGCCAATATTCATCAACCTCAGAAGACATTGGAGGGAATAAATTTTCTTAAGGACACTGTGTAAATTCACAAGGCTTAGATTCTTTTCTATTTCTATTAGTTTTCTTCAAATTCAAGTAAGTTCTTTTATTTTCTTTAATTTCATTCTATTTCTGTAATTATAATATTATTCGTAATTCTGTACTTTTGTATTAATTAAATGGTAGACATAACAATCTTAAGACAATTTAACTTGTTTCTACTGTTTATATTGTGTACATAATTTTTTTGTATAAAATAATTATGTTTTACAGGAAATAAATTTTATTTATACAATTTTGGGGAAATCTATTTATATAAGATTTTTTTAAATTTGTATTATGTTTTGTACGATTTTTTTTTTATTAAAAATAGTTTGACACTGATTTTCTTAATTTAGACTAGTAATAACTAGTGTTTAATATTTTAGATTGATTTTGTGTTATATCATTCAGAATATTATTTAGAATTTTTGTTAGAATTCATTTATTCTTATTTATATTTGGAGGAAATTGGTGTACATAATTTTGTATTCTGTTTTGATAATTTCATTACAAATGAATACTATCATTGATAAAAAATCTATTTTTGTAACAGAAATGGAATCATAAAATGCAATCACAGTTCCACCACCTACCGTGAACATTCCACCTATTGTGAATGTGACACATGCACCTGTTGTTGCCATCGTAACCATGCCTCATAGGGAGAAACCAAAAAATTTATCGGGGCTGATTTCAAACGTTGGTAAGGACATATGTACTTTTACCTCACAACTTTTCAATTGACAAGGTTCGTGTATGAGGATTGTCAACCTTTGAAAGAAGGATATAAGACTGAAAAAGTTGCTGCTGTTGAAGAATGGAAACATCCTGATTATCTGTGCCGTAACTACATCCTAACGTACTTGGACAAGACGTTGTATCGCGTGTACAACACTATGAAAATCGTAAAAGAATTATGGAATTCTTTGGAGAAGAAGTACAAAACTGAAGACGCTGTTATGAAGAAATTCACCGTGTGCCATTTCTAGACTTCAAAATGGTTGACTCCAAGACGGTTATTGCACAAGTTCAAGAACTTTAGGTTATTCTTCATGACATTAATGTTAAAGAAATGTCAGCCAGTGATACTTTTCAAGTGGCGGTAATAATTGAAAAATTACCTCCATCTTGGAATTTGTTCAAAAATTATCTCAAGCACAAACGCAAGGAGATGAATCTTGAAGAACTAGTAGTGCGAATGCGGATTGAAGAAGACAATCGTGAATCTCAATTGAAAAGTGGAAAGAACATCAAGGAGTCCAAAGGTCATGTGGTTGAAGGTCCTAAATCCAAACGTAAGCGTGATGAGGAAGGAACATCTAAGCAAGAAAGAAGTTCAAAGGCAAATGCTATAATTACGGTAAGCCAGGACACCGCTCAAGTGAGTGTCGCAAACCAAAGAACGTGAAAAAGAACAATGCTCAAGCAAATGTGACGGAGGGTGAGAACATTTCCGATGGTATCGCATATATGAATCTTTCTGCTGTTGTCTTTGAATGCAATTTGGTAGGAAATACTAAAGAATGGTGGGTAGATACTGGGGCTACACGCCACATTTGTGCAAACAAATGGATGTTCACTAATTATAAGACTTTGGAAAATGAGGAGACTCCCTTTATAGGAAACTCTTCGAGTTCTAAGGTCGTGGGACAAGGAAAGATTATTCTGAAGATGACTTCGGGAAAGGATCTTACTCTTAACAATGTGCTGCACGTGCCTGACATTCACAAGAATCTGATTTCTGGATCGCTTTTAAGCAAGAATGGGTTTAAACTTGTGTTTATTTTTGATAAGTTTGTATTGTCTAAAAATGATGCGTCTATGGGAAAGGGCTACATGTCTGAGGGGCTCTTTAAAATGAATGTAATGAAATAGATGCCTAAGGCATCCCCTATGAATGAAATTTCTAGTTCTACTTATATGATTGAGTCATCTAATATTTAGCATGCTAGATTAGAACATGTTAATTTTAATACCTTGCGTAGATTAATTAACTCGGAAATTTTGCAAAAATTTAACATTGATAAAAATCATAAATGTGATATTTGTGTGGAATCAAAATTAGCTAGATTACCTTTTCATTCTATTGAAAGGATAATCGAACCACTAAATTTAATTCACACAGATATTTGTGATTCAAAATTTGTACAAACTAGAGGTGAAAAAAGTATTTTATTACTTTTATTGACGATTGCACAAAATATTGCTATGTATATTTATTACATAGTAAAGATGAGGCTATTAATGCATTTAAACAATATAAGAATGAAGTTGAGAATCAATTAAGAAAAAAGATAAAGGCTATTAGGAGTGATAGAGGAGGTGAATATGAATATCCGTTTGAGGAATTTTATTCCAAAAATGGAATTATTCATCAAACCACCGCTCCTTATTCTCCTCAATCGAATGGCATTGCTGAACGCAAAAACCGTACATTGAAGAAAATGATGAACTCTATGTTAATAAGTTCAGGAGCTCCACAGAACTTGTGGGGGGAAGCCTTATTATCTGCTAATTATATTATTAACAAAGTACCACACAAGAAAACACATAAGATGCCTTATGAGTTATGGAAAGGTCGAAGACCTTGCTATAAATATTTTCGACTGTGGGGGTGCTTAGCCAAGGTCATGGTTCCTAAACCTAAAAAGGTAAAAATAGGGCCAAAGACTGTTGATTATGTATTCAACAGTTATGCTACTAATAGCAGTGCATATCGTTTTTTAGTTTGTAAATCAGAAATTTCGGATATTTACGTAAATACAGTTATTGAATTGAGGGACGCTTATTTTTTTGAAAATGAATTCCCGTATAACATGTCCCGAGAATATGGTCCTTCTAAAAGGGAAAATCAAGCTACTACAAGTGGTACTTATCAACCTATTGAACCAATAGAGGATGAACCAAGACGTAGTAAAAGAGCAAGAAACTCGACTTATTTCGGTCCGAATTTTCTAACATATCTACTAGAAAATGAACCTCAATCGTACAAAGAAGCCATATCCTTACTCGATGCTTCTAATTGGAAAGAAGAAATTAATAGTGAAATTGAATCCATATTACAAAATCACACATGGGAACTAGTGGATCTTCCACCAGGTTCAAAACCGTTAGGTTATAAATGGATCTTCAAAAAGAAGTTGAAGGCCGATTGATCAATTGATAAATATAAATCTAGACTTGTAGCTAAAGGCTATAGGCAAAAGGAAGGGTTGGATTAATTCGACACATATTCACCGGTAGCAAGAATTACGTCCATTCAGATGTTAATAGCAATAAATGCTATTAATGGACTTGAAATACATTAAACGGATGCAAAAACCGCATTCTTAAACGGTGAACTTGATGAGAAAATTTATATAGAGCAATCTGAATTGTTAAAGGCTCCCGGACAAGAAGGAAAAGTATGTAAGCTTGTTAAATCACTTTACGGATTAAAACAAACACCCAAACAATGGCATGAAAAATTTGATAATGCAATGTTATCAAACGGCTTCAAAAATAATGAATGCAATAAATGTGTTTATTTTAAATACATTCAAAATGGATATGTCATTGTGTGACTCTATGTTGATGATATGCTTATCATGGGTAGTAACCTGGAAATTGTCAAAACTATAAAACAAATATTGAGTAGTCGATTTGACATGAAAGAGATGGGTATCGCCGATGTTATATTAGGAATTAAAATTTGTAAAACATCAGATGGACTTATAATATCTCAATCTCATTACATAGAGAAAGTACTTGAAAAATTCAAGAAGTATGATATCAGTCCCACCAAGACACCTGTAGATGTAACTTTACATCTAACAAGAAATAATGGTGAAAGCATATCTCAACTAGAGTACTCTCGTATTATTGACAGTTTAATGTATATCATGAACTGTACACGACCGGACATAGCAAACTCAATAAGTAATCTAAGTCGATTTACGAGTAATCCAGGGAGAGATCACTAGAAGGCAATATTGAGAGTTTTGAGTTATTTGAAATATACTCAAAACTATGGACTGCACTACTCAAAATATCCAGTTATTCTAGAAGGACATGGCGATGAAAATTGGATATCCGATACAAAAGACTCTAAGTCTACAAGTGGGTATGTGTTTACCCTTAGAGGTGCAGTCGTATCTTGGAAATCCTCAGAACAAATGTGCATTACTAGATCGACAATGGAATCTGACTTCATTGCACTAGATAAAGGTGGAGAAGAAGCTCAATGACTTCGAAATTTCTTAGAGGATGTTCCAAATTGGTCAAACCCAGTGCCCAAAATATGTAAACATTGCGATAATCAATCGACGATTGGAAGGGCACAAAATCACATGTATAACGGAAAGTCACGGTATATTCGTCGTCGACACAATACCGTTAGACAACGTATCTCAAACTAAATTATCTCAATTGAATATGTAAAGTCAAAAGATAATATAGCGGATCCACTAACTAAAGGTTTAAACCGACATCAAGTTGAAATATTATCAAGAGTAATGGGTCTAAAGCCTATAAATACATAAGAATCAATATAGTGGCAACCCAACCTAGCTGACTGGAGATCCCAAGATCTAGGTTCAATGGGCAAACCGAACTACATTGTATTCAATAAGCACCCGAGGATATTTAATCCTATCCATTCCAAAGATGAGACAGTGCAAATCTGTCGCGAAATTAGGATAAGTTATGCTTTTAATGACATCCATATCTTAGTATGTCTAAGTGGGGTATTGCAGGATACTCTTTATGGAAGTCACCTACGTGAGTAAGAAAGGGGCCACTTTTATGAGAATAATGAAAGGTAAATCCTCTAAAATACTCATGGAATCAAGTGGTGTTTATGGTCAGAATGAACACAAACGTGAGAACCAACCGTGTTGAAGAATTATTGTGTGAATATGGTTGTCTAGGTTTACAGAAACGGTTGACGGTTCAAGGACGTGAAGTCTACTGATCAACCAAGTAAACCCGATAGTATATCACTAAGGAAAGTTCAAGACCACTAGGCTACTTCTCTCGATGCAATAAATCTTCTGTTTTACTCAACCTGTGTTTGCATCCACATCAGCATCTGTTTTGTTTCTATTTATAGCGATATATCATTCATGTGGGGGATTGTTGGAAAATTGGACTTAAAAGTTGTCCAGATTTTTTGGACAGAATTTTGAGCAACTTTGAGCTCAAATTTAGGTGGGACCCACACTACGATAATTATGGGACCATATACGAATGCGTTCTCTTTCACAAGGAGATTAACGTGGTATATTCACATGTCGAATTCCATTAAGTTATGAATGATATATTTGTGCCCAAAGTGACTCATAAAGCAATGAAAGTTAATGAATTAGGTGTGTTTTAAGTCTTGTCCCACATTGGAAGTGTATTAAAAAATTGAAGAGTTAATATATTTTGGATAGAATTTTGAGAAACTTTGACCTCAAATTTAGGTGAGACTCACACTGCGATAATTGTGAGACCATATACCAACGCGTTCTCCTTCGCAAGGAGATTAACGTGATAATTCACGTGTCAAATTCCATGAAGTTACGAATGATATATTTGTACCCAAAGTGACTTATAAAGCAATGAAAGTTAATGAATTGGGTGTGTTTTAACTCTTGTCCCACATTGGAAGAGTAGTGGAAAATTAAAGAGTTAATAACACCCCAAGTATGGACTAAGGCTTGGATGCCTTTGGGGTATCCCAACTCTTTGAAGGGGAGATAGCCTACACTATGCATGTGTTGGGCTTCGGCCAAAAGCCCACACCCGCGCGCACGCGCAGTCCAGACAATTCGGTTCGGGCTTGGGCTTATAAATAATCTCTTTTCTTTTGGGCCGAGTTTAATTAATTAATTGTTAATTAACTGTTTGTTAGTTAATTGCTAAGGGTCAACAATTAACAAAATTAACTGTTTTGACAATTAATTTTGGTTTTGACTGTTCCCAACAGTTAAAACCTTTGCTATAAATATAACCTTTCCCCTATAGTTTTAAACAAATGGAAAATTCCCCTCAAGTAATTCCGAAAATGCTTCTGCCTTATTTTTCTCCTTATTTCTGCATTGCATATTCATGTTCTGGTTGAGTATAACACATAAATTGTGTTCGTTGAAATTAATTATTGTCGTGCTATATAATTAATTTGAAAAATCCGTTCTATCTTGGGAGATAATATTCATCAACCTCAGAGCACATTGGAGGGAATAAATTATCTTAAGGACAGTGTGTAAATTCACAGGGCTCAGATTCTTTTCTATTTCTATTAGTTTTCTGCAAATTCAAGTAAGTTCTTTTATTTTCTGTAATTTCATTCTATTTCTATAATTATAATATTATTCATAATTCTGTAATTTTGTATTAATTAAATAGTAGACACAACAACATTGCTATAGGGGCATAATATATACGAAGGTAAGGAACTTTCTTAGTCATATTAGTTTATGGTAGAACTTAACATTCTTACCGGGACTTGGTGGGATAGGTTGTGGATACCATTTCGTGTGCTTGAAGTTAGCATATCGCCTTTTGATGGGTTGATTATTGTTACCTATGTTTCATTGTGAGGATGATATGGTTTATATATAGCTGGTTATCATCTCCAAGTTTATTTAGAGGATTCACAATGTTGGGCTTCACCAGAATTTCATTTGTTAATATTTTTTTAGGTTAAGTTGATGTGGTAGGATAAATGGATGATTTTTGGAAATGTAAAATTGGAAGTTTTCAAAAATGGAAAAAGTAATGTTTTTCATAAATGTTAATTTATGAATACACACCTCTCTAAATCGCTATCATAAGGGAAGTCGCGCGCGTTGTGGTGAAGCCCCCTGGCTAATGAATGCAGGGTGGATATAGTCCCTAGGCCATGTGAGCGTTTGTTTATATATATTTTCTGCGCTGGTTAGGAGATTCCGGGTGTGGTCTTGACTATCCCGCAGGCACATGGTCGCTTCCCGACGTTTCGATAGGATCCCAGGTTGTCTTGGAGGCCCTGGAAGATGATAGCCATTTAGGGGCGCGCACAGTGGGGAAACCCGGACGGGCGGTCTTAGATTGCGTTATATAGTATGATATATAACTATGTTCAATAATATGGGACATTATTGGTTATTAAAGCATTTTATGATAATAAAATGGCTTTAATTTACATTTCCCGGATGGAAGAAGGGAAATGGGATGTTAAATACATTTTCCGGATGGAAGAAGGAAAATGGATGATATGATATGAAAGAATAAAGCATTTTATGATAATAAAACTTGCTTTAAATTATGTATTTTCCTTGATGGAAGAAAGGATATAAAATTTGGTAAAGAAAGTTTTGAACTGAGATTTATTGGTAAACATTTGATAAAATGAATTTACCATATTTATAGGTATATTCCTAAAGAAAGAATTAGGAATTGTGCCATTAGATGATGGATGGGTTTACTTTTATATTTCTTGAGTAGCTGTAGATGTGACCTCCCACGCTTATGCACACACATGTATTTATTATTGCGTGCTTAGGGTCTAATGGATCTCGACGATCAACCTTGCCTAAGTAGTAATGTATCGGGGGGGTTCCTTGTTTGGATTTCGCTTTGCGAGACACCCCACGCACGAATAGGGCATAGTGTTGAGAATAGGGAAAAGTTAGCCCTTAGTACTTAGGGTTAACTAGAACATCTCACGATATTGCGCTAGGTTGCTGCTAGATTGAGAGGTGAGAATTATTATTGTTATCTGCGAGAGATTTGCGCACTTAACTGTCATGCATTTTAGTCACATGGTAATCATATCAAACCGGGTCCTGACCCGTATCTATATTTCCTTGTTCTGCATATTCTTTGCTGTTACAGGTGCTCCTCCGCATGGACACCCGGATTTACATATTCCATTCCAGTTGTCATGGAGCTACAGCATATTGCGGATGTTGTAGGATACTTGTAGTAGACGCTCCTTTCTACTGTACTCTAGTTATGTTCAGTATAGTATTCGGGCGTGTTTGCCCAAGGTATTGCACTCATTTTTATTATATTGTAAATATTGAAATGTAATACTTAATGTATTATTTGTATTGGTCTATGCACCGACAGCTTATTCGGTGATTATTTATTGTTTTGTCATATTTCATTTATCGATTTTAATACCCACCGTTTTTACAAATAAGATTGTCTAAGAGTTTTTCTTTCACTTTTAAATTTTTAAATTTGACAGTCCGTTTTCTAAAATGATTGGTGGTTATCTCATACTATTATTTTAATCTACAGTGATGCTAAGAATGGACCATCTATGATTCCTGTGATTATTGGAGTATTGGGCTGGCCACCTATTATTTTGGTAGGCGGGTTGTCACAGCTTTCTGAGCCTTCTGACTATTTTCGTTTGGCTGAGGGATATTGGTTCCCCAGTCTCTTTGTAGCTGAATGTGGCTTTTCTTTTCCTCCAAACCCCTTGTGTTTGGAATTCTGTCAATATTTTGATGCGGTACCTGCAAAAATAGCTCCTAATACCTGGAGAATAGTTAATGGAGTCCATAGGTTTCTCTATGGCAATGGGATAGGTTGTTTTTATTTTATTTTATTTTTGAAATTATGTTTTCTTTGTGTTTGATAAAATGCGTCATTGACATTTTAATTTTTGTTTATTTGAAGTTGATAGCAAAAAGAAATCTCCTAAAGAAAATGATGTCAATTTGAGGCATTTGAAACTTATCTGGAATTTGCACCAAACTGTTGCTGACGAACACATCAGATCAGCCTCGTACTTGTTACAATATAAGAGTTACACTTCATCTTTTACTGCTCGTACAGTAACAAGTGACATAGAACCAGCACCAGCTTCTGAAGGTTCCTCTCCTGAATCAAATATTCCTCTTAGTGACAGAATGAAGAGATGAAAAGTTCCTTCATACTTTGACAAGTCAGACTATGCCAATGTAGAGGCAAAGAGAAATAAGCAAGGTGTCCCAGAGGAAGGGACAAGAAAAGTTGATGCACCCCCTCCTGCTGCTGCTAAAAAGGTTGTCGAGAAGCCCCCTGTGGCTCCGAGCAAGATTGTAGTTATTTCTCCTCCAAGCGAGGTTATAGTCATTTCACCGACCAAGAAAACATCCTTGGTCGAGAATGTTCCTGCTCCCACGAGGAAATTAAAGAAAAGCTCCTCGAATAAATTGGCTGAATCCATCTCTCAGCCTCTAACTGCTGGAAGTGGTGTTCCCACTTTTGTTGCTCCGAGCTCTGCCATGGGCTCTGTGAAGTCTTGGATTATCCCTGAAATCTAAGGACTTGAAGATACTCTTTCTCGGGATAGGGTTACCACCGTGGCAGCTCAACATATTGCCTCAGTAAGTATTACTAATCTAAACTTTCACTTTTCAATATTATGTACTTGCATTGACTTACAATTGTTTTCTTTTTCCAGTTGGTAACTTGTTTCAACACCATTTTAAAAAAGGATGAAGCTATTAAAGCTTCGAGCTCCTCGTCAGGTGTGGAGGAAGTTCTTGTAGGTCTGACACAGTCATTAAAGGATTCTCGTCAAAAGTATGACGAAGATAAAACTACTTGGAAAAAGCAATTAAAAGCCATTGAGCAAGAGAGAGAGAAAGTTGTGGAGGCCTCTTAGGAGTTGGAGAGGAAAATGAAAGAATGTGAGAAGAAGAATACTGAGCTTGAGGAAAAGCTCAAAAATGTTGGAGAGCTTGAGACCAAGCTTAAAACTACTGAAGAAGAACTGGGCAAACTCCGTGAAGCTGATCGTTAGAAGAAAGAGGCAGAACGAAAATTGAAAGTTTTCGAGGAACTCTTATCTGAGAAGCTTTCCTCGGAGAAGGTGAAGAGGAAACTGGCTATTAAAAAGTCCTTCAGTGCTGGCTGTGACAAAGGTTGGAACAAAGGCTTAGCTTCCATGTCCTCTCAATTGGATTTTTCTAGCCTCAAATTCTTCAGGGACGGATGGATTGCTGCTCTGCAGGAGTTAAAGGTCTCAAAAAGTTATGAGCTGTTTCAATGTCATGTTCATGGTCCTCTTCCTTCCTCTGGCGAAGAAGAAGAGGACGAAGCAGCCTCTGAAGAATCTTCAATGATGGTTGGGGATCAGGGCCATACTGTTGAACTTCGCTACGAGTAGCCCCAACCAACTATTACTCCTATCGAGCAGCTTCAATCTACCAGTACCTTTGTCGAGCAACCAGCCTCCTCATCTCAGCCATCCGAGGAAGTCACAAAGCACAAGGAGAAGGTATAAAGTTGCTCGGGCTTTAATTTTATTATTTCTTTTAAATGTAACCCTGAACCTTGTACTTGTCTTTTGATGAATAAAAATTCGAGTTTTTGTTGTTTATGTTGACTTTCTTTGTCTTGCTCTGCCTTTATCATTTATTAATCCTGTTTATTGCTTCTCTTTGCTAGTTTATAGCCAGGATGGAACTCTTGTCAGCTCACGATACAGAGTTGATGAAAAAATGTAATGGATATTTCAAAGCTGGCCATACAGATTTGGATGAATCACAAAATTTTGATATCCTGAGCTCAGATGCCTCTGAACGAGCAGTGGAAGCTTACCAATATCGAAAATGCTTACTCGACCGAGTTGTTGCCAATAATGTGGCTTATTACGAGATGATTGAAGATCTTCAAGGTACCATCGAGGAACTTCGGCATCAATATAAGGAATCCTCTGCCCTTTTGCATCAGGGGTACGAGAAAAAGTATCAGTAACTAAATGCTGGCAAAGGATATGAAAAGTTAGTTGCTGCTAATGATTTTAAGGAGAGGACTTTGAAGACCGATGTCGAAGAGCATAGGCAGATCGCGAAATTGCTGGAACAGGAAAACAATAACTTGCGAGGAGAGATATCTCAACTGAATCTGGAGCATCTACCTCGAGCGCTTTGGTCCCTGTCAACGATGAGGGTTCCTCTTTCTTGGAGGTCAAAAATGCCAACTTGAGAGTGTAACAACCCGTCCTTTTGGAGACAATTAAATTCCATAATTAAGTATAAATTGGGAATTTGGAGAACTTCTCGAAATAGTGATTTTTGGGATTATTTTTGAGGATTTAATATTTTTCGATGGGTGTTGTAATTATTTTTGGGACTAAATAGGTCGAAGTATTTTAATTATATGTCGCTGTGGAGTATAGCGACAAAAGAGGTAAGATTTTGATTAGAAAACCCGCATTTACTTTATGGGTTAAAATAGTGATTTGCGGTCAAGTACCTCAGATGGAAATTTTGACTGCCCCATGAGTCTCGAAATGGCCGAGATAGTCGGAAAAGTGTGTCCGATGGTCGAAACTAAGTTTCGAGGAATTTTAGAGTTAAACGAGCTCGTAATTAAGTAAACGAGTCGTTTTTGAGTTTTTAAGGGGATAAACCCTTTTTCCTTTCTATTTAAAGAGGGAGAGGGGAAGAGAATAGAGAGAAGAGAGAGAAAGAAGAGATGGAAGAGAGAGAGGAGTAAGAAAAGAGGAAAACGAGGAGGTTCCGCCCAAACACCGCGAGAATCGACTCGAGGACGTCGCATTTTATCCACGAGGCAAGTGTTTACTTGCTTTATTTCCCTTTTTGCATAAATATCTCATACCTTAGTTTGGTATAAACAAACCCTAAAGATTTTGGGTTGAGGTTTCGTGGATAAAACAGGTTTTTGGGAGTTAAAACAATTAAACCCCAATAATATTTAAATTTGTGGAACTTAGGTTTTAATCGAAATTAATGGGTAGTTTAGGGTTCTAGGATGTTTATAACCCTTTGTATATGTGTATTTGTAGTTGGTTGAGGTTGTAGGACGTTGGGTGAGGCGACAAAATCTCGGGAGAAGCTTTAATGGACGAAACCGTCTCGGATAAGACGATGAACAGTAGCCAACGTGCTTCCCGAATCGATTCGTCCTAAAGACGAATCGATTCGGCTCTTGGTCAAAAACTAAAAATTGTATATCTTTTCGACACGGTCACGTGGGCGCCGACCGCGTATTTTTATGATTTTTTTTGGATTTATAGTGATTTTTCTACGAAAAGCCATCCGAGATCGAAATCATTAGTTAAAACTTATTGGAGATAGATATTAGGGGTTATCAAAAGGATTGTTAGGACCTCTAAAGAATTGGAGGAGATATAAAAACTTTGGATTTGTAGTAATAAATCCAAGTTATGATTTAAATGGAGGTTGAATTGAATTATGGGTATTTTGGAGATTGAAGAAAATCGCCCAAACATAGACCCTCGAATGGGCCGAATCGATTCGGGTCCAGACCGAATCGATTCGCCCAAGAGGATTTGGGTTTCTGCAATGGGCCGAATCAATTCGGATTTCGATCGAATCGATTCGGATTTAGGGACCTGTTTGCAGAATGTTTTTAGAATCGATTCGGGTTGGGAACCGAATCGATTCGCCTAGCCGAATCGATTGGCAAAAAGGGGCGAATCGATTCGCCTTGGGCAGAATTGCCAGTTTTCTCCTCTTGTGGTTATGGGGAGTTAAATTAAATTTGGAGACTCGTATGGGGGGACCCATTTATGATTTGGGGGATTCCTAAATAAGGGTTTTGAGGATATACCTTTAAGAGATGATTGAGGTAATTAGTATTGAACAAAGTAAGGAAATACTTTGGGTTTAGTGTCATGCTTATATGAATGCATGATTATGATTCTTTGAAAGAATATTTGGGATCAATGGTCATCGCTAGATTTAGTTGGCAAATATGGCCATTTATATATATATTCAAGGATGATTATATGGTATATGTATATACTATGTGATTAAAGTAAATATGATATGATGTAAATGATTTTGAAAATAAAATATGAATGTTTTTAAAAAGGAAAGACAAATGATTTTCATAAATAATAAAAATGAGGATGCACACCTCTCTAAATTGCTATCATAAGGGAAGTTGCGTGCGTATCGTGAAGCCCCTGACTAATGAATGCAGGATGGATATAGTCCTAGGCCATATGAGCGTTTGTTGTTGTATATTTTTCTGCGATGGGTAGGTAATTCTGGGTGTGGTTATGACTACCCCGTAGGCACATGGCCGCTTCCCGACGTCTTGCATTGTAGGATCCCAGGTTGTCCTTATGATAGGCCCTGGAAGATGATAGCCATTTAGGGGCGCGCACAGTGCGGAAACCCGGACGGGCGGTCTTAGAACGCGTTATGTTAAAGCAATTCATGATAATGGATTGGCTTTAATTACATTTTCTGGATATAGGAAGGGAAATGGGTTATATGGATTGGCTTCGGTAACACTTCCCGGACGGAAGAAGGGATATGGAAGCATATGATATGATCAAAGCATTTTCATGATAATGAAAATGGCTTTGGGTACATTTCCTGAGTATAAAAAGGGAAATGAGATATTTTGAAACGGAAAAGCATTTTTATGATAATAAAACTGGGTTTTGAAAAGTTATATGCTTTGTTAAAGCAATTCATGATAATGAATTGGATTTTAAATACATTTCCTAGATATGAGAAGGGAAATGGAAAGCTTTGAGATAAATGGATATAAAGTAGCTCTCATTCCGGGAGATATATCCGGATGTATATGGTAATATGTATATATATGGATAAATTGGGTGCTGAGGGTCTAATGGATCCCGACGATCGACCTTGCCGCATAGTAGTGTATTGGGGGGGGGGGGGTCCTTGTTTGGATTTCGCTTTGCGAGACACCCCACGCACGAATATGGCATTGTGTTGAGACTGGGGAGAAGTTTAATCCTTAGTGCTCTAACATTAGTATTTCTTGTGGTATATATATATATTTATATATATATTCTGTACTGAGGGACTGGCGGATCTCGACGATCGACCTTGCCGCACAGTAGTGTATCGGGGGGGTTCTTTGTCTGGATTTCGCTTTGCGAGACACCCCACGCACGAACATGGCATAGCGTTGAGACTAGGGTGAAGTTTAGCCCTTATTACATTTCTTGGACTATCTAGGGTAGATAGTGGTTGGGAGATAGACTAGTTTAGCAGGGTAGCTTGACTAGGATGTTTAGATGTCTAGAGGGATGCGCTAGGAGTGCACTGTTAGAGGAGAGGTGAGGGGTATCTCATGGGAGTGCGATACCAAACTTAAATATGAGATAAAACCTTTTCTAAAATAATAAGGCATTTATGCACTTGGTAAATATTTTCAAAACTCGGGCTCTGACCCGTTTATCTACTTTTCCTTTCTTTCTATATTATATACATATATATAGGTGTCCGGACACAGGGATGCCTGGATAGCACTTCTTTCGAGTCAGACGTCAGCTGCAGCAGCTGTGGATGCGTGCAGGTTTTTGATAGCCGCTTCCATCCTTGTACTCTAGCTAGGAGGTACTGTATAAATATTCGGACCGAAGGTCCAACTGCATTTATTTATTCTTTGAGTATAGCATCATTCGATGTGGTTGTATATTTTGATCGAGTGTTCGGTTATTTTATTTCAATTCAGTTTCACTTTCGCAAAACTGTGTGGATGTTTTATTTATTGTCATTTAAAAAACAAAGAGTAGTTAATTAAAAGTTTTTAACGCTCGCCTAATAGGATATTAGTAATTAAATGGATTTTTGACAGTGATGCTAAGAATGATCCATATCTTTCTCCTGTTTTAATTTGATATAGAAGTTATCGCCCGGTATCCCATTAGGCGAGTTATTACAGATGGTATCAGAGCATCAGGTTCTAGTGTCCTTAGGAATCTGTGCGAACGTACCACGTTTTCAGCGTTGCTCTCGATTTGTTATAGCGCCTTATGATTAGGATTGTTGAATTCCTGTGGTGAGATTTCGCTCTCCTTCCATAGTATAAGATTATAGTGATCTTTTGCGTGCTCGTTTGAGATTCGTGTGCGAGGCTTGGATGGCGGCAGGAGGTGGGATTTAGTTATATCTATAAGGTTGAAGCTCGTAGTGGAGTTTCCATTTAACGGAGAAGTTAAGAGGACTAATATGATGATTGTAAGGAGCCAGGCAAAGTTATTGTTATAAGTTTCACCTCAGAAGGAGGAGGTATATTTGGCGTGGCTAGATAAAGTCACGGTATTAGTTAGCCCTAGACTCCTGTGTGTAATTTGAGCTTTGTGGCGGTATTGATAACAATATATCATGTATGCCTATGTGTTGTCTGCCGTAGCGGAGTTTTATTTTCCTTCATTCGCCATAAAGGCGGGTGTTGATATATTGAATATATATATATATATATAGTGATACTCGTTTTATATGTCTATACGAGTATGGTAATATGGTAAGTATATATAATGTTATTGGTTGTTCGGAGCGATAGCAGGCTAATGATGGCAAGACTATCGTGTCCGCAGTTCCAGGGTGGAACGGGTTGTTGTTGCGGTGTCTCACCTAGATACATGTTGAGTTCGCCTTTATTATTATGGATAGATGGAACCTCGATGAGCAGAGGCTTCATTATTTTGATGTGAGTGCGTGGCGACGTTATAGATATAATTTAAGGCCCACAAGGTTCTTGTTGAGCTGTAAGATAAAGATCATTATTGATTGCGCAAGGACTTAAAATTAGTACGAGCGCTGGGTGGTGTGACTCTTACTTAGAGATAGGAGTTCAGATCACCTTTTGTTGATAAGGGATAGGATTATCCCGGTTGCATGTTTGAAATAACGGAACTCCATGACCGACGAAGTCAAGTGTTAATGTGTGGAGGGGTTTTTTATTTGGATTTCGCTTTGCGAGACACTCCACACATGACTCTTAACGGCGTCGGGCATGGAGAGCTGTTATAGGATACAAGGATATTGCTTTTGTGGATAAGTCTTATAGTGTGGATGAACCACTATAGACTAGGAGCCATGTGATGATGGTATGCTTATGGAAATGTTGTGCTATGGAAAAGCACTAAAGTGGTCCTCTCGCCACAAATAAGTGGGTGGAGTAGGACTTAGAGAAATGAATTTGAGGATAACAGTCAGGCCTTAATGAAAAGGCAGACTTTGATGAATTATGATTTGGGTGTGATGTTCGTAGTGCTTTACAGAAAGTTGGCACTCCGGTTAGTTAGGTTTCCTTTCGTATGAGCGAAAGGATAGAATAATAGAAATGCGTTCATAGGTTAGTTTAGTAAGATTTAGGACGTCCCGCTGGTGTGCCTTAGGTCGCTATATCTCAATGACCGACAACGTGAGGGAGTAGTGTAACGGGAGGGTTCCTTGTTTGGATTTTGCCTTGGCGAGACGTCCCACGCATGAAACCAAGCAAATGTTGGAAGTTGAGAGAGGCCTTGGGCACTAGGGACATACTTAGGATTACACTCGTTTCGCGTAGGTAGGATAATGCTTAGGCCGTATCATTGTTAGGATGTAAGTTTAGTATAGTTAGTGGCGCCGAGGTTAGGAGAATGAATATCGCAGGTTGGGAGGACCCATGTGTGAGTATTACACCGAGGAAAGGAAACCCTTATTGGTAGAGAGTGTTACATGTCAGACGTTCACTATGGATGTGCAGATGTGCACAGATTAGAAAGGTGTATGGGCACCTTAGTAAGTTGGTTTATATATCGCCTGAAATAGAATGGGCATAGTATATAAATTTGAAGTTTATGCTATGAGGCACTAGAAATGATGAGTGCAATGTGACGCTATTGGAGTCACTTTATGACCGTGGTAGCAGTGTGGTATATGGTTGGGAACCATTGGGTTAGTATCGTTCCCCTTGAGATATTAGGATTTGGAGCGATTCTAGAATTGGTGGTGTAGGTTGTATCCGAATTTCGAGGACAAAATTCCATTGTAAGGGGGGGAGTATGTAACAACCCGTCCTTTTGGAGACAATTAAATTCCATAATTAAGTATAAATTGGGAATTTGGAGAATTTCTCGAAATAGTGCTTTTTGGGATTTTCGAGGATTTAATATTTTTGGATGGGTGTTGTAATTATTTTTGGGACTAAATAGGTCGAAGTATTTTAATTATATGTCGTCGTGGAGTATAGCGACAAAAGAGGTAAGATTTTGATTAGAAAACTCGCATTTACTTTATGGGTTAGAATAGTGATTTGCGGTCAAGTACCTCGGATGGAAATTTCGACTTCCCCATGAGTCTCGGAATGGCCGAGATAGTCGAAAAAGTGTGTTCGATGGTCAAAACTGAGTTTCGAGGAATTTTAGAGTCAAATGGGCTCATAATTAAGTAAACGAGTCGTTTTTGAGTTTTTAAGGGGTTAAACCATTTTTTCTTTCTATTTAAAGAGGGAGAGATGAATAGAATAGAGAGAAAAGAGAGAAAAGAGAGAAAGAAGAGAGGGAAGAGAGAGAGGAGGAAGAAAAGAGGAAAACGGGGAGGTTCCGCCCAAACACCGCGGGAATCGGCTCGAGGACGTCGGATTTTATCCACGAGGCAAGTGTTTACTTGATTTATTTCACTTTTTGCATAAATATCTCATACCGTAGTTTGGTATAAACAAACCCTAAAGATTTTGGGTTGGGGTTTCGTGGATAAAACGTGTTTTTGGGAGTTATAACAATTAAACCCCAATAATATTTCAATTTGTGGAACTTAGGTTTTAATCAAAATTAATGGGTGGTTTAGGGTTCTAGGATGTTTAGAACCCTTCGTATATGTGTATTTGTAGTTGGTTGAGGTTGTAGGACGCTGGGTGAGGCGACAAAAGCTTGGGAGAAGCTTTAATGGCCGAACTCGTGTCGGAGAAGACGATGAACAGTAGCCAGCGTGCTTCCCGAATCGATTCGGCCTAGAGACGAATCGATTCGGCTCTTGGTCAACAAATCAAAATTATAGATCTTTTCGACGCGGTCGCGTGGGCGTTGACCGCGTATTTTTCTAATTTTCTTTGGATTTATAGTGATTTTTCTACGGAAAGCAGTCCGAGATCGAAATCATTAGTTAGAACAAATTGGAGATAGATATTAGGGGTTATCAAAAGGATTGTTAGGACCTCTAAAGAATTGGAGGAGATATAAAAACTTTGAATTTGTATTAATAAATCCAAGTTATGATTTAAATGGAGGTTGGATTGAATTATGGGTATTTTGGAGATTGAAAAAAATCGCCCAAACATTGACCCTCGAATGGGCCGAATCGATTTGGGTCCAGACCGAATCGATTCGCCCAAGAGGATTTGCGTTTCTGTAATGGGCCGAATCGATTCGAATTTAGACCGAATCGATTCGGATTTAGGGACCTGTTTGCAGAATGTTTTCCGAATCGATTTGGGTTGGGAACCGAATCGATTCGCCTAGCTGAATCGATTCGCAAAAAGGGGCGAATCGATTCTCCTTGGGCAGAATTGCAAGTTTTCTCCTCTTGTGGTTATGGGGAGTTAAATTAAATTTGGAGACTCGTATGGGGGGACCCATTTATGATTTGGGGGATTCCTAAATAAGGGTTTTGAGGATAAATAAACCTTTAAGAGATGATTGAGGTAATTAATATTGAACAAAGTAAGGAAATACTTTGGGTTTAGTATCATGCTTATATTAATGCATGATTATGATTCTTTGAAAGAATCTTTGGGATCAATGGTCATCGCTAGATGTAGTTGGAAAATATGTCCATTTATATATATATTCGAGGATGAATATATGGTATATGTATATACTATGTGATTAAAGTATATATGATATGATGTAAATGATTTTGAAAATAAAATTTGAATGTTTTCAAAAAGGAAAGACAAATGATTTTCATAAATAATAAAAATGAGATTACATGTCTCTCTAAATTGCTATCATAAGGGAAGTTGCGTGCGTATTGTGAAGCCCCCTGACTAATGAATGCAGGGTGGATATAGTCCTAGGCCATGTGAGCGTTTGTTGTTATATATTTTTCTACGATGGGTAGGTAATTCTGGGTGTGGTTATGACTACCCCGCAGGCACATGGACGCTTCCTGACGTCTTGCGTTGTAGAATCCCAGGATGTCTTTATGATAGGCCCTGGAAGATGATAGCCATTTAGGGGCGTGCACAGTGGGGAAACCCGAACTGGCGGTCTTAGAACGCGTTATGTTAAAGTAATTCATGATAATGGATTGTCTTTAATTACATTTCCTGGATATCGGAAGGGAAATGGGTTATATGGATTGGCTTCGGTAACACTTCCCGGATGGAAGAAGGGATGTGGAAGCATATGATATGATCAAAGCATTTTCATGATAATGAAAATGGCTTTGGGTACATTTCCTGAGTATAAAAAGGGAAATGGGATATTTTGAAACGGAAAAGCATTTTTATGATAATAAAACTGGCTTTTGAAAAGTTATATGTTATGTTAAAGCAATTCATGATAATGAATTGGCTTTTAAATACATTTCCCAGATATGAGAAGGGAAATGGAAAGTTTTGAGATAAATGGATATAAAGTAGCTCTCATTCCGGGAGATAGATCCGGATGTATATTGTAATATGTATAGATATGGATAAATTAGGTGTCGAGGGTCTAATTGATTCCAATGATCGACCTTGTTGCATAGTAGTGTATCAGGGGGTTCCTTATTTGGATTTCTCTTTGAGAGACACCCCACGCACGAATATGGAATTGTGTTGAGACTGGGGAGAAGTTTGATCCTTAGTGCTCTAATATTAGTATTTCTTGTGGTATATATATATATATATATATATATATATATATATATATATATATATATTTATATATATATATTCTGTACTGAGGGACTGGAGGATCTCGACGATCGACCTTGCCTCACAGTAGTGTATCGGGGGGTTCCTTGTTTGGATTTCGCTTTGCGAGACACCCCACGCACGAATATGGCATAGCGTTGAGACTAGGGTGAAGTTTAGCCCTTAGTACATTTCTTGGACTATCTAGGGTAGATAGTGGTTCGGCGATAGACTAGTTTAGCAGGGTAGCTTGACTAGGATGTTTAGATGTCTAGAGGGATGCGCTAGGAGTGCACTGTTAGAGGAGAGGTGAGGGGTATCTCATGGGAGTGCGATTCCAAACTTAAATATGAGATAAAACCTTTTCTAAAATAATAAGGCATTTATGCACTTGGTAAATATTTTCAAAACTCGGGCTCTGACCCGTTTATCTACTTTTCCTTTCTTTCTATATTATATACATATATATAGGTGTCCGGACACCGGGATGCCTGAATAGCACTTCTTTCGAGTCAGACGTCAGCTGCAGCAGCTGTGGATGCGTGCAGGTTTTTGATAGCCGCTTCCATCCTTGTACTCTAGATAGGAGGTACTGTATAAATATTCGGACCAAAGGTCCAACTGCATTTATTTATTCTTTCAGTACAGCATCATTCGATATGGTTGTATATTTTGACCGAGTGATCGGTTATTTTATTTCATTTCAGTTTCACTTCTTCAAAACTGTGTGGATGTTTTATTTATCGTCATTTAAAAAAAAGAGTATTTAATTAAAAGTTTTTAACGCTCGCCTAATAGGATATTAGTAATTAAATGGATTTTCGATAGTGATGCTAAGAATTAGACCTGGCAAAATGAGGCACGACACGATAACACGACACGAACCGACACGAAGTTATAAGTTAATGGGTTGACCCTTAATGGGTTTGGGTCATATCGGTGCCAACCCGATAAGACACGATAGTTAACGGGTCGGGTTAGGGTTGACCCCCTTCACCCGTTAATACCCGATAAAACCCGTTAATACCCGATAATTTAAGTAAATGAGATATTTTTTTGTAACTTATAGATAATTTATGTAGCATAATGTTAATTTAATCATAATGAATTTTACTAAATGAGAGATTTTGTAATGTCAATGAATTAATAGATCTATTTGGGTTCAAATATGAGATAATATGTCAACTTGTATACAATTAAAAGTAATTCATTTTCTTAATGGGTATTAACGAGTGAACACGACACGAAACGATAACATAACGGGTCGGGTTTGGGTATGATTTTTTCACACGATAAAAAAGTCATCCGTTTAGACACGAACCCAATAAGACCCGAACACGATAAAAGACGACACGAACACGACTCGAAACGACCCATTGACAGATCTACTAAGAATGATCCATATGTGACTCATGTTTTAATTTGATATAGGAGTGATCGCCCGGTATCCCATTAGGCGGGTTGTTACAGAGAGATGAACTGGAAACCTTAAAAAGGATTGGACCTTCTACCTCTGCTCACTGGCGAGCAAGGGCTTATCGAGGACGAGCAAGGGATGCTCGTATTTCAATTGAGGAACAAAGAACTCAATCATCTTTAGAGAATCAGGCCTTCCAGTTGATGGCGAAGAATCAAGCATTAGTTGAGATGTCTAAGAAGATTCAGACCTTCGACGAGCAACTTGCTGCCCAAAATTCTGCCTTGGAGAATAAAACAAATTTGGTGAAGAATCTTCACGAGCAGTTAAAGAGGCTGACCTACCAATTCCACAAGCAACCCAGAGAATTCTGGATGGCTGGTTATAATGAAGCTCTCTATCACCTTAATGACCGGATCCAGCAGTCAAACAACGAGGGATAAAAGCAAGGATGGCTGAATGCCTTAGGTGTGCTGCAGTTGGAACATGGTCACTATTTGTGGGATTACTATGACCCTGGGTTGCTCGACTTGCCAGTGCCACCTTTCAAACTTGATATGAGCTGGATTCCTGCTCGGGCCATTCCTTAATGCCTGATTTCAAAGTATCTTGGTGACTACAATCTTCATTCAAATTTTGAGATATCTCAGCCAGAGCACCTGCTTGCTTGTCCTTCTACGATGAATATTTGAATGTTGAAAGACATAAATTTCATAAACTCCCCCTATGCCTTAGACGATCCTCCCGTCGGAATGGAACCTGCTTCAAAGGCAAAGGGAAAGAAACCCATAGAATATGATTTTATGTAATGACTTCTACTTTCCATAGTATATGTAATCCTTCTGGTTTTGAATGAAAAATTTTGGTAGTACATTTTTCATGTCATTTGTAATTTCACTTAGTATGAATGCAAATTTGTCTTTTGACATTTCATTAATTTATAGAATGTTTTTGCTTGTTGGTTGGCAAATATATATATATGCTTGTGACATACTGATCTCATTACAGTGATTTATCAATCTTTAATTCTAAATAATAGAACAATTTACACTTCATGGTATTTCTTAATTTAAACAACCGGAGTTGATTGAAATTGGCTTACCGACCAACTAGAAGTTTGAGATTTTTTTATTTCCGACCAATCGGAGTTAGGGGATTTTATTTATCGACCAACCGTAGTTGGTAGACCGACCAACTGTAGTTGATGGGGTTTTATTTATCGACCAACCGTAGTTGGTAGACCGACCAACTGTAGTTGGTGGGATTTTATTTATCGACCAACTGTAGTTGGTGGGGTTTTATTTATCGACCAACCGTGGTTGGTGGACCGACCAACTGTAGTTGGTGGGGTTCTATTTATCGACCAATCGTAGTTGGTGGACCGACCAACTATAGTTGGTGGGGTTTTATTTATCGACCAACCGTAGTTGGTAGATCGACCAACTATAGTTGGTGGGGTTTTATTTATCAACCAACCGTAGTTGGTAGACCGACCAACTATAGTTGGTGGGGTTTTATTTATCGACCAACCGTAGTTGGTAGACCGACCAACCGTAGTTGGTAGGGTTTTATTTATCAACCAACCGTAGTTGGCAGACCGACCAACTGTAGTTGGTGGGGTTTTATTTATCGACCAACCGTAGTTGGTAGATCGACCAACTATAGTTGGTGGGGTTTTATTTTGAACTTGATGCATAGTGTGTAGCACTAATACTTCGAAAAAATTTCAACAAAAGGAGAGAATTGGGTAAAACATCCAAAGCTTTATTCATATCGAAGAAAACTGCATTACATGAGGATTGAATTACTGATAATATTTGTGCAGATGCTCTGATTTCCATGCATTCTTAAACTCCTCTCCTTCTAAGGTTTCAATCCTATATGTCCTTGGTCGAACAGCTTCTGTCACTCTGTAGGGTCCATGCCAGTTAGCGTCCAGTTTGTTGTGTTTTTGAATTACTTTCTTTAGCACATAATCCCCTTTTTAAGTCACATTTCTTTACTCTCTTGTTGTAGAACAGAGCCGTTTGTTGCTGGTATGCAGCATTCCTGATTGCTGCTTCTTCTCTAACTTCCTCGAGCATATCCAAGTCCAACCCTCTCATCAAGTCACTGATAGGAGAATTTAAATTCAGCACTCTGTGTGTGGGGAGACCCAGCTCGACGGGTATAACAGCTTCACTTCCAAATGCCAGCATGTATAGAGATTCTCTTGTTCCTGCTCGTGGTGTAGTACGATAAGCCCACAACACAGAATATAGCTCATTGATCCAGTTTGCCTTCGCATTATCCAGTCTTTTCTTCAAACCATTCAACAGCGTTCTGTTTGTCACCTTAGTTTGTCCGTTGCTCTGGGGATGGCCTGGTGCAGAGTGAGTCTTCAATATGTTTGACTGATGACAATATGCGGCGAACTCCTCATTGTCAAATTGAGTTCCATGGTCGGTGATGAATGTATGGGGAAGACCATATCTACAAATGATATTCTTCCAAATAAATTGATACACCCTATCATAAGTCATATCAATGAGGGGTTAAGCTTCCACCCACTTAGTAAAATAATCCACAGCGACTACGAGGTACTTGAACCTTCTTTTGGTCGTTGGGAGTGGCTCGACCAAGTCTATCCCCCACATGGTAAATGTCCAAGGGGATGTTATGGGTGTCAATAATTCCTGGGGAGTTCTTCGGATATAAGAGAAGCGTTGACATTTGTCACATTTCTTGGCATAGGTTATACAATCAGCCCTCATCGTCGACCAATAATATCCCTGCGTCATTATTCTCTGCAAAAGCATTCGACCTGCTACATGAGCACCACAGGACCCTTCATGGACCTCTTCAATTAATTCTTTCATCTCGAAGGGATGCACACATCTTTGCAAACCTGCTATAATTCCTCGTCTGTACAAACTGCCATTAGTCAATACATAACGAGCAGCTTTAAACTTCAGTTTCTTGGCTGCGAGTTTATCAGTTGGTAAAGCCCCCTCCTTAATATAGGCCCTGATAGGATCCATCCATGATGGTCCTAAATCAAGGGCAATGAAGTTCATCGTCAGATCTTTGTCAATGCTCCGACTAGCCAAGATTTCTATTGGGATTGTTCTTTGTATCTCGGTGTGCGTGGTTGAGGCTAACCGAGCTAAGGCATCTGCTCTTGCATTCTCCGATCCTGGTATTCTAACCAACTGTACAGCGTTAAAGCTTGATACCATCTCATTGTTTTCGCATGATACTTGATCATTAATTCTCCTTTGGATGCATATACTCCCAGCATTTGATTTATGATCAACTGTGAGTCACTAAATACGATGACCTGCTCTGCTTTCATAGTTTTTGCCAAACTAAGACCAACAATCATAGCTTCATATGCAGCTTCATTATTAGAATCTTTAAATTGAAAGCGCGGAGCATATTCCACATCTATCTCATCTGGGTTGTTTAAAACAATTCCTGCGCCACTACCTGTAGTACATGAAGAACCATCTACAAATAAATTCCACACAGGTAATTCATTATCAAATTCTTGATCAGATAGTACTCCTCGGCAGAATATTTGATGTTTCCTTCCGTCCTTTTCTAACACTTCCTGTTGCTCGTCGACCATCTTCTCTAGCTCGTCTACTGGCCTAAGTTGGTTGGGACATAGATTTAATGATCCTGTAACATCCACAGGCTGGTCGGTATTCAATTTTTGCTCTTCGGAGGTATCTGGATAGGTGAACTCTGCGATAAAATCTGCCATAGCCTGGCCTTTTAGCGAGGATCTTGGTTCATAAATTATGTCATACTCACCAAGTTCTACTGCCCAGTACATTAATCTTCCTGATTTCTCTGGTTTGTGCAGGGCTTGCCTTAACGGCATATCAGTGTACACCACTATAGTGTGGGCTTGAAAGTATGGCCTCATCCTTCTACTGGCTTCAATCAGTGCCAGTGCTAACTTTTCCAATCTTGGATATATAATATCCGCTCCTCGGAAGGCCTTGCTAGTGTAATAAATTGGTTATTGCACTCCGTCTTCCACTCTTATCAACGCCGAGCTTACTGCATTTTCTGAAACTGCCAGATACAAGTATAGTCTCTCTCCCATCACTGGCCTGGACAACAACGGAGGTGCTCCCAGGTATTTCTTCAATTCTTAAAAGGCCTTCTCCCATTCATCATTCCACTCGAACGTTTTTCGGAGTGTTTTGAAAAATGGGAGGCATCTATCAGTTGCTCGTGATACAAATCTATTAAGTGTTGTAACTCGCCCTGTGAGACTTTGCACTTCCTTTTTCGTCGTCGGTGATCGCAGCTCCAATAAAGCTTTGATCTTGTCAGGATTCGCCTCAATTCCTTGTTGGTTGACAATATACCCGAGGAACATGCCTTCTCGTACTCCGAATATGCACTTGGTAGGATTCAACTTGATTTGATATTTATCTAATTGATCAAAGGTCTGACCTAAATCAATTAGATGGTCAGCAACTTTCTTGCTCTTCGTCAGCATATCATCAACATAAACCTCCATATTGTGACTGATTTGCTCTGCAAACACTTTCTTCATCAGTCGCTGATATGTTGCCCCTGCATTTTTCAAATCAAAAGGCATAACATTATAACAATAAGTTCCCCTAGGGGTAATAAAAGAGGTACTCTCCCTGTCTTCAGGTTTCATTTTAATCTGGTTGTAGCCAGAATAAGCATCCATGAAGCTCAACAGCTCATTCCCCGAGGTAGCATCCACTAATTGATCAATTCGGGGCAAAGGAAAATGATCCTTTGGGCATGCCTTGTTGAGGTCGGTGAAGTCTACACACATCCTCCACTTGTTGTTCTTCTTCTTAACCATCACCACATTAGCTAACGAGTCTGGATATTTGACATCTTCAATAAAGCAAGCTTTTTGGAGCTTCTCGACCTCCTTTTGTATAGCTTGGTTCTTCTCGGGGCTAAACACTCTTCTTCGTTGCTTCACAGGTTTGATTTCCTTGTTCACATTAAGCTCGTGACACAAGAAATTTGGGTCTATTCCTGGCATATCTTCGTGGCTCCATGCAAAAGTTTATTTTCTTCTTTTTAGGAAAGCTATCAATTCCTGTTTTAGTGAGGCATCCAATGACGAACCTATTTGAGTTGTTCATTCCGGGTGCTCGTCGTCCAGAATGATATTTTCAGTAACTTCCACCACCTGACCTTTTATGAGCTGCGACTCGTCTCTAGGATCTAACGTTTCAATTTCTGTACCTTCATCCACTTGATAGGTGGTAGTCTTTTTCCTAGATTCTTCTAGTTCTTCTTGCTCGGTAGATGAATAGTAGCATTCCCGAGCTACTTTTTGGTCACCCTTCACAATTCCTACTCCAACGTTGGTTGGAAATTTTAGGCATTGATGTACAGTAGATGGTACTGCTTCGAACTTCTTCAATCCTACCCTTCCCATGATGATATTGTAAGCTGATTGAACATTCTTATCCATCACAAAAAAGCACACTCTTTCTGTTCGACAAGCAGGCCATGTACCAATGAACATATCCAACTTGATCGTCCCAAGTGGAAAAACTTTCTCGCCAGTAAAACCGAGGAGGAGCCGATGATATGGTTCCAACTGGGATAGCTTTAGGTTCAAACTATCAAAATATGGGTAGAACATAATATCTGCCAAACTGCCATTATCCACCAATACTCGTGAAATCACTACTTCCTTCATCCTCATTTTGATCACAAATGGGTCATTATGAGGATATAGCACACCAGCGAGGTCATTTTTAGGGAAACTGATGACCAGTTTATCTTTGTTCACCTTCCTCGGGCGATCATCTTCAACTAGATTTATCCGTTGAATATACGAACAAGCTTGAGCCTCAATGAGGTAAGCCTTCCTCTCTGCAGTAAGGTCTCCACCTCCTGCATCTCCACCAGTAATAACATTGCAGTCAAATGATCCAAAACGGATAGAAAATACCTCACGTTCTGGTTGTTTTGGTCTTTTGGGGAGGTCAGGATCATCTTCTCGATCTTTTTCATGATTTCTCTTCTTATCTTCTTTTGCTCATCGAGGAGATCTAGACCTCTGCCTTGCTCGATCATTGCTCCTTCCACCATTTCGGCGATATAAATACTTGCTCAATTTTCCCCACCTGATGAGCTCTTCAATTTCATTCTGGAGAGCTATGCAGTTTTTAGTCATATGACCATGATCCTTATGGAAATCGCAATATTTAGACTTATCCCTCTTGTCAGGATCTGCCTTCATTTTTTCAGGCCAGTTCAGCGCCTCGCTGTTCTTGATCTCCTCCAGAACATGGTTTATGTCTACTTTTAAAGGAGTATAGTTTGCAAATTTCTTCAACTCTTCCAATGCTTGCTTTACTTTTGACTGCCTGTTACTAGCATTATTCTTCTGATCTTTCTTCTCAATCTTCTCGGCCTCAACTTTGGTCTCCTTAGTGTCCATGCTCTTCTTTGCGGCCATAGCTTCCTCGGCGTTCATAATTTTGGTTGCTTTTGCCATTAACTCTGCCATGGTTATAGGCGGATCTTTAGCTAGAGTGTAGTACAACTTATTTGGCAACAATCCACTCATCAGAGCAGTGATTGTTGTCTTCTCTTCGTAATCAATAACTTCAAGCTTCTCGTTATTGAAACGAGTAATATAATCCCTGGTGCTCTCACCTGCTTTCTGTCTAACACTTAACAAGTGTGCTACTCGTTTAACTGGTTTTGCTCCAAAATAAAAGTTCCCAATAAACAGCTCGGCCAGTTGAAAGAAAGTTGCAATCTTCTCCCGATGAAGATTATTGTACCATATTTGAGCTGATCAAGTGAGAGTTCCTGAAAATGCCCTGCATCGCATCTCGTCTGGAATAGCATATATATATCAATAGCTGCTTGGTATTGTTCTATATGTAGAACATGATCAATTTTTCCATCATATTTTGGTGTTACTACTGGGGATTTTAATTTTGATGGAGTGGGGAAATCTACAATTTCTTGTAAGAATGGTGTTCCTAGGATAAAAGTCCTTTGTAAAGGATTCCTGGCCTTAGCCATTTCCCCTAACCTGTTTTCCAATCTTTGAATAGATCCCTTCCATGCATCATTTCCTTCCTCGAGCCTATTGGTCCGAGCAACTGATCTTGTTGAATTTGCCTCTTTGTATTTTTCACGACGAGCAGCTGGTTCTGATTGGGCAGAGCCTTCCTTTAACTCATATGGTCGTTGAGAGTTCCTCGACACTATCCTAGGGGGACTTATATTCCTCCTAGGAACCAAACGATCAAAGGGAGAAACTCTACTCAATTTTTCAAGAGCACTGGTCCTTTCTGGAGAGATAGTGATATTTTATTGCGTATCTGTAGCTCGTACCGAGGAAGTCCTTCTAGGCTGATAAGAAGGATCGTTGGATCTCTCAGTTCGATATGAATCGATGTGTCTAGAATAAGATTCTTTCGGGAGTAACGTTCTCCTAGTCCGTGAGGAGGGCAAACGAGTATTTCTCTGAATGCTTCGTTGTCCTGACTGGATTGGCGCTCCACCTTGGATAGTTTGCATGAGTTGTCGTATGGTTTCTTGCATGGCGGTTTGGCCCTGAGTTAAATTAGCCATTATTCTAGCCAGATCATGGACACTTGGGGGAGCAGATGGATTTGGGGGGTTTCCAGCGTTTCGATTACTGGATTCTGGATTATTAGCCATTGATGATGAGTTATTTTGATGAAAAACGAAAATTACAGTCGTTTCCCATAGACGGCGCCAATCTGTTAATGTAAAAAATTAGATTATATCTAATTATTTAATCACAGATAAAAAATAAATAAGACAAAAGATTTTTAAAGTGGTTCAGCCTTGAAAGAATGGCATACGTCCACTGTTTGTGATATTAATGACTGTTTGCAGCTCGATAATGGGTTTACCAAGAAATTTCGAGTCCCCTGCTAATGAGGAGGTTACAATGTATTTATAGCCTTGAGGTTGTGCATGCAAGAGAATATTACATAGTTGTCCAATCGGTGTGTACATCTGTATGATAATAATCAACATTTAATGCGCATTCAATCCTCTTAATTATTCGGTTATAAATGCTCTGTACTAGGTGCAGCTCGAACCGCCTAAGCTTCTCGGACCGCCTAAGTAGCTCGGTACAATAAAGTTCCTCGGAGAACACTTGCTGCTCGGAGCGTCTGAGTTGGTTGGGGAGGTTGAGTTCCTCGGAGTCAAGGTGTTGTCAAAAATGTTCTCGGGTGCCATGTAGATTGACACGTGTCTTCACATAATTGGTCCACGTCAGCAGGTTAAATTTGGTATCAACACAGTTAATGATGTTGTTGATAAACCATGAACGGTGATTTCTTGAATATTCATTGGCACCTTTCCTTTGTCTATGGCTTCATTGCATGGATGCCCAATAACTAGCAGTGAAGGTCCTCTGTTAGGTTCTTTTTAATCCAAACCCCTAGCGGTTTAGGGTTTATAGGTGGTTTTATTAATTTATCTTCCTTTACGGATTGGCCATTTCCTCTATTAATTACTGCTTGCTGCTGATTCTTAGGCGGGGCATCCACCTTTTGTCCTTTAGTATCTTTCTCGAGGCAACAATTTTTTCAACATGACTTATCTTCTCACATACAATACAATACATTGGAACATTCTCATAAGCAATTATTTGCCAAAAGCACTTATTTCCACAACAAATACGAAGTCTGTTAGGCAAATTTTTGGCAACATCAATCTCAACACAAATTCTAGCTTGACTGGGTCTAGTGACATTAACAATGGCTTCATCAGTCTTGAGGGGATTACCAATTAAATTTGCAATGGAAATTAAAGCTGGCTTGGCAAATAAATGAATAGGGTGTGGGGTAAAGCCAACCAAATAGGAAGAATAGAGTCCAGGGTAAAAATCATAAGTCTATTTCATGACTTTCATAGGAGATTTATAGAGATATCATTGTTCTCGCAACCATAATCTCATGTAATCTCCTTCACAAAAAGCTTAATGAGAATCTGTTTTACATCAAGTAATCCTTGTGAGGCAAGTAATCCTTGATCGAGCACAAAAAGTAGCGTCACGTTAGAACGCTAATCGTTGTTTTCGTTTCGCCTACTCAATACAAAAACCTAAACTACGACTGAACTTGTGAGGCAAGTAAAGCGGTAAGTCGGGTATCATAAAAAATTTACAGGGATTGATTGAATTTTAGATTTTAATTGCTTTAAAACTTCAAGAATAAAAGTGTAAAAGGTGATGGGTGGTTATGGTGGAAAAAGAAAAGAATAAGTTACGCTACACAAAATTAAAGCGAGGATCGGGATCGCATTCTACCCCACGGATCGAAACAACTACTAATTAGTGTTAAGGCTCGAAAGCATTTAATCGAGCATAATCAATTAAGCACAAACATCACACAATAAGGAATTTAATCCAAAGTTATGAGATTAAACATTTAACTGAAAATGGTCACACGCGGATTAAATTCGGATTATCGCTATAAACACTAACGTTGCGTGACAAAGAAAGTTAAACGCATAATAATCCGACTTTAATACGCGAGATTTCAATTAAATGTAATTTTACACGAAATCCTAACTTTCGAGGTCCGAGGCCCGTTAATGGCGGAACACAACCCCGACCCTATTTATCTAAGGGCTAAGCATGAATAAACTAATTAAACTAAGAAAGCAATAAATAAACACAATAAACTATTTAGGAAAGCATGTAAATCTAATTAGAAAGCAAGGAAATAATGAAATACAACTATATTAATGGAGAGGGTGAATGAATAGTCAACTTACAAACCTAAAAGGGTGTCAATCCAAGAAGAAATGAAGAAGAACTCTCCAAAAACCCTCAAAACCCTAAGCTAAACTATCCTAAAAATCTGATTATTTTCTCTCAAATGAGAGAGAATGAGTTATATACAAAATATCCCATGGCAAACTTGTAATAAAAGGGAAGAAAACCAAAAATCTGGAGGGACGAATCGATTCGTAAATGGTCCGAATCGATTCGAAAATAGGGGAAGTTCGCAGCTGTAATTCTGCAGCATTACGAATCGATTCGGTTTTGGGCCGAATCGATTCGCCCCTACAGGTCTGCAATTCTGCAGCTTTGTCCTGTTTTACGGAAAAAGCCGCCATTTCTTCGTTATAGTTCGGAATGAGGCACGGTCAGAGGATACGCGAAGATAACTCAAAGAACTACAACATCGAAGAAGACATTTGGCCAAAAAACCAAAATATGAAATGACTAAAATTCCCTTGAATGTGACCTTGAGTGTACTTTTTAAGTAAAAACCATCCTAAAAATGCCATAACTCCATCATTACAACTCGAAATCATACACCGTTGGTGGCCACGCGAAGAGAAATCAAAGGTATTCAACTTCCGTGAAGAGCTCGGGATTCATACCCGAATGCTGAAATTACTAAAATGCCCCCGAAGCTGCAAAAGTCAACGAAAGTTTTTCGGAAAGCGTCCAAACTTCATACTAAGCATCGAAACGCCTACAAAATCTCAATTAACCCCTGCAAAACATGTTAACATAGAAATCCGAGGTTGTCTGGTTAACGAGCATAAATATAGGGATTAAGATACCCAAGGGGGCTAATAAGGCGTAGGTTAACGGGTGAAATACGTAATATTTGCGTCGTATCAGTAATCCTATTGAAAACGCAGCTTTGAGAGAAAAAGTTAGAAAGACTTTGAGAATGGTTTCCATGGAGGGTCTGTAATAAAAGAATCTTCCAATGAGAGAGTACTTGTAAGGGTCCACCAGTTTTAAATTTTCCTCTTCTGTGAAAGAAATCATTGGTTCACCTCTGACGCAGTCATAGGTTTTGGGATTAATGATGTGATTTGTACGTGTATTGGAGAATAAAGAAGCAAAGCTTTTGGCTTTGTCTCTATCAATGTCAAGTGGTTCTGGATGGGGTTTCAGAGGACATACGGATGATATAGATGGTAGTGATAATGAGAGTAGGGGTGTTCACGGTCCGGTCCGATTTTGAGGTATTTTTAGCACCGGACCGCATTAATCGGTCCAAGAAAATTATGGACCGAGACCGGACCGGAATAATCGATCTATGTCCTATTCAGTTTTCAGGCGGTCCGGGTTCGGTCTCGGTTATATTCGATCCATAAACAACTATTATAAAAAAAACTAATATAAAAAATAGCGCATTTTTGAAAAAAAAAACATAAGGCTTTTTTAATAGAAAAAGAATAAAGAACAATAATATTAAACCGAGCAGACTATTGTCACCATTATAAAAGAGAGGGGGTTGTCATGAAAAAAAAGAGGTCAACGGCTGCAATGAAACAAACATCAAGAACCAATAAAAATCAGAAACCATATTTCGGTCTCAACCCAACCATCTTGCAAAATCTATTATGTGAACCATAATCCAATTTCATTTCAAAATCATGAACCATAAGAAGATATCGTGATTTTTCATGATTTTGAGCCCAATAAAATCATGAACTGTTTCCGTTCTAACTGAAAAAATCATGATTTTTCCTCTACTAATAAAACAAAACACATCTTGTAAAATCAGTGAGTGGTGGTGGACTTACTTGTTATTAAGATTGGTTCAGTGAGTTTAGGCCGTCGAGTTGAAGGTATAGCCGTGAAGTGCAGCCGTGAAGTGCAGCCGTGACAGGGGGTTGAGGGTTTAGCTATTGGATGGACCGGATATCGTGAGCAGTGATCGTGACACGGGCTAATGAGAGAGAGATAGGAGAGGAAAGGAGATGAAGAAGAGATCAAGTGAAGAGATGTTAGGGTTGAGTTGGGTAAGAGTGTGTGTGGTATTGTGTAGTGTAGGTTGTATTTAGGTAAGTTATAGAATTAATATATATATATATATATATATATATATAAATAATAAATGCGGTCCGGTCCGGTCTAGACCCGCTTTTTAAGATCCCGGATCGAGACCGAACCGAAAAATGCGGTCCTTCACATTTTAAGACCGAATTAAAATCGCATTAGAAAAAACCCGCAAAAGTATGTCCGGTCCGGTTCGGTTTTTTCGGTCCATTCGGGTTAGTGAATACCCCTAAATGAGAGAAATGAGTTAGAGCGAGAAAGGAGCTTGAATAAGTGGATGTGATTTCAGGCCAAATTTCAACTCTGTAGTTTGGAAATAAATATCACATCTATACTTTAATCGTCAGAATAGTGCTACAAAAAAGTAAGTTGTTTGATTTAATTTTCTTTTTGTGATTAAGTTTTATAAGTAATATTTCTTAATTTTTTTTAGGAGCGATATATCTTCTAGCTTTAGACTATATGTCATGGATGATGGGTATATTGTATAACACATTATTGCAAGAGATTTTACAACATTGTGTTATTTTTTTAAAATATTTTTTGCAAAAGAAATTTATTTATAAATTTATTCATCAGCTTCCTTTTTGCCATGGAGGTCAGAGATTTTATTTCGTAACCACACAGAACTCGACTTTGTTTGTGAATGGGATGTATCTTTTAGAATCAGGGTGTTAATTATGTTGTGTCGATGTATGTGTATTACAAATTAATTTCTCTATAACCATGACAAAATAATGGTCACCCTTATTTCTCAATGAAAATGGATCTGGAAACTTTGTGAAGTTTACCAAAAAAAAAGAAAAAAGAAAAAAACAAAATTATGTTATTGAAACTAATAAAACATTCACGCACGTTATCAGATTTGAATATATGTTACCTTTTTCTGGAACAAAAATCGATCATGATATTTTATCCTAGAAATGGAAGAATATGGGGACGTTCAAGTGACAGTGGGATTACCTTCGATGTCCACCAAAAATGAAGGATGTGGATATTGCAGAGAAGGCTAGGGTTGATATCCTTAGGGGAAAATTTCAACAGTTGGTCTTTTGGAGGCATTGTTTGCTAAGCTAACGGGAAAATCGTTAATACTTTAAATTGAAAAAATTGTCATGAAATCTTCTCTTTTATTTTTAGGTACCTGTTAACCAACTTAATAGTGACATGATGGGGCATATAGGTGACATTGACGTCACAGTTATGGCTTGCAAGATATTTCACTTTCACTTTTGGATAACATTTTCTATAACTTGATAAATTTTGTAATAATTTGCTTTTAGCATAAGAAATTTTTTCTTTATTTTGGCTAGGTGAAAGTTGGCGAGGCCGTCAAGGTATTTTACACACACACACACACACACACACACATATATATATATATATATATATATATATATAAAGTACACACCCTTTTTTTAATAAGGGTTTTAGTAATGGGATAAGATGAAGAAAAGATTGAAGGAGAGGGAGAAGGAAGTACCAACTCTTCGTGAATGCAGGATAAAGTTGAGAAAGAAATGGGCACCACTCAAGTTCCTTTTTTTTTTTTTTTAATATTGGAGTTGTTGCTTCACTTGATCACCTTTTTACCTCATTTATCATTCAGGGTTAATTTCGACAAATTTCTTAACGTATGAATTTATTTTTCACTAAATAGCATTTTTAATAATTTCACGGACATTTTTTTCCATAATTTCAGTGAATACTTTAATAATTTCATTAAAAAACAACCTCGCAACGCGAGGTTTACATGCTAGTTCCATTTATAAAAGTGTAATCTTAACTTTAATTCGCCACTTTCACACTTCATGGGAACTATAGATTGAATAGAATTTCTATGATATGTTCTCGCTATCCCTATAAACCTTACACAAATATGGCATTAAGTATTTAATATAATTTTTACACTCCTCTCACCACAACACAACTGTGTCGTCAAGTTTAGCAAAGGGGACGGCTGAGAAGAGGAGTGACGAGTGAGAGAAGTGCGAAGACAACATCAATGAAGTCAAATATGATGACTGAGTTCTAAGATGTCAAATATAAGCTAATGACAACCACTCCTTAAACATAACCCGATGTCAAATATCGATTCTTCCATTATGAAGTTATATAGCATTTGAATGGGTTATGGTAAAGTAATAAAATAGGGGAAAGTACTCTTAGTGTAACAACTCGGATTTTTTCAATGGGAATTTTAAATTTATTTTGGAAATCGGAGAAAAATGAAATTTTGAATTTATTAATTTATTAATTTATTAATTTAAAATGTTGGTTTTTATATTTGAAAAATGAATTTTCAAACAGAATTGGAATCGGAATTAAAATGGAGTTTTGATTGAATTTTTATTATATAGAAGAGTCCTTAAAACATAAAACTCTTTAAGAGTCCTCAAAACATAAAACTCTCTACAAAAAACTATTTAAAAATATTGGACCGTCCGATCGCGCTGAATTTTTTTTACAACTTTCTCTCGTCTTCAACTAATTTTCTTCCAAATTTTATCCAATTCCAACGGTTCGATCGTCCGAAATAATTTTTTTAGTGTTAGTCTCTGATTAGAACTCTTTTCTTAATCAAACTCTTAATCCTTTATATATCACAGTAAATTCGTGACTTGACTTTTCAAATCACTTTTTCATCAACTTCTCAAGCAGAAGACCTCTCCAAAATTACTCCCTTTCATCTACAAACCATAGCCCCCAAACTTATTCAAGATTCAACCTTAGATTAGAAGGCTTATTTGGTGTTTTCTCGAGTATGGGCTAGAATGAGATTTAATTATTTTCGCAAGAAGAACATAATGGTGTGATTAGATTTTGACGCTGAAATTATGTGATGATTTAGGTGATGATTTTGAGGTACGGGACTTACACAATATGCTCCTAAATTCTCTCGAGAGTATTCCGTTTTGATTTCGGTGTCGATTGCAATCATATTGAATTGTGATTCATTTGCAATCTAAAAATTGTTGGAATCTAAATATTGATTCATTGTGATATATTATATTGTAATTTGAGCATCATGTCATTAGATTTTAATATGGCAAGGAAAATGGGCACCCGCTAATAGTTTAAAATCCGGATATACTTAAGAATGCATAGGCGTGCTGAGGTGAGGCATGGTGGCGCATTGATGTGTTGTTGAGAAATTAATATTGATATAATGCTTGAGTAATGCATTTGATTTGTATATGCAATTCGTATTGTTACGATTTATTCATCGTGCTAATTTATTTGTGAGCATTTATTCCTGTCGTATTGTGTACTTCCCCGTATTTTCTTTTTGTTGGCAGGTTAGCGTGAATTGGGATGCTATAGACTATTTGGAGTATTATTTTTTAGCATGGATTGGAAGAATTATTTTGATGTAATTATTAGTGGTGTAAATTTTAGTTGGAAAATTTTGTATTTGAGAGAAACTTTATTGTAATCTTATTATGGAAATAGAATTTGTGGAGTTGTTATGTTTATATTATGGACATTTATATGCTCTATACTTGTTGATTGATGGTTTTAATTTAGTTTTATCGTAGTAGCACGCCACGTTCCCTTTTCGTGAGCGTCGGGTGTTACACTTAGGTCCCTCACAAACAAAATTTAAACACTAAAGGAATTTTGACAAATTTTAAACACTTAGGTTCACTAATTCTCTTCTTGTAGAAGTCAACGCTAGTGGCATAACAAGTGTACCTAATAGTAAATTGTCCTTAAATATTTAAAAATTATTACCAAGGGACCTAATTGTAAATTCCCCATAATATGAGTTTTCTAAGTGAGAAACTTGCACGCCAATTTCTTCACTGTAAGTTTCTCATTAGGTTGATCTATTTTATCAATTTTATAGTGCTATTTTAACTTTTCATTAATTTGAATTTATATAATAATGGTTTGTCTTTTTTCACCGCCTTTTTTTGTGATTGCCATTAGCTCAATATATATTGAAAACATTTATATATTAATATCATTAAATTAGAAGTACACAGCATATGTAATAATGGCCTCCCAATTCATTTTTGTATTCATGTGTCACTAGCTTCAGCCATTTTTTTTAAAAAGTCTATCCATCCATTTTCGCTGTATTTATCACACTCCAATCAATCACTAACACCACTCTATACTGTTCTCCCTAATTTTCTTTCGATTTATAACACGGTGCACGCTAATTGTAATTCTCGACCACCACCACTGGTGGTAGACCACACTCACCAATCTCAATTATCACCCGACAGAACAAAGCAACACAAATGGCGTACTAGTGTTAATGGTCTAAGGTTGTAGTAGACCACCCTCACCAATATGAATTAGCTAAGCAACAAAACTGGTGCAGTAGTGTTAATGATCTAAGGTTGTAGGTTTGAACCTTTGCTTCCCTAATTATTTTCTTTATACCCTTTTCGTCTCAAATTATCAGATCACTATTTCTTTTTGGGTTATTCCAAATTGAGGGTCCACTTTTCTTTTTTGGACATAATCAATTAATCAAGTTCCATGACGGTGAACAAAGGTTAGTCTTGAACATTTATTGAGTTTATCCTTAATATGTACGAAATAAAGACATGGAATCTTCACTTGGAATGAAGGGAGCATGAATAGTTTTTCTTCTTGAGCGCATCTGGTGAATAAAATAGTCATAATTTCGTTCTTTTCAATTTGTAAGCCAAGCTACTATACCTGGTAGTATTATTGGATTTTCTCTACAGTCGGTTTTCATGTATTGTGATTCTAAAGAGAATTGTGATTGATTTTTTACATAAACATTAATATCACTTTCTATAGTAGATTGTTACAAACCCTGAGCAGAGTACAAATGAGGGAAATAATGAGAATTATTGTGTCTGTTACGTGGTGGGTTCGTGAGCATATAATATTAATGGACTCATTAACATAATAAAATTTTATCTTCATCTCTCATCCCTTGTATTGGATTTTTTTTAATTGATCTCTAGTTTTTTAAAATTATTTGATCTTGAATAATTTGGGGTATGACAATGTTAATTTATTAATAATTTTCAAAGATCGAAATAGGAATGGATTCATTATTAGTTACTATTGCTGTAGCATTATTATTACATGATATGTGTTTAATTCAATTATAACTACGTTCAACTATTTATTCCTTTCGCAGCTCAAACCAGTGTGATGGAAGCATAGCCTGTCATTGCCTCCACTGCTTTAGTGTAATTGATTTTGCATTTAACATCCTACTTTTGTTCAACTTATATTCTAATTTTGTAGTTAAAATTTGACTATTTATCGTACGAGGAAGAAATTGTCCCCTATTATTCTCACTTAAATAGATTTGTTGGAATTGTATTCAAATCTAAACATAGAACTTGAAGTAATGAAGGTCACAAGGAGTTGGCTATGGTAGTGATGTCCCAGATTTTTTTGTATGAAATGTGAATGTGTTGCAATGTAATTGGATACAATACGAGGGAATGTAATGTGATTGGATAACATTTCATTCGTCTTCATTTTTTTCTCAATTTCGACAGGCGTACGAATTTTAGAAACAGTACAAATTTATTCCTTTAAGACAATCCAAAATGGTTGCTAACCAAAGATAGCGTTTATATTGCTAGCATTTCTCTCAAGATAGATGGTATTCATACCATTTGATTGAAACCCTTTAAGAATAATTTGGTGACTTCATTTTCAATTTTAATCCAAATCCAACTTGGTTTTTGAATGGTACAGACTTTGGTTATTATATTTATTTTACTATTTTACTCTTTAAAGAAAAAATATATCTTATGCTCATACAAAATACAACTTAGTCAAGCCATGGATTGAATATTTGTAATTTCCATATTACATCATTGTTACCGTTGAAAAAATAGAATGTTTTATTCATCTGGACATAAATATTGTCCAAGTATTGCAAACTATTTAGAGGTGGAAGACCAATTATTGATAATCTCACATCCTATTACTACATATTATAACCGACCCACGTATCGCACGAATAGCTCCTCTAAATCATTATTGTAGTGTAATATATATAAGTGTTAAATACTTCAAAAGGTCTTACCAAGGGATTTAAAAATAAGGTACCAAAATACATTTTGCAGCCTATTCATGTACACTATGGGATTTTGGGCATAACACAACAACTTACTATCTCCTTGGGTTATAAATTTCCCTTTTCTTAGCATATATTTCTTTAGTATTGAATTCCATTTATTTTCAAAAATAAATAAATAAACCCCAAAAGTACATTAATATAAGGAGGAAATAATTCCTCATAAGCTGAGATATTCATTGACATTGAATAAAAGGACATAACATTATAATACCACAACACTCGTCTTATTTTAATACAAGTAATCTATTGTATACCATTTTTGAATAAAATGACCCATCCCTTCACTCTAATACCTTTGGCGAACTCACCCTCTCCTCCCTGCAGCGATGAACCTGGGCAAAAAATTTCATGCCAACAGAATTAATTGGATAAATATTAATTAGCATAAATGACAGAAAAAAAAAAAAAATGGACTTCTGAACTCACATATCATATCTAAGACGGTGGCAGCAAGATGTTTCCACTCTTTTGCCTACCACCACAACCGTGTGTATCCTGACTCGGTGGACACGAAATGTAGCGTGTGGCAGTGGCGTCCAAACAGATGTACACCTTATAAATTTCTACATGACTCACATTTATGGGCTTACAGGATATATAAACATTGTTGTTCCCATTCGCTTGTTTTATTGCAGTTTCTATATTGACCTTGGTATAACTAGTGTCACTTCTAGCAGTGATACCAAAGGCATTCAAAGCACTCGATATATTCATCTTAAGTCCCTCTCTTGCTCCAGATTGAAAATATTGAAATGGGGTCATGGTTGAACAGCTACCATGTATAGACCACTCATGATCCCAGAATTGGTCATTTGTTCTTGCTATAATCAAGGTGGGCCACGCTCCTTCTAGATAACTTCCGAGTTGATTGTACTGTAAATTTGGCAACTAGTATTAGAGGGGTAGCATTGTACACAAATTAAGAAAATTTTATCACCACTATATTATTATACTATTTATTCCCACCCAAATTAAGATTCTTTAAAAAAAAAGCATTTTTTTACATAAAAAGAATTAGTTATCAAATTTATAAACCTGGAAATTGCAACCTGTCATGTTATCTGATAACATTTGAAAGAAAAATTAGCAAGCCAAAAACTGGCCTGTTTGGTTTGCAACTATAATTCTGTTTTCTGTGTTTAAATACAATTCTGATAAAAATCTTCGTTTGGCAACCTGTTTTTAAACACAGAATTATAATATTCCTGTATTATAATCAAGTTTTTCAGAAAATAGATTTTGGGTGTTTTATAACATCAGTTTTTTTTATTTTTCAACTCAGAATTATTCATTCCTAATATTTTAAAGCAATTATACCTTAATATATAATATACATACATAATACATTAATGTGTGTAATTCTTATAAATAAAAAATATATAAGTACATATACACAAAATTACGTATGGAATAATATAAAGTTAAATAATATTATCAATAGATACATGATACTTATATATAGTTTTATACATATATTATTAATGTATGGAATAATATAAAATATACATATAGTATGATATAAATATACACACACACACACACGCATATGTATGATATAAATATACATATTTGTCAATTTTTAAAAAACTGTATTTAAAAACAACTTTATCAAACGCACACCAATAATTATAAACACAAAAAACTGAATTTTAAAACTGTATTTAAAAACAGTGTTTAAATCGAATTTTCTGAATAGAGAACCAAACAGGAAATTAACAAGTAGTCATGAAAAAAATTTGTAGTAGGAATAATGTACTAATGATTTTCAAGCATTTAAATCAAGCGTTTGTCTGAAATCTTTGATGTGTTGCATATTTTTTTTGAAGAAAAAACTCTTACTTTAAAGAGCGCAAACATGCAATCACTATATTGTTGGAATGCTAAAAATAACGGAAAAAAATAATCTAAAAGGATAATAATGAACTCACAAAGAAACAAGTTTGTCGTTTGGCACTTACTCATATGCTTGTATTGTATCTGTGTTTGTGTGCTTTGGAATGCATGAATGTTTTATAGTGTGCATTATATATCGAACAAAACGTTTAATTTCTGAAGCGATTAATAATCTTACCACTGTCTCAAGGGTAGTCGAATTTTCACTTGTTTATAGTGCGTCCTGCTTGATTAGCGGGCCAAAGGCCGTGTAAAGCAAATCGCATAGGCCAAGCAGAGCATGGTTTCAGGGTGTGGTGGCAGTAGCTAACTCCTCTTCACCAATTGAAAATGGTAGTAGCTTGGGGTCCAACTCTTCACCAATTGAAAATGGTAGTAGATTGGGGTCCAACTCTTCACCAATTGAAAATGGTTGAACTGTTGTGGTTTGACTTGAGAAACAAAAAGCATAACGTACATCACCAACAATGTCTTCATTATTGTTTGTTACAAGTAGAGATTCTCTATGTATGTATGCATATTTATACACGTAGAAAAAAATTGCATGACAATTTAATAGTATCATTTAGGTATTCTAATTATACGGGTCTAGTTAGGAAAGAGACAACTTAAAAGAAAAAAGTTCGTCAGTCATTTTTGGATGCTATATATAATCATGATATGATTTTCTCACACTACTTTTAACTATGGTTTCAAATTTTCAACAGCCTATCATGACCCAATTTAGTAGGAATCCTTTTCTAGATAATTACGTGTCAAAGTTTCAATATAAATTAAGTATTTTATAAAAAGAGAAAGGAAAGATACGATTTGGTAAGATTTGCAAATGTAATTTAATACCAAATTCAAGTAACCTTTTTTACCCAACAAATGAATTTCTTGAAATTAACATATTTGGCACGGTGTGTGTTTGTGTGTATAAATATATATATTTAAGGTTTATTTTACTTTATGTAGATATATATATTCTTTTAATTATGACACATCCAAAAAAATATTTTTAACCTGATCATTGTGTGTAGTATATACACAATATTTTAAAATGTATAAATGAAATATTGTTATTTGTGCATGAATTTTTGTAATGTCTGCATATTTTTTTTTTTTTGTAATTTATATGGAAAACTTTGTAATGTATACATGTAAATCTGAAATGTACACATTAGAATTTTGTATACCCAAACAAATAAGGTATTCATATATGGGTAATGTAATGGTAATGGACTTTAGTGTAAGAAAACATGTTAGTGGATTAGAGAAAAAATCTTATTTTACTAAGGACTAAATTTGGAAGCTCAGGTGCGGACATGTTCAATGCGGACACGGTGTAGGCAATTTTAAAAAAATACTTCCCAACATTTTTTTGAAGCGATTTTTTTCATGGGTTAGTAACATTTCAATGAACCCCCATAAAAAAATCAAGTGAAAATAATTTTTTTTTACTAATTTAATAAAATCGGCAAAAATTTTGTCGAAGTTTTTAGCAAGATTCTAAAAAACGCGGGACGTGACCGAGGCGTGGAGTCCAAGCCTTAAGCTTTAGAAGCCTAGGCGGGTATTAAGCATGAAAAGATGCTTAGGCATTTTTTAATATATTTTTAACCATAACAACGCTATTAAAAATTCTAAAATTGTACATACCTTAAAAATATTTCTGAATATATGCAAATTAAAATCTTATTTGATTGTTTTAGGCAAGATATTGGTCCGATTTGAAAAAAAGTCTTTAAAAGGCAATATTGTTTCACTAAAGCATTTTTATTTTAAAAAAAGTGCGCATTAAGGCTTTTACTAAGAATAAGGCGTAAAAGGCTTAAGGAATAGCGTTTCTCCCAAAACTCAACCCTAGGTGTCTTTTAGAACACTAGTTTTTAGATACTTAAATGTAGCTAAAAACTAACAGATTTTGACCGATTTTATTAAAATGGCAAAAAACATTATTTTGACCTGATTTTGTTTGAGAGTTCATTGAAATGTTAATAACCCATAAAAAAATCAATTAAAAAAATGCTGGGAAGTACTTTTTAAAAATTCATCAGCACCTTGGTCGTCCTCACTTGAGCCTCTCTCTCTCTCTCTATATATATATATATATGTGTGTGTGTGTGTGTGTGTGTGTGTGTCATATGAGGTCCTTAAATGAGAACCAATTGTGGACCCTAAATTTTTAAAAATAGTATAAAAAATATATGTTTGAGTTGATTTTTTCTTGTGTAGTATACAAAAATATCAGGAACTCCTAAAAAAATCATGTGAAAATGAATTTTTTCCCTATTTTAAATATGTCCTTAACTTAAAAACTGACATATTTTGACCTTGTTTTTAAATAAGAATTTTTTTTATTTGCAACCAATTTTTTAGGGGGAGTCCCTAAAATGTTTAAATAGCCAAAAAAATAAAGATGATTTCTAATCGTGAGAGACTAAACACAAGTAAAATATGTAATAACATCTCAAGGGAATGTTACTAATGAAACATGTAGGAATATTAAGGCCTAGTCTTTTTTATTGTTGAACTTCATAAGTAAAAAATATAAAAAGACATATCATTATCTATTACATACCTCTATTTTCCGTTTGATCTAATTCTTTCTGTAACCCAACTGTTTACTATTTTAAAAAAATTGTTCACATGGTTGGACCACACAATGAGACCCACACATGAACCTCATATCGAATTAGCACTTTTTACTTGATTGAAGTAAAAATATTATATTTTTGTTTTAAAAGTTTAATAAAGAATGCTAAAATTCAAAATGATCCAAAACATCACGATTAAATTTACAGTTAAACCTTTTTTATTTTAAGACATCGCGGCTTTATTATTTAGCTATTTTAATCATTGTCACTCATGAAAAGCGTGCTGGTGTTTTTCTAAACAATGCTTATTAGTGACAACTCTAATACAATCAAACATTAAATTGTTAGAATGGTAAAGGGAAGAACGTGAACGTGAACGTGAACGTGTTGTTACAAGGTTTTTATTTTAATATAATTCTACTTCGTGTCTAAAACAAATGAAAGACTATGGTGTGGTATGTGTTGAATGCCCATTTTTCAATTCAATTATTTTTGAGATCTTAAGCACCACATGGGAAAATTAACACGTTGCATCACAATATATATGATTCAGAGACCCCCATCCATTGCCAATTAATTTTGGTTTGGATGTTGTAATATCTAACAATCATAAAAACTCATGTGCTGACCAAGTATATGGATCAATAGTTTTTAAAATTGTGAAAGAAATATTTTTAAGTTCATTTTTACGTGATGTTTAAACATTTCAGAGAACCCCATCGAAAAAAACAACTCAAAATGAATGATGTTGCTAATTTTCAAAAAATTGATCAAAATATGTAAGCTTTAAAGTGACTTAAAAATTAATATATTTTGACCGATTTTTTAAAAATAGCAAAAAAAATTATTTTTTGGATTATTTTTTAGGGGGGGTTCTTGAAATGTTTAAATAGCACATAAAAATTCAACTCCAAAATATTGTTATTACTATTTCAAAAAACTTGGTCCGTATACTTGGTCTTTATACTTAGACCTCACAGAATTCTGGCTTTATATAACTATATATATCATTATTTTAGATACAAAAAAAATCACAATGCATCATAATTTCATAAAAATTTGTGAGTGGATAATTATATTTTTCGAATAAAGTTTTGGGATCATTATTATTTAATCCCACGTGCGATGATTTAGTTACATCTGGTCCTATATTATTTTTTTGAATTATTGATATCGTATGGAGTGGTGGTTAAAAAGTTTTATTTTGTTGACTTACAGTTTTATTTTCGGGTGAAATGTGGTTGCCTTTAGCATGTGGATATATCATAAATTTTACTAGCATTAGTTTCAATTTCCTATCACCCTTAAATCTCCATAATTTGCAGTTATTTAACCAGGAATAAAAACTTGAAAGTGACTTTCGAACTTTATTCTTCGTTCTTTGAACATCACAAATCAATATCAATGACGTTTTCGTTTTTCTCTATGTTCGTTTCTTATTTTAGAATCACATGTTACTGTCTCAATTACAAAGGTTGTAGAAGAGCCATGTTACAACTCGGGTTGAAAAGTTTCAGTAGCTAGTTGTGTAGGAAAGGAACATTTACACTAGATAAACTTCTATAAAAATAGTATGTATATTAATTTATGTATATCCCCATTATCGAATCAATCTTGACTTTCATACTTTGATAATCATAAATGAAGATCACATAGAATCCTTTCTCTTTTTGGTTAGTTTCTTGTTTTAGAAGCACGTGGAATTGTCTCAAGTATTAAGGTTGACAAAGAGTCTTGTTACCAAATGTGGAGTATGTTATATCTATTGAAAAAAAACCCGAACATAAGGTATCACAGTAATGGAATTTAACATATCTATATAAATAAGGGACATATACCAAATAGTCTTTCGGATATTTTTTAATATCTATTTAGTCCAAACTTTTTTATTTTGCCTCAAAAAGTCCTTTGCCACATATTTTGGAGAGGGAGTGCCGCTGGCGCGGACCTCTAAAAATAAGAGGATATTGAGTGCTTGAGGGACTAAATGGGTTAAACTAAAAATATGTGTCATTTTTAAAAAATATATATTTATAGTAGGGACTATTTAATAATTGACCCTAAATAAAGGGTTGGTTCAGTCATACGGAATTAGAATTGAATTGGAATTGGAATCCTGTGAAATTAGAATCGATTAAATTTCAATTTCGTCATTTTACAATTCATATGTTTGGTTCAAGTATCCGATTCTTTTAGAATTCTATTAGAATTTCAAATCCCTTTTTATCCCAACAAATTTCATAAAATCAATTTTGTAAAATATAAATAATTTAAGAAATACTTTTAAAATACATTCCATTAAACAAAACGTTGTAATAGACCCTTATAACATACAAAATATATCTAATAAAATATGAAAAATGATCTAATAAAACTTGAATTTTTAGTTTAATCATTTTGTTACAAAATTATCTTTAGAAATAAAGAAATTAATATGCCAGATGCAAATGGCATATTATCGGCTTGTCGTAAAACACATCATAAAAGAGTATCTTTTAAAATTTGGTTTAAGGCCTCTTCAATTTTAGGCCCAGTCCTACTGCAAAGTAAAAGGAAGTCATAGATTAACAATAGCCCGTCTTAAAAAAGGTTCGTGAGTCATTTTTCAATGCTATATATAATCATGATATGATATTCTCAAAATAGTTTAAACAATGTTTTCACCTTTTTAACACCCTATGATGACCCAATTTTGTAGAAATCTTTATGTAGCGAATTACGTGTCAAAGTATCAATATAAATTAAAGGTTTGTATGAAAGGGATAGCAAAGAGATCGTCGAAAATTCATAATTAAAGTTTGAAATTAATTTTTTAATTTCAAATATATTAAATTTTGAAATAATAAATTTTCTATTTATATGGTCTTAATAAATATAAGATAATTAATTGGCACGTGATAAATGTAAATATTCAAGAATTGGGTTGTTCCTATATTTTAGCGACTTTATGGTTAATGAGAGTTCTACTTTTACTAGAATTTTCAGTCATTTTCCTCTCATAAATAGAGGAGCCTTGTACCATCTATGGTTATCTCATAACACACTATTTCTAATGTGGGAGAGAAAATTTGAAATTTTCATTGTTCATATTTTCTCATAAAAAATTTGGGGACACAAGAAGACAATTCTGGGCTATTTTTCAAGGAGTTCTAAGGATCAATTATTAGGGGTGATAAGCACCCAAAATTGTACATTTCATACCCCGAATAGACATATTTTAGTTGCTAATTCTCGATAATTTGAGTCTTATGCGCCTTATTGTCTATTTTGTAGGTCGAATGCACCTTGCGGTGTTCAAACGCGTATTTCAAGGAAATTGTGCAAATTATGGAGCTAATTACCAATCCCGTAGCGCTAGCCTACCCTAACCTACCTAAACCTGTCCCGAACCGTGTGTGTTTAGGTTGTCCCATTTTATTTTATTTATGTCATTTTATTTTTAGGGTTTATTTTATTATTTTATTTTATTGAGTCATGTATATATTTTTTTAGGATTTTTATATTTTAATTTTTAGCGCGTCGTGTATTAGTTTTTATATTTTCTTAGTTTTTAGTAGTTTATTATTATTATTTTTTTATTATTTACTTTTATAGTTTTTATTTTAGTCATGTTTAGTTTTTTTTAGAGTTTGTATAGTGTGTCGTGTCGTGTCATTTTTACTTTAGTTGATTTTTATTTATAGTTTAGTTAAATTTTTATTTTTGTTTTATTTTATTTTTTAGTTGTGTCTTATTTTTTTTAGGGGTCACAAACTAAACACACACATAAACTCATTCACATCCACTATCCTACGCACAAGCAAATCCCTTATCCCCACCTTATTCACCTACACTCACCCACACCAAATTCACACCCCCACCACTATTCATCATCATCTTCCCCCACTCTGTCTCTCTCATACATCCACTAACAAACTTTACCCACAACAAACCTTACCACCATTAACCCGACCTCGCAGACACCAACCCCTATCGCAAACCCATTTTCGGCCTGACCCATAAGTCGACCTGTTCCGGAACCAATTGAATCGCCGACGCCCCCACCATCTCAAACCCGCCGGCGACAGACCCAGTCCCTACGTGATCCGACAAAACCCGATGACCTCCTATACCGACAAACTCCGTCAACCTCCTATACCGACAAAACCCTACGTGATAAGGTTTGTTGTGGGTAAGGTTTGTTAATGGATGTATGAGAGAGAGAGAGAGAGAGAGAGAGAGAGAGAGAGAGAGAGAGAGAGAGAAGATGATGATGAATAGTGGTGGGGTGTGGATTTGGTGTGGGTGAGTGTAGGTGAATAAGGTGGGGATAAGGGATTCGTTTGTGTGTAGGATAGTGGGTGTGAATGGATTTATGTGTGTGTTTAGTTTGTGACCCTAAAAAAAATAAGACACAACTAAAAAATAAAATAAAACAAAAATAAAAATTTAACTAAACTAAAAATAAAAATCAACTAAAAAAAAATGACATGACACGACACACTATACAAACTCTAAAAAAAACTATACACGACTAAAATAAAAACTATAAAAGTAAAAACTAACAAATAATAAAAAAATAATAATAATAAACTACTAAAAACTGAGAAAATAATAAAAGATATAATAACTAATACAAGACGCGCTAAAAATTAAAATATAAAAATCCTAAAAAAATATATACATGACTCAATAAAATAAACCCTAAAAATAAAATGACATAAATAAAATAAAATGGGACAACCTAAACACGCACGGTTCGGGACATGTTTAGGTAGGTTAGGGTAGGCTAGGGATATGGGATTAGTAATTAGCTCCATAATCCGCACAATTGCCTTGAAATACGCGTTTGAACACCGCAAGGTGCATTCGACCTACAAAATAGACAATAAGGCGCATAAGACTCAAATTACCGAGAATTAGCAACTAAAATATGTCTATTCGGGGTATAAAATGTATAGTTTTGGGTGCTAATTACACCACCCCCAAACAAAGCGTTGCTAGTCCTCGAGCAATAAGATAGAGAGAAAGAGAAGTATAAGAAATGAAAAGTGTACCACTTTCGCGGGACTTGCGATTACACTTAGCATGTGCAACAAGCCTTTAAACCTATAGGTTTTCCTACAGGACGAGTTGTGTCTCGTGAGGGTTTGCAGGGAATATACCCACAAAATTCTTATTTGCAGAAGGCAGTCTATCTCTTATTAGACATAGAATGATCGCACAATCCATCACATGAGATAAATATTTTCAGAAATACAAGCTAGAATGTGTAAAAAGATTAAGCTAAGTAAATACTCAAGGCACATCCTCCCTATAACTCTATGTATGTGGTGTGAATTAGTCAAAATGGGTCGAGAATCATAAGAGTAATTCCTAGATTGCCTTTTCGGAATCAACGCTTCAACTTCAAATCTCACGGATATCTCTCTCTCAAACGAACTCTCGAGACTAGGGTTAATGTATCGCTCTTATGTGTGAGGAGGTGAGTAAATGTAAGCAAGTTCAAACGTCTCACACACACATAAGAAAGAACGTACATTAAGAAATAAATTGATCTCATGAAAGAAATGCTAATCACTATAGTGAGAACGTCGAGTTATTCACCACGTTGACCTTCATTTACCCGAATACCTTGGGAAACATGGATGATAATGGGTGATGGGAAAATGAAATGGGAAGGATGGTATGGGGTGTGGTATGATGGATGTGTGATATAGGATATAATGGTGATATGAATGATGATATATGAATGGATATGATAGAAGAGTGTTCCATAATTGAAGAACAAATGTATTTATTACAATAAAATAAACTACAAATTCTTTCTTTTCTTTTCCTTTTCTCGCTTTTCTTTTCTTGTTCTTCTTTTTCTTTTCTATTTTTTGCTATTTTTGCTATTTTTTTTCTTTTTTTCTCTTTTCAAACCAACAATGAAGACATTTACATTTGAAATCACACTCTTTTTCTCAATATGACGGTGATATATGAATGGAGATGATAGGTGAGGGTGTGGGGAATATGTTGGAATATGGGTGAAGTGAATGGTAAATGGTAGGTGTATGGATGAAAATGTAGTGATCGGGACAAATTTCAAGACACGCGTTTCTTACAACTCAAAAAAGATGTCGTTCTCAGTGATAAAGACAAAAATGAAGAATAATGAGATCATACAACGATTTAAGTGCGGACCCAAAGGAAGTTGAATCAACTTGTGACTCGGAGTTTGCGTAAAACACTATGAAATGGTGAAAGGAACAAATCTCACAAGCTAAAGTCTCTACTAGTGATCCTTAAGGGTCTCTTGGGAATTATAGTACTCCTAAACTCTAAACCGTAATGACGTGATAAGTGCGCAAATTTTGTTGAGTCTAGAAATTAATGATGCAATGTGCCTTGTTATGTATTACATAAGCTATTTAGGAAAAAAAATATTCTCTAGCTTGATTTTTAGACTTTTGAAAGATGGATGATAGAAAATTCACGTCAATGAATGAGATGAAAGAAATTGCATGAAATTTTAAAAATCAGGTTTAAAAATCCAAATTTTTCCAAAGAGGTACGATTTTGATAAAATTCCCCACCCCCAAACAAAGAGGAGCATCATCCTCGAAGTTAAATAAAATGATTTTTAAAATTGAGAGCAGAAGGGTAGGAAAGAGATTACCATAATCAACCGCTAATGAAGGGGACATGTGAAGCTAACATGAAACTTGAATAAATGAGTGAGATAGCAAAATATATACAAGTCGATAATCATGATAGAACAGTGGGTGGTGTGAAACACCACCCCCAAACAGGATAAGACTCATACTCAAAAAAAGCGGGTTGCCTCCCGGTAGCGCTAAGTTTAACCTCTTCAGCTAGATCGATGAAGTCTCACTCTAAAATTAAGATCTATGAAAGCGCGGGGTGGAAGAAGAATTGGGGGATGATAATCACCCCCAAACAAGACTGAACGGTCAGTCTTCATAAGTGAGGTCAAAAAGGTCAATCTAATCTATGTGAGTGGAGCCTATCTCCAAGAAAGGCTTCAAACGTTGACCATTGACCTGAAAGAGGCTACCATCCTTGGGATTTTTCACGGTGATGGCACCATAAGGAGTAACTGACTTAACAATGACGGGTCCAGACCACCTGGTTTTCAATTTCTCGGGAAAGAGATGCAATCGAGAATTATACAACAAAACTTTTTGACCAAGGTGGAATTCTTTGCGCATGATGTTTTGTTCATGGATCCATTTCATCTTGTACTTATACTTCTTGGATAAATCATGGGCATCATTTCTTATTTACTCCAATTCATTACGCTGCAGCTTCTGATGGACACCCACCTCATCAATATCGAAATTAAGGGCTTTGACGGCCCAATAAGCATGATGTTCAAGCTCGACAGGAAGGTGGCAAGGCTTGCCGAAGACCAAGCGATTAGGAGACATGCCAATTGGAGTCTTGTAAGTAGTACGGTATGCCCACAATGCGTCGTTCAAGCGTAAGGACCAATCTTTCCTATTAGGATTGACGGTTTTTTCAAAAATTTGCTTGATCTCGCGGTTGGAGACCTCAACTTGACCACTAGTTTGTGGGTGGTAAGAGAGACGAACCTTGTGGGTAACACCATACTTTTTGACAAGGTGTTCAAAGACTCGAATACAAAAATGTTTACCCCCATCACTAATGATAGATTTGGGGGTTCCAAAACGCGTGAATACATGTTCTATGAGAAATTAGACCACAACTCGATGGTCATTGGTGTGGCAAGCAATTTCTTCGATCCATTTGGAAACATAATCAACAGAAATCTGAAAACCATGAGAGGAGGGAAATGGTCCCATGAAATCGATACCCCACACATAAAAAATTTCAACAATGAGGATGGGTGTGAGAGGCATCATATAACAACGAGAGAGACGCCCAGAATGTTGGCAATTGGAACAAGCCTCGCAATATTGATGGGCATCGTGAAAAAGGGTAGGCCAATAGAAACCAATTTGTAAAATTTTAGCGATTGTTTTCTTTGAGCCAAAGTGGCCTCCACAAGCACTATTGTGGTAGAAGGACAGAATACTATGTTGTTCACACTCGGGAACACATCGACGAATGACTTGATCGGGGCAATACTTGTAAAGAAATGGGTCATCCCAAGAGTAAAGCTTCACATTCTCCATGAATTTGGATCGATTCTGTTTCGACCAATGATTAGGAAGTTGATCGATAATAAGGAAATTGACAATATCAACATACCAAGGCGAAGTGGAGATGGAAAAAAGTTGTTCATCAATAAATGACTCAGAAATGGGAACATGATCACAGTCAGTCGTGACAGTAATGCGAGAGAGATGGTCAGCAATAACATTTTTGTAACCTTTCTTATCGCGAATTTCAAGGTTAAACTCTTGGAGTAAGAGAATCCACCGTGTCAATCGTGGTTTGGAATCCTTCTTATGAAGAAGGTGCTTAAGGGCAGCATGGTCAGTATACACGATGATAGGGGAACCTATGAAATATTAGCGAAATTTATCAAGAGAAAACACAACTGCTAACAACTCCTTTTCGGTGGTTTTGTAATGAAGTTGAGCGTCATGCATGGTTTTGCTAACATAATAGATGAAACATCATAAGCATCACACATGAGCTCAAATGGGAGAGACCAATTGAGAGATTAGGAGCGAAAGTGAGCTCAGCTTTTAAGCGCTCAAAGGAGGCAACACATGCTTCGTCAAAGATAAAAGGGACATCTTTGGATAAAAGGGTTGTTAAAGGTCAGGCGGTTTTAGAAAATCTCTTAATGAAGTGCCGGTAGAAGCCCGCATGTCCTAAGAATGAGCGAATGTCCTTAACTGATGTAGGAATGGGGAGTGAGGAAATCAGGTCGACTTTTGCTTTATCTACCTCAATACCGAAGTTAGAGATAATATGAACTAAAACAATACCCTTTTTTTTACCATGAAATGGCATTTTTCCCAATTTAGGACCAACTTCTTTTCTTGACAACGCTGAAGTACCATAGTGAGGTGAGATAGGCATTGTTCAAAGGATGAACCAAACACAGAAAAATCGTCCATAAAGACTTCGGGAAAACGCTCCACCATGTCACTGAAACTACTAGTCATACACCTTTGAAAAGTCGCAGGTGCATTGCAAAGGCCAAAGGGCATACGAGAGTATGCAAATGTGCCAAATGGACAGGTAAAGGTAGTTTTTCTTGGTCTTTAGGGGCAATGGGTATTTGTTTGTACCCTGAATATCCATCAAGGAAGCAGTAGTAAGCATGACCTGCCAAGTGTTCAAGCATCTGGTCAATGTATGGGATAGGGAAGTGGTCTTTGTGAGTGACAGCATTGAGCTTTCTATAATCAATGCAAACACGCCAGCCAGTTTGTATACGGTAAGGCACAAGATCATCGTCACTATTTTTTACAATGGTGACTCCAGATTTTTAGGCACCACATGAATGGGACTTACCGATTGGCTGTCTGAAATGGGGTAGATAATACCAGCATCAAGTAATTTTAAAATTTTAGCTCGAACGACCTCTTTCGTTATCGGATTGAGTCAGCGTTGTGGCTCACGAGAAGTCTTGGCATTCTCCTCTAAATGAATGTGATGGCTACAGACATTGGGGCAGACACCTTGAATGTCGAAAATGGTCCACCCTAAAGCAGTGCTATATTAAGTGAGAGTGTGGACCAATTGCTCTTCTTGATCTGGTGTCAAGTCAGAAGAAATAATGACGGGGTCATGTTGGTTTGGTCTTAAGAAAGTATATTTCAACTCAGCAGGTAATGGCTTAAGCTCCAAACTAGGTGGTGGCTCAGGAGAGGCATCGGACTCAGACGCATAAACAGAGTCCGGGAGAATATCGGGACAGGGGTTAACTGGGTCATCCACAGAAAGAAGAGTATCGATAAAGAGAGGCTCAAATGGAGGAGCCGAAGTGGAAGTGTACAGCAGTGGTGTAGAATCTAACAAGGATTTACCTCGGATATGGAGGAATTAATATCAAAGTCGGACCCAAAGTGAGCCAAACATTGATGGATAGGATCTTCTAGGTAGGTGGTATTCAATATCTCTTGGACTAAGAAGTCAATCATGCAAACCTCATCAATAGAATCAACATCGGCCTTTTGTTGCATGAGGTGGAAAATATTGACTTCAACGGTCATGTTGCCAAAAGAAAGATTCATTCACCCATCTCGACAATTAATGATGGCATTGGCATTTGCTAAAAAGGGGCGACCCAAAATGATAGGAATATTAGTTGGGTCGAGATCAGGAGTGTCTAAGATGATGAAATCCACAGGGTAGTAAAAGTCAGACACTTTTACCAAAACATCTTCAACTATTCCTTTAGGCACTTTCACAGAACGGTCTGCAAGTTGAAGAGTAACCCTTATAGGTTTCATGTTTTATAAACCTAACTCAAGGTAGAGAGAGTAAGGTAGAAAATTAACACTAGCTCTAAGATCAATCAAAGCCCGCATAGTGAACTTATCTCCTGACATGCACGAGACAATGGGACGACCAGGGCCTTTATATTTCATAATACCGCTCTCATGGATGAAGGACGTGGCTTGCTCAGTGACAAAGGCATCACGAGGAACATTCGTCCGTTGTTTGACAGTGCACAAGTCCTTCGAGAATTTTTCATAAGAATGAACTTGTTGAATCGCGGTGAGGAATGGAATGTTTATGTGAACATTCTGAAAAACTTGCTTGATCTCATCAAATTGTTGAGCTTTCTTTGTTGGTGCCAACCTATGAGGAAAGGGGGCTTTATGGACAAAATTAGTGGTGACCTCAGTAGGTTTAGAGGCATTCTTTTCGGTGGATTTATGGGGTGGTGGGACCGTAGGGAGTGGTTCTAATGGGCAATTCTGGGTGGGTGGGATTGGAACATCACGGGTAAGAGCACCAATATTGTCAAACTGTTTACCTGATCATAGAGTACTCACTGCTTTCATGTCCGCTTGGTATATGGGTGGAGTGGAAGTGGATCCAACCTCATAAGCCGACTCCTTTCCGTTCCCCTTAGGGTTAGGAACGGATTGACTCGTAAAACGACCTTTCTCTCGCTCGGACTCAAACTGGTTAAGACATTGCTCAAGCCTTTGGATGGCTTTAGTCTGTGCTTGTGTGGTTTGTTGTTGAGTCATGATAAATTGAGTGAGAAGATTCTCGATAGAGGATGTGGATGATTGGGGTGGTGGGGCATAAGGGGGTTGGGGAACCAACTCTCAGTTAGAACTAAGCAGCTGGGAATACTCATAGGACGGAGGTGAGACAGGGATAATTTGATGAGTGGGGTTGGATGGCCCGCCTTGGGGGACAAAGGATGATGGATGGTGTGGTTGGTGGTAAGGAGCAGGGTGGTGTTGGATAGGAGGGCGATGTTTCCTTTGCGGGTTTTGGTGAAACCCTGGTGGACCACTAACATGTTGTTGTGGTTGTGACAGAGCAAGGTGATTGTCGTACTTATAAGAAAAATAGGGATGGTTCCCATTATTCGGATTGTAAGTAAACGACGGTGGTGTAGGTTTCCTAGTGGTATCAAAGGCACATGCTTGGGCAAGAGTGGGTTTGGGATTATATTGAATGAGGGGGTACAAATGAGATAAATGATCCTAACTTAAACAGACATGACAAGAAGGACTAGACTCGTTGACGTTCATCACTTGTTTAAAAAGAGAAATATTTTGTTGCATAGAACAACTGAGAGCATCAACAGTCGTAGTCAAAGTGTTTAAGCCATGAAGCAAGGTTTTAAAATCGAGATCATTTTTTACCTCATAAGTGCTACCAACTCGTGGTGACTCGGATCTCAAAAATTCATTTATGCCCTCCCAATCTTGGGAGTCATCGCCTAATTCAAGGAGAAAATTATAGGCGGCAATGGGAGTTAAGTGCATGAATTTTCCTTTGTGCATGGACTCAATCATGGTGCGAGTGGAAGGAATGATACCATTGTAAAAACTATGGACGAGGAGACTTGTCTCGAGACCATGATATGGGCAACTATTGATATAATCTTGAAAACGGCCCCATGCTTCACAAAATTGCTCGGTTGGCTTTTGGTGAAAATCCTAAATGGCTTGGCGCATCTCATAGGTCGTACTTATGGGATAAAACTTGTACATGAACTTCTTCACAAGTTTTTCCCATGTATGGATAAAATCCGGTGACAAGGAATGTAGCCACATGGATGCTTTATCATGGAGAGAAAATGGAAACAAGAGAAGATGAACATTTTCTTCATCTAAGTTTTGATTTTTGAAAGTAGCACAAACCGTGAGAAATTTTCGCAAGTGAGTGTAGGGAGACTCACGTTCAAGACCATGGAAATTGGGCAACATGGAAATGGTCACCGGGAAAATTTTGAATTGATCCGCCGGGGTGGGTGGAAGAACTATACAAGATGGTGGGGTAGCCGTTATCGGGGCAAAATAGTCCCTTAAGGCACGCTCTTCACCCATGGAGGGTGGATGAATGGTTGGAGTAGAGATGTCAACTCAAGGGAAACTCAAAGTGATAGGTGTAATAGAGGAAGCAAGGGGAACACTTAGTTCGCCTAATGTGGAAGAGACGGGAGAAAGACTACGGGAACGAATTAATCGATGATTAACTCCTTGCTACGTGGGCATGCAAAGAGGGATTTTTTTTTTTTTTGGAAAAGAAAATATTTTTGGATTTTTTTGGAAGAAAAGGGTGGGCGGAAATTTGAACTCTAAGAATTTGGAGAAATTTACTAAAATGGACTACCGTAAAAGGAATTGGACACACACAAGTGAAAGAAAAATCCTTACTAACACATAACCAATTTTTTATCTTAATAATTAATGAAAGGGGTAGTCAAATTTTAATGAAATCCGCGGGAGATAAAAATCACGGAATTTATATGAGTGATCGCCTTTTGCAAAATGTGTGTTCCTACTTTAATCACAAGATGCCAAGAGGCTTACCACAGAGATTCACCACAAATCTACTACGACGAAACGATCGGCAGGTACAACGCTGGGGACAACACAAACCCGTTTTACTGGGCGGACGCACTTGAAACCCAGTTTCCCTGGACACTTCCGTGCCACAAAGAGAACCGTTCGAGGGTTTTCCAGGTGGAGAGGACTCTATGGGTTATCTTATAAGTCAAAATGATCAAAATGGGGCCGACGAACACCGTATCCTATGGGGCTATCTAGTTGATTGATTTTAAATTAGTGATGGCTAGGGTAGCACACAAAGGATAAGTGATTGAGTCGGGTGATGAAATCCCTTCTCGTGAGTGACCGGACGTGGGTCTTAGTCAATTAAATTCATCATTCCATTCAAAATTAAATTCAAGAATTAAATCACACAAGAGCATGTACGAGCACACAAGGTATGAACTCTCTAACAGGAGGGCGCAAGGGTATAAGAGATGTACCTCCCATGGTTTTTACGTCGTGGGGTGCCGAAATTGTTGAGTCGATCAGGGGGAGATTACGACAATCTCAGTATGCCCCGGGAGTCCGACCGTCCCAAGGTAGATAGGCTTCTAAATCCTCGCCAATGGACACCCTCTCTCTACCGTGTTCAGTTTCCCTATCATGCTTTCTTTAATTATTACAAATTTAAAATGAAAATGAAATGGAGTCTCTATGGACCGCAATACAATCAAGGTAATAAAATCCTAAATACAAGCCTTCTAAAAAAATTGATACTAAAATTGAAAAATGCAATACAAGTGAATCACAAAATTGGGAAATCCTCTCAAGCACGTCGAGCTCTAAAGATTGGCAACAACGCCATTTGATGAATAATCTAATACATTTAATTCATGAAATGGAGGTGAATTTTCATTCCTTGAATTTTTCTCACTCAGTCTTCTCTCAAATTAGATATATCTCGTTTTAGTTACTTAGTCTTGTTTTAGCACACTTTTTTTTAGTATTGTTTTATTTCTCTCACTTAATGTAGCTACTTAATTTTCACCATCATAAATATTGTTTTAATATTTGAAAAACATAAAAAAATAGAAAAAACAAAAAGTCTAAAAAAATAATCAGTGAATTATATTCATTATCTTCTCATTTTAGCATGTTCAGACCTTATATTAGGATTGATATCCTTACTTACCCTTCTACAGTTGAGTTTGTTATATATTTGTAGGTAATTGAGGTTTTGATTGAAGATCTTTTACAACAACGACAAACACACCGAAAAGTATTTCATCAAGGGGCATTCAAGTCACTTTTCCAATCAACTGTGATGGAAAAATGTTGGTTTATCGATCATAGTTATATATAACAACTAGTTGTAAACTCGTGCGATGTGCGAATCGTACATTATAGTAATCGAAATAAAAAAAAACAATGGAAATATGTATAAATGAAAAAATAATATGGGAAATAGAATAAAAATTCATATTCGTGAAAACAAAAAATTAATTCGAAATAGATATAAACATTGTCACGGTTCAACATAGAGAGAAAATCATCTTTTTTTCCTTTCATCATATAAAATTACATTTATTATTGATATTGACATTATTTTACTTTTAATGCCACAAACAAATATAGATATTTTTTGGTCAAAAGCACTTATTCATATCGAATGTGAGTAATTATTTATTCATATGAGTTTTATATCTCGACAATTACATACATTGAGCCTTAACGTTGAAGTTCAGTACAAACTTAATACTATACTTATTAAACTAATCTATGGGGCGCTACCTCGGCGTTGGGTCTCAAATTATGCCTCCTTAATGGGTTGGGGTCTTCATCGATGATATCTTCTTGATAGAAATCCTGGTGCAGGGCATCACTTGCCATGAGATACTAATAGCGTTAGAGACAAATCTCCTAGAAATCCTCTATGTTTTAGTTCATGATTTTCTTTTATAGTCAGATGCAATGTATTCTCGTACAACTACTCGCTCAGGTTGTGTGAGAGCGGACATAGATATCAAGCAGCCACGTGCCTCGTCCTACATAATCATCATTGTTTAATCAACAAACTCAAAGGAAAATGCTAAAATAAATTTATGAAATGATGTACGTATCGAACGTGTCTAATAAAGACCAAGTATAAGATACCATGCAACCTGGTCTACGACATGATGAATGGCTTGGTAATATTTACGTCCCTCAATGGTAAAACACCCTCCATTCATCCACTGTGGTAGCATGCTAGAATAGTGATCATATAGCGTACATCCCTAGGCCCTGTTCACGCGGTATAGGCTTTGGTATCCGTAGATATAGGTGTGTGGCATCGGTACAGACGCCGTTATAATTAGTCATTCTATTGAATCTATCTCGTACTACTCCTACCAAGTATCGTAATCAAGGTTCATATATACTTAAAAAAATGGTGGGAAGTTATTAGGATCCCGGTGGTATGTATTATTATTAGGGAGTACATGCTCACATGTAAGGATGCCAATTTAACCCGACCCGTAGGAGCCCCACCCTACCCCGCCCCTACTGGGGCGAGTTTTAAAACTGATTAATGAATTATGAGCGGGTATCATTTTTTAAAAGAAATCTGTTTATTAAATGGGGCGAGTTAGGAGTCAAGTTAAATGAAACCGCCCCGACCCGTATAACTTATGCCTATATAATTACCCTTTATATGTATGTTAACTACAATTAAACACACACACACACACACACACACACACAGATACACTAAAAAACCCTTTATTTGTATGTTAATTTTGGAAAAGATCTATGTGAAAATATGGATTGACAATTGGGGGATTATCTCACATATTGAAATATGAACCATTATAGGCCTCTAAGACTATGATATAATAATTTTAATCTTACTATTTTTAAAATTAACCCAATTCGTAGGAGCCCCGACTCGCCCCGTTTATTAAATGGGGCGGGTTAGGGCTTTGCTAAACCCGTCCCGTTTCCATCCCTACTCACATGCCATGTTTAGAGATGGAAGATATGGTACCACTGTAAAGCCAATGTGTTTCCACTAACACTAGTCCCCCCACTAACATACATGAATATTGTGTCTACAGAAGATAAAATTTTGTGTTGGATAACGTGGTTGTCTCTAAAATTTTCCCCGTGAACATGCTTCATTCAATCTAGTGTACAAATGGGCCATGATGGTTGTCACTGAATGAAGACGGTCAAATCGCCCCAACTCGAGCAGAGAAGCAAGCCAATCTACACGAAAATTTTGAATTTTTTTATTATACGCTATGAAATTAAAAAAATGTGCCTCAATTTTGAAGCTATTTTCTTATATAAAAAATGTACTTAACTTGTACATGCTTTTAATTATAAAAAAATTAACTATTTTTTTTACAAAAAGAAAAAGTCGTATGTTTTACTAAAAAAATTAAAAAATATATAGTTTTTACTATTTGAAAAATATACGGTCCTTTTTTAATGAATATTGCATTTTTTAACTGTTTTAAAACCCTTTTAAAAGTCTATTTTTTTTATTATTTTAAAACATCTTTATAAGGAAATTTGCTCCTAAAAACTATATGGTTATTAACAAAAAAAATGAAGAATCTTATTTTTATAAAACTTTTTGTAGATGTACATTTTTAATTGTATTTAATATTTTTATTGTTATTTTGACTGGTTTTTATAAAAATCTAAGAGATAACACCCAAATAAACACAAATCCAAACAACACACCCTAATATCAGGCGAATGTTTAGGCCGACCTATGTCTCTAAGCTATAATTCCTTACCTTTCCCTGTGGACCAACATGCCCCTCTCAGTATTGGACTACAATACCCTTCATATCTCTTCGCATTTCATCGATGGTATTGAGTCCTCAAACCATTTCACCTAGAGACCATCAACGTACCTCCTCATGTTTCAGCCCAACAACACGAAGAGTTTGCATTAATAATAAAAAGAAGAATACAGAAGCTGAAGCAGTAGTAGTGGGAACTTACAGTTCATCTCTAGTAAAGTGCCAAACTCTCCAAGCCCATGTGAAGCATATTTTAATAGTTGTCTACGAATTTGTCTTTAATACCTAGCAAGAGATTAACCAATACTTCAAACTCAAAATCTCCTACTCAATCTCGAAAATGACTTCTTGTCCAATTTCGTCGTTTGTAAGTTTTCTAAGAAATATTAATTTTATTGCATAAATATGATTTATTTCATATTTTAACTTTGATACAATGCAAAAGTATATATTTGAAATAGCTTAATCGTACCTAATGGATTCAACAATGGAAATCAATCCTGGTTGAATGTCTGCAACCATTCACACCCATCACCGTTTCCCTTAGATCCAAGCCTTTTTAATGCTTCTCAATAAATTCTTAAAAAATTCTTATATGTGGTGAAAGGGAAAGGAATAGTAAAGGCGTGATAATAAAAAAAATATAAAGCCAAATGAAGATATGTCAAGATCCTAATCAGATAAACACTCCAAATGGAGTATGTGAAAGTGCTGATCAATGACCGGGAGTAAATTGACAATTCTTAGGGTGCAAGAAAAGTTCCTTCATTCCCTAAAGCTTTTTTTTTCAACTTTTTAAACGAAAAATTATTATGAACATCTCAATTATATTCATTAGAAGTTGGTGGTGGTGACATGGCAAAAAATGGAAGAATACTAAGGGATTGTGTAAAAGGAAAGACACTCTTTTTATGGGCATGTGCCCTTAGAATTGCTTTGAATCTTATATACAGTGAGCTGATTGAAACAAAAAGTCTTACAAATATTATAGATTTCTTTATGCTCCTTCATTTGAAGAACTGCTTGAAAAAAAAGTAGCAGAAAAAATCACTTACTCTTAGAGAATAATTAAACATATATATATGGTTTAATAAATCATTGAAATTAGAAACACAAATCTTTTATAAAAGAGTAATGATACTCTTACCGGGTCCAAGTACCGGTTTAGTACCAAATGCGCTTTATTTTATTGTACATTGGTAGGTCCTACACACAACATTCCCTAGCGAGACCCACACCATAGTACAAGCAAATAAAGAAGTACCGATACTAAACCAGTACTACCACCCGGTGTGTATAACATGTTCCTATATAAAATAATGGGAGAGAAAAATTCGCCACATTCAAGAGAGAGATGGGTTTAGAAAATTGGGTCATCTCTAGAGTTTGACTTTATAGTCTGCATAAGAGATGAAAAATTTTTAGTACTGAATTTAAGTGATAGAAAAAAAGTTATATATATATATATATATATATATATATATATATATATATATATATATGCGTGTGTGTCAATAACAGGTATCTTGTCAACACTAATTATCATGTAGCCAAATGTAAAGTGCCTTACCATTGCCCTAGTTTTGACTCTGTCATGAACACGTGTAGCATAGCATTCCAAGAAAGCTTGCACTCATGTCATAAAACTCGTTCTTGATTGTCATTTTACCAAAGCAATCGAGTGGGACCTAAAGAAATTAGATTGAATCGTTCACCAAAATATTTCTCTGAAATGAATAAACCTTTGTCATTCAATATTTTTATTTCTTAGAAATTAAAATAAATAAAGAGCATAAAATCTCAACCTTATCTTTGTTTATCAAAACCTGCTAACATCATAAATGATATCGAACTAGTTATTGATACCAAAAGATGAGATATCATTAGGAATGAATTAACTAACAAATGTTCAGAACAATAACATGAGAATTAATTTACTCAAAGTAAAAAAAAATCTCAAAGATTTAGAAAACATTCTTTTTTACCGAAGATACAAAATAAAAACAAAAGGAAAACATAGTGTCCAATTTATCAAGCATCTAAGATAAAAAAAAATATAGAGTTTTTTTTGCAGAATACTTTCATAGAGAGGTGAACACACCAGAGTAAATATTTAATATTCACATCTGACAAAGACTAATCCTCTAATCCGTAGAAAAATAAAAGGCAATAGTATGGCAATTATATTGCAATATACACCTGTAAAAAAACAAAGAAAATTATGTAGGATCAATATTTCGCACTGAATATGCTTGAAACAAAAACAAAAAAATGAGATAACTTGTTTAAAAGTTATAAATAAAACAACGCAAAATGGTATACAACAACAAATGAAATCACATACTGAGAAAACAACTTAAGGAAAGATGGAGTTTAGTTCTCCATAATTTTTATACTGAGAAACTTTACATGTTAACATTTCTTTGCATAGGTTAATGAGTTGTGATTCACTTTTGAATAATTGAACTACATGTACGGAGTATATGTATATAATACCATGAACTAATCAAGTTCTATATCATCTCTTATCTCACTACAATTGTCAGTTGTATTTGCCGGTTTCATCAATTACCGAACCCATTTCTGCTCAAATTTAGGATCTCCACCTCGCATGTGTCCTTTATCACCGAAATTACGCCCAAATCCGCCTCTCTCTGCCATGGCTTTATATAGGGTTTGCCTCAAATATAAGCAAAGAATATAGAGGGAGAGGAAGAGGGAAGGTCAAAATCTTGACATATTAGATAGAGAAGGATAGAAGACGGATGGCTTTCAAAGAGAGATAAAGATAGAATTTTGTGATTGCATGAAGATAAAACATCATAGATTCATGACAAAACTTTTTAGACATGATATAACATCATGGTTTATATTCGATTTTATGATAACAAAACAGTCTTGATTAACATGTGATAGCAGAGTTTCGGATTACAATTTCATGCTATCCATATACGAACTTTTTTTGTAACAGTGTTAATGTATTAAATGCTCTAATTTGGGAACTTTTAGAAAACTTGAAATCATAAAATCATTTTTGACAGCCTTTAGAAGTCGTGTAAGACCGTTACACAACTAATAAAAATTAGTCTTTTGAAATTTTAGATCCTCATGTCTGTGTAAAATTAAGAATGAAACTATAGAAAACAGTCCTTAATTTCATGGTAACTATCTTGCTGCCCAGAGTATACACAAGGGCGGGGGGGGGGGGGGGGGGGGGTGAATTGAGTTTAGCAAAATTTTAGTCAAATTAAAATTTCAAGAAAGTATTTAATTTTTAATACCTTAACAATTTTCAGATTAATAAATCTTTTAAGATTAAAACCAAGAATATCAAATAAATGCAACCAATTAATTTAAACAAACTAAAATACAGATTTTAACACTCCACAAATATTAAATTGATTTTTATATTTAATATAACTTAATATTATGAAATTAATTAATTAATTCAAAAATAATTATTTTAATCTTAAAATAAATTTACCAATTTTTGGAATTAATATATTTGCAAAATTAAGTGCTGAAAAATATAAATTAAAGAAAGCACAAATAAATAAGCAAATAAAATGCAAAAAAATAAATGACATCGAATTTAACGTCCTTCGGCCAAAATCGAGCCTATGTCCACGCACGTAGAGCAACTCCCGTCTCCTTGCGCTCCACTATCCCTAATCCACTAGACGGAAGGATCAAACCACCACTTTACAAACACTTGAAGCAAATGCCGACTCTAAGACCCTGGTCCACTTGAGGGTAGGTACCAATCACCGTTACAAATCGAAGCTTCAACAAAACTTCAAACAAATTTGATTTTTGTAGTACAAGGTTGAATAATGAAACTCCTTAGAAAAACAATTTGTAATTTGAGTTTCTTCTCTTTAATGAGACATCAATAAATGATGTTGATGTAGGCTTAAGGGTTATGAACTAAGGAAAAATAAGTTAGACATAAATGATGAATAAAGCGTCAAGATCATTAAAGCCTATGGGCAACAATGAAGTACAACTAGTCCACATCAATCATAATAGATACTAACTATAATGCGATAGACAAAAATGATACATTTAAAATTTACTATGATAAGCATGCGATATCAAAACAAAAATTTGCAACAAGATATATATCAATTTTTAATTCAAAGCATATATGGACTAGCTAGCATAGCAAAGACTAAAAAATAAAGAAATGCCTATATATATATATATAAACACCACACACGACACAAAATACATTAAGTTTTTCACACTCGTATGGCAAAGATGTATCTGAATACATGTGGTAAACGGAAGTGAAGGGGTGTGAACTAGAGACTACAGAAATATAGACCCAATCACCTAAACATGTTCACGGAGTTCTCATTTGATTGCAAAACTTTATCACACTTAAATATAGCCACATGTGACAACTAAATTGAACTCACTGAATAAACATACACAATGCACACAAGCCTAGAATTTTAATGATTCTAAAAACCAATCGATTTATGACAAAAATTATCATAACTAGGATACATTGTCATTGTGTAAACCCGTTGATATATACAACCAAACTTTCTTATACATATTCTTTTTCTTTTTCTTTTTTAACATACCAACTACACTATTAAAGCCTTGGCTAATTATTTTTTATATGATGACAAATTTTTTAGGCCAAAATTTCAATGGTGGCTTTTCACGTGATGTAATTTTGTCTTTCGCAGTTCGATTCCATTGATAAACAACAACAACACTAGATAAACATTTTTCTATTTATTTTTTTATAAATTCGGGAAACGGCTATTACATGCACAAATCATCCATAGTTATAGCAATATGTAGATCACTAGATTGATAGGAGAACATATCACTTAGCTTAAATATACATGTGAAGTTAAATTGCAAATGAGCTCGTGCATGTGTGAATCGAGGCATATAAAAATAGAATCTATTAAACAACACAAAATCAAAATACTCCGTGCAAGCATGATAAAGAACACTTTAAGGATTAAAAATTTTAACCAAAAGTTCTAGACACATGGAAGCAGATAAGATATTGGATTCAAACTCAAGTATATGCCACATAAAGCGTGTCAAACTACAATACACACAAAAATAGAAAATCTTTTTGAGTTTTTCAATTTATTTTAACCAAACAAAAAAATTAGATCAAAAGGAAAAAAATCTTTCTACATTTTTCAATGAAACCAAGCAAAATAGATAAAATACAAAAAAAAATGTACAAGTCAAAATTCTAGCAACAATTTGTATATGATGAAGCAAAGACTAGAAAATTACAAACAAACATACAACTACAAGGAATATATCATGATCCACAGAAGCTAGTGTATGCAAACAAAGCTAACACATTCAACCTTTAGATTTAGCAAGGGAAGTACCACGTGCAAGCAAATGAGAATAAAACATCCTATTTTGTAAAGCCACTAAATCGGATCTCCTAACCCAAACTAGTGAAGAGTGACGCTCTCGGGATTTGAAAGTTTTTGTGACCCTACCATTGGACTTCCTAGGATCCTTTTTAAGATCAAAACAAAATTTCTTAAGAGAACTTTTCGACCACAATGTGAGCATTTAAAGACCTGGCGAAGAGTAGTACCTAATTATTGGCCTCTTAAAGCGTTCCTAGTAGATTCTCTCAAACTTAAGGTTTTGGCTTTATTAGCGGAATCATTTTTAGTATCGAAGCTAATGCCACACAAGTCATTTTTAATTTGGACGGTTCCAAGTATTTTATATAATTTTTTGGACCTACATTCCAAATCAAATTTGACCCTACTTGAATCTCTCAACTTCTTTTCTAATTCTAAAATTCTAGGTTCAAGTAAGCACTTACTCTCTTCAAATCTAATAAGATCTTTCTTCATACCCTCCAATAAACCTCTAAGGCGAGCACTCTCACCTTCTACATACTCAACCTTCTCACGAAGATCTCTCTCATGTATCCTAAGGTCTTCCACTAAAGAACTCAAATTATTAACCTTGGCACGTTCTCTCAAACTAGCTTCTAACTTCAATTAGCCCTTTTTAATTTTATTACAACTTTAAAAAAGCTACTTGAAGTTCACTCTCATCAATCTCCTCTTCATTCCCACTCTCACTTTCTTCTCCACTCTCTATACCATTAAATTTTTGGGATTCACAAACAATGGCCTCATACATTTCATGTATTAAGATGTCATCATCGGAAGATCTCTCACTTTCTCTTACATGACTTGCCATGAACGCCGTAAAGTTGCGGTCAATGGCCTAATCAACTCCCTCTTCCTTTTTACTATCGTAAGGGTGACATTGTATGAAATTGGTTGCTTGCCCTCCCTTCTTAGTTTAGTGGGACACTCTCTTGCCCTATGGTCGTTTCCCTCACAACCATAACATCTATTTGACTCGTCCCTATGAAGTTCTTCATTATGCTTTATAGGGAATTTTTTGGCTTAGTCATACTTAGACTACTCAAACTTAAGAATTTTTTTAAACTTCCTAGCAAACATAGTCATCTCATCGAAATCGATGTCACTCTCATCATCTGAAACTTAGTTTTCCTCCTTTTAGGATTTTAAAGATATTCCCTTATCTTTCTTTTTCTGATCCTTGGAGGTAAACATGTCAAGTTCATAGGTTTGTAAGTCACTTACGAGCTCTTCAAATTTCGTAGAGGCTAAAGTGGGTAAAGAATTTAACACGAACACTTTTGGAATAAACCCATCAGGTAAGGACCTTAAAATTTTCTTTACTACACGGTTGTCGGGTATCTTTTCTCCCAAGTTAAAAGATGAATTAACAATATCAGAAAGTTAACATAAAATTCAGCAAAAGTTTCACTTTCAAGCATTTTAATTGTTTCGAATTGAGTGGTGAGGTTTTGGAGTTTCGAAGCCTTAATGACACCTGATTCCTCATGGGTGAGTTGGAGTATATCCTAAGACTCCTTAGACGTTTCACATGTCATGATTCGATGGAACTCATCGGGAGTAACCGCACTAAAGAGGGCATTTAAACCACAGGAGTTAAAATTTGTTAATTTAAGTTCATTTTCACTCCATCACTCTATGGGTTCTGGTACACACACATTTTCAATTAGACACGTAGGTGGAGACCACCATTAATTACGGATTGCCAAACCTTCCCATCTAAAGATTTAAGTGTCGATTTCATTCGCGCTTTCCAATACGCGTAATTTGAACCATCGATAATAAAGAATTTTGAAAACGGTGAAATTTTCATTTTTTAAAACAATCCCAAAAGGACCTAAACGCAATAACTTAGCGTTCCCTCTCTGATACCACTTGTTAGCGGTGAATGCCCCCTAAATTTTAAACTTCTTTAAATAATAAGATGGTTAAATTATATTCGAAATTAAAAATTTCTTTTCAAATTTTAACAATGTCAAAATACCCAAATTTTAATTTCTTCTGAATTAAAATTAAAATAAGCTAAAGATGGATATTTGAATTTCCAACTTAAATAAAATTAATTCAAGTTATAAGTTAATCCAAACAAACCAAACATTGAATATAGCCAAATTAATTTATGCTGAGTTGATTAATTAAACTAAAATTATCTAAATATTAATTAGCACCAAATTAAACTATAATTGTGATTTAAACCAATTTTATCTTGGTTAACCTAACATGCATATAAGTGATATATTTGCAAGATAAAGTAAATCACAAACACACTACGCCGCTATGTACGAGAAAAATTCAAAGGGAAAAAACCTCGGACGACCCTATCTACAAATGCACTAGGTATGGTAATTTGTACAAAAATAAGATAACAGACTTACAACAATGACTTGACTCCATCCAAGACTTGAATCTCCTTCTTGCTTCAAACTCCACCTATTCGATAACTATGGACTCTACTGTAGTCTTGGAATCCACTAATAGGGCTCGATCGCCGTCAATCCACACACGATGCCTTTCACCGTATGAGCACGTCGATGCAAAACTTAAACTATCTCTTTTGATGGGTAGAGAATAACTCGGTGCCAAAAAATCTCCAAGTAAGATATATATATTGAAGAACTTGAATTTTAAACAAACATATGGGCGTATATTTGTGTCTTGAACAAATTAATTCATGAAAGTTAAAGAACACAAAAAGGGAACTTTTGGATAAAGAATTTTTCTCTCTAGCACTTGGAAAATCACACGAAAGTTAGTTCCAAAAAATATGTTTTTCCTGCAATAAATGAAGATGGTAAAAGTTAGTGGGCAAGTAGGAAAGTGGATGGTTGTGATAAGCACCCAAAAGTGTATATTTTATGCCCCGAATAGATGCATTTTAGTCACTCAATTTAATTAAAATTGGCCTTTTATTCGTATTTTATCATTTTGCAGGTCAATACGCAGTCGTAGTGTTAAATAATGCTAAATCCAGTCAATTGCGTCGCAGAAGCGGTCAAAAGCGTACATCGAAGAAATCTAAAGAGACCGTGAAGTGAGAAGTCCATTCTGAGCTTGCCGAGATGTGATCCGATGCTCCGAAATAGTCCCGTAACCTTAACCTAGCCCAGACCATTCCCCGAGCCCCGTGTGTGTTGAGTTTGTACCTTTATTATTTTTCTAGATTTTTATTTTTAGTGATTTTATTTTTAGGATTTATTTATATTTATTTAGAATTTTTTTAGGATTTATTTTCTACTTTTCTAATTCTTTATTTTGATTTTGATTTTTATTAGTTTTTAGTTTTTAATTTTTAATCTTTATTTTATCTTATCATTTTTCTTAGGATTAGTTTTTAGAAATTTATTTTATTTAGTTTTTAGTTTTAATTTATTTAGTAGGATTTTTATTTTTTTTTAGTTTTTATAGAGTTTTATTTATTTATTTATTTATAATTTTTTTAGTCTCTTAGTAATGAATTAGAGTTTTTCTAGATTTTTATTTTATTTCTAGTTTTCATTTTTTTTAGGGATACAAATTAAACACGCGCACACATTAAACACTAACACACCCAAACACTTTCTAACCCTACACCCTCACCCTCACCCTCACCCTCACACTAAACTCCCTACACCTCACACACCCAATACCCCCCCTCCATCTTCAACCAACAACCCATCTTACTCTCACTCCTCCATAACCAACAACACCAAACACACCACCCATCTCTCCACTCTCCTTACCACCCTATCCAATACCCGAGCTGCCCCAGCTTCACCAATGTCAAACCCCGTCGCGCCCCTCTCGTCCCTAGCCTCACAAACCCGAGACCCCCACTCCGGCCACCCACCACCTGTTGTGGTGGTTCGGCCGACCTCCAACCAAAAAAAAAAATGCTACCCCGCTGCCACCTGCCAAAACCGAAACCGACCCGGGTCCAAACTCCAAACCGAGTACTCATTTCCTCGCCCAACTTCGAACCCATGTCCAACCCGATTCAAAGCAGCAAACCCATCTCCATAAAAATAGGAAACCCACTTGCTAAGCCATGAATGTAGGAGCTTCCAAATCAATCCTAAGCCAAAATCAAATCTCTCAACTAAACAAAGCATCGTGGGTCAATAAGAGAGGAGCATCAAGCTTATAAGAAAAAAGACTCTCTCACAGCAAATAAGGAGATACAGAGAGACGAGGGACAGAAAAAAGAAAAGAAAGAGGGTAGAAAAAATAGTCAGAAAAATACAAAAAAATATGTTTTAGGTTTAGAAAAATTTGTAGGTTCTTCTTTTACTTTTAGTTTTCTAATCCAGTCAGATTTTGTGACGAGTTTGGGACGCGTGTTCATGCACACAATTGACTCAAGAAATTATTGCGTATCGTATTTCTTACTCTTTCTCTTTAATTCTTGTTTGATTAATTGTGCTTGTGCTAAAATTATAATCATGTGTGGCTAAACACGTCAATTAAGGGGTGGGGTGAAACGCATATGTTAAAGTATTTTATTTGAATAATTGTTCGTTGATTCGTTCTAGGCTAATTAAATTGGGAAAAATTACACATTAATTTATGTAACGAGAGTTAATAAATTAATAGTGCAAATTAATATTCGATTTCTGAATTTCACTTAGAGATAAGTATTATTCTTAAATTAAAATATTAATTCTGTGTGTTCAATTCAAAGATTCGTACAAATTTTAATAAATTGATCTTAACGGATATTTTATTGGAACGAGTGTGAATCTTATTAATTTTTTTATGTTGTGACTATTCATGATTTAATTGCTAAAAAAGATAAAATTGAATTTAGGATTGTAACGAGAGTTAAATTTCAAATTCAATATTATTTCGAACTATTCAATTGAATGATTAGGACATTAAGTTAATTTGACTACGCGGTGTAATCCCACCTCCTGTTTCTTCTCATAAATTAATTTGACTACGCGGTGTAATCCCACCTCCTGTTTCAACTTAAATTCAAATAAATTAACACCTAAAAATATTCTCCAAGCTCCTATATATATAATAGTGTACTCATACCTTTGGAGACTTGAAAATTGTGACAATGTATAGGACGAGAAGCTAGGCACTTGAAACCGACAATGATATCTTCAAATTATTCTAGGGCGCATCGTCTTCAATACTTCAAACGTCATAGGCTTGATGGGAACAAACATCTATCCTATGACTCAAATGGTTTTGTCCGGAATTAAGCTAAAACTACATATGGACTCAATTACAAATTTGTGTCCTTAGAAATGTGTTAAGAATTTTGATACATAATGAGGTGGCTTACTTTTTCTTATAAAAAAATGTGGTGCAAATAAAAAGGTTCCTCTATTTTTGTAAGCATGTGTGTCGTTCCGTATGTGTTTTCGTGTAATTTCTAAAATTAATACCCCTACTCAAAATGACATTTGACTTATTAGAAAACTAAGGGCACCACATCCGTAAAGAATTAACCAATCTTGACACGCCACGTAGCCATGCAGTTTCTGAGCGGTCTTCAAATGTTGTTCACATAGAATCATTCATATTTTTTAATCAAAAAATCAATGTTTATATAAAAAACATGGAAAAAATATTTAAAAAGGTTTTTTTAACATTTATATTTTAAAAAGTTTATTTAAAAAAAATTATGTTGAAAATATTTTTAAAACTGTTATTGTAAATAAAAAGGTTAAAACACTATTTTTTATATAAAAAAAATTTAAAACGTTAAAAACTTTTTTAGATAAATAAAATTATATATAACCCATTTTTTTTAAGTATCAATGGGTATGAAAATTATATAGTAATGTATTTAAATGGCACTTAGCCAACACATGCTTACAAAAAAAAACGATAAGTAAGCTACATGTAAAACACCATGTCACTATGTACATCCTCTCTACAAATATTCTCTGTGCAAATGGAAAGGCTCATTTAAAAATGACTAACCAGAGTAGTAGGCGTGATGTAAAAAAATCTCTCTATATAAAAAATGTAAATAATAAATTTATATATATAAGCCATTGACTGCAAAATAAGAGAGCTGAGTAATAAATATAATATATATAATCTAAATAGAATATAAAATAATATATAAAATGTATGTAATTGCTTATATAAACACACATACATAATAGGATTATACTTGTATAAAGGTATATAAAGAAATATAATTATATTACAAATATTATAAGGATATATTTACATAATCACATAAGAAAAATACGTTTGGAATCATCAAAACCAATATATTACATTAAACTAAAATGTACATTAATTACATTTTAGATTAATTAAAGGGTTAAATATATTTTTGTTGAACATATCTCGTTATTGAAACCCCTTTGTGTTTATATAACCCTAATCTATCCCATGAATGATTCATATGTTTCAAGTCTATTAAGCATCTTGGAAAACACTTCTAATGATCATGCAAGGAAACGAATCTAGTTTTTAAGGTTAATTAATTAAAAATTGTGATTTAAGTCAAAACTGATTGGGGGTAGAATTTTTTTTTGCTGCAGTGAATAGTGTTTTACGAAATTTTTGGTGTCCGATTGACTTGAAACTTGGTGGGTTGAATCCAAACGTACCAACGATCGAATTTCACTGTCTTTGGCCATGATGTAACATGTTTTTCGACAATTAGAGTCGGTTAAGGCCCTCAAAACCCCGTTATTACCGCTTTGGACAATAATCTTAGGGCTTATAACTTTTGAAAAAAAAATGATTTTAACGCTCCGCAAAAAAAACAATTGTTTTCTGGTGTGTTTTACTTCGATTCTATGGTGAAAACTCATTTTTTCCATTTTTGGCAAAATTCATGTATTATTTGATGTTTCCTATACATGGGCAATTCTGTTTTGAGGCATTTAATCTACTGTTTGTATCTTGATGATTACTTGTAGATTATATATTATAGTTGACATTAATACATGATTAACTATATTTAAGTTGAGACATGTAAGGAATTATTCATTTGGGTTAAGATTAAGGACAAACACAGGCTGAGACTGTATGTACGAATATTACACTTACATTCATTAAAGTTCATTCTAATGGTTTGTTGATACAAAAAATTATTCATCTACATGAACCATTTAGATACTGACACGTGTTATACAGTGGGGGATTAATCCTAGTCATGACGAATAGCTAGCCGACCAACTCTAGGAATACCAACCAACACCAGGAATGCCGACCAATGATGACTGGCAGACACCAACAGTTGTATATATTAATGATTGTACATATGTAAATGTCTAGGATATAAAGACATTCCATCCTTTGATATTCTCACTCTTGTACACCCCATGGGGGAAATTATTCATCTACATGGACCATTCATATACTGACACGTGTTATACATTGGGGGATTATTCCTAATCATTACGGATGGCATGCCGACCAACTCTAGGAATACCGACCAACACCAAAGATGCCGACCAACGATGACAGGCAAACACCAACAGTTGTATATATTAATGATTGTCCATATGCAAATGTCTATGATATGAAGACATTCCATCCTTTGATATTCCCTCTCTTGTACACCCCATGAAGGCTATAAATACACTGTAAACCCTACATATAGGGGGAGATAAAAAATGAAAGGCAATTGAACAATCCCAAAGAAATACATAACAGTGGACGTAGGGTCTTCTACACGCAGAACCACTTTAAAAATCTCTTGTCTCTTTATTTTCTATTTATCTGTGATTAACTAATTAGCCTAGTATAGTTTTTTGTATCAACAGATTGGCGTCGTCTGTGGGAAGAGACACAAAAAAATTCCCATTCTTATTAGAAGAGATAAAGATAATCATCAAAAGCAAAGTCTTTCTATCTTTTTATATGAACAATTACGCTTTCGTTGATAAAATATATGCTTAATTTTGATTCATCTATCAATATGTACAACTGTGTCAACTTCAAATAATTTTCATTATTAAGTGTACTAGAAAATGGGATGACATCAATTATTTTTCAATTACGGATCTAATTTTCTACGAATCGAATTGTTATCAATGATGAATTAATGTCTCTATATCTCAAACTGTATGTTTTTTTAGAATCCACATAACTCTCTTATTTTAAATAAATAAGGCAATAGTCGATCTTGACTTTTAGAAAATCTGGGTTCTATATATATAATGTTTTGCCATGTTTTATGCAATCTGAAATTGGAGAGACATGTCCTTTTTCTCTCTCTTCAAGAGGTTTCATCCTGATATACAAGCCACAATTAAAAAAATGGCAATTGGTATTCAACAACATATACACAAGTGTATTCGGATAAGAAGCCAATCTTTAGAAGCTGGACATCATCAAAAGGATGAAAAATTCGACACATAAGAAATTTCATAAAGGAGCGGAAAAATGAATAAAAGGAACACATCCAACAAGTTGGATCTCGCAAAAATTGAACAGCTAAAATCTCCAGGTTTCCTTCAATCACCACTTGCTTCCTCCGTCCGTCTTCGGTTATTTTCAACCTGACATCCACCTGAGCAATATGCTCATATTTTAACAAATCACGAGCAAAATCACAGTTCTGTATAATCATTCATATCACCGAACCATTATTTCTTGGTCAGCATTAATTATACCGGAATCATCAGAACACAATTCATTGGTAGGCAACGATTAGGCTGTCACCCATATTAGTCAAAATCATTATACAACAACAATAAATCCCGAAAGGCCACGACCATCTATTCCTGATCGGTGGCATGTTTACACTAGGGTTCTCTTAACTAAACTTTTGCACAAATTGAAGGATGCTCGAAGTTATCGTTTATTGGTCGGCAAAATCTATTGTTGGTCAGAGGCATTCCACCCTGGTCGACGAAAGATATTATACATCTTGAGGGGTTCTCGAGCTCCTATTTTTTAATCGAAGACACCTACTGTACAGGTTGAGGGTTTCCCAACCTCTCATTACTGGTCGGTGGAACCATCACTTTAAGTCGGCATAGACTGATAGAAAAAGTTGGAACGTCATTATTAATGCAAAAAACTAGACTATGCCTAATTAATTGATCACAAATAAAGAAATAAAAATAAATAAGACAAATAGATTTTTAAAGTGGTTCGGCTCAATAGAATAGCCTACGTCCGCTATTATGTATTACTTGACTTCCTTATTTTATTTTTTTGGGCCCTGCAATGAAGGTGATACAATGTATTTATAGCCCAAGAGGGGTGATGACAGTTGTCGTGTGAAAAGATGGGATGCCTTTATTTGTTAGGAAATTACATCAATACGTAATGAGAATTAAATATAAGACTGTCGTCGATTCATTGGCTGCACAGATTGGATTTTCGGTCGTTGGTCGATCTTCCTAGTTGGTTGGTATCCCATGTTTATTGGGGTTGACTTGTTGGTCTATCATCTTCGTTGGTCGGGCTTCCCTATTGGTCGGGTTTCCATATTAATCGGGTATTTGTGCCATACTGACTTGGATTTATGCCACATGGATGACACATGTTGGCTTATAATTGGTCCATATTAGGTGGTGAATTTTGGTATCAACATAAGCCCCCAATGTTTTATACTTGGAGCTGATGTGAAAGTGTGGAATATTAGGCATTGGGCTGCTTGGTCGAGCTGCAGACCTTCAGACTTGTGAATTTTATCTAGTTATTTGACAATTTTGGGCACGAACGGCAGATTTGTAAATATTTCAAATTTTACAGAGCATTTCTGGGATTTCTTTGTCTTTTCTCTTGTTTGCTTCCACAAACTCAAATCGCCTTTCACTTTAATCACTATTTTCCCACTTTTTGAGGCGACTTGTAAAAAGAGCAGTAAAACTTCGATCATCTTCTATCTTTTCATTTCTGATTCTGCTTCTGTGTTCTTTGAACTTTCGTGCGATGGTTTTCTTTTCTGTCTTTAGTTCTTGCTGAATCCTTAAACCCTTATAAGAATTTTTTTTTTATTCTTCTTTGTTTCTTCATCATGGTTTATTCTATCGAGTCACTTGATAAGTTCAGGAGTGACTTTAACATTACATCTTGGGTTGTACTGGAACATCCCTCTTTTCCTTTTGATTTTTTCTCTCTTGTTGAAGGCCATTGGTTCCCTTCCATCTTTATTGTTGTGTGTGGGTTCACATTTCCTCCCAATCCTCCGTGTCTGGAGTTTTATCAATATTTTGACGTTGTACCTGCAAGAGTAGCTCCTAACACAAGGAGAGTATTGAATGGAGTACATAGGTTGAATCAAATCTGTGGAACCCATCTAGGGATTTCGTAAATAATATTTTGTTATAAATGGGTAACTAGTGATTCCACTTATTATTTGAAAACTAGGGCAGTTAGTAAAGCTTTAGTAGTTAATCTCCCTGATTCTAGTAGGGATTATTTTGATCACGGGGTAGTTGTAAACAATTGACAACATGCCCCTTTAGTTGGAGGTACTAAATATCAAGGACCTAGACGTCCACTCTTTGGCAACATGATTGGTTGTTTTGTGTTTTACTAATTTTGCCATGTTTATATTTGATAAAATGTCATACTTACTGTTGCTTTGTAAATTTAATTGTAGTTGACCAGAAAAGAAAATCCCCCAAAGAGAGTGAAGTAAATTTAAAAGAATTGACATTTATCTGGAGAATTCACAAGACGGTTGCTGAGGAGCACGTTAGGCCTGCTTCTTATTTGCTTCAATACAAAAATACCGTTTCTTCCTCAAAAAAGCAATACTTACTGTTGCTTTGAAGTACTTACTTGATAAGGCAGTAGCAAATAATGTTGCTTATTATGAGATGATAGAAGAACTTCAAGAACAGTATAAAGAGTCTACTGCATTGTTGCATGAGAGATATGAGCAGAAATATTGAAGCTTAAGTGTAAGTCAAGGTTTTGATAACTTTATTTCTGTTTATAACAAAACGGAAGCTTTACTTAAGCTTGAAGTTGAAGAAATTAGAACTGTTGCCAAACTCCTGGAAGTGAATAATAATAATCTGAGGGATGAAGTGAACCTTTTAAAGTCTGCCTCTGGGGCTATTGTCTCTACTACCAATGAGGCATACTCCTTTTTAGAAGCCGAAAATCCAACATTAAGGAATGAGTTGGAAGATTTAAAAAAGATTAAGTCTGCATCCTCTTCCCGAGCAAGAAATAAGCCTGGCCAAGGAACTTCAGAAGAAATTAGGACCCAACAGACCCTTGCCAATCAAGCAGTGCAATTAAAAGCTAAAGACCGAGCTATTGCTGAGATGCCCTAGAAGCAACAAACATTTTCTGAGCAATTATCCACTCAATTTTCCCAGTTACAAGTTAAGGATGGAGTATTGAAAAATTTGCAAACTAAAGCTGATAAATTAACCTTTCAATTCCATAAGAAACCAAGGGAAGTTTGTATTGATGGGTATAATGAAGCTCTGGGGCATCTTGATAATAGACTCCAATAGGTTAAGAATAAGGCCAATAAATGGGGTTGGATGAACGCTTTGACCATGGTGAAGGTGGATCGAAATAATTCTTTATGGGATTGGTATGACCCCAACTTGCTTAATCTTCATAATCCTCCTTTAAAGTTAGATGTCAACTGGATTCCTGTTCATCGTATTCCTTAATTCTTAATTTAGAAGTACATAGGAGATTACGAGCTACATGATGAACTAGAGATCATCCGACCTCCACATCTGCTTGATCGTCCTAGTAGCAGTAATACCAGGATGCTTCAGGATTTTAACTTCATCAACTCTCCTTATAGTTTGGATGATCCTCCAGCTGGCATGGATCCTATTTCTAAGGATGATGGAAAATGCCCTATAAAATAAAGATTTGTATTTTGTTTCTACATGTTAAGCAACAATATGTAATTATTTACTTTAATGAAAAATCTTTATTTTATCAATCTTTGATTGTAAATGGATCAACTTTTAGTCAATCTTTGTATATGAATGTATTTTTTTCTTTGACTGTGAATGGATCAAATTTTAGTCAATCGATAATTTGTTAATCTGTAATTTTTCACTGGTTCTATTGACACCCTTAGGATTATCTTAAGTGTTATACCAATTACCAATGCATCACCATGGTTCTACTAATGTACCTGAAGTTTTAGGTAATTGTATTAGTTACCTTGGTTTCTAGGCATTAGTGGACCATTTGTCCATCTTTTAGCCAAGTTTAGATGAAAATCATTCATCCGGGTCTTCATTAACGAAGCATTTAGGACTTATAATTTTACCTTACATGGTTTTTTTTATGTATTGACAACCAACTTTGTTGGTGACTTTATTGATAACGACCAACATTATTGGTGTTTGTATTGATACCGACCAACATTATTGGTGTTGTTATTGATATCAGCCAACATTGTTGGTGTTGGTGTCGATACCGATCAATATTTGTTTGGTAGTTTGTGTTGACAACCAACACCGTTGGTGCCTTTGTTGATGCATTTGCGGTGTAGTTCGCGGTGTAGTGCATAGCACTAGTACTTCGAAAAAAAAGTAATTTTTGGGAAAATCATATTCTCATTAATATTGAAATGAACTGACTACATCATAACTACATCACTGATAATATTTTCTCAGGTGTTCTGCATTCCAAGGATTCTTGAATTCTTCACCTTCCAAAGTCTCAATTCGATACATGCCTGGTCGGACAACTGCTATAATACAATAAGGCCCATGCCAATTGGCTTCAAGATTATTGTCCTTCTGAATTACTTTTTTCAAAACATAATTACCTTCTTTTAAGTTTCTCGACTTCACCCTTTTGTTGTAGAAATGTGCAGTCCGTTATTGATAGGCTACATTCCTTAAAGCTGCATCTTCACGTACCTCTTCCAACATGTCTAAGTCCAGCCTTCTCATCAAATCACTAACTGGGGTATTAAAATTAAGAACTCTGTGAGTACGTAATCCTAGCTTGGCAGGAATTACAACTTCAGTACCAAATGCTAACATATAGGGTGTTTCTCCAGTAGCTGTTCTAGGGGTTGTTTGGTAAGCCCACAAGACGAAATGTAGTTCATTGATTTAATTCTTTTTAGCATTTTCCAGCCTTCTCTTCAACCCATTCAACAAAGTTCTATTCGTTACATATGTTTGACCATTGCTTTAAGGGTGGCCAGGAGAAAAGTGGATTTTTCAGACACTGGATTGGGCATAATAAGCAGCAAATGCCTCATTATCCAATTGTGTGACATGATCAGTAATAAAGGCGTAGGGCAAACCATACCTGCATATGATGTTCTTCGAAATAAACTAATAAACCTTTTCATAAGAGGTATCAATCAAGGGTTCAACTTCCACCCACTTAGTGAAGTAATCAACAACTACAACCAGATATTTAAACCTACCCTGAGTGGTCAACAAATGCCCGACCAAGTCAATTCCCCACATAGTAAAGTCCCAAGGTGAAGTGATTGGTGTTAGGGAAGCTCGTGGAGTCTTGCGTATGCTAGAAAACCTCTGGCAATTATCACACTTCTTGGAAAAAGTTGCGCAACCTGCTTGCATAGTTGGTCAGTAGTACCCCTATGTGTTGATTCTTCGTAACAAAGTTCTCCCGACTATATTGGCTCCACAGACCCTTCGTGGACTTCCTTAATCAAATATTTTACTTCAGATGGATGCACACAACGTTAGAGACCAGTAATAAGTCCTCTTCTATACAATAAAACCTTATCTAGCACGTATCTAGCAGCTTTGTATTTCAACTTTTTGACTGCAAGTAAGTCAGTTGGTAGAATTCGATCCTCAATATAAGCCCTTATGGGATTCATCCAAGATGGCCCCATGTCAAGTGCAATAAAATTAACCATTAGGTCTTCAGCAATGCTCCTATTAGCAAGAAGATTAATAGGAATAGTTCTTCACAATTCGGTTCTGGTTGCTGAAGCTAGCCGGGCAAGTGCATTTGCTCATGCATTTTCTAATCTTGGAATATTAATTATCTAAATAGCTAACAAAGTGGAGATTACCTTCAAAGTTGTAGCTAAGTATCTGTACATCAATTCTCCTTTAGATGCATATAAGTTCAGCATATAATTTACCATCAACTGTGAATCACTGTATACCACAACTTGCTCAGCATTCAATGATTTGTCTAGGTTTAAACAAATAATTATGTCTTCATACTCTGCCTCATTATTGGAGGCTTGAAATTGGAATCGTAGAGCGTACTCTATGTCTATTTCATTTGGAGTATTGATGATGATTCCTGCTCCACATTTAGTTGCACAGGATGATCCATCAACATACAAACTCCATATGGGTATATCGTTGTCAAACACTTAATTTGTCAGAATCCCTTGATGAAATATTTTATCTTTTACTTCTTCATATTTCATTTTCATCTCTTGTACTCCACTGGAAGGATTTGGTTGATCGGTGGTAACTTATTCTATAATTTCCTTTGCTTGGAGTTGGTCGGGGATATCTCCAGTAGGTCTGCTGACTTTTCAGTGTTGCTCGACAGAATCCCTTATTTCTTGGGAACCTCTGGGTAAGTGAATTTTGCAATAAAATCTGCCACTTCTTGGCCTTTTAAAGATGGCCTTAGTTTATATACGGGATCATAGTTTCCTAACTCCACATCCTAATACATCAATCTTCCAGATCTCTCTAGCTTATCCAAAGCTTGCCTCAGTGGCATGTCAGTGTATACCACTATGGTATGAGCTTGAAAATAGGGCTTCATCCTTCTACTAGCCTCAATTAAGGCGAATGCTAACTTCTTTAGCCTGGGATATCTGACTTATGCTCCTCGAAAAGCTTTGCTACTACAATAAACTAGCTTTTGAACTCAATTTTCCTCCCTGGTCAAGGCCAAGCTAATAGCTGATTCAGATTTAACCAGATATAAATACCGCTTTTCTCCCAGCACTGGTCGGGAGAGTAGTGGAGGTTCTCCCAGATACTTATTCAATTTCAGGAAGTCTTTTTCACATTCATCGTTCCATTCAAATGTTTTTCTGAGTACCTTAAATAATGGTAAATATATATCGGTTGCTCGGGACACAAATCTATTGAGTGCTGCTACACGCCCTATTAGCCTTTGAACATCCTTTTTGCTGGTTGGGGATTGAATTTCTATCAAGTCTTTGATTTTAGCTGGATTAGATTCAAATCCCCTTTGATATATATATACCCGAGGAACATTCCCTCCTGAACTCCGAACATGCATTTGGTCGGGTTTAACTTCATCTGGTGCTTTTCCAATTGATCAAGCATCTGGCTAAGGTCGAAAATATGGTCTTAAGATTTTTTGCTATTTGTTAGCATATCATCCACATACACCTCCATGTTCTTGCCTATATGTTCCTCAAACACTTTCTTCACCAGTCTTTGATAAGTGGCACCTGTACTTTTTAGACCAAATGGCATAACATTATAGCAAAAAGTTCCTAGGAGGTAATAAAGGAATTACTTTATCTGTCTTCTGGCTTTATTTTGATCTGGCTATAACCAGAATATGCATCCATAAAACTCAGCAGCTCATGCCCCAAAGTAGCATCCACCAGTTGATCAATTCGCGAAAAAGGAAAATTATCCTTTGGCACGCTTTGTTCAAGTCAGTAAAATCCACACACATCCTCCACTTATTATTTTTCTTCTTGACCATAACTACGTTGGCCAACCAGTCCGGGTACTTTACATCTTCAATAAAGGAAGCCTTTTGAAGTTTCTCCACTTATTCTTGTATAACCTGGTTCTTCTCCGGGCTAAAAACGCTTCTTCTCTTCTTTACAGGTTTAACCTCCTTATTAACATTAAGCCCATGGCACAAGAAATTAGGGTATATGACAGGCATATCTTCATGGATCCATGCGAACACCTGCTTTATTTGTCTCAAGAAGGCCACCAACTCCTGTTTAAGAACCGAATCCAATGATGGTCCTATTTGAGTTATTCGCTCTAGCTTATCATCGTCCAGAACCATGCTTTTTGTTGCCTCCATCACCCATCCTTTTACGAGCTCGGATTCATCTCTTAAATTTAAGGTTTTAACCTCAGATTCGTTGTTTAGCTTAGATATATCCACTTGATAAGTGGACGTTTTCCTCTTTACTTCTAGCATATCTTCCTCCTCGGTAGATGAATAGTAGCATTCCCAAACTACTTTTTAGTCTCCTTTTACTATTCTAACTCCAAAGTTGGTCAAGAACTTCAGGCATTGATGAACATTAGAAGGTATAGCTTCAAACTCTTTCAGACCTACTCTTCCTATGATCATGCTGTAGGCAGAATGAACATTTTTGTCCATTATAAAGAATCTCACTTTCTTTATCCTGTTCGCCGGCTAAGTCCCGATAAAAACATCTAGCTTGATTGTTCCTAATGGAAACACCTTTTCACCAGAGAATCCAATCAGGGGACTGTGATAAAGCTCCAGTTGGCTATGTTTTAAATCCAAAGTATTAAAATAAGGATAAAACATATTGTCCGTCAAACTGCCGTTATCCACCGATGTCCTCACTACCAATACGTCTTAGATCCTGACTCTGATCACTAAAGGATCATTATGAGGATACAATACTCCAGATAGATCATTCTTGGAAAAGCCAATTACGAGTTTATCCTTGTTGATTTTCATTGCTCGTTATTCCTTGGCAAGGTTGATTCGCTGGATATAGGAATAAGCTTGAGCCTCATTGAGGTAAGCCTTCATTTCATTTGTGGGTTCTCCTCCTTATGTATCCCCACCTGTAATTATATGGCAATCAAAGGATCCAAGATTGAGTGTGAATACCTCGCGTTCAGGTTGTCTAGGCTTCTTGGGGAGATCAGGATCATCTTTCAGCTCATCGTCATGGTTCCTCTTCTTATCTTTTCTAGGCTTAACGGATGATTTAGATCTTTGTCGACCTCTACCTCCAGTTCTTCCACCAGCATGCCGATTAAAAATATCAGTCTAATTTTCCTCTTCAGATGAGTTACTTTATCTCATTCTGGAGAGCAATACACTGGTTGGTCGTATGACCATGATCTTTATGAAATTCGTAATACTTAGACTTATCCCTCTTATCAGCAAGTGACCTTAACTTTTCAGTCCAACTCAAATCATTGTTGTGCTTGATTTCTTCCGAAATATAGTGTATATCCACCGTTAAGGGAGCGTAATTGGTAAATTTTCTGATCCGATCTAGGCTTTCTTTTACTTTCAAATTCATGCGTTCATTGTGATTCTTGTGCTCCTTCTTATCCGACTTCCCTTCAGTCTTCTCTTCCGCCTTTGCGTCTGAATTTTTTTTAGCAGCTATAGCTTCCTTGACATTCATAATCTTCACTGCTTTGGCCATCAATTATGTCATCATCTTTGAGGGATCTTTTGCCAAAGTATAATATAGTTTGTCGGGGAGCAAACCACTCATAAGGGCAGTGATTGTAGTCTTTTCCTCGTAATCAATAACTTCTAATTTGCCATTGTTGAAACGAGTGATATAATCCCTTATACTTTCTCCCATCTTTTGTCTCACACTAAGCAAATGAGCTACTCGCTTTATTGGTTTGGCTCCAAAGTAGAAATTACCATTGAATAGCTCAACGAGTTGTTGGCTAGAAATCTTCCCCTGAGTAAGATTATTATACCATATTTGAGCAGATCCAGTGATTGTTCACGAAAATGCCGTGCACCTTATGTCATCAGGAACTGCATAGATATCAATCGCTGCTTGGTATTATTCTATATGAAGAGCGGGATCAGTTGTGACACCCCGCCTAATTAAATACCGGGCAATCACTCCTTTATTAAATTAATTCAAGGTGAACAGTTGGTTCATTCTCAACATCACTGTCGAAAATAGCTTTTCCAATTTAAACACACTAATTAATTAAGCTAAGTGTCAAAACCATTTTTATAACATTACTTTCCAAATTTTATTTTTAAAACAAAGATTTAATTATTAACAACTATTCAATATTAAAGAATCACACCACATTTCTCATGGAACGTAAAATCCAAGTAATTTAAACATTCAACAACTAAATCCCAACATTTAAAACTTAAAGTAAAACATCCCAACAGTAAAAGTCTCAAAATATCAATACTATAATAACTAAATCACAATGTCCAAATGAAATAAGTAAATAATGGAAAGGGCGACACATGCCCCACTAAATGTAGATGCTAGGAGAGGAATCAAGTAAGTGAAATCGTCTAAGCAAGAGGCCTGCAACTCCCACCTAAGTTGCAGCACGTTCCTTCCAAGGGATCCTAAGCAAGACGCCCCTGTGGCTGGGCACCTGTAATATATACATATATATACAAGAGAGAAAGAGAAATAGAGACGGGTCAGAGCCCGATAGTGTATATGATTTAAAAATTCGTTTAGCAAGTATTTAAATTGATTACACGCCAATTCAACAACATATTAGTGCGACACTCTCTTGAGAAATTCTCACCTCTCTTCTAATGTGCACACCTATCGCACTAACCTTCCCAATGGTTTATCTCGTCATATATCACACTAATCTTCCTAATGATTTAACTTATCTTAGGTTACTCGTAAGATTTTAGAACTGAACAACATAATGGTTTTAAAGGATAAATTTCATTTAGTGACAAGTCTCTTCTTTCTAACTTTATTAATTAATAAAGTTTTCCAGTGTCATATTATACTTTCTCAAAACAAGTATTTACAATCTGAGTCTTCAACCATGTCCTACTTATCATATCACATTAGGCAGTTCCAAATTCTAGAATTTCATATATATATATATATATATATATATATATATTAAATACTCGTATAATATATATATTATAACAGCACCCCACATAAAAACTATGGTGCGGGCATACTCTACTATCCAATCCCCGTATCACTCGTACTAAGGGAAATACAAATTCGAAATCACTCTCGAAATGTATTAACACATACACAAACAATATTGAGGCGAAGCATAGATTCCAAGTCTATAAGAGGAAGGCACATACCCGCGTCTCTTAGGACCGTCTGAACTATCAATTCGATAGCCTGTACCAAGGATATCTATCTTCTAGGGTACAAGTCAATATCCCCCATAAAGGTCCCATCGAGATAAGACTGTCCCAGCGCGGTAACCTCAGGGATAGCAAGTAGCGTGGGTATGTTTTTCACACATAGATAGTATATGCATACACAATCATATAACTATACTAATATTACCATATCAATATTAGGTATATCTCAAATCCCATAGTTACGACATTTATCCTCATATCTCATTATTAGTTATCACGTTTAACAATTCGTCTTTAACTTTAATTCGAGTTATTATTACCACTTACTACGTAACACTCATGGACTCTATCCTCCCAAGTATAAAATTCAGCAGGTATTCATCTATTTTCCATCGTAATCATTTTACAAAATCTCTCCCTTTAACACAAGATTTCATCGTTCCTTATGTAATTATCCCAAAAATACAATTCTCGTCTTACATTAAAGGTCCCGAAATTATTCATATGTCCTACTGGTCTTCCATATCTCCCAAAACATTTTATTTAGGGTGCCCCAGAATTATTTCTCATTAAATCGAATTCAACTAATTTAAAAAGGGGAAATATGAGTCTGCCAGAAGGGGTCGATCGATCGAGGTCTGGGGGTCGATCTATCGAACCTTCGATCGATCGAAGCTCTTGGCTCGATCGATCGATCAAGCATGTGTGTGATTTCTGCAGTTACGGGTTTCATCCTCTAACCTTAATCAATTCTAGATTTTTCATTCCCAAACGTCCAAGAATTTGTACTACTAACATTATATCATCATATTATGTATTTCCTATGAAAGCATGTAAATTTCTATCACTAAACATGGATTAACAAATCAAAATTCATATAAACTCAAGAACCCTAAAAATCTCTTAATCATGATTCTAATCTGTTTTTACGAGAATTTCCTTCTTATAAAACATTAAAATTTTGTGGTTTAATCCTCTACATGACAAAGGGTTTCCAGAATATCATTTCCATCATCACTACATGCAATTTCCTATCTCAAATTGGGTTTTTCTTCCATACAACTCATCCTAATCATTCCTAAACTAATATGAGTGATGCACCAACGAAATAAGCAAGATAAACACTTGCCTGGGATTTTCGACATTCTGGTTTGGGGATGATTTTGGTGTGGTTGCGTTCCCCATCGCGCGATCTACGCGTTGGTGGTGGTAGCGGTGCAAACGGATGGATTTTGGGCCTTGGATTTGCTTTGAGAGCTCTCTCCTCTCCTCTCCTATGTCCGTTATAAGGTTTTGAATTGTTTTAACCCTAGAAGGTAATCTAGACATCTGATATAACCCTTGAATTTTCGTGGGTTTAATTACCCAAAAATGTAAAATGTCTAAAATGCCCTCCTGGGGTACTAATTAAGCCTAAAAACGCCCCGAGACCCAAACTAAACCCTCGGGTACACTTTTCTAACTATCTCGTCCCTTCCGGGCGCATTGGCGCACTCAAAACGACCATACGAACAACTTATAAAATTTTCACTTTTATTTATCAATATTTAGTCCCGACGCGACACGGGCGCGTCGCGACTCAAATTTCCAAAATTGTCATTTTATTCACTCGTGACATTCAATTTAACCAATATTATATATTACTTTGCTCATTAGTAATATTCAACAAATTTCCCATATTTACTAACTCTCGTCACGTTAATAATTATAACATAATTAATTTCTGGATTTTTATTAAATAATTAATTCACATTAAATTTAATAAATCCCCAAATTAATATAGCATAAAAATACGGGGTATTACATACTTCCCCCCTAATAACGGAATTTCGTCTCGAAATTAGAAAAATAAGGCTTACCTGGCAAGAATAGATCTGGATATCTCTCACACATATCTGCCTCGCGTTCCCAAGTGGATTCCTCCACATTATGATGCTCCCACTGGACTCGTACAAATGGAACTATCTTCGACCTCAATCTCCTCTCACTATAGTCTAGGATAGCCACTGGTCTCTCCACGTAAGAGCTGTCAGGATGTAAGTCTATCTCATCTATCGCAATGTGAGTATGGGCCAATCATCCCGAAGATATCGTCTCAACGAAGAGATGTGGAATACATCGTGAATGCGATGTAAATGCTCTGGCAGTCCCAATCTGAATGCTACTGGTCCAATCCTCTCGATAATGGGAAATGGTCCCACGTACCTCGAGGCCAATTTCCCTTTATTCCAGAACCTCATCACTCCTTTCATAGGAGATACACGTAGTAACACTTGGTCCCCCACATTAAACTCCCAAAAGAATCGTTTCGCATCGGCGTAGCTCTTCTGCCTGTCCTGGGCTACTCGAATGCGATTCCTGATCATCTCAATCCTCGCGGAGGTTTCCTGAATCACCTCTGGTCCTAGCAATTTGTTATCCCCCACCTCAAGCCAACAAGTTGGGGAACGACAAGGCCTTCCATACAAGGCTTCGAATGGAGCCATGCCAATCGTGAACTGATACGAGTTATTATAAGCAAACTCAACCGGTGGAAGATGTGTCTCCCAACCTCCTCCAAAATCAAGAATACACATGCGTAGCATATCCTCCAACATCTGATTAGTACGCTCTGTCTGTCCATCTCTTTGTGGGTGATAAGCTGAACTCAACCTCAACTCAGTACCCATAGCCTCCTGAAAGCTTTCCCAAATATGTGATACGAAAATCTTATCTCTATTTGACACAATATTCAGGGGCACCCCATGTAATCTGACAATCTCAGCAATGAACGACTGAGCATACTGACCCGTGGTATAATCCGTCCGTACCGACAGAAAATGAGCCACCTTGGTCAAACGGTCTACAATCACCCAGATTGAGTCGTGGCCCCGCTGTGATGTAGGCAACCCCGTAATAAAATCCATGGAAATACTCTCCCACTTCCACGCGGGTACTTCCAACGGCTGAAGCAACCCTGACGATTTCTGATGGTCCACCTTTACCAGCCGGCAGGTAGAACACTTGGACACGAACTCAGCGATGTCCTTCTTCAGCCCACTCCACCAGTATTGTCGCCTCATATCCTGGTACATCTTATCTCCTCCAGGATGTACCGCAAATCGGGACCCATGAGAATGAGTCATCACTGCATGACGTAATTCTGCTCCTTCTGGAACCACCAATATCCCATTAAACCTTAAACCCCCATTAGAACTAACAGAATAGGACTCAGCACCCTCGGCTAAGAGTCGTACAATCTTCTCCTGGAAAAACGGGTCTGCGGTCTGTGCCTGTATCACCCTCATAATAATCTCGGGTGTCACTGTCATAACAGATATGAAGGAACGGGCTACTGCGTCCTGGTGACCCAACTCCTTCCACTTTGCTTTCCAGACGTCCGCTACATCGTCTACCAGTTTACGGCTCAACGCATCAGTAACTACGTTGGCCTTCCCCGGATGATACTGTATATTGAACTGATAGTCCTTCACAAACGCTGACGCATATTCAGCTCTCGCTGAGTGAACAGGTACTGCAGTGACTTGTGGTCTGTGAACAAGCGGAATTTCTCCCCCAATAAATAGTGCCTCCATATCCTTAATGCAAAAATGACCGCTGCTAACTCCAGGCCGTGTGTGGGGTAATTCTTCTCATGCGGCTTAAGCTTACGGGAAGCAAAAGCTATAGCCTTCTCCTCCTGCTGAAGTACTCCCCCAAGTCCCCGTAAAGAGGCATCGGTGTAAACCAGGTACTCCACACCCGACTTCGGTAAAGCAAGGACTGGTGCTGAAGTAATCTTGTCTTTCAGCTCGTCGAAATCCAATTGACAAGCATCATCCCAAACATATGGTACCCCTTTGCGAATCAGATTTATTAATGGACCCGCTATTTTGGAGAATCCCCGAATGAATCTCCTGTAGTATTCGGCTAACCCCAAGAAACTACGAACTTCCGTCAGTGTCGTGGGTTGTCCCCACTCCCTCACCGTTGACACTTTACTTGGGTCAACTGCTATCCCCTGCTCAGAAACAACATGGCCCAAGAACTGTACTTCTCGCAGCCAGAATCCGCACTTCTCGTACTTAGCATACAACTGATGCTCTCGTAGAGTCTGAAGAACCTGCCTCAAATGCTCGTCATGCTCCTCCTCGGAGTGTGAATATATCAAAATGTCATCTATGAAGATAATGACAAACTGATCCAAGAACTCTCTGAACACTCGGTTCATTAAGTCCATGAACACGACTGGAGCATTTGTGAGGCCGAATGGCATCACTCTGAACTCGTAAGACCCATATCTTGTCAAGAAAGTAGTCTTTGATACATCCTGCTCCCTAATACGTAGCTGGTGGTACTTCGACCTCAGATCTATCTTCGAAAAGAAAGTTACTCCCCTCAGCTGGTCGAACAGATCATCGATTCGAGTGATACGCCGCAAATATTGCGTATTTCACCCGTTAACCTACGCGTTATTAGCCCCCTCGGGTATCTTAATCCCTATATTTATGCTCGTTAACCAGACAACCTCGGATTTCTATGTTAACATGTTTTGCAGGGGTTAATTGGGCTTTTGTAGGTATTTGGATGCTTAGTATGAAGTTCAGACGCTTTCCGGAATTATTTCGTCGACTTTTGCAGCTTCGGGGGCATTTTAGTAATTCCATCATTCGGATTTGAATCCCGAGCTCTTCACGGAAGTTGAAGCCCTTTGATTTCTCTTCGCGTGGCCGCCGACGGTGCATGATTCCGAGTTGCATCGATGGAGTTATGGCATTTTTAGGATGGTTTTGACATGAAAAGTACACTCAAGGTCACATTCAAGGGCATTTTAGTCATTTCATATTTTAGTTTTTTGGCCCAATGTCTTCTTGGATGTTGTAGTCCTCTGAGTTATCTTCACGTAGCCTCTGACCGTGCCTCATTCCGAGCTATAACGAAGAAATGGCGGCATTTTCCGTAAAACAGGACAAAGCTGGAGATTGCAGACCTGTAGGTGCGAATCGATTCGGAATTTTTCCGAATCGATTCGGCCCTACAGAAAGTCCGCAAATTGCTATTTTTAAGTGGATTTTGGTGGGGTATTTTTGGGTAAAAGAATTGTATAAAGGGAGAGATCAATTTTAGACTTGATATAATTCATTTAGGTTAGTTTTTAGGTGATATTTTTGAGAGCTTCTCTCTCCTAGGGTTCCATCCCAATTTGTATGTAAGTTGTTACTATTCATCTTCTTCCTCTTTAATAAAGCTTCCATTTCTTGATTTCTTGCTTTGATAACTAGTTTCCTTTCTTTCAAATTAGTTTATTGTTGTTATTTATTGCTTTAATTAGTTTAGTTGTTGTTTAAAGTAGTTTAATTCATGTATTGTCCGTAGATAACGGGTTGGGATTGCGTTTCCGCCATTAATGGGAGACGAGCTCCAAAAGTTAGGTTTTGGGTAAAATTATATTTAATTGAAACCGCGTGTATTAAAGTTGGATTGTTATGCGTTTAACTTTATTTGTCACGCAACTTTAGTGTTTATAGCGATAATCCGAATTTAATCCGCGTGTGACCATTTTTGATTAAATGTTTAATCTAGCAACTTTGTGTTAAATTCCTTATTGTGTGATGCTTATGATTAATTAAAAATGTCCGATTAAATGTTATCGAACTGAAATTCTAATTATTGGTTGTTTAGCCCATGGTGGGGATGCGATCCCGACTCTCGTTTTATTAATTCTAGTTTAGACTTAACTTCTTAATTTTTCCCTTTTCTTTATTTTCAACCTATCACCTTTTACACTTTTATTCCTGAAGTAATTAAACAATTAAAATCTAAAATTTAATCACTCCCTGTGGATTTCTTACGATACCCGACTTACCGCTGTGCTTGCCTCGCAAGTGTAGTAGTAGCTTAGGTTTTTTTGTATCGCGGCGGCGAAACACACGACGATTGTGCACTTACACGCGCACACTTTTTCCGCTCGACCAAAATGGCGCCGTTGCCGGGGAGTGTGTTTTAGATTGTAGTTGTTTTACTATTTCATAGTATTTTTTCCTTTTGTATTTGTATTCTTTGTTTTAACCCTTTTTGCAGGATTTGCATACTTTTAGCGCTAAGAAACTTTGATTCGCGGTTGCTCACTTTATTTCTTGGATTCTCCATCTACAAATAATTCGGTAATCATGTCCTACTATTATAGTTATTACGGTTATTCTAATGATTCTTACTTTGGGGATAGTTTTCAAGTTTTCCATTTTCAAGATTTTCTTGAAAATGAAAGACTTGAAAACATTTATCGAAATGAAAATCGTTATTGGGAGCTTGAGTTGGATTCATTATTCGAATCCAATGACGATTCTTATTTCATTACTTTCGAAGACGAGTTTCAACCAAATGAGGAGTCCGAGGCTCTTGAGCCGAGGAAGCCTACTTTGGAAGAAACTTTGCTTCTTTACTCCCAAGGTTTGGAAAGCTTAAATGATGCTGGAATGAGACTCGGTGCACTTTGCGATGAGATGAATTCTTTTGCACAAAACAACGAGGAGGTGGAAACTTGTGTTTCACCTCAATTTTTCAAAGAATTTCTCATCGAGTGTGCATCTTTCTCCTCTGAAATTCAATCTCATTCCGACGATGAGTCGATTGAGATTGAATTTGTTTCATCACCATATACGTTTTCCGTCATTGAACCATTAGAATTACCGGTTGATTCCTATGAGTCGGTAGAAACTATTAAAACTTCTACATTGTTTGCCGACGAGGACTCTTTGCCGACTTTGTTTGCTACGATGGAACCTATCCCCGTGTGTGCACTATCTCCCATTCCACATGAAAAACCTTTGGGAGATGAATCGATTTTTCTTGGATCTCTAGTGTACCTTTCCCCCTTATTATCCAAATCCCCCATCGTCCCTCAAAAATTTCAAATTGGCGATGGTTCATTTTTTTCACCACCCACATGCCTTCCGTTGTTCAAACGGAACTCATATTTTCCGGGAGGCATGTTCTCTTTGGAGGGTCCACCATTGATCTTTCAAAGTCAAATCCCTTTTTGGGTGGACCCTCAACTATTTAGACTTCTAGTGTATAGTTAGTGTGAAGCCTAAATAGTAGGTTGTAAATAGTTAGGTTTTTTAATTTTCTTTCTTTCCTATTATTTTTTCTTTCCTTTTAATTTAGTCTAGTGTAATTAGTGAAATTTTTGTTATTTGTTTTTGCTATGCTCGGTACTAACTTGTTTTGCTCGTGCTTATGGAGATCTCTCCAATTTTGGGTAATATCGTTCTTTTCCTCTCTTTGTGTTGTGTTCTTAATGCGCATTGAGGACAATGCAACATCTAAGTTAGGGGGTGTAGGATATTCTATCCATTTCATGTTTAGTCCATGGATTTGCTCACATTTAGTTACTAAGTATGCCTTTTTGTGAAAAATTTGAAAAATTTCAAAAATATTTTCTTTCTTTTTTCTCCTTCATTGGGCATTTTGCCTTGTTTCCAGTGACAAATTTTAATAATTGCCCGATCCGATTGACAACTCAATGATGCATGTTCTCGATTTTAGAAGTTATTAGACTTTAGTCCTCAAATCATTGATTTTGTGAATAACTTCATGAATTAAACTTTATCCCATGAGCATATGCACTTTCCTTGTTATACTGATTTGGTTTAAGATTTTTATAACTCGGTAATCTTTTGTTGCATTGTATGTACTTACACCGAGTAAGCTTTGTACCTTTCATCATTTGTGAGTGTTATACGCTATTCTTTTCTCATTGAAAACGTTGAATTCGTTGATAATCTCACTACTCTTTCACTTGGTCGTTCATTAATTGAGTTCATACTTGAAATGTATTACTTGAGCATGATTTTCATATATTGTTTTGACTTGAGAATTGCGTAAACTTTTGGAAATGATCATAGGCCCTCTTTGTTATATCACCCTCATTAGCCTTGACCTCACCGTATATGTTTCCCTAGTCAACCCCTTTGAGCCAAAATATAGCCTTTCGTTTCATAACCCCATTCCCATAACCAACTCCGCATTGGAGTTTTAGCCCATACATACACTTTCCATACCTTTGTTTGGAATGTTACTTGGGATTGAATGTTGTTGTTATGATGTCGGTTGCAATTTAGGCATATGAGAGTTTGAAAAGTAAAAGGAAAGAAAGAAGTGAAAAAGGGAAGAAAAAGAGAAAGCAAAAAAAGCAAAAGCAAAAGAAAACAAAAACAAAAAGATAAAAAGAAGAAAAGAAAAGAAAGATAAAGTTGTATATGTTGTGTATAGTTCAATAAGCTTTGATTACTCTCCAGTTGTTATATCTAATGCTTGTTTGGAAGTTACTTTCCATTTTTGATATTGTCCGCATTCTTCCCATTATCCCGAGTTTTCATCCCGAACACTTTGAATCCGTACATACATTCCTTCATTTCGTACCCTAGCATATCCTACATTACAACCCTATTACAAGTCCTATGTGATCTTAGGTTGATGTAATTCAAAAGTTTAAATAGTTTTGATAATCTGTGAAAATGCATTTCGCCTCTTTTAGTGTGCGGTATCCTTTCATTGAGATTGCAAGTTTTTCATTTCCTATATAGCGTTCCTCATTTGTGACATGTGCGCGGCCTAGTTTCCATTTATATTTACTCTTTAGCCCGCATGTCCCGTGTATTACCTCCCTTTTCATAGTGAATTCATTTGTTGAGCGTAATGCCCGTGAGGATTGAATGTATGCTTGCTTTGATTAGTATCCGGTTTATATAAGTTTTTCACCAAAGCACACTATGCATGTGCTTTCCCCCCTCCCACTTTTAAAGTTTCAATTCTATGAGGTGCATTCAACTTGTTAATAACAACGGACTTTAGCTTGAATTCGTTCAATATGTTAATAACATGTTTGAAATCTTTTTCGTTGTTGTTAAGTTTGTCGCATGTTTGGTTGGACATATTTTGAGGAAACCATATGATGTTTGTGGGTTTCATCCCTGAAAACCCTCACGAGACGACACTCGTCCACTAGGGTAACCTAGGGGTTTAACGGCTTATTGCATATGCTAAATGCAATCGTTCGCCCGCGAAAGTGGCCTTATCTTTTTATTGCTTTTATACCATACTTTTGTACTTTTCCTGTTTTTGGTTTCTTTATAGTTCTTGTTGTTTCCTATTTCATTGCTAGGGACTACCAATGTGTAAGTTAGGGGGTGTGATACGCCGCAAATATTGCGTATTTCACCCGTTAACCTACGCGTTATTAGCCCCCTCGGGTATCTTAATCCCTATATTTATGCTCGTTAACCAGACAATCTCGGATTTCTATGTTAACATGTTTTGCAGGGGTTAATTGGGCTTTTGTAGGTATTTGGATGCTTAGTATGAAGTTCAGACGCTTTCCGGAATTATTTCGTCGACTTTTGCAGCTTCGGGGGCATTTTAGTAATTCCATCATTCGGATTTGAATCCCGAGCTCTTCACGGAAGTTGAAGCCCTTTGATTTCTCTTCGCGTGGCCGCCGACGGTGCATGATTCCGAGTTGCATCGATGGAGTTATGGCATTTTTAGGATGGTTTTGACATGAAAAGTACACTCAAGGTCACATTCAAGGGCATTTTAGTCATTTCATATTTTAGTTTTTTGGCCCAATGTCTTCTTGGATGTTGTAGTCCTCTGAGTTATCTTCACGTAGCCTCTGACCGTGCCTCATTCCGAGCTATAACGAAGAAATGGCGGCATTTTCCGTAAAACAGGACAAAGCTGGAGATTGCAGACCTGTAGGTGCGAATCGATTCGGAATTTTTCCGAATCGATTCGGCCCTACAGAAAGTCCGCAAATTGCTATTTTTAAGTGGATTTTGGTGGGGTATTTTTGGGTAAAAGAATTGTATAAAGGGAGAGATCAATTTTAGACTTGATATAATTCATTTAGGTTAGTTTTTAGGTGATATTTTTGAGAGCTTCTCTCTCCTAGGGTTCCATCCCAATTTGTATGTAAGTTGTTACTATTCATCTTCTTCCTCTTTAATAAAGCTTCCATTTCTTGATTTCTTGCTTTGATAACTAGTTTCCTTTCTTTCAAATTAGTTTATTGTTGTTATTTATTGCTTTAATTAGTTTAGTTGTTGTTTAAAGTAGTTTAATTCATGTATTGTCCGTAAATAACGGGTTGGGATTGCGTTTCCGCCATTAATGGGAGACGAGCTCCAAAAGTTAGGTTTTGGGTAAAATTATATTTAATTGAAACCGCGTGTATTAAAGTTGGATTGTTATGCGTTTAACTTTATTTGTCACGCAACTTTAGTGTTTATAGCGATAATCCGAATTTAATCCGCGTGTGACCATTTTTGATTAAATGTTTAATCTCGCAACTTTGTGTTAAATTCCTTATTGTGTGATGCTTATGATTAATTAAAAATGTCCGATTAAATGTTATCGAACTGAAATTCTAATTATTGGTTGTTTAGCCCATGGTGGGGATGCGATCCCGACTCTCGTTTTATTAATTCTAGTTTAGACTTAACTTCTTAATTTTTCCCTTTTCTTTATTTTCAACCTATCACCTTTTACACTTTTATTCCTGAAGTAATTAAACAATTAAAATCTAAAATTTAATCACTCCCTGTGGATTTCTTACGATACCCGACTTACCGCTGTGCTTGCCTCGCAAGTGTAGTAGTAGCTTAGGTTTTTTTGTATCGCGGCGGCGAAACACACGACGATTGTGCACTTACACGCGCACACTTTTTCCGCCCGACCATCGAGGCAACGGATACTTATTCCATATCTTGACCTTGTTCAACTCCCGTTAGTCCACACATAACCTCAGTGAACCATCTTTCTTCTTCACAAACAATACTGGAGCGCCCCAAGGTGACGTAGTCCTGCGAATGAAGCCCTGACCTAACAGCTGCTCTATCTGATCTCGTAACTCTCGCGTCTCTGCCGGAACCATACGGTAGGGAGCGCGTGCTATCAGTCTAGTATCCAGTAATAAATCTATGACAAAGTCTATCTCTCGACTGGGGGGTAGGCCTGGTATCTCCTGAATGACATCAGAATACTCACGAACAACTGGGATCGAGTATAAGGGAATCACAACCTCCTTAGAGGTATCCTCCTCTATATAATACAAGTGAGCAATCGAGCCTCCCTATGGGTGAGGCATTGCCACTACAAACATCTCTTGCCCCGGAATGGCAAAGACAATACTCCCACCGAAACAATCAATCATGGCTCTGTAAGCTACGAGCTAATCCATACCGATAATCACATAGTGCTCATGCATATCTAAGACTAACATGTCTGCAGGTAATACCAAGCTACCAATCTCTACCCCCACTCCCCGGCATATAAAGAAAATAAGCGACCCACTCCCCAGGGGTGAGTCTACACACGTAACAGTGCTCTCTGCTATGGCTAACAACCCTAAGGCCTTCTCAAAATGCGTAGCTATAAAATAATGCGTCGCCCCAGTATCAAACAAAACCCGACCCATAGTACCATGGATAGGAAACATACCCTCAATCGTGGGTGGTGCCTGTGGAGCTGTTGCCTGGTGGACGTTATATACACGTCTATACTGTAACTTCCCCTGCTGCACTGGAGCTGCTGGAACTGCTGGTAGGGCTGTCACCTGAGCTGGGGCTGGGAGGGTAGCTGGAAAAAGTGGCCTCTGTGTCTCATTGCGGGCACCCTGCTGCTATGGGGCCCTCTCTCCCTCAGGACAATCATGGCGCCTATGGCCATGCTTACCGCACCCAAAACATCGGCCCTTGAAGTTACCTCCCCTCTGAACTTGCTGACCACGGCCCTACTGGCCGTTACCACCCCACCACTGGCTCTATTAGCCCTGATGGAAACGCTGTTGGCCCGGTTGGCCCTGCTACTGACCCTGCTGCTGTCGATGTTGGCCTTGCTGGCCCTGTTGATTAGGCTACCCTACCTATAACCCCCCAAATCCCTGCCTGGAATCACCTGAACGGGATCGCTTAGCAGGGTCCCCCTGATGGGAACTCTGCTCATGCTGACGAGTCTGTCCTTGAGATGGTGCTCCACTAGTACTACTACCCCCGATCCTGCCTTGCTGGCTGGACTCTCCTGCTCTCTTGCTTCCCTGCAGATGGAAGCGGTGATCCTGGCAATGTAGTAATGCAGCATTGAGTACATCAGTGAAAGTACTCAGAGACAAATTCCCTATAAGGTGCTGACGGATCCTCCAAGCTAACCCGTCCACAAATAGCGTTATCTTCTTGCCCTCAGTAGGTGCCTCATTTGGCACTATGGTGAGAATTCTCATAAACTCCTCCTCATACTCAGTAACGGTAGAATTCTCCTACTTCAGATTCAGTAATTTCCACCTCATCTCAGTCTGCACGGCGGGTGGAAAGTACTTGCGGTCAAATCGCTCCCAAAATGTCTGAATCGGGATCGTGTCCCTCTCCTCCAAGGTGGTGGTGGACTCCCACCACTGCAAAGAGGCCCCCACCAGCTTAAAGGAAGCCAACAACTGCTTCTGCACGTCAGTGCACTCATACATACGAAGATGCCGCTGGATGTCTTTGTTCCATTGGTTGACGATGACGATATCTGAACTACCAGAGAACTCAGGGGGATGCGCCTTCGGAAAGGCATCCCTAACCCTCTCCCATGCAGATGGAAGCTGTGTAGGTACTGGCACCACTGCTTGAATCTGGGGTGGAGCCTGCTGAACCACCGCTAGCGCGGCATTCACTGCCTGAGCAACAATGGCGGCTACCTCATTAGCATTCATAGTACCCTGTGCCGGAAGCTGCTGGCTGCTTGGCCTGGGCACGCCTATCCTTTGGTGCACGTCTCGGAGGCATCTGAAACGTGAAGAAATTTATTAGTCTACAGTCATTATCACATCTTAAATAGCTGAAGACGTAAACGTAAAAGCAGGAATACAACAATCCTAAAATAGGGCTCTATAGCAAAAATATTAAGCTGAAAGAGAAATAAGCCGTACAGATCCTAAGGACACTAGAACCTGGCTCTGATACCACCTGTGACACCCCGCCTAATTAAATACCGAGCGATCACTCCTTTATTAAATTAATTCAAGGTGAACAGTTGGTTCATTCTCAGCATCACTGTCGAAAATAACTTTTCCAATTTAAACACCCTAATTAATTAAGCTAAGTGTCAAAACCATTTTTATAACATTACTTTCCAAATTTTATTTTTAAAACAAAGATTTAATTATTAACAACTATTCAATATTAAAGAATCACACCACATTTCTCATGGAACTTAAAATCCAAGTAATTTAAACATTCAACAACTAAATCCCAACATTTAAAATTAAAGTAAAACATCCCAACAGTAAAAGTCTCAAAGTATCAATACTACAATAACTAAATCACAATGTCCAAATAAAATAAGTAAATAATGGAAAGGGCGACACATGCCCCACTAAATGAAGATGCTAGGAGAGGAATCGAGTAAGTGAAATCGTCTAAGCAAGAGGCCTGCAACTCCCACCTAAGCTGCAGCACGTTCCTTCCAAGGGATCCTAAGCAAGACGCCCCTGTGGCTGGGCACCTGTAATATATACATATATATACAAGAGAGAAAGAGAAATAGAAAAGGGTCAGAGCCCGATAGTGTATATGATTTAAAAATTCGTTTAGCAAGTATTTAAATTGATTACAGGCCAATGCAACAACATATTAGTGCGACACTCTCTTGAGAAATTCTCACCTCTCTTCTAATGTGCACACCTATCGCACTAACCTTCCCAATGGTTTATCTCATCACATATCGCACTAATCTTCCCAATGATTTAACTTATCTTAGGTTACTCGTAAGATTTTAGAACTGAACAACATAATGGTTTTAAAGGATAAATTTCATTTAGTGACAAGTCTCTTCTTTCTAACTTTATTAATTAATAAAGTTTTCCAGTGTCATATTATACTTTCTCAAAACAAGTATTTACAATCTGAGTCGTCAACTATGTCCAACTTATCATATCATAGTAGGCAGTTCCAAATTCCAGAATTTCATATATATATATATATATATATATATTAAATACTCGTATAATATATATATTATAACAGCACCCCACATAAAAACTATGGTGCGGGCATACTCTACTATCCAATCCCTGTATCACTCGTACTAAGGGAAATACAAATTCGGAATCACTCTCGAACTGTATTAACACATACACAAACAATATTGAGGCGAAGCATAGATTCCAAGTCTCTAAGAGGAAGGCACATACCCGCGTCTCTTAGGACCCTCTAAACTATCAATTCGATAGCCTGTACCAAGGATATCTATCTTCTAGGGTACAAGTCAATATCCCCCATAAAGGTCCCATCGAGATAAGACTGTCCCAGCGCGGTAACCTCAGGGATAGCAAGTAGCGTGGGTATGTTTTTCACACATAGATAGTATATGCATACACAATCATATAACTATACTAATATTACCATATCAATATTAGGTATATCTCAAATCCCATAGTTACGACATTTATCCTCATATCTCATTATTAGTTATCACGTTTTACAATTCTTCTTTAACTTTAATTCGAGGTATTATCCCCACTTACTACGTAACACTCATGGACTCTATCCTCCCAAGTATAAAATTCAGTAGGTATTCATCTATTTTCCATCGTAATCATTTTACAAAATCTCCCCATTTAACACAAAATTTCATCGTTCCTTATGTAATTATCCCAAAACTACAATTCTCGTCTTACATTAAAGGTCCCAAAATTATTCATATGTCCTACTGGTCTTCCATATCTCCCAAAACATTTTATTTAGGGTGCCGAAGAATTATTTCTCATTAAATCGAATTCAACTAATTTAAAAAGGGGAAGTATGAGTCTGCCACAAGGGGTCGATCGATCGAGGTCTGGGGGTCGATCGATCTAACCTTCGATCGATCGAAGCTCTTGGCTCGATCGATCGATCAAGCAGGTGTGCGATTTCTGCAGTTTTGCAGTTACGGGTTTCATCCTCTAACCTTAATCAATTCCAAATTTTTCATTCCCAAACGTCCAAGAATTTATACTACTAACATTATATCATCATATTATGTATTTTCTACGTAAATCATGTAAATTTCTGTCACTAAACATGGATTAACAAGTCAAAATTCATATAAAACTCAATAACCCTAAAAATCTCTTAATCATGATTCTAATCTGTTTTTCCGAGAATTTACTTCTTATAAAACATTAAAATTTCGTGGTTTAATCCTCTACATGACAAAGGGTTTCCAGAATATCATTTCCATCATCACTACATGCAATTTCCTATCTCAAATTGGGTTTTTCTTCCATACAACTCATCCTAATCATTCCAAAACTAATATGAGTGATGCACCAACGAAATAAGCAAGATAAACACTTGCCTGGGATTTTCGACGTTCTGGTTTGCAAATGATTTTGGTGTGGTTGCATTCCCCGTCGCGCGATCTACGCGTTGGTGGTGGTAGCGGTGCAAACGGATGGATTTTGGGCCTTGGATTTGCTTTGAGAGCTCTCTCCTCTACTCTACTATGGTCGTTCTAAGGTTTTGAATTATTTTAACCCTAGAAGGTAATCTAGACATCTGATATAACCCTTGAATTTTCGTGGGTTTAATTACCCAAAAATGTAAAATGTCTAAAATGCCCTCCCGGGGTACTAATTAAGCCTAAAAACGCCCCGAGACCCAAACTAAACCCCCGGGTACACTTTTCTGACTATCTCGACCCTTCCGGACGCGTTGCAGCACTCAAAATGACCATATGAACAACTTATAAAATTTTCATTTTTATTTATCAATATTTAGTCCCGACGCGACACGGGCGCGTCCCGACTCAAATTTCCAAAATTGTCATTTTATTCACTCGTGACATTCTATATAACCAATATTATATATTACTTTGCTCATTAGTAATATTCAACAAATTTCCCATAATTACTAACTCTCGTCACGTTAATAATTATAACATAATTAATTTTCGGATTTTTATTAAATAATTAATTCACATTAAATTTAATAAATCCCCAAATTAATATAGCATAAAAATACGGGGTATTACATCAGTCTTCCCATCATACTTGGGATTGACCACTGGGGCTTTAATCTTGGTCGGTGTAGGGAAATCTACAATAGTTTGCACAAAGGGAGATCCCTTAATAAAGCTTCTCTAGAGAGGATTCTTGGTCTTGGCCATTTTTCCAATATATCTTCCAAATGCTGAATGGACCCCTTTCAGGCATCATTGCCAGCATCAGATCTGTGGGTGACAACTCTTTGATGCCAACGAACTGATTGTGCTGAGCTTTCCTCTTGCAAACCTTCTCTTTGACTGGACCGAGCAATTCGTCGAGTGTTCAATCTGTGTTGGGCTGAATGTTCTTTCAAATCACTTGGTCTTTGAGTATTTCCTGACGTAACCCGAGGGGCATTTACCTTGGGTCCCAAATGTTCAAAAGGAGAGGACCTACTTAGACTTTCTAAGGTACTTAATCTTTTTGGGCTGAGTGACTGTCCATCAGAGGAATTAGTAATCCTGATAGAAGAAGTTTCTCCAAGAAGATACGAAGGATTCCCTGAAGTTCTGGACTGGCTATGCCCAACGCTCCTTATTGGCGGCGGTGGCATACTCCTTTGATTAAATTATGTAGGTGATCTCGCTTGAAGAGCTTGAGCCAATTGCCTTATCGTATCCTGCATAACCTCTTGTCCTTTGGAAAGACTAGCCAAAATTCCAGTTAAATCGTTGTTATTTGGAGGGGCAGAGGGATTAGGCAGAATCCCCTTATTTCTAATGCTTTATTCAGGAATTTCATCCATGTGTGATGAATTAGTGAAAACGTTTAGCAATACATTCCCTTAGACGATGCCAATATATTGATGCAAAAAACTAGACTAGGCCTTATTGATTGATCACAGATAAAGAAATAAAAATAAATAAGACAAAAAAATCTTTAAAGTGGTTCGGCTCAATGAAATAGCCTATGTCCACTGTTATGTATTACTTGACTGCCTTATTTTGTTTTTTTGGTCCCCTACAATGAGGGTGACACAATGTATTTATAGCCCAAGAGGGGTGATGATAGGTGTCGTGTGAACAGATGGATTGCCTTTATTTGTTAGGCAATTACATCAATACATAATGAGAATTAAATATACGACTGCTATCGATTCATTGGCTGCACTGATTGGATTTTCGGTCGTTGGTCGATCTTCCTAGTTGGTTGGTATCCCATGGTTGTTGGTTGGTATCCCTTGTTGATTAGGCTACCTTGTTGGTCTATCTTCTTTATTAGTTGGGCTTCCCTGTTGGTCGAGCTGCCTTGTTGATCGGGGATTTGTGCCACATTGGATGACACGCGTTGGATTGTAATTGGTTCACATAAGGTGGTGAATTTTCGTTTCAATAGTCATCTTTGTACCCTAATAAAATTTGTATCAGTGATATCCCCGACCAATATGGTCGACATTTGCATAGTCTGGGGAGCTTTATGACGACCAGTTATTAGTCGGCAATAGATATTGCACAGATTGGGCCACTTATTATTGGTCGGTAACATGTATCATTTCACGACCTCGTATTTTTGATCGACAACACTTACAATTGATCGACAGTACCTATCGAACCACTCTGTATTGGTCGGCGACTACTGGCCAATGAGGACTTTGCTAATCGGCATCCAGTGCGATGAGGATTATAATGGACAAATGTGGTTGCCAACTCATTTTTCCATAAACCTTTGCTATTAGTATTGAAAGCGTTTTGCTTTTGGTTTCTTACACCACAAACCCTATATTTCACATTTTATGCTGAAATAATTGTTAAAACCAACCTATATCTAATATTTGTTGAAATTTAAAATAATTTTACAAAAACTTTAGATCGAATAATTATGCCTTACATATGGTATATATTTGATAAAAAATTTGCTTACCTGACATGTATTTGACTTGACACGGCATACAACTTATTATCTAGTATGACAATTACTCAACATAAAATGTATATTATAATTTTTTATTGCCCGATGTTCAAGCAGATACATATCTTGTATTATTTGGCCAAATAATTTATTCTCATGAAGATTATTTGATTTAGCCTCCACAGATGTTCGAATAAATTTATTTCCACAGGTACAAGATTCTGTCCCGACGAATGCTCGGCCACCATCTTATGCTCTAGGAAATATTATTATTGCTCGGCATTAAGAAATTTTGCCTCAACAGATCATCCAGGCAAAAGATCGACAAATATTTATTGTCATATATTCAGCCCCGATAAGATCTACCATACTCATTATAATTTACAACCAACGGACATTTGGTCTGGATAATTCTTATACATCCCGAGAAAGTGGAAAATGCACTAATAACCTGAGATTAGGTTGAATGCAAGAAGACATTCCAAATGGAATAACTGAATTAAATAAACTTGGTCACCACGGGTAAACCGTTAAATCTGGATCAAGATATCTAGGTACGCTAATAGAACCTATGGCAACCATGGGTAACTAGTTAGATCTAGATCAAGATATCTAGGTACGCTAGTAGAACCTATGGCAACCACAGGTAACTAGTTAAATATGGGTCAAGATATATAGGTACACTAGTAGAACATATGGGTACACCTCTGATAACTAATGAATAACATTAGTAATATCTAAGGCATTACAACCATTATTGATTCTACTAACTAATCTATACAGATTACCTACTCGACAAGATCATAAACTATTTTATTTCTATGGTTACATCAGGACAGTATGGAAACACAAACATGCAAAGCTTTTGGGAAGTCATTTCAAGGAACATTCCCTCGAATTTATCTTTTCTAGCAAGAACAACACATTTCAAGGCCAAGAAAGTATTTAGAGCTCATATTCTTTCCTTTCAACAAATCTTCAAACATTGGGGGATTTACAGAATAAATTACTACTTCCAAGTGGCACATTAGGGAAAGTAGAAATGAAGATATCAAATAGTACTAGCAGAACCAACAACATCAAGACACTTATCTTCCTAAGAAGATATCCCATCGTCAATATTTAGTCGGCTTTAGACTCAACTCGTCGGCACACCAACCGATCAACTCTAGAAGGAAACGAGCAACATTTCGAAGTAAATACTCCACCATCTCAATAAACCATCAATCATGGAGCATTGGGGGCTTCTGTTAACGCCAAAAAATCTCCATCTACGTGGACAATTAATAAATTGACACCTGTCACCCTGCATGGAAAATAAGTACTTGGTCGGCTGTTGAATTGGATTGAGGCGCAACACATGTTAATATCTGGATTAAAGAATGTTAGAATTGTTTTTTGAAAATTGAATAGTTAACATTAAGTCCATTAATCATGGTACGAAATATTCTGGCAACAAACACATATGCTAAAATTTTGGTATCATGATAAATGAATTAAAGGGTAGTATATCTTTATAATCTGAATATTATGTGATGACTAATATAGATTCCATGATATTTGGACTATTTAAGAAATCTGCCAAAATTTTATTTACTCAACAATTCAGTATTCAACCCTAGCAATTTTTGTTGTGTGTGAAATTATTTTGTGAACATTGTTATTAATTTGCAGTTCCCCTTAACCTATATTCACATGCTCGCTCCTATTCCAAATTTGATGGAACTAATTTTTCTAAATGGAATGAGAAAATTGAGTTCAGACTAGAAGTTCTTAACCTAGACCTGGCAATTTTACACTACACCAAAATGGCTAAATTATCACCTTTCAGCCAGCCACCCTTGTCATGGTCATTGACCGTGACAAAAAACATGGGTTTTGTGTCACGGTCATTGACCGTGATAAGATCGTGACAAAGAATTGTCATGGTCATTGACCTTGACACGACCGTGACAATGTCTTCAGTAAAAAAAGCCCTAGGCTTTTTTTCCACCGTTTTTTGGTTTTTCCCTCTCTCTTTTCTCTCTAAGCGATTTCAGCTCTCCCTCTCTCTCTCTCTAAGGTATGTTTTTTTCCTCTCTTTCTCTTTCATTTCTATATGTGTGTGTATGTGTGTATATATGTGTGTATATGTATGTGTATATATGTGTGTATATATGTGTGTGGTGGTGTGTGGTGGGGGAGGGGGCAGGGGGTGGTGGGGGTGGGGTGGGTTGTGTGTGTACGTGTGTGTGTGTGCAGGTGTGGAGGGGGTGGAGTGAGAGGGGGCAGGGGGTGGGGTGTGTGTGTGTGCAGGTGTCTGCATGTGTGTGTGGCGGGGGGAGGGGAGCAGGGGGTGGGGTGGTGGTGGTGGTGGTGCGGTGGGTGTGTGTGTGTGTGTGGTGGGGCAATCTTAACAATTGTATAGCTTTAATTAATAAGTTGTATAGCTTTAATTGTAATTTTAATTGTATAGTGGATGAAAGTAAATTAATAATTAGTGCCCATTTCATATGAAAGTAGGATTGCCCCTCATTGTAAATTAGTAAATTAATAATTGTATACTTTAATTGATGAAATGAATTAATTGAGTAGATGAATTAGAAGGAGTATATGATACACATTTGTTGTTCATATTGCTGTTGGATTATAGTGTATCGATGTTGGGTTGGTTAACAGTAAAAGTCGAATGACCACTGGATTATTGTCCACATGGGGGTGGGATTTTTTAACTTTTTTTGAAAATTACTTTGTATATCGAACAATATATAATTATTAATAATTATTGGATTATTATCCATATGGGGGTTGGCCAATGTGGGTTTTTAGGTGTATCTGGTGGGTATTCTTTAGTGGTTAATTCTAGATATTATTAATAAAGATAAGTAGGGATCTTTTGGTATCGCTGAAAATGGCTATATTATTAATAATTATTGTGTGTGTGGTGGGGGGCAAGGGGTGGTGTGTGTGCATGTACATGTGTGTGTGTGTGGTGGGGGAGGGGAGGGGAGGGGGCAAGGTGGGGGGAAGGGTTGGGTGGGGGTGGGTAGGGGTGGGGGGCTGCGTGTGTGTCTATGTGTGTGTATGTGCATAGTGTCCCTTGTAAAAGAATTGATTGATTATTAATTTTTTTAGTAAATTAATATATGATTGCCCCTTATTGTAAATTAGTAAATTAATATATGATTAATTATGAAAGTAGGATTGCCCCTCATCGTAAATTAGTAAATTAATAATTGTATACTTTAATTGTTAGTTTAATTGATGAAAATAATTATTGTGTGTGCGGTGGGGGGCAGGGGGTGGTGTGTGTGCGTGTGTGTGGTGGGGGAGGGGGTGTACGAAAGTAAATTAATAATTAGTGCTCATTTTTATTTGTAGTAATTGTACATATTTGCATGTCTTCTTCTAATTTTTTTTATCTGTACTAATAACATTTTTTTACAGCAAATGTCTCCTTCAGGTATTAAGGCGAGGATGATGATGCTAGTTATGATGATGTCGTCTGGGCTCGGTGGTAGCGGAGGCGACGAGGGCTCCTCGGCCCCTAGGATTCCCAAATATGGAAAATTTGGGATTACCACCGAGAACAAGTCTGAGCTATGAGTGAGATCCCTCGAGCTGCTAAAGACGGTCCTCGGCCCGGAGTTTATGAGTTGGAAGGAGGTGCCATATGAGCTCAAGTTAGCTGTTTGGGCGGCACTACAGGTAATATATTTATATTTCTATGAATATTTCAATTTCAATTTCGATTTCAATTTCATTTTATATTTATATTTATATTTATTCGCAACTAACATTGTATTTGTTGGACAGGAACAATTCAACTTGGATCCAAAGCTACGCGATTTCGTCTTGGAGCAGTTGAGGGAACAACACAAGACGTGGAAGAAAAATATGCGGACACGGTACTTTGGGAAAATACGAGAGTCCATTATCCAATGGTGTGAATCCGTCCCGCCGAAGGAGCCGATCTCATTGGCACAATGGAAAAAGTTCATTGACAATGAGATCGGGGAGCGACAATTAGCATCTTGCCAATCGGGGAGGGAAAATTAGGCAAAAAATACGGACGTGCACTACTCCGGCTGGACGTTTTATGCCGAGGTGGAGCATAGGATGAAGGTAAGATTTAATTTTTTTATAACTACAAAAATATATTATTCTGCATTATTTTACTTTTTGGGGCCGATAATAATTTTACTTTATTTTATTTCAGGGGGTAGGGAGTGGCCCTGGGGGTAAGCCACATAGGCTCGATACTTATGTGGCTCTTCAGATTAAGAAGGGGAAGGACAAGGAGGTGTCCCCGAGCGTCGCGACCACGATTGTAAGTAATCCGACAGTTTATTTTTTGTTAATTACGTTATAATTTTTTGGTTTACTTATTTTACTAATCATGTGCTTTTTGTCGTTTCAGGCAAAGCTTAAGGAAGTGCATGAGTCACATTCTGATGCCGAAAAGGCATCTTTGTCCGCAGACGCACTCATCCAAGTGCTTGGCTCTGATCATAGGGGGAGGACAAGGGGGTGAGCTCGCGGGTGGCCAAATCTAGGATCATCGGATTGGAGACGAGCGACACCGGGTTGGCTCGAACAGTGGATTCACATGACGCGAAGCTATCCCGTTTGGAGGCGATGGTCCAAGATATGTACTCATTCATGAAGCATACGTTAGGCGGAGACCGTAAGGGGAAAGGGAAGGAGAAGGCGGTGGAGGACGAGGTGCGGGAGGACGAGGTGAATGATGACGAGGATGTGGACCTCGCTGCTTCATCACCGACACGTGCATACTTCGATAATCCACTTTCCTATTGGGCTCCCTTCAATAGACCAATGTCGACACTTGGTTGGATGAACGTATTCATATTGGATGTATTTAATGGCCAGCGAATAGGGCGGGGGTTGAGGGACCCGAATATCATCCAGGGTAGAATAGTTCATGGACGTGAGCTTCAAGAGATCGAGTCGAAGGTGCTCGTCATGCATGTGATACCCGGGAAGGAGAACTCCCTATTATGGTTGCGCAAACAATGTGGCACGATGTATATTAGTGGGTGTGTCAATTTGTATATCGTGTGGCCTACTCACCTCCTCACATTTACCCCAGATATGTAGTGACATTATTTTTAAGTTGGTACATTTGAATTATATTTGGATTATATCGTCATGTATATTGTTTCTTTTTTGAATGTATATTTGAATTATCTTTAGTTTATTTGGATATATAATGTTTGAACAGGTATAACGTTGCTATAACAGGTACAAATATACTACTGGGCAGTGGCAGTGGCCATACTACCCAGTAGATTTTTTTTAAATTCTGCCCAAAATTATCACGGTCATTGACCGTGACAATTTTTTTAAAAAGGGTCAATGCTTTATCACTGTTGTTAACCGTGACTAAACTTGTCATGGTTAGGGACCGTGACACGACTGTGAAAATTCTAACGAACTTGTCATGGTTAATGATCGTGACACGTCCATGACAAAAAAATTTATCTCGCCCTGAATTGTCACGGTCATTGACCTTGACAAGTTGAACTTGTCAAGGTCAATGACCGTGATAATTAGGCAGATTTGGTGTAGTGTTATGTGATGAGCCAACTTATATTACTGATACCAGTGGCGAGGATTATATTATTATCCATGAATAATGCTGTCGATCCAATAGGATGGCCCTTATGTTTATGCGAATGTGTGTTGCTACTAACATTAAGACCTCCCTACCTGAAACTGCAAAAGCGAAAGAGTATTTGAATAACATTAAGGAACATTTTCGCACTACGGATCAATCCCTTACTGGGAAATTAATGTTTGACCTGACCACTATGAGGTTCGATGGTACTTGAGCCATGAACGAGCATATTATAGAGATGACCAATCTGGCTGCTAGACTTAGGATTTTAGGCATGACAGTGGACGAGTCTTTTCTCATCCAATTCGTCCTAAACTTTGTACCCCCTGAGTATGGGTCTTTCCAAATCAATTACAACACTATTAAATATAACTGCAACGTAAATGATTTGCAAATCATGTTAGTACAGGAGGAAGGCAGGCTCAATAAATAGAACGACCATGTGACTAAAGGACATGTAACAAATCTCACAGTCAAAGGAGATAGTTTTAAGAAAAAGTTTGAAAAGGGCATTAAGAAAGGTCATGGTCCGTCTCATTAATTTGAACCATCATCTGCTGTGAAGAAGGAAAAGAACGATAAGTGTCACTTCTGTAAAACGAAGGGTCATTTCCAAAAGGATTTATTATAAATGAATGGACTAGTTCGAGAAAAAGGGTAAGCATTTTATTTATGTTTGTTTCGAATAAAACCTTATTAATTTTCCTTCTAACACTTAGTGGATCGATTCTGGTTCTATGTGTCATGTTTCTAATTCGATGCAGGGCTTCATTTCGATCCGCAAAAAACAAATCCAAATGATCATTTTCTTTGTATGGGTAATAAAGTGAAGGCCAAAATAGAAGCTATTGGAGTCTTTTGCCTTTTTTTAAGTTCTAGACTTATTTTAGATTTGAAAGAGACTTTTTATGTTCCCTTAGTTTATAGGAATTTAATTTTTGTTTCCAAAATTGCTTTGGATGGATTTGCAATTGAATTTAAGGATAATGGTTTTGATTTAATTAAAAATTCTATTAATGTTGGTTCTGGATTTTTATTACATGATTTATATCAATTGAATCTTGAAAAGAACGTTTCTGAAACCCATGTAAACCTGTATCCTAATATTGGTATGAAACGTACACTTAATGATGAAAAAATTGCTTATTGTGTCATAAAAGATTAGGGTACATATCTAGGAGAAGAATTAAAATGCTTATTAAAGATGGAATAATCCATAACATGGATTCGACAAATTATGATGTATGTGTGGAATGTATTAAAGGAAAACATACCAAACAGACAAAGAAATGAGCCATAAGAAGCACACAACTACATGAAATAATACATACAAATATATGTGGACCTTTTGATATTCCATCCATTGGTGGAGAATTTTATTTCATCACTTTTATAGATGATTTTTCACGTTACTGCATACTATATTTGTTGGATGATAAATCTCAGTTTGTGAACGCTATTGAAATATACATAAATAAGGTTGAGAGGCAACCAGGAAAAAGGCTGAAAAACATTAAAACTGATAGAGGTGGTGAATATTATGGTAAATATGATGAGTCAGGGCAATGCCCTAGCACATTTGCTAAACTCCTTGAAAAATTGGGTATATGCGCCCAATACACAATCCCACAATCACCTTGGCAGAATGGTGTGGCTAAGGGGTGTAATCGTACCCTCATAGAGACGGTTAAAAGTATGATAAGTAGGACTCAATTGCCTATATTTTTATGGACATGTGCTTTAATGACCGTTGTACACATCTTAAATAGGGTTCCTAGTAAGTCAGTTTAAAAAAAATCTTTTGAACTTTGAAAAGGATGGAAACCCAATTTAAGTTATTTACTTGTGTGGACCAAAGGAAGCTAGAATTTACAACCCTCATGAAAAGAAATTGGATCCTAGGACATTATCTTGTTATTTCATTGGGTATCCAGAAAAGTTGAAGGGATATAAATTCTACTATCCTAATCATACAACAAGAATAATTGAAATTGAAAATGCTAAATTCATTGAAGACGGTGCAGTTACTGGGAGTATGAAAGAAATGGAGGTAATCATTCAAGAAGTCATGGTACAAATTAGTATACCCCGAGTTCATAACATACCTATTGTTCCGAATGTAGTTGTTGAATCGGTTATTGACCCAATCAATAACAATTAACAACAAGTGAATGATTAACCAGCCGAACAACCACATAATTAGACTATAACCGATGATCTTATTAAAGCACCAGAAGAAGTGCCATTAAGAAGATCTCAAAAGGAAATGAGATAAGAAATTCCAAATGATTATGTGGTATACCTTTAAGAGACCGAATTTAACATAGGGAATACTAATGATCTAATTTCTTATGAAAAAGTTATAAATAATGATGATTCTGATAAATGGATTAATTCCATGAATGAATAAATAAAATCTATGTATGACAACAAAAGTTTGGGAGTTGGTCGAATTTGCTGAATTACAAAAATGAGTTGGGTACAGGTGGATCTTTAAGACCAAACTTGACTCAAAATGCAATATCAAATGATGTAAAGCTGGACTTGTTGCCAAAGGTTTTAATCAAAGAGAAGGCATTGATTATAATGAGACGTTATCTCTAGTTTCTAAGAAGGAATCATTAAGAATCGTATTATCTTTAATGGATTATTATGATTTAGAGTTGTGTTAAATGGATGTGAAGATAATTTTTCTGAATGGGAGTTTAGATGAAGAAGTATACATGGCGCAGCCACAAGGCTTCATAAAGGAAGGGAAGGAAAACATGGTCTGTATGTTAAAAAGGTCGATATATGGTCTAAATCAAGCTTGTCATGAATGATACATTAAGTTCCACGATACCATTACATTGTTTGGGTTTAAGGAAAACAATGTTGATCGGTATATAATCCTGAAGATCAGTGTGAGAAAGATTGTGCTTTTAGTACTATATGTTGACGACTTGCTTACCGCCAACAGTGATCTTGGTGTATTACGTGAAACCAAGAAATACCTTCCTAAAAACTTTGAAATGAAAGATTTAGGTGAGGCATCCTTTGTGATTGGGATAGAAATATCTCAAGATAGATCACGAGGAATGTTGGGATTGTTTAAGAAATCTTACATTAACAAAGTTTTAAAGAATCATAATGTAGAGTTGCAATCCCGTTAATGTTAAACTTCAAAAAGGGGATAAGTTCAACTTAAGTCAATGCCTTAGAAGTGATTTAGAAGGGGAGCACATGAAAGGAATGCCTTATGCTTTGCTCGTAGGGAGCTTGTTGTATGCATAAGTGGCTGAACATCAATTTTGTCATTGGGATGCTAGGGAGATATCAAAGAAATTCGGGGATTTACCATTAGAAAGATCCAAAGAAAGTGCTGAGGTACCTACAAGGGACTAAGGATTATATGCTCACATATAGGAAGGATGTTCACCTTTAGATGATTGGTTATTCAGACTCAGGTTTTACGGGATGCCTTGACAATAGGAAGAACACTTTGGGTTATGTTTTCCTTATGACCGGAGGAATCGTTTTGTGGAAAAATGCTAAGCAGAGTGTCATTGCATCATCTACAATGGAGGCTGAATATGTAGCTTGCTTCGAAGCTAAATATCGTAGATTATGGCTGCAAAACTTTATTTCAGGACTTAGAATTATGGGATCCTTATCTAAGCCATTGAATATTTATTGTGATAATGTCATAGCTGTCTTCTTATTGAAGAACGATAGGTATACTAAGGCAGTTAAGCATATCGAGATGAAATACCTATCAGTGAAATAAGAGGTTCAGAAACAAAGAGTGTCAATTGATCACACATTAGTACGAGTGATAACATAACATATCCTCTTACGAAATGACTATCTCTTAAGACCTTTATGGAACATGTCATAGATGGGTCTCGATTAGTTAGATTATGATTGATATTTGGCTTAGTTGTTTGACACTATTACTTGAATTCAATAAACGTGTTTCTGATTTTAATTATTTTTGTCTTTTGTAAATACATGCATATGATTATAACTTATTTTTTGACAGAAATAGTCCTTTATTAAGGACATTATGAAGCCATTATGACACAAAATATTAAAGTCTTAGTTGAATGAATTATTGGTGTTATGGTACATAGAAGGAACCATACTCTTGAATAGCATGGAATCTCCATGACTCGTATCTGTGAATCGTTTGATTTAGCAAACTATATTTATTAGTTATTGTGCACCTTATGATGCCTAATCTAATTATAAGGATTATTAAGACCAAGTGGGAGACTGTTGGAAATTAATAATTAAAGTCCGAAATTAATTTTTTAATTTGAAATATATTAAATTTCAAAACTATGAATTTCCCATTTATGTGGTCATGATAAATATCAAATAATTAATTAGGCACGTGATAAATGCAAATATTAAAGTTTTGGGTTGTTCCTATATTTTAGCCATTTGATGGTTAGTGGGAGACTTGAAATAGAGTTCTACTTTTACTAGGATTTTTGTCCCTCTTCCCCTTGTCATAGAGGAGCCCTGCCCCATCTAGAGTTATCTCATAACACACTATATTTAAGGTGGGAGAGAAAATCCAAAATTTCCATTGTTCATATTTTCTCATAAAAATTTTGGGCACACAAGAAGACAATTCTGGGCTATTCTTCAAGGGGTTCTAAGGAGCAATTATTGGGAGCATTCAGGTCACTTTTCCAATCAACTGGAATGTACAAAGGTTGGTTTTTCGATCATAGTTATACAGAATAATTAATTCTATGATTGCGTGAAGATAAAACATTTTAGATTCATGAAAAAACTGTTTTTAAACATGATATAACATTATGGTTTATATCCGATTTTATGATAACAAAACAGTCTTGATTAACAAAGATGACTTATTGAGAGTTGCAAATTTAATTTAATACTAAATTTAAAAACTTTTTGTCACAAAATTGGAATTAAATTGAAATTATAAATCTATGGAATTAGAAACAGTAAATTGTAATTGTATGATTTTATAATATAATCGTTTGGTTCAAGTATACAATTTGTTTAGAATTCTAGTAGAATTTCAATTCCCTTGTTTTGATTTACTAACAAATCTTATAAAACCGATTTTGTGAAATTTAAAAAATTAAAAAATAATACTTTTAAAATACATTCTAACTAAAAAAATGGATCAAATCAAATGTATCTTTAATAAGAGTTAATATTAATACGATTACTAAAATAAGTTAGATATAAGTAAATTTAAATTTAGTTGTGAGTAAAACTATAAGTAGTTTTTTAGCAACATCACTAATGAAAATTTTCACCCAATAGCAAAACTAGTCAATACATATCCAAAAGATAAATGTTCATAATCACTATGTCCCAAAAGGCATCAGTATCCATCACCTCTTCACCTCATTAGGAAGATTAGAGAAAATATCAAATTTTCTTTAGTAATTCATCAAAAAATAAATTGCTTTTGAGAGTTGTGTTTCATTGAAGTCTCAAACCTTCAAAAATTTAATACCATTTAATTTTCTTCCTTGGAAGGTTCAGAATTTAAAAGTCAAACTAAAGACTCCCCTATACACACCATGATATTTGAAAGTGCTTTGGAACCAAAAAAATTTCTCTTCTTTGTGCGAGATGTAAATGGAGATGATGAATTGCACATCCCAATATAAGATACAAAATCTCTCTACTAAAATATATCTACAAATTAGTAACCAAAGTTGTACACTGCAAAATAAACCTTACATAAGATATAAATTATATCTACTGAAATGAAAAAATATATCTATTAAAATGTATACATTACAAAATTGTCTCTTTAGAAATAAATAAAATAATATGTTATACACGTATGGCATATTATGCACGTGTCATATGTACCGGGAAAACATGACATCACAAATAGTCCATTTTGAAATTGGTTTGAGGCCCTTTGCATCTCAGAGCTGACTCTACTGCAAAGTTAAATGAAGTGATAGATTAACGATGAGTAAGGGTTCGTTTGATTGCATACGGTGCCAAAATTTGTAATGAAAAATTTTACTTACCTCTCCTCCAAAGTATTTTGACATGGCAAGTCATCAAAATGCGCATTAGTGTATAGTACTTTATTGTTAGTTGGAAAATTTTCCATGACAAATGAAGCCTATAAAATATGCCAAAACAATGATAAATTCAAAAGATTCACTGGATTGCTTAACCTTGTTACCCAATGAACTGATTTTATGGATATTAGCGTATCTGACACTGTGTATAGTTGTGTGTGTAATTATATTAAAGGTTAGGGTTAATTACACATGCCTCCTGAACTTTATCTACCCTTACACTTCACCATCTGAACTTTTAATTTTTGTACTTAACCCCATGAACATCCAACACGATTTCAAGTAACCCCCTAACACTAACATTGTTAATTTTTTGGACGAAAAAATGCACATGGTTCCTTCGAGTCTTTTATAAAGGATTATTCTAGTCCTTTTACCATATAAATAAAAAACCTAATATCTTCATTATCCTTAATCCTTATCTATCTCTTCAAGGCAACACAAATTATCCTCCCTCTTCATAAAAAAATATGGGTTTCATTAATGGTGGTTTTAGATGTCGTCGAACAGGGGCTAGTTTATGATGGATTCAGTGCTAGGTTTGGTCGGATAAGAGGGGGTTTGGCCACAGAGGTTTGGATGGAGGGGGATTGATGATTTGTGACGAGTTTGAATGGAATTGGGTTGAAGGGAGGGTTTAAATGGGATTTGGATGGAGGGGAGGGTGTGAATAGGTTTGATTTTTTAAAGGGCGATTGGTGGAGGCTGAGCCAAGCCTTTTTTAATCCTAGATCTATTTATCAAAACTTAAATTTTTATTTGCCAAAAATCCAATAAAAAAAATTCAAAACCCCGGATTCATTTATCAAAATCCCAAAAGTACTTATTTGATTTCAACATCTAATTTTTTATGTATCTTTTTGTCAGATTTTGTATGTCATTCCATTTTTTCTTGTATTTTTAGAATTTTTTATTTTTAAAAGTTTTTTCCAATATTTTTCATATTTCCATATATTTGGAGTTCATTTTTGGTACATTTTGTTTTTTCTTATAGGGTTTTAGTATTTTTCATCTAATTTGTAGGGTTTTTTCTTAGATTTTTTCTAAAATGAAATTTTATTGAAACATTTTAAATATTTTTTCCAATATTTCTAAATTTTTTGAAAAATCTTTTTCAGATTTTTAAATAGTTTTTTTAAATTTATTAAAATTTTTAAATAATTTTTTGATTATTTCCTGATTTAAAAAAAATCAGAATTCTATATAATTTTACATTTATTTAGAATTGCGATACTTTTTTATATTTATATATGTAATTTTTGTCTTTTTCATTTTTAAATTTTTTTGCAAATATTATTCAATGATTTTAAATATTTTAATATTTTTTGAAAAGCGTTCTCCATATTTCTATATCTTTTTTTTTTCATTTCTATTCAAAGTTATAAAATTCCTATTATATTATATTTTAGAATTTTTAAAAAGTGTTTTCAACAGTATCTATAATTTTATATTTATTTTTTGATTTTTTGTATTTTCTTAATTCTCTTATTTTCATTTTTTTTAATACTCTATATGTTTTAATTTTTTGTAGTTTTTCGAAAACAAATAAATTTGCCAACAAAGTCTAAAAAAAACTCTAGATAAAATAGAAAAAATACTTAAGGATATCCAAACAGAGTCATCATTACAACTATCAAAAGAAATAAAACCTATATTAACTAAATAGATCCATCCCAAGAATCTACTATGGATGAAGATATCTAGACTATTGAAAAATAATTTACTAATGTTGAACTAAATAGAATAAAAAACTCCACTGTAAGTCCAACCACCGTAACAAAACATTGGTATACAAGACCAACACCCCCAAATATGTAATATTAAAAAAAAAATATATACAACCAATTCTCGGTTTCATCAGATAGGCTTTATAAATGGAACATAGATAGATTATCTGAACAAGAGATTTTAAATAAAATGCAACTCATATCTATGGTTGCCAATAATTACATAAATAATCAAAACATTCCCCAAACAGAAATAGTTGAGCTTTTGATAACCGGATTCACTGGAACATTAAAATCTTAGTGTGATAAACATCTCATTGAAGAATCAAAGGAACAAATTAAAATTTTTGTCCAACAAGATGCTAATGGCCTCCCGTTTTTTATGAAAGTATCGGAATAGGAATTCCAGATGGAGTAAATACTCTAGTTTTCCCAATAATAAAATATATTGTTGGAACACCGAGAAATATAACCTAAGATGCCCTATTTTCAGCGATTTTAAATTGTACAAAGATGTTTTCACATCATGAGTGTTGATGTTAAAAAAAAGGATTAACTCCAATTTTATAATCACAAATAAAAATAAGAGAAGTGACTTAAACTACACACACAAGAGATAAGGATTTTAGAGTGGTTCGGCAGTAAAATAACCGACGTCCACTATTTGTTTTTATTTAGTAGGCTTACAATAGCTCGGTATGGTTTGCATATGAGATGCTGTCAAAGCATGATCTTAGGTCTTATAGGTTGTGAGTTCGTTTCGCTTCCGCGTTACCAATCTTTGGTCATCTTTGTTGATTCGTACTCCTTAGGGTATTAGGTCTAGCATAATTGTTAGTTGTGTTTCTTGGAGATATGGAGTTTTGTGTTAAAGACGTTGTAGGTATTAAGGTTAGAAATAGTAATATTGATGTGAGGATCCTTAAAGTTGATTTTGAAAACGATATTTATTTGGTAGATTGTTAGTATAAATTTTGAGTATATCTAGTATCGATGCAATGATTTGATTTGATTTGAGGATTTAAGCTTGCGATGTCTTTTAGACATAGAATCGAGTGGTGATTCGTAAGAGAGCGTGGTACGCCGTTATTTTCATATTTAAGTGTATATATATAGGTAGGACATATATTATATCTTTGTTCATAGGGTATATGGGTGTAGGATTGGGTGTATGGGCTCCCAATCGTAGCATTCTACGGGTAGGCATATGTCAGTCTTATATTATTTGCGCGCCTTTACATTTAACGTTTACGCTTCGTCGAATTTCGAGGACGAAATTCTTGTATTAGTGGGAAAGTATGTAATATCCCGTGATTTTGAGGCGTAAAATTATTTGTTAAATTAAAAATTTTGAAAAAATAATTTTTGGAATCAATTTAATCTTGGTATGTAAAATTTTTGGTTTTTATATATAAAAATAATGTTTTAAGTGGAATTTAAATCGGGATTAAAATTTATCAATTATAACTTTTTATATGAAAAATCAGGGGAGGAACTGTCCTAAGGACGAAAAAACCAATTGTCTAATCGATTTGAATTTGTTTATAGCAGCTTCCTCTCGCCATCAGCTACATCATATCAAAATTTCAGCCAATTTCGATGGTCCAATCGTCCATAATGTTTTTTAGTGTTTGTGTTTGATTAAGACTCTTTCTTTAAATCGTTAATATAATGGACATGTCTAGACGTTTTAAAATACTTTTAACCCTTCTCAATAAGTAGTAGCCTCCCAAATTATTGTCTCCTCTCATCTACAAAACTTAACTCCATTGAACACAACTTTCAACCCAAGTATTGAAGGCTCAATCCGTGTTTGATCTAGATCCTTCAAAAGCGTGTCTTTATTATTTTCGCGAGAGGAACGCAACAGTGTAATCAAAATTCCGATCAAGAATTTTTATGTGTTTTCAAGTGATATTTTAAGGTACAAGATTGACACAATATGCTCCTATAAATCTCTCAAGAGTATTTTATTGTTTCTCAGTTATTTGTATTATTCTTAAAATGTTATGGTATTCATTGGAATCTTATGTGTTATTAGACTAATATATGCTGTATTTGTTTATTTGGGCATGGTGCCATGAAATTTTATTATGGCACTCAGAATAGTCACCCGTCAAAAGTCCAAAAAGTCAAAAAGTCCAGTAATCAAAATGAGGCCTTGAGAAGCCTTGGTGAGATGAGTTGAGGAATGATGACCTATTGATGTGTTGTTGAGAAATAAATTGATACAATGCTCGGGTGTCGCATTGGACTTGTATACAATTTCGGATTGTTGAATTTTTTCACCATTATTGTATTGAAAATCTATTCTTGTCATATTGTGTACGTCCCCGTTCTTCTTTTTTTAGTGGTAGGTAAGCGTGGATATGGACATTACAGATTTTTTAAGGACATTAAGAGCACAACATTGTAAGGACACAAATTTCCAATTGAGTCCTTTGTAGTTTTGGCTCAATTCCGGACAAAAACGTTTGAGTCATAGGATAGAGTATATGAGTATATTGATCATCTTTCAAGCCTATGACGTGTTTGTTGAAGACGTAGTGGCAAACTGTATAAAGCTTCATCAAAATGCCGAGTTTAAGTGCCTCGCTTCTAGGTCATCAATAGTGGTTCCACGTTCCCAAGGTATGAATGCATGACATATATATATATATATATATATATATATAGGAGCTTGTAACATGTTTATATTGGGTGTTAGTTTTTTAAAACTGTGTTTTATTTTCAGATGTTTCCTATTAAAACTTATATAAATAGTATATAATGTTTCTGGGCTTAAAAAGAATTTTTGAACATTCTGTGAGTTCGTTCAAAGTGTCGTTCGAACGAGATTGTCGTTCGAACGAGATTGCCAACGACTTCCCATTATGGCATACTAGAACTTCGTTCGAAATGGCATTCAAACGATATGGTCGTTCTAACGATATTTCCAATGAGCTTCTAACGAGTTCATACTGGAACTTCGTTAGAAGACTCGTTCGAACGAGAATGTCGTTCCAACGAAATGTCGTTCCAACGAGATTTGGCGGGAACATGTTTTTTTGGCACTTTTTGACAGTTTTTTACCCATGTTCTCCACTTTTTTCCCAACTATATTTTCACAGCATAACTATGTGCGGGAATCATTTTTGAAATACAATCTTTTTCATATCCTTCTAACTCCTAGAGAGTGTTTTGAGAGCAAAAATTATAAAGAGAAAAAGATCAAGTTTTGAGTGATAATTTTTCAAAGACAAATTCATCTACCACTCTAGTTTTCACCCATAGTTTTATTTATCAAAGTTCATATATATACATCTTGCTTGGAGTTTGGCACCGGGTTTATCTCTACACTGAATTGAAGAGATTGTTTGGGTTTTCTTCTAAATCCCTCAAAGAAGAAGAATTGTTTAGCTGCGGATTTCTCACATGGTGAAAGGCACCATGTGTGGGTGACGGTGTACCTATTGTCCGATCGATGAGTCCGAGATCGCGGTGGAGCTCCGTAGTTATCCGCTAGGAAGAGGTGGTTACAAGAAGATGCGTCAAGGCTTGAGAGGGTTCGAGTTGAGGAAGTAAGTCATCGGTCTTGTAAATGTAAATTCCGTACTTAGTGGATTTGAGGCAAGGGTCGTCTGAGGTTTTTTCCTCGTACATCGCGGCGTAGTGTGATTGATTTACTTTTATCTTGCATAATAACTTAGAACGCATGCTTAGGATAACTCAAGATAAAATTGGTTTTAATTGTCACACTTAATTTAATTTAGTTCTAATTAAATTTGGGTAATGTTTATTTAATTCAAGTCTTCTATTAAAACTAGTTTGGCATAATTTGAAATAATCGAAAAATATGACTTAGGCAAATTATAAGGACTTGGATTAATTAATATTGTTTAAGTGAAAATGCTTTTAATGTTTTAATTATTTTTCACTTGGTTTAGTTTTAATTTGTTAAGAAATTAAAATTCGTTTTATGTTGAACCATCACCTCATCGCTTCCGCATCTTTCATAAAAAGGAAATATTATATCTTTAAAGTAAGATTTTAAAAATCGGGGGCCCCTCGGGCGTTACAAATTTTGAGAATATTATTTTTGTATAAATTGACACTGTAAATATTTTGGAGCTTAGCATTATTTTGAGTGAAATTATAACTGTAATTATTTTGAAGGTTTATTTTACCTAGCGTTGTTGTTAGGAGACATTTTTGGTTGATGTGTATATTTTGGATTGGACTTTATGTATTTTGATCACATGTCATGTTTATTTTTATGGAATACAAATGATCTATATGGATTGTTGATGATTTTAATTTAATTTTAAGCATAGTGTGTGACACCCCGACTAATTAAATACCGGGTAGCTACTCCTTTATTAAATTAATACAAAATGCCAAGTTGGTCCAGTTAATAGCATCACTGTCGAAAACATTTTAATAATGACTAACCACCTAGTATTTAAAAAGTAAGTTGCTAAATTTTAAGTTAAGTCTGGTTAACACGCAATAAAAGAATAATGAAAACATAAATCCATTCACCATAACTAAGTAATGAAATAACCAACAATAAAAAATAGAAGTCCGGAGGAAAACTCCTCACTACAATCCCACAACTGAAGAATAAAATAACAAGTCTGAATCCTGAATAATTACATGCCAAAAGTCTGAATAACTGAAATAAAAGAAATGTCTAAAAGGAATGGGCGACATGCCCTACAACTGATAAATGCGGAGTATAGAGTCAAATAGATGAAGCGTCTATAATCAATGTCCTGTAACTTCCACAAACAGCTACAGCTCGCCACCTGAATGAGAATCCTAAGCATGATGTCCTTGTGGCTGGGAACCTAAAATGGTTTTTGCAAAAAGATAGATTTGAAAGCAAATGGGTCAGAGCCCGAAAGTGGAAATCATTTTAAAAACTGCAAGTGTTTTAATAACAATAAAACAATAATGCAAAGTACATGTTTGGACGTGCTCTCACATGAAATACTCACCTCTCGTCTAATTGTGAACTCCTAACGTTCCTGTACCCATTCATGTGTTAACTCATAACTATCTAGTCAAAAGAGTTCCTAACACTTCTACCCGGTTCACATTTTAATTCCAATCTTAACAATTAAATAGAGAGTTCTACTTTAATTCTCGGATTCCCAATTATTAACAAAACCATTTATTGATTTCAGTCCCCTGTTTATCTTTTCACAACATGATAATAGATATACACACAATTTATCATAGAAAATTCCTTTTTCCTTTAACCGTATATTATTCACATCATCAATATACAAAATAAGCACCCAAAGGCTAAGCTGCGGTGCACACATACTCTGCTATCAATCCCGGTACATCACGTACATAAGGATCACGCATTCCGAATCTCTCAGGAATCGTTCCGATAACAACATCACAAATAATGGAGGCGAACACAGTCACATCACATGGGTCACGCACATACCTACGCTCCCACGATCAGCAAACTTATTAACATCCCAATAAGTCCTTCTCTGACCTATGCTCATCGAGGTAACCAATCTAAATCCGGGCAACACAAGGATAAGAAGGCCCTAAGCGAACGTAAACCTCCCGTGATAGCAAGTATGGTAGGTATGTAATACACATAAAATTATATACTAAGCATTCACACATCTTAGATATCTCGATATTAATAAAGGTATACTCTACATCTTTATACCATTATTCCAAATTCATATATTTCAAGTCTCCCGATGATATAAAAGTTAAACTGTCGACACGTCTCACGTCGTAGTTCCTTAAACTTAAAACCTATCTCAAATAGACTTTTAAGCTCCTATTATTCCCACCTATAACATCTTTATTCCTGAGGTCTTTACTTCTGCCCCAAACCTCATTTCATCAAATTATGAAAATTTACACTATTAACCCAAATATTATCCCTTATCGAATTTCAATAATTTAGAATAATTCCTCGAATTGAATTCCTATTAAGGTCCAATATCATAATCATGTCTACTGGTCTCCTTTAAGATTAAAGGTATTCATAAGGTCTCAAATATTATTATCCAAGATTTACCACCATTAAAAATTAAATTAGGGAAAACTTTACTCATTCTGGGAAGGTCGATCGATCGACCTTTTCCTTCGATCGATCTATGGTGGTCGATCGATCGACTGATGAACATCGATCGATCGAACGTATCAGGTATGGCTACGTACTGCCTCGTTTTGCAGTTACCAATTCGTCCCAAAACACCATTTACAAGCATGAAACTCTAAGACAAGGTTACTATATCATCACACTATCATCCTACAACAGTATTAACATTCTAAGACCCATAATTCATCATTCAAAGGCTTTGATTAGATCAAAACTTCATCAAAATTCCAGATTTTTTTTCATTCAAGAACATCAATAAACTTCTTCTAAAATCCATTTTTAGATCCTCAATGGTTCTGTTTTGAACACCTAATTCGTCCAGAATATTACTACATGCAATACCTAACATAATTTACAGCTTTTAACTTCCAATTCACGGGTCTATATCATCTTCCAAGGTCAATTTCGAAAATTCCTAAACATGGAAAGCATAGCATTGAATTAATTGAAATTAAACCACTTGCCTTGATTCAATCTCTGATTTTGATGAAGATTTGAAGGATTTCCCTCTCTCTTTCTATAGAATTCCCTTCTATCTCTCTTTCTCCAAGCTTTCCTCTCCAATGGCTATGGTGGCTAGGGTTTGATTTTGGGGAAAGAAAGTTAGAAACCTAATTCTAATAACCTACGTAGCCTATTGGGTTAACATGGGGTGGTTAGTGGATTAGTGGGTCAAATCCTCATCAGATATAATTTACTAATTTTCGTCACTTTTAATTTCCAAAAATACCAAAATACCAAAATACCCTTTATGTTGCCGGTATGGCCTAAAAATACCCCGGGACCCAAACTAAATCCCCGGCTAGTGTTTTTTGACTATCTCGACCCTTCCGGACGCGTTGACGCACTCAAAACAACTATACAGTTAATAGAATTTTAATTCACTTATATAATCAAAATAATTGAATCCTGATGCGACTGTCACACGCGTCCCAATAAAATGTCCAAATTGCCGTATATCAATCTCACGACAATTTCATAATTCAATATTCATATAACATCATATATACTCAATATAGTCAAATACCAACTCACAACTCGCTAGTATTTTATCAGTATTAATTCCCAATTAATTCTCATTTAATTCAATTAATCCCAAAAATAAATATCACAGAAAAATACGGGGTATTACATAGTGATGCTTAGAATTTCTTGGGGTGTTACATCAGTAATATTTACTTATTAAAAGTCAAGATTATGTTTAAAGTTTTTCTTAGAAAAATAGGTAACTATTTTGAAAAGAATATATGTTTATGAGTATTATCACTATAAACTCTCACTAAACAAAACTCGTCAACTAGGATAACCTAGGGATTTAACTGCTTGTTGCATATGCTAAATGCAATCGTGCATCCTGCAGAAGTGGATCTCTATCTTTTTTATACATATTTTTGAATAAATTGTAAAATTCAACACGAAAAAACCTTTTACTATGATGCTAGAGACTAGCAACACGTTAGTTAGGTGGTGTGATTTGTGGTAAATACTGAATTTTATTCCCCTTCTTTACACGCAATAAAGTAGTCATATACTTGTTAGACGCGCGTTTTATAATCATTTACTGTATAAACTTAATTATTCATTGTTAATTGCTTGTGCAAGGTATATTTGAGTATTTACAAGGTTTATGATGCTAAGGATGAAGACTGGTTGCATTTCGGACAAAGAACTAACACGTATGCACTTTCAACGAAAAAATAGTAAATTCAGATGACTTAATTCGAACTCAGACAAAACAAGGAAATTGTCAACCTTGAATCAAGGGAAGCCTAAGTTCAAACAGCCAGTCAATCGGACTCCAAATAAATAGGTTATGGTAGTGCGAAGTACAAAAATTAGAAAAGGTCAAATTTAAAGTCCCGGGTCAAACGCGAAGTCAACACCTGTGACTCGTACATTATGAAAATATGATCGTCATTGAAAAAGGGTCACGTGGGTTCTTTCGTATTTTCATTTGGAATCCGTATGCACAAGTTATGATTTTTTAACGAATTATTTGTAATAATTTATTTTAGTATTTATTAGCATCTTATATATTAATTTTGTACCATACATTGGCTCAGTGGCTTAGGCACGTGATTCTGCCACATCCCACCAGGGATCGAAACATAATAGTAGCAGAACCCATTTTTTGAATTAAACATGAGGCGCGTGTGACAGTATCGCGACCATCCCAAGGCGCGTCGGGTAGGTGTGCGTAACGTTGGCCAATTCATGGGTAGGCCGCGTGCCTGACCTTTTTTTCGGCAGCCACCAAAGTTTTTCGGAGAATCTCCTTTCAACCTACAATTTTTTCCCTTTTTCACTTTACACCCTCATATTCTTCTTTTCTTCATATTTTTTTCCATTTTAAAACTTCTTCTTTCCCTTTTTTTGTTTCTTCCTAACAACTAAACTTGCCATTTTATTCTCTCCCCACCTCCTTCCATCAGTCAACCCATTCCCTTACTAAATAAATAATTCCCATAATTAACCTTTTATATAAATAAAAAAATTGTAAACCCCAAAATACCCCCAAAGACATTTTTCTTCCTATATAAACGCCCTCACCTCTACACTTTCAAACACATCATTCTTCTTACTCTAACTCTCCTCATTTAAGTTTAGTATCATTTTAGGAGTAGATTTGATTTAGTTTTTATTTTATTTTGGTAATTTCTTTCTTATTCAATGCAATTTCTTCGCCAATTTACGTTTCCACTATGTAATTTCTTTACAAGCTTTCATAATTACTTATTTCACTTTAAATATCAGTCTTTATTCTTCTTTGAATTCCAGTTTCTCATGCACACTTGCATGTTACATATTTTAATTGCTTTTCTCTTAAATGCAAAATAAGTTGAAGTTTTCTTATGCGTTTCCAGCATGTAGTTGTTTCGCCATGATATGATCGTTTAAGACCTGATCTTTATGTATTAATTTGTACTGAGAACACACCAAGGGACCTTAATGATTTATATCACGTATACACCATATTGGTGACACCGAAAGTGCGATTCTGGGACTATCGTTAACACCAAACTCTTAACGGACTTTTATGAAAATTCGGGATGTGATATGCCGGATTGAATAATTGTTTAAAAAGATTATTAAAATTGTTTAACCAGCATTTGACTATGTAATAATTTATTCTACATATGCTGAAGCGCCGAAGATAATTTTTATCTTTGTTTTCTTTCTTTTAATATAGTTTGTATACTCGTCTAGATTAATTATAGTATAATTCTTTCACTCTTTTCATCATCTTTTACACTTCTATTTTAGAAGTAATAAATTTACTAAACTATTTAAACATCACTCCCTATGGATTCGATACCCGAACTCAATGCTATATATATAAGACACATGTAGTTAAATTTTAAGTTTTGTCAGACACTGATTACAATGACAGACGCCTTCACACGTGCTCAGTTTTTGTCAAATCAGTTACCTTATCTTTTCAATAAAAACTTCAGTAATAAAATGAAGTCCATAAAAATTAAGCCACCGAATCAAAAATAACTCAAAAAATTCATCATATATTACTTTGACAGAAATAATTACGGGTACAATATAATAAAAAATAAAATAAAATGATAAATCTGGACGAAACCCAAATCCTTCAAGAATCTCCTTAAAAAAACCACCTTAAACCACCTCAACGAACGCGCTTACCTCGTCGACGTACAGTAAACCCCCTACTCCCAGAATCGGAGCTCTCATCAGATGTGGCTAATGGTTCCAAGAAGTTTCTAGCTGAATTTATCATGTAATTGGACACCGACGCAATGCAGTCCCGAGTATCCCACATCCAAGTCATCGACACATAGATAGACTATGAAAAAAGACAAAACCCACCAAAGACAAGGAATGCTAGTAATGAGAAATACCAAATAGAAATGATGGAGAAAGAATAAAAGGATCATATGTCTCTCTAAAAATTCCTCCTCGGGAAGACTTTCAAATCCATCTATCACTACGTGAGGACGACGAGGCACCGATTCCACATCCCCACTATGGACTCCAATATGATATGAAGGGGTGGAAAGGTGGTGTAATGGATCCTCTTTAGCTGTTGTAATGCCCCCTTTAGTAATATGGTCCTACATCGCCAGTATGTTGGTACCCCTCCCCTATCCTCATGCAGATAGAGGCTACTCTCCACATGCAGATATAAAAAACGACATCAGCCAACTATTAGCAAAGTCAAGGTAGTTGTAGCATGTTGTCATATCGGTGAAATACCTATAGGGCTCACTCTCTGTCATCACCGCCCTAGCCTCATCACTCATTTACTTTACTCACCTCATGTACTCAGTGGGGATCGATGGTGGGACCTCCACCTCTCCATTCATGATTTTTTACACACTCTTTCTCCAATGTACCAAACATACCCAAATTCATGCGCCAGGAGCCTTCTCATTTGTGCATTCATAATCATAACACTTACGATTGCCGAGGATAGACTCCAGGGGTAGAAGGTTTGAGAACGTGTGATAATTGATTAACTTCGCAACTTTCTAATATAGCACACTTATTTAATTAGAGTCCCTAAACATGCATCTAAGGTGCGTGTGTCAAGCCATAAATAAATAAAGCATGTGACACAAAAAATATGCTGAGAAACAGAATTCAGGAAAAAACCCCTTTCGGGTAAAACCTTTATTTCACTATGAATATACAAGCCGCAACTTACAATTACATAGAGAAATATGCAATGGATCAACGCGCATCCAACCCACAAAGACACGCAGTCTTGAACTCAGCAAGAGAATACACACAGCACCCTCCAAGGACTCGTAGCCCAAACAACGAAGGAAGAACCGCAGCTCTCCTCAATGACACGCAGTCATAACACTTTGTAGAGACTCCCTCAGCAATGACACGCAGCCCTCGGTTGCAAAGATCTCCCCACAAAGATTGAACAATAGCAAAGCTTGTGTTCTAGGGTTCCAAAAGATTCACAAAAGTAATTGGGATTTTTTGTGTGAATCAAAAAGATGTTTTGCACATCAAAAAGGTGAAGACTTAGAGTATTTAGGACTCTGAAAATCGTCTTGAAAAGTCTTAAAAAATAACTCCCAGAAGTTGGCTTTAAATAGGAAAACTTTGAGCCTAAAAAATCTCTAACAGATCTGGCCGAATTTATCCCAGTCGGATCGGTTCTTTTATTAAGAGGCGGATCGGTCCGGATGAGGTCGGATCGGTTCGGTTATTTCTGCTTCATCGGTTTGCATTCGATCCGGGGTCTACTGGACCTTGAGCAAGGCGGATCGGTCCGGGTAGAGGGCGGACCGGTCCGGTCCGGTTTTCCCAAAAAAATAAAAACTTTAAAAAGCCTCATTTTGCTTGAAAAAACTTACTTCTTATTTTTATAAAAAACATTTTATAAAAATTTCCCAATACTAAATATGAACTTTAAGGAACGTAAAAACAAAATTTTACCAAGTTCATTCTTGCAGAGGCTATGATGTTGAAGACGCTTTGATATTCGGATCCGTTGATGTAGATGCGATCTTGAGTTTCTTCAACGGTGTAACGGCGTACGACATACAAAATGATAATGGACAAAAATGTCCTTACAAATCTCCCCCTATGTCTATGCCGGTACATACAAAAAAATATCTGAATTATCAACTTATGACCTATACAAATCTACCCTCCATGAACCCTAAAGATGGAAAGATACAAATGTTTAAATCTTCATCGTTTGTTCTTCGATCTTCAACAATCATCAAATCTCAAAGCTTTTCTCATCAGGGTGTGCAACATATTGATCTTTAATCTTCATACCTACACACATGAGACAAAGCAGATACCACGTGACATATCGAGTTTGAAATGAGATAAACATAGATACCAATATATGATAAAAGCATAAGCTATATCTCAAAAACTCCCCCAAAATTCAAACTCTCCCCCATAATATGATAATTCTTTCTCCCCCTTTTTATGATGTCCCCAAATAGACAAATAAGAAGAATGAATCAAAAAACTTTAGGTCCATAAAATCTACCTTGACCCTCTAAATTTGTCATTTCAAAAACTTTAGGTCCACAGAATCGACCTCAACCCTCTGAATCGATCATTTCAAAAAATTTAGACCGTAGAATTGACCTTGACTCGTTAAAAAGGTCATTTTAAAAACTTTAGGTCAGCTAAATCAACCTCGACCCTCTAAATCAGTCATTTCAAAATTATAGGTCCATAAAAAAGATCTTGACCCTCTGAATCGGTCATTTCAATCTTTAGGTCCACATAATCGACTATTGACTCGCTGAATGGGTCACTTCAAACTTTACGTCTCCAAATTCAACCACTGACCTGCTGAATCGATCACTTGAATATTTGGGTCTACAGAATCAACCTTGACCCTCTTAATCGGTCAATTTAAAAACTATAGGTTCGCATAATCAACCTCGACTCACTAAATTAGTCATTTAAAAAACTTTAGGTCGCAGAATCGACCTCGACCCTCTAAATCAGTCATTTCAAAACTTTATTTTGGCAGAATCGACCTTGACCCACTTAATCGGCCATTTCAATCTTTAGGTCTACGAAATCAACCTTGGCCCTCTGAATTGGTCATTTAAAAACTTTTGGTTTGTAGAATTGACTTTGATCCTCTGAATAGGACATCTGAATATTTAGGTCCACGGAATTAAAATGTCCTCTCTAAATCGGTCGTTACAATGTTTAGGTCCATAGAATTGACCTTAATCCTCTGAATCGATGATTTCAATCTTCAGGTCCGCAGAATTGACCTTGACCCTATGAAACGGTCAATTCAGTCTATTTCAATCTTAAGTTCACATAATCAACCTTAATCCGTTTCTTAAACATCGAAGATGTGTCTTTCATTCGACAACCTTCACTTGTTCCAATCTCTCCCGTCGAGGGGCTCTATAGACACCCCATCCTAGTACCCCCTAAAGTACCTTCTTAGGTCCTTAACGCTCCTCTTTTCTTTGTAAACCCTAGGTTCTATGCCAAAAGGCCATTGAGAAATTTTACATATCGTTCAACTCTAGTAAACTCTCCAGCTTGAGCAAAACTCAATGAAACCTTTAATAGCTCTAAATTTTCTTTTCCAGCGGGCTATACCGTGATTAAATCGGCCTCGCGATTTGATTTATGACCCATTTTACTCTGAATGGCTACAAAGCACCCCCCTCGAGCCCCATTTGACTTAGGTCAACTCTCCAACTCAAGCAAAGTTTAATGAAATCTTTGAGGGCTCTAAATTCCCTTTCCAGTGGTCCACACCATACATGAATCGGCCTCACGGCTCGCACATATAGCCCTTTTACTCCAAAATGTCACCATATGCAAGGGTCCCGTTTAACCTTAATCAATTATCCATATTAAGATAATCTCAATAAAACCTTAAAGGTCTCTAGATTCCCTTTCCAACAGTCCATACCGTGGATGAATCCACCTCACGATTCGTATTTACAACCCGTTTTACTCTGAAACACCTTGTCTAGAGAAAATCGGACGCTCCCAGGGCTAGTTTAACTTCAGTCAACTCTTGAGATCAGGAGTGGCTCAATGAATTCTTAAAAGTCTCTGAATTCCATTATCAGTGGTCCCATTCATGTGCACTTCGAACTTATAGTTCATATTTATGGCCTATTTTTCCAAAAAGTCCATTTCGGACTGCTTATTGGCACCCAGCCCTCTGCCTATAGGAAGGGAGTACTTTTCTTGCCCTGTAAGGCGAGCCCTGTGTCGATAGGAAGGTCAAGGTACATGATGATCGACACCCCCCTAAACCCTAATGTTGCACTATTTAAGGAAATCCATGACCTCATTCTTAGGGGTCCCTTTCTGATGTCAGAACATTATCGTCGAAATCAGTACGCCAAAATCCTATTTTTGCATACATTCTCTTCACTATCTTACGTCACCCTCACCCATTTTCCATTCTATGTTCCATCCTTACATCACCACTATGTAGTCACACTAAAATGATCTTCCTACAATTGCAAATCGGAATTAAGGCGTTATAGAAGTTCTACCCTTATCCTTTTATAATTCATTTAATTAATGTTGTTATTTATTTATTTTTTCCATTTTTATATATCCTTATGTCATTCTCTCACATCAAAACTAATCTCATTTTTACTACTTATTATACATAAAGCTTATTTTCATAAAATATATATAAAAAAAGGGTTTTCCTATAAACACTAAATTAGGATTTCCTCATTTTTCTCACACTTTATACACTTGTGCAAGTTTCCTAAAAAATAAAATAAAGGAAGTCCTAAATTTTGCTTTAGGGATTAAACCCCACCCTTCTGTGTTATCAAACTATGTGAACTTTGATGCCCCTTTTGGGCTACGTAGGCATCCCTAGCCAATGAGTTGAAACCTATTTCCTTATTTTGTGCTCTTTTATATTTATTAGTACTTGTGAGTCCATGAACTCCGACATATATGTGTTTTTCTCAACGTACACATTCATTTCTTTATAGTGATTTGTGATTAGACGGGCACTCACATTATATTATTTTATTTTAAGCACACTCCTTATGAAGATTCCTCTTCGTTTTTCCCATGGTACGAGTTGGATGATTCATTATTTGTGTTTTTCATATCATGCACATCTACACACATGTCGTATTTTGGAGAAAGGAAGAATATTAACATACCTCGTGAGAGACTGAAAGGTCAGAATGGGTGACTAACACCTTTCCATCTCATAACATAGTCCCCAAACCTTTGATCCATTTGGTTTTTATATGCATCCGTATGACCTTGATGTCATTATCTTGAGACAGTTACATTTCTTTTACCTATTTTGAGTAAAAGAGGCTGGCAACTCTATCTCTTCATATCATCCCCCATATCCTCTTAATTAAAATAACCCCGTGTTAGAGAGATCAGGCCCCAGATGGCCACACTTAGATTCGTCCACGTAAAATCCCAGAGAAACTCCATATGATCAAGAATCAAATCTTGGGGATAGACATCATACAAGGAAAAATACGAAAGGATAAAAAAAAGGGTAAATAAAATTCCTTGGAGATTGAAAGTAATAGAAGTTAACATAGTCCCTAAAATGGAAAATCGTAGGGCAACACATTATCTCGGCTTGCTTCTTCCACTAGAACATAACTACTGAGAGTCATATCAATAAAGATACTTGAACAACCTAGTATATATTTAAAAGATCTTGAGATGGAGATTTTTAACTTTAACCATGGGCTATCATGGATGGATCCTCTTATTGCTTATCTGCAAAGAGAGAGCTACTAGTATCTCAAATATAAGATTAAGTAATCATATATATAACATATAAATTCGCATACTCGGGTATGTACTATACAAAAGATGGTTCTTGCTCCCCCTGATCAGATGTGTGCATCCATCTTAGGTAGAAAACATTTTGAATGAAGTTCATGAAGGGTCCAATTGCAGTTATATAGCTGGATGGTCAGTGGATAAATGCATTATCACATAAGAATACTATTGTTTTAACTTAGCCAAATGCGCACAAAGTTTTGCCAAGAAATGTGTTTCCATCCAAAAGAATACAAACTTTCCCCATTTCCCACATATCCAGCTGACCCCCATAACTGCCCCTTGGCCATTTATCCAATGGGGGATGGACACCATCAACCCCCTTCCTATTGTAAGGGGAAAATTTTGTTTTGTAATCGTGGTTGTAGACTATTTTACAAAGTGGTGGAGGTCGAACTATTGGTAAAAATAAATGAGGTAAAGTATTTCGACTTTATTTGAAGAAACATTATGTTTATACATGCATAGCTAGGGCCTTCATCGTAAATCATGGTTCATAATTCAACAACAATCCTTTGAAAGCGTATTATAACAGTCATAGGATTAAGCCCAATTACTTAGCCACATCACACCCGCAATTCAACGGTCAAACATGAGTAACAAACTAAATAACTTTGGTTGGGATAAAGGCAGGGTTGAATGAATCTAAAGGCAAATGGTTAAATAAATGCTACAACGTTCTTTGGGCCTACCAGACGACCCAAAGAACACTGAGAAACCCCAATGATAAGAGCAGGATTTTTTATTAATTATGTCCAAATATAGACCTTGTTAGGACCATTATATCATAAATAATGATTTTTAGAGTCATTTTCATAAATAGACGGAAAAATGTAAGTTTGAATAAACTTGAGTTAAAAATATAATTTTAGTAACCTCAGGGGTGGAGTTATAATTTTAGACACTTTAAGGGCCAAAAACTTATGTTCAAATGATTATCTAGGTAAAATAAAATTCCCTCAAAAATTTGGTTGAATTTTTTATTAAAATAAGCAATTTATTAATTTTGGGAGGCTAAAATGCAAAGAGGGGTAATTCTGTAATTTTTTAAATATTTAGGACCCTAAATTTGAATTGATTATTTTTATTTTCAAATTTTACATGTACCCCGGGATTTTGGACAACAAAGAAGGTGATATGCGAAAATTATCAGAATACGTCGAGACATGACACATTTGACACAGTTGTACTAAATACCTTTTATAAAATCGTTCGAGTGTGCGTTTATATCGTGCCATAGCTTTTTAAAAAGGTTTTGAAAAGAGGCACAACTTTGAAGTTCAGCTGAAACTAAGATTATAATGTTTTGGGAGTCCAAAATGTAATTAAAGCTTCTATTGTGAATAATGATATGAATAGTGATGAAAATTGAGGATAATTATTGAAGGAAAAAAAAAGACTTCCTTCCTAAGAGTCCTATCTTGTAGAAAATACCAAAAACGTGGGTATATCTTTAATGGTTGTTTTGGGATAAATATCAATCTAAATACAACCAATAAAATGGATTTTTTTACCCAATTCAAATATCCCACCCTAAGCATATAAATAAGACTCTGTGGTTTATTATTCTGGAGGAAGAAAAGTGTAGAGAGCCAAGAAAATTATAGAGAATTTTTTTGGTGGGAGAAATTTTGTCAAGCTCAATTGTAAGTGTGGTGACAATTAAACTCAACACAAAATAATAAACAAAGACGATCACCAGAATAAATAAAGAACTTGAAATAACTGCAATCACACACAACACAAGATGTATGTGGTTCAGTAAGAAGGCCTACGTCCACAGTGGTGCTCACAGTATTTTATTTCTCTTTACTCCAGGAGAGTGTTTTCAATTGCATGCTCTTTGCCCCAGGCTGAGGGTTTTATTTATACATGTCTTCTTCGGAGAGTGGGGGTGTAGGACTCCTTCACGGTATCCCATGATCCCTAGAATATCTCCTGAGAGATTTTGGGAGTTGAATGGGTCATAACTGAATTAGTTACAGCGCAAGGTCCCTAGACTTTGGGCTGGGTTAATTGGGCTACTCGTCTGGGCCGAAATAACTAATCGGGATACCCACAATTGCCCCTAAAATTTTTGGGTCACAATTTGGGCTCAATAATTTTAAATGATTGCCTTAATGGCATTTTCGTGAATCGTGCAACACTTTGCGATTGAAGCGTCCTTCTCGAATCGATTTAGGCGACAAATTTCTTCGTTTCCTGTGCGTTATGATTAGAAAGGTTTAAAACAGTTTGGAGAGGTCATTCCTCGACATCGCTTAAAATTTCTTTGCACTCTCCATATTTCTCGAACCTCTCACTGTTGATTTCTCACCTCCAGGTCTCGTCTTCCATCTTCAAGCTTCTTCCTTATCTTCTCATCTTCCCTGCATGCGGCTTTGCATTGTCTCAAGTTGATTCTTACTTCGTAAGTTCTTCACTCAACTTCTTTTTTATTAGAATTTCTTCATATTCGATATTAGGGTTTCTCTTTTCTGATGACAAAAATAGGCAATATGTCGATAACTGAGTTTAGGAAGTTCTACAATATTCCAAACTGGGTAGACATCGAATGTGCCCCTGTTCCTCATAATGTTAGGGATATTGAGGATGGTCACTGGATACATGTTCTTTTGTTATCCCGAGGGGTCATTCTTTTCCCCCAAATCGCTTGTTATTGCACTTTTTTAGTTACTTTTATATAGTTCCTGCACAGTGCTCGCCAAATGTTTGGAAAATTGGCAATGGTGTGCATAGAATTAATCATCTCTATAGCACCAATCTAGGGCTTGCTAAAATCTACTATTGCTATTATTTTTCTCGAACTAGCTCTGGACTTATTTACCTCAAAGCTAGGAGTCCTGATAGGGTATTGGTAGTAAATTTACCTGATTCCGACAAGGTCTACTAGCATGAGGGGTTTATTTCCAGAAACTGGTAGTTCCCTCCCCATACTGAAGGGTCGAGGTCTGGGATACATGTGATTCCTTTTTATGGGGAGGAATATATAGGTAGTCATAGTTCTTGTTCTGCTCATTGATTCTCTGTTAGTTTATGGTCTTTCTCATATCTTTCTCTCTTTGTTTTTTCAGCGAAGTCAAAGAACTTAGAACCCGCTCTTCACAAGATTCGAGTTGCTGGGTTGGTTAAGGCTTGGAAAATTACGTAACTCTTAGCTGATGGTGAGCATCCTCGATTAGCGATATTTCTTCTGGAATACAATAACATTGGGTCTAGTTTCATCGCACGACCTGTGGATAGAATTCCTCAGCTAGATATCACATAAGAGGTTACTGCTGACCCAATCCAATTGGACGAGGAGGAAAGCAGCTCTGGTGAAGAGAGCAAGGGGGCTAAAAGGGGTGGTGCTGAAGGTGATTACAGTGAGGAGAGATCAAGTAACGAAGAATCTTCCAGCACGGAGGAGGGTTCAGAGTCTCAGGAGTCTTCAGGGGATTCAAGTACCTCCAGTGAGGAAGCTATGGCCCCTCCAAGGAAAAATCTGATCCAGGATGATGACGAAGATAATTTGTTGCTTGCTCGCAGGATGAAGAAGTAGAAGTCTGGGAGTGGGGACACTGCCACTGGCTCCCAGACTGTTGCTCATGAGTAGGAGAGAAAGAAGAGAGAGGAAGCGGCGGCGAAAGAGAGAGAGAGGAAAAAGGAAGAAGATAGGAAGAAAGGGGAAGAGAGAAAGAGGGTTGAGAGGGAGAAAAAAGAGAGAGAAGAAGAAAAGAGGAGAAAGGAAGTGAGGATAAAGGCGGGCATTCTTTGGTGCCCGTGTCTGCTCTACCCAAGGGGGTTTCTATTTCCCTTTCCCCTCAGTTGGATCTGGCGGTGCTCAAGAGAGAAGTTTTTTTGGATGATGGTTAAAGGTCGATAGGGGCTGACCAGTTAGCCCTGAAGGCAAGTAAGAGGCTAGCCTTGATGAGCTGGCAAGGAGAAATGCCGATCTAGACAGGAAGAATGCTAAGCTGGAGGCTAGTTTAAATACTGCCAACGCTACTCAAAAGTCTTTTGATCTCGCCTTGACTGAAGCCAACAAGGTGAAAGAGGCGGTAACCAAGGAGCTTCAGGAGCTGAGGCAGTCCTATAACTTGGTCTGCTCGAGCAAGCTGTTGGTAGTTGAATAGAACAGGTGCTTAATGTCAAGGCGGAGAAGGTAGAATCTGAGGTTTCCACACTTAAAGAAAGATCGTACAACACTGGATGGGTCGCATCGTAAGAAAATATTGAGGCCTAAATTGGTTACATTGGCCGTTATAACTTTAAGAAGGGTTGGATAAGGCCTTACTTGCTGCCGAGGATTGATTCCACCCTCTTTGACGAGCATAACCCCGATCCCAAGCCTATCGTAGATGAGGTGCCTCTTTATGCTTCCAATGAAGGTGCCCCTACTGTTCTGACCATCGCTACTGATTCTCCGCTTGAACAGGGGATGGCGACTACTCCATCTGAGGGAGGTGTGCCTGGAGCTGCTGCAGATAAAGGGAAGCAACCAGTGACCTCATAGTAGACTGAGGTTTCCAGCTAGTCTTCTTTAGGGAACTCTTTGTATTTTTTTTTATTTCAGTTACTCTTTATTTTTTCTGATGTACTCTGAACCTTCTTTAAATGAAATGAAATTCAGTTCCCTTCTGCGTATTGATTTATTTTCTTTTTTTAATGCTTATATGGTTTGTAGCTCATCGATGTTGAGGATTATATTCCTGCTACCTCTCAGTTAGGAAAAATTCTTGGACCTAAAGTAAGAAATCAAGTTCGCAGAGCCTTTGTAAGGATCTGCAAGTCCCTTAGGTCAAGGAATCGGGAGTATAACAACCAGTCAGAACTCGTTTCCCAGCTGAAGGACAGGCTCCAAGAGATGGAAAAAATCGGTGCTTCTGTTCAAGAAGACGTGGATGCTCTGAAGGCTGAGCTTCTGGATGCCTCCGAGGTTAATCAGGTTAGAGAGGTACTTCAGTAAGAGAACGATGCTCTGAGGAGAGAAGTCTCGCAACTCAGGGAGAATGCATCGAGCATTGCTCCTCGAGTTCTACGTGGTTCCTCTTCATCGACTAGACCACGAGCTGGTACTGATGACAGAGGTTTAGATAGGGAAATTGCCGAGCTTCGAGGCGATGTTCGCCGGGCGTACGTGATAGCTGCCGATCTTCAAAGAGATGTTACCTTGCTGAGGCATCTGTTCAAGAAAGGTCCTTGATGAGTATGGGATGATGGTTATGATTAGGGTTGGACCAATGCTCTGATGAAGTTGGGGGAAGCTGAAGAGTTATCCTTTATTAGGGGATGGTTGAGTTCTCTTAGGGTGTTGCAGGTCCCTAGGAACTCTGTCCTCTGGTATCGTCATGAGATATCCCCTTCAACTTTGATGTCTAACCCATTCAAGAGGTATGATTAGTGGGTCCCCATAGATGCTATCCCAAGGTAGCTATTGGAATCAGATTCAAATGAAGTTAAGGAGGAATTAGCTCCTCACCCAGATGATGGCCAAAGAGCACAAGTGGCTGACTATCTTGCTCGGAGATCTAATCCTCATTAGGATTTTTTTTACTTATCACATGTAACTCTTTGTATATGTAATGATGTAATAAAACAATGATGTTTTGGGCAATTTGCCGACTAAACATGTGTTTTGTATTTTTTTACTTCATTGATTTCTTGTTTGACTATCTTAGGCTCTTCTTATCCGACTAGATTTGATATAGGAAGAGTTTTTTCGTTGAGTGAGTATCCCCCCAGTCCAGTATGCTTATAAGATATCATTTTGCTTCACTTTACCTTTTAGGTTATGTCGTCACACTCCCTTAGGCCTAAGTGTGGCAATGGCGAGGACACACCTGGTGTTGGATGTTCTATCCGAGCAGGTTTTTTGAGCCAGACATTGTTTAATGACCAACTTGAGTTGGCTGAGCTGCCTAAGGGTCCCCTGTAGGGCTTCATATATTTCCAGGGGCAATGCTAGGAGGTTATTCATATTTGATGACAAAAACCTGAGGAGGGTAGTACCCTACTTTTACATGTTAATAGGAGAGCCTGTAACTTGGAAAAGGTGCAAAAATTATAAAATATTTGAGAAAAAATCAACACTTCATAGAATGACACTGCCAAACAATTTTTATTAATCAGAAATGAATTGCAAATTTCAAAATTGGGTTAAGAGATCAACAAAAACTAGAAGTAGAATTTCTTTAAATTGGCTGTGTTCCAACTTTGAGGTATCTCCCTGTCCTCCAGCGTTTCTAAGTGATAGGCTCCTTGTAGGTTGTCCCTTATCACCTTGAATGGTCCCTCCCAGTTTGGTCCTAGATTGCCAAGTGATGGTTTTACTGCACTGCTAAGAACTTTCCTTAGGACGTAGTCCCCAACTTGGAATGATCTTGGATTTACCTTCTTGTTGTAGTGCTTTGCTAACTGTTGCCGATAACCTACTAGTTCACTAGAGCCAGCTCTCTTCGCTCCTTAGCTAGGTCAAGTTTAGTGAGAAATGATTCATCGTTCTGGCCTTGGTCGACCAGGGTGGACCTTATGGTGGGGAGGCCAGCCTCCAAGGGGATGATTGCCTCCATACCATATGTCAGTGCGAACGGTGTTTCCCTAGTTGCTTGTTATGGGGTAGTACGGTAAGCCCATTGGATGTGTAGCAGCTCGCTCACCCATGCCCCTGTGGCTCGTTCCAATCGCTTCTTCAATCCATTTATCACTATTTTATTGGAAGCTTCAGCTTGTTCGTCGCTCTAAGGGTATGACATTGAGATGACAATGGTGCCTGATCCCATGGTCATAACAGAAACCCTGGAAAAGGACACTTTCAAACTAGGTTCCGTTGTCAGTGATGATGGTCCTGGGGATCCCAAAGCGAGTGATAATGTTCTTCCATATGAATCTTATCATATTCGCGTGTCTGATGTTAGCCAGCGGCTCTACCTCTATCCATTTGGTGAAGTAGTCTATCGCGACCAACAAATACTTGCGATTACCCGGAACGGTAGGAAGAGGGCCTACGATGTCCATTCCCCATTGGGAGAAAGGCCATGGGCTAGTAAGTGACTTTAGGTCGCTGGCCGGTTGGTGAACCATAGGAGCGTGAAGTTGACATTTTTTGTACATGTGAGGATATATCCCAGAATCCTTCTGCATATATGGCCACCAGTAACCTTTCTTCATTGCTCAAAAAGCTATCGACCTGCCCCAATATGACTCCCACAGATTCCCTCGTGGAGCTCATGCATAACTTGCTTGACGTCCTTTGGGTGAATGCATTGGAGTTAAGGACCGGTGAAAGACCTCTTATACAGTTTTCCCTCAGGAGATAAGTGAAAGCGAGCAACTTTTACTCTTATTTGATGAGAGGCCTTCTTATTGTCTGGTAGGGCAATATCTCTAAAATAATCCCTTAAGGGGTCCATACAATTGGGGGCTGATTCAATCTGGAAGACATGACCTATGTTTGGTAGTTTGGCGATCTGGGTAATACTTGGTTGGGCAAAGAAGTCGATCAAAATTATTCTCTTCAAGTCAAAATTAATTTCTAAGCTCAAGGCTGCTAGGGCTTCAGCATGGTTGTTTTATCCTCTGGGAAATTGTTGGACGCTGACTTGTTCGAAGTTAGACATTAATTTCTTCGTTGTGGCGAGGTAAGCCGCCATTATCTCATCCCTAGCATTGAAGTCACCACTTATCTTGTTGGAGACCAGCTGTAAGTCACCGAACACTTGGAATTGCTTTGCCCCTAGTGCCTGTGCCTTATATAGTCCTGCTATCAGTGCTTCATACTCTTCTTCATTTTTGGAGGTTTTAAAGCCAAGCCAGATTCCTTGCTCGAGGATTGCATCTTCAGGGATAACCAGCACGATGCCCACTCCTGCCCCTTTGGAGTTGGAGGCTCCGTAAACGAACAGTCACCAAACACCTTGTACCGAGGGGTTTTCCCTTTGACCAATAGGTTGAAGTTGGTAGAAAGGATGTTCTCCTATAAATTTTGTGATGAAGTCGGTGAGGACTTGTCCCTTGATTGCATTCCTTGGCTAAAACTAGATGTCAAATTGCCCGAGATCAACTGACCACTTTGATAGTCTACCGAATAGATCTACTTTTCGCAGGACTACTTTAAAGGGGTGAGATATAAGGACTATGATGGAGTGATCTTCAAAGTAATGTTTCAATTTCTTTGAGGCTACCATTAGCATAAAGGTGAGATTTTCTAGTGGTAGGTACCATTGTTTAGCGTCCAAGAGTGTTTTGCTCGCGTAATAGACTGGGTGCTGGATCCCCGTTCTTTCGCATACCAGTGCAGAACTAACAGCATGACTGGAAATTGCGAGGTACAGGTATAGAGAGTAATTCTCATGAGGGATTACAATCAAGGGTAGTGTACTGAGGTAAGCCTTGAGTCCTTCTAGCGCCTTCGAGTAATCCTCATTCCACTCTACATTTTTTCTTTTCTTCAAAAGTTGGAAGAACGGCTAGCACCTTTCGGATGATTTTGAGATGAATTGGTTCAGGGTGGTGAGCATTCATGTGAGATTTTTCACGTCTCTTATTGTACGGGGGGCTGCACCTTATTGATGGCGTCAATTTAGTTCGGGTTGGCTTCAATGCCTCTCTTGCTAACCAAGTACCCGAGAAATTTTCCTGACTGGACACCGAAGGAGCACTTACTTGCATTAATTCGGTATTTCCGGAGGATTTCGAAGGTTCTTGATAAGTCCGAGACGTGTTCCTCTTTATGCCTGCTCTTGATGAGCATATTAATTATGTAGACCTCCATGGTGCTTCCCATTTGGTCTTTAAATATTTTGGTGACCAACCGCTAGTAGGTTGCTCCTGTATTTTTAATGGGCTCTTAATAATACAACCCGACGGTGGTGATGAATGTTGTCTTGTCTTGATCTGGCTTGTGCAGAGGGATTTGGTGATACCCGGAGTATGCGTCTAGAAAACTCATTCTTTCATGAGCTGTTGTGGCGTCCACTAACTGGTCAATCTTTGGGAGAGGAAAACTGTCTTTAGGGCACGCTCTATTAAGGTCGGTGAAGTCAATACAGACTCTTCATTTTCCATTGCTTTTTGGGACCACTACTGGGTTGGACATCCACTTAGGGAATTGAACTGCCCGTATAGATCCTGCATCCAGCATCTTTTCTACTTCCCTCTCCACAACCTTGGCCTTCTCGGGCACAGTTCTCCGTGCCTTTTGTACAATCGACTTGAAAGCCGGGAAAACATGCCGCCCATGACAAACCACACTGGTATGAATCCTGGGTAGCTCGTAGGGCTCCCACGCAAAAATTCCAAGTTATTCCGCAAAAGTACCGTTAGTTATTTTTTCTCTCGATACGTGAGAGAGGCCTCGATCAAGAATATCCTATCTTTCTTGTTGCCGTCGACTACGACTTCCTCCAGTTCTCAATGACCCACTCAGAGGGGAGGAGCATGGTCTCCTCCAACCCAGGTCTTTCTTATTTTAGCTTCTATTTGGAATGTATCAAACTTTCCTGCTCTTCAACCTTCTCCTTGGCCTTCTCGACCTTCTTCTCCGGCTTTGGGCGAATTGTTTCTATAAAGCACTTTCTCTCCATTGCCTGATCTCCATGGATCTTCATCACTCCTCGCTCAGTCACATATTTGAGTTTCAGATGGTAGGTAGAGGGTACGGCCTTCATCGCATATAGCCACCCTCTGCCAAGGATGGCCTGGTAGGTGAGTCAATGTCGACCACTAGAAATTCGATCATTTTGGAGAAACTTCCTTCCCTTACTGGTAGTACAATCTTTCCCAAAGGGATGGTCACTTTACCGGCAAAGCCAACTAGAGGAACACTGACTTACTTTAAGTCAGTGATGCTTAACTTTAACTTTTTGAACAGGTCGAGATACATTACTTTGGATGAGCTACCCTGATCGACGAGTAACTTATCGACATCGTAGTTAACTATCCTGAGTGTAATGATCAAGGCATCATGATGTGGGGTCCTTACTCCCACTAGGTCTTCATCCGTGAACACAATGTGTTTGCTGTAGTCGATGTCATCTGCTCGTCAACGCTTTCCTGCTTGCATTTTAGCTAGGTCAATTTGAAAAGCTTGCATTACTGCCGTAAGCTTTTTCACTTCCATCCGAGCTGAGTTTCCTTAAATCTGCTTTAGATCGGATGCCCCATGAATCACTGTGAATTCATGGACGACATCCTCCTTGACCACGTTGTTAGGCCTTGGGTCTCCATTGGAAGCTACCTTCTCTACCTCCTTCTCCACAAATTCGTTTAAATGTCCAGTTTGTGCTAACTCTTCAAGGTGAGACTTGAGGGCCTTGAAGTGCTCGGCTTTGTGCCCACCCTCTTTATGGAAAGCACATCTCAGTTCGTTGTTCCTTTTTTAGGGGTCTCCTCCCATCTTTCTGGGCCACTTAACGAACGGGTCGTCCTTAATCTTTGCTAGAATCTTGTAGATTGGTTCTTTAAAAACTGTGTTCACTGCCTGAAATTCTTTTGAAGCGTCATTTTTGTTCCCGCTCTTAGGGCCACTCTTGCCCCCATTTTTGCTTCCTTTCTTTTGGTTCTCAGCTTTGTCCCTACTCTTTTCGGCGAACTTGGCATGACCATTCTCCCCTGCACTGAGGCGGGTCACATCCTTAACTTTGGCGTATTTTTCAATACGAGCTATTAGGTCATCAATGGCCTTGGCCTCCTTCTTAGTGAGGGATTGGTGCAAGAGGCAGGAGCTGGGTAGGCCAATCTCAAAGGATGCCACAGCGACATGATCCTAGCAGTCCTCGACCTCTTTGAATAACTCCCAATATCTTTTCTCATAGTTATGAGGCTCTTCTGGGGCATTTTCTTTATAGTCAACAAGGTATCCATCCTCTTCGGATGAGAGCAGCTGGTAATCAAGCGAGTTGTGAAGAGCTCCACCAGTTACTCGAAGCTCCTGATGGATCTGTGAGGGAGTTTCTCTAACCACTTCTGGGCCACATCATACAAGCTCGACTGAAAGATCGGGCACATTAATTCGTCCTTATGGTTCCAGAGGGTTATGGACTGCCTGTAATGCCTAACATCGTCGATAGGATCAGTCTTTTTGTCGTAGATCTTGAATCTGGGCATCGCGAACTTCTTGGGGGCTTCTTCTTATTCTATCTCCCTTGAGAAAGGGGATTTCATCTGGGTCCTGAGAGCTCGCCTGGCTAGCTCTCTGGTCGATCTGGCACCCCGATGTGTTGGGTATTGGTCCATTTCTCTCCGGACTAAATTTCGTATGCCATCATTGCCTTAACCTGGGCTCCTGTAACAATGAGTTGGTTCCTGTTGCTCGGGCAAGTCGTCATCTGACCTGTGTTCCTTAAATCTTTGAGATCCACGTCTAGATCTCCTTCCTTGACTGCGAGACTTGCTCGCCTGAGGGCTAGGAGTGCGATATTGACGTTGCCTAGTGCTACGATGGAGTTCTCTCTCCATTTTCTCTAGTCTTATCTTGAGATAAGCATTTTCAGCTTCTTGCTTGTGTGGTGACAATTAAACTCAACACAAAATAATAAACAAAGGCGATCACCACAATAAATAAAGAACTTGAAATAACTGCAATCACACACAACACAAGATGTACGTGGTTCGACAAGAAGGCCTACGTCCACGATGGTGCTCTAAGTATTTTATTTCTCTTTACTCCAGGGGAGTGTTTTCAGTTGCTTTCCCTTTGCCCCGGGCTGATGGTTTTATTTATACATGTCTTTTTCAGAGAGTGGGGGTGTAGGACTCCTCCACGGTATCCCATGATCCCTAGAATATCTCCTGAGAGATTTTAGGAGTTGAATGGGTCATAACTGAATTAGTTACAGCGCGAGGCCCCTAGATTGTGCTGGAATTAATTGGGATACTCGTCTGGGCCGAAATAACTAATCGGGGTACCCAGAGTAAGGCATATTCAATTGTAAGTTTGTTTATTAATGAAAGTTATTATTCATTCGTGCATTATTTTTTTGTCTTCAATTATGCCAACTTAAATTCTTTACTAGGACTAAGTGAAGTTTATTATGCTTAATTAATATTTTGTGTAGTTTAAATTTTTCTTTAATTCCTGACATGTTCTACAAGTTTTAAAAATTCGGTATTCATTTAAAACGACACGAGAGCGTGTTTAAACCTTCGACTTTATTTGAAAGCTCATTTTTTTATTTTAAGTATGAGTGTTTTTTGATGGATTATACTTTGATTAAATTAATTGATAGTCCATTATTAAATAATATAGTTTGAAATTAAAAAGTGAACTTTCTAAGGGAAAAGGGATTTTAGTCATCTAAATTTAGAGACGTTAAATTTTATTGTGAACTTAATCGTGTTATTTTATGAATTAAACGGGACGAGAGTCGGTTTAATTTGAGTTATAAATCGGGAACGATGGGTTTAAATTATTTATAATATTAGTTAAACGTGATAAACGGATCCAACGTCCTAGTTTTCTCGCACATTTGATTCTATTTTTCGTATTTGTAATTTTTTTATCTTAGTAATATTGCATCTCATCTTTTGCACCAGACCGTCTAGTTGGAAGTTTACAATTATTTTGAATAAAAAATTGGGAAATCTTCATGGTTGTTATCCATACTTGCACTCACTATTCTATATTAGCCTATGCACTTGCGGTATTTCATAAATTGAGAAAAAACCAATTATGCTAGTGTTTGGATTAGAAGTCATGGTTATAACATAAATTATTTTTTCTAGTCATAGGGTGAAAATTTACAATGAAGAATCCAATAATGAGGAGTGTCAACTGGACTTGAACCTTCTCGAATAATGCAGAGACTATGCTCAGATCATAAAAGTCGCTTATCAGCACACTACAGCCAGATACTACACGAAAGAGTTGAATATCAACCTCTGAAGGTAAGAGACTACGTCTTGAAAAAGGTGACTCAAATGTCCAATAAAGTTCAGGAAAACTTAATCGGCCTTCTTCGGATTATAGAAGAAGTATTCATAGGCACTATAGTGTTGAGGACCTTGAAAGGGAATGTGACACCTTGTAAATTCAAAATTAGAATGGTCAGTTCCAATTGTAAATGTACAAGAGTCAAAACAATTGAATATCATTATAAGCATCACGAGTATAAATAATTCAATGGAAATAAATTATATAAACCACCACAATAAAATAAATACAAACTAACCCCGATACTAATGTCATAAGTAAAGTAAATACATTAATGTATACAACTGATTACAATAAGTCTGCACTACTACTGAAAGTAAATCAATACTGAAATGAAATGTGCACACTGGCCTGACACCCACATCCTAAGATATTAACGAATGATATCCCAGTTGCTAAATATCAGGGTTGTGACTGCCATTTTTGTCAAATTCTTGAAAATGTGTTCCACGAATGTTAAAGAAAGTTACACAAATATAACATTTAACTTAAATTATATCACCATAATCACCAAACAAAATTCTCCCATGCTTTAATGTCTTTTAAGTTATCTCATCCCTAGTGTGACACCCTCATAAATTTAAAAGTTGGGATGATGAGTTCTAACCCCGAATGTACATGAGTCAAAATAATTTGAGATCATTCTAAGTATAACGACAATAACAATAAATGATAAAATAAAACCATACATCCACAACAAAATGAATAAACCAAAATTGTCTATGATACCAATAACTGTAATAATATCAAGTAAAACAAATCCACCAAATGAGAATAAGAAAATCTATCTCGACATGAAATAACTGGAGTACTGAAATATAAAATGCGATAAAGTAAAATGATCATGCATGATCGAAATCTACATCCTAATAGGAAGCAGGAAAGATGATCCGAATGTGAGAGTCAGGGCTAAGCCTGTTGCACTTGCCTGAGTCCTAAAAAATGTTATGTCCACGAATGTTAAAGAAAGTTTAAGGAGACAAAGGATTTAATCAAGGCTACTTTTTCATAATAAACCACATTCTCATCCCTTATTATAATATATTTTAAGTTAACCCTCCCAAGCAACTTAAAATAACATATATCTCTACACCCATTTCTCCAATGTTTCCAATGTTGTGTAATTATACATTTCTCGTTGAATTATAATTACTGCACTCTATCACTGAATAATCATCAATAGAAACCTCCACGATACAAATATAAAACTGAAACAACATACATAATCAACTACAATACCATGCATATAATCGAAAGGTTACATTTATAGAAAAATATAAAGATAGTCTCATATAAATTACACACACGAAGGCCAAGCATTATTTGCCTTCGGGGAGCACTCGCTAGTAATAAGTATAGCTGTAGGATGCCCTAATCCTATACCTAGACCAAATACTCTCCAAGATTAACCACTACGTATTTTCGTACAACACATGGCCCCCATACCAAACGAAAAGCTAAGTGAAGACATCCCCCCATGTATGGACAAACGAGGCAGTAAAGGTACATTTGCGTATGACCCAAGTGTACATTAGAATAAGCAACAAGTCTCTATCTACCGGGTTACTATGCTTCCACATCATCATTCCTTCCCTTATAATGGACATCCCCTAGTACGTCAAGCATGAGCTTATAATGGTATATTCACACAAATAACTACACATGCAAGTAATCAACTAATCATAAGGTTATATTCAGCATGTTAATACTTCCACAACTTATTTTCAATGTTTTAATTACAGTTTTACATTCCGGTATAACTTAATCCATTTAATTAACCCTACATCACCACTATTGTGACTTGTTATGGTAGTAAGAGGAAATAGTTGCACTGTATTTGAACTACTATGGTCGCAGCTCTGGCTGCGGCTCCGGACCCATGCCCAACCCTTCATCTTCTTCATTTACCATTATTACGGGATTGAGCTTTCCGTTCACAGACTAACCCTAGATCTGAGATATTAATTCAAAAATAATATATCTTCACGGTAACCATGTTTCCAACCTAAACACATGTCAATTTATCTCAATTCATCCCTAAATCATCTTTAATTCTTATGATTTAGTCATAAACCCTAGTTTTCAAACTTTTAACCAATTGGGTTCAATTCATTATAAATTCTATTCATATAATTAGGGGTTCTAATAGATTTATGTTCCCAAACATGTTCAAATCAAACTTAATATAAATCTTGGTTCACTTTCAAGAATTCATTAATAATTTGCAATTCTTACTATTTTAGGCCAGGTTCATCATTAATCCATTAACTAAACAAAAACTTATAATTTATTAATTAAATTCAAAATATTTCTTATAAATTCAAGTTTATATTATCATAACAACATAAAAGCAATTAAGCAATTCATGAAATTGTGCATATATGGGGTGATTGAGCAATCTACCCCAATTTCTCCCCAATTATTCCTCTATCTTCTTCTTCTTCTTATTCACACCTCTTAGCGGTTAGGATTAGGGTTTTGTTTATTTTAACCTAGGAGGCTAAAATCATGTATTTGTAGGTGCTAATCCCGAAATTAGGGTTTGTCTCTTCATTAAACCTATAGCGGTAACCCTAAAATGTGTTCCAATTATCCCAAAATTCAACTTAAGTCATATACTAACCCTATGGGTTTAATTTTTATTATTTTAAGGCAATTTCGAACATTCTACAAGTCATGGAAGTCATCCACATTATTTATATTTATTATTTCCATTAATTATACTAATCAATCAAATTAAATTAAAATATAATCATTATTAATTGTTTACTCGTAAACTAGCATTATAAGAGACTACGTCACTATTTATAGAACTTGGCATACAGGGAATAATCAAATTAATGAAACCCCTGACACCGAGCCCTTAAACGTTCCATATTTGCCCATAATACATGTTACTAACCTGATAATTAATTAATAATACGACCAAGTAATAATAATTAATTATGATAGCCACACAATTTAAAACAAGGCAAATGTACACACAATATTTAACATAAAAATGTCACAATAATAATGCCACATAAATAATTCACAGAATAAAATGTCACATAAATAGTGCACTGGAAATACAGAGTATTACACCTGGCAACTTAAAATAGCAATCAGATCTACACACCCATCCCATGTGTTTCCAATGTTACATAATTATATACACTCGTGTGATTATAATTCTTAAATTTCTAATCAATGAATAATGGTTCATCTCTAATGTAACTCCATAAGACTATATTTAAGTCTACTGATATAAATAGAACATCACTATGCATACACAATTTCTTACCCATTTTCCATACCCGCCTAATAAGACAAGGCAATAGAAGGTTGTACTTCTGCCCTGACGGGACCCACAGTACTAGGGTATAAGCTTTTAGAGCATTGGGTATGGGATATGTGTACTAAAGTTGGTACACATATCTTTATCCGATCCAAATAAGTATGCTTTATTCTATACTAATGAATAAGCTACACCAAAGGTAATTATAACTAGTTACATTATCTAATGTCTATGTAAGTACAATATAATAACATACACAATAAATACGTTATATCTGAACTAGCAGGTAAGATAATCCAGTAGTATATCATATATTTGGTTCGAACAAGGTTTTTCATGAAAATTACATCTGTGTCGATAATGAAAACAACCATATAGTCAAATATAAACATCATATTAGCACACAGTAATAAAGGCCTATAACTACTTGCCTATGGGAATACCTCGTTAGTACTAGATGTTATAGCCTTCCCTAAACCTATAATCTCTGAGCAAACAACTCTTGGTATTAATCACTATGCATTACTGTAAAACACATAGCCCCTCATATAGAACCAAAAGGCTATGTGAGGACTGCAAAAAATATTATATTAGACTTTTATTATAAACATATAATTCTGACTTTCTCTTTACAATGTGTAGGGTAGATAATTTATACAAGAAGAGGAGATATTATCTCATGCATGTGATAACTAAAATATAGCTAGATAATAACTCTACTTCCTTATAGCATGCTAACGGCCTTTGAATAATTCTCAGCACATGAAGCATATGGGTACTCTTTATTTAGTTCCTTATAAATAGGAGTGAGGAAGATTGCTTCTCTAATAATCCCCCCCCCCCAAGTAAAATGTGGCTAGTGAGGATGCATCTAGCTTAAAAACACAATCCCCGTTCATCTTATATAAGGTCTCTTGGACCATGTTGCACTTGATCAAAACTGATTCAGAGGCTTAGGTTGCGTTTGTTTTTTTATCTGAATCTGAAGACAAAATCTGAATTCTGAAATCTGAATCTGAAAAATATGTTTGCTCAGAAAAATATGTTTATTTTTATGCCTGAATATACTTTTGAATGAATATATTTAGACTGATTCAGACTTCAGATTTAGACGTAACTCTACCTCTTAATCATTAAGAGTCAAATATGGTCGTTAGCCTCTTAATCATTTTAAAAAATAAAGCAGTTTTTGATACCTCTTAAGTCTGAATGGTTCAGATTCAGACTTAAGAGTTAAAAACAAACACCACCTTAATCTTCGTTTTTGATTGGCCCGACACCCATAATCAGTGACGGAGCCAGGAATAATTGGTGGCCGGGGCACGAAAGGAAAAGTCCGAGGGTTCAGGGGCGGGAGCCCCCGATTTTTTTTACTACTTATAATAATTTTTTAACTGCATAGAAAATAACATATAAATAGATGAATTACAATGATTTAAAAAATAAAACATCATTACAAAACGATACTAATGTAAGTTCATACAAAAATAGATAGTTGTCATAACATTCTACAACATCCTCTAAGATTTTTCATTTTCGGAAAACGATTCACGAATACATAACGGGATAAAAAAAATTCAAAAACATATTTTCAACAACTTCATGCCCAAAAAATAATTACTACAAACCAATAACAAAATTTATACAAAAAATAAGCAACTAACAATGAATATTTCCTACACAAAATTTCAACAAACCCTAACAATGGATATTTACTTAAAAAAATTGTGGGGGAGGGGGGAGGAAGAGGAATGATAAATATAGAAAACCTAAATAAAATGGAGAGATATTGAAGAACATACCTTGATTTGGTGTAGAGATTTAAGTTTAACTCAACAAAATACGGAGAGAAAAACAAGAGCAAAAATGGGTATAAAATTTAGGGCTTTTATTTTTTAGGGAAAAGGGAGGGATTTTGTTCTCAATTTTTTTCCCTTTAATATCCTTCCTAATAGATGTACATATATATAAAAAATCAGAAATGATCATTTCTGGCCTGGGCCCGTGCCCAGGTCAACTGCACTGTGGCTCCGCCACTGCTTGTAATGTGTTTTTTGGACCAAAATGTGCTTGATCTATTGGATTCAGAGGCTATTTAATTCTTGGGATTGGTAACGATGGATTCAGGGGCTGTTTAGTTGTTAGAGGATGTGAATATGGTACATGTTCATGTATTATATTGTAAATTCCAACACGGTCTCCACAAACTAAAAGAAATGCATAGAGAAAAGTGTCTGTTCATCTTTTAAAATTATTTTTCGATTTAAATCTGAACATATTCTATTTGGTGAAGATACCCAGCATAATCAAGGTAATATTATACGTATAGTTGAGGAACTTGCGTCCTAGCACAAATAATTTCAAAATGCAGTTTGTGTTAGTGAGAATTCCAGCATTCATAACGAGTAAGTGGGTTTATGTGGGGTTGAATCTGGTTAAATTCCGAGGCGGTAGTTGTGAGTAGGAGAATAAAGAATCGGTATCCTTCCCAAATCAAGAAAAAGTTTGAGTTGTAAATGAAGTTTCATCATTTATCAGGTAGAGGATGTTGAATGTTCTCTTTCCACCAATTAGTTGAGGAGTTTTTGGAGTTACCTATTGAAGAGATGAGAGATCACTAGTATTTATTTTTCCTAATATTAGAATTCAAGGAAGAAGCTTATGTTAAATATCAAGACCTCACGGTAAAGCAACACATAAATATACTTTTATTTTCATGGAACACATCTCTAACACTTTGTTAATGGAGATAAATAGCAGCATAAAAAAATAGCTTTAAGGCTCCTAGATTTAAGGCTCTGATACCTCGTATATTTCCTATCTAAGGTATGGTAATGTCAGCTATAGGACCCAAGGGTAAAAATAGCCAGCGGACCCTCTCTATCTATCGGGGTACCAATGCTTCTGTGAAATTACTCATACCCCTATACTAGACATCCCCTTTTACGTTACGCTCGAGCTACATCCATGGTATGTGCACGCAAAACATATACAAAAATGATAACAAATTTATATAGGTACAATAACAAATCCAACACTATGGATACAACGATAAACCCAGTCATGCAGGTACACACAGGTTCATTCTTAAACTCATAATTTAATAATGCATTTCATTACAACCATCCGTTGAATGTTTATCAAAAACTAAAAAGGAAAAATTGTGAATACCTAAATTGACCACGGCTACGAACTGCTACACATAGTAGTAGCTACAACCACAATTAAAACATAGTTGCAGCACATATTATAGTTGCGATCGTAGCTAATGGTAGCAGCAGCGCAGCTAATCATATAATCTCCATCTTCTCCCGTTTCTAATTACGGTATTAACTAAAACTCTTCTAATTCAACCCTAAATTTAAGATTAGATTCTCAAATTTATATATGTTAGACTTACCTATGTTTCCAACAAAATTCGACTGTAATTCCCATCATTAACAACTCAATTAAACACTAGATTTAAGGATTTATACCTAAAACCTTAATTTCATAGTTTATCCAGTTTATATCCAATTATTCCAAAATGTGAATTCAATTGATAGTGCTTTCAACATATTAATGAACCTAAACATGTTTCTAACAAAACTCATTTCATATCCATAGCTTTCATCATTAAAATCTATTCTTTACCCATTTTAGGTTAAATTCTTAATTAATATTTAATTAATCAGAAATTAACCATTCTAAAACAGATTGTTGGATCTAGATTCAAATGAATATCATTATCGTAATATAAAATAAATCAAATACCTTATTAGCATAAACTTACCCTATGGTTGATTGAGAAATCAACCCACAAATCCCCAATTCCTCTTCATTATTCTTCCTCCTCTCGAATCCTCTTAAAGGCTAGGGTTTATGAATGACCTCTAAGGCTGAAATATCCAATTTATAAGTGTTAATCCAAATATTAGGCTTAAGCTGCACAATAGGTCTAACCCGAAGGGCCCACAATACATCTAAATAATTTGAAACTCACCATAAGTCATGTAATAACCCAACGGACTTAATTTCCAATATAATAAGTCAATTTGGACATCCTAAGAGTCTCAGAAATCATCTTGAACATATAATTAAATTAGTCTAATTTGTTATCTTAATTAATCGGTATAACCCAATTATAATTATTAATTAATTTTTGCATGTAACATGCCTTATAGGAAACTACTTCACTATCATAAACGCGACACTAAAGGAATAATCCAAAAAAGGAAACCCTTAATACCAAATCCTTGATCGTTCCATAGTCACCCATAATATACAACATAACCAAATAATTAATTAGTGATTTATAGTGTATTAATTACCATATAATAACACAATAACACACACAAAATAAATCAAAGAGGAAACTAATGTAACACACATATAACACATGTCACACAAGAGTTCAAATAATATTCCATAGTTTAATTTGACACTATTAAATAATAAAATAAATCTCACCCAAATAATTATTAATAATGCACCAAAAATATGGGGTATTACGGGGAAGTATTACCAAACCACCTAATTTCGATCGTTATTCTTTTAAAAACTTTGCTGAAATATATTAATCATTTAAAAAAACAGTTTTTGATACCTCTTAAGTCTCAATAGTTCAGATTCAGACTTAAGAGTTAAAAACAAACACCACCTTAATCTTCGGTTTTGATTGGACCAACACCTGTAATGTGTTTTTTGGACCAAAATGAGCTTGATCATATTGGATTCATAGGCTATTTAATTCTTGGGATTGGTAAGGATGGATTTAAGGGCTGTTTAGTTGTTAGAGGATGTGAATAAGGTACATGTTCATGTATCATATTGTAAATTCCATAATATAGTCTCCACAAACTAAAAGAAATGCATAGAGAAAAGTGTGTCTTCATCTTTTAAAATTATTTTTCCATTTAAATCTGAACATATTCTATTTGGTGAAGATTCCCAACATACTCAAGGTAATATTATTCGTATAGCTGAGGAACGACTTTTCCCTAAAAGGATCATTTTTGTTTGGTCTCCTCGATGATCAACACATTCTTATCAAGCTTTTTTGCGAAGAAAATTTCCTTCGTCTCTGGTTACGAGATCAATGGTATAATTCAAGGCTCCCATGAAAGTATTCAAATGGTCGACGGACTTCTTTCTTGGTTTTGATTGCCCCATTTTCCCTATATGGGTTTCCCTACTTCACTAACATGTTCATTTATTTGCTAAACCTACCGTGTTTGATACTTGTAAATGTATTGGACTTCTTTGAAGATGGATGACTCAGCTTCGTTAGTTTCCCGCCCTAGTCTTGCAAGGTGTGTGTAGAGGTTGACGTTTTAAAGCCTCTTCCCATAAGAATTTAGATTATGTGTGGGATTAAAGGTTTTTGGCCAAAAAAATGTTATGAGAATGTTCCTTCTTTTTGTGGGAGGTGTATGAATTTTGGTCACGTATATGGTGACTAGCACCTACAAAATTATGCGTTGGGACTAATTTGGTCAGGTCAAATATGGATTGGGCTAAATGTGGGTTGCGCCAAATATGGGTTGGGTTAAATGTGGGTTGGGCCAAATATGGGCAAACCAAATATGGGTTGGGCTAACCCATTGTTTTTCTACTAAAGTAAGTATTACAATTCGAGGTATATGTAAAAAAAATCATATTTTACTCACAGCTTTTAAAAATGAGTATTATATTTGATTCATATCTTTTAAAATTGGACTTCATATTTTATTCCTAGCTTTCAAATATGGTCCCCATATTTGACTCATAGCTTTTAAATATAGGCCACATATTTAGATGACTAAGCTAATCTGGATTGTTTTATTATTTGGGCCACATTTTGCCACTGGTAATGGTGACTGCTCCAATGACTATAGTAACACTTCCACTGCCGAAAATCTGCCTAACCCTAAATCGCCTCATCCTAAGGCCATCTCCAGTGGGATAGGCTAAAAAGACGTAAACATACATTTTTTGGTTTCCATTTTTCGGATGTTGCACACAATGGGAAAGGCTAATTGAGAGTTAATTGGGAATGCAAAAGCTGAAGTGGCGGGCTTGGACGGATGAATGTCAGCCATCCAACGCTGAACGGACAACTGACACCCGTCTAACTATCTAGGATTGCTTTTTTTATTTAAATAAAGGTTTGGACGGATAACAATCTTCCATCCAGTCGTGGGACCCACTTACACATCGTCTATAGACAATGTAAATTTACACATCCTTTACATTTTCTCTCACTAGAAAATTCATTTTTCTAAAAATAATGTAAATTTCCTAAACCTCTCTATTATATGCCTCTACAATCGTCTATTACTTAGAAAGAAAAACGGCTTGAAGTTGGCGTTTCTTTTAAGGACGGTGCTGCCATATCTTCCTTTAAACCAACCACCCGGATTCTCTGATGGTTCCAAAAAATTATTATTTTTGACAACCCTAAGCTTAAACTGATTAATAACAGCATTTTGTGGGTTTCAAGAATTGATAAAACATGGGCTTGCTTCTTTTAAAAAAATTGGGTCGCTATTTATGGCCAAAAAACTTCTGCTACCGGTGGTTTTTTTACTCATCCCATTGATACATCATCCTCGGATAGTGAAGATGAAAAGGTCCATGTACATAAATATTTTTCGACTCTGTTGGAGGACGTTGACTCGGAGGATGGAGAATTTTTTGGTAAACCAGATAATATGTTGAATTACACTGCTAAAACATTGTATAGTGCTTCTCCACTTAATACTGACTCGTCAATACAAAATCTTATGAAGCCTTTTATGGAATACTTTTAAAGATGTTGTTCACAAGGAAGATACACAGATTCAAGTTGAGAGTTTGAAAGAATTCTCTGCTAATTTTGGCAAAAGATTCTCTTGCTTTAAACAGAAACATGACTCGCCTATTTCAGTTCATGTTGATGCAAACAACCCTTCTCAATTACAACTTGTCACAAAGCCCCCCTCTAAAGCCAAGAAGAAGAAAAATAAAGTCAAAATTGTTCCTGCTTCAACCATGAAAATAAGGTCTGCCCTTGTCTCTAAAGCTTCTCCTAAAAGCAATTCTTAATGCTCAGTCCGCTTTTTTGGAATATTAGGGGGTTGGTAATGATTCTCCCATTTGTAGACTAAAAAGGGTTATTAAGAAATTTCATATTAGTATAGTGGTTATTCGAGGCCCAAAAGTGATTTTGATAATATCAAAACTCTTATTCGAGAAATTGGTTTTCCAAGGGTGTTCCTAATATTGAGGGTAAAATTTGGATCTAGTGGCAATTTAGTTATGAGGTTAAGGTTAAAAAAATTAGGTTTTCATGAGTACGTGTGCAAACTTAGTGTGCACACGAGCATGTTTCTCTCTCTCTCTCTCTCTCTCTCTCTCTCTCTCTCTCTCTATCTATCTATCTATCTATCTATCCATATATATATATATATAGTGTTGGCTGAACTTTTTGATTATGGTTTCGGCGTTCATTAGGATATGGTTTTGGGCCGTGAGTGATGTTGTCGCGTAGAGAAAGGGACTGGGAGATTTGTCCATTGAGCAAATTGTGTGTATTTTATATATTTTTGTATGGTTATGGATATTCGAGCATCCTATATTTTAGATACTATCTTAGGTAATAGAATACCTTCTTTTGGATTCACATAGTGACTGATTTTACTTTTCAGCATGAGAATACCAGTTGGCATAGATTATTTGGCTAGTGTTCTGGGTTGTAGGGTCGAATCGCTCACATCTACCTACCTTGGTCTCCTTTTGGGGGCTAAGTTTAAGTTATCTTCGATGTAGGAGCCAGTCCTTGAGAGAGTCCAAAGGAGGTTAGCAGGATGGAAGCATAGTTATTTATCCAAAAGCGGTCGTTTGACGTTGATTAAGAGTGTGTTATTGAGCCTCCCGACATATTTTATGTCTGTGCTTCCTTTACCTACTTCTGTTGGCAAGAGACTAGATAAGTTGATGAGGGATTTCCTATGGATAGGTCACGATGATGAGTTCAAATATTGTTTGGTGAGTTGGGATGAGGTGTGTAGGACGCTGAAAGTGGGTGGGGTCGGGGTAAGAAGCTTAGGCCATTTTAACCAGGCTTTAGTGGGGAAGTGGTTGTGGCGATTTCATAGGAAGGAAGACAGACTCTGAAGGAAAGTGGTGGTTGCTAGGGTTGGGTTCGGTCGGTTGGGTGGGGGCCTATCGTGGGTCGATCTTCTTATGGGGTGGGATGGTGGAGGTTTATTACTCGGAGGTGGAGTGAATTCTCTCTACTCACTTCCTACCAGCTAGAGAATGGGAGAAGTATCAGATTCTGGAGGGATAAATGGGGTGAGGGGGGCTCTTTAGAGAATCTCTTCCCCAGGATGTTTCGGATCAGCGGAGACAAAGAGAGTTCAGTTGAGGTTCATAGGCGAAGGGAAGGGGGTCGTGTAGTCTGGGACGCAAAGTTTAGGAGGGGTCTCCGAGATTGGGAGCTGGAGGAGGCAGAGGAGTTTTTCGAGTGGTTGAGTTTGGCACCAATTTTACCCTCTGGGGTTGATGGATTGAAGTGGTCGGGCACTCATGATGGTCGGTTTTCAGTTAAGAGTTATTATTATGTGATGAAGGGAAGCGGGGGTGGGACATTCCCGTGGAATATCATTTGGAAGAGTCAGGCGCCTCCCAATGTTTGCTTCTCTGTGTGGACTGCTTCTAGATAGGCTATTTTGACTGGCTTCAAAGCAGAGGGAGGAGGTTGGCCAGCAGATGCTGGTTATGTAGGAAGAAGGAGGAGAAGACCAATCACCTTCTTCTACACTGTTAGGTGACTAGGAGCCTTTGGGATTTGATCTTTGCTCTTTTCTAGATTAGATGGGTTATGCCTCGTACGGTGATTGAGTTGTTGGCATCTTGGAGGAGGCCCAGGGGTTGGACTGGTCCTCGTGTGGCCTGGAGGATGGTCCCTCATTGTATTTTTTGGATTGTCTGGAAGGAACGAAACAGGAGGTGCTTTGAGGGGGGTAGATCTTGACCCAGCTTGAATTCGGAACATTTTCCTAAGTCTTCTTCTTACTTGGTATAGGAAAAGGCAAGTTTCATCGTTATCTCACCTCCTAGAGTTCTTGGAGGAGTTCTAGGTGTTTGGTTAGTCCGTTATAGGCTTCGGTTCTTTGCTTCTTGTGTTTGTATACTTCCTGTATACGGGATTTCTCTCCCTTAGGCGGTTTTATTTTATTGATAAATTTGCTTAACAAAAAAAATGTACCTCCACATGTTATATGAGTTTATGTGAGTGGTTTAATGCCTTGTGAGATGGATATGTGATTAGTTAGCTTCTCATAGGTTTTTTTTAGTGTATCATTGAGTGCAGAATTAGCACATCTAGACCTGTCAATGGATCGTGTCGAGTCATGTTCGTGTCGTTTTTTATCGTGTTCGAGTCTTATTGGGTTCGTGTATAAATGGGTGACTTTTTTTCATGTGAAAAATCATATCAAAACTCGACCCGTTATGTTATCGTGTCGTGTTGTGTTCACTCGTTAATACCCATTAAGATAATAAATTTTTTTTAATTGTTGAACCCAAATAAACCCATTAATTCATTGACATTACTAGATCTCCCATTTAGTAAAATTCATTATGATTAAATTAATATTATGCTACCTACATAAATTATTTATAAGTTCCAAAAGTATATCTTATTTACTTAAATTAATGGGTCATAATGGGTTTTATTGGGTATTAATGGGTGAAGGGGGTCAATCCTAACTCGACTCATTAATTATTGTGTCTTATCGGGTTGGCACTGATATGACTCGAACCCATTAAGGGTCCACCCATTAACTTATAACTCCATGTCTATTCGTGTCGTGCCTCATTGTGCCAGGTCTAAGCACATCTCGATGTTATTGGAATATGTTATATTTACTTTTATATTTTTGTCTTCGGCCAGCGGAGTCTTAACTACTGACTAAGTTAAGTAGTAGTGTATCAGTGGGTTCCTTGTTTGGATTTTTCTTGCGAGACGTCCCATGTATGAAACCTGGTAATGGTCGGAAGTTGAGGTACTTTGGGTATGTAGGATGTTTAGTTTAGTTCGTTATGGGCAAGGATTGAGTATCACATAATGAGATGTTCCACGAGTGCGATGTGAGAGCATCGAGGTACGTTTGCACCACTAGCGGAACGAGTGGAGCAATCATATGAGTTGAGTGGCGAGTAGTAGGGTATCATAAAATTCCTTACTTTGTAGTATTACTTTATATGTGAACCTGAGACTTCGTGTATATACATTTTTTATACTTATATGATATTTATGATGTGTGTTCACATGGTATTGGGTGTATCGGCACCCAGTCGTGGCAAAGTATTTCCTTCTATTATTTCATGATATTACGGATAAGGGCTAATGATGTGTAAGTCTCTACTATGTGAACGGTATACTATTTGACGTTATGCTTTATCGAATTCTGGGGAAGAAATTCCATTATATGGGGGGAGAATCTAACACCTCGTATTTTTACACATTTATTTATTTATGAATAAATATTATGTGGCACACGATTGTGAACTTTATGTGGAGATTTCATTTATTTGTCATAGTGACATATATTTGTACATATTATTATTATTATTATTATTATTATTATTATTATTATTATTATTATTATTATTATTATTATTATTATTTTATTTCACTCGTGTGTGTGACGCACTTGTAAATTTAAACTAGTGCAAGCTACGCGTTGCATGGCCGTTGGATTTTTTTGTCATGTCACAAATACGATAATAGGATCAAAGAAAATTGCAAAGGAAAACATAGAAACTCAACATTTATTTTGACGCAGTTTAAGCTTTATTCAAATAAAGCACACAACTGACAAATATTTTTGTAGTAGCATATACAAATGAATTTCTAATTCACAGGTCAAGTGCTCTTAGGTGGCAAAGGTAAAGAAGTATAACCCACGGTTTATGACCAAAGTTTGTTAAAAGAAAAAGAAATAAAACTTTTTTCACCAGTTCTCCTTAATTAACAAAACAAAGTGGCTTCAAGTACACTAAATATGCAAATAAAATAAAAATATTAGAAGAAGGTGCTTAGTAGGAGAGTCATGTTCATATTGCCAAGAAAATGTGAAACTAAATGAAAAATAATATATTGAAATTATGCCCAATAAAGAGAGCCGACCATTATCATTTTATGGATGGATACATATAAGATTAGTCATGACACATATACAGGTAATATATATATATATATATATATATATATATATATATATATATATATATATATATATTTAATTATAATTACCAATGTCTCCCATCACATCTTGTGAAGGATAATAGTAGTAGATATGATGTGAAAACTTACAGATCAATTCAATCACACCTCAATGCCAACACAAATGTTCCATTCCTCATTATTTGCTTTTTAGGAAACATAGCATACATCACTTGCTTAAGGGTTGCACAAATAAAACTTGAAAACTAACAAGTCAAAACCAAAATGTTCAAATGTTATCATAACACATACAAACAAAAATAAAATCAAGATTGACACTAACAGAAAGAATTCAAGGGGAAAATCTCCAACTAGGATTTATCAAATAACAAACGCATCATATATTGAGAACTATAGCATAAGAATACCAAGGATATATTTGTGGATATAGATATATTTATAAAAGTAGGTAGAAAATAAAGTTGACATAATTACTCTTTATTAACAAATTATGAAGGAACGTGGATGAGGATGAGCATCGCCAATCCCAGCTTCCATACTTAAGTTTGTTATTTATCATTGTATTTCAATCAAGGTATAGTTGATAAGATGGAATAGTTTAATACCTAGAACGAAGAGATACGGCTGCGTCTTGATTAAGAATAATTATATATGAAGAAATTGTAATAGATGCAATATATATCAATATCTATTTGGGAGGTTGTTAAAAGGTACTATTTATGGTTTTTAAATGTTGCAAAATATATATGGGAAATTAGGGGAAATGAATCATGTGTAAATATTTAAAAGAGAGAAGAAAGTGAAGACTTTAGAGACTTTTGAAGAGTCATTTTAGTGGATTGGGATAAAAAGCAATGGAATAACTTGGAGCTGAGTTTTTCCAAGTGTCAATATGTGGTGAAGCCTACACTTATATATATATATATATATTTATCTATATATGTGTGTGTGTGTGTGTGTGCGTGCGTGTGCGCGCGCGCACGTGTGTGTGCTTGGTAGAAATTTAATTATTTATTGTTATATTATGTACTGAGAGCAACTCATAATTATTGGAACATGAGATATTTATATATCAAGTTGTTTATGTTCTAGTTGAATTTTGTGGACCAGTATAGCTCGGATTAGTGTTTTTATGGTGCAGAATTAGGCCCGGGAGTAGGTACCCTTTTGGGTCAAAGATTGGACATGTTTGGCTAGTGTTTAGAGCCTATTTGGGACCTAAACTCATTCCCCTTTACAAGTGACAAATTCATTAAGTAAATAAGCATTATGTCATTAGAAAACACTTAAATTATTTCATTTAACCGTATCAAATCCCTAAGAGCAGTTTCTGGGGCTTGAGAGATTGGGAGATTCATGGAGAGGATTTTCAAGGCTTCAAACATCGAATCCAGGCAAAAAACATCTTTCCTTACACCTTATTTAAGGGAATTAATTTATGATTTAATGCTTTTAATTATGGAGTTGGTTGGATACATGCTTAGGCTTATTTGATGATAGAAAACCCTATATTGATCAAGATTTTTGACAAGAATATATGTTATTAAGTTAAATTTGATTTAGATTGGTTAAGTAATTATTAATCACATTTTAGATATGAGATTGTTTTGAGCTTTAGTGGATAAAATAATTAAATACTTTCTTATGACGAACCTTAATGCTAAATTGTTAAAAGTGATGGATTAAACCTTATTTTAATGAATTTGTTTAAGAATTATGTTAAATTGTTTTAGAAACTTGTTTGGTACTGTTATAGATCGAATTAGAATAGGTGTATATAATTTCATGTCTGAAATATGATTTTTTTTTGCAAACTAGGGTTTTGATTTTCGTAAAATCGAGTTATAGCGGTAGGTTAAGGCGACTTTTGTTTAAAACTTGAAATGACATAACTTCTTCATCTGGACTCGGATTAACGGTGCGGTCAAATCCACACGAAGATAATTTAATGAACTAAAGAATAATATTAAATATCATTTAAATTTTATATTATGAAATTACAAAAATACCCTTGAAGTTTTATAATAAACCTTTAAGGCATTGTTAAAGGTAAACGTAAATGGAAAGAATTTTAATTGGAGAAAACCCTCGTATTCACGTAGTGTTTGGGATATTTGATGTTTGTTTCCTTATGTGAGAAGTATCATGGGTATGTGTATAACTCATGGGGAAAAAATATTGCCAGGGGTACAATTGCAGGGCCATTGTTTAGTTTAGATTTTGCTAATTTGTTAATTTCTTAGAATTTTGAGGATATTTAAGGTAGAATTCAAAAAAAAACCTTATAACATAGTAAAGAGATAATATAAGATAGTAAGTTGACTTAGAGCCTCTTATATTGACAATTGAAGTCTAGGTATGGATCTTAAGGGTGTAGACTGAGTTAGATCCTTTTGAGATCATTGAGAGTCGATTTTAGGTATCGGGTACGAGAGATACGTACTATTCATACGAGACATATAAATAAATACATATGTATATATACAGTATACTTATCTATTATGTTTGTGTGACTATATTTTTGTGCACATGCCATATTATTATCGTGGGGAATCTATCGACCGTGGGGTGGTGGCTTGAGACACGTTTCTTTGGCTCTAGTGAGTGATAGGAACCTTTACAGTTGGTGTGCATGGATAATACGTTAGAGGGTGATGCATTATCAAGACTGATATGCTTGGATAGTGCTTGATCCATATGACTAATCATGTTGTGTGACTGTCTATAGTGTTGTTACGTGACGGTAGCCCCATTGTGTGTGTGTTTTGGCTACGTTAGGGTGGGCCTACCTACGGATTGGACAATAGAAGCGCGAGAGGTACCCGAAGGTTAGAGACTTCGTGTTGTATATTATGTTTATTTACTATGTAGTAGTCATGTGTCGGATACTCATACTATTGCACTTGTTTCATTCCTAGTGAGTGATGGGACTTATAGGCTATTATGATGAGGTGGTGTATGGGCACCACAGGTTGAACTATGTGTAATTACAGATGAATGTATAGTAGATTCAATGATATTGTCATAGCCAAAGTTGTTACAGTTAGACTCGATTTTAAGATACTTTTATGTATACGGTAATTCGACTAGTCCAGTGATGGACATATTTATGTGCTAACATTTTTACTTTACCTATAAAGATGGGACTTGTATGTTTTACTAATTGTGGTGTGTGGGCACTATAAGTTGGGACATTATGTGGTTGATATAGTTATAGAGTAAATGTAGGCATAGGTATTGAGTATATATAGATTACTTACCTTAGACTTGGGGACACATATTTATTGAGTAGTCGTAGTGTATATCACCGTTTTAGATAGATTGCGTGTCCGAGGCTTGGGGTTTGGGGTACCTTTTAATGTGGTATTTTACTTAGCATAAATATAACTCAGATGTTACTTTACTTTAGATACTGATAGGTGAGGTATAAACATTTGATATTAGTGTCGGCAGGAAGGCATGACACGTAAAATAATGGCATTTTATATAACTGTAGTAAAGCAATATGTTTCTTGCAACTTTTGGGCTCTGGACATTTCTTTATAAATCTTTTTCTAGGCATTATTATATTGAAGAGAGTTAGCAGGACTGAGCAATCAGACTTACAGAGTTGGAGTTTTAACATGTCACCAATTTTCATTGGAGTTTGTGAGGTTTTTCTGTATTAGACTCTTACATTCAGTAGATTAGTTCATTGATAGTTATATTGTATTGCTTTCTTTTCGGTTGAAATAATTGTATAAAGATATTTTCATATATTGTATTTAATTTATTGGATATCCTATTTTATTCTAGTTTCAATTATTCATATTATCGTCTTTTATTCAGTTAGTTATTAATCACTTTAGCTTTTAGTTATCATTGATGTTGAGGATTGTATATAATTGTTCCAATGCTCCCAATTTGTATATTTAAACTTGATCAACTTAAATGTAAATTTTGGGGGGTGTTACATTCCCAACCTCAAGTAGCCAAAAATGGTGTATGTCTATAGTAGGAGTAACCCCCCCCCCCCCCCCAACCCAACCCCCCTGTAAAGGTGGACTCAAGGAGATCACTATTGATCTTCCCAGACTAGCTCCAAGGACCTCCATGAAAACCCACCTTCAAGACTCCATAAAAACCTCTTTATATTATCCAATAACTTCCCCTTAAAACTCCTCCAAAATATCCTCCTACACCAAAGTACAACCTTTTATAAAGTCCTCTTATGATTTCTAGGTCTAATATAAGGTAGAATATGCTAAGACATGTTGGAAATAGGTGGTGGTTGGTGGTGGAATGGTGTTGGATAGTTTGGAGGAGAAGATTTTTTCTCTAAGGAGTTCTAGGGAGGGTGAGAGTGTGTGGGAAAATCTGATGGGATTAGACTCTCCCAAACCTCCTCTTAAACCAATAATAAAAACCTTAAAACAAATTACCAAATCATCTTAGCCAGAAATGGAAGCCCAAGTCCTTTCCCAAAGTGGTAATAACAAATCCAATCATGGGCTAAATTTCCCCAATTCTTGACAACATAATTTGATCAAAGGTCCACATTGAGACAACACACAAAAGTGAGAAAAAATTTCATAAACCTGATGCTCCCAGTCGATCGGCGAGGGAGTGTCAATCGAGAGGCTCCTGCCAAAAGTTCTCCATTTACAAATTTTGACCCAATTTCCTTCAAGAAACCTATTTTAGGACCACAAAAATGTAATTGGGATATTTTTATCATTAATGGTGTGTCCTACAAAAATCGCACAATGTTGCAATTTATGCGAGTCAGATACACTGATTAGAACCCAATTCCACACTTACACAAATGTAACTTGGTCATGCCTAAGCTACTTCACGTCATGTCTCACCGACCTAATGCTACCATCCTAAAAAATGCATCATGCATTCCCGTGCAATGTAAACGGGCTATAAAATCAAGCGTGACATGTGATTTTATGTGCAATCCCAACATAGACCCTTATATATTTAATTATCCAAATTAACCTCAGGTAAAATACCAATATAATTATTATGATAAGTAACTCTAAGGACCGAGTATTACATTTTTCCCTCCTTATGGATTTTCATCCTCAAAATTCTTAATCCATCAAGCACTTAGGATTTGGGCCATCACCAAAACTTACCATAGGTCATATGACTTCCTCAAATGTCAAAAGTCTAAAACACAAAGGCCATCATTATGAATCGTCATCCTCAATGAAAGTGAACCCTATATTCTCATCTATCACAATCAATCATCATTGATCAATCCTAAGGTTTTACTCCTAATTCCCAAAGAACACCTAACACGTCTATCGGTATAATATCCTTAAATAATTTATGTCTACCCAAATGTCAAACCCTAATCATTCCTCTAGTTCATCACTATGAACCATACCAAACCTTCAGGTCATAATTCTTATATTTACTTAAAATCTCGTATTACTCCTAACTAAGACAAATCATCTTAGTCCTGATACACACCTTTCATAACTAGTCATTCATTCAAATAACTTAACACAACATCTAGTCACAAGTCATTCACCTGACTGGCATCTCTTAAAATATTCTCGTACTAACCTAGTGTCACCCTAGGCATCACAACCTACGAAACATATCGAAATATCATGCCAATTCGTAACACCATTGTTATAGTACAACGGCACTACATGTAATGTTTCCTCAAATTCTATCAATTAACAACATCGTTAAATCATAAACTTCAAATGCATAACCCATGTCATAAATTACTATACCGACTAACCAACATGACCGCTAACCTAAGATAATTAAGAAATACATGCAAATTATGCAACAAACGGGTGACCACACACACAAGATTTGTGTAGACAAAGGGTTGCTTTTGAAGAAGAGAGCTCTCAGTTGTTGTGAAGCATCCACAACATTAGGCCTAACCCACACCAATACCGAGCCAAACCGCGCCACATCCAAACCATCATCGAAATATAACCCCAACTATCGGGATCAAGGAAAAACATAATGGAACACAATGAACGAGCCACCGTTGCGAGAGAATTTTGTCCATAGGCAACGAACCATGTCTTACTAAGTGCAACCCCACATTGCACACTTGAAGTCTATAATTCCTCATCATCATACTTGTTAAACCTTAGCCTTGACATGTACCTTGACTTGAGTTACCAACCTTGATGAGTTAAAATACTAACCATCAGTCCTCGCTAAACAAACTCAAAAATACAAATTGGTCACCCTTAGGAAGTCGAGCTCTATAATTCCATCCTTACGACTAATGCCTCCCTTAGCATTACTTTGACTAGCAAAAACTGATTTAATCAACAAATGCTAATTGTCTTTGATAATATCCCACATAATTTCACTTTACGATAACTGTGTTAGTCCATGCTGCTGCTAAGTACCATCTAGGCTCACATCTCCCATCTATTATAGGTCATACGAGACGTTCTAAAGAACTACTATTTCCCTTACTGGGGTCATTCCGAACCATTCTAGCATCATGTGTTGATGCCACGATCAAGCTTAACACTCCACCTTGAGTGTTGTTCCTAAGACCTCAAAGTAACACCATTACGTTTATTTCTAAGGGAATTTCCTAGCATTACCCAAACCCTCGTACGACCTTATCCTCAATAGTCATATCGTGACATAATATCATAGATCCAAATCATGATACTAACTCCAATGTATCACTAAAAGGCTATAAAGCTGAATTGCGCTAAATTCAAGAAGATTACCAAAAGTTACACCATTTAACCGCATGAAACTTTGCGAGTAGCCTAGCTTCATTATGAAAACTATAACATACTCATATTTAAGTGATTCTTGAGCAATCAGTATCAAACTCAATCATCTTCCAAGAATGACATATATACCCTAGTTTAATAGTCATTCCAAACCTGACGAGATCATATGACGCACATTAGTCTCATAATTGATGAACTCTAACTGATCCACTTAATGTTCCCATCAAATAATTATAATACGACTTACACAGACACTAACCATAAGTCTCCATCTTGAAAAGAATAATAATTTTACACCTTAAAGTGTAACACATAATGGGATAACTATAATCCAATGATGTCAATTGTAATTAACATCAATGATGTCACTAAAGCTCTTGACAAAGTGAACGATGTCGCATACAACATACAAACTAGTCAATTGATATCATTAACTTCATAAGATATTCTATTGAACAAAGAAGGTTATCTCCATATTCCTTTGATATTGCATTGTATTTCATAAGATCATACACTAAGGAAACCACTTAAAACTTACTCATGTATCACCTCAAATCATCACTGCTACACATGTATCATACCTATCACCAAGGAATCATAACACACATTATAGCCTATAGTATATAACCATGAATCAAATACTACTATGAAAAACCTATCCATTACGCTAGCATTTTACTAACTAAACATTTACACAACTCCTCAAAGAACAACTAATCCAGATTCACATTCCTAACCACAGTGCGAACTACCTACAACATGACACCATCCCAAAATCATACTCATATGGTCACATCACCAATCCTAAATATTAATGTTAATGGGCGTTTAAATAATCTCATCATGTCTCAATTATGGAATTACTATGCTTATGATTTATCACTCTAATCACCTAACTCCGCACTTTTCTCAAGCAGTTTATATCCATTCGTCGTTGAGAATATTATTAAACTGTTCAAATTTTAATGAGGGGACCACATCCACATTAGATGCCACATAAGATATATCTCACTTCCTGAGTACATAACGTTAACACGTATTATTTATGTTAACACTCACGAGTTACTTACCATCTTAACCGAGAATGCCTAAAATTAGTGCAATAACTAAACTCGACCTACCGATTGTAACCAACAACAAAATGTCCATAACTTGCCAAATTTCCCCAACTCTAATGTCGTAGGCTCATGCACGTATTAACTGGAGTCCCTAACCATCTTACGAGCCCGATATTGAACACCGATGCTAAAAGATCAACGACTGACCTCACAACTCATCATTCCCATAAGGAACCTTGAACCCAAAGCTTTGATACCAAGTTGTAACGCTTTAACCCGAATTTATGGGTCAGTCGTGGTTCAACCTGATCCTAATCAGACATTAGGTGGGAAGTGCCATGAAATAACCTATATATAATAATACTAGTCCATTTAAATTACTTAACAATTCACTTCTTAGAATACAATTCTATTTTCAAAATATACTACGCGAGGGACCCGTTGGTGCATTCCTAGGGTCCGTGTATAGAGAGCTACTAAACATAAACAGTAAAGAAATACTTACATGGAAAACGCACTTAAAATATAGAATCATGTTCTACCTTTCGTAACAAAGAAATGGAATAAGTTGAATGCCTAGTGGGGATCCCAATGATATAATACAGAAATATATATATATATATATACATATATATATATATATATATATACATATATATATATATATATATATATATATATATATATATATATATATATATATAAATTACTTCTAACCAGTTAAATTGCATTAACCCTTAAGTAAAAAAAACTTTACTTATCCTTTTTACATCATAATGAACTCGGTTAATTAACAAATAAACAATCTTTGTTTATTTAAAGAAAACGTCTCTTTTACCGTGAAATACCCTTTCACTTCTCTCTTTTAAGACTCAGTATTTCCCTTGAAATTACCGTTTCAACACATGCACGCTCGGTGTTAGAAAATACTTATACTCCTTTAAAACCTTAGTCTTTCAAAAGAACAAATGTTTTACATTACATATCATCTTAAGCATGGGTTAAAACCTCTTAGGTTGATTACTTCACCCAATTATACTTTAGATTTATCAAACCTTTCACTTTGCATGGACTTATTGAATTTCATCCTAATCCTCTTATTAGTCCATTATTATTATATTTTTTGGAATTTATTAACCAGCTACAATTCAATTCCTTTATCCTTATCCTTTCTCCAACCAAATCCTCCAAAAACCATGGTCACATTTTAACGAGCTTCTCGCCATTGGCTATTGTTCCTGGTCTTTTATCCGAGTTCCTTTTATCATATCATGTGTTTAAGTGTTTTACCAAGTCTACATTATGTTACCTTTATCGGCCCAAGACAAAACCCGAGATCCACCACCCTTTAACCATGTTAGATTTTTTAAACCATTTTATTCCTTAGTCTTTTTTTCTTTTCTTTTACATTTTATTTATGCCAAAAATCATTCACATTTAAGGACTTTTAATAATTCCATGCACTTTCATTTCATAAAAGTGGAACGTTTTTATTTCAATAAAATGTTCCACTTTGCGTAAAATTACCAGTTTACCCCTTAATTGCCAAAAACTTGCAATTTGTTCCTTTCATGAGTGTTATTTTCCCGAAATGGTTATTATGTTTCAAAGTTAGCATTAATCATTCTTTAACCATTTCTTTAAACTTTTTAACACTTCAGTCACTTTATTTTCAGTTAACACATTATCAAAATTATTAATCTAATAAGTTGATGTTTAACACTTTCCAAATGTCAAAATTAAACCAATATCGTCTTAAGTGACTTTTAACACATTTAACACATAAAATGTTACCTTTCACGTATTAAAGTTCCATTTTCATAATTTCAACTTAAGCACTTTAAAAATGGTAATCATCACTTTAATATGTATTATTAGCCAAATTATATATATTCATACCTTTTACACTTTTAACTTAAGTTTTACCAACTTAAATAGTAACTTTTAAGCGAAAAAACCTTTTCACATATTTATCCAATTTCTCATGTAAAAACCAATGTAATAACTACATAAATTAGCTTAAACAACCCTAACATCCACCCTTTAATAAAATCACATTTTTAACTCTAAAACATTTTATTTCATAAAATGTCTAAATCATATATTCTGAAATTTATTATGTTTTCAAATGATTTGAAAACCCTTCTATAATCTTCATTAGCATATGAAATCATGTAAGCATTAACTAATTAAAGCATATATGAAACATGTAACTAAATCATTTTAAACTCAAAAAAATCTTAAACTTAATCAAGATTGAATTTTCCCACCTCAAGTAGGTCAAAATGGTGGATGATTATAGTAGGAGCAACCCCTACCTCTAAAGGGGCCTCAATGTGGTCCAATTACTCTTCCAACACTAGATCCAAGAAGATACATGAAAATCCACATTTAAGACTATACAAACCTTCATATATCTTCCAATAAATTCCCATTCAAACTTCTCCAAAGCATCCTCTTAAATAAAAGTGCAATCCTCGATAAAGGTCTCTAAGGGTTTTTAGGGCTCATATATTGGAGAATATGCTCAGACATTTTGAAAATAGGTTGTGGTTGGTGGTGGAATAGTAATAGATGGTCTTGGGAACAAGCCTTTTGCTCTAAGGAGCGCTAGGGAGGGTGAGATTGTATGAGAAATCTGATGGGATGAGAGTCTCCAAACCTCCCTTTTAAACCAACAATAAAAACCTTAAATTGAATTAACAAATCATTATAACCAAAAAAATGAATCCTGTACCCTTCCTAAAGTGGAAAAAATGCATCCAATATTGGGCCGGAGGTCTCTAATGCTTGTCAACACATTTTGATCAAGGGTCCATTTGATACAACACAAAAAATGGAGCCAACATTTCACAAATTTGATGCTCCCGATCAATCGTCCAGGGAGGGTTGATCGATCGACTCATTCCAAAAAGTTTTCTATTTTCCAATTTTGACCCCATTTCTTTCATGAGCCTTATTTTAGGACCCTAAAACTTAGTTGGCAAATTTTTACCATTAAAAGTGTGTCCTACAAAAATGTTGCAATTTATGCAAGTCAAATACATTAAATAGAACCCAATTCCACACTTATGCAACCATAACTTGGTGATGCCCGAACTACTTTGCATCATGTGTCACCCACCCAATTCTACAAACCTAATAAATGTGTCATGCATTGCTATGCATTCCCATGAAACATAAATGGATTATAAAATAAAGTGTAATATGTCATTTTATGTGTTTCCATCCCAATATATACACTTATACATTTAATTCTCCAAATTAATATCGAGTAAAATACCCAAATAATTATTATGACACATAACTTTAGGGATCAAGTATTACAATATTTTCTCTTATAAATTAGTTTCCTCAATATTTTCATGGTCACAGACCCTCTTTCCAGGGTAGTTGGATGAACAGTTGTGGGAGGTCGTATGCTAAACCGATGTTTAATGCTTACCACTTTGACTAGAGTGGTGACTAGGAAAGTTACTTGACTTACTAAGATTCGGCTCATACGTCGCACCATCGTTCATATTTACTTTGGAGGCACCCGTATTCACCCTCTCTATTAGTGATGCTAGCATCAACGTAAGCTGTATCATCGCCACCGTCATTGGGGTCCTCTCTCTAGGGAAACCTTCAACAATATGAGGGTCAATAACTTTCAAATGATGGTGATCTGAGAGTGTAGCCTCATCAGATACTTCCCCCGATGGAGAGGACACCCTCAAGTGGTTTGTCCCGATAGAATCGGGCATACGCATAACCTCCTCATATGAATCACTAGTCTATGGCATTTTGACTCCAAATAGATGACATAAGGGGTCGGTTGTAAAGAGAATCGCTTTAACCTTAAGGAGGAGGAGGCTAAATTCCCTCAGTTGAAAGTAAAGGTAGTAAACAATAGAAAAAGAGACTATACTATGGATTCTAATGGAAACCCTAGTATAATGTTGTTTTAACGTGCTAAAAAATATTCTAACACACGCTCAAAGGGGAGGATCATTCACAAGAAGAATCAATAATCACACAAAGCAATATAAGAAAACAAATGAACTAAACTACAAAGGTTTAGATAAAGAACATCAAGAACAGATGCTCTTACTTAACTAAAGCTCAACCTCATGTTACCAAAAAATGAGCCGGGAACACTAAATCTAATCATGTAGATTGTTACAAATGCAAGAAATTCAAACTAAAGAAAAAGTTTGAAACAAACATTGGCAGAAGAAGAAATACATGTGAGATAGTTCGCCGAAAAATAACATGCCACCAATAAGAGTCTTAAACAAGAAGAGAGTAAATAATCAACTTATAAGAAATAACATTTTTTCTAGAGCATGAAAAATTTAAGTGTGAGAATAAATGGTATTAAGACTCATTTTATAAATAAAAGTCATCGTTACCAATGTGCACAAATCCCAAGATGTTAAGATGGAAAGACACTTTTGTGATAGTGTTAGAATTTAGGGGCAAAATATGATAGACAATTCAAAACCGTTAGAGAATCAATGAACATCAGATATTGTTAAGCTAAGGAGAAGGACGAACTAACAAGCATCCGTCCTTATCAGATTAAAACAAAATGTAAACCTAACATTTTTTAAATAAAAATAACATCCTTAAACATTTTACCATTAAAATTACACATTCATACCTGAGTGATCTTAGAATGAAATTAAACTTAAAGACAAATAATTTTGCACCAATTAAACATTCGGCATAAATAAATCCTTGAAGCTTTGCCACAATGTCTTCAATAATCTTTAACACGTCATAGTCTGAGTGGGATTGTGACAATAAAAATACGACCTATGACTCAAACGTGTTTTGTTTCGGGAATAAGTTAAAACTATACAATGGACTCAATTGGTAATTTTATCCTTATAAGGGTAATGCCGATTGGCACCACCCCTCACCCTATAAATAGATGGCATGACCTCACTACCAAGGCACACCAAAGATCCATTAGCATCAGTGATCTTAGCAACATTCTCTCAAAATTAGCAAAGTTCCTCCATATGAAATTCCATTCAAGCTTACATGCCCATCCTTTGCATACCCAATTTGTCAAAATCTCATTCTCTCTCATCAAACATTTATCTCACATTCAAGGGAGTTTATCCAAGATCAAAGACCAAGCTTCAAAGAAGGTTCATTTCCTTCCATATTTCTTTAAATTCCTTGTTTTTGGATAAATTTCATTAGAATCATAATTTAGTTATTACTTTAGTTCTTACACATTAACGTCTCACATTTTTATTAGTATATTGCACATACTTTATTTTCTATAAAAAACCCAAAACAAACAAAAAGAGGGTTACGCCAATAAATTCCGAAGGGGATTATTCATCACCCTTTTTGAAAATCAAAACACATTTTTGTACACACAGACACCTATAATAAAATCCCGTACGTATCTATGGGATAAACCCAACCCCTATGCCGCATTCGAACTACGTGGACTTTGATGCCTTTATAAGCTACGTAGGAGTTTCGAATTAAAACCCGAGACTCAAGTCCAATTTTCCAATTTTCTAGTCCTCCAATTTTCCGAAATTCCTCATTTTCATATTTATCATATTTTTACGCTAGTATATATGTTATGCTTGTTAGAGTTTCATCCAACACATATTGTCATTTCATAATAACGATCAATATTGCGATAAACGTATAAATCATATTTTTTATATATATTATTTTGGGAACATTCCTATGGATGACCTCACTCTATCTCTTCTATGGTATGAGTTGGGCGATTCCGATATCCATTTATATATACACGCACACACAATTCATGAAGAAATAAAGGAAAATAATAACACAATCCCATGAGAGACCGAAAGGGCGGGATGGGTGCCCAACACCTTCCCATTCCATAACTTAGCCCTAGAACCTTCTAACTATGGGTTTCGTATGCATCAGTTTGTCTTTGATGTCGCTCTCTCGAGGAAGCAACATGCTCTTTTGCCTTTTTGTGTAAAATAAGTTGGCGACTCAATCTCTTTACATTTACCCAACACCAACAACGGCCGAAGAGTTCCTAAGTAGGGCATGAGACCTTTCGATACCCCTTCATTCTCCATCCCCCCTTCGAGAGGCAGAAGAGAGGAAGCCGATGCACGATCTCGATCAGGATGACCATAGTGGCGAATCCACTAGGGACTTTCTTCATAAGAGGGATAGACTCTGTTTGTATGGGTGTTTTATTTTCTTGTGTGTGTATGCACCTATTTGTAAGTACCCTTTCTCTCCTCTATTATTTCTTGCACAACTATACATGATGTTTATGTCACTATTCACTCACACACTTATAGAAATCCTCCACATACACTTCACACCATGTGCACCTAGGATCACTTATATCCTCACGTTGCACATACCACTTTGAAATCCATGATTTGGTGTCATTAACACACACCTCCACATATCACACTTGTATATATTCATGTTCACTCACACTTGTCACATACCACTTTTAGTTGATCCATGATTAGGTTCACTATCATACACTCACTTGTAGATAATTACACATCACTCATTCTTACATATCCATGCTTAGTATAGATTTACTTTCCATACTTGTACCTTACTCCCTGCTTAGCATAAAAATACTCTCTCCATAAGATAATCATGCATTTTACACACCACGTCACCAAAGAGCATTGCTATTGACCAAATGTTGTCCCGTAACTGGGGGGTCACTTCGTGATGGGCACTAGTCTGGCAGGTCATAGTTAGCCTAAGCGATATGAATCTCACCTTCCATTAGCCAAGTACCTCCGACGAATATCAACACTTCCCCCCGTATTGTACCACTTGACCGATGTCATCACGGGAGGTATATCGTAGGGAACTCGTTCTTGTACGTCAAGTATATCGAATTCTCTCTCACACATATTATCCCTATGAGGTATATAGTGAGGCAATTTATGTACAATCAGGTATATCAAATCGCTTGTCCACACGTATTAATTGCCCTAAAAAGCAAGATGTATACCATGGAATTCATGCCAAGGGGGGAACCCTTCCAATTAACCCAACAACTGCATATCCGCATATAGGTGTCAAACCTAGGGCACTCATATTTAGTTTGCCAATTCCTACCTGAAACTCTACCGAAATGACGGGTCGACATGTCGCCCAAATTTTTGCGCAAATCTTTTTTTTAAAATGGGACCCTACCCATGAGCTTGGTAACAAGTCCAGTCATAGTTTCTACATATTTTTCAAACCCATTTTTTCCAAGCTCGAGTCCCATCCAGCATGTTTTTTTACATTTAGCTAAACCTAATACAAGTGAGAACACAATAAATATAATAATAATCATGCTGAGAACCGTCTCTCGTCTTTTCCTTCTTTCTTTTTCTAAAAGTGTCCAAAAAAAACCTTTTTCCTATTTTATCAAAAAAACCAAAAACATTTTTCTTTCTTTTGTCCAAAATACCAAAAACATTTATTTTTCCTTCTTATTACCCAAAAACATTTTGTCCTTATCTTTTCCAAAAATGTCACAAACAATTTCCTTCATTTTCTTAAAATAAACATTTTTCCTTCATTCCTCTTTTCCAAAAATAAATCCCAATTTTTCTCCTTCTCAGGTCAATCGCATACCCTTGGCATGGATCCCTATTGCCTTCGATCTTCTGTCGAACCACCCCGAAGCTCCATCAGTCCCATCACATCCTCTGAGTCTGGAATTCATTCGATTTTTATGGAGAACACAAACCCAGTGCCGAATGTGAAGCCATATTTTATGGCAGTCCTAGCCTAACTCACTGCAAAGATTGACGACCTTTAAATCGAGGTTCATGAGATGCAATAAAATTGGGCCCCTATTCCCGAAGAGCTCAAAATCCTCTCCCCTCTCTCTCTGAGTCTTCATATTCCCAATCCTATTTGGGTTCCTCAAGAATACCAACACACTCCACATGCTCCTCCTACTAATGGGCTACCTCCAACCAAGCTCCCTATGCCGAATCTTGCTCAGCCAGGGGCTGACTTACTCATGACCATTGATCCGAAGGAGGAAGAATTGAACAAGGTCAAAAAACACCTCAATATTTTGACCAAGAAGTTCGATCAAGTCAGACTCTCTAGAAACTACATAGATTACACCTAGATGCCTCCCTATTCTAAATCCAGGTTACTGAAAAAGTTTAAGATGCCCAACATCGAGAAGTTCGAGGGTAGTGGACATCCAATTGTTTATCTCCATAGTTATCACCGAGCCATGACTCTCCTAGGGGACTTCGAGGAAATAATGGCCCAAATGTTCCAACAGACCTTGAAGAACAGATCTCTTCAGTAGTTTTTATCTCTCGAGGACTCCAGAATTCGTAGTTAGGAGCATGATATCCGTGAGTTCATGTCACAGTACAAGTACAATGAAAAGTTAGAGGTTACTCGCCATGATTTTTAGCTGCTCAAACTGAATTCTAGGGAGTCATTCAGTAACTTCATAGCAAGATGGAGAGAGAAAGCAGCCACCATGATTAACCGGCCTTCTGAAGAGGAGAAAGTCAGTATCATAAAGAAGAACGTCCTACCCAATGTCCGAGCAACTATGGGAGGACAATATTACCCTCATTTCTAATCCCTCCGAGAAGCGAGAGTGGAGATCGAATAAGGTCTTGCCAAGAGAAAAGTTAAATTAAATAAAGTGTTTGGACAGTTTGCTCCCAAAAAGCTTAAAAAGTCTACGAGTACCGCAGTTTCAACCATCAACAACATCTCTCTGCCTGCTACCTCATGGGCATCAGAAAGTCTCCCTAACCTAGTCTTGAAATAATACACCGAGATTCATGATCCCCTCTCCAAAGTCTAGCAGGCCCTCTTGAGTCGAAACCTTATCAATCCCTTGGACCCTCGTCCACTACCAACCCCACTTCCCAAAAATTTCAAACCAGATGCCCGTTGTAACTTTCACTAAATGCCCGGCCATACTATTGACCAGTGTTTCCACCTTCAAAATATGATCTAATGTCTAATCGATCGAGGTGTCATTGCCCCACCAGCCAATTCTAAACCACACACTACCCATAATCCACTCCTAAATCATAGAAATGCCATCTTCCTCGGAGAAGACCCAGAATTTGACCCATCTACCCAGATCATACCAAGAAAATTGCCAATCATACTCATATACTCTCCTAAACCTCTCTAAACTTGCCCATATTTTCTCCTACACCCTACCAGCTTTGCCAATCAGGCCTTATCACTCCTTACCAGAACATGCATCACTGTCCTCGCCCGTTCTAGAGGTAAAGATATGAAATTATCAGAAGTGCTAAACCAACTCCTAGAGTTCGGTCTGAAATTGACCTACCAAATGACCATTGACTGCCAGAGATTCAGCATGCTATTCTTAGAAGCTCAAAAATGGGCTCAAGAATCAAATAATTGGGTTGTACCGTCCAATGAAGTTAGTTTAGATGATGTGGTTCAGATCATGGCAGACTCATTTCAACAGACCAGTAATATTTGTAATATGTCCGACTTACTCTATGCTTTGAAACTAGAATGGGCGCCTGGTTCCTTCGCTTTTACATATCCCCACTGAATGGGAGGACTTATATGAAGAGTCCATTAAAGTTGTGGAGTGTATTCACTTGTCATGGAAAGATGATATCGTTTCTACCGGATGGGGGGACAAATTTGATGATTCAGATGAAGAGCAGAATCCAGAAAAGACTAGTTCGATAGTCAGCATATGTGAGATGCTATCATCTTTTAGGAGCTGCAAGGAAAAATCAACAAGGTGGCTGAACAACTCGAGATTGATGAGGAAATGGTGTTTCTCTTTTTCCCCTCTTCTGTGAACCACATAATAGATCAGGGAGGCATTATCAAGTCCCAAACCAACTACCATTAGCAAGCGATAAAGGAAAGGGTGTGGGGAAACTTCCTATGCCAGAAATGGCCCTCGAGGAAAGCAAGATGCTCAATTAGTTGAAGAAGACCCAAACTAACATCACTTTGTAGGGACTCTTTTTGTCTTTCCAGCTGCACCAAATTATCTTAATCAAGCTACTCATGGGACCCACAGTTCCTCCCTCAACCACACTAGAAGAAGTAGTGAATCTGTTCGGATCTCTAACCTCTACTAGAATAATCTCATTCTCCAAAGAAGAAATCCATAAGGTTGGACCAAACCATAATTATGATTTAAATATCTTTGTCGAACTCATGGGAAAGACTGTTCCGATCTCTCTTGTCATTAATGGATCATCTCTTAATGTTTTCCCGTTGAGGACCCTCAATTATCTGGGACTGAAAATGAGAGACCTTACTCCAACCTCTGCCGCTATATGGGCTTATGATAATACTTGTCGAGAAGTGATAGGATCCATAAAACTTGTAATATGGGCTGGCCCTCTAAATCCCGTTGTTGAATTCCAAGTCATTAATATCCCATCTTATTTCAATATGCTACTCGTACGACCATAACTCCATAACATTAAGGGTGTGTCCTCTTCCCTTCATCAAAAATTGAAGTTCTTTGCCAATGGGCAGGTTATCACCATCTTGGGCGACGACGACAATACCGAGAATGCAAGCACAAACAATCCAGTAATTGAGATACAATATGGGGCAAATGATATGCTTCTGATAGGCTTCTAAGTTGAACCACTTCCACTCCCAGTAAGGATGATTTCAAAGATAGGGTTTGTCCAGAGTATAACCCCCATGAAAACATTAAGGTAACCCATATGTTTAAGAACATGCATTTCATACCGGGACTAGGGCTGGGATGAAAACAGCAAGTAATACTTGAACCCATTATGTTGAAGAAATATTTTACTCCCTGTAGCTTGGGCTATCAATCGTCGACAGAAGAACTCAGAATGATCCATCAGCCCCGACTAAAGAGAAGTTTATAAAGTGACAAGATTGTATTGATAGATTCCTTGAACGGAACATTCATGAGAGAGGGTCAAGATTTCCCCTTCTGCGGCTTTCCTAAACCATGATATGACCGTGAGGATAAGAATATGAAACCAGGAATGGAGATCTTTTTCCAAGACAACTACTCATGGGCCAAGGGTTCCCAACATCATGTGCAACCACTCATTAAAGTTACCATAGCTGATACTGGAGATTTAGAGGAAAATGACTCTGAGCATTCTTTTAATTTGCAGACACTGGGACTAACACTCGATATAATCCAATAAGGGGCTACATAGTCGGATCCATATTGCCTGATCAAAGTTGCTGATGCACCACTCCTCAACTGGCATGCTCCACGTGTGCCACTTATTGATATTCAACTTAACCCTGATATTTATCCCCTTTCTTCTTCTTTTATTGTTCCTCCTTACTCTGATGTAATCGAGACCTCCTTTGATGAGGTCCTCAATGTTGTTTTTCCTGTCAATGAAATAAACAAAGATTTGAGTATCTTGTTGTGACTTGCATTAATTGCCCCTATTCTAATCAAACTCTTGATGATGATGATTTTGTAAATAAACAATTATTAATTGATCTTAGTAAGTTTAATAGCAAACAACATAATTGCATTCAAGTTAATGAAGAAGAAACTGTTGTTATTAATCTCTGTTCGAGTAGCCAACTATATGATATTAGGATAGGATCCACCATTAACGAGAATGAGCGTGCATAATGTAAGGAATTACTATAGGATTTATGGATGTCTTCGCATGGTCCTACGATGGCATGCTCGAAATTAATCCTGAGATACCTCAGCATGACATTCCCACTCTCCTAGAATGCAAACTAGTCAAGAAGAAACTGCGAAAGCTCCGCACCAAATGGTCTCTCAAGGTTAAGGAGGAAGTGGTCAAACAGTTGAACGTGAGTTTCATTCGTGTGATCGAATATCCCACATGGCTAGATAATATTGTACCCATGCCAAAATTAGGAGGTAAAGTCCGCATGTACGTTGACTATCGATGCTATAAGAAGGCCTCTCCGAAAGATGATTACCCACTACCTAATATCGATATGATCGTGGAAAATATAGCCAGTTAGCTCTCAAGTCATTCGTTAATGGGTTTGTTGGATATAACTAGATCAAGATTCACCCGTATCATCAAGAGAAAACTGCATTCATCACCCCTTGGGGAACCTTTTGCCACATTCTCATGCCATTTGTTCTAAAAAAAATGCAGGGGCTACCTATTAGAGGGCTACCACAACCATCCTGCATGATCTAATGTATAAATAAGTTAAGGTCTATGTTGATGATATGATTATTAAGTCTAAGACTAGGGAAGGTCATGCTCCCACTCTTTGAAAAATTTTCAATCGACTGCAATGATATCAGGTGCGACTTAACCGACAAAAATATGTCCTCGGCGTTACCAAAGGAAAACTCTTGGGATTAATGGATAGTTAAAAAGGGATAAAATCAGATCCTGCCAAGCTAAAAGCATACTGGAAATGCCAAGAATTCTGGGGATTCCTTAGAAAATTATAGTATATCTGTCGATTTATCCTCCAATTGACTTCCATCTGTGAGCCCATCTTCAAACCCTGAAAGGATTTGACTAAGGTTGGGAACGAAGCTTGCCAAGAAGCCTTTGATGAAATAAAGCAATACCTAACCCGACCTCATGTACTCATGTCGTCGCAGCTTGGTATTCTCTACTCCTATACCTAACCGTGATAAATACTACAGTTGGGGCTTTGCTAGCCCAGTACCTTGAAGAATCCCATTAAGAGAGAGACATTTACTATTCCAGTCGCAAGTTAGTTGGGTACGAAGTTAACTGCATAACCTCAAAAAAATCATCTGTCACCTTTATCTGGGTCACCCAAAATTTACGGCATTACATGCTCGCCTTTCCCATCAAATTTATATCCCGAATGGATCCCATCAAGTACCTACTCAAAAAACCTTCCCTGTGCAGCCGAATGGCCCATTGATTGATGCTTCTAGCCGAATTTGATATTGTTTATGTCACACAGAAAGCCATGGAAGGAAGAACCATCTCTGATTACCATACTGAATAACCTATAGAAGAAGTCGATGTCTGGATCTCCGAGTTCCCAGATGAGAATATCCTCTGTACCTCCTAAGAAGACCTTTGATGGAAAATATTCTTTGACGGTGCCGCCAACAAGAAAGGTTATGGCTTTGGGATACTCCTAATTATCCCTGATGACTCTCACACTCCCATTGCCATCAAGATGGATTTTCTTTGCACCAACAACATGACTAAATATGAGGCGGCACGATAGGCCTCAAAGTTGCCCTCAAGAAAGGAATTCGATACCTCAATGTTTATGGGGATTCAACCCTCATTATCGATCAAGTGCTCAGAAGATTGAAAGTTAAGAACAAGAAACCTTTACCCTTCCATGCCCATCTAGAAGAGCTAGCTTCCTAATTCCAAGAAATCACTTTCCACTACCAACCCCAAGAAAAAACCAACCTAGTCGACGCCCTTGCTACCTTAGCCTCTATGATTGACATGTCCAAAAGAATAATAGTGGTCCCTTTCCTTGTCCAAAAGCAAGACAAACAAACCCATGCGACATGATATAAAAATAATCCAACTCATTTACTTATTCCCGTAAGTAAATATAGTACATATAAATATTAATTTGATTCTTTTCAATTAATATTTATTCCTATAATTTTATTTCTCAAATTATTAAATTAGGAGCACTCGTGTAATTTAAATACCCATAAAAATACGGGGTGTTACATACTTCTCCCCTTATAAAGGAATTTCATCCCCGAAATTTGGATATGCCTGGTACCAAATATTTTGGATCCTTAACCCCATGGCATCCTCTACTACCAAAAATCAAATCATGAAAACATTTCAGTGCCTCCACTATACACCTGTTGGTAGTACCCACCTATCTAAAGGCTTACTCACTATAGCCCCAACTTAACGATAAGTTTGTTTAAGTAATTTCATACTGATATGATTCGTTGTTCACAAGGTCTCACCTTGATAACGATACACAAACACATTGTGATTTTACTAACAATATCCCAATAAAATGAGCCTATACATCACTGGCTCAATCATCTCAATACTCATGGAAGGTCGCACATCACTAACTGACAGCTTCCCTTATTTACCAAAGCATAAATTCCCCTCATGCGAGAAACCACGATAACACCCGACCACTCATGTCAATCCTTAAATCTTTGATTCATGGAAAAGTAACTCTTTCGAGGTTCATAACTCGCACAAAACCGTTTATTGTTCACTCCATTCTTGCCCAACCATGAACTCTATTAGTCTGCCTATCCATCCCATCACTGGAATCACTAATTTATTAATAACTTCCGATCGATAGACTCAAACCAACCTTTCTACATCTACAAGTGGTGCACCTGGAGATAACTTCACTATGTATCACTCAACACCAATCCACACGCTTAATATATCACATTACGTGGTACATCTTACTCCCCTTTTCCTGGGTATACCAAAACTGTGACCCATGCATCTTCTCTAAAAGTATGCACTTCTTGGGTGTTTTTTATGTGGTAGTAATCAGTATTCTGCTTATGCGTGAGCCAACCTTAGCATTTTAATGAGTAAGACTCCGCTCAACTTTCCCAAAATAGTTGGGTCTTCTCTTATCAAGAGGTATCCTTTACATGTCTTTCCCCAGTCATTCAATCCATCTCGGGTGTGATAGTTCTCCTTGCACACATATACTTGGATTATCGTCATTTTCACACGACATTCGATCCACCATACCATTCCGAATTATTACAACTGTCCCATAGGCATATATTCCACACATCTATTCCTATGTCCTCTTCCCTCGGACGATTCAATTCAACTAACTAGTGAGCCCATACACCCATTAATTCGCGCATATTAACGTAAACATCACATACGTTTCACACGTAATACATAAAATCCTGTTGCCCTAGCATTCACAGCATGGCTATCATACTTGGTATTCTCAATCAACCCATAGATCAAAATTTTAATTCTCATTAACATCGTTCCACCCTTCAACTTGTGGTGAAAAGAAGAAAAAACAAATTCCAGTTCTCTCTCATTCACTACCGGCTCCACTGGCCTTAGATTGTAATATAACTTTTAACTCACAGTTATAACTAGATACTCGTATAAAACCGAGGTACCAAACTCTTGGACTAAAGACCAAACATCTCCCCACTTCCAAAGATGCGCTATGTTTCATGCGTGGGACGTCTTGCAAAGCGAAATCTAAACAAGGACCCCCCGATACACTACTACTTAGCATTGTCGAAACATCGAAATTCGTTAGGCCCTCAGTCCATAACACGTACCCTCAAACTCCTGTCTCTTGGCACAATAGTATACTCGTCCACTATATGTTACATAAGACCACGTATATCACAACGCTCTTACTATCACTAGTTTCTTAGCTCAAATAAATCACGAGATATGTCTCTCTGCTCGATAAAAGTCAACATACCCTGAATCACATCAGTAAACATATCCCTATTCACCGGGATCAAATATAACCAGACAATATATACACATAAGTCTGCTATATAATATATTATAACGTATACACACACACACACACACACACACACACACACACACACACACATATATATATATATATATATATATATATATATATATGACCATCTCGTCAAAGGGATACACCGAGTCCCAACAATTTCATCCATTTAATTATATTAAGAACAATAATCCAAAATGTCCTAGGGTCTAACATCTCCCAGCTCCCAACGTTTGCTTCTTTCGTGCGTGGGAGGCCTCGCAAAGCGAAATCCAAACAAGGAACCCTCCTAATACAATACTATGCAGCTCTGTAGGTTATTGAGATCTGTCAGTCCAGGACCTAAGTCTAATAACGTGTTTAAATCAATAGAAATCATATCTAGGATAACATCATTCTCGTATAACATATAAATAAAACAATTAATATCAATAATAATATACTCTCACTATCCACACTCGCTGAACAACAGGAAATACATGCACATAATAATGTTATCGGTATAGCCACTAAACTCGTCTCACACGCGAATTTCGCGCAAATCAAAATACTGTGACTCGCTCATGTCACCCAATGCATACCTCATTTACCTGAGGATAAAACTCATATTTCGACCTTGAAAAATTGCCCTGACTGCTCAAATGGTTGCCGGACATGACACGCTCGTCCGAACTGCACCAAAAACTATCTTAATTATTTCCCCAACTAGATACCATACTTTTGTCCCTTTACTCGCTTCGGGCAAAAATAATGTATGTGGTCCTACTCTCCATGTAAACATATCTCTTAATATAATCCACTTATCTTCGGTCACACTGATCGTATTAGGGTTGTCCTTCTATCGAACCGTGGTAGCCTCAGCCCTAATGGCTACCCTCATTGTTCCCTTATCTCCATTGGCCCTAAGGAATACACTAGTGGCCTTACCAGCCCCGACTAAACCGTTTAACGCTTTTAGCTCCCTTCATAAAGAAGAATTCATATTTTCACTGACAAAAACATGACATAGTCAACATCTGGTTTGGTCGTCCAAGCAGAATCTCCCTTAAGTGCTGGAAACTATTTCGTGAGTCCATCACCCACTTAAGGCCTCATTTATCCATTTTACCTACCTCTTTAGGTAAAACGTTCTCTAGATAAGGCCTCTGTCCAGTCCTCCTGTGATATGTTCATAATTTCATCCACATCTCTTTCTGAACAAAAGATGAAGGAATTTGCGGTCAAATCGTACGTAAGATCCTTCCATTGGCATAATATTTCACCTCGGGGTATACTACTACCTGTTATATAGCAAAAATTCTAGGTATCTTACCTCCATTAGCTAACACAATCTCCGCATATAATAACATTACAATAAGGGGTCCTCTTCAAAGACCCCACTAACTCACTTCCATTATAACCGCATTGGGTGAAAGAAATTCGACAACAATTTCTCCTATAGTGGTACTTGAAAATATATACTGTACCCTAGAAATCCTTATAGCCCCATCTTCCTAAGAAACAATAAGGGTGACCTCATCTATGGTCATCGTTCCCAAAATATTCTATAACTCCAACTGAGCCCTACTTCCTGTTGCCTCCTCAACAGCCCTCACTAGTCGTCATTAATTGTTTGGCAAATGAAACACACCCGAACACATAAAAGATTCATTATAACTATACTATAGCAGGAGAACGAAATCTCACCATAGGAATCAATAATCCTAAAAATAGGGCTCTATATCAAATAGAAGGCAATGCTAAAAACGTAGCACGTACGCACAGATTCCTAAGGACACTAAAACCTGATGCTCTGATACCACATGTGACACCCCGCCTAATAAAATACCGGGTGGTCAATCCTGTACCAAATTAAAATAGTAGTATCATATGGTTCATTCTCAGCATCACTGTTGAAAAAACAATTTAATTACTAATAACCTATCAGGCTGGCATCAAAATTTCATATTAACTAATCTTTTTAACCAAACCATTCAAATAAATCAATCACAACAGTTTATATGCAACAACTGAAATGAAATAAAATAATCGAACACTCGGTACAATATAATACAACCAAATCGAATGCCGCACTAAAAGGCAATAGAAGAATAAATGAATATAGTTGGGCTATCAGCCCGAATATTTCTACCGTACCTCCTATCTAGACCTCAAGGATGGAAGCATCTACAATAAACCTACATGCATCCACAGTTGCTGCAGCAAACGTCTGACTCAAAGGAATCATCATCCAGGCATCCCTGTGCCTGGATACCTATATATATATATATATATATATATATAGCAAGAGAGGGGAAAATAGAGAAATGGGTTAGGGCCCAAGTTTTGAAAATATTTTTAGCAAGTGCTTAACATACTTTAATATTTAAAATATGATACTCTCCATATTTAAACTGGTGTCGTACTCACATGAGATACCCCTTACCTCTCATCTAACAGTGCACACCTAACGCATTTATTTTAAAACACTTTAGTTAGCTACCTAGCCTAACTAGCACCTCGCATAACTCCCAAGTCACCATACGCTAACACGTATCCTGCGTAATATAAAATATTCTAAGCTATCGCCCGAGCTTATACATTATAACTTCTCACTTATGATTCATCCTTACATTATGAATAACTTGCACTAGTTATTTACACTATTCATGTTTTAGTGTTATCAACCTCGTATATAATATTCTCATCTTTATATACGTATATCACCTATTTTATTCTGGATTTTATACTCCCGGAAGATCCAGAATTTATCTCACATTCCATTCTTTATTATGTCTGTATATACATGTTTCACTTCTCATATATATATATACACACACAATATACTATACACATCAAGTATATCCATACTTATATATCACACACTATATAAGTATAATAACCATCCCTCGGAGCTATAACTCAATGGATGCAGTCTCTCAATGCTATCATCTTCCAGGGAATTACTCACGCACCATCCTGGGTACCAGCGGTCAAACTCTCACACCAACTTGGTAAAACCGAAATCACAACGTATGGGAAGCGATCATAGTTCCTCATCGAAAATGAGAACGAAACATACCCACCACGTCTCACCCCTGATAAAAATCACACAATATAAAATGGACGCTATGACCTGGGGACTATACGCTCCCTGCACCTCAATCCAAGGGCCTCACCCACATCGCGCAACTTCCCATGATAGCACTAGAGGGGTATGCTTCATATAAATATACCATTCACACACAGATATATTTATAATTATATCATATATATATATTGTCTCTATACCCGTATATATATAAACAAATTCGGCTATCCATGCCTATCTCTTGTAGCATTAGCCTGAAATCCCGAATATACAAATTCGATTTAATTTCATAAGTATTCACTTACTTATAATATAAATATCACATTATTTTACTCTAAATATTAAGCTTATCACAACTATCTCGTATCCCAATTACATCCGAAATTCCTATTTGAATCCCAAGGGTCCTTTTCCCATTAGAACTTTTAAAAATCATAAATTCTCACAACTTTAATTTATGGCAGATTACACACCTTGCACTAAAACAACTATAACTCACTCTACAGAAGTCCAATTGACCTAACTCAAATTTCATTAGAAAGATAACTTTCGTACCTTTCGTTTCGTCCATACCTCATCATCTAATTCAAATTACACAAAAAATGGCCTGCATTTGAATTGCCTATAAAATTTTTGTAACTCAGTTGTTTTGGCAGCTTAAACACCTTGCATTAAAATCGCTATAACTCACTATACATAAGTCCAATTGATCTCAGTCAAATCTCATTAGAAATATAACTTCCATACCTTTATTTTCATCCATAAATGAGCATCTAATTCTAATCATACCGAAAATTGCATGCATTTGAATTGTCTATAAAATTTACGTAATTTAGCTGTTCTGGCAGCTTACACACCTTGCACTAAAATAGCTATAACTCACTGTACATAAGTTCAATTGAACTAATTCAAATCTTATTAGAAATATAACTTCCATACCTTTTTTTTCATCCGTAAATGAGCATCTAATTCAAATCATACAGAAAATGGCATGCGTTTGAAGTCATGCCTAAATTTCTGACAGATAAAAAAATTATCTTAATTCAATTTCATGGATTCTTTAATCCTCACAAGAACCATTCAAGATCACATCTTTTATATGAATTAATCTAAGATTTCTTTATTAATATTCTATACATCATATGGAGTTCAATTTTTCAAATTTCATATGGTATAAATATCACATCCAATTTCTATGAAATCATTTCATCAAAAACACATTTTCTCACATGAATCCCCAACCCAAAAATTCATATTTTTCACCAACTATAATATGAATTATAAACACAAATAAATTATTAAAGCAAGTTAAATACTTGCCTTGACGGATAAATCCTACGACTTCTTCCCGAAAATCTATCAGAGTTTGGCTTGATTTCTCTTCTTCTTCTCCCTTTCTTCTTCTTCTTCTTCTTCTTCTTCCTCTCTTTATTTTCTTTCTTCTCTTTCTCTCTCTTAGGGCTTTTAATTGGGAAAATAAGGCTTCTCCCCTTATTAAACCCGAAATTGGGTGTATACCCAATTGTAAAATGACTCGTGTACTCAAATGCGAGTCCCGAGTAGTCCAAAAAGTCCTCGAAACCCAAATATTACCCTCAGGTACTTCATTTTGACTATTTCGGCCCATTCAGGATCAACAGTGCACTCGAAATCACCATCCGAGTCACTTATCAAAAATTTACTTTTTGAATGCAACACAACTCTACACGTGTGTTCCGGATAAAATATTACCACTCGTCGCTTTTTTCCGCCTGCGACATGATATAAATATAATCCAACTCATTTACATATTCCCGTAAGTAAATATAGTACATATAAATATTAATTTGATTCTTTTCAATTAATATTTAATCCTATTATTTTATTTCTCAAATTATTAAATTACAAGCACTCGTGTAATTTAAATACCCATAAAAGTATGGGGTGTTACACACTCCAGCAAAGAATGTTATTTCTTAAGGAGGATCATAGGTGAGCAAGTGGCCAGTGGCACTTCACAAATACCTCTTGTGGATGTTAATGAAAACCCACTCACAGCCCATCATTATGTCACTGCCAATATGGTAGTAGCTTATGATGAAGAAGTAACTCAAGATTTGATGGAATGGGAGAGTGGTGAAGGAATATGTGAAAAGATAGAAAAGCTAAATTTAAGAAGCAAGCACCAGATTGAGCTAGAAAGAAAGTGTGAGGAATAGTTCTTCACCCCAGACCAAGAAGACAAGGAAGGAAAAGAACTCGAGCAGGTCGATCTCTTAGAGCACCAGGTGGATGTCATCCTTGCTCTAGATGAGGGGGGTACATCCGAGGCAGAATATATGTGTAAGGCCAATACATACGAAGTAGACCTAGACTCTGAGTGTGAATCCATAGCGAGGAGTCCCAAGTTCAAGTGGTTCTTCGATCAAATAGGAGTAAAGTATGCCACAAGCGTGCTCATAACAAGAAATTTTTTAGAGGCGGTACAACAGCGAGGAGACCCTTCACTAAATTGGCAAGGGCCAATCGAAAAGATGATTAACAGATATACTTCTGAAGTAGTATTTTCAGAAGCAGATAGACGGGTGCCTTATTTTCATAATCTCCCCTTGTATGTTACATCTTTGATAAATGGGGTATCACTCCCAAGGGCATTAATGGATGGGGGGCCATTTATTAATATCATGCCCAATAATACGTTATACGAGATGGGGATATACCAAGAAAAGATAGTGCCCCTAGTGATCTTGGGGTTTGATAGTGTTGGAATGCAATCCCTCGGATACCTGAACATAGGAATTAAGTTGGGTAATTTCACCTCCCACATCAAATTCCATGTCATCAATGTTAATACCAGTTGCTCATTGGGAGGGCATGGATGCACACCCATCGCACAGTTCCCTCCACCTACCATCATCAATGTGCAAAGGCTAATATTTGAGGAATAAAGATCATAATCAAGGCAACGCATAAACCTTTCTCTGTTGAGGAAGACCACTTTGTGGATGCGGCATTCTACATAGAACTAGATAAAGAATGGAAGAATTATGCTAGAAGACTTGTAGAAAAGAAAGTGGTTAGAAGAAGTGCCCAGCCAAAGAAGTCTGTCCACGATCTCTTGGGGGCAAGAGTGATCCCCCACATAGCAAAAGGCAGGAGGAAGGTGAAGGAGGTAGCCAAACCTCCTCAAACTTGCAAAACAGTGGTCATACCAGATGGAAAAGTTATTTATCGTTTATAACGGTCTGCGCGATCGGTGTTTTGGTATGAGAGCACCGACCCGGCACCAGAATGCTTTGTTGTGGATAAGTCCCATATCATTGAGCAAATTAAGGAACCAGAAGAGGCCCCATATTGAATGTAAGACGGACCCAGGGAGAATCTATAAGAGTTAGAGGAGATCAACCTGGGAGTAGAAGGGGGTGAAGATAGACCCATTATAATCTGCAAAAGTCTGAAACCACAACAAAAGGAATAGCTCATTCACTTCTTAAAGAGTTCACTGACGTGTTTGCATGGAAGTACACGGAGATGCCAAGGATAGACCCAGAGGTGAGCTCTCACATATTGAATGTGCTTCCTAATGCTCTTCCTGTCAGGAAAGCAACATGCATGTACAAAGATGAACTCGACCTAAAGATAAAAGCAAAGGTAGAGAAGTTATTGTAAGCAAGATTCATCAAGCCCATTCAACATCCGATGTGGCTATCTAGCATCATGATAGTGGCAAAGAAGGATAAGAGCCAAATCTGAATTTGTGTGGATTTTTACGATATGAATAGGGAATGTCCTAAGGATGAGTTTCCTCTACCAAGCATAGATAGCCTAGTTGATGCTACTGCATGCCATAATTTCATGGACGAGTATATCGATTACAACCAGATTAAGATGGAACCGGTGGGTGTGGAAAAGATTTTTTACACATGTCGTTAGGAAACTTCCACTACACAGTCGCACCATTAGAATTGAAGAATGTCAGGGCCATGTATCAAAGGACAATGATGGAAATCTTCCATGATCTGTTTCACGACATACTAGAATTTTATGTGGATGATCTGGTGGTGAAATACAAGAACGAAAGAAAGAACATACATGACCTCCGGAGAGTGTTTAAGAGGTGTCGCGGGTACAAGATGCGGATGAACCCCTCGAAGTGTGACTTCAGAGTCATAGCGGGAAAGTTTTTGAGATTCGTTGTGAATAGGAAGGGGGTGCAAGTGGATGCAGAAAAGATGAAAGCTATAGTAATGATGCCACCCCTAAAAAGCCAGAGGTAGCTAAATAGCTTCTTGGGAAAGGTATCCTACCTGAGAAGGTTCATACCTGCCCTAGCGGAGGTCACTCAGCCATTTACACCTCTGCTAAAAGAGAAGTCCAGGTGGGTCTAGGGAGAAGACTAGGAGAAAGCATTTGAAAACATCAAAGAGATCTTAGCCTCTCCATCCACAATGGCTCCACCTGAGGTCGGAGCACCACTCCTGCTTTATCTCACCTCAACGGAAAGATCCATAGGGGCACTGCTGGCCCAAGAAAGAGAAGGACTGGAGAAGTCGGTGTACTACCTATTAAGAATAATCTTAGGAATAGAATCTAGATACACCAACATTGAGTGGAACTGTCTTGCTTTAGTCTTTGTGGCTCAGAACTTGAGACATTACCTACTAGCTTTCACAGTTCACATAGTCACCAAGTGCGAACCTATAAAGTACCTACTGGCAAGAACGATACTAGTAAGAAGAGCAACAAGATGGTTCCTAATTTTATCAGAATATGATCTGAAATGTATAGTGCCCAAAGCCATCAAAAGGCAAGCAACAACAGATTTATCGGGCCATTTTCCAAGTGGAAATTATGAGCCCCCTAGTGAAGAGTTGCAGGGGGAGAATTTCTAAGCATGCATGGCGGAAGAAATGAAAAAGTGGGCGATGGAGTTTGACGGCTCATATGCCCAAGGCAAAAGAGGTGCGATCATCATCCTCTCGAACAGTAAAGAGAAGATCACCCTCTCTTTCATGCTAGACTTCAAGTGCTCAAATAACGAGTCAAAATATGAAGCCCTAATTTTGGGTATGTTAGAAGCACTCCGAAGAGGCATTAGAGTATTATGCATAAGGGGGACTCTAACCTAGTAGTGAAACAGGTTAATGGAGAATTTGCCCTCTAACATGCTAACCCGACACCTTAGAGATACATCATCCTGAGGTTGTTAGCACAATTCCGGGAGATGATGGTGGAGATATATGCAAGAACAATGAATAGACACCCCGACGCACTGGTTACGATAGCACAGATATTGGACATGGATAAAGAAGAAGCAATGATCATAGTGCGATGAAGAATAGTACCTACTATAGTGAGGTCTTTGTTTCTAAGTGATGATCCAAAAGATTTGAGGCATCTAGTAGTGAAGTAACTAGAGACAAGAGAAGGGACAATAAAGATGGTAGAACTGGCAAACTAGCACCTGATGCAAGAAACACTCTAGTTAAAAGTCCTAGAGGATTCTTAGCAAGGTGTCTTGGAGATCAACAGGCAAAAAAGAGGTTGGCGGAGATGCATAAAAAGCACTGTGGGGACACTTATATCCCTCTTTACAGATGGTTGCAGCGAGGAGGCTACTATTGTCCCACTATGAGTACAGAGACTGCTCGATTGTAACAAGGGTGTCTAAAATTCCAAAGCCATTTTGACCAACCAATAGAAGCTAATTTTATGGAGGCCTTCAAATATTAGAGGCAACCATACATAGCATACCTGAAGAATGGTGAGATGCCCGTGGAGAGAGCGGATGAAATTTAACTCCGGAAGAGGATAGCCCATTTCTATTTGGTGGAAGGAGATCTCTATAAGAAAGGATATAATAAGAAGGCGCTGAAGTGCATAGCCAAAGAAGACACATGAAGAGTATTGAAAGAAGCCCACGAGCCTTCCCAGATAGGCGGTGCCAAGTTGTATGACTAGCTAATGACTTTGGGATATTACTGGCCAATCACGGAGGCTGACTACATTGGTTATATGAATAAATGCAAAGTTTGCCAAGTGCATGGCAGCATGGTATATGCTCCTTCCGCCAGCTTGCAAAGTCTCGCAATTTCCTATCCCTTCCACACATGGGCATTTTACCTAGTTGGAAAGATCAACCCAGCCTCTCATGGCAAAGCTTTCATCATTGTGGCTACTGAATTATAAACCAAATGGGAAAATGCTATCCCTTTAAGGAGAGTGACTGCCCAAGTGGTAACCCAATTTTATAAAGGAAATATCATATGCAGGTTTGTTATACCCAAGGTGATCTTAACAGATAATGGAAAGCATTTCGTATATAAGAAGATGGCCCTCCTCATAGACAAATATAAAATTATGCACAATTATTCAACCATCTCCTACCCAAAGGGTAATGTCCAAGCGGAAGCTACCAATAAGACCCTGATAAATATTTTGAAGAAAATGTTGGAGGACATGCCAGGGGCCTGGGATGAGAAGTTGCCCATAGTGCTATGGGCTTATCGTACTTCAAAAATAAAATCGACAGGGTTCACCCAGTTCTCCCTAGTATATGAGACTGAAGTTATCCTACCAGTGGAGTTGGTGGTACCCTCAGCCAGAGTTGCTCTCAGCAACGGACTCATCCCTGACCCAAGGCACGTGCAGCTAAAGGCACTGGATGAACATAGATACAAGCCAATGGAGAACTTCAAAGTCTACACCCAAAAACTGTCCAGAGCCTATGAAAATTTGGTCAAGCCTAGAGAATTACAGGTGGGAGACTTAGTCGTGCGAGCGTCCACTCACCATCTCCGCATCATGTCGCCATCAAAGTTTAAACCTAACTGGGAAGGCCCTTTTGTAGTAAGAGGGGTAGGCAAGTCTGGTTACTGTCAGATTTCAGAACTAGAGAGTGATGGCCTCCAATACATCAACTACAAGTGACTGAAGAGGTATAATGCCTAGTGGTGTTAAAAATTCATTTATGTCAGCAACAATGTAAGCGGTTTGCTCTAGCACCAGAAAATTTTCCCTTTTGTAAAAAAAATGATAAAGAGACACAACCTTGTAAACAGTACAGAAAAGGAAAAGAAATGAATATCAACTGTTTTTTTAGCATTACATGATAATTCTTATTTTGTTTATTTATTTACTGCATAAGGTAAAAGTGCCTTTTTCATTACTATCTGCTAGACTAGAAGAGAGCCCAGAGCATAGAGAACTTTACTCACTACACTTGGAGGTACATCCATCCCGGGAGAAAGTATATTGAGTAAAGTCTCTCCAGGCATGTTAAGACAAATGATTTTAATTTTGTCACCAGACCAGCAGGAGGACGTCCTCCAACTCATAATAAAAAAAGGTATAATAAATATTTTTTTATTTATTATATTTTTTATGGAACAAAAGCCTAGAGAACAAGATTTAACTCTCGTTCTCAAAGAAAACCCTTATTTGCCCAGTCCATAGAAAAGATAGAGAAAAGGAGACTTACACTCCCCTACTCTAATTTAGTAAAACAAAAAAGTTTGAGGGGAGGAGAAGAGTTAATCCGTTATCACCCAGATATCCCTTAAGAAATGATAACCATAATAAATTTCCCCACGGTTAGAGGGGACAATTTCTAAAAAAGTTACTTGTCCAGATAAAATGCAAGTACCCCACAGTTAGAGAAGACAGTTTTAAAAGTATTACTTGCCCAGATAAAATGCAAGTACCCTACAGTTAGAGGGGACAATTTTAAAAATGTTACTTGCCAAAATAATATGCAAGTACCGCCACAGTTAGAGGGGACAGTTCTAAAAATGTTACTTGCCCAGATAATATACAAGTACCCCACAGTTAGAGGGGATAGTTTTAAAAATGTTACTTGGCCAGATAAAATGCAAGTACCCCACAGTTAGAGGAGACGATTTGAAAAATGTTACTTACCCAGATAAAATGCAAGTACCCTACAGTTAGAGGGGACGGTTCTAAAAATGTTACTTGCCCAGATAAAATGCAAGTACCCCATTGTTAGAGAGGACAGTTCTAAAAATGTTACTTGCCCAGATAAAACTAAAGTCCCCCATAGTTAGAGGGGATAGTTCTATAAAAAACGTTACTTGCTCATGAAAGAAGTAAATACCACACAGTTAGAGGAAGTACTAGCATAGACCATGGTAAGCAGATACAAAGGTTGAGACAGAAGTAAATGAGTAAGGCAATGGAACTCAACACAATACTTTTTCATTGAATAACGGTGAAGTCCTTTACATACGAAAAGTAACCCAAAAAGAAGTCTAAACAATCAGACTATCTATCCACTGGACAACATAAAGAAGAGATCCCGGCGGGAGCGTAAGTCTGTATAAATAGGACCAGCCTCCTCAATGAGTTGCTCCTCTAGCCTAGTCAACCTACCCTTATCCTCAACAAGGACAATCTCCAATTTGGCGTGCTTAGCCTATAGAAACTGAATATGGGTTTGAATCCGAGCAGCCTCTGACTGACGCTGTTGCTCTCTAGACTATTAAAAAGTATGAAGCTTCATCATCTTCCTAAAGGTGGTGCCAAGAAAATGATGAACTAAAAATTCAAGCCAATCCAGCTGGAAATGATAGAAATGTTGAAGATCATGAAGAGTTTGGAGAAATAGCGCGACCCCCCGAGTAGTCACATCAGTGGGAGGGGTAGATAAGAACTCATGAAGATGGATAGATAAGGCCTTCAAATTGAAGACTCTAAGTCTGTCCATATTGAGGAAGATCTGAGAGGTAAAAGTCTCAGGATGGTGCTCCAAAAGTATCTCCAACATTTCCCATTCATGGGTACGGAATCGAGAGGGCAACTCGAAGTACCACAGCGCGCTCATGAAAGATCGAGGGGCCTCCACCTATATGTCATCATAACCTGTGTTATGAGACTCGAGCTCTAAAAGAGGAATACATGAATCCTCATCGAAACCAGTAGCACCTGTAGCCTCAAAACTCTAGTCGGCCTCACCAGTGGCCTCAGCAAGCTCATCAACCGGATCCTGTAAAATTCGAAATAAAAAGAGATAAGTCATAAAGAAGAAAAGCAATAGGAGATGGTTACCCATGCTCAAGTCTAAATAAAGATTATAGAAATCTTACCCCAAAGCCCAGGGGAGTCAATATGCTGCCACTAAAGTGAAGAGGCACCACGTGATCTTTAGCACCAGCCTAACATAGAATAAATTATAGTTAATATTTTCTTCTACTAAGGAAAAGGCGAACTATTTACTATAAAAGGCAAAAACAACCCAGGTATGATAGTTTACTACCTGGGGAGTGTGCAGCATAACACTCACAGTAGGTCCCCCTAATTGTTCCACAGTCAACTTGCACAGTAAAAGCAAGAAGAAAAAATAATGGAGGGGGAAAAAAAAAAGATTAAGGTATGATAGTATAATACCCGACTTACATTAGTTCCCCCTGATTGTTCCACAATCGAAGGAACAATCGCAGTGCTAACCTGAGAACAGGGAAATAGGTAAATGCTGGCAAGTATTTATAAAGAAAAAGCGAGCTTAAAAGGTCTAGATAAATTAATTATTTACCTGGGAGCCCCTCACCGAGATACTTGCTAGAGATTCCTGAATAGTTAGAACATGAGAGGTGTTAACTGTAGGAATGACTAAAGACTCCACATGTACATAAATCGGTGGGCTGCTCACCTAAGGGTTCAAATATAGATCCCGCAATTAAAGGGATGACATCAACATGTATGTTAGAAAGAACTAAAGAATACACAGATGTATAACTAATCTAGCATGCAAAGGTTACAAATATTGAGCATACCACTAAAACTAGTCCTACAGAGTTAGAAATAAGCCCCGCAGACAAGAGGACTTCAGCCAGTCTGGTTGAAATATCTACTCCTATATAAGATACGAGGAGACTCATAGGTTCCACCCCAAAGACTATCTCTGAGACCCTCACCGCGGGCATTGCAGATAAGGAGGTCTCACCAGCACTACCCTGCAATAGAAGAAATATATAAAAAAAACTATTAGTTTTTAATAGTAATGAAGAAAATGCACATAATATAAGTAAAAGACAAGTTAGAATTTACCGAGAGAGGCACTATAATAATGCCTCCAACGGTCGGAGCTTCCCCAGAGGTAGCACAGACTACAAGAGAGGGAACTGAAGAAGCCAGCAGAGAAGCGACAGTGCCAACCAATCGGCGTGTAAACAAAGAGAAACAAAATGTGAAAATGAAATCCTAAGGGCTCAGAGACATGAACCAAAAGACAAAAGATTCACTATAGGCGTACCTGAAGTCCCTCCAAAGAAGATGGAGGGAAGAAGACTGGTGGAATAGTAGCAGTAGAAACAACGTCCTGGCTACGGAAAAGTGATCAGAAGACTAAACATAGATAAAGAAAAAAATTAATCCTAACCGGAATAAGTAATACCGGGGAGGTGGAACTAACCTGTGTGATAGGATTGCTAGATGCAGTAATGAAAATCATCCTGGAAGATATTAATTGTACATGAGGCCTATTATCTATAGGCACAAAGACTTGAGAGATAGGAATTCGTCCCGAAGATAATAGACCTGGGGCAGTGCCTCTTCAGAGTAGTGTCGATCCCCCAGTAGAGGAAGGTCCACTGGAAGAAGGTCCCTACAATAAAGTGCAAATAAAGATAATATAGCCATGGATGAAGAAGATCTAGTAGAATAGAGGAAAGCAATAAAAGAAGACGGGTCTGAATTACCTCAGACAGCCCGATAGGGGAGCCTATAGCCACGGAGGAAAGGGGAAGTGAGGAAAGGTAACTAATAGAAACAGTTACCTGGGGGCATAAGAATACAAAACTTCAAAAGATATACCCCAAATATGTGACGATAAATAATAAAAGACTCAGGAGAGTTAATGCTTACCTAGACTGAAGAGGAGGACATAAAAGAAGTCCTCGCTGACATCAGGAACACAATAGACAGCTGCTAAAGTTAAACAATTACAGAGACTTTATTAGTAAAAGAAGAAAAGTAAAGACAACATTATTTGAGTAGGGATAAATGACAAACCTCTCTAGACAAGGCCAAAGATAATACCATCATAGAATTTTTGGCCTTGGTAAAAGGACCTCGATGTAATACCCCGCGATTTTCAGGACTAATAATTTAATTATTTGGGGAGAAATAACATTTATTTATATTGGAGAAATTTTAAGTTGGCAATTGAGGCCAAAATTTGAGGATGTTAGAAAGTATTTCGAATGATGATTCTGAGTGTACAGTTGATCCCGAAAGGGTCGAGATAGTTGAAATGACTGTACTTGGGTTCCAAAATATTGTGAGTTCGTTTGACTCGAATTAAAGTCACCGAGTCATTAAAAGTGTTTATTATCATTTAAAGTTGGGTATCTTGGATTTAAGTCTTAAAAAGCCTACGGGAGATAACAATCATATATGAGAGAAAGAGAAAGCCCTAGAGAGAGAAGAGGAAAGGAAGAAGAGGAAGAGGAAGAGAAGAAAATCTTGGGAATTCTGACTAATCCATGATTTCGAGGAAGATTCAGACTCTACAACCTTGAGGCAAGTGATCAAACTTTCTAAATAATTCTTTTGCATCATTTATTTCATGATTTGTGGATTCGAAATATGGATTTTGGGTTTAAAACGTCAAAACCTAGATTTTGGCTAAATCTTGCATTTGAGTGTGGGTATATGGATTTTGGGTTTTAAAACTTTTTGGGTAGAAATATAATGAACTTTAATGTTAGAAATATGTTTGGGTTGAAGAGTAATGGTTAGAAGATGATAAATGTGATTTTTGGGAATTTTTGGCTTTTGATGAAAATAGCCATTTTCGTAGCTTCTTAACACGCCGAATCGATTCGGCCCCCTTTTCGAATCAATTCGGAATGTTCCAGCTTTCCGAGTCTGAGTGACCGAATCGATTCAGACCCAAAGCTGAATCGATTCAGCCTAAGACAGGTTCCTAGGTCCTTTGGACCGAATCAATTCTCATTAGAGGGTGAATCGATTCGCTGGGCCGAATCGATTCGGAAATAGGGTTATTTTGTGAGGATTTTTAGAGTGAGTTTCGCTCTATTTCGTATGGGTTTATCGATTGGGAACCTTCATATAAGTGATGAGAAGTATGTTTTGGATACTTTTAGGGAGTTTCCTTTATGATGAAACGATGGGACCGTCTTCAGTTATTTTGAGAGAAAATAAATTCGAGGATTATCGTATAGCCGAGTGGGAAATCCCACTATCATCGAGTTTTCTATTTGAAGATAGTTATGGGTTTATAAGAGAGAGGCAAAATGTGCTTAGGAATGTTGGACCTTTGGATTAAATCACAAATGTGATAATTTTAAGGGTTCATATGATTGATTGAACCATAATATGGATTGAGGATTATGATTGTTGATCGGTGTGTATTCGGATATCGATGGTATCCTTAATGTTGATTGAATTGGGAGACTATTCATATTAATAGGTATGATGGATGAGAAGGTTTCGAGTGAGTGATCGTATTGTGAATAATGGGGGGATGATAAGCGAGTTAGCAGCGGTTAGTATAATGCGAGTCATATACTATAAATGAATTCATTTTCTTTAAATACGGGTGTAATTTAATATGCATACCTATATGGCATAATTGTATAAACCACGTGTGATGGGTTCAATTTATATGATGAGATTACTTATATATCAAGTGTGGTTGATATATATATAATGTGGGCATACCCTCCAGTGCTATCATGGGAAGTTGCTCGATGTGGGTGAGGCCCCTGGCTTAAGGAGCAGGGTACGTATAGTCCCCAGGTCATAGTCGTCCATTATTTATTATGTGTTTTTATTTGGGGGTGAGAAGTCTTGGGTATGATTCGTTCTCACTTTTCGGTTAGGAACTATGACCGCTTGCTATACGTTGTGATTTGTTTTTATTACCATGGTGGTGTGATAATAATTCGATATATGGTAACCCGGGATAAAGCGAGTAATTCCTGGAAGATGATAGCATTGTGAAGTATTTTGTATATCCATAAGTGATTGGATTTTGGATATTTAATTCTACGCTAAGTGTGTTATGTGTACTTGATTGTTAGAGTTGTATGATTGTGTTTTATTACTTGGGTGATGTTATAGACCCCTAGAAGGTTCGGAGCATTATTTTATTTATGTGATTAGAGATTATTGCTCCTCTTATGTATTCGTAGTTATGTGTGGGGTACCAAGGGCGTAATGGATCTCAGCGACCAATATTATCAAGGAGTAGTGTATCGGGGGGTTCCTTGTTTAGATTTCGCTTTGCGAGACATACCACGCATGAAACGCAGTGCAATATTGGGAGTGGGGAGAAGTTTAGTCCTTAGTACTCAGATTTATATGTATGGTGAAATAATTCTTTACGGGAATAGTCTAGGAAATATTTTAATTGTGTAGTTGATATTATATGCATCGTTCACCGAGGGCGTAATGAATCTCGACGATCAACATTGTCAAGGAGTAGTGTATCGGGGGTGTTCCTTGTTTGGATTTCACTTTACGAGACGTTCCACGCACGAAATGCAGTGCAATGTTGAGAGTTGGGAGAAGTTTAGTCCTTATCATTTAGATGCTAATAACTTGTGTATATTATAACTAAAATTCGCTAATTTCTAGTAAGAGTTATGTATATGTATATTTATCAGTTAATATAATTTTAGATGCGCGTGGAGTAAGTTAGGATAGGAAGTTTATGGATTGGTTTTAGATGACGGGTTAAGCAAATGTGGATTTGGGCGTAGGTTAGACTGAATTGTCCCTAGATAGAGCTGGGTAGTTATTTGAGGATCGTGTGCATATGTTTAGGTGCACGCTCTAGTTGAGGTGTGAATTGGATTTTTAGGAGAGTGCGACTCCAACTTAAATCTTGTTATAATGAATTTATAATTATTATGTATTTTAATGCACTTGCTAAAAATGTTTTCATACCTCGGGCTCTGACCCGTTTATATTTTCCTCTTGCTATGTATATATTTTATTATTTTAGATGTTCCTCCGCAAGGACGCCAATGATTTTTTCTATCCAGTGTATTCGTGGAGCCAGAGCAGATGCGGACTGTTGCGGTATTTTCATATAGCCATTTTCTATCTTTTGTGTATCTAGAATAGGATTCAGTTTGTATATCGGGTTTATACCCAGTGTTATAGATAGCACTTTTATATTTTGTCTCTCATATTATTGTATTGTCTATGACCCGATAGCATATTCGGGTATTTTCTTTTGTGAATTTATGTTGTAATTTAGAACTACTTATTATTATTATCGTCGTGAATATATGTTATCATGTTTAGTAGTTATTATGTTGTCGGATGGTTATTGTTATGTATGTTTTTAAAAAAAAATTGGCGCCCTCTTTTTATAGTATCGGGTTGTTAGCCATGTTTATTTTGGTATCGTCAGTAGAGGCTAAGAATGATCCACTTGAGATTCCTGATTTATTTTAGTATAGGGTTGGCCACCCGTTATTATTTTAAACGAGGTGTCACACTTGGACGAGAGGCGGAGGCACTGGATCACTTGTACCAACAGAGACACCCTGTATATACCGTAAAGATAAATACAATTCATATCTAGACTATATATATATATATATATATATATATATGCACTACACCAAAAATAGGAAACTGGTACGGTTTAAAACAGTGTCAGACGCAATCTGGCACGGTTAAAAATCGTGCCAGAATCAGGGGACCCAGATATTCTGGCGCGGTTTAAAACCGTGCCAGATTTCCTAAACTAGCACGCTTTTAAACCGTGCTAGATGTTAAATCTTGCACGCTTTTGGCACACATTGAAACCATGCCAAATTGTCTATTTTCTGGCATGCTTTTGGCAGAGTTATAAAGCATGACAGATTATTTTATTAGCGTGCTCATTTTTATTAATTGTTACTATTTTGGCACGGTTTTAAACCGTGCCACATTTTTCCTTTGATAAAAAAATTAATAATCGAAAACAAATCTGGAAAATCTGCAAATTCCAAATCCGGTAGGAAAAATATTACTTATTTGCAAAAAAATTCACAAATTATGAATATCACAGGTTGATAAATTAATGTGCATACAAACTTCAAAAAATTACAAGAGTTAATACCAATATAAAGCCCGCACGACCATAAAAGTCGACAATAACTTCAAAAAATTACAAGAGTTAATAGTTCCCGGATAAAAAAAAATTGACAGAGTTTCCACTATTTTTTTAGCATTCCAAAACCTGCTAACATAAAATCTGCTAATATAAAGCCCGCACGGCCATAAAAGTCAACAATAAAACTTCTACAACTAGCACGGTCATAAAAGTAAACAATAAAACTACTAAAGCCTGCTCGGCCATAACACAGAAAATAGAATCCTGAATATTAACGACACCAAATAAATAATCCCTCTATTGTAAAGCATTAATTCTTCGTGTGTTCCAAGTACATAAAAGCTAGCGATTGAATGTCATCCTACAAAAAAATAGGACACAAAAAAGATATAATATTAGTAACTAAGTCATTTTAAAAAAATCGTATTCAAGCAGAAAAATTGCATATACGAGTTAAAATTATTATTATACTCTCAGACTGAAAGTCTCATGAGTACATGGTAAGTTCATACGAGTTTCATTAATCTCATATGATGTGTTAGTACCTCTTACGGGACCGATTGGGGGATGGTTTGGATTTTCACCCTTTAATGACTCGCTTTCAAGTTTAATCTTGATATTTTCAAATTATCGTCATATTCTCAAACCGGGAGACTCGTGACTACGCGGTCAGTTCCTACAAGTTCTATTGGTCCCATGTGAGGTGTTCATGCCTCTTACGGGGTCGTTTAGGGGTTGGTTTGGGTTTTCCTTCTTTAATAGCTTGTTTTTAAGTTTAATCTAAATGTTTTCAAATTATCGTCGTATTCATAAACCAGGAGACCCGTAACTACGCGATCAGTTCCTACGAGTTACATTGGTCCCGTGTGAGGTGTTCATTCCTCTTACGGGGTCGTTTGGGGGTTGGATTGGGTTTTCACCCTTTAACGGCTTATTTTTATGTTTAATCTATATATTTTCAAATTATCATCATATTCTTAAACCGGAAGACCCGTGACTACGCCATCAGTTCCTACGAGTTACATTAGTCCCGTGCGAGGTGTTTATGCCTCTTACGGGGCAGTTTGGTTGAATTGGGTTTTCACGCTTTAATGGCTTGTTTTTAAGCCTAATCTAGATATTTTCAAATTATCATCATATTCATAAATCGGGAGACCCGTGAATACACAGTCAGTTCCTATGAGTTACATTGGTCTCGTGCGAGGTGTTCATGCCTCTTACGAGGTCGTTTGGGGGTTGGTTTGGATTTTCACCCTTTAACGGCTTGTTGTTAAGTTTAATCTAGATATTTTCAAATTATCATCATATTCTCAAACCGAAAGACCCGTGACTACGCGGTCAGTTCCTACGAGTTACATTGGTCCCGTGCGAGGTGTTCGTGCCTCTTACGGGGCCATTTGGGGGCTGAATTGGGTTTTCACCCATTAACGGCTTGTTTTTAAGCCTAATCTAGATATTTTCAAATTATCGTCATATTCATAAACCGAGAGACTCATGGCTACGCGGTCAGTTCCTACGAGTTACATTGGTCCCGTGCGAGGTGTTAGTGCCTCTTACGGGACTGTTTTGGGGGTTGGTTTTGGTTTTCACCCTTTAACGACTTGTTTTTAAGTTTAATCTTGATATTTTCAAATTATCGTCATATTCTCAAATCGGGAGATCCGTGACTAAGCAGTCAGTTCCTACGAGTTGCATTGGTCCCGTGCGAGGTGTTAGTGCCTCTTACGAGGACGTTTGGGGACTGAATTGGATTTTCACCCTTTAACGACTTGTTTTTAAACATAATCTATATATTTTCAAATTATTGTCATATTCATAAATCGAGAGACCGGTGAATACATGGTCAGTTCCTACGAGTTACATTAGTCCCGTGCGAGGTGTTCATTCCTCTTACGGGGTCGTTTGGGGGTTGGATTGGGTTTTCATCCTTTAACGGCTTATTTTTAAGTTTAATCTAGATATTTTCAAATTATCATCATATTCTTAAACCGGAAGACCCGTGACTACACGGTCAGTTCCTACGAGCTTCATTTGTCCCGTGCGATGTGTCCGTGCCTCTTACAGAGCTGTTTGGGGGCTGAATTGGGTTTACACCCTTTAACGACTTGTTTTTAAGCCTAATCTATATATTTTCAAATTATCGTCATATTCATAAATCGAGAGACCCGTGAATACACAGTCAGTTCCTATGAGTTACACTGGTTCCATGCGAGGTGTTCATGCCTCTTACGGGGTAGTTTGGGAGTTGGTTTAGGTTTTCACCCTTTAACGGCCTATATTTAAGTTTAATCTAGATATTTTCAAATTATCGTCATATTCTCAAATTGGGAGACCCGTGACTATGCGGTCAATTCCTACGAGTTATATTGGTCCCGTACGAGGTGTTCGTGCATCTTACGGAGCTATTTGGGGGCTGAATTGGGTTCTCACTCTTTAACGGTTTGTTTTTAAGCCTAATTTAGATATTTTCAAATTATTGTCATATTTATAAATCGGGAGACCTGTGAATACACGGTCAGTTCCTACGAGTTACATTGGTCTCGTGCGAGGTGTTAGTACCTCCTACGGGGTCATTTGGGGGTTGGTTTGGGTTTTCACCCTTTAACGACTTATTTTTAAGTTTAGTCTTTATATTTTCAAATTATCGTCATATTCTCAAATCAGGAGACCCGTGACTACGCGGTCAATTCCTGCGAGTTACATTGGTCCCGTGCGACGTGTTCGTGCCTCTTACGGGGCCGTTTGGGGGCTGAATAGCGGGTTGGTTTGGGTTTTCACCCTTTAATTTATATTAACGATGTTAAAACCAAGATAGTTTTAACAATAGGGAACTAAAATATATTTTAAGCGTCAAATAAAGGGTAATATAAAATATGTAATAAGAATGAGAGAGCATGAAAACTCAAATAAATATTACCTTTATCATTCGTTGGTGTCATCAATGGGAGGGAGAAAGTCATCGTGCCAATAAAAATATCCATTGTTACCCACATCTCCCAACGTCTCACAAGATCCTTATTTTCCACCCCAAATGGGATATTCAGGCACTTTTATGAGGTCAGGTACGATCTTCACTTCTCTCTTTCCTAACTGATGGCAGTGAACTGAAGATACAGCTCCTGGTGGCAATTTCCTACCAGAACCGATGACTTAACCAGTGTGAGATAGTATTTTGCATTCCACCATCGAGCTAAAACATGAAACTTCGGATGTGGGGGGAGTAAAAGGAATGGAAGGAGTCGCAGTGTTTGGAGATGGTAATGCATGAGTATTATGTCCAACACATGCGAACTTTTCACTCTCAAAATTCTTTACAAAATCTGAGAGTGTGGACTTCACACCCTTCATTTCTTCTCTGAGGTTATCCACATGATCCTTCCAACTTTTGTTGTCCTCATTTACCTATTGAAGCATTTCTCAAGCAAATGCAGACGCCAATATATTTGTTCTAGAAATCGTGAACCCAACGCAACGAACACGTCCTCGCGTGTCTTTCCCAAATACATCAAAAATTGGCCCAACATCTAAGGTCTCCTCTTGACCACTCGCTTGGTATACATCTAGAAGCATTTCAACCTTATCCTGTACATAAAGACATTAAAGTTATCATTTGAATTACATACTGGGTAAAAGAAGCAAAAAGGAAAACATTGAAGCTAAATTACCGCAAATCCTTTATTATGAGGCGCATAATCTCCATCTTTTACTTTATGAGCCAACAACCATAATTCAGCACGGATTGGTTCACGTCCATGCCACTTTTTCTAATTCTCTGCAGCTCGAGCATAACCATAACGACCCGTGTTATAAGTAGTCATTTTTGCACAATGGTCAAGGTATAATATTTTTTCTCTTTCGCAAATCTCTTTGGGCCTGTACAACTTCATTGTCACAAAATACCTCCCAATCCTCAGGTTTAACATTTTTAGGAACATTCTCCCTCCACTTTGCAACTTTGTCACCCTTCAATTTTACCCTTATCTTGGCCTTGAACTTCTTCCAAGACTCATTAGCTTTTTTCATAAACATGCTTTTTTTATTATCGTTCACATCGGGAAAATCTTTCTACAATATATGAAAGAAATAAAATTTATCATTATGTAATTAAATTTAGTAATAATTATAATTGTAGCCAAAGAGAAAAAATTGATTCTTATATCGCACGTCTACATGTCTCCATGTTGTATAAGAAATCGGTATATGCGTCCTAGTGAGGTCTCCCCATCTAGTAGAGGGTGTAGCTGAATTATCCCCCACCGGAAGGCCATGCTTGTTAAATTTTAATCTCTTTGTGGAAAGTGCATCACCCATTGTCGAAGAACTCGAACCAACCTTCGAGAGGGAGTTTGATCCTGGCGTCTCACCACTTGGTGACGTATTTGAAGTATCACCCATCTGAGATATTATTTATCTGACAAGAGATTGTTTGGCACAAAAATAATCAGAATATTATATCACCAAAACAGCTATTGTACAATTGCTATTGGTAAACATGCTTCCATTAGATTAAGTTAAAAGTCCAATATCGGTAGCATTTTATTTAAACTTGTAGCATTTAATTTATACGGGTAGCTATGAAAATTGAGTATTCTGACTTAAACAGCCATTTTCATAGCTACCTATTTAAGTCGGGTAGCATTTTGAGTGTTCTGGCATATATGACTTTAACACTTTCATATTCATAAAACATCCATATACTATCTAATCCTCAAATCCCAATGAGGATATTATTCCTCTTTTAAAATACACTACAAAACAACCATATATGTGTGTGTAGTTATATATATATATATAGCTGCGAGTGGAGAAAACGAGCCATCCTGTTGCTGCTGCGATAAACATATGATCATCAACAACGTTAAACATATGATATTTACTAAAGGAATGAACAAGTATTGCAGTTGCGATACCCATATTGCTGCTGCTGCGATAAGATTTGAAGACAGTACTAACATTGCCCTAATTGAGCAGGTTGTTCTCTCAACCTTTAGGATACAGAATTCCCAAATCATGGAAATGCATGTATTATGATTACTGTGGGTAGAGCACTAAAAAGTGTTGAGAATTTCAAAATGATAGAGAAACTTGTAGAGAAACTTGGTGCTACTCGTGCCGCTATTGATGCCGGATATGTTCCTAATGATCTCTAGATTGGCCAAACTGGAAAAATTGTGGCCCCAGAGCTGTACATGGCTTTTGGTGTTTCGGGAGTTATTCAACACATATCATGCATGAAAGATTCAATAGTTTAAATAGATTAACAATAACTAAATACCCAAGTTCAATAGATTTAATAGACTGACAATAACTAAATACCAAAGTTTAAATAGTAAAAAAGTGATATCAGATTCGAACATGAAGCTATTACATTATATGAATTCGGTTCTAATAACTTCTTATTTTCCTCGAGAATGGAGTCATACATCGTACGATCAATCTCAATCGCATCTATTTCTTTTGTCAATCTTTTGGGAGACTCTTGAACTTGGTGTCTTTACAATAAAAAAATTAAATTGCTTGAGATATAAGGATGAACGGATCATCGTGTATTGAATTTTTGCTCGCAAGCTTACTAAGGTTCACCATCACCAATTTTGAGGTCGTGTCAACTTTGCAAGCATTCTTATCATCTACGTCTACCCAATCACAATAAAAGACTGTATGTATGAACTCAATATAATTCAAGTCAAGTATTTGTCTAATAACTCCATAAAAAGTTGTGAGAACTCCCTTCTTATTAAATGCCTTCATGGATAAACCACTACTCTAAAAGTTGTGATTCTCTTCATATGCAGAAGTACAAAAGGTATAGCCATTGTATTGGAACTTGTTATAGCTAGTAACCCTATGGAGTGGGCCATCAGCATAGGGCAAAATTTTGATATCATTAGATCTTAAGGCCTATAATGAAATAAATATTTTTTTAATATTTTTATAGAAATAAGGTTATGATAAAAAAATAAGTACCTAGATAAATAAGGACTTGCCTCGTTCCTTAGCCAAGGGATGAAATCATCAATTTTATGCATCGATGTAGTCCCAGTTAACCAAAATTTGCTACAAGTAACAAATTTCGACATTAAGAAATTTTTAATTATAGTAAAATAATATGAATTAGTAATGGGTTACATGTTTACCTTCTCCACTCATCAACGCCATGGTATTGAAATAGGACCTATCTTCGTACTTGTTCATACTGCACAGTATTTAGGGTCAACTCCTTACCTTTACCCAATGCTTGTTGACACATTGAGTCATCAAACTCATCATCGAGAAAATCCTCAAGGTTCCTCTTATGAGTTCCTTCACCTCTAATCTACATATATTCCATGGCATACAAAGAAGCTTCATGTAATAAATATGCTTTAGCAATGCTCCCTTCGATGTACCTCTTGTTTCGTGACCACCTTTTGTATCTTCCCATTTCTCTTTCAAACAACCACATTGCACGATATCTAGGTGACCTAGCTGTCAATGCTTCATCGGCTAAATGGAGAATTAGATGGATCATGACCACAAAAAAGGCAAGTGGAAAGTAAATTTGGAGGACACACAGAACCTCTACTAATGCTCGTTTTGCCTTCAAAAGATGTTCCCTGAAAATCACTTTTGCACAAATAATATTAAAGAATATGCTTATCCGTTTTATAGCTTTAAACAAAGTCTTATGATCTAGAAATAAATGCATAAGCAACGCATGAAGCAATCGTTGCATGATGACGTGATAATCATGAGACTTGAGATTGGTTAATCCAGGAAGGTCAAGGTTAACATTATTGCTGAAATTTGATGAAAATCCAATCGGTACCTTCATTGTTTTCAAGGTGAGATAAAAGTCCTCTTTCTCTTCCTTTCCTAATACAAAAGGTGTTGATGGCATTCGCCTTTTATTACTACCTTCAACATCTTGCATCCATAATTTTCTCTTAAGATTCAACGAGACCTTCTACTCTTACTGGGCTCTAATTGTATCTTTATTTAACGATCCTTTCACTGATATAATGGTACCTAAAAGAGTCTCTGTTATGCTCTTTTTAACATGCATAATATCTAAATTATGTCGAATATTATGATCCTTCCAGTACTCTAAGTAAAAAAATGGATCTCCTCGAAAAACCCTCAGTACCTGTGAGATCCTTGGCATCACCTTCACTTAGATGATCATCATTATCTACATCATCTTCCAATACTATTGGCTCTTTTTCTTTCCCCTTCCCTTTCCCTTTCCCCTTCCCTTGAGCCTTCCCCTTCCCCACTCCCTCTCCCTCTCCCTCTCCCTCTTTTCAGGCACCTTCCCCACTCCCTCTCCCTCTTTTCAGGCACCTTCTCGAGTGATAACACACACAATTTGCTCAACCTTTACACTTGTTAACATTCGTGGAGCCATAGCAGTCTCTATTTTACCATTAAATGTTTTCTTTGATGTGTCGTACCTGTAAGGATGGATTTCGGGAAGGAAAATGTGAGATCGTTGATAGCAATATTTTGTTGACTTGCGAAGATATTCAAAAGGTGTGTTTGTAGAGCAAATAGGACACCCATAATAACCTTGAGTTGAACAATATGCTAATATCCCATAAGTAGGAAAATCATGAATACCCCACATCAACATGGACTTTAACTGAAAATATTCATTTTTATTTGCATCCCAAGCCTCGACTCCAGACCATAAGATCTTCAACTAGCGACTAAGGGTTGGAGGAAGAGATCAATATTACTTGATGGTGACTTTGGCCCGGGAATCAATACGGGCAACATTGAAAACTCACTCTTCATACACATTGATGGGGGAGGGTTGAAAGGCTGAATAAACACTAGCCAGCAACTATAGTTACGGCCAAACATGTTATTAGGGTTAAAACCGTCAGTTACTAGTGCAAGCCAAAGATTTTGGGAATCCTTCATAAATTGTCTCCACATAATGTTTGCATTTACCCACTCTGCTGAATCTCGGGGATGACGCATAAATTCCATACAAGAGCTTTCTCGAGCTTGCCAAGTCATTTTCTCGACTATCCATTTAATGGTATACAATCGCTTTATCCTAGGGATTAACGAAAAATGTCGTATTACCTTCTCAGGAACCTTATGAAACTTCTTTTGTTCCTTAGGATATAAACTTTCCTCCCTATCATCATCTCTTGAAGAATACTTGTATTGTAAAGCACCACATTTTAGACATTTATTACAGTTTTCATGCTCTTTCCAAAATAACATGCATTGTTAATGCACACATCATACATAACATAGTCCATTCCAAGATCTCTAATTGTGTTATTCATTTTGGTATAACTAGTTGTCAAGTTATTCCCTTCAGGGAGTAACTCATTCAACAATCTAAGAATTCCACATGTGTCCCCATCTAACAAATTAAATTGCATTTTTATATCATTTAACTTCAGAAGAGCATACATGGTTGTATGGCGTGACGAACCAGTAGGAGGGTGTAGTGGCTCCATTGCGAGTTTATGTAAACGCTCATACTTCTTGCCTTTGCCTGTATGTGTGTGAGAATTCTTCGGAACATCAAAATTTTGGGCCCCTTCATCACCACCTACATAATTAGGTGCGCTAGGACACGTTTCAGTCGTGAACATCTCACAAGAATCATTCACAAGGTCATCCAAAGTCGAAATATTAGACACATCAATGTGTTCTCCAACATTAGTCTTAGCCGCGGGTTGTGTTGATCGCTGGACTGGATTAAGAATTGACGTCTCCCCATGAAAATTCCATAAGGTGTCATTTATATCCATACTGTAGTCCATCAAATGGACAAAGATTTCATCTAAAGTAACATGCCCTTTCCCATTGTGACAACGCCTATACGGACATGAATGTATATCCTCGAGAATAGTGTTACGCACATACTGCAGAAACTCTAGCACCTCATCTCCATACGAATCGGTCTCAAAGTTTTTCTCCTCTATCCACTCTTTATTGATCATCAACGACATCCTGATAAACATGTGGATGTATAATGTGTTAATAAGATCACATCACATAAAATAACATTTCAAAATTTCAACAAGAGGAACTGTGGAGAATTACTAAATTATAGAAATCAAATATAATACATTCTAATTATCCAAATTGTCCCATATGTATTCTTTAACCCCTCATTTGATAGCTATTTGTGGGCTCTCTCTCCAACAGGAGTAATAGGTTTGTGGAACTATTGATCCTTTATGCATCTTGACATAGTGAGTAAATCAGAGAAACCTAAAGTAATATAAGGGTGGACTAAGATCTAACATCCATTCTTACGTTTTAGTTATTATATAGAAACAAAACCTCCAAACCTTAGGTTTTTAGTCAAGAACACATCACGAGCAACAACTTGTGTGCTTGGGCAAAACCAACCTAAATCGCTTTAAAAACTTCATATTTTAACTTAAAACCACAACCAAACATTCTACCCTACGTCTATAAATCCATGCCAAGGATAATCAAGCCATATGACCTCATCAAACAATAATTTTTCGGCATAAGAAATTAAAAAATCGAAGATGTTCTTCACCGTCCAAATACCATATCAAAAGAAACCCAAAATCAATAATCAAGATCAATTTTCATGGTTATAAATCAACGATTTATCTTTTCATGGTCACACTATGGTTACGATTTGCATTTACATGTTGATTAATTCAAGTTAACAGGCGAGTGCATTACCATTATAACACATAATCAGCACCAATAGAAACGAAACTAATGTCTAAAATTATGACACAATTGGAAAAATAATAACCACCAATTTTTAGTTCGATGGAGTATTGTAATCCCCATATACCACATCCGAACTGGCACGAACCAAGACATGGTAACAAGAAACCAGATGAACCCAACACCCGTACAATCGCCCTGAATACATCCCAAAATCAAAATTGTTCAGCTACACCCAAATCCCAAACTCATTGACTAATAACAACTAATTTGGAACCAAAAGAACCCAAAATTGCAACTGTTCAGGTACACCCAATGGTTCAGGTACCCGAAATCGCAACTGTTCATATATATATATATATATATATATATATATATATATATATATATATATATATATATATATAGAGAGAGAGAGAGAGAGAGAGGTAATACCTTACGATTTGGAGATAGCGATGATGATGATGAGCAGTGATGCGGGAGTAGTGATGATGTGGAGCAACGACGATGAAGGTCCAGTAGCAGCGATGATAAGGAGCAATGATGATTAAGATCCAGTAGCAACGACGATGAGGCACGGCAGCAGTGGCGATGATGAAGTCGATAGCGTGGGGAGGGAGGGAGAGAGAGAGTTAGGTTTAGAATGATTTGGCCTTGAAAATTTGGTCCCCGCTTGAAATTTTGGGGAGTTATTTTTTTAACGAAGCATACTCATATTTGGAACGATTAAAAATCGTGCCACATTTTGGCACTATTTTAAACCGTTCCAGATTATGATAAACTTGCGCCAAATTCTGACACGGTTTTAAACCGTGCCAGAATGTCCTTGCCTAAGCGTGCCAGATTAGCTTTTTTTGTGTAGTGGCGAAGAATAAATAGTAAAACAGTAGTAATGAAGTTAATAAGGAAGACTTACTATAGTAGGGCGGGCAGTCTGCCCATATGGTAGATGCCCAGTGGTGGGACTGCTGGTAGATGGAGAATCAGGATCAGCGGCACCCCTCTCATTCGAATAAGAAACGCCATCGTCATAGGAGGGAGTGCTTCTATAATTGACTAGTTCCTCTTCCAATGATAAAGAAGGGGAACCATCATGTGAAACCCCGCAAAAGTCAATCTCACTAAGAAAAAGGGAATGAGGTGTAATACCTTCCTCGATGGAAATGGAAGTAACAGCAGGCTCCTCAACAGATAACCCTAAGGCTTCATAGTCTTGCTCTCTCACAGTCCTATATGACTCTTCCACCCCAAGGTCATCAGTATCAGACCCTTGGTCCGGTATAGGAGAAGGGACAGTAGCACCAGGATCGATCTTCTTCTTCCTGCTCAATCTGGTTCTTACAGGCGAGGGAGGAGGAGTAGCAATAGCTGCTGGGGTAATAGTGGTAGTAGGGGCAGTGGTAGCTAGTATGAAGATGGAAACATCCACATAGGGATACTTCCTCTTTGAAGAAGCAGAAGCTTTGGACTTACCCTTTGACATGGTATTAATAGGTTGAGGCTCAGGCTTCTTGGAATAAATAGACTCATCAAGTAGAGGCCTCACCAAGATCAGAGTGAGCTGCTCAAGAGGAGTCTTACGGATAGTACTCCGGTGCCACACTGAATTTTGGGTCCTCTTACCCAAATACCTATCATTAATGGATTTTTGTGTAAATAGTCTCATTAGGGACATCCCTCATAAAATTTTGGATTAACAAAACCTGCTTCTGACAAAGAGTGAACCACGAGCAAGTGAAGGAGGGGAGGTAATCTCAAGAAGGTATGAATAGGTTACCCATATGGCCAACCCTATCAACTACCCCCTCAAAAGTAAAATTAGCAAAATCCTCAAGATATAACTGGGAAGCGAAGGTGATCGAAGGATAGGTGGGAGTATAGACCCCCTGGTCATAACCGAATTGCCTCCTCATCCTCTCAAAATGGTATAATTCCACACCTTAACCCAAGTCCGTCAGTGAGGGAAAAGTGAAGGGAAGAAGCATAATGATCACAAAAATATGGGGGCGGGTAGGAACAGACTATGCATCAACATGACAGTAGAAAGTGCCTCCAGTATCAGAGAAAGAATGCCAAGAAAAATACCTCCCGCAGTTTTGCAGTAAGGCCTGGAAGAAAATTCATCAATGTTGTCTATCAAAGACCTCAGGGGAGTATTAGGAGTCTTATTGTGCCATCTTGCAGTGCGAATAGCTCCACTGTGGAAAGACCTAGCCTCCAAGGCAAAGTTAGGAAATCTCTCAAACAAGAATGACATAATGATAAAAGTGTTGGCAAAATTGACAGTGTCATATTGACCACAAAAACGCTCAACGTCCACATGAGCCCTATCTAACCAAGTGTATAAAGACCCCAAAGTCAAAGCTGGAAGGGGGACTGTCCTCCCTTGAGTAAGCCTAGGAGAAAGTTTGAATAAAAACTCACGACGAGAGTCATCAAGACTCCCATGGAGAAGAAATCTACTCAGAAAAGTGACAAAAAAATGCTGCTACGTGTGAGGGGGAGTTAATATTTAGACCCTCCTAACATTTCAAGGACCTGCTCGAGCTCTCCCCCTTGGTCAGCTGCTCGAAATATTTAAACCAATATCTCTGCCATTTAGTGAAAAAGCTCTTGGTGGTCCCAATCAAATTGATAGCTACGTACTTCGAGCACTCACCCAAAGCAGAGTGGCGCTCACCCACCAGTCTGCTCCTCAACCTCATCCTCAAAGCCATCAGTTAGGATATGACTACCTAAGTAAGGTAGAGCAATTAGTTAGCAAATATCTTCAAAGGTAATAGTAAACTCACCCCAACCAGTAATAAAGGCGTGAGAGTCCCTGCTCCAACGATAAGCCAACAAAGTAAAAGTGTGCTTCTGTTTGGCAATAGAGCAAGCCTTAAGACTGTCAATAGTGGTCAGAAGACCAAGACCCGCAATAACAGCTCTACGTGAGGGCGTGGACAAGACATGATCCACCCAGAGACCACATTCATCTGTGGCACCCCCATATGCTTTGACTTTAATACTGGAATGGGGAAAATCACCCTTGTCTACTAGTACTTTAAGAATTGAATCAGGTAAATCAATGGGAATACCAGAAGACTTATGAGGGAGGAGGCCTTTGTGGCCAACATACCAGCAAACGAGGAGACGCCCAAATGAGGAACCTCAGCATATAAAATTTGGGTAGTTTCTAGAACCTCCGATGTTACGGTGGTGGTTTTGATGGCCAAGACGGTTGAAATAGTGACAGAAATGGGCATTGCACCCACCAAAACTTCACTAGTAGCGACGACGATGGTGGGGGTACGAGTTTGAGAAGAGGAAGAAGTCATTTGAATGAGTAAAGGAAAGAAAGACACGAAATGGATATGGAGGATTTGAACCCTTTTGGTTTTCTTTCTCTCTCTCTAAGGAACTTGAATTTGAAAACAAATGACAAGGTGAAAAAAGGAAGAAGAGTTAAAACCTCCCTTTTTATACCTATTGCGACATGCACAGACCGCCAATAAAAAAGGGGACTGAATATTTCCCAATGATGGGATGTGTGTTCCCCAAGCAACACATGCCACCTTGAGACCCTTAAAATAGGCTGAAGTGGTAAACTTAATTAATGCAATAGTAATGTTTCTAATTCTAATATGGAAATGAATCATTATGTACAAAAAACCCTTTGGTATGCTGCCAAACACATAGATTTTTGTACGAGGGGACTAATGTAGAGGGGTACACACTTGATAACACAATATCTTGGGTGAGGAGGGACCCAAAAATGGCTCCTCTCCCCAAGATCCTCAAAGCTCGAAGAAATAAAAATGGGCAAGGAAGGACCCAGAAAGGGCTCCTCTCCCCAAGATCCTCAACGCTCAAAGAAATGAAAATGGGTGAGGAGGGCCCCAGAAAGGGATCCTCACCCCAAGATCCTCAAGGCTCACATAAATGAAAATGGGTGAGGAGGGATCCAGAAAGGGATCCTCGCCCCAAGATCCTTAAGGCTTATATAAATGAAAATGGGCGAGGATGGCCCCAGAAAGGGCTCCTCGCCCCAAATGAAACCAAAGCTCACAGAAAAAGAGTGTGGGCGAGAAGGGCCTCAATAGGGCTCCTCGCCCCAAGTTCCTAAAATCACATAAAATAATCAAGAGGGTGAGGAGGGCCTCAGTAAGGGCTCCTCCCCCAAAAGTCTTAAAAACTCACAAAACTAGAGTTTGGGCGAGGAGGGCCCCAGAAAGGGCTCCTAGCCCTAAAGTACCCAAGAATTCACAATTTGGAATTTGGACGAGCAGGCTCATTAGAAAAGGTCCTTCGACCCAAATAACTCAAAAAACACAGTATAATGAGGAATCCCATTACAAAGGGCCCCTCGTCCCCAGAAATTAGATTTCCCCATAAGATAGAACTAGTGGGTGAGGAGGTTCACTTAGAATGACCTCTTCCTCAAGACTTGTTACTCAAAATTATATTAAAGTATTGATATTTTACTTTCTTGTATAGGTATCCTAGTTGAGCAAGCAGGGATTAAAAAGGCAAGTTGGGATCTCTTGGGAGTTTTGGCTTGGTAGCTGAGGAACAAGATTTGTTCAGTAAGCTCAACCACTTAGCACTTTAATATTGAGAGAATACTAGTAGAAATACCTTAGGGGTCACCCAGTTCTTACACAGTCCACACCTAGTGTCAAAGTAAGGAATAATTTATCAAAGATTTTAGAGGAGGTGATCCTTGAGACCTCCATCCTCAAATTTACAAAGATTTACAAAGATTTTAGAGGAGGTGGTCCTCGAGACCTCCCTCCTCAAGCTTACAAAGATTTTAGAGGATGTTGTCCTTGAGTTCCCTCTAAGGTTGTAAAGTTTGTACAATAAGTTACCATTTTAAAACGATATTCACTAAATCAGATATTTTGTCTTCAAGCGCAGACACATTTGCTTTTTGACTTTGGTTTGCACTAGGTGGCACCTGTCAGAGGAGACAGACGGTTGCACACAGGTAGGGACAAAAGGTACATTGAAGACTTTGTCCCTCACCCCTCCTCAGTTTTGGCGCCCCAAAAGTGCCAACTCATCCCTAGTGTCCAAGTATAAATAGGACCTTGGGCAGGGTCAAGGGTACTAAGAACTCAAGACATACCGTTTCGCAGTCAAAATCACACCAGACCACCTATTATTCTCTCTATGCTCTCTCTCTCTACGTGCTGAGTGCCTTGTTCTTTCACTCCACACTGACAACCATCACTCTCAGGAGCATCTCTTGAGAAAAGTTACTATTATTGTTAAGAAGTTCATCTTCTTGAAGGGAAGGAGTTCAAGCTTGAGCTCCATTTTTTACCAAAAGGAGAAGGTTTTATCACAAGCTGCTCCAAAAGTTCTTGAGAACATTCCAGACAGAGTCCATTAGAGTGGGTCACGCCTCACCTTTTCTAGTTATTCATAGACCCCGGTCTCACCACCCTCGTACACAAACTAATAAGTGGTTGCGATTAGGATGAGGGAGATTTTTGTAAGAAGGTCATGGAGTTCTAATTTTTGGTATGATTTTGTTTTAATTTATACTACTTTGTTCTAATTTGTTGGATTTTCAAGTATCATCCATGTTCAAATTATTGTTTCATTTAGTTCTTTACTTTGTTATTGATTGTTTGTAAGTTAAGTATTTTGGTAGGTGTGCAAAGCTATTAGTTAATTTTATATTTGTGGAGGTTGATTTGCGTTAAAATGTGTAACTCTGATAAGTTATTAGAGTTATACATTTTGGTAGAGTTCTTTACTTCTTTACACCAGTCCATTATCAATTATCGACTTCTTTACTTGTTTACACCAAGTTTCAATATAAAATTAATTGATCCAATTCAAGTTTCACATTTTGACATCAAGTCCATAAAGATTATATTTGCGTCAATGAATCTGAAGTGTTTCTCTCCTAAATCAGCTCTTTTTCAGTGGAATGTACTTCACATCATCTCAAATATGATTACAATTCACATCATCTGGTAACTCTAGTGTCTTCAAAGATGGATAATTTTCAAAAATTTAAATCATTGCATGTTTGTTGTATCTGCTTGGTACCACAACCTTTGTAGCACATCCATGGTTACGCTTGACTACGTTTTTAACAAATGAAGTGAAAGGAAAATCCCAATTCCCTTGATGCTCATCCATTAGTCTTGACTCATCAGAAGACTTAATATCAGGTATATAAGGAAAGACAGGATGTTGCCAACATAGCGGGTTGAGATTGTATGTGTACCATGATTTGCAAGCCAATGGAATATCCAAAATTAATGATTCTATTCCAACTCTACCAAACACATTCACTAAATAGTCTATTTTTAGAACCTCCCAATTTGGTGTTTTCATCTGTTACACATGACAGAAGGGTGGATGACAATATGCGAAGAATCTTCAATTTTAACATCCTTTGAACATAACTTATGAATACTTTGCTCCATCTCACTAACAGAAGAACCCATTTGGGCTTGATTTACTTAATTTTAGTCATTTGAAGATGTTCGATTTTTTAATTTCTCTCTTTGTTCTGACATTACGAATTCAAGATAATCAGAGATTTCTTTTTGTTTTGTTAAATTGTTTGTTTGTTTGTAAATTACTTTTTTGTTTATTCAATAATGGTTTGTTCAACCAATGATTTGTTTCGAAAAAATTATTACGAATTCAAGGTACACGAACATCATACATTATTTTTGTGTTTACATTGCTCGGCGGTTCAAAATTTTGGGGTTTAGGTAATATATACAATAGCAGATGTGAGTCACTTTGTTTCATGTAGCCCTATCCTACCTAAGTCAAAGTTCACATTGAAAGAAAATATCTTTATCCTTCATCATTTTCCATATTGAAAATTATGTTTACCTTTAACCTTCTCTTAATAGATTTTGTGATTAAAATAATTGTTCTTGGTGTTCTATATGTTTGTTCATTGAGGCGTAGACTTAATCTTTTGCTTTTCTTCACGAGGTGATTTTTATAAAAACCTTCAATTTCCTGCCCTACTCATTAATACATTCCCTAAATTTGGTGGGATTTATTTAATTTAGTGACTAGAACATGAGTATCCCCAAAACCAGTAAAAACTTTCCCTGTAAAAAACTGCCCTGTTACACTCTTCACTTTAGGTCCTGTAGAATATTATCTACCTGAATAGAAAATTGGCTACGTGAATTCGTGTTCTGTAGTACCCTGACTTTTGATGAATTAGTTAAAACAAAAACTACACGGTGTGGGTGGAGTAACAATGAAAAGTTTACGTAAAATATGCACAAACAAGCGGTCATTTAGACTTTACACATTTTAGAGGGCATATGTCCGCGTGCATGACATTGCATGGTAATTAATAGATAGTATTGGCAAAATATATTAGTTATGTGAATAATGAAAAGTCTATTAAATTAAGAAGAATTTAGGGTGATACATTGGAAATTTATGAGATTAGATGTTCATAGTCGATTTTAATGGGTTATGATCCTTTTTTTTATGTAAAACACTATAAGGAAACATAAAAGAAAAAAAATATATGTTGTGGCGGCGTGGGCATAAAAGGAATGGGTTATAGGACAAGTCTACATGGAAGTAAATAGTACCAAATTCCATAACAACAAGAATGATTCGTGGTTTCCAAGAGAAGAACATGTAAAATACATGTGGGTTACTTAAGTCAATAATTGTTGGTGGTACGGTGTCATATATATATAGTTTATAACAAAGAAATGTAATTTGTTGTTTTCCTAAGAGGAGAGAAATAAGCGCGGGTTCTTAAACAACTTAGCAAGTAGGTAGGACCAAATCCATCAGAAGTTAATGGAGATAAAAACTTTAACAGCAAATGAATTTTGTTTGTAGCTTCCAAGAAAAAAATTATGGGTCTCTTAATCAAAAAAATGTAGGCGGGTGTGTGGAGCAAGAACCTACACCTGTCAACCAATTATGAGAATTTGGATAAGTAAAAGAAATATGAGGATAAAGATCTCCACGTGAATATATATATATATATATATATATATATATATATATATATATATATATATAACGAAAGCATGAGGATGTAAATCGAGGAGGGGCGCACACTGGCCATCGTGCGAAACATGGCCCTTAAAATAAATCTCATCCATCGGTCCACTTCTTGATTTTAATATATAACACTAATAGGTTTGATCCCTTAAGAAAGATCTCGTCCAAATAACAATAGGGCAGTTTCCTCTCCAAGCAAAAACAGTAAAATAAAGACTGGCATACCAAATATTTTATGGAGTGTTGAAGAGGGGTTTTAATGGATCTTTTCTAGAGATAAATTTGGTGGGGCTAGACAACCCCTTTAAAGGCCACCTTAGGAGGTCGGGGTTGTCATATTCTTTTATCTTTCATGCCATCCATTGCTGAGCTTCATTAGTATGGGAAAGACTAACTTTGGTTTAAGTTTAATTTGAGTATATTTCAGCATGTTATTTATATTTATTAGATTAAATATATGTGTGTAGTTTATTAACTTGCATCATAGTGTTGATTATTAGCCATATTATCATCGCATGAAGTGGAATCAATAGGATGATATAAAATAGGTCTTGAAAAAAAATCAAAATATAATAATAGACATTTTTATGGAATAAAAATGTAAGAAAATATTATTTTTTATTATTTCTAGTAAAAAGAAGTAATAAACATTTTTATGGAATAAAAATGTAAGAAAATGTCATTTTGGTACATTTATAGTAAAAAATATAGTAAATATTTTTATAAAATAAAAATGTAAGAAAACAGTATTTTGTGTATTTCTAGTAAAAAAATAATAAACGTTTTTATCGAATAAAAATGCCGAAAAATATTATTTTTGTGTATTTCTAGTAAAAAAATAATAAACAGTTTTATGAAATAAAAATGTAAGAAAACCTTAGTTTTGTGTATTTCTAGTGAAAATGAATAATGGACATTTTAATGGAATAAAAATGTAAGAAACGTTATTTTAGTGCATTTCCAATAAAAAGAAATAATGGACATTTGTATGGAATAAAAGTGTGTGACAATATTATTTTAGTATGTTTTCTTGTAAAACTAATAATGAGGATTTTAGGAATTTAAAATCCACTTTCTATCACATATAAACTTGTAGTAGTTTAATAAATATGTGAAGAAGTTTAAGGAAAGTTTTTTATTGCGCCTAAGCATGAAATAAGACAAATGGGAATCTTAGTATTTAAAGAATATGTGTAAAATGGAAGTTTATTATGTAAAGGTTATTTTACATATTCAAAGTGTAAAAGTGTCAGTTGTGAGAGTGGGTTAATATTGTGGTATTAAACAAGTCTCAAAATGGCTAAAGGTGTTTTAAATATAAAGTTGAAAACTTAATAACCATTTTGAGAAATAATACTTGTTAAAGGATTAAAGTGCAAGTTTGCTAAAAAAATGGGTAAATTGGTAATTTACTTAAAGTATAACATTTTTATGGAGTAAAAATGTCAAAGAACTTCTTTACACTAGTATGGGTGAAATTGAATTTAAGTCCTAAGGCGTGAATGACTTTAGTATAAATCACGTGTGTGTGTGTGTGTGTGTGTGTGTGTGTGTGTGTGTGTGTGTGTGTGTTTGTGTGTGTGTTTGTGTGTGTGTGTGTGAATAAGGGACTTAAAGGCAAAATGAAATAATTTTTCAAGTGTTAACGGAAAAACGGACGTCTAAGTCCGAGTTTTGGCTTCGGCCGAGTAAAGGTTAAAAGCTAGAATAATGTGAACATGTGTAAAGTGTTAAACACATTAATAAGGGCTCGAATGCAATCGAAAAATCGCAAGAAGGGGCTGGAGCCCTTAGGTGAAAAGCCCTAAATCACTGGCCAAAGCATATGGTGCACATAGCCGACAGTGTGGAGCCCATTGAAGTATGTGGTTATGTGGAATAATTCTAAGAAAAATTAATGGGATGTGGAACATATCAAGAAATAGGTTGTGTGGTGAAACGTGTGAGTACAACCTAACTCGAATGAAATAAAAAGTGTTGCGATATGGCATATGTGGACTAGTAATATGCAAATATAATATTGTCCATAACGAAGCATGAAAACGTTAGGTATAGGAGTAAATGGGTGAGTTAGGATACCTTTAAAATTCAATCTGTAATTAACACGAGAATGTGTTCATGAATGTTTTCCAAATGTTAAATAAGTATTTTACAACGTGGTGGTCGCGTGTGTTGAATGTGTGCTTTCAATGAAAATACTAAAATAGGGTAGTCATGTAAAAAGGGCAATTTTAGTAAAGACACGAAGGAAAAATCGTTACGTATTTACAAAAGGTTCCTTTATGAGATTACGGTGAATTAATCTAAACAAGCAATGTTTTTGCATAAAGCGGTTTCACGCATTAAGGTATATATATAAGAAAGTTGCATGTATACGTAGTTATAACATGTTCAGTATCTTTCACCCATTCGTTTCTATATTGCTTTGTATATTACCACTGGGCATCGGCTCACACCCTCGCTTTGTCACAATTGGTTGGTAGCAGTTTCGTATTTCGAGAGCGTTGTACAGGTAAGTACTTTATTTAGTTTACGTTAGTAACTCTCTTTACTGGACTTCGGGGTACTCCTCCGTGGGTCTCACACGTAGTTTATCTTGAAACTAGAACCGCATGCTAAACAAGTGAAACGTTAATTAAAATAAAACTAGACTAGCAACGTTGTAATACCCCACCCTAGAAAATAGGCATTTAACGTTATTTGAAGTGTTTTGTCCAAGGGAAAATTCGAGGAATAAATAATCCAAGTGTAACATGTCAAGTAATACGTAAGGTGGCGTATTACATAAATGGTTCAAACGATAAAAATTCCATGATGCATGTGTCGAATGAAGGCATATTTAATCTCTAATAATATTAGCTAGGATCTCCGTTAAGTTTAAGGAAAAAATGTCAAGGAATGGATGTGACACGGGCAAGGTTAATACAACGCGATATTTAAAGGGTAGGAAAAACAAAGTATCACAATATGGATTAAATGAGAAAGTTTTACGTTGCATGATTCACATGAGTTTTATTTTGAGTTTATAAAATTACTTTAAGTACTTCGGTTATGTTTCACTCGATTCAGACAAGCAACGAGCGCTACGCGAGCCTGGGTACAAATTGTCTGATGGTGCGCGAGACTGCAAAAGTTCAGTTTTGCGAAAATTATTTAGGACAATTGGTGCGTCAAAAAAAATATTCCGACTATACATTTAGACTCATAAAAATATAAGGAAAATTACCATATGAAGAAAAATCTAAAAAATATATATTTTATACGGAGGTCCCGATTCTTGTACGATTTGTGTAGGACGTTTCGAAAGGTAAAAAAAATATTGCGAATATGTTTTTTGACTTAAAAATGCAAGGAAGAAGGTCAAATGGTTTAAAATTGCAAACAAAATATTTTTAGAGAGAGAACGCAAATCAACATTTTGTGGGTGGTTAAGGGAATTTTTCAAATGAGTTTTTAAAGTCACGTGTTGGTACATTGTGTTGTCATTTTTTTACCTTGATTTGCAGGTCTTGGTAAGTATTTTACATCTTTTTTAACATACCAACACTTGTTATTTGGGTCATAAGTTGAAGACTTCCCAGAATAGCATAAGAGAGAGAGAGAGAGGTGAGTGCATAGGCTCCATGTTCAATTACCATTAGATCTATCATCGCTATTTCTCTCCCCTTGAATTCCCTTAAACTAGTAGGCATCCCCAAAATTCGAAGCTACCCTTGAGCCACCCCCAAAACCACCATAAAACCACCATTTTATGGCATAAAAACACCTTATTTCATTATGTGTAACCATATGAAGTATTTTGGGTTGTTATAGATGTTATTCTTGGAAGTTGGTTGAGGTTTATAAAAGCTTGGAGATGGATTTTTGGAGAAAAAGAAGGTAAGCTTGGAGGTAGCTTCCATGAAGGGCTTTCTTGTAACCCCTTGAGGCCACCTTGGGAGGTGGAGGCTACCCCTCTTACACCAACATTTGTACCGTGATTTGAGGATATTTAGGTGAGATTTACTAACCTTGGTTTAGGTTTATTGATGAGTATAATTTTAGCTAGTTATTTACATATATTAGGCGTAATATATGTAGGATTTGTGAATATCTTGCACCCTTGTGATAAATTAGTGAATTTCTATGATTTCATGTGTAAATGGGTTTCAAAGAGGTACTTTAAAATGAGTTTTGAAATGGATAAAAATTTAGATTACTCTTTTATACGTTTTGGGGTTAAAAATGTATAAGAAAATGGTTATAGTAAATTTATGGGTTTATTAATTGCATCCTTAGTGTTTTGAATAAAATAGGGCATTTAAAGGAAGGTTTAAATGTGTTTAAAGGGTGTATAAATTTTTAGAATACTATTCATGGACTTTTTTTTAAATCAAATGTGCTAGTGTGATGTCTTAAAGATAAACAATGCGATTTTATGCAAAGATGTGTATTAGGCATGGGTGAGCCATTTTATGAGATAACAATGTGACTTTATACATGAATAATGAAGATACATTTAAAAGAAAACTTTCACTTTAATATGTTAATTATAGTAGGTAAAGCTCACATGGGAAATAAAGTGGGTTTAATACGTAAACATATGAAACTAAGGTCTTCATACAAATAGTAAAGTAAAGAAGGCTAAATGTGAAATAAATGGTTATGTAGGTGTTGAAAGGAAAAATGCCATAAATAAAGTGTGTAAACTCATAATGAGAGAATTGTACGGGTTAATGAGAAAATATTGGTAAATTGGGTGTTGAGATGTAAAAACCCAAAATTTAAGTGTGTTATCAAGTATGTGAAAAAAATGAGGTTTTAATATATAAAATGCATCAGTTTATGTACTAAAAAGGTATAAAGTGGAAAATATGAAAGTTGAGTAAAGTACGCTAAGTAAATAAGTATTTTTTTATAGCTAAATGTGTTTAAGTGTTGAATAACAATTTAAACTACTTTTTGAAAAATAGCATTTGTTAAAGGGCCAAATTGCGAGTTTGGGTAAATAAAGGGTAAATTGGTAATTTACTTAAAATGTGAATTTTTTTTTATGAAGTAAAAATGTTAATGAGTTTTACACTAGTGTGGGTGAAAATGTATTAAATCCTAAAGCGGGAATAATTTTTGGTATAAAAATCAACGTGTGTGTGAATAAAGGACCTAGAGAAGAAGAAACCATTTTCCAAGTATTAACGGAAAAATGGGTTGTTAAGTCTGGACTTTTGTCTTCGGCGAAACCGTTTTCCAAGTATTAACGGAAAAATGGGTTGTTAAGTCTGGACTTTTGGCTTCGGCCCGTAAATGCTGAATAATGTGAATATTGGAATAATGTTGAGCACATTAAAAAGATAATGGGACATTCGGATGATGTCGGAGAAATAATTAAGGAGGGCATGACGTCCCTAGTGGTGAAAGACCCCAAACTAACTGAAGTAGCATATGGCGGTGGAAAGCGGTGGCGAGAGGCCACGAAGTCCGTAGTTGTTGGCTAAATACCAAAGATAATGATGTAATCGAAACATGATGAGAAATGGGTTATAAAATAAAAATTAACCTAACTTGTGTGACTAATTAAAGTTCCGATTAACGAATGTGGACAAGTAAATTGAGAATAATGACAAATGTCCAAAAGGGAAGTGAAGTGGTTAAGCAAAGTGACTTAATGGGTAATCAAGCTACCTGATTAGGTTTAAACCCATAATAATACAAGTTTGCGTAAGGCTTTCAATGTAAATAAACTATCCTTAACATGATATTCGCGTGTATTGAAAGAAAGTCATAAGTAAAGATTAAGAAACTCTGGTGTGAGTTAATGTACATTGAGTAATAAACATTTGAAACTGAATGAAATGTTTTTTCAGCAATTATAAACTGCTTAACTGCGTGAGTTGATGAGAAGAATATGCTAGTTTTAAGCATAAAATACAAAATGATTATTTTGTAAAGACAAGGAGAACAAATCGTATCAAATAACATTTTTAAAGTAAAATAGTTTAATATATTGGGACTTGTATTTTCAAAGGTATATATGTAGATATATACGTATATTCACATGCTTTTTGTTGTAGCGTGTGATTGTTCTTTCTGTTGTTCTTTTCTACACTGCATTTGTTTAAGTTCCCACTAAGCAATTGGCTCACATCCCTCTTTTTTGTTACAACAAGTTATATGTTATTAAGCATAATGTTAAATAATAATACAACTAGATTAGAAATATTATTTAGGTTGTTCCATTGCACTTCATAATTAACGTTCGGGTCGGACCGGGTTGATCTTTTGTTAACCCTTAAATTCGGGTCGGGACGTTACAACTTGGTATCAGAGCTTTGAGTTCATGTTCCTTTCAGGTGTGATGTGGTGAGGTCGGTAGTGGATATTTCTATGTCGACGTTGGTTGGATCTAGTCAAGCTTGATTGGTGACGGTTTCGTCTTATACCTAGATACTAAAGTTGAGGGTCTTGAGCACATTATACCATTATCTTTGAGTTGGTGATCGGCTAAGTTAGTATCCATTCTTATTTCAATTCATTTGTTCTGGTAGTGTTAGCTAGCAAGTATCGAGTTTTGGTATAGGCCATTAGGTGGTGGCACCTTAAACTTGTGTGAGATGTATCATGTGGAAGTTTGATGATTAGAAAGTGCTAATGATTTCTGTTGTATCTTAGTTGGTATGCTTGTGGTTTCATCTATGGGATTAAGTGACTAAGTAGTGTGACTCGTGAATAAATAATTCTATAGAAATTAGAATGCCTAAGTGACTTGATTATGATTTGGGTTTAAATAATCATATTGATTCGGAGTAATTTAAGAACGGGTCAATAAAGTCCTTGGTACGTAGTATTAGAAATGGTGATATTGAATTATGGTTTTAGAAAAATGAAGTGGTATTAAGGAATAGTATCTCTTGTGGCGTCAAAGGTATTGGCCCAAAGTTTTATATGTAATACCTGATGCCCCGTATCCTACCAAAATTTTATAGTGGTGATAGCTTGTGATCTAGCAAATGAGTGTGATGGATATGTAGTGAGACAAGTTAGTTGTCATGGCTGAGTGTTCAATAAGGTTAAGTGATACGCTATGATGAGCTTGATCTCGGGTTATAGTCATAAATAGACATATGAATCCGTACTGATAATGCCTTAGAGATATGTGCTAAGGATTAGCTAATGAATTATTAGTACAAGTTATAGACACTCCGTAGTAATAGTGAACTTTAGATTGCGCTTCATGTATTACGATAACAAGGATGTATTTCTTTGAACTTTAGGGATTTCTTATGATGTCAACGACATATATTTACAGTTGGTATAACACGTAGTAATTGGGTTAGTGTTCGGCCATTGAAAAAACAAATAACGGCCATGATCGGTTGTTATACTTGGTAGGATTTTGTCGTGATCACTCATACTCTAGAATGTGTGTGATCGTTGGAGATGATTGAATCGGTGTCCTTTCCATGGAGCATTGATAAATTTATCGTGTGGATGTATAAGTTGTTGATGTTGTAGTACGATTTAGTCGTATCGTTTTGTGGCAATACTTAGGAGTTAGCGCCATAGCTTGTTTATAAGCTTATGTTAAGTTATGACCCTTGTGGATAACATCGAAAATAGATTAATATGTGCTAGGTTTTATACTTGGAAAATTTATAACACGATGACGTTCATTCTAATTTTAGAGATAGTACTCGGGGTGGAGAGTTAGGCTTGATTATAGCACCTACATGGGCCACTTATGTGGTTGGTATGTTTTCAGTGAGGAGAATCATTAGGTATTGGGTAGGGATAATGCTTGAAAAATCGAGATGTCATTATAACTTGTCCGATAGTTATGATTTGGGATCATATAAGAAGTTGTTAAGGAGTGTAGAGAAGGTCTATCGGGTGAAATTATGTGAGTGTCATGTTTCACTAGATGAGAAAGATCTCGAGGTTCGAAAGTTAGCAATCGCATGTGGAGATTATGGAGACTTGAGTATATAGGACAATGATTAATATTCAGAAATAAAAAATGTAACTTCGCTTTGATATGAAGGATAAAAAGTAACCCAGTCTTAAGGAGGGAAGCCTAGCACTTTATCTTCCCAAGTCGTTGTCTTTGGAAATAGGTGGTCTTGATTAGCGAGTCGATGCAAGGCGCGTGCCATGACTAAGACTTTAGCACACGTATAGGCCGGTGAAATTTTAGACTTCAAGTGTACGTTGTGGTTCTTTCTTCGCGTGGGATGGTTCTTGCCCGAATTCAATTATTTCATTCTGACGTGGCTGTTGCCTGATCCATTGCATCTTATTGTGTCTTACTTGATCCCAGTGATGGAAAGTTATTGTGTTAGTTATGGGTTTGTATTCAGGCGTAGCATTGTATAAGCTTAGTAGTGATGCGGTATATGTCGGGTTTAGGCTAATGCATCACGGTACATGAGTATGCTCCTATTCGGAGGCACCTTTATTTTATATCGATTGGTCTGTGCGTATGGTCTCGCGATTTGTTGCATGTAGTTTACATGTGTACTTGATAGCCTTAGGTTAATACACTCGCTAGTTAACAGGTATAACTGGTTACAATGTATATCGTGGATTTGAGGTCACGACTCTAAGATATGAATATTAGAACTTGATGGAACATTAAATGCTAGTGTTCCACTCCATTTGGAATTTGTGGATTGAGAATGTAGTCTCTCATGTGTATTTGGGTTATCGTACTTAGGATAACTCTAGCTTAATGTGTAGTCTCGTAGGAGGTATCGGTCGGAGGGACGATTGGGATTAAATGACTATCTTAAAATCATTTATGTGAATAATTTTTTATGTTGAGGATGTATCTTCCTAGGCTAGGCAAGATCCAAATTGTTTGATGATGTGTAGGCCTATAAATCCCGATGTTCGGAGTAATTTATGATAAAGAGTTCTTTGGGGTGTTACCATGATATTTACTGACTATCAACTCCTTTGAGGTATTTTTTAGATGAACATGCTAGTCATGTTTTGGAGTTAGCAATAATACCTTAGGATTCACTATGGTTGTATCAAATTAATGGTATGAAATCTTTGGGTTAGACTACAACGTTGAGGACATGTAAGATTGGAATTAAATTATTGGATGAATGATTTGTGAGCTTGATGATCATAAATTTCGTGGATGGAATTTCCTGAGGAGGGAAGAATGTAATACCCCACCACTAAAAATATGCATTTGATGTTATTTGAAGTGTTTTGTCCAAAGAAAAAATCAAGGAATAAATAATCCAAGTGTTGATACCAAAAATCATCCTCTTACGTGGACCAATTAGAAATGGACATGTATTATCCATCGTGACATTAGTCCTAGTCAGCAAGGCATAATTCCCCAATTAAGTTCAGGAATTTCGACCAACAAGTTATAATGTTGACCAACATATTAAGAAGCCCGACCAACAACAGGAAGACCGATCAACCAGTCCAGCAAAGCACCATCAGTTATATACATTATGAACGTTGTACTGATGTAAATGACTAATTTGATATTCCAAATCTTGTACTCCCTAAGGGGCTATAAATACATGGTAATCCCTGCATCCAAGGGACATGACACGACTCAACGAAAACAAGGCAATACTAGATAATTGAGGTAGGTTTTTCCCTTTAGTCGAACCACTTTAAAAAATCTTTTGTCTCTCGTATTTACTTATTTATACGTTATCATATAATTAGATATAGTCTAGTTTCATTAACAAATTGGCGTCGTCTGTGGGAACGTGTTTATAAGAGTTTTCACTCATTCACTTATTCAACATGGTTGATATTCCTGAACCAAGCACCAGGAATGATGGCATCCCGCTTGTTCCTTCTTCTCCACCAACAACTAATGAATTAACTGGAATCTTAGCTAGTCTTTCTAGAGGCAATGCAAGATACCATTAGGCAAATAGCACAAACCCTGCAAGCGGGATCACCTACTTTGTTCTCTCTTGAAAACATGCCACCATCGCTTCTAAGAGGTAGCAGGAATCGTCAATCGAGGACTACTAGAGATATTTCTTATCACCCAGGGGAAAATTCACTACTCAGAGCGTATAAGCCCTATAATGAACAGTCCTACTCTCCTGAAAGATTGAGTGCCTTATAGAGGCTAAGTCAAGCATCTCCTTTTGAACGTTTGGGACCCAGGGGGAACATAAATGTTTCTAGGGCATTGTCGAGAAACACTTGATGACCAACCGATCAATGGGAGGACTCATCCCAGTCTAGATCAGACGCCCGACAAACTGCCCGTGCCTAACAATAATCACAAAAAAAAAGTCAATAAACAACCGAGCAATAATGCATAGATTTGACACTGTCAATAATGCGTGGAAAGGCTCTATCCAGCGATTGGAAGATGGATTGGGAGAAATGGCTAAGGACAAGAATCATTTACAAAGAATCTTTGTGAAAGGATCTCCTTTCGTACAGACTATTATGGATTTCCCCACTCTTGCGAAGTTCAAAGCTCCTGTGGTTACCCCAAATGTGATGGAAAAACTGATCATGTTCTTCATATAGAGCAATATCAGGCAGCATCTTATATCCATGCCATCCCCAATGAGATGAGATGTAGATCATTCTCGAGGACAATTACCGACCCTGCTCAAATCTGGTACAACAACCTTTCTTAGGGGAAAAGTTCCTTTATTAGTCAACTGATCGAGCTATTCATTAGCAACTTTGTTTTGGGTCCAAACAAGTGAAAAGGGTAGCTCATTTTCTCAGTGTGAGACATAAGGTGGGGGAAAGTACCAAAGATTACATCACTCGGTTCAATAACGAAAAGTTGGTGGTTGTGGACTACGAGGAGAAAACATTTATTACAGCTCTTATGAGTGAAATGCTCTCCAAGAAACTCTATTACATGCTTACTAAAGATCCTCCAAAGACAATGATAGAATTTATGGTAAAATCAGCCAAAATTATGAATGTCGAGGAGGCAATGGCAGCTAAGAAGAGCTCGGAGGTAAAAGTTGAAGGTAAAGTTGACTAAAAGGGGCACAAAGATTCCAAGGAGCACAGGGAGTCAAAGCAAAAAGGGATTATTGAAGGACTCAAGAAGTACAATAATTACACTCCATCAGTAATGAACATCTACCATGTTTTGGAATAAATCAAGCATATAAAGGATGTATATTGGACTGAAAAGCTAAGGCCATCCCCTACCAAAAGGGATAGATCCAAACATTGTGAATTTCATAAAGACCATGGTCACATGACAGATCGCTGCATTGTTCTTCAGAAGAAAATTAAAACTCTCATCCAAAGAGGAAAGTTAAACATATTTATTGATCTGCAGAATAAAGATGGAGCTCGTAGAAGATCAAAGTCTCCTTGTAAGCCCAGAGACGATAAAAAGAGTACTCATGAATATGATCAAGAGAATGACCCCGACCTAACCCAAAAGCCCAGGCAACCAGAACATGAGGTATTCATGCTCAGTTTTGGTTCTTTCGATTGCCAAATGATTACAGGTGGAGACGCTGGAGGAGGAGATCATACTGCTGAGAAGAAGGCTTACCTCAATGAGGCACAAACTTGCTCCTAAATACCGATGATTAATCTAGCTAAAGAAGATTGACCGAGTAAGGTATGCAAAGACAAGCTGGTGATCGACTTCTCTAAAAATAACCTCTCAGGGGTGTTGTTCCCCCATGGTGAACTTCTTGCTGTCAAAGTCAGAAAGGAGGATATAATTGTGTCCAGAGTACTAATTGATAATGGCAGCTCGATAGATATTATGTTATATCCTTGCTTTGATAGTTTGGACTTCAAGCTTAGCCAATTGGATCCCTACCACAAACATTTGTTAGGTTTTATACCAAAAAGGTATTCCTTTTAGGAATAATTAAGGTGGATGTGTTTATCAGTACATGGCCAGCCAGCTAAATAGAGAAGATACATTTCTTTGTAATGTATAAAAATTTTCATTCTGCTTACGACATGATAATGGGAAGAGTATAGTTTAAGAAGCTTGAGGTTGTGTCATCTACAGTCCATCAATGTTTAAAGTTCTCAACCAAATTTAGAGTAGGTGTTGTAAAGGGCGACCAAAAAGTAGATTGGGAATGCTACTACTCATTTGCCAAGCAAGAAGATTTAGCAGAAATGAAGAAGAGAACCATCACTTACCAGGTGGACACCTTTAAACCCCATGATGAATTTGAGGTTGAAACCTTAGACCCAAGAGAATAAATGAAATTGGTAAAGGGTCAGATAGTTAAGGCCACAAAGAGCATTGTGTTAGACGATGACAAGCTAGAATGCACCACTCAAATAGGAATAATGCTAGATCATGTTCTTAAATAGGAGCTAGTGAATTTCTTTAGACATAAAAAGCATGTGTTCACATGAAGTCATGAAGATATGCCAGGTATTGATCCTAATTTTCTTTGCCATGAGCTCAATGTTAATAAAAACATCAAACCTGTGAAGCAGAGACGAAGAGTGTTTAGCCCCGAGAAGAACCAAGCAATTCAGGAGGAAGTTGAAAAGCTTTAAAAAATTTCTTTCAAATGGTCAAGAAGAAGAATAACAAGTGGAGAATATGTGTAGATTTCACAGATTTAAACAAAGCGTGCCCAAAGGATGATTTTTCTCTACCCTGAATTGATTAGCTGGTTTACGCCACTTCAAGACATAAACTGCTCAGTTTCATGAATGCTTATTCTAGTTATAACCATATCAAAATGAAGCCTGAAGATAGGCAAATCACTTCTTTCATTACTCCTCGAAGAACTTATTGCTATTATGTTATGACATTTGGTTTGAAAAATACAGGTGCCACTTATCAGAGATTGGTGAACAAATTCTTTGAGGAGAAGATAAGCAAAAATATGGAAGTTTATATGCATGATATGCTGACGAAGAGTAAAAAAGCGTCCGATCATATTACCGACCTCAGCCAAACCTTTGACCAAATGAGATTAAACTCGACCAAGTGCATGTTTGGAGTACAGGTAAGAATGTTCCTTGGGTATATAGTAAATCAGAAGGGAATTGAGGCAAATCCGGATAAGATCAATGCACTTATTGAGATATAGTCCCCTACTTGCAAGAAAGAGGTACAAAGGCTAACTGGACGAGTAACAGCTCTGAACAAATTTGTGTCCCGAGATACAGATAGGTGTCTACCATTCTTCAAAGTGCTCATAAAAAGTTTTGAGTGGAACGAAAAATGCAAAAAGGCATTTTTGGAGTTGAAAAAGTTCCTGGGGTCACTCCCATTGCTTTCCCGACCAATTTTAGGAGAAAGATTGTACTTGTACTTAGCTATTTCTAAGTCAGCTGTAAGTTCTGTTTTCATCCGAGAAGAGAATGGATTTCAAAAACAAGTCTATTACACCAGTAAAGCTTTCTGAGAAGCAAAAATAAGATACCCACGTATGAAGAAGTTAACATTGGCATTGATTTAAGTGTCCAAATGGATGAAGCCCTAATTTTAATCCCATATGATTGTGGGGTATACTGATATGCCTCTCAGGTAAGTCTTCCACAAACTAGAGAAGTCTGGCAAATTAATGTACTGGGGAGTAGAATTGGGGGAGTATGATATCGTGTATGAACCAAGGCCTTCATTAAAAGGCCAAGTTGTGGCATATTTTATTATCGGCTTCACTTATCCAGAGGTCTCCGAGCAATAGGGAATACAGGCAGAACAAGACATGGGAATGGATAGTCCAACTAAGGTTGTTACTGACCAATCGTCCGAGAAACCCTCATCGGAGGAAAAATCAAAAGAAATCCCTGTCGGCCTACAAGATTCCTCTTCTAAAGCTAAGGAGATTTCAGGGAAGTATGAGGAAGCAAGAATAAAAACATTCCATCATGGGATTCTGACATACCAAGTGTTTGATGATGATATCCCGATATGGAACTTGTACATTGATGGATCATCTTGTGCAATCGAGAGCAGGTGTAATTCTTAACACTCCTAATGGGATAGAAATTGAATATGCTTTGCGATTCTAGTTCCAGGCCTCAAATAACAAAGCAGAGTACGAAGCACTCATTATGGGCTTAAGTTTATCCCAGTCACTGAACATCGAGCAAGTTGTGGCACTCGGTGACTCTCAATTGGTGCTGAACCAAATATTGAACTTGTATGGAGCTAAATAAGAACTGATGATCAGATATCTCTCCAAAGCATTGGAGGTGATAACAAAATTATTGACTTTTTAAACGAATAGAATCCTAAAGTTGGAAAATCACCGAGTAGATGCACTTGCTTGGCTAGCTTTAATAACAAGAATTGAGCTCCGAAGACCTATTCTCATCGATATTCTAGCAAACAAGAGTATAAATGAAGACCTTATGATCAATTTTATCGCAGTAGATATGGGGCCATCTTGGATGGATCCCATAAGAGCTTACATTGAAAAAGGAACCCTGGCGGCAGATACAATTGAGGCCAAAAAACAAAAGTACAAAGCAACAAGATATGTTCTGGACAAAAGGGTGTTATACATGAGAGGATTGACAGCTAGCTTGTTGCGTTGTGTTCATCCAACAGAGGTTCAAGCCCTAATTCAGGAAGTGCATGAAGGATTTTGTGATGCTCACATAGCAGGCAAGACACTACTGTAGCGGATTAGTACACAGGGATACTATTGGCCCACTATGCGAGCAGATTATGCAGCCTTTGCTAAAAATGTGACAAGTGCCAAAGTTATTCCAGCATTCGTAAAAATACGCAGGCTTGTTTTACTCCAATCACTTCACCATGGCCATGTGCAATTTGGGGAATAAATTTGGCCGTGCCACTGCCAACTACCCGAGGAAGATTCAGGTACTTGGTTATTTTTGTGAACTACTTTACAAAATAGTTGGAGGCATAAACCTTAATAGACATGCCGTATGAAAAGGTCTACCAATTCATTTGGAAGAATATCATTTACAGATATGGATTGCCTTATTCCTTCATTATCAACCACGACATACAATTCGATAATGAAAAATTTGTCGCTTATTGGGATAAGTCCAATATCTAAAAGCTGCCCTCTACTCCAGATCATCCTCCGAGTAATGGGAAAACTAAAGTTACGAATAAAACTCTACTTAATGGGTTGAAAAGAAGAATCGATGATGCCAAGGGAAACTGGATCAATGAGTTGCACTCTGTTCTATGGGCATATCGAACAACTCCAAGGACTACGACTGGAGAATCTATATATATGTTGGAATTTAGGATGGAGGTAGTAATACCCACTGAATTAGGCCTCCCATCCCATAAAGTATTGAACTTTAACTCTCCTGTAAGTGATTTAATGCGAAGACTGGATCTGGATATGCTGGAAGAGGTACGTGAAGATGCCTCTTTAAGAAATATTGCGTACCAACAAATAACAACCCATTTTCACAATAAAAGGATGAATCCAACCAACTTGAAGGAAGGATATTATGTGTTGAAGAAGGTAATCCAGAAGAACAACAAACTTGAAGCTAATTGACATGGGCCATATCGCATTTCAGTAGTTGTCCGACCTAGAACCTACAGAATTGAGACATTGGGGGGAGAAGAGTTCAAGAATCCATGGCATGCCGAGCATCTTAATAAGTATTAACAGTGATGTAATGAAATAAATCGTACTTAAGTTATTTCAGTATTAATAAAAATGATGATTTCCTCCATTTATTTTTTCAATTTTTTAGGAGTACTAGTCTTATGCACTATTATATACTTGATTGGTGAAAGTTGAAAGTTTTCAGAAAAACTTCAACAGTTAGTCTAAAATAATGATCCTTCGAAATAACAAACATATGGTTGGTTAACGCTCAGAAGAGATCCTTCATAACAACAATCACATAGTTGATTACTGATGCTCAAATGTTGGTCGGCATAAGCAAGAAGTTGCTCGGTATAAGCAAAACTTGGTCGGCAGCAGACAAAAACCCAAGTAAAGTAGGATTTTAAGTCCTCAAGAAGTTTGTTCAGTGAAAACAAATATAAAACAAGAATTTATCTACAACGAAGATAAAGATAAAACAATATTTTATCCAATTGGGCAAAGTGAAGGAAGGACAATGTGAAGATTCCTAAAAAGGAATGTAGACACATATTCCACATACGCCTGGCCACCACTGATAACTAATGAAAAACCCTAAAAATTTAGATGCATTAGTAAAACATATGGAAACACATGGGTAACTAGTGCCAAACCTGGATTTTAATATAAGTGTACTAGTAAAACATATGATCTCATTGGCAATTGATGCTAAACTTAGGCAAAAGCTTAAGTGTGTCAATAGAACTAATGAAGAGAATAAGCCATTCACATTCAGAGATTAGCAAGATAAGTTAATCAAACATATATCACTCATTTAAATAGTCATCACATGATTTTTCTCATAACTAAATTACAAGAATAAAATTTATTCTAAGGGACGTTTCCCATTAGCTTTAGAAGAATTGGAAGTTGGGTCCATGCCTGTTGGAAGATCATCCAATGTGTAAGGGGAGTTGATAAAATTGAATTCCATGAGAATTCTTCTATTATTATTGCTCGGTATATCTAGTAGATGAGGAGGGCGAACAATATCTAGCTCGTCATGAAGGCCATAATCCCCTAAATACTTTGAAATCAGGCACTGGGGAATTGTGTTGGCAGGAATCCAATCAACATCCAATTTGAAAGGGGGATATTCATAGTTCGATAAGCCAGGATCATACCAGTTCCAAAATGGGTTGTTCTACTCCACCTTCATCACTGTCAAGCAATTGGTCCAACCCCACTTGTAGCCTTCATTATAAGATTACTTGAACCGCTCATCAAAATGACCCAGAGCTTCATTGTATCCCTCCATCCAGATCTCCCTAGGCTATTTATGGTATTAAACGGTAAGCCTCTAAACCTGGTGGTGCAACTTTTTCAGCACTCCATCATTGGCTTGTAATTAAGAAGATGTGACATCCCGACTAATTAAATACCCGGTAGATACTCCTTTATGAAATTAATACAGAATATCAAGTTGGTTCAGTCGTAGTATCACTGTTGAAAACATTTAATTTATTACTATCCACCTAATATTTAAAAAAGAGAGATGCCAAATTTTATAAATTAAATTAACATCAACTAAGTAATTAAATCAACAGCCATTAACCGTATAAAAAATCTCATGTAGATAACCAACGAAATGAAATAAACTGAGTCTGGAGTAAACACTCCACTAATAATATTACCAGAGTAAATAAAATCCCGATACAAGAGTCTGAATAAACTAACATCTGAAATAATGAAAGTCTGTATCTACAATCTCTAGATAAGAATGGGCACCATGCCCTAACTGATATGAATGACCCTGATGGAACCAAGGATAAATGTGGAGGCGTCTAATACAAAGAACCTGTAACTTCCACAACAACTACAGCACGTCATCAGAATGGAACTCCTACGCTTGGCGTCCCTGTGGCTGGGCACCTAAAATGTTTTTACAAAAAGAGATAGATTTGAAAGCAAACGGGTCAGAGCCCGAGGTGAAAATATTTTAAAACTGCAAGTGTTTAAATCACAATATTAAACAACACATATATTAAACATGTTAGTCATGTGCCCTCACTTGAGACCCTCACCTCTCAATTAATCAGCATGTCTAACGTATACCCTTAATCCATCCTAGTTATGTCGCTAACTAACTCGTCTGTACCACTCCTGATTTCGCATTCTAACATGGGATATCTACTCGTAACACCCAAACAAGTCATATTCATAACCCATTGTGACTCCCCGCCTAATTAAATATCAGGCGATCACTCCTTTATTAAATTAAAATCAAGGTGAACAGTTGGTTCATTCTTAGCATCACTGTCGAAAAAATAACTTTTCCAATTTAAATACCCTAAATAATTAAGCTAAGTGTCAAAACCATTTTAAACATTACTTTCCAAATTTTATTTTATAAACCAACATTTAAACTTTACATAATTCACAATTTAAATAATCGCACAACAATAATCCTGTAACTTATAATCCCAAAGAAGTAAACATTTAACAAATAACTCCCAACATTAAAACTTAAAGGAAAGCACCCTGACTGTAATCAAATCCAAAGCGTAAATACTGGAAATAAAAGAATTACAATGTCCAATAAAACAACTGAATAAGGGGAAAGGGCGACACATGCCAAACTGAATAAATAAATGCTAGGAACGGAATCAAGAAATGAGGTCGTCTAAACAAGAGGCCTGCAACTCCCACCTAAGCTATAGCGCATTCCTTCCAAAGGATCCTATGCAAGACGCCCCTGTGGCTGGGCACCTGTAATATATACATATATATATACAAGAAAGAAAAGAAAATGGAAACGGGTCAGAGCCCGATTGTAAAAACGATTTAAAATTTGTTTAGCAAGTATTTAAAATGTTTACTGGCCAATGCAACAACATATTAGGGTGACACTCCCTTGAGAATTTATCACCACTCTTCTAATGTGCACGCCTATCGTACTAACCTTCCCAACGGTTTAACTTATCTTATCTTAGGTTTCTTGTAAGATTTAGATTGAAAATTTCAACTGGTTAAGAGATAAATCCGTTTAACACTAAAGTTCTCATTTAAGCTTTATTTGCTAATAAAGTTTCTCAATAACATATTATACTTTTCAAAACACGTATTTCCCAATTGAAATCATTATTCATTTCTTACTTACCATAAACACAGTAGGTAGTTTCCACATTTTAGAAGTTAATATATATACTAACTACTCATGCAATATATATATATTCTAACAACACCCCACATAATAATTATGGTGCGGGCATACTCTGCTATCCAGTCCCCGTATCACTCATACTAAGGGAAATACAAGTTCGGAATCACTCTCGAATTGTATTGAACAAAACAAAAATAATATTGAGGCGAAGCATAGTTTCCAAGTCCAAGAGGTCAGTACATACCCTCATGTCTCTTTGGACCGTCCGACTATCGATCCGATAGCCCGTACCTAGGATTCCTATCTTCTAGGGTACGAGTCAATATCCCCCATGAAGGCCCATTCAAGATAAGACTGTTCCAGCGCGATAACCTCAAGGATAGCAAGTAGCGTGGGCATGATTTTTACACAATTATAGTATATGCATAATCACAGTCATATAAATATACTACTATTACCATATCAAATTTAGGTACATCTCATAACCCATAATTATGACATTTGTCCTTATTATTCGTTATTTAGTTATCATGTGTAACGGTTCGTTTCTTACTTTAATTTGTGGAATTATCCCAACCTATTAAGTGACAGTCGCGGATTCCTATCCTCCCAAGTGTAATTTCAGTAGGTACTCATTTATTTACTAACGTAACTACCTTACTCGCCGCCCCCTTTTTATACATAGTTCGTTCGTCCCTTATACGTACACATCTCCAAAAATGTGAATCTCATTCTACATTAAAGGATTCATATTTTTATTATGTCCTACTGGTCTCCTACACCTCCCAAAATATTTTAATAAGGATGCCCAAAGATTATTTCTCATCTAAATTAAATTTAACTATTTAGAGGGGAAAATAAGAGCTTGCCAGGAGGGGTCGATCGATCGATGCAAGGGACTCGATCGATCGATGCGTCGATCGATCGACACTCCTGGTTCGATCGATCGATCGATCAAACAGGTATGGCGAATTCTGCAGATTAACAGTTACGGGTTCTATCATCCAACATCAACCAAATCCAAATTTTTAACACCCAAACTCCTAGAAATTCGTACTACAAACATTATAAACCCAAATTAAACATCTTCTACGTAAAGCATGCGACTTTTCATCAATATCCATGGATTAATAGGCCAAAACTTACATTAATCTCAAGAACCCTAGAAATTTCTTTAACTTTATTTTAATCAGTCTTTTTTCCAGAATTTCTACTTCTAATCCATCATAAATCCGTGGTTAAACCTCTACATATGAAGGGTATTTCCAAATTATCATTCATATCATTACTACATGCAATTTTCCTATCTCCAACATGGGTTTTCTTCTATGAAACTCATCCTAATCATCCCTAGACTAACATGAGTGATGCATTAACGAAATTAATCAAGATAAATACTTGCCTGGGAATTTCAGACTTCTGATTTGTGGACAAATTTTGCGTGGTTGCGTTCCCCGTCGCGCGATTTACGTGTTGGTGGTGGTGGCGGTGCAATCGGATGAGTTTTTGGCCTTGGATAGCTTGGAAAGCTTTCCACCTTCCTCTCTAATGGCAGTTCTAACGTTTTGAGTCTTCTAACCCTAAGGGAATGGCTGATATAACCTACTAAATTTCGTGGGTTTAATTACCCAAAAATACAAAATGTCCAAAATGCCCTCCCGGGGTGCTAAATAGGCCTAAAAACGCTCTGAGACCCAAACTAAACCCCCGGGTACACTTTTTTGACTATCTCGACCCTTCCGGACACTTTGGCGCACTCAAAACGACCATACGAGTGACTTATAATTTATTCACTTTTATTAATCAATATTTAGTCCCGACACGACACAGTCGCGTCCCAACTCAAATTTCCAAAATTGTCATTTTATTCACTCGTGACATTTAATAGTACCAATTTCATATATATATATATATATATTACTTTGCTCATTAGTAATATTCAACAAGTTTCCCATACTTACTAACTCACGTCACGTTAGTAAATAAAAAAATAATTAATTTCCGGATTTATATTAAATTAATAACTCATATTAAATTTAATAAGTCCCCAAATTCTGAAAGCATAAAAATATGGGGTATTGCACCCATATTCACATTCATTAAATAATGTATCTCAAGTGTTAATTAAATTCTCACATTCTTAGCCCATTCAATTATCTTAGTTATTCGCATCTACTAAGCAACAGTGAACCAGTCACAAGTATATATATAAATCACTCTCAGTACAGATATACATATAAGGCATCCCGACGCTAAGCTGAGGTGCACGCATACTCTGCTATCAAATCCATGTACATCACGTACGTAAGGATCACGTGTTCTGAATCTCCCAGGAACCGTCTCAATACAAATCACACATATTAGAGGCGAGCATAGTTCACATACCCATGGGTCACACAAATACCTATGCTCCTAAGGTCAGCAGACTTATCCATTCAATGATAAGCCCTTCCAAGTCCTATGTTCTGAGGTATCAATCTAAAGTCCCCCCGAAGGCACACCGAGACCAAACTATCCTCTTACAAACGGCCTCCCGTGATAGCAAGTATGGTAGGTATGTTATACACACAATAATCCATATACTAGAAAATCACACAGCCGGTATATATACAATTTCAATATAGGCATACACCTCCCCTTTATATTAAGTCTCACCCACAATATTTACGTTCCAGATATTCTACATAATATTTATTTAACGTGGCAAGTCTCGTCATACGGATTCAGGTACTTATACCTATCCCAAGTGGATACTAGTTCTCCTATTTGTTCCTAAGGTTATCTCAACAAATATAAAATCCCTCTGCAACTATTCACACCCTTACATTATCTTTCATTCCACTTTCAGTCATAAATCGAAATATTTCAAACCATTCTCCCTCGATAACCGCTCGTAATTATAGCGTCCAATCCCATAAGTTATAACATTTTTCGGGCAATAACTAAGACCCTACTGACCTTAACTAAGTCCCACAATATTATATTAATCACCCTAAGAATCAATATCGTCTTTGGAATTTTCATTAAACCTTAAAGAAAAACAATTACCAAAAATCACAAGAGGTCGATCGATCGAGAAAAAGGATCGATCGACATTCTTGGATCGATCGATCGATCAAGCAGGTATTCGCCCATAATTTCTTAACAGTTACATGATTATCCATTTTTATACCTCCAAATCATATTAGAACGTCCCAAACTCCACAAATGAATATAATAATCATGAACCAACATTACTACACCAGTCTTAACGTTCAAGATTTATCAAAACATCACAGATTATTGATTTCTTGGATTAGAAGTCATTAAAATACTATAACCCTAGTTTTTCATCATCTCTTCAAAAATCATTAAAAATCCCAATTTAATTTCGGGATTTCCTAACTCTTAGTTTATAATTCATTCCCTTAATGATTTCAGAAGGTCCACTACATACAAACCTACCCAAGTTCATGATTTAGTCTCCAATTTCACATTATCACAATTATTCATAATTTGTCTCCAAATCTAATTTATCATGTAGAACATATGCCATAAATCTTTACAAGATAAATCACTTGCCTGGAAAAATAAATATTCTTATCCGTTGGTGATGTTGATGGTTGGTTCTCCTTCTAACTTCGGTGACATATCCGGTGAATAATGGTGGTGTGTGGTGGTTATGGCTTGGAAACCATCTTTGTAACTTGTCCTCTTTCTCACGTTGACCACTCCTTACTTTTTGGCTGATAATGGCCCTAATATTGTCTGATAAATATCACCTAATTTTCTTGGGTCACTATTCATTAAAAATTAAAATGACTAAAATACCCTCCCGGGTTGCCGGTTAGGCCTAAAAATGCCTCGGGACCCAATCTAAACCCCCGACTGGTGTTTTCTGAAAATTTTGACCCTTCCGGATACGTTGGCGCACTCAAAATGATCATACGTATGACATCAAATTAAAATACTTTTAAATCCATTAAATTTGGTCCTGACGCGACTGACACGCGCGTTCCAACGTAGTTACTGAAACTGTCGTATTTTCAACTCACGAGAATTTTAATAAATTCAATAATCACATATTAATATTCTCACTCAGCTATATTCAACATTATCATCATATTTAAATACTAACTCTCATCTCTCTAGCTATTTAAATCCGAATTAATTTCCAATTAATTATCCCAAATGAATTTAATTAATCCCACAATTAAAAGCAATTTCATTTAATTAATCTCATAATTAAAAGCCATAAAATTATGGGGTATTACAGAAGACTGGTAGAAAGTTTCTCGGACTGAGCTTGAAGCTTTTGGGACATTTCGATAATGGCCAAATTTTTTGCCTTCAACTGAGTGGCCTGATTAATAAGAGTTTGCTGCATCCTAGCCTCATTTGTAGTAGCTCGGTCAGGTTTTGTTTTTACTTGGGATGAGGAAGCAGACTTAATTTTCTTTAGAGCCTCAACTTATTCCCTCAAAGTGGCATTTTTTATCTCCAATAAAGAAACCCCTTCATCAGTAGCAGCAGCAGTGGAAGAAGAAGTCTTCAATGAATTCAATTCCTCCCATAAACTATTATTTTCTTCCTCTAACATCTTGGCAATTGCTCTAGCCTCCTCCATTTCATGATTGAGTAAAAATTCTTGCCTCCTGAAGCGAGAAGCATGTTTCTCCAATTTCTGCTAAAAACCCCAGCCTTCACTCAAAGCTTATACTTCTGCTCGTAGTCGGCATGCAAAAGATCCTTAGATTCATTATGATCTTCTTAAAGCTCTTCAATCAATTTATAATAAGCCAAATTATTGACCACTATCCGATTAAAAATACACTTCAAAAAAAGGTAGGCTTCTCTAGCTTGATTTGAAGCACCCTCTCCGAGAAACTTGGATAATTCTTGCTCGGTCAAAGTCAAGTGATCAGCCTTGAAGAGATCATTGCATCTTTAAAGTAGCTCGGAGTCAGTTGAGGAAAATTAATTTAGTTTATCTATAAACTATAAAAAGAAAAGAAAAATTCCTAATCAACAAAATAATGCAGAATGTAAAACAGAAGAAAAAGGCAAGTGTAAAGAAATGTTCATTTTCATTGATAAAATGTTGATTACAAATACATCAGCATAGAATAAAAAAAGTACAACTGAAGAGAAAATAAAAGCTTCTCGGCGAACTAGTTTATACATTCTTTATGTCTGAGGTAGACCTAGAAGGGTTAGAAGCAGAAGCAGGAAAAGTAACTTGGTCATCAGAATGAGGGATTAAAGAATCAACTGCAGTTGCATGTGGTTAGTCGGTAGAGCCCAAAATAAGGGTAGATTCATCTGAACCTCCATCATCCTCAATCTTCTCATCTATATTAGGAGGAGAGCTAGGATCATATCTCAGAAATAACTTAGAGTCTTAGCGAGTGTCGACCTCTACAAAAGTTGCCGACTAACCATACTTGAAACATTTATTCTTGGTGAACTCAATTTGAGTAGAGGCAGTGCTAATAGCTTTATCCCAAACCCTATTGAATGCACATTCCTCGTCCTTTAACCTTCTGGCCTTCTCAGCACCCAACTTCTTCTGCAGCTAGGAAACCTGCCCCCGAGCAACTGCAACATTGCCCTCTACAGTCTTTATATTGTTCTCCCATTTCTTTTTCTCATTATCCCATGCTTGTTGGTAGTTAAGCAAGGATTTCTTAAGCTCCTCAAAGGCCTCCTCAACTTCATTTGAAGAAGAACGAAAAACATCATCCTTTTCCAGTATATTGTTGAAGTTAACCAAGAACTACAAAAAAAATCAGAGCAAGCCAGTACAAGAAATAATAAATAGATGAATAAAAAGGAGGAGATGTAACATCATTTACCAATGAAAGGCTTTGAGCAGCCCTTTTAGAAATTTTAGATCGGGGCATTGCAGAAGCAGAACCCCTATGGTCTATCAGAGTACCATACTTTATTAATTATCTGGTTAAACTAGGGCCAATGTCCGTTGGTGAGCTAGAATCAGATAAGTAGACCAACTCTTATTGGTCAGAGCCAGTAGAAGATAGCCTTTTTTTTAGCCTCTTGTTTTGGGCTTCATCATTTTTCTTAGTTGGAGTCTTTTTACCAACTTCTTCTTTTTTGTGTGGCCCCGCCAGTAGCAACAATATCACCCAAGATATTGGGGAATTTTCTCTTCACCATGGGTGTGGCAAGAGGCAAGTTTGAATCAACGGAAGAGGATGGAGCAGCAGCAAGTTCACCACTGCCAGATACAGTGGTAGAGGAAGTAGTGATGGGGTTTTGATCAAGATCAATCACCAAGGAGGCAATAGCAACAGTAGGGCGAGCAACAAAAGAAGTGATGGTATTTTTGTACTCCAACAAGTATGAGGCAGACCTAGTGTGCTCCTCTCCTATTTTTTTATGAATGCCACAAAGAAACTTCAACTCCCTCGGATTGATATAACTCTCCTTAGGACACTTCCTCTTCCAATCAACTGCAACCAAAATCAACAGATAGATAAAAGTCACATCAATAATTAGTAAAATATTCAAAAAAAAGTTATATAAAATGTTGCAACCTATCACATTGCCATATTGTGGGCATATGGGCCCCTGGTATTCAATATCCCCTGTCATGGGTGCATATTGCCAATTTTTGGCAATTACTCCATGATCAATGTAATCTCTGTTGGAGTACGGGAGGTTAACTACTAAAGCCTTATTTACAGCTTTACTCTTTAAATAGTAAGTGTTATCACTTATGACCCACTTATAGCAAAACATATATTCTGGTATTCCTATATGGGTCCCATGGAGGTGATTTAACCTATAAACCCCATTAACTACTCTCCAAGTATTGGGGGCTACTCTAGCACGGTCCACATCAAAATAACGACAAAACTCAAGGTAAAATGGGTTTAGGGGAAAAGTGAACCCACACTTAGCAATAAAAATAGAAGGGATCCAATGGCCCTCAGACAAAGAAAAAAGGTTTGTAAGAGGACCGAAAATCTCCAATTCCACCCACGAATGGATATTTCACTCATTCTTAAATTCCTCTAGAGAAACTACTGAATAAACCATGTTCAAAGATAAAGAAAAGGAAAAGAAAGAAGATTCTTACAAGGATTTAAGGTTTCAGCAAGAACTGAGGGACTGAAGGAACGTTCACACAGAAAGCTCAAGAAGATAGGAACAGAAACTCACAAGGTTTGAGGTAGAAGACAATCGTGATCCCACCTTTGATAGATTGCCTCGAAAACGGGCGAAGGTAATGATTAAAGGGAGCATCGATTGAAATGTTGGTGGCTAAGCCAAAAAAGACATATCTACCCAAAAAAGATTCGTCAAAACATTGGATAATTGCAAAAATTCCATCCGCGTTATGAGACATCAATAAAACCAATAATTTCATAAGTATGGGAAGTTGGTAACCGACCAAGCATCAGAATTGTTATCCAAGCAACTTTAGAATTAAATGTACCATACTTTTTTACAAAAACCTCAAGCATGAAACATTAGGGGCTTCTGTTGATACCAATAATCATCCTCTTACATGGACCAATCAGAAATGGACACATGTTATTTATCATGACATTAGTCCTAGTTAGCATAGCGTAATTCTCCGACCAAGTCCAGGAATGCCAACCAACATATTAATAAGCCCAACTAACAACAGGAAGACCTATCAACCTAGCCAGCAAAGCACCAACATTTGTATATATTATGAACGTTGCAATGATATAAATGCCTAATTTATAAAGCCATTCCATCCTTTTATATTCCAACTCTTGTACTCCCTAAAGGGCTATAAATACATGGTAATCCCTGCATCCAAGGGACACGACAAAACTGAATGAAAGCAAGGCAATACAAGACAGTGGACGTCGATTTTTTCCTTAAGCCAAACCACTTTAAAAATCTTTTGTCTCTCTTATTTACTTATTTAACTGTGATCAAATAATTAGATATAGTCTAGTTTTTTGCATCAACACCAAGTATAACACGTCAAGTAATACGTAAGGTGGCGTATTACATAAATGGTTTAAACGAAAATTATCCCATGATGCATGTGTCGCATTAATGCATATTAAATCTCTAATAACATTAGCTAGGATGGTAGTTAAGTTTGAGGAAAAAATATCAAGGAACGGATGTGACATGGACAATGTTAATATAACGCGACATTTAAATGGTACGAAAAGCAAAGTATCGCAACATGGATTAAACGAGAAAGTTTTACGCTGCATGGTTCACATGAGTTTTATTTTAAGTTAATATAATTACTTTAAGTACTTCGGTTAAGTTTCACACGATTCAGACAAGCAACCAGCGCTACGCGAGCCTGAGTACGAATTGTATGGCGGTGTACGACACTGCAAAAGTCCAGTTTTGCACGAATTATTTAGGACAATTGGTGAGTCAAAAAATATTCTGACCATATATTTAGACTCATAAAAATATAAGGAATATTACCATGCGAAGAAAAATTGAAAAAATATATATTTTGTACGGAGGTCCCGATTCTTGTACGGTTCATGTAAAACATTTCAGAAGGTTAAAAAAATATTGCAAATATGTTTTTTGACTCTAAAAATGCAAGGAAGAAGTTCCAAGGGTTTAAAATTACAAAAAAAATAAAGAGAGAAAGTGGCACAAATCAACATTTTGTGGGTGGTTTTGGGCATTTTTAAAATGGGTTTTTGGAGTCACATGTTGATGCATTGTGTTGTCATTTTCTCACATTGGTTTGTAGTTCTTGATAAGTGTTGTACACAATTTTTAACACACCAACACTTATTATTTGTGTCATATGTTGAAGACTTCCCAAAATAGCTTATAAGAGAGAGAGAGAGAGGAGTGCATAAGCACCATGTTCAATTCCCATCAAATCTATCATCACTCTCTCCCCCCTTGAACTCCCTTAAACTAATAGGCATCCACAAAATTCATAGCTACCCTTGAGCCACACCCAAAACCAACATGAAACCACCATTTTATGGCATAGAAACACCTTATTTCACCATGTGTAACCATATGAAGGATGTTGGGTTATTAGAGATGTTATTCTTAGAAGTTGGTTGAGGTTTATAGAAGCTTGAAGATGGATTTTTGGAGAAGAAGAAGGTAAGCTTAGACATAGCTTCCACATAGGGCTTTCTTGTAACCCCTTGAGGCCACCTTTGAAGGTGGGAGTTACTCCTCCTACACCAATATTTCTACCCTTATTTGAGGACATTTAGGTTGGATTTACTAGCTTTAGTTTAGATTTATTGATGAGTATAATTACAACTAGTTATTTACATATATTAGGATTAATGTATGTAGGATTTGTGAATAGCTTGCGCCCTAGTGATAAATTAGTGGATTTCATGAGTAAATAGAAAATAAGTACTTTAAAATGGGTTATGAAATGGATAAAAATTAAGATTACGCTTTTATACATTTGGGTTTGAAAATGTGTTAGAAAATGGTTATAGTAAATTTGTGGATTTATTAATTGCATCCTTAGTGCTTTGAATAAAAGGGGGAATTTAAAGGAAGGTTTACATGTGTTTAAAGGGTGTGTAAATTTTCAAAATACTATTTATGGGATTTTTGTGACATAAAATGTGCTAGTGTGATGCTTTAAAGATAAACAATGAGATTTTATGTAAAGAATTGTATTAGGCATGTTTGAGCCTTTTTATGAGATTAAAATGTGACTTTCTACTTGAATAATGAATATATGTTTAAAAGGAAACTTTCACTTTAATGGGTTAATTTTAGTAGGCAAAACTCACATGGTAAAAGTGGGCTTATTGCATAAACATATGAAACTAAGGTCTTCATACAAATAGTAAAGTAAAGAAGGCTAAATGTGAAATAAATGGCTAAGTAGTTGTTGAAAGGAAAAATGTCATAAATAAAGTGTGTAAACTCATAATAAGAGAATTGTATGGGTTAATGTGCAAATATTGGTAAATTGGATGTTGAGATGTAAAAACTCAAACTTTAAGTGTGTTATCAAGTATGTGAAAAAATGAGGTTTTAAATATAAAATGCATGAGTTTATGTACTAAAAAGGTGCAAAGTGGAAAATGTGAAAGTTGAGTAAAGTATGCTAAGTGAATAAGTATTTTTTTAATGGTTAAATGTGTTTAAGTGTTGAATAACAACTTAAACTATGTTTTGGAAAATAACATTTGTTAAAGGGCCAAATTGAGAGTTTGGGTAAATAAAGGGTAAATTGGTAATTTACTTAAAGTGTGACATTTTTTTTGAAGTAAAAATGTTGGTGAATGTTTTACACTAGTGTTGGTGGAAATGTATTATGTCCTAAAGCGGGAATGATTTTTGGTATAAAAATCAACGTTTGTGTGAATAAAGGACTTGGAGAAGACGAAACCATTTTCCAAGTATTAACGGAAAAATGGACTGTTAAGTCCGGGCTTTTGGCTTCGGCCCGTAAATGTTAAATAATGTGAATATTGGTATAATGTTGAGCACATTGAAAAGATAATGGAACAATCGGATGATGACGGAGAAATAATTAAGCGGTGCATGATGTCCTTAGTGGTGAAAGACCCCAAAGTAACTACAGTCGCTTATGGCAAAGGACACCGGGTGAGACGCCACGAAGTCCATGGTTGTTGGTTAAATCCTGAAGATAATGATGTAATCAGAACATGATAAGAAATGGGTTATAAGATAAAAAAATAACCTAACTTGTATGAGTGATTAAAGTTCCGATTAACGAATGTGGACAAGTAAATTGAAAATAATGACAAATATCGATACGGGAAGTGAAGTGGTTAAGCAAAGTGACTTAATGGGTAATCAAGCCATCTAATTAGGTTTAAACCCATAATAATACAAGTGTGAGTAAGGCTTTCAATGTAAATAAACATTCCTTAACATGATATTCGCTTGTGTTGAAAGAAAGTCATAAGTAAAGATTAAATAAGTCTGGTGTGAGTTAATGTACATTGAGTAATAAACATTTGAAACTGAATGAAATGTTTTTCCAGCAATTATAAACTGCTTAACTGTGTGAGTTGATGAGAAGAATATGCTAGTTTTAAGCATAAAATACAAAATGATTATTTTTTAAAGACAAGGAGAACAAACCGTATCAAATAACATTTTTAAAGTAAAATAGTTTAATATATTGGGACTTGTATTTTCAAAGGTATATATGTAGATATATACGTATATTAACATGCTTTTTGTTTTAGCGTGTGAGTGTTCTTTCTATTGTTCGTTTCTATATTGCATTTTTTTAAGTTCCCACTAAGTATTTGGCTCACATCCCTCTTTTTTGTTACAGCAAGTTATATGTTATTCCGTATTTAAAAGGCCTTATACAGATAATTAACTATTTGCATTTACGATTAGTCGATCTGTTTACTTGTTTTGGGGGGCACTTCCCTTGGGTCATATCACGTAGTTTCATAAAATTGGTATCATATTCTAATAAGCACAACATTAAATAATAATAAAACTGAATTAAAAACATTATTTAGGTTGTTCCATTGCAGTTCACAATTAACTTTCAGGTCGAACCGGGTTGATCTTTTATTAACCGTTAAATTCAGGTTGGGGTGTTACAAACATTATATTGGTTTCACTTCACACCTAACGCTCGGTTCAAACCAGGTTGACTCATGGGTAACCCATATATTCGGATCAGGGCATTACAAATGGTATTAGAGCTCTAGGTTCAAGGTTTCTTTCTAGAGTCGGTAGTGGGTCTTTCGATGTCGGTGTGGGTTTGGACCAGTCATGTTAGTTTAATGACAGGTTAGCTTGTGTCCTCAACGATAGGGTCAAAGAGGTTAGCACGAGAAGTAAGTTAGTGCCAAGCAGCATACGATCAAGTTAGCTGTTATAAATCTCTTACGCATTTCTAATTAAGTTTATAATAATTTTCAGGTGTCCATATAAGCCAGTAAGTGGGAACACCGTGGTTTCTAGTGTGATGGGTTTGTTTCAACGTTTGATGAGGTAGATTCTTTGGAAATATTGATAGAATGAGATAACGCCCATTGGGCAAGTAATAAAATTGTATGTAACCAATGGTGGGGATTGATAGTTAGAGTGTCATAATTGGGAAATCGTGATTTCAAATTATATGCGGTCTTTGGTGTGAAACCTATGAGGATTCCATATCAATGTTATGATTAAGTAAATTTGAACCTTGGGGTAACCCCATGATTGATGGATAGTTGATATGATGTTGTCCTTGTGGAAGAATGCCTTAGTGATTGTTAGCATATGAGAATATCATATAAGCCTTGAGTAGGGCCATGGAGTGACAGTAAGGAGTAATGTGTTAGAATAGGACCTCTTACATCATCATTAGGGTGGACCTCCTCTTGGGCAATACCCGATGTCCTACGTCCTACCAGAACCTATATGTTACCAATTTATATTTTGGTGATTTTAGCGTGACTTTGAGAAATAGGATCCCTTGTGGAGTTCGTGGGCATGGGCCTTAGTGTTTATAAGCAATACCCGACGTCCCTTATCCTACAAATAAAAAATATGTAATTATGTTAATTGGTAGATTAACACGTAGCATGAGGTTTGCATGGTAAGGTAATTTGATTATAATGATTGGACACTCATTGAGGATTGAAGGATACATGCTTGTGAAATCGTATTGAAGATTTCCTTGGATATATATACTAAGGTTTATCTAATTAGATATTAATGCGGGTGATAGTCATTCCCTAGTAGTAAGTGAATCGAGTTTATGTACCACATGTTATGGTATGACTCGTGGTTTCTTGTAATAGATGTGTAAGTTGTTTAGATAAATAACTTAGTTGACATCGTCACCCGTAAGACATTTGGGAATCATTATTGTATTTGTAAGGACATAATTCTATAAATGTCCGGGGTAGAATCTAGGAATTTTCTGTTTTCTCCTAGATCACTGTACATATGTCTGATATCGTTACATTCGGCACGTCAACACGATCATCCTCGACAGCCTGTATCCGAATTCATTGCATCCACTTTCTTCACGTGAATCATGCTTTATGCAACGTGTTGCTCAGCTCATTCCCACTACTCCACTACACTCTATCGGTAAAACGTTATTTTGGAGTTTTAAATATTTGCATAAATATTTGGGAAATATTTTTTGAAAATTATTTTTGAAGACTGGGTTAATTTTTTATCAAAAGCAAAATTTTTCTAAGTGTAGAAGCGAATGGCCTCGATCGACGAGATCACTCAAGCGACTTTGCAAGTCATTCGCGCGAGATAGAATGTCGCGCGATATCGTTCGAACGACTTCTGTCTTCGTTCGAGCGACATGCTATCTCGTTCGAGCGACATGTCATCTCGTTCGAACGAGCCACCGCCTCGATTTTTGTATATATATCTGATCTCCTTCTACACGGTTTTTCAAGTCTCTTTGCAATCACGAAAATCTGTAAAAACTGTCCAAAATAAGACTTCAGCTTTTAAGGTTTTCTAAACCTTTTTGATTCACAAAACCATTCCCATATATGTGTGTGAATCTTTAAACCTTCAAGAAGATCGTTTACTCATCTGGAGTATTATGTGAGGAAGTCGTTCTCTTCATCACTACTGCCCTACTGGAAAGGTATTGTTCCAGCCGCCGACAACAGAATCGACACCCAAGGGTATTTCTGTGTCACTGTATTTTCATTGTAATCCGTTGTAAGCCGTTCTCTTACAAATATTATTGTGAAAATAAAAGGTTTTGCCCCGTTGAGGATTTTTCCTCATATATGTGTTCTTGCATGTTTCATCATCGCACTTAATATCATATAGATGCATGCTTAGGAATTGTTCGGTAAAAACTGTGTTTAATTAAATAACTTCATTATTTGAATGCAAGCGCACTCTTCAAATTGGTATCATAGCTAGTTACACAAATTTACCGTGTAATTTTCCGCAAAATTTTTCTAAGATATCAATTTTCGGAAAAATTGATTTTTTTTTTAAAACGAGTGTGTTCATTATGGAGAAGTTATATAATAAAATGCCACTTTTTGACGGGACAAACTATGCATATTGGAAATCCCGTATGAGATCTGCATTAAAAGCCATTGATGAACGTGTCTGGATTTTGGTTGAAATAGGGTGGACACCTCCCTCCGTGACTGTTGAGAATGTGATTAATTTGACACCTGTCACTTCTTGGACTGAAGAAGAATTTAAATTGTCGTCTTTTAATTCTAAGGGTCTAAGTGCTATTTCTGGGTCTGTCACACCTGATGAGTTCAAACGCATAATGACGTGAACCACGTCAAAAGAGGCATGGAATGTTTTACAACTCGTCCATGAAGGAACTAATGCTATGAAAGAGTCTAAATTGCTAAATTTGACAACTCAATTTGAAACAATCACCATGCATGAGACTGAGTGTTTTAATGATTTTTATGCCTGACTTTCTGACATTTTTAATACTAGCTTTATTCTGGGTGAACATATTCCTAATGCTAGAGTTGTTAAAAAGATTCTTCGTTCTTTGACGAAGCGTTTTATCCCTAAAGTCACTGTGCTAAATTCTATGGGTAATTTAAATACGCTAAAATTGGAAGAACTGAGATTTGCAAACATGTGAAATTGATATGTTCCCTAAAACTGATAAGTCTAAAGATAAGGGAATTGCACTTAATGCCCAAGAGAGAAAGAGTGAGGGGTCAGTTAGAAAGAGAGTAGAGTCATCTAGAAAAAGAGAGACTGACATGTCTGATTCTGATTGTGATTTTGACTTAGATGATTTGGCTCTTTTTGAAAAAAAAATTCAAAAGGATTCTCAAATTTAAGAAAAATGGCAATTTTAAAGATAAAAAGAAATTTGAGAAAAATAAGTTTGAAAAGAAAAATGAAAAAGTTTTTAAAAATCCTTCTAAGAAAGAAAGTGAGAGATGCTTTGAGTGAGACGGTAGGGGTCATAGAGCCTTTGAGTGTGCCACTTGTCTAAATAGAGAGAAAGGGAAAGCTATCCTTAATGCTACTCTTTGAGACGACAGTGAGGTCGAGACGGTGGATTCAGGAGATGAGTCACCGCATGAGTGTAACTTCACCGCATTCATGGCCAGTCATGTGATCACTCCTAGTTCTCCTCACAACGATGAGGATGATGCTTCACAGGGATACCTCGACAGTGAGATCGACATGAGTGACGGGGAGGATGACACAAGTGAGAGCGAGAGTGATATTCAACGCGCCTACGCTGAGTTGTATTCTGAATCATTTAAAACTAAAAAGCGAAACAAAGCGTTAGTTCTTAAGATCACCGGCTTAGAGGAAGATTTAAAAAAAGCGAGAGAAAGAGGTATCCCTGATGAGAAAGAGGTATTTGCTTTATCTCATTTGTAGGTACATCATTGTTCATTATTGGATTGCACACCCTGATGAGAAAAGCTTTGAAAGTTTCTGAAGAGCTAAAGATTTGACAGACATGTCATTTAGTATTCTCGGTTTGAGGGTTTAATGGGGATATTATCTTATATGTCATTTGAGTGCATAATTAGGATTTTTATGTATGTACCGGCATAGACATAGGGGGAGATTTGTAAGGACATAATTCTATAAATGTCCGGGGTAAAATCTAGGAATTTTCTGTTTTCTCCTAGATCACAGTACATATGTCTGATACCGTTCGGCACATCAACACGATCATCCTCGACGGCCTGTATCCGAATTCATTGCATCCACTTTCTTCACGTGCATCATGCTTCATACAACGTGTTGCTCAGCTCATTCCCACTACTCCACTACACTCTATCGGTAAAACGTTATTTTGGAGTTTTAAATATTTGCATAAATATTTGGGAAATATTTTTTGAAAATTATTTTTAAAGACTGGGTTAATTTTTTATCAAAAGCAGAATTTTCTAAGTGTACAAGAGAATGGTCTCGATCGACGAGATCACTCGAGCGACTTTGCAAGTCGTTCGCGCGACATAGAATGTCGCGCGATATCATTCGAACAACTTCTGTCTTCGTTCAAGCGACATGCTATCTCGTTCTAGCGACATGTCATCTTGTTCGAACAAGCCACCGCCTCGATTTTTGTATATATATTTGATCTCCTTATACACGGTTTTTCAAGTCTCTTTGCAATCACGAAAATCTGCAAAAACTGCCCAGAATAAGACTTCACCTTTTAAGGTTTTCTAAACCTTTTTTATTCACAAAGCCATTCCCATATATGTGTGTGAATCTTTAAACTTTCAAGAAGATCGTTTACTCATCTGGAGTACTGTGTGAGGAAGCCGTTCTCTTCGTCACTACTGCCCTACTGGAAAGGGATTGTTCCAACCGCCGACAACAGAATCGACACCTGAGGGTATTTCTGTGTCACTGTATTTTCATTGTAATCCGTTGTAAGCCGTTCTCTTACAAATATTATTGTGAAAATAAAAGGTTTTGCCCCATTGGGGATTTTTCCTCATATATGTTCTCTTGCATGTTTCATCATCGCACTTAATATCATATAGATGCATGCTTAGGAATTGTTTGGTAAAAACTGTGTTTAATTAAATAACTTCATTATTTGAACGCAAGCGCACTCTTCAGTATTTAAGTTTACATAAATGATGGTATACCATTAATGATTGTAGTATGGTTAGATCATGTTGGCTTGTGACAGTGACTTGGAGATTAGTGTTATGGATTTGTTTATAAGCATACGTCATGATATGACCTTCAATGATAGTTTCGAAATTAGGTTGATCAATGCTATGTGGTGCACCTGGGAGACTTAAAACATGATGGTCTTCGTTATGGCTTTAAAGATAGAACTAAGGATAAAGTGTTAGGTTTGACTATAGCACTATGAGTGTTATCGGTATAGTTAGTAATGACCCTATTGAGGGAAATCATTAGGCAAGAGTAATAATTGAAATTTTAAGATTCTATACAATTGTTATGATTTGGGAAATGATACAATAGTCCTAAGGAGGGAAGCGTAGCATTTCATCCTCCCGAATAGAGTGGTTTTGTGTTATGTCCATCGGACATGGGTGGGTAATTCGCGATTAGGACTCGTCAGGATTAAGAGGCTAAGCTAAGGTACGCATCAAGGCAAAGGGGCATAATAGGTACGGTAAGGGTTAGAAACTTCAAGTGTGCATCATGGGTTCGCACTTCGTGTGGGTTAATTCAGTGTCAAAATTTGATTGTCTACCTTTGGCACGCTAGTCACCCGATTCGTTGCATTTCTCTTGTCTTCTTTGATTCCGATGAAGGGGAAGTTGTTGATTAGTTTTGATTCAGGTGCAGTGCTGTGTAAGCTCAGTAGTGATGCAGGCGCCTCTTTCGGGCACGATCATTGGAATTTGTACCCCAACAAGTATGATATTTTTTAATATGTACCACGATATGGTACGACACGGTTTGGCCTAGTAGGGCGCAATAGGATCTGGCTTGATCTATGTAGCTCGATAACTGAGTGCGCCCTTGTCAAAAAGTTTGTTTGATATTGCATTAAGTTTTTTGTGCGGGTGACTGCGTTTTTAGCCGCACAGTTGCTCTTAGTATTCATTTTTTCTAGGATGGAAATCTAAGGTTTGGCCGACACGGCCTTTAGAGGCTCTAATATGGAGAGCATGATGATGACTTAAGGACATCGTATAATGTTGATACTTGAAGAAGTTAGCACTAATGATTATTTTTCTCTATGAGTAGATTGTGTAATCCTCAAGTATACGTTCAATAGTTATCCGCCCAGAATGACCCTAGGTTCGTGAAAAATCCCAAATAAGGAATCATTCAGACGGTTGGGTTGTGACGTAGTAAGGTATCACCCTTGATGCGAGGAATCAGAATTTGAGGTAAATATCAAACATAAATAAGGTTACGGTGTTCAAAAATTTAGAACAAGCAGGGTGTGTAATCCTAAGATCTGAGGTGATTAGGGATAATGAATCGGTTATTGATTGTGTTCCGGTTTACTCTTGGGCGAGTATCGATCACAAGAGAGTGTTACCAGTAGGGACACCGTTATGCTTTGGGTATTAGAAAAGTTAGTCTTAGGACTCGACTAAGTATGATCACTAAATAAAAAGAGATTCGAGGATGGTTAGGTGAACTTGATGACGTAAACTTGAGAGATTTTTTGGTGACTTAGAGTAGAAATTTATGGATTTCTTAGGCTCGAGGATGATAAAAGTCAAGAATTTCAAGGGTAAAATTCCCTAAGGAAGGAAGTTTGTAATACCCGTACTTTTGATTAATTAGTTAAAAAAACGTGGTGTGGGTGGAGGAACTATGAAAAGTTTAAGTAAAATATTCACAGACAATGGGTCATTTGGATATTTTAAAGGTCATACATTCACATGCATGACATTGCTTGGGAATTAATAAATGTTATTGGGGGAAATATAGTAATTATGCGAATATTGAAAAGTTTATTAAATTAAGAAGAATTTAGGGTGCGACATTGGAAATTTATGAGGTTAGATGTTCATAGTCGATTTTAATGGGTTATGATCCTTTTTTTTAGTTAAACACTATAAGAAAACATATATATATATATATATATATATATATATATATATATATATATATATGTTGCGTCGGCGTGGGCATATGAGGAAGGGGTTATATGACAAGTCTACATGGAAGTAAATAATACCAAATGCCTTAACAACAAGAATGATTCGCAATTTCCAAGAGAAGAACAAATAAAATACATGTGGGTTCCTTAAGTCAATAATTGTAGGTGGTATGGTGTCATATATATAGTTTATAGTAAAGAAATGTAATTCGTTGTTTTCCTAAGAGGATATAAATAGGCGCGATTTCTTAAACAACTAAGCAAGTAGGTAGGACCAAATCCATTAGAAGTTAATGGAGCCAAAAACTTTAGTAGCAAATGAGTTTGGTTCGCAGCTTCCAAGAAATGAAAGAAAACAAATGTGGGTCTCTTAGTAAAAAAATGTAGGCGGGTGTGTGGGACAAGGACCTACACCTGTTAACTAATTATGAGTAGTTGGATGAGTAAAAGAAATATGAGGATAAAGACCTCCACATGAAAAAATATATATAACAGAAGCAAGAGGATGCAAATCGAGGGGGCGGACACTAGCCATCATGCAAACGTGGAACTTAATATAAATCTCATCCGTTGGTCCACTTCTTAATTTTAATATATAACACTAATAGGTTTGGTCCCTTGAGAAAGATCTCGGCCAAATAATAATAAGGCAGTTTCCTCTCTAAGACGAAACAATTAAATAAATATGGGCATACCAAATATTTTATGGAGTGTTGATAAGGGGTTTTAATGGACCTTTTCCTCGAGACAAATTTGGTGGAGCTAGACAACACCTTTAAAGGCCACTTTAAGAGGTGGGCCTTGTCATATTATTTGATCTTTAACGCCATCCATTGTTGAGCTTTGTTGATACCAAATTTATTCTGCTGATATGGACCTATTATTTGAAGATGCGTGTCATCCTAGGTGGCAACTGTAAATGTTTATACCGAGGTACTCAACCCCCCGAGGAACTACTATACTGCAAATAACTCAAGATCACCGAGCAACTAAAAAGCCACGAGGAGTCCAGGGGCCCCGAGAAGCTCAAGCGTGTCGAGCTACTTAGGCGGTCCGAGCTACTAAGTCGGTCCGAGCAACTCAAATACTTGTGGCGTATGCATCAAGGAAAATCGAAAAATAACTGCCCATTAAATGCACAGTTATTATCGTACAGATGTATACGCCTACTGGATAGCTATGCATTATTCTTTCACATGTACAGCCTCAAGGATATAAATACATTGTAATCTCCCCATTAGAGGGACACGGTGAATCTCTTGGTAAAATCGTTTATCGAGAATTCCAGGCAAAACAATCAGTAATACAAAAATAGTGGATGTAGGCCATTTTCTTAAGGCTGAACCACTTTAAAAATCTATTGTCTTATTTCTTTACTCATTTTTATCTGTGATTAAAATAATTAGGTCAAATCTAATATTTTACATCAACAGATTGGCGCCGACTGTGGAAATCGACTGTAATTAGCGTTTTCACCAAAATAATTCATCATCAATGGCTGATAATCCGGAGTCCAGTAATCAAAACACTGGGATTCCCCCAAATCCTTCTTCTCCCCCAAGTTTTTCAGATCTGGCTGGTATAATAGCTAATTTGGCCCAAGGGCAAACGGCCATGCAGGAAACCATGCGTCAACTTATACAAATCGTTCAAGGCGGAGTGCCAACCCAATCAGGACAACGAAGTGTTCAAAGAAATATTCGTTTGTTATCTTCGCGAACTAGCAACTCATATCGTACTGAGAGATCTAATGATCCTTCTTATCAGCCTGGACGAACTTCCTCGGTACGAGCTACAGACACTCAACAAAACATCATTCTATCTCCAGAGAGGACAAGTGCTCTTGAAAGGTTGAGTAGAGTCTCTCCTTTTGATCGTCTAGGTCCTAGAAGGAATAGAAGTCCCCCTAGGATTGTGTCGAGGACTTCTCAATGACCATTTGATATGAAGGAAGGCTCTTCCCAATCACGACCAGCTGCTCATCATGAAAGATCCCAAGAGGCTAATTCAACACGATCAGTTGCTTGAACCAATAGGATCAAAGAGGGAAATGATGCATGGAAAGGCTCAATTCAAAGGTTGGAGGATAGATTAGGGGAGATGGCTAAAACCAAGAATCCTATACAAAGGACCTTTGTCGGAGGAACACTATTCATGCAAGAGATTGTGGACTTTCCCACACCGTCGAAATTCAAAGCCCCAGTAGTAACACCAAAATATGATGGCAAAACTGATCATGTTCTCCATATAGAACAATACCAAGCTGCTGCTGATATCTATGTTGTTCCAGACGAGATGCGATGCCGAGCATTTTCAGGAACCCTTACTGGATCTGCTCAAATGTGGTACAATAACCTTCCTCGGGAGAAAATTGTGACTTTCTTTCAGCTAGCAGAGCTCTTCATTGGAAATTTTTGTTTTGGAGCTAAGCCAGTCTAATGAGTAGCACACTTGCTAAGTGTTACACAGAAGGTAGGTGAGAGCACCAGGATTATATTACTCGTTTTAATAACGAGAAACTGGAAGTAATTGATTACGAGGAGAAAATTGCAATTACTACATTGATGAGTGGATTGTTTCCCCATAAATTGTACTATACTTTAGCCAAAGATCCACCAGGACCATGGCGAAACTGATGGAAAAAGCAGCAAAAATCACGAATGCCGAGGAGGCCATGGCTGTGAAGAAGAACGCAGATACTAAGGAGATTAAGGTGGAAGATAGTAAAACTGAAAAGAAGGAACAAAAGAATAATGGTGGTAACAGGTAATCAAAGGGTAAGCAAGCATTGGAACAGATAAAGAAATACGGAAATTATACTCCCTTGAAGGTGGATATAAATCACATTCTGGAAGAGATCAAGAGCAGCGAGGAACTAGCTTGGCCAGTAAAAATGAAGGCAGATCCTGATAAGAGAGACAAGTCCAAATACTGCGAATTCCATAAAGATCATGGTCACACGACCAAGCATTGTATAGCTCTTCAGAATGAAATTGAAGCACTCATTAGACGAGGAAAACTGTCCAAGTATGTTGATCGTCAAAATGTTGGTCAAACCAATGAACGAGGAAGGCAAAGGTCTAAATCTCATCTCCGAGGAAAAGATGATAAGAAAAGGGATCATGAAGATGATCCAGGAGATGACCCCGATCTCCCCAAAAGACCGAGACAACCAGAACGTGAGGTATTTTCAATTCATTTTGGATCATTTGATTGAAATGTCATTACAGGTGGAGATGCAGGAGGTGGAGACCTTACTGCAGAGAGGAAAGCTTACCTCAGTGAGGCTCAAGCTTGTTCGTACATTCAACGAATAAATCTAGCTGAAGATGATCGCCCGAGGAAGGTGAACAAAGATAAACTGGTCATCAGTTTTTCTAAGAACGACCTCGCAGGTGTGTTAGATCCTCATGATGACCCATTGGTGATCAAAATGAGGATGAAAGAAGTATTGATTTCACGAGTATTGGAAGATAATGGCAGCTCGGCAGATATTATATTCTACCCATGTTTTGATAGTTTGAACCTAAAACTATCCCAGTTGGAGCCATATCATAGGCCCCTCCTCAGTTTTACTGGTGAGAAAGTTTTTCCACTCGGGACGATCAAGTTGGATATGTTCATCGGTACATGGCCTGCTTGTCGAACAGAAAGAGTGCGCTTTTTCGTGATGGATAAAAATGTGCAGTCAGCTTACAATATCATCATGGGAAGAGTAGGTTTGAAGAAGTTCAAAGAAGTACCATCTACTGTACATCAATGTTTAAAATTCCTAACCAACTTTAGAGTAGGAGTGGTGAAGGGCGACCAAAAAGTAGCTCGAGAATGCTACTATTTATCTGTCGAGTAGGACGAGCGTGAAGAATCCAGGAAGAAGACTACTACTTATCAGGTAGATGAGATAGAAGATGCGGAGATTGAGACTTTAGACCCAAGAGGTGAGTCTCAGCTTGTTAAGGGTCAAGTCATGGAGGCTACTGAAAATATCATTCTGGACGACGAACACCCAAAACGAACAACTCAAATCGGTGCGTCGTTGGATGCCCCATTAAAATAGGAATTGATAGCTTTCCTAAGAAGCAGGAAACAAACTTTTGCATGGAGCCACAAAGACATGTCAAGGATAGACCCAGCCTTCCTATGTCACGAGCTTAATGTGAACAAGGAAATCAAGCCAGTGAAGCAAAGAAGAAGAGTGTTCAGCCCTGAAAAGAACCAAGCTATACAAGAAGAGGTCGAGAAGCTTCAGAAAGCCTGTTTTATTGATGATGTCAAATATCCTGATTGGCTAGCTAATGTGGTGATGGTAAAGAAGAAAAACAATAAGTGGAGGATGTGTGTGGACTTTACTAATCTTAATAAAGCTTGTCCAAAAGATCATTTCCCTCTGCCTCGAATCGATCAATTGGTGGATGCTACCTCGGGACACGAATTGTTGAGTTTCATGGATGCTTATTCTGGTTACAACCAGATTAAAATGAAGCCTGAAGACAGGGAGAGTACCTCTTTTATCACCCCAAGGGGAACTTATTATTATAATGTTATGCCTTTTGGACTTAAAAATGCAGGTGCAACGTATCAGCGGTTGATGAACAATGTGTTTGTAGAGCAAATCAGTCACAATATGGAGGTTTATATTGACGATATGCCGACGAAGAGCATGAAAGTTGCTGATCATCTAATTGACCTAGGCCAGACCTTTGATCAACTAGATAAATATCAAATGAAGTTGAACCCTACCAAATGCACATTCGGAGTACGAGAAGGCATGTTTCTCGGGTATATTGTCAGCCAACTAGGTATTGAAGTGAAACCTGAAAAGATCAAGGCTCTATTGGGGCTACGATCTTCGACGACGAAGAAGGAAGTGCAAAGTCTCACAGGGCGAGTTGCAGCACTTAATAGATTTGTGTCACGAGCAACTGATAGATGTCTCCCATTCTTCAAAATACTTCCAAAAACATTTGAATCGAATGATGAATGCGAGAAGGCCTTTCAAGAGTTGAAGAAAGACTTGGGAGCACCTCCATTATTGTCCAGACTAGTGATGGGAGAAAGACTATACTTGTATCTAGCAGTTTCGGAAAATGCAGTGAGCTCGGCATTAATAAGAATGGAGGATGGAGTACAAAAACCAATCTATTACACTAACAAGGCCTTCCGAGGAGCAGAGATCAGATATCCAACACTGGAAAAGTTGGCACTAGCATTGATCGAAGCGAGTAGAAGAATGAGGCCATATTTCCAAGCTCATACCATAGTCGTGTATACTGATATGCCGTTAAGTCAAGCTCTTTATAAACTAGAAAAATCAGGGAGATTGATGTACTGGGCAGTAGAACTTGGTGAATATGACATAGTTTATGAGCCTAGATCATCGCTTAAAGGGCAGGTAGTGGCAGATTTTATCGCAGAGTTCACCAATCCTGACACCTCTGAAGAGCAGAAGTTGAATACCGACCAGCCTGTGGATGTTACAGGATCATCAAATTTAAACCCCGACTAACTTAAGTTGGTTGACGAGCAAGAGAAGATGGTCTAGGAGAAGCAAGAAGTGCTAAAGGAGGATATAAAAAAGCAACAAATATTTCACCGAGGAATTTTGTCCGATCAAAAATTTGATGATCAGTTACCCATATGGAATTTTTATGTAGATGGCTCTTCGTGCAATGCAGGTAGTGGAGCAGGGATTGTTTTGAAAAGTCTAGATGAGGTTGATATGGAGTATGCTCTGCGCTTTCAATTTAAAGCTTCTAATAATGAGGCCGAATATGAAGCAATGATTGCAGGTTTGAGTCTAGCCAGAACGATGAAGGCAGAGCAGGTTGTTGTATTCAACGATTCGCAGTTAATCGTAAATCAGATTCTTGGAGTATATGCGACAAAAGGAGAGTTGATGATCAAGTACCACACGAAAGCAATAGAATTGGTATCGAGTTTTATTATTGTTCAACTGGTCAGAGTACCAAGACTAGAGAATGCAAGAGCAGATGCACTAACCCGATTAGCATCAGCCACACGCACCGAGCTACGAAGAACAATCCCAATAGAGATTCAAACTGGTTGAAGCATAGACGAAGATCTGGTCATGAACTTCATTGCTCTTGATTTGGGACCATCATGGATGGATCCCATCAGGGGGTATATTGAAGTGGGAACCTTACCAATTGACAAACTCGCAGCTAAGAAATTAAAGTTCAAAGTTTCTCGTTATGTACTAACCAATGGTATTTTATATAGACGAGGAGTTATAGCATCGCTACAAAGATGTGTTCATCCCTCCGAAGTGAAAGAGTTGATCGAATAAGTTCATGAGGGGTCTTGTGGAGCCCATGTAGCTGGTCGAACGCTCTTACGAAGGATTAACCACGCAGGGATATTACTAGCCGACGATGAGGGCTAACTGCGCAGCTTATGCTAAAAAATGTGACAAATGCCAACGCTTATTGTCCATCCGAAGAACTCCTCAGGCATTGTTAACACCCATAACATCCCCTTGTCCATTCGCTATATGGGGAATAGACTTGGTCAGACCACTACCAACAACTAAAGGAAGATTCAAATACTTAGTGGTCGCAGTGGATTATTTTACTAAATGGGTGGAAGCTGAACCTCTCATTGATATGACATACAGCAAAGTTTATCAATTTATTTGGAAAAATATAATTTGCAGATACGGCCTCCCACATGCGTTCATTACTGACCATGGAACCCAGTTTGACAACGAAGAATTCGCGGCATATTATCAACAATCGAATGTATTGAAGGTCCATTCTGCACCAGGTCATCCCCAAAGCAATGGACAAACTGAGGTGACAAACAGAATGTTGTTAAATGGTTTGAAAAAATGACTGGATAATGCAAAGGCAAATTGGATTAACGAGCTACAGTCTGTGCTTTGGGCATACCGCACCACACCACGAACAGCAACTAGAGAGTTCTCATGCATGCTGGCATTTGGGAGTGAAGCTGTCATACCTGTTGAATTAGGTCTACCTACACATAGGGTACTTAATTTCAATTATCCTATTAGTGATTTGATGAGAAGATTAGATCTAGATATGCTAGAAGAAGTTAGAGAAGAAGCAGATATAAGAAATGCTGTGTATCAACAACGAACAGCTTCGTTCTACAATAAAAGAGTCAAGAAATGTGATTTGAAGGAAGGGGATTATGTGTTGAAGAAAGTCATCCAAAAGCATAATAAACTATAAGCCAACTGGCACGGACCCTACAGAGTGACATAAGTTGTTCGTCCAGGGACATACAGGATTGAAACCTTGGAAGGAGAAGAATTCAAGAATGTATGGAATGCAGAGCATCTTCGAAAGTATTATCAGTAGTTGAAATTTCTATGTAATAAAATTTCTTCAATAAGAATAAAATAAGGTTTTCCCATTTTCTTTGTTCGTTAAAATTTTTTCGGAATATTAGTGCTACACACTATACAAATCAATTACCACCAACTTCGGTTGGTCGGCAAATCAATTACAACCAACTCTAAGTTGGACGGGAAGCAATTACCACCAACTCCGATTGGTTGGTAAATCAATTACCACCAACTCTAGGTTGGTCGGGAAGTAATTACCACCAACTCCGGTTGGTCGGCAAATTAATTACCACCAACTCTAGGTTGGTCGAGAAGCAATTACCACCAACTCCGGTTGGTCAAAAAATCAATTACCACCAACTCCGATTGGTCAAAAAATCAATTACCACCAACTCTAGGTTGGTTGGGAAGCAATTACCACCAACTCCGGTTGGTGGGCAAATCAATTACCACCAACTCCAGTTGGTCGGTAAATAAATCAATTACCACCAACTCTAAGTTGGTCGGGAAGCAAATTACCAACTCCGGTTGGTCGACAAATAAATCAATTATCACCAACTCTAAGTTGTTCGGGAAGAAAATTACCAACTCCGATTGGTCAGCAAATAAATCAATTACTACCAACTCTAAGTTGGTCGGGAAGCAAATGACCACCAACTCTGGTTGGTCGGTAATTTAAAATAACACAGGACATTTTTGTCTTTTTTATAGATATACATACGTATTCGTCATTAAATAAAAGAGATATTTCATAAAATATTTCCAAACCAATAACAATTAAAATTACAAAGAAAACTAAAGATCTCTTCATTAAAACCAGAACAAATTACATATGATAAATTGCAGATTACATGAATGAAGTTCATTACATAAACAACCCCTATTCAATAGGTTTCTTTCCCTCTTCCTTTGACGCAGGGACTACCCCAGCTGGAGGACCATCAATACTATAAGGAGAATTTATGAAGTTTATATCTTGCAACATTCTGACGTTCATTATAGAAAGACGATCAAGCAGATGTTCTGGCTGAGATATTTCAAAGTTTGAATGGAGACTATAGTCATCAAGATGCTTGGATATTAAAACACAAGGAATGGACCGGGATGGAATCCAACTAAGGTCAAGCTTAAAAGGAGACACAGGTAGATCAAGAACTCCAGGAGTGTAGTAATCCCACAAAAAATGACCTCTCTCCAATTTTAGAAAACAAAGAGCATTAAGCTATCCCTGTTTGTACCCTTCGTTGTTCGACTGTTCTAAACGAGCATCAAGATGGCAGAGTGCTTCATTGTAACCAGCCATCCAAAACTCTCTGGGCTGTTTATGGAACTGGTAAGTTAACCTCTCTAGTTGCTCGTAGAGATTCTTCACCAGGATTTCCTTATTTTCCAAGGCAGAGCTTTGTGTGGAAAGTTGCTCGCTGAGGTTCAGATTCTTCTTAGACATCTCTGCTAAAGCCTAGTTCTTTGCCATCAATTGAACTGCCTGATTTTCCAAAGCTGCTTGAGTTCTTACATCTTTAATAGAGATCCGACCAGCCCTTGCTCATCCCCGAGAAGAAGATCTTGCTCGTTCGCGAGTAGAAGTGGAAGGTCCAACTCTTTTCAAAGTTTCCAATTCATCTCGTAAGTTGGCGTTCTCTACTTTCAAAAAAGAGAAACCTTCGTCATTGATAGGGACCAAAGCTCCCGAGGAATATGCTGCAGATTTTAGTTGGGATATCTCCTCTTGAAAAACATTGTTTTCCTCATCCAATAGTTTAGCGATTTTCCAATGCTCCTCAACCTCAAGCTTAAGAATGCTCTCTTTCTTCTCGTAAGCAATGATGAATTTATCATACCCTTTTTCAGCATTTAACTGTTGATATTTCTTCTCGTACCCTTGGTGCAAAAGCAGGGAGGACTCTTTGTACTGCTGCTGGAGTTCCTCTATAGTTCCTTGAAGATCCTCAATCATCTCGTAATAAGCTACATTATTGGCAACAGCTCGGTCGAGCAAGCACTTCAGATATTGGTAAGCCTCAACTGCTCAGTTAGAAACACCTGATCCGAGGTTGTCAATTATCTGAGCCTCATTCAGATCTGCATGATTAGCTTTGAAGTAGTCATTGCAATTCTTCATTAATTATGTGTCATGAGTTGATAATAACTCCATCCTAGCCATAAACTAGCAAAGAGAAGCCATAAACAGGATCAATAATGATAAAGACAGGGCAAGAAGAAGAAAGTCGATATGAATAACCAAAAGTTTGAATTTTTATTCATCAAAAGGTAAACACAAAGCTCAAGGTCACATTCAAAAGGAATAATGAAATTAAAACCCGAGCAACTTTAAAGCTTCTCCTTATGTTTTATAACTTCCTCGAAAAGATGGGATGAGGAGGTTGGTTGCTCGGAAGATAGTGGCAGTTGCTCGACTGAGGTACTGGTGGGTTGAAGTTGCTCGTTGAAAGTTTGAACAACTGGAACAGGAGGAACTTGATCTCCAATCATCATGGAAGATTCCTCTGAGGCAGCTTCATCCTCTTCTTCTTCCCCGGGAGAGGGAGGAGGGCCATGAATGTGTTGCTGGAACAATTCTGAATTCTTAGTAATTTTCATCTCTTTCAAAGCAGCAACCCATCCATCCCTAAAGTACTTGAGGCTGGCATACTCCATTTGCCAAGTCATGGCAGCCAAGCCCTTGTTCCAGCCCTTATCCCAACCAGCACTGAACGATTTTTTGACAGTTTTTTTCCTCTTTTCTTTCTCCGAGGAGGTCCTTTCCCTAAGGAGCTCCTCGACTACTTTCAACTTCCCTTCCACGTCTTCCTTCTAGCGATCAACCTCATGAAGTCTACCAACTTCCTCTTTAGCATTTTTGAGCTTATTCTCAAGCTCTTCAGCATTTTTGATCTTCTCCTCAAGCTTTTTATTATTCTTCTCAAATTCTTTCATTTTCTGCTCCAACTCCTTGGAGGCCTCCACAGCTCAACCTCTCTCTTGCTCGATGGACTTGACTTACTTCTCCCAAGCCACTTTATCTTCTTCATACTTCTGACGAGATTCCTTTAAGGACTGAGTTAGACCAACAAAAGCTTCCTCTACACCTCCTGAGGAGCTTGAAGCTTTAATAGCCTCATCCTTCTTTAGAATACTGTTGAAACATGTTACCAGCTGAAGAAATAAATAATTTTGAGTCAATACAGGGACATATCAGTGAAAAGTGAAAACTTAGACTAGTAATACTTACTGAGGCAATATGTTGAGCTGCCAAGGCAGTGACCCTGTCACGAGGAAGAGTGTCTTCAATACCTTGGATTTCTGGGATAATCCAAGACTTCACAGAGCCCATGGTAGAGGCCAGAGGAACAAAAGTGGGAACACCACTTTCAACATTTAAAGGTTGAAGGACAGGCCCAACAGGTCTCTGAGACGAACTTTTCTCCAATCTCCTCAGGGGAAGGAACAGTTTCAACTAAAGACGATGTCTTTGTTGGAGATATAATGATAACCTCACTTTGAGGAGAGATAACAACAACCTTGCTCGGAGCCACAGAGGGCTTCTCAACAACTTTCTCAGTACCAACAAGAGGAGGCGCATCAATAATTTTTTTCCCTTCTTTTGGGACATTTTATTTGCTTTTCTTTGCCCCCACATTGGCAGAGTCTGATTTGTTAAAGAAGGTAGGAGCTCTTCTTCTCTTCATTATGTTACTAAGCGGAATATTCGATTCAGGGGAGGAACCTTCCACACCAGTTTCAGAAGCTGGTACTTAGTCGACGTTAACCACCACTGGACGGAAGTGAAGGACGAAGTATAGGTCTTGTACTGCAACAAATAAGAGGCTGATCTGATATGTTCGTCAGCAACGGATTGGTGTAAACTCCAGATAAGTTTCAAATGCCTTAAATTAACATCAGTTTCTTTGGGAGACTTTCTTTTGCTGTCAATTACAAATAATAAAAAATTAAATGTCAGTGATACATTTTATCAAACGTCAAGAAAACGAGATTTTAAAAAATAAAAAATAACCTATTCCATTGCCATGAGGGGGACACCTGGGACCCTGATATACATCATCTCCATTTAATGGAGCATGTTGCCAATTTTTCATAACAACCCCATGTTCAAAGTAATCCCTATTGGCGTCTGCAAGATTGACAACTAAAGCCCTATTCAAAAACCTAGTTTTTAAATAAAAAGTACTATCGCTGACAACCCATCTGTAGCAAAACATAATTTCTGGAATTCCTAAACGGGTTCCATGAATTTGGTTTAACCTATGGACCCCATTAACTATTCTCCAGGTATTTGGAGCTATTTTTGTAGGTACAACGTCAAAATACTGACAGAATTCCAAACATAAAGGATTTGGAGGAAAAGAAAAGCCAAATTCGGCCACAAAGAGACTGTGGAACCAATGTCCCTCAGCCAAAGAAAAATAGTCAGAAGGTTCAGAAAGTTCTTCCAATATGACCCATAAAGGAATTGAAAATTCAGAGCGAAACTTGTCAAGAGATTCAACAAAGTAAACCATGATGAACAAAGTAAATAAAAGAAAAGGAAGAAAATCTTACAAGAAAGGAGTGATTCAGTTGACAATGAACGATGGAAGAAACGAACGCACAAGATAGAGAAGAAATGAATAGTTCAAAGATACAGATTTAAAAAAGTAAAAGATGATAGGATTTTCTACAGCGCTTAAATACCTTACCTTGGGAATGGGTAAAAATAATGATTACAAAGAAAGACGTTTGCATTACCGATGCCTAAAAGGAGAAAAAGGGCACGAAAACCGAAGCAGTTAGAAAAATTCAAAATATTCGTGAAGTCTGATTCTATGAATTCAAAGAAGAAATAAATACAAGGAAAACACTCCTAAAATTCAGGATCACTATTTAATCCCGCCATATTTCGAGAAGAATGTTCCACACTCCTCCTCAACCTCGAACTGTGAAACATTGGGGGCTTCTGTTGATACCAAATTTATTCTGCTGATATGGACCTATTATTTGAAGACGCGTGTCATCCTAGGTGGCAACTGTAAATGTTTATACCGAGCTACTCAACCCCCCGAGGAACTACTATACTCCAAATAACTCAAGATCACCGAGCAACTAAAAAGCCACAAGGAGTCCAAGGGCCGCGAGCAGCTCAAGCGTGTCGAGTTACTTAGGCGGTCCGAGCTACTAAGTCGGTCCGAGCAACTCAAATACTTGTAGCGTATGCATCAAGGAAAATCGAAAAATAACTGCGCATTAAATGTACACTTATTATCGTACAGATGTATACGCCTACTGGATAGCTATGCATTATTCTTTCACATGTACAGCCTCAAGGCTATAAATACATTGTAATCTCCCCATTAGAGGGACACACTGAATCTCTTGGTAAAATCGTTTATCGAGAATTCCAGGCAAAACAATCAGTAATACAAAAACAATGGATGTAGGCCATTCTCTTAAGGCTGAACCACTTTAAAAATCTATTGTCTTATTTATTTACTCATTTTTATCTGTGATTAAAATAATTAGGTCAAATCTAATTTTTTACATCAACAAGCTTCATTAAGGTGTGAGAGACTAACTTTGGTTTAGGTTTAATGGTGAGTATATTTTAGCATGTTATTAATATTTATTAGATAAAATATATGTGTGTAGTTTATTGGCTTGTATCTTATTGTTGATTATTAGCCATATTAGCATTGCATGAAGTGGAATCAATATGACGATATAAAATAGGTCTTTAAAACCGAATAACTTTCAGAATATAATAATAAACATTTTCATGTAAGAAAATATTATTTTGTGTATTTATAGTAAAAATAATAAATATTTTTATGGAATAAAAATGTAAGAAAACATTATTTTGTGTATTTCTAGTAAAAAGAATTAAATAAACTTTTTTATCGAATAAAAAAAATATTATTTTTGTGTGTTTCTAGTAAAAAGAAATAATAAACATTTTTATGGAATAAAAATATAAGAAAACATTAGTTTTGTGTATTTCTAGTATAAAGAAATAATGGACATTTTTATGGAATAAGAATGTAAGAAAATATTATTTTAGTGCATTTCTAGTAAAAAGAAATAATGGGCATTTTTATGGAATAAAAATGCGTGACAATATTATTTTAGTGTATTTTCTAGTAAACAATGGATAAATTTTTAATGGAGTAAAAATATCAAAGAATTTATTTACACTAGTATGGGTGAAATTGAATTTAAGTCCTAAGGCGTGAATGATTTTAGTCTAGATCACCTGTGTGTGTGAATAAGGGACTTAAAGGAGAAAAGAAATAATTTTCCAAGTGTTAACGGAAAAACAGACGATTAAGTCCGGGTTTTTGCTTCCGCCCGGTAAAGGTAAAGAAATGGAATAATGTGAACATGTGTAAAATGTTAAACACATTAGTAAGGACTCGGCTGCAACCTAAAAATAAGCAAGAAGGGCCTGGAGCCCTTGGGTGAAAAGCCTAAATCACGGGCCAAATCATATGGTGCACATAGCCGGCGGTGTAGAGCCCGTTGAAGTATGTGGTTAAGTGGAATAATTCCTAGAAAAGTTAATAGGATGTGGAACATATCAAGAAATGGGTTGTGTGGTCAAAAGTGTGAGTATAACCTAACTTGAATGAAATAAAAAGTGTTGTAGTATGGTTTAAGTGGAATAGTAATATGCAAGTATAATATTGTCCATAACGAAGCATGAAAACGATCTTTTAAGGTCTCTCCAAATTCTTTAATTTGGTAATATAGTTGCTCGTAATTATTTCTATATTCATTTATCTTATCTAATTTGCAAATGCTAAGGAGGGCTAACTTAGTTTTTTCTAGGTCTTGTTCATTGATTTGAGCTAGATGTCCAGCTCCAATGAATTCCGAAGTGAATAATTGAATATATTCTTCAATTGATCTTTCTTCTAAGTTTTCTTTCATCTTCTCAATCTTAGCTAAGGAGTCTCCATCTGTAGCCTTTCTTAAACTATCTAAGTAGTCTTTTACAATACCTCTAATGGATTGCTCAGCGTACTGCTTACATGAACTTGCATCCCATTGTTCATTAGATGCGAAACACATATTTATCTGATTACGCCATTCATCTAAGGCTTTCTTCCTATCTTGAACGTTGTCTAGGTTAAGGTATATACCTACTGGATTTATGGCTTGGCTTTCCATTGTCTTAACAGGAGTGAAAATCTTGTCACTTATTGGGAAGTCTTTTATATAATCAAGTTTAGTCTTTACTACGGTGCTTGAGTATATAGGAATATTTATTCCTATTGGTTTACTAAAAAGTCTAGGAGCATATTTTAGCCTACTACTACTTCCTATTTCTTGTTTACTAGGTTCTACTTGTGTAGCTGGCATTAATCTTTATTCTCCTTCTTCTATTAGTCTTAAGTTTCTAAGAAGTTCTTTAGTATTCTTAGATTCTTTTAATTTTAATATGCGGTCTTGGTCTATCATATTAAATCTTTCTCTTTCTTGAAATCTAACAGAGTGACTTTTCTTAAGGTTATCTTTAAATGTCTTCATATCCAATTCTGAGGGTTCATGTCCAAAGTTTTGGCTCCTAGCTTTTTCTTTAATTAAGTCTTTTTGTTCAAATGATCTTCTGGGTCTAATTATCGGGGCTTGTCTTAGTAAACTAGCACTAGTCTTATTACTACATTCTCCTTCTGAAGGATCATTGATTATGGCTTCTCCCATATTCCTAAATCTAATTTCTTCGGTCTGGATATTCTTATTGACAATCTTAGGAGGACCAAACTGGATGGTAACATTTCCAGTGACGTCGTATTGATTAATAAACAAAGGTTTATTTTGTATAGTCTTAGTTTCTTGAAATTTTGGCAATTGCCAGAGGGTCTTAGCTTTCTATTTCATAGGTCCAGTATTCCTAATACTGTAAGTATGATTATAGTTTGAAACATTGGTTCTAACTAAGATTTCTTCATTAAGTCTACCGCTAGTAATTCCCGCTTGCATTCCTTCATAAGGAAATTAGGAGAACTTCACATAGCTTTGAAATTCTATATTTATATTAGCGTCTGGGATAATATAGTCTTCATAGCCACTAGCATATAATATTAACTTAAAATGTTTGGTTGTGTCTACGGTTACTGTAAATGCCAGAATGACATTAAAGTATCCTATGTTTTCTGACATATCTAATTGGGCTATCCCAATAAAGCTTTTCTCAAAGTCCTTCCATCTTTTGTCTACTAAACAACATAATATGTTAATATTATTTTGAGGTCTATGTAATCCCTGGATTCTTGCTTGAAAGAGTCCAAAGGTTAAGAATTGGAACTTCCTATCAGTTCCTCTAGATCTAAGCCATTCTGAGTCAAAAACTTGGAGCTCAGTATAGGATTTGTCTAACACATGATTTCTACAATGGTAGGTCATGTTATAATTGGGGGTCTTAGGAGTGGCACCTTCTTTAAATAAGTTTATGTATCTAACGGCTGAAAGTTGTCCATTATGAATGGAATCTTCAACAATCTTCCAGTCAACTTTACCCCATTCTTTCCATTGGAGCGGATTGGTGAAATTTCTTTATTTCCACCATGTCCTAACATTGGAGGATGAATCCTTAAGTCTTTGGAGCATATGATTACTCTGTTCAATATTTGGGATAGAGCTGGCTATCTTATTAGTCTTATCTAATCCATCATTTATGATTCGTCTACCTATGGTATTTATTTGTCTAGTTTCTATAGGAGGGGATTCTTTAAACTTACAGGTGGTTACCTGTTTTTGTTCAAGTCTTTTTTCAATTCTTTCTAAGAATTCTGAATAATCTTTTTGTCTTTTTATCTGATTAAGGATTTCTTCTTTAAAATTCTTATTCTCTTTTCTAGTCTTTTCAGAAGTTTCTTCACTATGTCTAGCTAGAGAATTAATAATGGTTTTACCAACGTTAGTGATATAGTCTTTTACTTCATTATCTTTTCCTAGTTGTTGCATAATTCTAACTTATATGGCTTCTACAGTCTTTTCAATTTTATCTAACCTAGTTAGAATAAAAGGAGAGTCTATTTCTGCCTGAGAATGTTTATTATATACGGCCTTAATTCCGCTTATAATTTCTTTGTATTTTTCTTCTACTTGGGCCATGTCTAGTCTAAGTTCATTAATAATACTATCCATTTTGGATAGGTTATGGCTTTCCCTATTATTAAGGTAATTTGCTAAATTTTGTTGGAATTTAACAAAGTCTGTGTAGAAGGTAGTTAATCCTTATGTCTTAGCCTTTAAATCTAAATGCAAGTCTTTTATAAAGCTACTATTATAGTCTTGGGTAGCTGCTATAGATGTGGAAATTAAATTTAATCTTTCTAATATAAGTCTAGTTGCATTGGCAATCTCATTTTCATTTATCTTATAATAAAATCTATCATCATTTATCTTTTCTAAAATTCTTTGATAAAAGTCTGATAAAGTCTGGATGGAGAGGTCTTTTGGTACCTCATTCCAGTCTTATCTAACTATATCCATTAGGAAGATAACTATCTAGTCTAGGGATAAGCTTAGCTTGTTCTTTAGTAAGTTTAATTAACTCACTGTCTTAATGCTTAATTAAAGTTTTAATTTCTAAAATGTCTTTGTTAAGGACTTCTATATGATTAGTCTTAATATTTATTTCTTGTAACACGTGTACTAAGTCTATTGGAATTTGATTATCTATGTCTAGTAATCTCTTAGAGATATTTTTTATCTCTGTTTCTAAAGTTTGAGTGTCTTTTATTAATTGTCTTAATATAAGCAGTATACACTTATTTTGTTCTATTATGCTATTAATAGCACTAGCAGTGACTTGCCTACTGTCTACGTGTTTGGCTGGGATATGTTCAATATGTGAACAACCGTCTATTTGTGTGGTTAAACAACCTTCTGAGTCTAAATCAGTTATGGGTATAGATTGGTAGTCTGGGTTGATTCCAAAAATATCTTGGTAAATGCGATGGGTAAATCCCAAGGGCATTAAAGTCTTTTTACCGTATGTCTAAAAGGAACGTCTTATGGCTCTGATACCAGAATTAGGGTTTTGGTCAGAATTTGGTGAGGTTCTAAAATCTTTAAGGTCTTGATACCAATTTTGGGTCTAAATTATAAATCTTTTAATTATATAGTCTTAAGCTAAGGTTTTAGTATAAGACAAGAGGGGGACCAGCTAGAGTAAATAATAAAAGTCTTTTGGGACCACGAGGGGACCCTTTCGGGATAAGGACAAAGTCCACACGAAAAGTCTGCACGGGAAGTCAGCACCTGAGCCTATCTATATATATATATATATATATATATATATATATATATATATATATATATACATAAGAAAGTTGCATGTGTACGTAGTTATAACACGTTGAGTCTTTTTTTGTCCTTCGTTTCTATACTGCTTTGTATATTCCCACTGGGCATCGGCTCACACCCTTGCTTTTGTCATGGCAGGTTGGTAGCAGTTTCATATTTCGAGAGGGTTGTACAGGAAAGTTCTTTATTTATTTTACGTTAGTAGCTCTATTTACTGGACTTCGAGGTACTCCTCCGTGGGTCCCACACGTAGTTTATCTTGAAACTAGAATCGCATGTTAAACAAGTGAAATGTTAATTAAAATAAAACTAGACTAGCAACGTTGTGTAGGTTATTTCATTGTACTGCACACCTAATGCTCGGTTCGAACCGGGTTGACTCACGGGTAACCCATATATTTGGGCCGGGGCATTACACGTTCTCTCTTACGCTCTTTACTTTATGCCCCTTTTTTCTCAATACTAGCGCTTCTTGTTGCTTCTAATTTATATTTTAATCAATACTACCTCGTTATAACAATTTCAATTATATCATTTAATTATTGTAGTGTTCAATCTTAGATATCAGGTTGTTGTTTTTAGGCTGATACTTTCAACTACATAACTCAAAATATAATGGTTTTACTGGTTAAAGTGTGCATAACTTATTGAAAATATGCACTCATTCATTTGTTGTAGTGTTCAAGATTAGATATCAATACTTCACTAAAATGAAAAAAATAATTACTACTCAATGCTCTATTTTTTATTTTTTAGTGTGTGCGTGTCTGTGAAGACCTTTCGTATGGGATTTTTGATATTGCATTGCTACAGTGAGTGATGTTGTAATTTTTTCCATGGGTACAAGGTTGATTTGGATACGGGGTGACTTGAATAGTTGATGCTCCAGTAAGGAAGACAAAGGAAAAATTGTCCAATGCTTCTAGGTTTTGCACTATGATGTGAAAGTAAAAAGTTACACTATACATTATGTAAATGCGGTAGCTCATACTGGAAGCAAACTTCGTCCCTCTTACTTCTTTAGAGTAACTCCACCACTAATGCAACCATTGAGGTAACATTTCATTCTCTTTCAAACTTCGTTTCTTTTATCATGCCAAATAATTTGGTTAAATATTTTGCATTACATATGAAAGAGTTGGCGCTTGCGTTCAATTAAGAAATAATATAATAAATACCATTTTTAACCCAAATTAACCCTAAGCATGCAACTAGGTGTGAATGAAACAATATGAGATCATGCACAAGATATTCAACACACAAAGTTTAAGGAAAAACCCCCCACAGGGGCAAAACCATTTGTATATCACTATAATTTGTAAGAGAAACGGATTACAATCGGATTACACTGAAATACAAGTTTTTGACTAAGAATTACCCTCAGGTATCGGATTCTGTAGTCGCGGCTGGAATATCCCTTTCCAGTAGGGTTGGCGGCTGGAACTATCCCTGTCCAGTAGGGCAGCAATGAAGAGGAAGAAGCGGTCCACTTCACAAAGGTTGAACAACAGCAATGGTGTTCTTGGGTTACCAAACTTGATTCACATAGATATGGAAGATGTGTGAATCTCAAAACCTAGAATCATAGGACTCAATAGGTGAAGACTTTAGAGTTGATATGCTCTGAAAATCGTGGGAAAGTCTTAAGAAAAACAACCTCTGATCGTGGATTAAATAAGGAACTCTTTGCCCTAGAAAATCTGGCCACGATCTGTTTGAACTTATCCAGGCCGGATCGGTCCGGTATCTGAGGCGGATCGGTCCGCTATTCCGGATCGGTTCTTTTTAACAGAGGCGGATCGGTCCGGTAGCAGTCGGATCGGTTCGGATAATTATTGCTCCATCGGTTTGCATTCGGTCCGGTGGCTACTAGAGTCTGACAAAACGGATCGGTCCGGTAGTTGGTCGGATCGGTCCGATAAGCCGAATCGGTTCCTTTTATTTGAGCCGGATCGGTCCGGTCAGGTCTGATTCCCAAATTCCTTCTTCTTTTGATCTTCGGATTCCGTTTGATGATGATGTGGACTTTGAATCTCTGCAACGGTGTTACGGATTATGACATACACGAGTATCAGGGACAAAATTATCCTTACAAATCTCCCCCTATGTCTATGCCGGAACAAACATAAAAAATCCGAATTATCAAAAAATATGCCTATACAACTCTACCCTTCCATGAACCCAATACTGAAAAGGATCAAATGTATAAGACTGCATCGATTGTTCTTCAATTCTTTAGGAATCTTCACGCTTTTCTCATCAGGGTGTGTATCATGGGATTATCAAGGATGTATTATCAAGGATGTACCTACACACATGAGATAAAGCATACCAAGTGACGTATCGAGTTTGAAATGAGATAAACATAAGCATATATATCAATTTAAGATGATATTCTCAGAATTTCAATACTCCCCCATAATCAGATAATTCATTCTCCCCCTTTTTATGATGTCCCCAAATAGACAAATGAGAGAAATAAATCAAGCAATTAAGAACCGGGGTGACACAAGGCATAAAAGCACACCATGAATGAACATAAAACAACCAAGTCGGTGATAGCGTAAAAGGATGGATGTGATCAAAATTCGATAGGAAAATCAAAGCATACAAACATGACATATGTGCACGATGAATATTGGATATTCCTAACGAATGAACTCAAATGCTTCCTTTGGTGTAAAAGATTGGAAATATAAGACATTGACTATATCAAATCTACAAATCAAAGCTCAAAGTGATTTCTACACCAATAACGTCCAAAATGATTTTCATGCTTTTTCAGGACTTTCAAGGAAGAGCAAACCCGTTTTTCAATCTCCAACCAAACTCCCTCAGATTTATATTTTTAATAGAGGTATGCTAAATTCTCAAACTTTGAAGAATTGATGGTGAAACCTACAATGGCCCATATTTGGCATGAATTGCTTTTTATTGCCTTATTAATTTTTTCGGGCTCTTTTAACCTCTTAGGACCTCGGATATTACAATTCCTCCATTTTTTAGGTCCTTTTTAACGGTGGCTTTTGCGCAAAGGATAAGAATCAACTTTCGCAGCCCCTCCCCGTTATGAAAATATACACACAGTCTCACCAAAACGGTTTTTACATGCAATCCAATCTTGTCAAGTTTTAGCGCATATTGTACATTGTATAGACAGAATTGAGATAGAAACACTCAAGCCAATATGTGATAGACAAGTGCAAAAATCAAATATAGCCGTGCATGTGTGCAATAAAGGATATAGGAGTCAAGCATGTAGGTAATATCACTAATTACATCTCAAGGACTCCAATCAATGTTAAGCACATGAATGAAATGATGTAACCTCTCAAATCTCTATAAAACAGTCACATGGATAAATGAAATTAAGTTGTGACTTGGCTATCTTAAATGCTCATCCATAAAAGGTGCAAAACAAAAAGAAAAAAAATCTTTTTGGATTTTTCAAAAAATTTTATCAAAATAAAATCTTTTTGTGCTTTTTCTCAAAATTTTTCTTAAAGGAAAAACTTTTTGTATTTTTCAAAAGAAATATAAAAAACAACAAGAATAAAACAAAACTGTACAACTAAGCAATGGTACATATACACAGACTAGCAATAGGAAGCATATGATATGAACATGAAGAAGCATCCTATTCTAGACATAGACCAACCCCTCAGTCAACTGTGAAAATCCCTAAAGATTTCCTAAGACTCTCAAATCTAAGGGCATCTAAAGGTTTCATGAAAATATCGGCTAACTGACGGTCGGTAGGAACAAAACTCAGGGATACGACTTTCTCTTCAACTAACTGACGTATAAAGTGCTCACGTATCCTGATGTGTTTTGTGCGTGAATGTTGAACTGGATTGCGGGATATGTGTATCGCGCTCGTGTTATCACAGGAAATGGTCATGGTGTCCTGTGATATCCCATAATCCTCCAGCATTTGCTTCATCCACAAGAGTTGTGTGCAACAACTCCCGGTGGCTATGTACTCAGCCTCCGCAGTGGACAAAGAGATGGAATTTTGCTTCTTGCTCAGCCAGTAGACAAGAGCAGAACCAAAATAGAAACACCCACCAGAAGTGCTCCTACATCCATCTACATCCCCAGCCCAATCGGCATCCGAATAGGCGGACAAACGGTCATCGGTATCAAAGGAGTACCAAATAGCGTATGAGAGAGTCCCACTTACGTATTTAATAATACGTTTTAAAGCAAGTAAATGTGACTCTTTTGGGGATGCCTGATATCGCGCACAGACTCCAACACTAAAGGCGATGTCGGGACGACTGGCAGTCAAGTAGAGAAGACTACCTATCATACTCCGATATAAGGTTTGCTCTACGTCTTTGCCTCAAGTGTCCTTACTAAGCTTGGTAGTGGTACTCATAGGTGTACGGGCATGCTTAGAGGAGTCTAAACCAAATTTCTTCACTAGGTCTCTAGCATACTTGGATTGGGAGATGAACATCCCATCCTCTAGCTGACGAACCTGGAGACCAAGGAAGAATGTAAGCTCACCAACCATGCTCATCTCAAACTCACTTTTCATCTCCTCCTCAAAGTGGTGAGCATGCTGGGAGCATGTGGATCCAAAGACTATGTCGTCCACATAGACCTAGGCAACCAAAATAGCACCGTCATCTCTCCTGACGAACAACGTCATATCTACTCCCCCTCTCTTGAAGCCACGAGCTAAGAGATAGGAAGTAAGCCTCTCGTACCAAGCACGGGGTGCTTGCTTCAAACCATACAAGGCTTTCCTCAGATAGTAGACATGCTCAGGGTGCTGAGGGTCTTCAAACCCTTTTGGTTGTTCCACATAAACCTCCTCCTGTAGAATGCCATTCAGAAAGGCACTCTTGACATCCATCTGATATACCTTGAAGCGCAGATGACATGCGATGGCGAGCAGAAGACGGACGGACTCAAGCCTCGCAACAGGAGCAAATGTCTCCCCAAAGTCTACACCCTCTATCTTTGTGTAGCCTTGAGCGACCAACCTAGCCTTATTTCTGATTATGGTACCATATTCATCCATTTTGTTCTTGAAAATCCACCGGGTACCTATCACATTAGTCTCACTAGGTCGGGGGACTAATTCCCAGACATTATTCTTTTTAAACTGAAGCAACTCATCCTGCATAGCAGATATCCAGTGTTCATCCTTGAGTGCTTCTTTATGGTTCTTGGGCTCGACTTTGGACGTGTAGCAAAGATGGCTAACAACGTTCTCTAGCTGAGCACGAGTCTTGACCCCTAGAGTGGGATCACCAACAATGGCTGAAGGATCATGACTCTTGCGAACCCAAGCAGGTGTGTCCCCTAACACAGGAGTAGGATCCACAGAGTGTGAGAGAGGAACAGCTAAATCACTGTCAGAACAGTCCTCATCCTCACACTGAAGGTTAGGATCAATAACCGCTGAAGGTTCGTCATCTTGAACGGTAACGTTTATTGATTCCATAATCCTAGAGCTCTTCAGGTTAAAAACCCGGTATGCTCTACTATTCGATGAATATCCTAGAAATATTCCCTCGTCGCTCCGGGAGTCGAACTTTCCTAATTGCTCTCTATCCCGTAGGATGTAGAATTTACTCCCAAAAATACGAAAATACGCCAGGTTGGGCTTCTTACCGGTCCACAACTCATAAGGTGTCTGTAGTGTGTGTGGACGCAAATAAACCCTATTCACCGTGTGGCATGCAGTAGACACTGCCTCTGCCCAAAATCTCCTAGAAACTTTACGACCTAGAAGCATAGATCTAGCCATCTCTTAGATCGTTCTATTCTTTCTCTCAACAATCCCATTTTGCTGAGGAGTTCTCACAGCAGAAAACTCATGTTTGATCCCAAGGCTATCACAATAAAGATCTACTTTTGCTTCCTTAAATTCAGTGCCGTTGTCACTACGTATTCTGTTAATAGTGACACCGTGTTGATTTTGCAGGACACAGCACTTAGTCGTTAAGAAATCTACAACATCGGATTTCTCTCTCAGAAAACGTACAATGGAGTACCTGGAGAAATCATCTACCATCACGAGGATGTACCTCTTACCACCTAGACTCTCCGTACGAGTGGGACCCATAAGATCCATGTGAATCAACTCCAGAACACGAGAGGTGGTAATGGAATGCAACTTCCTATGCGGACTACGAATTTGCTTTCCCAACTGACAGGGTCCACAAATCGTGGAAGTTGGCTTTCCGAGAAATGGTAAGCCACGTACTAGGTCTTTCTTAACAAGATGAGTCAAATCTCTCACGTTCACGTGACCTAGACGTTGGTGCCACAGATCCATAGGAGTGATCGTGGCGCTGTTGCAGACAAGTGAGGATTTGGGCTCAGTCCCATAACAGTTATCCTCTGTCCTCACCCCTTGCACTAATAGTTTATCGGCTTGATTATAGACCTTACAAGCTTCCTGGTCAAACTTTACTGCAAAGTCATCATCGCACAGCTGGCTGATGCTGAGAATGTTTACTTTTAAACCTTTGACGTACAAGACATTTTCTAGCTTAGGAAGTCCTGGTAACTCTACAGTACCTCGTCCTACAATGCTAAATTTACACCCATCTCCAAAAGTAACTCTCCCATCATCATAATCCTCAATCTGAGTAAAAAGGGAGACATCACCTGTCATGTGTCTGGAGCATCCACTGTCAAAATACCACTGAGAGGTATTATGTGCTTTGAGAGCAACATGAACAACAAGGGCCTTTTTCTCTTTCTTAGGAACCCAAGAATAGGTAGCCTTTTGTTTACCGTTGTTGTTGTTGGTTTTAGCCGGAATGCGGGAAGCTTTCATTGACGGTGAGGACATTCGTCGGAATTCCTTCATCAAACTCTGTGATGTGGCGGCTAGAAACTCAACTTGCTCTCTCAGACTAGCAAAATCATCAGTATGATGTGGAGGAGCAAAAGTACGTCGTGTCCGACCAAATCTATAGCAAAACTCCCTAAGGTGTCCATTTCTTTTGCAATGGGAGCAAAAGGGCACAGTATTAGGAGGACCTTGGTTTGCTTTTCTTGGTCGAACTCTCCTTCTTGGTTTTTGATGACGGCCATAAGGAGTCGTAGTAAACTCAGGAATTGGTCCCGGTGCAATTTGAGACGTGGAGGCACCATCAAAACCAATTCCTTTCCTGTCACCAAAACCTAAAGCGGGACCGAGGAGCATCTTTCCCATTTTCCCAGATCTGTCCTCGATTTGTACCTTGACTTTCCTAGCTCTCTCAAGGTCATGAGTAAGCTGAGCAACAAGGGATTCAAGTTTCTTCCTAGTCTCCATGGAGGAATGGAGCTCACTAGTAAGACTAGCCACTTGTTTAGTCAAGTCCGCTTTCTCTTTCTCAAAACTACACTCTCTCTCTCTAAGCAAATTCTCTTTACTAACCCAGGCAGACTCTCTCTCTCTCATGGCGGTGCAGGTGGAGGAGTCTCTCTCTTTCGTCTCTTCTAACTCTTCTTCTAACGCGGTGATCCTAAGAACTAATGCCTTGTTACGTTTTTTAGTTTTGAAAGACTCATTATATAACTCGGCGTAGGCGCGTTGAAGGTTACTCTCGTCCTCACTACCTTCCTCCTCTCCCTCACTCTCTTCGCTCTCGCTGTCGAGGTGTCCCTGTGAAGTAGCATCCTCATCGTCGTGAGATGCACTAGGAGTACTCACATGACTAGCCATGAACGCGATGAAGTTACGCTCATGCGGTGACTCATCTCCCGAGTCCACCGACTCGACCTCACTGTCGTCACTAAGGGTAGCATTTAGGACAACTTTACCCTTTTCCCTATTCAGACGAGTGGCACACTCAAACGCTCTGTGTCCCTTACCGTCGCACTCAAAACACCTCTCACTGTCTTTAGGGTGTTCTTTGAAATCTTTCTTTTCAAACTTATTTTTCTGAAAATTCTTTTTATCTTTAAAGTTTCCACCCTTTTTAAATTTCAGAATTTTCTTGAAGTTTTTAGCAAATAATGCCAAATCATCTAAGTCAAACTCACATTCAGAATCAGAATTTTCTATCTTTCTAGATGACTCGACTTTCTTTCTTGCAAACCCCTCACTCCTTCTCTCTTGGGCCTTAAGAGCAATTCCCTTATCTTTAGATTTAGCATTTTTAGGGAACATATCAATTTCATAAGTTTGCAAATCTCCTACAAGTTCTTCCAATTTTAGCGTATTTAAATTACCCATAGAATTTAGCACAGTGACTTTAGGGATAAAATGCTTAGGCAAAGAACGAATAATCTTTTTAACAACTCTAGCATTCGAAATTTGTTCACCAAGATTAAAACTAGTATTCACAATGTCACAAAGTCTAGCATAAAATTCATCAAAGCATTCAGAATCATGCATGGTGATCGTTTCAAATTGAGTTGTCAAGTTTTGCAATTTAGACTCTTTCACAGCATTAGTTCCTTCATGGGTGAGTTGTAAAACATCCCATGCCTCTTTTGACGTGGTACACGTCATTATGCGTTTGAACTCATCAGGTGTGACAGACCCAGAAATAACACTTAGACCCTTAGAGTTAAAAGATGACCATTTAATTTCTTCATCAGACCAAGAAATGTCAGGTTTCAAGTTGGTCACATTATCAACAGTCACGGTGGGAGGAGTCCACCCTCGTTCAACCAAAATCCAGACACGTTCATCAATGGCTTTTAAAGCCGACCTCATACGGGCTTTCCAATAAGCATAATTTGACCCGTCAAAAACAGGCATTTTATAATATGACTTCTCCATTTGAACACGCACTTTTTCAAAAATCATTTTTTTAGAAAATTGATATCTTAGAAAAATTTTGCGGAAAAAGGAATACGCGATAGATTAGCGTAACCTGCTCTGATACCAATTTGAAAGAGTTGGCGCTTGCGTTCAATTAAGAAATAATATAATAAATACCATTTTTAACCCAAATTAACCCTAAGCATGCAACTAGGTGTGAATGAAACAATATGAGATCATGCACAAGATATTCAACACACAAAGTTTAAGGAAAAATCCCCCACAGGGGCAAAACCATTTGTATATCACTATAATTTGTAAGAGAAACGGCTTACAATCGGATTACACTGAAATACAAGTTTTTGACTAAGAATTACCCTCAGGTATCAGATTCTGTAGTCGCGGCTGGAATATCCCTTTCCAGTAGGGTTGGCGGCTGGAACTATCCCTGTCCAGTAGGGCAGCAATGAAGAGGAAGAAGCGGTCCACTTCACAAAGGTTGAACAACAGCAATGGTGTTCTTGGGTTACCAAACTTGATTCACATAGATATGGAAGATGTGTGAATCTCAAAACCTAGAATCATAGGACTCAATAGGTGAAGACTTTAGAGTTGATATGCTCTGAAAATCGTGGGAAAGTCTTAAGAAAAACAACCTCTGATCGTGGATTAAATAAGGAACTCTTTGCCCTAGAAAATCTGGCCACGATCTGTTTGAACTTATCCAGGCCGGATCGGTCCGGTATCTGAGGCAGATCGGTCCGCTATTCCGGATCGGTTCTTTTTAATAGAGGCAGATCGGTCCGGTAGCAGTCGGATCGGTTCGGATAATTATTGCTCCATCGGTTTGCATTCGGTCCGATGGCTACTGGAGTCTGACAAAACGGATCGGTCCGGTAGTTGGTCGGATCGGTCCGATAAGCCGGATCGGTTCCTTTTATTTGAGCCGGATCGGTCCGGTCAGGTCTGATTCCCAAATTCCTTCTTCTTTTGATCTTCGAATTCCGTTTGATGATGATGTGGACTTTGAATCTCTGCAACGGTGTTACGGCTTATGACATACACGAGTATCAGGGACAAAATTGTCCTTACAACATAATATAAATGCTCTGTTTTATAATACTACATAAATTAATTGAAATTTAGGATACGATAGCTTTGTTTTTTTATTAGTTAGATCAGAGGATGATGGGGCATTTGTACTAACTTTTTGTGTTTAAATCTACCCCGATTAGGGGTTGACTCGGATGAAATTGATGGAGTTGATTGAGTAAAGTATATAGAGAAGGTTATCTTGACATATATAACAGTGAATACATGGTGTCTATTCCTTGGGTAATATGAAATCATAAGAAATTGATTGACATATTCATTTACATGATGATTGGCGTACTTTTAAACTTTATTATCTTAATTGATATATTATACTGAGACTTTTTTTTCTTTTGAATTGTATAAAAGGTGGGATGATCTTGATTGTAGAGAGTTGTGGCGGTTTCTTGGACAATTGTAAAACAAGATTTTTTTATACCAATTCCGTAGCTGCAGTAGAAGTTAATGCATTGCTTTATGTAATTTACATTTTGTGGTTAGTAAATTGAAATAATGCAATTGTACATTTTAAAACCAAACATTATATAAAGATATTTACATTTTACATTTTTTTCCTTTACGGTATTGTTGTTATGAACTATTAGTTTTGTTGTTGGAGTATTTTATATTTTTTAAACATGGTGGATAGTCCTATAAAGAGAAGAAATTCTGCCCAAAATTTTTAAATTATTTACAATTATCTGTGTTGTATAAAAGATATTTTCGACTTAAATTGTACTTGACTTAATACTTAGGAAATTTTTCTTCGTGCCTTCAAGCACGTGCAATATGTTAGTGTGTATATATATATATATATATATATATATGACCAAAGATAATAACAATGAAGAAAATATAAAGAGACACAAGGTCCTTTTACTTGGTTCAGCTCAAGAATGGAACCTACATCCACATGGCAACACTACTATTTGTTTAGAGCTTATTCGGATCTTGTGTTTACAATTCTAGGGCGTACTGCATAGGTTTTTTTCTTATCTTCACCGCAGTTGGGGATAATAACATATTTATACCCCTTAAAGACTCAAGAGAAGGAATGCCTTTATTCATGTGTATGCGCATGGTGACCCTTGAATATCCCACATACGACTTCTCATATAATTGATGGTTTATATTTTGAGCTATGGTCGGCTGGTCGATCGACCGAGGATTTTGAGAGCCAATCGGGCGTACCCATTATATAAGGCCAAATGGATGTGTGGATAGTTATCACTAACTCATTAGTCTACGTGGCCTTGTTAATTTTATGTTATAACTTTATTCACTGATCAACCTTCTTCTTCAGTAGTAGAGCATCGGCTACACAAATTAGTAGTAAAGATGAACTCTACAAGGGTTCTTGAACACGGGTTGTGTTCTTCATGAGTTGGTAAAGTGGTATTTAAAGATGTAAGGGGTTTGGATGAAAATTTGATGGAATTTGATCATAAACGACTCTAAAATGGCTTAGAAAATAGTCCAATCCCGTATCTCTATTATAGGTAAAGTAGTTGCAAATAAATAGGCATTAGAGATTTGGATAAATTTAAAAAAAATGAAAACTTGAGCTCACGTTCCGTTCGAACGACTTACCCCTTTTTTTTAACACGTTTTCAACAAAACTTCGAAGGACATTATAGATCTCGCCAAAAGGCGTCGCTTCAAATCTCGTTCGAACGTGGAAAACTCATTCAAACGATGTGACAATGTTGTTCTAACGAGTTAGAAAGATTTCAAAAATTCTTTAAAAAATCATTTTAAATTTTTTGAAAACATTTAAAGAAAACTCTTCCTTTAAAAAATACTGTTGATACCAAATTTAGCCTGCTGACATGGCTCAATTAAGTACAAACACGTGGCAATCTACCTGGCAATAATAAAAAATTTCGAACAGCTCCTTGACTCCGAGGACCCATACTGCAACGAGGAGCTCCATTTCCCCGACTAACTCAAATTCTCCGACTTACAAGAATCCTTCGAGGAACTCTACTACTCCGAGGAGCTCCACTGCACCGAGATACTTAGGCGGTCCGAGCTACACCTCGTACAAAGCATTAATAGCGGGAAAACCAACAGATAGACTACGCATTAAATACATACAGATGTATACATTTAAGGGGCATTAATGAATTACCCTTTCACATGTACAGTCTAGAGGCTATAAATACATTGTATCACCCTCATTGTAGGGGGACTGGAATTTCTTGATCAAACCTGTAATCGAGAATTCCTTAACACTCAGTAATAACAGAAACAGTGGACGTAGGCCATTCTTATAAGGCTGAACCACTTTAAAAATTCTTTGTCTCATTTAAAATTATCTGTGATTATCTGTGATTAAATAATTAGATACAATCTAATTTTTTACATCAACAGATTGGCGTCGTCTATGGGAAACGACTGGTAATATTGTTTTTCACCAAAAATAATTCATCACCAATGGCTGATAATCCTGAATCCAGCAATCAAAACGCTGGAAATCCCCCAAATCCATCTGCTCCGCCGAATGTTCTAGATCTGGCTGGAATAATGACAAATCTGGCCGAAGGTCAGACCGCCATGCAAGAAACTATGCGGCAACTCATACAAACCCTTTATGGCGGTGCACCAGCCCATTCAGGACAACGCAGTGATCAAAGAAACACTCATTTGCTTCCTTCGCGTACCGGGCATACAATTTCATATCGTAATGAGGAATCTGATGATTTCTCTTATCAACCCGGGCGAACTTCATCAGTACGGGCCACAGATACTGAACAACGTATCACTCTCTCCCCAGAGAGGACTAGCGTATTCGAAAGATTAAGTAGATTTTCTCCTTTCAGTCGATTAGGCCCTAGGAGGAACAAAAGTCCTCCTGGAGCTGTATCGAGGAGTTTTCGACGACCAACAGATCTAAGGGAAGGATCTTCCCAGTCGTGACCAGCTGCTCGTCAAGATAGATCTCAGGAAGCTGCATCAACACGATCAGTTGCTCGAACCAACAAGCCCGAAGAAGGAAATGATGCGTGGAAAGGTTCTATCCAAAGACTAGAGGATAGATTGGGAGAAATGGCTAAGTCCAGGAACCCCCTACAACAAACTTTTATTCAAGGGACGCCTTTTGTCCAAGCTATTGTGGATTTTCCCACACCATCAAAGTTCAAAGCACCTGTGGTAACCCCCAAATATGATGGAAAGACAGATCATGTTCTTCATATAGAGCAATATCAAGATGTCGCCGACATCTATGCTGTCCCCGACGAGATGAGATATAGAGCATTCTCGGGAACTCTTACCGGATCTGCTCAAATATGGTACAACAATCTTCTTCGGGGTAAGATCTCAACTTTCTTACAACTGGCTGAGTTATTCATTGGAAATTTTTGTTTTGGGGCCAAACCAGTAAAACAAGTAGTGCATTTGTTAAGTGTTAGACAAAAGGCTGGTGAAAGCACCAGAGATTACATAACTCGTTTTAATAACGAGAAGCTTGAGGTCATAAATTATGAGGAAAAGACAGCGATCACCGCCTTGATGAGTGGATTGTTGCCCAACAAGTTGTATTACACTTTGGCTAAAGATCCACCCACAACCATGTCAGAATTGATGGCAAAAGCGGCCAAAATCATGAATGCCGAGGAGGCTATGGCCGCAAAGAAGAGTATGGATAAAAAAACCAAGGTGGAAGTAGACAAAGCTAAGAAGAAGGAACATAAGAAAAATGGTGGTGATAAACAATCCAAAAATCGATCGTCGTGGGAAGTATTGAAAAAATTTGATAAATATACTCCTTTGAAGATGGGAATCAACCATGTTCTGGAAGAAATCAAGAACAGCGGAGAGTTAAAATGGCCAAAGAAGATGAAGGCAGACCCTGACAGGAGGAATAGGGAAAAATATTGTGAGTTTCACAAAGATCATGGCCATATGACTAAAAATTGCATAGCTCTTCAGAACGAGATCGAAACACTCATTAGACGAGGAAAACTGATAAAGTATGTTAATCGTAGAAATGAAAGAAGAAATGACGACCGAATAAGAGAGAGGTCTAGATCTCCTCATCGAGCAGAGGAGAATAGGAAAAGAGACCATGAAGAGGACACGGAAGACGACCCCGATCTTCCAAAAAGACCAAGGCAACCACAACGTGAGGTATTTTCAATACGTTTTGGGTTATTTAATTGTAATGTCATTACAGGTGGAGATGAAGGAGGAGGAGATATTAATGCAGAAAGAAAGGCTTACCTCTGTGAGGCTCAAGCTTGCTCATATATTCAACGGATAAATCTGGCCGAGGAGGATCAACCGAGAAAGGTAAACAAAGAGAAGTTGGTTATTGGTTTTTCAAAGAACGACCTCGTAGGTGTCTTATATCCTCATGATGACTTGTTGGTGATCAAAATGAGGATGAAAGAAGTGATGATTTCAAGAGTTCTGGTAGATAATGGTAGCTCGGCAGACATCATGTTCTACTCGTGCTTCGACAGTTTAAACTTAAAATTATCTCAACTGGAGCCTTATCGCAGACCTCTCCTCGGTTTTGCTGGCGAGAAAGTTTTTCCACTTGGGATAATCAAGTTGGACATATTCATTGGCACATGGCCTGCTTTTTGAACAGAAAGAATACGTTTCTTCGTGATGGACAAGAATATTCAATCGACCTACAACATCATCATGGGAAGGGTCGGATTGAAGAAGTTCGAAGCAGTACCATCTACAGTACATCAATGCCTAAAGTTCCCAACAAATTTTGGAGTAGGAGTTGTGAAAGGTGATCAAAAAGTAGCTCGAGAATTCCATTATTCATCTATTGAACAAGAGGAGCTGGAGGAATCGAGGAAAAAGACTACTACCTATCAAGTGGATGAAGGTACAGAAATTGAAACATTGGATCCTAGAGATGAATCCCAACTTGTAAAAGGTCAGGTAGTGGAAGCTATAGAAAATGCCATTCTGGACGACGAGCACCCTGAACGAACAACGCAAATAGGTTCGTCGTTGGATGCCTCACTAAAACAGGAATTGATAACTTTCCTAAAAAGCAGAAAGAAAACTTTTGCATGGAGTCATGAGGATATGCCCGGAATCGACCCAAATTTCCTATGTCACGAACTCAACGTGAATAAGGAGATTAAACCAGTAAAGCAGAGAAGAAGAGTATTCAGTCCCGAGAAGAATCAAGCTATACAAGAGGAGGTCTAGAAGCTCCAGAAAGCTTACTTCATCGAAGATGTTAAATATCCAGACTGGTTAGCCAATGTGGTAATGGTAAAGAAGAAAAACAATAAATGGAGGATGTGTGTAGACTTCACCGACCTCAACAAAGCATGCCCAAAGGATCATTTTTCGTTGCCCCGTATTGATCAACTAGTTGATGCTACCTCGGGACATGAGCTGCTGAGCTTCATGGATGCTTATTCTGGTTACAACCAGATTAAAATAAAACCTGAAGACAGGGAGAGTACTTCTTTTATTACCCCTAGGGGAACTTATTGTCATAATGTTATGCCTTTTGGTTTGAAAAATGCAGGTGCGAAATATCAGTGGCTGATGAACAAGGTCTTTGATGAACAAATCAGTTGCACTATGGAAGTCTATGTTCACGATATGCTGACAAAGAGCAAGAAAGCTGTTAACCATCTAGTTGACTTAGGCCAGACCTTTGATCAACTGGATAAATATCAAATGAAGCTGAACCTGACGAAATGCATATTTGGAGTACGAGAAGGCATGTTTCTCGAGTACATTGTCAATCAACGAGGTATAGAGGCAAATCCTGAAAAGATCAAAGCTCTATTAGGGCTACGATCTCCAACGACGAAGAAAGAAGTGCAGAGTCTCACAGGACGAGTAGCAGCACTTAACAGATTTGTATCGCGAGCAACTGATAGATGTCTCCCATTCTTCAAAACACTCCAAAAGACTTTTGAGTGGAATGATGAATTCGAGAAGGCTTTTCAAGACTTGAAGAAATATTTGGAAGCACCTCCACTATTGTCCAGACCGGTGATGGGAGAAAAATTGTACTTGTATCTAGCAGTATCGGAGAATGCAGTTAGCTCAGCGTTGATCAGACTGGAGAATGGAGTGCAAAAACTAATTTATTACACGAGTAAGGCCTTTCAAGGAGCAGCGATCAGATATCCAAAATTGGAAAAGTTAGCACTGGCGCTAATTGAGGCGAGCGGGAGAATGAGGCCATACTTCCAGGCTCATACCATAGTCGTATATACAGACATGCCGCTGAGACAAGCCCTTCATAAACCAGAAAAATCTGGGAGATTGATGTACTGGGCAATAGAACTCGGTGAATATGATATAATTTATGAACCCAGATCATTGTTTAAAGGGCAAGCAGTAGCCGATTTCATAGTAGATTTTACAAATCCTGATACCCCCGAGGAGCAAAAACTGCTAACTGATGAACCTGTGGATGTTACACGATCAACAAACACTAGCTCAGACCAACTTAAGTTGGTAAAAGGGCAAGTGGATGTTACGGGATCATCAAATTTGAGCTCAGACCAACTTAGGTTGGTAAAAGGGCGAGAAAAGATGGTCGACGAAGAGAAAGAAGTATCAGGAAATGATGAAAGAAAGCAATAAATATTCCACCGAGGAACTCTGTCAAATCAAAAATTAGAAGACGAGTTGCCTATATGGAAGCTATATGTAGATGGCTCATCTTGCACAACAGGCTCTGGGGTAGGGATCATTTTGAACAGCCCAGACGAGGTGGACATGGAATACGCCTTATGATTCCAATTCAAAGCTTCCAATAATGAGGCTGAGTATGAGGCCATGATTGCAGGTCTCAATTTGACAAAAACTATGGAGGCACAGCAGGTTATTGTCTTCAGTGATTCTCAATTAATCGTAAATCAAATGTTGGGAATATACGCAGTCAAAGGAGAATGCGAGAGCAGACGCCCTAGACCGATTAGCATCAGCTACTCGTACCGAGTTACGAAGAACAATACCAATTGAAGTGTTAGCTAGTCGAAGTATAGATGAAGACTTGATGATGAATTTTATTACCCTTGATTTAGGACCATCTTGGATGGATCCCATCAGGGCGTATATTGAGGAGGGAGAATTACCAATTGATAAGCACGCTGCCAAGAAATTAAAGTTTAAAGCTGCTCAGTATGTATTGACTAATGGTATTCTGTACAGACGAGGAATTATGGTCAGTTTACAAAGATGTGTACATCCCTTCGAAGTGAAAGAATTGATTGAAGAGATCCATGAAGGGTCTTGTGGAGCCCATGTAGCAGGTCGGACACTTTTGCAAAGGGTGATGATGTAGCGATACTATTGGCCAATGATGAGGGCTGATTGTATAGCCTATGCTAAGAAATGTGACAAGTGCCAGCGCTTTTCCTCCATCCGAAGAACTCCACAAGCATTGTTGACACCTATCACTTCCCCTTGGCCATTCTCCATGTGGGGAATAGATTTGGTCGGGCCACTACCAACGACCAGAGGAAGGTTCAAATATCTCATCGTCGCAGTGGATTATTTTACTAAGTGGGTAGAAGCTGAGCCTCTTGTCGACATGACTTACGAGAAGGTATATCAATTTGTCTGGAAAAATATCATTTGTAGATATGGTCTTCCCTATGCATTCATCACCGACCATGGAAAGCAATTTGATAATGAGGAGTTCGCTGCCTATTGCCACCAATCCAATATTTTGAAGCTACACTCAGCACCAGGTCATCCCCAAAGCAATGGACAGACAAAAGTGACGAACAGAACACTGCTAAATGGATTGAAGAAAAGACTAAGTGAATCAAAAGAAAATTAGATCAACGAGTTACAGTCAGTACTGTGGGCTTATCGCACTACTCCCCGAGCAGCAACTGGAGAATCCCCATATATGCTGGCGTTTGGAAGTGAGGCTGTTATACCAGCCGAGTCAGGTCTCCCAACGTACAGGGTACTAAATTTCAACTCCCCAGTCAGCGACTTAATGAGAAGATTGGATTTGGACATGCTCGAGGAAGTTAGAAAAGAAGCAGCCATTAGGAATGTTGTGTAACACCCCGCCCGCCCGGGGAGAGCGAACAGAGCGCTAATGCGATAAAATAAATCCAAATCCACAAGTGACAAGGTATAGAGCATCTAAATAAACCCATAATAATATAAATCCACTAATCTCAATCTCTTAAATTACAACAAGTCTCCCGAATTAAAATTACAACTATCTAACTTGAATAAAAATACAAATCTCCAATGCTCTATACATCAAAATAATACAATCTTCCAAAAATAGTCTTCCCAAAATAATCCACGCTAAAATAATCCCAATTGGTCCATAGCGTCCCAATCCACGCTAACCTGCCAACTAAAAGAAAATATGGGGAAGTACACAATACGACAAGAAAGATACTCAACAAATATATGTTAGCGATGAATAAAACGTAACAACACAAGTACGAATATTCAAATCAAAATTCAAATCTCAAAGCATTTATCAATATAATTTCTCAACAACACTTTAACCGGGTCACCAGGCCTCACCACATCCGTATATGCTTTATCAAGCCATAGCCTGGGAAACAGGAATTTCGGCGGGTGCCCAACATTCGTGCCATATTAAAATCTCATGACAACGTACTCATCAACAATATAATGATACCACATGAATCAAAATAATTTCAATAATTATTTTCCAGATTTAAATGAATTTATCAATTCAAATATGAGTTTAATTAAACAAGAATTCAGAGAGAATGACACTCGCGAGATTTAAGAAGCATATTGTGTAAAACCCCATACCTCAAACCATGATGAGAAACCAATGATCACATCCTCAAGATCAACTCAAAAGATATATAAAAGATCCTCCAAGAACCTCCAACAAAATAGCCCCAAGAACACCTCTAATCTAAGGTTGGAACTCACAAATCTCAAGGGCCAATGTATATATAAAAAGAAGAGGAATATAAAATAAATTTGCCGCCAAAATTATGTTAAAAGGCTTGCCCAAGACTTCCTTTATAATGCAAAGAAATGAAAAGTTGGAATCCAAAAGACTCCTTTAAATAAGGCAATTAAATGAAGAGTTAGAATTCCAAGAGTTAAAAATATTTAAAAATCATTTTAAAATCCGTTTTAACTCCGTTTTCGAAACCGTTTGAAATTCTCGCCTTTAAAAATAATAACCAACATATTTGACCAATAAAAATAATTTTATCAAAAACTTTATTTTCCTCCATTTTCCAGAAATTAATTAAAATAGCCCAAAATTACGCGGGTTGTTACACTTCCCCACTAACAATGGAATTTCGCCCTCGAAATTCGTCGAATGCCTAACTCTAAAAAATCAGGCCAACAATCTCCAAAAATAATTTCGTCTCCAAAAATAAATTCCTCACATCTAATCTAGATGCCTATCACGAATATCACCTAAAATTTTCTATCTCCAAAAATTGCTAACCACGCAATGAACCCAAAACCCAAGCCCCGAGGGTTGCCGTATACCTAAGCTCTGATACCATTTGTAACACTCCGCCCGCCAGGGGAGAGCGAACGGAGCGCTAATGAGATAAAATAAATCCAAATCCACAAGTGACAAGGTATAGAGCATCTAAATAAACCCATAATAATATAAATCCACTAATCTCAATCTCTTAAATTACAACAAGTCTCTCGAATTAAAATTACAACTATCTAACTCGAATAAAAATACAAATCTCCAATGCTCTATACATCAAAATAATAAAATCTTCCAAAAATACTCTTCCCAAAATAATCCACGCTAAAATAATCCCAATTGGTCCATAGCGTCCCAATCCACGCTAACCTGCCAACTAAAAGAAAATATGGGGAAGTACACAATACGACAAGAAAGATACTCAACAAATATATGTTAGCAATGAATAAAACGTAACAACACAAGTACGAATATTCAAATCAAAATTCAAATCTCAAAGTATTTATCAATATAATTTCTCAACAACACTTTAACCGGGTCACCAGGCCTCACCACATCCGTATATGCTTTATCAAGCCATAGCCCGGGAAACAGGAATTTCGGCGGGTTCCCAACATTCGTGCCATATTAAAATCTCATGACAACGTGCTCATCAACAATATAATGATACCACATGAATCAAAATAATTTCAACAATTATTTTCCAGATTTCAATGAATTTATCAATTCAAATATGAGTTCAATTAAACAAGAATTCAAAGAGAATGACACTCGCAAGATTTAAGGAGCATATTGTGTAAAACCCCATACCTCAAACCATGATGAGAAACCAATGATCACATCCTCAAGATCAACTCAAAAGATATATAAAAGATCCTCCAAGAACCTCCAACAAAATATCCCCAAGAACACCTCTAATCTAAGGTTGGAACTCACAAATCTCAAGGGCCAATGTGTATATAAAAAGAAGAGGAATATAAAATATATTTGCTGCCAAAATTTGTTCCATAAGTATGTTAAAAGGCTTGCCCAAGACTTCCTTTAAAATGCAAAGAAATGAAAAGTTGGAATCCAAAAGACTCCTTTAAATAAGGCAATTAAATGAAGAGTTAGAATTCCAAGAGTTAAAAATATTTAAAAATCATTTTAAAATCCGTTTTAACTCCGTTTTCGAAACCGTTTGAAATTCTCGCCTTTAAAAATAATAACCAACATATTTGACCAATAAAAATAATTTTATCAAAAACTTTATTTTCCTCCATTTTCCAGAAATTAATTAAAATAGCCCAAAATTACGCGGGTTGTTACATGCTGCTTACCAACAACGAACAGCTTTGTTCTATAATAAAAGGGTTAAGAAGTGCGACCTAAAAGAGGGAGATTATGTGCTAAAGAAAGTCATTCAAAAGCACAACAAACTGAAGGAAAACTGTCATGGACTATACCGAGTTACAGAAGTTGTTCGACCAGGAACATACCGAATAGCAACATTAGAGGGGGAGGAGTTTAAGAATGCATGGAATGCAGAATACCTGCGCAAGTACTATCAGTGATGTAAATTCCCATGTAATGCAGTTCCATCAGTATGAAATAAAATGAAGATATTCTGTCAGATTCTCTCCTTTTATTGAATTTTTTTTGGGAATACTAGTGCTACACACTACTCGGCTCAGACTACTCGGCAAATAACCCTAAAAATGCCAACTCGGTTTGGTTAGGGAAAGATATTCCTAAAAATGCCAAATTCGGTTGGTTAGGAAACAAAATAACCCTAAAAATTCTAACTCGGTTTGGTTAGGGAACGATATTCCTAAAAATGCCAACTTCGGTTGGTTAGGAAACAAAATAAGAAAAAATATTTTCCAAAAGTACCAAAGATGGTCGGGAGATAAAAGTTCACCAATTTAGGTTGGTCGAGAATTAAAAGATGTTGATCATTGTTGGTCGGATACATTTTTATGATTATATGAGAAAAAGATCAAGTTAAATTTTTATTACTCGTGATTTTTGCCTGCCAAATTGGTCGTGAAGCAAAACATCATTAATTTTGATCAGTTAAATGATTACCACAAATTCAAGTTAGTCGACAAGATATATAATATTGTTATCTTTTTAATAGATATACATACACCAATGTAAAGTGTTTTACAACTACAAGACAATGGCAATCAACATTTGCAAACAAAATAAAGGTCTTTCATTAAATCCAAAAAACAAAATACATTGATAGTGAAATGTATAAATAATTATTACATCAAGATCCCTACTCTATTGGCTTCTTCCCCTCTGCTTTTGAAACAGGTTCCTCACCAGCTGAAGGATCATCTAAAGCATAAGGGGAGTTTATAAAGTTGAGGTCTTGAAGCATCCTGATATTCATTATAGAGGGTCTATCTAGCAGGTGCTCGGGGCGAGATATCTCGGCATTAGAATGGAGATTATAATCACCGAGATACTTAGAAATCAAGAACCGAGGAATGGCACGAGCAGGGATCCAGCTCATATCAAGCTTGAATGGTGGCACTGGTAGGTCGAGCAGTCCAAGATTATGGTAATCCCACAGGTAGTGACCCTGCTCCAGCTGCAGTACCCCTAAGGCATTCAACCATCCCTGTTTGTAACCCTCATTGTTTGCATTCTCAATGCGATCATCCAAATGACATAGAGCCTCGTTATAACCAGCCATCCAAAATTCTCTGGGCTGCTTATGGAATTGATATGTCAATCTGTCCAGTTGCTCATGAAGACTTTTTGCAAAGAGTTCCTTATTCTCCAAGGCAAACTTCTGGGAAGAAAGTTTCTCCTCGAGATTTATAATCTTTTTAGACATTTCAGCCAATGCCTGGTTCTTTGCCATCAATTTAAAGGACTGATTTTCCAGAGCTGATTGGGTTCTTTGTTCTTCGATGGTAATCTGAGCATCTCTTGATCATCCCCGAGGAGCTCTTGCTCGTCCCCGAGCAGAAGAAAAAAGCCCAATCCTCTTAAGGGTTTCTAGCTCATCCCTCAAGTTGGCATTTTTAACTTCCAGAAAAGAGAATCCTTCATTGTTTACAGGGACCAAAGTACTTGATGAAGATGCAGCAGACTTCAATTGAGCTACTTCCCTTTGCAGGTTATTATTTTCTTGCTCCAATAGCTCAGCTATTTGCCTGTGCTCCTCGACCTCAGTTTTCAGAGTTCTCTCTCTCACTTCGTAAGCAGCAAACCTCTTGTCATAGCCCTTGTCAGCATTGAGCTATTGATATTTCTTCTCATATACCTCATGAAAAGAGATGAAGACTCCTTGTATTACTGTTGAAGTTCATCGAGAGTGCCTTGTAAATCTTCAATCATTTAGTAATAAGCCACATTATTGGCCACTGCACGATCAAGCAGACACTTCAAATATTGGTAAGCTTCAATTGCCTGCTCTGAAGCATCTTGACCGAGGATGTTGAGGATTTGGGATTCACTCAGATCTGTGTGACCAGCCTTAAAGTACTCGTTACATTGCTTCAATAGCTTTGTATCATGAGCAGACAATAACTCTATCCTGGCCACAAACTAATAAAAGAGGAGAAGGCAAAAATTAATAAGAATGTAAACAGAGCATCAACAATAACCGAAAGTTCAAATTTTATTACATCATAGAAGAGGAGTACAAGGTTCAAAGTTACATGTTCCAGAGGAAAATAAAATAAAGAGAAAACCCCGAACAACTTTACACCTTTTCCTTGTCTCCCAAAATTTTCTCGGGAGCTTGAGACGAGGAGCTAGGTTGCTCGGAGGGAATAGATAGTTGCTCGGGGAGTGTAGGAGGTTGCTCGGATGGGGCAGGCAGAAGTTGAAGTTGCTCGCTGGTTGACTGGATAACAGGGGGAGTAGGGACTTGATCCCCCACAACCATGGAAGACTCCTCAGAGGCAACTTCGTCCTCTTCTTCTTCAGGAGTTGGAGGAGGACCTGGGATATGTCGCTGGAATAGGTCAGAGCCTTCATCAACCTTCATTTCTTATAGAGCAGCAACCCAGACATCTCTAAAGTATTTGAGACTGCCATACTCCACTTGCGACATCATCACAGCCACACCTTTATTCCATCCCTTGTCCCAGCCAACGCTGAAAGACTTCTTCACAGCCAACTTTCTTTTTACTTTCTCCGAGGAGAGCTTCTTGGACAGAAGTTCCTCGATAGCCTTCAGCTTATTCTCAGCTTCCTCTTTCTGGCGACCAACTTCGCGAAGCCGGATTAATTCCTCCTCAGCAACTTTGAGCTTATCCTCAAGCTCTCCAACATTTTTGAGCTTCTTATCGAGCTCTTTGTTCTTCTCTTCCAGATCCCTTACTCTATTCTCCAACCCCTTGGAGACTTCGACAATCTGAGCTTTCTCCTCCTCAACCGAAGTGAGTTTCTTCTCCCAGGCAGCCTTGTCTTCATCATATTTCTGACGAGAATCTTTCAGATACTGCGTCAGGCCTACCAGAGCTTCCTCCACACCAGACGAGGAGCTTGAAGCTTTAATAGCTTCATTTTTTTTCAGGATGGTATTAAAACAGGTCACCAACAGGAAAAAGAAGATAATGGCAAGTCAGTACAGAGACATATGTAACAAGGGAAAGATAAAAAGTTCAAGACAGTAAAACTTACAGAAGCAATATAGCGAGCAGCCAATGAGGTGACCATATCCCGAGGAAGGTTTTCTTCAATACCTTGGATCTCGGGAATGATCTAAGTCTTCACCGAGCTCATGGCAGAGCTCGGGGGAATAAAGGTAGGAACACCAGTTCCAGTAGTTGGGGGCTGAGAGATGGTTTCAGCCAAATTGACCGAGGATCCCTTCTTCAGCCTCCTCGGGGGAACAGGAATAGTTTCGACCAAGGAGGAACTCTTGGTTGGTGATATGACAATCACCTCTGTTGGAACATCAATCTTATTCAGAGCCACTGGGGGCTTCTCAGCAGCCTTCTTGGTTGCAGCAGGAGGAGCATCAATTTTCTTTATCCCCTCTGGAACATCAGATTTACTCCTTTTTGCCTCCCCAGCACCGGAGCCAGATTTCTCAAAGATAGACGAAACCCTTCTTTTACCCATCCTTTCACTAAGGGGAATATGTGATTCAGAAGAAGAATCTTCAGGAACTGGCACCGGTTCAATATCGCTGATCACCGGATGAGCAGTAAAAGAAGATATGTAGCTCTTATACTGCAGCAAGTATGAGGCAGACTTAATATGCTCGTCGGCAACAGTCTGATGCAAGCTCCAGATAAGTTTTAAGTGCTTTATGTTAACTTCTGTCTCCTTTGGAGACTTTCTTTTACTATCAACTACAAATAAATAAACATTGAAATATCAGTGTAACATTTTATCAGACACAATGAAAGCGTAATTTCAAAAATAAAATAAAATCAAAATAACCTATCCCATTGCCATAGGGGGGCATCTGGGACCCTGGTATACTTCATCTCCAGTTAAAGGAGCATGTTGCCAATTTTTTATAACAACCCCATGTTCAAAATAGTCCCTATTGGCATCTGGGAGATTGACCACTAAAGCCTTATTTAAAAATCTAGTTTTTAAATAAAAAGTATTATCCCAACTGCCCATCTATAACAGAACATGATTTCTGGAATTCCTAAGCGAGTTTCATGAATTTGATTTAGCCTATGCACCCCATTAACTATCCTCCATGTATTGGGGGCTAATCTTGCAGGAACAACGTCAAAGTATTGACAGAATTCCAGACATAAAGGATTTGGCGAAAACGAAAATCCACACTCAGCAACAAAAAGACTGGGGAACCAATGTCCCTCAGCCAAACGGAAGTAATCTGAAGGTTCAGAAAGTTCCTCCAGAACAACCCACGAAGGAATAGAGAAGTCAGAACGAAACTTATCAATTTATTCTACATCATAAACCATGATGAAAGAAGAAGGAAATCAAAGAGAAAGAAGAAAATCTTACAGGAAAAGGATGAGTCTGTGACAACGAACGATGGAAAGGATGAACGCACAAGAGAGAGAGACAAGGGAAAACTCAAGAAACAAATTTGAAAAAGCAGAAGACGATGGGATTTTCTGCGATGCTTAAATACCTTACCTTGGGAAGGGGTAAATATAATGATTACAAAAAGAGACGATTACGCTACCGGCGGCTATAAAGACAAAAAGGCGCGGGAATCGAAGAGGTTATAAAAATTCAAAAAGTCCGATTCTATGAATTTGGAAGGAGAAATAAATACAAAGGAAAATACTCCTAAAAATCAGGAAGACCATTTAAAATCGCCATATTTCGAGAAAGAATGTTCCACACTCCTCAAATTTCAAACTGTGAAACATTGGGGGCTTCTGTTGATACCAAATTTAGCCTGCTGACATGGCTCAATTAAGTACAGACATGTGGCAATCTACGTGGCAATAATAAAATTTTTCGAATAGCTCCTTGACTCTGAGGAGCTCCATTTCCCCGACTAACTCAAATGCTCCGACTTACAAGAATCCTTCGAGGAACTCTACTACTCCGAGGAACTCCACTGCACCGAGATACTCAGGCGGTTCGAGCTTCACCTCGTACAAAGCATTAATAGCGGGAAAACCAACAGATAGACTACGTATTAAATACATATAGATGTATACATTTAAGGGTCATTAATGAATTACCCTTTCACATGTATAGTCTAGAGGCTATAAATACATTGTATCACCCTCATTGTAAGGGGACTGGAATTTCTTGATCAAACCTGTAATCGAGAATTCCTTAACACTCAGCAATAACAGAAACAGTGGACGTAGGCCATTCTTATAAGGCTGAACCACTTTAAAAATTCTTTATCTCATTTAAAATTATCTGTGATTAAATAATTAGATACAATCTAATTTTTTACATCAACAAATACCCTGAATAAATAAAGACTTTATCAAAACTCCTCGTAACTCTTTTGAATGTTGTTGGGACGAACATCTTTAATCTTCTAACAATTCATTTTGAGCCGATTTTTGTCAAACTTTGTCAGTTTTTTAGCAACTTAAAAAGTGACAAAGTTTGACCGATTTTTTTAAAATAGCGAATCAATTCATTTTGAGCCGATTTTTTTATGATCCTATTGAAATGTTTAAAAGTCATAAAAAAAATCAGCCAAAAAATATATTTTTTACTAAAGGTATGCAAGTTGAGTATGCATGAGATAATACACAATTTTGGGGCGTCAAACCAGTTCAAGCAGAACTAAGAATGCATGTCGAAATTCGTTTATAAAAAGATTGGGCATATAAAATTTTACCAAGTCCCATTCCAAAATATTAGGCCTGTAAACGGTTCAGATTCGGATCGGATCAGGCCAATCCAAATCCAAATCCGTTTATGTTAAACGGATTCGGATCCGATCCAATTATCCGACGGATTATCTGTTAGGATTTCGAATCCGAATCCGTTAAGAATCTGTTTATTCGACCCGATCTGATTATAATATTATAAATAACTATTATAAATTTCAAAATACAGTATATATATTATAAATAACTAATATAATATATATATATTTCAAAAAACATATTTAAATAACTATTATATTATAAATAACTATTAAAATAAATACAATATATATTAATATAGGACTATTATAAATAACTATTAAAATATATATTTAAAATATTAATAAAGTTCTAAATACAATATATATAAATTAAAAATATTTTTTTTGGTAAAATGTAATTATAATTACCAAATGGAACAAGCTCATGAAAGATACACAAAGATCCTACCACTACCCAAATACAACAATGCACGGCCTGCAAAAGGCACGCAGGCCCAAAAAAGAAAACAACCTAATCCACAAATTAAGTCACACTGGTCATCCAAGCCAATCCAATTAGGAAAACTCAAAGTCCGGCCCAAACAACAAAAATACTCGATCCAATACAAAGATAGACTCACGAAATTATTAAGAGAAATCTCAACACGTGTTGTCCACCTCCACTCAACCCAATAGCGTCATCACGATTCAACAAAGCTATGTGCTAATCCATTATCTCAACACAGACTACAGCTCCAAACCAAACCAGGTAATACCAAAAACCACTTTACTTCCTACCATAATCTTCTATTGATGACCAAACTCTAATATTATATATATAGATATATATTAACCGGATCAGATTATTAACGGATCGAATCATATGAATCCACATCTGCTTCATTTAACAAACGAGTAATTGGGTAATCGTATTTCAAGCGTGATTCAAATTCATGTCAATGGATCGATTTCAAATTCGAATTCACATAAAATTCGATGCGTTGAGAGGGTGAGAGGCTACAAAACATAAAACACCAACTTTTCTTTTCAATATTTCCACCACTCTAGGTCCTTTTGGGGGGTTTATGTCCCATTTGGGGATTCAGACATTTGTGAGTGATGGGAGGAATTGGCGTCGGCCTATTCTATTTATTGAAAACACCAGGGGCGGAGCCATGCCTTGGGTATGGTGGGAAGTTGCCCACCTTAAGTTGGGAAAATTTCGTACATTACTACTATAAAGTTTGAAAATTTTAGAGGAAAACATAGCAAAATTTGAAAATTATAACATATTGCCCACCTTAATATTTGAAAAGGTATCAACCTTAATATAAAGTTCTGGATCCGCCCCTGAACAACACGAAATGTTTTCGGGTGTTTCCTTTTTCGTGTTGTACATGATAGGTATGTCACACCCAAAGCAACCACACATGTATTCTACAAAACCCAATTGTTGTCTGTTTGTGCTAATTTGTTATCATTCTTTGCTTTCTAATGGACTGTGTTAGCTCACTTGTGCATGTGCATTATCTGTTTTTATTTAGGATGTTATTTTTTTCCTTTGAATTGCTCATTCTGGTTGACTGTAACATATAATACAAGCTGTTTATCTTGCAGGCTGACGTATGTATATTGGGGATGGATCATCAGGATGTTGCTGTGCTTGCACGAGAGTTTTGCGATATCAACAGGAAAAACAAACCCGTCATATTATGTCATCATAGGGTTCTTTTGAGTTCTTTGACGCTTTACACTATTTTGTTAGTTTTCTGTTGTGGTCCAATTCTTGTTGTTACTTGACATGCAGACATGCTTCCTGGTTTGCTGCAAGGGCAACAGAAGATGTCAAAGAATGATCCATCATCTTCCATCTTCATGGAGGATAATGAGGTATTTTTTTATACCAAAATTTTGATATCTGAAATATTAATGTTCAACGAAATCCATCTTCTTTGTTATTTCGAAGCCATAGATGTGATGCAATAATGTGTGATGAATATTGTAGGAAGATGTAAATAGGAAGATATCGTCGGCCTACTGTCCTCCGAATGTTGTTGACGGAAATCCATGCCTGGAGTACGTCAAGTACCTTATCTTACCCTGGTTTAACGAATTCAAGGTTGAAAGAAGTGTTGACCAAGGTGGTGACAAGTGAGTATATGTTGGGTTTTGATGAACCCTAGTATTTAAGATTGGTCTTATTGATGCAACAGTTATTTTCCCCATCTCTTTTAAGATGGGTTGGGACAAGCCTGCCATTGCATCGGCTACATTTCTATAGTATATTTCGTTTTATGATTCTTTTTTATCTTCTCAACATAATGACTAATGTTAACGGGTTTTGCATTTTGACATAATTCAGAACCTTCATCAGTTTTGAAGATCTGGCTGCGGACTACGAGTGTGGGGAGCTGGATCAAAAATACCTGAAGCCTGTTTTATCAAAATCCATAAATGCTATTCTGCAGGTGCACAAAATATCTAGTATTGGGTGTTCACATATTTATGCCGTGTGTTTGTGAAGATGTATTGTCAATTTTATGTTGATGTGCAACTACGTTTGGAATCAATTTGGGCAGACTCATCCTTTATGAATTTATTTTTTCCTTGATACTTCTTTAGTGACGCGCCACCTATAGAACACATGCATTTCCATGTGAGTAGTTAGTTTATTTTCTGCACGCAATCATGCATGTACTCGTGACCTTTTCCTTCTGTCATCTAGGCATATAATTTTCCCTCATCATTTAATACTGATTCATGATCAGAAATCAAACCTCGTGATGCAGAACATAGGAGGAATAGAAGGGGAGAGGGGGGATGAAAGAGAAGACATCAATGGTCAAATCTTTAGCCTTCAAGTCCTTTATTTACTCGCCGCTGACTATGGTAGTACGCATATCTTCGATATATAAGCCGATACCAAACCCAACATCAAAACAAATAAAATTTCACTAATTGGGGTAACACTAACAAGACTTAAATAAAAGAATGGCCAGAATAAGAAAGTTTCTACAATTAAAAAACAATGCCAGAAGAAAAGGAGGAGACGAAATCAATTGCCAAATCTTTAGCCTTCAAGTCCTTTATTTACTTGACGCTGACTATGATAGTACGCATTTCTTCGATATGTAAGCTGATACCAAACTCAACGTCAAAACAAATAAAATTCTAGTAATTGGGGAGATACTAACAAGCCTTAAATAACACAATGACTAAAATAAAAAAGTATCTACAATTAAAAAAACATGCCAGGATGTGCTCACCATTAAAGGTACTCAAGAAATTTTGTCTGGAAAGGTGGATTAACTTGGCAGAGCATTCCCTATACGCGGGTAGTGCGCTCCATTAGAATTGGGATTTTCTTTAATGAATTTGGGCAGGGCATACCGTTAGCCAATATACGTTATTTTAGGAACATTGGTTTGACTTTAACGTATCTTTGTCGGAGCAATCTCAGAACTGAGAAAGACATTCTTATAGGAACATGGTTCAGGTGCGACTTTGTCGTATCCTTGATGGAGCCTTCTCATGAAACGACACCCAGCAAGGATACGCCCGTGTGTGACTTTCAAGACTCCACCCACCACCGGATACAACCACTCCCTCTCCTCTCCCCTCGCTAGGACCATACAACCACGTGTGACTTTTAAGACTCCACCCGCCACCGACACCCGGCAACCCTTGGAATCCAAACGGCTAATGGATATCAAATTCTTTTGCAACTTTGGGACATAGGCCACACCACCCAATGTGCGTTCCACCCCATTGAACATCTTGAGTTTCACCGTCCCAACACCCTCAACGAAAACCTTCTCTCCGTTAGCCAAAGACATGGAACCTTTTCCATTTTCTGTGAAAGTATCAAAATATTCCCTCATATAGAAAATGTGATCCGACGATCCCGAATCTAATATCCAATCATCTTGGAAAAGAGAGTTAACCTTGGAGATTATGAGAAGTTCTCCAAGTTCATCTTCATAATTCGCACTTGCTACCGTTGCCCTCTCGGAATCAACCTTTCCCTTAACCTTTTCGTTCCACAAAGGACATTCTCGGATCATATGACCCCATTCCCGGCACTTGTAGCATTTCGGCCCTTCACCACCAACACCTCTCGATCTAGACCTACTACCGTCATTAAATCCCCGGTTGTAGTTCCTCTCGCCATTTTGCCCACCTCCGTCTCTCTTCGTAAGGCCTTCATTATGGGAATACCCGTCACCTCCACCTTCCTTCTTTCTCATCGTGACGTGAGATTGAATATCTTGCACGACCTCATTGCACCGGAGCGTAGACTTTCCAAACATGAGAGTGGTCACAAAATACTCGTATGAATCAGGTAATGATGCAAGCAACAATAATGCTCAATCCTCATCAATGAATTGAACATCTATCCGGTTCAAGTCATTTATCAAACCATTAAAAACGTTGATATGCTTCATCATATCCTCACCCTCCTTCATCTCAAGCTTGAATAGTTTCTTCTTGAGGAATAATTTATTTGACAACGACTTTCCCAAATAAATCTCTCCTAGCTTATCCCACATGCCTTTAACCGTGGTCTCCGCTATCATATTATTCAACACATCAATCGTGATAAGCATCTCAATACACGAAGCAGCTCTTTGATCAATGTCAATCCACTCGGCATCGGTCATGCCTACCGATCGTCCCTCTACCCCCAACAATATTAATTGCAACCTCTGTTGGACAAGAACGCCTCGCATTCGTCTTTGCCATAACATGAAATTGATCTCTCATCAAAAGGCTTCATGTCCATCTTCATTGAGCCACTCGATTCATAACTCGGATCCCATCTCCTAGAGCCTCCGCTCGTAGAGGTTGATTCTCGAGTGCTTTCCACATTTTCCGTCATTTGGAACAAAAATAAAAGCTATGCCAAAATTGCCAAAATTGATTCAACCTCGAACCAAAATACCGGGCAAACAATGCAACCAAAGCTCTGATACCACTTGTTGTGCTAAAGCAAGACTATCTTTAGCGACCAAGACGATAAAACTCACTCGGAAATTTTATCAAACACTTGGTGTGCGGAAAACACCCAAGACCTTGTTCCGAAAATGAACTAGTGTGCAAACTCCCAATCAATTCAACCAAGCATCAATGAAGAGACAATAAGAACATACAAGCAATCATCAAATCAAAACAACAACGATATACCGTGGTTCACCCAAATTTGGGCTACATCAACCAAGGAGATTTTTTCTTTCTATAGATAAATGGAGGAACCCAAAGGTTATACACACACACAATTTATCTCTCTTAGAAAGTCACTCACAACCTCACAAGAACTCACCCCTCAACTTAGCTCTCTATATCTCTTTGCCTTTGATTAACTCTCAAATATGCCCACTCTTGTCCTCTCCCAAAACCTAGAAATAACACTTGTAATTATAGATTTGAGCCAAAATGGCAAATTTGTAAATAAACCAAAACTAAAAAAATAGGAGAGCCAAAACCAACAAACTCCACCTTGGCGATCCTGACGATCCAACCAATCTCTAGAATACTGAAATTGAACCCGCTTGAAGAATGTCCCACCATCTACTAAGCTAATGCGATTCCCCCAGGCGATCTTTACGATCCAACCGAACTCGGAATGCAAACATCAAATCCGCTCGAAGATCATCCCGACATCTAACAAGCCAATACGCGCCACCCGACGCTAAGCCACCTCAAACTTCAACCATGAAGTGAGATACCGCAAGTCTTCACTCAAAGACTCCAAACGACTCCACCTGAATGCTTCCCATGTAACCATACGGTGAAGCTCGTTCCTCATGTAACCCGGTGAGTTCACCCCCACACAATACATATAGCATACACCTTCTTTACACGAAACATTCAAACACATCAGCACCATCTTCTACCTTGAGAAATAACCACGGATGAGAGGGAAAATTCCTCACCTCTCATACCCTCCAAATCTCACCCTCGAAAGATGTACCAAGTCTTTGTCACGAAAAACTCCCGTTTGCTAATGCTCGCAAAAAATAACTCATCGGCCCTCCTTGAACTAGCTACACCATGGTTCAAAGACTCGACCGAGTCAACTCGGTATCGGCCGAGTTGACTCGGAATCGCAGCTAGCCGATCCGATTACGAGTCACGATTAAAAAAAACAAAAATCGGGCGGATGCGGTAAGAATCGGCGTAATAGCGCCCGTTTCGAGTTATCTCGGGGCTATTTCGGTCGAGACAAACATATATCCCCGAGATAAGAAAATTTTACCCAAAAAAAAGAGAAAAAGAAAAAATAATTGAAGAGATACAGAAATAATTGAAGGAATCTTACCTGTTGCAACTGATTTGGTCGTATGTGTCACGGACTATAGTTAGGGTTGAAAAAGGCTATAAAACTTGTTGAATGTCTTTTCTTTTCAAACCAAAAACGTTTCGTCTGCAGCCTTTGTAGATTTCTGCTGGAAATCCCTCTCTTTCTTCTCCGATTTGAGCCGGAATCACCATTAAGCTGCCCACTTTTGTCGGCCGGAGGTGTTTTTTTTTGTAAGCGTGGAAACCCTCTCAACTTGAGAGTCTTACGCCTTCTGTTTTGTTTTTTTTCATATGAAGACTTGTGTTTGGTTTTTGTTATTTTGAGTCTTACGAAGACTTATGTTTGGTTTTTGTTTTGTTATACATCTATGTTTTTGTTAAAAATGTACATTTTTATTCCTTATGTACAATTTTTGTTACTTATGTAAAAAAATGTATATTTTTATAAAAAAATGTACAAATTTGTAAAAATGTTCTTTTGTTCTTGTTTTAAAAAGACATTTATGTAAAAAATGTAAAAAAAATGTTATAATTTGTGCAAAATGTTTAATATTGTACGTTTTTGTTAAAAAAAATTATAAAGTTATTTTTTCAAAAATGTTATGTTTTCAAAAATTGTAACGTTATTTTTTCAAAAATGTACATTTTTATACATTTTTGTAAAAATGTTCTTTTGTTCTCGTCTTAAAAAGATATTTATGTAAAAAAAATGTTATAATTTGTGCAAAATGTTTAATATTGTACGTTTTTGTTAAAAAAATTGTAACGTTATTTTTTCAAAAATGTTATCTTTTCAAAAATTGTAACGTTATTTTTTCAAAAATGTACATTTTTATACATTTTTGTGAAAATGTTCTTTTGTTCACGTCTTAAAAAGACATTTATGTAAAAAAAATGTTATAATTTGTGCAAAATGTTTAATATTGTACGTTTTTGTTAAAAAAAAATTGTAACATTATTTTTTCAAAAATGTTATCTTTTCAAAAATTGTAACGTTATTTTTTCAAAAATGTTCTTTTTTTCTCGTCTTAAAAAGACATTTATGTAAAAAATGTAAAAAAATGTTATAATTTGTGCAAAATGTTTAATATTGTACGTTTTTGTTAAAAAAAAAATTGTAATGTTATTTTTTCAAAAATGGATCATCTAGCCAGTCATCCTAACCATTTAAGGAGCAATATGGGTCATATTTCTTTCCTTACCCAACTTAGAGTTATTTTTTTAGTACAATTTAAAATTCAAATACATTTAGTTAATATTCTTTTATTTTTAGTACAAAAAAATACAATTTAGTAAAAAAAAATACATTTAGCCAAAGAGTATACAACTTAGAGTTATTTTTTAATAAAAGTAGACTTATTTTTTCAGTAGACTTATTTTTTAATAAAAGTAGACTTGGCCGAGTTGACTCGGATTAAAAATGCTATTTTTTTAAATGTTATTTTTTAAAACGTTATAAAAAATGTTACAAAAATGTTATAAAAATGCTATTTTTTTAAATGTTACTAAAAATGTTACTAAAAATTTTAAATATTACAAAAATGTTATAAAAATATTTTTTAAAGAAAATGATATTTTTTTTAATGTTATAAAAAAAGTTACAAAAAATCGTTAAAAAATATTACAAAAAAATGTTACAAAAAATATTAAATGTTACAAAAATGTTATAAAACTGTGAAATGTTATAAAAATATTTTTTAAAGAAAATCTTATAAAAATCTTATTAATTAAAATGTTATAAAAAAAGTTACAAAAAATATTGGATATTTTAACTCTATTTTTTTAATGTTATTTTGTAGAATGGCTCCAAAATTAGATATTGGATGGGAACATGGCACTACCATTGGTGGAGATAAGAGGAAGGTTGCTTGCAATTATTGTGGCAAGTTTTGTAGTGGTGGTGTAACAAGACTAAAAGAACACTTAGCAGGTGTACAAGGGAATGTCGAACCTTGTCGTCATGTACCTCGGGAGATAGCAACTAATATTAAAAAAAATCTAGCAGATGGTATGAAGCAACGGGCCCTTGAGAAGAGGAAGAAGGAGAAACAAGTAGAGAATTTGCGAGAGCAAACCCCTCTCTCTCCTCTCCCCTCGCTAGGACCATACAACCGCGTGTGACTTTCAAGACTCCACCCGCCACCGACACCCGGCAACCCTTGGAATCCAAACGGCTAATGGATATCAAATTCTTTCGCAACTTTGGGACATAGACCACACTACCCAATGTGTGTTCCACCCCATCGAACATCTTGAGTTTCACCGTCCCGACACCCTCAACAGAAACCTTCTCTCCGTTAGCCAAAGACATGGAACCTTTTCCATTTTCTGTGAAAGTATCAAAATATTCCCTCTTAGAGAAAACGTGATCCGATGATCCCGAATCTAATATCCAATCATCTTGGGAAAGAGAGTTAACCTTGGAGATTGTGAGAAGTTCTCCTAGTTCATCTTCATAATTCGCACTTGCTACTATTGCCCTCTCGGAATCGACCTTGCCCTTAACCTTGTCGTTCCACAAAGGACATTCTCGGATCATATAACCCCATTCCCGGCTCTTGTAGCATTTCGGCCCTTTACCACCAACACCCCTCGATCTAGACCTACTACCGTCATTAAATCCCCGGTTGGAGTTCCTCCCACCATTTTGCCCACCTCCATCTCTCTCCGTAAGGCCTTCATTATGGGAATACCCGTCACCTCCACCTTCCTTATTTTTCATCGTGACATGACATCGGATCCCATCTCTTAGAGCCTCCGCTCGTAGAGGTTGATTCATGAGTACTCTCCACATTTTCCGTCATTTGGAACAAAAATAAAAGCTATGCCAAAATTGATTCAACCTCGAACCAAAATACCGGGCAAACAATGCAACCAAAGCTCTGATATCACTTTTTGCGCTAAAGCAAGACTATCTTTAGTGACTAAGACGATAAAACTCACTCGGGAATTTTATCAAACACTTGGACCTTGTTTCGAAAATGAACTAGTGTGCAAACTCCCAATCAATTCAACCAAGATTCAATGAAGAGACAATAAGAACATACAAGCAATCATCAAAGCAAAACAACAACAATATACCGTGGTTCACCCAAATTTGGGCTACATCCATCAAGGAGGATTTCTTCTTTCTATAGATAAATGGAGGAACCCAAAGGTTATACACACCCACAATTTATCTCTCTTAGAAAGTCACTCACAACCTCACAAGAACTCACCCCTCAAATTAGCTATCTATCTCTCTTTGCCTTTGATTAGCTCTCAAATATGCCCACTCTTGTCCTCTCCCAAACCCTAGAAATAACACTTGTATTTATAGATTTGAGCCAAAATCGTAAATTTGTAAATAAACCAATACTGAAAAAATAGGAGAGCCAACGCCAACAAAATATTAGTAAAATAAAATTTCAAATTTTCTCTTTTGTACATTTAAAACAGTCTATTTTTTTGTCTTTATAGAAATTTGATAGCTTTTACAATCTTTTTCGTGTGAATTATCAACATGATAATGCTATACTACTCCATTGTGTTGTAGCTGGTCCGTGATCATTTAAAGAAGAATGTGAGTGCCTGTAAAGATCTCGGTAGCAATAACGACCGCCAGTAAGTCTATTTTACCTATGTTTCTCTTATATTTTTTATGCCTGCCTGCCCTCTTTTCTATTCATAAGAATAAGAATGAAGAATACTACTAATATTCTCCCACTGCAACATCATTGTATCCATCATCCCCATGTTTTCCCTGCCTTAGTTATGTACATTGATTGAGCGTACACACTTCTATTACCCTATTGAACATATATATATTTGAAGTTTTTTATTATTATTTGGCACCACACCTCGGGTTCACGTTTTTTAGAAAGAACTGATGGTGTTGGTACCCTTGGATCTTTACCTTTGTCATTACCTGTTCAATCATGTTTAGTTTTGTTGATATCTGATTTTTTTCATGTGAAAATGAAAATAGGATGACCGCGGGCGAAAATTTCATACGTGAAAATTGGATGTCTGTAGGCGAAAAATTCAGCCGTGAAAATGGGATGACCGTGGAGGAAAAATTCAAGATCGTGAGGAGTATAGGTGAAGAGTGCATAAAAGACCAGGAGTTATTGACTCTTCTGGCCAACTGCAATCAACCTATATGCTATGATGGCTTCGAACCTTCTGGCCGAATGCATATCGTCCAGGTCCACAATTCAACTATTCCTTTGTTTTCTTTTTAATATTTCCACGACTTATATATAAAACGCCACCTAATTGTGTTTTAGTCGTCCTCCATACCGAATTTAAATACTTATTTCTGGTCAAAAGAAAATGGTATTGAATTTATCTGAAATAACTCGATGGATTAAGGCTTTGTTGAGTTGAGTAATTCGGTGGATTGCTTATATAAAAAACACATCCTTATAGTGATCCTTAACTTTGGCTATCGCTGCAAGGATATGTTCTCCAAACACCTTTAATACTGCATTTCTTCTAGTTTTTTTTCTCGTTGCCTGAACCACTGTTTCTCACATCTAGAGAGGCTACTTTCCATTTTGTTGCTCAACAGGGAATCATGAAGACAATAAATGTCAACAAATTAATCTCTGCTAGGTGCAGAGTCAAGATTTTGATTGCTGATTGGTTCGCTTTCTTAAATAATAAGATGGGGAAGGATCGAACGAAAATTGAAGCTGCTGGACGTTACATGATTGAGGTATGGAAAGCTTTGGGAATGGACCCGGGGGTAGAATTTCTTTGGACTTCTGCAGAGATAAATTCTCGAGCCCAGGAGTATTGGCCCCTGGTAAAGGATATCGCTAACTGTAACAGTCGTAGCAGGTTAACGAGGTACTGTTAATGAGACGATTTACTCCTTATCAAACACTAAAAATTGTAATGGTACTTATAGCATGAGTTTTTGTCTCTTTCAGGTGTGCGCAAATAATGGGCCGCAAAGATAAATATACATTGACTGTGGCACAAATTTTATACACCTGCATGCAGTGTGCGGACATTTTTTTTCTTCAGGTCGTTCTACTTCTTAAATGAAATGAAACTAATATTTCTTTCCTAACATTTTTTTAAGAGGGAAATTTCTGTTTTTTTTTAGCTCGTGGTTAAATGTGAATACAAATACGTCCTTTATTTTATCCTACTTGAAGAGGCATCACTCTTTGAAAATTAAGGTCTATTGGCTCCACCTAGAACGGCAACTGCTATTGCACATGGTGGTTAGGGGGTAGAGTGTTGTCCAGATGAATTTTGCCCACAAGTGAGGTATCATTATTCTTTGGGACTCCAGGGTGGAACATGGATTCTTATGGTCCTTTTTAGGGGTTCATGGCCCAGTAGGGGATCTGACATGTGTGAATTGTGGGAGTAATTGGTGTTTACTTTTCTTTTTACTGAAAACTATTCAAAATAGTTTTGGCTGTGTCTTTATACATGTAGTACATGATAGGTATGTCCCACCCGATGCAACCGTCCATTTGTGTGTATTCCATGAAACCGTATTTTAATCTGTTTTTGCCTATTTGTGATCATTCTTTGCTACATGCATGAGCATTATCTGTTTGAATTGCTCAATCTGGATGAATGGTACTTATAATACAAGTCGTTTATCTTATAGGCCAACATATGTCAGTTAGGAATGGATCAGAGGAAGGTTAATGTTCTTGCACGGGAGTATTGTCGTGCTATCAAGAGGAAAGACAAGCCCGTCATAATATCTCATCGTAGGGTTCTTTTGAGTTCTTTCGCGATCTTCTTTATGTTGTTATTTTTCTGTTGTGGTCAAATTCTTGTTGTTTCCTGTAATGCAGACATGCTTCCTGGTTTGCTGCAAGGGCAAGCAAAGATGTCAAAGAGTGATCCTTCATCTTCCATCTTTATGGAGGATAACGAGGTATTTTTTGATTTAAAAGTTTGATATTTGAGATATTAATGTTCAACAAATCCAACTTTTTTGTAGTTTTGAAGCCATAGATATGATGTAATTCTGTGAAATGAATATTGTAGGAAGATGTAAATAGGAAGATAACGTCAGCCTACTGCCCTCCGAATGTTGTTGAAGGAAATTCATGTCTGGAGTACATCAAGTACCTTATCTTTCCATGGTTTAACGAATTCAAGGTTGAAAGAAGTGCTGACCAAGGTGGTGACAAGTGAGTATATGATGGCTTTTAATGAGCACTGTTTTTTAGACTCACCTCATTGATGCACAATTATTTCCCCCATCTCTATTAATATGGTCCTACCAATTTTGGACCGGCCACATTCCAATAGTAGATTTTCATTCTATGATTTTTTTGTCTTCTCAACCATAGTGACTAGTGTTAACTGGTTTGCATTTTGATATTTTTTTTTTGTAATTCAGAGCGTTCCCTCATTTTGAAGATCTAGCTGCTGACTATGAGTGTGGGGAGCTGGATCCTAAACACCTGAAACTCGCTTTATCAAAGTCCATAAATTCTATTCTGCAGGTACCCAAAATTTTCTACTATTTGGCGTTAACATAGCTGTGTCTTTTTTTTTACGAGGCTTTCTTGTAAGTTATATGTTGATGTGCTTGCATCTGGAAGCATTTTGGGCAGACTCGTTCTTTCTTAATTTTTTTTTTTGCCTTGGTTCTTCTGTAGTTTATTTGTTAGTGATGTGTCATCTATAGGACACATGCATGTGAGTGTTAATTTATTCCCTGTGCGCAATAAAGAAGTAGAAGAAATCAATGTTCAAATCTTTAGCCTTAAGTCCTTGACGCTGACTATGATGTATGCATGCCTTTGATGTTTGGCCGATACCAAGTCCAACATCAAAATGAATAAATTTCCACTAATTGCGGTAACGCTAACTAGCCTTAAATAACCCAATACCTAAAATAAGAAAATACCTACAATTAAAAAAAACATGCCAGCAGATGTGGTCACCATCATAGTTACTCAAGATTGTGTCTGGAGAGGTGTATTAACTCGGCAGTTCGCTATACACGGGTACTATGCGCCATTTTTAATGGGGATCTTCTTTAATGATTTTGGGTAGGTAGGGCATGTCATCAGCCGATATACATTTTTATAGGAACATGGTTGACGGAGCTGTAGAAAGACGGTCCCCAAGTATATAGTCTTATAAATGTTTCCCCATATTTTTTATTTATTATCTATCTATCTATTGAGGCTCCTAAACGGATGCCCACTCAAAATTAACTTACGGACGTCTTTTTAAAACTCATCTTCTTCATTATTTGTGCCTGCTCTCTATCGCTTCCCTTTTCCAATGTGAAAGTCTTCTAATTGGGCAGGAATATGTTAAGAGGGCTTCCCTGATTTAAAATTTATTTATATGGATGATTTTCCTTGTTTCATCTGATTCTTTTTGTTTGCTGAGAAATTATAGTAAAATAGAATTTTAATTACTCTTTTTGTACATATGAAATAATCTCTATTCCAGTATCCTTGTAGAAATTTGATTGCTTTTACAATCTTTTCCTTGTGAATGTCAACATGATAATGTTATACTACATTGTGTTGTAGCCTCTCCGTGATCATTTCAAAAATAACGAGAGTGCGAAGAAGCTTCTAGATCTAATGAAAGGTATGTATTTGTTCTTAAATTGCATTCATCCTTGGCTAAAGTTGTGAAGCTACATCTTGATTTCCTTAGAGATCCAAGCACACAGCATACTTTTTGTTCATCTTTTGTGAGGAGTTCGCATTAAATGTCTCTGTCCTTTGTGGCGCAGGGTGACAGTGACTTGCGATGGGTTGGTGTTCAGTGCATCTTACTAACAAGGACTGAGAGAACCACCAAAAGATGCACTTGTTAGACATTTTTTTCGTAACATTTTGAGCTGGTTTTAATATTGTTTTGCTTTGGTAATTATTAGCGATTGCTATTTATAGTTGGGGATGTAGTGATTGATATTCTTAAGACGACAAAAAATCTCGTCACTAGTTTAAATTTGTTGACCTCCCTAAGCAAGGGTTCATGACCGTTAACTATTACAGGGGCCTTCCCTTACCATCAAATTTAAATTCTTTGGTAGCCGTTCAACCTTTCTAATTAAATGTGACCTTGAGACATTAGATAGGGCTTTGTAAATTTAGGACATATTGTACAATAAAATTATGTGTACCCCCACCCATACTCTCTGCTTTAAATGCTTATATTTTATTGTTGTGGTCCCGCGCCAGCGCATAGAGTACAACATGTTATTGCCCTGTCTTATTATAATCATCGAAGTCTAATATATATTGATCACATTTGCTGTTTTATTTTTGCGAGATCATGGCTTCGACAAGGAATCTCGAATATCTCAAACAAAAAAAAAAAACTCAATAGTCTCTCTTTTAATTTATTTACTTGATTAAATGAGCCATCATTCTAATTGACAAAAAAATGTATTTTTGTCAACGAAATAAAGAGTTTAAATGAATCACAAAAGTCATAATCCAAACTCTCATTTAAACAAGTTCTCGTTTGAACGAGCACTTTGCACGAGCTGCCCACTATTTCATGTAAAGATAGCTTCCAATGGGCTTCTAACGATGCATATGTTCTTGGAAAAAAAAATCTTTTGGGAAGTCCTCGTTTGAACAAGCTTATAACATCTTTACATGGGCTTCACTATTTTATAAATTACTTTTGACCCAATGTGTTAAAATGATGCACAATTTTTGTGTTACAAAGATTATTCAGAAACATACATTTTCATGATTTGATAAGTCCAAAATTCCAACATTTGATTGTCGTAAAAACTTTTCAATGATTACTAAAATAGTTTTTTTGATTTTAAACACATTCACAAGGATGTTCAAAGTTTTCAAAAGATGGTTTTCACTCATAATATGGTTGCCAACCCATATTGCAATGGGTATCACCATATCTTACTTAATTATTTATTTGTTGGTATTTGTATATATATGTGCGTAATAAAGTGAATGATGAAGGCAGGGACCTCTCAAATAACTCACGAGACAAAAGCCTAGATCTACGTTTTGTCCACTTTAAATTAACTCAACAAAACTATGTTTTTATAAATTCCCCCTTTAAATGATGAACACACAAACACACAAAAAAAAGAGATCCAAAAAATTATGGATAAAAAAGCCTATACATCAAATCTACGTGGACCCAAATCCTGCAAGACTCAAAATTTGGTCAGCTTGAAAACGATACACTTTATTGCGCTTTATACTCACAAACCCCGTATCATGCACGTGCAGCACACCCATAACATATAAACATACAGAGGACAAAATAAATCAAAAAGTATAAGAAAATGTCGTGCATGTAATACATATAATGGGAGAGTACAAGTATACTCATTTGTCCCCTCGATAATTGGATTATCGTATTACGTGTTACAAAATATATTTTGAATATCTTGCCCTTGAGGTCAATATGGAAAATCTTCATGAATAGTCATATTTATCGAAAAGCTTCAACACTTCTCAATTGAACATCATTCACGATCACATTCATTTGAGTGCCACTTTAATTAAGGTAACAGACTTAAGACTTTCACCTTTGTCATATTCATATTAAGTTTTTCATAATAGGACAATAATTTTTTTTCTGTGCTTTGATAATTTTGTATTAGTGATACAAGTACACAAATATTTGTTCCTATAAGTCTTTTCAAAAGGAACATTACACAAGTATTCACCTTTTTTTGCCTTTACCAAAATCCCAGTGTCTTTCGCGACTTGGTTGCATCAACGGACGAGTGCTTTGCAACCGTGAAGTTTTTTTGCAGTTCATGGCATATTCCAAAGATTTTTTTTCCAATTTCACAAGTGTTATGCACGACCTCCCTTTACGAGGATCATGAGTGACAATAAAGACTTTTCTCGCAACAATGACAATTCTTCGGGACTCGCAGACTTTCTCGATGTAAAGAGATCTTTAAAATATCAATTTTCTTTTCGTTGGGAGCCTATGCAAGACTTTATTGCATTCACATCCCTCCTTATTTAAACACTTAAGTATGAGATATGTATGATGGGATTACCCTCCTCGCTTGTGGTTCATCTATTTTATATTTTGAGATTTTTTTTAGCATTGATTATAAGTCTTATTGAAGCTTAAAACACTTATACCTTTATTCTTAAGCTAATATGTTTTTCTCTTTGTTCTTGAGATACAAGTGTGAATATATCAAAAATTCATTGTGAGGTTTGAGTAAGCCAATTTTTTCCTCGAAAGTGGTACCAAAGCATTTGGTGTAAGCATGGCCTCAGAGTCTTAGAGAGTTCTGTTTTAAGCTAGTGCGAGTTTCCCATATGTATGTTCCCCTCTATGCTCCCACACGAGCTACTACATATGTTCCCCCATGCACTCCCACACATATTACTTAGCATGCTCCCACACACCATCTTAGACATTGGTAGAGTTTTTAAGAGCGAGTAGAGTTTTTAATCAAAACTTCACACAATGGCAACTTGTTGTATCTTAACTTGTTGACCAGTAGGAAGGGTGATATGAGAAGCCATGGTATGTGGCTTAAAATAAGTAAACATATTCAAATCATGGCACACATGGTGAGTGGATCCACTGTAAAAAATCCATAAATGAGTGGGAATAGAGGGGACATTACCAGTGAAATTGGAAACAACTAGTGGTTGTTTTTGAGATACATTGTTCTGATTTCGAAGATGATTACTTAGAAGAGAAATAATTTGTTGACATTGGCTTGAGGATAACATAGATGACAAATCGGAAATGGAATCTTCAAGTTGATTATGGGAAAGGGAAGTTTGATTAACAATTGGCTTCATATGCTTGTTTTGTAGATCATTTGTCTTGCCACGATCTTTGTAGCCAGGAGGAAAACCATGAAGAACATAGCATTTCTCCATAGTATGCCCACTCCTTTTGTAATAAGTACAAAATGGTTTATCCCTTTTGTTCGTATTTCCAGAATTATAGGAAGATGAGATGGTAGCAGCAGTTGTGGGTTGTAAAATAGGTCATGTGGCAATGGATCTTTGCCCCTCTTCTTGTACAACCAAAGAGAAGACCTTTTTTATATGTGGTAATGGATCTACCACGAGAATTTGGGCTCTAATCTGACTGTATGACTCATTTAGACCCATCAAGAATTGAAGTACTTGATCTTGTTGCTGATAATTCATGAATTCCTTCATACTTCCACAATTGTAAATTGCAGGTGGCCTGAATTATTTAAATTCATCCCATATAACTTTCATCTTGGTGAAGTAACTGCTAACATCATATGAACCTTGCACCAAATTGTTCAGCATTTATTCGATTTCAAATATACGTGGCCCATTGCTTTGATGACACCTATTATAAAGGTCACTCCACATTTCAGCAGCATTATCCAAATACATAACACTTTCTGATATGTCTTTTGAAAGAGAATGACTAATCTAAGACATAACCATGCTGTTACATCTAGACAGGCAGTTATAAGTAACATCATCAATGGCTGGTTGAATCAGAGTTCCATCAACAAACCCTAGTTTAATTTTGGCCACTAGAGCCATGGTCATAGATCTCTTCCAAGAATTTTAATTAGTTCCAATCAGATGAGATGAAACCAAATTTAATCCTGGATGATCACCATTGCTCAAATAAAAAGGACTATTTAAATCATCAAGAATAGATCGATCTGGTATTTCCAGATTTGCAAATATATTGAAAAATTTTCCACCTCCTGGATCAACATTGGCTCCATTATTGCCCCCTCGACCAGCTGCTTGACCACGAGTCATAACGAAGAAGAAAATAGAGGATATGTTTGAAAGAGAAATCAGTGATTGCAACTCAAGCATGAGAAATGCACTGATACCATATTACTGAACATAATAAAGAACAAAGAAACAATAGAGTAAAGAATAGAAGGAATGAACAATCAATTTCTCATTCAAAAACTAAAAACGATTACATCTTGAGAATTGCTTATTTATAAGCTATCTTGTAACTAACTATATATCTAGATATAAATAACTAAACAAACTAACTGAATTAATAACTACTAATTTAACTAATCAATGTTGTTTATTAATAGCAGCTATAAAAAGGAAACCTTCACTTAATAAAACATTACGAAGAGTTACATAAATTGAGTATTCAGTTATTGAATGATATTTCATGGTATTAGAGCCCCATGTTTCAACTATGGTTGTCACAAACTTAAACTCAGGACTATCATTATCTGTCAAATCTTTACATTAACTAATAACTATATTCCCCATTAAACATAGACCTACAAATTATCTTATTTGGAGAAACCAAATGTTACAAATAATGCAAACCATGAAGGTGGATGACTTGATTCAAGAAGACTAAAAAAATATGAAGGCTGGGAAGAGAAGGATCTACTTCTTTGATGTTGGATCTTTGTCGCAATCATAGAAGAATGTGTGTATGGTGTGGCCCCTCGTCCCAAGATTTGTTTACTTTTTGAGAAATAAAGTACTAATGTTTATTTTCTTGCACAGGTAGCCTAGTTGAGCACGCTGGGTTCAAATAGGCCAGTTGGTATCTCTAGGTAGTTTTGGTTTGGTGGCTGAGAGATAAGGTTTGTTGAGCAAGGTCAACCAGTTGGCACTTTAAAATAGAGAGAATACTAGTAGAAGGACTCTAGGAGTCACTCAAGCCCTTACACAACCCACACTTAGTTATAATGGAAGTGAGTCGCCAAGAGGCTGCTCACAAGAAAATGTACTTTTACATAGTGATTTTAGAGAGGGTGACCCTCAAGGTAACTCTTAAGGTTTACAAAGTTTGTACAACAAGTTATCGTTTGAAACGATATTTACCAAATCACATATTTTGTCACCATTATCAGACATATTTGCCTTTTGACTTTGGTTTGCACCAAGTGTCGTCTATCAGAGGGGACATGCGGTTGTAGACATGTAGGGACAAAACTTACATTGCAAACCTTATCCCCCAAGTTTCCTATCATTTTTTGTGACCAAAAGTGCCATGTCAACCCTAGCTTGTATCTATAAATAGGATCCTTGGGCAAGGTTAAAAGGGATCAGAAACTCAAGTTTAAGTCATTACTCTGGCAAAATCACACCAGACCTAGTATTCTCTCACTGCTCTCTCCAAGTGCTAAGTGATCGTTTCTTCACTCCCATCATTACATCCATCACTCTCAGGAGATCTCCCTCTCCAAATTACCATTATTATTTGTGAAGTTCATATTCTTGAAGGAGGAGGTCATAACATTTACAATATTTTTATCAAAAGAGGGAGGTTTTTGTAACAACCCGCCTAATGGGATACTGGGCGATCACTCCTATATCAAATTAAAACAGGAGTCACATATGGATCATCCTTAGCATCACTGTCGAAAATCCATTTTTTTTACTAATATCCTATTAGGCGAGCGTTAAAAACTTTTACTTAACTACTCTTTTAACGATTAAAATAAAACATCCACAATTTAATGCGTAAATGAAACTGAAATAAATTAAAATAACCGAACACTCGGTTCAAATTATACAACCATATCGAACGCTGTACTGAAAGAGTAAATAAATGCAATTGGACCATTGGCCCGAATATTTATACAGTACCTCCTATCTAGAGTACAAGGATGGAAGCAGCTATCAAAAACCTGCACCAGCTGCTGCAGCTGACGTCTGACTCGAAGGAATTGTCATCCAGGCGTCCCTGTGTCTGGACACCTATGTATATATATATATAATATAGCAAGAAAGGAAAAGTAGATAAACGGGTCAGAGCCCGAGTTTTGAAAATATTTTGCAAGTACATAAATGCCTTATTATTTTGAAAAAGGTTTTATCTCATATTTAAGTTTGGTATCGCACTCCCATGAGATACCCCTCACCTCTCCGCTAATAGTGCACTCCTAGCGCATCCCTCTAAACATCCTAGTCAAGCTACCCTGCTAGACTAGTCTATCACCCAACCACTATCAACCCTAGATAGTCCAAGTAATGTACTAAGGGCTAAGCTTCACCCCAGTCTCAACGCTATGCCATGTTCGTGTGTGGGGTGTCTCGCAAAGCAAAATCCAAACAAGGAACCCCCCGATACACTACTACGTGGCACGGTCGATCGTCGGGATCCGCAAGTCCCTCAGTACATAAAGATATATATATATATATATATATATATATATATATATATATATATATATATATATATATCATACGCATTTATAATATTAGAGAACTAAGGATTAAACTTTTCCCCAGTCTCAACACATTGCCATATTCGTGCGTGGGGTGTCTCGCAAAGCGAAATCCAAACAACGAACCCCCCCGATACTATATGGACTAAAAATGATTCAATTACCTTGTTCGAGATATTAAATTCACTAACTTAAGGGGCTAAATTCAGAAGAATTTACGCTTGGTCAAATCCCCCTAACTTAGGACTTTGCACGTCCCGGGCAATGTATCTGAATCTAACCAAAATTCTACTCTTGAAAATTCCTTTATTAAAATAAAATTCCACTTTCGCAGGCACGCGATTGCATTGAGCATATGCAACAAGCCTTTAAACCCCTAGGTTACCCTAGTAGGACGAGTTTTGTCTCGTGAGGGTTTGCAGTGAATACACCCACAAAATTCTTTATTGACTCAAATATCAAAATACTTAAAAATTGTATAATTTAAACTTTTCGAAAAAATAATCACCATCAACTCATATTCAACTGTCTCAAACCATAGTGTGTGTGTGTAAAGCCAAAAATTCAACCTCAAATTTCCACCGATTGAGCATTACGTTACTTTCCAAAAATTCGTTTTGATTCAAATTCTTACGGATGCACTCACAAACGAATCACTCGGATTGTGGTTATTTTCTCTCGGTATGCATGATATAAAGAGTAAATATAATGGACACAAATTCATACATATAAAATTGAAAAGAAGAAAATATATGGTGAAAAGATCTCATCATCAGGATACAGTTATTTGAAAATGGGAACATCACCTCTAGTTCACACCATTTTAATCTCTCATATTATCTTTTCATGTCTTAGCTCTCCATGCAGTAATTAATTTCGCCATTCGGACTCAGTTAGGACTTTTTGGGTTAAAAGGTGTAAAGGGTAAAATTGGGAATAGACGGAATGTTCGGAATTGGAAAATTTTCTCATGACGTCCATTAGTGCTTTTTTTTTCGGGCATTTGCTCATTTTTCTCTTTCTCTTTCTATTTTTTTTTCTTGATATTTTTCTTTGAGCATTTTTTTTTTCTTGCCCCTTTTATTGCACTTTTCGGACTTAATGAATATTCCATTTTCGCAATTCCGGGCTATTTGGGTTTTTCGGGTTATCAAACGAAAGGGAAATATTTATATTAGGCTCAAAGTGGGTTGCAAAGGGATAATTTTTCACAACGTTTTTATGGCTAATATTTTTGGGTAACAAATGAGGGCCTACTTCATTGTCCAAATTGCTAATCACATTACCATATGCATCTCGAGATTAATTAAGTTTAGAGATATATTTAGCACGAATTTCGAGACAATAATTCACACATTTCCCATAACCGATCAAAACAAAGGATTGAGATCATCAACGACTTATTAAAATGCTGAAAAGAACTTTGAGTTAATCATAAACTCGGATTGATTTAAAAACTCATAAAAAATTGATAGGCTCGAAATCTCACCGGGTTTGATCAATCTCCACACTTATTCGTTAAGTCGTCAATTTTCTTTCAATTTCCATCTTCGGTCAATTTTGGCTTAGTGCATTTTGATTGTTAACAATTTGAGACTTCAAACAGAATAAAGGTGATATTTTTGATAAATTTAAATTCCAATTTTTATTTATTTTGAACAAAAATATTTTTGGCTTTTCAACATTTTTTTTTAAAAAAAAAACACACTTGGAAAGAACATGTGATCGAATCAATGAATCTAAACAATAAACGGGAAGAATATCCCACACCCCCTAACTTAAATGTTGCATTGTCCTCAATGCGAAGCAAGAACACAACATAAAGAGAGGAAAAGAAAGATATTACCCAAATGGAGCGATCCCCGATGAGTACGAGTCCATTGATCTACCAAACATGTTAGAACCAAGCATAAAAAAAATAACAAAACTTGAACTGATGACTCTAAATGCAACAAGACACTATATAGCACATACACATGACTCAAAAATACAACAAAAATCACCCCATACGCGTCGGGGGTGCGACGACCTCTCATCTCTATCCACAAATCACCCGACCCCTTTCACTGGGTACGAGGCACTCCTCGGCTCTCCCATCTTACCATCATAAGTGAATAGCCAGAACAAATTGGGCCCGTGCCCAGAGATAAAGGAAAGACCGGGATATTGATTAACCGAAAAAGGATCCTCTTGTTGCATAACACATGGGTGGGTCTCTAAGTCGGACGAGATGTGAGTCGTATCTTCAAGTACCTCCGAAGACGCAAATGGTATGGGTTGAGGTTTGGGAAGGAGGAATGCATCAATTCTATCGTCCCACTCGCTTTCGTCTAAATGACGAAATGAGGCCCAGAAAGATTGAACTTCATCATTAAGACTCGCATCCACCATTTCGAACTCGCGCTCAAACTCTGCTAGGCTCAACTCCTCTAGCTCTCTCTCTTGCTTGGTGTCCTCAACCTGCAGGTCGTGCTCACTCGCCGAATTATAGGGTGGTATTGGTGGGTGGTAATCGAGGAGAAATGTATCGATAGTGTCCTGCCATTCGGTTTCCTCCAAGTATTTCGACGAGCCTCTCCCGACACACTCTAAATCTCCTTTTTCACTCTTGTTCATGGGATCACTCATGCTCTCAAATGCATTAACTAAACATACATCTCCTACCTTGCTCTCAATTTTGCAACCACTCCTCTCACTGTGCGTAACACAATCTTCCCTTAACGGCTCTTCCTTGTAAGTTCTTTCTTGCCCGTGTGCTTCCCCTAAAATATCCAACCCTCGCGGTTCTCCTTCATCACCCTCTCTCTTGGAATAACTAAAGATATTTATTTTGAGAGTCATGTTCCTGAAAGTTAATTGCATACGCCCACTTCGGGTATTGATAAGAGCATTAGATGTAGCTAAAAATGGGCGGCCAAGGATAATGGGAACATGATTACTTGGGAGAACGGAGGGTTCTTCGTCCCAAATGACAAAATCCACCGGGAAGTAGAAAGTGTCTATTTGGACAATCACATCCTCAACAATTCCCCGAGGAAACTTCACAGAACGATTCGCGAGCTGGAGAGTCATATTTGTGGGCTTAAGGGCCCCCAGTTCTAGTTGTCTATAGATGATATAGGGCATAATGTTAACACTCGCCCCTAGATCTATTAGAACTCTCACGATTCGGTTCTTCCCCATGATACACGAAATAGTGGGTGCACCCGGATCTTTATATTTTAATGAAAAGTCACTCGACAAGACTGCACTGACATTTTGGGTCAAAGAGACGTTCTGGTTTACCTTTAGCTTGCGTTTCACCATGAGTAAGTCCTTAATAAACTTGGCATACGCGAAAATTCTCTGTATAGTCTCGAGAAAAGGTAAATTAATTTTTACTTGTTTAAGGACTTCCATAACTTCATCACGGGAGGTCGTTTTCGAGTGAGAGACCAACCGTTGAGGGTATGGGGCAGCGGTGGGGGTGATGGCCTTGGGTCCACTAGTATTTTCCTCCTCCTCACTCTCAATTAAAGGGGCATCTTTGGCCTCTCTTGTGCCGGGCGAAACCTCTTTATCTTTAGGTGCATTTCATGGGTGAGGTGACAAATCAACTACTCTCCCACTACGTAGAGTGGTAATAGCGCTACATTGCTCTCGATGGTCGTGGGAAGTAATGCCAACACTGGTTTGTCCTTGGGAAGGTCGTTGGCTTTGAGCAGGAAAATTGCCCTTCTCTTGGACATTCGATGCAGTTTGCAACCTTGAGATGCTAGTATGTATGTCATGGAACATTCGCTCATACTTAGCACTTGTCTCCTTTTGAGATTGTATGAGGTGATTTAAGTTATCCTCAAGAGATCGCCTCGGTGGAGAAACATACGGACCAGGAGGTGGTACCTGCATAGGGGGATTTGACATTGGAGGAGCCACTTGCTGAAATTGAGGAGGTGGTGGTAGAGTCATTTGTGGGTTAGGAACCATCCCACCTTGGGGTTGTCCATAATTGAACCCAGCATTCCCCCATGATTGATTATATGCATTCCCTTGTTGTGCATTATAATTTCCTCGAAAACCCCCTATTGCCTCAACCTGTTCAGTGTACCTTGCCTTGTATGCAGGAATGGTAGGACATCCTTTGGTAGAATGTCCCGCATTACAAATGGCACACACTTTCTCCTTTCCATCTTGTATGGGTCCAGCTACTTCTCTCAATCGCACTTCAAGCATATCTCTGAAATTCTTCTCCAATTGGTCAAATTTTCGATCCAACAAAGTGTCCTTGTCCAAGTGATAAATACCGGACGCAGCAGGAAAATTGGACACTTGTCTAATTCGATTTTGACTATTGGGATCAGAAATATCCCATGCTTGGGTAGTCTCTGCTACATTTCTCAAATGAGCTTCAGCATCGCTCGAATTTAACTCCCAAAAAGGTCTTTCACACATGGTTTGAACAAGTTGTTTAGACGCTAAAGTAAGTCCTTGATGGAAAAATGAAATCAGATGATGCTTTTCAAAACCATGGTGTGGGCATGCGCTAACTAACTCCTGAAATATCTCCCAACATTTATCAAAAGTCTCATTCTCATTTTGACGAAAATCTTGAATTTGGGCTTTAAAAGAATTGGTTTTGTGTTGTGGAAAATTATTTGATATAAACTTGGATTGCATATCTCTCCAGGATAACACAGAATTTGGGGGTAAGGACCATAACCAAGTTTTAGCTTTATCCTTTAAGGAAAAAGGGAAGAGCTTCAACCGGATTACATCTTGTGGAGAAGCTTGGTCTCCAAAAGTCTCACATGTATCTTCGAATTCTCGAATATGGAGATATGATTTTTCAGAATCCATCCCATGAAATATAGGAAGAATTTGGATCATACCATTCCGAAAGTGGAACTGACCGGCATTATACGGGAGTAAAATGCTGAAGCCCTTATACTTTTGACTCATTTGAGTCTAGACTGTATAAGAGCTCATCTAGTTTGGAAATTGTGACAAAATTGTGTCCATCCTAGAAACCAAAGAGCCTCAGAGATTGTGTTGCTTCTTCTCCTATTCATCTTGTAATGATCCTGAGACTATAGCCATCACTCACACACTTAGAACTTAATTTTTGCATATCATATTGCACCTTTATGTGTATTAATGTGGTGAGTGTGTTTAAATCCCTCAATTTGATTTTTATTAATTTTTTGGGAATTTTAAACATCTTTTAATTAAGGTTTTATTAAAATAAAACTTGATTTAAAAAGTTTTGGGGTTAATATCTAAATATGTGTTGTTGTGGTTTTTGACCTTAAGTTACTTTGGGTAGAAACCGAAAGCGCCAGAGACTCCAGGGTTGGCTTTGTAATTAGTTTTGGACGCGCGTTTGTATTCATTCTATGGCCAACACTTGCTGCTCTCTGATTGGCCAGAGTTGTGTTTCTTTACAGAGACAGAACTTCGCATGTTTACAGTCCTTGGATCAACCCTTATCAATGGCCTGCATGTCGCCTGAGTGAATCCCCGTGTAAACCTTTAAGCCAATCACAGCCTGTTTAATCCACCGCCTGTTGTGAGCCCTTAGATTGAAGTCAAAGAAGCTTGACTCAATCTCATCCGTTGTTTTTGAACGATAGTCTGGAACCTTCTCCTCTTCCTATTTAAAGGTCTCTCATCTCAGCCTTCGAAAGCTTTTGCCACTTTGAAAAGTCTCAGAGAATAGAGAGAGAGAGAGAAGAAAGAGAAGAGAGAGAGAGAAACCAGAGAGCCAAGTTAGAAACCCTAACTTCGTCTAAAACTTCTCTAACCTAAACCACTTACCTCTCCAAAAAATATCATAACCAAATAAACACCATCTTTAGTGCTTCTTGAGTTTATGAGAGTTCGAGTTGAGTGATCTTGGGTTGCTGTAACCTTGTGTTCATAAAATCTTATTTCCAACTTAGACACCTACTCAGATCTTGTTTCTGATTCAATATAAATCATATATCTGAAGTTTTTCATGTCACAATACACTTAGTTGCATTTTATTTCTCATCTTGAGAAGTTCATTGTTGATTGTTTTCTGTTAAAACATTTTATTACTTCAGAATCAACAATAAATGTTTTATAGTTTCTGTTTTTACAAAACTTAACCTGACCTAGTTGGATTCGCACTTGGAGGGTTTTCAATCTCCTAAATATTTTCAAAAGAGATTGAGAAAGGTCTTGACCGATTTCTTAAGCAAGATCTCCGTGGAATCTGGGTTATTTTGAAAGGTCAAAAGGTTTTTGGTTTTGTAAGAAAGAAAAATAACAAACTCACTGCATATAGACTTTATATGTAATTTGTTAGGATTGTTTGTAACTAATAAGAGTGCGTGAGTTCATGCATGTGTTATAGAACACTTTTCACAAACATCTTCACACTACATACACTGAAAGTGTTGGCTATAAGATTTGGTGAACATAAGTCGACGTAAAGTGCTGAAACAAAGGAAGAGTTGACAAACTGAGAAGACTACATCAACAATCAAGATCTGCAGAAAAGTTTAAGGACGCCAGAGGGTATAATCCTGAACTTGTATAGACTTGTTATTGTGTGCATGTTAGTTAAATAGGTTGTAACTCACATATTTGTTTTAGTGAATTTTTGTGTTACTCCGTAGAGGGAGTCGTGGATGTTTCCTCAAGGTTGAGGTTTTACCACGTTAAAAATCCTGAGTATTAATATTTCTACATCTTCTCATCCCATTCTGATGCGTGCTGAGTTTAAAATATTTTAAACTATTTACTAAAACTTGTTATCAAATCTTGTCCATATCTCGTACATAATTTTGTTAACACATCTTGTGTTCAAAATCTGTTTGATTTAAGTAAAGAGTTTCTTCAACAAACTTTCGGAGTTGCTTAAATAGTTTATTTTCAATAAACGGCTTTAGCAACGCTATTTCAAATGCAACCAGGGGTAACAGTTCGCTCCGAAAATAAAAGATCTTTCATGGGAAGATATGGTATCTCATCCTCTCCAGCACCAACACCGACACTACCATGATCCGACATATCGCTACCAAAAGGTTCAGAATTCTCACTCCGGGTTTGACTCAATGAAAGACTTGTGATTGAATTATTAGGCGAAGGAGGTGGAACCCAAAAATGAAGAGACTCAGAATTTTCAGAACTTGCTTCGGCTATAGGATTTTCGTGAACTTGGGTGGGAGATGAATTCTGCATATAAGCACATAAGAGATGAAATGAATTTTTTATTTTTTATTTTTTCGAAATCACTTGTAGATAAAAATAACTTTTTCTTGAAAATTTAACAATTTTCGGGTCACCGTCACCGGCGCCAAAAACTTGACGCGACTTATAATTTGTCTCAAAAGTGCGTTCACTCTAGGCTTAAGTGCAAGCCTGTCGCTCAAGTAATAACCCGGTAAGTCGGGATCGTATCCACAGGGATCGAGATTGTCAAATAGCAATCAGAAAAATTATTAAATCTTGAAATGATTTCTCAAAAGAAACAAGAAGATGATTAATGACTGGGAAAATTTCTAGTGAAATAAAACTTTACTTAATAAAAGCAAACTGAAAATTGAAAAAAAAAATTTAGATCTAACAAATGGGAGAAAATAGGGTAGGGTACAATCCCTCAATCCTTAACAAATTATCCTACGGAATACTAGAATTGTAAATTAAAATTATTGATTAGATCCAGTCTTTATAAATTCTAAGCATTACATATATGAGGGATCTAGCCCGCATCATATGAAATCAAAGATAGATATAAAGCGGTGAATGATAAATCATACTCGCAAAGCGTTCTTAAACATCTCAAGTACCTAGGGCAAGAGAGATTAAAAGATTGACAATGTTTGTATGAGTTTCTTTCACGATTCAATCAATATTTTAATTTAATCTCTATTTTCTACATAAATAATTTGCTTTGGATTGAGTTCATGTACCCCAACCCTTGGGAATTTAGATACTCATGATTTGATTACAGAACAAATTCATACACAAAATTATGGATCTACAAGACATTGGAAATAATTTGCAATTAATAAAAACAAGAGAATGGAAAGATTTTACTTGAATTCAGCAACAAGAAAGTAATTGGGAGCCCGAAATCCTTACAAACCAGGGTTCATGAAAGAAATTGAAAACTTCTGAATTGCTCTCTCAAAAACTAACTCTAGAATTCCTTAGCTATTTTGTAACCTAGCCTCTCTTTTTTGCAACAACCTAGCAACCCTTCAAATGATGTAGGGCATGGGCTTTTATAGCACAAAGTCTCGAAATTGACAGCCAATAATGCTTGTGGCACAAGTTTACCCAAGAGTTTCACTGCTTTAACTGCATAATTAATGACAGGATTTCGCATGACCGGACCAGTCCGGCTCCAACCCTCGGATCGGTCCGATATCCACCGGATCGGTTCTTTTATTTTTATCGGATCGGTCCGGTACTAGTCGGATTGGTTCGGATTTTTCTTCCATCGGTTTTCCATCCATCCGGGGTATACTGGACTTGGTCATTTCGGATCGGTCCGGATCCATACCGGATCGGTCCGAGTTTCTTCTATTTTGACTTTTTCCTTGCAACTTTGACTGACCATATCTTTTGATCTAGAACTCCGATTTGAGTGTCGTTTCTTCCTATGCTCTTGTGAACTCATGCTCTTCAACTTCACTTTTGGTGTCGCTTTCGAATTCTGAATGGAATTTACACTTTTGCCCTTTGACATTCTTCTGGTTTTCTTCTTTTCCTTTCTTGCATTCCATTCCTGAAAACTTCATCACAATTACACAAAAACTAGGGAATTTTGTTAGAAACAAACAATAGAGTGATATGGACTAAAAATGATTCAATTACCTTGTTCGAGATATTAAATTCACTAACTTAAGGGGCTAAATTCAGAAGAATTTACGCTTGGTCAACTACTATGCGGCAAGGTCCATCGTCAGGATCCATTAGACCCTCGGTACTCAATTCATCCATATATATATAATCATATTTTACCATAACCATCCGGATCTATCTCCCGGACTGAGGATTCATATATCAAGTATTTATCAATACCTTTATTTTTCTCAAAATTTCCCATTTCCCTTTTTATACTCAGGAAATGTAAATATAAAAGCCAATTCATTATCATGAATTGCTTTAACAAATCATATACCTTTTAAAAGCCAATTTTATTATCATAAAAATGCTTTTCCTTTATATGTCATCCCATTTCCCTTTTTATACTCAGGAAATGTACCCAAAGCCATTTCCATTATCATGAAAATGCTTTGATCAAATCATGCTTCCACATCCCTTCTTCCATCCGGGAGTGTTACCGAAGCCAAACCTTTATCCCATTTCCCTTTTTATACTCAGGAAATGTAAATTAAAGCCAATCCATTATCATGAATTGCTTTAATAAATCTAAGACCGCCCCTCCGGGTTTCCCCACTGGACGCGTCCCTAAATGGATATCATCTTCCAGGGCCTATCTATACAAGACAACCTGGGAACCTAACAACGTCGGGAAGCGGCCACATGCCTGCGGGATAGTCAAGACCACACCCGGAATCTCCTAACCAGCGCAGTACAAATAAACGCCCATATGGCCTAGAGACTATATCCAACCTGCTCAACAGCCAGGAAGGCTTCACCACAACGCCCGCAACTTCCCTTATGATAGTGATTTAGGGAGGTGTGTATAATCCATATTTTCATTAATTATGAAAATCATTTATCTTTCCATTTTGAAAATATTCATTTTTATATTTTTAAAATCATTTCTATCATATCATATATATATACCTAAATCACACAGTATATAATAAACAGCCATAGTGGCCTATAGCATCTAGCGATGACCACAAATCCCAAGGATTCTCTCAAAGAATCATAATCATGCTTTCATATGAGCATGATACTAAACCCAAAGTATTTTCTTACTTCGACAAATAATAATAACCTTAATCACCTCTTAAGGATTTATTGGATATTCCTAACTATACTAATTCACTCTAAGTGAATATACATATATATACTCTCAAATCCACAAGTCCCTTAGGACATAACCCTCTAATATACTTTAATTTAAAAGGCCCTTAAACTTTAATCTCAAAAGGGAGAAATAATAATAATCTCCAAAATCTTGGGCTGAAAACAGGGCACCGGTCGACCGGTCCTAGACCCCCGGTCGACCGCGGGTTGTAAATAAGCCTACGAAACAAAGCAGTAGGCCCTTTCTCCTTGACGCGATCGACCGGCCATAGGGACGCGGTCGACCGGTCACACCAGGTCTCCCAAAATTAAAATCCTTAAGTCCCTTATCCAACAACCCAAATTCATTTTTGGGGTTTTTAAACTACCCCAAAAATTTTCCCGAACATCTACGACATTAATTCTAGCCGTAATTTTTCCAATTCCCAATTTGATTTCCGAGTTGATGATTTCACCCCGGAGATGTCATCTTGTAAAAATTATATCAAATCGTAGAAAAATGAGAAAAATACTCGGTTAGAGCCCACGAGACCGTATCGAAAAGATCTAAAACTTTCGTGTTTTGGCCGAAAGCTAAATCAATTCTTTTCCTGGCCAAAAATGCCCCCTAAGGTGACGGGTTACTATTCATCGTCTTCTCCGAGACGATTTCGGCCATTAAAGCTTCTCCCAAGCTTTTGTCGCCTCACCCAACGTCCTACAACCTCAACCAACTACAACTACACATATATCAAGGGTTCTAAACATCCTAGAACCCAAAACCATCAATTAATTTAGGTTAAAACCTAAGTTCCACAAAATTGAAATATTATTGGGGTTTAATTGTTTTAACTCCCCAAAACCCGTTTTATCCACGATAACCCACCCCAAAACCATTAGGGTTTGTTTATACCAAACTACGTTATGAGATATTTATGCAAAAAGATAAATAAAGCAAGTAAACACTTGCCTCATGGATAAAATCCGACGTCCTCGAGTCGAATCCGGCGGAGTTTGGCCGGAATCTCCCCTTTTCTTCCTCTTTTCTTCTTCCTCTCTCTCTCTTCTCTCTCTTTTCTCTTCTTTATTTCTATTTTCTTTCCCTCTCTCCCTCTTTATATAAGAAGAAAAGGGTTTTAACCCTTAAAACCCAAAAACGACTCGTTTACCCAATTACGAGTTACTTTTACCTCTAAAATTACCCGGAACTCAATTTCGACAATCGGACACTCTTTTCCGACTATCTCAGATATTCTGAGACTCATGGCACAGTCGAAATTTCCATCCGAGGTACTTGACCGCAAATCACTATTCCAACCCAACATAATTAAATGCGGTCTTCTACTCAAAATCTTACCTCTTTTGTCGCAATACTCCACGGCGACATATAATTAAATTAATTCGACCTATATAGTCCCAAAATAATTTATAACACCCTTCGAAAATTATTAAATCCTCGAAAATCCCAAACATTACTATTTCGAGAAATTCTCCAAATTCCAAATTATACTTAATTATGGAATTTAATTGTCCCCAAAAGGACAGGTTGTTACATGCCCCCCCTTACAACGGAATTTCGTCCTCGAAATTCAGATACGACCTACACCACCAATCTTAGGATCACTCCAAATCCTAATACCTCAAGGGAAACGATACTAACCCAACGGTTACCAACCATATGCTACACGACTACCACGATCGTAAGGTGACTCTAATACATCACTTAATACCCATCATCTATATTGCCTATCAGCATGAATTTCAACCTTATATACTACGCCCATTCTATTTCAGGCGGTATATAAACCAACTTACCAAGGTGCCCATACACCTTTCTAACTTGTGCATATCTGCACATCCGGAGTGAACGATCGACATGTAACACTCTCTCCTAAATAAGGAGCCCATTTCCTCGATTTAATACTCATCTATGGGTCCTCCCAACCCTTGAAAATTCAATCCTCCTAACCTTGGCGCCATTAACTCTAGCGAACCTACATCTTACTAATGCTACGGTCTAAGCGTTACCCTACTTAAGCGAAACGAGTATCCTAAATATGTCCCTAGTGCCCAAGGCCTCTCTCGAATCCCGACATTTGCTCGGTTTCGTGCGTGGGGCGTCTCGCCAAGGCGAAATCCAAACAAGGAACCCTCCCGTTACACTACTCCCTCGCGTCGTCGGTCATCGAGATGTAACGGCCCAAGGCACACCAGCGGGACGTCCTAAATCCTGCCTACGCTAACCAGCGAATGCATTTCTAGTATCTTATCCTTCCGCCCATACGGAAGGAAACCTAATCAATCGAGGTGCCCACTTTCTACAAAAGTGTCACGTACATAATACCCAAAACATACCTTCTCACAATTTGCCTTTTCATTAAGGCTGGTTATCATCCTCAACCCAATTTCTCTATGTCCAACCTCATCCACCCACTTGTGGCGAGGGGACCACTTTAGTGCTTTTCCATAGCACAATCTTTCCATAGGCATACCATCATCACAGGGCTCATATTCTATAGTGGTTCATCCACACTATAAGACTAACCCACATCCTTGCATCCTATAACAGCTCTCCACGCCCGACGCCATTAAGATTCATGTGTGGAGTGTCTCGCAAAGCGAAATCCAAACAAGGAACCCCTCCACACATTAACCCTTGACTTCGTTGGTCACGGAGTCCCGTTATTTCAGACATGCAACTAGGATAATCCTATCCCTTATCATCGAAAGGTGGTCTGAACTCCTATCTCTAACTAAGAGTCACACCATCCAGCGCTCGCACTAATATTCAGTCCTCGCGCACACAAACCCTGAGCTTAATCTTACCGCTCACTAATAATCCCGTGGGCCTTAAATTATATCAATAAGGTTTCCACATATACAAACCAAAATAAGGAAGCCTCTGCTTATCGAGGTTCCGTCAACCTATAACAAATAAAGTGAACTCAACCTATATCTAGGTGAGATACTACAACTACAATCTGTTCCCTCCAGGAACCATGGACATGATAGTCTTGCCATCATTAGCCTGCTATCATTCCGAAAATACCATCATCTTATACAATATATATAAAATATAAACATCCGCCTCTATGACGAGTGATGGAAAATGAAATCCCGCTATCGCAGAAAAATACATAGACACACATGATATTATATTATCGAGACCGCCACAACTAAAATTACACACACGAGTCTAGGGCTAACTAATACCGCGACTTTATCTAGTCACTCCAAATATACCTCCTCGATTGAGGTAAAACTCAGAACAACATCTTCGCCTTTATTCACTGTCGGCCTCTAGCCGAACCTTCTGTGAATAAACCAAAACAACATTCTTCTCATTCATGTTGAATCATGGGGACTCACGGTTAAGACTATCCGTAAGATCCCTTTCGAACCCTCAACTTAAATGAGGAATTCAACTTTAGTACCACTCTCTACCTCAGCGGTACTGCGGTACCCCTAACTACTATTATTTAGTAGTCGCCACCGAAATCCTTAGCCATTTCCACAAGGAGAGTGACCTCTACTAAGGTCCTCATCCCAACCTTCTACCAGCTGCTCTAGCTAAACCTCACCTCCTGCTGCCATCCAAGCTCCGCACACGATTCTCAAACGAGCGCGCAAAAGATTTCTATAATCTCATAATATGGCAGGAGAACGAAATCTCATAAGAGAAATCAATAATCCTAATCTTGAGGCTCTATAACAAATGAGAGCAACGCTGAAAGCGTAGTACGTCCGTACAGATTCCTAAGGACACTAGAACATGATGCTCTGATACCATTTGTAACAACCCGCCTAATGGGATACCAGGCCATCACTCCTATATCAAATTAAAACAGGAGTCACATATGGATCATCCTTAGCATCACTGTCGAAAATCCATTTTTTTACTAATATCCTATTAGGCGAGCGTTAAAAACTTTTACTTAACTACTCTTTTAACGATTAAAATAAAACATCCACAATTTAATGCGTAAATGAAACTGAAATAAATTAAAATAACCGAACACTCGGTTCAAATTATACAACCATATCGAATGCTGTACTGAAAGAGTAAATAAATGCAATTGGACCATTGGCCCGAATATTTATACAGTACCTCCTATCTACAGTACAAGGATGGAAGCGGCTATCAAAAACCTGCACGCATCCACAGCTGCTGCAGCTGACGTCTGACTCGAAGGAATTGTCATCCAGGCGTCCCTGTGTCTGGACACCTATGTATATATATATAATATAGCAAGAAAGGAAAAGTAGATAAACGGGTCAGAGCCCGAGTTTTGAAAATATTTTGCAAGTGCATAAATGCCTTATTATTTTGAAAAAGGTTTTATCTCATATTTAAGTTTGGTATCGCACTCCCATGAGATACCCCTCACATCTCAGCTAATAGTGCACTCCTAGCGCATCCCTCTAAACATCCTAGTCAAGCTACCCTGCTAGACTAGTCTATCACCCAACCACTATCAACCCTAGATAGTCCAAGTAATGTACTAAGGGCTAAGCTTCACCCCAGTCTCAACGCTATGCCATCTTGTGGAGAAGCTTGGTCTCCAAAAGTCTCACATGTATCTTCGAATTTTCGAATATGGAGATATGATTTTTCAGAATCCATCCCATGAAATATAGGAAGGATTTGGATCATACCATTCCGAAAGTGGAACTGACCGGCATTATACGGGAGTAAAATGCTGAAGCCCTTATACTTTTGACTCATTTGAGTCTAGACTGTATAAGAGCTCATCTAGTTTGGAAATTGTGACAAAATTGTGTCCATCCTAGAAACCAAAGAGCCTCAGAGATTGTGTTGCTTCTTCTCCTATTCATCTTGTAATGATCCTGAGACTATAGCCATCACTCACACACTTAGAACTTAATTTTTGCATATCATATTGCACCTTTATGTGTATTAATGTGGTGAGTGTGTTTAAATCCCTCAATTTGATTTTTATTAATTTTTTGGGAATTTTAAACATCTTTTAATTAAGGTTTTATTAAAATAAAACTTGATTTAAAAAGTTTTGGGGTTAATATCTAAATATGTGTTGTTGTGGTTTTTGGCCTTAAGTTACTTTGGGTAGAAACCGAAAGCGCCAGAGACTCCAGGGTTGGCTTTGTAATTAGTTTTGGACGCGCGTTTGTATTCATTCTATGGCCAACACTTGCTGCTCTCTGATTGGCCAGAGTTGTGTTTCTTTACAGAGACAGAACTTCGCATGTTTACAGTCCTTGGATCAACCCTTATCAATGGCCTGCATGTCGCCTGAGTGAATCCCCGTGTAAACCTTTAAGCCAATCACAGCCTGTTTAATCCACCGCCTGTTGTGAGCCCTTAGATTGAAGTCAAAGAAGCTTGACTCAATCTCATCCGTTGTTTTTGAACGATAGTCTGGAACCTTCTCCTCTTCCTATTTAAAGGTCTCTCATCTCAGCCTTCGAAAGCTTTTGCCACTTTGAAAAGTCTCAGAGAATAGAGAGAGAGAGAGAAGAAAGAGAAGAGAGAGAGAGAAACCAGAGAGCCAAGTTAGAAACCCTAACTTCGTCTAAAACTTCTCTAACCTAAACCACTTACCTCTCCAAAAAATATCATAACCAAATAAACACCATCTTTAGTGCTTCTTGAGTTTATGAGAGTTCGAGTTGAGTGATCTTGGGTTGCTGTAACCTTGTGTTCATAAAATCTTATTTCCAACTTAGACACCTACTCAGATCTTGTTTCTGATTCAATAGAAATCATAGATCTGAAGTTTTTCATGTCACAATACACTTAGTTGCATTTTATTTCTCATCTTGAGAAGTTCATTGTTGATTGTTTTCTGTTAAAACATTTTATTACTTCAGAATCAACAATAAATGTTTTATAGTTTCTGTTTTTACAAAACTTAACCTGACCTAGTTGGATTCGCACTTGGAGGGTTTTCAATCTCCTAAATATTTTCAAAAGAGATTGAGAAAGGTCTTGACCGATTTCTTAAGCAAGATCTCCGTGGAATCTGGGTTATTTTGAAAGGTCAAAAGGTTTTTTGTTTTGTAAGAAAGAAAAATAACAAACTCACTGCATATAGACTTTATATGTAATTTGTTAGGATTGTTTGTAACTAATAAGAGTGCGTGAGTTCATGCATGTGTTATAGAACACTTTTCACAAACATCTTCACACTACATACACTGAAAGTGTTGGCTATAAGATTTGGTGAACATAAGTCGACGTAAACTGCTGAAACAAAGGAAGAGTTGACAAACTGAGAAGACTACATCAACAATCAAGATCTGCAGAAAAGTTTAAGGACGCCAGAGGGTATAATCCTGAACTTGTATAGACTTGTTATTGTGTGCATGTTAGTTAAATAGGTTGTAACTCACATATTTGTTTTAGTGAATTTTTGTGTTACTCCGTAGAGGGAGTCGTGGATGTTTCCTCAAGGTTGAGGTTTTACCACGTTAAAAATCCTGAGTATTAATATTTCTACATCTTCTCATCCCATTCTGATGCGTGCTGAGTTTAAAATATTTTAAACTATTTACTAAAACTTGTTATCAAATCTTGTCCATATCTCGTACATAATTTTGTTAACACATCTTGTGTTCAAAATCTGTTTGATTTAAGTAAAGAGTTTCTTCAACAAACTTTCGGAGTTGCTTAAATAGTTTATTTTCAATAAACGGCTTTAGCAACGCTATTTCAAATGCAACCAGGGGTAACAGTTCGCTCCGAAAATAAAAGATCTTTCATGGGAAGATATGGTATCTCATCCTCTCCAGCACCAACACCGACACTACCATGATCCGACATATCGCTACCAAAAGGTTCAGAATTCTCACTCCGGGTTTGACTCAATGAAAGACTTGTGATTGAATTATTAGGCGAAGGAGGTGGAACCCAAAAATGAAGAGACTCAGAATTTTCAGAACTTGCTTCGGCTATAGGATTTTCGTGAACTTGGGTGGGAGATGAATTCTGCATATAAGCACATAAGAGATGAAATGAATTTTTTATTTTTTATTTTTTTGAAATCACTTGTAGATAAAAATAACTTTTTCTTGAAAATTTAACAATTTTCGGGTCACCGGCAACAGCGCCAAAAACTTGACGCGACTTATAATTTGTCTCAAAAGTGCGTTCACTCTAGGCTTAAGTGCAAGCCTGTCGCTCAAGTAATAACCCGGTAAGTCGGGATCGTATCCACAGGGATCGAGATTGTCAAATAGCAATCAGAAAAATTATTAAATCTTGAAATGATTTCTCAAAAGAAACAAGAAGATGATTAATGACTGGGAAAATTTCTAGTGAAATAAAACTTTACTTAATAAAAGCAAACTGAAAATTGAAAAAAAAAATTTAGATCTAACAAATGGGAGAAAATAGGGTAGGGTACAATCCCTCAATCCTTAACAAATTATCCTACGGAATACTAGAATTGTAAATTAAAATTATTGATTAGATCCAGTCTTTATAAATTCTAAGCATTACATATATGAGGGATCTAGCCCGCATCATATGAAATCAAAGATAGATATAAAGCGGTGAATGATAAATCATACTCGCAAAGCGTTCTTAAACATCTCAAGTACCTAGGGCAAGAGAGATTAAAAGATTGACAATGTTTGTATGAGTTTCTTTCACGATTCAATCAATATTTTAATTTAATCTCTATTTTCTACATAAATAATTTGCTTTGGATTGAGTTCATGTACCCCAACCCTTGGGAATTTAGATACTCATGATTTGATTACAGAACAAATTCATACACAAAATTATGGATCTACAAGACTTTGGAAATAATTTGCAATTAATAAAAACAAGAGAATGGAAAGATTTTACTTGAATTCAGCAACAAGAAAGTAATTGGGAGCCCGAAATCCTTACAAACCAGGGTTCATGAAAGAAATTGAAAACTTCTGAATTGCTCTCTCAAAAACTAACTCTAGAATTCCTTAGCTATTTTGTAACCTAGCCTCTCTTTTTTGCAACAACCTAGCAACCCTTCAAATGATGTAGGGCATGGGCTTTTATAGCACAAAGTCTCGAAATTGACAGCCAATAATGCTTGTGGCACAAGTTTACCCAAGAGTTTCACTGCTTTAACTGCATAATTAATGACAGGATTTCGCATGACCGGACCAGTCCGGCTCCAACCCTCGGATCGGTCCGATATCCACCGGATCGGTTCTTTTATTTTTATCGGATCGGTCCGGTACTAGTCGGATTGGTTCGGATTTTTCTTCCATCGGTTTTCCATCCATCCGGGGTATACTGGACTTGGTCATTTCGGATCGGTCCGGATCCATACCGGATCGGTCCGAGTTTCTTCTATTTTGACTTTTTCCTTGCAACTTTGACTGACCATATCTTTTGATCTAGAACTCCGATTTGAGTGCCGTTTCTTCCTATGCTCTTGTGAACTCATGCTCTTCAACTTCACTTTTGGTGTCGCTTTCGAATTCTGAATGGAATTTACACTTTTGCCCTTTGACATTTCTTCTGGTTTTCTTCTTTTCCTTTCTTGCATTCCATTCCTGAAAACTTCATCACAATTACACAAAAACTAGGGAATTTTGTTAGAAACAAACAATAGAGTGATATGGACTAAAAATGATTCAATTACCTTGTTCGAGATATTAAATTCACTAACTTAAGGGGCTAAATTCAGAAGAATTTACGCTTGGTCAACTACTATGCGGCAAGGTCCATCGTCAGGATCCATTAGACCCTCGGTACTCAATTCATCCATATATATATAATCATATTTTACCATAACCATCCGGATCTATCTCCCGGACTGAGGATTCATATATCAAGTATTTATCAATACCTTTATTTTTCTCAAAATTTCCCATTTCCCTTTTTATACTCAGGAAATGTAAATATAAAAGCCAATTCATTATCATGAATTGCTTTAACAAATCATATACCTTTTAAAAGCCAATTTTATTATCATAAAAATGCTTTTCCTTTATATGTCATCCCATTTCCCTTTTTATACTCAGGAAATAGTAATAACCCTCTCTTCTGATAGCCTATTTTATATTTATTTACTATGTGTAGTAATTAATTATGAAATGATAGATGTTCAGTAAATATTAATTTAATATGGAAAAGGTTAATATTTACAAAAATGTTGTATGATTTCCTGATGAGTGGGTAAAAATATCCATGTGGTGATTTATGTGTCATAAGATATAAAATGACAATTCGATTTAATATGAAACCGGAAGTAAAATGAGTTATAAAATTTCCAAATGATAATTTGGAGGGTGTAGTTAGTCCCGGTAGGTACGAGACAGTCAAAATAAGTGCCATATTGCATTTTGGTATTTTGGGCACTTTTGACTGTTTATAGCTTAATTGTGTAGTTGCGATTTATTATATCGCGTATTAGTCATTAAAGTTGAGCTTTTAGACTTAAACCACGTTTAAGTCCCCTATCCTATTTCTATTCTTCCATTTGACACAATTTAGCCTTAGAGAGAAAGAGAGAGGAAGAGAACTTTGGAGAAAAAGAGAGATTTGAGCTTGGATTGTGCTTGCATCTTCACCAAATCTGCATTTTCATGATCAAGGCAAGTAATTTACTTGCTATTATATGATTTAAGTTGATTAATTAGCATTGATAGTGGTGGATTGTTATGGTTTATCATTTTAAGGTTTTATTGGATTTATGGGTATTAAGCCCTTAGAAATTGATTTGGATGATAAATGTTGTTGATGATGGTAGTTGGGTGTATTTATGGAGTTTTAGTTCCATTATATTAGCTTGGTTTGGTTGGTTTTTAGTTTGGGTAGAAATTTGGAGTTCAAGACTCCATAGCCATTCTTGGCATTTTCGCAGGGGCGAATCGATTCGGCCCCTAGGGCGAATCGATTCGCATAGAAGCAGCTTTCCAGGTCTATGCTTCCGAATCGATTCGGGTTAAGGCTGAATCGATTCGGCAAATGCAGAAACTTGAAATTTTCTACCGAACCGATTCGCTTTCAGAGCGAATCAGCAGTTTTGAGTCTTTTCCTTTTAATTTTCATCCTTCTTCTTTAGGATTAGGACCTACGAAACTTCTTGAATGAAGTAAACTTAGAGTCCTAGAGTATTAGTTGAGTTTGGTCGCCACCCTAGACTAGAATTGGGTCGTCTGGGGTTTATTCCGGGGAGGTTTAAAGTAATGTTAAGGCATTACTTCTTTTATTATATTGGTAGAAGTTAGGAGTTTGAAAGCCCATGCTTGGAGACTTTAGGGGCTTATTGAGATTATATGAACTTTGGGGATTCGTAGAATCATAGCGATCATTGGAAGATTTAGTCTGGACTTGAAATTTGAGGAATATCAATGATAATATTCGATGGTGATAGGTTCGCAGAACTGAACCAAATTATTAAAGGTATTAGGTTTGAATAATATGAACCAAATTGTTTAATAGTTATGGGTTCGAATAAAATGAAACTAAAACATGGATAATGGAAATGGAAGTGGTAAATGAGATTGAAAAATGTAAATAATCATTTACTCAATCATGAAATGGAAATTAATAAAATATGGTTGAACACACCTCTCTAAATGACATCATAAGGGAAGTTCGCTCGTGAGGTGAAGCCCCGTGGCAAATTAACGCAGGGTGGATATAGTCCTAGGCCATGTGAGCGTTTGTTATATGTATATTTTCTGCGATGGGTAGGAGATTCCGGGTGTGGTCTTGACTATCCCGCAGGCACATGGCCGCTTCCCGACGTATTGCGATAGGTGCCCAGGTTGTCTTATGTTAGGCCCTAGAAGATGATGGTCATTTAGGGGCGCGCACAGTGGGGAAACCCGGACGGGCGGTCTTAGAATCGTTATATGTATATGAATATAACTATATTTTCATCAAGTGGGACTTAATGGTTGTTAAACGCCACAAAGAGCGTATGATAAATGCCATAAAGAGCATGGTTGCGTGCCATAAAGAGCACGGGATTCAAATTTATGTGCCATAAAGAGCACTTGATATTAATGATATTCCTATTAAGGAATGGAAAGATAATTAACTATAAAAGTTAATAAGTGAAAGGAAATGATATCTTCTTGATTTAACCAAAGAAATGGTTTTATTCCTATTAAGGAATGTAAGAAGGATATGGTAATTGGATTTATGAGGAAAGAGTTTAAACTTAAGTTATTTACTTTTCTTTCTTTTACGTACATGCCATTTCACTTCCTCATTTAGTTAAATTGTAATGTAAGTTTATCATCCTTATTATTCATGCATAACTGTTGATTTCTATCATGCTTTTTATTCTTTTGGTGATCATATAAAACCCGGCCCTGACCGGTTTACTTTCCTTGTTGTATATATATGATTGTATCTGCTCAGGTGCTCCACCGCAAGGACGCCCGTTATGATATTCCCATCCCCCTTGGCTTTCGACGAGCTGTAAGATTTTGCAAGTTATTACAGGTCATTGAATTAGACGCCTCCATTTTGGTATTCTAGATACGATCGGGTCTTTTCTTCGGGCGTGTGGCCCAACTTTTTGTACTTGTTTAATGAATGTATTATGTAAGATATTAAATTGATGTACGATGTTCTATGTAGTTGTGGACCGACAGCTTATTCGGTCCATTTGTGTACATTCGTTTTAGTTGTACTATATATATTTTTATGGAATTCCACTTGCTTATCAGATTGGGTTGTTTAAATTTAATTTTCATAACTGCATTTTTTAAAATTTTACATTTTTGGCAACCCGTTTTCTGATTTATTGGGTGGTTTTCCCGTATACTCAGTTTATATTGTTGATGCTGAGGATGATATCTATCCATGATTCCTGTTACGTTTGAGTATCGGGATGGCCACCCTTTATCTCGGATCGCGGGTTGTCACAGAAATGTACCCAAAGCCATTTACATTATCATGAAAATGCTTTGATCAAATCATGCTTCCACATCCCTTCTTCCATCCGGGAGTGTTACCGAAGCCAAACCTTTATCCCATTTCCCTTTTTATACTCAGGAAATGTAAATTAAAGCCAATCCATTATCATGAATTGCTTTAATAAATCTAAGACCGCCCCTTCGGGTTTCCCCACTGGACGCGCCCCTAAATGGCTATCATCTTCTAGGGCCTATCTATACAAGACAACCTGGGAACCTAACAACGTCGGGAAGCGGCCACATGCCTGCGGGATAGTCAAGACCACACCCGGAATCTCCTAACCAGCGCAGTACAAATAAACGCCCATATGTCCTAGGGACTATATCAAACCTGTTCAATAGCCAGGAAGGCTTCACCACAACGCGCGCAACTTCCCTTATGATAGCGATTTAGGGAGGTGTGTATAATCCATATTTTCATTAATTATGAAAATCATTTATCTTTCCATTTTGAAAATATTCATTTTTATATTTTCAAAATCATTTCCATCATATCATATATATATACCTAAATCACACAGTATATACATATCCTATATATTCTTCCTAGAATATATATAAACAGCCATAGTGGCCTATAGCATCTAGCGATGACCACAAATCCCAAGGATTCTCTCAAAGAATCATAATCATGCTTTCATATGAGCATGATACTAAACCCAAAGTTTTTTCTTACTTCGACAAATAATAATAACCTTAATCACCTCTTAAGGATTTATTGGATATTCCCAACTATACTAATTCACTCTAAGTGAATATACATATATATATACTCTCAAATCCACAAGTCCCTTAGGACATAACCCTCTAATATACTTTAATTTAGAAGGCCCTTAAACTTTAATCTCAAAGAGGAGAAATAATAATAATCTCCAAAATCTTGGGCTGAAAACAGGGCACCGGTCGACCGGTCCTAGACCCCCGGTCGACCGCGGGTTGTAAATAAGCCTACGAAACAAAGCAGTAGGCCCTTTCTCCTTGACGCGGTCGACCGGCTATAGGGGCGCGGTCAACCGGTCACACCAGGTCTCCCAAAATTAAAATCCTTAAGTTCCTTATCCAACAACCCAAATTCATTTTTGGGGTTTTTAAACTACCCCAAAAATTATCCCGAACATCTACGACATTAATTCTAGCCGTAATTTTTCCAATTCCCAATTTGATTTCCGAGTTTATGATTTCAACCCGGAGCTATCATCTTGTAAAAATCATATCAAATTGTAGAAAAATCAAAAAAATACACGGTCAGCGCCCATGCGACTGTATCGAAAAGATCTACAACTTTCGTGTTTTGGCCGAAAGATAAATCAATTCCTTTCCTGGCCAAAAATGCCCCCTAAGGTGATGGGTTATTATTCATCGTCTTCTCCGAGACGATTTCGGCCATTAAAGCTTCTCCCAAGCTTTTGTCGCCTCACCCAACGTCCTACAACCTCAACCAACTACAACTACACATATATCAAGGGTTCTAAACATCCTAGAACCCAAAACCATCAATTAATTTAGGTTAAAAGCTAAGTTCCACAAAATTGAAATATTATTGGGGTTTAATTGTTTTAACTCCCAAAAACCCGTTTTATCCACGATAACCCACCCCAAAACCATTAGGGTTTGTTTATACCAAACTACGTTATGAGATATTTATGCAAAAAGATAAATAAAGAAAGTAAACACTTGCCTCATGGATAAAATCCGACGTCCTCGAGTCGAATCCGGCGGAGTTTGGCCGAAATCTCCCCTTTTCTTCCTCTTTTCTTCTTCCTCTCTCTCTTCTCTTCTTTCTTTCTCTTTTCTTTCCCTCTCTCCCTCTTTATATAGGAAGAAAAGGGTTTTAACCCTTAAAACCCAAAAACGACTCGTTTACCCAATTACGAGTTACTTTTACCTCTAAAATTACCCGGAACTCAATTTTGACAATCGGACACTCTTTTCCGACTATCTCAGATATTCTGAGACTCATGGCGCAGTTGAAATTTACATCCGAGGTACTTGACCACAAATCATTATTCCAACCCAAAATAATTAAATGCGGTCTTCTACTCAAAATCTTACCTCTTTTGTCGCAATACTCCACGACGACATATAATTAAATTACTTCAACCTATATAGTCCCAAAATAATTTATAACACCCTTCGAAAATTATTAAATCTTCGAAAATCCCAAAAATTACTATTTCGATAAATTCTCCAAATTCCAAATTATACTTAATTATGGAATTTAATTGTCCCCAAAAGGACGGGTTATTACAATTTTCTACCAGAGCTGCTCTTGAGACTTTGCGAACCTTGAAGATAGAGTCTATCAGAGTGGGTCACGCCTCACTCTTTCCAGTTCTTCATAGACCACAGTCAGACTACGCTCCTACACCCACAAAAGAATCAAGTTAATTTTTTACTATGTTAAAATAAATGGTCCAATTTTTCAGCGCTTCTTTGTTGCCCTTTCTACCACATATCTCTCTCCCCCCCTTTCTCTCTCTCTCTCTCTCTCTATATATATATATATATGGGTGGTGGTGGAGGCAAGGCAATGCTTTTTCATGCCCCATGGGTTGATCTCGTGGAGTGAAGAGGAGATATGTGATCAAAGTTATAAAAGAAAAATAAAAGATAAAAATGTAATGCTAAAGTATATATGAATAAAATAAAAACAAAAATGTTCAAACATTAATATACATACAACAATAGTTCACAGTTATTGCTCATTAAGGACGATGAATTTCACGTCAGGTGAAGTCTAATAGAAGGGAGGGAGGGAGAGAGGGGGGGGGGGGGGGGCTTTGAAAAATTAACATCTCACCTTTAACATTCCAAATTTATACTTAGACCCCTAAAAAAATTATTCGATTAAAGAATTGGAAATTTTGGGAGCGGCGGGTACCCAACCCGACCCTGGACACATCCACCCATATTGTCATTACAAGACTAGAATGCCAATTAGACCTAGTAAAATGAGATACGAGACAATAACACGACACCAAGCATATATAATTGTTAGTTAAGGACAAAGTCGTAATCTGTTTTATATCAGAATTGGTTTACCTGCTAAACACATTTACACACAAAACCCAGACATACACAACACAAACCCGATATATTACTAATACACTATTTAAACACAACAAAAGTCTGATGTGACGTGACCCAAACTATGTAAGACTCTTAAAGAATCTGGCATAGATGGAAATTTTTTCACAAGAACCCAATATACCATGAGGCTATGACCTAGCATAACATAACCCATTGCTAGGTCTAATTATAGTATATAACTAAAATTGACAGCGGAATCCAGTATTGACATTTGTCGCACCCACATGATGACACGTGTACATTTCATAAATGTTTTAATTATTTTACTTTGTCCCGGAATTTGAAGAGGCCCTGTTTATTTTATCCCATGACTCTTTATCTCACTGCCTTTTGGATTACCTTATTTACCTCCTCTTTTCCATTCATCTAAAATCCCACAAACTACCCAATTAATTCATCCCTAATGCATTTGTCTCTCTACATTCCACCTGCCAACTTCCACATACATAAGGAGGCGATTTATTTTTTTATAGAAGTTATAAAAATTATGTCTTTTGAGTAGAAACTACATAATATATCAAAATAAATTGTGAACGCTCACAAGGAGAGAAATATGATCGAGAAGATTGAAGGCAATTGAAAGTTAATTCCAATGGTAAGGGTTTTTTTAACTCTTCATTTCCATCAAAAAAAATAAATTGATTAGGATTTGATATTTTTTTATAGCGATCCTAGATATCTACAAGTAAGGCAATGAGCAAATCTGTATTATAAGGTATCAAGAGAACTTTGCACAAATAACTCCACCCAACAGGGGACAACTCCCGTTGTTACCGTGGTTAATAAGGTATTCAAATTGATATTTAATGTCATTAATTAATAATATCAATTTCTATCACATTTTTACAAACTGTGTTTGGATTATTTCAGATGGGATTTTTTGCTGAAGCTGGCCCAGTTCAGATTTTCGTCTCAAATCACGTGGGTATTTTTTTGTTTTTCCCATTTCATATTGTGCTTGATTTTCCTTGATTGCTACAAAATGTACATACCTCCTAATTCCTTTGTTTTGCACTTTGTGGTGATAATGATTTTAAGTAGGTATAACCTAAATCATGGTTTTTTTTAGTCGGAGACCCATTTAACTTTTTTAATCAATATTGTATCAACTTTTGGATCCGCATGCTCTCTTTATATATGTACACATAGCTGGTTCTTTATCTATTTTTTTAAATTTTTTAGCTATATTTTCTTATACGTTCGCGCATCGCGCGGGTTACATGCTAGTATAAAGTAAAACTACTACAAAAAGGTTCATATGACAGCTATAAATCCTCCTTGCCAAATTATTATTGTTCTTTAGGAGCACTTCATGTACATAAGATGTCTTTTTATATGAGTTACAGGCATACCATGAAAATAATTTGGCTAATAACTGTAATAATATATTTAACAATAAAAACTGTAACAGTATGATATCAAATAATACCAGCCATTATTACATATTCTAAGCCAAAAATAGTGACATATGGAGGACATAGTGAAGGTTTTGTAAGAGATCATGCAAACCCAATGCCACATTAGAGATTGCCAGTAGTTCAACTATTGTAATGAACATTATAGAAGAAAAAAAAGTTGTATCCTCGACTAGAAGCCATCGACGTCGAAGAAAAAACAATCATAATTGAAAATGGATTTTTTAAAGTTGTAGAGGAAGGGTGTGTTTAGTTCAAGGATGATACTAATCAGACAAACCGATAAGGTCAAAATGTTGTATCCTCGACTCAAGAAGCTAAGGCCAATGAAGAAAAAAATTGAAAATTTCAACATGATAATAACTCGTCTTACATTAAAACTTGAAGGATCTAGATTGTTAGCTTCAAATGTGTATGCTCATGCCTCTCTTTTCATTTCTTTTTCAATATTTTTTTATTAAATCTCCTTTGAGAGCGACATATATTTAAAAATTAAATAAAAGAGTCAAGGAAAAAGAAATCTATGTTGATTACTAGTTGAGATCAATTCAACTTTGAAGACTTTTTAACGGAAGAAAAGAAAACCCCCCAAAAAGGAAAACTTACTTGTATCCACCAAAACCGTATCTAATTGAAAATTTGAGAATTACGATCTTATTGCTTGATTAGTATTTCTTGCGGGAACAATATTATAATTTAAAGAGCTTAAATACAACAAAATTTACAATGTGAGATATTTCTCCACAAAGACAAATGGGTGGTGGGTGCTTTAAAGGGGACGATTTTTAATTCCACTTATGTGGCCAAGGACTTGTTCATCTTAAACCCCAATATAAGAGCATCTGCAATGGTGGGGGAAAAATCCAACAAAATTTGCAAGTTTATAAAATGAGATGTCTGCAGTGGTGGGTGAAACTCAACAAATTCTTTAGTTCGATTTGTAGTGGTTCTGCAAAGATACAAATGTGAAACAGAGTTTGCAAAGGTTCCTACGAACTTCATTTGTTTGTAGGAATTTCTACGAAGAAATAAGGTCCGTAGGAAATATAAATACTCATTTTTATTATATTTGTGGGATCCTACAAACAACAAAAGTTCATAAGAATTCTTACGAACTTCTGTTGTTCGTAAGAAATATTATTTTGTTTCCTACGAACAACAAAAGTTAGTAGGAATTGCTTTACAAATTTTGAAGCTTTCCCCCGTTGTAGACGTTGCTTCAGGATGAAAGGTAAACCCACTTTTCATTTTGTAAATCTACCTTTGGGGATCCTTCACCACTACACATGCTCTAAGGGAACTAAAAGCATCAAGTATATCACAGACAACTTTTTGAATATTAAATCCATTATGAAAATAAATTTTGACTCCTAAATTTCAGAAAAAAGGGGTTTGCTAACATCCCATGGTATATATATTGTATCTAATTTTCTAAAAAAATAAAGGCACATTCCTGGGAAATAGTATAGGATCAAATATTGTATCAAAGTAGGCCCCAAAGTGTCCCTGGCAGTCGAATAAGTTCCTTCCAGAAGTCGGTGCCATTTAAGGTGAGAAGTTGGAAGGTTGCAAATTTTCGTGTGAAAAGAGGATGGCATTTCGTGTGTGAAGAAGAGTCAGATGTAACGCCCCGATCCGGATTAGAGTTACCGTTGGAATAACTCGTATCCGAACCAAGGTGTTAAGGGGGAGGGGATAAAACATTTTATTAATTTGGAAAATAGTTGCCACATTATACTTCAAGAAAACCTTTAATTTCTTTTATTATGAAAAGGTGAGGCCCATATATTGCAAGTTAATATTCATTTAACAATTTAACAAGTAAACCTTTAACAAGATTTAAGCCATAAATAAATCCCTGTATTATTACAATTTCTATTTATGTTTCCAAAATAAGTTGTACACACTTTAAATACTAATTTAGTCACTATCAACACATTTGACTTCTTTATTTTATTTAATTACACTTAAGTATCAATTTAAAAGTAAGAATTTTATACTTTGATTGTTTACATATCAACCCCAGATATTTCTTATTATGAGTTTATGCATCTCAAAAACACCCATTTAAGTAAAAGTCCAATTTCTTCTTCTACTTCACCATTTTGGTATGGAAGTCCCATTTTTATTTCGTAAAAATGGCCTATATTAGCTCAATATTTTTCTAAACATGAAATTACATTATTTACCTTTGAAACATCATTTTAACACATTTTATTTCATAAAATATTCCAGGCTAATATTCTGAAATCTATCCACCTTTTGAACCCATCAAAATTACTTCTTAAAAACTCATTTCTACACACCAAATGATGATATGATGACTAAACAACATAAAGTTGTAAAGTAGCTAAAATTATACATATATCAAGTCTACTATATGTAAATATTATTCTAAAAATTATCAAACTCTAAACCTCAATCAAAGTAAGATTTTTCCACCTCTTAAGACTCCAAAATGGTGGTGTAGGAGGAGCAACCCCCACCATCAAAGGTGGCCTCAAGGGGTTACCAAATGCATCTTCCCTGAGAGCTCTATATGCGCACTAGGAACTCCTTCATTCAAGTAGGGTTTTACTCACTCTTAAACTCTTTTATTTCAAATGCTAATATGAATAAGATGATGAAAAAATGTGACTTTTTAGCTCTTCTCCTTTATTTTTCATATGCTATGAAAAACCCATTTTGTGAAAAAATGATAAATGGAGAGGATGATGTTAGATAAATTTTTAGATTATTATATATGTTGAAAGCATGCTATAAATGTAATAACCTCGTGAAATAAACATAGAAAATGGAATACTACAAGAAAATGACTAGTCAATGCATTGTTGGGTTTTCTATGGAAGAAGACCCATTTTCATGAAATAGTGTATGTAGTATGTGTTAATCTTGACATTAAGATGACTAATGTTGAAATATAGTGGTTTAAATATGTGATTGGTAATCTCATAAAAATAGCCCCAAAATCTAATATGTTGAAATATTAGTTTAAGCCTCTTGAATATGTTAAATAAGGCTTATAATTATGTAAATGGCTTTATATGTAAAAGTGTGCTAAAATGAGTTGTACATCATTAATAAAGATTTAAATGTTGGTGGAAACATGTAGTACATTAAAGAATGATTTTTTGCATAAGATCCACTTAAAAAAAATGATTTTTGGTTAAAAATGCCTTAGTGGCAGATTTGGTAAATATGAGAAAAAGTCACTTAAATGGTGTTTTTACATGAAAAATACTTGAAAAATGCTAAGGAAATGCTTTTTAGATAATAAAAGTGTAAGATAGCATTTTGGTAAATCAAAGTATAGTAATGGTGACTTAGCATATTTTAGTGTTCGACATTGACACTAGAATGCCTCCTCGGCTCGTAGGATGCAAGGACTAATAACGGGTTTAATAATAAAACCGAATAAGTTGAATGTGAACATTGAGAATAATGTTAAACACATGAAATATATGATATTCGGATGACATCGGAAGAAAATAATTAAGGAGGGCATGACGTCCCTAGTGGTGAAAGACCCCAAACAAATTGCAGCAGTATATGGTGGCGGAGACCGATGGTGTGAGGCCACGAAGTCCGTGAGTGTTTGTTGGCAAAATTCCAAAAAAATAATGTTAAGTAATGAATGAGAAAAATTCATGAAAATTAAACTAATGAATAAATATGAATTCATTAATAATTATGTTATTGACATAATTGGAATTAATTATGTCCCTGGCATGCGACATCAAAAATGCTAAGAGTGAGTGGGCACGTAGTCCAGTGCATTGCATATAGGTGCATTTATGACTAAGTTAAAGAATCTTGTTAGTATAGACACATGATAACTTAGTTGAATATAATGAAGGCTTCTTAAATATTGTTAGCATAGTTAAATGCTAACGAAAATAATCATTAATGATAATTAATGAATATGGGAAAATGCTGGTTTTCGGAATTACTAAAATGCATTGTATATGTATAGTATTTTGCTATGAAATTATTTCTTAGTATTTCCCACCCTACTGGGCATTTCGCTCATACCCTATTTTCCAAAACCCCGGGTACAATAGGTGGTACGTCAGGTAAGGACGTTGGAAAGGCTGCGGAAAGCGCTAGTCGTCGTTAGAGGCTCTGTAACCGATTTTAATCCATAGACTTATTTTGAATTGTAATCCCTTATGTTTTGTTAAGACAATTTGGTTTGACCTAGAACTATGTGGAATTTATTATTGAAATTATTTTGAAAATATCATAAATATACTTTGAGAAGTTATAAATTGGTTTTTGGCAAAATTAATATTTTTAAACCGATTTAAAAGTATAATATTTGTGTGAAACAAATAATAGTGGCATTGTCGTAAATACAGTGAATAGTGTGCTGTCAAGAAAATATTTGGCAATTAAATGTATTAATTAAGTTTGATAAAAGGAGATTAATGATATATTTTTGCTAAGTGAAAATAATGAGTTGCGCTAAAATGATAAGTGTGAAATATGGGTAAAAATATAGTTTTTGACAAGTGTTAAGTGGTTAAAAGTGTTTTGAGAATTAAGTTGGAAAGTTAGTAACTATTTTGGGAACAACACTTGTTATATGACTAAATGCGCATTTGAATAAAAATGGGTAAATTGGTAAATTTACATAAAGTGAAACATTTTTATGAAATAAAAATGTCAATGAATAGTTTGGAAGAAAAAAAGAAAGAATTGATTTTCCAAGTAAGAATTAATGTGAACGTAAGAAAATGTTGAACACATTGGCAAGATAATGATATTAGATGATGCCGGGAAGAAGAATTAAGCAGGGCTATGCTGTCCCTAGTGATGAAAGACCCCAAACCAACTGCAGGATGCTTGGCGCTTGGTGCCGGACGGTGAAATTCCGTGAAATCGTGGGTGTGCGTGTGTTGACGAATTCCCTAAAGATAATGCTAAGTAATGAATCGTATACTCATGAAAAAGGCATAAATGGATGGTAATGATCCAAAGATTTATTGATGCAAGAATAGCGCATTAAAATATTTAATGTTCATGTGGTAACATGGGATGGTTAAATAAAGTGACTTAATGATATTAAGCTACCTAATAATGCTTGAATCAAAGTAAACACAAGCGTGTGTTACATGAGGCTTCAAAGGAAAAAGAGTATTTTTCTAAAACACAGTATGTGCGTGTGTTAAATGAAAGTAATCAAATATTACAAAGTAATTCTAGCGTGAGTTAATAAACGTTGAATAGATGAATATCTTCAAGAAAAGAAATGGTTTTCCTATAGATGATTAACCGTGTGCGTTAATGGGGAAAATGTGATTTTTAAGGAAAGATTATCCAAAATGACTATTTTTGGGAAAGAAAAAGAGGATGAACGGGGATAAATAATATTTTTGGAATAAAATGATTTAATACATCGGAGCATGTATTTTCAAAAGTATATATGTAGATATATACATATTTTCATGAGCATATTGTGAGTGAATATTCTTTTCTGCCATTCGTTTCTATGTTGCATTTGTATAAATCCCACTAAGCCTTTCGCTCACTTCCTCCTCTTTGTTACGGCAGTTGTATGTGGTTCTGTACCTTGAGAGCGTTATATAGGTAATATTTACTTGCATTAACGTTAGTAGCTCTGTTTGTTTGGCCTTGGGGCACTTTCCTTGGGTCCCGCACGTAGTCTATTTTATATTGGAATCGCATGCTAAGCAAAGCATAATCTTATTTAATAATAAAACTGAAATAGTAATATTATTTAGGTTGTTCATTTCACCCCACACTTGACACTCGAATCGGATCAGGGTCGTTCCTATAATAACCCTTAAATCCGGTTCAGGGAGTCACAGGTCTAAAGTCTATAAATAAATAAGAATTAATATAGTGGGCACCCAACCTAGCTGACTGCAGATGCCAAGATGAGACACTAAAGGAATCCAAGCCTTAGTCCATAATTGATCTAAAAAATGGTGGTAAAAAAATATCCACTTGATCTAAATTTTCGATCCATGTTTGTTCTTGTAACTTATATGTCGCGCATTGCACCTCGCCCACACATCACGCGGATTTAGACCTAGTCTATTATCAAATGATCTAGAGTGAGTTAATTCCCTATCTATCTATATTGTCCGCGTGACAAGTCATAACTTTAATATTGCTCTTTATTTAAGGTGTCCACATGGACACATGTATTCAAGCCTTCCTAAACCAGTCAGATCTATGTGCCTCTCTTTATCTCCATTGTCTTCAATTTCTAGATTCTCTTCCCCTCCCCATAACTTTTGCACTCCCCAAAAATATATATTATTGAACCAACAATACAAGTCTATCATAATAACTCATTGCATCAGCAACACAACTCTATTAGTTTCACAACAACCTGCTCCGAACAGCTCTACACATTTAAATTTTCTCCATCCAACCCCGGGGTTCACAGGGGACTCCTTTGTCGTTTGACCAAAGATGCCTACATGTGTATATATATGTGTGGATTTTAGGCTGGATTTTGTATAATCTGTTTCAATAGCTATCTCATTATCTTTTCTACATTTTCTCCGTTGGTTGCAGAGTATGAAAAGTTTAGTGAAGTTGTGTGTAGGCGTCAAGATTAGACTTTTGAGAGTGAGATATATTTTTATTATTATTTACAAGTATGAACTACAAATTCTGATGTCATCTTACTCTTTAGGTTTGGATCTTATGAACTCTCAACAAATTTTAAAATATGTTTCCTTTACAAATATTGAGTTTTTTTTTAAATCCAAAATGTACGAGTAAAGTGGTGAGACATGAAGGATTTGTCCTCGTGAGAGAGATCACTCCTTCTATTATATATTGGTGACTCTGACTTCCATTTCCTTATTACTTTATGTGGCTGGTTTTGGTGAAACTTAGTTCTCTTATATGTATTGTTTGTGGGTTATATGTGTTTTCATGGGTTTGGTGTCATAACGTTTGAGGTGAAGAGTTAGATAATTACATTAACTATGTAAATGTACTTAATTTGAATTCTATATACTCCTCTAAAAGGCTTTACAAACATTTAATTTTACGTTGCATCTAGATTTCTACGTGGACACTAAAATGAAAAACCCAAAAACACCTCTGGTGTAATACCCGCACCTTTAAATTATACTTGCATGATTATCCTTTATTTAGCGACGCTCCGTTAATGAAATTTTTATGTTGCATGTTCCCACATGAGTTATGATTTATGTTTGTATAATTATTTTAAGTACTTTGGTTAAGTTTCACGCGATTCGGACAAGCAACGAACGCTACGCGAACTTGTGTACTAATTGTGTTACGACGCGCGACACAGTGAAAATCTAGTTTTGCGTGTATTGTTTAGGATGCCTCGGAAGGTCAAAAAAATATTCCGACCATATATTTAGGCTCACAAAAATATAAGGTATATTACCACGCGAAGACAAATCTAAAAAATTATGTTTTGGCGGAGGTCCCGTTTCTTGCGCGTATTGTTTAGGATGCCTTGGAAGGTCAAAAAAATATTGTGAATATGTTTTTTGACTCAAAAAATATAAGGAATATTATTATGGAAAGAAAAATCGAAAAAAAATACTTTTGCGCGGAGGTCCCGTTTTTGCGCGCCTTGTATAGGACATTTCGGGAGGTCAAAAAATTTGTTTGAATATGATTTTTCACTAAAAAAATACAAGGAATAAGACCCTTAGGTTAAAAGTTTCAAAAAAAATTAGATAGAGAAAGTGACGATAGTACTATTGATAGCACTTTAACCTTGGTTTTGGGTGGTTGAGTGTAGTCTCTTTCAACTCCAGAAATCAGACTTTGGGAGGAGTGATACGCGATTTAGGAAATGCAACTTTTGAGGCTATGGGTCTAGAGTTGAAGGTCCCTCAAAATGTCTTTTAAAAGAGAGAGAAGGAGAGGATGATGTTAGATAAATTTTCAGATTATTATATATGATTTTTGTGCCGCTAAAATTTATTATATTCAATGTTAGATAAATCATCTTCGACAACGGAGGTGGATCGAGCTTTTAGAGGACTATGATTTCACATTAGAGTATCATCCGGGGAAGTCCAATGTGGTGGTCGATGCTCTTAGTAGGAAGCCAAGTCCCGCCGTTGAGGCAATGAGGTGCTACCGTAGGAAGAAGTATGGGGAGCTTCAGAGATGTGAGCTTCTTATTCAGCGGAACAACGACAGAGCCTATTTTTGGGGTATGATGGCTAAGCCAGTGGTTCACAAAAAGGTTCTTGATGCGCAACTATGTGATGAGGAAATTATGCATTTTCGGAACCGCATTTAGAATGGTGAGGAATTTGATACTCTTACGGTTGATCAGGATGGTTTCGAGGTGATTCTTGATATGGATTGACTGTCTACCTTTAGCGCCACTATCGAGTGCCATCGAGATAGTGTTTCGGTGTCTCTTCCCAATGGATCCTCTCCCTCTCTCTCTTTTAAAAGACATTTTGAGGGACCTTCAACTCTAGATCCATAGCCTCAAAAGTTGCATTTCCTAAACCGCATATCACTCCTCCCAAAGTCTGATTTCTGGAGTTGAAAGAGACAACACTCAACCAGCCAAAACCAAGGTTAAAGTGCTCTCAATAGTACCAGCGTCACTTTCTCTCTCTAAATTTTTTTTTGAAACTTTTAACCTAAGGGTCTTATTCCTTGTATTTTTTTGAGTGAAAAATAATATTCAAACTAATTTTTTGGCCTCCCGAAATGTCCTATACAAGGCACGCAAAAACGGGACCTCCGCGCAAAAGTATTTTTTTTTGCGATTTTTCTTTCCATAATAATATTCCTTATATTTTTGTGAGTCAAAAAATATATTCACAATATTTTTTTGACCTTCCGAGGCATCCTAAACAATACGCGCAAGAAACAGGACCTCCGCGCAAAACATATTTTTTTTAGATTTTTCTTCGCGTGGTAATATTCCTTATATTTTTGTGAGCCTAAATATATGGTCGAAATATTTTTTTGACCTTCTGAGGCATCCTAAATAATACACGCAAAACTGGACTTTTATTGTGTCATGCGTCATAACACAATTAGTACACAAGTTCGCGTAGCATTCGTTGCTTGTCCGAATTGCATAACACTTAACCAAAGTACTTAAAATAATTATACAAACATAAATCATAACTCATGCGGGAACATGCAATGTAAAAATTTCATTAACGAAGCGTCACTAAATAAAGGATAATCATGCAAGTATAATTTAAAGGTGCAGGTATTACAAGACCTATTCCTCTCGATGATCTTTCAACTTTCTCTCGGTTTAAACCTTTCGTTAGTGGATCCGCTATATTATCTTTTGACTTTACATAGTCAATTGAGATAATTCCATTTGAGAGAAGTTGTCTAACGATATTATGTCTACGATGAATATGTCATGACTTTCTATCATACATGTGATTCAGTGTGCTTCCAATCGCCAATTGACTATCACAATGTATACATATTGTGGGCACAGGTTTGGACCAATTTGGAACATCCTCTAAGAAGTTTTGAATCTATTCAACTTCTTTTCCAGCTTTGTCGATTCCACCGTTAATCTAGCAATGCACGTTTGTTTTGAGGATTTTCAAAATACGACTGCACCTCCAAGGGTAAACACATACCCCACACGTAGACTTAGAGTCGTTTGTATCAGATATCCAATTTGAATCACAATGTCCTTCAAGAACAGCTGGATATTTTGAGTAGTGCAGTCCATAGTTTTGAGTGTATTTTAAATAACCCACAACTCTTAATATTGCCTTCCAGTGAACTCTCCCCGGATTACTCGTAAATCGACTTAGCTTACTTATCGAGTATGCTATGTATGGTTGTGTACAGTTCATGATATACATTAAACCGCCGATAATACGAGAGTATTCTAGTTGAGATATGCTTTCACCATTATTTCTTACTATATGTAAATTTATATCTACATGTGTCTTGGTGGGACTAATATGATACTTCTTGAATTTTTCAAGTACTTTATCCATGTAATGAGATTGAGATAATATAAGTCCATCCGATGTTTTAGAAATTTTAATTCCTAATATAACATCGGCGCTACCCAAATCTTTCATGTCAAATCGACTACTCAATATTTGTTTTGTAGTTTAGACAATTTTCAGGTTACTACCCATGATAAGCATATCATCAACATATAGGCATACAATGACATATCCATTTTGAATGTACTTAAAATAAACACATTTATCGCATTAATTAATTTTGAAACCATTTGATAACATTGCATTATCAAATTTTTCATGCCATTGCTTAGGTGCTTGTTTTAATTTATAAAGTGATTTAATAAGCTTACATAATTTTCGTTCTTGTTCGGGAGCCTTGAACCCTTCAGGTTGCTCCATATAAATTTCCTTATCTAGTTCACTGTTTAAGAATGCGGTTTTTTCATCCATTTGATGTATTTCAAGTCCATTAATAGAAGTTATTGCTATTAACATTCGAATGGACATAATTCTTGTTAGCTGTGAATATGGAGCGGTGGTTTGATGAATAATTCTATTTTCGGAACAAAATTCCTCAAACGGATATTCATATTCACCTCCTCTATCACTCATAATAGCCTTTATCTTTTTCCTTAATTGATTCTCAACTTCATTCTTATATTGTTTAAATGCATTAATAGTCTCATCTTTACTATGTAATAAATATACATAACAATATTTTGTGCAATCGTTAATAAAAGTAATAAAATACTTTTTTCCACCTCTAGTGTGTACAAATTTTAAATCACAAATATCCGTGTGAATTAAATCTAGTGGTTCGGTGATCCTTTCAATAGAATGAAAAGGTAACCTAGCTAATTTTGATTCCACACAAATATCACATTTATGATTTTTATCAATATTAAATTTTGGCAAAAATTCCAAGTTAATTAATCTATGCAAGGTATCAAAATTAACATGTCCTAGTCTAGCATGCCATATATTAGATGACTCAATCATATAAGTAGAACTAGAAATTTCATTCATAGGGGATTCTTTAGGCATCAATGTCATTAGATTCATTTTAAAAAGCCCCTCGGACAAGTAGCCCTTTTCCACATACACATCATTTTTGGACACACAAACTTATCAGAAACAAACAAAGTTTAAACCCCTTCTTGCTTAGAAGTGATCCGGAAATCAGAATTTTATGGATGTCAGACACGTGCAACACATTATTGAGAGTGATTTCCTTTCCCGAAGTCAGTTTCAGAATAAACTTTCCTTATCCCACGACTTTAGAACTCGAATAGTTCGCCATAAAGAGGGTCTCCTCATTTTCTAAAGCCTTATGTTTAGTGAACATCCATTTGTTTGCACAAATGTGGCGTGTAGCCCCAGTATCCACCCACCATTCTTTGGTATTTCCTACAAAGTTGTATTCAGAGACAACATCAGAAAGATTTAAGTCTGCGATACCATCAGAAATGTTCTCAACCTCCGTCATATTTTCTTGAGCATTATGTTTTTAGCATTTTTTGGTTTGCGACTCCTGGCTTGCCGCAATTGTAGCATTTGCCTTTGAACTTCTTCCTTTGCTTAGAAGTGCCTTCCCCATCACACTTACATTTGAATTTAGGACCTTCAACCACATAAGCCTTGGACTCCATGATGCTCTTCCCACTTTTCTTTTGAGATTCATGATTGTCTTCTTCAATCCGGAGTCGCACTACCAATTCTTCAACATTCATCTCCTTGCGTTTGTGCTTGAGATAATTTTTGAACAAATTCCAATATGAAGGCTATTTTACAATTATCACCGCCACTTGAAAAGTATCACTGACTGACATTCCTTCAGCATGAATGTCATGAAGAATAACCTGAAGTTCTTGAACTTGGGCAATAATCGGCTTGGACTCAACCATTTTAAAGTCTAGAAAACGGCCTACGATGAATTTCTTCATACCCGCATCTTCAGTTTTGTACTTCTTCTCCAAAGAATTCCATAATTTCTTAGCGGTTGTCATGGTGTTGTACACATGGTACAACGTCTTGTCCAAGTATGTCAGGATGTAGTTTCGGCACAGAAAGTCAGAATGTTTCTATGCTTCCACGTCAACAACTTTTTCAGTTTCATCTCCTTCTTGCAAAGAGGGACAATAGTCATAAATGAACCTTGCCAATTGGAAGGTTGTGAGATAAAAGTACATCTGTCCTTACCATCGCTTGAAATCGGCCCTGAATTTTTTTTCGGTTTCTCCCCATGTGGAATGTTCACGGGGGCAGCAATAGTCGCACGTGTAACATTCACGGTTGGTGGGACTGTGTTCGTACTTTGTGATTCCATATCACAGAATTAAACTAAATATCAAACACTAGTTTTTACTAGTCCAAATTAAGAAAAAAATTTGTGTCAAACTGTTTTTAATATTGAAAAAAATATCGTACAAAACAGAATTAAAATAAAAAAAATCTTATAAAAAGAGATTTCCAAAAAAAAATTATTTTCTGAAACATAATACAATGAACAGTGTAGAAATTTAATTTTCTGCAACACTAAATGTTTTATTAAATTTCTGGAATAAAACAATAATTTATAAAAAAAATTGTAAAACAAATTTATATGACACTAATAAATTTTTGTAATTTGAAATTGTTATGTACTCATTATAAACAGTAGTCAAAACACCGCGGCAAAACCCAGCTAATCAATTGCCCCATTATGACCTGGAGGTCATAGATTCGAGTAGCGGAAACAACCTCTCTATGCATGTATAGGGATAAGGCTGCGTACATTCACCCCCTAATACCCCTTGGTGTCGGGAACCTCATGCACTAGCAGGGGCGAAGTCAGGATTACTTTTTTTGGGGGACCAAAAGTTAGCGGGGGTTCGGGGGCAGGAGCCCTCGAAGCGAATTTTTTGTTGGGTTATTTATAGTTGGGACATAGACCAAATAGTCCCTCGAATATTTTTTAACACTCATTTACTCCAAGCTTTTTTGTTTTCCTTTAAAAAGTCCTTTGTCACATATTTAGGAGAGGGAGTGTCGCTGACGCAGACCTCTAAAAATAAGAGAATATTGAGTGCTTGAGGGACTAAATGTGTTAAACTTAAAATAAGTGTCCTTTTTAAAAAATATATATTTATAGTAGAGACTATTAAATAATTGATCCTTTATAGTTTTATGCAAGTTTTTAGCACTAAAAATATATTAATTGATTGCCAAATACTTATTTAAGTTGTAATATAATAATTACACATTCAACTTATATTTTAGCTGTAAAATTTCATAAAACAAAAATTTAAGCAATTAAAAAATAAGTATTTCAGCAATTAAAACTATATATTTCAAATTATATTTCCATTCAACAATTATTCACCAAACAAGCAACGACCCGATAACAGATGATTAATAAATCACAGAAATTTAACATTTAAGCTAATTTAACAACCCAACAAATCAATTTTCAAAATTATACCTTTAGAGTTGAAACTAAGATCCATTAATATAATCCATTAAACTAAAAATTTAAGATTTAATAAACTTTTTAAACTATAGATAAATATTTGATTTTTGACTATAAACATATAACTTTGAAACTTAAAAAAAAAAGCATAATAACATTGGGTCACAAATCCCTAATTACAAGTGAGAGAGAGAGAGAGAGAGAGAGAAAGAGAGAGACTAACCTCTAAGGATTTTTTGTTTTATATATCACAATGGCTATGTTGGTGGGACTCTCTTTAAACAAAACAAAGGCTCCAGACGGGGGGAGGTAGGGCTGTCAATGGACCGGGTCTGGACCCGGACCTGGACCCGATCCGAATTAACGGATCTGAGCAAATTTTATAGACCCGATTATTCGATTACCCGATTATCCGATTAGTTAATGGATCAGATCTGGATATACATGACTCCGATCCGATTAGGACCCGATCCGAATGTGTATATATATAATATAATAAATATATATTTATATATAATGTTATATATATATATAGTCTTAAATATAGTTACTATATATATATATATATATATATATATATATATATATATATATATATATAAGTTAATTAGTTTATACATATAGTTATATAAACTTAAGTTTAGTAGCAGTTATGTATGTTAGTTTATATATATAAACTGTTAGTATAGTAAACTTATATAAACTTAAGTTTAGTAGCAGTTATGTATGTTAGTTTATATAACTTTTAGTATGTATATATATATATGCAGTAAGTTAGTTTAGTATATAAACTAAACTTATATAATATACTAACAGTTACTGCATATATATAAAAGTTAGTTTATACAGGTATTCGGGTCGGGTATTCGGGTCGGGTCTCCGGGTCCTTAACGGATCCGGGTCTGGATCCATTTTCTGAGACCCGTCAGGTAATCGGGTAAGACCCGATCCGCTAAAAATATGCCCGGATCGGATCTGTATATACCCAGACCCGATCCAGACCCGATCCGTTTACACCCCTAGAGGGAGGGGCCAAAAAAGAGTTTTGTTTTTCATAACCTACTTTTTCTGTTGTTATCCACTTTGGTAGGTTTAATAATAATAAAAGAAGACTTAGGTGGACTGTTTACTCAATAAGTACAAGCTTGCAGTTAGACAAAATAAGACCACACATATTTGGACGATGAGTTAGAGCTTGCTTTGGTTTTGGGGGGGACCACAGAGTGTAAAAGAACAATGAATTTTTGGAGGGAATTAGAATAGCAGTCATTTCTCAAACAGTTCCAAAACTTGGGGGAGGCCATGGCCCCCCTCTGCTATGCCATGGCTTCTCCCCTCTGCACTGGGTTTGCCTTTGTACGTTTAAAACAATAAAGATTACATTTTGAGTCCATTAAATTGAGGGTCAAAGTTTTAAATAGCGCGATGCGTAGACGTCAAGTGTCAAGCCTCAAAGGCGTTTTTTCTTTTTTTATTATTTTAATTATTCTAAGGAATATAATAAAATAACACAACTTAAATTTTAAAAATATATCCGTATATTTGGTAGCCATCTTTCTCATATGCATGCTCATCAATATACAAAATGTATATCTCAACATACAATAAGCAATATACAAAATGTATTTTTCATCATTTAATAATCACTATTAATAATTATTCAATAACCGATAATAATTGATCAATACCAAATGATTCAATATAAGCAATGTAATTTTCATCTTTCAAATGAAACAAAAACTTTTGGTCGGAAGTCTATAGGCAATGTTAGGCTTTTTTTTGGACGAGAGGTAGAGAGATTTGGGATACTATTTATCTTTTGATTGTTGTGGACGAGATATTCGCCCGGCTTGTAAAAAAGTCTCTTTAAAATGCGATATCTTTTCACTTAAGTGTTTTTTTTCCCGAAAAAAAGTGTGTCTTAAGTCGTTTACCAAGAATAAGGCGTAAGCGAGGCGTTTCTCCCAACCCCCACGCCTAAGGGGAGCCTAGGCACGCCTTTTAGAACACTGAGGGTAATTATCTCCTAAATGTATTTGAAATTTGAAATTGTCCTCTCTAAGCATGGCGAAAAATATAAGAAAAGACACTCTAGGTGTATTTGAACAACACTATGGTGTGTTTGAAAGTTGACCCAAAATGTTGGTGTCGGTGATCGGACACGTGATCTCTGGGAGTGTCGGTGATTCATACTCAAAACGAAAAAGGTATTAGAATATTATAGAATATATCTTATTATTCCTTTTTGTTGCATTCAGACCCAGATAAACTTGGTTCCGTTTGATAGGCCACATTTGGCAAATGTGGCAAATGATGGCAAATCACAAATTTGCCCATTATTTTGTGTGTTTGATGACCATTATTTGCCACGAATTTTTTTTTTATAGATACCCATGTTCACATAAAAATTTGCCATCATTTTCCCACTTTTGTTAGCAAAATTTGCTTACCTATATAGCAAAGCAAAATTTTCCCACAAATTTGCCATCCTTTTTAAAAATATTAAAAAAACTATTTATTGTTTGTTATAAACTTTTTTTTAAAAGAAACGTTTTTTTTCCCGTAAAAATTGTATTTTTTGTTGTTAAAAATTGGTTTTTCGTTAAAAATGTTTTTATTTTGTAAAAATTGTTTTTTTAAAACTGTTTGTTTGTTTGTTAAAATCGTTTTTATTTTGCTAAAAACTGTTTTTTTTCATTGAAACTGTTTTTTTGTTACAAGTGTTTTTTTCTTAAAAAAATCGTTCTAAATTGTTTTTTTTTGTTAAAAGTGTTTTTATTGTTAAAATCTTTTTTTCTAAATAAATGTATTTTTTCTATAAAAAAATGTTTTTTTGTTGTTAAAAACTGTTTTTCCGTTAAAAATTGTTTTTATTTTGTTAAAATCGTTTTTTTAAACTGTTTGTATGTTTGTTAAAACCATTTGTATTTTGTTAAAAACTATTTTTTTTGTTACAACTGTTTTTCTTAAAAAAAAAACGTTCTAAACTGTTTTTTTTGTTCAAAGTGTTTTTTATTGTTAAAAACTGTTTTTCTAAATAAATGTTTTTTTTTCGTTAAAACTGTTTTTTTTCCAGTTTAAACTGTTTTTTTTTGTTAAAACATTTTTGTTTTTGTTAAATTTTTTTCTTTCTTGAAAAACTGTTTTTTTGTTAAAGCTTTTTATTTTATTAAAAACTATTTTTTGTTTTTATTTTTCATTAATGCTATCAAACAACCCACTTTTATCATCTAAAAAATTAATCCTATCAAACAGTTTTATATGGCAAATTATAAAATTTCCCTCACAAATTTTGCCATGACAAATTTTATTATGAAAAAAATTGGCATGCTCTTCATTTGTCCACTTTTATATCAAACGACACTTAAATTATCAGACAATGCTCTTTCTAAGCCCAACAAAATTGCGAGAAATCCAGCATAGAAAATAGTGCACCATAACCACAAGGCTGTAAAATAATGTGAGGGAATTGTTGGTGTCGTGGATGCATGACGAGTAAGCAAACAACAAGTTGTGGAATCTGAACACCTGATGAAAGCTCTTTTAGAGCAGAAGGATGGCCTGGGCCTGGCTCCAAGAATATTCACTAAAGATGGAATTGACAACACATCAATTCTTCGACCTACAGATGAATTATATCTCAACAACCAAAGGTATGACCAATATTGTATCGATGATGATAATTCTTGTAGATACACAATCATCTCTCTCTGTGGCGTGACTTAGTTATATTCATTGTTTGAAAAGGTGTGAGGCAGAGTTGATGTGTTTTGTCTTCGTGAGGCGAGGCATAAGCCTCGAGCCTGACCAAGGCGTAAGCCTCAATCTTTTCCAAAATATCACTAACAATGATATAAAAATAATAATTTAATAAGGAACAAAGTATGTATCATATCTATCATGAAAATAAACGGTGTAAAATCGATCCCACAACACAATATAAATAATAACACCATCATATCATCATCATAATACATATTCTACCATTAAGACAAAAGAAATCCATAATTAAAACCATAATCCTCAAAGACAAGATAGTCATCATCACTATCACCCAACCATAACCAAAAATAATGTATCTAGCAATGAATCATCAAATCATCACTATATAATAAGTAGTGGATGATCAATATTCAATGACTCGAGAAAATGGATAATATACTTCATCTCCACCCCCATCCCCATCATGATTGCTTGAAGGATCATCCATGGAATTAAAACAAGAACCCGACTTTCAAAATCTAAGAAAAACACGAAATAAATAAAGAGATCAAGAAGAAGTTTTAAATGATGAAAAGGAAGAAGGAAGAGAAATTACCAGTTGATTGAGGCCGGAAGAAGAAAATTTGATCTTCGGTGGAAGAAAGAAATTTGATCTCCGGTTAGGGCTTCAAAAAGAGCGAGGCAGGTTTATGTGTTGAGATAAGTTTACGTTTTACACTAAAGAAATTTGGTCTTCTGTTATTTCTTTCACGCAACTTTTTTTTAAAACATTTGACCCGCTTTGACCATACAATTAGTGAGGCGTAAGATTCAATCTCCTCAAGGCGTAAGACTCAGCCTTGTGAGACGTAATCCTCTCAAGGCTTCTTCCTCCCGCCCTCTAGTCGAGCCTCACCACGCCTTTTAAAACATTGGTTATATATATATGTATGACAGGTAATGGGAGAGGCAAGTGGCCTTATAGTAGGCTCACATTTGAGATCTCTCTCAGACAGCGCAAGAACGCATAAAAAAGAAATGAAAGATGATTTTGTGTCCGTGGAGCATTTGGTATTAGTTTTTCATTCTGATAAGAGATTTTAGGAGCAGTTGTTCAAGAATCTGCAGCTGAGCGAGAAGACTTTGAAGGATGCTGTTCAAGCTATTCGTGGAAGTCAGAGAGTAACTGATCAAAGTATGAACTAGATCTATTTAATATATGGATAATATATAATTGCATTTATATGTAATGGTGCCTAAAAATTGTAATAGTAGAGATAATTTAAATGCATAGCAACTACATGGGAATGGTAACGGAGCCCATAAATTTTTTGTGTTTTAACTATAAAAGTCTTCTATCATGAAAATCTCTCACTGGATTTACAATATTTGATGCTTTAATCTTAAGCTTTTGAGAATTCTCACTTTCTCAATAAATAAAATTTTTCGAAAAATGGACAATTACAAGCTAATGTTCTAGACTCAGAGCCTTATAATTATATAAAGTGAAAACCATCATTTGCTTCTCTCTTTGATGACTAATCCTTTATATGTAACGCAAGCTTTCCTAAAAGCTTGGGATTTGATCTGTCAGCTCCTCTTTTCCTCATTGGAGTGGGGATTTCCAGTTCTTTCCCTGATCAAACCTTTCTCTTATTCTCCTTAGTAAAATTCTCATTTTTTTTATATCATATCTTGCATATAAAGGCAATTCCTATTATAGTTTGTCATATCTGCCCCTCACCATTGCTTGGATGTTCACTCTCCTATCTTCTCTTTTTCCATGTTTGAAATTGCTTGGTGCCTAAGCTTGGCTACTAGCCTGAACTGCGGTTCTTGTTCTCGGTTGGACAGGGAGACGACTTACATGTGCTGACTAATGTCACTTGACCATTATTGGCACACTAGTATGATTATTTACTCTGAAAAATTACATAACCTCAATTCTTCTTGTTTAATAAAGTTTTCTGTTTCTTAAAAAAATTATGCAACTTCTTCAACTACCCCAGTGCCCCATTGTTATGGCTGAGACTGAGAGCTTGCTTCAAAAGGTAGGGGCATCCATTTGTGGTTCAAATTAATTTCGAAATATGAAAAGGGTTTAAATGTCTCATCATTGCTTACCATTGTGGTTGCTTTGTGTTCAGAGGTTGTGCCCTTAAATCTAGTAGTTGTCTTTAGTCCTTCCAATTGACCTTTAGCTTGACGCTCTCCACTATTTTCATGTCTTGCCTGCCAAATCCAATATTGGAGTTGTCTTCCTTCTCTTCTCATAGCCGCAAGTTCTTAACCCTTTTTTGCACAGTGCTATCTTATTAGAGGGGGGATGAACAAATCTTATTTTGAAGAGGATTTACAAAATTTATTAAGAGATGCAATATCCCAGCTCGACATCCTGATATTTCTTACCCCACTAACTCTGCTGTTGCAGAAGAATTCCTTCCATTATGATTGTTGCAAATTCCTTTTTTCTATTTCCTTCTTCACCATGTCATCTCTTAGAGAAGAGAAATACATTTCCATTCAGGATTTAGAAAGTTTTTGGAAAAGATGCAAATCCCATCCTAGGTAGTTATAGTTCCTTTTTAAGAAAAATGCTGTAGAGGCGATATAAAATCCCTTGGTTTACGGTGTTAGGTTCCCAATCGATCATCAAAGCTCGTGTGGCGATAAATAGGAATATAGTCTAGGTGTTACTGAAGAATGGCATCATCTCTAGACTGTTATGGAATTTTTTTTTCCTTTTCACTCTATCTTTTGATACTCTTTATTTTCATTGTTTGGTGACTGACAACAATAAACCAAGGAAGTGATGGAAGAATGCTAATTGTGCTTCATAAACTCACATATTAATTTTGCTCAAATTTTGAGGGAGTGATAATTTTTATAGATCTCTGAAGTATCTAGGATGTCAAAATGACAATTTTTTTAAAGATATATGGACTCCATAAACTTGGATGTGTAGTTCAAAAGGTCACTTGAAAATAGCCATCATAGAAAAACAGTACAATCTTGTTTTATATATGGACTTTGATATTTTTGTTTTTGTAGATTGAATCAACATTAATCATAATAAAACTCTCTATCTCAATATAATTTGTCACAGTATATTATTGATTTGATTGCCATACGCATTATAACTACACAACAACAACAATTAATTATTCTCATCCAATCTTATTCTCATTCTAACGACCATCAATAATATATACGCCTGTCCTAGCTTGGAACCAAGCCAGTGGTAACCACAACAGGAAAGTCCATTCTTTGTGATGTCCTAGATGACGTGACGATGGCGATGCCATGTGCTTTGACATCATAAAGAAGCTATACGAACCTTATTTTACCACCATTAGAACATTAAATGAATACGAAAAATACAATTAAAGGTATTAAGGGGCTTTGTCCACATCATTCTCCCCCACTTGAGGATTCTCGCCTTTAGCTTAAGGATGGAATGCGACACCCTGGCTAGCTTGAGAACAAATAACTACAATAACTGGCTAAGTCATCTGCCCATTGTGCACGAAGAGAGCATACATCGCTTCCAAGTAGTAGTGGCAAAATGTGTCCCAAATAATAAATCAACCCATATTAGCCCATACATTTAAATATGGGGCCCATATTTAAAAGCTATGAATCAAATATGGGGCCATATTTAAAAGCTATGGTTCAAATATGGAGCCCATTAATAAAAATTATGAGTCAAATATAGAGTCCATCTTTACAAGTTAGGAGTAAAATATATTTTTTTTTACATTTACTTGGAATAGTAATACTAACTTAGATAGAAAAAAAAATGTGCTGGCCCAACCCATAATTGGCCCGGTCCATAATTTTGCCACGACTACTTCCAAGCTCCTTTTGACACGGGATTTTCAAGAGTTAGTGGCATTCCTAGTATCGAATAGTAGTAGATATGACTCAAAGACGGTAACTCTGTATCTCCTTGTACAAAGAGAAACCTGGGCCTCCAGCACTCAATTTTCATGAAAGGATTCAACGGAACCTCGACTTGCCCTCTCAAGTTCTACTTAGCCTTCCGTATCCACATACTTTGACACAGTCATGTATGGTCTCTTCGATATACCCGTCTTGCTAACTCGGAGAGAAAAACAGTGCTAGGTATTGCCAAAAAGGGCTTAATCGAAAATTTTGGGAAGTTGAGGGGCTGAATCGTAACTTTGAAATTCAGGGTAAGGGCTTGCAGTTATGTTGAAAGTGTGAGGGTCATGGTTCAAAGTCGCGATATCGGTCAATGACTCGACCATCTAATTTTCATCTTGGTTTTGATATCGGTCTTGGGCAATACTTTAACACTATATGAATTATTTTTTTTTGTAAGAAATAGAATAGTTTTAAAAGATAAAGTAGAATAAAATGAATCAATTAGATAATTATAAAATCATATTTTTGTATGCACAGCGTTATCTAATTGATTATTATGGTAAATGATGCACTTGTCAGTTGCATTGTTCGAATAGTTTTTAGAACACGGTCTCCAAATATTTTTAGTTGAATAAAATTATACAGAAATTGCAAATTGTGAACTTATATGTATAATTATACATCTAGAGTATATATATATATATAACTTAATTAGTACATATCAACGGTTAATACGTTTATAGGGAAATGCTATAGGAAACAATCGAGCACGTTGCGAGTGAAAGCCGATATTTAGACCGGGTTCTTCACTTTTCGGCCGATTTAGTACTATTTCATCTATTTCTCAATTCGTGATCCAATCTCGGGTTCGTGCCCTCCAATACCTAGTCAACTAGGCCGAGTTGTTTGGTTTCGGCACATACTTTGAACCATGGTATGGGTAAAGTTTGAAAACTTGAGGGAACAAAATTCATAATTTTACTGGAAATTTGACTCTAGGTTTGTAGTATGCAACTTCTGAATGGATTGAAGAATGGATGTATGGAGTATCTTAAAGAGTGAACAGGATAGATGGTGGCTATTTAGGTTTGTGGCATTCATTGGAGCCCCAATAGGACTCGCTTTTCTTTGGAGAAGCTCTTCGGACATCGACAAAGGCAATTAGAGGGTTTCCCGATGGATTTTGACTCTAAGTTGTCTTGTTGATTTAAAACCAAGGTACCTGGGTGCATGGAACAACATGGGGTTTTTAGACCTCCATGTTGTGTCTGAATGGCCAGTTGGACACCACCTGCTTCAGCCTAGACGTGACTGAGGGGTAAAGGTAGATGTGAGGGTTTGAGTGTCTCGGGTTTGCTGTTGGATTGAGGGTTTGATACTTGTGCTGGTGTTGGTTGATTGAATTGAAGGTTGAGGATAGTGGGTTAGCTATTACGGAGGGTGTGAAAAGTGTAGCGGTGACCAATGATTGGCTCGCAGTGGTTAGTGGTGAGGGAATATGCTAGTTGGTCCGATGACGCATTTCATCTGGAAGACGGCCATCGCTAAAGATTAGAGATTAGCGATGTTTAGAAGAGACAGAAGGAGTTTTCACCTGTTGGTGATGCCGCTAGGTCGAAGGTGAAGCCACTAGATCACTTCGACAGGGTAACATTTGGAGAAGTGGTCCGATGATGGTTTCTCCGAGCCTTACTCATCCAGGAACAAATGTCGCTCTCCCTATACCAATTTGATGTGATTTGTAGGCATTACAACTACACAATATGATGTGAATAAGTCCTTTTCGCCATTTTTAGTATTTTTTTTTATTTTAGTATTCATTGTACTTTTTCCTTTTATTTTGTATTTAGAGGAAGGAAGGTTGTTTGGCATTAAGGGCACAATTGTAATTAGATACTTAGCTTAGTGGCCAAGCAACCTCCTCCCTTTAAATACCCCTTTTGTAGACTCATTTGGGTCATTCCTTGATTTTGAGATATTGTGATTAGAGAGAGATTATCTTTGCTTGCTCCCATTTGGCGTTATTTGCGTCAATTGGTATCAGAGCCTCGTCGTTCCACCCAGTTTTTGTTATTGTTGTAAGATAAAAACACGTAGATAACGTCACGGTGCGTTCAAGAAAGGATGAACTCCTCCGACGCAAACTCTTTCAATCAAATTTTGGAGGCCATCAATCGATTGACGGCCCGCATAGATGTGATGGATGCCCGAAGTTCTTCGCCGGCAACCACCACAGACCAACCCGGTAACATCTCAAAACCCTAACCCTACTTCTCCAAGGTCTACCCATTCTACACCTCTCCCACAAAGAAACCCTAATCTTGAAAACACTAATCCCATAAATATCCAAGAAAGCACCACCACTGAAGAGGTTGTCCCACCACTATAACCCGCTGGCCCATCCACCCAAAAAAAACCCAACACACTCAGTCCGCCCCAAAACAACCCCTAAAAAAAACGGTCGGTCACCCCCAACAACTTCTCCACCTGCCGACACCTGCCAGTACCCCGATCGGCCCACAGATCCCACCTGAAATCCACTGTCGGCTGCCGGAATGCAGCCTCCATCCTTCGGTTACTTCCTCCGGAGCCGTGTGTCTACCGATCTAGCCCTGGATGATCGCTCGCCACCGCCAGCAGTCCTCGGACCCTCTGATGGGTCGGGACAAGGATTCCGACAACACCACAACCCACCGAGGGTTGTTTGACAACTCCAATCACTACTGTGGCATTTTTGAAAGATCCTATCCCTTTATGTGTTCACCCGGCACCACCCATCATTGGAACCTACTCTCCCACCATCGTCGAGATGATCCGTGACATCCGACACACAAAAAAATCAAATCCACCTCTCATACATACAAATGTCACCAACCTCAAGCCTTTTAACCCAAATCTTGAATCCCAAGCCCTAGAATTTCTATCCTCCCACATTCACCCTAATTTCACCCACCAAGATTCGCCACCACCCTTTATACCTCCACCTCCACCTCCACCACCCAACATCCCCACACACTACCATTTACCCTCTCCCCATCTTCCCCCACCCCAGATTCTTGTCCCCTCTAACTCACCACCACTGTAACCACCCCATTATCCCCCTCAACCCCCACTTAATTACCCCTTGCCCCCTATCACCATTTATCCTCGCCATCACCTGCAAAACTGCCTTGAAAACCACCACATACCATCCATACCCCCCGCTCTATCTCTTCCCCCGCACCCTCACCCGCCCCATTCCACTTTTCCCACGCTTCCGCCCCCGCCTATTTTACATACCATTCCCTCACCGGGACACCCCCTCCATGTCCCACATCATCCACCCCCATGGGATACCCGTTCCTTTCACTCAACGCTCATTGATTCCCATGAGCGGGTACGGGAGTGGATTACCCTACCTCCCCATGCTGATCTTCCTTCACCCCGTCCCCACTCCACTCCCGAGTTTGAACCACCCCCTCCTACCGAGTGGCGCACTGATGTTTCCCCCTTTGATTCTCTTGACCCCACGGTTACCCTCTATGTCCCCCTCTCCGAGCGCCATTACTTTGTTTGCTATCGGAAAGGGCACCAGATGAATCAATGCCCCTACCGCCAGCCGTTGGTTCCATCATCACCTCTTTTCTCACCCTGAGAGACTCTTCCACCTCACACCACTCCTCCTGCCACCCCAGTTCCCCCACCAGCTCCTGACCTTCCTCATCCATCGCCTCGGAGGCACCCAAAGCACGCCTTACTTACCGAGCCACCGCCAGGTGATGAAGTGTAACAACCCAGGTTTTTGGAGCGACTATTTTATACTATTTTGCCTGATGGGCTAATTTTGTAAAATAGGGGATATTTTTCCCGTGAGACTTAGGGATAATATTTACTATGTTTTGTCTATTTACCGTTATGAGAAGGTAAATAGCATTATAGTGTGTATTATTGCGTCTTTATATGTAAAACGACGGCTATGACCCATATTTAAATTTGGGTAAAATGAATGAATTAAAATGAAATTGGAACATAAAAATAGTTCACACTTTCCCGAATGCCAAAATAGGGGGTGCGGTTGTTTTTAGAATAGTCGAGATAGTCGAAATAAGTGCCCAGTTGTAATTTTTGAGATTTGGGCATTTTTAAGGGATTATGACTCAAATTAGTGGTTACGAGTCATTTTGGTGGTTTATTAACATTTTAATGTGGGGATTTATGTTTTGAGACCCGTATAAGTCCCCCACCCCCTTTCTTTTTCTTCATTTTGTGTGAGAAGCCAAAGGAGAGAGAGAGAGAAGAGAGAGTTGGGAGAAATGGAGAGAAAGGGAGAAAATGGAAGATTTTGGGCCGGATTCCGTCGCTACAGGAGGTGATCAGAGACTACGAACCTCGAGGCAAGTTTCTTACTTGCTAGATATTGATTTAATGTGATAAATTTGCATGTATAGTTAATTTTGGGGGTTTAAACCATAAATGAGTTTTTGGTTGATTTTGGTGTTTAATCCTTAAATCTTGTAGATTGTGTGGTTTAAGGTGATTATATGGGTTTCTTTTGGTGTATAATTGTTGGGGTAATGTTGTTGGTGGAGGGGAATGAAGAAAGTAAGGGATTATGGGTTTTAGGGTTCGGTTTTGGCTTTGAAGAAAAAGGGTTTTTCGTGGATCTGATAGGCGCGGTCGACCGCAGTCCCATGACCGGTCGACCGGTCATGCCAAAACTAGCGTACTGTAAGCAGACCAAACCTGAAAGGGCGGTCGACCGCGGTCCCTTGGCCGGTCGACTGGTCCCCTGTTTTTCCACCTTTAATTTTCCCTAGTTTTCTTTAGCCTCTTTATTTCAAGGTAGGAACTTAGGAACCTTCCTTTGGGAAGTAATGGGGAGTTCTAGAGGGTTGTATTGGGTAGACTAATGTCCTAGGTCAAGATGGGATATTTGGGTTACCCGAGGGCTAGTTTGTATAGGTTAATATCCAAATGATATAGGAGGTTAACCTACAGTAAATATTGGAAGTTAAAGTATTAATGTGAAGCTTTGGGGAGACACTCCCTTATGGAGACTCACTTTGGGGGTTTATGAAATTGTATGAACTCTTGGAGGTTAGTTTGAAGTAGTGGCACTTTGGATCTTAGGTCATTAATAAAATATGACTTAATAAGAATGAAATGCACATTCTAAAACTTGGTACTTAATGGCTAAATGAATGACTATTGAAAAAGTAAAATTGGATGTTTTCAAAAAGGGAAAAAGGTAATGATTTTCATAAGTGATAACTTATGGTTACACACCTCCCTAAATCGCTATCATAAGGGAAGTTGCGTGCGTTGTGGTGAAGCCCCCTGGCTAATGAATGCAGGGTGGATATAGTCCCTAGGCCATATGGGCATTTGTATTACTGCGCTGGTTAGGGGATTCTGGGTGTGGTCCTGACTTTCCCGCAGGCAATATAGCCGCTTCCCGACGTTGGTAGGTTCCCAGGTTGTCTTGTATAGATAGGCCCTGGAAGATGATAGCCATTTAGGGGCGCGTCCAGTGGGGAAACCCGGAGGGACGGTCTTAGATTTGTTAAAGCATTTTATGATAATAAAATGGCTTTAATTTACATTTCCCGGATGGAAGAAGGGAAATGGGATATGGTTTGGCTTCGGTAACACTCCCGAATGGAAGAAGGGATGTGGAAGCATATGGTATACAAAAGTATTTTTATGATAATAAAAATGACTTTTGATTACACTTCCTGGATGGAAGAAGGGAAGTGGGATTTTATGAAAGAAATGGCTAAAGCACTTTTTATGATAATAAAACTTGCTTTAAAAAAAAGTATTCTTCCTGGAGGGAAGAAAGGAAATAAAATTGGTAAATAAGTTTGACTTGGTAAACATTTGATAAAATGTTGTACCATTTATGTTTATTCCTAAAAGAAAGAAATTAGGAATTGTGCCATTAGATGATGATTGGGTTTTATTTTGTATTTTCTTTGTGTAGCTGTAGATGTGACCTCCCACACATATGCACACACATATATATTTATTGATTATTTCGTGCTTAGGGTCTAATGGACCTCGACGATCAACCTTGCCTGAGTAGTAGTGTATCGGGGGGGTTCCTTGTTTGGATTTCGCTTTGCGAGACACCCCACGCACGAATAAGTCATAGTGTTGAGACTGGGGAGAAGTTAGCCCTTAGTACTTAGGGTTAACTAAATCACTTCACGATATTGCGCTAGGTTACTGCTAGATCGAGAGGTGAGAAATATTACTGTTATATGCGAGAGAATTACGCACTTAACTGTCATGCATTTTTGTCACATGGTAATTATATCAAATCGGGTCCTGACCCGTATCTATATTTCTTTGTTTCTGCATGTATTCCTTTTCGTACAGGTGCTCTACCGCATGGACACCCGAATTTACATATTCCATTCCATTTGTCATGGATCTACAGCATATTGCGGATGTTGTAGGTTATTTGTATTAGACGCTTCTTTCTATTACACTTTAGTTATGTTCAGTATATTTATTTGGGCGTGTGTTGCCCAAGGTATTGCACTCATTCATTATATTGTAAATATTGGATTATAATACTCGATGTATTATTTGTATTGGTCTGTTCACCGACAGCTTATTCGGTGATATTTATTATATTGTCATTCTTTCTCCGTTGATTTTTGATATCCACCGTTTTTACAAATGGGATTGTCTAAGTGTTTTCTTTTATTTCCAAAATTTTAAATTTGACAGTCTGTTTTCTAAAATGATTGGTGGTTATCTCATACTATTATGTTAATCGACAGTGATGTTGAGGATGGACCATCTATGATTCCTGTGATTATTAGAGTATTGGGCTGGCCACCTATTATTTTAATAGGCGGGTTGTCACAGATGGTATCAGAGCATCAATTTCTAGAGTCCTTAGGAATCTGTACGAATGTTTTACGTCTTCTGCGTTTCTCTCTATTTGATCTAGAACCATAAGATTAAGATCGTTGAATTCTCTTGTGAGATTCCGTTCTCCTGCTATAGTACGAGAACCCCGAAGATCTTCTGCTCGTTCGTGTGGGACTTGTAAGTCGTCGGATATAGGGCTTTGAGGTAGGTTACGGCAAAGGCGTCACGAGGCGGGATTACTAAGAACTGTAGGTTTTGGTCGGGAACAAGGGCCGTTTTTGAGGTCTCTTCCCTTGTAGCATTACTTTATATTGCTTCTGTGACTACTAAGTACAGTGGAAATAGTTTTCCTGAGTACCGCTGTCGGTGGAGAGTGGTACTATGCTTGGGATTCCAAGCAAGGTCAATTCAGAGCTGAGAGGTCCTTGATAAGGACCACATGTTGAAGTTCGGTTGGATAGAGAAAGTGTAACCTCGTTCGGTGAGAACGTAAGGCCCGATAGTTTTGGCCTATAGATGGGTATAGAAGTGCCCAGGTGTGAGGATTTGAGGAAAACCTTTCACCCATTGGAGTAAGATGAATTGGAGGGAATGGTAGTCGCCTCTTTATGGTGGGGAAAAATGTTTTTCCCAATAGAGAGGGCCTTTCAGTGGAAATGATAGGCTCGTAAGTAAGTGTTGGTAACACTTCTAGAGAAGTAGTGTTCATAAGACCCCATTGGTGGACATCCACCCGGGGAAGACTCGTGGAGGTAAGGTCGGGGAGGCTGGTAGATTGTTCTCCTTACTGAAGGGGAGTAAGGGAACTACGCGTTCTGATCTTGTCGATTGAAGATGACCGACAAGGATGGGACGCCTAGTTGGGACATTGATGGAAGTAGTTTGATTCGGATAAGACTAGAATCACGTGTCTTGGAACTAGTGGTAGAGGCCAAGGAGGTTGGCTAGTAAGTTGGTGGGACTTTCCAACTAAGGTGCGAGTGGTGCATTCCTTAGGTAAGATGGAGTAGTAGGGTGTTAGCCCTAGGACCGGGTGTGTATATAGAGCTTGTGATAGTATCGGTATTTCTTTTATAGTAAGTATATTTATATGGCTTCCATGATAGGGAGGCTCTATATTTTCCTTTTCACTCGTTATGGGGCGAGTGGTGATATGTGTAGTACATGCTGCTTGTATTATATGTATTATATGAGCAGGGATACGCTTGGTTGGGTTGGTGTGATAGCAAGCGAATAAATTGCGAGGCTATCCTATCTCTAGTTCTAGTAGAAAGAGCTAGTGGTTCTATAATATCTTCCCTGGATACAGGTTGAGACTTTATAGAGGTGGTTTACGGTATGTAGGTAGTTTTTATTTTTATTTTGTTTATTATTTATTTGTCTTGCTTTATTCTTTTTCCTTGATTGTTTGCTTCCTTTAATTGCTTTGCTTGTGTATGTTTTTCCTTATCTACATGACCGGCTAGTTAAGGGGATTGTGTGGAGGGGTTCCTTGTTTGGATTTCGCTTTGCGAGACGCTCCACGCATGAACCTTAACGACGTCGGGAGTGGAGAGATGTGCATTTTCTTTTCTGTTCTTTGCTTTTCTTTTCTGTTGCGTGAGTGCTGGGTTGGGAAGTTTAGCCGGGAATCACGTATATGAGTGATTTAAGGGCTAAGTTGATGTGCGGTATATGAGCACTATGATAGTTTTCCTCTGATCGATGTGGGGAAGACTAATATTTTGGAAGTCCGATAGAGACTTATGGTTGTGCCTTAAAGTGAAGGCCATTTATAAAGAAGTACATATGTGTTTTGAGATAAAGTAATCTGTGGCATCTTACAGAAAGTAAATGCCTCAGTTAATTGTTATGGTAGAATGTAGAAGCAAATATGTATTAGTAGAGTTATGAGTTAGGATTCCGTCGATCCCGATCATGTGTCTTCGACCGTTACTTTTCGACGACCGACAATGCGAGGTAGTAGTGTAATGGGAGGGTTCCTTGTTTGGATTTCGCTTCAGCGAGACGTCCCACGTATGAAACTTAGCTAATGTCGGAAGTCGGGAAAGGTCTTGGACACTAGGGATATATTTAGTATTATATATATACGACTAGATTAGGATAGGTAGATAAATCGACTTTAGGATTTTTAGGAGGCTAGGCCCTTAGGGCATGTGACGTTAAATTTAGGAGGGTGGTTGGGAGTTGACTACAATAGGTTTATGGGTTAACTCTAAATAGGATTTGGTCCCTAGAACGAGAAGTATGGGATCTCGAGAGGTTTGGGATGTTGGACCAAAGGAGATGAGGCATTTCTTAGATAGAACGTTATGTTGGTAACCTATCATTCGAGGAGTTGGAGTATAAACTGACTTTTTCCTCCTGCACTCGTGTTGTTATGATCGAGAGTGGATTTAACGAACGAGTCTTGGCTAGGAACGAGAAGTGTTAATGCGGGAGCATGGACTTATTGTTCATGTGTCTCACACTTTTACGAAGTGTCGTCCCCCGCTTGATGAAGAGTTCGTAGCGGTAGTATTTGCCTTGGAGAATAGAGGCACTACTTCCTGGGCAGGAGTTTGGGTCTTTTCACGAATAACAATTTGTAGTTAGTAAAGGACTATCAATTGGGTATTCCCTTTTGCTAAGGAAATGCGGATGGGGTAGCCAATGCACCTAATAGAAAACCCGTCGGAGATTTTAGTCATGGCATAGAATGCCGAGTAGAACGAGTTTAAACGAGGGGGATCCATTGTAAGAGCATTTATGTCCATGATGGACCTTATCACCTACTTGTGTGCAAAGAGTAGCAAGGAACGAGGAGTGGGTATATCCATGGACATTTTTATCGAATTGCCGATAATGCAACGGTCATCATCCTAGTTGAGAAAACTGTGGATCATTGGACCAATCGCTGCTTAGTCAATGGAAACGGGCGGACTAAGTACAGGAGAGTACGCCCAACCCTGTGTGGTGGAGTTTTAGATCTATATACGGTTCCTATCAAACAGTGGTGAACTGAGACGAGATATTCGTGTCATGGTACTGGTAAAGTTTCCAGGAAGAAATGGGAATCGTGTGGATATGGGGTATATCCTACCGCCCATAAGTGGATGGGTGGGTTTGATTTAATGGAAAGATCGGAGTAGTAGCTCTTATGGGTCTAATTTCCATACCATAGTTTGGATCGTTTCCTATGTGTATGATGCCGTGGGTGGCCTAGTATAGTTTGCAGTGTGTCTTGTCTGTTCGTTGGAATGGAACCAGCGAATAGTATATTTCTTAAATGATTGGGCCCATTGATCCGAATTCTTTTGAGGACTACACCAATGCGAATAGGGATTGTAGTATTTGGGGTTAGCGATTGTAAGTTAGTGTAGTATTCCCTAGTAAGGGTGTAGCGTGTTTCGATAAGTAGGGCAATTTGTGCCCAGATGGTGTAGGTATCTCCTCCCGTAGTAGAAGGGTGGAATCGATAGTTCATGAGGGTCGATTTGGCGCTACATTATATCATGATGGTGTGGACTGAGATCGATAGCGATGACCTTAGTCTGAGTCCCATGGGGACGCTGCACTGCAGAGAGGTTTGCTAGTATGATAGCATGTTTTTGGTATAGTATACCCTTTATATGGTTATGGATTACGCCTGAATTTTGAGGGCAAAATTCCCCTTTAAGGGGGGGAGTATGTAACAACCTAGGTTTTTGGAGCGACTATTTTATACTATTTCGCCTGATGGGCTAATTTTATAAAATAGGGGATGTTGGAGTAAATATTTTTCCCGTGAGACTTAGGGATAATATTTACTATGTCTTGTCTATTTACCGTTATGAGAAGGTAAATAGCGTTATATTGTGTATTATTGCGTCGTTATATGTAAAACGATGGTTATGACCCATATTTAAATTTGGGTAAAATGAATGAATTAAAATGAAATTGGAACATAAAAATAGTTCACACTTTCCCGAATGCCAAAATAGGGGGTGCCGTTGTTTTTAGAATAGTCGAGATAGTCGAAATAAGTGCCCAGTTGTAATTTTTGAGATTCGGGCATTTTTAAGGGATTATGACTCAAATTAGTGGTTACGAGTCATTTTGGTGGTGTATTAACATTTTAATGTGGGGATTTATGTTTTGAGACCCGTATAAGTCCCCCACCCCCTTTCTTTTTCTTCATTTTGTGTGAGAAGCCAAAGGAGAGAGAGAGAGAAGAGAGAGTTGGGAGAAATGGAGAGAAAGGGAGAAAATGGAAGATTTTGGGCCGGATTTCGTCGCTACAGGAGGTGATCAGAGACTACGAACCTCGAGGCAAGTTTCTTACTTGCTAGATATTGATTTAATGTGATAAATTTGCATGTATAGTTAATTTTGGGGGTTTAAACCATAAATGAGTTTTTGGTTGATTTTGGTGTTTAATCCTTAAATCTTGTAGATTGTGTGGTTTAAGGTGATTATATGGGTTTCTTTTGGTGTATAATTGTTGGGGTAATGTTGTTGGTGGAGGGGAATGAAGAAAGTAAGGGATTATGGGTTTTAGGGTTCGGTTTTGGCTTTGAAGAAGAAGGGTTTTTCGTGGATCTGATAGGCGCGGTCGACCGCGGTCCCATGACCGGTCGACCAGTCATGCCAAAACTAGTGTACTGTAAGCAGACCAAACCTGAAAGGGCGATTGACCGCGGTCCCTTGGACGGTCGATCGGTCCCCTGTTTTTCCACCTTTAATTTTCCCTAGTTTTCTTTAGCCTCTTTATTTCAAGGTAGGAACTTAGGAACCTTCCTTTGGGAAGTAATGGGGAGTTCTAGAGGGTTGTATTGGGTAGACTAATGTCCTAGGTCAAGATGGGATATTTGGGTTACCCGAGGGCTAGTTTGTATAGGTTAATATCCAAATGATATAGGAGGTTAACCTACAGTAAATATTGGAAGTTAAAGTATTAATGTGAAGCTTTTGGGAGACACTCCCTTATGGAGACTCACTTTGGGGGTTTATGAAATTGTATGAACTCTTGGAGGTTAGTTTGAAGTAGTGGCACTTTGGGTCTTAGGTCATTAATAAAATATGACTTAATAAGAATGAAATGCACATTCTAAAACTTGGTACTTAATGGCTAAATGAATGACTATTGAAAAAGTAAAATTGGATGTTTTCAAAAAGGGAAAAAGGTAATGATTTTCATAAGTGATAACTTATGGTTACACACCTCCCTAAATCGCTATCATAAGGGAAGTTGCGTGCGTTGTGGTGAAGCCCCCTGGCTAATGAATGCAGGGTGGATATAGTCCCTAGGCCATATGAGCATTTGTATTACTGCGCTGGTTAGGGGATTCTGGGTGTGGTCCTGACTTTCCCGCAGGCAATATGGCCGCTTCCCGACGTTGATAGGTTCCCAGGTTGTCTTGTATAGATAGGCCCTGGAAGATGATAGCCATTTAGGGGCACGTCCAGTGGGGAAACCCGGAGGGACGGTCTTAGATTTGTTAAAGCATTTTATGATAATAAAATGGCTTTAATTTACATTTCCCGGATGGAAGAAGGGAAATGGGATATGGTTTGGCTTCGGTAACACTCCCGGATGGAAGAAGGGATGTGGAAGCATATGGTATACAAAAGTATTTTTATGATAATAAAAATGACTTTTGATTACACTTCCTGGATGGAAGAAGGGAAGTGGGATTTTATTAAAGAAATGGCTAAAGCACTTTTTGTGATAATAAAACTTGCTTTAAAAAAATGTATTCTTCCTGGAGGGAAGAAAGGAAATAAAATTGGTAAATAAGTTTGACTTGGTAAACATTTGATAAAATGTTGTACCATTTATGTTTATTCCTAAAAGAAAGAAATTAGGAATTGTGCCATTAGATGATGATTGGGTTTTATTTTGTATTTTCTTTGTGTAGCTGTAGATGTGACCTCCCACACATATGCACACACATATATATTTATTGATTATTTCGTGCTTAGGGTCTAATGGACCTCAACGATCAACCTTGCCTGAGTAGTAGTGTATCGGGGGGGTTCCTTGTTTGTATTTCGCTTTGCGAGACACCCCACGCACGAATAAGGCATAGTGTTGAGACTGGGGAGAAGTTAGCCCTTAGTACTTAGGGTTAACTAAATCACTTCACGATATTGCGCTAGGTTACTGCTAGATCGAGAGGTGAGAAATATTACTGTTATATGCGAGAGAATTACGCACTTAACTGTCATGCATTTTAGTCACATGGTAATTATATCAAATCGGGTCCTGACCCGTATCTATATTTCTTTGTTTCTGCATGTATTCCTTTTCGTACAGGTGCTCTACCGCATGGACACCCGAATTTACATATTCCATTCCATTTGTCATGGAGCTACAGCATATTGCGGATGTTGTAGGTTATTTGTATTAGACGCTTCTTTCTATTGCACTTTAGTTATGTTCAGTATATTTATTCGGGCGTGTGTTGCCCAAGGTATTGCACTCATTCATTATATTGTAAATATTGGATTATAATACTCGATGTATTATTTGTATTGGTCTGTTCACCGACAGCTTATTCGGTGATATTTATTATATTGTCATTCTTTTTCCGTTGATTTTTGATATCCACCGTTTTTACAAATGGGATTGTCTAAGTGTTTTCTTTTATTTCCAAAATTTTAAATTTGACAGTCTATTTTCTAAAATGATTGGTGGTTATCTCATACTATTATGTTAATCGACAGTGATGTTGAGGATGGACCATCTATGATTCCTGTAATTATTAGAGTATTGGGCTAGCCACCTATTATTTTAGTAGGCGGGTTGTCACATGATGATCTCGATGAGGATGCCCTGACCCTTAGTGGTGATGCCATCACACAGTTGGTACTTCAGTTACTCTCACGGAGTATGCGGTGTGATATCAAAGTGGATGTCCCGATGTTTGACGACCACCTACAGCCCGATGCTGTTGTTGATTGGCTTACCACTATGGAACGGATTTTTGAGTATAAACGGCTGAATGGTCGTAGATGTGTTCTCTTAGCATCAACCAAGTTTCAGGGCTATGCTAGTGTTTGGTGGAATGACTTGGAGCAGCGCCGTGCCAGATTGGGCCTTCCCCCTATCCAGTCTTGGACCGAGCTCCATGCACAGTTGATGTCTGCTTTTGTCCCCGCCACTTATGAGCACGACTTATTTTTACGAGTTCAGTCTCTTCGCCAGGACACCACAATTTTGGGCTACACTGAGCAATTTCAGCTTTTATGTACTTGAACCCGCCTCGACGAGAGTGAGGAGTAGCGCATTAGTCGCTATATTCATGGTCTACAGAGCTACATTCAGCGCGATCTTGCTTTACGTGAGGTCACCTCCTTTGCCAAGGCGGTGGAGTACGCCACTAAGGTTGAGTCCTTCCACCAGACTTCCCCACCACCGCGTAGCCGCTCCATGACTGCTCCAGCACCAGTGACTTCTGCAACTACGAGGACTCCGTCCACTGCAGCTACTCCTACTACCACGGTTCCTCCTTCTGTACTAGCTCATCTGGTCACCTTCAAATGCTACAACTGCAGGGTGATGGGCCATCGAACCTCAGATTGTTCCCTCCTTCGCCGTCGCGCTCTCTTAGCTTCTGGGGACCTTGAGTACCTTGAGGAGGCACCGAAGATTCCACCTCTGCCAGCTCTCATTACGATCCTCTATGGTGACACGGAAGGCCTTCCCCCCTGAGCTCGAGGACGAACTCTTTTCAAGGGGGGGGGGAGAGTGATGTGAAATAAGGGCCTTTTTGTCATTTTTAGTATTTCTTTTATTTTAGTATTCATTGTACTTTTTCCTTTTATTTTGTATTTAGAGGAAGGAAGGTTATTTGGCATTAAGGGCTCAATTGTAATTAGATACTTAGCGTAGTGGCCAAGTAACATCCTCCCTTTAAGTACCCCTTTTGTAGACTCATTTGGGTCATTCCTTGATTTTGAGATATTGTGATTAGAGAGATTATCTTTTCTTGCTCCCATTTGGCGTTATTTGCGTCACATAAACTAAAGCCAAGTTAGTCTTTGCCTCGTTATCAAAAAGTCATAAAATAAAACTCTCTCCCAATGGTGTTGCCACTTTGCATGTACTCAATTTTTTATATCTTTTACAAAATTGTTGACTCAATATTTTTCCCCACCATACTATTCATAAAGTTGTTACATTAGTATCTTTTGATACATATAAAATATATTATATTATTATTATTATTCTCATTTTATTACCGTATTCCGTCCGTATAATGTTGTATTTTTTTCAATTTTGTCTTATTTCCATGTCTATTTTGCATTTAACATAATATGCGAGTATATGAGCTTCTTAAATTATTGTTTATCAAGGTTCTAAATGGCGCGAGGCATGGTCGATGCGTGGAGGTCAAGCATCAAGCATTAAGAGCCTAGGCATGAAAATGCATTTTTCCTTTTTTAAATAGTTTTTAATTATACCAAGGCTAGTAAAACAATAAAAATAGAAATAAAAGCAGAAATGTATGCATGACTAACATAAACATGCAATCAAAATTAGGAATAAAATAATACATATGTTAAATCATTTTTGAGAGATTCACCAAAAAATATATATAAGTGATTTAACAATATTATAAAAGAAAAAATACAAAAGGTAATGAGAGATATAACAAAACAGAAGACAGGGAGTGAACTTAGGCAGAGAGGGAGAGAGGTCAGTCGGAGGACGGAGAGGGAGAGGGAGAGGTCAGTCGGGTCAGAGAGGGAGAGGGAGAGGTCAGTTAGGCCAAAGATAGAGGTTGGAAAGGGAGAGGTTGAAGGGTTGCATTGATTGGGTTTTGTTTTGTTTTGTTTTTAGTTTGTTAAAAACTCAGGGCTTAGTAGATAAGAAAAAAAAACTTTTCAAAAGTGAAACGATGCCGTTTAACCAAAAAAAAAAGAAGATAAAAAAGGCTTTCAGTCCCAAAACGACGCCGTTTAACCCAAAAAAGGCCTGCCTTTTGGACCCAAAAAAGGCGCGTGCGTAAAAGTTTCAGAAAATGGTGTTGTATTTAAATTTTTCATTGTATTGTTTTTCAACTGATATTTTTCTAATCCTCACGGCAAACAATAAGAAAGGCAGAAAAAGAGGCAGAAAAGAAAGCAAGAAAAAAAGGCAGAAAAAAGAAGAAAGAAAAGAAAATGCAAAAAAAAGGGTCCGGGAAAGAAAAAGGGCAGAAAACAACCATCCGGGGAAGAAAGGGGCAGAAAAAAAAGAAAAAAAATGGAGAGAAGACCAGCCGAAATATGGAGAGAAGAATACCCGAGTGCTTGAGCTTTTCTTTTCGTTTCTTTTTTGTTGAGTAAGTTTTTTGACTTTTTCTTTTTGGCTTTTGTATTTCAGCTATTAGGTCTTTCCAGTTGGTTTTAGATGCAAAATAAAGCACCCGGTTATTTTTCTAATACACAACTTAAACAGGGAAAAGCACGCCTAGCCCCACGCCTGGCGCCTAAGTGCGCCTTGCACCTACGGCCCTCAGGCCCGCGCCTGTTGAAATGCGTCTCGCCTACCCCTCCTCTTGGCGCCTCACCTGCGCCTCAGTGCGCCTAGGCGTGCCTTTAACAACTATGCGTGAAACGTTGACCACCTTACACGCATGTTGACCCCTCCTTTTACCACGCCTACCCCTTATGCGTGGTGTTTCTAAAAAGCATCACGTATAGGCGCGCATTAGAGATGATGAAATCCTGCTGTGCATCCAGATATTATCTAGGAGGACAAAGAATAATCCCGTAATTATTGGTGAACCTGGCGTGGGGAAAATGGAAAATGCTGAAGGGTATGATCTTTGAAGTCTTCGAATATTCTATATGTTAAGTGCATCAATTCTATTTACAAGTATGGGCAAGTTGTTCCTGTGAAGTGTTCGTGTGTACAAATAAGAGAACAATAGATAATCTCTATTTGCGTAGTTCATTTTGCAGATTCTTCATGCTGTAAGGGGTTTCTGGTAATGGAGGAGATCACATGTATTTCTTTTCAATTTAGATGTAAAGAGAACAGCAATTATAAACAAGAAATAATGAGGCAATGGTGCATAATAGTTTTTTCTTAATGAATTAAAAAATATTTTCCGAAACTGGTGACAAGGGGGTCTGTTGGCTGCTGACCCTTGCCCTTGTGAGTGTAATCTTGTCTGCAACTTGAATGTGCAGCAGTGCGTGTGTGGGTGTTGGGGAGAAGGGGGTGGGTAATTGCCTCCCATTGTGGAAAAATAATATATTGATGCTTTGTGAAATGAGAAATGTACTTTTAAAACGAAATAGGGTCATTTAGTCTGTGAAAGTATGTATGTTTTATTATTAGCATTAGGTGAAATCGATTTGTTTGATCAGAGGGCTAAGATGAAATCGATCTGGGCTCGCAGGATTCTGATTTGGGTTCAGGGGTTTGGGTCTGTACAATGTTGGAAATTGTTTTGTCAGGGGTGTTCGGTTAAGGGGTTCTCTTAAGGGGTATTTGGTAGGGTTTTAAGTTTTTTGAATTATTTTCAACATAAAATGCATTTTCTTTTTTGTCGTTTATATTTTAATAGATTTTTGGGGGTTTTTGAACTATTTTAATTTATAATATGTCGTATCTAAGAATTTTAGCAGAGTCTAATTTTTAAATTAAAATATTAATGTCTAAAAATAAAATAAAAATAGTAATTTCTTAGAGTCTAAAACACTTTAATTTTAATATCCAAAGTCGCCAACCCGAAAACAAAAATCATGTGAAAAGCAACCTGGACTAAACAACCAACAAACCCACATTCCCTCTACAGAAATGCTAGGCCGATACAGATTTGCGACACAGAGTGGTGCGACACAGTGACGTGTCGCACCGGTATTGGCTATTGCCTTATGGATGTTGGTCCGCGCCAGCAGCACTAGCCAATACCGGTGCGACACGTCAATGTGTTGCACCAAATGTGTCGCAAATCAGTGTAGGTCCTCAAATCCAAGGTCAACTTCAAAATGCCCACCAGATCAGTTGTACGATTTATTACGCACCCCCCAAATTGATAACCCTAACAAAGAAATTGTTCCTTCTCATTTACACAATTACACCCATCATCCAAACAAAAGGTGACGGATATAACTCTGACATCGCCATCATCCACTGTTTCCAATTTGTAGGAAAAAACGGCTAAAGAAAGTGAATTTCAGTCTCGTGAATAAAATTGTTACACAGCCCCGCCGATCCCAAATAAAAACACAGGAAGGAGATGCTTCTTCAGGTATTATTCGCTCTTAAACATATGCTTCTTCAGCTAGTATTCTATCCATTCATAATAATAGGCTGTCCTTGGAGAGTTTTAAATCATATCGACATTGTACTAATTATGAAAATAAGAAAACCCAAAGAATTTCTCAATGTGCATTTGTTCCGGGGCAGACTGATAACTGATAATTTTATTGCAGCATTCGAGCTTAGTCATTTTCTAAAGAGGAAAACTCACGGTGGAAAGACCTTAAATTTTGCTTTAAAACTTGATATGAGTAAAGCGTATGATCGTGTGGACTGGTCTTCCCAAAAAAATCATGATTAAGCTCGGCTTCGATATGAAATGGATTGATCTAATTATCAACTGTGTGACCTCGGTTTCCTTTTCAATTCTGATTAATGGATTCCCCAAAGGGATTCTTGGGCCCCAAGATAGTTTTCCATCAATAGCACAATCTCAAGATTGGCAGCTAGAAGAAATGGGCCTAATGCGCCTCATCTCCTCTTTGCGAAAGGCTAGCATAGTGTTCGGCAAAGCCATAGTTTGAAGAGATGTTGATCATTAGGAGCATTCTCACATTGTATGAAACTGCGTTAGGCCAGTTAATCAACTACGAGACAAGTGAAATAATCTTTAGCAAAAATACACAACAAGAGACCAGGATTCAAATCACTAACCTGTCACGTGTAAAAGAAGTTTGGAGCCTCGAGAAGTACTCGGGGCTGCCATCAATTGTGGGAAAGTCAAAAAAGGAGGTTTTTGCGGGTTTACGGGAAAGAGTTTTGAGGAAAGTTAAAGGGTGGAAAGAGGTTCTCCTATTTTAAGCTGGCCTACACAATTTAAACCATGGAACGGAATTTACTCAGCAACAACGGTCAAGGAATAGCACCGGCTTCAACCCCAAATGAAGAGTGGAAAAATATTTGGTACTGCAAAATACCAAATTCTGTGGAGGGTGTGGCATAATATGCTTCCAGCAACTGATATTCTTTTGAAACGGGGCATCCAGAAAGACAGATTTTACTGTATTTGTGGTGTTAGTTTAGAAGTGCTAAGGGATTGACCTGTGGCAAAATCGATATGACGTTTGAGTAAATTAATTCAGCAGGATAAGTGGGATGATAGGGTGGGTCCATGGGATTGTTTGATAGATGTAAATGCTACGTTACCAAAAGAAATTTGAGTTGGTAGCAGTGATTGCATGGGGGTATATGGCACAATAGGAGTAAGAAACTCCATGAAAATAGGACTGTAAAGCCTTGCCAAATCATTTCCCACGCAAGTAGTACATCAGAGTTTTCCAGAGAAACCAATGAAAACAAAAATTCACTTGTCTCCGAACATCCTAAGGTGTTGTGGGCTGCGCCTTCGGACGGGGTTATCAAAATCAATTTTGACGGGGCCATTTTTAAAGAACAAAATGGTGTCGGTCTATGGGTGGTAGCTTGTGACTCATGAGGAGATTTTTCTGGCAGGTCTTGCCTAAAAGTTTAAAGCCCTGCTGGGAGCGGAACAAACCGATTTCTGTGATAACGATTGCTATTTTTGCTATGGATCGTACTTGCTCAACAGTTATTTTCGAGTGGGACTGTGCACAAGTGACTCAAGCATTAAAGGCAACGAAAGAGGACCTCTCAGACACAGGGGCCATCATTCAAGAAGTCCAATCAACATGTTCAAGATTCTTAGGGTTTAATTTCTCATTTCTAAAAGGGGAGGGGAATGCCCCTGCCCAGATTCTAGCCAAGTATGGTCAAAACTTGTCTGATGTGCAAATGTGGTGTGGGACTGCTCCATTTTTTTGGTTCCCCCATTACCAGATGTATCATTGATTTTGAGTTGATATAAAAGTTGCTTATTTTAAAAAAACAAGAACAGTGTTGGGTCTTTAAAGGAAGCTGATCTCAAGAGAAATAGGGTTGATTTGAATGATCTTTAATGTGTCCTGGTGCTAAAGTTATCCTCATTTCTCAACTGATATAATATCAATATCAAATGAAAACAGGTTCCTTTTGTTGTTTTCTTTATTATGTGAAATTCGGAAATTAGTTTTTTTTTTTTCCTTTTGTTTTTATCTTAATAAAAACTTCAACATGGATGTGTCTAGTCTATTTAGGCTAGTTCTTATTTAATGTTTAGATTTGGAGTCTTTAATTCTGATATGATGAGCAAATTTAGATGCTCTTTCAACTGTTAGCCATTAGTAAAAATAATGACTGTTAGTTTCTATTTTTTTTAAAGAAAACAACATACACTATTTGATACCTTTTAATTTTGGATGCTTCAAGTTTGGATATAAGTCTGAAATTAAGACATGCTATTACATTTTGAGTAATTCTAGAGTGACCCAAGTAATCTGAGCTAATGAGCTAAAAACCAGACAGTTTGAGGTGTTAAAATGTCATTAGTTGGTATTTTAAATGGAGACATGTGAGTTAAATGCACACATGCTCTATGTTATTTTGTGTCTTTTGGCCCAAAGTTTTCATTTCTGATGCCTAAAAATGCCTTTTAGCTACTCCTTGTAAAAGTCATTTTGAGGGCTAAATGCCCCAAAATGAAATCTTAAGGCACCATTGTTAGTATCAAAGAAATAGTGGGGGTCAAACTACACATCACCTTATGTTGTATTATTATTTTTTACATAATCACTGCTCCCTGCAATGCTTGTTTTTGTACGTTATGGTTTTATTATGCTTGATTTGTCATCTGCTATCTAATCATTCTCAAAACTGGCATGTTTTGTGCTTTTATTACTTTTAGAGTAATTCTAAATTCGCCAATATAATGACCTAAAAATGAGACACCTTGTGGTATTAAAAAGTCATTAGCTATTGTTATAATTGGACCCACGTGGATTGAACAAAAATATGTTTTATGTTTTTGGATCTTTTGGTATTTACCTATTTGGTCACCATGCATTCATTAATTGTCCCCAAAATTTCTTTTTTAGATCCAAAATGAACTTTAGCTGCTCGTAAAGAGTCATTTTGAGGGTTAAACCCCAATAAATGAAATCTTTGGTGGTCGTGCGCACGATCAAATATTTGATCATGGTGCTAAAATCACCCTCGTTTCTCATTAAGCATAAGATCAATTTGAAATTAAGATGTCTTATGTTCGTATTACCTTGAGTAATTCTAGAGTTACCCATAAACAGACAAGTTATATGTTAAAAAATCATTAGTTGGTGTTTTAAATGGGCCCACTAGATTAAATGAAAACCCGTATTATGTTTTGGGTATTTTGGGATTTGGTCATCATTGATTCTTTGATAGGTTTCGAACTTTTCATTTTTGACACCAAAGATGACTTTTAGCACCATGTAGTCATTTGGGGGGTTAAACCCCCATAAATGAAAATTTAGTGGCCAAAGTTGGTATTGAAGAATTAATGGGGCTCAAAATCTAAATCACCTTATGTTTGGTTGGATGGTAATCTCCACATTACTGATGATTACTAGGATCAGAGCTACTGTACCTACTATCAAACATTTGATAGTTCATGGTGCAAAAGTTATTCTCAGTTCATATATGGTATTAGAGTAATCTGAAATTAAGACATTATGTATGTTTTATTACTTTTTGATTAATTCCGGGGTCACTAAAAAATGTTGACCTAGAGATCAGATTATTTGAGGTCGTAAAAACTCATTAGTTCAATCCACTCTGTTTGTCTCAGTGGTAAGGAGTGGACTTGATATACTCGGATAATACCAGTTGGTCTAAGGTACGAAACTCCCCAACGGATACCTGATAGTAAGCGGGACGTGTGTTAGGGTGGCTCTGGCACAGTGTTCTCCCTGTTTAGCTCGCATGGGAGAGTTCAAAGGGCTCGTTCATGTGGGGGTTCAGGGTTATAAAAAAACTCATTAGTTCGTGTTTAAAATGGGCCCATGTGAATTATAAAACATGTTGTATTTTATTTTATTTATTTTTTGTTTGGCTACCATTGAATTATTTTTGACATCCAAAGTGACTTCTAGTGGAAAACATAAAAGTCGTTACGCGGGGTTAAAATCACCTTATGTTGTTTATTAATTTTACATAATTGCTGCCCTCTACTATTTTGTTTTTGTACTTTTCGGTTTCATTATGCTAGATTTATATGAGTGACTAATCTTGTTTTACTTCTTTGATAATTTTTTGAGGCACATCTTTGTTCTTATATTTGGCTCATTGGCATAGATTCTTATCACCTTGTTCACTTGTTTAAAAAGTTTTGATTAATGGGTGTTGCTAATCTATTTCATTTGCGTTAATTGATTTTTTTACTGGGGCAACAAGTATTAATCACTTGTTCTTTTTCTTTCTCCTACTCACTCTGTGAAAAAATTGCCTTATTTTAAGTTCTTTTTAAAAGTTTACTTCAAATCCTAATAAAGAAGTCTTACCACATCAATCTAAAATGAAAACATGAGGAGCTATTGTTTATTTATTATCTGAAACCTGAAACGATCCCGAACTTCTACGCGATTTTCCAACACGAACCACAATCTAGTATTGGTTCGGAAATCTCATACAATTTCCTATAAGTGCCTCTAGCGAGGTCTGCTTGTAGAAAAATCAGACTTTCCAAACCGATCTTATGTTATAAATTGTTTTGGGAAGTCCTTTACAAGTGGGGTTCATTTTGGAGAGGTGTTTTTTTTAGAAAAATAAGACCGATGGGGAATATGACATTTTCTAAAAAAATAAAGCTTGATTACCATTAAATTTCTTGTCTATATGCAATGCAATACTAAATCAATGTGCGTCCATTGTGTTATTAATATTCCTCCATTTTTTCACCTTGTTGCTCAACACCTTTAACGTACTTTAATTTGACATAAGTAAACAATTTTCTTAATAATGAAGAGCATCATTACTACACGATGCAAATAAGTATAGTTTTGGTCAAGGCTTCTAGTACTCTTTTTCAGAGTAGTAGTATAATCTAGATTTAGGGGCTTTATTTAGTCGAATTCTGTTATAATATTCAAATCTACAAGCTCTTTAAACTCTCAACCATTATTAGGCAAAATGGCTATTAGTTTCTATTTTTTTTAAAGAAACATACACTAGATTCCTTTTTATTTTGAATTTTTTAAATTTGAATTTATGTGTGAAACTAAGATATGATTTATGTTTTTTTATCGTAATTCTAGAGCAACCCAAAAAATGTGATGCAAGTGCATCTAAAATGATGCGAGGTGCTAACAACCAACCTAGCATACTCCCTCCTATAAATGGGCCAAGGCTGGCCGAGGCTCTCTAGGCTTGGACTCATGAGGCAGATTCATCCTTTGTATATGTGAATTTAGTTGCGCCATTACTAACAACTATAATTTCTGGTACAACGGTAAGCGCTTGTTCACATTAAAATGTGATAGACAATTTGAGGTATTAAAATGTCATTAGTTGGGGTTTTTAATGAACCCGTGTGGATTAAACAAAAACATGCTATATGTTTTTTTTGGTGTTGGGAACTCATAGTTTTTTTATTTTTGACATATAAAAATGCCTGTTAGTTGCACTTTTGAAAGTCATCTTAGGAGGTAAAACCCCAAAATGTCAAAGTTAGTATCAAAGATATAATGGGGGTTAAATCACCTTATGTTTTTACATACGATGTCATCTTTTCATGATGTATATAGGATTTCTAGCGACACGTGGCGCGTGGTTGTGTCTTCGGGCGACGACGATCTTTTATTTTCTATTTTTAGTTTAGGGTTTATTGTAATTTTCCTTTATTTTTAGTGTTTAATTAGTTTCCAAGTATGTTTGGGATTAATGAGTCATTTTTAGGTATTAGTTGTCCTTTTTGGTCTTTTGAGTAATAGCTTGGCTAGCAAGCTAACTCTTCCTATAAATAGGCCTTTTGGCCTCATTTGTACTTAACCTTGAATATTGAGAATTGAGAATAGAGAGAGAAAGAACCCTTTTCACTAGTCTAATTTATTTGTTTTATTTGTTGTTGTTGTTGTTGTTGTTGTTGTTGTTGTTGTTGTTGTTGTATAGTGTAATTGTTGTGTAGTGTAGTAATAACGCTTCTGCATTTGAAGATTTATATCAAATTGGTATCAGAGCTCGGTTTGTTCATGGTGTTCGCCGGGGGCTGTGAAGTGGGTCACGAATGGAGATTTCAACTTCAACAACCCTTCAATCGAAAGATTGATAAATGCCCAAATGAGAATCGGGTGAATGAAAACCCTAACTTCCATCACCACTAAAAGAGGAGATACCAACTCTTTTAGCTCTTCCACCCTCCATCTCCACCACCACCATCCTCCACCTCCACCTCCTACCACCACCCCGTTCTACATGAATATCCGTCTTCATTTTTTTACTTAAATCCTAACCCAAGAAACCCACCAAACCAAAATTGAGACCCTAAACCTCAAAGAATTCAAGAAAATACAAACCCTAACCCTTATCTTACCCAACAGCTCCTGGCCTAGCCCATCCTCTGCCCTGAGCCTTATATGCCGTCGAAACTGCCCCTGTAGTGGCCGAAAACCCTCCCACGCCAGCCACCTGCTGATATAGAGACCGAACAACCACTTCTAACCCCATTTCCTGCACAAAAAACACCCCAAAACCATTCGATCAACCCGTTCGATGATGATTCCCCCCCCAAGACATGAAAACAGGGGTTGGACAGCCCTAACGGCTGTTGACCGAGGCCAAATCTTGCCGGGAGCCTTTAAGAAACTGCCGCTAGTGAACACCCAGGCCAACCGACCCTCCAAACCCTTCGATCTAACCTCCATAGGGTTCGGCCAGCCCTAATGGCTGCCGACAGCCCTGCTGTCCCCAACCGACCCCTGTTTTGACACGGAAATCACCCCAGCAGCCCCCTTTCCACTCCGGACAGCCTCCGGCCATACCCCACCCTTTTTCGGCACCGAAATATCCCTCAAACTCCCAAAACAGTCCCCCCCACCCGATCAGCCCCAACACCTCCCAAACCCATTTTTTTTAAACCCAGACCACCTTCCTCTTGCCCCTAGGGCAGCCCACTTCTAGGGTTTTTCCTTCCCCCACCTTTTCTTGCCCACAAATAACAACCCAACCCACCACCTTCAAGAAAACCCCAAGAAACCAGCCCCACCCCTATTTTACCCTAATTTCTCGTTTTTCTACTCATTAATGCCCAACCACAAGTAAATCCGACCCAAAACGGGCTTGCCCTACTTTGAGCTGTTCTCACACTCCCTATTGACTTCTATTCCGGTTAATTTTTGACACAACATATGACTTCCATAAGAAATGTACCCACCGCGGATACATTTTCCGACTATTTGCCCACCGGGGTTGTCGCCATCTTCATTCCTCTTGTACCGTCCGATCGGATTCAAGGGTCCACTAGGCCAAGTTGCAACCATGTGCTCATGGTGTTGAGAAGGCGGAGTGGTCGTCAGTTTTTGGTTGCTCGAATTCTGTAGCGAGACATCGTTGAGATCTGAGTATATTATAACCACTTGTTGAAGGTCCATATGGGTCTAACAGAAGTTCGGCCGGTCCATTTGCGTGTTGGATTTGATTTGAAGTTTTGCTTTTCTTTGGAAACTAACACTTGTACCGACACACGTGTTCATGTGGAATTGAGTCACCCTCCAACCTCGAATACGAGCTTTTTGGAAGACGGGGAGAATGATGTATATGGGATTTCTAGCGACACGTGGCGCGTGGTTGTGCCTACAGGAGACGACTCTCTTTAATTTTTTATTTTTAAATGAGGGTTTATTGTAATTTTCCTTTATTTTTCGTGTTTGATGAATTTTCAAGTATGTTTGGGACTAATGAGTCATTTTTTGGGTATTAGTTGTCCTTTTTGGTCTTTTGAGTAATAGCTTGGCTAGCAAGCTAACTTTTCCTATAAATAGGCCTCCTTTATTTGTACTTAATCTTGAATATTGAGAATTGAGAATAGAGAGAGAAAGAACCCATTTCACTAGTCTAATTTATTTGTTGTTGTTGTTGTTGTTGTGTAGTGTAGCAATAATGCTTTCGCAATTGAAGATTTACATCATTTTCAGTGTCATTATGACTAGATTTATATGAAGTGGTTACTAATTTTGATTTACTTTTTCAGTGATTTTTTGAGGCACATCTTTGTTTCTCTGTTATGCTCTTTTGGAGATTAGAATAGATGTTTGTCATCCCATTCACTTATTTAAATAGTTTTGCTAACCTTTTTTGTTTATTTTAATTGATGTATTCAGATTAGATATGTATATATGCAATTTTCTGTAGTATTTTTGTGTAATATTTATATATTATATATATGCCCCATTTGATGCACCAGATAAAATAGTTGGATGTTATCCCATCCCAACGATCCCAACTCCTAGGTTGCGCATCAAATGGGCCCATATAGAATTCTTATTTGGTATTCAACTTTTTTTTTCTTCTTCTTGCCTTCCTTGTTCCCTACACTATGAGGGAATGAATATTTTGGTATTTTTGATCTTGGTGGCCCTGAATTATTGGTGTGTGAGTTATGGATATTGACTAGGTGTTTCCCTGGCTGTTTGGCGGCCGGATTATGATGGCGATGATTTGGTTGTGTGCTGTTTGTGATGTGTGCATTGGTGATTTTGTGGTATGTGTTTGAGTCATTTTTTTTTTCTAATTTAAATTTGTTAGGCTTTTTAAATATCATGGTGGTTCTATCTTTGCTTAATGAGGTGGTTGTCTTTTATTCAGAAATTTATTATGTATAAATCGTACCTAAGACTTTTTGCAGTGAGGATGTTGATAAGAATGAGCATGACACACCTTACAGTGGAGCTACACACGAGCGTGCCAAAGAAGAATGTATTTAAACTTGATGTCTGGTAAGGTTTCGGTTTGTGTTTAATTGTACTGTGAAAATTGGTGTTTTGATTCTTTTTGACGTTTTTTCCAGTCTTTAGCATATGTTCATGAGACCATTAAAAAACATATGTTCAGCAGGAGCCATGAACTTATTACAAGGGTGGACCTCACCAACAATATGAAGTTGCACTAGATGCTGCAGAGGTACAAAGAAGTGACCAGAATTAGGGAGTGTGACTAAGGTAACTTCATTCCTTAAACTTCATCAATGGAGAGTCATGAACCAATTACAACTCAGTTTCAAACATATATCATATTTGATATAATTTTGTTGCAATTATAATGCATTGTTCTCTTCCATATTTTATGTTTTTTTTATGCTTTTTCATCCTGAACATTTCAAATAATTATGCATAAAATGGAGAGTCAAGATCTAGTTATTCTTAATGGTTCATCTTTCATTTTTTTGGGTAAGTATATACTACAATGTCCATATAATACCTGTGTTGTGCCCTAGGTGCTCAACAAGAGCCGCGGATGCAGGGGTGCCACAAAGCGTCAATTTCTAAATTACTCATAGTGAGAGCACCTTAAAATATATTAATTTAATATGTTTATATTTATAAAGTGCTTTTACATAAATGAGATGCATTTTATTTTATACTTAACAACACCGTAATTTGACATAATCCCCCTAAAGATGGAAAATTAGTCATAAATCACTCCCAAAGATTGGGCCAAAGATAGAAATTCACGATTTTATTGTAGGTCCGTTAGTGGATGAGGGCACTAAGGTTGTGCCTTTAGATCTTTACAGTTGTGTTTAAAGTAAAAGAGGTAATCAAATGGCGTGTCCTATTACTAATTGAATATTTATATTGAGAATAAATATGGTAAATTATTTTATTTACATTGGTTTATCAAACTCTGAATCATTATTTATATTTATCAAACGACCATAGGGATTGTTTATACCGTGGGTTGGAAATTGTCATTGTCCGTCTGCCTTGTTCAATAATTTCTTCCCTATCTTCTGTCTTTCTCTCTTGCACAAAACATCTGCTCTCTTCCTTTCTACAACATCTCTTTCTTCTCTCCCTCCTTTACTCTCTTCTACCATCACCATCGGTCGTTTCCCATCGCTTCACCAGCGGTATACTTGTTTATATGTTTATCAAACTCTGGCCAGAATCTGATTCTGAGTCTGACAATCATTTTGAAGTTTCTCATTACACCCTCTCTCCATCCCACATATCTCCCAACCACGTGGCCCAAAATTATTGTATACAACTCCTTCAAGGTGAAGTAACCTCATCCAGTATATGCAAAGATTTAGGCATTCTCTCGTCTCATACCTCTCCAGTCACACCCAGTCTCAAGTTTATTCTGACTGCAAGCTCAGCCTCTGATGGATTTCAAAAAGTGGTATCCGAAAAGAAGTAAATGTAAAAGCTTAAGGACTTTATTGCCCAAGATCCCATTAGGTCCAAAGACCTTTCCATAGCTGCTAAATGTAAGAAAGATAAAAAAATGACGGACAAAAAGACTCCTGCTGCAACCACTGTGATGACACAACATCTAGTAAGGGGACATCTCAATCCATCTCTAAGTCATATTAATGATTATGCTCTATTGGAATGCTAGAGGCATATCTAACCTCCCAACTCAGAGTCCTTTACAACTTATCCCATAAACACAAATCTGACTTATTGTGTATTGTTGAATCAATGTGTAATTTTGATGCCATTCCTCAGTCCTTTTAAACTAGCATTCAAATAAATTTGCTTCACCATAATAATAAAGATCCTCTCCCCACCCAAACTTTGGATCTTTGCTTCCCAAACTGCGCTCCAACTTACCTTAGTTAAAAACACATCCCAATAAATTACTTTAACCTATCAGGTTTATAGTGATCTTCAACTTCTTTTTGTGGTCTATATACCACTGACTACATTGCAAGAAGAGAGCTTTGGTCTGATTGTTGCTTACTTCACAACCAAAACCCCAAGCCCCGGGCCCTTGGTTGGTTTAAACCAATGTGCAATAGCGCGCTATTGCATTTTGTGGTGCAAAAAAGCTATATAGCGCATTCTGTTTACCACGATGCCCAAATAGCATTGCTATTTTGCGTTTGTGCTCCATTTTGCGCAACCGTACGCGATTGTGCGCCATTTTGCGCAATTGTGCATCATTTTGGGCAGTTGTATGCTATTGTGCGCTATTGACGCGCTTTTAGAGTTTTTGGTAACTTTACTGACTCACAAAAGTAGGTCTTTTTTGGTAACTTTGCTTCATATGTAAAGGGTATTATTATATTATTAGACTCAATTTACAAGTAGAATGTTTTTTTCAACTTTAAAAATGTATAACTCTCAGTTTATAAAGAATGTTATTTTTCAAATCTCAGTTTAAAATCATACTTGTTTTATAAATTCTGTAGAAAATGTAATTCTTTTTTTTATAAATTTCAGTTTAAAATGTTTTCTGTATTAAATCACAGTTTACAAAGACTGTTATTTTTTAAATCTCGACTTTAAAAATGTTATTTTTCATATAGAATGTCAGTTTGTTTTTATATTAAATCTCAGTTTAAAATCATACTTGTTTTTTATTTTTTTAAATTAAATCTCAGTTTTAACAAATATATTACTTTTTCGCAAATTTCAGTTTAATATGTTATTTATTTTAAAAATATCAGTTGAAATGTTACTTATTTTTACAAATTTCAATTTAAAATGTCAATTCCTTTTTATTTTTTTACGAATTTCAGTTTAAAACTTGTCAACTTCAATGGGCTAAAACCATTTAAATTCTAATGTTCTTGGTTTGACCACCCTCAGTTTCTAAATTTTGTCAGTGATGTGTGTGGAACACCAATGTCATTGGTTGCCCTATATTTTTTTTACTTATTGTTTGTTTACAAATTTGAGTTTAAAATGTAACATTTTTCACAAATCCAGCATAAAATGTTACATTTTTTTCACAAATTTCAGTTAAAATGTTATTTAGTTTACAGATTTCAATATAAAATGTTATTTATTAATAAAAAAATAAGTTTCAAATGTTGCCTTGTTTATTAATTTATTTATCTATTTTGTATGTTTTTCTAATTAAAAAATTGGAATGCACGAATTCCTTGCGTGATGTGCGACGCGACTTCGGAGCCAAAATGCAACACCCTGCGCGTTTGCGATTTAAAACATTGGTTTATACTCTGTTTTAGGTCCTCATGAGAACAAAGGTTGTAAGACTTTAGTGAGAGTAACTTATAATGATTTTAAAAAGATGACTGATCAATGTGAATTTACTCAATTGGGTGCCATTGAATTTACTCAATTGTGTTCCATTGGTAACTTTTACACATGGCATAGAGGTTTCAAATCCACAAGGTTGGATAGAGTGCTCTGCAACAATGCTTGGATACAAAAGTGGCATTTGTGATGCCAATGTTCTTTACAAAAGCTCATCTGATCATTATCCGCTTCTCTTTAGCTCAAACTTGTCAACTTCAATGGGCTAAAACCATTTAAATTCTAATGTTCTTGGTTTGACCACCCTCAGTTTTTGAATTTTGTCAGTGATGTGTGTGGAACACCAATGTCATTGGTTGCCCTATGTTTACTATTAAGAAAAAGATTCACTTGCTAAAAAATACCCTTAAAAATTATTACAAAGATTTTTTTCGCAATATCCAACTCAAAGTCCTGCAGGCCAAAAGAAATCTTCTCAACATCCAACAGGAAATGGACAAGCAGAATATCACCACTGAGCTCCTAAAAAATGATCTTGAGGCTCAAATCAATTCTTCCAATGCTCTTAAAGCTGAAAAATCATACTGGAAAGATAAATCTAGGCTTGGATGGATATATAATGGTGATTCGAAAATAAGCTATTTTTATAAAATGGCTTCTCAAAGGTTTATTAACAGCAAAATGAATTACATCAAGGTTGGGACCAACGCCATCACTTATTCTAATTTGGTGCAGCAACACTTTGTGGATGATTTCACTCACTTGTACTCCCAACCCCAGGCATGCAATGATATCTCTGTTATCCAAAGCTCAACTCCTTGTGTTCCTGATGAGACTGATAATGCATTTCTCACCAATATCCTCGCTGATACTGAAATTAAGAAAGTTATATTTGATCTTGATCCTCACTCTGCTCCTACCCCCTTATGGTTTTCCTGGGCTATTTTATCATTTTCGCTGGGATATTATTAAGCACGACCTTATCAAATCCATTAAAATGTTCCTTTATAAGAATTGGATCTCTCCTGGCTTTAATGTCAGCTTTATTGCATTGTTGCCTAAAGACACTTGTTTGGTCTTGCTAACTTTCTATTTAAAATCATCAAAAAAATTCTTGCTGACAGTTTTTAATCTTACTCATAAGTTAAAAGAGGTTGTACCCAGTGCACAAGGCTCCCACATAACTGCAGGCTCTGGGAGAGGCAGATGTTGGCTGGACTTACCTCCATATATGGAGAGGCTGTTCCCATGTCTCGAACCCAAGACCAACGGTAGGGTGGGCGAGGGCACTTGCCATCGCACCAAGGTACGATCTCTAAATCAATTTGGGTTTGCTAAAGGTAGAAGAATGACTCATGCTATTGGGCTTGCAATTGACTATTTTAACCTTCTCAACTACAAGTTTTTGAGTGGAAATATTGGCATCAAATTTGATATTGCAAAGGCTTTTGATACCCTCAATTGGTCCTTTCTATTTGTTGTCCTGAAGAAAATAGGTTGTAATGAGGTATTTTATATGGTGGATCTCCACTCTGCCCATTTTGATAATTGGCACTCCTTTTGCCCATTTCAACTGATCTAGGGAGTGAGGCAAGGGGACCCTTTGTCCATCATCCTCTTTATTTTGGCTGAAAAAGTTCTCAAGAAAAGCTTGTCCACTCTTGCTGCTAATAAACACATTTAACATATTTCTTTTCCCAGAGGTTATAAAGCTCCCGCACATCCTTTAAATGTTGATGATCTGATGGTGTTCTACAAAGGAGACCTCTCAACTCTCAATCACCTCATGAATCTTTTTGAGAAATACAGTGCTGCTTCAGGTCAAAATATTAACAAGGCAAAATCCAGAGTATACATTGGAAAAGGTGCTCTAAATAAACAGTGGGAAATTTCCAATTCACCGGGCATCCAAATCGGTACTTCTCCATTTACGTACCTTGGGGTTTTCATTTTTAGAGGTAAACTAAGAAGGTGTCACTTGCAAGCAATTACAGATAAAGCAAGGTCTAAACTTGAAGGCTGGCAGGGCAGGTTTCTTTTCATAGCAGGAAGAGTTGAGCTCATTATAACTATGGTGCAACCAATTCTTCTATACAGTTTCATGGTCAATTTATGGCCTTACTCTTTTCTCAAGCAAGTACAGGGGTGGATTAGAAACTTAATATGGACTGGCCAAGTCAACAAACTAAACACTGTTACTATTTCCTGGAAGCGTGTCTTCCCAAAGAAAATGGTGGTCTTTGTATAAGAAATGTTAAAGCTCCTTAAATTATGTTCATTAAAATACGGCTCCTTAAAACATGTTCTCTAAAATATGTCATATTTTATGGAAATCGTTAAAGATTTGACTATCTTAGGTTTAATCTTAGGCATAAATCATGCTTATATGTTCCCTTTATTCACATTGTAAGGGCTATATATAAAGGCATTCAATTGGAGAAGAATACACATAACTTTTATCTTCTAGATGGTATCAACCTAAATACTGATCCTCACCTTCTCCCCGTTTCTTTTTATGATGAATTTGTCCTCTTTCCGGCGTCCCTCTGTTGGGGCAAAACACCTCCTCTCAGCTCACAAACCCCTCTCTCTTCCATCGTACATTTTCCTCTACAACGAGCATCAGTCCTCGTTGGCACTGTTCACTATCGGCAGAACCGTTCACCATTGGAATCACTATTCACCATCGGAGTTACTATTAAAAAACGCTCTTCACTTTTGTTCTTTCGAAGTTTAATACCCTTAGTCGGAAATCACTTTTTCGGCGAACCCATGTCGACAATCTGCCTCTTCTACCCTCACAGCTATCCTAATCCCACCCCCACCCTAGCTGCAACTTTCCTCACTTCCCACAACCCAACATCTAGCATCATGACCTAATGCTAACTCTGCCTTGCCTTTGGACACTATGCTCGCAACTGCTCTCAATTGCCCACATTTACTAAATTCTCAATACCTCAATCAATGCATTCCGCATCTAATGAGTTCCATATTGCTCCTTCTCCACAGGCATATCACTTCGGACTCTTGCCGTCATCCAGTATTGCCATCTTCGGATTCTAGCTGGTATCCTGACGCTAGTGCCTCTGCCCACATGATTAACAATCACGTGCTTCTCCACCAACCCGCACCCTACACTGGCCCTAATACAATTCAACTTGGCAATGGTGATCAACTTTCGATTACTTATACGTGCAACATGGAACTTTCTTTTGATAGATCCACTTTCTGTCTCGATAATATATATATCTTTCCTTCCATGCGTAAAAAATTACTATTCATTGCGCAATTCTGTCATGATAATAAAGTTCTTTGTAGATTTGATACCAATCGCTTTTATATCTTTGATCTCACTAGTGGGTCATTACTCTATTAAGGCCTTTGCAAGGACGGTCTTTACAAAATTTCAACCCCTCCTTCTGGCCTCTAGGCTCTCACTGCCTCCCACAATCCCTCCTCCTTCTGGCATTAACGATTTGATCATCACTCTACCAAGGTTCTCTCTCACTTAAGATTAAATAAATACTTATCCTCTACTTTTAAAAATAATTCTTCCTTTTGACAAGGGCGTGCTTGGTTAAATCCACCCATTTCCCTTTTCAATTATTTAATGAAGTAAAAAGTTAATCTTCTTTTGACTTAGTTCATATGCATGTATGGCAATCTACTGTTCTTACTGCTTCGGGTTACAAATATTATGTGTTATTCACTGATGATTACACTCGTTATTCATGGCTCTTCTTTATGAAAAGAAAATCTGAGGTCCTCATTCATTTTCAGAACTTTGTCACCTACATCTGCACTCAATTCTCCGCCACTCTCAAAGAATTCCAAAGCGATGGTGGTCCAGAATATGAAAGCGGTCTCATCAAGGATATATATTCTTCTCTTGGTATTCACCACCGCCTCTCTTGCCCTCATACTCCTAAACAAAATGGTCTCGCGGAACGCAAACGTCGTCACATTGCTGACATTGGCCCGTACTCTTTTCTTTACCAGTCATGTTCCTCTCTGTCGCTGACCCGATGACGTTTCTACCATTGTCCATCTCATTAATCGTCTCTCATCTCCTCTCCTCTAATGGTCTTCGCCTTTCTCTCGTCTCTATGGTTATTCTCCCTCATACTCTACCCTGCTTTTGTTTGAATGTGCTTGTTATTCCCAATTAGGTGCTTATGTCACTAACAAATGTTTGCCCAGAACTTTGGAATGTGTGTTTATAGGTTACAACTTACAACACAAAGGGTATTGCTTTATGGATCGCAAAATTGGTCGTGTCTACATCTCTCGACATGTTTGGTTTGACGAACAAACTTTCCCGTTTTCCAAAACACACCAATCTCCAAGACTTTCATCCAAGATATATGTTCATATTATTCCTCCATCTCCAACATTACCACTACCCTTGACTCCTTCACTTAAAATCCCCAACTCTCCTGTTCCCGAACCCATACTAGTCCATAACCATATGGCCCCTTTCCCCTATCATTATCAGCGTCGGCCATCCCATCATTTAATCTTTACTTCCCATACGGATACTAACCCACCACCGTCTCTCTCATTCATATCTCCCTACCCAGTAGACCTCCTCAACACCTCTTCCTAACACCTCATGATCACAAGACATAAGGATGACTCTCGTAAACTTCATCACCGGACAGGTGGCACTTTTAGATATTTTCTTCCTAAAGCCCTTTTGTCTCATCTCCCCTCCCCTACCACATAACCTACTTTCTACTCACAGGCCTCACGCATTTTTGAATGGAACCAGGCTATGTCCAATGAGTTCAATGCACTGTTGAAGAATGCTACCTGGGTTCTTTTTCCTCCTGCTCTTTCAACAACATATGGTTCGTTGCAAATGGGTTTTTAAGATCAAACGACGAGAAAATGGGTCCATTGACCGTCACAAGGCCCAACTTGTTACAAAAGGCATTCATCAACAAGTCGGGGTCGACTTTGATGAAACTTTTTGTCCCGTCCCAACCACAATCCGTACTGTACTCAGTTTTTTCGTCTCCATGGGTTGGTCTATCCTTCAACTTGATGTGCACAATGCATTCCTTCATGGTGTATTAGATGAAACTCTTTACAAGAGCCAACCTCCAGGTTTTCCGAACCCCAATCACCCTTATCATGTTTGCCTCCTCAAGAAAGCCATCTATGGCCTTAAATAGGCTCCTCGGGCATGGTTTCAGCGTCTCAGCAACTTTCTCCTATAATTTGGTTTCAATCAAAGTTAGGTAGATCACTCCTTATTCTTCTATCAAATCAGAATCCACAGTTATGCTTCTCCTTCATTATGTTGATAACATAATTCTGACAGGTAACACACATTCCCTAGTCACCTCCTTCATCACAACTCTTGGCAAAGAGTTTGAGCTCAGTGATCATGGTCCCTTATCATACTTTTTAGGTCTTGACGCCGATTTCTTCCCAGAGCATCTTCATCTTTCCCAAATCAAATACACCATTGACCTTTTACAGTGGTTCGGTATGACGGACTGTAAGTCACGCTCCACTCTAGTCTGTGCCAAAACCCAACTATCATCTCACACCGATGAGTTTCTATCTGATGCCATTGAGTATTGATAGCTAGTTGGTTCCCTCCAGGACCTTATCTTCGCCCGCCATGACATAGCCTATGTTGTCCATCATGTTACTCAATTCATGAGCGCACCTAGATCACCTCACCTCATTGCTGCCAAACGGATCCTTCGCTGTCTCAAAGGATCTCCTGACTTTGGCCTTACATTTCATCGCTCACCCACACCAGTTACTATCACAGCTTACTCTGATCCTGATTGAGTTGGATGCTCCGACTCTCGTCGCTTTACTGCAGGTCTTTGTATCTTTTTGGGATCCAATCTCATCTCTTGGATTGCCAAGGAACAACCTACTGTATCTAGCTCCAGTGCTGAAGAAGAGTACCGTTCTCTTGCCCATATCTGTGCCGAGACCACTTGGATCTCTCATCTTCTTACTGAACTCAAGTTCCCTCCACCCAAACGCATTACTCTGTTCTATGACAACCTCAGAATTTCTATCTTCTATAAGAAATATAGTTTCTTTAAACAGAAATGCAATTTTGAAGCACACTTAGGACATTTTTAGTGGTGATAGTATGTGGAGCCATGTTATGAAAGCCAGATTTAGTTTTCATGAAAGTGTGACCTCTTACAAAATTTCTCCTCTTTGGCCTGGAGATGAAAAAATCGCCGATCAGATAGCCCAAAGCAAGTTGTTCAGCTCTTTTCTATTTTTCCTATCGGGTCAAACTGGTTCAATGGCCTATTATAGCGGTTTAGTTGCGGGTCACTGGCGGGTCGGAAGGACTAAACCACTTGTTGCACTTCCATACAACCACTCCTCCCCCCTCTCTATTTCCCTCTAATCTTCGAACAATTCCCACTCTCCCTCTTCTTAGAATCGGTACTAATTGTATATATATATAACTCCCTCGCGCCCAAATGAAGAGTCCCTATCTAGTTTTTATATGGATTAAGGATACACTTAATCAATGGCTAAGGTGAATACTTATCAGTATCGTGGATTTTGGTTCATTGATAATGTCCAAAAAGGGAAAGTGGACTCTTTATTTGGGACAACCCAAAAAGGAATAGTGGTCTCCTAATTTGGTATCGAGGGAGTATATATATATATACAGAGAGAGAGAGAGAGAATAAGGAGCAAAATAGTGATACTATTCAATAAAAAGATAAGACAATTAAGGGTTGAGGTGGTGCCAACAAGGCTAGAAATTGAGGGTTGAGATTGTTTCGTTGCATTTTCCTATATTGACACTTTATTTTTTGGTTTCCCCCTCTTTTGCCTCACCATTAATTGGTTCCTCTCTTTTACTTTAATTCAAAACAAAGGATAAATTAGGAAGTGTACCCAAAGATTTCATCTCATCTTTGGTTCTCCCTCGTCTTTCTCTCCCTCTTCTCTTGGCTCGTCTTTGGTTCCCAGTTCTTCATCTCCATCATCTAGGTACGGTTTTCATCTTTGAATCGTTGGGTTTCATTTGAATCTTCCTTAATCGTTTTAGTTACATCTCAATTGTTTTAGCCCCAAGTTTTTTCATTTAGTTTTGTTCATTTTGTGTTGTTTCATTTTGTGTTTAATCGTTGGGTTTCATTTTCAGCTAAGTTTAAGTGTTGTTTGTATTTGTGTTGTTGTAGATTTAATCCCATCTTGGAAATGTTGAAAATGTCAATTTAAGTTTAAGTGTTGATTTATTCCCCTGTTCTTGAAAATGTTGACGTTCAAAAGTTCAGGTGATTGAATCGTTTGAAAATGTTGTTGAAAATCGTTTATTCAGTTGACTATGGTTGGCTATTAATGACGCATAAGGATCAACAACCTCATATCAATGAAAGATCTGACTGGAAGGTTGCCTGTGCTAGACAACAACAGTGAAATGTTTAAAGGTATTTATGGTCTCTACACTCTGAAATTTTGTATTTATTAGTTTTTCTATTTTAGACCATTTATTTGCTAGCTATGGATCATTTATTTGCAGTGCTGAAAGGTATATGTTGTTTTCTTTATGTGGTTCACCGAAGGGAGCATTTTCTTATTGCTCGAGTGAGCAATGATATACAATCTTTGTCAAGTGGAAACAAAACAGAGTTGTTTAAATTGAAAAAAACAATCTATCTCATATTGTTGTATACAGTATATCTATAAATTATTTCTGTGTTTTTATGAAGTCAGCACGTGAAGATGTCGAAGCGGGGACGAGGAGGGTCAGCAGGAAATCTACCAGTGGCAGCAACGGTAAATTGTGCGGATAACACCGGGGCTAAGAATCTGTACATTATATCAGTGAAGGGGATCAAGGGAAGATTGAACAGGTTGGCTTCAGGCATGTGTGGGTGATATGGTGATGGCCACCCTAAAAAAGGGAAAACCTGATCTCCGTAAGAAGGTCATGCCAGATGTCATTGCCAGGCAGCGCAAACATTGGTACCAAAAGGAAAATGTTTTCATGTACTTTGAAAATAATCCTGGTGTCATCGTAAATCCAAAGGGAGAAATGAAAGGGTCTGCTATCACCGGCCCCATTGGGAAGGAATGTGCTGATCTATGGCCTAGGATTGCCAGTGCAACCAATCTCGATTCATTTTATAAATATGCATTCCAACTAACATTTATAAATATACATCATCAAATGGTAATTTTACAATTATTAACCAAGTAAAATTGTCTAGATGGGCATGGACTGAAAGTAAAATTGTCCTTCTAATATAATGGATGTGTGTGCTTTGAAATTGTTCGTTTAAGTGTGATTTTGATAGTAATTTCAATAGTAATTTACACAAGGTCTTCACATTGTGTGGATGATTATTGTTTGAGATTCAAGTTAGTGCTGATTGACTAAAAAATCTTAGTTTATTAGTTTGTTTGATATTATAACTGTTAGCTTATACTGAATTGGGTTTGTTGGGTTCACACTTCTACCCACCATGAGTTTGAAAAAGGATATCAATGTGGAAGTCAAGAAAACAAATGAGGTGCCTACCTTACGGTGTTGTACTGAAATTATGTAGGGCACTGATTGTGAAGTGTTTGGGCTAGGTTGTTTGTGCATAGACTTATGTATTGTATAATTATTATCCTTTCTATATAGATTTATCTTTTTTAGCCTACAAGTACAAGGTATCTTGATCTTAAAATTTAAATTTATTGATATCAACCTTTCATATATAATTTTTTGAAGTTTTCGGTTAATGGAGTTCAAATTTCGAAGAGTACTTTTTGAGGTATAATTCTTTGCTGGCATTGTATGTGTTCGTCCACAATTAGTGTGTGTTCATTTTTTGTACGTTGAATAAATGTTCCATTTTTCTCTATACATCTCAACTCCTCAAACATACTAGGGGATAGAGCTTAGAATTTGTAGTCTGGCTGTTAAATGATGATCTAAACTTGCAGGTAATGAAGTGTAATTTTTTTGTTCCTGTTAGTTTGGGTTTACTTTCGGCCAAAAATGGCCAGCAATGGTGCAGTTATATGTCCACCTCCAATGAAGGCTACAACTGATGGCGTTTTCCCGGGTAACCCCCTTGATTATGCACTTCCACTAGCCATTTTACAAATATGCTTGGTGTTTGTGCTCACGTGACTGCTTGCTTATCTTCTTAATCCATTAAGACAACCTCGAGTGATTGCCGAGATTACTGTAAGTTTGAATTCTCTCTATATTAATACAATTTCAATTATATTGTTCTCTGCCGATTGTATATGTATCCACGCATTATTCTTTTGAATCATAATAATTTAATTGACGGTTAGTGTGCAAGTTTGAAACTTTTTTGCTTTTATATTATGGCTTTGATGAAACTGTCATATGTGAAAGTTCATCATTTAATATTATGTTTGCTTAAATAGTGCCAAGTTTGGTAAGAATAATGGAGTGGGACATAAAAAAAGTCGGATGGTGCCAAGTTCGGATATCTGCCTATTGTATATATATCCACTATTTCTCTCTCTCTTGGCAACCACAACCAAGAACACCACCACCACCACAAACCCTTTGCTCCCAAAATCTCACCCAGACATTCGACCACCAAATCTCTAACCAAACTCTGACAACACCTCGACCAGCATCAGTCGGTACAGATCCGAACCAGATCTATTGCCGACGTCCACCTTTCTGCCCATTTTTTTCCCAGATCCGGTCGAAATTCACCTGGGGCTAAACCATTGGTGATTTGATCTGATTCGTTTGGATCCGCTGAATCGAGTTCGGCTTCAACGAAGTCTCCAACTTTTCCAGACAAGAGGTAATGATTTTCCTTCCTAAATTATGTTATTTGTAGTATAAGAGTAACTGTTTGGACTCTTGAAGTTTCCAACAAAGTCTCCAACTAAATCGAGTTCGTTTCGTTTGGACTCTTGAAGTATAAGATGCAACTGTTTTATGTTACATTTTTTGGAGTGTAACTGTTTTTTATATTACTTTTTTTGTGGTTTTGCATATGACAATGGTGGTTTTGCACATTCAATGCCGTTGGCTGAAGTTATCAGGTCATTTAGTTTACAAATATAAATTTCAACTGTTTGATTCATAAGGTTATTATAACTAAACTTATTTTATTTAACTTAGTGAGAGTGCTTTGATTTTTTTATTTTTCTGATGACTCGGGGTCTGTACCTATTTATGAACATGAGTATACTCCAATTCAAATGACTGGAAGCACTATTGGAGGTCGCAATGTGGATACACTAATCTGTTTTAATTTTTGAAATTGGAGTTTTTATTTTCTGCAACAATTCAGCCATAATTTTTCTTTTACTGCAGGGGTCTAATTCTTGGTCAATTGAACTGTGATTTGGGTTGAACTTCATTAGGTATCTCTTCTATGTGTATTTTTATCTTTATATTTATGTATTTCGTGAAGTGGAGATGAGTAAAGAAAATTAATGCTATTTTGTATTGATATTTGAGGTCCAAATTTTGGCTCAATTGTGATGAGCCAACGTACTGTCGGGACGATGATTTTGGGACTCGAAGCATTTCTCTTAAATAAAAGATAACATTCAAACCCTTTTCTTTCACAAAATTGTTTTGGTTAAGCATGAATGTATAGGAGTTTGAATGTATTTTGTATCAAATATATACCATATCTTTGGGGTGATGGTGGTGTATGCCGTGTTTGGGGCCATTTGGTGGTGATTTCTGTTTATTGTAGCGGTTCCGATCGTTGAACCCCATTTCAATTTTTCTCTTTTAATTTTTTGTTCAACAGCTTTGCATGTAGTTACTGTCTGTATGACAAATTTCAAGTCATCTCAGTTTGTTTGCTTTCTTGGGCGAAGTTATTTTCCGGTTAGAACCGTGGTTGCAAAATTCGAGGGATGATTGGAAAGGTAATATCTTTATTATTTTATCTTTAAAATTTTACACTATTTACTTTGTTTCACACTTATAGTTAATGGAATCTGTCAATGTTTCGGGCATCCACATTCTGTCCAGTTTTCTTTTCAACTGAAATTTCTCTTTTTTTCAGTTGTTGTTTAATGACTTTTTCCTATCTAAATATTAGGTTGACATGCGTTTGTACCTTTTTATGTCTACTGGTTTCTATAACTATGATATGCAGATTCGCATGTACTGTTTGGTTTAATTCGGAATCTCTTAATGAACAGGATCATCATCTACCTTCGAGTATTAACTTCTTGCATATATATATGGAAGAAAGAAATGTTCACTCATCATATATACACTTCGTAAAATAGGGATATTCAATGCTTTCGTGTTAACAAAATTAGCATAACTACTACCAACTTACTAGCCGGTAAGCAGTCATTTCTTAGAAGCAAATTTCTTTTTTTAGGAAAAAAATAAAAGAGAAGAAAATACAAAAAGAATATTGTTTCCATAAGTATGAAATTATTAAATGGAAACCAATTAAATTGTGTTTCTTTTTTTTACGGTTGTCGTTCTTTTTGTATGATGTCGAGCTCCAGTTTTATCTCAATGTAATCTTGCTTGGAGGCTTATATGGACAACCTTTGGGTAATCTATTTGCCTACTCTCAAATTCACAATATTCTATTATTTTTTTCCATTGTCATTGTCTAACTACTTTGCTTGATGTGAAATCTTTTTGTAAGGTTTTTTGCTCCATATCTTCTACATCCCCCCACCCCCACCACCAATTGTTTGTGTTAACTTTAAGTTCCCTCAATTTATGTAAGACTCATGAGAAAGTTTGATTAATTTATTTACCCTAATTGAACATTTTTTGGTGAACCTTGGTTCCTTTGAGTACTCTATTTTTTTAATATCCTTCGAATACGCATATATAATATTTGGATATCTATATTTGGAGTATTCTAAACTTACAAGATTTTTTTTATTTTTTATATCATGTAACATGTTGGATTGAATGTTACAGGTTGTCGGATATCTATATTTAGTATGATGTCAACTCTTTCTGTTAAATGAACTATTTATTGAAATCGGGTGGAGTCACTTCCCTTAATTACTAATTTTAGAAGGTCAGTCCACTTCTTCTTTGTTTACTCTAATATTTTATATGATTTTATGTTTTTTTTTACTAATATTTATTAAATCTTGATGGATGAAAGGGGATCAACACACTTTGTTCCGGCAGTAAGCCTGTACGGCCACCACAAGTTGTTCTTCAATGCCGTCGATGATAGTTTTTGTTCCGGCATCTATTTTTTGAATGCCCTTCGTTAGTTTTCTGATTGTTTTTATTGCAATGATCTACCAAGTAAATGGAAATTTTAACTGGAATTACAATTGAACTTCCTTAAATTTTATTGAGACTAGGGATGGGGTGATTTGTCAGGTTGAACATTTTTGGGAACAGTGTTGGTCAGTGAGATATTTTCTATGCTCTTTTTATTGGGTTCTATTGTTGGCATTTGTACGGTTAGTGATGGTAGATCCCATTTACTTTTACTAAGTTTGATGACAATGTCGATTTCTCCATTTTTTACCCTTATATCTTTTAATTAAGATGGTTATACAGTTTTAAATATTCAATTCTTCTTCTTATCAAAATAACTTATTATCTGTTTTGCATCATGTGCCATACATAGGTTAGGGGGTTATCATGGCACAACCCCAAACATGGTAATTTTCCTTCTAAATTATGCTTATGTTTGGGTTATGATCTCATTTCCTTCTAAAATGATGTATCCATAAGTTTGTATGGAGTACGGTATGAATGCAATGTTTGTTTTGTTTGATTCATAGGGTCATTATAATTTTACTAATTTTATTTTACTTAGTGATATTGCTTTTATTTAGTTGTTTTTTTTGTTACTTGGGGTAGGCTGGACCTCTTTATGAAAGTGAGTAAACTCCAATTCAAATGGTTGGATACACTATTGGAGGTAGCAATGAGGACAAGATCTATTATTGTAGTACACTGGTTGAATTTTTAAAATTTGTTGATGATGCCTACTTTAATACTACTGCAGTTGGTTTATTTTCTGTTGTGTGTAGTTTGTGTACTATGGAAGTAGGTTTATTTTCTGTTGTGTGTAGTTTGTCAACTACTTAAGCCAAAGAGTGAGGTATCAGCTTTCTTAGAAATTCATGATATAGCTGGACTGGTTCACGGTGCTCACGAGGGGCAGGGATTAGGAAATAATTTCTTATCCCATATTTGTATAGTTGATGGGATTTTTCATGTTCTATGTGCATTTTAAGATCCCGATATTATCAATGTTGATGACATTGTGGATCCTGTGAGGAACTTAAAGTTTATTACTGCTGAATTACGGCTCAAGGGGCTCGAATTCATGGCAAGGAGGATAGAGGATCAGTTTATAAATGCCTGAGAAGATCAATAATTAAGTCATACGAATAGGTAACAAATCTTCTCATGAGTTCTGCAGCAACTATCATCACCTGGTCAATTGCTTCCGTTCACACAAAAGTTAGTTTTATGGCTAACATTGTCGTCAGTGCAACACGATAATGGGCTAACAAAGTAATTTAAGGAGGCCTAACAAAGTCATTTACAAAGGGCTAACTATATATCCAGTCAATACAATGAACCATAGATAGGACAATCAAACATACACTAGGATCTAAAGACTGTAATAGACACAAGAAAGACAAAATTAATCTTTATGTTGATTGTCAGTTAACCTCTTGATTCTATTAATTGATCTTTATACATTTTATTCTGATGCCATGTTGCAAACAACCAGCACATGGATACTTCTGTGATTCTTGATGTTTGTGACAACAACTTGATTTTTTTAGTTTTCTTCCAATTGATGATACTATAAGCTTTCCAAACAGTAATAAATGTGGATTCTCATATGCATTGTGTTTATAAATCCCATTTGTTACTATGTACACATTACAGGTGCACGTTTCTCTGGTTGATAAAGACAAGATGAGAATATCATGCATTACCAAAGACCCTACCCCAACAATAATCAAATATGGAGTAAATAATGGGATTTCAGCAAATGGGACTAGTACTTCCTATAAATACATGATGTAGACATCTGGTGAAATACATGATGTACTCATTGGTCCATTGAGGCCGAACACACTATATTATTACTGTTGTGAATTAGATTCCACCCTTGAATACAGTTTTAAGGCCTCTCCCGATCAATTTCCAATCAACTTTGTTATTGCTGGTACGCAGAATTTGCCAATTTTATGTTGTTTTTGCTTTTGTATTTTCCAAGCAGCACACTAAAAATATTATACTCTGTTTTCTTTTGATAAATAGTTGAGTATCAATTTGTTATATATTTATATAAATATATTTTTTCCATACAGTTTATTCTCTATTTTTCAATTTCAAACACAACTTGCAGCTTCACAATCATGATTTTTCTGCCATTACAGAATGTAATTACTGATCAAAGTACGTTATAGTTAAGTAAGCCACTGATAAATTATGCAGGTGATCATGGACAAACAGAGTGGACGAGCTCCACCCTTCAATACATTTCAAACACTTAACCACGATATGTTTCTATTTCCGGGAGACTTGTCATATACCGATACAATGCAGTCACTGTGGGACTCACTCGGCCACCTGGTTGAGTCACTAGCGAGCAGACGTCCATGGATGGTGACAGAAGGCAACCAAGAGATCGAGAAAGTCCCAGTACTCCACTAGCATCCCTTTACATCCTACAATGCAAGATAGCATATGCCCTTTGAGGAGAGTGGTTCTAACTCTAATAATATCAGTATTTTGTGAGTTTCAAGTGGCCTCTATAGGGTAACAAATAGGGGTGAGTACTAGTTTTAGATTGGTTTGTGCATCAATTTTCAGATCAGTTTTAAACAGTAAATTTGCTATTTTTTTAACTGTTTTTGGTGTTCAAATTAGACCCTGATTTTGTGTGCTATTAGGACTATCTTTTGCTTGAAAGTGTATTGTTTATTGAGATTGTTGGATATTATTAGCCTTGATACAACTTATTCAGAAATCATAAACATTTGATTTATTTAACATGTATCATAATACTGCTATGTATTTTTTTTTAATTTCAAATTCATTCCCATTATCTTCTTTCATTGCAAATGAGGATCAAGTGTATTTATGAATATGCTTCTCATTACGCCAATCATTTTTTTCATTTCAGAAGTACTAATAAATTGGAGACTATTGCTCAAAGCATTGAGAAAACAACACTATTTTGATTACTTTGTTCTTTATGCTAATGCTTTTCTTTGACCGAATAGAATATGATGGAAATAGTTGAGATGAAGAATGATTTTTTTTATTTGCAAATTTTGAAGCTATAAGGTTTCACATAAAAATAGGTCCCAATCTGTTGTTTACAGTTGCGCACCTTGAATCAAGTAATAAATATCATTTACTTTGAATGAGATTGTATTATTTACTTTGGAGCTTGGAATATGATGATCAACTATGTTTTCTTATACTTCTAAATTTTTTGAAAATAATGCTAATTGTTATTCACTTTGAGTAGCCTTGAGCAGAGAAACCTTGGGAGGCATCAACTATCCTAGGGGAAACCTAAATCAACATTGATCAGCAAATGGGAGGATAAGCTTTCCCTCCCGGTATAAACACTTGGTGTACAAACATCATCTTCTACCTTGTGGGATGAAGTGATGGGTAACCTGACTCAGCTATCGTATGCTTGATGAAATATCTGCCATATGATAAATGCACTTTGAGAAGTTTGAATATGAGAACCAATTTAATCCATTACAATCGTGGTGTGCAACCAATGCAAAATGGTGATGGGGCCATGATAGTTCTCATTTTCCCCCAATTTCCTTCAGTGATTTATGAGTCTTGACCCTTAGGCCCAGTGTTTGCTTGAATACCTCTTCGAATTAGAAGCTTTTCATCTTGGTACTGTTACCCATAGATTCACCGAGCCTCTTCAATCCATTAGGCCTTAAAATAACCCCAAATCACCCTGGGATACTCCCAGAGTAGCCAACTCGGTGGGTTCTACCCCTAATCCTTCTCTTGTCGAGCAGGACACCTGTCCTCCAAGCAGGAGTTCATCCTGTGAGTTTTTCTCGTGTCAGTAATTAGTTTTCGAATGTCATTTCAATGTCTTTAGTTGATCTAGATTTGCCTCCTCGACAGGCTCAGGATGAGACTGTTTATGCTCAAAATGTAAAGTGACCCTCTACCACACATGTGGTAGCTCCTCTCACCGAGGAGGGAACCTCTTGATAAGAGGATGATTGGAATACCGACCAGACGGATGCCATAAATTCTAGTAGTGACCTCATCTCTGAGGACCAAGATGAACTTAGGTCTAGATACTAAATCCCAAATGATGTGTTGATCAGAATCCCTGATTTTTATGGGAGCATATGATCATTGTTAGTCCGAGGAGATATGTTTTCCTGTATGGGTTCTGCGGGTGGGTGTTCATCTGCCCTTACATCTCATTATTATATCAATCTCGAGGGGATATGGGGTTTCTCCCACGCAACTTCCCCCGAATTCTTACCCTACTATCCTTGTGGCAATGACCTTTTGGAGAAGCGAGATCGAATTTGACCTTACTAGGGAGGTCTTTAGCTATGTCCACAGGATCAAGGACAACCCCAAAGCCCCTGATTATTATATTTTTCTCCTTAGAAAAACCACAGGAAATGGTGCAAGTGGTCCAGATTAGCAACTATTTTTATAAAACCCAGTATGTCTTCATATCTGAGGGTTGGCAGTTTCGATCTGGAGAGAGGGATCGATCATGGATAATGCTCAAATTGTCTAGTGAATAATACGACATATGGAAATTAAGTCGGGACGGGCGTATTAACCGTGTCAGGACTAAAATTTATGGAATAAAAATAAATTAATTATAAGTCACCCTTATGGTCATTTCAAGTGCGCCAAAGTGTTCGAAAAGGTCGAGATAGTTATAAAAGTCTATCCTGGAGTTTAGTTTGGGTCCCGGGGCATTTGTAAGCCAACCCGGCATCCCGGGAGGGTATTTTAGACATTTTTATTTTAGGAGTAATTAAACCCATAAATTCCTAAGTCTATATCAGCTAGTAGGGTTAGGTATTATGAGATTATCAGACACAAAAACAATATAGGCTATTGGAAGAGGAAGGAGAAGAGATCCCAAGCCAAAAAACCACCCATGGTTGCACCTCTTTAACAATTAAAGCCACCGGAGTGTAGATCGAAAAACGAGGAACGTAGCCATACCCTTCATCATCAAAGGATCAGACCTACTATAATAAGGCAAGTATTATTCTTTCTTAAATTCAGTTAGATAAATTATCCATGTTAGTAGAATATGATTAAGAATTAAATTTTAAGCATGTAGAGGACAAATTTTGGATTAAATCATATTCTGGAAAGAATTCATGATTAGGATTAAAACACTGTGATGCGAAAATAAAATTTAATACATTTTGGGAATCGTTATGTAGAGGATTTGAGTTTTGATCATGTTCTTGAAGAAAAACCATAAACTAGGGTTTGGGGAGTTAATTTAGTATTCAATTGAAAAGTTAATGAATCTTGATGTTTAAATGATTAGTGCACGTTAGAAATTGTCGATGTATGTTAATTTAATGTTTGTCACCTTTTTTCGAAGTTTGGGAATGAATTAAGAAGGTTTTGAAGAATTATTGTTGAAGAAACCCGTAGCTTTAAATTGCAGAAAAACTAGGATGATACCTCTTCGATCGATCAATCGACCTAAGAATGTCGATCGATCGACTGGTCGTTAGATTGACCCATTTCTTCGATCGACCAACTCCCCTGAAAATTGTGACTTATTTTCCTTCTTAGTTTTGATCCAACCCCAACTTAGGGGAGGTCAGTAGGTTATAGTTAAGGCCCAAAAAGTATCATTATGTATGGGTTTGAATGGGGAGAATTATGAGAGTTTTCCGAATGCGTTACGATTGAAAATTTGGTGGATTGGGGTTTAATTCGAACAATTGATGAATTAGAGTTAATACATGTAGTAGGGGACACTATAGTATTGAATTAGCCTAAGTAATAATTGTGTGACTTAGTAATTCTTTGGGATAGGGAAAGGATATTGAATTTATACGACGAGAGTTATGACATTAATTAAATTTATGTATGATATGCGGGTTATAAATACAACATGTGAAACTTCTAATATGGGATGTGCGAATACCAATATCAAACGTATAAATACTTAGGTTGTGTGAATACCTATTGTATGGATTTTTATGTGTATAACATACCTACCATACTTGTTATCATAGGGAGGTCTTCGAAGGGGGCAGTCTTGTCTTGAGGAGCCCTTCAGGGGGGATTATAGATTTGTGCCTCGAAGCATAGGATCTAAGGAAGACTTATCTGTGAGTGGATAAGTTTGGGTTATATGGGTGCGTAGGTATGTGCGTGACCCATTACACCGTGGTCCGTGTTCGCCTCCAGTTTGTGTGTGATTTGTTTTATTATGATTCCTGAGAGATTCGGAATCAATAGTCCTTATTATGTACGTGATGTACCAAGACTTAATAGCAGAGTATGTATGCACCATTAGTTTCGCCTATGTGGGGTGCGGTATTAGTATATATATTATAATAGTGATATATATATACACACACACACATTGTGTTTATTCTACTGTGTTGTTTAGTAGATTATAATGATGCCGCTAATATATACTAAGTGTGTGAGAACTTAATAGATTATGAGATACTTGGAATTAATTAATAGAGTATGAGGAACTTGGTAACATATATTTCTATTATACAAGTTGGGACATTAGGTTAGTTGGCATAGATGGAAAAATTGTTAAAATCTAGTTAGGTAGGGGTAACGTAACTAGGAAGGCTAATAATTATGCATTAGGTGTGTACACTGGTTGAGAGGTGAGAATCTCAAGTGAGAGCAGGTGACTAACATGTATATAATTATCTGATATTTATGCATTTAATTACTTGCTGTTTTAAAACTGTTTTCAATTCAGGCTCTGACCCGTTTGCTTTCAAATCTATTTTTTGTAAAATATTTTTAGGTGCCCAGCCATAGGGATGCCAATCATAGGAGTTCCATTCAGTTAACATGCTGTAGCTACTGTGGAAGTTATAGGACCTCGATATTAGACGCCTCCACATTTATCCTTGATTCATTCCGAGTTATTTATTCCAGTCAGGGCATGTTGTCCATTCTTATTTAGAGATAGTGGTTTTAACATTCATTTATATTTCAGTTGTTGGGTTTTATTTCATTTCAGATTATTGTATTTGGGATTTAAACTGGAAGTGTTTACTCCAGACTCAATTTATTTCCTTATGTCATTTTAATTCCTATGAGATTGTTATTGGATGGTGAATGTTTAGTTAATCATTTAAATTGCTTGCATGTTATTTTATAAGATAAAATTTGACATCTGACTTTTAAATACTAGGTGGTTAGTAATTATAAAGAAAAAAAAGTTTTCGACAGTGATGCTAAGACTGATTCCACCTAGATATTATGTTTTAAATTTAATAAAAGACTGATCACCCGGTATTTAATTTAGCAGGGTGTCACAGAAATCTCTAAGGATAGAGAACGCCCAAAAGAACTTAGTGAACAAGCACTATCTTGTGAAGTCTGATACATTTGAAGATATCTTCTCACTTGAATAATTTGTTGAGTGGGGATATCACTTGGCTCCAATTATTGAGGAAAGTCAAGTTGAGGCAATCCAATCCAAGGATGAAGAGGGTGAGGAGGAAGGTCACTTTGTCACTCGCAACTGTTCTTTAAAGCCGAGCACAATGACTTGGACAATTTTTACAATTGTTTTTCTAACTTACTTTTCCCTTTTTTCCAGTATTTTCTGTGTCTAATCTAGAAGAAGTTCGTTACCCATCCATGAACAAGGAAAAATTTTCTACCACAAAGGAGAGGAAACATGCTTAGTAGAAGAGGATCTAGGATGAACAGAGGGAGGTCGCTGAGGCCCGAAAAAATAGAGATACCCTCATTCGGCAAAAGTCCGAAGTCGATGAGGCAAAAAGGGGAAGGGTAATGCCATAACAATTGTTGGGGGATCAGTTGATGCTGGGACAAATCGAGTTATTATCCCAGATGTTCAGTCCTCTGACACTAAGCGTTCCAGGGTTGAGATTGAGGGTAATCCTTCTAGGAGGTTGGTTCATGCTACTAGTGATGAGGGTTCAGGTGATCCCTAGTAGGAAAAAGCTCATCCTTTTGCATGGAACCCCAAACATTCCATGCCTATCGAGGATATCAAGAAGAAGAGGGAGTCGATGTACTTCTACAGGGACATTGCTCCCTCCCTCGCTGGATACCATGGATTTCCCAAATATTGTGTGTATCTGAGGCAGTTCTCACACCATGATCTATGGAAGATGGCCCACCAGGGCAATATAATTATAAGTATTCGACCACACTTCCTTTGTAATTTTGTTTCTTTATTTAATCTTAACCGACATGATGCTCGTCTTCAGCTTTGTGCAGTCTGTAATGAACACAATAATGATAAGGGAGCAGGCTGGTAAAATGTAAGATATTTATAGAGAGGTTCTCAAGGAAAATAAGTCACTGAAAAATACCAAGGCCACATGATAGGTTTCCCTAGATAAGGCCAACAAGGAGGATTCAGATAAGGATGCCTAGTTAGTTAAACATGTTGAAGATTTAACACAGGCCGAGGCTGAGGCTAAGAGGCTGCATGCCATTATAGACGAATACAAGGTGAAATTGGAGTCATTTGGAACTACAATTGCTGTGAATGAGAAGTATATCGAGGAACTTAAGAAGTCTATTTTGGCTGTTGAGGAGGCATTTATTGAGAAGTACAAGAAGTCTGAAGACCATGAATTGGACTTAATGGGCACGTTCATTGATGAGTCTGAGGATCTAAAGAAGAGAATCATGAGACATTACCCTGAGCTAGCCCCCGTAGTTATCACCTGGGAGGGGGATGACGGGGAGGCCATGGCTTTGGCCATTGAGACGGTAGGCATTGAGGCTCCTATATTTAATGTGCAAGCGGACTTAGTGGTTGTCTAGGCTTTCAATGAGCCTCAAATGAGTGAGCACGTCCCTCCATTGAATATAGGAGCCAAAAGGAGGAGTAAGAGTGCCTCTCCATCTATTAAAGTTTCTAAACTCAATCAGAATGCTATGACTGCTGATGTCTCTTCGGCTACCAACCCCGGGCAAGAGTTGGACGAAGCTAACCTCTAGCAGCCACTTGATTTTGTCACCCTTATTGACTTCTCTTATGATCCTCTTATAGTTTTCAGCTTGTGAACGTTTAAGAACATATTGTACTTAGATATTTAAACTTCCTGATGGCATGTATGAATGTTTTTGTTCTGTTGAATGATGATAAATAATCTTTTTATGCATATGTTGTTTTTCCTGCCATTCTGGACAGTTTTCCTTTTTATGTATGTGCTTGCTTTTAATCTACAATATCTTATTACTCCATAAAAACAATTTCACAAGTAAATGTGTTCGTACCTGATCTCGTCCAATCTTTTAAGACAAAATGAACATCTATAAATGAATGTGCTTATACACGAGAGTAATACCCCATACTTTTAATGCATAATTAATCACATGTGTCTGCGTAATTAAATAATTTAAATGAGAAATTAAATTGACTTGAATAAATATTAATTAAAGTGATAAAAAGGGTTAATGCTTATCTAAATATATATTTACTAGCTTGAAGAGTAAATATGAACGTATGAGTTTAAGTTATGTCATTAGTGAGTGATAAAGACTACTTTATCATTTTTTTAGCACGAGACTTAAGAGTTGGGTGTAAAAAGTACATTTTAAGTTAGGTGACTCAGATGACCACTTCTAGTGCACCAATGATCCAGAATGGGTTGAAATAGTTGGAATAAAGAACTCGGGGGGGGGGGGGGGTTATAATCAGGTTCCATGAGTTTTTAGACCCTAAGTGACTCGAAAAAGGGTATTACAATTATTTTACACCATATAGATTAATTAAATCCGAATATTGTCCTTGGGGTATAAATAGAAAGATGTAGGGTTTTTTGTCTTCTCATTTTGTATGGCGAGACGCTAGAGAAGAAGAAGAAGAAGAAGAAGAAGAAGAAGAAGAAGAAGAAGAAGAAGAAGAAGAAGAAGAAGAAGAAGAAGGGGAAGAGAGATTTTTAGGGTAGAAGTTCTTGAGCTTTATGGGAAGATTGTTGCTGGATTTATTCCTCAAGGCAAATATTTACTTGCTTTATGTGATTAGTAGTTAATAATGTTGATTATTGAATTTGTGGTTGAAGATTCGAATTCAGAAGATTTAGAGTATGAATCTTACTAAATATATGTCGAAGATAAATTGTTGAAAACCATGTGTAGATGGGATTTTATGAGGTTTATACCATGTTAGGTGAATGGTGAAATTTCTGGGTTTAAAGGTTGAAGATGAAGATATCAATATATGGATGAAATTAATAATTTTGAAAGTTTTAAGAGTTAAATATGAAACATTGGATGATTAATCATGTCTGAAGATTATTTATAAAAATGTGAAAAATGATGGTATTATGATTATTATGAGGCCATAATCATTGAAAAATAATTTAAAAGGGAATTGAGAATTAAGGGCTTGACCTTAAAATATATGAATTTATCCTATGTAGGGATTTATTATAAAAATGGTAAAATCATATGTAAGAGAACATAATGATGTTATTATACTTGAAAATTTATTTAGATAAGGTTTGAGAATTAATGGGGTATTAATTGGAAATTTGGGTAAAACCTTATTTATCCAAATGGGCACCTGAACGCAGCCACTGCCCATTTCCAAATCGATTCGTCCCTAGAGGCGAATTGATTCTGCATAGCGTTGAATCGATTCACCCTGGATATCGAATCGATTTGGCCCTGTAGGGTCAGGCAAATGGACCTTGTGGAAATGTCTACAAGACTTATACGAACCCAAGCAAGTATGTGGGAGATGGTCCATGTGACCCTATATTTAATTAAAATGGCATAGTGTAGCTATTAAGTGTTTTGGAAATTTTAAAGGACCGGGACGCTGGAAGAAAAGGCTAGTCAAATGATAACATAGGGAGTCGTGTCAGGCTTCATGTTTGAGCGAATCATACGGCATGTGTGATGTGTACGAGTCCTTGATATTTAGAATATATATAAGTGTGATGATTATATATATTTGTGCATGTGTGTAGAATGCAAATTTTATTGGTATGAACTTATTCGAGTATGCTATCTAGGAGGGAAATTCTACCCTGACGATTTTAGCAGGGTTTGAAATGTGGTCCAAGGTCATAGCACAAGGTTTGTCTCCTACCCTGATGAGGTTAGGATGTCATGCAAGTCTTTGGAGATGAAGTACTACATTTTTAACCCTAAGACTTACGGCTATGACCGCCTCCACTTTTGTTTACGATTTGGGTTCGGTGGTGAAATTCTGATTCGATGACTAGTTGTGACACATGATGTGCCTGGCACCCGATAGCATATTGAGAAATGCATTTGCTAAAATATACTCTGGATATTCCATATATGTATAGTGAGTGATATATGTATATACTTAGAGATATATGTGTGATTATCTCTTAGTATCTCGGGTGTGCTTATAAGACACTCAAAGTACCATTGTGATGTGATTATTTCATATTGATTGGGTATAGCTATTTATTGAGACATGTGAATACCATAAAGCGTGTGTGTAGCTATTTGATGACATGTAGCTTATTGATATAGATAAGGGATATATGTTGTACTAATGGTATGAGAGTAGTTAATTCGCTATGGACTGATTAACATGTTAGCTTAGATAGCTGTTGTAGTCTAGTTAGACCGGGTAGTAACTGAATGAGATAAATGAATGCGATAGGTGCGCACTATAGAGGAAAGGTAAGGCTATTCTCAAAAGAGTGCGACCGTGAAATCATTAATGAACATTATATAATACACATTTCATTTATTATAATGAAATGCTTGTAACTGTTTTTCAAATGTTTTGGGCTCTGACCGGTATCAAAAGTGTTTTCAAACCTTTTAGCTGCTTAGCCAGAAGAACGACCGTGATAGCAGTTCCGTACAGGTTTGACGATGTTGCAGTAGTTGTGGATACTTACATGATTTGTTTAGTCGCTATCATTTCAGTTCTATTCTTATATATGACTCTTTTATCTTTCTCCTGGTTAGGCGTGTTGCCCGTAATTGATAGACTTTTATTTCAGCTACTTTGATTTATTACTTGGTGATGTAATATTTATTACCAATAATGCAATCGGCTTACTTCAGATGGTTTGTAATAATTTATTCTGTTGATGTGGGTATTTATTACTTGTTAAGTTCATCACTTATATTGCATATTCAAGATTAAAATTTTTTATCGGACAATTAGGTTATGATTAATTAATTGGTTTTTGACAGTGATGCTAAGAATGAAATCGGAATTGATTTCTGTTTAATTTAATAAAGGCTTGATCAACCGGTATTAGAATAGGCAGGGTGTCACAGCGAGCTCGTCCAATCTGTTAAGAGAGACTAAACTTATGGGGGAATAGTAGTTTAAAGGCCATTTAACCTGTCGTACTAGCTGCATGACTTAGTATTTCTCCAGACTGATGACATCTTACATGTCTTTTGGAATGGATTTTGTCAATATGACATTGTGTTAGTTCTAAGGCCATAGTTGCTTCTTGTTTGTGACCTGTTCAAAGAAAAAGTTTGTACATGAAGGTTCGCTTATTTTTCTTAACAACGCCTCATATGAACTGTTTCTTTGGGTGCTTCTTATTTGCAATCTGAAAGATTGTACATGAAGCTTTCGATAGTGAGAGATAGTAATACCTATCCCCTATACCCTTAAAATAAGGTAAATAAATGAACGATGATAGATCATAACATAAGTCCTTTATTCATACAAAATGAGAAGAGTTACATTCATAGACAGAACAGAAAAACAAAACTGTTGATCACTGGTAATACTTCCTCAAGTTATCGGAGTTCTATTGGTTCTTGAATTCACCACCCTTTAGAGTCTCAATTTTTCATTTATTAGGTCTGATAATTGCAGTGATATGGTATGGGCCATGCCAATTGGCCCCTTGCTTGTTATTCTTATGTATCACCTTCTTGAGGACGTAATCACATTTCTTTAATGAGCTTGGCTTAAGCCTTTAGTTGTAGAACCTAGCAGTTCACTATTAGTAAGCTGCCACCCGTAGTGCATCATTCTTCGTGACTTCCTCCACCAGATCCATATCTAGTATCCTCATAACATCACTCTTCAGAGAATTAAAATCAAAGACTCGATGGCTAGGCAGACAGATCTCATATGGAACCACTGCTTCAGTGTCGAATGCCAACACATATAGTGTTTCCCTAGTTGTAGTTCTGGGGGTGGTTATGTATGCCCTCAGCACACTCTACAGTTCGTTGATCAAGTTTCCTCTATCATCATTTAATCTCTCCTTCATTTCGTCTAATAGCATCTTATTGATCACCTTCGTCTGAACATTACATTAAGGATGGCTTGGTGCTGAGTGATACTTGATCGATTCTAGTACTCCTCAAACTCTACATTATTGAAATGAGTCCCATGGTCGGTGATGAAGTCATAAGGCATAAGGCATGCCAAATCTGTAGATTATAAACTTTCATATGAACTTGAACACTTTCTTATACGACATGTCCACCAGGGGCTCAGCCTTAACTCATTTAGTAAAGTAGTCCACTGCTACGACCAAATACTTGAACCTCCCTTTCTTTTTTGGAAGGGGGCCGACTAAATCGATGCCCCACATAGAAAAAGGCCAAGGAAATGTGATCAGAGTTAGTGAGGCACCTAAAGTCTTGTGGATGTGAGAAAATTTTTGACATTTGTCGCATTTCTTGTCATAGCTTGAATAGTCACACTTCATAGTAGGCTAATCATACTCCTGAGTAGTTATCCTCTTCACCGGTGATTTGCCTACAAAATGGGCTCTATATTAACCCCCACGAACCTTTTTGATCAGTGTGTCAACCTCGTTTGGGTGAACACATCTTAATAGGGAAACAGATAATCCCCATCGATATAATACACCTCCCTCCAATATATAATAAGTTACCTTATAGCGAATCCTCCTAGCTTCCTTTGGGTAGGGAGGTAGAGTATCGTTCTCAATATAAGACCTAATAGGATCCATCTAGGAAGGGCTTATGATAATCTTCGTCACATGGACTTCCTCGTCTTCGATACTTCATTGAGAAAGAATCTCCACCGGAATAATTTGGTGGAGTTTTGTGCGTGTAGCTAAAGCTAACCTGGCCAACACATCTACTTTGGCGTTCTCAAGCCTAGGGATTCTGGTCATCTTGATAACCAAAAACCTATCTAGGCTAATTTTTTCCTTATCCAAACACTTCATTATGGACTACTCTTTGGTCTCTCATATCCCCAAAATCTGATAAGTGATATCTATGAGTCATTGTGTACCAAAATCTGCTCAGCTCCCATCGATGAGACCAACTCCAAACTTGTTAGGAGCATCTCGTACTCTGCCTCATTATTGGACGATTCGAACTGAAACCTCAAGGTGTACTCAACCAAAACTTGGGCAAATTTTCTCTCATGTATCATCATGGTAATGATCAAAGGATGAGGATATAGGACTCCAGACAGGTTACTTTGGAGAAGTCAACGCCTAAACATTCCTTGTTGACTTTACTTAGGTTTTCCCTCGTGTTCTCGATCAGATTTAGTTCTCTGATATGGACACAAACCTTGGCCTTATTCAGATTGGCTTTCCTCTTGGCATACTCCTAACCCCTCATGCCTCTTCCCTGTAAGGAAGTGGCAGTTGAATAACCCAAAAAAGATTGTATTGATGTTATTTACAGGCCCTTTGGGCTTCTTCAGCAAATCTGGGTCGATGTCAGACCCGTCATTATCATCATCTCTTTCTCTCTTCTTATTATCTATCTTTCTATAGGGGGAATCTGATCATCTTCTCTCCCTGCATTCTCCGCCCTTCTTGTCCACAAACTTGGACAGCTTCCCTCTTTTGATCAAGAATTCTATCTCATTTTTCAGAGAGATACAACTGTCAGTAGTGTGACCATGATCTTTATGGAACTCATAATACTTAACGGGGTTCCTTCTATTTGCTGAGACCTTCAACTTGCTCGGCCAACTCAGAATACCTTCATCTTTAATCTGCTCTCAGATGTGGTGTACACCTACTATTAAAGGGGTGTACTCGTCAAATCTCTTCATTTTCTCTAACTTCGTCTCCTTACTTTCACCTCGGCTTTCTTTATTCTGTTCGACCAGTTTTTCACTAGACTTCTTGGTGATGCCTCCTAATAGTTTGGTAGCCATAGTCACCTCGGTGTTGATGTACTTCGTAGATTTATCCAGAATTTTATCCATCGTCATTGGTGGATGTCTCGATGCTATGCAGAATAACCTTCCTAGCTGCATCCCATTCATGAAGGATGTCACACCAATCTTCTCACCGAAATTCGCCACTTTCATTTTTTGTAGCTGAAATGGGCCAGGTAATCCTTGGTAGTCTCATCATCCCTCTGTTTTACACTCATCATATGGGGTATTTTCTTTCCTGGTTTGGCTCCAAAACATAAGTTTGTTCACAAACAAGGAAGCTAGTTATTGGAACAAGATGATACTCCCTTATGGAAAACTATTATACCATAAGAAAGTTATTCCAGTGATCGTACTGGAGAATGCCCGGTACCTCATCTCGTCCGGGATCAATAAGCTATCACAGGCAGCCTAATACTGGTTGATTTGTAAGATAAGATCATATTTCCCATCGTACCCGGGGTAATGACTGGTGACTTGAACTTGGTCGGAGTGGAGTAGGCCACAATTTTAGGGGGTGAATAGGGACCCCTTTGCGAAGTCTCTGGAAAAAGGATTCTTCGTCTTCACCATCTCGCCTATCCTTTCCTCCAGCCTCTAGATGGACCCTTTCTATGTCTAGTCCCTTGAACAACCTTCACTGTTGCAATGACATTTGCTCGGCCCATACTTTAGCCCGATCACTCTTCTTGATTTTAGTCGTACTTAAGCGACCTAATAGACATAAAAGCATGATATCTCTATGAGCCCCTATCAGTTTCATTTTTGATCGAGCCCTCTCCTAGTGGGAGCCTCCCTGTGTTGTGCTTAGCCCTCCATGGGCCCAACCTATTGAATTCTAACTTCCTGTTGAATTTTTCTAAGTCAATTAGCCTCTACACCATGTATGTCTGGTCGTTATCCAATCCAATTGATCAGATAGACGAATTGAATCCTATTTTGCAGGACATGTCATCCTGGGAGCGAGAGTGATGAGATGAGTGGCGGCTGCCACTGTCTCCCAGGTTCAGCTTCCCAAGGTTCTCCAATTAACGCCCATTTATCGCTTGTCCTTATGAGTAGCACGTGGAGGCATATCTCACCTCGCCACTGAGTTATTCCTCTCTATCGAAACTGCAGGCAGGGTTACATATACGCCCTATTCGGCTTAGAGAGTCTTCATCAATTTCCAAATGCTCTCTTGTGTAGCCTCTTGCCCCTTAGCTATGCTGAGCAAGATGCTCTAACTGTCCACCGTCGGCGGTGTGGTCCAAAACGGACCGAGCTCTACCATTCGGCTGGGTTTTAGTTGATCCTCTATGGAATCTACTAGAGACTACTAGTAGATCGAATCAAATGGATTGATTATGAAGGTGGAAGCATCAAATTGCTTGTCGTTCCCACATACGGCGCTAAATTATTATTTCTTAAAACTTGTTTGGTCTGTTTAGCCTTAGCTAGGTGGATTAAACAATAACAATAGATAAATGCAAGCACAAGAGCAATATAACGAGGTGAGGAAAAGTAGATGAACAAGGGGATGTAAGTAATTCGACGCGTGATTGTGTCTACGTCCACTGTGTAATGGTGTTGGTGTTTCTTTGATTATTGCAAGTAACAATGGTTACAGGAGTACTCTGGGTGCTTTTGCTCCTGGGTGTAAATGGAATGATCCAAAAGTCCCTGCAATATGTGACCCTGAGAGTACTTATCGTTTATTAATAATTGAATCCTAGAAAAAAGGTGGCATGCCCTTATAAATCGGGCAATTGCACCGGATGCAATGATAAGTCAAAGATAAATATAAACATGGGAATAATGATCCCCAAATAGTAGGAATGCCCACGCGATCCTAGGGATTTGTGTTGATGTGTTGTTGGTCAGTTGCACACTGCTGCTGACATGTATAAGTGATGAACTGACTAGATAGTCGACTGTCCTGGATTCGAGCTGATGAGTGATCTAAGTCGATCATATGTTGAGGATGACCAGATATGCTATAGGCTGAACACTGTATTACTGTGGAACTGGACACCTGGCATCTTCTGATTGACTAAGTGTTTAAACCATATTTATAGTATAACAATGCATTTAATTCTCCAACATTTCCTTGAATAAAATACCCAATATACTATAAAAACATGGGCATGGTGTTATAATACTTTTATTAAATTAATTAATAGTTCATGCTTAAATGCCGTGCTTCAAAATTTAAAAAAGAACTTTCTAAGTGATTAGGAACTTTAATCATCTAAATTTACAAGTGTTTAATTTTATTGTGAACTCAAACGTACTATTTTTAGAATTAAATGCAACGAGGGTCAGTTTAATTTGAGTTATAAAATGGGGAACAATGAATTTAAATTATTGCACAATATTAGTTAAATGCGATAATGGATCCAACATCATAGTTTACTCGCACACTTGATTACATCTTTCATATTTGTACTTTTATTTATTTTAGCTTAGTAATATTTCATCTCCTTTTTAAACCCATTTCGTCTAGTTGGACAGTCACAATTATTTTGAATGAAAAATAAATAAATTTTCATGGGTTCCACTCGTACTCACACTCGTTATTCGGTAACAGTCTGTGCACTTGCGGTATTTTATAAACTGACAAATAATAACAAAGTGGACTCCACAGTATTTGATTATTATAAAAAAAATTGTTAAATTTGATTATCCGTTAATATAACTTGATTATTTGTGAAAGAATGGTTAACTTTTAATTAGGGTGGTGGAGGAGTGTTCTGAAGGAATTTTTTAATTTGATAATGGATTTTTCAATCAGGCCATTAAAGATACTATGAGGTTCGGAGTACTAAATGCAAATGAACTCTAATTTAAAATAGAAAGAGTGTATAAAGTCTCTATGTTCTCCTCTTTTTTCGTAGCCTCCTCATTTCTCTCTATGCATTCGGTTTAACAGTGATCAATTCTGCGATTTGGCAGAGGAAGATTTTGGGATAAAATTATGGGGAGCAGAGGCATTTGATTTACGCCTGAAGAGTTGGTGAGTGATATTCTTTTAAGACTTCCTGTGAAATCGTTGGTGAGATTCAAGACCGTATGCAAGTTGTGGTACACCCTCATCAACACCTCAATTTTATTACCAACCATCAAATAATCAAAGCCCCCACCTTTTTGTTCATCACTACATTCCCCAAATTGATCACTGTCATCTTACTATCTTCCCGCGATGATTCACTTGTGGCCCATAAAGACCTTGATTACATCCAAATTCCCCCTCTTTTTGATCAATAATTAATCGGCTATATTGTCTATGCACACCTACGATACATTGTGATTGAGAAATGAAGTTCTATTACATTTATGATGTGTTCATTTGAGACTTGGTTATATTACTTATGTATTTTTTGTATCGAGCCAAGTTTTTGAATTATGTGGTATATTCACTGAAAACCTCACATAGGAGTTTAACAGCTTGTTGCGTATGCTAAGTGCAATCGTGATTCCTACAAAAGTGATTTAGATTTTAAATTTTAGCTTTTCTCGAGGACTAGCAAAATTTAGGTTTAAGGGTATTTGATGAGTCCATTATTTTGTATTAAGTATGCCCAAATCTAGGCCTTATTAGCCCCATTGTATCATAAATAATGAGCATTTAGAGTAATTTTAGTAATTAAAAAGAAAAATACAAGTTTGAATAAAATTTGAATTAAAAATACAATTTTAGTAACTTCAGGGGTGAAATCATATTTTTATGGGCCTAAAAATTATTTTTAAATGATTATCTATGCAAAGGAAAGTTATCTCTGAAATGTAGTTGAATTTCAGATTAAATGAGTAATTTTATGAATTTCGGGGGCTAAAATGCAAAGACGGTAATTCTTTAATTTTTTAAATATTTATGACCCTAAATTTGAATTGATTAATTTTATTTTTCATTTTTATAGGTACCACATTATATCGGACAACAAAGGAGTTGATATGCGGAACTGTTAGGATACGTCGCGACACGACACGGTTGACACAATTGTACTAAATATTTTTTATAAAATCGTTTGAGTGTCGGTTGAGGCCGTTCCATAGATTTTCGAAAAGGGCTTGAAAACTCACAACTTTGAAGTTCGAATAAAAGTGAAATTTGAAGTTTTGGGGGCAAAAAATGCGATTAAAACTTGTACTATGAATAGTGACGAAAATCGAGGATAACTATTGAACAATAAAGCTTCCGAATTGTTTCCAACTCTTCCCAAGAGTCCTTTTTTTATCGAATACCAAAACATGATTATATCTTTGATGGTTATTTTTGGGATAAGTACCAATATAAATACAGCCAATAAAATGATGCTTTAACCTAAATCATATACCTCAGCCCAAAGCCTATAAATAAAACTATTGGGTTCATTATTTGGGAGGTAGAAAATTGTAGAGAGCCCGTAAAAAGTTGTAAAGAGCGTATAGATAATTGTAGAGAGAGTTATGCTTTCATGGGATGAATTTTGTCATGATAAATTGTAAGACACATTATTGATATAAAAAATTATTTGCCTAGGTGGACCAATCAGAAGTGAACACTTCTCCTCTTATGTGGCTAAAATCCTAGTCAGCAGATTGTAACTCGATAGGCATGCTGACCCACATAAAGAATACCGACCAATAATAGGAATGTCGACCGTCAAGACCAATGAAGCATCACCATACCAAGGGTCTTATGGCACGTGATTAACACAATCAACTGTCACATTCATTATGTATGGATTTACATGTTTAAATGTATAAAATCATTCCATCTCTTGGAATTCCAACCCTTGACCTTCGAGTCATTATAAATACATTGTATCCCTTTCATCAAGTTCAAGGTAGAACAGATTCTAGGATATTCTTATTTACAAGAGTACCTAGCTTTCTGTAACATCTAAAATCAATACAATAACAACTGACGTAGGCTTTCTTATATAGCTGAACCACTTTAAAAACTCTCTTTCTCTTTTATTTACCATTACAATTATGAATTTTATTTGTGATTATAAAATTGGATCAAGTCCGGTTTTTTACATCAACAGATTGGATCCGTTTGTGGGAACGTGTTTCTAATTTGCATTCTCACTCTTATATACCCTTGTTCAAGGGAAGATGAATGACCCTGAGTTCGGTGCTAGAAATGAAGGCAATCCGCCTATTCCATCTGCTCTGCCTATGGAGACCGACTTAACAAGAATCATTTCTAGTATCGCTAGAGGTCAAGAAGCCATGCAGGAAATGGTGAGATAATTGGCTTAGACGATACAAGCCAGATCTTCAGCCCTATCCAGATAACAGGTAGTTTTATCACCATGAAGAAAAATGCTGCCTCCACCTCCAAGATCCAACAGACATAGTTATTCCAGAACTTCATGAGATACGTCTTATCGTTCAAGAGCAAGTTCATCACTCAGGTCCACGGAACCCTATGATATTCATTATTTTTCTCCTGAAAGGTCAAGTGTCTTGGAAAGGCCTTGCAGAGCTTCGCCCTTTGACTGTCTAGGCCCCCGAGCAAATATAAACCCTCCTAAGGCATTATCCAGGAACACTTAACATTTGGACAACCAGTGTGAAGCCTCAGTCAGATCAAGATCAAGAGTCCAACGATCTGTACGTGTTGAGCAGACTTCTCAAGAAGAAATTTCAGCACAAACACATAGTTGGAACAACCGAACTGATTCGTATAGATCTAATGCAGGCAATCCTTCGCGGGAAGGATCAATCCATAGGTTGGAAGATCGGTTGGGTGAAATGGAGAAAGTAAAGAATCCTTTTACAACGGAGCTTCGTTAAAGGATCTCCTTTTATTCAGGCAATTGTGAATTTTCCTACTCCATCTAAGTTTAAAGCTCCTATGGTCATCCCCAAATATGATGGAAAAACTGACCCAGTTCTCCATATCGAGCAATATCAAGCTGTAGCTGATATTTATTCAGTCCTAGATAAAATGAGGTACAGAGCATTTTCAACTACCATCACGGGTTCATCCTAAATGTGGTATAATAACCTGACATAAGGATAAATTGCCAACTTCAATCAGCATATCGAGCTATTAATTAGCAACTTTTATTTCAGAGCTAAGCCAGTGAAAAGAGTAGCTCATCTTTTGAGTGTAAGGAAGCGAGTGGGGGAAAGTAACAAGGTAAATTACGAGTTTTAATAATGAGAAATTAAAGGTAATTGATTATGAGGAAAAAAACAACAATCACTGCTCTTATGAGTGGCTTGATTTTAGAGAAACTATAATATACATTGGCCAAAGATTCTGCTAAAACTATGGTTGAACTCATGGAGAAAGAAGGAAAAATAATGAGTGCCGAGGAAGTGATTGAAGCCTGATACGAAGCTTGAGAAGAAGGAGAAAAAGGAGCAGAAGCTGAAGAAAAAGTGCAAGCTAAAAAAATATGGAACATATACTCAATTGAGTGTTAGCACAATAAGGATTTCACCATATCCTAGAAAAAATCAAGCACAACAAGGATTTGCGATGGCCTGAGTAGTTGAGGGCACCTCTTAACAAGAGGGATAGATCAAAATATTGTGAATTCTATAAGGATCATGGTAATACAATGGATAACTGCATCGCTTTACAAAATGAGATAGAATCCCTCATCCGTTGAGGAAAACTCAATAAATTTGTTAATCGGCGTGATAGCAAAGAATATAGAAAAAGGTCGAATTCTCCATGCAAGCCTAGAGATGAGAGGAAGAGGAATCACGAATATGATTATCAAGATGATCCAGACCTGCCAAAGAAGCCCAAGCAGCCATAACGTTTGGTACTTATGATCAATTTTGGTTCACTTGATTGTCATATAATTACAAGTGGCGATGCAGAAGGAGGCGATAATACTGCTGATAGAAAAAATTACCTAAATGAGGCCCAAGCTTGTTCTTCTATCTAGATAATTAATCTAAATGAAGATAATTGACCAATGAAGGTCAACAAAGACAAGATGGTGATAGAATTATCTTAAAATGACCTCTTTGGGGGGTACTTTATCCCCATGATGATCTGTTAGTTGTCAAATTCAGAATCCAGGATATTGTCATTGCCAGAGTTTTGATTGATAATGGGGGTTCGACCGATATTATATTTTATCCTTGCTTTCAAAGTTTGGACTTGAAGCTGAGCCAATTCGAACCCTATCAAAGGCCATTAATAGGCTTTTCTAGTGAAAAATTTTACCCTCTTAGGACGATCAAGATAGAAGTGTTATTCGGCACCTGGACAGTAAGTCGTATAGAGAAAATACGTTTCTTCGTGATGGATAAAAATGTTCAATCTGCCTATAATGTGATCCTCGGAAGGGTAGGTTTAAAGAAGTTTGAAGTTGTACCATCAATAATCCATCAATGCTTGAAGTTTCCAACTCATTTTGGGGTAGGTGTTATGAAAGGTGACCAAAAGGTGGTTAGAGAGTGTTACTACTCCTCAGCCGAGCAAGAGGACCTGATTGGATTGAAGAAGAAGACTACAACTTACCAGGTGGATACCACTAAGCCTAACAGTGAATATAAAGTTTAAACCGTAGATCCATGACATGAAACAGAGTTAGTTAAGGGACAGATTGTGAAAGCTACTGAAAGCATTATCTTAGACGGCAAAAAATTATAAAGAACTATGTTGATTGGCTCAACACTGGATTGTGTGACACCCCGCCCAATTAAATACCCGGTGATCAGGACTATATAAAATTTAAAACGGAATATTCGGTTGGTCCATTCTTATCATCACTGTTGAAAAACATTTACTTTATTAATCACCTAATAATTAATTAAGCTAGTGTAAAAAACATTTAATCCATTAATTAATATCCGACAATATAAACTGATAACACGTTTACCATTTCCATCAATAAAATAATAATGAATAACAAACAATCTAAATGAATCAAATGAAACTGGAATAAACGTCCTAGTTAAATATCTCAAAACCAATAAACCATAATAATACTAATCCCATAAAACTGAAATGAAAGAGTACAACATCTCTCTAAAATAAATGATAACTGGAAAGGGTAACATGCCCTAACTAAAATAGCTAAAACAAGAACTTATTAAAAAAGAGTGGAGGCATCTAATCACGAGGACCTGCAACTCCCCCAATAGTTGCAGCATGTCAAATTGTCTAAAAATCTATGTCTGGCATCCCTGTGGCTGGACACCTAAAATAATTGTACAAGAGAAAATAGATTTGCAAGAGACGGGTCAGAGCCCGAGTGTAAAATATTTTGAAACAGTTTAGCAAGAATTTAAAATATGGTAAAGCAAATATCATATACATGTTAGCTTCACGGATCTCTCTTGATATTCTCACCTCTCAACTACTGTGCACGCCTAACTTATCTCTAAACTGTTCCAATTATCATTATCACACCTAACTATATCATAGTCACAAACCTTCTAAACCATCACCAGTAGTAATATCCCGTATTTTCCACATAATATATATGTTATTAAATATTCCAGCAATAACTATTCCAAGTAAGAATTTCACAATAAGGTTAAGTGTTCACATACTTAAGTTATTTAAGAATTAATTATCTTCATTATCTACAAATTTCATGCAGTAGATAATATCACAAGTATATATACATATTCATCACTGTATTATATATATACTAATATGGCACCCTTAGGCTTAGTTGTGGTGCATGCATACTCTGCTATCAAGTCCTGGTACATCTCGTACTGAATAAGGACAATCAGTTCAGAATCACTCTCGAACCATAAATACAAATCACATATATTGGAGACGAACATAGTTCCAAGCCTATGGGATACGTAAATGCATACGCACACATATGATCGTCATCACTATCATTATCACAGATACCCCATACCTAGGTTCCATATTCTGTGGCACCAAATCTAAAATCCCCTCAATGGGCTCATTAGGATAAGACCGTCCCCTTTAAAAAGACCTCTCGCGATAGCAAGCAGAGTAGGTATGTCATACACATAATAAATATTACTATAGGTATTCACACAACCTATCCAGATCATTAGGCATACACACAACCCAAATGTTATAATTCATACGTAGTATTATTCTCGTTACTACTTATGATATATTTATTAAATTACGAATATTCTCTCGCGCGTAATTTACAAGGATGATTCACTACCCAATAATCCTTTAACGTAATTAACCCAATTCTCCCACTATTAATTTACCTTAATAATCATCGTGGGTTATTCCATTTCCCTCGAATTAACTGCGTCGCAAGGTTTTAACTCAAATGGAATAATTTTCTCAATGATCTCAATATTTATTCGTCTCACTTTATGTAAACCTAATCTCCACTTTAGGTCTAATGTCCTTATTATAGAGAAACAATCACAGTCAATCAATCTAGGCAACCTCCAACGGAATAACATCTAAATATAAAATTTCTTAAAATTTTCTCCACGAATCTATTCAGATTTTTAAAATGCAATTTTTAGGCATGTCAGAGTCATTTTGGAGAAAACATATCAGAGAAAAAAATGCATAAAACAGGATTTCTATGAGGCAATGTGAATATAATAGCCATTTTCGGAACCAAAATGGCTCAAAACAGTTTCTAAAACAATGATTGAATTTACCAAATTTCATAAACTTCTTCAAATTTTAAGAAATTGTTCTACAATTCAATCATACCCATTAAAACCAAGATATATTCATCAATATTCAATATAATTTCTACATGGAGGATCCTATTCTATATCAATTTCACCCAAGATAATGATATATGTCTTTAAAAGTTCATTCCAAACACATGAATTTCATAATTAATTCAACCTACACTAACATGGATATTATATTTGCTATAAGTTTGCAAGATTAAACACTTGCCTCTTTTGGTAGGTCTAATCCATTGAAGATGATGGGTATATTGGTGTTCTCTTCTCGATCTACATTCCGATGGTGGTGGTGGTGCAAAAAGGTGATTCTAGGCTTGGAACTCCTCTCCTCTTCCTCCTATGGCCTCTAAGTGTCTTCTCTCTGTTTCTCATGTAACTAGACCTAACCCCCTCTAATACCCCGTATTTTATGGCTTTTAAAATTGGGGATTTATTGAATTTAATTGAGATATTAATTTAATATTAATTCGACATTTTATTTTAAATATTTACTACCGTGACGAGAGTTAGTAATTATTGGGAATTTTTTGAATATTACTGGATGAGAAGAGTAATATATGAGATTGATTTTATTAAAATTGTCACGAGTGAATAAAATGGCAATTATGGAAATTTAATTCGGGACGTGCCTGTATCGTGTCAGGACTAAATTATTATTATTATTAAAGTGAATAGATTATAAGTCGCCCGTATAGTCGTTTTGAGTGCGCCAAAGTGTCTGGAAGGGTCGAGATAGTAAAAAAAGTGTACCCGGGGGTTTAGTTTGGGTCTCAGGGCATTTTTAGGCTTAATTGACACCTCGGGAGGGTATTTTAGACATTTGGTATTTTTGGGTAATTAAATCCACGAATTTTCTTAGTATTTACTAGCCATTTAGAGTTGTCTCTTGGGGTTAATAAACACAAAGCCTAAGCCAGCCATTAGAGAAGAAGGTGAAGTGATTAGAGAAGAAGGTGAAGAGATTTGAGAAGAAGGTGAAGAGTCTTCAAGCAATCAAAGGCCTAGAACTCACCCGATTGCACCGCCGCCACCACCACCACCACCACCACCAAACGTAGATCGCACGATGAGGAACGCAACCATATGTTTTTCATCAACAAATCAGACCCTTGAATCCGAGGCAAGTATCTATCTTGCTAAATTCTAAGTTAATATACCTTCCATGTTAGTCTAGGAATGAAAATCAAATGTTTTAATGGAAAAAATTATATATTTTGGAAGAGAATTTATATGTGTTGTAGGGAGAACCCATGTAGTCTAAAACCTTGATCATATGTAGAGGATTACCCATGAATTTATTATGATATTTGGGAAGAAAATCTTGATTAAAATAGAGGGTGGTGATTATTCATGCAAAATTTGGTTTTATAAAGAGATTTGAGATTAAACCCCTTTTTGATTGATTCGTTGAGGATTTATTGATGTCGTTACGTTAGAACTTGTTTATGTACATTGCTTATACACTTTGATTACTTTGATGGGAGTTTAGGATGAAATTATAGAGGGTTGGAGGGGTTAAAATGGTTGAATCCGTAAGTTGAATATTGCAGAAAACTGGGCAAGAACTGCTTGATCGATAGATCGACCCCCTTTCCTCGATCGATCGACCCCTCCTAGAAAACTGCATATTTTCCCCCTTTTTTGTTTAGTCTGATTAAAATGTGTAGGAACCCTTGATCATCATTGATAGAGTATAAAGGGTTAGGAAGAGGACCAATAGGGTCTAAGTAGACTTCGTTGAGTGAAATTAATATGAGATGAAATTGTGGGTTACGGGGAGTTATTCATACATTGGAAATTGTGCGTACATTTACAAAAAGATTGAGACTCATGAAAGATTTAGACTAGAAGGTAAGTGAGGATATACCTACTAAAATTTATACTTAGTGAGAAAGAATACTTCGAGAGATGAGAAGTAAGAACGAAGTAAATGATAAATGAGAATAAAAGAGACGAATCCGTTATGAAAAATAATTGAGTAAAATTTGTGTTGAGAATGGATAATAACAATTATGGGTCGTGGGCAAACCTAATTTGGAAAATATGTATATTTATATGTATGACTTTGTGAATGTGCATATATTATATATCTGTGTATGACATACCTAGCTTACTTGTTATCGACGGGAGGTTTACGCGTGAGGGTAGTCATATCCTGATGAATCCATGGGATTTTTGATTTGCCGCTCGAGAATATAGGACTATGAAAGACTTATCGGTAAGTTGATAAGTCCGCTGAATATGGGAACGTAGGTATGTGCGTGACCCGTGGGTATGAGAACTATGTTCGCCTCCAATTTTTGTGTTGATATTTGTGTTTCGAGGATTCTTTACCGAACCTATAGTCCCCTATACAGCGACGTGATGTATTGGAACAAGATATCAGAGTAATGCAGCACCGCAACTATGTCTCGAGGTGCAGTATAGTATATATATAATATAGTGAATATATATATATATATATATATATATATATATATATATATATATATATATATATATATATATATATATATATATATATATATATATATATGTTTATAACATCATTATATGTATTATAAGGTTAATACGTGGGAATAATTTGGGCTATAAAGAATGGATACATGTGGTTAATCTAGTTAGCGTGGGAACTATAACTAGGATGTCCTAGAGGTAAGTTAGGGGTGCACACTAGATAAGAGGTGAAGATTCTCAAGAGAGTGTCACATACTAACATGGTTGTGATATTAGCCGATAAGCATTTTAAATACTTGCTAAACTATTTTTAAAACTGTTTTACACTCGGGCTCTGACCCGTTTTCTGTCATTTCTTTATCTATTATCTCTCTCTCTCTCTCTCTCTCTCTCTCTATATATATATATATATATATATATATATATATATATATATATATATGTATGTATTACAGGTGCCCAGTCACAGGGGCGTCATGCTTAGGTTCTTTGGATTGGAGGTGCTGCAGCTTATGTGGAAGTTGCAGGCCCTTGCTTTAGACGACTTCGTCATTGAATCAGTTCCTACTTTAGATCTCCATAGTTAGGGCATGTGTCGTCCGATTTCCTATTCCATCTAGATCTTGTCAAGGATTTATGTTCATTTATATTTTCGGTATTCAATGATCCTTGGGAGTTAACTCTTGTCATAATGATTTCATTTATGGTTCTTATACTTGGTTGGGATTATATAGATGGTTTAATTCTTGTGTGTAAATTGCCATCCTTAGTATTTATGTGATTCTTAACCTCTGGGTATTAAAATGATTTATATTGGTACTTAAGAAAGGAAAAATGAGACTTTAAATTATTTTGACACTTAGCTTAATTATTTAGGGTGTTTGTATTGGTAATAATTATTTTACGAGAGTGATGCTGAGAATGAAACAACCGTTCACCTTGATGTTAATTTAATAAAGGACTGATCACCCGGTATTTAATTAGGCAGGGTGTTACACCCCCCTTCTCTAATCATATATATTACACTTAGAGATTAGTAGGTGTTATTTCCCTAAAAATTCAAATGACTAAAATGCCCTCATGGGGTGTCGGTTTGGCCTAAAATTACCCCGGGACCCAAACTAAACCTCCGGGTAGACTTTTCTAACTATCTCGACCCTTACGGATACATTGGCACGCTCAAAATGACCATTTGGGTGACTAAAAATACATTTTGTTTTTATTCCATTAAATTAATCCCGACACAACTGACACGCGCGTCCCGACTTAATTACCGTAACTATCGTATTTCTCACTCGCGACACACAATCACATATTACTTTATTCGCTCAGTAATATTCAATATAATTCTCATCAATAAATATTAATCCTTATCTCGCTAGTTAATATTTATTTTAAACCAGATTAATTTATCAATTAATTTTCCATATTTAAAAATCATTACAAAAATAGGGTGTTACATACTTCCCCCCTGATAACAAAATTTCGTCCCGAAATTGGGAAAATAAAAGTATACCTGTTAAGAACAACTCTGGGTATTTCTTGCGCATCTTATCATTGCTCCCAAGTAGACTCCTTGACATTTTAGTGCTCCCACTGAACACGCACAAGTTGAACTACCTTTGACATCAATCTCCTCTCGCTATTGTCTAAGATAGCCACCAGTGTCTCATCATAAGAACTATCAGGCTACAAGTCAATCTCCGCCAACGCAATGTGAGTGTGAGCCAACTCATCTCGGAGATATCGTCTCAGTCAAGATATGTGGAACACATCATGAATACAATGCAAGTGCTTCGGCTACCCAAGTCTCTATATGCAACCGACCTTATCTTCTCGATAATAGGAAATGGCCTTTCGTACCTCGGTTCCAACTTTCCTTCCTTCCCAAATCTCATTATCCCCTTTATAGGAGATATTCATAATAATTCTTGATCCCCCACATCAACCCTCGAAAGAACCATTTGGAATCAGCATCGCTTTTCTATTTGTCCTGGGCTACCCATATACAATCCCGAATCATCTATATCTTGTCCGTAGTGTCCTGAATCAACTCTGGCCCGAGTAGATTATTGTCCCCCACCTTTAGCCAACAAGGAGGAGAATGGCAGGGCCTACCGTAAAATTTCTCGAATGGTGTCATGCCAATTATACACTAATTTAGCTATTATATGCAAAATCCACTAGTACTGTTCCCAATCTTCGCTCAAGTCAAGTATACACACTCGCAGTGTATCTTCTAACATTTGATTCATCCTTAGAATTTAGATATTTCCTGGCACTAAAATTTTGTATCCTAACACTCAACTCATCTGAACGTATTCAAAGTTAACTCGTAATAATGTTTTGGTACTTCCATTATACATATGTCAGTGTCACCCTTTGGGGATGAAAGTCCATTCCTTACTGCTCCAGGTTAGCTACCAGTCATTCCCTTTCTCATATGATGATATATTTCTTTAAGTATTGCCTATACAATGGCACGCAGTATTATTGTGAACCCATTAATAATTCTTCAAAAAGATAAGCCTACACTTTACTGGCTCAATCATCTATGTTGGAAAATTCCACATTGCCTAGGTGCCTATTTCTCTTAATGCTAAATCTCGTAACTCATTCCTTGGGAGACATTCCTAACCACCCCTAACCACTTATATCAGATTCCAAACTTGGTGTACGGTGGTATACTTTCACCACCTTCCTCAATTTTACAAAAATGACATCCTAATCACTTCTCGTCTACCCAAGTCAGACTTTTAAACCTCCTATTGGTTATGATGTAATTCTCATCATATTACTCCTCTGCGCGGAGGAGTTTTTAATTATCATTGAAAATAAAAATATACATTCTTTGTACTTTTCAACAATCTAATCACTCCCTTTCTCTCTACTTTCCGGTTTCTGGTGACACGCCTTACTCTCAACGCAAACATATCCTCTTTTTCTTATTTTAGTCCCATATCTTTCTTACTGGTGCATTTACGTTCATTTCATACGTTTTCACATTTTCTCCTCAAGAATGATATTGAAAGTTTTAACTAACTAGGGAGCCCATACACCCTATGTTCTGTGCACTTCAGTACAAATCAACTGAGCGTAATATACTTGCATTTAACGTACTATACTTGGAATGACTATACTGTAAGGTTATACTCAACCACCCACTTAGTTGTAACTCTGTTATTTTCTAGGTTGCCCCACCAAATCTATTCGTGGTGAAAACATTTTACACTAATTTTCACATCAGGATTTTATGGCTCTATCAGCCTTAAATTAAAATATAACTATCAACTCTTAGTTATATTCACGAATTTGTATAATAACCAAGGTGGTAAACTAATGTACTAAAGACCAAACCTCATCCTACATCTAACGTTCGCTAAGTTTCATGCGTAGGATGTCTCGCAAAGCGAAATCCAAACAAGGAACCCCCCAATACACTACTATCTAACATTGCCGATCATCGAGAGCCACTAGGTCCTCAGTCCATAATATATACCCCGAATCCCCATTTGCTGACATAAAAGTCTACTCGCCCACTCTCATACAATTAAAGACAACAAACAACACGACACTCTTACTATCATAAGTTCTTAGTGCTATAAAGATAACGAGCTATGAATCTCCACTCGATAAAGAACATAAAGCACATTGAATCTCATCAGTGAAAAGTCACTACACACTAGGATCAAATACAACTAAACTACATACTCACTGAAGTATATAATATTTTCATATCCATATATAACATTAAAGATATAACTCTTTATATTTGATCATCATTTAACGTATAATATATGAAAGTAGGCTCAACCCTCTTTCAGGCTATGCCTCACAAATTAATAAATCTCACCCTGGAATAACAAGCACGATAGTCTTATCACACAGCCTACTACCGCTCAAACTCTTGGTATCCAATCACTACACATGGTTATAATAAGTCTTACTTTTCTAACTCTCAAAAGTAGAAAAATCAAAACATCAAATTCTTTCATTGATCATACCCGCTCCCCTACATGGGACACATAAATTATCCCTATTACCAAACGGTAGCCATATCTGTAACAACCAAGCCTATATTGCCAACGCATCCACTAAATCCTAATCACTCTCGAATTTTAGTGTTAATAATCATACCTTATGATGTATACATATCACCTGAGATAATCTCGTATTTGCAAGGGTGAACCAAAAATATTACCTCTCTTTGGAATATGTCTCTCCTGACCGTCAGTTCCCTAAACGTATTCCCATACTGGAACTGACCCCTGATCTTTTACAATGGTTTTACATATAGGATCTTATCTTGTAGTTTCCCCATGCCTCTCTTTGGGTTATTTCTTCTTTTATTATGGCCTACACTTTATTAAGTGAAGCATCGACCCAAAAATATATTTTCGATGTAACAAGCTTAAGATAAATAACCATGTCCCTCACATATTCCTGCTGGCCTCCTTCATCCTTCTATTTAGTCCCAACGGCCCTACGGAATGGATATGCTATGGACCTTGCTATTCACCCACCACTCTTGGGTTGGTAACCCCTAACTTTACTCTCTTAGCCCGATTTCCCTTAACAAAAATCCCTCTCCTCCTTTTGTTGTGCTCCACTGGCATAGTTCCCAGTTTTACTGGTCTCACTATTTTGTTGTGAACAAGTTCAACATAGGTGACCCTACTCTCTATACATAGGACACTTTCTTGCTCTATCTCCCTATCTTTGGCCTCACTGGCCAGGTTGGGGTGTCCTCCTCTCGGACTTGGTAGTCTTGGTCCCAATTGTTACTCCTTTTGTCCTTCTCTCTATGTTGGCCCTATGGAACTTATTATTGGCCTCTATGGCCCTGATTGATTCCATCGTCATCTTATAGGAATTCAATTAATCAAAATAATCTAAACGGGTTCCCTACTGGGTATACTCTCATGTCGTGCTTCACTAAGACCGTTAAGTCTAGTCTTGCTCTTCGGCTAGATTCTCTAACCCTCCTGGCTCACTTCTTCTGGAAGTGATGATATAACCTTGTAAACGTACAACCTTGACGACATCAACTTTATTCATCCTAGCTAGATTTCTCATCCATACTTTTTGTATTCTACTCACGAGTCCTTTATCAACTATAAACCTTTTATATTCTATGCCCCTTTGTCAGGTACGAAGTTTGTTAAGAAAATCAACCTTTCTTTCACGATCGGTCTCTATCTTACCCACTTGTGGTAAGTTTCAAAATTCTATTTGCATACCTGTTAGAACAGAAGATGGAAGACCTCATGTTTAAACCGTACTCAAATTTGTCATTGAATTTCACACATACGTATTTATATGTGGTGACTCACTCTCATCACTTAATACTGCTCTTATGAGCTAATAATTTGCTCGAAATTAAATCCTGGGTGTTGTTGTACTTCACCCTACATAGTTTCCTTTTGATTTTATTCTTCCATTGGCCCATTACACTTTCTCTAATCCCCACATCTTTATAAATTTCTCTTCAAAATAGTTCTTCTGACTCCCTCACCCTTTGTCGAAGAAGTTGGGAAAGTCTGAAATAGTACTAACGTTAACTATGACGGTATTTGGGGAAGTTACTACTTTCAAGTGATTTTCCCATTATAACTTGCTTTAATAACGTTCATGGTGACTTTTGTCGCGATCACCATTCCCAAAATACTCTATGTCTTCTACTTAGCTTCTCCTCCTATAGTCCTTCTTACGGCTCTCATTGGTCGTCCTATAAATTTTTGGTGTACGAAGGCCAACCGAACTCGTATATGAATCACATCAACTATACTTAATTGCAGGAGAACGTAAGTCGTAAATTTAGAGGAATACAACAATCCTATAATAAGGCTCTATTATCAAATAACGCTACGCTAAAACGTAATAAGCCGAACATATACTAATAGACTCTAGAACTTGATGCTTTGATACCACATGTGACACCCCGCCCAATTAAATATCGGGTGATCAGTCCTTTATAAAATTTAAAATAGAATATCCGGTTGGTTCATTCTTAGCATCACTGTAAAAAAACATTTACTTTATTAATCACCTAATAATTAATTAAGCTAGTGTCAAAAAAATTTAATCCATTAATTACTATCCGACAATATAAACCGATAAGACATCCACTATTTTTATGAATAAAATAATAATGAATAACAAACCATCTAAATGAATTAAATGAAACTAGAATAAACGTCCCAGTTAAATATCTCAAAACCAACAAACTATAATAATACCCATTCCATAAAAATGAAATGAAAGAGTACAACATTATGACACCCCACTTAATAAAATACTGGGTGATCAATCCTATACCAGATTAAAACAATAATCTCATATGGTTTATATTTAGCATCACTGTCGAAAATCAATTTAATTACTAATAACTTATTAGGGTGGCGTCAATTTTTTTTAACAAATCTTTTTTTTACCAAATCAACTAAATAAAACATTCACACAGTTTATATACATGAAACTGAAATGAAATAAAATAACCGAACACTCGGTACAACATAATACAACCAAATAGAATGCCACACAAAAATGCGGTAAAAGAATAAATTAATACAGTTGGGTATCGGCCCGAGTGTATCTATAGTACCTCTTATTTAGATTACAAGGATAGAAGCGTCTAAAATAAACCTGCTTGCATCCACAGCTGCTGCAGCGAATGTCTGACTCGAAGGAATCATCATCCAGGCATCCTTGTGTCTGGACACCTATATATATACATATATAGCAAGAGAGGGGAAAATAGAGAAACGGGTCAGAGCCCGAGTTTTTGAAAATATTATAGCAAGTGCTTAACATACTTTAATATTTAAAATATGATACTTTCCATATTTAAACTGGTGTCACACTCACATGAGATACCCTTCACCTCTCTAGGCATGTCAACGGGTCGGAGACGGGTCGGGTTTAGGGAGATCCAGATCCGTGTAATCGGGTCTTCATCGGATTTGGGTTCAGGTATGGGTCTTCATCGGGTCTACAATATTGGATCCAGACCCGGATCCGTTCGAGTCTTAGGGGCTCGGGTTCGGGTCCGGGTCCGGGTCTGCTCAAATATGTACATTTATTTTATATTTATTTTATTTTATCCCCATTCTTTATTATTTAATCTTAAATTAAAATATTTTGTAATGTATTGTAGAATATTATTAGCATAAATAAAACGTATACTACTTATATTTATTATATACATAAATATATATTTTTATATATAATACTTACATGTTATATTGATAAGATATATTTATAAATATATATAAATTTATAGTATATATGTATATATATACAAAATAATAATGTACAATTCGGGTCGGGTCTTCGGGTTCGGGTCTTGTATAAGATCCAGACCCTACCCATTTAATAAACGGGTATTCGGGTATTCGGGTCTCGGGTCCAAAAAAATATGCTCAAACCCTATTATACGAATCGGGTTCGGGTCAGGTCCGGGTCCAGACCCGACCCATTGACAGGCCTACACCTCTCATCTATAGTGCACGCCTAACGTTCTATACTTAGTCTATTGTAGCTACAACTACCCAAGTTATTTAGACTATAGTACTCGTCTGAACTTATCTACACGTCTAAGTTCCCCTACCGCCCATACAGTACTAAGTTTCATTAACACCTCTCATATTCTTAATAAATTTCCAAGTAACATTTCACATATGTTAGATTCTGATTTGAAAGTTAAGTCTGACCACTTAACCTTATTCATTAGATGCTCACTATCTAATATTATGTTTTTCCCATTAAGCTTTCTTCGCTTAAGTTAATAGTTAGATGTATTCACTTCATCTAATTATCTAATACTTCATCCTAGTAGATTATTCATATAGTATATATTTCACACACAATATAGACTATAAGGATAATTGGTACGGTCTAATCATCGACTCCAATTATCCCAATTTATTTATATTTTAGATGTATGAACATCATATAATCATCTACCATTATACCCAAGTAGATTATTTATATAGTATGTATTTCACACACAATAATTATCTACTACTTCATCCTAGTAGATTATTCATATAGTATATATTTCACACACAATATAGACTATAAGGATAATTGACCCGGCCTACTCATCGACTCCAATTATCCCAATTTATTTATCTTTTAGATGTATGAACATCATATAATCATCTACCATTGTACCCAAGTAGATTATTTATATAGTATATATTTCACACAGAATATATACTATAAGGAGTATTGGCCCGGTCTAATCATCAACTCCAATTCTCCTATCATTTACATTGGCCTGGTCTGATCCTCGACTCCAAATGTAAATGAAATAATAGAATATTGGCTCGGTCTAAACCTCGACTCGAATATCATATAGGCACTGTAGGTATTCACCCAACCTAAGTACAAAATTTATAGGTATTCACACAGCCAATTTATTCATACTTGTACGTAATATATTTCTCTCTAATATTCACCGTACTTGTTTGCTTTACAAATTTATTTCACCTTCGTATTTATTCGAGTATTCCCTCTACTCTTTATTGGCCCGGACTCATACTTCGATCACCAATTTTTATTTAGTATACTATATGTATTCAAACAACCTATATATTACTATGCATCAATAAGTGTTTACTCAACCCGACAATATGCATTAGTACGCAGTATATATCTCTCACGTATTTGTCGTACTATTTGTCTTACGATTTATCTCACTATCGTATATATAGGAGTGGTCACGCAACTCTAAGGGTCCTAGTTACCCCTTATTATATCAACTCAGTAGTTACCCCTGTTAACCTACTGACCCACTAAATTTAAGTTCGCTCACACTTTTTTCATAATTATATTCTTATCATCTTGAATTAGAGTACGTCACAATCAAGCCTATGAATTTCCACTTTAATTCTCTTACAAAATTAAACTCCAACACTCAATCATAGACCTACTGCCATCATTATTCCAGCAATATATTTCATCAAGGTCCCAAACACTTCCCCGATAATTTTTTTAGCCATTTGAGGCTTAAAAAGAAAAATCTCACATTTTCTGGCAGCTTAAATACCTTGCACTAAAATAGCTATAACTCACTCCACATAAATCCAATTGACCTCATTCAAATCTCATTAGAAATATAACTTCAATACCTTTCTGTTCATCCATAAATGAGCATCTAGTTCAAATCATACAGAAAATGGCATGCATTTTAAGTCATGCCAAAATTTCTGGCAAGTTGAAAAATTATCTTAATTCAATTTCATGGTTTTCTTTAATCCTCACAAGAACCATTAAAGATCACATCTTTTCTATGAATTTATCTAATATTTATTTATTAAGATCCTATAAATCATAAGGGATTCAATTTTTCAGATTTCATATGTTATAAATATCACATCAAATTTCTATGAAATCATTTCACAAAAGAAACCCATTTTCTCACATAAATCCAACCCAAAAATTCATATTTTTCACCAACTATAATATGGATTATAAAAATAAATAAATTATTAAAGCAAGTTAAACACTTGACTTGAATTGTAGATGATTTGATCTTCCTCTTTGTATGTTGAATGAAATCTCAAATTCCGTCCTGATTTCTTCCTTCATTTCTCTCTTCTCTTTCTTCATCTTTCTTCTTTCTTCTTTCTTCTTTCTTCTTTCTTCTCTTCTTTCTCGCTTCTCTTTATCTCTCTTAGGTTAGAGAATTGGGTGTTATGGCTGCCCCTCATGTATTAAATCCCTAAATTGGGTGTTATCCCAAGTGTAAAATGACTCGTGACCCAATTGTGAGTCTCGACTAGTCTAAAAAGCTCATGAAATCCAAACATTACCTCCGGGTACTTCATTTTGATTATTTCGGCCCATTCGGGATCAACGGTGCACTCGAAATCACCATCCGAGTCACTTATCAAAAATTTACTTTTTGAACCCAACACTGCTCTACACGTGTGTTATGAATAAAATATTACCACTCATCGCTTTTGCCCACCTGCGACATGATATAAAAATAATCCAACTCATTTACTTATTCCCATAAATAAATATAGTATATATAAATATTAATTTGATTCTTTTCAATTAATATTTAATCCTATCATTTTATTTCTCATTTCTCACCTCAAAATGGTCTACACGCGACTCCCAGAGAGATAAAATAAAATACGCTCATATCACTCGCTATGTCGTACCTAAAAATCCACCATTATTTACTATTCATGCACATAGTAAATCTTGTAACATAATTTTAATCAGTCTCTATCTCTCGATTCATATTTAATAATCACTTTTATTATTTAATCACATTAAATTACATCACACGTGTAATTTAACTAAAACGTAATTATCCAATTAATTTTTTGAATTAATTAAATCATAAATACGTAGGAATACGGGGTATTACAAACATCTCTCTGAAATAAATGATAATTAGAAAGGGCAACATGCCCTAACTAAAATAGCTAAAAGGAACTAACTGAAAAAGAGTGGAGGCATATAATCATGAGGACCTGCAACTCCCAGAATAGTTACAGCACGTCAAGTCATCTGAAAATCTACGCTTGGCGTCCCTATGGATGGACACCTAAAATAATTGTACAAGAGAAAATAGATTTTCAAGAGAGGGATCAGAGCCCGAGTGTGAAATATTTTGAAACAGTTTAGCAAGTATTTAAAATGCAGTAAAGAAAATATTATATACATGTTAGCTTTACGGCTCTCTTTTGAGATTCTCACCTCTAAACTATTATGCACGCCTAACGTAACTCTAAACTGTTCTAATTATCGTTATCACACATAACTATATCATAATCACAAACCTTCTAAACCATCACTCTTAGAAATATCTCGTATTTTCCACATAATATATATCACTATACCCAAAAGGCTGAATTGTCACCTTTCAGTCGGCAAGACTTGTTATGGTCATTGACCGTGATAAAAAAGACATGCACTTTTTATCACGATCATTAACCATGAAAAGTCCATTATAAGGGGTTTTCACGGTCAATGACCGTGATAAGTACAGTTGTCACGAACTTTTCACGGTCATTGATCGTGACAACATTAAAAAGTTATCACGGTCAAAGACCGTGATTTGTTTCCCCCCAAATTCTCTCTCTCTCTCTCTCTCTCTCTCTCTCTCTCGCTTGCTAGCTCGCTCTCCTATGTGTATGTGTGTGTGTATAGGGGGGTGTATGCAGGTGGGTACGTGTGTATATGTGTATGGGTGCGTGTGTGTGTGCAGGTGGGGGCGGGGGAAGTAGAGGGGCAGGGGGCAGTATATGTTTGTGGGGGGGGGGGGGGGGGTAGGGAGGGGGGGGGGGTAGTGTGTGTGTGTGCATAGGTGCGGGGTGGGGGTAGTGGTGGGGTGTATGCGTGTGTTACAATTACAAAATTATTAAATTATTGACATAAATTATAGAAAAATATATACTCCTTAAATGCACAAAAAATTTTGGTTCTATTGATTTGACCACACAAACATAATAGGTATTGTTAATATTGACATTAATAAGTATTGTTAATATTGATTGAATCTTATTGTTTAGAGAATAAAATTAATTTGACATTATAAATGTTGTTTGTGTATTCTTATTTAGGTTTGAAATTGGTAAATGTTGATTGGGTGTTATTATTTAGGGCTCGAAGCTAATTAGTTATATGTATTTAATTTCTTATGTTGTTGGAAATGAATTAATTGAGTACATGAATTAGAAGGAGTACGAGATACACATTTGTTGGTTTGTTGTTGTTGTTAGATTATATTTGACGAATGTGGTTAGATATGGAAGTTGGTTGTTTAATTTTTTTTTAAATCCTTAATTTAATTCACACTAATAAATTCTTTAATAATTATATTATCTTAATTTGTTAGGTTGGTTAATTTTGGAAGTGGCACGACCACTGGATTATTGTCCAAATGGGGGGGAGGGGGGTCAACTTTTTTCTAAAATTACTTTGTGCCATGACCCCTTCGAAAGTGGCACGACCACAGACTTATGATAATTAAATGAAACATACTTGAAATTACATATAGTGCGCATATACACTAGCCTTATAGTTCTTATATGTACACATTCAATAGCCCTTAGACCCATTCGAGAGTCATTACCCCTGTAATGAGATCTCTCGAATTGTCCCGTTTGGACAGTTTGGGATTGCATAGTTTTTGTATAATAATATTCTTAGTGGCTTAAACTTGTTACTTTTGGAGGAAGTTCTGCAGTCGTATTTTAATGTTCTCTGGGTACATACTAGATGATGCGGTGTTAAGTGTTATTTCAATTATCAATTGAAATAACACTCATACTTGTGAATCTATGTCATTTACTTGGATAATTATGGGGATATGCTGCCGATTTTTCCTCAAATTGGAACAATGTGCATGAGCGGTTAAGTGTATTATAGAAATATGCGATTTTTAATAGGATAGGACCACTCACCCTTTAGAGGAGATGGAGGAAATAAGAATTAATATTATAAATTGAATTTGAATTTGAATTTGAATTTGAATTTGAATTTGAATTTGAATTTGAATTTGAATTTGAATTTGAATTTGAATTTGAATTTGAATTTGAATTTGAATTTGAATTTGAATTTGAATTTGAATTTGAAATTGAAAAATCAAATATAAATAAGACATAATTAAATGAAACATACTATAAATTTTATATAACAAGTAATAGGTGATTGTTTATAGTAATGGGAACTAAATGTTGAAGCTGAAATGACTTACTATGGTGTAATTCGAAATATATTTGAATTGGACTATGTAAGCTTCAAATATGTTATATTTTACTATGATTGGGTAAGAATTGAGGATAAAAATGCTTGTAAAGTTGATCCTGACACCAATTTGATCATGGTTGACTTGTCCAAGTTAAAGAGAAATGAACACGTGAGGGATTAGCCATTTTTTTGTGCTTTTCAAAAGGTCAAGCAAGTGTTTTACTCGGAGTATATCAATAATGAGCCGTTTTCAATCATCCTACATGCGCTAAAGCATCTAAATAGTAGCGTGGATGACTTGGCTGCTCCTACCGAATATCAATCCAATTTTTATGATAACCCGACTTTGAAACAATTTTTAGATTTGAAATAAGTATTCCAATTATCGAACATTAGTTAAATGCTTTTAATTCATTTGTGCTTGATCAGTTTACTACATGTAATATTTAGATTTAATTCTTAAGCACTAATTCAAAGTCCATGTCTAGTGGGTGTATTATTTTAGTGTTTTATTGTTATCGGACATCAGTTTAATGCTTTTAATTCATTTGTACTTGATCAGTTTAGTGCATTAATTCAATGTTTTCAGTGTTTTATTGTAATATGGTTAGTGCTTTGTATTCTTCTAATTCATTTGAATTTGTACTAATAACAATAATTTTTACAGAAAATGACTTCTTCAGGGCTTGGTGGCAGCGGAGACGACGAGGGCTCCTCATCCCCTAGGCTCCCCAAATGGGGAAAATTGGGATCGATCGTTGAGAACAAGACGTGATTATTGGCTATGTCCCTCGAGTTGGTGAAGACGATTATCAGTTTGGGGTACACTAGTTAGAGGGAGGTGCCAAATGAGCTTAAGTTGGCTATTTAGGTGGCACTACATGTAATGCATTTCAATTTCAATTTCAATTTCAATTTCAATTTCAATTTCAATTTCAATTTCAATTTCAATTTCAATTTCAATGTCAATTTCAATTTCAATTTATATTTATATTTATATTTATATTTATTAGCAACTAACACTTACTTCCTTTTATTTTGTATTTGTTTCATAGGAACAATTAGGCCTGCCCCAATAACTCCGCAGTTGAGGGAACAACATAAGACGAGGAAGAAGAATTTACGGGCATGGTACTTTGGAAAGATCATGGACTCCATTCTCAGACTGCGTGAGACCATCCCGACGAAGGAGATGATCGCATTGGCACAGTGGCAAAAGTTTATCGACAATAAGATCGAGGAGTGACAATTGACATCTCGCCAATCAGTGAGGAAAAATTGGATGAAAAAGTCAGACGTACACTACTCCGGGCGGACGTCTTACGTCGAGGTGGAGCATACTATGGTAAGTTTTTATTTTTCTATAATTATAATTTTATATTATTCTGCATTATTTTATTTTGCGTTACTTACTAATTTTGCATTATTTTATTTCAGGAGATGGGGAGTGGCCCTGGGGGTAGGCCACTTTGGCTCGAGGCCTATGTGGCCATTCAGACGAAGAAAGGCAAGGACAAGGAGGAGTCCCCGAGCGTCGCGACCACGATTGTAAGTTATAAATTTTAATTTTTATTAATTACGTTATAATTTTTTTATTTACTTAATTAACTAATCGAGTGATTTTTCTCGCTTCAGGCAAAGCTTAGGGAAGTGCATGAGTCGCAATTTGATGTCGATAAGGCATCTTTGGCTACGAACGCACTCAGCCAATTGCTCAGTGATGATCGCAAGGGAGGGACTAGGGGTGTAAGCTTGTGGTTGGGGAAGTCTAGGATCATCGGAATGGAGATGAGCAACACTGAGTTGGCTCATGAAGTGGACACGCATGATGAGAAACTATTAGGGTTGGAGGCGACGGTCCAAGATATGTATGCCTTCGTGAAGCATCAGTTGGGCAAGGGAAAGGGCAAAGAGAAGATGGTGGAGGTGGATAAGGATGAGGACGTGGACGTCACTACTTCATCACCGATACATGCGGACTCGGCGCTATATGATTCAGTTCCCATCTTGACTCCCCTCGAGTTACCTATGTCAACAATCAATTGGCCGAGCGTGATTTTATTCAACATATATAATGGCCAACCGATAGCGAGGGGGTTGAGGGAATCGAAATTCCTCCCGGGTATGCCGATTCATGGACATCCCCTTCAAGACATTGAGCCTAGGGTGCCGAAAGGAGAACTCTGCATTATGGTTACATGAACAATATTGTGTGATACATATTGAGGGGTGTCTCAATACGTATATCATTTGGCCTTCTTTCCTCCTCCAACCTACTAATGACTCTATGCATTGACATTGCTTGTATCTATTTTATTTGGACACTTGGATTATATTTGTATTATTTTCATTTGTTATATTTTGGTTTGGATATGGATTGTATTTCTATTTTATTTGGATATGGAATTATATATGCAATGATTTGGTGCATTCTTTCTATTTTATTTGGATATATGCAGTTTGAACCGATAATTTTTTTCTATAATAGGTACAAATATACTGTTGGGCAGTGGCCATACTGCCCAACAGATTTTTTTAAAATTCTGCCCAGAATTGTCACGGTCAAAGACCATGACAAAGAAACTTGTCACAGACTTGTCACAGTCTTTGACCGTGATAATTTTTTTTAGTTTTGTCACGGTCTTTGATTGTGATAAAACTTATCAAGGTTAAAGACCGTGCCAGGACCATGACAAGTCTAATGAACTTGTCATTGTCTTTGACCGTGACTAGTTCATGACAAAAGAAGTTGTCACGCCCAAAATTGTCACAGTCAATGGTCATGACAAGTCGACAGTTTTGGTGTAGTGTATGTTATTAAATATTCCAACATTTACTATCCCGAGTAAGAATTTCACAATAAGGTTAAGTGTTCACATATTTAAGTTATTTAAGAATTCATATCTTCCTTATGTACAAATTTCATGTAGTAGATAATGTCACAAGTATATATATATATATATATATATATATATATATATATATATATATATATATATTAATATGGAACCCCCAAGCTCAGTTGCGGTGCACGCATACTCTGCTATCAAGTACTGGTATATCTTGTACTGAATAAGGACAATCGGTTCGGAATCACTCTCGAACCATAAATATAAATCACACATATTGGAGGCACAGTACCCAGGTTCTATGTTCTGAGGCACTAATTCTAAAATCCCCTGAATGGGCTCATCAGGATAAGACTGTCCCCTTTAAAAAGACCTCCTGCGATAGCAAGCAGCATAGGTATGTCATACACATAATAAATATTACTATAGGTATTCACACAACTTATCCAGATCATTAGGTATACACACAACCCAAATATTATAATTCATACGTAGTATTATTCTCGTTACTACTTACGATATATTTATTAAATTACGAATATTCTCTCGCTCGTAATTTCCAACGATGATTCACTACCTAAGAATATTTTATAGTAATTAAACCAATTCACCCACTATTAATTACCCTAATAATCATCGTGGGTTATTCTATTTCCCTCGAATTAACTACGTCGTAAGGTCTCAACTCAAACGGAATAATTTTCTCAATGATCCAATATATATTTGTCTCACTTTATGTAAATCTAATATCCACTTTAGGCCTAATGTTATTATTATAGAACAACAATCACAATCAATCAATCTAGGCAACCTCCCACGGAATAACATCTAAAAATAACATTTCTTAAAATTTCCCCCCCGAATCTGCCCAAATTTTTAAAAAGTAGTTTTAATGCATTTCGTAGTCGTTTTGGAGAAAACGTATCAGAGAAAAAAATGCAGAAAACAAGATTTTTAATGAGGGAGCACGAAAAAATAGCCATTTTCTGAACCAAAACGGCTCAAAACAGTTTCTAAAATGATGATTTAATTTACCCAATTTCATAGACTTATTCAAATTTCAAGAAATTGTTCTACAATTCAATCATACCCATTAAAACCCAGATTTATTCACCAAGATTCAATATAATTACATGGATTTCATACAACCTATATGGAGGATCCTATTCTATATCAATTTCACCCAAGATAATGATATATGTCTTCAAAAGTTCATTCAAATCACATGAATTTCATAGTTAATTCACATACACTAACATGGATATTATATATGCTATAAGTTTACGAGATTAAACACTTGCCTCTTTTGGTAGGTCTGGTCAGTTGAAGATTATGGGTATATTGGTGTTCTTCTCTCCTTGATCTATAATTCGGCAGTGGTGGGGGTGCAAGAAGGTGATTATAGGCTTGGAACTCCTCTCCTTTTCCTCCTATGGCCTCTCTGTGGCTTCTCTTTGTTTATCATGTAACTAGCCCTAATCCCCCTTTTATAATCAGATATATTGCACTTAGAAATTCGTAGGTGTTATTTCCTCAAAAATGCAAATGACCAAAATGTGCTCCCGGGGTGCCGGTTTTGCCTAAAACTACCTCGGGACCCAAACTAAACTCCCGAGTAGACTTTTCTAACTATGTCTACCAGGACACATTGGCACACTCAAAATGATAATTTAGATGACTAGAAATATATTTACTTTTTGTTCTATTAAATTAGTCCTAACACGACTGACACGCGCGTCCCTTCTTAACTACCGTAACTGTCGTATTTCTCACTCGCGACAATTTTCACAAATTCACAATCACATATTGCTTTATTCGCTCTGTAATATTCAATACAATTTTCATCAATAAATACTAACCCTTATCTCGCTAGTGAATATTTATTTTAAACCCGATTAACTATCAATTAATTTTTCACATTTAAAAATCATTAAAAAATATGGGGTGTTACATATCCCATCCTGAAATAGGAATTGATTATGCTCCCGAGGCAATGGAGAAATGTATTTGCTTGGAGCCATGAGAATATGCCTGGGATTGATACCAAAATCCTCTGTCATGAGCTCAGCATTAATATGGATGCTAAGCCGATCAAGCAGAGACGCAGGGTTTTTAGTCTAGAGAAAAATCAAGCTATTCAGGAGGAAGTAGAGAAGCTTCAAAAATCCCAATTTATTGAAGATGTGAAGTATCCAGCCTGGTTGGTCAACATTATAATAGTCAAGAAGAAGGATGATAAATGGCGGATTTGTGTGGACTTCACTGATTTAAATAAAGCTTGCCCAACAGACCATTTCCCTTTGCCTAGAATTGATCAATTGGTTGATGCTACATCGGGACATAAGCTTTTAAGCTTTATGGATGCCTATTCTGGTTATAATGAGATAAATATGAAACCTGAAGACATGGAAAGTACAACCTTCGTCACCAATAGAGGAACTTATTGTTACAATGTAATGCCCGTTGGGCTAAAAAATGGAGGAGCAACGTATCAAAGGTTGGTGAATAAGGTTTTCGAAGAGTAAATATGCAAGAACATGGAGGTCTGTGTGGATGATATGTTGACAAAGAGTAAAAAAGCCTCAGATCATATCGTCGACCTCAATCAGACTTTTGATCAGTTAGAAAAGCATCAAATGAAACTGAATCTGACCAAGTGTGTTTTCGGAGTACAAGAAGGTATGTTCCTCCGTTTTATAGTTAATCAAAGGGGAATTGAGGCTAATACAACAAAGATAAAAGATTTAATCAAAATGCAGTCGTCGAGTTGCAAAAAAGATGTGCAAAGGCTCACTGGAATAGTGGAAGCTTTAAACAGATTTATTTCTCGAGCAACGGACAACTGCTTACTATTTTTTAAGTGTTGAGAAAGACTTTTGAGTGGAATGCAGAATGTGAAGAAGCGTTCCACGAATTGAAAAAGTATTTAAGATCACCTCCTTTGTCATCCCGACCAATTTTGGGAGAAAAGTTGTATTTATATTTGTCTATTTCTAAGTCAACAGTAAGCTGAGCCTTGGTCACACGGGATAATGGAATCCAAAAATCATTTTGCTACACCAGTACAACATTCACGGGAGTTAAAATCAGGTACCCACGTTTGGGAAAATTAATTCTAGCACTTATTTAGGCTTCTAGACGTATGAAACCTTATTTCCAAGAACATATGATAGTTGTGTATACTGAACTGCCTTTTTGGTAAGCACTCCAGAAGCCTGAGAAGTTAGGTGTAACAACCCGTATTTTTTAAATGGGAATTTTTAAATTAAGTTTGAAAATGGAGGAAAAATGAAATTTTGGATTTTATAAATTTTATAATTTAAAATGTTGGTTTTTATATTTGAAAAATAAATTTTCAAACGGAATTGGAATCGGAATTAAAACAAGGTTTTTATTTAAGTTTTCCTATGTATATAAGTCTTAGAAGAGTCCTCAAAACATAAAATTCTTTAAGAGTTCTCAAAACATAAAACTCTCTAGAAAAAAAATATCTAAAAATATTGGACCGTCCGATCGAGTTGAAATTTCTTACGTGACTTCCTTTCGTCTTCAGCTACCACGTCCCCGAATTTTAGCCAATTCCAATGGCCTGATTGTCTGGAATGTGTTTTTTAGTGTTTGTATCTAATTAAAACTCTTTTCTTAATCAAACTCTTTATCCTTTATATATCACAACAAATTCGTGGCTTGGCTTTTCAAATTATTTTTTCGCAAACTTTTCAACCAGAAGACCTCTCTAAATTACTCCCTTTCATCTACAAACCATAGCCCCAAACTTATTCAATATTTCAACATTAGATTAATGGGCTTATTTGGTGTTTTCTCGAGTTTGGGCTATAACGTGATTTGATTATTTTTTCAAGGGGATCGTGATGGTGCGTTCCGATTTAGAGGCTGGAATTATGTGATGATTTTGAGGTATGGGGTTTTACACAATATGCTCCTTAATATCGCGAGAGTTATTCCCTTTGAATTCATGTGACTATTGAACTCGTATTTGATTTATTAAATTCACTGAAATCTAGATAAATAATTGTTGAAATTTTTTTGATTCACGTGGTATTATTCATGTTGTTATTGAGCACTATGTCATGTGATTTTAATACGGTACGGAGGTCGGGCACCCGCCAAAATTTCCGCTTCCCGAGGCTATGTCTTGATAAAGCATATGCGGATGGGGTGAGGCCTCGTGACCCGATTAATGTGTTGTTGAGAAATTATTGATAAATGCTTATGAGATTCGCATTTGATTTGAATATTCGTACTTGTATTTTTACGCTTTATTCACCGGTAATATTTGTTGAGCATCTTTCCTGTCGTATTGTGTACTTCCCCATATTTTCTTTTAGTGGCAAGTTAGCAAAGATTTTGGGGCGTAATGGAGATTGATTTTAGCTTGGATATTTTGGGAAGAATATTCGAGAATACAAGATGAGAAGAATTGTATTTATTTTTTATGTATAGAGCATTGGAGATTTATTTTCTTTTTCGAGTTAGATAGTTGTATTAATTCGAGAGACTTTTGTTGTATTTAATTTGAAGATTGATATTAGTGGTTTTTTTTTTTTTTATGGGATTTAGATGCTCTATACCTTGTTGATTGTGGATTTAGTTTAGTTTTATCGGGCGGGCGGGGTGTTATAAATGGTATCAGAGCTTAGGTATACATCAACCCTCGGGTCTTGGGTTTTGGGTCTAGCATGCGAGTTAGACATATTTTTTTGGAGATATAAATTTTTTGTGATAAGTCATGTTTGGCATTGAGGTTAGATGTGAGGTATTTAAAGTTGATTTTCGGAGACAAGATTTATTTTTGGAGATTGTTGGTGTAGCCTGATTTTTTAATGTTAGGTTTCATTGAATTTCGATGGCGAAATTCCTTGTTAGTGGGGAAGTATGTAACAACTCGAATTTTTTGAATCAGAATTTTTAAATTAATTTTGAAAATCGGAGAAAAATGAAAGTTTGGATTTTATAAATTTTATAATCTAAAATATTGATTTTTATATTTGAAAAATAAATTTTCAAACGAAATTGGAATCGGAATTAAAACAAGGTTTTTATTTAAGTTTTCCTATGTATATAAGTCTTAGAAGAGTCCTCAAAACATAAAACTCTCTAAGAGTCCTCAAAACATAAAATTCTTAAAAAAATATTTAAAAATATTGGACCGTCCGATCGAGCTGAAATTTCTTGTGCGACTTCCTTTCGTCTTCAGCTACCACATCCCCGAATTTTATCCAATTCCAATTGTCTGATAGTCCGAAATGTATTTTTTAGCGTTTGTATCTAATTAAAACTCTTTTCTTAATCAAACTCTTTATCCTTTATATATCACAACAAATTCGTGGTGTGGCTTTTCAAATCACTTTTCCTCAAACTTTTCAAAGAGAAGACCTCTCCAAAATTACTCCCTTTCGTCTACAAACTATAGCACCAAACTTATTCAAGATTTCAACCTTAGATTGGAAGGCTTATTTAGTGTTTTCTAGAAATTGGGCTAGAACGTGATTTGATTATTTTTGCGAGGGGAACGTGATGGTGCGATCAGATTTAGAGGCTGAAATTATGTGATGATTCATGTGATGATTTTGAGGTATGGGGTTTTACACAATATGCTCCTTAATCTCGCGAGAGTTATTCCCTTTGAATTCATGTGATTATTGAACTCATATTTGAATTGTTAAATTCATTAAAATTTGGATACATAATTGTTGAAATTATTTTGATTCATGTGGTATTATTCATGTTGTTATTAAGCACGTTGTTATGAGATTTTAATATGGCACGGAGGTTGGGCACCCGCCAAAATTCCTGCTTCCCGAGGCTATGTCTTGATAAAGCATATACGGACGGGGTGAGGCCTGGTGACCTGAGTAATGTGTTGTTGAGAAATTTATTAATAAATGTTTATGAGATTCGCATTTGATTTGAATATTCGTACTTGTATTTTTACGCTTTATTCACCGCTAATATTTGTTGAGCATTTTTCCTGTCGTATTATGTACTTCCCATATTTTCTTTTAGTGGCAGGTTAACACAGATTTTGGGGCGCTATGGAGATTGATTTTTGCTTGGATATTTTGGAAAGAATATTTGTTAATATAAGATGAGAAGAATTGTATATATTTTTTTATGTATAGAGCATTGGAGATTTATTTTCTTTTTCGAGTTAGATAGTTATATTAATTTGAGAGACTTTTGTTGTATTTAATTTGAAGATTGGGATTAGTGATTTCTCTTATTTTTGTGGGATTTAGATGCTCTATACCTTGTTGATTGTGGATTTAGTTTAGTTTTATCATAATAGCGATTCGTTCGCTCTCCCCGAGTGGGAGGGGTGTTACATCAGGAAGATTGATGTACTGGGAGGTAGAATTGGGAGAGTATGAAATCGTCTACGAACCAAGATATTCATTAAAAGGGCAAGATTTGGCAGATTTTATTGCTGAATTTACTTATTTGGAGGTTCCCGACCAATGAAAATTACATGTCGAGCAGACTTCGAAAGAAGAAAGATCAGCTCAAAAGCAAGCTGAAATTACTACCGATCAACCCAAGTTATCGATAATTCATGAAATGATTGAAAAATATGTGGATGAGAGTAAGAATATATTCCAGTATGGATCATTGACACCAAAAAGTTTTAATAATGATGTCTCGTTATGGAATTTGTACGTGGATGGATCTTCATGTGCTACGAGAAGTGGAGTAGGTATAATATGTAATACTCCTAATGGTATTGATATTGAGTATGCTCTCAGGTTTGAGTTCAAAGTATCAAACAACGAGGCGAAATACGAAGCCTTGATAGTTAGACTGAATTTAGCTCATTCATTAGGCGCCGAACAAGTAGTGACACACATTGATTTACAATTACATGTTAACCAAGTACTTTATTTATGTGGAGTAAAAGGAGAATTGATGAGCAGGTATCTTGCTAAGACCATGGAAGTTATTACAACGTTTCCCATCGTCCAGATGAACAAGATACCAGGAATAGCAAATGCTCGAGCTGATGCCCTTTCTCGACTAGCGTCATCAATAAGAATTGAGCTCACAAGAACAATCCCAATAAAAATATTGACTAAACCCCCCAATAAAAATCTTGACTAATCGAAGTATTGATGAGGACCTGATGGTTAGGTTCATTGTTGTAGACCTAGGACCTTCTTGGATGAATCCCAGCAGAGCTTATATTGAAGATGGAACCCTACCACCAGATCCTAAAGAGGCAAAAAAGGTTCGATATAAATCAGTAAGATATGTGTTAGACAAAAGATTTTTACAAATAAGGGGATTGACAATATCCTTGCAGCGTTGTGTTCATCTAAAGGAGGTGGAAGATTTGATCAAAGAAGTGTACGAAGGTTCCTGTGGGGCTCATTTCGCTGGTCGATCATTTCTTTAACGAATCAACACTCAGGGATTTTACTGGTCGACTATAAGGGCATACTGTACCGCCTTTTCAAGAAAGTGTGACAAGTGCCTGAAGTTCTCTGCCATTCATAAAGCACCTAATGATTCTTTAACACCAATAACTTCACCTTGATCGTTCACTATATGGGGAATTGACTTGGTCGGCCCACTGCTGACCACCAAATCCAGGTTCAAATATTTAGTTGTTGTTGTTGATTATTTGACCAAATGGGTGGAGGCAAAGCCATTAGTTGAGATGCCTTATGATAAAGTGTATTCGTTCATCTAAAAGAATATAATTTTTTGATATGGTTTACCATATGCTTTCATTACAGACAATGACACCCAATTCGATAACGAGGAGTTTGAAGCATACTGCGTCTAGTCTAAAATCTAAAAATTGCATTCTACCCCAGGCCATCCTCAAAGTAATGGTCAAACAAAAGTAAAAAGCAGGACTTTGATGAATGGACTGAAGAAGACGCTTGATGCTTCTAAGGTCAACTGGGTTAATTGAGTTACATTCTGTTCTTTGGGCTTACAGAACAACGCCGAGAATAGCAACTAGAGAGACACTATACATGCTTATATTTGGGACTGAAGCCATGGTACTAACTGAGCTCGGCCTTCCAACACACATGTACTGAATTTTGATTCTCTAGTTAGTGATTTGATGAGTAAGTTAGATCTTGACATGTTGGAGGAAGTAGGAGATAATGCTTCTCTGAGAAATGCGGCACACCAACACAAAACTGCTCGCTTTTATAATAAAATGGTCAAGTCGACCAACCTTAAGGAGGGCGATTATGTTATTAAGAAAGTTATCCAGAAGAATAACAAGCTTGAAGCCAATTAACATGACCTATATCGCGTATCAGCTGTCATCCGACTAGGGACCTATCAGATAGAGACTTTGGATGGTGAGGAATTCAAAAATCCTTGGAATGCCGAGCATCTCCGAAAGTATTATCAGTAATCCAAAGGATTGCTACTATTGTATTTCTTTTGCTTTTATTTACGTATCAATAAAATATTAATTTCAATCCCTTTAATCATTCGATTTTTTTCAAAGTACGGTGATGATATACATCCCCGAAAATAGAAATAACCTAGTACATAACATATGTCTCTTGGTCTTCGGCTTTGTCGATCAACAAAATACACTTGAACTGCTTGAACTCGTCAAATTCCAGATGTACCAACAGATTAATGCGTGCTCATATTACTTCTTGTATAACTTTATATACAAGTTATGAACAATAAGTAATAACCAACCAAGTCAAAATAGGACTACAATCCTCAACACTTGGTCGACAATAAAAATAATAACCGACTAAGTCAAAACAGGATTACAATCCTCAGAACTTGGTCGGCAATAAAAATAATAACCGACCAAGTTAAAATAGGAATACAATCCTCAACACTTGGTCAACAACAAAAATAATTACCGACCAAGTCAAAACAGGATTACAATCCTCGGCACTTGATCGACAACAACAATTTACTTCATGTATGACATCGTAAAAACAAATCAAGAACAAGAGGTTGATTACTTCTTATATGATTTTGTATAAACAAGTCAAGAATAAGAAGTTGGTAAAACTTTGTCAAAAACTCAAACAGTTACAAACAAGTTTTACCTGACTAAGTTAAATGAAGGAAGACATGTAAACATTCCTAAATATGGAATACAAACATATATTCCTCATACACTTGGTCACCACTAATAACTAATGCTAAATTTGGATTAATATATCTAAGTGCATTAGTAGAATCAATGGCATTACAATCACAAGTTAACTGATTGATTAAAGTAATCATAAGTTAACAAAATAAACATATGGATTTTAATTCATATAAATTGTATTACATTTAAAGGAATAAAAAACTATAAGTAAATTATTCAGCTGGACGTTTGCCTTCAGTTTTAGTAGTTAGCTGCCCTCTCTACATTCGAGTAGGAGGATCATCCAATGTATAGGGAGACTTGATAAAGTTAAAGTCTTCCAACATTCTTCTCTTACTTTTGCTTGACACATTGATCAGATTAGGAGGTTGAATTATCTCAAGTTCTTCATGCAATCTAAAAGCCCCTAAATACTTGGATATTAAACACAGGGGAATTGAATTAATCGGGATCCAGCTTGAATGGAGGTTTTTGTCAGTCTAAAAAAATAGGATCATTCTAATACCATAGTTTATTATTCTGGTCAACTTTCAACAAAGTTAAGCAATTAATCCAACCCCATTTATAACCTTCACGATGGGACTGAGCAAGGTGATCTTTTACATGACCTAAAGCTTCATTGTGGCCTTCCATCCATACCTCTTTGGGTTATTTATGAAATTGAAAGTTTAACCTTTCAACTTGATATTGAAGTTTCTTCAAAACATCATCCTTCACCTTCAACTGAACGGATTGGTCAATAACGTCTTTGTCCTTAGTTTCCATCTTTGCATATAGGTTAACAACAACTTGACTCTTCGCTTTTAGCTAGGCAGCTTGGTCGGCTAAGGACTTCTTGGTCCTAGCTTCTTCTATAGTTGGTCGTCTCGTTCTTTATTATTTGGAAGATTACGTAGGTTTGGATGTCTTCAAAGTTTCCAATTTTTCCATCATCCCAGTGTTGCCATTCTCCAAAAAGTAGGCACCTTCATCGGCACCACTGACAAAAGCTTATTATAAAGCCTCCAACTCATCCCAAAGTTTATTATTCTCCTCCTCCAAGAGCTTGGCAATCTCTCTGGATTCATCAAGTTCAGGGTTCAGCAAAAACCCCAAGCTTCACTTAATGCCTTGTACTTAGCTCCATAGTCAGCATGTAGTAGAGCTTTGGCCTTATTGTGATCTGCCTATAAATCTTCAATCATCTCAGAGTACGCAACATTATAAGCCACAACCTGATCAAGAAGAAATTTGAGATAAGTGTATGCGTCCCTTGCTTGATCAGAAGCATCTATACTGAGCAAGTCTGTTAATTCTTCATCTGTCAAGTCCAAGTGACCAGCTTTAAACAAATTTTTGTAGCGTTTGAGTAGGTCAGAACCAATAGAGACAATTTGTTTCATCTTGGAAATAAACTAGACAGATAAAGAAATAATTGATTAACAATAAAAGAAGACAGAGCAATAGCCGAGCATAAAAAAAATGACAAGTTAATTGAAGAAATAGTTCTTTAATTAATAGATGGTAGTATTACAAAGAAGTACATCAAAACAAAACAAAAAGAATACAAAAGATAGGAGTAAAATAGAAAGACTAGAGGCTAAATAAGTCTACACCTTCTTCTTATCCTTCCCTACCTTAGGGTTTATCTCTTGGTCGACAGGAGGGGTAACTGAGTCAATAGGATCTTTGTCTTGATCTGCCGGAGGAACAATTGACTCAATTTCCATAGAGGATTCCCCCAAACCAGCATCATCGTTAATTTCATTATCAGGGTTGGGAGGAGAGCGTGGATCGTGCCTCAGAAATAGCTCTGAATCTTTAGTAGTGACAACTTACCCCAAAGCTTCCGACCAGTCCTCCTTAAAAAAATTCTTCTTGGCGTACGCTATTTAAGCAGGAGTGGCAGAGATGGCCTTGTCCCAACCCTTATTGAAGGAATCTTTTATGATTTTCTTTTGTTTGGCCTTCTCGACAGAGAGGTCAGCAGACAGCTTAACTACCATCTCTTCAGCAACCTTTGCCCTGCGCTCAGCTTGAGTAGAGGCTAAGGTAGATACAGACATAGCATCATCAGCTTTGTATCGTGCTTCTTTGATAGTCTTGATCTTTTCCTCCCAATTTTTCTACTTTGTCTCCATGTACTGCTTGGATTCCTCTAAATATTTTTTAAGACCTTCAAAGGCCTCCTCTACTTCTCCCGAAGAAGAACGTAAATGATCGTCCTTCTCAAGCATTTGGTGGTAATCAACTAGGAACTTCAAGAAAAAAGCCGAGTTAATGTAAATCAAAGAAGACATGAACAATAACTGACCAACTTCAAAGATAAAATTTACCAAGGCTAAGCTTTGAGTATCCCTTGCTGATAGTTGTGATTGGGACATTGAGGTAACAATATCTATGTGATCCAGAAGGGTACCAGCTTTGATCAAATTCCTAGCCAAGCTAGGACTAAAGGCTACAGACGAGCTAACAACAGATAGGAACTTACCGACCAATCCCTATTAGTCGTCATCAATAATTTTCTCAAACTACTTATTAGCAAGACCTCTCCTTAGTCTCTTAAGAGGAGAGTCATCACCTTTATTTGTTGGGAGCTTCTTATTAGCCTAAACCTTCTTTTTTGGTGCATTGGTATCAATTGGTTTCTTGGCACCAGCATCGAAAAAATCCTCCAAGAGGTTGGGAATTTTTCTCTTTCCCATATTGACAAAAATGGGAAGATCAGAATCAAAAGAAGAAGAAGTGCCAACTTCATCACCCACACTAGCAGATTCAATGGCCGAGGAAGTAGTCACTGGATCCCTTTTCAAATCAATTACAATTGAAGGCACAACAATTATTGGCCGAGATACAAAAGAGGTGATGGAAGTTTTATACTCTAGCAATACAGAAGCTGATCGGGGATGTTCTTCTCTTGTCCTTTGGTTCAGACCACACAAAAATTTGAGTTCTTCCAAATTCACTTCACCTGGATTGGGGGACTTGCTCTTATGTTTTTCTGTAAAAAAGCGAAAAGCAGCAGCAATTAGCATATATCGGAAAAGAAATTAGTAAAGAAAAGCGAAGTACTGAAATAACAACCTATCTCATTCCTTGAATGAGGGCATCTGGGACCATGGTAGGCCACTTAATTCTCAAGTGGAGCATGTTGCCAATGCTTGACTATTAAAGCATGATCCCAATAATCCTTATTGGAGTCAGGAAAATTCAATACTAAATCCTTATTAGCTTGTCTGGTTTTCAAGTAATTGGCGTTCTCCCCTACAATAGATCATTTATAGCAGAACATGATCTCTGGAATCCCAATATGGGTTTGATATATTTTATTCAGTCTATTTATACCATTGACAACCCTCCAGGTGTTGGGGGCTACTCTCGCTGGAATAATGTCAAAATATTGACAGATATGAAGAAGAAAAGGTTTTGGTGGAAAGGTAAATCCACACTCAACTATAAACAAGGTTGGGATCAAATGACCCTCAACTAAAGAATATACATCTATAGGGTTAGGGAGTATTTCTAAATCAATCTAAGAAGGAATTTTCCATTCTTCCCTAAATTCCTTTAGGGAATCAGTATCAACTATGTAAACCATGGCTCAGAAAGAAGGAAATGAAGAAAAACAGAGAGAAAGAAAGAGTTCTTACAAAAGATTAAGGATTCAGTAAGAACATTGGAAGGAAAAGACGAACGACGCCAAACGATAGCGTAAAAGCACAGAAATAGCTGCTATAGTTCGAAAATTTGGGGTAAAGAAAAATCTGGAACAAGCCTCCAGCCTTTTATAGTTTGTCTCCAAAATAGCACAAGTATTGATTAAATGTACCAATGTTTGACATTCTGACGACTTCGCAATGCAGAAGGTGAAAAATACCCATTTACCCCTTAGCGGTTCGTTAAAATTCAAATTATTTGCAAAAATGCCATCTTCAAATAATGCCAGTGAAATTTTACAAGTGTGGGAGGTTGGTTGCCGACCAAGCATCATGAAAATACTCCGAGCTACTTCCATAATCAACTGCTCCATACTTTCATGCAAGCATCAAGCATGGAATATTGGGGGCTTCTGTTGATATAAAAAATTATCTGCCTATGTAGACTAATAAAAAGTGAACACTTCCCCTCTTACGTGGCTAAAATCCTAGTCAGCAAATAGTAACTCAGTAGGCATGCCAACCAACATAAAGAATGTTGACCAACAACAGGAATGCCGACCATCAAGACCAATGAAACGTTACCGTACCAATGGTCTTATCACATGTGGTTAACACAATCAACTGTCATATTCATTATGTATATATGTAAATGTTTAAATGTATAGAAGCATTACATCTCTTGGAATTCCAACCCTTGACCTCCATATCACTATAACTATGTTGCATCCTTTTCATCAAGGGTAAGGTAAAACGGATTCTGGGATATTCTTATTTTTAAGAGTACCTAGCTTTTTGTAACCTCTGAAATCAGTACAATAACAGTGGACGTAGGCTTTCTTATATAGCTGAAGCACTTAAAAAAATCTCTTTCTCTTTTATTTACCATTACAATTATATATTTTATCTGTGATTATTAAATTAGATCAAGTCTAGTTTTTTTACATTAATACATATTTAATTGTAAGTTTGTTTAATAAACGTTATTATTCATTCTTGCATTTTTGTTTTCTCTTTAATTATACTAGCTTAATTTCTTTAGTATGACCATGTGAAGTTTATTGTGTTTGATTAATATTGTGTGTAGTTTAAATTCGTTTTTATTTTTCGATATGTCCTAAGAGCTTTAGAAATTCGACATTCATTTAAAATGACACGAGGGTGTGTTTTAAACCTTTGACGGTGTTTGAAAAATTATTTTTCATATTTTGAGTGTGAGTACTTTTTGATGGGTCATACTTTTATTGAATTAATTGATAGTCCATACTTAAAGAGTGTACTTTGAAATTTCAAAATAAACTTTCTAAGGGATTAGAAATTTTAGCTGTCTAAATTTAGAGACGTTAAATGTTATTGTGAACTTAATCGTATTATTTTTCGAATTAAACACGAGGGTCGTTTTAATTTGAGTTATAAAATCAGGAACGACAAATTTATAGGGAATTTTTTCACAATTTTACCCTTTTATAACTAATCATCCGTAACTTCCTTTAGGAAGTTACATAAGTGTTTGGACTTTTTTTTTAAATCTTAAAATGATCATAACTTTTGATTCACAAATCCGTTTTTCGCAAAATTACTATTTTTGAAATCTGCTCGACGAGATCTATCAAACAAGATCCATGAAGCCTATAAAATTTCAAAGAAATTTTTTTACACAAACAGTAAACTTTACTGTATGCACTAGAATATGAAATAGTTTTATATATGTGAGATTTTCACAAACAGACAGTAACATTTACTGTGGTAATATTACACTGTATATATATATATATATATATATATCCGGTGGATCCAAACCCTCTTTTCTCAAAATTACCTTATATTTAAAGGTTCGCGCTAGCGGCATCCAATCATTACCACCATTGTAAGAGCTTCAACGACCATCATCAGAGCTCCGATTTTGGGTGGGTAAGGGTGGCATGTGGTGCCGCTGGCGCGGACCTTTGAAAATAAGAGACTTTTGAATAAATGGATTTTGGATCCACCGGAGTATCATGGGGTGCCGCTGGCGCGGACCTTTGAAAATAAGATTGGATAAATGGGATCTGGATCCTCTGGAGTGCCGGTTTGGGGTAAGTACGGGTGGCATTAGGTGCCGGTGGCGCAAAATATATATATATATATATATATATATATATATATATATATATATATATATATATATATATATATATATATATATATATATATATATATAATGTAATAACACAGTAAATGCTATTGTTTGTAAATATGTCATAAATATGAAACTTTTTTGTATACATCAGAAAATGAAATAGTTTTATATCTGTGACATTTTCACAAACAATAACACTTAATGTGTTAATATATTTATGAAATAGTTATATATATATATATATATATATATATATATATAACATTTTCACTTTTATATCTGTGATATTTTCACAAACAATAACACTTATTGTGTTAATATATTTATGAAATAATTTTATATATATAACATTTTCACAAACAGTAACATTTACTGAGTTAATATTACACAATATATATATATATATATATACACGGTAGATCCAAACCTCTTTTTTTTTTAAATTACCATAGGTTTACGCTAGCGACATTCAATCTCCACCACTACCCACGCCTATTGTCGGAGCTTCAACGACTTTCATCAGAGCTATCATTTGGGTTGGGTAGTAGTGACATAGGGTGCCGCTGGCGCAAACCTCTGAAATTAAGAGAATATTAGATAAATAGGGTTTGGATCCACCAGAGCTCCGATTTGGGGTGAGTAGGGGTGGCATTGGGTTAGGTTTATATCTATAACATTTTCATAAACATTAACATTTACTGTGTTCATATAACACAGTGTATATATATATATATATATATATATATATATATATATATATATATATATATATATATCCAAATCTCTTTTTTATGATATTATCTTATTTTTAACGGTCCGCGCCAGCGGCATCCAATCCCCACCACCACCCACCCCCATTGTCGGAGCTCCAACAACCTTCATCAGAGCTCTAATTTGAGGTGGCATGGGGTGCCGATATAACATTTTCACAAATAGTAACATTTATTATTTGTGAAAATATTACAGATATAAACCTAACTCAATGCTACCTCTACTCACCCCAAAATAGAGCTCCGGTGGATCCAAAGCCCATTTATCAAATATTCTCTTATTTCCTAAGGTCCGCGCCAGCGGCACTCCATGTCACCCCAAATCAGAACTCTGATGAAGGTTGTTGGAGCTCAGACAATTGGGGTTGGTGGTGGTGGGAATTAGATGCCGCTAGTGCAGACCGTTAAAAATAAGACAATATCAGAAAAAAGAGGTTTGGATCCACCATATATATATATATATATATATATATATATATACTGTGTTATAACACAGTAAATGTTACTGTTTGTGAAAATGTTACAAATATAAACTAATCCAATGCTAACCTTACCCACCCCAACCCGGAGCTTCAGTTGATCCAAACCCCATTTATCAAATATTTCACTATTTCATAAGGTCCACGCCAACGGCACCCTATGTCAACCCTCTGATGAATGTTGTTGTAGCTCCGATAATGGGGGTGAGTGATGTTGGGGATTGGATGCCGGTAGCACGGAGCGTTGAGAATACTATAATATCGAAAAAAAAGAGGTTTGAATCCACCGTATATATATGTGTGTGTGTGTGTGTGTGTGTGTGTGTTATAACACAGTAACTGTTATTATTTGTGAAAACGTTACAAATATAAACTAATTCAATGCTAACCCTACCCATCCCAAATCGAAGCGCTAATGAATGTTGTTGGATAGCGTGGACCTTTAAAAATAAGATAATTTCAAAAAAAATGATTTGGATCCACTCTGTGTGTGTGTGTGTGTGTGTATATATACTGTGTTTACACAGTAAATATTACTGTTTGTGAAAATGTTACAGATATAAACCTATTTCTTTTCTGATGCATATAGTAAAGTTTACTTTACTACCTGTGCAATTTTTTTTCTTTGAAATTATATAGGCTTCATGGATCTTGTTTTATAGATCTCGTCGAGAAGATTTTAAAAATAGTTATTTTGCGAAAAACGGATATTTCAATTAAAAGTTATGATCATTTGAAGATTAAAAAAAAGTTCAACCACTTATGTAACTTCCTAAAGGAAGTTACGGATGATTGGTTTTAAAAGGATAAAATTGTGAAAAAAAGTTCCAAAAAATTAGGAGTAAGACTTATATGTAAGGAGAAAATATGGTGGGACTAGAATGTCTACAAAAGGGTCGAATAAGATCTAAATGTGAATGTCCCTTTTATTATTCAATGTTCTTATAATGGTTATTAATCATTTTATGCTTGTAAATTGTGTATTTAAGACTGGTCACCCAGAATATGAAATTTACTCGGTATCTCAATTGGTATCAAAGCATGGTCTATAACATTTGAAATCTATGTGAGCCCGTGATAGTTTTTGGCTGAGTTTTCTTTGATGTGTATAAAACCTGTCATAGGATTGCCTACTATGGTGTCGCAACAATGTGTTATTGATGCTGTTTGTGTTCCCATCTTGGCAAATGGTGAACATGAGGATCAGAGGAGTGATAAGGATCAAAATGATGAGGATTCATTGGGGAATTAAGTGTTGATGATACATTGAGTAGTTGAAGTTGTATTTCCACTAAAATTTATGGAGATTATTAAGTATACTATTTTAGTTAGGGTTATAACCACACTTTAGGGATTGCCACGGGGACAAAAAATTCACGTTCCTAAAGATACATTGACTTCAGGATGTGATAGATATAGAGTGTTGTTTCGAAAGGGAACCCACATAATTTTTTAGTTCTACAAATATTGTAGTTGTTTTGCAGTGGCAAAGTGATATAAAGAAACCCATTCATATGATTGAGTGCACTAAGGCGTAAAGGCGGTTTCTTGCTATGTTCTGTTGGAAAATTGGAACTTAAATGGGTATTATAAAGCTGTCCAGATTTTTGAGCAACTTTGAGCTCAAATTTAGGTGGGACCCACACTACGGAAATTGTGGGACCATATACGAACGCGTTCACCTCCGCAAGGAGATTAACGTAGTATATTCATATGTCCAATTTCAATAAGTTATGAATGATAATTATGTCCCCAAAGTGACTCATAAAGCAATGAAAGTTAATGTATTGGGTATGTTTTAACTCTTGTCCCACATTGGAAGAGTAGTGGAAAAATGATGAGTTAATAAAACCCAATTGATGGACTAAGGCTTGGATGCCTTTGGGGTATCCCAACTCTTTGAAAGGGAGATGACCTAAGCTATGCTTGGGTTGACTTTCGGTCAAAGGTCCACACGCGCGCGCGCGTCCGGCCGGCCGACTCGGCTTGGTTCGGTTCGGTTCGGACTTGGGCTTATAAAAATTCTTAAATTTTTGGGCCAAACTTTTTGGGCTTTAATTTAATTAATTAATTACGGAATTAATTAATCTTTAATTAACTGATAATTAGTTAATTCCAAGAGTCAGCAGTTAACGAAATTAACTGCTTTGACAGTTAATTTCGGTTTTGACTGTTCCCAACAGTCAAAACATTTACTATAAATAAAATGTTTCCCCCTCAGTTTTAAACACAGAAAAATAAACCCTCCAAAATTCCGAAAATGCTACTGCATTATTTCCTCTGCCCAGAAAATTCTTTTCTTCATTTCTGCATTACATGTTCTTGGTTGTGTTGAGTACAAAACACAGAAATTGTGTTCGCTGGGATTACTCATTGCTGTGCTACTTGATTAATCCGAAAAGCCGTTCTATCTCGGGAGACAATTATTCATTAAACTCAAGCACGTTGGAGGAATAATTTTGTCTTAAGGAGACTGTTCAACAGGGCTCGGATTTCTTTCTAATTATTATTATTTCTGCAAATTCTAGTAAGTATTTCATTTCTATAATTCTGTTTCAATTATGTCATTATATTAATGTTCATAATTCTGTACAATTGTTATTTATAAATAGTAGATATAACAATCTTAAGACAAAATTATTAGTTCTACTGTTTTTAGTGTACAAATTTTTTTTTTTACAGAAATTTATTTGTTGGAAATAAATTTGTTTTGACAGAATAAAATGAATTAATTTACTGCTTTATTGTAGAAATTAGTAAAACAGTTTTGATATAGAAATTAATTTCTATACTGTTTTTATATTCTGTTTTAGAAAATAAATTTTATTGTGTACTCTAGTTAAAATCTGTTTATATATTTTTTTTTCTTAAAAATTTAATTCTGTTTTGTACGGAATTCTTTTTATTATTAAAAATTAGTGTGTCACAGATTTTAAAAATTTAATTCTGTTTTGTACGGAATTCTGTTTATATATTATACTTTAATTCTGAATTATTATTTGAATTCTTTTGGAATTCATTTATTGTGAATTATATTTGGAGGAAATTGGTGCACAGAATTTTGTATTCTGTTTTGATTAATTCATTATATATGAATTTTGTCATTGATAAAAATTATGTTTTTGTAACAGAAATGGAATCACAAAGTACGAACACTACTCCTATGAAACTGATTGTCACCAACACAAATGTGACTGCACCCGTATCTATGCCACACGGGGAGAAACCGAAAAAGTTCATTGGGGCTGACTTCAAACGTTGGCAAGGACAAATGTACTTCTATCTCACTACCTGCCAACTGGGCAAGTTTGTATATGAAGATTTCCCCTCTATTCAAGAGGGAGATGACGCTGAAAAGGTTGCTGCTGTCGATGCTTGGAAGCACTCGGACTACCTATGCCGAAATTATATTTTGGCCTACTTGGACAAGACTCTGTACCATGTCTATTGCACTATCAAAACTTCCAAGGAATTATGGAATTCTTTGGAAAAGAAGTATAAAACTGAAGATGCTGGGATGAAGAAATTTATCGTTGGGCGTTTTCTGGACTTCAAAATGGTTGATTCTAAATCTGTGATCTCGCAAGTGCAAGAATTCCAAGTAATCCTCCACGACATTCATGCTGAAGGAATGTCAATTAGTGAAACTTTCCAAGTTGCTGCAATTGTTGAAAAGTTGCCACCTTCTTGGACTTTGTTCAAAAACTATCTCAAACACAAGCGTAAGGAGATGAATGTGGAGGAGTTGGTAGTCCGGCTAAGAATCGAAGAAGACAACCGTGAGTCTCAAAAGAAAAGTGGGAAGAATCCGATGGAAACAAAGGTACATGTCGTTGAAGGTCCTAAAAAGAACAAACGAAAGTATGATGGGGAAGGCACTTCCAAACATAACAAGAAAAAGTTCAAAGGAAAATGCTACAATTGTGGTAAATCGGGACACCGCTCAAGTGAGTGTCGTAAGCCTAAGAAGCAAAATAAAAATAACTCTCAAGCAAATGTGACTGAGGGTGAGAATATCACCAATGATTTGGCAGATATGAATCTTTCTGTCATTGTCTCTGAATGTAACTTGGTTGGAAATACCAAGGAATGGTGGGTGGACACTGGAGCCACACGACACATTTGTGCAAACAAATGGATGTTCTCCACCTATAAGCCTTTGGAAAATGAGGATAACCTTTTTATGGGAAATTCTTCCACTTCTAAGGTGGTGGGACAAGGAAAGATTGCTTTGAAAATGACTTCTGGAAAGGAACTTACTCTCAACAATGTTCTTCACGTGCCTGATATCCGAAAGAATCTGATTTCTGGATCTCTCCTTACTAAGAATGGTTTCAAGCTTGTGTTTGTGTCTGATCGCTTTGTGTTGTCTAAAAATGACATGTATGTAGGAAAGGGCTACCTAAATGAGGGGCTCTTTAAACTGAATGTTCTTACTGTACCCCTAAAACATCTGTTTCAATGAATGAAGTTGCTAGTTCTTCTTACTTGATTGAGTCATCTAATATTTGGCATGCTAGATTGGGACATGTTAATTTTGATACATTGCGTAGATTAATTAACTTGGAATTTTTGCCAAAATTCAATATTGATAAAAATCATAAATGTGAAATTTGTGTGGAATCTAAATTAACTAGATTACCTTTCCATTCTATTGAAAGGATAACTGAACCTTTAGATTTAATTCACACCGATATTTGTGATTTAAAATTTGTTCAAACTAGAGGTGAGAAAAAGTATTTTATTACTTTTATTGACGATTGCACAAAATATTGCTATGTATATTTGTTACATAGTAAAGATGAGGCTATTAATGTATTTAAACAATACAATATAAAAATGAAGTTGAGAATCAATTAAGCAAAACAATAAAGGCTATTAGGAGTGATAGAGGAGGTGAATATGAATATCCATTTGAGGAATTTTGTTCTGAAAATGGGATTATTCATCAAACAACCGCTCCTTATTCTCCTCAATCGAATGGTGTTGCTGAACGCAAAAACCGTACTTTGAAAGAAATGATGAACTCAATGTTATTAAGTTCAGGAGCTCCACAAAATTTGTGGGGGGAAGCCTTACTTTCTGCTAATTACATTCTCAATAAAGTACCTCACAAAAAGACTCACAAGACACCTTATGAATTATGGAAAGGTCGAAGACCTTCCTATAAATATTTACGAGTGTGGGGGTGCTTAGCCAAAGTGATGGTTCCTAAACCTAAAAAGGTAAGAATAGGGCCAAAAACCGTGGATTGTGTATTCATCGGTTATGCTACTAATAGCAGTGCATATCGATTTCTAGTTTGTAAATCTGAGATTTCGGACATTCATGTAAATACGGTTATTGAATCGAGGGATGCTTCATTTTTTGAAAATGAATTTCCGTATAACATGACCCGAGAATCTGGTCCTTCTAAAAGGACAAATCAAGCTACTACAAGTAGTACTCATCAACCTATTGAATCAATAGAGGATGAACCAAGACGTAATAAAAGAGCAAAAACCTCGACTTCTTTCAGTCCAGATTTTCTAACATATTTGTTAGAAAATGAACCTCAATCGTATAAAGAAGCTATATCCTTACCCGATGCTTCCAATTGGAAAGAAGCAATTAATAGTGAAATTGAATCCATATTACAAAATCATACATTTGAACTAGTGGATCTTCCACCAGGTTCAAAACCGTTAGGTTATAAATGGATCTTCAAAAAGAAATTGAAGGCCGATGGATCAATTGATAAATATAAAGCTAGACTTGTAGCTAAAGGCTATAGGCAAAAGGAAGGGTTGGATTACTTCGACACATATTCACCGGTAACAAGAATAACGTCCATTCGAATGTTAATAGCAATAGCTGCTATTAATGGACTTGAAATACATCAAATGGATGTAAAAACTGCATTCTTAAATGGTGAACTAGACGAGAAAATTTATATGTAGCAACCTGAAGGGTTCAAAGCTCCCGGACAAGAAGGAAAAGTATGTAAGCTTGTTAAATCACTATATGGATTAAAACAAGCACCTAAGCAATGGCATGAAAAAATTGATAATTCAATGTTATCAAATGGTTTCAAAATTAATGAATGCGATAAATGTGTTTACTTTAAATACATTCATAATGGATATGTCATTGTATGCCTCTATGTTGATGATATGCTTATCATGGGTAGTAACTTGGAAATTGTCAAAACTACAAAACAAATGTTGAGTAGTAGATTTGACATGAAAGATTTGGGAATCGCCGATGTTATATTAGGAATTAAAATTTCTAGAACATCGGATGGACTTATATTATCTCAATCTCATTACATTGAGAAAGTACTTGAAAAATTCAAGAAGTATGATATTAGTCCTACCAAGACACCTGTAGATGTAAATTTACATCTAGCAAGAAATAATGGTGAAAGCATATCTCAACTAGAATATTCTCATATTATCGGCAGTTTAATGTATATCATGAACTGTACGCGACCGGACATAGCATACTCAATAAGTAAGCTAAGTCGATTTACGAGTAATCCAGAAAGAGATCACTGGAAAGCAATATTGAGAGTTTTGGGTTATTTAAAATATACTCAAAACTATGGATTGCATTACTCAAAATATCCAGCTGTTCTTGAAGGACATTGCGATGCAAATTGGATATCTTATACAAAAGACTCTAAGTCTACGAGTGGGTATGTGTTTACCCTCGGAGGTGCAGCCGTATCTTGGAAATCCTCAAAACAAACGTGCATTGCTAGATCGACAATGGAATCTGAATTCATTGCACTAGACAAAGCTGGAGAAGAAGCTGAATGGCTTCGAAATTTCTTAGAGGATGTTCCAAATTGGTCTAAAACTGTGCCCGCAATATGTATACATTGCGATAGCCAATCAGCGATTGGAAGAGCACAAAATCACATGTATAACGGAAAGTCACGACATATTCGTCGTAGACACAATACCGTTAGACAACTTCTCTCAAACGGAATTATCACAATTGACTATGTAAAGTCAAAAGATAATATATCGGATCCACTAATGAAAGGTTTAAACCGAGAGCAAGCTGAAAGATCATCGAGAGGAATGGGTCTAAAGCCTATAAATAAATAAGAATCAATATAGTGACAACCCAACCTAGCTGACTGGAGATTCCAAGATCTAGGTTCAATGGGCAAACCGAACTACGTTGTATTCAGTAAGCACTGGAGGATATATCATCCTATTCATTCCAAAGATGAGACAGTGCATATCTGCCGCGAAATTAGGATAAGTTATGCTTTTAATGACATCTATATCTTAGTACGTCTAAGTGGGGTATTGCAGAATACTCTTTATGGAAGTCACCTACGTAAGTAAGAAGGGGGCCACTTCTATGAGAATAATGAAAGGCATATTCTCTAAAATACTTGCGGAACCAAGTGGTGTTCACGGCCAAAATGAACACAAACGAGAGAACCAACTGTGTTGAAGAATTATTGTGTGAATACTGTTGTCTAGGTTTACAAAAACGGCTGACGGTTCAAGGACGTGAAGTCTACTGATTAACCAAGTAAATCCGATAGTATATCACTAAGGAAAGTTCAAGGCCACTAGGCTACTTCTCCCGATGCAATAAGTCTTCACTTTTACTCAACTTGTGTCTGCATCTGCATCAGCATCTGTTTTGTTTTATTTATAGCGATATATCATTCATGTGGGGGATTGTTGGAAAATTGGAACTTAAATGGGTATTATAAAGCTGTCCAGATTTTTCTGGACAGATTTTTGAGCAACTTTGAACTCAAATTTAGGTGGGACCCACACTACGGAAATTGTGGGACCATATACGAACGCATTCACCTCCGCAAGGAGATTAACGTAGTATATTCATATGTCCAATTTCAATAAGTTATGAATGATAATTATGTCCCCAAAGTGACTCATAAAGCAATGAAAGTTAATGTATTGGGTATGTTTTAACTCTTGTCCCACATTGGAAGAGTAGTGGAAAAATGATGAGTTAATAAAACCCAATTGATGGACTAAGGCTTGGATGCCTTTGGGGTATCCCAACTCTTTGAAGGGGAGATGACCTAAGCTATGCTTGGGTTGACTTTCGATCAAAGGTCCACGCGCGCGCGTCCGTCCGGCCGGCTCGGCTCGGTTCGGTTCGGCTTGGTAGGGGTGTAAACGGGTCGGGTCTGGATCGGGTCTGGGTATATCCAGATCCGATCCGGGTATATTTTTATCGGATCGGGTCTTACCCGATTACCCGACGGGTCTCAGAAAATGGATCCAGACCCGGATCCGTTAAGGACCCGAAGACCCGATCCGAATACCCGATCCGATTATATATATATATAAAAACTGTTTTTATATATATACATATATAAATATAACTTATATAAAAACTATTTTTATATATATAAAAAACAGTTTTATATAAAAACAGTTTTTTATATATAACTGTTTTTATATAAAATATGTTTTTATATAAATATAACTTATTATAACATATTTTATATAAAAACTGTTTTATATAAAAAACTATTTTTTATATATATAAAAACTGTTTTTATAGAAATATATAACTTATATATATATATGTAAAACTGTTTTTATATATAACTTATATATATATATGTATGTAAAACTGTTATATATATATATAAGTTAGTTAGTTATATATTTAGTAACTATATGTAAGACTATATATATATATATATATATATATATATATATATATATATATATATATAAAATATTATATATAAATATATATTTATTATATTATATATATACACATTCGGGTCGGGTCCTTATCGGATCGGAGTCGTGTATATCCAGATCCGATCCATTAACTAATCGGGTAATCGGGTAATCGGGTAATCGGATAATCGGGTCTATAAAATTTGCTCAGATCCGTTAATTTAGGTCGGGTCCGGATCGGGTCCGGGTCCAGACCCGGTCCATTGACAGCCCTACGGCTTGGGCTTATAAAAATTCTTAAATTTTTGGGCCAAACTTTCTGGGCTTTAATCTAATTAATTAATTACGGAATTAATTAATCTTTAATTAACTGATAATCAGTTAATTCCAAGAGTCAGCAGTTAACGAAATTAACTGCTTCGACAGTTAATTTCGGTTTTGACTGTTCCCAACAGTCAAAACATTTACTATAAATAAAATGTTTCCCCCTCAGTTTTAAACACAGAAAAATAAACCCTCCAAAATTTCGAAAATGCTACTGCATTATTTCCTCTGCCCAGAAAATTATTTTCTTCATTTCTGCATTACATGTTCTTGGTTGTGTTGAGTACAAAACACAGAAATTGTGTTCGCTGGGATTACTCATTGCCGTGCTGCTTGATTAATCCGAAAATCCGTTCTATCTTGGGAGACAATTATTCATTAAACTCAAGCACGTTGGAGGAATAATTTTGTCTTAAGGAGACTGTTCAAGAGGGCTCGGATTTCTTTCTAATTATTATTATTTCTGCAAATTCTAGTAAGTATTTCATTTCTATAATTCTGTTTCAATTCTGTCATTATATTAATGTTCATAATTCTGTACAATTATTATTTATAAATAGTAGATATAACATGTTCTAGATTATTGGAAATGTTATGATGTGGTGGGAGCGTGTGATTAGTCTTGATAAGAGGATGAATTTAACATATGCTTAGTTTTTGGCCAAGTTTGATCAGAAGTATTTCTCGTATATGTTTTAGGTGACATACAATATTTTTACTTTAAAGCAAGATCGCCGCATGGTTATGTAATATGAATAGGATTTCATAAGATTGTCTTATTTGCACTTGAGGAGGTGGATACCAGTGAGAAGAAGATAAATGATATTATTTTCGGGTTGAGTTAGGTCATCACGCAGATATTGCTGGGTAATCTTGTCAACATATCATATGCTCAAGTGGTCAAGGTGGTTCTTATGCACTAGCAAGAGATGAGAGGATTCCAAATACGTAAGAGGGAGAACCTATTCCAAAGAGGTTCAAATTTGTAAGAGGAAAACAAAGAGTATCGACGTTAGAGGTTACGGGATCTGCGTATGGTAAACGTTACGACAAAATGAATGGAACCACAAAAGAGGAACTTTCAAGAAAGGTCTAAGGACATTGTTATGTGTGCAGAATGTATGTGCACATACCTAGGAGATATTCGAGAGATGTAAACATGAGTGGGATGGTATTAGTCATGACATCACTGTAAGAAGGTAATAATCCTAGAAATTCAGAAGGAGGTAAATTTCTAAAATAGGAATAAATTAATAAATAAAGAGAAAGGAAAATTAAATATTTAATAAATCAGATTTGAATCTCATAATAGATTCAAAATGCCTATGCACTCTCACGTGGTGCGACAAAATATCAAGTAGTTCAAAATGGGTGGATCTAGATTGTATTTGCAAGTTAATGTGTGTGATATTTGTTTGTAAAAAATGGTGATGAAACTCTTTTTGTGAAGGAGTTAAGTGGGGATCATCACTATATTACCAAATACAATATAAATATTATTTTTTATATTTTTGATTTATTAAAATAGATTTGAGAATATGAATCTAAAATGAAAGGGATGGTTTACATAGTACTAATTGTGCAAAGAATAGGAGGTGAGACATAAGTAACGAAGAGCATAAAAAATAATTAACTAGATTAAAGGTGGAGATCTAGAATAAAAGTTAAAATTACTTTTAAACATTTTTTAGAATCTTGAAGAACAACTTTCTTTAAGAATATCCTTTAATATTGATTTTGATGTCTTCTATGATGAGAGAAAGTTGTTTTAATGATGATGGATTTGATGAAAATGACGTTTAGGACGTGGCAGTTGGTGAGAAAAAAATGGAAGAATGTAAGCGAATGTAAGAGATTTAAAAGAATGAAGGTTAAAAAAAATGAGGTCGCACGTCTCCTTTTATAGGAAAATGTTAAAAGGGTAAAAAGTCAAGGCTGACCTTAGGAATGTATTGATTGGAATATGTGAAGGTCTGCTGATCGGTAGAGGCCAAGGTGCAAATTTTTGTTTTCATGCATAATTTTTTACTCAAAGATCCAAATCGGACATGGCTGGTACCATTAGAAAGATGATTTAGAGATCTATAATATACGGTGTGGGCGAATTTGTGAACTTGAATAATATCTAGTTAAAAATGAGTCTAGAAGTCCGATAGTCATTTGAGACTACATGCATCTGACTGAAGATGGAGGCCCTCAGCGTGAACCCTAATGAAGTATGGGGGTACAAAATTGGGGTGTCTATAAAGACTCTCAATGGTTGATCTTAGTTATAAGAGAATAACCATTGAAAATAGAAACCCATGTGAGAAATGGTAGGTTCTTCCCATTGCGCGTGATGATGGAGGAATAGAATCAAAATTTTAAGGAAAGTGGGTTTGTTTGTTTGTAGGCCTGGTAAAATGTGACACGATACGATAACTCGACCCGACCCGTTAAATATAACGATGCATCTGACTGAAGATCAAGGTTTATCGGGTACGTGTCACTATCGGGTTAACACGATAGACCCGTTAAATATAACGAATCGGAATTGTTAAATTTGCTTCACCCGATAATAACCCGTTAAGGCTCGAATACTGTTGATGTCATACCGGGTCATGTGACTCGTTAGTAACCATTATGACCCGTTAAGATATATAGGGGGAAAAGTATTTTTAGTTTGAGAGGGTTAAATATGTAATTATGCAAAGCTAATGGGTCTTATTGGTAGCTAACGGGTTTTATTGGTATGTGTCTATTGATGATGCTAAGATTTAGCACCACCGGATAAGTGATAGTGAGCTCAAACAGTAGCAGTCATGGCAGCCATAGAGATATATTGTGTGTAAGTGTATAGAAGGGGATGAGTATAAGAGGAACAAGATAATGATGTATAGTGGTTCAGCCAAATCGGCCTACATCCACTGTGAGTGTGTGATCCACTAAGTATGGGCACTAATGGCCTTGGATACAATGAACATAACCCTTTCTCTCTCTCTACTGTGTGTACAAGCAGAGTTTTAGCTAGGGCTACAGTTAATGGATCGATCCCTTGTAGGGTTGTAGGTGACAAGTATATATAGGTCTTGGGGGGTGTAGTGTACCCCCCAAGTATGCATGGTGCATGTGAATCATGATCTAGCCTATCCCCTGTGGACACTTTTAGATGCCAAATGATGACATAATATTCCCTCACGTGAGGGTGTGATTCGGTTATAACGGTCTTCCATGTGCCATGTGATCCTCACGCGCACTGTTCCACGCGTCTCCCAAACCACGCGCTGGCGATGACGTCACCCTCGGACCATGGGCCGAGGCCGAGGGCAAAGTTCCCTCCGGCAGTGAGTCTGGGCCAATTCTGTCCTCGTACTGTCGTACCCTCGTAGGGTTGTCTGGAGCCTGATGAAGGGTCGGCCCCTCATAGGGTCGTCTGGTACCTGGCTAAGGGTTGGCCCCTCGTAGGGTCGTCTGGCACCTGGGGGGTCGGCCCCTCGTACTGTCGTCTGAAGCCAGGTGGAGGGTCGGCCCTCTGAGGGGTTGTATGGAGCTTGTAAGAGGGGTCGGCCCCTCGTAAGGTCGTCCGTTTGGAGGTTATCATCAGCCAAGCCGAGGATATAAATGGGTATATCAATCACCCCCCAGCCCTTAGCCATAGGTGTTGTTGAGATGGCTGAGGGATAGTGTTTTAAATGAGATGCAGGTATGATCAGTTAGGTGAGTGACACCTGGGAAGATATTCATTGCTGTTCCAGTTTCCAAGGCATGGTGGCTTCACACTTTGCTTGGGGCCTTGCACCCTAATGATGTTCCTCGTGGGCTCTGTCCCGCCTTGGTCAATGGGCCCACTCATTACTAAGGTATTTAAGATATTTTCAAATTCTCTCTCCTTCTTCTTCTTCTTCGCGCCTAAGCATTCTCTCTCTAGAAACTTATCAGCTTCCATCGCCATTTGCATCCTTCGATTCCTCCAAGTCTTAGCAACGTTTTTTGCTCTCTTTATCAGGTACTCTCTATCACCCAGCGCTTTCTTCTGCCTTCATTTCTATTTGTTTTTTAGGGTTGTGAGGTTGCATTCTCTTTAGGTTGTTCCATAACCTTTTCCGGCGTCTTCTCCGGTAACTGGTTCTTGGGTGTTCTTGACAAAACCATTGAGTTCCTTTGTTTAATCTAAAAGTCAAACCTGGTCAATTTCCCACTTGTTTGTAGCTAAGTTAGCTAAGTTTGGTGTAATAGCTAAGTGTAGAGTCTTCACTTTAATGCTTAGGAGGATTTATAGCTTAGTATCTGAGTTCCCGCCCTTGAGAGAGAAGCTCTTTACCGAGATCAGACGAATAGAGGAAGAGGAAGAGAGGAGACGAGGGGCCGACCCTAATTGGGTACGACCCATCTTTCCCATTCCTCTTGCCACCATAAGACCATCTGAACCTTCTGAGTCTTATGGGTCGTCACCTCGTCCGGTCGAGACTCCCAACCCAAGTGAGATGGAAGAGAGAGCCTCCTCACCAACTGGTGCTGGAACTTCTGGTAGAAGGGACACATTTGACCTAAGCCCAGGCCGAGAGGCCGAGGGTACGGCCCCCTCTGAGGCTGTCCCTGTGACAACCCTGTCTCCCCATGCCTTCCAAGTGGCTTTCCCCAAGTGTCCTCCTGCAGGTGACGAGGGGGAGAGAGCTGAGGATGAGGACGAGGACGATGATACAGATAATGAGGTTGATACCTCCCACGCCTCGTCCTTTATCTCCTCTGTTAGGGATCGATACCTCCTGATATGGAGGCATATTTATGGAGTGCCTTCCGGGGTAACTATGAGGGTTCCCTCTGAGACTGAGAGGGTTTTTGATTGTCAAGAGGGAGAGGTTGCAGTCTACGAACAAATGTTCAAGGTTGGAGTCAGGCTCCCTCTGCACCCTGCCATTGTAGATATTCTGTTTGCCCTCAGCGTTGCCCCCTCTCAACTTCCCCCCACTCTTGGAGGACGGTCCTCGGCTATATTTCCCTGTGGAAGAATGCCTTCACCGACGAGCCCTCGGCTGACCTATTTTTGGGCTGCTACAACATCACTTCCTCGTCCAAGCAGCCTGGATATTATCATCTGGGGGCAAGGAGGTCTGAGAAGAAACTCCTCCATGTGTCACAAACTTCCAACCATGATTAGAAAAAAAGGTTTTTCTTTATCTCCGAGGAGTGGGAGCCCATGGCCGATAGTCCGAGGGTCCCCAGGAAGTGGTCTAACCCCTCCATAAAGGCCCAATCAGACCCTGGACTTAGCCTGGAGGAGAAGGACATCGTTGATTATCTTAGAGGACGAGGGAGAGAGGGTGAGCTTGCAAAATTTGAAGACTTGATGACCCCTCGTTCCCTCAAAGAAGCTGGTCTGAGGGTCGGCCCTCTGACTGAACTATGTGAGTTATACTGAACATTTCCTGTTCTTTGCTTTTTTCCAAGTGTTTCCTCTTTAGATCTGCACTTTCCTAACGTATCGTCCTCTTATCAGATCGTCCTGTAGGTACACCAGACTATCTTTGGGAAATAACGGCTCCCAGCTTGTTATCTGGACTGGCCAAGAAGAAGGGGAAGGAGCCTCAGCAGGCTCCGAGGAAGACAAGGGCCGCTGGGCCGACGGTGGTGGAGCTGACCACTGACAGCAATAAAAGGAAGGAGCCTGAGGAACCTGTTGACCCTCGGCCTGATTTTCGGACGAGGGCCAGGGTCGAAGCCTCTGAGGGGACGACCTCTTCGTCCAGCATGGGGGCCTTCTGGTCTCAGAACCTGGCGCATCTGAAAGCCGATCCTTCGTCGCTCATTGCCAATATGAGGGCTGCCAAGGTCTCAATGTTCTCTGCACCCTCGGCTGCTGACTACGACTTCTTGTCAAAGATGCCTCCAGCCAAGGTGTACGACTATGGTCTGCACTCCCTTGCACAGGTATTGGTTCTGACCCATCTGTTTAATTTCATTCTCTCACTAACTGTCCCCTCGGCCCCTCTTGACATCTGTTTATTTTTTGCGCAGTCTGTTTGTGCCTTCACCTCAGCCACCAAGTGGATGGCTGAGAACCAACAGAAGTTTTATGAAGCTGAGAGGGCCATTCGGCATGAGGCCGACCTTCGGACGGAGCTTGATACTGCGAGGACTGAGCTTGATACTGCGAGAGCTGAGCTTGAGAGTGCTAGGACTGAGCATGCTAGGGTCCTAGATGAGCTGACGAGGCAGCACGATGCCAACCTGCAAGCCAAGGACTTGATCATCAAGGATAGGGATGAGGCTTTACTGAACATATAAGTCAAGCACAAGACTGATCTCGCAGAAGCTGTCGGAAAAGCCGAGGCCAACGCTGTTGAGGCTTACAAGGTTTCTGACGAGTTTCAGGGCTTTGGACTTGAATATCTGCAGAGGGGGATTAGGACAGCCTGTCGATGGGTCGTCCTCAGATTTGGCGACGTTGTCTCCTCGGTTCGCCCTACAATTGAGATGGTCGGATTGGACGACCCTCTGATCGCTGAGGCCCTGTCCCAAGTGGAATCCCAAGTTCAAGTCGAGGGGGTCGGCACTTCTGAAGATCATCCTGTTCTGGTTATTGAGGAGACCGCTCCTATAGATGTTGAGGCCCTGCCCTCCGATATCGTCCCGTAGGGTGGCTGCCTGTAGCCCATACCCTCTTAGTGTATTTATCATTTTTGTGCTCTGTATTGTAAAACACTTGGATATTTTCTCTCTTTTATTAATATCATCATCTCTTCTTCTACTGTCTTCCATATTTACTGCTTTCATGGCTTGCTCTTTGTTGGTTTGCTGTCTTTTCTTAATGTCACTAACCTCTCCCTCATCTTTCTTGAGGGCAGTGGTGGGGTTGTTCCCTCCACTGGCCCTCATTATAGCCGAGGGTTCAAATTAACCAGTTTTCAATAAAGTCTACCCTCGTCTTTCCTGAGGATAGTGGCGGGGTCGTCCCCTCCACTGACCCTCATTATAGCCGAGGGTTCAACTTACCAAATTAATGATTTTTAACAGTCTTCCCTCGTCTTTCTTGAGGACAGTGGTGGGGTCGTCCCCTCCACTGGTCCCCATTATAGCCGAGGGATCAACTTACCAAATTAATGATTTTTAACAAAGTCTTCCCTCGTCTTTCTTGAGGACAGTGGTGGGGTCGTCCCCTCCACTGGTCCCCATTATAGCCGAGGGATCAACTTACCAATTTAATGGATTTTAATGTGTTCCCTCGTCTTTCTTGAGGACAGTGGTGGGATCGTCCCCTCCACTGGTCCCCATTATAGCCGAGGGATCAACTTACCAATTTAATGGATTTTAATGTCTTCCCTCGTCTTTCTTGAGGATAGTGGTGGGGTCGTCTCCTCCACTGGTCCCCATTATAGCCGAGGGATCAACTTACCAAATTAATGGTTTTAATGAAGTTTTCCCTCGTCTTTCTTGAGGACAGTGGTGGGGTCGTCCCCTCCACTGGCCCTCATTATAGCCGAGGGATCAACTTTACCAAATTAATGGTTTTAATAGCCTTCCCTCGTCTTTCTTGAGGACAGTGGTGGGGTCGTCCCCTCCACTGGCCCTCATTATAGCCGAGGGATCAACTTACCAATTTAATGGATTTTAATAATGTCTACCCTCGTCTTTATTGAGGACAGTGGAGGGGTCGTCCCCTCCACTGGCCCTCATTATAGCCGAGGGTTCGACTTTCCAAATTAATGGTTTTTAATAATGTCTACCCTCGTCTTTCTTGAGGACAGTGGTGGGGTCGTCCCCTCCACTGGCCCTCATTATAGCCGAGGGTTCAAGTTTCCAAATTAATGGTTTTCTGTAGATTTTTCCATGCGTGCTAGGACTGACAACCACAGGATGAGGGAAACACTGATATTTCTTATTAATTTTGCAAAGTGTTCTGTTGGAGCAACTCTTATTACAATTATGGCCTTTCAAGACCTTACAACACTACTGATAGTATTTCTTCAAATGATCTGCATTCCAGGGGTTTGAAAAAGGTTCCCCCTCTAGGTTTTCTAGTCTGTAGGTCCTAGGGATGACTTCATCGATGACCCTATATGGGCCATGCCAATTAGGGTGAAGCTTGTTGGGCTTTTTCCAAGTCTTCTTGAGGACCAAGTCCCCCACTGCGATGGGCCTCTGTTCCACCCTCTGATTGTAGAACCTTGCGGTCCTCTGTTGGTAGGCGACCTGCCTTATCTCAGCGTTCTCCCTTCTTTCCTCAATCAGGTCCAAGTCGAGTCTCCTCTCCTCCGCATTTTTCTGGGGGTCATACACCTCTATGCGTAGGAAACTCAATCTCGGTGGGGATGACGGCTTCTGATCCATAAGATAGCATGAATGGAGTCTCCCCGGTAGAGGTCCTTACTGTCGTCCTGTATGCCCATAGCACGGCATATAACTCCTCGACCCATCTTCCTTTTGCCTCCTCAAGCCTCTTCTTGATTCCATCTAGGATTGTCCTGTTTGTAACTTCTGTTTTCCCATTGGCCTGAGGTCGGCCAGGGGTGGAGAAAAATTGTTTAATACTCACCCTTTCATAGTACTTCTGTAGAGAGGCATTCTTGAACTGAGTCCCGTTATCCGATATGAGGGTGTTGGGGAGACCATATCTGCATATAATATTTTTCCAGATGAACTGGAAGGTCTTCTGCTCTGTGATCGTCACCATCGGCTCCGCTTCCACCCATTTTGAAAAATAGTCAATGGCTACGATGAGGAATCGATAGTTATTGATGGCCCTAGGCAAGGGTCCTACTAGGTCGATCCCCCACACTGCAAATGGCCATGGGGATGTAATGGAAGTAAGAGGCTGATGGGTCTGGTGAGGGATGGTAGCAAATCTTTGACATTTGTCGCACTTTTTTACGTATGTCGCTGCGTCTTTCCCCAAGGTCGGCCACCAGTACCCCTGGGTGATCACCATCTTCGCTAAGGATCTGCCCCCGATGTGGCTTGAGCACGATCCTTCGTGCACATCTTGCAAAATGGAAGGGACTTCTGCAGGATGCACACACCTAAGTAAGGGGAGCAAAAACCCCTTTTTGTACAAGGTGTCTCCGATGACAGTGAATTTTACAGCCCTGTACCTCAGCTTCTTCCTTTCTTGCCTTGCTTCTGGCATCTCACCCTCTTTAATGTATCTGATCAGGGGGTCCATCCACGAAGCTTCTTGAGAAACATTTAGGCAATTGCCAAGTGTTCCCTCAGCGTCCTCAATAGTTGGCCGCAGCAAAATTTCTACTGGGACCGTCCTCCTGATGTCTGTTCTTGTTGCCGAGGCCAACCTAGCAAGGGCATCAGCACGGCCATTGTCGAGCCTAGGTACCCTCCTTAATTTCACTTCTCTGAAGCCCTTCAGTAATGACCTCACCTTCTCAAGGTACCTAGCCATCCTCTCGTCCTTAGCCTCGTAGGCTCCTAGTATCTGATTCACTACTAGCCTTGAATCACTATGGACCAAAATCTGGCCGACACTAAGAGACTTAGCCAAGGTGAGGCCTGCTATTAAGGCCTCATATTTAGCCTCGTTGTTGGAGGCCTTGAAGTTGAACCTCAGGGCGTATTCAACGTCTGTGCCATCGGGTGCTGATAGTATCAGTCCAGCTCCACTTCCGCTGTCACAGGAGGACCCGTCAACGAAGAGGCTCCACAAAGTCTTTTCTTCTGAAAAATTTCCCTCAGAGAGGGACCCCTGTCTAAAGATGTACCTTCCCTCTTCGTTTTCAGTCGCTTTCCTTCTAGCGGTGCTTGTCTCAGCCCTATCTGCGGGTGTGTCAACGGGTCTGTCTTCTGTATCCGTCTTCCCGAGGGTCTCACCCTCGGCCTCATCATCTTCCCAAGTGAACTCAGCCACGAAGTCTGCCAATGCCTGCCCCTTAATGGTCGTCATAGGCTGATACACAATGTTAAACTCCCCTAGCTCTATAGCCCAGGCCATCAACCTACCTGATTTTTTTGGCTTGTGTAGGACCTGCCTAAGGGGAGAGTCGGTGAGGATGACCATTGTATGGGACTGGAAGTACGGCTTCATCTTCCTTGAGGCATGGATCAAGGCGTAGGCCAACTTCTCTATTCTCGGGTATCTTTGCTCTGCCCCCTGGAGTGCCTTGCTATTAAAATACATAGGCTTCTGTATCCCATCTTCGTCTCTCACAATGGCTGCACTGATGGCCGACTCTGAGATGGCGAGGTACACATAAAGTCGTTCACCCTGGACAGGTCGTGATAGCAGCAAGGGAGACCCCAAGTATGACTTTAGGTCCCTGAAAGCCTCATCACACTCTTCACTCCATTCGAAGGCCTTCCTAAGGGTCTTGAAGAATGGCAAGCACTTGTCTGTGGACCTAGACACGAACCTGTTCAAGGCAGCAACTCTCCCTGTGAGCCTCTGAACGTCTTTAATGGACTTGTGGATCTTCATTTCAATAAGGGCCTTTATCTTTTCAGGATTGGCCTCAATGCCTCTTTGGTTGACAATGAACCCCAAGAACTTCCCTGCTCCGACCCCGAAGACACACTTAGCCGGATTAAGCTTCATCTGGTATTTGTCCATCGTATTAAAGGTCCTCTCCAGGTCTGCCACATGATCCTCTGCCTTCAGACTCTTAGTCAGCATGTCGTCTACGTAGACCTCCATAGACTTCCCAATTTGATCTTCAAACATTTTGTTTACGAGGCGCTGGTACGTTGCCCCCGCATTCTTTAGGCCAAAGGGCATGACCCTGTAACAGTATGTCCCCTTGTCAGTGATGAAGGCGGTCCTCTCCGAGTCTTCAGGGTTCATGAAAATATGGTTATACCCTGAGTAGGCATCCATGAAGCTCATGAGCTCATGGCCTGCGGTAGCATCTACCATCTGGTCGATGCGGGGGAGAGGGAAGTTGTCTTTGGGACAGTGTTTGTTGAGGTCTGTGAAGTCCACGCACATTCTCCACTTGCCGTTGGCCTTTGGGACAATGACTGCATTGGACAGCCATTCAGGGTAGATGACCTCTCTGATAAATTCAGCGTCTTCTAATTTTTTGACCTCGTCCCTGATGACCTCATATTTTTCTCTGGAGTAAATTCTCCTCTTCTGCTTCACCGGCTTCACTCCCTCTACCACATTGAGCTTGTGGCACATGACTTCAGGGTCAATCCCTGACATATCTACATGACTCCAGGCGAAGACGCTTCGTCTTCTCCTCAATAGTTTAATGAGGTCTTCCTTGATGTTGGGCTTCAGAGACTTGCCAACTTGGACGGGTTTTTCCTTGTCATCCTCATCGAGGATGATGGATTCTACCTCTTCCGCAGCCTCTCCTTTCTTCAGCTTCGTTTCATCTCTGGGGTCTAGGGTATCAATATTATAAGTGGTTGTAACCCTCTTGTGTGCCTCCCTCTCTTCAGCGGAGTTGTAGTAACATTCTCTCGCCGTCGTCTGGTCTCCTTGAACTTCCCCCACCCCTTACGCGGTTGGAAATTTGATCATCTGATGAACCGTAGACGGCACGGCTTCAAACCCCTTGAGGGCCACACGCCCCAGTATGATGTTGTAGGCCGAAAACACCTGCTCATCCATCACAAAGAAACTAACCTTCTTGGTGAGCCATCTCGGCCACTCGTCCCCCATCCTCACATCGGCCTCATATACCCCAAGGGGATGAACCTTTTCCCCACTGAACCCAATCAACGGATGATGGAAGGGGATAAGTCTAGCACGGCTGAGACCCAAGGCTTTGAAGCATGGCCAAAACATCACATCTGCAGAGCTACCCCCATCTACCAAGATCCTCGGCACCTCGCATCCGTGCACCCTGGTAGTGATGACGAGAGGGTCATCATGCGGGGCTAAGAGGCCTTTGAAGTCCATCCTTGAAAACCCTACTATCAGTGTGTCCATATCAACCTTCTTCCTCTTTTCTGACTTGACCTCCAGGGAGGTTGCGTGTACCGTCTTCGTCACTGCCTTTGCCTCAGCCACATGGGCCTTCCTGTCGGCGACCTCAGACCCTCCTCCTGCAAGTCCCCCGGAGATCATTCCTACTCCGAGCGAGATCATATTGAGCCTCTTAACAGGGCCGTGGTCGTCTCTCGGCGGGAGGTCAGGGTCGTCCTCATCATCAGAAGGGTCGTCCCCTCTTTTTTGAGGGCCTTCTCTGCATGCATCGCCTCGCTTCTTTCTGGGGTCGTCCCCTCGGCCCCTCTTGAAGGCGCCTTTGTTGACGTACTTTCTGAGCTTCCCTTCCTTCAGCATCTTCTCAATCTCGTCTTTCAGATCAAAGCATTTATCCGTTACGTGGCCGTGGTCTTGGTGAAATTCACACCACAGGTTCTTATTCCTCTTGCTGGGGGCTGCCCTCAGCTTCTCAGGCCACTTCAGCGACCGGTCACTCTTTATCTCATTGAGGATCTATTCACAGTTGACCGTCAGAGGGGTGTACCCAGCGAACTTGTCATCCGCGGATCTCTTTTTCCCTATTTATTCTTCTTAGGGTATTTACTCCCACTTGCACCTCCTCTTTCGTCCTCATATTTTGCAGGCATCGCCTCTTCGGCATTCATCACCTTTCCTGCTGTCGATAACAGCTCGGCCATCGTCCTCGGAGGGTCTTCAGCAAGCTTCCATAACAGCTTCCCCTTTTGGAGTCCTCCAATCAGGGCTGTCATAGCTATGCTCTCCTCATAGTCTTCCACCTCCAGCTTCTCCTTATTGAATCTGGCTATATAGTCCCTCAGACTCTCACTCTTCCCCTGCTTAACATAGAGCAGGTGGGTGGTCTTCTTCTGTGGCCTCACCCCAAAGCAGAAATTATGGATGAACAGGTCGGCCATCTGCTTAAAGTTTTCAATGGAATTTTTTGGAAGAGACGTATACCAGACATGCGCAGCCCCTGTCAAGGTACGAGAGAAGGCACGACACCTCATCTCATCTGAGATAGAGTATATGTCTGCCGCCGACTGATACATCTCCACGTGGTGGACGGGGTTAGTGCTCCCGTCATACCTTGGGGTGACCATAGGTGGCTTGAACTTTGACGGTGTGGGGGAGTTGACTATCTTTGCCACAAAGGGTGAGCCTATGGTGTATCCCCTCTGAAGAGGGTCTCGGCTCTTCAATATATCACCAATCTTATCCTCTAACCGCTGGATTGAGTCATTCCAGGGCCTCACAGGGTCGGCCTGACCGATGTTATCCCCTGCTGCTTCTCCGAGGTGGACGGAGGGTTCTACTGCAGCAGGCCTGTGTCGACTGTTCACTTCCCTTTGGCCGTCATCTCGTCCTCGGGGTCGGCCATCTGCTGCCTCCCTCCTGGATCTCGCAGCACTTCTTGGTCTGGACAACTGTTAGCGCAGGTCATTTACTGGGCCTAGCCTCTCAAAGGCCGACCCCCTGCTCAAGCGATCAAAAGCTGAGCCTCTTGGGCGATCATCAGGGTTTGGTCTCCCGCACTTTCCCCTACTGTCCTGGAGGGGTCGCACAGTATTGTTGGAGACCTCGTAAGGTTCCCAGCACTCTACGGGAGCCTCCTCTCCCTCCAGATCTCCATACCTATCCTCAGGGCAAGGGTTTTCTTGCCTCCCCAGGCGTAGACGCCGGGGGTCAGCAACATCCCTACGCCGCTGAGGGGGTGGTAGGTCTTTGCGTGGTACTTGGGGTGGTCCCCTGGCCTCATGATGCCCTGGAGCTGCTGCCGGAGTAATCATCTCAGGTGAAACCCCTGGTGCTCTTAGTATGTTCTGGCTTAGAGCTGTGAACTGCTCCTGCATCATCCGCTGGCTTGCTGCCAGTGACTTTAGGGCTGCTGCCACATCAGCCATCTCAGACTGAGGCGGCGGCTGACTGGAACTGGGTCTTCCCCCCTCATCCATCGGGGGGAAGTGGTGATGGTGGCATCTCAGGTGCCACGTGCTTGAGCTATGAAAAGTTGAACTGAGGAAAATACTGGTGAGCTTGGGAACCTTAGTGGGTCTCTTTCAATGGTGAAACACCTCCTCTCAGAGGGAGTGTTGGTTCACCACCAGAGTGCCCAGTGAGGTCAAGCTGTACAAAGGAAGAGATGTCTTCTCGTTCCCACAGACGGCGCCAAACTGATGATGCTAAGATTTAGCACCACCGGATAAGTGATAGTGAGCTCAAACAGTAGCAGCCATGGCAGCCATAGAGATGTATTGTGTGTAAGTTTATAGAAGGGGATGAGTATAAGAGGAACAAGATAATGATGTATAGTGGTTCAGCCAAATCGGCCTACATCCACTGTGAGTGTGTGATCCATTAAGTATGGGCACTAATGGCCTTGGATACAATGAACATAACCCTCTCTCTCTCTCTCTACTGTGTGTACAAGTAGAGTTTTAGCTAAGGCTACAGTTAATGGATCGATCCCTTGTAGGGTTATAGGTGACAAGTATATATAGGTCTTGGGGGGTGTAGTGTACCCGCCAAGTATGCATGGTGCATGTGAATCATGATCTAGCCAATCCCCTGTGGACACCTGTAGATGCCAAATGATGACATAATATTCCCTCATGTGAGGGTGTGATTCGGTTATAACAGTCTCCCATGTGCCATGTGAGCCTCACGCGCACTGTTCCACGCGTCTCCCAAACCAGGCGCTGACGATGACGTCGCCCTCGGCCTATGGGCCGAGGCCGAGGGCAAAGTTCCCTCCGGCAGTGAGTCTGGGCCAATTCTGTCCTCGTACTGTCGTACCCTCGTAGGGTCGTCTGGAGCCTGATGAAGGGTCAGCCCCTCATAGGGTCGTCTGGTACCTGGCTAAGGGTTGGCCCCTCGTAGGGTCGTCTGGCACCTGGGGGGGTCGGCCCCTCGTACTGTCGTCTGAAGCCAGGTGGAGGGTCGGCCCTCTGAGGGGTTGTATGGAGCCTGTAAGAGGGGTCGGACCCTCGTAAGGTCGTCCGTTTGGAGGTTATCATGAGCCAAGCCGAGGATATGAATGGGTATATCATCTATCGGTTCATATCGGGTTAAACGGGTATAACGGGTTAAACGGTTAAACCCGTTAAGACCCAAAAATGATTCGTTACCTTAACACCTTAACGGGTTCGTGTCGTGTACCCCGTTAGGAAAATGAATCATGTACGAATATTGGATTCATGACCTGTTAACCTAATGGGTCGTGTTCGGGTGAAGCAAAATTCCACACTAATTCGTTAAGACCCAACACGAACACGATCGGACCCGTTGCCAGGTCTAGTTGTTTGAACGCAAAATTGTTGGTGGGTGATAAAAGTTCAGTAAATGATTACTTTTTAGAGGATGGATGTAGTATAATGACATGGTTGCGCTCACTTATAAGCCTAAAGAGCACAATAACTTCCTTTGAATCTAGAAGAACGAATGGAGTAGGGGTATCATTCCTTTTTAATCCATAACTTCTTTTTGAGACAGAAAAATGAGCGAGTTGCACCTCGAACTTCTTTGTAAGCCATAAGAATGAGCGAGTTGCACTTCCTTTTCAACCTATAAGAGTGGAGGAGTTTCCTTTTAATACAAAAGAGTGAGCGAGTTTCACTTCCTCTCAAGCTACAAGAGCAGACAAACTTTTTTTTAAGACAAAAGTACAAGCAAGTTGCACTTCCTTTTAAGCCACACGAACGAGCGACGTGCGCTTACTTTCTCTAGAACATTCTGGGAACCTACTTTTAATCCATAAGAATGTTTATTATCAAGAACAAGGGGGTTGCATTTTATTTTAATCCAGAAGATCATGTAGGGGGAGCGATGTCCTAAAAAAATGTTATGTCTACTCAGGACCGGTTTTAAGATTAGGAGTACCCCGTACAAAAATGGCCCTTCTAAAAAAATATTTTACAAAGATATTAAATACTTAAAATGGGCTCCTAAAAAATTAAACTTATTTTTTAAGAGCCCATTTTAGTGGGGTGGATTTTTGGATAGTTGAATCATTCTTTGTACATATTGTTTTTTAGTAGTTAAAAAAATGGCCCATAAAAAATTAAACTTATTTTAAAAATTGACATTTTTAATACATATAAAATATTTTTGGACTCCTAAAATGTACATATATAGGTGCATGCTCTAAAATGGACCCTAATCAATTGCCCATTTGACACATGGCCAGGGCCAGCCATGTGTCTACTATTTAATTATCAAAAAGTACATAATTATTAATGAAATAATCATTACAAAACTAAGACGAAATTACAGAATTAAAATAACTTACTTAATATTGCAGAATTAATAACAGAAATAAAAAGATAAATTCGAGTCCTGTAGAACAGTCTCCTTAAGGCAAATTTATTCCCTCCAATGTGCTCAAAGGTTATTGAATAATTGCCTCCCAAGATAGAACGGATTTCCTGAATTGATTATGTAGCACAACAATAATTAATCACAACGAATACAAATCTGTGTTAGTACTCAACCGGAACAGTAGCATGATATGCAGAAATGAAGAAAATAATTTTCTGGATGAAGGAAAGAATGCAGTAGCATTTTCGAATTATTTTGGAGGGGTTTTATTGACAACAATCAAAACTGGAAGGAATGGCTTTTATTTATAGCCTTGGTTTTGACTGTTTGGAACAGTCAAAACATTTTTAACTGTTGACAGTTAATTAACTGCTGATTGTTGACATTTAACTATCATCTAACAGTTAATTAACTAATTAAATTGAAACCCAGAAAGTTAATTAAAAACCGCCTAAAAATATAGGAGATTTTTATAAGCATAAGCATAAGCATGAGCCTGAGCTGAGCCGGCCGAACGGCGCGCGCGCGAGTGGGCTTTTGGCTCAAACCCAACACATGCATAGTATAGGCCATCTCCCCTTCAAAGTGTTGGGATACCCTAAAGACATCCAAGCCTTAGTCCGACGTTCAGATCAGAGAGCTCGCCTGGAAAGACCAGCCTCAGAAGAAAGTCAGGGACCAGCGAGGTCCACGCAGATATCTAGGTTGATTGATGCATACGAGGCAAGGCTCCACGAGTAGAGGGAGTCTTCTCGCAGATATGAGGCTGAGAATGCTCGCTTGAAAAGAAGACTGGAAAGACTAGAGAGGGAGCTTCATCCTGATAACAGGAGACGCCCATATCGCACTCCTAGCCCTCAGGCGAGCAAATCTCGCAGCCGAGGAAGGAGCCCTAGGCGATAACCTCAAAGGGACGAAAGAGGCGAGTCAAACGACGACCTCCGCGAATAGCTGCGAAGAGCTCGCCGCTACCAGAGCCCTGCTCGCAGCGATGAAAACATACGAAACATGGTCCGCAGGGAAATGGACCAGCATCCCGCTCACCACGGAACAAGATCAACTAGAGAGCTCGCGAGCTCTCAAAACCCAGATGAAGTCACCTTTCATAAGAGAAATCGAAGAGGAGGAAGCTCCCAAGAAATTTGCCATTCCAAGGTTCAAGATTTACGACGTAAAGACTGATCCCATCGATCACGTCAGGCAATACCGACAGGACATGACCCTCTGGAGTCACCGAGATGCCCTGATGTGCCGTATTTTCCTCTCGAGCCTTCATGATATAGCACAGAAGTGGTTCGAAAGGCTCCCCCACCGGTCGATCAAGAATTTCAAATCCCTAGCCGAACTTTTTACGGCCCGATTCATCACCAGTAGCTCCCATCCCAAAAGAATGGATGCTCTACTAATAATGAAGAAAATGCCTCAGGAGACCCTCCAAGAATACGCGAAGAGGTACTGGGAGTTATTCAATGAGATCGAGGACTGCGCAGAGGAAGTGGCAGTGGCCTCCTTCAAAATTAGGCTTCCTAGTTCTTCCCTCCTCTACCAATACATGACGAAGAAGGAAGCTATGACTATTGACGACCTAATGGACCGAATCGAGAAATACGCAAAGGTGGAAGATGTCACCCGCCCTAATACAGGAGAAAACGGTCGAGCTAAGCTCACTACCAAGGTAGGTGAGAAAACTGAGAACCAGAGGAAAGGAGGAAAGAACGGAGGCAAAAATGGCTCCAAGAACGGAGGGAACCATGACGCGTCAAAAGCATTCTAGGCGATCAACACCGTCTTCAAAGAACCAATTTACAAGGTTCTCGCGAAGATCAAGGATGAGCCATTCATCAAGTGGCCCAGGAAGATGAGAGGAGATCCCTCGAAGAGGAACAATGCATTTAGATGCGCTTTTCACAAAGTGGGAGGACACAAGACCGAGCACTGCAAAGATCTTAAGTCTCACCTCGAAGAGTTGGCCCAGTCCGGGCATTTGAACGACTTTGTGGAAAAAGGGCATAGAAAGTGACTGCCAACAGAGAGATGAGACCCAACAATGTGCTGGAAGATGATATTGGACACGAGTTCGCCGTAATTCACGGAGTATCTGACGTCAAGAAGATACAAGGGAACTCAGCTCGAATGGAGATGAAAAAACTTACAGCCGTAATGCAGGCTTTTCAAATCGATCCAGCAAAGTCACAGTCAGGAAAACGTCGACGAGCAGAGGACGTCAACTATAACAAGCATATCGTTTTCACGGATGAAGATTTGATGGGAGTAAGGACCCCACATCATGATGCCCTGGTCATTACACTCAGGATAGCCAACTTTGACATCGACAAGCTGCTCGTCGATCAAGGAAGCTCATCCGAAGTAATGTACCTCGACCTGTTTAGGAAATTGAAATGGAGCGTCGCTGACCTAAAGGAATCTACTGTTCCTTTGGTCGGATTCGCTGGGAAAATGACCATACCCCTAGGCAAGATAGTGCTGCCAGTCCGTGCTGGGAACGTCTCCAAGATGATTGAGTTTTTGGTAGTTGACATCGAATCACCGTACCAGGCCATCCTCGGCAGAGGATGGCTTCATGCAATGAAGGAGATATCCTCGACCTACCACCAGAAGCTCAAGTATGTAACCGAGCGAGGAGTAATGGAGATCCACAGCGACCAAGCAATGGGGAGGAAGTGCTTCATAGCAGCCATCCGACCAAAGCCAGAGAAGAAGGCCGGTCAACCCAGCGAGAAAGTTGAAGAGGGTGTGATACCTTCTAAATAGCAACTAAAGTATGTAAGACCAAGAGTAGAGGAGACCAGGCTCCTTCCCTCCGAGCGTGTCATTGAGGACTTGGTAGAAGTTATAGCCGAAGTTGGTGACAGTAGCAGAGTCTTCTTGATTGGAGCATCTCTCACCGACCAAGAACAAAAGGAGTTCACGACCTTGCTGAGACACAATGTAGATGTTTTTGCAAGGGAACCATACGAGCTGCCTGGCATTGATCCTGCTATGGTCTGTCATCAGCTGCACGTCGACCCCACATTCAAGCCAGTCACGCAGAAGGCATGAAGAACTTCACCCGAGAAGGCTAAAGCGGTCGAAAAGGAGGTCGAAAAACTGCTGGATGCAGGATCCATACGGGAAGTGCAATTCCCCAAATGGTTGTCCAACTAAGTAGTAGTTCCGAAGAACAATGGGAAGTGGAGAGTTTGCATCGACTTCACTGACCTCAACAAAGCATGCCCTAAGAAAAGTTTCCCCCTCCCAAAGATAGACCAACTAGTAGATGCCACTGCAGCTCACGAGAGAATGAGTTTCCTGGATGCATACTCAGGATATCTCCAGATCCCCTTGTATGCCCCAGACCAGATAAAACGGCGTTCATCACGACAGTTGGGTTATATTTCTACAAGGTCATGCCATTTGGGCTCAAGAATGCGGGGGCAACCTATCAGCGGCTGGTCACAAAAATGTTCAAGGATCAAATGGGAGACACAATGGAGGTCTACATCGCTGACATGCTCGTTAAGAGAAAGAAGAAGGAAAATCACCTCTCAGACCTGTCAAAGACCTTCGAAATCCTCAGGAAGTACCGAATGAAACTTAATGCGAGCAAGTGTTCCTTCGGTGTCCAGTAAGGAAAATTTCTTGGATACTTGGTCAGTAAGAGAGGCATAGAAGCTAATCCGGACCAGATTGATGCAATCAACAGGGTACAACCCCCTCGCACAGTCCGGGACGTGCAGAAGCTCACTGGAATGCTCGCTGCCTTAAATCGCTTCATTTCCAAATCCTCCGAGAAGTGCAAGCCTTTTTTCCAGCTTCTAAAAGGGAGTAAACCGATAGAATGGAGCCCGGACTGCTCGCGAGCTTTGGACGAGCTCAAGTCCTACTTAAGCTCTCCACCACTGCTTATCATACCACAGCAAACGGATTCTTTGTACCTGTACCTCTCGGTATCCAATCACAGTGTCAGCTCGGCGTTAATATGCGAGGTCGCAGGAATCCAACACCCCGTTTACTATGCAAGCAAGACCTTATTAGACGCCGAGCAAAGGTACCTGCCATTGGAGAAGCTCGCCTTTGCACTTGTAATAGCCTCGAGGAAACTGAAGCATTATTTCGAAGCTCATACTATCATCGTCCTTACATTTCACCCCCTTAAGGCGGTCCTAAGGAAAGCGGATTTGTCGGGCAGATTGTCTAAGTGGTCAGTCGATCTCGGTCGGTTTGACATCCAATTTCAACCATGGACCGCTATCAAGGGTCAGATCCTCGCTGATTTCATAGCCGAATTCACTGGCGAAGAACTCCCCGACCAACCTCAACCAACAAAGCAAAAGGAGAACCCAACAACAGAGGAAACCTGTAAACTATTCATTGATGGAGCCTCCAACTCAAAGGGGGCAGGCGTAGGCATTGTTCTCATCACCCCAGAAAACACCATCCTTGAGCAAGGAATCAGGCTTGGATTTGCAGCCTCCAACAACGAAGCAGAGTACGAAGCCCTAATAGTCGGTCTCCAAAAGGCACAAACTCTGGGAGCAAAACGTTTACAGGTGTTCGGCGATTCTCAACTAGTCTCCAACCAGATAAGTGGAGATTACAACGCGAAGGATGAAAGAATGGAAGCCTACCTCGCCCTGTTGAGAAAACTAATGACGAGCTTCGAAGAGATTAACATCTAGCAGTTTCCCAGAGGACAAAACAGTCATGCCAACGCCTTAGCAGCCCTAAGCTCGGTAGTTGATTCTATCCTTAAAAGGGTTATTCCCATCGATTTCCTCATTTTTCCGAGCATTAACCACAATGGCAAGCTGCCAAACGTGGAACAAATAATCCAGGTGGGATCAGCCCCCAGCTGGATTGACCCCTTAAAAGACTATTTAAAGGAGGGCACGCTCCCAAAGGACAAGAAAACTTCCCACCAGATAAGAGTCAAAGCTGCTCGCTTTTAATTATCCAGAGGAGGCGACTTGTATAAGAAGTCCTTCTCCGGTCCGTACCTTATATGCGTCCACCCAGGCGATATCGATCAAATACTGCGCGAGCTTCACGAAGGAATCTGTGGAAGTCATGTCGGAGGAAGGTCTCTAGCCTTTCTAGCAATGAAGGAAGGCTATTGGTGGCCATATATGCAAAAGGACTCCGCAGTATATGTCCGCAAATGCCTGAAATGCCAACTTCACGCTCTTATGGTACACCAACCCGCCAGCGACCTAAAATCCTTGACCAGCCCATGGCCCTTCGCCCAATGGGGAATGGACATCGTGGGACCACTGCCCATCGCTGTCGGTAATCGCAAATATCTGTTGGTTGCAACTGACTACTTCACCAAATGGATCGAGGCAGAACCATTGGCAAACATCCGAGACGCTGATATGATAAGGTTCATATGGAGGAATATAATCACTCAATTCAGAATCCCCAGAACCATCATCACTGATAATGGGACACAATTCGAGAGTGGCCCCTTTCAGGACTTCTGTAACTAACACAGGATCAGGCACAACTTTAGCTCGGTGGCCTATCCTCAAAGCAATGGGCAAGCAGAAGCTTCCAACAAAACTGTGATCGATGGATTAAAGAAGCGATTAGAGCGAGCCAAGGGCGCATGGGCAACCGAGCTACCCCATGTCCTATGGGCATATCGAACAACTCCTCGTCGAGCAACAGGAGAAACCCCATTCTCGCTAACATATGGCATGGAAGCAGTCATCCCACTAGAAGAGGATTTGCCAACAATGAGATCCGACCTTGTCGACCAAGGCCAGAATGATGAGGCGTTGCTCGCTGAACTCGACCTCGCCGATGAGCGTAGAGAACTTGCCCTAGTGAAGCTTGCGAGCTATCAGTAACAGCTCGCAAAGCATTACCACAAAAGGGTTAACCCGAGAAGATTACAAGTTGGGGACTATGTTCTAAGGAAAGTCCTGGGCAACACAGTAAAGTCATCAGACGGCAAGCTAGGCCCAAACTGGGAAGGACCCTTTAAAGTAACTAAAGACGACCTGCAAGGTGCCTATCATTTGGAAACGATGGAGGGCAGAGAGATACCACGATCATGGAACGCAGCTAATCTCAAGAAATTCTATTTTTAGATTCTCAAGGAATTATATTATTGAATCTTTTTCTTGTATTTGTTATGTGAAAGGACAGTTCAATCCCCTTATTACTAATGAAATCAGTAAAAATTTCATTTTATCACACATCTTTTCCAAATCACAGGCACGATGGTCGATATAGCAGGGGAATACCCCTCCTCAGGTCATCGTCATGAAACATGAGAGACCTCTTAGCATTGCCCCTAGCAATATATAAATCCCTACAGAGGATTCTTAGGAAATGCGACCAGATTTTATACTGGCCATCAAACCTACTTTGGTTGAGCAAAATCCTGATCGGATGAAGACATCCAATACCAGGTGTGTCCTTGCCAATTGCCCTACTTAGGCCTAAGGGAGTGTGACGACATAACCTAAAAGGTAAAATGGGGCATAATGGTATTATATTGGACTGGGGGGACACTTGCATGACAAAACAAAAAGGATTATGAAGCAGCAAGAATATAAAAAAGATTGGATGAACACGTTTAGTCGGCAAAATTTCCCAAAACATAAACTTTTCATTAATCTCTTATATTTACAACAATGATAATACATGTTTAGTCGGCGAAGCTCGCCCAAAGCATTTACATTATCAAAAAATAACAACTTGTTATATTTACAACAATGATAATACATGTTTAGTCGGCGAGGCTCGCCCAAAGCGTTTACATTATCAAAAGAATAACAACTTGAAAAAATTCAAGAAGGTGGAAGCCTCCAAACAAGATAATCTGCCACTCTAGCTCTTCGTCCGTCATCAGGAGCGGGGACCAGCTCTTCCACAACCTCATATGTGTCCAACTCTAATAGTTGCTGAGGAATAGCATCAATGGGGATCCATCGATCATCCCTCCTGAATGGGTTGGGCATTAGAGTGGAAGAGGACATCTCGTGAAGATACCATAACACTGAGTTCCTCGGGACCTGAAGCTCTTTCAAGGCACTCAACCACCCTCTGATGAAAGAAAGTTCCTCGAACTCGAATAGTCTTGTTGGAGCATCTAGCCAGCCTTGATCATAACTGTCAGCCCACGCTTGTCGAGGACCCTTCTTGAATAAGTGCCGCAATCGGGTAACGTCCCTTTGAAGCCTAGCATCAGTTACGTATGCTCGCCGGACATCATTACGGAGCTCTTCCATCTCCTTATCACGCTGTTCTTCTGCTTACCTGTTCCTACCCCTGGTGCTCCTACCAGCTCGCGGGAGGGGAGGACCAGTGGAACCTCGCAGCATAGGAGGAGTATATCCAGCTCGCGAAGACGAGGAGCCTTGTAAAACCGCTAAAACAGTGCTCGACGCATGCTCTCTAAGTTTCAAGACTTCCCTCCTCAGGTTTTCATTCTCCTGCTGCAGGAACTCCCCAACTTGGTTTATCTCGGTGGCCTATAGTAAACTTGCTCTCAGTACATTGACTTCCTCTTGTACAGAGGCACGAATGCCTTCCATCTCCTGGAGCCTATCCTTCAGCTTAGCCACTAGCTCGGACTGCTCCTTATACTTTTGATTCCTTGACCTGAGAGATTTGCAAAGCCTAATAAAGGCCTGACGAACTTGAGGACTGGCATTGGGACCAAGAGTCCTACCCAATTGAGATGTGGCAGGAATATACTCTTCTACATCAGTCAACTACAAGACATAAAAGGGCAATGGAAAGAAAAATCAATCAATGCACTGGAAAAAGAAGCCTTTTCATTTCATTGATAAAAATCAAGTACATCGAGCAGAAATTGGAAAAATTATAAGCAGAAGTACAAGAATAGTCCTAAAATAAGATTAACTAGCAACCTCAGGCTGCCCAGAGGTGGCTGGCTGCTTCCCCTTATCAGTAGCAACAGAGGCATCCCCCTCTACAGGGATGCCCTCATTCGCCTGGGCAGAACCAGCATCGGCAGAAGTTATCTGAGAGGCAAGATCAACACCCTCGATGGCTGGGGCAGGCGCTTCTTCGTCCACAGTTGGCCTCAGACCCGGGTCATGCTCGTCGAACAGAGGAGATTCAGCATCAACACCAGCAGCTAGGAGGGCCTTGTTCCATCCCTTCTTGAAGTTCAAACGGCTGATGTAGCCTATCTGAACTTCGGCGTCTTCATAAGCAGAAGTCCACCCAGAGTTGTATGAATCCTCCTTGATGGTGGCTACCTGGGACTCTTTCTCCTTTAGCTGCTCAGTCAGAGCCTTGTTCTCCTCCACGACACCCAGCTTGCTCGAGCAGACCAGGTTATAGGCCTGCCTCAGCTCGCTTAGCTCCTTAATCGCCGCATCCCTATCTCGATTAGAATTGATGAGGGACAGATCAGAGGAAGCTCGGGCGGCATCAGCAGTCTTCAAATCAACCTCCAGCTGAGAACCCCTGACTTCCAAAGCAGACTTCTGTTGCTCTAGCTTGCCATTCCTTCTCACCAACTCGTCGCGAGAACGGTAGAGCATGGCGAAGTCAGTCACAAACTTCCAAAAATAAAGAAGAGATCAAGAAGGAGAAACAACTAAAACTTGTTAATGAATTGAAAAAGGGAGAGAATCTTACCAAGGCTAGCCTCTGGCTAGCTTGTAGGGCCAATTAATCAGACCCCAGCGCCCTCTGGAGATCTATAAGAAGAACTGCCCTCTCGAGCAGCGCAGGTGCCAGCTGAGGACAAATGGCAACTGAGGCCCCCTCGGGCAAAGCAGACACCGGGACCAAGGCTTACCCAGCCTTCATCCTCGACTCCATCTTTCTCTTCTCTTCCTCTTTCTCCCTCTCCATCCTCTTCCTCTCCTCTATCCTCTTCTTTTCCTCCACCTTCTTTCTTTCCTCCTCCTTTTTTCTCTCCCTCTCTCTCACCTGCTCTTCCTCTCTCCTCTTCCTCTCTTGCTCCTGAGTGGAAGACCGAGAACCAGTAGCCACGGCCCCAGAAGAAGACTTTTGTTTCTTTGACATCTGTGCAAGAAGCACATGGTCCTCATCATCATCGTCTCTAATCAGGTTCTTCCTTGGAGGCATCTCTTCACCTGAACTGTTGGAAGTGCTCGACGATCCTCGAGCTTCAGAATCCTCTTCACAGTCAGAAGAACTGCTACTGTCAGAGCTCCCTTCACCTAAATTACTCGCAGCTCCTACAAGCTCACTCTCAGAGATGCTCTCCTCTTCGTCCAACTGGATAGGCTCAGCAGTAGTCTCTCCGAAAGAATCAAACTCTGGAACACTATCCACAGGTCGTGCTATGAAGCTGGAGCCTACGTTCTTATACTCGAGCAAAAAGGCAGCAGACCTGGGATGCTCGCCGTCACCCAGAGGCTCCCTGATATTCCAAGCTTTCACCAACTCTGAGATACGAACCTCGCTGAGAGAAGGCTCCAAATTCTTTGTCCTCGCTGTGGAAGAAAAAGCAAAGAGGGGTTAGAAAAGTCACAAGTCAGCAAAGGTTGAAAAAACAGTACAATGTCTACCTATATATTCTTTCCCGTAAAAAGGGACAGTGAACCTCTCAGACCTCGACCCTTCAAATTGGGGAGGGAACTGCCAATTCCTAACGAGGAAACCCTCTTGCTAGTAGTCCTTATGGGAATCAGGTAGGTTTACTACCAATACCCTATCAGGACTCCTAGCTTTGAGGTATAAGACACCTGAGCTAGTTCGAGAAAAGGAATAACAGAAACAGATCTTGACAAGTCCTAACGTAGTACCATACAACTGGTTTATTCTGTGGACGCCATTTACTATCTTCCACACATTGGGCGAGCACTGTGCGGGAACAATATTGAAATAACCAAAGAAATGCAAAAATAGATCATTAGGGGGAAAAGTAAGTCCCCCCTGGGAGAGGAACAAAACATGGATCCAGTGGGCATCCTCTATATCCCTAACGTTCCTAGGAGGGGAGGCACACCATTCAATATCTACCCACTCAGGAATGTTGTAGAACTTCCTGAATTCAGAGATTGACCTATTTCCAATCTTTGCCATTGAAAAACTCAAGAAAATCTACAAACCAAAGAGAAAGTGCAAAGAAAGGGCATGAGAAACTTACAAAATAGAAGATCGGTTCAAGTGATGAAGAAGCACAAGCTCAAGATGACTAAGAAGCAATGGGAATGGGGATTAAGAGAAGAAGGTACGAGGCGCTAGAGTTCTCAGAAGAAGGAAGAGTACTAGAAAGGCTGAAGCGACGGAAGAAAAAGTGGCTATTCCAACAAGCCTTCAATTCTAATCATAGCGCACAAATAGCGAAGCGGGTGCCGCCAAAGCAACTTCACAGTTTTTGAAGAATCACAAATCAGCCATAATGGCTGATCATTTAAATCCATTGAACCCATAAACATGACCCAATAAATTTAGGGGCAATTGTGGGTACCCAAAATTTAGAACTATGGGCCTGGACGAGTAGCCCAGTCCTGGCGGCCCAAAGTCCAGGCCCCTCATCTTTTATAATTGATCCGGTCTCCCCCCACGATCCTATGAAGGGAAGTTATATGGGAAATGGAAAACATGGAGGAACCCATCACCTCCACTCATCTACATGTACATGTATATATTAAACCCTAGGTCCGGGGCAAAAGGACAAGTTGTATTCTCTGTAATCACTCTTCGGAGTATATAGAAATAATATTGACTGCACCACCGTGGACGTAGGCACATCTTTGCTGAACCACGTACATCCTTTGTTGTGTGATTGGCATATTATATTCCTTATTCTCTTCTTGATAATTGTTTCTCTCATATTTATTTATGTTGCATAATAATTGCATCCACACAATTGGCGTCGTCTGTGGGAAGCGTTCATCTTTCCCTGAGAAGAGCCCACGTCAAGAAAGGAGTTTAAGATGTCTGGCCACAGCAGCAATGCTCCCCAAGCAGGAGATATTCAAGAGCCACCTGCTCCTCGCAGGATTAGGTCTGAAGTTCGACGTTCAGATCAGAGAGCTCGCCTGGAAAGACCAGCCTCAGAAGAAACCCCTATTGAGTATGGTAATGATAAGTCAGCTGGTCAAAGCTTAGGATCAATGACAGAACATATAAACATGAACCCAATGAAGGTAAACTCAACTTAAACTCACAAAGTCTCTCGTGTATAACTCAGGGAATAATAATGAACTTTAGAAGTGGCTTAGCTAGAGGGAGAGAGAAGTAAGCACCCTAGATACACCTTGGTAGGCAGGTAAAACCACACCAAATACCCTCAGGAATCTCTGTCAAGTATTAAAAGCTTCGTAATAAATGACAATGGTGGGTGAGTAAACTTCTCTGGTTTTGCAATAACTTCTGAACTCTCCAAAAGTCTCTCTCTTTTCCTCAGAGGTGGTTTGGGTCCTTAAATAGCCCTCCACACCACCCCCGAGGCAACTCAGTCATTAAAACTATGAAAGACATCCCTCATACTTTATGTCACAACACTAAATACCTGATGTACTAGCTGTCTCCACATCATAAACATTAAATGCCAAGACATGCCTTTTTACCTAACCACCGTGTGTCAGGGGACTGTTGTCGCAGAGGTGGCTTACCAACTGCCTGACAGCCCCAAATACCACGGTGGTTTACTCAAGTGCATGTCTGACATTGTTTAGATGGCTAGTGACATCACCCACAGTAGATGTGACATTAAGTAGAGGGTTGTTTGGTCCATAACTCAATGCCCAATGGAACTCCAAGCTGCTCCGCTTGAGGTTCCACGGTCAGGGTCCTTCGGTGTTTTACCAGGTGTATCTAAGATGGTCAAGACAAGCCCCAACGGTGCCTTACTTCTCAATCCTCCAAACCAAGTCCCTTTAAAGTTCCCATGGTGAGGTCATTCGATAGAGCATGAAAGCTCTCCCAGGCCCTTCCAAGCCTGGTCTTTCGCAAGTACCGTTTGACCTCATACAAACTCTTTTGTTATTATCGTTACGTCATCACAACCGTTAAAGCTTACAGTTATCAATAATGAAAATACAATATGACTAATACAACAAGATAAAATATGAGCTGCCGCGCCAAGCTGCCTCGTTGAGTTTCCACGCTTGAGCTGCCTCGGTTGCTTAATCTCGAACACTGTTGCTAATTGGGAATTTGTTCCTAATATCGAGATTACCTTCAAGCCCCCTCTACATTTGCCCCCTCGTGGAGAAATTTGTTGGGACAAGAAATGTTTGCACGAAAATGACTCAAATTGATGGATTTTTCTTTGGGTAAAAAAGATTCAGGCCTTTTCCCTTTATGCGAAACCGTTGGGACATCTTCTTCATTGGGGCTTTGTTAGATAAGTCTGACAAAAAATTGGCGCTAAAAACTCAAGCTTGTTGGAGAAGGTAACGCTTCCTGTTCTCTATGCGTCATTTCATTAATGACGTGGCGCTGTCTTTTCAACTGTCAAAGCGTTTCCCGAAGTGCCACGTGTTCATATGAAATGATTACAGGCGGCCGTGCACGTGCGGGGGTGGGGAAATCTAAACGCCAAACTCGAAATTTTCAACAGCCATATTCAAAATACTTTGAACCTTCTCCTTTGTTTTTTTCTTACTTCGTTATTATCTTCTTCATCAGACTGTCGTTTCTTTTTTAGAAAGAGAGAGAGAGACTCCATTGTTGCAAGAGCTTTATTCTTCATCTTCTATACCCCCACTTGTGATCGTCCGTCTCCATTCTTGCTCTCAATCCCTTTTCTCTCGAAGCTTTCTCTGTTACAGCTTCATTGTTTATCATGGCGTCTTCAAGCAACCCCACCGTTTCTGCCACCAGTGTTCCGTCTGCCACCACCACTGCTGCCTCCGCCCTGGGTGCTGCTCGCCAGGAACAGCTGAGATTTTACCGTCGTTCTCCCATTTTTGGGGAGGGTGATGGCTTTGCTGTTGCCTGTAAGGCTGTCTGTTTTTCCTCCAAGTTTGACGCCCTCTTGTTAGGTGATAAGGACGAAGAAGTGTCTAAGTGGGGATTTCTTCCCCCAGAAGGAACTCTCAGATTTCTCTTGGAGCGAGGGGACTTCCCATGGTCCCATATTGATTTCGAAGCACCCGGGGGATCCCCCGCGCACTTTGCTGCCTGGAACTCTCACATGCAGAGTTCTTACGTTGATGTCCTTGCTAAGATCGACCTTCAACGGGCTAGATGGTTTGGTGAGTTTACTCTATCAAAGAACAACGCTGCCCTGCCTGTCCTGGTCTCTCGCTGGAACGTGGATACTCATACGTTCATTGCTGCCTGGGGTGAGTTTACTATAACTCTGGAGGATGTGTGCGAGCTCCTGGGCCTCGATGCAACAAGCCATGAACCTTACACCGATGAGGCTCTTGACGCTCGAGAGACTGCAGATCGTTTGGAGTTGGATCGCATATGCCGAAGCTGCATCGGTTCTTCCAACAAAGCTACTTTCTCTCCTTTGATCAATTATTTCTTCAAGGGTGCTGGTGAAGGCAGTTCCTCATCAATTGCCCCTAGTCAAGGTACACCGTTGGAGCTTCCCACTTACATTCTTGTGATTCTTTCCCATTTCTTTTTTACGGGAAAGCCCAACGACCAGCCCCAAAGGGACCTTATCAACCTGTCCCTTCGCTTAGCCCGAGGCATAAAGCTTCCCCTGGCTGCAATTGCCTTGGGATCCCTGTACACCTGGTTGGATAGGGCTTTATTTGACATGGAACGCTCTATTGGCCGTTATAACTTGGCCAATTTTTCCAACAGCGTTCTTCTGACCATCTTTCTCTACTTCCACTTTCCTGCCGTAGCGGCCAAGCCCAACAGTCCTCCATCGGCTGAAATAATTTTGCCTCCTCGGTCCTTCATTTATCATAAGAGACAAAGCCGAAAGGAGTTGATTGCTGTGATTTATCAGTTTGAGAGTTTCGTTATGAGGCCCTATCAAGAAGAGGCCTTTTTTCATACTTGTAAATTTTTCCATCATGATGCCAGAGTGATACAGGACCTTTCTCCCGACATTGAGGATCCCTCGCTTGCCATGGTTCTTCTGCTTTCTCCTGGATATATTCCCTCCTACACCGAGTGGGGATACACGAGCGAGCATTATAACCCCAACCGATGCAGCCGCCAGTTTGGGTTTGACCAGGGGGTGCCACGTCCAGTGTTTTAGTCGTCAAACCCCAAGGTATCCTTTGGCGAGGCATGCTCCTTGTTTTCTTCAACTGCTGCGTGGGGTATATGTTCAACAATGGCTGAGCGTGTCACCATTCCCAGTATTAATCGACATGGGGATGTGACCCCTTTGTTTGCCACCAAGTATTGGCCAAAACAACTAGCTGAAATTGCTAAGTTCATTGAGGGAGAGCCGATGTATCCTCCCGTTTCTTCATTCTCTGCCCTAGAGTTGGGGCTAAAAGGCAACTCTGTTCTTGGGATAGAATTCCCCCCAAGTTCAACCCATAAAGCACCTCCTACCGAGCTTCCCCCACTTTGCCCCATGGTCCTAGTTACAACGCCAAGACCGAGGACTCCTGCTACTCCAAAGAAGGCTGCCCCCTCTACTGCAGCCACTACTCACGAGGAGGCTCCTCCACCACCTGCCAAGAGGGAAAAAACGGCCAAGAGTGGCTCATCCAAGCCGAAGTCCCAGAAGCCCCAAACTCCCGTGAAGGCTCTTCCCATAGCCTTCGTTCCACCTCCCATGCCTGCTGAGATGGCTGAGCGTGTAAGGCGAGAGGCCCAAGCAGAACTAGACCGAATAAATGCCGAGTATCAATGGCATGCAGTCGTTGTCCCTTCCTCCGTTGCTTTCCCCACGGTGGTGGTGGATCCTTCAGAGCCAACGGCCATAAGGAGGAAGAGCTCCAGGGTTCCTGAAGGGGCCAGTACTGGCGTAGCAGGATCAAGGAAGAAGACTCTGGGCACCAAGTCCCAGAAGAAACGGACTCCTGAGGTGCATTCCACTCCTGCCCCTTCTGTTGCTGTTACTCCTCCTTCTTCGCCCGTGGTCGTGTCTTCTCGTTCTCCTTCTGAATCGGAGGTATGTATGCCTGATTTAGTTATTATTTCCCTTTTGCTTAAGGAGGATTGTCTTTACTTATACATATATTTTCCTTCTCTTTTTTTTTGACAACTGTGGTGCAGGGAGCTGAAATAGAAAGACCAGACCCCTCTAGCCCTCCCGTAAGCCCTTTTGTGGGGGGACGCTTCGGTGCACCTCATATCGATGTGACTCCTCCCTGTTCCCCCATGACGGGGCTTACCTATTATCGACGTGTTGGAAGTCAACGTGTAAGGGAGGTCGTTGGGGGAGGTGATTCCTCGCCTGAAGGGGTAACACCACCCGAAATAACACAATCCGAGATAACACCCTCGGCCCCTTCTGATCTACAGGCCCCTGCTGATTTACAGGCCTAACCTGAGGTTCCTCTCCCCGTTGTTCTTGTTCTGGAGAGTGAGCCCGAGGTATGATTTCCTCTATAGTATATTTGTTGTAGTCCTTTCGGTCCCACTCCTTTCTTATTTGGCTTGCTGAATTCTGATATATTTCAGGTACCCCAGGTTGAAACATCTTCGTTGTTGGCAAGCATTCTTCTTCCGAAAACGCTGATGAGACCTCTGACTGCCCTTCCCCTTTTTAGTATCATAACTGAGGTAAGTAACACTCAGGAGTATTTCTTCATATTTTCTGTGCCCATTCTTCTTTTCTAACACTTGTCTTTGTGCACAGTTTTCTCCTGATCTTGCACCAACTCCTGCAGTGAGGGACCAGGTTGGTGCGTTTATGCCCCCTCCTGATGTGGCTTTGTTTGAGGGCTCAGTATCTTCGCATGAGGAACCCCGTATGCTGGCCCTTGTGCCCTATACGGGTGATAGAGTTTTGCCAAGCGTGGAGGCTTCTGCGTCCGGGGACCCCGTTATGGCTTCTTGGGTAGTAATCTCTCCCCCAACGGTTCCTGTCCCCGTGGCTGCCTCATATGCCCCCGTTGTGACTGAGGTATATTTTTCTTGCTAACTTTTGTTAGGATTTTCTGTAATCTCCATCTTATGATTTTTCATAAAATTTTACCTTATAACAATGACTTAACAATGGAAACACTTGTTAAGTTTTTTTCATAAACTCCGACTTATAACGGTGACTTAACAACGAAAACACTTGTTAAGTTTTTCGTAAACTTCACCTTATAACGGTTACTTAACAATGAAAACACTTGTTTAGTTTTTCATAAACTCCACCTTATAACGGTGACTTAACAACGAAAACACTTGTTAAGTTTTTCATAAACTCCACCTTATAATGGTGACTTAACAACGAAAGCACTTGTTAAGTTTTCCATAAACTCCACCTTATAACGGTGACTTAACAACGAAAACACTTGTTAAGTTTTTCATAAACTCCACCTTGTAACGGTGACTTAACAACGAAAACACTTGTTAAGTTTTCCATAAACTTCACCTTATAACGGTGACTTAACAACGAAAACACTTGTTAAGTTTTTCATAAACTCCACCTTGTAACGGTGACTTAACAACGAAAACACTTGTTAAGTTTTCCATAAACTTCACCTTATAACGGTGACTTAACAACGAAAACACTTGTTAAGTTTTTCATAATTTCATCATGTGGGATACTTCTTTTCAGGTTACTCGGGAAAATTCGCCCCCAGTTCTCTCACCTGTAGGCTCGCCCTTCCGAGAACCTGATGTTTTGGAAAATTCTATTCATGATGATCAAGGTTCTACGACTAGTGCTGCAGCCGAGAGCGAATCTGGGTGCGAAGTGCCTCTTCCCGACCTGGCTCCTCATGCGTTCTGCCTAATGGTGCTTCGGCAGTCTCCTCAAATGCCTGTCAACCATCGCTTGGTGATCGAGCAACTGGTGAATCGCCACCCTGAGACCTTCACACCAGATTGCCTGCGCTCCAATATTCATGTGATGAGTCACAGACTGCAAGGCATGGCGATCGTTGTTGCTGAAATTGCCAGCACCCCCACTGCAAGTGTTACCAGATCCATTCTTAACCAATTTCTAGGTTTTCTGAAGGAGTTGGGACGTGATGGTTTCCATTTTGACTGGTTTATAACGTATCTGAATACCTTGAAGAACCAGCAACTGATCGGCCAGAGGGAAGTGTTACGAAAGCACCAGGAGGATCAGCAAGCGGAGGAAGCTAGGTTGGTCGCATTGGCACCTCTTTTGGAAGCAGTGGATCAAGAGGTGAAGGATGCCGAAGAAGCTTTGTGCCTGGCCAAACTAAAGCGTGAGAGACTCTTGATCGAACGTACGCAAGTGCAAACGAGGCTGGAGGTTTCTATTAACGCCCAACGGTCTTTCACAGCAGCTTCTTCGGGCCTGCCTGGAGATTTTTTCTCTTCCTCCGATTTATCTTTTCTTTTAGACTAGTTACTTCTTGTAGACAGATCCTTTACTGCTTTTATCTATGTAATTCTTGGGCAATAGCTCCCAAAAGAAATTTTGTAATTCTCTATTGTTTATGAATGAAGAACATATACTTTTCAATCCCTTCGTATGTTGTGACTGTTGTTGTATGCTATAGAGTTTTGTATTTCTGCAATTCTTCCATTATGCTAAAAAAATGTCACCGAAAACTTATATATTTATAACGATAGCTAGTCACAACATTAGTTCAAACTTGGTTATTTACACATGATAAACCTTCAGCCACTTATTGTTAATCTTGAATGGCTTGTCTTCTTCTAACTTCGAAATTAAGCAATAACCTGAGTCATGAGCTTCCTTCACAATGAAAGGTCCCTCCTAGTTGGCTGCGAACTTTGGTAGAGGAAGTCCCCTGATGTGCTTCACTGCCGCTTTCAATACGAGGTCTCCTTCCACGAACTTCCTTGGTCTCACCAAGTTGTCATATGCCCTGGAGAGTTGTTTCGTATATATTTGAAAGTGTTGCATCGAGTTATCTCTGTGCTCATCCAACGCTTCCAGTTGTACATGTCTACTATGAGGGAGCATGCTACTTCTCAAGGCGTAACGAGCAGAGGGAACTTCCAATTCTACAGGGAGGATTGCCTCAGCGCCATAAACAAGAGAGAACGGTGTGTATCCTTTGGGTTTTCGCTTGGTTGTCCGATAGGCCCACAAGACAGCTGGTATCTTGTCATCCCATGCCCTCGGAAAGTCTTCCATCATTTTGGCCAAAATATTAATCAGGGTTTTGTTAGTTGCTTCGGCCTGGCCATTTCCCTTTGGGTATGCCACCATTGAAGTGTAATAAACAATGAAGTATTTGTCCGTGAGCATTGTTACTTCAGAATTGACGAAGGGGGTCCCATTATTCGAGAGAATTACTTTTGGGATCCCAAAGCGGCAAATGATGTATTCTCTGATGAAGTTGCTCGCCACCCCAGCCGTTGCCCGTTTGAGTGGTATTGCCTCAGCCCATTTTGTGAAACATTCTGTTGCTACTAGTATCCATATCTTGCCTCTCGAAGAGGGGTGGATTGCCCCCACTAGGTCGAACGCCCAAGTATGGAATGGATAGGGCGTTGACAGAGAGTTTAAGTTTGTCGATGGGGCATGGATCATATTCCCATGAAGTTGGCAAGCCTTGCATTTTTGAACAAACTCTGCAGAGTCTTTCTCTATTATTGTCCAATAATACCCCAATGTCATCAACTGATCATACAGCTTGGCACCTCCTATATGTGCTGGATCGTGCGCTTGTTTGAGGATCTCCACTGCTTCTTCCCTCGTGACACATCGCAAGGGCCTGTTAAAGTATCCCTTTCGATAAAGCCGCCCCTCCTGGACGTAGAACCTTGGAGCCCTTCGCCTCAGACCCATTGCATCTATTTTCTCCGTTGGGACAACCCCCTCCTGAATGAAGTCGATGTAGGGCTGCCTCCAGTTCGCTTGATCTTCAATAAAATGGCACTCAGCTGCTTCGAAGAATAACTGACACTTATTGCATTTCCGTTGTAGCTTTGCCGCATCTTGTTTCATTCTAGTCCAGAAATACCCCTCCCTTTGAATTCTCCTGTATAGAGGTATCTCGGTTGTTTCGCAGTGTTCGTTATGCGTTTTCTTCAATATTTGCTCGGCCTCCTCTGGGCTAACGCATCTTGACAACCATCCTCCTGTATTTCTAAAATAGAGATTCCCCTGGCATGTAAAATATTGGGCCAACTCTCTTAGCCCCATCGCCCCCTCACCAGACTCCAGTTGTTTCTTAATATCCCTTCTCCAACCCACTTCTTCCTCCATTGGTAGTATTGACTGTACTACCAAAGGGGCTGTTCTTCGTTGGATCACAACTGTAGTCTCATTGGTTTTCATTATCATCTTCTGGGCAATAGTGGCATAGGCGTCGGGATGGCGGTTCATCGTTCTGGGATGTCTCTTGATCTTGGTCCGATGGAACTGGTTGAGGAGCTTTTGAATGATTGCTCTATAGGGCGCCAGGCTCATGTGTTTTAACGCATATTCTCCGTTTACCTGCTGAATTACCAAGTTCGAGTCACCCTTAATGCAGAGTGAACGGATTCCCCTCCGAAGAGCCTCTAGAAGCCCTAGTACCAATGCCTCATACTCTGCTTCGTTATTAGAGAAAGGGAAATCTAGTTTGTAGGAAAGGCAAATCTCTTCCATCCCTTTTGAAATAACAACCCTGCTACTCCCTTCTTTTCTGCCGAAGATCCGTCGAACTGCATCGTCCATTCCTCCTCAGTTGCATCCAGGTAATTGGCCTGCAAATCATCTCCTATAATGTCTTCCCTAGGTGGCTCAAAGGTTCCTGAAGGGAAGATATCCAATAAGTCAGCATACGCCTGGCTTTTGATTGTGCGAGGGACCACGCATTTTAAGTCATATTCAGAGAGAATGAGGAACCATCTAGCTGCCCTACCAATCAATATAGTCTTTGCGAGCAAATACCTAATTGGGTCACATCTAGTTACAATATGAATGGTAAAAGACAGTATATAGTGCCTAAGTTTTTGTGCTACAAAGACCAGGGCTAAACAATGCCTTTCTAAGCTAGTATATCTAATTTCTGGCCCATGTATAATTCTGCTGAGGTAGTAAACCGACCGTTCTTGCCCGTCTACTTCTTGTGCTAGCAGAGCTCCAACGGACCTCGTGGTGGATGTAAGGTATAGCTGCAACGGAGCTCCCGCCTGGGGAAGAACCATGATTTGTGGTGATACGAGCAGCTTCTTCAACCCAACCAGGGACTTCTGGTGAACCTTTTCCCATCTGAATTTCGTGTTCCTTCACAGCAGCTGCATCAGTGGGTGTGTTATTTCGGCCAATCCAGGCACAAATCTCCTGAGGTAGGAGACTTTACCGAGAAAGCTTTTCAGCTCCTTCGCCGTTTTTGGACATGGCATCTCCAAGATTGCCCGCTGTTTGTCCTGGTCCATCTGTACCCCTTGCCAATTAACCACGAAACCTAAAAACTTACCACTTGTTACCCCGAAGACACACTTCAACGGGTTCATCCTTAACTTGTAGCTCCTGCACCGAGCAAACACCTTCTTTAAATCATTCAGATGGGACTCTTCCTTCTTCGATTTGATGACCAAGTCGTCCACGTAGAATTCCACAAATTTGTGGAAGAAGTCATGAAAAATGGCCATCATCGTTCTTTGGTACGTAGCTCCGGAGTTCTTGAGTCCAAACGGCATTACCTTGTACATGAAGTTTCCCAGCGGCGTTCTGAATGTTGTTTTCTCTGTGTCAGAGGGGTCCATCTTGATCTGGTTATATCCCACATATCCATCCATGAAGCTATACATCTCATGACCAGCCGTGGCGTCTTTCAAACTGTCGATGGAGGGTAGGGGAAACTTATCCTTGGGGCAAGCCCTATTAAAGTCTCTGAAGTCCACGCAGATCCTTATTTGGTTTATGTCTTTCTTCCCTACTGGCACAATGCTGGATAGCCAGAGGGGATGTTGTATGGGCTTGATAAATCTTGCTGCCAATAAGCGTTGGACCTCTTCTTTAATCTTTAAATCTATTTCAGGCTTGTAAGTTCTTGTTGCCTGCTTCACCGGAATAGCCGAAGGCATCACGTTCAACTTGTGGCAGCTCACTTCCTCATCCAGCCCTTCTATTTCAGTGTACTTCCATGCGAAGACATCTATGAACTCCCGAATTAGGTCAACCAAGGCTTCTCGTTTCTCCTTAACAAGATCTTTCGAGATGAAGATAGTCCTTGGGTCTTCCCCTTCTCCTGCTAGGTTTAGTTGCTCCAACTCTTGTGCCTGGGGCCTTGGTTGGTCTGTCATGTAGTCTGGCTCTTCGCCGACATCTTCTATGAACTCTTGTATGCTGGAGTTGTCTATCACCATACACTGCCCCCGTTGATCCACTAAAAAACACTCATATATCGGGTCAACCTCATTGTCAGTCTTTTCGACCGCCCGTTCACACCATTACAAGCGGTACACCACTTTTCCCTCTTCAGTAACAATCTTCTTGCATTGCCTGCTGGTAGCTGTTGCTACTGCTTTTCTCTTCCTTTCTCTGGAAGCCTCAGCGATCCTTTCCCCTGAAAAATGACTTAACACGCTTTGTCTTTGGGCCTCGTGCTCGCCTGGGTCTGTCCTGGGTCTCATCTTTTCTTTGAGCTGCTTCGAGATGTTCTGGGGTCGAAGGACCTCCCGATATGCTTCCTCGATCCTCTTCCCTTCGCCACTCTCATTTAAAGGTCCCATTCTTTCTCTAATCGAGGGGACCCATGCTCCCTCCATTCTCCTTGTTAGGACTCGCACGTCCTCTTCGAGTTCTGTATAGAAGGCTGCATCCACCAAGTGTGCTTCTTCGATAGCGAAAGGCCTTTTAATTTCCCTAATAGTTACCTCTGTCCCCTTGATATTCGCCTTAGCACATTGATGGTACGTTGAGGGAACTAACCCTTGGTTATGCATCCATACTCTCCCTATTAATAAATGATAGGAAGTTGCGCTTTCTATTACATGGAACTTGATATGGGAACTCAGATTTCCCATCACTATTCCCACGTTTACATACCCGATGGATTTGGAAGATTGATTATCGTAGCCCGAGATTACCAAGGGCATGGCAACCAACCTTTCTTTTGGAAAATTAGTCGCGTGGAAGGAGTTGATCGGCATAATGTTGATGGAAGCACCCCCGTCCATAAGAGTCCTGGCAAAGGTAACCCCGTTAACACTGGCGGTTACATACAGAGGCATATTGTGGGGGAACCTTACAGCTCTATCCGCATCGCTGAACGTTACCTCTGATAGGAACTTCTTTACCAACCTAGCCATGGGTCCCCTCCACCTTAGCGAGGGGACTGCATTTCTTCTTGCAATATCCAAGATCGCCTGAGTTATCTCCATTCTGCTCTCTTTTGGGATTCCCACTTGGTCGAAGAACCAAGTGAACTTTGGAGATTTTGAAACTGCGCTATACTCTACGACTGGGTCCGTTTCCTCGCCCTCAACGTTGTAGGCGTCTTCTACATCCCTAGCACTTGCTTCATCATAAGCCAGAACTACGTTAGCCATTCCCCTAGTGCAATGCTCTAGTGCCTTATCGAACTCCATTGTTGCCCCTCCCCCCTCTCGTTCTGCCTCCTTATTGTAGGCCGTTACAACATTGGCCCCATGTGCCGGGAGTGGCTTATTGTTAACGTTCTGTGGGGGGATTTGTAATGTTCCCGCCTTCATGTACTTGTCGATGATTCTTCGCAGCGTGAAGCAGCTTTCTGTTGGATGCTGGAACTTTCGATGAACCTGACAATATTTGGGATTGGCCCTAGTTGCCGCATCGGGCTCTTCTGCCGGGACGCCTTTTGGTTCATAAATCGTTCCGCCTTGGACCATTGCGTTATAGCTACTCACAGCCTCCTCCACCGTACAAGGCAACGGTGGCGGGTCTTCTCTATCTCTTCCGAACTTTCTTTTGTTGTCCTTCCTCTGGGCCTTGCCCTCCTCTTCTCTCTCGATATATCCCACACGTGGGGCCTGAGACCTTCCTCCAATGGGTTGTATCGGCTGTCTGAACACCATGGGAGCTACTATCGGGCTAGGTCGCACCACCAAAGATATATTTCTTGCGGATTTTAAGAATGATGAAAATGTTCCCTTGCGTGTCTCATTGATCAGGTGACAGATATACTCAGGAAGTAATCCCTCAGCACAAATCTGTAGTAACCTGGCCTCCTTAGCTTCTTCCCTCACATCGAGGGACCTTTCCCTAAACCTTCGAATATAGGCAACTACCTCTTCTCCTGGCCTTTGCCTCTCCCTGCCAAGCTGGGTTAGGGTGAACTCATCTTCTGCCAAGAAGAACTTTCGGACAAACAATACATGCATCTCCTCCCACGTGGAGACACTATTGGGAGGCAGATGAGAGTACCAAGTGTATGATTTATTAGTGAGGGATTTGGATAACTCCCTCAGTCTAAGCTTTTTGTCGTTGCAGTGCATTCCCAAATGTGCAACGAAACTCTTAATGTGTTCCTTCGGGTTCCCACCCTTCCCTGAGTATTTTTTCAAAGGTAGGAGGAATATAGTCCTTCGGGTAGGGTTCGTCGTTGTACTCCTGGGGGTAAGGTGTTCGAAAGTCATCGTAGACCGAAGCCACCTCGCCCACAGCCTGCGAGGAAGCCTGCATGAACTTCAACATCTCCTTCTGCATCTCTTTTCTCATCTCTTCCAAGGGCGAGGCTACTGGGACCACCTGCAACGGGGCCGACGGTTGAGCGCTCGTTGCAACTGGGGCGAACGTTATTGGTAGTGCCGTTGAAACTCCTGAACAGCCCACAGTTGGGTTCACAACAGAGGGTACACTTGCTGGGACCGCTCCTGTAATACCTGCCCCTGGTGGGGCCCCTGGGGCCACTCCTGGTGTTACGAAAGCGTTAGCCTCCAATCCTCCCAACATAGTTGAAGCTACTGGGGTTTGTAAAAACTCATGAAATTTTCTTATGAGGAGCGCCATCTGGGCAGGTCCCAACCCCGCGCTCGTGGAAGGTTGTGTAGCCCCTGGGACGCCTATCGTTGTTGGAGCCAGCGGTGCCTCTACTCGAGGAGCCCCATCTCTTAGGGCCTCCTGCTCCCTCGCAGCCTGTTCTTCATTATGCTGAATGTCATCGAAATTGAGTCTTCGAGTAGCATTATCTTGCGCCATACTCCTTATCTAAAAGGATGCCTCCCCAGCAGAGTCGCCAAATGTAGGAGGGTACTTTAGATTATATATATGGAGGCGTAACCCCTACTGAGTATGGTAATGATAAGTCAGCTGGTCAAAGCTTAGGATCAATGACAGAACATATAAACATGAACCCAATGAAGGTAAACTCAGCTTAAACTCACAAAGTCTCTCGTGTATAACTCAGGGAATAATAATGAACTTTAGAAGTGTCTTAGATAGAGGGAGAGAGAAGTAAGCACCCTAGATACACCTTGGTAGGCAGGTAAAACCACACCAAATACCCTCAGGAATCTCTGTCAAGTATTAAAAGCTTCGTAACAAATGACAATGGTGGGTGAGTAAACTTCTCTGGTTTTGCAATAACTTCTGAACTCTCCAAAAGTCTCTCTCTTTTCCTCAGAGGTGGTTTGGGTCCTTAAATAGCCCTCCACACCACCCCCGAGGCAACTCAGTCATTAAAACTATGAAAGACATCCCTCATACTTTATGTCACAACACTAAATACCTGATGTACTAGCTGTCTCCACGTCATAAACATTAAATGCCAAGACATGCCTTTTTACCTAACCACCGTGTGTCAGGGGACTGTTGTCGCAGAGGTGGCTTACCAACTGCCTGACAGCCCCAAATACCATGGTGGTTTACTCAAGTGTATGTCTGACATTGTTTAGATGGCTAGTGACATCACCCACAGTAGATGTGACATTAAGTAGAGGGTTGTTTGGTCCATAACTCAATGCCCGATGGAACTCCAAGCTGCTCCGCTTGAGGTTCCACGGTCAGGGTCCTTCGGTGTTTTACCAGGTGTATCTAAGATGGTCAAGACAAGCCCCAACGGTGCCTTACTTCTCAATCCTCCAAACCAAGTCCCTCTAAAGTTCCCACGGTGAGGTCATTCGATAGAGCATGAAAGCTCTCCCAGGCCCTGCCAAGCCTGGTCTTTCGCAAGTACCGTTTGACCTCATACAAACTCTTTTGTTATTATCGTTACGTCATCACAACCGTTAAAGCTTACAGTTATCAATAATGAAAATACAATATGACTAATACAACAAGCTAAAATATGAGCTGCCGCGCCAAGCTGCCTCGTTGAGTTTCCACGCTTAAGCTGCCTCGGTTGCTTAATCTCGAACACTGTTGCTAATTGGGAATTTGTTCCTAATCTCGAGATTACCTTCAATCCCCCTCTACAGTGTGATTGGCATATTATATTCCTTGTTCTCTTCTTGATAATTGTTTCTCTCATATTTATTTGTGTTGCATAATAATTGCATCTACAATTGGCGCTATCTGTGGGAAGCGTTCATCTTTCCCTGAGAAGAGCCCACGTCAAGAAAGGAGTTTAAGATGTCTGGCCACAGCAGCAATGCTCCCCAAGCAGGAGATATTCAAGAGCCACCTGCTCCTCGTAGGATTAGGTCTGAAGTTCGACGTTCAGATCAGAGAGCTCTCCTGGAAAGACCATCCTCAGAAGAAAGTCAGAGGGAGTCTTCTCGCAGATATGAGGCTGAGAATGCTCGCTTGAAAAGAAGACTGGAAAGACTGGAGAGGGAGCTTCGTCCTGATAACAGGAGACGCCCATATCGCACTCCTAGCCCTCAGGCGAGCAAATCTCGCAGCCGAGGAAGGAGCCCTAGGCGAGAACCTCAAAGGGACGAAAGAGGCGAGTCAGACGACGACCTCCGCGAACAGCTGCGAAGAGATCCGCGAACAGGTGTGATGACTATATAAAGCATATTTGAGAAAATCAGCATTTATAAAATGCTGAAAACCAAAACAGTAAGAAGAAGACTAATAGCTGGAGTGGGGTTCAAGTGTTCCAACAGTTTATGGGCATTACTTCAATAAAACATATACATAAAACCAAGTTCATTAAAATGAAACAAAGCCATGAATTTCAGCAAACCATATCCCCACCTGTGCACGATCACTTTAAAGATGTTAATGTGCAATGTATGCATAGGCAGTGGGAGGCTTAGAAATTAGAGATAAACAAATCATATTCATCGCCGGTCAGGTTTTCAAGTGGACACTAAAAAAAACTACACCCTAAATAAAAGAAATCAAGAGTGTAAATTACCAAAATTAATTTTAGGAAATGGACTTATAATGAAGAATTTCATATGAATTCAGCACCAAGATTCACGGTAAGTCCATGAGGATCCAAATACGAATTCAACAATCCATTGTTTGAAACTCGTGTGGTGTAAGCAACCAAATATTCAATAAAAACATAAAAGGAAATGGATTTAAAACTAAAGCCACCATATAAATTTAAATGAACTTTTACAGTTCCATAAATACATGTAATGAAGATTCCATCAAGCAACATAAGACTAACAACAAAAATCGATAAATGCATAATATTTAACCATATAAATTTGAAAATCAATCAGAAGATATGCATTTTTAGTAACCAAACTAGGCAGAAAAGAAATCATGAAAATGGGGCAAAAGTCAATTCAAACTAAAAAAGTGTATTACAGTACAATTGGAAGACTAATAACCTCTGTGTACAAAGTTCCAAGCAGAGAATAATGAGAAGTCTACAAATATAGCTATTTAGATCTTCATAAAAGCTATTAAATAGATAGTCAAGTATAATATAAACCATGTTAATTAGTAATTATATAAACACCGATCCATAATGTTCAAAACTTATTAAATCCAAACCAAGTGATTCACATTTGCAGTGATAAAAACAATGAAATCCAAATGATAAACAATGTATTCAAATGAACATATTCGCATCCGTACAAATTTTATATGTTGTTGTAATCCAAGTTGTTGTGCGTATATGCAACATATATCAGATATATCTGAGAGTAATTGAATCACATAGGTTCAATTTTATATACATTTATCATTTATCATTTCATATGCACAATAAATACCGTTTGCTGCTGGTGGTTTAACAGTATAAAGTTTAAAAATCTAATAGTATAAAGTTACTTGGATTGTTGCTGCGAATCGCTGACTCGAGGGAGTGACCCGAGAGAGATTAGGGACACTACTGAAGGGCGGAGGGAAAAGGCACTGGCAGGGGCGAGCAACACTTCTGCGATTATGCTGGTTACTTCGTGCGATTGAGATTACGATTGCGCTGGTTACTTCGCGTTGGTTTGGGGCGAGCATCATTGCTGCAAATCGTACGATTGCGATTCCCAAACAACTTACATTGGTTACTTTGTGTATATCTATGTACCTTGTTATATTATCTCAAAAATCTCTTCGCGTGGCTGGAACGAAGCTGAGAGAAGGTGCGAAGAAACATTAAATTACACAATGAGCAACAAAAAACAGAGTAGTTGAAATATTCCATAATACTTCAAAAAACATACTAAATTCTGTCGATATGCTTCAAAAAAATAGACGTAGTTAGACAGTAGAATCAATTGTTAATCAATAAAATTTCAAGCAATCAGAAGTTTAGGACGAAATAAAATTTACCAAGACAAACCATAACAATTTAGTGTCAACTAATTAAAGACCAACATAACTTACACATAAGTATTTGTACGTAACAACAGTAACTTCAAAACAACGTAACCAACAATTACTTCTAAACAATGTAACTAACACATTAAGACTCGACGTGGAAAATATCGAGACTACAAAAACTCATCTTGAAGGTTATGTCTTGGAATCAACTAATTAGTTCCAAAAAATCAAAGCCTAATATCAATATCAATTTTAGAAAAGATCACGAACAATAAACCCCCACCCCCACTAGGAAAAAAATAATATAACCTGTGATTCGAATCAACAGAATAGAAGTAAGTCAAAATGGACTTGGAAATGACAATTACAATATGAAAGATACAACACTGAGTATTTTACAATTCAAGCACCATAAAAAAATTAGCTATAATGCCCAAATATATTATCGTAAACCCCAAATATTCAAACATAATGTGAAAGATACATTTGACTACCTTTATGAATTTGCATAATTGCATCATTAATTGTAATGTACTGACCTGTTGCTTGATTTTTCGAATGGCTAACCTTTGGCATTTGACAGATATTATTGGCTCAGTGAATAATCAGTTTTGGCTCCATTACCTCGGTCTATTCTTTGAGGTTTTCCATTAAGTTTCCAACAGGTTTGATTTGTGTGTCGAGGCTTTTTATAGTATGTACACCACACTCCATGGTTTTATCCGAAAATAACCCACGTATAATACATCCTATGAAGTTCTCCTTCAAAAAAACATATATTACATGGAAACTATTTAGCTTTAACTGTGATACAATACAACCAATATAAAGAAGAAAAAAACATAGAATAAAATGGTGGTACCAGTGAGGATATATAACTAAAATCTATTAAGAACATAGCTTCACTCATATAACTATAAGAATTGGACATAACTAATATATATATAATAAAAATGAAAAAGAGTATACCAATTTAGGATTTTAAAGTATAATCAGGTCTTGATCTGCAAAAGGAAAGATAAATAACAAAACAATTAGATCCCAAAAATCCTCTATTAGGTCTTAATCAGGCCAGGTCTTGTGCTTCTTCTTTGGTTTCTCAAGTTGAGAGAAATTACACAGTTGTATTAGAATCAATCAAGTAAACAAATAAATAAAATGGGATAAAATGAACAGATTTAGAAAAAACTTATGTAAGGCATTCTCCAATACCTACATACTCTGAGATTAAACATATAAGAAATAAAAGAATAGATCTAATACCTGATTTAGAACCAATAAAGAACCTAAACATTAAGACCTTTGGTTTTTATCTACAAAACCTAAATCGAAAGAATAATAAAAAGAGGGAAACACGTTCGATACACGTTAATCAACAACAAAAATACTCCAATCAATAGAAAATAAATAACTCGAAACCACCCAAAATGGTGGTAAACAAACCCTAATTTGTACCTATTTATAGCGGGGGGAAAATGTTGGAACAAATAGAAAACAATCGTACATATTGGAGCTGAGACTGGGAGCAGGTAAGGGGGCGAAAGCGGGTAGAGGGTGGATGGTTCGGGTATAGGGAATGTTGAAGCTATACGGAATGAAAATAGGGGTAAGGGGTTAGAAGGCCTAGGTTATCTTCAACTTGCCTTGTCATAATCTCATGGCACAATCTGAGACCCTTAGATCGTCCCAAAAAATTCGCTCTCAATCGTTGATATTTTGGAACAGTAAAACACCCTCCTCTTATATATATATATATATATATATATATATATATAGTGCTCCTGTACGGACCAATCCTCATTTTAAGAGTGCGGACCGGAACGTGTCATCTGGAGTCGAATCTAGAAATTATCGGCTAAATCATAGGCACTTTCTATCTCTTTTCTGGGCTTACCGCCAGGTGACACATGTCTGGTCCACATTCTTAAAATGCGGACTGATCCGCACAAGAGCAGTACTATATATATATACTAGGATGTACCCGTGCCGATGGCACGACGATAAATTTATTCCCGTGCTGATGGCACAGTGAAATAAAAAGTCAAATTAAAATGAAAAAATGTAACCTTTCTCAAGTATATTCATAATTGCGACAAACACATACTTTGATCTTCCTCGAGTTTATTCATAATTGTGAAAAACACATGCTTTTAATCCACAAAATCACAAATAAAAAGGGAAAAAATTATTGTTAATAAATTGAATTTAATTAATAACGTACATTCACATAATTTAAGAATAAAATAAATAAATTAAAATGTCAAATATATATCAAGAGGTATTTTATAAGAACTTAAACTTATCACCATATAATTTTTAATTCTCCTAACCAAAATCTTATTCTAATTTCTTATTAAAATTTACAAATAAGTGCATGTTAAACAAATAAAACAATATCAACTACTCAATAATATTTAATGTAAATCATGATGTGATTTTTTTAATTACTAAAACATTTTTATAGTTATTTTTATTTAATTAACCAAAAATTAACTGTTTGGTAATAAGTCCTAGGTAAGTAAATGATTTATATTGTTAGAACATAGAAAGAGTCTATGTATTTTAAATGGGTGTTTGAATGACTTTTTGGTACAAAATAAAAGGCTTGGACTAAATCTGTATTAAAGAATGTTTGAGAGACTTTTTAGTATTTGATCCTTTAATTTAATCATAACGAATTTACTGAATGTTATATAGTAATGTTTGTTTCCTACTTATAAAGATTTTACTTATCTTAATATTTATTTTCTAGCACGAACACAACTCGAATAAAAACAACACGACATTCAATAAGATACAAAATATAATTTTTATTACCAAATACGACCTAATTAAAAACCACATGGAATCTATTAGGGTTTTTTGAGGTTTAACACCCATTCTTTCTTTATAATTGAGTTTAGCCACCATAAATGATTATGTAAAAAACAACTAAACATGCGGGTTAGTGTTATAAAAAACTAAAATAGCAAAAAAAAAATGACATAAAATCCAACATTCAATAAGATCTCAAACATATGACATTAAATGTGTATAAGTAGAAAATACCAATTATTGTGTAAAATATAAAAATATAAAAAAGAAACACATGGACAAAATTATACAAATAAGATCCAAAATTCGACCACCAAAAAATATCATAGATTTATACGGAGATAGAAAAAGTAGTCACGGTGCACAATTTCATTTGAAAACATAATACAATCATTCAAAAATATCATGTTGCAAAATTGATGAAATGAACGCCATTTTAAATATGATAAGAAATGAACCTAAAACATTATGTAAGTGTATCAATGAAGTCCTTCAAAATATCATACATAAATGGGTTAATCTCTTATACAAAACATCCTAATGGCATGCCATGTAAATACCAAACTTAATATTACAACTGATTTTTGTCAAGTGAAGATGCAAGGGAGGTTAATGAGTCAAGATCTTTTCTCCATTTTTTCGGGTTCATTAGTCCCAAGTCTTTAATCATTACTCTCACAAAATGATGCTAGACTTTTAAAAATTTCTTCTACCCAAGTTGTATTAGAAACAACGCTTGAAACAAATTGTATTAGAAAATCTACATGACCTGCAGATATAAGATTTTGTGTCATGTTGAGTCTAAAAAAATGAAAAGACACTTTAACATTACATAATTAAATGAAAAGAACAAAAGAATGAAAGAAAATAGAAAAAAAAAATTAAAGCTTCACTGGTAACAACTCCCAAGGTCTAAAAAAAATCAAAAGAGAGTACCTATGAAGAATAAAAATAAGTATTAAAAGTGAGTACCAGTAATGAACTAGACAAACAGTACACAACAAATGTAAGGAGACCGACTGGTAACACATAGATTATAAGGCACCGAAATGAGCAAGTCATCACCGGTCTAGGATTTTGTGTCTGCCATGCTGTTTTTAAAACGTAAATGCCCAAAATGTAAGAGAATACTGGAAAACCATATCCCTCTCACCATATTCTTCTCTTTCTCTACCTCTATCTAATGCAGATCTGAAAAGAAATAACCCAACAAAAGTGGAGAATATATTCAGATCTATATGGGTGGAATGGTATTCTAGCCATAATGATTGTTGACAAACATGGAAAATGACACAACAAAAGTGATATATCTAAAGAAAGTTTGGTATAAAGTCTGAACATGACCTTATTTTTCTTTCTTAATCAGCGACGGTGGTATAACTGAAGAAACATACGTACGGAGGGGGATGGAGGTCATCGTCGGAGAAGAAACACCATCAACGGTGTAAGTTGGCATCATAAGGTCATCGTTCAAGTTTTCACATCAACAAAAATCAGATCAGAAAACAAAGACTCAAGTCCCCAAACATAAAGGTCCATATGTACGGCGGCGGCTGAAGGTCATCACCGGAGAAGAAACACCAACAATATTCTTCTCTTTCTCTACCTCTATCTACTGCAGATCTGAAAAAGAAAAATAAGACAAACAGAGCAAAACTACGAAACCAAGAAATTAACCACGGAACCAAGAAATAAAGTAACCATTTACATTTCTTCTCAAATAGATGGAACCAAAATACTCATAGCTGGTGTTGTACACGAAGTCCACCACAGAACAACCATCACTAAGAGAGAGGTAGAGGGAAAAAAGAAAAAAAGATAATTATGAACACTAACAAAATGGAAAAAACGTTCAAGACACTAACTAAAAAAATAAAAAAATGAAAAAGTATGCAGAATTAGGAGTTGTACCCGATGGTAACTTTCCTATTATCTTCAGGGTTGTGTTTTCTCAGCAAACTTGATTAAAACTAAAAATGATGAAGAAGAAAAAAAGACAATAAATAACTGGGTTTTGAAGCCGGTAACTGAGGCTTTCTTTCATAATTGGGTTTCATAACACTCCCATTTGTGAAATTTACAAAAGAAAAAGAAGTATTGTTTGTGAAACTATACCTCTGTTTTGACAGACCCCGCACTGACAGGTTCACAAACCCCACATTGACACACAAAATCACCATCGCATGGATGCAAATGGGAGAAGATGTTGAAAAAATCACCATTGCATTCCTACAGAGAGAGAGAGAGAGAGAGAGAGAGAGAGAGAGAGATAGAGAGAGAGAGAGAGAGGTGGTAGCTTGTGTTGATGTTTTGGAGAGAGAATCTGAGGCAGTGTGTCTGTAGGGTGTAGTGGGTGAAAGATTAGACGTGTGGGAGGCTGATGTATCCGTGAGTTTCTTGAGCCTCGTGTCGGCTTAGGGTTAATTACCATTTAACCACTCCTTTTGGCATGATTTCCAATCATAGAATACCCACTTTCAAGATTTAATCTCAACCATCGGTTGGGTAAGATCAAAACTCACCAGAATTAATCTTAGTCGATAGTTGATAAATACCAAATCCACCAAATTTAATTTGAACCGTTAGTTGGGGAGGATAAAAAGTCCCTCCTCCTTTATTTTATATATATATATAATTTTTTGTTAAGGTGGTTGGAGTTACTCTGGAGTTTTTTATTCTATTTAATTCAACATTAGTAAATTATTTTTCAATAGTCTGGATATCTTCATCTGTAGTAGATTATTGGGATGAGTCTGTTTGGTTAATATAGGTATTTTCGTTAATAGTTGTAATAGTCTTTGATGGTTCTACTTTGATATCTTTAAGCATTTTTTCTATTTTATCTAGAATTTTCTCAGACTTTGTTTTTAAATTTATTCCTTTTCGGATCTCCGGAAGTTGAATTAAAGGTATTTCTCTTTTATATGGTAGGTTTGGTTTGTATAACTTGTTTTCAATGGATTCTAGTTGTTTTTCTAAAGTATTTAGGTATTGGTTAGTGTAATTATTTTGTTCAATAACTTTTTTGATTTCATCATTGGTAGAAGTGACTTTAAAGGGTGTAGCAACTACTTTTGTTCCCATGTAATTTACTAAAATGGTTTCTAGTGGAGGGTGACTAGACAAGACTGTAGTTTTGTCTTGTTTTGTCCATTTTACTTTTGTTAGGACATTTATTTTGTGATAATAGTTATCTAAATAGTCAAAGAACTTTATGTCCGTTCTTATTTCATTCATTCAAGTTTTCCACTTTCTTATTATTTTATCCTTTTCTCTTGGGGAGTACTTTTCTCGATATGCTCGTCGTTTAGTACGATTTTCTTTTGACTCAAAATCTTCTCCTAATTTAATCATGTCAATTTTATAGTCTTTATTGATTGTTAATAATTGGTGATATACTTAACCTGCTTCAAATTCTGTTTGAGTGAGGGAATGTTGATCTTCATCATCATTAAAATTTGAGGTCGCTGTATAACAAGGTTTACTTACTTGGGAAGTTGTATCAATTTCTTTTAACTTAATATTATGTATAGGTATTAGATCATCATCTTTTCTTGTTGAATAACTCGTTTGGGATTTACTATCATCTCGGGATTTACTATCATCTCTAATATGGAGATTTTTAAATCGTGGTTGATCAAAACTTATTCTAACTGATCCGTCAAGATATTCTTGGATTCATTCAAGATTAATAGCATTGTTTTGCACTTTTCGGGGATGATTTTCATTCTCTAATAACCAATCGTTTGATAAATTAATATCTTTGCAATTTATTGACCTAGGGACTTGAATATTAGCATCATTTGTACTGCTTTTTATGAGTAGAGTTTTGTCTTTTGAACTTTTTACTAAAGCGTGGACATTTAGATTTGTCCTTAAACATTTGTAATAAATTCTGTAAATTAAAGAAAGTGGTTACTTCCTTCTAACATTTCATGTCCAGATGTTTTAATATTTAGTGTCATGGTTTTTAATATGTGAGGGTCAGTAAAACTTAATGTAAAATCAGGAAAACAATTAAAATGTATTGGACCATTAAAAAGGCCTGATTCCATCATTCCTAAAATACTAGTGTTGTAATTAGTATGTCTAGCATCTCTAAGACATAAGAGGATAGAGGCATTTATTCCTTTACTAGTTAATGGTTTGACTTCTACCTGTATTAATCCTATGTGTAGGAAATTGAATTCATTTTTTCATTATTTTGTAATAGCTTCACTGGTTAATAGTTGAATTCTATCGTGTTCTTTATTTAAAGCATAAACATATTCAACAGTTTTAACATTGTAAATAGTACTAAAGGATGACTTTAGGAAAATAGTTTTGTAAATTTCTTTTGTAGGGACTTTGGGAATATTTCAATCATTTAAATCTAAATTTACTTCTTCATAAACATGTTCTTCTTCGTTTATTATGTCTGGGGGAAAATCTAAAGCAGACCTAGAGCTAGAACTAGCCAAAGAATTTGATTTAAATAATCTATTCATTTTAAAGCTTTTAAAGGAACCTATTTTCTTTTTACAATTTTCATGTTTGTTTTCTCAAAATGTTTCAATACAAATCCTCTCATACCTATCCGCTCAAGCCATTCTCTTGGGTCTTATTGTTTGGATACCGGATTTACTGTTCAGGTGATCTAACAAGTGGGATGATAAAACACAAAGGGTGTAAGAATCAAATCGGTAAGAACTTAGCTCTAAAGGAGAACTAGAAATATAGATCAAACACAATAATTGGGTACTTGGAAATATAGATCAAACACAAAGGGTGATCAACCACGATTTAAAAATCTCCATATTAGAGATGATAGTGAATCCAGAGATGATAGTAAATCCCAAACGAGTTATTCAACAAGAAAAGATGATGATCTAATACCTAGACGTAATCTTAAGTTAAAAGAAATTGATACAACTTCCCAAGTAAGTAAACCTTGTTATACAACGACCTCAAATTTTAATGATGATGAAGATCAACATTCCTCCACCCAAACAGATTTTGAAATAGGTTCAGTAAATCACCAATTATTAACAATCAATAAAGACTATAAAATTGACATGATTAAATTAGGAGAAGATTTCGAGTCAAAAGAAAATCGTACTAAACGACGAGCATATCGAGAAAAGTACTCCGCAAGAGAAAAAGGTAAAATAATAAGAAAGTGGAAAACTTTAATGAATGAAATAAGAATGGAAATAAAGTTCTTTGACTATTTAGATAACTATTATTATAAAATAAATGTCCTAAAAAAAGTAAAATGGACAAAACAAGACAAAACAAGACAAAACTACAGTCTCGTCTAGTCACCCTCCACTAGAAACCATTTTAGTAAATTACATGGGAACATAAGTAGTTGCTTCACCCTTTAAAGTCACTTCTACTAATGATGAAATCAAAAAAGTTATTGAACTAAATAATTACACTAACCAATACCTGAATACTTTTGGAAAAAAACTAGAATCCATTGAAAACAAGTTAGACAAACCAAACCTACCATATAAAAGAGAAATACCTTTAATTCAACTTTCGGAGATCCGAAAAGGAATAAATTTACAAACAAAGTCTGAGAAAACTTTAGATAAAATAGAAAAAATGCTTAAAGATATCAAAGCAGAATCATCAAAGACTATTACAACTATCAACAAAAATACATATATTAACCAAACAGACTCATCCCAAGAATCTACTATAGATGAAGATATCCAGACTATTGAGAAATAATTTACTAATGTTGAATTAAATATAATAAAAAACTCCAGAGTAACTCCAACCACCTTAACAAAAAATTGGTATACAAGACCAACACCCCCAGATATGCAATATGAAGAAAGAAATATACACAATCAATTCTCGGTTTCATCGGATAGACTTTATGAATGGAACATAGATGGATTATCTGAACAAGAAATCTTAAATCAAATGCAACACATATCTATGGTTGCCAACAATTACCTAAACAATCAAAACATTCCCTAAACAGAAATAGTTGAACTTTTAACAACATGATTCACCGGTACATTAAAATCTTGGTGGGATAAACATCTTATCGAAGAATCAAAGGAACAAATTAAATCTGCCATCCAACAAGATGACAATGGCCTCCCAATTTTTGATGAAAACATTGGAATGGGAATTCCAGATGGAGTTAACACTCTAGTTTTTACAATAATAAAACATTTTTTAGGAACACCGAGTAATATAACCTCAAGAATTCATGATCAACCAAGTGTGACAACCCGCGATCCGAGATAAGGGGTGGCCAGCCCGATACTCAAACGTAACAGGAATCATGGACAGATATCATCCTCAGCATCAACAAAATAAACTGAATATACGGGGAAAACGACCCAATATATCAGAAAACAGGTTGCCAAAATGTGTAAAATTTTAAAAAGGCAGTTAAGAAAACTAAATTTAAACAACCCGATCTGATAAACAAGTGTGATTCCACAAGAATATATATATTACCACTAAAACGATAGTACACAAATGGACCGAATAAGCTGTCGGCCCACAGATACAAAGAACACCGTACAACACTATAATATCTTATGTAAGACATTCATTAATCAAATATCAAAGTTTGGGCCACTCGCCCGAGTTATAACCCGGACTTATCTAGAATAACAAGAATGAAAGCGTCTAATACAACGTCCTGTAATAACCCGCAAAATCTTACAGCTCGTCAAAGGCAAAGGGAGGGGAACACCAAAACGGGCGTCCTTACGGTGGAGCACCTGAGCAAATATAATCATATATGCAACAAGGAAAGTAAACCGGTCAGGGCCGGGTTCTATATGATTACCAGAAGAAATAAAAGCATGATAGAAATGAACAGTTATGCATAAATAAGGATGATAATATGACAGTGACATTTCAACTAATTAAGAAATGAAATGGAAATGAAATGCCTACATAAAAGAAAGAAAAGCAAGTAATATAAATTTAAGACCTTTACTCATTAATCCAATTACCATATCCTTCTTACATTCCTTAATAGGAATTAAAAGCCATTTGTTTGGTTTACAACAAGAAGGTATAATTTCCTTACATTTATTAACTTCCAAAGTTAATTATCTTACCATAACATCTTTCCATTCCTTAATAGGAATATCATTAATATCAAGTGCTCTTTATGGCACATATCTCATTAATCTCATTTCCCGTGCTCTTTATGGCACGTATCATGCTCTTTGTGGCATATACCCATCAAGTCCCACTTAATGCAGAAAAGTTATATTCATATACACATAACGATTCTAAGACCGCCCCTCCGAGTTTCCTCACTGGGCGCACCCCTAAATGACCATCATCTTCCAGGGCCTATCTATACAAGACAACCTGGGATCATAACGCAACGTCGGGAAGCATCCATATGCCTGCGGGAAAGTCAAGACCACACCCGGAATCCCCTAACCAGCGCAGAAAATATACAAAACCCCGCATATGGCCTAGGACTATATCCACCCTGCATTCACTAGCCAGGGGGCATCACCAAGCGCGCGAACTTCCCTTATGATGTCATTTAGAGAGGTGTGTTTAAGTAAATTAGCATTTACCATATTTTATCTTATTTCATTTCCAAGTTTCCATTTTCAATATCCATGTGTTTGTCCTTTATATTCGAACCTAGCGTAATTAAACGACCGGGTTCATTTCATTTGAACCCATCAAAATTTACATAGTTCGGGTCTATAATAGAGAAATCTATCATCCTTAAACCAATTGGGTTCATTTTATGCGAACCTAATTCCCATCAAATATTTTAATTAATATTCCTCAATATACCAGTCCCAACAACTCTCCAAATGATCATTATGATCCTATAAATCCCCAAAGTTCATATAACTTTGATAAGCCCCTAAGTCTCCAAGTTAGGGCATTTAACCCCCATCCACTTATTAGGATGCACAAAGAGAACTGATGCCTCAACATCATTTAAGACAACCCTTTCCCCCGAACTTAACCCCAAGTGAAACCCATTCAATACTAGGGCACCAACCAACTCCACTAGGACTCTAAAAGTCAAGGTTTACTTCATTCAAGAAGGGTCCTAAGTCCCTATGGGAAGAAAAGAGTTTAAAAACAAAAGTAGGAAGTTAGGTGAGAAAACAGGGGACCGGTCGACCGGTCCCAAGACCACGGTCGACCGCGTCTCAAATTTTTGCCTTAGCAGAAAAGCAGAAAGTTCAATTCGGACTAGCCGGTCGACCGCGCCCTCAATTTCATGCCTTTGAAAGAAAGCAGTGTGCCCTCCTCCGAAGGTCTGGTCGACCGGTCTGGTAACCGCGGTCGACCGGCCATAGCAGACCTAGCCTCCCTATTTCTTCTTCCAACAACCAAATCCGTAACATTTAATGGAACTAAGACACCACAATATGTCTAAGAACCATCATCAACAACATTTATCATCCAAATCACTCTCTAAGGGTTAATACCCAAATAATTTAACAAAACCCTAACTAAACTAAATCATAACAATCCACAACAAATCATGCTAATAAATCCACTTAAATCACATTATAGCAAGTAAGTTACTTGCCTTGATCCTGCAAATTCATATTTGATTTGGTGGAGGCAACAATCCAAGCTCCAATCTCCCTTTTCTCCAAAGTTCTCTTCTTTCTCCTTTCTCTCTCTCTCTCTCTCTAGGGCTAAATTAGAAAAAGAAATGGAAGAAAAGAAATGGGGTTGGGGACTTAAACGCGGCTTAAATCTGAAAAGCCCACTTAAGTGGCTAATACGCGATAAAATGGTACGCACTACACATTTAAGCTATAACCAGTCAAAAATGACCGAAATGCCAAAATACAATATGGCACTTATTTTGACTGTCTCGCACCTACCGGGACTAACTACACCCTCCAAATTATCATTTGGAAATTTTATAACTCATTTTAAGTTCCGGTTTCTCATTAAACCAAAATGTCATTTAATTCTTATGACACAATAAATCACAACATGGATATTTTTACCTACTCATCAGGTAATCATACACATTTCAGTAAATATTAACCTTTTTCATAATAAATTAATATTTACTTAACATCCATCATTTTATAATTAATTACTACACCTAGTAAATAAATATAAAATAGGCTATCAAAAGTGAGGGTTGTTACACACTCCCCCCCCTTAGGAGGGAATTTTGCCCCAAAAATTCAGGCATACCTCACAAGAAGAAATGCGGATACTTTTCACGCATGTCATCCTCGCAATCCCATATCGATTCCTCGACACTATGGTGACTACCCTGCGACCTTACTAAAGGTACTACCTGAGATCTTAATCGCAGGTCACTACGCTCTGAAATAGCAACCGACTACTCCTCATAAGGAATGGCAAGTTGCATCCCACAAACTTCGAAAGAAATGTGCCTAAAGGCACCATCACATCCCTCGTACTACCTTACAGAAGAGATATGGATCACGTCATGAACTTGCTGCAAATATTTTAGTAGAGCAAGTTGATAAGCTACCGGACCCACCTTAACATATATAGGAAAGGTCTAACGTAACGCGGTGCAAGTTTTCCTTCTACTCCAAATGCTTAATGCCATTCATAGGCGATACTCGCACCAACACTTGGTCTATCGACCTCAATCTCCACATGCCTTCTCCCCGCATCGACTTAACTCTATTGTCAATCTTGGTTATACAAATGCGATTCCGAATGAGCTCAATTTTCGAAGAAGTACCTCGGATTTGTCCAGGTACGAGAGACTTATCATCTCTCACCTCTAACCAACAAGTGGGAGATCCACAAGGCCCACGATACAAGGCTTTATAAGTCACCATCCCAATAGTGAATCGATATAAATTATAATAATCGAATTCGACCAGTGGAAGACACCGTTCCAGACTATACTTGAAGTCAAGCACGCACATAAGGAGTATATGCCCCAACATATGGTTTACCCTTTCTGACTGGCCATCTGTGGAAAAATGATAAGAAGTACTTAACCATAATTCGATTCCCATGGCTTGGAAACTTTCCACAAATGGGAAAAGAACATTATATTTCAGTCGGAGACCAAAATCAAGGGCACCCCATGCAGTCCAACAACCTTTCCATGCCCGGCCACTACTATTAGCGGCGCATATCTTGACACATTTAGTCGTTACCCGGCTGAACCGTAAACTTAGAACCATGAGATTCCACCGTATGCCTTTCTCAAGTCCTTCTCATCTGGGACACAAATTCTCTTATGGAAATGCACCCCACCCTCAAGGTCCTAAGAGCAGAGTTCTGTTTCCCATATTAACAACTTGTATATGTGGTCTTAACCACCCTTGTCTCTCCTACGACATCTTGCAATAAAGTGTTGCTCGCACGAAAGACTAAATTCTGCCCAAGAAGTAGCATCTCCCTTCCTATACGGCGATCACTCCACTATGAATTTTAATTCAAGCATGGGATAATACTCCCAACAAGTTTAGACTTATGAGATGCATAAACAATATATCTATGCTCCAGCATTAACGCTCCCCATCCTGGCAGAGGCTTGTCCATTGAATCCACCCTAGAGCTTAACTACATGGGCTCAGAAATGAAAGTCAATTCGCCTATCTCTTTCCAAAAGCTAGGCGCCATCTTAATATTCTAACTACAAGTGGCCTCATCTCCTTTGTCCCAACCAAGAAAAACTTCTCGAAATCTCCTACTTCTCGTTACTAGGAAATCAATCCCTTATGGATCTAACACACAAACCGTTCGTGGTCAACTCTCGACATCCCTCCTAAACTAAAGTCACATACCAAAGGCCTTACATCCAAACAATCCTAAAGTCTACCTACCTATACTGTATCCTACCTAAGTCGTATACGTTTAATACTAAGTATATCCCTAGTGCCCAAGACCTTTCTCAACTCCCGACATTTGCTCGGTTTCGTGCGTGGGACGTCTCGCCGAAGCGAAATCCAAACAAGGAACCCTCCCGTTACACTACTACCTCGCGTTGTCGGTCATCAAGATATAGAGGTCTAAGACACATGTTCGGGACCGAAAAGATTCTACCTATTTACATTACCAATCAAATAACTAAAAATTTACCAATCAAGTATTCACTTTTCATAAAGCCTTATATATATATATATATATATATATATATACTCCACAACACATATATATATATATATATATATATATCGTTTTAGATAGCCTTCTTATCAAGGCATAACCCAAACTCTAAATCCAACTTCGCAACCCGGTCTCCCTCGCATCGTTTAGAGGAGAGAACTGTATACAGTGCTTCTAATTGCACTTTAGTAGCCATTAATAACCCTTTTACGTGATTCTCAGTTAAACCTTACAACCAACAAAAATAAAAGTAAAAATAAAGTAAAACAAAATAAAATAAAATCAACTAAAAGAAGTAAGAACAACATCTCTCCCCTTCCAACGTCGTCGAGGTTCACGCGTGGAGCGTTTCGCAAAAGCGGAATCCAAACAAGGAACCCCTCCTATACGCTACTACTCGACTTTGTCGGTCGTGGAGAGAAAACATATCAATCACATCATACCCGACCATGTGAAGGACGAGTAAATCGGCCTCAAAGCACAAAGTATCATTATAAATCTCTATGTATATACAAACAAGAAATTGAGCGAACCATCACTCGTAGAAAACTCAACACTAGTAAAAATACCCTCAGCAGATTTTATCAAATCTGTAGCCTGAGAAGAACTTATAAAACAAATGAACGCGTAACACCCGCATCGAATAACACGTAACTCAAATACCTTCGAAATAAAACTTACTCATAATAGTAGGCAATGCTAACAAAGCTAGAGGGAGTATAACCCCCCGAATTTAACAAACTCTTCCATAAAGTAGTTGTCCCTGCTGCATGGGAACAACCGGATCAGGTACCTGAGGTAGGCACTGAACACGCGGCTGTTGCGGAGCCCTAGCAACTGACCCCCAAACAACTGAGGACACTCCATATAGTAGTGACCCGTCTCCCCATCTAGGAAGAACTGTCCCTTCATGTCCTCTAGACCTCGACCCCTATTTTTAAACTGGGAAACACTTTGGCCCAGATGGTCCTTACCTCCATGACCATCCTGACCCCTAAGTTGTGAAGCATCCTTACCGTGCCTAACGTCATTGTCACCCGTAATAAACTCTCGAATCGTTGTCTTTTAGACGAAGCCCCTTATCGAGGTCCCCTCTCTTTCTGCTTACTACCCGCAGATTGGGATGAGGGAAATGCTCCTCCTCAAATCCCACGTTCTCCAAGCTTTCCTGCTTGCCCCACGATAGTAGCTTTCTTGCTACCCGGTGTATATAACCAATGCTCATGGCAATGGGATGAGGCTACATTCATACCCTCACCAATAGTTTGTGAGGCTGGATAACCCAGCAATTGTTGCCGGATTCTCTAGTTTAGACCTCCCATAACCTTTGAGATCTTCCTATATTCCGGAGTCGCCTCATCCGGGATAAAACTCACTAACCGTGTAAACTCCTCTACATATTCCACCACAGGTCTCTCTCCATGCATAACACCCTGGAGCTTCTTTCTCATCTCCCTAAGAACTGTGAGAGGAACGTACTCACGATCAAACAAAGCCCAGGACTCAGTGATCGTCATTGTGTCTCTCTGCTCTGATGCGGTTATTATTTCCCACCAGTATAATGCAGATCCGACTAAGTTAAAAGTGGAAAGGACTTGTTCCTTTCCTCGCTACATTCTATCATTCGAAGGTGGCGTTGCACGTCCCGTTTCCATTTATTGGCTTTAACAACATCCATACCTCCCTCGAATTCCGGGGAATTGCCCTCTTGAAAGGACTCCTAAACCCTTTTCCCACAAGAAGGTCCTATAGGAGCTTGAACATCATGAGTCCCTGGGAGTTACGTGGACCACTGCGGTCTAGGCGGTGATAACCATTTGAGCTACATCGTTTACTACATCCGTAGCGTTAACGATCCCTTGTAGAGGCGATGGAGAATCCACCCTCCCCCCCCTTCTACAACCCTATTACGTCTCTCAGAGCGACCTCTCAAGGTGGCGTTCGAGGTGAAGAAACAATAGAGTTATAATATTATCTAACCCGTAAAAGATCGCAAACATAAACAACTACACAGTTCTAACCTTAGGCTCTATATCAAGGAACGCTACGGTAGAACATGGCGAATCCACATAGATCCTAAAGACTCTAGAACCTGATGTTCTGATACCATCTGTGACAACCCGCGATCCGAGATAAGGGGTGGCCAACCCGATACGCAAATGTAACAGGAATCATGGACAAATATCATCCTCAGCATCAACAAAATAAACTGAATATACGGGGAAAACCACCCAATATATCAGAAAACGGGTTGCCAAAATGTGTAAAATTTTAAAAAGGCAGTTAAGAAAACTAAATTTAAACAACCCGATCTGATAAACAAGTGTGATTCCACAAGAATATAAATATTACCACTAAAATGATAGTACACAAATGGACCGAATAAGCTGTCGGCCCACAGATACAAAGAACACCGTACAACACTATAATATCTTATGTAAGACATTCATTAATCAAATATCAAAGTTTGGGCCACTCGCCCAAGTTACAACCCGGACTTATCTAGAATAACAAGAATGAAAGCGTCTAATACAACGTCCTGTAATAACCCGCAAAATCTTACAGTTCGTCAAAGGCAAAGGGAGGGGAACACCAAAACGGGCATCCTTGCGGTGGAGCACCTGAGCAGATACAATCATATATGCAACAAGGAAAGTAAACCGGTCAGGGCCGGGTTCTATATGATTACCAGAAGAAATAAAAGCATGATACAAATGAACAGTTATGCATAAGTAAGGATGATAATATGACAGTGACATTTCAACTAATTAAGAAATGAAATGGAAATGAAATGCCTACATAAAAGAAAGAAAAGCAAGTAATATAAATTTAAAACCTTTACTCATTAATCCAATTACCATATCCTTCTTACATTCCTTAATAGGAATTAAAAGCCATTTGTTTGGTTTACAATAAGAAGGTATAATTTCCTTACATTTATTAACTTCCAAAGTTAATTATCTTACCATAACATCTTTCCATTCCTTAATAGGAATATCATTAATATCAAGTGCTCTTTATGGCACATATCTCATTAATCTCATTTCCCGTGCTCTTTATGGCACGTATCATGCTCTTTGTGGCATATACCCATCAAGTCCCACTTGATGCAGAAAAGTTATATTCATATACACATAACGATTCTAAGACCGCCCCTCCGAGTTTTCCCACTGGGCGCACCCCTAAATGACCATCATCTTCCAGGGCCTATCTATACAAGACAACCTGGGATCATAACGCAACGTCGGGAAGCGGCCATATGCCTGCGGGAAAGCCAGGACCACACCCAGAATCCCCTAACCAGCGCAGAAAATATACAAAACCCCGCATATGGCCTAGGACTATATCCACCCTGCATTCACTAGCCAGGGGGCATCACCAAGCGCGCGAACTTCCCTTATGATGTCATTTAGAGAGGTGTGTTTAAGTAAATTAGCATTTGCCATATTTTATCTCATTTCATTTCCAAGTTTCCATTTTCAATATCCATGTGTTTGTCCTTTATATTCGAACCTAGCGTAATTAAACAACCGGGTTCATTTCATTTGAACCCATCAAAATTTACATAGTTCGGGTCTATAATAGAGAAATCTATCATCCTTAAACCAATTGGGTTCATTTTATGCGAACCTAATTCCCATCGAATATTTTAATTAATATTCCTCAATATACCAGTCCCAACAACTCTCCAAATGATCATTATGATCCTATAAATCCCCAAAGTTCATATAACTTTGATAAGCCCCTAAGTCTCCAAGTTAGGGCATTTAACCCCCATCCACTTATTAGGATGCACAAAGAGAAGTGATGCCTCAACATCATTTAAGACAACCCTTTCCCCCGAACTTAACCCCAAGTGAAACCCATTCAACACTAGGGCACCAACCAACTCCACTAGGACTCTAAAAGTCAAGGTTTACTTCATTTAAGAAGGGTCCTAAGTCCCTATGGGAAGAGAAGAGTTTAAAAACAAAAGTAGGAAGTTAGGTGAGAAAACAGGGGACCGGTCGACCGGTCCCAAGACCACGGTCGACCGCGTCTCAAATTTTTGCCTTAGCAGAAAAGCAGAAAGTTCAATTCGGACGAACCGATCGACCGGTAGGGGAACCGAGGTCGACCGCGCCCTCAATTTCATGCCTTTGAAAGAAAGCAGTGTGCCCTCCTCCGAAGGTCCGGTCGACCGGTCTGGTAACCGCGGTCGACCGGCCATAGCAGACCTAGCCTCCCTATTTCTTCTTCCAACAACCAAATCCATAACATTTAATGGAACTAAGACACCACAATATGTCTAAGAACCATCATCAACAACATTTATCATCCAAATCAATCTCTAAGGGTTAATACCCAAATAATTTAACAAAACCCTAACTAAACTAAATCATAACAATCCACAATAAATCATGCTAATAAATCCACTTAAATCACATTATAGCAAGTAAGTTACTTGCCTTGATCCTGCAAATTCATATTTGATTTGGTGGAGGCAACAATCCAAGCTCCAATCTCCCTTTTCTCCAAAGTTCTCTTCTTTCTCCTTTCTCTCTCTCTCTCTCTCTAGGGCTAAATTAGAAAAAGAAATGGAAGAAAAGAAATGGGGTTGGGGACTTTAACCTGGCTTAAATCTGAAAAGCCCACTTATGTGGCTAATACGCGATAAAATGGTACGCACTACACATTTAAGCTATAACCAGTCAAAAATGCCCGAAATGCCAAAATACAATATGGCACTTACTTTGACTGTCTCGCACCTACCGGGACTAACTACACCCTCCAAATTATCATTTGGAAATTTTATAACTCATTTTAAGTTCCGGTTTCTCATTAAACCAAAATGTCATTTAATTCTTATGACACAATAAATCACAACATGGATATTTTTACCTACTCATCAGGTAATCATACACATTTCAGTAAATATTAACCTTTTTCATAATAAATTAATATTTACTCAACATCCATCATTTTATAATTAATTACTACACCTACTAAATAAATATAAAATAGGCTATCAAAAGTGAGGGTTGTTACACCAAGTAACCTTAGATGCCCAACTTTAAGCGATTTTAGATGGTACAAAGATGTTTTCACATCACGAGTAATGCTTAGAGACGATAGTAATGAATCATTTTGGAAAGAAAAATTTATTAATGGTTTACCAAATTTATTTGCTCATAAAATAAGAGAAGTTCTGAATAACACAAATGGACACATTGATTATAACAATCTTTTGTATGGAGACATAATAAGTACAATCCAGAAAGAGGGATTAAAAGTGTGTATAGATATGAAAATAAGCAACAAGGCTAATAAAGAAAAATTAAAGGCAAAATATGAAATGGGAAATTTTTGTGAACAATATGGTTTGAACCCTGTTGTACCATCAAGAAATAAAAATTACAAATCATACCCCAAACAATACAAGAGACATAGAAAAACTATTTTAAAAATAACAAATTTTACAATAAAGAAAATAAGGAATTTTATAAAAAACATAAAAAACCACAAACTAATCCACAATATAAGAAAAATGACAAAAGTAAAGTAAAATGTTATAAATGTGGAAAAACAGGTCACTACAAATTGGAATGTAAGGTAAAATCCAAAATTAACCAGTTACAACTATCATCTGAAGTAACACAAGAAATATACAAAAATTTTGAACTAAAAAATTCTTCTAGTGAAGGTGAACAAAACACTGATTGTGAATCATCAAGTTACTATGAATCAGGTACAAAGCCTAGTTCTCCAGATATAAAATTAGGATGCAAAGACAACTGCTGTAAAACTATTAATGTTCTCACTAAACAAGAAGAACATGAAGAATTACTAATTGATTTAATTGGAAAAATCGAAAATCGAGAATGAAAATCACAATACTTTTCAAAATTTAAAAAATTATTATCCAAAGAAGAAAGTGGTATAAATACACAAAATAAGATAAGTCTTGATAATACTTTAAAACGATTTAAAACTCATAAGGAAGTTACATTACAAGATCTCCAACGAGAAGTCAACATAATTAACAAGATATCAAAGACATTAAAATAGAAAGTAAAGAATTAAAACAAGATATCACTATTTTAAAAGTAGACCAAACTTTCCAAAAGCAACAAGTCATCTCCTCAGAAGAAAGTGATCCAGAAGTTGAACAAGAACCTAAAATAGTAACAACGGAAGAAACTGATCATCAAGTAAATATCATAAACCAAATTGATTTACAAAAATGGCATGTACAAGTAACTTTAATTATTAACAAAGAATATGAGATAAAAGTCATAGCATTAATTGATTCCGGTGCAGATTTAAATTGTCTACAAGAAGGATTAAATCCAACCAGGTATTATCATAAAACATTTGAACGATTAAACTCAGCCAATGGAAGTAAAATGCAAATCAAATACAAACTACCCAAAGCACATATTTATCAAAATAATGTATGTTACAAAACTCCTTTTGTTTTAGTAAAAAACATGACTGACAAGGTAATCTTAGGAATCCCTTTTCTTTGTCTTCTATATCCGTTCACAACTAGTGATACAGGAATAACCTCCCTAGCCTTAGGCCAACAAGTAAAATTTGAATTTCTTTCAAAACCAGAAGTCAGAGATTTAAAAACACTCATAGATTTTTCAATATCAGTAAACCGTCTCCAATACAAGAGAAGACAATTAAATTTTTTAAATGAAGAAGTAAGATACAAAATGATTGAAGATCAACTTAATAACAAGATTCTCTAAGATAAAATAGAAAATTTCAAATTAAAACTAACAAATGAAATCTGTTCCGATCTACCAAATGCCTTTTTACATAGAAAGAAACATATAGTAACTTTGCCATACATAAAAGATTTTAATGAAAAATTCATCCCTACCAAAGCAAGACCAATTCAAATGAATAAAGAAGATATGGAACTATGTAAAGATGAAATTAATGGTTTATTACAAAAAGGAATTATAAGAAAAAGTAAATCTCCTTGGTCATGCCCTGCATTCTATGTCAGAAAAAAATACCGAATTAGAACGCGGAGCACCCAGGCTAGTCATCAATTACAAACCACTTAATAAAGTTTTAGAATGGATAAGATATCCAATCCCAAATAAACGTGACCTTATGAACCGATTAAATCAAGCAACCATTTTTTCCAAGTTTGACATGAAGAGTGGATTTTGGCAAATACAAATCCATGAAAAAGATAGATACAAAACTGCATTCACAACCCCCTTTGGTTACTATGAATGGTGTGTCATGACATTTGGCCTAAAAAATGCACCTAGTGAATTCCAAAGTATCATGAATGAAATATTTAACCCTTCATCCCATTTGAAAATTGTCTACATTGATGATGTCCTCATCTATTCCCACACAATTGATGAACATTGGAAACACTTAAATTTATGTTTTGAACTAATAAAAATTAATGGTTTAGTGGTTTCAGCCTCGAAAGTCAATCTATTCCAAAGAAAAGTTAGATTTTTAGGTCATAATATTCACCAAGGAAAAATTAGTGCCATAGATTGGGCCATCCAATTTGCTGATAAATTTCCTGATGAAATCCTCGAGAAAACGCAACTTCAAAGATTTCTAGGATCATTGAACTACATTGCTGAATTTTATCCAAATCTTCGCAAACAATGCAAACCATTATTTGAAAGGCTACAAAGTAACCCTCTCCCTTGGGCTATAGAACATACCTCGATAGTTCAAAATGTCAAGAAACATATTAAAACCCTACCTTGTCTTGGTCTTTCTACACCAAATTCATTCAAAATCATTGAAATCGATGCCTCTGATATTAGCTACGGAGGTATTCTTAAACAGAAAATTAACCCTCATTCTCCTGAACAAATTGTTCGATTCTATTTCGAAGTCTGGAATAAAGCGCAAAGTAATTAAACTACTATTAAAAAAGAAATATTATCTATTGTTTTATGTGTTTCGAAATTTCAAAGTGACATTTTAAATCAAAATTTTTTAGTCCGTGTGGATTGTAAAAGTGCAAAATATGTTTTAGAAAAGGATGTCCACAATATTGCTTCTAAATAAATTTTTGCTAGATGGCAATCTATACTGAGCATTTTTTATTTTGATATTGAGTATATTAAAGGAAGTGAGAATTCCATCCCTGATTTTCTCACATTTAAATTTCTACAGAATAACAATGACGGAGAAAAATCCCCAGAAGACAACTAGAGCCCTCGCTCTACCCACAAGCCAACCTTCTACTAAAATTTCATCCCCTCTCCAAGTAACAAACAGATACCAGGTCCTTGAAAACATTCCAAGACCAAATTTTAGTTACAGGCCACTCTTGCAACTCCTGTAGAGTTTAGGCCTTCTTCTAGTCAATACCTAGTCAATGAAACATTTGCTATACAGCCCATTCAACAAATTACATAACCAAATTTTATAATCACCCTGCTAAAACTGATTATGTGCTTAAACCAAAATTTTCAAATTTATTTTCTATTGAGCCAAATCACAACCATATTAAAAATCCAATTGATTTAGTAAAAAACTATTTTCCTCCCTCTTGGAACTTCACTCCCCACCATCCCGCCAAGACTTTAAAATTTTACATGGATATTCTTTATTCCTCAGAATCAGTTCGTATTAAAGCAATCACCGATCGCAACGATTCGTCAAGGATTCTTTACCATTCCTTGCACATTAATAATATAATCTCTCTTCAAGATTGGGGATCCCATCCCTCCATTCTAAAAACCCTCCCAAGTAATCAAATTCAGTTTAGTTATTATGATTATATTGAAGCATGGTTTAAAGTTCTCTTTTACCAAAATGAGTCATTCACTCATTCTTGGTTTCTTTGCTTTGATAAAAAATTTAAAAGTCAAATTCCTTCTTGGTTTTCTCGGTGGTGGACACAACATGGTTCTATCCCAGATATCCTACCTGCAGACCTCCAAGAACAAGTTAAATATTTTTCCACAGTCTTTAAAGTAAATGAACATAATTCTCAGTTCCCAGTTTTACTCTTGTTCTGTAGTAAATACAAAGTTCCATGGATATTCAAATGGAAATATGCAATACAACATTCAACAATAGTCCAATAATTTTATGTTAAATGGTGGGACTCTTTCAATCAACAAAGGATTATTAATGCTTTCCAAATGGAGTTTCCTTGCCAACCAGTCATTCCAGTCCAAGCAGTCCAATTAGTTAAGAAATCTAGTTAAGGTTCTATGGATACAACACTAGCCAAGTCAAAAAAGTCCCAGCAAATCAAAGATTTGGCAAAATAGCTTCTTCTTCAAGCTGAAGTCGAAGAGGAAAATTATTGTTCTCCCACCTCTTCTGCCGAGTCAACAAATAGTCACCAAGTTAACACATCAGATCCATATTCGAGTTCATTATTCCAAAATGCCCAAGACCCTTACAGTTTGTAATAAAATTTATTTTTACAGGATAATATTTGGTTAAAATTTAATGATGAGCTACTATTTATGAACAGTAAAAATATTCCTCGACAAGTTACTATTCATGAACAGTGCCAAATGATTAAAATATTCCCCGACAAGTTACTATTCATGATTAAAAGAGGGAAACACGTTCGATACACGTTAATCAACAACAAAAATACTCCAATCAATAGAAAATAAATAACTCAAAACCACCCAAAATGGTGGTAAACAAACCCTAATTTGTACCTATTTATAGCGGGGAGAAAATGTTGGAACAAATAGAAAACAATCGTATATGTTGGAGCTGAGACTGGGAGCAGGTAAGGGGGCGACATCGGGTAGGAGGGGGAGAAAGCAGGTAGAGGGTGGATGGTTTGGGTATAGGGAATGTTGAAGCTATAAGGAATGAAAACGGGGGTAAGGGGGTAGAAGGCCTAGGTTATCTTCAACTTGCCATGTCATAATCTCATGGAACAATCTGAGACCCTTAGATCGTCCCAAAAAATTCGCTCTCAATCGTTGATATTTTGGAACAGTAAAACACCCTCCTCTTATATATATATATATATATATATATATATATATATATATATATATATATGGTGCTCCTGTGCGGACCAATCTGCATTTTAAGCGCGGACCGAAACGTGTCATCTGGAGTCGAATCTAGAAATTATCAGCTAAATAATAGGCACTTTCTATCTATTTTCTGGGCTTACCGCCAGGTGACACATGTCTGGTCCACATTCTTAAAATGCGGATTGATCCGCACAAGAGCAGTACTATATATATATAATTTTTTTTGTTAAGGTGGTTGGAGTTACTCTGGAGTTTTTTATTCTATTTATTTCAACATTAGTAAATTGTTTTTCAATAATCTGGATATCTTCATCTGTAGTAGATTCTTCGGATGAGTCTGTTTGGTTAATATAGGTATTTTTGTTGATAGTTGTAATAGTCTTTGATGATTATGCTTTGATATCTTTAAGCATTTTTTCTATTTTATCTAGAGTTTTCTCAGACTTTGTTTTTAAATTTATTCCTTTTCGGATCTCCGGAAGTTGAATTAAAGGTATTTCCCTTTTATATGGTAGGTTTGGTTTGTCTAACTTGTTTTCAATGGATTCTAGTTGTTTTCCTAAAGTATTCAGGTATTGGTTAGTGTAATTATTTTGTTCAACAACTTTTTTGATTTCATCATTTGTAGAAGTGACTTTAAAGGGTGTAGCAACTACTTTTGTTCCCATGTGATTTACTAAAATGGTTTCTAGTGGAGGGTGACTAGACGAGATTGTAGTTTTGTCTTGTTTTGTCCATTTTACTTTTATTAGGACATTTATTTTGTGATAATAGTTATCTAAATAGTCAAAGAACTTTATGTCCGTTCTTATTTCATTCATTAAAGTTTTCCACTTTCTTATTATTTTATCCTTTTCTCTTGGGGAGTACTTTTCTCGATATGCTCGTCGTTTAGTACGATTTTTTTGACTCAAAATCTTCTCCTAATTTAATCATGTCAATTTTATAGTCTTTATTGATTGTTAATAATTGGTGATTTACTTAACCTGTTTCAAAATCTGTTTGAGCGGGGGAATGTTGATCATCATCATCATTAAAATTTGAGGTCGCTGTATAACAAGGTTTACTTACTTGGAAAGTTATATCAATTTCTTTTAACTTAAGATTGCATCTAGGTATTAGATCATCATCTTTTCTTGTTGAATAACTCGTCTGGGATTTACTATCATCTCTAAAATGGAGATTTTTAAATCGTGGTTGATCAAAACTTATTCTAACTGATCCGTCAAGGTATTCTTTGATTCGTTCAAGATTAATAGCATTGTTTTGCACTTTTCGGGGATAATATTCATTCTCTAATAACCAATCATTTCGTAAATTAATATCTTTCCAATTTATTGACCTATGGACTTGAATATTAGCATCATTTGTACTGCTTTGTATGAATAGAGTTTTGTCTTTTTGACTTTTTACTAAAGCGTGGACATTTAGATTTGTCCTTAAACATTTGTAATAAATTATTTAAATTAAAGCAAGCGGTTTACTTCCTTCTCACATTTCATATCCAGATGTTTTAATATTTAGTGTCATTGTTTTTAATATGTGAGGGTCAGTAAAACTTAATGTAAAATCAGGAAAATAATTAAAATGTATTGGACCATTAAAAAGGCTTGATTCCATCATTCCTAAAATACTAGTGTTGTAATTAGTATGTCTAGCATCTCTAAGACATAAGAGAATAGAGGCATTTATTCCTTTACTGGTTAATGGTTTGACTGCTACTTGTATTAATCCTATGTGTAGGAAATTCAATCCATTTTTTCTTTGTTTTGTAATAGCTTCACTGGTTAATAGTTGAATTCTATCGTGTTCTTTATTTAAAGCATAAACTTGTTCAACAGTTTTAACATTGTAATTAGTACTAAAGGATGACTTTAGGAAACTAGTTTTGTAAATTTCTTTTGTTGGGACTTTGGGAATATTCCAATCATTTAAATCTAAATTTACTTCTTCATAAACATGTTCTTCTTCGTTTATTATGTCTGGGGGAAAAGCTAAAGCAGACCTAGAGCTAGAACTAGCCAAAGAATTTGATCTAAATAATCTATTCATTTTAAAGCTTTTAAAGGAACCTATTTTCTTTTTACAATTTTCATGTTTGTTTTATCAAAATGTTTCAATACATACCCTCTCATACCTATCCGCTCAAGCCACTCTCTTGGGTCTTATTGTTTGGATACCGGATTTACTGTTCAGGTGATCTAACAAGTTGGGATGATAAAACACAAATGGTGTAATATATATATATATATATATATATATATATATGAAAACGCAAGTAATTTCCTTTTACATAAAGTTAAGAGATGCGGAAGCGTTGAATGATGGTTCACAATTAAAACAAACAAATTTTAATTTCTTAAACAAATTAAAATCAAATCAAGTGAAGCACATAAACCGATTCATTAATTCAAGTCCTAGAATTTGCCTAAGTCATATTTATCACTATTAGTAAATTAGGCGAAACCAAATTTTAGCAAATGACTTGAATTAAGTATACATTACCCAATATTTGATTAAAGTCCAAATTAAATGACTGTGATGATTTGAACCGAATTTTATCTTGAATTATTCTAAGCATGCATTCTAAATTATGATGCAAGATAAAATAAACAATATCACACTACACCGCGATGTACAAGGAAAAACCCAAGACGGGAAAAAACCTCGGACGGCCCTAGCCACAAGTCCACTAGATACGGAATTACAATTACAAGACAGATAGACTTACAACGACTGACTCGATCCCTCTCAAGCCTCGATGCTTCTTCTCGTAAACACATCTTCCTAGCTGACAACCTCGGAACACCACCGTGATCTCGGAATCCACCGATGGGGCTTTCTATGGTCACCGTCACCCGTACATGGAGCCTTTCTCCAAGTGGGTAGAATCACAACAAAACGTCTTCTTCTTTGATGGATGTAGAAGCAAACCAAAACTTCTCTTTGAAACGTAAGAGATAAACCGGTGCCAAACTCCAAGCAAATGATATGTATATAGATGAACTTGGATAAACAGTATGGGTGTAAAACTAGAGTGATAAGTACATTCCTCTTTGAAAATCTCACTCAAAACATGATCTTTTTCTCTTTTTAGTTTTGCTCTCAAAACACTTTCTTAGAGTTTGTATGATATGAAAAAGATAAATTATCAAAAGTGATTCCCGCACATATTAAAGTCTGAAAAAGTTGGTTAAAAAACAAGTGGGGAAGTGGGTGAAAAACTGCCAAAAACTGTTCCCGCCTGACAGCTCGTTCGAACGACATTTCGTTCGAACGAACTCTTGTTCGAACAAGACTTCTAGCGACACACCAGTATGGACTTCGTTAGAATCTCGTTGGAAACCTCGTTAGAATGAACAAGTTCGGTCAAACGACAGACCAGTTTAGACTCGTTGGCAGGTTCGTTCGAACGACATCTGGTTCGAACGAAAAACTCGTTCGAACGACATATCTAATGAACGACCAAAAAGATTGAAAAATTCGATTTTGGCCCAGAAAACTTTATGAACTTAATTTAAAGTTTTATATAATTTCTTTCTTAAAACAAAACGCAGTTTTTATAAAACCTAACACCCAATAACTTTTGTTCCAAGCTCCTATATATATATAATTGCATTCATACCTTGGGAGCATGGAACTATGATTGATGATGTAGAAACGAGGCACACGAACCGGCATTTTGATGAAGCTTTATACTCTTTGCCGCTACGTCTTCAACAAACACTTCATAGGCTTGAGAATATTACAATTTAAATATTATCCTATGAATAAATGTTTTTGTCCGGAATTGAGCCAAAACAATATATGGACTCAATTGGAAATTTGTGTCCTTACAATATATATATATATATATATATATATATATTAATATATATATATATAAGGAGTAGAATATGTTTACTGTTCGATAAACATATAAGACAATTAGAGGTTAGGATTGAGCCAACAAGGCACTAAATGGAGGCTGAGATCGATATTTACACAATAATATTATGTACCTCACCACATCTTACTTTATACTATAATTATAATTACATTTGTATCCCAATAAAATTTATTTCCCTCCTCATTTTACTCCTAAAATTTTACTTTAATTCAAATATATATGTTATTTTCGTAACACACCAAAAAAGGAAAAGAGAACATGATTTCATTTATTACTTTTCAACATCCCGCCCATAACAATCTTGCCTTTCTCCTACTTTAATTTGAATTCTTTTTTGAGAATACAAGAGCCAAACATTTAGACTCTCATTTCTCTTTCTAGCCCGCACCATCTCTCTAAATCCATTGCACAAGCTCAAGGACGAAGCACGTCGTCAACTCAGCGACGAAGCCAACTGTCTTCATATGACCTCCCAACATCAAGGCTCTATTGATATTCGGAAATAGTGATGGATTTGGTGGGATTTGGGGTGCGTGTGAGGTGTTTTGGTGGCATTTCAGGCACACCTACGTTTGCATATGTTTTTGAACAAACCTCCATAAAAAATCGTCATACTCCGGCCAAACACGACTTTACCCCGTCCATACATCCCCATACTCCAGCTAAAAAATACACTGCTCGGTGATTTATGTTTAAGATCTCAATTTTTTTGTGGTTTTAATATTTTGAAATTATTTTTTTCCTCTAATTACAATTTTTTTGACAAGTAGGATTTTTCTTAATATTCTGACTTTTGGATTTTTTTTAATATTTTCACTTTTGGATTTTGAACTCCTTTCTTACTGCCTTTTATAGTTAAAAAGTTGTTCCATGTATTTTATTGTTCATTTTTTAAATATTGTAGTGATGGGTATATAAAGTGAGATTAGTGGTTAAATATTATGTATTTGTTAGCGTGATTTTTTTTTTTTGTATTTCATTATTATTTTGGGGTACAAACAATCACCATTTCTATTGTTTGTTTATCTGACAGATGATTGACCACGTTACCACTGAAGGTATGCTTCTCATCCAACTTTTATAAATTATAACCTTAATAATATGAAAATTTAGAATATATATATATATATATATATATATATATATATTACTCCTCATAACCCATTTGACTCCCAAGGTTTAGTTAATATACAAAAATCATATATAAATGAATTGATAGTTTGATTGTTTTTATGTATATAGTTAGAATTATTTTATACTTCTACATAATATGATCCATATTTAGATTAATACTAAGAGTCATTTTTGTTAATGATAGGGTACTCCAAATACCAAAAGTCAAAAGGACTCTTGATTATCTATCTTGATGGACAGTTAAGATTAAGTGACTGTTGGAGATTTGGGTACTGTCCCTACCTATAAATAAGTGACTGATTTCGATCATTCAGACACATGAAAAGACAACATAATATAATTACGGGATAAGGGAGAGAAATCCAAAGACTAAAATTTGTGTTTATTTTAAAATACTATTTTGTCTTGGAAAGGAGATCCAACTGTTGGAACATACTGAAATTAGAGTATGTTCTTGCCATATATGAGAGAAAGTCATGGTCTGAAATTTAGTCCGATCGGACATCTCTAAGGTCGACTACTCCATCAATCTTTCCATTTGTGACATGAGAGAGTTGGAGGCACCAATGACAACCTCTTCACTCGTAAATTCTAATGTTGACTTAGGTATGTTTTTCAACTTTATTTTTGACACGTGTGATAATTATGTAGATTAGGTTCCTATAGTTTTATAACAATTTATACGTTCATGTATTGTATTATTGATCTATAAAAACTGTTAAGTGATTTATTAAATCTAAATCTAACATGTGGTATAAGAACACATGGCTTAGATCACATAATTATCCTTTATGTCTAAACATGATAATTATATTTCATATTCTAAATTATGAGACTTAAGTGATATTTTTATATTTTTTTATGACTCTAATTTGGACTTAGTTTAAAATCTACTTATTATCTTTATGTATAAAACTTTCTGCGACATTCTGATTTTTCATTACTGAATCTGATAAGAGTTATGTGTAAAACTTTCTGTGACGTTCTGATATTCTGTCGCTGAATATGCTTATATTGATGTGTGAAACTTACTGCGACGTTTTGTTTTCTGTCGCTGAATCTGTTAATGTTTACGTATGAAAATCTTATGTGACGTTTCTGTTTTCTATCACTAAATATGTTTAGATTCATTTCTGTGACGTTTTGAATATTTTTGTCCCTGAAATCTTATTGCCAATTATGAACTCTTTATTTCAAGCGATAATTTTTTTGTGTCACCAATAAAAAAATTGATTTGGAAATAACGTTTACTTTTATATCTCTTTCATGAAAATTATACTTTCGATTTCGCGTGATTCTTTTACAATTCTAAACATATTTTTGGTGAAAACTAATTTTTCTGTGTTTGGGCATTTTGTAGTATTCTATCTTTTACGAGATTTTTTTTCACTACATATGTAATGTTTATATTGTTTAGATGTTTTTATGTACTTTATATCATTCGAAATCATTGTATGGATAGTTCTCATGTTAATAATTTCATGTGCTAATATTTTCATAAAGATAGGATAGGTGTCCACTAAAGTGTCCTACCCTATGTTAGCGTATATTAGATTAAAGAGTATATTCTATTTGGTTGCAAAAATTCCTAAAATAATTGTGACATAATATTTATATGATGTTAGATTAGGAGGAAAGTATCTTAATCTATAGTCATAAATATTCAATTACTCCGTACACATCTATATTATTGGATCTATGATTATCCATCAAGAATTGCTTATAATATTTTTTCGGGATATTAATTTTGTATCCATTACGTAATATGTGTGTGCATGTATGTTTCATGAAAGTAAATTTATTTTGCACACTTTATGAATTAAATATTTAAGCCCAATTAAGGATAAATCAATTTAGGATATGTGTGAATGCAACCAGATGAATTAATTGGTGCATCTATGCAATCACATAAAAGAAAAAATCATAAAATGAGATTTTGTTTACCAAAATTTTATGACCAAATTAAAATCGATTTTGGTTCCGTAATTGTTATTTTCTTTTGCGATAATTTTAATTATGTGTTTAAAGTCGCTTATTTTATAAAACTGTAAATTTGGATATTTTGAGACATTTTCAGTAATATTTTTCTTATGCCTCTAATAAGCAATAATTGAGATTAAAATTGTCAACTTACCCGGGATTAATGAATTTTTTTATGTCAATTCGAGAGGATTTAATGATGAAAAATCATACTTTTTTTTTAGTAATAAACGTTTCTATGACTGTTTGAGCACATTTATGCTCTCGAAACCTTAAATTTATCATATTTAGTAATAAAGTTGATAGCGATTTATTTCTCAATTTTTTTAAATTTCACTTATTGGGAAGATTATTTTTTAAGAATTTTCTTATAGTGATTACTCAAATTTTCCATTATTGAAAACTATGGATTCTCTATTTTATGTGTTTTTATAAATACATCAGTTATCTTATCTTATTTGATTGTCATAATATTTTTGGTATGTACCAAATATTGTTATGACTATTTTGGTTATGGTTGAGGTTTTGATATTAATATTTATATTAGATTAGATTAGGTATCCATTGAAGTGCCATAATCTATAATTATAAATATTAAATTACTGTGTATAAATGTGGCTGCCAGTGAGTCCAAATATAATGGTGAGTGTTATATTGTTGATGCAATGATGATGCAGCTTGTTCATTGTACCAAAGGGATAATTTTGATTATCAAATGAACATTAATGAGCAATTTTTTTCCGCATCAACTTAACCTCGAATGATTCAAATTTCTCATTGAGACTAATATTTGCATAAAATTTTATTCGTTGTTCAAAGTTGTAAATATTAGATTAATGTGTATATGCTTATTATTCCCAATACGAGTAAAACAATATCATAAGCATGCCCTAAACTTTTCTTCTTATCATTTATATCATGATTAGATTATGATTCCACCAAAGTGGTCTAGTCTAATAAACTGTAAATATTAAATTTATGATGCAACAATATATTTTGGCATGCCTTAAGGTTTTCATCTCAGTATTTATATCACGATTGGGTTACGATTCCACCAAAGTAGTCTAATCTAATAAATTGTAAATGCGGAATTTTGTGATAACATTTAAATATTATGTCTTAGTTGCTCCAAAGAGTCCGGATATGGTTTGGAGTGTACGGATAATTAATAATTTCATATTGATTAAGCCACTGTGATTTACTTGCTCCAAAGAGTTCGGTTACAATGGTGAAGTTAATATTAAGGGGCAATATGTTTATTTATAAAGGTTGGTATTGGTTGCTCCAAAGAGTCCATAACCATCCTCAATTTATAATCTTTTGAAAACATTAGTTATTGTTGAAATTATTATACAATCCATAAAATAATTTAATATTCATATAATGGATAGTTTGGTAGCCACAAAAGTGACCAAATAAAAATTCTTGTGAATATTAAATTTAAAGATAAAAGTTCTAGTAATAACTCATTATGCTTATATATGTAAAGACATTAATGGGGTATATTCAATTTATTTCGTCAAGCAAGATAATTTTCTAAAGGAAATTTATTTTGAATAACTGAAATAAATATCAAGGGTGTTGATGTAAAAAAATAGATCACTCCAATTATTCAATCACAGATAAATAAATGAGAGAAAGAATTTTAAAGTGGTTCAGCCTTATAAGAATGGCCTACGTCCACTGTTTTGTTATTGCTGAGTGTTTAGGAATTCTCAATTACAAGTTCTATCAAGAAATTCCAATCCCCTTACAATGAGGATTGTACAATGTATTTATAGCCCTGAGGCTGTAATGTGAAAGGGTAATACATTAAATGATGTACATATGAAAGGGTAATACATTCAATGCCCCTTTTGCGTGTGCGCCTGAATGATAAGCATTTAATAAATTAGTCGAACTGTTGGTTATCCAGCTATTAATGCTTTGTTCGAGATGCAGCTCGGACTGCCTGAGTTGCTCGGACCGCCTAAGCTTCTCGGTACTCAAGAGTTCCTCGGAGAGGTCTTGTTCCTCGGAGCGTATGAGTTCCTCGGAGAGGTCTTATTCCTCGGAGTGTATAAGTTCCTCGGAGTGTGTGAGTTCCTCGAAAGTGATTTTTGTTGCCATGTAGATTGCCACGTGTCTTTACTCAATTGGGCCATGTCAGCAGACTAAATTTGGTATCAATAGAAGCCCCCAATGTTTCATAGTTCAAAATTTGAGGAGTATGGAGCATTCTTTCTCGGAATATGGTAGTTTTAAGTGGTCCTCCTGATATTTAGGAGTCTTTTGTATTTATTTCTCCTTCGTAGAATTAAGCTTTTTTGAACTTTTCTGCTTGCTTCGATTCCTGCGTACTTTTTGTCCTTTTAGCCGCCGGTAGCGTAATTGTTTCTTTTCGTAATCATTACTTTTTCCTTTTCGCAAGACAAGGTATTTAAGCGTCAAAGACAATCCCATCGTCTTCTACTTTTCCAAATTTGTATCTTCGAGTTTTCCATAGTCTCTTTCTCTCCTGTGTATTCATCTTCTTCCATCGTTCGTTGTCAACAGATCCACTTTTTTCTGTAAGATCTTCTTCTTTCTTCTTCATTTCCTTTATTCACCATGGTTTACCCTGTTGAATCTCTTGATAAATTTCGCTCTGATTTTTCCATTCCCTCCTGGATTGTTTTGGAAGAGCTTTCTGAGCCTTCTGATTATTTCCATTTGGCTGAGGGACATTGGTTCCCCAGCCTCTTTATTGCTGAGTGTGGATTTTCTTTTCCACCAAATCCCTTGTGTTTGGAATTCTGTCATTACTTTGATGTTGTTCCTGCAAGAATAGCCCCCAACACATGGAGAATAGTTAATGGGGTTCATAAATTAAATCAAGTCCATGGAACTCGCATAGGAATTTCAGAAATCATGTACTGCTATAGATGGGCAGTTAATGATAATATTTTTTATTTTAAAAACTAGATTTTTAAATAGAGCCTTAGTAGTCAATCTCCCTGATGCCAATAGGGATTATTTTGAACATGGGGTTGTCATAAAAAATTGGCAGCACCCTCCATCAACTGGAGATGAGGTTTACCAGGGTCCCAGATGCCCTCCTTATGGAAATGGGATAGGTTATTTTTATTTTGTTTTATTTATTTTGAAATTATGCTTCCTTTATGTTTGATAAAATGTGTCACTGATGGAAATGTTTATTTATTTGCAGTTGATAGCAAAAGAAAGTGCCCAAAAGAAGCAGATGTCAATATAAGGCATTTGAAACTTATCTAGAGTCTGCATCAGAGTGTTGCCGACGAGTACATTAGATCAGCCTCTTATCTGCTGCAGTACAAGAGCTACACAACCTCTTTTACTGCTCGTCCAGTAATAAGTGACGCAGAGCCAGTACCAGCTTCCACCAGTTCTTCACCTGAATCTCACATCCCTTTAAACGAAAGGATGAAGAAGAGAATACCCCCCACCATTTTCGAGAAACCCTCCTCTGGTGGTGGGGAGGCAAAGAGAAGTAGAGTTGATGTCCCAGAAGGGACAAAGAAGACTGATGCACCTTCCTCGGCTGCTGTCGTGAAGGTTGTCGAGAAGCCCGCAGTGGCTCCGAGCAGGACTGCTGCTCCTGGAGAGGTGATTGTAATATCATCGACCAGGGATTCTTCCTTGGTTGAATATGTCCCTGTTCCCCCGAGGAGGCTGAAAAAGAGCTCCTCGGTCAATTTGGCTGACACCATCACTCATCCCCCAACTACTGGAACTGGGGTTCCAACTTTTGTTCCCCCGAGCTCTGCCATGAGCTCGGTGAAGTCCTGGATCATTCCCGAGGTCCAAGGTACTGAAGAAAACCTTACTCGGGATATGGTCACCTCGTTAGCTGCTCGTCACCTTGCTTCTGTAAGTCTTCTTACTTTCAACTTTTCATATTTCCTTTGTCATTTCTATTTCTGATTTGCTTTCTTTTTACTTTTATAGTTGACGAGCTGCTTTAATATAATTCTGAAGAAGGATGAAGCAATTAAAGCTTCATGCTCCTCGTCCAGTGTGGAGGGAGCTCTGGCAGAAGCTGTCAAGTCTTTGGACGATTCTTGCCAAAAATATGCCACTGATAAGGCTGTTTGGGAGAAGAAGCTTGCCTCCACCGAGCAGGAGAAAGCTCGAGCTGTTGATGCCTCCAAGGAGTTGGAGAAGAAAAAGAATGCCCTGGAGAAGGCAAATAAAGAGCTCGAAGAGAAGCTCAAAACTGCTGGGGAGCTTGAAGATAAGCTCAGGGTTGCTGAAGAAAGGTTGGGCCAGCTTCAAGAAGTAGGTCGGCAGAAGGAGGAGGTAGAAAATAAATTGAAAGCTGCTGAGAACCTTCTGTCCGAGAAGCTTTCCTCGAAGAAACTGAAGAGGAAGATGGTTGTGAAGAAGTCCTTCAACGCTGGCTGGGACAAGGGGTGGAACAAGGAGTTGGCTACCATGATGTCACAAGTTGAATATGGCATCCTAAAATACTTCCGAGATGGATGGGTCGCAGCTCTTCAGGAGATGAAGGTTGATGAATCCTCCGAGCTCTTCCAAAGACATATCCCTGATCCCCCTCCAACTCCTGAAGATGAAGAAGCTGCCTCTGAAGAATCTTCTATGATGATGGGAGATCATCCCCCAGCCATCCAGCCTGTTGCCGAGGAACCTCATCAAATCGTTACTTCTTTCGATCAACTGCTGGCGCTCCCCGAGCAACACACAACTCCCTCCGAGCAACCTACCTCCTCGTCCCAGCCTCCCGAGAAGGTTTTAGGAGACAAGGAAAAGGTGTAGAGTTGTTCGGGTTTATCTTTACATTTTTCTTTTGTCAATTGTAACCCATAGCTTGTAACTCTGAAATTTATGATCTAATAAAACTTCGACTTTTTTACATACTGTTGTTTATCTTCTATTCATACTCTGCTTGAACTTCTTATTGATGATTGCTCTTTCTTTCTCTGCTAGTTTCTGGCCATGATGGAATTATTATCTGCCCATGATACAAAGCTGCTGCGACAATGCAATGAATAATTTAAGGCTGGTCACACAGACCTGAGTGCATCACAAGTCGTCGACATCCTTGGCCAAGATGCTTCTGAACAGGCAGTTGAAGCCTACCAGTACTTGAAGTGTCTACTTGATCGGGCAGTGGCCAATAATGTGGCCTATTATGATATGATCGAAGATCTCCAAGGCACCCTAGAATACCTTCAGCTACAATACAAAGAATCAACTGCCCTGTTGCATGAGGGGTACGAGAAGAAGTTCCAGTAAATTATTGCCGACAAGGGCTACGAGAAGCTTTTTACTGGGTATGATGTAAGGGAGAGAACTCTAATGGGTGAGGTCGAGGAATGCAGACAGATTGTCGAGTTGCTAGAGAAAGAGAACAACAATTTGTAGAAAGATCTATCATAATTGAAGTTTGCAGCCTCTTCTACAAAAGCCTTGATCTCAGTGACTGATGAGGGATTTTCGTTCCTGGAAGTCGAGAACGCCAACTTGAGGGACGAGTTGGAAACCTTGAGGAGAGCTGGGCCCTCTACATCATCTCGTGGACGAGTAAGAGCTCCTCGGGGACGAGCAAGAGCTCCTCGGGGACGAGCAAGAGCAGCTCGAGTTCCTATTGAGGAGCAGAGGACTTAGTCTGCATTAGAAAACCAGGCCTTCCAGCTGATGGCGAAGAACCGAGCTTTGGCTGAAATGTCAAAGAAGATCAGAGACCTGGAAGAGCAGCTCTCCATGCAGAAGTCTACCTTGGAGAATAAAGAAATCTTCATCAAAAATCTCCACGAGCAGCTAGATAGACTAACATATCAGTTCCACAAACAGCCTAGGGAGTTCTGGATGGCTAGATACAACGAAGCGCTCTACCACTTGGACGATCGTATCCAAAATGCCAATAATGAGGGCTACAAGCAAGGCTGGTTGAACGCCTTAGGTGTGCTACAACTCGAACATGGTCATTACCTGTGGGACTACCATGATCCCGGGCTGCTCGACTTACCTGTGCCACCGTATAAATTGGATATGAGTTGGATCCATGCAAGGGACATTCCTCGGAGCTTGATTTCAAAGTATCTCGGTGACTACAATCTACATTCTCAAGCCGAGATATCTCGTCCTGAGCATCTCCTAGATTGACCATCCGTGATGAATGTCAGGATGTTGAAGGATCTCAACTTCATAAATTCTCCTCTGGCTTTAAATGAGCCGCCTGCTGGCGAGGAACCCGTACCAAAAGCAGAGGGGAAAAGACCAGTAGAATAGGAATATCAATGTAATAAATTTTCACAATCGATGTAATTTTCATTTTATTATCAATGTAATTTACTTTGAATTTAATGAAAGACTTTCGTTTTTATTGGTTTGCAATCTTAATTGCTATTGTCTTGTAATACTTTACATCTATGCATGTGTTTCTGTTAAAAAGATAATAATATTGTGTAGTTTGTCAATCAACTTATTGTCGAATAGCTTGAATTTATGGTAGTCATCTGGCAAAAACAATATTTTGTTTCTCGACCAACTTAGTAATAATTACGAGTATCAAAAAATGTTGCTCGATCACTTAATAATAAAGTTACAAGTATAAAAAATGTTGCTCGATCACTTAATAATAAGGTTACGAGTATAAAAAATGTTTAAAATGTTTTCGACCAACCAAGATCGTTGAATTTTACTTGTCGACCAACTACCGTTAGTGGGTTTTTATCCCCGACCAGCCATAGTTAGTAGATTTTTTCTTAAATGTTTCTGACCAACCAAGGTCGGTAAAATTTCCTTGTCGACCAACTACAGTTGGTGGGTTTTTATCCCCGACCAGCCATAGTTGGTATTTTTTGGAATAATTTTACCTCCCGACCAACTCAAGTTGGCATTTTCGAGAATATATTTACTTCTTAACCGGTATAAGTTGACATTTTGAGGAATACTTTTATTTCCCGAGGAACATATAGTTTTACTTCCCTTAGGAATACAAAGTTTTTCTTCCCGGAGGAATACGAAATTTTTTCTTCCCGGAGGAATACAAGTAGCTTTACTTCCCGGAGGAATATTGGTAGCTTTACTTCCCGGAGGAATATTGGTAGCTTTACTTCCCGGAGGAATATTGGTTTCTCGACCAACCTTAGCTGGCATTTTCGAGAAAAAATTTGAGCAGCCTGAGCTTTGCTGAGTTTTGCCCCGAGTAGTGTGTAGCACTATTCCCCGAAAAACTTTCAATGAAAAGAAGGAATTCGACAGAATATCTTCATTTTATTCATCATTGATAATACTTGCGTAGGTGCTCTGCATTCCAGGCATTCTTAAACTCCTCGCCTTCTAAAGTTGCTATTCGATAAGTTCCTAGTCGAACAACTTCTGTAACTCGGTATGGTCCATGCCAGTTTGCCTCCAGTTTATTGTGCTTTTGAATGACTTTCTTTAGCACATAATCTCCTTCTTTCAGGTCGCACTTCTTCACCCTTTTGTCATAGAATAAAGTTGTTCGCTGCTGGTAAGCAGCATTTCTAATGGCTGCTTCTTCTCTAACTTCCTCCAGCATGTCTAAATCTAGCCTTCTCATTAAGTCGCTGATAGGGGAATTTAAATTCAGTACCCTGTGTGTTGGGAGGCCCAACTCGGCAGGTATAACAGCTTCATTTCCAAACGCTAACATGTATGGTGATTCTCCTGTTGCTACTCGGGGAATAGTTCGGTAAGCCCAAAGTACTGATTGTAACTCGTTAATCCAGTTTGCTTTCGCATCATCCAGTCTTTTCTTCAAGCTATTTAGCAGCGTTTTGTTTGTCACTTCAGTTTGTTCATTGCTCTGAGGATGGCCTGGCGGTGAGTGGACCTTTAAAATATTTGATTGATGGCAATAGGCAGTGAACTCCTCGTTATCAAATTATGTTCCATGGTCTGTAATGCAAGCATGAGGAAGATCATATCGACAAATGATGTTCTTCCAAACAAATTGGTACACCTTCTCGTACGTCATATCAATGAGTGGCTCAGCTTCTACCCACTTAGTAAAATAGTCAACTGCGACGATGAGGTATTTGAATCTTCCTCTGGTTGTTAGCAGTGGTCCAACCAAATCTATTCCCCATATGGCGAATGGACAAGGGGAAGTTATAGTTGTCAACAATGCTTGTGGAGTTCTTCGGATGGAGGAAAAGCGCTGGCACTTATCACATTTCTTGGCATAGGCTATACAATCAGCCCTCATCGTCGGCCAGTAGTATCCCTGTGTCATCACCCTTTGCAAAAGCATCCGACCTGCTACATGTGCTCCACAGGACCCTTCATGGATCTCTTCAATCAAATCTTTCACCTCGGTGGGATGTACACATCTCTGCAAACCTTCCATAATTCCCTGCCTATATAAAATACCATTAGTTAATACGTACCGAGCAACTTTAAACTTCAATTTCTTGGCCGCGAGCTTGTCAATTGGTAATTCTCCCTCCTCAATGTATACCCTGATAGGATCCATCCAAGATGGTCCTAATTCAAGGGTAATAAAGTTCATTGTCAGATCTTCATCTATGCTCCGACCAGCTAACACTTCAATTGGGATTGTTCGTCGTAGCTCGGTGCGAGTAGCTGATACTAGTCGAGCTAGGGTGTCTGCTCTCGCATTCTCCATTCTTGGTATTCTGACCAGCTGAATAGCGGCAAATTCTGACACCAGCTCCTTCACCTTTGCATGATATCTGATCATTAATTCTCCTCTAACTGCATATACTCCCAACATTTGATTTACGATCAATTGAGAATCACTGAAAACAATGATCTGCTGCGCCTCTATAATTTTTACCAAACTAAGTCCTGTAATCATGGACTCATACTCAGCCTCATTGTTGGAAGCTTTGAATTGGAAACGCAAGGCGTATTCCATATCGACCTCGTCCGGAGTGCTCAAGACTATCCCCGCACCACATCCTGCAGTGCAAGATGAGCCATCTACATATAGCCTCCATATAGGTAACTCGTCTTCGAATTTCTGATCAATCAGAGTTCCTCGGTGAAATATTTGTTGCCTCCTTTCATCCTCCCCGGATATTTCTTGCTCTTCGTCGATCATCTCTTCTTGCCCTTTTACCAATCGGAATTGGTCTGACTTTGAATTTGATGATCTTGTAACATCCACTTGCCCTTTTACCAACCAAAGTTGGTCTAAGCTTGTGTTTGTTGATCCTGTAACATCCACAGGTTGATCAACGAGCAATTTTTGCTCCTCGGGGGTATCAGGATAGGTGAAATCTGCTATAAAATCTGCCACAACTTGCCCTTTTAACGATGATCTGGATTCATAAACTATATCATATTCACCGAGCTCTACTGCCCAGTACATCAATCTCCCTGATTTTTCTGGCTTATAAAGGGCTTGCCTCAATGGCATATCAGTATATACGACTATAGTATGGGCCTAGAAGTATGGCCTCATTCTCCTACTCGCCTCAATCAACGCCAGTGCCAATTTTTCCAGCCTTGGATATCTGATCTCTGCTCCTCAGAAGGCCTTACTTGTGTAGTAAATTGGTTTTTGCACTCCACTCTCCACTCTGATTAATGCCGAGCTAACTGCATTCTCGGACACTGCTAGGTACAAATACAATTTTTCTCCCATCACCGGCCTGGACAACAGTGGAGGTGCTCCTAAGTATTTCTTCAAGTCTTGAAAAGCCTTCTCAGATTCATCATTCCACTCAAAAGTCTTTCTGAGTGTCTTGAAGAATGGGAGACATCTATCAGTTGCTCGTGACACAAATCTGTTGAGTGCTGCGACTCGTCCTGTAAGACTTTGCACCTCTTTCTTCATCGTTGAAGATCGTAACCCTAATAGAGCTTTGATCTTTTCAGGATTTGCTTTAATGCCTCGTTGATTGACAATGTACCCGAGAAACATGCCTTCTCGTACTCCAAATATGCACTTCGTCGGGTTCAACTTCATTTGATATTTATCCAGTTGATCAAAGGTCTGACTTAAGTCAACTAGATGATCGGCATCTCTCTTGCTCTTTATCAGCATATCGTCAACATAGACTTTCATGTTGTCAATGATTTGTTCAGCAAAGACCTTGTTCATCAGCCGCTGATATGTCGCACCTGCATTTTTCAAACCAAAAGGCATAACATTATAACAATAAGTTCCCCTAGGGGAATGAAAGAAGTACTTTCCCTGTCTTCAGGTTTCATTTTAATTTGATTGTAGCCAGAATAAGCATCCATGAAGCTCAGCAGCTCGTGTCCCGAGGTAGCATCTACCAGTTGATCAATTTGGGGCAATGAAAAGTGATCTTTTGGGCATGCTTTGTTGAGGTCGGTAAAGTCTACACACATCCTCCACTTGTTGTTTTTCTTCTTTACCATCACCACATTTGCTAACCAGTCTGGATATTTAACATCTTTAATGAAACAAGCTTTCTGGAGCTTCTCGACTTCCTCCTGTATAGCTTGGTTCTTCTCGGGGCTGAACACTCTTCTTCTCTGCTTCACTGGCTTGATCTCCTTATTCACATTGAGCTCGTGACATAAGAAATTTGGGTTTATCCTAGGCATATCCTCATGACTCCATGCAAAAGTTTGATTTCTGCTTCTTAGGAAAGTTATCAATTCCTGTTTCAATGAGACTTCCAACGACGAACCTACCTGAGTAGTTCGTTCAGGGTGCTCGTCGTCCAGAATGATGTTTTCAGTAGCTTCCACCACCTGACCCTTCACGAGTTGTGACTCATCTCTAGGATCCAATGTTTCAATTTATGCACCTTCATCCACTTGATAGGTAATAGTCTTTTTCCTTGATTCCTCCAGCTCTTCTTGCTCGACGGATGAATAATAGCATTCCCGAGCTACTTTTTGATCGCCTTTCACAACTCCTACTCCAAAATTTGTTGGAAATTTTAGGCACTGATGCACTGTAGATGGTACAACCTCGAATTTTTTCAATCCTACTCTTCCCATGATGATATTGTATGATGATTGAACATTCTTATCCATTACAAAGAAGCGGATTCTTTCTGTTCGACAAGCAGGCCACGTACCAATGAATATATCCAACTTGATCGTCCCAAGTGGAAATACCTTCTCGCCAGCAAAACCGATGAGGGGTCTATGATAAGGCTCCAGTTGAGATAGCTTTTAATTTAAACTATCAAAGCACGAGTAGAACATGATGTCTGTCGAGCTACCATTGTCCACCAGTACTCTTGAAATCATTACGTCCTTCATTCTCATCTTGATCACCAATGGGTCATCATGAGGATATAGAACACCTGTGAGGTCGTTCTTTGAGAACCCAATGACCAACTTCTCTTTGTTCACCTTTCTCGGGCGATCATCCTCAGCTAGATTTATTCGCTGAATATATGAGCAAGCTTGAGCCTCACCGAGGTAAGCTTTTCTCTCTGCAGTAAGGTCTCCTCATCCTGCATCTCCACCTGTAATAACATTAAGCGTATTAAAAATACCCCTCGTTCTGGATGCCTTGGTCTTTTGGGAAGATCGGGGTCATCTTCTGGATCAACTTTATGGTTTCTTTTCTTGTTCTCCTCTGCCCAACGAGGATATCTAGACCTCTCTCTTGTTCGGTCGTTGTTTTTTCTTTCGTTTCCTCGATCAACATACTTTGCCAGCTTTCCTCGGCTGATGAGTGTTTTAATCTCATTCTGAAGAGCTATGCAATTTTTGGTCATATGGCCATGATCTTTATGAAACTCACAGTACTTCGCCTTATTCCTCTTGTTAGGGTCTGCCTTCATCTTCTCTGGCCAGTTTAGTTCCTCGTTGTTCTTGATTTCTTCTAGAACATGGTTGATATCCTTCTTCAAAGGAGTATAATTATCACATTTCTTCATTACATCCCATACCAACCTATTTTTTGAATGTTTTTCATTACCATTGTTCTTATGCTCTTTCTTCTTAGCTTTATCACCTTCCACCTTGGTTTCTTTGGCATCCATATTCTTCTTCGCAGCCATAGCCTCCTCGACATTCATAATCTTGGACGCTTTTCCCATCAGGTCGGACATGGTTCGAGGTGGATTTTTAGCCAAAGTGTAGTACAACTTGTTGGGCAATAATCCACTCATCAAAGCAGTAATCGTTGTCTTCTCCTCGTAATCAATGACTTCGAGTTTCTTGTTATTAAAACGAGTTATATAATCTCTGGTACTCTCACCAGCCTTTTGTCTAACACTTAACAAATGTGCTACTCGTTTAAATGGCTTTGCCCCAAAATATAAATTCCCAATGAATAACTCGGCCAGTTGAAGAAAAGTTGAGATCTTACCCCGAGGAAGATTATTATACCATATTTGAGCAGATCCGGTAAGAGATCTAGAGAATGCCCTGCATCTCATCTCATCTGGAACAGCATAGATGTCGACTGCAGCTTGGTATTGTTCTATATGAAGGACAGGGTCAGTCTTTCCATCATATTTGGGGGTCACAACAGGCGCCTTGAACTTTGATGGTGTTGGAAAATATACAATGGACTGGACAAAAGGTGTTCCTCGAACAAAGGTTCGTTGTAGAGGGTTCTTAGCCTTAGCCATTTCTCCTAATCTATCCTCCAGCCTCTGAATAGATCCTTTCCAGGCATCATTCCCTTCCTCGGGCCTATTGGTTCGAGCAATTGATCGCGTTGAAGTGGCTTCTTGGGATCTATCTTGACGAGAACCTGGTCAATCATAGGATCTATCTTGACGAGCAGTTGGTCGCAACTGGGCAGATCCTTCCCTTAAATCTGATGGTCGTCGAAAACTCCTCGATACGACTTTATGAGGACTTCTACTCCTTCTAGGTCCTAATAGATTGAAAGGTGATACCCTGCTTAACCTCTCTAGCGTACTAGTCCTTTCTGGAGAGAGAGTGACACGTTGTTCAGTATATGTGGCTCGCACTGACGAAGTTCGGCCAGGTTGATAAGAAAAATCTTCAGAATCCTCATTGCGATATGAATCAGTACGCCTAGTACGCGAAGAAGGTGCACATATATTTCTTTGAATACTTCGTGGTCCTGAATGGGCTGACGCACCGCCATGGAGAGTTTGGATGAGTTGTCGCATTATTTCTTGCATGACGGTCTGGCCTTGAGCGAGATTTGTCATTATTCCATCCAGATCTGGAATATTTGGCGGAGCAGATGAATTTGGAGGGTTTCCAGCATTTCGATTGCTGGATTCCGGAATATCAGCCATTTGTAATGGATTGTTTTTGGTGAAAAACGATATTACCAATCGTTCCCACAGATGGCGCCAATCTGTTGATGTGAAAAATTAGATCACTCCAATTATTCAATCACAGATAAATAAATGAGACAAAGAATTTTAAAGTGGTTCAGCCTTATAAGAATGGCTTACGTCCACTGTTTTGTTATTGCTGAGTGTTTAGGGATTCTCGATTACAAGTTCTATCAAGAAATTCCAGTCCCCTTACAATGAGGATTGTACAATGTATTTATAGCCCTGAGGCTGTAATGTGAAAGGGTAATACATTAAATGATGTACATATGAAAGGGTAATACATTCAATGCCCCTTTTGCGTGTGCGTCTGAATGATAAGCATTTAATGAATCAGTCGAACTGTTGGTTATCCAGCTATTAATGCTTTGTTCGAGATGCAGCTCGGACCGCCTAAGTTGCTCGGACCGCTTAAGCTTCTCGGTACTCAAGAGTTCCTCGGAGAGGTCTTGTTCCTCGAAGCGTATGAGTTCCTCGGAGAGGTCTTGTTCCTCGGAGCGTATGAGTTCCTCGGAGTGTGTGAGTTCCTCGGAAGTGATTGTTGTTGCCATGTAGATTGCCACGTGTCTTTACTCAATTGGGCCATGTCAGCAGACTAAATTTGGTATCAACAAAGGGATTATGCAATTAGGTGGTGAAAAGTTATCCTAGATAACATGCCCATCTAAATTACATAATATTGTATCCACTAAAGTCATATATATAAATATTCAAAGTTATTATGAAAGAAAGTCTACATTTATATAATGTTATTAATGTACGTGTTGTCAACTTATAACATTAATGTAGTAAGTTATTTATTTCATTCATTTTATATTATTTTATTTCTCTAATAATGCATATTTTATCCCTTTAATGTCCTTGAGACTGACTTCTAAGAATGAAATAAAGAAGCTAAATTTCACTTAAAAGTGCTGAATCGTTATAATTCAATTTTATTTGAGGATCCCACTATTAATGAATTAGTGTGTGAAACTCTTATAAACCTTGAAGAATTATTAAAAAGATTAAGCATAGAGTTTATACAAAATCTCATAATGTTATAGATTAAAATATGAGTACCCATTATGTGATATACATTGTGTGAATTATGATGTGTCATTCGATATGAATGAAATAATTTATTTGATTTAAAAAAAAACTAAAGTGCTACGTAACATAGTTTAAGTCGGTATGAGGATCGTTACAAGACAAATCGTCACACAAATCATAAACTCTTGGATTCATTGTCTTATGTTATTTTGGAATCATTTCAAAAAGACCCCTCAATGGCCTTTCCAAATATTTCTCTTAAGTATACAAAAGATTTTTATTTATATGAGAATATATTTTCTTAATTATAGTGTTCTCATTAGTGGTTTGAAAAATTATGTTTTTAATAAAACTTTTACAATAAAATGATTGTGATCCTATATCATAATGTTGAACTTCAAAGTAGCTTTTCGAACTTGTGGATTGTATATCACATTCTTTTAAGTCTAGGTTGTTTTTGGGTTGTCACTTATGAATCTTGACACCCATGTTTGAGCACTTAAGGTTTTATAATTTTAGAATGCTTTATGTGGTCCAAGTGGGAGAATTATAATAGTCCTTGGATAGATAGTGGACCTACATAGAACAGGTCGTTATAAAACAACAAGTCAAACGCAATAAGTTAAAAGCAACAAGTCGATATTGCCACAATATTTAATCACACAGAAATAAATATATATGGTAAAAGTGTATTATATATATTCTACTTTACTTGCCCTATTTGACACGCCCGTATGATTGAGTGTGTCTAGTACATACATGAATTTATAATTTACTAAAAGAATTAGAATTTATAATTATTTTTACACTTGAAAGAGAATACACTAATTACTTTTGAAATCGAAAACATCAAATGTCAAATTCTTTAAAGAATAGTAAAATTAGTGGGGGTATCAAATCACCTAATGTGGTTATAAAAGAAGTTAAGATACTCATGTCATTCCTTTAACGTCCAGATTAATTCTTCTTTTGGTTAATGGATATGCATAGTTTTAAGAAGCTCTTAAATGATTTTTATATTTTGAATGATTGTGAGATTTATTCCAAGAATGCGAATTTGACAGAGAAGTAAGAAAATATTCGATTTTGATAATCAACGATATAAAGCTAGAATTATGGTCAAAGTTTTCATTACCAATAGAGAAAGTGGTGTAAATAAATATTTTCACATATATCTTAGAATATTAAAATTTTATAGCTATAATAGCTCCTTTTTTAGTAAGAGTTACATTTAGTGTGAAAACTTATGAGAGTTTAAGAAAAAAACTGTATACGTCAAGAAATCACTATATAAACTTATGTAAGTTTTCCATCAATGGTATTTTAAGAATACTTTATGTATTTTGATTAAGTATATATATACCTTGAAGTCAGTGGAAATAAATTTATATCTTGAATTTCTCTTAGTAGTAAATCGTAGAGAAAAAAAATAGTTTAAGAGTATGAAGTAATGAGATGCTTAAAATATTACATGCTCACACTTATGATAATTGTTCTCTCTTGATTAAGTAGACTTGTTTTGGCCTAGTGACCAATATTGTGAAAGAGTGAGAAACAATTAAATATTGTATGTAGCATGCTTTGAGGCTATAACTTATGGATTATGGTTGCGGAAAATTTATTTTGGGAGTTGAAGTTGTCGACACTATTATCAAGTCGTTGAAATATTATAATAATTCTGCTATACTCTTCGTTATGAAGAACTGATAGGTATTTTAAAGAACCTAGGGTCATTAAAATTAGAATACAATACCTATATGTGAACGAAGAAGTTCAGAAACAACAAGTGTCAGTCAAACACACTAGTTTAAGTTTTAATGAAACATATTCACTAATAAATGGGCTATCACCAAAGGACATTATTGAAACATGCTTAAGATATGAGTCTTGCGTGTAGCCAATTAAATATAAGTGTTGTATATTATTTGATGCTTATATTTTGGCACTATACTTGATAACGATTGAAGTGTATTCTGAACATGTTGATTTCTGTCTTGCAATATAAGTTTACATGCATGTGAATTGATGTGACAAAAATAGTCTTTTATATAAGACATTATTGGACCATTATTGAATAATCTGATTATAGACCTTGTTGGATGAACTGTTACTGTTGTGGTACATGGAAGCGATCATGCTCTTGAATTAGTATGAGAGCGCCATGACCCGCATTAAGGGTTTGTTTGATTAAGGTATTTATGAAAAAATATCTAAGGATGGCTTAAAGATTATTGCATGCCTTATGATAATTATGGACCAATTGAGAGAATGTTAGAATTATTTTATAATTCTACATAATATGATCCATAATTAGATTACCACCAAGAGTCAATTTGGTTAGTGAAAGGGTACTATAAATACCAAGAGTCAAAAGGACTCATGATTATCTATCTTGATGGACAATTAAGATTAAGTGAGTGTTGGAGATTAGGGTCCTGTCGCTGCCTATAAATAAGTGACTGATTTCCATCATTCAGACACATGAAAAGACAACATAATATAATTATAGGATAAGGGAGAGAAATCCAAAGACTAAAATCTGTGTTTATTTTAGAATACTATTTTGGCTATAAAAGAAGATCCAACCGTTGGAACATACTAAAATTGGAGTATGTTCTTGCTGTGTATGAGAGAAAGTCATGGTACGAAATTCAGTCCGATCGGACTTCTCCAAGGTCGTCTACTCCGTCAATCTTTCCATTTGTGACATGATAGAGTTGGAGGCACCAATGACAACCTCTTCACCCGTCAATTCTAATGTTGACTTAGGTATGTTTTTTCAACTCTATTCTAGACACATGTGATAATTATGTAGATTAAGGTTCTATATTTACATAATAGTTTATATATTCATATATTGTATTATTGATCCATAAAAACTGTTAATTGATTTATTAAATCTAAATCTAACATATATCACTAGTTCTGCAGATCATACACAAACACATATAAACTGGAATGGAAGTAATGTGAAGGTAATTGTTTTTATACACAACCACACTAAATCTAACATATATCACTAGTTCTGCACACGCAAACACATATGGTCAGGGGAATACTATTTTGGGTTTTAGTTTTGGGAATGGAAGTAATGTCAAGGTAATTGTTTTTATCTAGTATTGAAGTATTGTAAACATATATACCTCATTATTATACGTGGGGTTGTATATAACTTCTATTGTTTGCATTATCTATTTCATATTAAATTACTAACTCATTTATCCGAGAAGATTCTATCCCTATCAATTTAAATAGTGTGTATTATTTTGATTTAAATTGTAAATAAGTTGGGAGTATGTAGTATTTTAGTTTTGAAAGTTAATATATGATTTGAATTTAATCTGTTGTATTGATTTATACACCCATTATTATAGGTACTTTAATTTGGAGTGTAATTTCATTACAATTTTGAATTTTCTTATCAGGTTTCTGGCACCATTGGTAGCCGACCATGAAAGATATATATAATTCTTTATAATAGGCAATTTTATTTTTGTAATACTTTTTAGCATATCTTAACGGTTTGACTTTGTTTAATTTTTATTTCATTTTGTTTTTCTATAGATTTTCGCCCATGTTATGTTATATCTTTGTTTTGTAACTCACATATCATATCTCTGTTATGTTATATCTTTGTTTTATTATTTTTCTTATCACATTTGAATATCTCCTTTATGTAGGACTTAAGGAACAATATTACATGTCTTATATGGACCATAAAACTACATGGGGAATGGGCTGCAATTATATTATGTCTATATTAGGTGTTGCTGTAAATTATTCACATTATTAATTATTTCAAATTTCTTATCATTGTTTACAATCATTGATTGGACATTTTCCCCATTTTCATACTATTAAACTAATAATTGTACAAACTGTCATGAAGACTTTTTTGAATTAATTTGCTAATTTTTTTTATCTATTTAGTGTTGTAACTATTTTATAATTTTTAAGTTTAAGTAATTTGTTGTTGGATTTAAGTCATCGAGTACAAACTTATAATTTTTAATTTAAGTAATTTTTTTTATTTTGTTCATGAACTTAAAGTGTATGATTTCGTTCATGAACTTAAAGTAATTTGTATATATATTTTTTACATTGGGTCTTCATAGATGTTTTAGAATTATGTAAATTTTTGTATTTATTTTTTAAACGTTGTTAAAGTAGTGACTTTAACGTAAACATTATAATTATGACCCACGGGTTTAACAAAGTCTCCACTGTTAGGTATTACATTAGGTATGGTAAACTTTTATTAGTGTTATTTCCTTTTTAACTATTGATTAAATATGACTTCATGGCTTTAGTTTCCAATGTAATAGTAATTGATGCCGAATTAAATATTTTGCGGCATTTTTATGCTCAAGTTTCAATAATGGTTTGTTGTGTACTCATATTTGGGGCTTATATTTGAAAATTGTTAAATTGATGATGCAGTTTATATGAAGTCCATGATGGACTATTAGTAATATTAATATTGTTGTTGAGTAGTTTTTATTTCTTAAACAGGGTGGATGGTCCTATAAATAAAGGAAATTTTACTCAAATATGTTAAATTGTTTACACTATTTGATTATTATTCCTTAATCAGGGTGGATAGTCCAATAAACAAATGAGACTATGACCATATATTTTTAAATTTGACACTTTATTTATTGGAGTCACAATGCAAATTCGATTGATAAATGTTGTATGTGAATATGTTTGACGAATTTAGACTATTTGAATGTTGTTGGACTTTCTGCTATTTGTTAAGCAGGTTGGATAGTCCTATAAACGCAGGATTTTATGGCCATTTTTTTTAAAATTATACTTTGTTTTGTGGGGGACGAATTTTTGTCGTTTTGTAATTACATACATTGGAATTTTTCACCGTGCCTTCACGCCGGGCATTCCACTAGTGTGTGTGTGTGCGCATGTATATATATATATATATATCTATATAACAAGGAGCAAGGGCTTTTTACTGTTTCATAAGATATAAGATCTTTAACGGTTTGGATTAAAGCCACGAATGCAAAATATGAAAGGCTAAGATCATTTTCCCTCTATCTTACACGCCTGAAAATCTGCCCACCTACCCACTTTATTGAGTACAAGGCTCAAGAAAAAAGGACGCTTAATTGCGCGATTAGGCTTCTCAATCTCTCTCTCTCTCTCTCTCTTTTTCACTCCAGACCTTTGAAACCCATCTGACGTTTTTCTACTCTCTCTACCACAATCCAAATCCACCCCACCGGCATAAAACCTCCAAGGTAGATTTGAGGAAGCAATACCCGCTTTGAGGAGACGCGACCGAGGTAAAAGATGAACAACAATCCATGGACGCCCAACACCATATGAGGATAAGCCATCGATTAAAAATGGGTTTGATTGAGAACTCTACCATGGTCATTAGCTGGGTTTGATTAAAAATGGGTGCGATTGAGAACTCAGTTTAGGTCCATTAACTAGGCTTGAGCTAAACCTTCTGATAAATGCTATTAAACACCGTACGGTACTTCTCGGCTGAACGATTATAATAAGAGGCTCTCTCTCACTTCTAACTTACTGTATGTGCATCCCACATTTACAATGTAATTTTTGAAGGGTTTTTTTGTTCGAGAGAAAGGATATATCTCATTTTATACCCCCTCTATCAATTTTCTCAATTCACTCATTTTATATCCAACCTATCACTTCTCATGGTCCCCCTAACTCATTCTGTGAGTTTTTCCTTTGAACGCTAGGTGAATCAGGTTATGAACTCCATCTTATTCCCAGCGGAATTCTATTATCTTATTAACGAACTTATGAACTCCATCTTATTTTATACATTTGTTTCCATTTATGTTTTGGTTTTTTAGTGAATCAGATTTATTGGTTTGTTTGAACTATTTTCCCCAGATTTGGTAAGCTTTCCCCATTTTATTTTACACACTGTTTTCCCCCAGATTTGTATGTATTATGAACTAATTTGCAGCTGTGTTAATTGATTTTGTTTTGCCCCTGACTCTTATTTTTAATTCTTTTTTTTTTAATGAGATTGGGAGTGGGGTGTATAATTATTTGACATTTCATGGTGAGGATGAATGCCAACAAGGCTCAAATGGATGGTTGAGATATATTCGGTGAACAGGGGTGCAAAATATTATAAGGGATATTGTATCTAATTAGCGTGTCATTGGGTACGTGGTGTCAGAGCACAAGGCTCAAAATTGGAGCACAAGGCTCGAAACCTGCACTGACGAGTGACTGTAAATTAGTATTGCATCTGCCATGCTCCCTCACCACTTTTTTCTTCTCAGTTCCTTCACCCACGAAGGTTTCGCTTCTCTCTCTCACCACTGTTTTCTTCAACCTCACTTTTTTTATCCTTTTGTTTGTATGTGTATTTTCAGGACTAAAATGCAACACCATTTTCATAAGGAAGATATGGATTTGTTTGAGGACCAAAAGTCCCTCCTCAAACATAGAGATCATAAGGTAATAAGCATATGGGGATGAGAGAGAGGACTCATTTTTTGATGTTAAAAAAGAGGACGGTCTTTTGGTCCTCAAATACCCTATGATCTTTATGTTTTGATGTTAAAAATAGGGTGTTCGTGTTCCAGAGTGTTCAACCAAGTTGAACGGGTTGGGGTTGGGTTTTCTGTCTTGATTTTTCTCCCACCCAGTCAAGAATGGGTATTCATTTTTCTGCATCAATTTGGACATTAAATCTAATTTATTTTATTCTCTTTTATAGGTTGTCTATTAGTTAGGTGCATGCAGCCATGTGCTTGGAGTATGTTCATGTATGCGGTTTGGTGATCGGGTCGCCGGATATGTTGGTTTATTGTCGGGTTCGTGTTGCTTTTGAGGTGGAGAAGGGGGAGAGGCTTTTGAGGTGGAGATAGATCTGGTGGTCGTCGGTGCAGTAGTAGGGGAAGTAGATGTCTCGATGTTGGAGGTATATTTAGTTCAGAATTGGGTTTGTGGAGTGTGATTTGGGTGTTGAGGGTATACTCTCTGTTCTTGGGGTGTAATATTTTTATTTTAGGGTTCTTTCACATCTATTTACATTTCAACTATGGGGTGTTTTTTATCCTCTTTGTATTATTAGTATTTAGATGATACGAGTTAATGGATTCTTGAGAGAGTGGATAAAATATCCTTACTTTTATTACTGGATTTTGGGATGTTTTTTTTGCTGACATCTAATATATTACGATGTATTAAAAATTATCTACATTGACACTCCTATAATTGATGTTATTAATTTTTGGAAATTTCTTGGTTTACATACATTTGAGATACTTGCTGCCATCTAATATATTACATTTAACCTTATTTTAATTTTTTCCAGATACAAGTTGACCAACTTCACATTTCTTTTAAAAATTTGTAGGTTCTTGAACCTAAATCCTTAAACAATTTACTAGAAGTGGTTGAAGCAAGGTGTGCCTTTGTTGGATTGAAAATGTTTCTCTGTTCAATGGGCTTGCTTAGATTAGTTCATTTATTATTAGTTCTTTAAACAAATTTTAAATAATTTAGTTCATTAAAGAATTTTCTCACTAAAACATTCACTGTTATTTTTTAAAGAATTTTTATCTGTCCACTCATTTCTTGAAGAAAACTTTTTATGGGTTTTCATTTTCATTTTATTTATTGGTGAAGACTATTATGATTTTGTGACTTTACATGTATGAAATGGACTACTAATTTACAAGGGGAACATGGCAGTTTAAATAAGGGTAGTGTGTTCTTCATAAAGAGTCAAACATATATATTTTTTATACTGTAAAGGGTTCATTTTAGACTGATAATTAACAACATTGTTTGATATGGGTACAACGTATGTACAAGATATATAAAATAATAAGGTTTGTGTATAATTCTAATTGCCTAGGTATGATACACGTCAATCGAAAGAAAATTACACTGACAAAAGAAGAAAATATGTAACTATACACGTTGTGCCTTTGTACTACTACTCATGGGAATTAATAGAGAACATGAATATTTAAAAACTCAAGGGCTCAAGGATATATATGAAATATACATATAATTTTTATATACAAATAATGGCTCATGGAAGCAGGCAAGTACACTGCAGGTTGCAGGGCCCTAGGTAGTGCACACAGATTATGTACACACTACCAAATCTTTAAAGGTTTGATTATATATATAAAAGAAAAGAATAAAATAAACATGGTGATAATAATAAAAGTGTAATCTTTTCCCACCATGTGATGTATATGTCAGACATATGAAAGTAAAGTCGTTTTCAAAAAACTGGTCAGTACAATTAATGTGTATGGTACAAGTGTATACACATTTGCTTATAGATGGTCATAATAGTGAAAGTGTAGAGGTCATCTAATCTAGAGGGTTCATTACTTATATTATATGCCTATGGTTAATGGGTAGTCAAATCAAATTCTAATTGGACGCTTAAAATTTAAGATATTGTGTGGCTAAAATTTCCTAACAAGTAGGGATATAATGCGCAGATTAACACTGCAAAATGATCCAGGCTTAAAGTCATGAATCATGAGGTAAAACATGTGATATAGGGTCAATAAGATACAACAATATAAAACACACCTAACACACAAATACATGTCAATAATAACAAAAATATTTAAATCACTAATTTAAAATTCTGATAATTTATTTTTAATTTAGATTGAAATTCTAAAATATTTTTTTATCAATATCAAATTATTGACTTTTAAAAAAAATGTGACATTAAATTCATTAATTAATTTTAATTGAATTATAGTCATGCCAAATACGAAAATGAAATATGCAAGAATTTTATTTTTTGCGTGTGGCCCTAAACAACTGTTATGTATGAAAATGTTTTTGTTTTTATTTTACCTCTATTGTTTTTAATTTTTTAACAGAAAAATGGTGACAATTCCAAAACGTTTATTTTTTCATTTTTCAGTTTATTTATTAAAAGATTGTTTTTTTAGATTTTTTTGTAGAAAAATGAGAAAACATTTTCGAAACTATTTTCATCCATTTTATAAAAGATTTATGTGCATGTTTAAAAAACATTATATTCTTTTGTTTGGTTTTAGAGTTTAAAATCATTACGTACTTTGGAAATTTTGTTGGGGAACGAAATTTTGTCCTTTTTGCAATTACGTAGTTTGAAATGTTTTTATCTTTTTGCAATGATGTATTTTGGATATTTTCGTCGTGCCTTTAGGCACGGGCATACCCTAGTATATATATATATATATATATATATATATATATATATATATATATATATATATATATATAATGCTCTTGAGCTTACCAGTCCGCATTTTATGAGTGCGGATCGAACATGTGTCACCTGGTGGTGAGTCTAGAATTTATCGGCTAAATTATAGGCACGCTCTCTCTCTCTTTTCTGGGCTCACCGCCAGGTGACAAATGTTCGGTCCATACAAGAGTAGTACTATATATATATATGTGTGTGTGTGTGTACTTATTTTTAGGTGAACCTGTAGGTTTCAAGGATTCATTTGTATAAAGTCTTGATGAAAAAAAAGTTTACAATTATGGACTAGCATGTCCACCTCATTATTTGGAATTGATTTTTTTCTAAGCATAGTGAATGCTTTGGTGGAATTGATTTTTTTTGTAAAATTCGATGATTTTGCTTTTACTTTAAAAAATCACGACTTTTTGGGAGTAAAAGGCCCCTTCAAAATTAATTTCTAATTTTTTTCACAAAAATCTTGAGGAGAATCAACCTTTACAACAAAATAAAGGGATATTAAAGAACCCGAGGGGCACTATTAATCGTCATATGGGAGCCTACTGATTGTCGTACGCCCAATTATCTAAGATTCAAGCGTATTTTGGGAAAAGGAATTGTTGATCAACAAATGAGGGCCTCTCCTAATTGGCAAACCCCCACATCTTATAAATATGAGGTGCGAATTTCAATATTTCCTCAGACAACAAGTATTTTAAACTACTATTTATTTCTATAGAAGTTCTTCGTTTCACCTTAATTTAGTTCCCAACTTTATAAATAACTCATAATGTCTAGTCCCATGCAAATGATTGGTAGGGGATTGAGTGGTGCTCTCTCAGTGACAAGCAAGTGGGAACGAATACAAGTTACTAAGGAGGAAAGTTGTAGTTGATCTGAGGGTGTTCTTGTGAGAGCCATTGGAGCACTAATTTACCTATTTAATGCGGCCAGGGTATATATGAGTACACATTTATGGTATTTTCTATTATTTTGTTAAGAATTTTCCATTTTTATGTCGGGAGCCTTAGAATATTTTTTTATTTTTTCATATTTTTGTTGAATTGTGGACTAACATCAAGTCCTATAAGATTAGGGAATGCGCATCTAGCGGTGTTAAGAATGTCACAAAGGGAGTGATGGGTGTTGTCCCTTCGGTTGAGTCCCTTAATGACCACAATAATTTTTAAGATTTTGAATCTCCCTTATGAGGTCACACATATCGAGATTGATCGGATTCAATTTTTGACGCATGCTGTGATCACTGAAGTGATTAAATAACTAAATATTCACTCTAGAGAGTTCGTCTAGGTCATCATGCTAAAGGATTGGATTGAGTCATGGGAGATATATGTATAGGTTCCCCAGCAAATGCGGCAAAAGGCATGGATCTACTCAATTACCTGTTCAGTACGACTTTATTAGCTAAAGAGTGGCAATGATGTCCATCTTTTGTAAGGATAAATTTTACAATGTATCAAGTTTGTAAATGTTTATTATAAATTTGTAATATTGGCTTTATTCAATTTGGACAAAGTTGTTTGAGTCACATGTTAGGACTATATTCAATTTGTACTTTAATCATATGCACATATAAGATAAGAAGTGATCGAGTTAAACAAACATAAACTTTCGTTTTGAGTTCCGTCTTCATCCAAGGGATCTCAAAAAAGGTATGAATGGTGTATTATATTGATACCTGGATTTCGTTCGGGTGTTTATGCTTTTAAAATCACTAAGACTATAGTTGGGAAAAATATTTTTAAAGAAAAAATATTTATGTTTCCTTATATTTGAAACAAACTAACATTCTCATTCAAACGAGTTTGTATTTATCATTCAAATGAGGTATGATTTTTTGTTCAAACGAACTTTGAACGATCATCAAATGAGACCAATTTATCTTGGTAGAAAGTTTTTGTTGGAAGCTCGCTGAAATTATGTTCAAATGATTTTTGGTAGCTCGTTCGAATAACTTAGAGTTTATTTCGAACGAGATGACCCGATTTTCATGGCACCATTTTTTTTTCAAAATCTATAAATACTAGGCACTGCAAAGATTTTTTAAAGTAAAAGTGTTTCGAAAAATGTTTTCCAAGAACATATCTATGACTCTTGTAACCCTAGTTTACACCCTATGTTTGAGATCCAAAAATCTATATAATATGCTTGTTTGAGATCTCGAGTTTGAGCACCAAGATTGTTTACTCTTCATTGAGTATTGTTTCGAGTGGTGGATTCCGTATTTTTGCGGTGATAGTTGACTATCCAAAGTAATAAGATCGGTGGATATTTAGACATGAGAGGAACTTTCATTTTAACGGACATTGGAAGGTGTCCAACGGTGGATGTGAATAAGGTTCAAGGAGCGAATAGTGCATTAAGGCTTGAAGGTGTCGAGTATGTGAGTAAGTTTAGTTTGACCTTGTATGATATATGTATCATAGTGGATTTGCATATGTCAGGCTGTCTGTGATTTTTCCCGATATGGGTTTTCCTCGTACATCACAACATCGGGGTTGATTTTTATTTAATTCTTTCTTACTCTCCTAGATGCTTCTTAAGGCAAGATAAAATTAGTTATTGTTTTCACAACGCATGCATGTTTAATCAATGGTTAATTAAAATTGGATTAATTGCTCTCTAAGTTTATTGAATTGAAAAAAAATAAAATAAAATTTGATGTTTTTTGCAATCCATCCCTATTAGGACTTTTTAACGCATTCTCAAGTTTAAAAGGCACTTGAAGTTAGAGGCTAAGTTGAAGGAATGTGGCATAGGAAATAATGATATATTGATTGAGGAATTAAGGGTGAGTTAGAAGACTCTTAGGGAGAAGCTCAAATACTTTGAGGGAGATAAATAGATAACTTTCGTGGATTGTTTGAAAATATGAAGAATGAGTCCCTAAAGTTTAATGAGTACAAGCTTTTGATTAAGTGGAGAATTTTGGAGTTAGAAGAACAATTAAGACACTAAAGTGGTGTCAAATTTTATTTGGAATCTAGGTCAGCAATGTTGGATAAGATATTAGGCACAATACATATAGAAAATGACAAGTTAGGTATAGGCTTCGATGATCCTTATGTTTCCTCCCCTAAATCTAATACCAAAGTTTTGAGAGATTTGACCCTAGCCAAGGACGTTAGAAAAGGTCAACCCAAGAGTTCATTTCCACGTGTTTACACATGATCTCCTTGTGGTAGGAAAGGTCACATTATGAGGTTTTATTTTGATCTTAGAAAGGTTCCTAGGAAGTTTAAGTCTAGTGTCACCAAGGTTCCCCAAACCCAAGTTCATAATATTACACCTATGTGGGTTAGGAAATCCAATTTGGAGGCACTAAATATTAGACTTGTTGATTCTTGTATGCCTTCACATGATTCATTACATGCTATATCTAATGAGTGACTACATTCACATTTTCCCCATACATTAGCTCGTGCTTCATGTTGTATATTATGACTAGTGTTATGATGTTTGTGTCTAAATGAAAAATACAAAAATATTTTGTTTGCCTTTTGAGTCGGTTTTGAATTTTTTTGATAAATTCAAAAATATTTTTGTTTATTTTTTTAGTAGTTTTACACATTTTAAGTGGCTATTGGTGTGTTTGAATTCAATACATTCCATGTTTTCCATGTGTCTAAGACATTAAATTATGTTTTAAAGTTCTTTGGATTGTTTCTTAAGCATGCCTTACATGGAGTTACTTGAATTTGGTTTGCTCAATGGATTCATCTAAGTATATGACTCTACAAACACTTTCTGGAGCTTGTTTGGATTTTAACTACTTATGTTGCATGAGATAATTAAGAGTTTCTCCCACCAATATATATATATATATATATATATATATATATATATGTGTGTGTATATATATATATATATATATATATATATATATATATATATATATATATATATATATATATATATATATATATATATATATATATATATATATATATGTCTTGGGGATTTGTGCATGTAAGAACCATTACGTGAGAATGTTCTTAAGATTGAAAAAAATATGAGTGTGCAATGAAAATAACTATGAAGGGAGATGTCTCCGTTTCATGAAAGGCCACCATTGGCATAAGCCTTTGAAAAAGAAAAAGAAAAAAAGAAAGTTCGTCAAGGTAAATGTTTAGAAATTGATTATCAAAAAGTGATATCTTTGAAAGAGAGAAAAAATGAGTATTTTGTATCTTTGAAGGTGTTATTTATTAAAGGTCAGTGGTTTTGAAAAATGAGCCCTAGTTCATCATAAATGTTTGAAGCTATTGATTTGAGAATAATCAATATTTTTTTTAGACTTGTGTAAATTTAGTTTGTTTATCCATTGGGTTCACATTTATTTATAACATGAGGCTAAATCTAAGTTTGATAAATTAATGCGATCAAATAGAACTCCTTAGACTATTTTGAGTGATTGCGACATGTTTATTTTATTATCTAGTTCACAGCCCTTCACTCCACACCACATTGGTTTAGACACATTTTTGCCATACGAATGTGGAAAACTTATATTTTATGTCATTTGTGGTGTTATACCTATATATTCACGTGCATTTATGTTATATATATATATATATATATATATATATTGCATTTATTTTGAGTCATTTCTTGCATTTTTTCCATGTTCGTCATAGGTTTCGATTTTTTTTTCAAATTGGCATCATATATGATTAAATTGATATAATTTGCTACATCGTTTACATTGGTGTCATTTGCTTCATTGATTTAATTATTTATGCTTATGTTATCGAGTTTTTTTATCATTGTCGTTTCACTTCACATCGCTTGATATGCTTGTTTCCTTTGTGATAACATGTGTCACATTAAGGGGGGGAAGTTATTTCATATTATGTATCGTACCTTTGTCTATTCGGAACAAAAAAGGGGAGAGGTTTTAACAAAGGAAAAGGATTTTTAATATGTGGTTTATATATTTCATATTCTCTTTTCATTTGAAATGCTTATTAGGGGTGTCTGTTTAAGAGATGGTGCGATAATATTTTTTACGAGTAAAGCTACTTAAGGGATAGAGTTTGTCAAGTGTCAGTTTATAATTTTTTATTTTGGGGTTGGGATTGAGTCTTAGAGCTTGATGACTTAGTTTTTTATTTTTGGTTTTATCCCGGAATAGCCAAAGGGGGAGATTTGTAAGAGAAAATTTCACAACGTGTCAAGTTTGTAAATGTTTATTGTAAATTCGTAATATTGTCTTTGTGAAACCAAATGAATTTCGAAAAAATGGATTTTGTATGATAAAAACAAAAATTGATATAAGAGAATACTTCATTATCTTTTCTCTAATGTATGTGAATTAAATCAAGCACTTAATACATTATGACATATGTTACAAGGAACATAACATCCATGCAATCATACTAACATGCCTAAGCAATAAAATGAAGATCCCATACATACAATGAAGATTAAAAACATACATAACACCCTGGAAAAGATGATCTCTCATGTAAGAAGAGAAGTTCAAGCCAACCATACATATATGCAAAGCTCGTCATCACATGCCTCATTAAGATTAACCTCATCCAAGAAATAACTCAAACATAAAAAAAAGTTCAACATAAAATACAAGAAAGCTCATTACCACATCACACAAATAAAATATCCAACTTAGAGCATCTCTCTAACATCAATTGAAGTTCAAACATCAAACAAAGACACATAAGTAAAATCTTAACCATCACCAAATGCAATCAACAAAACAAAGATGATGATTATGTCATCATCACATCATGTGAAGATCAAGATCAAGTATATATGTTCTCAAAACATCCCACAAAGCAACACTTCACGACTCAAACAATTAAGAAGAAACTTCAAAAGTCCAAATGATCATTACTCAGTTTCTTGCTGTGATTCATGAACTATAATACAAAGGTAAAGAAACTTGATTGTCATTGAATATGCTTAAAACTTACTCAATTAAACATACCCAAAACTATCCTAAACTTACCCAAAAGAATTACCCAAAACCAACCCAGTATAGCCTAAAAACTCAAAGTTCTAGTCAACTAGAAGTCAACATCTAACTTACCAAACATTTTATTAGACCTCACTAAATCAAGCCAACTAAAAACTTGAAATGTTTAGTCGACTAGATCTTACTTTTAGTCAACTAGAAGTATTTGAAAACTCATTTTTACATTACTACTAAATTTCAAATTTGAATTCCAAGTAAACCTTTACCAACCTTGATACCTTCTAATAGCTAGTTGTTCATTTGAAACCTATAAAAGGTCACCATGGGTTCCTTCATCAAACACACAAGCATACAACATCAAATTTATTGAGTAAAGTTCCAATCCAATCTTGTGTTAACATCCCAAAGTCCCTAATAGAGACAAACCATATCGAAAACCCATTTTAACTAAGAAACTCCCTTGGAACCAAGCTTTTCTCAAATCCCATTTGAGATTAAATCACAATCATCAATAAATCTTAGCAAAGTTATAAACCAAATACCCAGTTGGTCTAGAGCATTATTCCAAAACCCATTTGAGCAATATATTTGGGATTCTTGTTCGTTTATTTTTCTAGAGAGAGAAAGTAAACCCATTTCACTGTTATTTTTAGTAAAGCTATTATTCTTTATGTTTTGGTTACGTATATCATTGCTGTTACTAGCTGTTGATGCAAAGAATTGGACTAGGCCTAATTAATTGATCACAGATAATTAAGTAAAATAAATAATACAAATAGGATTTTTAAAATGGTTCGGCTCAAAGAAAAATCCTACGTCCACTGTTATGTATTGCTTGATTGCCTTGATTTATTTTTTCCCCTTCCCATGAGGGAAATATAATGTATTTATAGTCCACAAGGGGTGTCAAGATTCATAATATGAAAGGATGGAATGCCTTTATTGATTAGGCATTTACATCAGTACATAATAAGAATTAAATGTAAAACTGTTGGTATTTCATTAGCCCAATCGATTGGACTTCCTGTTGAGTAGGTCGGGCTTCCCTGTTGGTCGGGTGTATTATGCTGAGCTGGACTTGGGACATATTGGATGACATGTGCGATATTGTAATTGGTCCACGTAAGCTGATGAATTTTGGTATCAATACTAACATTGAAAATTCATTGTATCTTCTTATCTGATAGTGTTGTTGTTGCGAGTTATCAGGGAGTTTAATGACCTTGGGATATTACATGGGTACAACTTTGGTAAGGACGAGTTTAGCATCTTATTGGTTGCAGGTTGCAAGGTGGTGTTCCTTGTAAGGATCTTAGTTTTACCTTAAATGAACCGGAGATAGTGGAGTTCTCGAATATTGTCTCGAGCATGGACATAGGCATTGGCTGAACCGCATTAAAGTCCCGATTTGCAAAGTTTTATTAATCTCTCTCTAAATTGCATATGTTTATTATTGATTAATTTCTTACTTTTGAACTAATTTATCCTATTATAATTAATCTTTACAACAAAGTTTTAAAAGTTTTAAATTTTTTCATTAAACTCATATACTAAATTCAGCCCTTCTCTTAAGTATATTTTCAGGCCAAAAATTGGTAAAAGATACTAGCTCATAGATACTTATTGTTTAGTATAAAGATCAAAATGGAATTTTACCCAATGTCTCCATTACAGAAGGACAATCAACAAATCAACCCCCATTCTTTTTATGGAACTAACTATGTCTTTTGGGAAAAATATAATGCAATGGTTCATTCAAGCCAATGACTATAAAACTTGGAGATCTATAGTTAGTGGTCCATACATACCTATAAAAATTGTACACAGTGTTTTCGTTCCTTAAAAAGACACATAATACATGAAAGGTGATGTTAAAAAAGTTCAAGTTAATTCTAAAGCAATAAACACCTTGTATGCTCACTTTTTATGAATGAATATATTATATATTCTTGTTGCATATCCGTTAAACATATATGGGACACTTGTGAAGTCACACACGAAGTCACATAAATTATTAAAGAAGATTAAATTATTATACTTGTACATAGTTATGAATTATTTTGAATGAATGAGGGGGAGAATTAACTATGGAAATGTATGATGGATTCAGTATAATTATAAACAAACTTCATAATCTTGGTAGAAAATTTTTTAATAATGAAAAATATAAAAAGCTCCTTATGTCCATGCCAAAGAAGTGGGATTCCAAGAAGATAGTTCTCCAATCTCAAATTCAAATGGTAGACATGTCTTTAGAAGAAATAATTGGATCTCTTATCACATATAAAATGGAGATCAAGGAGAAAGAAGAAAGAGAGAAAAATGATCAAAGTAAAAGCTTGGACCTCTTTGAAAATCAAGAAAAAGGAAATTTCTCCATAAATGAAATGATGACCCTATTTATACAAAAAACTTTTGAAGCTTTCTCAAACGCTAAGTACCCAAGGGGAGGGGGCAATTGGCAAGCTGAAATATTGATTTTAAATGGTCGTAAAATGCAAATCATAAGTACAATTTGTGCATGACTGGGACTCTTGGAAATAGGATTCAGAGCTCTATAAAAGTTTATTGATATACGTTTAGGTTCACTAGTTGACCAAATTAAAATGGGGTCCTAAGCTCATGTGATTTTTCTATGGCTAAGGTTTAAAGGAGGACCGAGGGCCCGAGACTTAGAGTGACTTTGTTTGGACCCTGTGTAGGTGTGTGAGGGTATTAGAATGATGAGTCTATAATATGTTAGTGAGATGGTTGGGGAGAAGGAGATCATGTTAGTTGCTGGTAAGTAGTTAAAGAGAATAATTAATTAATGAAATAAATTGAGATAATTCTAATGCATTATCAGTTTATATTCTATGTGATGGGTCATCCATATGGATTACATATAAACTGTGATTATATCATCTAGATATATAATTTCTTTGAGTTGCGTATCTAAGCGACTTGATAGGGTTTTGACCCATCTAGTTTACATGGTGACTTTGAGGTTCTAGGGATGGAACTACCACTCAGCTTTCCCTATTCCAGCTAATACACATTATCGATCTATTTATCTCTTTCAGGGTTCTAGTTTCAGAAATGATTTGAGATCCTATCTTGATTAGTTTATAATTTTATATTTTAGCCTAGTTACTCTGAGACATCTTAGCTGTCTTGTATTATGGGACTTCAATTTTTTCTTGTATCATTTAAGTTTCATTTAGGATTGTGTAGAGGATTGATGTTGATACATTATCACATATAACATTTATGGATCATGGGATATTCATTATGATATTTATATTGTGAGCACTTTCATATCATTTCTGTATATTTTTTGTTATTTGACCTTTTCATGCCGAGAATGATATTTAATTATTTTAACAACTTATAATGATTCAATAATTAGACTTGATCAACCTGTTATCACATGACTTATATCTGGGATTCATAATAGTCCTTAGTCTGATTTAATGGGGGTTGTCTTACATGAAGATACACGATCGAACGGGGGTGAATAGAGATGGGGGCATCTCTAAAGACTATGATAAGAGAAATATTGTAAGGCTTAGGATGACGAACGGGGCATGGTATTGTGCCGACGTACCCAGGGAGACTTGAGATCAAAGCCTGCATAGTTATAATGGGGGTTGAATTTCTGTGTATGAGATTTTAGATACTGAGTATGAACGGTACACCATTATAGTAATTAAGGATCCTAGTCCTATTTATATAAATTTCATTATGAACTAGAACACTATATTCGCATGTCTAAAAATACATAATCAAATCTTTATGGGTGTTGGGGGAGTCCCCGCCAAAGAGTGATTAACTTAATCAAACAAATTAAGTGACTAACGAAAAATGAGAAGGAAGGCCACCCGAGAAAGTTACCTCGAAGAGGCTCCACCAATTTTGGAGGACCCACCTCGAAGATTCTCCACAAAGGTGGCCCGAAGGATCCACCTCGAAGATTATCCATAAAGGTGGATCGAAGGACCTAGATAGAAGATTATACAACGGACCTGGTTCGAAGGATCCAATTTGTAGATCAAATTCACCTAGATGACAATAGTTTGTAATAAGAGATATAACGATCTGTATCATGTAATCTATCTTATAAATATTTGTTGAGTAAGGTTGCTTGGTAACCACGAGGAACCATGCTTCGCAGGGCATGGGAGAGTTAACATGATCAATTGAGCAACCTCATCTTGGGAACCTCGCAGGGACATGGTTTGGAGGATTGAGAGCAAGGCAACATTGGGAATACAGTTACCAACTCTTTTAGCATACCTGGGAAAAACTTCATTTAGCATATATGGGTGCTCGAGCCACCACAACCGAACCACTTCAACTCTTACTTGTTCAAGGGAATCTCCTCGAGGTACCTCAATCTTGCATCTTGGTTATAAGATAACTCTTAACCAATAAAAAGAAACTAGAACACTTGAGCTACCTATTAGTCGGGCAACCATAAAGAATATATCATCCCGCCTGACTGATGTGACCACGCACCTACCAGAGTCACTGTTTAACCACTTTCTGACCTCATAACATCTGGCGTTTAGGGACTTAAAACTATAGCACTCAAGTGAATTTACCCTTAAAACAGAAGGTCTAGTTTACCAAACTTGACCCCATAGCCGTACTCAGGAAAGCTCTAAGTTATCATGTCACGTCCCACATTAATGCCTACACTACTTCCAGCCAATAAAATAACTTCCCGCCAAATTGCCGCCCAATTTGTCCCATACACGAGAGCTATTGTGACAGCAATAACTTCCCTCACCTGTTTAATTCCCTTATCATTTGAGCATTAACTGAGCTTTAAGTTCCTGCCTGCCTTTATTATGCTAAGAGTTCTTGCTCTTTCTCCCTCCGACCAGGCTACCTGTTGGTCCCATCAATTTATTATGCCTGTTATGTGTTTATGATGTTGGCACATTATTCAATACAAGTCTAAACATTGAGTCCCTTTTTGTCTCTAACTCACCTGTGGTCACTGCCAATACTTAATACTGAATGGTGTTGATCCCGATCTTGATAAGGGGTTAAGCCTCACTTAATACTAACTGTACTCCAAGAGCCCACATTTTTTGTAGTTCACGACCATTGACTCCATATTCATGTTTGAGCACATTGATACTATGTTGGCATGAAACTCGTAATTGTTTTACATGTCTTAGTTTTCTGTTTTGAGTCTATTTACTATTTTGAGCTCTTTCCAGTTAGTTTTTTTAGGAAATTTTTTCATTGGGCAAAACTGCATGATTTATAGAACTGGAACTGAGATGTGTGAATGTCCTTCAAACGACATAAGGACTTCGTTCGAGCGACATACTGAAGTCATACGAAGTCGTTTGAGTGACCTGCTGAGCATTTTTTCTGTTATGTCTGTTTCAATACTCTATGTTTTATGGTATATGTTTTGGTACTGCTAGGTTGCTTCTGGACAATTTATGCAGTTTATATTGATATATTTGATTATTTTGTTGCATTGATTCATTTAGTTAGATTGACTTAAATTGATGATTAATTTTTTACTGTTCCTTTTTTATAGCTACGTATTTGATAGTTTTATTCTTTACTAGCTGGTAGTTTCATGATAATCTAGATATACTTCATTGATTTATCTCATGATGGGTAATTAATAAATTGACATGTTTTCACTTATTGTCTATTCGAGACAAAAAGGGGGAGAGATGTATGTGATATAGGAGGAGAATTTTTTGTTGAGGATACATACTTATTGCATTAGACTTTGGTATCATTTATTGTGTTCATACTTTAATGTTTATATTGATGAATTTACACAAAGTGGAATCGTATTGGTTTTTCATCAGTACAAATTGGTATCAAAATTTGCTCAGATTTTTAACAATTGATTAGATTTTGATTTTTCAAATCGGTTTTATATCATTTGTTCCTCCATACTTCACTGAGTATTTGTCTGTTTTGTGTGTGTAGGCACGCTTAAAGATTGAAGATTTCAAGTCTACATCACGTTCAGAGACAGTTCATGCTTGTCGGACCATCTTACTAGTCTTGTCCTATAACTTTATTTGGGTTTTTTATGGGATGGGCTTTAGGCATAATACGGCTTGCCCAGCTTAGACATTTTACTATTGGTTTTATCCCGGAATAGTCAAAGGCGGAGATTTGTAGGGACAAAAGGATAAAATTTACAATTGAGTCCGTTGTATATTTATTTGACTTATTATAGGAACAAAACATATTTAAGTCATAGGTAGTATTTTTATTGTCACAATCCCACAAAGACTATGACGTATTGAAGAGTTTATTGAAGATGTTGCGACGACACTTAAAGGAATTTAATATGTCGAATGTTTATTGGTGCATGTTTATTCGTCTTCAATCAATTTGCATTCCGAGATCACTAAGGTATGAATGCGTAATGATTAATGGGACTTGGAAAAATGCTTAAAATGTTATTTTATTAAAGAAATGTTTTCTAAAGTGTTAAAAATAGATTTAAAATATTTGGACTTCGTTTTATTCTGAGATATGGATGTTTTAGAGTTGTGTAAATCACAAATTCGCGTTGTTTCTCATTCAAACGACATTACCAGTCATTCAAGCGAGATATGCATGTCGTTCAACGACATGTCTATCTCATTTGAACGACAGGCTATCTCGTTCGAATGACGTGACGCCTCAATTTTTCTATATAAGGCATGCTTCTCTCAGATATTTGAGGGTGTGCCATCCAGAATTTAGTTTTCGTAACAGTACATTTTCTGCACAATGTTCTCTAAATACAAGACATCCTTAGAGTTTCAAAGATTCGAGTTTTCATTGTCATATGAAACTATGATCTTGTTTGCACCAAGAAGATGACTTTTGTTCTACACTTTATTGGGTTTTACGGTGAAGAAGCGAAGGATTCATGTTCGACATCGTAGACAGTTCCAAATCTACATCGGTGGACACCGAGGTATTCATTGAAGAGTGTGCTGTGGATAGCTATCGTGGAAGGATATTCGTGTGGGAACCGTGGATGAGTGATTGAGGATCAGAGGAGCGTCAAGTCTCATGGAATATTGAGTCATTGAGTAAGACTACCATTTATAATTTGTAATTCCACATTATAGTGATTATTTGGCATGGGCCGTCCGAGGTTTTTTTCCCTTTGTGGTTTCCTCGTACATCTGGTGTTGTGAGCAATTTTTTCCTTACTTTACTTGATTTAATCACTAAATGCATGTTTAGGATTAATCAAGATAAAATTTGGTTACGTTAAAATTGTTTCACAATTTGGTGGACATAAAAGTTTGAAAAAGATTTTTTCAAAAAGAGAAAGTGTTTCATTATCCTTAAAGCAAAGTCTGGTTTAAAAATGAAGGGGCCTACAAATTGGTATCAGAGCTTTTAAGCGACGGTTTACCATTCTCAATATAAGAGTAGTTTTGTTTTGGTTTAGAAGATTATGACGGATTTACATGGAGAATTTTGAATTTGCAGATTTTGAGTTCAAAAAACACTTTTGATCGATTTGAGCTCTACATGAACATTCATGGAATTTAACCATTACACTCAAGATCCTTAGGCTATAATGAAGTTATACAAGAAATTTTAAGGTAATATATCGAGTTTCACCATTAAATCTCAAGCTTTAATGGTGTTCCTACTGATTTTTACTATCATAGGCCATTCTACACATAAAAGCTTGCATATTATGAGTCTTCTAACTATATTAACTATGCATAAGACTACTAGAATTGAAAATGAAGCCTAAAATGATGAATTACCTAAATTGAGGGAAGTTTTGAGATTTGAAACTGAACTGTGAGGTGAGTTTTTGTTGCTTGGGTCGAGGGTATTTATACTATTTCATGTGAGGATTTGATTGGATCTAAAAGGAGGTGGATTTGAACTAGTATAGGTGTGGTTTTAGTTATGGGTAAATAGGGTACACATGGGTTCATAAGGTTTTCATGTGGTTTTGACCTCTTATACTGATGTGGGGTAGCATGTGGACATGGTTTAAAATAAAATTTAAGAAGGTCTTGGTTTGAGTCCTTTATTATTTGTATATTTACTTTATTAGCCCTAAACATAGAATTTTTGTAAAGTTTAGGGGTATTTTGGTAATTTTAAAAAGTTTTAAGGGCTAAAATTATAATTTTATGCTAGTTGAGGTCTAAAGGCTTATTTTGATGTAAGGTTGGTGTTTAGAGGTTAAATATATCTCAAGTTATCTTACTTTGAAACTTTTAGGGACTCCTTTATAATTTATTGAAACTTCAAGGGGTCATAGCTAATATAACAAAGTTGTAGGTTTTTAACATAGTTTCTTTCGTCTTACAAGAATTTTGGTTTTACAACACATCTTATAAGGGTATAAGTTAAGGTTATAGGTAGATTAGGTTTTAAAAAAATTCTCGGTTCTTACAGGTAGTCATCCTACTAGAAGCATGTATGCTGACCATAAAGTCCACCTTAGTTGGCCAAGACCCTAACAGTAAAGAAATCAAAGCAGAGCTTGACTTAGTCGACGAAAAAAGGAAATTGGTTCTTGTAAAGCTTAGCTCCTACCAGTAACAGTTGGCCAAGCAATACAACAGGGGGTTAAAGGAAGGAGCTTTAAGGTCGGGGACTATGTAATTAGAAATATCGTGGGAAGTGCCAAGAATACCTTAAACGGAAAACTCAGGCTAAACTAGGAAGGACCATTCATAGTCATTCGATAGGACTAAATGGGAGCCGACCACTTAGTAATAATAGAGGGTAGAGAGGTTCCCCAAGCTTCGGATTGAGCATATTTAAGAAGTTTTAATTTTAATCTTGCTTAGTTTATCTCAATTTCGAATTATTTTTAAGAAGTTCTTTTAGACTTCTCGCATATATCTATATGCCTAAGATTTGATGTGATGATATCACCTAAAAGGTAAGACCAAAAGACCGCGCACTATAAAGGGAAGAAAAATGCAAAAAATTCCATCAATACTTCAAGTTATTACAAGAAAATTGAAAGCAAACATATTACAACAAAATGATAAATACAACTGGATTAATTGCCTGATCAAGATGACTTATTCTCTAAACTCCCAACTCCATCAGGTGGAATATGCAACGCATAAGAAGTAATGATTATAGATGTATCTCTGATCATAAAAAAACCCAGACTCACCCAATCGACGAAGTGTCGAGAAAGTCCATCACCTCCATCAAGGACGAACTTGCTAAGGTATTTCCTGATCAAGGTAACTAGAATACTATTGAGATTCATGAAATATCAATCTTATCAGGATTCTTTTTTAGATCAAGGTAACTTAGGTCGTACCAATACTACAACTCAGAATCTTATGGAACCTTTTCCACTGTAAGGACATTAAGCCAACCATTTTTGTAGCCCATATTTCGAGCATCGCTCAGGGAAGAATCCATATTAACAAGGGCGTCGTCTTATTCGCCCATTCGTACTTGGTGAGATTGCTTATGGAATTGGAATGTGATATAGTCAAGCTTTCCAATCAGAATTTGTGTAGCTAACACTTTAATGAGCAAAGACTTCTTAGTCTTCTCTAGCTCTTCTGATATATGACCACCATTCTTCCTTTGGGAGGTGGATAGACCCTTAACAATTGAAATAGTTTCATTCAAAGACTTTTGATTCTTCTCCAGTCCCTCTCTCAGATGGGCGTTCTCTTCCTATGAAAAAGGAATCTCCCTCTCTAACATGTTCGATTGGTCTAAATTAATTAATTCTTTCAATCCTAACCCATAGGTCAATGTTCTCCTTATCGAGAATAGTGGAGACCTTCCTAGTGACCACGAGATTAACGTGAGGAGTTAAATGTCTCCTCGAATGAGTAGACTCAATGGTAATCTCTAATTAAATCTATCCTCTCTGCTAAGATGGACAAGACTCGGATAAAAGTTAGACTTAAGATTTTCTAATGACTCCTTATGACTACTTTGGGCAATAAAAATAATGTCATAAATGGCATCATTGTCTACCACTGCCCGCTGAAAGAGACGATAAAGATCCAAGTATGCCTCTTTTGCTTGGACAAACACGTCAAGCCCTAAGTGATGGTTAATTTCATCATCCTCATTATCATGACCAACCGTGAAATTCCATGACTTTACTGAAATTCATTCTCAGCAATAAACTGTATGAATAAGTGGTCAGATATATAACATTGTCAAACAAAAGAAAACATGTAGAAGTCAGACAAAAAGGAAACATTTGGATCGAACTATGTATTTCATTAAAATATATTACAAATAGGGAAATCCCTTGCATCTTACATGGAATTAAAAATAAATATAATATTTCCTAATGAATATCTAAGGGGATGTCTTGTCAACCTTCTCCCTTTTGGCAGTCTGATTGGTAACGATGGCCCCATGTTGATAGACTTCGATTTTTACCTGATCACGCTCAGTAGCATTAACCCTCTCTTCGACCATCACCTCATCATCATCCTCAATCTCTTCCTTAAATTAATGTGCAAAACCTTAGTGGTGTTACTGAAAAAGGATAGAACCGTCACTTGTGTCGACCTTGACAAGAAGCTCATCCCAACTATTCTTAAAAAAATACATTTCTAAGGTATGAAATATGGATATCGGCATTATGCTTTGTCATTTCCATGAGTTGAGGCCTCATCCTTGGACTTCAACACACCAGTTAATGCCTCCTCAGATTTATCCTTGGCCTCACTGGCTTAATTCTTGGCAAGTTTGACCTCGACCTTAGAATCCTCGACCTATTTTTTGTTATGTTCGATAGCGGTCACAAACGCAGCAGAATCATCAATCTTCTTTTGAAGATTGATCTTCACAGCCTCCAGGCTCTTAAAATTTTCGCCTAGATTCATATTCTAAACTTCATGGGTGGCATTCAATGATAGGTTAATTGCCAAGGACTTGTCAAACTTTTCAAAGGTAACCTCCACATCAATGGAAGATTCCTCCATCCGATTATTTCTCTCTAACAATTGATCATAGTCAATTGAGAACTGCAAAACTATGAGCGAACAAATATGAGAAAAATGCAAGTAAGAAACAAAATGCAGATTATTGGTATAAAAATGATCAACTTATAAGGAGAAGAGTGGGATTGGCACATTCCAATGACCTAGTATGGGGTAAGGCAAAGGCAACTGCTCTTTTAGCAAAAAAAAAACCTGGACTGAATCAAGTCTCGAGCCAGGAAAGGTAAAAAATAACATGTTGGAAACACCTTTGCCCTTATGAGCATTATTTTCCCTTACAATGTCCTATGGGGGAGGAGGAATGTGATCCTTATTTTGCATCTTTGAAAGAGGATCATAGTCCTTAAATGGGGAATCCTCGATGTTCAAGGGGTTAGTAAACCCCCAACTTCACTTTTCTTTATCATCATCTGAGCAGTATCTTTATCTTTGCCCTACACGAGAGCATGGGGAGGAGACTTGGTATTAATATTTGGGGCAATAAGGTTCACAACCTTCCTCTTCGCCATGGAAAAGGGACAAACAGTAGAAGGAACCAACAGAAGGTCAAGCGGTTCAAATAAAGGTGAGGTTCCTTCCTCGTTCGATCCTTCACCTTATAAGGCTGGGGAGTGGAAGCTTTTGGGTCGTCTAAGGTAATGGGGATAACCAATGTTCCTTCTAATAGCCTTAAAATTAAAGAGGTAGTGTAACCCTTATAGCCTAGAAGAACTGTCACTGACCTGGGGTGCTCTATATGTCCATGTAACACCCATAAATTCAGGGACCTTTAGTTCAATTATATTTGGAAAAAAAAGAATTTATTTTACTGGGAGGAATTAAATTCATGACCTGAGAAATTTTTAAATTTGAGGAATTTATTAATTTGGCAATTTCAGGATTAATTATTTGGATTATTTTGTGTCGCATTTTGAGGTAAATTTTTTTTGTAGAATGTTATAGATTAATTCAGATGGCAATTATAAGTGCATGGTTGAGTCCGGATGGATAGAAAATGAGTGGCCATAGGTATATAATGGGTTTCGGAACCTTTGTAGACACACTTGAGCTTCCAAATAAGTGTGTGGGCCCTTTTTAGAAGGCCCATAAGTCCAAAAATGGGATTTAATTATTCGACCCTAAAAGTGAGAGGGTGTGCCATTCATAATACATTTTTAGAAAACCCTTTTTTAGAGAGAGAAAGTGGGTGCAAGAGGGAGAATCCATGGGAACCAAAAATCAAGAACAAGAGAGGATATCATTCATCAACCCATCATCTTCATCAAAGATTCAAATTCTACAAACCCTAAGACTAGTGGTTTACCTTGCATCTAAATTAATTGCATTTTTCTATTCATATCATAGTGGGTGTGATAAGATGATATGGTTTTTGGGTTAGTTGAGATCTAAATTGGTTTTTGATGGGTATGATTGAATTGTAGAACAATTTCTTTAATTTGGAGAACTGTATGAAATTGGGTAAATTAAACTGTCATTTTAGAAATTGGTTTTTGAAGTTTTGATTATGAAAATAGTGATTCTGTCTGAGTAATCCTATACAAAATCGCGTTTTCTAAATTTTGTCCTCTCATATGTTTTCTCCAAAAACGACTCCAAAATGTCCCAAAACAACATTTTGAAAATCTGGACAGATTCGTGGGGCAAATTTTAAGAAATGTTATTTTTTGTTGTTATTCTGTTGGAGGTTACCTAGATTGATTGATTGTGGTTGTTGTTCTATAATAAGAATATAAGGCCTAAAGTTGAGATTAGGTTTACATAAAGTGAGACTGGTAAGTATTGGAATAATTGAGAAAATAATCCATAAGGGAATTAAGGTTGAAATTGAGTAAATTAAAAACCTAGATTAATAATTCTGCAAAATTTATATAGGAGAATTTTGAATAACTAATTGGGGATATTGTATTTTTGGGCCAAGTGAGTGAGTTCGAGTATATTGGGTGAGTGATGCCAAGATAATAAAATAAATGCGATATTGATTAGATTGAGTCGGGATATTGACTCGGGTGAATTTTTGGAGTAGTGCTATGAGTGTTGAGGCACGGATTTGGTTTAGATAATTTATTATAGGGTTATATAATAAATTATGGAATATTCAAAAATAAAAAGGATGTTAACCTTAATATGTGGGATTTGAGGAATAAGCCCTAGATGGTGAGATTTTGGGCTAGGGATGTATGTTTGGGTGATTTTAATTGGGTGACACAACTTAAGTGATAAATATATAATTGTGGGAATTATTTGAATATCAAGTCGGAATATAGACTTACGAATGTTAGGCTACTGTTACGGTATTTGTGCACGAGTAGCCTGGATTTAATATATATATATATATATATATATATATATATATATATGATTTTTAAATATTGGTGTGAAAAATATTTATAGGAAAGCATGCCCACTCTAGTGCTATCATGGGAGGTTGCATGATGTGGGTGAATCCCCTGGCTAGAGAATGCAGGGTGAGTATAGTCTCCAGGTCATAGCAATCGGGTTTAGGAATGAGACGCTTTGGGTATGATTCGGTCTCATTATCGTGGGAAACTATGGCCGCCTCCATTGCGTTTATTTTATTGATTCGATGAGCGCACCGCGTCAGGGTTCCGGGTTGATGAGTATACCCGAGGGTGATAGCATTTAGAGAGAATCCGATGAGAGCCTACTCAGGATGATGGTTAGATCTACCACATGGGTGTGAATGTTGTAATATGATGATACATATATGTGATGTATATTTATATACAGGTAAATACATGATTTGAATTGTATTAATTATATAACTTGTGAGATTGTTATATAGTATCAGATGAGAAATTATTTAAATAAGTTAGTGTGGTTAATAACTTATAAAACGTTTACTAAACTCACTCGGGATAGAGTAGTGGGAAAGGTAGGATATGTGTATATATATGACAAGACCTACGGGGTAGATAGTTAAATGGATCATATATAGGTACGTTAGGCATGCACATTAGTTGAGGGGTGAGGTGGTTCTCAAGAGAGTGTGCGACACTAATTTAAATATGAAGATCATTCATGCATTTAAATTCACTTGCTAAATATTTTCAAATATTTTTGGTTCTAACCGTTGCTATAAAAAAAATTTGAAAACAATTTTAGGTGTCGAGCCAGAGGGACGCCATAATTGTTCTATTCCAGGGTTGCGTAGCTGTAGCATATGTGGAAGTTACAGGATTTTAACTTAGCCGCTTCAGTCATTCCATTACTAGAGTAGGATGCAGTCAGTACTTCATTTGGGCATGTCGTCCTAGTTATTTCATTTTATTTCAGGCATCTGATGTACTCATTTTTACTCTTGTGGTTTATTTTTATTACTGGATTTGTAGTCGGTGGTTGTCTAGACAAGGATTATATTTATTCCTTTTCAGCATTGTTCCTTTCAGTGTTTGTGTGAATGGTTGATTATATATTCTTTCGCATCTTGTTAGAGATGTTTAATAAAAAGATAAAATTTAGCACAATGTCTTTTGAATACTAGGTGGTTAGTAAGTTTTACAAAGTTTTCGACAGTGATGCTAAGAATGAACCATATGATATTCCTGTTTAATTTGATATAGGACTGATCACCCAGTATTTTATTAGGCGGGGTGTCACAGATGGTATCAGATCATCAGGTTCTAGTGTTTTTAGGATCTATGCGACTTTTCACATTTCGGGGTAGCGTTCTTTGACATAGAGCCTTGTTATAGGATTATTGTATTCCTTCTCATATGCGACTTACGTTAGACTGCTATAGGATATAGTTCAAGTGATTAATACACGATTTCGATTGAGAGTGGAAGATCGAACATTATAGAACGACCAACTTGGAACGTTAGAAAGATTGCATGAGGGAGGACTCAACAAAAGCCATGGAGTATTCTGGAAATAATGACGCGATAGGAGTCACCATATTATTTGAACTATTAAAGTTGGAGTAACCGCGGGGCACAATAGTCACCCAAGAATTATCATGAAGGACGATGGTGAAAAGTTAACAACCCAGAGTGTAGATGACAAGGGTAAGGGTTGAAGAAATTCTTATTTTAGAAGAACCCATCCACTAGAATTCGAGGGAGGTGCAGAAGGGTGATTTAACAGGGGATGGAGAACATCCAAGTGGGATCACATATGGGAGAGTGTAGTGACACTCAAGTCTAAATTTCGGGCAAAGAAGTTTGCTTTTAGAAGCAGTATGGGGTGATGAGAGCCATTCACCACATTCATGGGGAGATACCGTGATTAACAAGGAATTTGGGGTGCAGATTATTACGAAATATCTCACTAGAAGCTAAATAGAGAGGCAAGGGAAATTTTAGTAATTTTCCAAAAAGAGTGGGACAGTGGCTAGATGGTAAGGAAAGTTAACAGAATTTGCAAACTTTGTAACCGATGAGAGGGATACTAAGAATCAAATAGGGCTTTTAAGTTGATAATAAAACCATGGATAGATAATACAAATGCGGATAGGAGATTCAGCTAGGTTGACTCGTGTCGTTTTCGTCAAGATTATACTTTCACATTTGTATTAATGCTCTCGAGAGAGGCGAGCTAAGGGAGTTAGAGAATCTATCAAAAATGTAAGACTGGATTTTTGTGCTAGTGAGGCACCAAGGGAAGGGATACCCGGTAGAGAACCCAAATTATCCAAATTAATAGAATTTCTACCAAGCGACGATAGGTTGAGATAGAGCCATCAAGGTCGTCAACAAATCTATGGGATCAACGAATCCTTAGGGATATTTGGGGTAGCGATCAGGGTCAAGACTACCGATGGGTACACTGGGACGATATATTTTTCTGAGGATTTACTCCATTGTGAGGGGGTATTCGAGGTATGATTTTATCTTGGATACGGACGGGTCCAAAATGGTGGGCAACCATAGCAAGGCTATCATGTTAGTCATTCCAGTGCAGAATGGATATTCTTCATGTGATGTTTCCACCTGAAAGAGGGGGAGCCCGCGATAATATTTTGTGAAATAGACTTCAGAGAGTACAGTTGTATAATCATATTGAATCCCGTGTGTAGAGACTATTACTGATGAGATTCAGGGTACGTTGGGTTGTCGTGGAGCGAAGAGATTTAGCTCGATATTAATATTTAGCGCTAAGGGCTTAGTAATAGTGCGAGCGCATAAATATGTGACTCCTTTAAAGACACGTGAGTCCATGATTAGACTTTTGAGTATAGGGATAGGGTTTGAATGTCCTGACTATAGGCTTTGGGTTCTACGAAAATCAAGTACTGATAATTTCGAGAATAATGCATTGGGAAAAATTCTTTTGGACTTTGATGTGAGGTGTTACACGCATAAGCCTTAATAAAAAAAAATGTCGAAAGTGGGAAGACGTCATTGGATTCAAGGTTATAGAATTTAATGATAATTAGTGAACGTATGGAGAAAATATGTTGAGAAGAGAGCCACTAAGAGATAGGTCCAGTGTTGCAAAAGAAATACTGCGAAGTTTTGCACCACAAGTTGATAAATGGGGCAATATCGGGAAGAATTGAATAGTAAGTATTACAATCATCGAAGAAATTTGGAGGATATAAAAATGTCAAAAATGCGGGAGCGAAACTTGAGATAAATATGTTACATATATGATGATATGAGGTTTGTGCAAATATGCACGATATATAGGGTGTATAGGCACCCTGGAGGAGCCAGAGTCTCTACTGTGTAGATACTTAGAAGATTCGGGGAGAGGACGCAAAGGCGATAATTTTGGGTATATTCCGGAGGAATGGGAATAAGATGTTCCTCGGATTATGAAACGTTGCAGTGTGAGGTGTGTATGGATGTGACATTGAGTGAGTCGCAACCTATGGTTTGTTACCACCAGGATTCACAAGTGAGACAGATATTAATGGATGTGTTGGCTGAAATAGCCATAGTGTATATATTTAAGTACCGTGGGATAACGGAGTTATTTGGTGTTAACCACAAGAAAGAGGAAGGTACACTAAGAGGAAGGTTGCAGTATAATAGATATTTCTACTTTCGAGAATTATGGGAGTAACGTGGATGTTTTTTCAAGTTTCAACTGTGTAACTATAGCTTAGGCTATAGTAGATAGTTATAGTAAGACTGGGTGTTTGCGGTATCAGTGTATGAATTATCGTTGCTAGGTTTCACCTGAGATAGGGTATAGCGTATATATATGGTTATGTATGTTAAAATGTGTTGCATATTAATGTATTAATATTGTTAATTGAAATACCGGGGAGTAGGAACATTTCTAATGTGAGTCAGGGTGGTTGGATTTATTGTCGAGCGGGAAGATATAACTCGAAATTTATTTTCGCTCAAGAAAACTAGTGATAGTTAGGGTGCGGTAGTGTATGTTATCCTTTTTAACATGAGAGTGGTTATGTATACTTTTATGTCGAGAGAAGGGTATTTGGAGTGTTATAACTATGGATTGATGTTATATTATGGTTTAAGGTGGGTAAAAGCCGACTGTTATTTCGTACGGTTAAGCATGGGTACAAGGTGTATGGGTGCTCTGGTTAATTACATTCGCTTAATCACTATGTGTATCAATGCTAAGGGTAAGTTTTAGGGAGATAGTTGAGAGTGGGAATACTAGGCTTATCCAAATTTTGAGGACGAAATTCCATTGTAAGGGGGGAGTATGTAACACCCGTAAATTCAGGGACCTTTAATCGAATTATATTTAGGAGAAAAAGAAATTATTTTATTAGGAGGAATTAAATTCATGATTTGGAAATTTTTTAAATTGAGGAATTTGTTAATTTGGAGAATTGAGGATTAATTATTTGGACTATTTTGTATCGCATTTTGAGGTCAAAATTTTTTGTAGGATGTTGTAGATTAATTCAGATGGCAATTCAAAGTGCACGATTGAGTCCGGATGGATCGAAATAGTTGGAAATGAGTGTCCATAAGTATATAATGGGTTTCGGAACCTTTGTAGACACATTTGAGCTCACAATAAGTGTTTAGGCCCTTTTAGAAGACCCATAAATAAAAAAACGGGATTTAATTATTAGATCTTAAAAGTGAGAGGGTGTGGCATTCATAATACATTTTTAGAAAACCATTTTTAGAGAGAGAAAGTGGGTGCAAGAGGGGACATGGGATCCAAAAATCAAGAACAAGAGAGGATATCATTCATCAACCCATCATCTTCATCAAAGATTCAAATTCTACAAACCCCAAGGCAAATGGTTTAACTTGCATATAAATTAATTGTATTTTTCTATTCATATCATAGTGGGTGTGATAAGATGATATAGTTTTTGGGTTAATTGATATATAAATTAGGTTTTGATGGAATTTTAGAACAATTTCTTAAATTTGGAGAAATATCTGAATTGGGTAAATTAAGCCGTCATTTTAGAAACCATTTTTTGACGTTTTGGTTACTAAAACGGTGATTCTGTTTGCTTTACCCTATAGAAAATCGTATTTTCTAAATTTTGTTCTCTGATACGTTTTTCCAAAAATGACTCCAAAATGCCTCAAAACGGCATTTTAAAAATCTGGGCAGATTTGTATTGGGATTAGGTTTACATAAAGTGAGACAGGTAAGTATTGGGATAATTGAGAAAATAATCCATAAGGGAATTAAGGTTGAAATTGAGTAAATTGAAAACATAAATTAATAATTGTGCAAAATTTATTGAGGAGAATTTTGAATAATTAATTGGGGATATTGTATTTTTGGGCCAAGTGAGTGAGTCCGGGTATATTGGGTGAGTGACGCCAAGATAATAAAATAAATGCGAGATTGATTAGATTGAGTCGGGATATTGACTCGGGTTAAAATTTGAAGTAGTACTACGAGTGTTGAGGCACGAATTTGGTTTAGATAATTTATTGTAGGGTTATATAATAAATTATGGAATATTCAAAAATAAAAAAGGATGTTAACCTTAATATGTCGGATTTGGGGAATAAGTCCTACATGGTGAGATTTCGGGTAGTGATGTATGTTTGGCTGATTTTAATTGAGTGGCACAACTTGAGTGATAAATATATAATTGTGGGAATTATTTGAATATCAAGTCGGTATATAGACTTGGGAATGTTAGTCTACTGTTACGGTATTTGTGCACAGGTAACCTGGATTTAATATATATATATGTGTGTGTGTGTGTGTGTGTGCGCGCGCGCGCGCACGATGTTGTGTAGCATATATGTATGATTTATAAATATTGGTGAAAAATATTTATAGGAAAGCATACCCACTCTAGTGCTATCATAGGAGTTTGCGCAATGTGGGTGAATCCCCTGGCTAGAGAATGCAGGGTGAGTATAGTCTTCAGTCATAGCTTTCGGGTACAGGAATGAGACGCTTTGGGTATGATTCGGTCTCATTACCGTGAGAAACTATGGACGCCTCTAATGAGTTTATTTCACTGATTCGGTGAGTGCACCACGTCAGGGTTCTGGGTGGATGAGTATAACCAATGGTGATAGAATTTAGAGAGCATTCTATGAGAGTCTACTCAGGAGGATGGTTATATCTATGATATGGGTGTGAATGTTGTAATATGATGATACGTAGATTCATATACGGGTAAATACATAATGTGAATTGTATTAATTATATAACTTGTGAGATTGTTATATGGTATCAAATGAGAAATGATTGGGACCACACCAGTTTATTGACAGAACTCCAAAAATAAGCTATTTGAGGGAAAACTCACCCCACATTCAACAATAAAGATTGAAGGCAACCAGTGGCCCTTAGAAAGGGAGCAAAGGACATAGTGACCCTCAACTAATCCTACAGATACTAACTGGGGGATTTAATGGTCAAGTTCTTAATTTCCATGATGTTTTCATCGATAATGTACATCGTGGTTAAACACGAAAATTCTATAAAAGAATTAAAAAAGTGAGAGAGAAGAGGTTTAGAAAAGTGAAAAGCTCTCCTTTGAAAGATTGCATGTTTTTAAAATGAAGTACAAAGTGAGTAAAATAGTGGGAATCATTGTCTTGTGGTGAGAAATGCCCTCATAGTTCCCCTAAAGTATAATGATTACATGTGTATATGTCGAATATCGAAGCGAAAGTTCACCGCGAAGAAAATAACTAGAGTTTACTAGTGTTCCCTGGGGTAAAAAATGGGCAAAAAATACTCTAATTTAAAGGGAATTTACAAGACTTCCCTTCGACCAACCAGTAAAGATTCCAGGCTGAAAACACTTCCAAAAAAGGAATACAGTTATTTCCTTTGTATGAACTTTTCAGAATCAACCGCCAACTTAGATACAATAAATCCCGATGACCTCAAAGCGACACTGAGCTTCGAGAATAATTATGGGGACTAGAATTATGCTGTCACGTGATCAGCACGAGCGTCCAAGATTCTTGTGCCCCAATTTAATGTAAAGTCTAAGTCATAGAAGACTCCCACGTATCCATCGCTTGGAATAACTGAAGTTGATAAAGGATAGCTCTGAACTTTTAGGGATATCTATTAATGGAGCTTATAATTCTCCTAATATTCTCTATAAATTTAAACCCACTATTCATTGACAGGGGCATGTTATATTGTATTATCGAGAAGTACTACAACTATGTCGACCAATTTTATAAAGTAATAAAGAGCAAACCCAAAACCCTGTAAAGGTGGGCACATAATCGAACCACGTACATCTTGCATTGTGTATGTGATATCATTACTTTGTTCATTATCTGCCTTCTTTTGGCTTATGTGAATTGAATACTATTATCTACAGGAATTTACCACCTACATGCATAATGTGATTCCTCATGTTAAGTTTTAAGTACATTTTTCATCAAATCAATTTTGTTGTTAATTGACTTTAACCAACATCTAATCAATTTCCTTGATTCTTGGACATAACACATTTTTTCATCTCCACCGAATTATAAATAATCCACTGATTAGGTTTATTGGTGGAAATAAAAACTTATAAGTTAATCAAGAGGGTATCATTATCCTAAGTATCCCCAAACACGAATTCCTCCAAATTTATATCTCAGACCAACTTACATAACTGCCACCCAATGTGTGGGGATCGTTTGATTCAATATAACACTGAATCACAACCATAAAAATTAAAGAGACAACCACATAAGCATCTCAATCCTCTTAATTCTCAGGATTAAGAATCTATGTAACATTTGCAAATGGTGTGATATTTCTTAAGTCTAATTTGGACATCTCTTACACTCTAATCTCATAAGTGGTATCGTTCAATACATTCCTTAGATGAGATCACAATCCTATGTTGAACTATTTCACAAGTTCCCTAACCATAACCAATTACCCACAGTTTAAGATTAACTACTAGGATTGTATCGCATCCATTCTAATTGAATGTCAAGTCTCTATATAGGTTGTGAACCAAAATTCAAATCTCCTTACGATCAACCCGAAGCCAACTCACTAGAATTATTACTAAGCTCTATTGACTGACATTGAATGAAATATTATATTTAAAAAAATATAAAGCATTCTCACAAACTTGACTCATATTTCAAAAGGTACAAAATAATACTTTATTAATAAATAATAAAATGTTCTACCCATGCTTTATGAATAATACCCAATAATGTCCCACTTAGTTTTAAAGTTGTGTGGCCATGCACTTGATTCCTATTCTTTCTACATGACTATAAAACATCATAGCCGGTAATATCTTTGTAGAAGGATCTTCCAGGTTATCCTTAGATTCTATCTTTGTTATTATGATGTCATCCCTCTACACGATCTCCTAAATAACGTGATACTTGTGTTTAATGTGTTTCATCCTATTATGAGTCCTTATTTCCATTGAGTTCTCAATCGCATCACTAGTATCATAATAAAGTGTAATAGCTTACTACAATAAAGAAACCGTACACAAATAACTTAGGAAGCCCCAGATCCCAATAACTTTTGTTATTGTCCTCGAAGTGGTAACCTACTTAGCTTGCATAGTGGAATCATCAATATAAGAATTCTTAATACTTGTTTAACTTATGGATCAACATCGAAGGTTAAACACATATCCAAAGGTCGATTTCCTGATGTCCCTACTCGGTTAAAAATTGAAGTCAATGTACCCAATGGGTGCTAGAATATCTATTATGTAAATCATCACATAACATGTAGTCCTCTTTAGGTACTTAAGAACGTGCTTCACAACAATCCAGTGATCCTAACCTAGATTAAACTTGAATCTACTGACCATGCTAATAAAATAATAAATATTTAGTCTAATATGGACTATATCATTCATGAGAATACCCACAGCTAAATCATAAGGTACATTCCTCATCCGCTCTATCTGATCAGGTGTCATAGCACACTGATCCTTAGATAAAAATTTCCATGCCTAAAAGGGAAAACCCTTTTCTTAGAATTATGAATGCTAAACCTTGTGAGCACTATGTCGATATAAGTGGCTTATGATAAGTCTAACATCCTATTTTTTTGATCACTTAGAAGTTTGATCCCAAAGATATAACTTAATACTCCCGAGTCCTTCATATCGAATGACTATATAAACACACTCATATACTAGATAACACACCCACATCATTCCATATTAGAAGAATATAATCTACATATAGTATTATAAATACCACTACACTTTAGTTATTCTTCTTATATAAACAAGTTCCATCCAAACACTAATCAAAACCAAAAGATTTGATTTCTTGATCAAAGCGGATATTATAAGATTTTGATGCTTTCCCAAGCCTATAAATGGATATCTTAAGCTTGCATACCTTGTTTGATTATCCCTTCGTTATGATTCTATTACCTTGCATCATATAGATGCACTCATCAAGATGGTTGTTCAAGAATTCCTTCTGGACGTCCATTTGACAAATCTCAAAATTGAAATGTGTAGCAATAAATGAGAGAATTCGGATAAATTAGTCATGGATATAGGTGAAAATGTCTCCTTATAGTCAATCCCCTCTTTTTTGTGAACCCTTTCGCAACAAGCCATGTTTTGAAGTTTACACCTTCTCGTCTACCCCTATCTTCCTCTTATAAATCTACCTGCACCCTATGGGTTTTATCCCATCTGGAAAATATACAAGTTCCCACACTCTATTTGAATACATAGAATCCATCTTGGTGTCTATATCCTTTAGCCAAATCTCGACATCCTTATCTTGGAGTGCTTCTTCATAGGTGCTAGGATCCAGTTCATGTTCTCTTGAGACTTCACCAAAGTTCTATCCTAAATATACTAACCTATCAGGGTGATACCTAACCCTCCCACTATGACATGGTTCCACTTGTGGTCCAGTATAAGTGACACATAAATCTTGATCATCAATAATACTCCCACTACCATTATATGGTGTATTATCATGATCAACTTGTATTTCTTCCTGTACGGGTGGTCTCGGAGCTTTTTTTTCTCTTGGTCTTATGTTCAATCGTATAATCTTCCTAGAATTATCGAAAGTTTGTGCTAAAAAATTACTCTCCGGTCCTTAGGATAATAGAATTGACCACTCTTGTTTCCTTTACGATAACGTAGAAAGAGATATACATATATCCTTAGTTTCAACTTCCCTTGATCAATTTACTAAATATCCTAATATTTGAATTTATCCCATTCATAATTCAAATGGAGTTATTGAGACAGATTCAGAAGGAACTAAGTTCAATACGTATGCATCCTTCTCTATTGCAAAAGCCTAAAACTAATCTCGCAAATCCAAATAACTCATTATGGACCTAACCATATCTAAAAGAGTATCGTTCCTTATTTTTTCTACACCATTTTGTTGTGGAGTGACCATTGTAGATAACTAGATTGTAATACCCAAACCTGATAAGTGTTCCCTAAACTATCCTAAATGGTTTTCCCCTCCACGATCAAATCATATAGTATGGATTAGTTTTACCATGCCTACACTCCATATTAACCTTATACTCTTTGAACTTATCAAAGTCTCCAGACTTGTGGTGCGTAAGGTAAACATATCCATACATTGAGAAATCATTGATGAAAGTGATAAAATACTCATAACTAAACCTTGACCATTAACGTCCTTTTGGTCATCTTTCCCTCAAAGAAGGATTCACAGACTGGAAGTGACTCCACTTCTAATGAACTTAATTGCCCATTTGAAACTAGTATTTTTATCCTTTTTAGATTGATATAATCCAACCATAAAAGACAACAATATGCATGGTTCAACTTATAAGGTTTATTTCTCTTTAGGTTATTTCCATTTAGGTTATTCACTTTCGTATTAAGTAGCAGTGGTGAGACATGTCTTATAATATAAAGATCATTTTCCATTGTCCTAAATTAGATAGGTGATTTTTCATTTTTGATAAAAACTCCTTTATTAAAATAAACCAATTATCCATTCACCATAAGCCTATAAACTAAAATCAAATTTCTTCTAATATTAGGAAAATAGAAATAATATACCAATATTAGCTTATTATCCGTACCAAAATTTAAAACTAAATTTCCTACTGCTACTGCTTCTTTGTGGCGATTGCCTATGTACATAAATATCTCTCCATCACTGAGATGCCTAGTTACCTAGAACCCCTATTAAAAATTTCAAAAATGATTAGTTTCTCCCAATCTATAAACCAGTTTTTGGTATATTGCACCACTAAACATGGAGGATAAATTACCATTTCCATTCTTCCTTTCCAAGAAGATGAGGTGTTTATCTTCAAGTGTCCTTCCTATTTTCATATGTAATATCCACCTAACATCTTCTTACATCAACCATCTTGAGAATTTAGGCTGTCCTTGAGAATTTCATTTCTCCTACTTTTTCTTCTTCTTCTTAACTTTCTGAATTGAAGTAAATGATATTTTCTCAGCAAAATGAATCACGTCTTTATTCCAATTGATGCTATCCATATCCTAGAGTTCCTTAGGAAAAAATGTTTAAAGGACTTCGATAGTGATTGAAGCATAAAATCAAATTGGGTTTCCCAATAAACTTCAAATCTAAGCACTTCTTATTATCCTAAGATGGATATCATCTGTAGAGCATGCTAATATATGGGAGTACCCTTGGGTATTTTGGTGTTGATCAACCTTTACATAACATCTAACCTTTTGGAATAGTTCTAATCCTCAAAGATATCCCTAATGTTCATAGTTATTTTATAGGCAGTGTACATGGGCTCGTGCTGTAACACATTAGACATAGAAGCTAATATGTAGTAGTGGGTCATCTGATCGTTATTTTGCTATCTCTGGTAGGCCTGTATATCTCTTTTGGGTTCTCCTTCATCCGAATTTCTAGGGCAGGTCTGTTAAGACAAAATTAAAGTCCTCAACAACTAGCAGAATATCTAGGTTTCTTTTTAAATCAATATTACCTATGCTAGTAAGTTTGTCATCCTTGAAGATTAATGTAAGTGGGTTAAAATAAGATCCCATTTTGAAATCTAAGAATCATAAATTTTGAAAAGTGAATTATTTTTAAAATAACATGCGAGAATTTAACTTCGTTTTAATTTTAAAGTGGTTCCCTCACCGCCATTTTAAAGTAAAACTTGCTTGACATCCTACGTCCCTTGTGGAGTGAGATTTCTCATTGGGAGATTAAATCCCCTCATTTTGATCCAGGCATAATTTATCTTTAAATTATTTTCTTAGACAATTTAGGATCCTCTATTCAACATAATTAAAAAGACAACGACTTTTGATCCCCACTCCTAATAACAGTGACTCCGTTGGGAGGGATATCAAAAGTTATGTCTAAGTGTATACCACTAGTTCATTCTTCGAAATAAACACGCTCTTGATGAATTTTTGCATAGGGGGGTCGAATTCACTCACATTCTAGATCTCAAAATTATCACTTAATATTTTAGTTAATCCTTGATGCTTTGATTAATTCCATCTGTTTGGTGGGCACACTAGCTGACACGGGGAATCAATCACATTTTTTTTTATAATTAAAACACTAATGGATCTTCCACTGAGTATTTAAAACTTTAAGGTTTAATAAAATATTTATTCAATTATAAGATGAATTTTAAATCCTGGGCAATTTTCATATTTTACTTATGACAAATAAATATCTTGATCTCACATTTTAAATTTTCTTTAAAAAATAATTTAAATTTCTCAAAAAAAATCTGAAGATCTCAATTTCAATCACGCCTTAAAATTTAATCACCCCGATTTTAATTCAATTTATAAAAGAATAAAACACAACACATATTTTAGGAGATAATTATTTATCTAGGTTGGTCTCAAAGTAATAATCCATGTTGTCTACAAAATTGGGTGTTCCTAATTGTTTAATTAATTGGCACATGAATTATGCAACATAATAAAATTACAAAACATACAATAAAATAAATAAATAATTGTAGGATATAATAAAAGTACATAATGGCTCTTTCCATCATGTCCTAGACTTTAACAAGAAGTAAAACTACTCATACAAAAGAATACTTATTGAAGAAGTCTTCTTTTTGGTCAACAGTACACCTTGATCAAATGCAAGAGTTCTTGAGGGTCTTAAACACTAAAAAAACAACCTTCCATGTTTGAAAAGATTATGTGGAAGAAACACCACGAACCATCATCGAAAAATACCCTAAAAGGCCAACTAAAAATTGACTGCGATGAATTGGATTAACCAAGCCTCCTTCCGAATTGATCTGAGGGACGAATCGATCCACTATTAATTTCATATCAATTCGTGGAACCTAAGACAACTTCTCCCTCCTTCATTTTTCCCATGCAAGAACATCCATAAACAATTCAATTCTACGAAGCTCCATGAATTTTTCCACACATTTACCCTAGTACAAGATTCTAAGTGAATTGAACATTACAAACCCTCTATAAGGCCTCCAATATATCAATTAAAAAATAATAAAAATACTTAAGTATTACAACCAAATCAAATCAAAAGATAAAAAATAACTATGGATAAACCACTGTAGAATCCATTCACACATAAAATAAATGCGTGACCATCATGGAAGGGTTATATACTTAGAATCTCTACAAAAACACATTAGTACAAAAGCATATACAAACATACACCATTCTACAATATGGAAAACTAATGTTTTCAAGGTTTGGATAACATGTACCCTTTCAATGGATGATTAATCTAAACCAAGGCTTTGATGACAATTATTGGGGATTGATATACGCGGAATAAAAAAAATTCAAAATTGTATCTTCGAATAATCAAACATGGAAAATCACAAAATCAAAATAACTAGGTTTGAAGAACAAACCTAGAGTTTAGAACACAATACCTTTGGGGATCTAATTACAATCCGATAGGAGAAAAGTATTTTTTGATCATGGGTATGCCTTATTTTGGATCACTAAAACCTTTTTTTAAACCTTTTGAATGCTAAGATCTTTTAGTGTATAATCCTTCCAAAAGTTAGGTAAGTGGTGGACAATGTTTAAGACGAAAACCTTGGTTGAAACTTGAGATATGGGGGTCCCTCTCTAACCCTCTTCAAAAATATGTGAATAGTATTTTCTCTTGCCCCTCTTAAACCCTAATGTGATGAATAATGAATTAAAACCCCACTCCCATACCTTTATAAATAAGTATAAAAGTAGGACTCGGGATAAACTGAGTTTCTTAAGAATATAGTCCTAACTACGTGGGAATATGGAGCACACTACCATAATTTATTTCCTTTCTCTATTTAATCATAATTAATTTTACTAAATAATTATGACTCCATTCTAATTTAATTATTTCATAAATTCTCGAATATAATGAGGTCTTGTTTGCAAAGTTAATTTTGGTGCATAATATGATTCCCCACATTAAGCTTTCGATACTTCCTTAGTCGAGTCAGTTTGTTGTTAATTGATTTTAACCAACATCTAATAAATTTCTTTGATTCTCATGCTTAATTTATTTTTCTATTTCTATCGGATTATAAATAACCCATTGATTAGGTTTACTAGTGGAAACAAAAACTTATAAGTCAATCGAGGGGTATCACAATCCTAGGTATCTCCAAAAGTGGATTCCTCCAAATTAATATCTCATACCTACTTATATAACTATCACCCAATGTGCAGAGATCATTTGATTCAATCTAATATTGAATCTCACCCATAATAATCAAATCGTCAACCATATATGCATCCCAATCCTCTTAATTCTCGGGATTCAGAATTTACGCATCCTTTGTAAATGGTGTCAGATTTTTTGAATCTAATATAGATATCCCTTAGATTTTAATCTTATGGGTGGTCTCATTTAATACATTTCTGGGATGTACCGCTATTGATCTATCTTATAAGTTTCAGAATCACTGGTTCCCCATAGTTTGAGATTAACTACTAGGATTATGTCGCAAACATTGTGATAGGATGTTTAAGTCCCTATCTACGTTGTGAATATTTTAATAGTGGTAGAACGATAATTCCAATCTCTTTGTGATTAGCCAAAAGCCAACTCAGTGGAATTTCTACTATGATCTATTGACCGAAATTAAAATGAAATAATATATTTAAATAAATATAATGCATTCTCACAAACTCAATTCTCATTTTAAAACGAATAATAAAATCCTTTATTGATTAACAGTAAAACATTTTACACATGGTTTTATGAATAGAATTTTAGGTTTTATGCCAAAAAGTATGGATAATGTGACCAAGAGATAAAATGAAGAATAAGAGAAGGATGGAAGAAGTCTTAAATGAGCGTTTTGGTTAGAGAGAAAATAAAAGAAGAAGAATATATATGAAGATATAAACATTGACATAAAACTAAAAGGACTCAGATGGTGATCCGAGAAGAATAAATGAAGAGATAAAATTACAATGGTGGAGTCATTACATCTACTAGAAACTTATGGTGTTTCACTATGTTAAGAGAAATTCTAATTGTTGGGTAATTTTGGGTTTATTTCAAGTTGTAGTTTTAAACTATAGATTTTAATATATAATTGGGATGTTACATTGTGAGGTATTATATGGTCAAAGTATGAACATAGATAAGATAAGAAAGACTCATTATTTGGTATAACTTCTAATAGGTAGGGTCTCCTTAACAACTATTTTCTTTGAATATATCGTGTATTCCTTTTTGTTATTCCTCTTGTAAGTTATTTTCTTGAGAAAAGAGTAATAGGAATGTAAATATACAAAATTATTAGTTATTATGGCTTCGAAATATTTTATGATGGAGGAATGAAAGTAAAATAATATTTGTTTGGATAAAATCTAAAATGACTTTATTATGATTAAACTACACAAAATTTAAGATTTGAAAATGATATTGTTGGTATGATTGTAGTTTAATGTAATAAGAAAAGTTAGTGTTTGGTTTCATGTCATTTTTTTTTTATTTATTTAGGAGATATTAATTTCAAACATTTAGTTGTTTGGATTATTTATTAATTCAGATGGGATATTATGTAGTAAATTGATATATCTCTATAGATTAAAATTTTGAATAAAATCACTTGAAAATGGAAGTAGCCTAATAATGTATGAATTATGATGAATTTTATATTATTTTAAGGTCAGATATGTTATGGTAAATGTAAGGACATTGTCCATCACAATTAGTATGTCTTATACCGTTACAATTTGTCAAAGAATTGGAAAGTGTATATCAATAAGTGATAATCCGAATTTCAAGACGCCTTCAACATTTAAGCCCAACAAAGACGAGGATGAATTTGGTAAATGTGTTTAAGTTCCATTTACATTTTACATTAAAAGTGTTGGGATATTTTTGCAAAAGATAAAATATTTTTCTATTTATGAAAAATGATTTTTGAAATAATTTTAAGTGGTTTTAATTTTTCATAAACATTTTTATCATAAAAGTTTTGGATAAACATTTCTGATCTCGTAAAAATATTAGTTTTGAGGTTTCCAAGATTTATAAAAGACTGAACTTTTTGTGACATGTGTATGGTGTCGTTTGAATGACATCTTATATCATTCAAACGAGATCAGATCTCGCTCAAACGACATCGTATGTCGTTCGAACGAGAGTGTTTTTTCCTGATCCCTCACCGCCTTGATTTTTAATATAAATAAGGTGTCAGGCTACTGATTTTCGTGTGGAGAAAACACTAGTTTAAACAAAATACGATTTTGAGTGTTTTTGGTTTATTCTCCAACACTTTAAGGGTTCAAACTTTGTTTTTACAATTCACAAATCCCAGTACTTTGTGTGAGTTGTTTTATGGAACCTAAAGCATACGTTGCTGTTGTTCAACCTCCGTGGACAAAGCATATCTATATCTTATCGGTGGATACCGGGCGTAGTCACTCTGCATGTGGACGAGCCGAAAATGACGAACCGACACCTGGAGGGTATTTCACTGTCTCTCGTATCTTTAAAGGTTTGCTGAAGACACCATGCATTACACTTGTGGGCGATCATTAGGTTGTATGTATGTCAATGGTCTCGCAAACTTTTCAAAGTGTTATAAAATGTTTTATCTAAAAGGTTTTTTTTCCTGAATCGGCCGTCTTTATTTTCATGCTGGTTTGAATGTTTTATATCACTTAGATGCATGTTTAGGCGTTGAACTAAAATTGGGTTTGGTTGTTGCAAATTAAGACACCTAATTAAATAAGTGTGTTTAAATTTCATTTGAATATTTACGAATTAATCTGATTGGTATCACGTCGCATTTCTCAAATTGGTATCGGAGAAGGTTTCACTATATTATTGTGAATTCCTATTTTTCACAAAAAAAAATTTGATATCAATCCTTTTTGAAAATTTTGATTTTGGTCGCAAAGCTTCCAGTGGACCACTTATATAATCGGCTGCCCATCTTTGACGACAGTAATTATGTCTATTGGAAAGCTCGCATGAAATTCGTTTTAAAAGCCATAGATGAGCGCGTTTGGTTGCTATTTAAAAATGGTTGGACTTCTCCCACCATTACTGTTGAGATTGTCACCTCTTTGAAACCTGTGTCAAACTGGACTGAGGACGATTATAAATTGTCTAACTTTAATTCCCGTGGTTAGAGTGCTATCTATAGAGCCGTCACTCCCGACGAGTTTCATCGAATTGTGACATGTACCACGTCTAAAGAGGTATGTGATATTTTAAAATTGACACATGAGGGCACGACTATTGTTAAAGGGTCAAAATTGCAAAATCTTACCACCCAATTTGAGACTAATACTATCTTAGAGTCCGAGACTTTTGATGAGTTTTACGCATGTCTGTCGGATATTGTCAACAATAGTTTTAATTTGGGTGAGGTAATTGATAACACGCGGGTTGTGAAAAAGATTTTGAGATCTCTTCCAAAACTTTTTATTCCAAAAGTCACTGTGTTAAACTCGATGGGGAATTTGAGCACACTTAAGTTAGAAAAGTTGGTAGGTGATCTTTAGGCTTATGAGTTAGATATGTTTCCTCAAACTTTTAAGCCTAAGGATAAGGGGATTGCACTTAGGACACAGTCGAGATGAATGAGGATGTTTGTAGGATGAGATAGAGGAAAAAGAAAGAGAGTTTTTGTGACTCCGATTCTGAGGGAGATTTTATTTTGATGATACGACCCTCAAAACTTTTAAAAAAATTCTCAAAATGTCTAAAGAAAATTCTTCCAATAAAAAGAGATTTTTTGAGAAAAAGAAAAAGAAAAAGAAAGAGGAGACCAAAGAAAGTGATGAGAAAGTTAAAAAGGAGGATGATATTAGGTGTTTTGAGTGTGAGGGCAAAGGGCACATAGCTAAAAAGTGTCCTACTAGAATAAGGAGAAAGGGGAAAGAAATTTCTATGCCCGCCACACTTAGTGATAGTGAGGGTGACGAGGAAGAGGAGGGAGATGAGTCCAAAAAGGGTTTAGGACATGGGATGTGTGTAGCTTTTTTGAGTCGTGTGAGCGCACCCACTTTGTCCCATGACGAGAGCGACGATGATGACTCGAGTGTTTGTAGCGGAAGTGAGAGAGAGTTTGAGAGTGGAGATGAAAGTGATCTCCAAAAAGCTTTTAGGGATTTGTACACCTAGACCTTGAAAACGAAGAAGGATAATAGGGATTTAGGTCGTCGAGTTTTGGATTTGGAGAAAGAGAAGGAAGTTTTGAAAAGGGAAAAGTGTGACTTAACCAACACGGTGTCTAGTCTGATGACACGTATATCCCAACTCGAGAGTGATCTCGAACGTGCCCGAAAGATCAAAGTCCCCTTAGAGAACACATCTAAGAAGGTTGAAAATATGGTTCTCAATCTCGTTTTGGTGAGAGTTTAGGAAAAGGTCATGACGGTGCGTCCACTTCTTTTATTGCACCCGAGCCGATTACCACTTTGGTGATTGATTCACGTAGTTCTCATCCTAACCCACCTATGCGTCCCATCCCCGTTTGGAGAGCATGTCCTAGAATTTTTGAGAAAGGTGTTCCTAGGTCAGTTTATATTTTCTTCTATTGCAAAAAGCGAGGACACCTTAGGGAGTTTTGTTTTAGGTTAGAATTTGTGCCTCGTTATGCCACGACACATGTTCACGCACATGCACCCAATCATGATACTTTTCTTGCACATAATGATAGAGATTTTGCACATATTCACGAGCAAGTAAAGTTTTTGGTCAAGAATTCACATGATTTGATGGAGTTATTTCAAAATATGTAACCATCTTTGGAGAACTCCACCGCGCTTCCTGGTTGAGGTCTAGACATGTCTACTAGCATAGGCTAATTTACATGATGACACTTTTGCGTATTTATAGTATGTACCATTTGTATTTTGTTTGTTTTTACTTTATTTTGGTATTTTTTTAGCACTATTTTGGATCTGTTTTCCTTTCAGGAACTATTTTTTTATGAAATTTTCCCATTGGACAAAACTGCATGACATTCTGTGTAATATAGGAAATTTGATTTTTCTCGTTCAAACGAGATACAGTTTTATGTGAAGTCTTCTCGCGATATGGCCTGTCATTCAAACGATAAGGCATCTCGTTCGAACGACCCCTGGAATTCTGTTTGCAGTCCACTGTTTTATATTGTCATATTCTTAGGTACTGCTAGGTTGTTTCTGAACAGTGTTCGAAAAATACAAAGAGATTTTCTATTTTTAGAAAAAAATTTGAAAAATCAAAAAGAGTTTTGTATTTTGTTTGCACTGTATATGAATGCACATTTAGGATGACCAAGTCACAACTTCATGCCATATCCATGTGACTGTTAGTGTTTTGAGACAACATATTGTGTCATTCATGTGCTTTACAAAGTTTGGAGTCTTCGAGATGCTATAATGTTCCTACCTACATGATTGACTCACTTTGTCCTTTATTGCACACATGCACGCATTTATTTGACATTTGTGCTTGTCTATCACTTGTTGGTTGAGTGTTTTCGCTTCAATTATGTCTATACAACGAACCAAATGCGATAAAACTTGACACATAAGTAGTGCATGTCACAACCGTTTGTGAGTTTGTGTGATTTTATTTTGACAAACGGAAAAGGGCTGTGAAAGGTACTAATTTTTCCTTTTCGATAAATCCACCGTTTAAAAGGACCTAGAAAAGTGAGGATTTGAAAATTATCCGGAGTCCAATGAGGTTTAAAAGAGATCAAAAAAATTGAATGGCAATAAAAAGAAAATTATGCCAAAAATGGGCCAATAGGTTTTTAGTTTCATCACCTCATAAGAAAAATAAAAAAGCATTATCTTTTAATGAGGGAGTTTGGATGGAATTTTTAAACGGTTTGCACGTCCTTGAAAGTCATGAAAAAGAACTAAATCGTTTTGGACGTTATTGGTGTGGAAATTATTTATACTTTGATTTGTTGATATGATTAAGACGATGTCATCTAAATTCAACATTTCTACACCTAAGGACTAATTTGATGTTCATTCGTTAGGAGTACATTTATGCATCGTGCACATATGATATGATTGAGTTGATTTTCCTATCGAATGTGTTCACACCCATTCATTATGTATCCATGATTTGGTGATCTTAGTGAAAATTCATAGTGTGTGTTTTTGTAACATCATTTTTGTTTTTGTATGAAAAATTAAAAAAATCAAAAATAGTTGTTTATCTTGTTTCCCGTGACACCCCGATTTTCTTTATGTGATTTATTCTTTACTTATCTATTTTGGACAAATAAAAAGGGGGAGGACGAATTATGATATTATGGGGGAGTTTTAGTATAGGGAAGATTTTATTATGCTTTTATGTTTATATGCTTTTAATCATTTCAAACTCGATACATCACGTGGTTTTTATTTTGTCTCATGTGTGTAGGTACAATTGAAAATTTTAGGATTGCACAACCTGATGAGAAAATCTTGGAGTGTTTGAAAAGTTGATTGTTGAAGCATCGTTTGAAATAGTTTGAAGACTTGTCATTTCATCTTTACATTTTTTAGTTTTTGGGAGGGTAGATTTGTATAGGTCATAATTTGATTGATAATAGGATAGTTTTTATTTTATACCAGCATAGACATAGTGGGAGATTTGTAAGGACATTGTCCATCACAATTAGTATGTCTTATACCGTTACAATTTGTCAAAGAATTGAAAAGTGTATATCAATAAGTGATAATCCGAATTTCAAGACGCCTTCAACATTCAAGCCCAACAAAGACGAGGATGAATTTGGTAAATGTGTTTAATTTCCATTTACATTTTACATTAAAAGTGTTTGAATATTTTTGCAAAAGATAAAACATTTTTCTATTTATGAAAAATAATTTTTGAAATAATTTTAAATGGTTTTAATTTTTCAAAAATATTTTTATCATAAAAGTTTCGTATCAACACTTCTGATCTCGTAAACATCTTAGTTTTGAGGTTTCCAAGATTTATAAAAGACAACTTTTTGTGACACGTGTATGATGTCGTTCGAACAACATCAGATATTGTTCAAACGAGATCAGATCTTGCTCAAACGACATCGTATGTCATTCGACACGTCGCTGCCTTGATTTTTAATATAAATAAGGTGTCATGCTACTGATTTTCGTGTGGAGAAAACACCGGTTTAAACAGAATACGATTTTGAGTGTTTTTGGTTTATTCTTCCACACTTTGAGGGTTCAAACTTTGTTTTTACAATTCACAAATCCCAGTGCTTTTGTGTGAGTTGTTTTGTTGAATATAAAGCATACTTTGCTGCTGTTCAACCTCTGTGGAGAAGGGATGTCCATATCTAATCGGTGGATACCGCGCGTAGTCATTCAGCGTGTGGACGAGCCGGAGACGAAGAACCGACACCTAGAGGGTATTTCGATGTCTCTCGTATCTTTGAAGGTTTGCTGAATACACCATGCATTACATATGTGGGTGATTATCAGGTTGTACATAAGTCAATGGCCTTGTAAACTTTTCAAAGTCTTATAAAAGGTTTTACCCGAAAGGTTTTTTTTCCTGAATCGGTCATCTTTTATCATGCTGGTTTGAATGTTTTATATCACTTAGATGGATGTTTAGGGGCTGAACTAAAATTGGTTTTGGTTTGTGCAAAGTAAGACACCTAATTAAATAAGTGTGTTTAAATTTCATTTGAATATTTGAGAATTAATCTGATTGGCATCACACCGCATTTCTCAGTAAAATCTCAAATATGGTACTTCAGTTATGAAATTATAAAACTTGGTGTGGTATGTACTATTGTGTGAGTTAAAACATGAACATAAATAGGTTAAATTTGATAACAAAACTATTTTATGGGAAAGTAGACATAAATATATAAATTTCCCAAGTGTTTTTTAAATTTTATTCATTTTATTGAGTCTTTGTAAATACTCAAAGTTAAACTACTGAAATTAAAAGTCAAAGTACAAATTAGGAGTAGTGTGAGATCTTACCATTTCGTGTATAATAGGTTGTGACTTTGGTATTATACCATTTTTATATGAGAGTATAATACATTTTTTTTATTATATTTAGTTAATCTTAATAAGATCTAACTATTGGGTATAAAATTATAACTTTATAAAGTTTAACCAGTGATATTGATCTAGTTTAATAACTATGATAATTTCAAGTGTGCCAACTTGAGGCAATGAATCTCAATAGCCCTCTTATGGAACAAGTGTATATAAAGTGTGTTTTACTCGAAATTAGTAAAAAGATAAATAAAATGAATATTTTCTTAAAATGGAGAATCGTAGGTATTTATACAAAAATAAATATGATAGTAGGCTAAATTTTTTTGTAAAAACTGTGGTTGGACTGCAAATGAATAAACTTAACTAAAGCGAAAGAGTTTTCAAAGGATTTACCAAGATTAAATTCAAGAAGGGTTTGGAGCCCTAAGGTACGGCTTTATCTTAACCCAAAATAACTGGCGAGTGAAGCAATTGGTCACGTTAATTATCACAGAACATTTGAGACCGTGAATATTTATGGGATTTAGTAAAATTCAGCAATAAGGATATTGATCAATAGATGATTATGAAGTTGGTGTCACGAGTTTAAATAATATTTCTTTGAAGCATGGATAATTGCATAAATAAATTATTCGAATTAGAGCGAACTATTAATTTAACAAAGTTTGTGTTAAATTGGTTTTCATGAAATGAAAATAATTATTAACTACGATGGTTAGCTAAATCAAGAAAACAAGTGTGTGATTTGGTCTTACTATAGGTATTTAATAGTTAATTTTATAAACAAATGGTTTTTCACTATTGGGACTATATAGTAGATTTTTGTATAAATAATATATTTTACAATTAAATATTACAGTGGGTTATTAGGGTTTTCAAATGTAACAACCCGAGACTTTAGAGACGATAATTTATTTATTTGGGGAGAAATAAATATTATTTTATTTGGAGAATTATTAAATTGGCAATTGAGGTCAAAATTCGAAGTTGTTAAAAAATGTTTCGAATGGCAATTCTGAGGGTGTAGTTGTTTCGGAAATGGTCGAGAAAGTCAAAATGATGTACTTGGGGTCTATTTAGGTTCCGAAACAATTTAAGCTCGTTTGGCTCGAATTAAACTTACCGAGTCATTTAAAGTGTGTATTATCATTTAAAGCTGTGTATCTTGGGAGACAAGGCTTATTAAGCCCACGGGAGAAACAATTCTCCATAGAGAGAAAGAGAAATAGAAAGAAAGAAAGAGAGAAGAAGAAAAAGAGAGAGAGAAAGTGGGATTTCCAGTCATTCCGCGATCTCGAGGACGAATCAGACTCTACGAACTTGAGGCAAGTGATTAAACTTGCTAAATGATTGTTGTGTACCATTTATTTCATGATTTGTGGATTAAATCTTTGGGTTTTAGGTTTAGTTTGTAAAAACCTAACTTTTGGATAAAATCTTAGATTTATTATGTAGAAAATGGATTTGAGGTTAGAAATTAGTTTAAATGTGTTTTTGGATGAATACTAATGTTATATATGTGATTGGGTTAAAGAGAAATGAAGAGAAGATGATTAAAATGAATTTTGGGAATTTTTGGCTTTGAAAAAGTAGCCATTTTCGAGCCTTCTGATAGGCCGAATCGATTCGGCCCCTTAGCCGAATCGATTTGGAAAGTTGCAGGTGCCCAGGTCTGAGTGACCGAATCGATTCGGACTCCAGCCGAATTGATTCGGCCTGAGACAAAATCCCAAGTCTGATGACCCGAATCGATTCGCAGTGCCGAATCGATTCGGATTTGGCCCGAATCAATTCGGAAACAGGGCATTTTGGGGGATGCTTTTCTAGGGAGAATTTCATTCCGTTTCGTTCGAGGTTATCGATTGGGAACCTCTATAGGAGTTATGTGAAGTGTGTTTTGGAGACTTTTAGAGAGTTTCCCTCGTAATATATTATTTGGGTTATATGGACTTAATTTGAGAGATACCGATTAGAGAATATTTTATATACTGAGTGGGGAAGCCCTCTATCATTGAAAATTTTATTTGGAGATAATTATGAAAACATATGAAAGAGTGAGAATGCGCGTAGTGATATTGGATCTTAGAATCAAATCCCAAATGGGATAACTTTAAAGGTTCATATGATTGATTGAACCCTATTATGGATTGAAAATAATTAAATGCTAATAAATGTGCATACGGATATAGAAATATCCTTAACGATGATTAAATTGGGAGATGTCTCACACCAAGAGAAATTCTAATCAAGGTGCATTAGGATAGAGAGTGTCCTTAACATAAATAGAATTGAGAGACAATTCATAATCAGAAGTGATGCAAAAACTTCAAGTGAGAAATAGTATAGTGTATACTAAGTGGGGAAGATATGTGAGAATTGACGATTAGTATATCTAGAAAGAGAAATATATTAAATACTAATATTATTTCATTTGCGCCTAAGAGCGTAATACGTATATGTAAACAATGTGATAGGTATACCTTATATGATGGTATATCTTTATATGATGTGATGATGTATGTATATCTTATGTGATGATATATATATATATATATATATATATATATATATATATATATATATATATATATATATATATATATATATATAAGTGAAGCATACCCCCTCCTTGTTATCAGTGGGAAGTTGCGCGATGAGGGTGAGCATCCTGGCTCGATGAGTAGGGTGTGGATATTCCCCAGGTCATAGTCGTCCATGGTGATTATTATGTGATATACATTATTATTTTGGGGGGTGAGAAGTCGTGGGTATGTCTCGTTCTCACTTGACTGGTTAGGAACTATGACCGCTTCCCGGACGTTGTGTGTGTGAGTTGATCACGAAGTAGGTGTCATTTAGTCCTACAGGTGGTCGCCAGTATGCTACGTGATTTGGGCACTGGAAGATGATAGCATTGATACCCTACGCCCTCGATTTATAGCTCGTTTGGATGGTTATTATATTATTGTTGTGCTTGGTACTTGGGTATCGAGGGCATAATGGACCTCAACGACCAACATTGCCAACGAGTAGTGTAACGGGGGGTTCCTTATTTGGATTTCGCTTTGCGAGGCATCCTACGCACGAAACGCAGTGTAATGTTGGGAGTGAGGAGAAGTTAGTCCTTAATGATCATATATATATAGTATATACATCTCAACGATCGACAGTGCCAGAAATAGTGTAACGGGGGGTCCTTGTTTGGATTTTTCTTTGCGAGACGCCCCACGCACAAAACGTAGTGCACTGTTGAGAATTGGGAATAATAAATTAATTAATGGAATAATAAGAATTTGGGTTACATGCATCATGCATTGAGGGCATAATGAATTTCGAAAATCAATACTATCAGGAGTAGTGTAATAGGGGGGGTTCCTTATTTGGATTTCACTTTGCGAGACGTCCCACGCATGAAACGCAGTGCAGTATTGAGAATTGGGAGAAGTTTAGTCCTTAGCTCTTAGATGCTAATAACTCATATATATTTATATACATATTGTTGGTATAACTAGAATATGATGAAATTCTAGTAAAGAGAACGTTTATGTAAATTGTTTGTGTGAAGTGAGTGAACTTATAATTGAGATTAATAAGATTTGAAAATAAAGTATATGATTTAGATGGAATTCAAATAAGTGTAGATTGAGAGATAAGTTAGATGGTTTTGAATTGAAGGTTTAAATTGGGTTTAAGTTAGATCCACTTGCCTAGATAGATTTGGGTAATTAATTGGAGATCACGTGCATACGTTTAGTTGCGCGCTTTAGTTGAGAGGTAAGTTGGAGTATTATAGAGAGTGAGACTCCATTAAATCATGCCTTAATGCATTTATAATTATTATGCATTTTAATGCACTTGCTATAAAATGTTTTTACCTCGGGCTTTGACCCATTTTTATTTTCTCCTGCTATGTATATATATATTGTATTATTTTAGGTGTTCCTCCGCAAGGACGCCATGGATATTTATCCACCCAGTGTATTCGTGGAGCTGTGGTAGTAGCGGACTATTGCGGAACTTTGACTTAGTCGACTCCTATATTTTGTATATCTATATTAGGATTCAGTTTGTATATCGGGTTTATACCCTAGTATGGTAGATTAACACTTTTATATCCTCTCTCTCAAATTTTTGTATTGTCTGTGACCCAACAGCATATTCGGGTATTTTACTGTGGCATTGTGTTGTACTCTTTTATATTATTGGAGTTTGCATTTATCACTCATCATAATTTAGATGTAGTATTGTTGGTTATGGTTGCATGGTTGGTTTTATATTGGTGTTAAATAAAAGTTTTAAAATTTTGGCATCCTCTTTTAATAGTTTCGGGTAGTTAGCCTTATATTATTTAGTATTGTCAGTTGATGTTGAGACTGAGCCATCTAAGATACCTGATTTAATGTAGTATAGGGTTGGCCACCCGTTATTATTTTGAGCGGGTTGTCACATTAAAAATATATTCAAGTAATAGGTTGTGGATATTACTATTATTAATAATAGTCCTCTTATAATTACGGTTATTATTACACCATTTCAATTCATTGTTCGTCCACCCGAGAGTTGAATAAGAGGCACGATTAAAGAGAGATTTATGAAATATGATGTAATTTAGTTTCTCTGATCACTTAGACCCTAACTGTACACTTATGGGTCATTTCTTTCACGACCGTGACAACAAACGTAAATTAAAACCTAACTTGCTTCATTTCAGAGCCTCTTTCACCATTTTCCCTCTCTCTCTCTCTCTTACACACACACACACACACTCCATTTTTTCCCTCTCTCTTAGCCCACCACCACCCCGCCTTAGATCACCGATCCTGCTCCTCTCAAATTACCGAGGTAGAGGTATTTATTTTATTTTATATTTTTAATTTTTTGGATATTGAAATATTGTTTGGATATGAATATTTTTAATTTGGGAATTACATCTCATTTTGGTCTAATAATATTAATTTGTGAAATTATTTTTTGTCTGATAATATTAACTTATGAAATTATTTTTTCGTAATAATATTAAATTGTGAAATTATTTTGATTTGGATCATTAAAGTGTTTATTTATTCAGGAGGAAATAGAAATTAAACTATCTATTTTTCTGAATTTTTAACATCAATTTGAATTTGTTAATTGGTGGGGATTAGAATGCAGTGTATGTTCGTGATTCGGTTACATGTTTGAACAGGGAGTTATATATGGTTTGTTAGTATGTCAAATTTTCTAGGTATTTAAATGACCATCTTTCATTGCGATGCAGATTATTTTGGATAAAGGAGTTTGAGACAAATTATCGGGGAAGAGTTAAGTCAAAATGCAAAATCTCTCTCTCTCTCTCTCTCTCTCTCTCTCTCTCTCTCTCTCTCTCTCTCTCTCTCTCTTTTCATTTGAAGGTAAGTCTGCTCTCATTTATTTTTTAGATTTCTTAATTTATTAGTTTGCACAGTTCGTAAACGATAATTTATTATATCTTCTTTGTTAAACCCCAATTTATCTGCTTTCGTATTGTTGTTTAGGGTTCTTGAATTGTTATTGACTAGTGAATTTGAACATTAAGTTGGTCATTGAGTTGGTTGTCCCTAGATAGTGGTATAGATACTAGCCTTCTAGTTTTATGCATACGCATTAAATAACCCTTAGACTCGTTCGAGAGTCACTATCCTGTAATAGATCTCTCGAATTGACCCGCTTGGATAGTTGGGGACAATATATTTTTTGTATAATAATGTACTTAGTGTCTTACACTTTTCACTTTTGGGGAAAGTTCTGCTATCACCTCTTAATGTTCTCTAGGTACATACTATATGATGCGGTGTTGAGTGTTATTTCAATTGATAAATTAAAATAGCATGAACATTTGCAAATCTATGCAATAATAAAAATAATGTAACACAACTCAATTAATATAGCTAAAATAATATATAATATATTATCACCATATAATCGGCATGTAGGCCTAAAATCAACATCGCCCACGGAGAATAATGAGTGATCATTATGTATACCATTGAAATGTATCTCTCTCTCTCTCTCTCTCTCTCTCTCTCTCTATATATATATATATATATATATATATATATATATATATATATATATTTGAGGGCTTTCCTAAAGAAAAATAGAAATAAACCTATACTTGAAGAACTATCATAAACTAAACATTGAAACAAAAACGTCAAACAAACTACTTCAGTATTGTCTCACTTGATATAGATTTTTTGGTAAATTTAAAAGAAATTAAAACCAAAAATAAATAGACAAAATGCTTAAAAATAAAATCCAAACATTAGGCCCAAAGAAGTATTATCTAAGAAACCCAAAGGCCCAATTATTTTGATTTAATCATTTTAAGCATTATTTCAAAGTCTGTGACATAACCCGAATTTCAAATAATTATTAGATTTATAATAAGTATTCCAATTATTTGAAACAATGCTTAGTTTGGTCTATGATATGGATTTGTCTGCTTCTAATGTCGTTAATTTCTATTCTTCCAGTGATTTGATATTATCAAGTGACAGTTTAATGCTTTTATTTATTTGGATTTGATCATTTTCTCATATATATATACTTACATTAATAACATTTTTTGTAGAAAATGTCTACATCTGGACGTCAGGGAAGCGAGTCGAGGAAGACTCGTCTTGCACAAGACCCCCAAAGTGGGGCAAGTTAGGGACAGTATTGGAGAACAAGATGGCCTATAAGTTAGGTCCTTGGAGTTACTGAAGACGATTATCGGCCCCAGGAACAAAAATTGGAGGAAGGTGAATTACAATCTTAAGATGGCCATTTGGGGGGCTTTACAGGTATTTGCTTGCTTTCCTTTTGTTTTGTATTTATATCTATATTTTATAATATTGTATAATTTAAACGCAACTAACTCACTTTATTTTTGTTTTGTATTTATTTGATAGGAACAATTTGTCTTTGCCCCACATTTACGGGACTCCACGTTGGAACAATTAAGAGATCAATATAACACGTGGATGAAAAAAATGCGTGTATGGTACTTTGACCAAATCGGGAGTCCATTTTATGACTTAGGGACATGGTACCCTCGATGGATCCAATCTCATTGGCAAGCTAGCAATAGTTTATCGATAATGAGGTTTCAGAGAGGCAATTGTCCGCTAGTCAATCGGGGAGGGAAAATTTGGCCAAGAAGGTCAACGTGCACTACTCTGGGCGTACGTCTTATGCAGAGGTGGAGCAAAGGATGGTAAGTTTTGAATGTTCTTTCATTATAGTTTTACTTTATTCTATTTAGTGATAATTATATAGTAATTTACTAATTTTGGATTATTTTATTTCAGGATATGGGGAGTGGTCTTAGGGGTAATTTACATAGGCTTGATGCCTATATGGAAATTCGAATGAAGAAAGGAAAGGATAAGGAGGTGGATCCAAACGTGGCCGCCACTATTGTAAATAAAATTTTAATTACGTTATAAAAAATAAAAAAATTATAATCATATACTTTTTATTAATTTATCTAATCGTGTATATTTTGTTGTTTCAGGAAAAGCTTAAAGAAGTGCACAACTCCGACAGTGAAATTGACAAGGCATCTCTGTCTATGGATTTTAGGTCTTTAACCCAAGGGCTCTCAGCCCTTCTTAATTATTATCGATGTCATCTGAGTCCATATTAATGCTCTTTAACATTTATCAAATGTCCATATTATTCTACTTTTTATCATCCGAAGCCAAAACCAAGGACTTCACCCCACCTTGTGTGACACTTTAAAAATCAGCATTTCTTATCTTTTGCACACTTGCATGAATTTTATTCCAAAAATAACTTTCATTTAGGACTATTAGTGTAACACCACTTTCAAAAAATTTATTTCATAAAAATGTTTCACTTTATGTAAAATTACTATTTTACCCATTTATTTTCAAACTTGCATTTTCACAAGTGTTATTTTACCAAAACATTACTAATTTTCACATACAAACTTCTCAAACGTTTTTAATTATTAACACTTACTTCACACTGAAGTTAATACCATTTTTAAGTTGAAAATATCTTTATTTCATTACTTTCGTTATCAAATACATTATTCAGCATTTTGGAGACTACTTTACAAGAAAATGCCATTTTTTCTTTATTTTCGCATGTAATCCATAAATACCCACTTTCCATATTTTCTACACCTTTTAACTCACTTTAAGGACTGAAATTTCCATTTTTTTTATTTCATGATAAAACCCATTAAAACCTTCATTAAACTTTTATATGTTCGCCATCAAAATACTATAAGTTTATATTCACGAGGAGATGGATTTTAAGTCCAAATATTTAATTAAATGGGTCTAAAATATGCTTTATTCTAGAAATTTCACAAGATTGGCATAAATATGCTTTCCTAGCTAAAAGAAATTTTCATTTCTTCAAAAACTTTAGAAAATGTCTATTTATATAAAAATCCCAATTTTCAAAAGAAAACTTTAATCCACTTGTTCATAAAATATTTTCAACAAGAGAAATGTCATTTTAAACATTTTATTCCATAAAATGTTTTGATATTAAGATTTCTTGAAATAATTCATTTTTCGTAAAACTCTTTGGATATTTCATAAATAATCTTTTTTCACAAAACCATAAGAAATATCCTTCTCAAATTATAAATGCATTCTTTTATAACAAGCTCAAGCTACAAGACCAATAATATGCAAAAATAGAGTTCTTAAGCTAAAATTAGAGTTTTTCACCTCAAATGAAGCTTAAACAATAGTGGATGAAGTGTAAAAGAAGGTGGCCACCTCCCACCTCCTAAAAAGGCCTTAAAGAGGTTGCCTAACTCCATTAATCTTGTCTTCTTGAAAGCTCCATAAAAATTCCCTTCAAATTCCATGAATTTTTTTGCCTTCTTCTTCAAAAATCTCCAATAATATCTCCATGGATTTTTGTCCAACAATGGCGTAGGTGGTTTTTATAATCTTAAATTTGGTAAAAGGGTTAGACTGTGATAGTTTTGGGGGATGGATGGTGGTGCCAGGGTGGTGTGTGGTGGTTAGTGGAGGAGGAGCTCCAAGAGCTAGAGAGAGGCCAAATCTGATTGGAATGGGTTAAATTAGCCAAAAAAATCCTTTAAATACTTCTAAATCCCTAAGGGTTAAATTCCCAAAATGCCCCTACACTTAACCCTTTAACCAAAGGTCAATTAAGTCTTTTGTCATATGTTTTGATTTGAGCCGCTGAGAGCTCGATCGGACGTCCAATTTGATGTTTCACATCATGATAGCACATTAAAATGTGCAAATTTTTTTGAACATTCTCCGATCGTTCGAGTGACATTGGTCCTCATTTGAATGATAACCCCTCTTGTTCGAACGAGATATCTAACGAGGTACAAACGAGCCAAAATCGTAGGGTTAAAAGGGACCTGAGAAGCACCTCATTTGAAAGGGAAGTGCCCCTCATTCAAACGGCTAGGCACCTCGTTCGAACATGGTCATCCAACGAGATTCCAGAGAGCAAGGGAAATCGACCATCTATAAGTCGTTAGAAGTTTGTTCGAAGCTCGTTCGAATGACTCATTTGAATGACATGAACACCTTGTTCGAACGACTTCCATTTTCCACTATATAAACTTCAGGCCACAAAACTCCAATTCGACAAGCGCGAAGGCCACGTAGTTACCCATATCTGATTCAAGGTCCACTTTATCAGGTCTAAAGCCCAATTAGGTCCTACCAAGTTACCAAGTTACCAAATCACACAGGTACGTTCAAAGTCACAGGGTAGTTATTACACTCATTCTTACACTGCCATCAATCATGGTCTTCTGAATAGAGAAATCATCAAACAAGGTAAGAATTTATGGTGTACGAAAGCAAACAAACTATAATAATAATAATAATAATAATAATAATAATAATAATAATAATAATAATAATAATAATAATAATAATAATAATAATAATAATAATAACAACAACAACAACAACACAATATTTATCTTTTCCTGTTAAGTTGTATACATTAAAATAAACTAATGTTAAAAACATTTAAAAATTACTCCAAACTAAATTTTTATTATCTTCATGTTGATCCACGTACCATCACTCTGATTAATTGATGAAGTCTAACCACCAAACAACAAATCATTGTTGGCTTTATCGTGTGACACAGGCATATGGCATGCTTGAAACAATAACCCTAAATTATTTAAACACCCTTACGTACATCATAATTGCTAAGGCCATCCGTAATGGGATACCATTGATATGTAGTATCAACCCATATATTTGAAGTATTAATGGGTGAAAACCGGGGTTGGTTCGTAGTGGGATGTGCTAGAAAAGTGGTCAAATGTGGGACTGTTCCACATGTAAGCCAGTTGCGGAAATGCTTCACATCTAGGAACGCCCCTTGCAAATGGCTTATATGTGCCCTTTTGTTACCTTTATAATCCAACTGTTATATTACCATTGCATGCCCTATATAAATATTCACATTTCACCCCACACCAATTCAACCTTCCTCATTCATAATTAACATTTCACCCCACACCAATTAAACCTTCTTTTATTTTGTAAAATACCTTGGAAAATTATAAAGTTTTTGGCATTATTTAATTATTCGGTTATTTCATTGTCTCCCCGTCTTTGGTTAGATCCCATTTTCCCATCTATGGAAAATTTACCATATGCATGACACCATATGATTTTATCAACTTCACTTAAATTTCGTAGTATTGCAGTTAGGGAGGGGGAATACATTATATAAATATTTAGAGAGTGAACTGATTACTGTAGAAAGAAGATAAAATTTAGGGATGAAATTTAAATATTTATATACAATTTGTAAATTTTGACCATTGTACTCTTAACAGTCTAATTCAAAGAGAACAACCATTATTTTACCCATTTTCAGACGTGGAAGTGTTCCACATTTAGAATTGTCTAGACGGGAAACTGCTTAATGTCTGAGCCAAACGTGGAACACTCCCACATTTAGCCTTTAAACGAAGAACATTTACCCGTTTGCATTCATGTCCCCCCCCCCCCCTTTAGTGAATCTGGCATCCTTCTCTTCAGTTTGAGGGAGGGTTTCGAATACCCTCCCTCATTTAAGGTATTATCCCCCCCCCCCCCCCACCACCACCACACACACACAAACTATGACCTATTTAAAGGAACCATATTGGGTTTATGATACCTATTGTGGATGGCCTAAACATAACCATAAACAATAACAAAGTGAGGATATTAAATAAACATCAATATCTCTTTAGAAATGAAAGAGTAGACAACTATGAAACAAATAAGATCATTACCATTTAGAGTCAAGAATACAAAAATAAGGTAAATGATCATAGTTAGATAAACTGGTGAGCCAAAAAAATATAACAAAAATATTGCTCAATAATTAGAACAAAGTTATTTTTTAAAAGAAATGAATTACATTTCAATCATAGGCTCTCCACAAAGATTAATATACCCATTGAATGCTTATGTAATGTTAGAACTCCAAAACTTTAGTAAATCATAGATATCCAAACTGAAACTTCCTGATTTTTTAATGAAATGATAACTAAAAAAATAAACTTTTAAGAGACGTTTTCAATCCTCACCCCCCTAAAAACTTATGATCTTCTGTAGTTTCTCCACAATAAACACATAAGTAACCATGAATCATGTGTGGGAAAGGAGATGAGTTGTAAAGATGAGACTTTAACGGTCATCGTGAGTGGTTCTAGTCAAGTTTAGAGTAACTTCATTTCATTTTCAGATGGTACATGAGAGAGTTATTTAAAAATGAGAGAAAGAAGTCGGGTTTGATTAGGTTGTTGGTGTGGGTACCTCAATTTATCACTTTGGCCCAGACGATGAGCCCAATTAAACATGGCCCAAAGTCCAGAGGCCTCGCGCCTTGACTAATTCCATTGTGACCTAGTCAGTTCTTAAAATCTCTCTTGAGAGATACTTTAGGGATTATGGACTAACGTGGCGGCGGCCCACACCTTCAGTCTCCGAAATAACATGTATATATCAAACCCCTAGCCCGGGGAAAGGGCATGCAATTTGTAAACACTCCCCTGGAGTAAAGAGAAATAAAATACTGAGAGCACCACCATGGACGTAGGCCTTCTTGCCGAACCATGTATATCTTGTGTTATGTGATTGCCATTCCTTTAAGTTCTTTATTTATTCTGCTGATTGCCTTCGCTTGTTATTTTGTGTTGAATTTGATTGTCACCACAATTTGTGCCATTTGTGGGAAACATTTGTTTTCCTTTAAGAAAGACTTCACCAATAAAGAGTTTGGAATGTCTGGTCACAGCAGCAATACCCCTCAAGCAGGGGATATCTAAGAGCAACCTGCCCCTCACAGGATCAGATCCGAAGTTCGACATTCAAACCCTATGGCTCACCTAGAACGACAAGCTTCGGAGGAAAGCCAAGGACAAGCCAGGTCCACACAGGTCTCTAGGCTAATAGACGCCTATGAGGCCAGACTCCAAGAGCAAGAGGAGGCCACTCGCAAGTAAGAAGCTGAGAATGCTCATCTCAAAAGAAGATTAGAGAGAATGGAGAGAGAAATCCATCGTAGCACTAAGCAATGTCAATATCGCACTCTTATCCCTCAGGCGAGAAAGTCTCGCAGTCGAGGAAGGAGACCTAGACATGGATCTCAAGGATTTGAGGAGCACAGGTTAGATGATGACTTGTTCGAGCAACAGCAACTAGCTCGAGGAAATGATGACATACATAATTTGGTTCGGAGAGAAATGGATGAGCACCCAGTACATCGGGGTGCCAGATCGACCATAGAGCTAGCCAGGAGAGCTCTCAGGACCCAGTTGAAATCCCCTTTCTCAAGGGAGATAGAATAAGAAGAAGAAGCCCCCAAGAAGTTCGCGATTCCAAGATTCAAGATCTACTATGGAAAAACTGATCCTATCGACCATGTTAGCTAGTACAGGCAGGCCATGACCCTCTGGAACTATAAGGACGCATTAATGTGATGGATCTTTCCATCGAGCTTACACGATGCGTCCCGAAGTGGTTCGAGAAACTCTCTCACAAATCCATCAGGAGTTCGAGTCCCTGGCAAAGCTCTTTACAACTCGCTTAATTACCAGCAGCTCCCATTCGAAGAGGATGGATACCCTATTAACAATGAAGAAAATGCCCCAGGAGAGCCTTAGAGACTATGCAAAAAGCTATTGGGAGTTATTCAACGAGGTCGAGGACTTCTCGGAGCAGGTCGTTGTGGCATCCTTTACGATTGGCCTACCCAACTCCTGCCTCTTGCACCAATCCCTCACTAAAAAGGAGTCCACAACCATTGACAACCTAATGGCTCGTATAAAAAAATACACCAAGGTTGAGGATGTGACCCGCCTCAGTGCAGGGGAGAATGGTCGTGCCAAGTTCACTAGCAAGAGCAGCGACAAAGCTGAGAACTAGAAAAAAGGAAGCAAAAATTGGGGAAAAAGTGGCTCCAAGAGCGGAAAAAAATGATGCTTCAAAAGCATTTCAGGTAGTGAACAATTGTCTTTAAATAACTAATCTACAAGATCCTGGCAAAGATCAAGGACGAGCCGTTCATTAAGTGGCCCGGAAAGATGGGAGGATACCCCTCAAAATGAAATAACGCACTGAGGTGTGCTTTTCATAAATATGGTGGGCACAAAATCGAGCACTACAAAGTTCTCAAATCTCACCTTGAGGAGTTAGCCCAAACTAGGAACCTGAACGAATTTATGGAGAAGAAAGCAGAGAAGGTCACTGCCAATGGAGACCCAAGGCCTGAAAACGTGCTCGAGGAGGATGTTGTCCATGAGTTCGCAGTGATTCATGGGGCATTGGACCTAAAAAAATTCAAGGGAACTCAACTTGGATGGAAGTTAAGAAGCTTACGACAGTAATGCAATCTTTTAAAATCGATCCAGCTAAAATGCAGGCAGGAAAGCGTTGGTGAGGAGATGACATCGACTACAGCAAACATGTTGTGTTCACGGATAAAGATCTAGTGGGAGTAAGGACCCCACATCATGATGCCTTGATCATTACACTCAGGATAGATAAATATGATGTCAATAAGTTTCTCGTCGACCAGGGTGGCTCATCCGAAGTAATGTATCTTCACCTATTCAAAAAGTTGAAGTTAAGCATCGCCGACTTGAAGGAAGTCATTGTCCCTCTAGTTGGTTTCGCTGATAAAGTGATCATCCCTTTGAGAAATATTGTACTGCCAGTAAGGGTAGGAAAAAATCAAATATGTGACTGAGCGAGGACCGGTGGAGATCCATAGAGATCAAGCGATGGCGAGAAAGTGCTTTATAGTAGCCATCCGCCCAAAGCTATAGAAGAAGGTCGAGAAGGCCAAGGAGAAGGTTAAAGAACAGGAAGGTTTGATACCTTCCAAATAGCAACTAAAATATAGAAGAACTAGAGTGGAGGACACCAGGCTCCTCCCCTCTGAGCGGGTCATTGAGAACCTGGAGGAGGTCGCAGCCAAGGGTAGCAAGAAAGATAGGATGTTCTTGATCAGAGCCTCTCTCACAGATCGAGAGAAGAAGGAACTGACAGTACTTTTGAGGAACATGTTGGACGTTTTTGTGTGGGAACCTTACGAACTACCTGGAATTGACCCCATTGTGGTTTGTCATCGGTTGCATGTTGACCCACATTTCAACCCGATCACATAAAAGGCATGATAAACTGCACCCGATAAGGCCAAGGCTGTGGAGAAGGAAGTGGAAAAGCCGTTGGATGCAGGATCTATACGGGAAGTTCAATTCCCTAAGTGGTTGTCCAACCCAGTAGTGGTCCCAAAAAGTAATGGAAAATGGAGAGTCTGTATTGACTTTATCGACCTCAACAGATCATGCCCTAAAGATAATTTTCCTCTCCCAAAGATCGACCAGTTGGTGGATCCCACAGCAGCTCATAAAAGAATGAGTTTCCTGGACGCATACTCTGGGTACCAATAAATCCCTCTACACGAGACAGATCAAGACAAGATAGTGTTCATCACCACTGTCGGATTGTATTGGTACAAGGTCATTCCCTTTGAACTAAAAAATAAAGGAGCAACCTACCAGCGGTTGGTCACCAAAATGTTTAAGGACCAAATGGGAGATACCATGGAGGTCTATATCGATGATATGATCGTCAAGAGGAGGCATAAAGAAGAACACCTCTCAGACCTATCAAGGACCTTCAAAATCCTCAGGAAATACCGAATGAAGCTCAATGCAAGTAAGTGTTCCTTCGGTGTCCAGTCAGGAAAATTTCTCGAGTACTTGGTTAGTGAGAGAGGCATTAAAGCTAACCCGGACCAGATTGACGCCATCAATAGGGTGTATCCCCCCCACCCCGTATGATAAGAGACGTACATAAGCTCACATGGATGATCACCGTCCTAAATCGGTTCATCTAGAAGTCATCCAAAAGGTGCCAGCCATTCTTCTAGTTGTTGAAGAAAAGAAAAAATGTGGAGTGGAATAAGGATTGCTCGAAGGAATTGGAGGAGCTCAAACCTTACCTCAGCACACCACCCTTGCTCGTAATACCTCAAGAGAACGATTCTCTGTACCTATACCTCGTAGTTTCCAGCCACGCAATCATTTCTGCACTAGTATGTGAAAGAACTGGAATCCACCACCCAGTCTATTACGCGAGCAAGACTCTCTTGGACGCCGAATAGCGATACCTACCACTAGAGTAGCTCTCCTTTGCACTAGTGATAGCCTCGAGGAAATTGAAACATTACTTAGAAGCTCACTCTATCATCGTCCTTACCTCTCACCCCCTTAAAGCAGATCTATCCAACAGACTATCAAAGTGGTCAGTGGAGCTCGAACGATTTGACATCCAATTTCAGCCAAGGAATGCAATTAAGGGACAGGTCCTCACCAATTTCATCACAGAATTTACAGGAGAACATCCTTGCGACCAACTTCAACCTGCTGGTCAAAAGGAAGACCACTTGGCATAAGGTGTTTGGTGACTGTTCGTTGACGGAGCCTCCAACTCCAAAGGGGAAGGAGTGGGCATTGTGCTGGTTACCCCAGAAGATGCAATCCTCGAGCAAGGAATCAGGCTTGGATTTGAAGCCTCCAATAACGATGTAGAGTATGAAGCATTGATAGCAGGCTTGCAGAAGGCACAGGCACTGGGGGTAAAGAAACTCCAAGTGTTCGGAGACTCATAGCTGGTCTCCAACCAGATAAGTGGAAACTTCAACGCAAGGGATGAGAGAATGGTGGCCTACCTCGCCACAGTAAAGAAATTAATGTCTAACTTTGAACAGGTCAGCATCCAATAATTTCCCAGAGGACAAAACAATTATGCTGACGCCCTAGTGACCTTGAGCTCAGCGATCAATTTTAACTTGAAGAGAACAATTGTGATTAACTTCCTCTCCCAGCTAAGCATTAACTAGAGCGACGAACTGCGAGACACATGGCATGTTATCTAGATTGAATCAGCCCCCAGTTGGATGGACCCCTTAAAAGATTATTTAAAAGATGGTGCCCTACCAGATGATAAGAAGGTTGCTCATTAAATAAGAGTCAAAGATGCTCTCTTTCACTTATCTCCTAAGGGCAAACTGTATAAGAGATCTTTCACCGGTCCTTACCTCCAACGCATTCACCCAAAGGACGTCAAGAAAGTTCTGCATGAGCTCCATGAGGGAATCTATGGGAGTCATATTGGGGGCAGGTCGCTAGCTTTTCGAGCAATGAAAGAAGGCTACTGGTGGCCGTACATGCAAAAGGATTCTGGGATATATGCTCGCAAGTGCAAAAAATGTCAACTACATGCTCCTAAAGTTCACCAATCGGCCAATGACCTAAAATCACTTAATAGCCCATGGCCTTTCACCCAATGAGGAATGGACATTGTAGGCCCTCTTCCTACCACTGTCGGTAATCGCACGTACTTATTGGTCGCGACAAGCTACTTCACCAAATGGATTGAAGAAGATTCGCTGGCGAACATCAGAGACGTGGATATGATGAGATTCATATGGAAGAACATTATCACCCTCTTTGGGATCCCCAGGATCATCATCACTAACAATGAAACCCAGTTCGAAAGTGGCCTCTTATAGGGTTTCTGCAACGACCACGGGATCACGCACCATTTCAGCTCGATGGAATACCCTTAGAGCAATGGACAAGTTGAAGATTCTAACAAAATATTGATTAATGGATTGAAGAAATGATTGGAATGAGCCAAGGGGGCATGGGTGAGCGAGCTGCCACACATCCTATTGGCTTACCGCACCACCCCAAGGCGAACCACCGGGAAACCCCATTTGCACTGACATATGGTATTGAGGCAATCATCCCCTTGGAAGCTGGCCTCCCCACCATGAGGTCCACCCTAGTCGACCAAGGCCATAACGATGCAACATTACTCGCTAAACTTGACCTAGCTGAGGAACACAGAGAGCTGGCTCTAGTGAAGCTAGCAGGCTATCAGCAACAGCTAGCAAAGCATTACAACAAGAAGGTCAATCCAAGAGAATTCCAAGTTGGGGACTACGTCCTAAGGAAAGTTCTTGGCAGTGCAGTAAAACCATCAGATGGCAAGATAGAACCAAACTGGGAGGGACCATTCAAGGTGATAAGGAACAACCTACAAGGAGCCTATCACTTAGAAACGTTGGAGGGAAGGGAGATACCTCGAGATTGGAACGTAGCCAATTTAAAGAAATTCTACTTCTAGTTTTCTATGTTAATCTTTTATTACAATGTTGAAATTTGCAATTCATTTCTAATTAATAAAAGATTATTTATCAATGCATTCTATGAAGTGTTAATTTTTCTGTTGAAATTTATAATTCATGCACCTAATCTAAGTTACATGCTCCATTCTCAACATATAAAAGCAGGGTATTACCCTACTCAGGTTTTCATCATCGAACACAAATAACCTCATATCATTGCCCCTGACAATATATAAATCCCTACAGGGGACCCTTAGGCAGCTCGGTTAACCCATGTTGGTCGCTAAAAAATATTTGGATAAAAAACCTGCTCAGATAGAACATCCAACACCAGGTGTGTCCTCACCATTGCCACACTTAGGCCTAAGGAAGTGTGACGACACAATCTAAAAGCTAAAGTGAGGCAGAATGGTATCTTATAAGCATATTGGACTGGGGGGATACTCACTCAGTGAAATAACTCTACCTGTATTAAATCCAATCGGCCAAGAAGAGTCCAAGATAATCGAATAAGAAATCAATGAAGTGAAAAATACACAACACATGTTTAGTCAGAAAATCGCCCAAAACATAATTATTTTATTACTTCACTACATGTACAAAGAGTTACAGTAGTTGAATTAAATAAATCCTAATAAGGATTGGGCCTCCAAGAAAGATAGTCGGCTACTTGCGCTCTTCGGCCATTGTATAGGTGAGGAGATAATTCCTCCTCAACTTCATTTTTATCTAGCGCCAGCAGTTTCCTGGGGATAGCATCTATGGGGACCCACTAATCATCCCTCCTGAATGGGTTAGGCATTAAAGTTGAGGGGGAGATCTCATAACGATACCAGAGGATAGAGTTCCTAGGAACCTGTAACTCCCTGAGAGTACTCAACCATCCCTAATAAAGGATAGCTCTTCAACTTCCCCCAACCTCGTCGGACCATCAGTCCAACCCTGATCATAACCATCAGTCCACACTTGTCAAGGACCTTTCTTGAACAGATGCCTCAGCAGGATGGTATCTCTTTGAAGATCGGAAGCAATCATGTATCCCCGACGAACATCGCCTTGAAGCTCATCAATATCCCTAGCTGAACCGCTGTCATCTATACCAGCTCTCAGTCCAGTCGATGAAGAGGAACCACATAGAACTCGAGGATCAATATTAGGTGCATTCTCCCTGAGTCAAGAGACCTCTCTCCTCAGAGCTTCGTTCTCTTACTGAAGCACCTCTCCAACCTGATTAACTTCGGAGGCATCTAGGAGCTTAGCCTTTAGAGCATCCACCTCTTCTTGAACAAAAGCCCCGATTTTCTCCATCTCTTGGAGCTTGTCCTTCAGCTTGGCAACGAGCTCTGACTGGTCCTTATACTTCCTATTTCTTGACCGAATGGACTTACAGATCCTTACGAAGGCTCTGCGAACTTAATTTCTCGCATCAAGTCGAAGAATCTTTCCTAACAGGAGGCAGCAGGAATATAATCTTCAACATCGATGAGCTACAAACCATATAAGCATTAAAAAAGAAAATATATCAGTACGCGGAAGGGAACTGAATTTCATTTCATTTTAAGAAGGTTCAGAGTACATCAACATATAAAAAAAAGACTGAAATACAAAAAAAACAAAGGGCTCCCTAAAGAAGAGTAGCTTGCAACCTCAGTCTTCTCTAAGGTTATTGTAACAACTCGTGACTTTGGAAACTAAGAAATTAAATTTTTGGGAAAATAAAATTTAATTAAATTGGAGAATTTTAAAATTTGGGAATTGAGGTCCAAAAATAGAGAACGTTTCAAAGTATTCTGGATGATAATTTTGAGTGTACCATCAATCCCGGAAGGGTCGGGATAGTCAAAATGACTGTCATTGGGTTTTATTTCGGCTCCGAAATGTTTTTAAGTCAGTTTAACTCGAATTGGAGTAAACGAGTCATTTAAAGTGTGTATTAACATTTAAAACTGGGTTTATTATTTTAAGGGATTTAAAGGCTTACAGATGAAGCCTTCTCATTTGAGAAAAATAGAGAAAAAGGCCCTAGAGGGAGAAAGAATAAGGAAAGAAGAAGAAAAGAAGAGAGAGAGGAAGAAAAGCTTGGAGGTTCCGGCCCAAACGCGTTATCGAGGACGATCCAACCTCTACAAAATCGAGGCTAGTGTTTAATCTTGCTAAATAAGTCATTTGTGTATTTTATTTCATAATTTGTGGGTTAAAGAAATGGTTTTTGGGTATAAATATCAAAACCTAGATTTTGGGTTTAATCTTGAAATCAATGCTTAAAAATGGGTTTAATTGAGTAGAAATGGTTAGGATCAATTTTGGGTTGATTTATTAGCTTAGAATCATGTTGTGATAAAGATTTGGAGGTTAGAATTGAAATTTTAGGGTTTTAATTTCGTGGGTTTTGTTGATAAATGGAAAGCGGCCAGGATATCTGGTATGGCCGGTTGACCGCGGTCCGGGGACCGGTCGACCACGCCTCAAGAGGAAAGCCTACTGCATTTCTTCGTAGGCAAAATTTGGACCCGCGGTCGACCGGGGGTCTGGGATCGGTCGACCGATCCCCTGTTTTTAGCCCAAAGTTTGGAGTTCTTTCTTCCCCTTTTTCTTTTGGAGTTTTATTCTTAGGGGCTTTCTTAATGGGCTTATTATGGAGGGTTATGATATTAGATTTAGGGAATAAGGCCTTAGGTCGAATAGGGGCTTGCGGGCCTATGTTAAATTGATTTAGGAGGATGGGATGCCTCTTTTAGTAATGAAAGGATTATGGGACTGAAGTGATTGGCGGATTGTTATATAATGATAGAGGGGGAAACCCCATTGGGATTGAGAATCCTATTATAGATCAAACGTAAGTATAGATGTAATGGGAGGCTAAGAACTCTTAGAGAGAAAGTTACGAGGGTATGTTGTGTAATTTCTGGGCCGACATTTACATCGAATCCTTATAAGGATGGGATATTATTAAGATACAATTTGGGGCCAAATGGAAGAAAGTGGTCGCATACCCTTTGTAACGATAAAATTTAAGGAATAAATAGGAGAAGCGTTGGACTAGGGGATTCATAAAAGATGATTGAACCGTAGTCGAAATCTAGAGCGATGGGATCATATTACCAACTAGAGTAGAATGTGAAAATCTAGTTGGAGTAGATGTTGTTTATCGGTGTGTGATTTACAATGGGTAATTTCCCTAAGTAATGGGATTATTTGATGAATGCAAGATTGAGCTTGAGTCTTATATACTATTAGTTATGTATATACTAGTAGTCAGAATTATTACTAGATTCATCAATGTGCTCTCGGTTATGATGGTATGTGTAGTGATGGTTTCCTACACTAAACTTTGGGTGATAACCCTAATGTTGGACATGTATATATATATATATATATATATACCCGCATGTTGTTTGGGAGACTATTCATCATAGGAAAATGGATGAATATGCTTCAAATGAGAGATGGTATTCACATATCGAGATAAATTAAATGAGTTTGTGGTGATGGCTTGTATTTGAGGATTATGTATACTTATAGCCGAGATGACATATCTTATACATATAAACGAGAATTAGTTTGTATATATATAGATAAAGGGATATGTGAATATATGTATATATGTAAGGACACAAATTTCAAATTGAGTCCATATATAGTTTTGGCTCAATTCCGGACAAAAACATTTATTCATAGGATAGTATTTATTGTAATATTCTCAAGCCTATGAAGTCTATGTTGAAGACGTAGCGGCAAAGAATTTAAAGCTTCATCAAAATGTCGGTTTGCGTGCCTCGTTTCTACGTCATCAACTAAGGTTCCATGCTCCCAAGGTATGAATGTAATTATATTTATATAGGAGCTTGGAACAATATGTATTGGGTGATTAGGTGTAATAAAAACTGCATTTTATTTTCAGAAAGAATCAATTAGAACTTTAATATAAGTATATAAAAGTTTATGGGCCAAAATCGAATTTTACAACCTTTCTGGTCGTTCGTTAGAAATGTCGTTCGAACGAGTTTTTTCGTTCGAACCAGATTTCGTTCGAACGAGTTTTGTCGTTCGAACCAGTTTCGTTCGAACGAGTTTTGCCAATGACCCTAACTGGTCAGTCGTTCGATATGTCGTTCGAACGAATGTTCGTTCTAACGAGGTATCTAACAAACTTCTAATGAGCCCAGGCTGGTCGCTCGTTAGAAGTCTCGTTCAAACGAGAATCAAGTTCGTTCGAACGAGATTCCAGCGGGAACAGTTATTTGGCAGTTTTTTGCAGTTTTTCCCCACTCCTCCACTTGGTTTGCAACCAACTTTTTTCATACATTATTATGTGCGGGAAACACATTTTCCAAGACAACTTTTCCATCATAATACATCTCCTAGAGAGAGTTTGAGAGATCATTTTAAAAAGGAAAATGTTCATGTTTTAAGTGTTCTTCAACTAAAAGAAAAATCTTTAAACATTTAGTTTACACCCATTGTTGTTTATTCCAAGTTCCATATATACATATCTTTACTTGGAGTTTTTGGCACCGGTTTTCTCTACCGAATTCAAGAGACGTTTCGGGTTTGCTTCTACACCCCATCACAAAGAAGACTTTTGTTGAGATTCTACCCACAGGGAGAAAGGCTCCATGCTTGGGTGACGGTGACCATATAAAGTCCCATCGGTGGATTCCGAGACCGCGGTGGTGTTCCGAGGTTGTCCGCTAGGAAGAGGTTTCTACGAGAAGGAGCGTCGAGGCTTGAGAGGGATCGAGTCAGTCGTTGTAAGTCTATCTGTCTTGTAATTGTAATTCGGTATCTAGTGGACTTGTGGCTAGGGCCATCCGAGGTTGTTTCTCGTCTTGGGTTTTTCCTCGTTCATTTCGGCGTAGTGTGACATTGTTTATGTTATCTTGCACAATAATTTAGAATCCATGCTTACGATAATTTCAAGATAAAATTTGGCTTAATTCTCACACTCATTTAATTTGGGACTTAAATTAAATATTGGGTAAAATTGGTTTATTCAAGTCATTTGCTAAAATTGGTTTCGCCTAACTTTGGATAATTGTTAATTATGACTTAGGCAAATTCTAGGACTTGAATTATGTTTTAATTTGTTTTGAGAAATTAAAACTTGTTATTATTATTTTTGAAAGTTGAACCATCCCCTGTTTCACAACGCTTCCGCATCATCTCTATTTTGTTTTAAGTAAAAAGGAAATTATTTTTTTAATTGGGACAACTTGGTCTTTCAAATTGGTATCAGAGCCAAAAACGATAAATTATTTCGTTAAGATCCTTTAATTTTTTGGCTAAATATGGATTTTTCCCCATTTTCAAAATTTCCTATTTTCGATGGTTCAAACTACGCGTATTGGAAAGCGCGAATGAGATCGGCACTAAAATCTATCGACGAGAGAGTTTGGAAGTCTGTTGTTACCGGATACTCCCCACCAACTTATTTAGTTCAAAATGAACGAGTTATCAAACCCGCCGATAGATGGACTGAAAATGAGTTTAAACTTGCTAACTTTAATTCCCGTGGTTTAAATGCATTATTTAGCGCTGTCGCATCGGATGAATTCCGACGTATTATGACGTGTGAAACCGCTAAAGAAGCTTGGGATATTTTACAATTAACTCATGAAGGAACTAGTGTCGTTAAAGCTTCAAAACTCCAAAACCTCACCACTCAATTTGAAACTATCAAAATGGATGAAAAAGAAACTTTTGATAAATTTTATGCTAGACTTTCTGATATTGTTAATTCATCCTTTGACTTGGGAGAGAAAATACCTGACGACCGTGTTGTAAAGAAAATTTTGAGGTCCCTACCCGATAGATTTATTCCTAAAGTGACCGTTTTAAATTCTTTACCCACTTTAGACTCTACGAAATTAGAAGAGCTTGTAGGTGATTTACAAACCTATGAACTAGATATGTTTCCCTCTAAAACTGAAAAGAAAACTGAAAAGGGCGTTGCTTTAAAAGCCCGAAAAGAGGTCAAACAAGTAGTAGAGAGCGATAGTGATAGTGACTCGGAAGACATGGCTTTGTTTGCTCGTAAATTTAGAAAATTTCTTAAATTTAACAAAGATAAAGTTAAAAATGATTTTAAGAAATTTGATACTTCTAAACATGATAAAAGCGAGAAGATTTCTAAAGCCGAGAAAATCCCTAAACCTAGTAATGAACATTTAGATAGGGACGAGTCTAATAAGTGTTTTGGTTGTGAAGATTATGGCCATAGGGCTTATGAGTGCCCCACTAAACTAAGGAAAGATGGTAAGCGACCTATTTCATATAATGCAACCTTTAGTGATAGTGATAAGGAAGAAAATCCCGATTCCCCCACTAAGAAAAATTTTGTGGCTTTTATGGCTAGTCATGTGAGTGATAATGAGAACTCATCGATTGATGAAACAATAGCACATGCCACTTCCAAGGTCATTGTTCATGATTCCCTTGTTTTTAATGATAGTGAGAGTGGAGAAGAGAGTGAAAATGAAGAAGAGGTTGATGTGAGTGAACTTCAAAATGCTTTTCATGAATTATATAAAGAATCTATTAATTTGAAAAGAACTAATTTGAAGTTAGAAGCTTGTTTAAGAAAGAGTGTCAAGGTCGTTGATGATAGTGCCTTAATAGAAGACCTTAGGACACATGTGAGGACTCTTCAAGAGAAGCTTGATTATGTAGAAGGCGAAAGAAATAGCCTTAGGAGTTTAATGGAATCCTTGAAAAAGGAGCTTCTTGCTTTTGAAGAGCGAAATGTTTTACTAGAATCTAACATTGTTGAATTGGAAAATAAATTAAAAGATTCTAGTATTGTCAAATTTGATTTGGAGTGTCGTTCGGAAAAACTAGATAAAATGTTAGGAACGGTCCAAATTAAAAATGACACTTTTGGTTTAGGCTTCAATTCTTGTAATGATTTTTACCCTAAAGTCAAAACCAATGTTTTAGGAGAATCTTCTAGGAATGCATTTAATGATCACTCCTTAGATAAATCTTTTCGACATATTCTTACTTGTACACATTGTGGTCGAAAAGGTCATCTTAGGAAATTTTGTTTAGATCTTAAACGAATTCCTATAAAATCCCATAGTAAAGTAACCACGATAGCTAATGTTTCTACACCCCAAGATAGTAATTCTTCATTAATTTGGGTTAGGAAATCCGACTTGGTTGCCTTACAAAATAGGGATTTTGATTCTCATTTACTTTCACATCCTTCCTCCCTTGCTAAATCTAAAGGATGAATGTGTTAGTGTTTGCATACTTTAGCGTTTGTACTTTATGTCATATTCACATGCTAAATGTATGCTTGTTTAGTCATTTTCTAGTCATAATCTTATTTCATATCACATGCTAGAAATCATGACTTGTTTATCTTTTTGTATTATATTTTGTGTTTGAATTAATTAAAAAATATAAAAAGATTTTTGTTTATCATTTGTGTTTTATTTATTTCATTTATGCTTAATGAAAAATACAAATGATTTTTGTTTAGTCTTTTGAGTATATATCTTTCTTTGTGACTAAAAATGTTAAAAACTCAAAAAGATTTTGTTTGGTGTGTATTTTTGTTTGACACACTTTATGTGGCATATATTTGTGTTTGAATCCCATCATTTACGCTCCCACGTGGCTAGAACTTTTGGTTTAGATTTTCAATCCTTAAAATGTTCTTTACCATATTTTATATGGAGTAGTTGGATTTTGTATTGATTAAATGGATTCTATTTTCATATGCCTCTTATCACACATGCACGAGCTCTTTTGAAATCTTAATGTCACATGTTATATTTGAGCTTTTTGAGGTGTTCTCCTATCAATCTAGTCATCTACATATCTATGACCTAGGAGGACTAGTGCATGTCAAAATCCGTTGCATGTGAGAATTGTGTGAAAAATGAAAACATGATAAATTAATATATGCACGGGGAAGGGCTCCGAAAGGATGAATTAAATCTTTTGCGATAGTAAGCCACCGTTAATTGGATCTAAAAGAAATACGTGATCCAAAGGCCTAAAAACAGAATATTTGGCATTAAACAGAAAAGCAATTGCCAAGGCCTATGATTGTTTGATATATTCATTCAATAACAAAAGAATATATATGCTTATTGAGGGAGAATTGGATGGTATATCAACGGTTTGCACAATGTCCGTTTACCCTAGTTGTCTTTAATGTCATGACTCTATTTGGTTTGTAGAATCATCATCATGCTAGGCTTGTATGCATTGTGTATGTTTATTCATTGAGTTCAATATTTATATTGTCACATGAGGTTATATTTAACTGTGATGAAGTTTGCAATCAAATGAGAACTCCGTGAACATTTCTTAAGTGTTTGGGTCTAAATTTAATTGTTGCTAGTTCACACCCCTACACTTCCGTTTCCATATGACACATTTTTGCCATACGAGTGTGCAAACTTATTGTATTTTGTGTCATGTGTGTGTTTATATCTATCTATATATGCATGTACTTATTGGTATATTTAAAGTATATATATATATATATGATATCTATTTGTCTTTGCCTTGCTGTAATTGCCTATATGCTTTCATGTCTTATCACTTTAAGCTTTCACATGTTGTTTATTAGTTCTTTATCCTTTGCCTATTCCCGAACAAAAAGGGGGAGAATGATGATAGGGGGATAAATGGTATCTAATCCTATTATTATCGTATCCTAGTTTGGGGGGAGATTTATCTTAGGGGGAGACGTCTTTCTAAGTAGGTCATGTGTTTGATAAAGGGGAGAATTAATTTAGGGGGAGTAATTAATTACTTGCATTTAATAATTTGATATTCCCTATGCATTTGATGAGTTTGCTTAAGTGTGCAGGAATTATTCTAAAGCGGCATCTTTCAATGGCAAAGCGTTTGATCCTTGGGTTGAGTCAAGTTTGGGCGGGTTATGTTTTGAGTCTAGTAGAGCTTGACGGACCTTTAGGATTTTTGTTTGGTTTTTGTCCCGGAATAGCCAAAGGGGGAGATTTGTAAGGACACAAATTTCAAATTGAGTCCATATATAGTTTTGGCTCAATTCCGGACAAAAACATTTATTCATAGGATAGTATTTATTGTAATATTCTCAAGCCTATGAAGTGTATGTTGAAGACGTAGCGGCAAAGAATTTAAAGCTTCATCAAAATGCCGGTTTGCGTGCCTCGTTTCTACGTCATCAACTAAGGTTCCATGCTCCCAAGGTATGAATGTAATTATATTTATATAGGAGCTTGGAACAATATGTATTGGTTGATTAGGTGTAATAAAAACTGCATTTTATTTTCAGAAAGAATCAATTAGAACTTTAATATAAGTATATAAAAGTTTCTGGGCCAAAATCGAATTTTACAACCTTTCTGGTCGTTCGTTAGAAATGTCGTTCGAACGAGTTTTTTCGTTCGAACCAGATTTCGTTCGAACGAGTTTTGTCGTTCGAACGAGTTTTGCCAACGACCCTAACTCGTCAGTCGTTCGATATGTCGTTCGAACAAATGTTCGTTCTAACGAGGTATCTAACGAACTTCTAACGAGCCCAGGCTGGTCGCTCGTTAGAAGTCTCGTTCGAACGAGAATCAAGTTCGTTCGAACGAGATTCCAGCGGGAACAGTTATTTGGTAGTTTTTTGCAGTTTTTCCCCACTCCTCCACTTGGTTTGTAACCAACTTTTTTCATACATTATTATGTGCGGGAAACACATTTTCCAAGACAACTTTTCCATCATAATACATCTCCTAGAGAGAGTTTGAGAGATCATTTTAAAAAGGAAAATGTTCATGTTTTAAGTGTTCTTCAACTAAAAGAAAAATCTTTAAACACTTAGTTTACACCCATTGTTGTTTATTCCAAGTTCCATATATACATATCTTTACTTGGAGTTTTTGGCACCGGTTTTCTCTACCGAATTCAAGAGACGTTTCAGGTTTGCTTCTACACCCCATCACAAAGAAGACTTTTGTTGAGATTCTACCCACACGAAGAAAGGCTCCATGCTTGGGTGACGGTGACCATATAAAGTCCCATCGGTGGATTCCGAGACCGCGGTGGTGCTCCGAGGTTGTCCACTAGGAAGAGGTTTCTACGAGAAGGAGCGTCGAGGCTTGAGAGGGATCAAGTCAGTCGTTGTAAGTCTATCTGTCTTGTAATTGTAATTCCGTATCTAGTGGACTTGTGGCTAGGGCCGTCCGAGGTTGTTTCCCATCTTGGGTTTTTCCTCGTACATCTCGGCGTAGTGTGACATTGTTTATTTTATCTTGCACAATAATTTAGAATCCATGCTTACGATAATTTCAAGATAAAATTTGGCTTAATTCTCACACTCATTTAATTTGGGACTTAAATTAAATATTGGGTAAAATTGGTTTATTCAAGTCATTTGCTAAAATTGGTTTCGCCTAACTTTGGATAATTGTTAATTATGACTTAGGCAAATTCTAGGACTTGAATTATGTTTTAATTTGTTTTGAGAAATTAAAACTTGTTATTATTATTTTTGAAAGTTGAACCATCCCCTGTTTCACAACGCTTCCGCATCATCTCTATTTTGTTTTAAGTAAAAAGGAAATTATTTTTTTAATTGGGACAACTTGGTCTTTCAATATATATCTATATGGATATTAATATATGGATATATTTATGTTGTGGATATACAGGATATGGATATTTAAACCTTATGTGACGGTTTAATATTTGATCATATGATGGGATCATATGGATGTGTATATATTGTGCATGTGAACGATATATATACTTATGTGGTTAAGCATACCCCGCTCATGCTATCATTGGGAAGTTTCCACGCAGAGGGTGAGCATCCTGGCTTAAGGAGCAGGGTGTGGATATTCCCCAGGTCGTAGTCATCCAGTGTGTTATGATGTGATATATATTTTTGGGGTGGGACGTGGTGGGTATGTCTCGTCTCATTGACCGGTTAGGAGCTATGACCGCTTCCCGGGACATCATGTGCTTGAGTTTATCACGAGGTGGGTGTCGTTGATCCCCACCAGGTGGTCCCCAGTATTGCTACGTGAGCTGGGCATTGGGAAGATGATAGCATGGTGCAGTTTATCGGCGATGTATATAGCCGGGTATATTATGTGCATGGCCATTGTACATCAGATGTGATATGTACACTTGGTCATGGGAATGGATGATTGATATATATATAGTTGGTTAGAATAAATGCCTATATTTATATTTATATTTATATTTATATTTATATATCCTATAGATGAAAGGATATGGACTTTTTATGGAGTACATCTTGGATGATTATGGTGTACTAAATGATTGGGGGTTGATGTATTGCATTTAAGGAATATTTCGGTTACATCATCCCAAGGATATTATTTGGAGACTTTTAGTTGTTCTTATATGGTAATCTATATTTAGTAGCATCGTATGTATGGCATAATGGATCTCTAGGATCGACATTGTCAAGGAGTAGTGTAACGGGGTGGTTCCTTGTTTGAATTTCGCTTTGCGAGACACTCCACGCACGAAACGTAGTGCAATGTTGAGATTGGAGAAAAGTTCTGTCTATAATTAGGTATGGCATAATGGATATCTAAGATCGACGTTGACCAGGAGTAGTGTAACAGGGTGGTTCCTTGTTGGGATTTCGCTTTGCGAGACACTCCACGCACGAAACGTAGCGCAACGTTGAAATTGGAGAGAAGTTTTGTCAATAATAATTTTGTATGCCTATTAGTTAGAAATTAAATCATATGATTCAACCCAATTATATATGGGTAACTTATTAAGAATTATAATTGATTAAATTATAAACCGGAATCCATTAAGCCTTGTATGGCACACATGTTTGAAGATAAATAATTTTTAGTGTGTTTAGGAAGAGTGGGTTCTGGGGTTACGATAGTAAGGCAGATATCGTGGGTATAGGCTGGGCCTATGGTAAGTTAGGTTGTCCTTATAATTGGGGTAATTTAACTAAAATTTGAGGACTCGAATAGGTGCGTACCGTTAGAGGAGAGGTGAGTTGGGGTTTCACGAGAGTGCGATTCCACTTTAATTATGAAGTAAGTGCATCGATATGTATTATGCACGGTTAACACACTTGCTAAATATTTTTCACAACTCGGGCTCTGACCCGTTTACTTTTCTCTCCTGCCTGTATATATATATATACTATTACAGGTGTCCTACTGCATGGATGCCGAATGACCTTCTATCCAGAGTCTTGGGAGCCGTGACAGGTTCGGACTGTTGCGAGACTTAGATGGTAGTCGCTTCTTACTTTTAAAAATCTAGGTAGGATTCATGTTGTATATGGGGTTTGTACCCAAGGGATATTTATATATGTTATATTTATTCCATTTTAGTTATTGTATTGGTTGTGACCCAGCAGCTTATTCGGGTTTATCTCTTTCTGACATATTCACTTGTAGTTATTCGTTTTATTTTTTCATATTTCTTCTGTGCATCTTTCTTTTCTTTGTTAGTAGTATAGTGTGGTTTGTTAGTCATGGTGTGTTTTATTTTAAATTTTAACATCTCGCTTATATGATGTCGGGTAGTTAGTCGTATATTATTTTGTGCTAGTAGTTGATGTTGAGACTGAGCCATCTGAGACTCCTGATTTAATGTAGTATGGGGCTGGCCACCCGTTATTATTTAAGCGGGGTGTTACAGATGGTATCAGAGCATCAGGTTCTAGAGTCTTTAGGATTTGTGCGAGTTTTCTGCGTTCTTCCGTTAACGTTCTTGATATAAACCCTACTATTAGGACTGTTGTGTTCACTGCGCTTATCTTTTTCTGTGAAGTGTATTCACTTGATCGACGTTCTGATAACAGTTGCTCTCGTTTCAGACGTCACCTAGAGTATGTCGTCTAGGAAAGGACAAGATTGGAGATACAATACCCATAACAGATTTTGGGTACGATTTGATTTGAGGAAATCGTTTTCCTTGATTCAGGCGGAAATAAGAAAGAGAACTCTAGCAGTGATTCAGGGTGTTTTATCGGTGATTGAGTAAGAGAGGGGAATTTACTCGAATGACGAATCTTGGACTTAGTAAAGTAGGACTGAGGGAGTTTTTAGTAGTCGCAATTGCATTTTTTCCTTCATAATGGTTAGGAAGGATTTGGGGGAAGATGTTTCTCTTGCGTAGAAATAGGTTTAGGAAGAATGATTGTCTTGGAAGGAGTAGAGGACTTTAAATAAGGATCTAAGGATGAAGTAAAGCAATTGGATTATGGAAGTATAAAGTAGAATACCTTTCTTTAGGTTTGAGTCATACTTTGTGCAATATCTCGAACGTCGAGAGGTATAATATTGAATTCCGGAGGTGCGAAATGTCAAGGTTTGTTAAGTAGTGGTTATAAGGTTATTTCCTTATGGGTAGGTTAGGGCGTGTAATTATAGTGTTCCAAGGAGGGAAGGACTTACTTTGAACGATGTTTTGGTGTGATGTATAGGAATGGTATAACTGAGAGGTTCAAAGTTTGGTAGATTTATTTTGAACGGAGAATTTAGCCCATAGTTGTACTAGTCTTAAGGACTAAGTATTGGTTAGAGTGTTGTATTTGTTGAGACCTTGTGTCTTGAGCATAAGGTGTTTGTTTGGCGTGTCGAAAGACGCGAAATTAATTTATATTATATTGTTACATCGGCCTTCGGGGATATCTAAAATATGAAAATCTTTTATGAAATCTTAACCTTGGTTCAACTAATCTCAATCTCCGACCTAGCTACACAGTAGTGTATTGGGAGGGTTCCTTGTTTGGATTTCGCTTGCGAGACCTCCCCCGCACGAAGGCAGCTAGCGTCAGGAATTGAGAAGAGTTCAACCATTGGGAATTTTCAAACTTTTATATATTTAGTATGTTGTTATAGATTATATTGGTGCTAGTTACATTACGATTTGAGGCTAATGGATCCTGATTATAATTTTACAAGTGGAAGCTCGGGCACGGGGTGTATGGGCGCCCCGGGTAGTTCATTTACTTTGAAATCTATATAGTTTGACGTGAGCACTAGAAGGGATCGGTATAGTGATCCTGAGGGTTGATGTAAGGACTAGATAAGACTGAGGTCCTAGGCACATCTTAAATTTCACGGGTGAAATTTTTAAGGGCAGGAGTATGTAACAACCCGTGACTTTGGAGACTGAGAAATTAAATTTTTGGGAAAATAAAATTTAATTAAATTGGAGAATTTTAAAATTTGGGAATTGAGGTCCAAAAATAGAGAACGTTTCAAAATATTCTGGATGATGATTTTGAGTGTACCATCGATCCCGGAAGGGTCGAGATAGTCAAAATGACCGTCAATGGGTTTTATTTCTGCTCCGGAATGTTTTTAAGTCAGTTTGACTCGAATTGGAGTAAACGAGTCATTTAAAGTGTGTATTAACATTTAAAACTGGGTTTATTGTTTTAAGGGATTTAAAGGCTTACGGATGAAGCCTTCTCATTTGAGAAAAAGAGAGAAAAAAGCCCTAGAGGAAGAATGAAGAAGGAAAGAAGAAGAAAAGAAGAGAGAGAGGAAGAAAAGCTTGAAGGTTCCGGCCCAAACGCATTATCGAGGACGATCCAGCCTCTACAAAATCGAGGCAAGTGTTTAATCTTGCTAAATAAGTCATTTGTGTATTTTGTTTCATAATTTGTGGGTTAAAGAAATGGTTTTTGGGTATAAATATCAAAACCTAGATTTTGGGTTTAATCTTGAAATCAATGTTTAAAAATGGGTTTAATGGAGTAGAAATGGTTAGGATCAATTTTAGATTGATTTATTGGCTTAGAATCATGTTGTGATAAAGATTTGGAGGTTAGAATGGAAATTTTTGGGTTTTAATTTCGTGGCTTTTGTTGAGAAATGGAAATCGGCCAGGATATCTGGTATGGCCGGTTGACCGCGCCTCAAGAGAAAAGCCTACTGCATTTCTTCGTAGGCAAAATTTGGACCCACGGTCGACCGAGGGTCTGGGACCGATCGACCGGTCCCCTATTTTTAGCCCAAAGTTTGGAGTTCTTTCTTCCCCTTTTTCTTTTGGAGTTTTATTCTTAGGGCTTTCTTAATGGGCTTATTATGGAGGGTTATGATATTAGATTTAGGGAATAGGGCCCTAGGTCAAATAGGGGCTTGCGGGCCTATGTTAAATTAATTTAGGAGGATGGGATGCCTCTTTTAGTAATGAAAGGATTATGGGACTGAAGTGATTGTCGGATTTTTTTATTATGATAGAGGGGGAAACCCCATTGGGATTGAGAATCCTACTTATAGATCAAACGTAAGTATAGATGTGATGGGAGGCTAAGAACTCTTAGAGAGAAAGTTACGAGGGTATGTTGTGTAATTTCTGGGCCGACATTTACATCGAATCCTTATAAGGATAGGATATTATTAAGATACAATTTGGGGACAAATGGAAGAGAGTGGTCGCATACCCTTTGTAACGATAAAATTTAAGGAATAAATCGGAGAAGCGTTGGACTAGGGGATTCATAAAAGATGATTGAACCGCAGTCAAAATCGAGAGCGATGGGATCATATTACCAACTAGAGTAGAATGTGAAAATCTAGTTGGAGTAGATGTTGTTTATCGTTGTGTGCTTTACAATGGGTAATTTCCCTAAGTAATGGGATTATTTGATGAATGTAAGATTGAGCTTGAGGCTTATAGACTATTAGTTATGTATATACCAGTAGTCAAAATTATTACTAGATTCATCAATGTGCTCTCGATTATGATGGTATGTGTTGTGATGGTTTCCTACACTAAACTTTGGGTGATAACCCTAATGTTGGACATGTATATATATATCCGCATGTTGTTTGGGAGACCATTCATCATAGGAAAATGGATGAATATGCTTCAAGTGAGAGATTGTATTCACATATCGAGGTAAATTAAATGAGTTTGTGGTGACGGCTTGTATATTGAGGATTATGTATACTTATAGCCGAGATGACATATCTTATACATATAAATGAGAATTAGTTTGTATATATATAGATAAATGGATATGTGAATATATGTGTATATATATATATATATATATATATATATGTGTATGGATATGAATATATGGATATATTTATGTTGTGGATATACAGGATATGGATATTTAAACCTTATGTGATGGTTTAATATTTGATCATATGATGGGATCATATGGATGTGTATATATTGTGCATGTGAACGATATATATACTTATGTGGTTAAGCATATCCCGCTCATGCTATCATTGGGAAGTTTTCGCGCAGAGGGTGAGCATCCTGGCTTAAGGAGCAGGGTGTGGATATTCCCCAGGTCATAGTCGTCCAGTGTGTTATGATGTGATATATATTTTTGGGGTGGGACTTGGTGGGTAATACTCGTCTCATTGACCGGTTATGAGCTATGACCGCTTCCCGAGACGTCGTGTGCGTGAGTTTATCACGAGGTGGGTGTCGTTGATCCCCACCAGGTGGTCCCCAGTATTGCTACGTGAGTCGGGCACTGGGAAGATGATAGCATGGTGCAGTTTATCGGCAATGTATATAGCCGGGTATATTATGTGCATGGCCATTGTACATCAGATGTGATATGTACACTTGGTCATGGGAATGAATGATTGGTATATATATATATTTGGTTAGAATAAATACCTATATATATATTTATATATCCTATAGATGAAAGGATATGGACTTTTTATGGTTTACATCTTGGATGATTATGGTGTACTAAATGATTAGGGGTTGATGTATCGCATTTAAGGAATATTTCGGTTACATCATCCCAAGGATATTATTTGGAGACTTTTAGTTGTTCTTATATGGTAATCTATATTTAGTAGCATCGTATGTATGGCATAATGGATCTCTAGGATCGACATTGTCAAGGAGTAGTGTAACGGGGTGGTTCCTTGTTTGGATTTCTCTTTGTGAGACACTCCACGCACGAAACGTAGTGCAGTGTTGAGATTGGAGAAAGGTTCTGTCTATAATTAGGTATGGCATAATGGATCTCTAAGATCGACGTTGACCAGGAGTAGTGTAACGGGGTGGTTCCTTGTTTGGATTTCGCTTTGCGAGACACTCCACGCACGAAACGTAGCGCAACATTGAAATTGGAGGGAAGTTTTGTCAATAATAATTTTGTATGCCTATTAGTTAGAAATTAAATCATATGATTCAACCCAATTATATATGGGTAACTTATTAAGAATTATAATTGATTAAATTATAAATCGGAATCCATTAAGCCTTGTATGGCACACATGTTTGAAGATAAATAATTTTTAGTGTGTTTAGGAAGAGTGGGTTCTGGGGTTACGATAGTAAGGCAGATCTCGTGGGTATAGGCTGGGCCTATGGTAAGTTAGGTTGTCCTTATAATTGGGGTAATTTATCTAAAATTTGAGGATGCAAATAGGTGCGCGCCGTTAGAGGAGAGGTGAGTTGGGATTTCACGAGAGTGCGATTCCACTTTAATTATGAAGTAAGTGCATCGATATTTATTATGCACGGTTAACACACTTGCTAAATGCTTTTCACAACTCGGGATCTGACCCGTTTACTTTTCTCTCCTACCTGTATATATATATATACTATTATAGGTGTCCTACCGCATGGATGCCGAATGACCTTCTATCCAGAGTCTTGGGAGCCGTGACAGGTGCGGACTGTTGCGGGACTTAGATGTTAGTCACTTCCTACTTTTAAAAATCTAGGTAGGATTCATGTTGTATATCAAGTTTGTACCCAAGGGATATTTATATATGTTATATTTATTCCATTTCAGTTATTGCATTGGCTATGACCCGACAGCTTATTCGGGTTTATCTATTTCTGACATATTCATTTGTAGTTATTCGTTTTATTTATCATATTTCTTCTATGCATCTTTCCTTTCTTTGTTAGTAGAATAGTGTTGGTTTGTTAGTCACGGTGTGTTTTATTTTAAATTTTAACATCTCGCTTATATGATGTCGGGTAGTTAGTCGTATATTATTTTGTGCTAGCAGTTGATGTTGAGACTGAGCCATCTGAGACTCCTGATTTAATGTAGTATAGGGATGGCCACCCATTATTATTTTAAGCGGGGTGTTACAGTTATTAGTTACTTCCTCTTATCTACAGCAACAGCAGCTCCAGGTGAGCCTCCTTTAGACGGAGCAATCGCCACCCCCTGATCAAGGTGAACATCAGCAGCGATGGTCGGAACAGAAGGAGCAGGCGCCTCATCCACAACAGGCTTAGGGACAGGATCGTGCTCATCAAAGAGTGGATAGTCAATATCCACCTCGGCCACCAGAAGAGCCTTATTCCAACCCTTCTTGAAGTTGAGACGGCTAATGTATCCAATCTGAGCATCAGTATCCTCGTACGCAGCGACCCATCCAGCGTTGTATGAGCTCTTCTTAAGGGTGGCAGCCTCAGATTCCACCTTCTTTACCTTCTCTGCGAGCACCTTGTTCTCCTCCACCACAGCCAGCTTGCTCGAGTAGACCAAATTATAAGACTTCCTCAGCTTCTGAAGCTCTTTGGTTTCCACCTCCTTTGCTTGATTGGATTCAGTCAAGGCAAGATCAGAATACTTCTGAGCAGCATTGGCAACCTTTAGACTAGCTTCCAGCTCAGTATTCTTCCCATCCAGGTCGGTGTTTCTCCTCTCCAACTCATCACGGTTGCGGTAGAGGATAGTGAAATCGGTCACAAACTGCAGAGAAAAGAGAAATATTAGTAAAGAAAGTATTGAAAGAAGCATTGTAAGAAAAGAGAAGTGAAAATAGGCTTACCAAGGTTAGGCTCTGACTTGCCTTCAGGGCTAATTAGTTAGCCTCCATCGACCTCTGATGATCAACCGAAAAAACTGCTCTCTCTAGCACCGCCAGAGATAACTGAGGGGTAAGAGCAACAGAAGCCCCCTCAGACAAAGCATACACGGTCACCAGAGACTGCCCTACCTTTGTCCTCATCGCCTCTTCTCTTCTTCCCTCTCTTTCCTTTCCCTCTCTTACCTTTCTCTTTTCCACCTTCTTCTTCTCCTCCACCTTCTTTTTCTCCCTTTCTCTCACCAGTTCATCCTCTTTATTCTTTCTCTCCTGCTCATGAGCAACAGTTTGGGAGCTAGTGGAGGCATCCCCGCTCCAAGATTTTTTCTTCTTTGATCGATGAGAATGAAGCATGTTGTCTTCATCATCATCTGAAATCAAATTCTTCCTAGGAGGAGCCATAACTTCCTTACTAGAGATACTTAAATCCCCTGAAGACTCCTGAACCTCTGAACCCTCTTCCGAGATGGAAGATTCTTCACTACCAGAGCTCTCCTCACTGGAATTACCTTGAATACGACCCTTGTTAGAACCAGAGCTACTTCTCTCCTCGTCCAATTGGATTGGGTCGGCAGCAACCTCTTCTGTGATGTCTAGCTGAGGAATTCTATCCACGGTTCGTGCGATGAAACTGGACCCATTGTTCTTATATTCCAGAAGAAATGCAGCAGATCGAGGATACTCACCATTAGCTAAGAGTTCTCTGATTTTCCAGGCCTTAGCCAACTCGGTAGCTCGAATCTCATGAAGATATGGTTCTGAGTTCTTTGTCTTCGTTGAAAAAAGAAAAAGAGAAAGATATGAGAAAGACCATACATTAACAGAGGGTCAATGAGCAGAACAAGAACTATGCCTACCTATATATTCCTCCCTATAAAAGGGAATCATGTATCTCCCAGACCTCGACCCTTCAGTATGGGGAGGAAAATACCAATTTCTAGAAATGAACCCCTCATGCCAGTAGTCCTTATGGGAATTAGGCAGATTTACTACCAATACACTATCAGGACTCCTAGTCTTGAGGTAAAGAAGACCGGATCTTGTTCGAGAAAAAGAATAGCAGAAGTATATTTCTACAAGCCCTAGATTGGTGCCATAGAGTTGGTTATTTCTATGCACACCATTGATAATTTTCCAAACATTTGGCGAACACTGTGCAGGGAATATATCGAAGTAACTAAAAAAGTGCAAAAACAAACGATTTGGGGGAAAAGTAAGACCCCCTGGGACAACAAAAGAACATGTATCCAGTGACCGTCCTCAATGTACCTGACATTACGAGGAACAGGGGCACATTCAATATCTACCCAGTTTAGGATATGGTAGAATTTCCTAAACTCAGTTATCGACCTATTGCATATCTTCATCATCATAAAAGATAAACCCCAGTATCTAATATGAAGAAATTCCACCAGAAAAAGAAAAAAGAAGAAGTGAGAAGAACTTACGAAGTAAGAGTCAGATTGAGACGATGCAAAGTCGCAAGCAGGGACGATGAACATATAATAAAGAAGCTTGAAGATAGGATACGAGACCTGGGAGTTAGAGAGCTACATTGAAAGCTTGGAGAAATTTAGAGAATACGAAGAAGTCTAAAGCGGCGTTCAGGGAATGACCACTCCAAGTTGATTTAAACCTTTCTAATCATAATGCACTGGCAATGAGGCAATATTCCGCCTAAATCAATTCACAAAAATGCCATTAAGGCAAATCATTTAAAATTATTAAGACCAAATTGTGACCTAAAAAGTTTAGCGGTAATTGTGGGTACCTCGATTTGTCACTTTGGCCCAGACGAGTAGCCCAATTAAACACGGCCCAAAGTCTAGAGGCCTCGCGTCTTGAGTAATTCCGTTGTGACCCAATCAGTAACTCAAATCTCTCTTGAGAGATACTTTAGGGATTATGGGCTAATGTGGAGGAGTCCCACACCTCCACTCTCCGAAATAACATGTATATATCAAACCCCTAACCCGGGACAAAGGGAATGCAATTTGTAAACACTCCCCCAGAGTAAAGAGAAATAAAATACTGAGAGCACCATCGTGGACGTAGGCCTTATTGCCAAACCACGTATATGTTGTGTTGTGTTATTGCCATTCCTTTAAGTTCTTTATTTATTCTGGTGATTCCCTTTGCTTGTTATTTTGTGTTGAATTTGATTGTCACCACAGTTGGTATTTAAGTCTTGATACCAAACTTCCTTTATGGGTGATTAGTTTTCAAAATATATCACATTCACACTTACACTCTCTCAAAGACAAGAACTAATAAATAGAAAAATTATTTTTAGAGAGAGTGTTTTTCTTCTCTTGTTATTGCTTTTTTCAAACAACACACTTACAACTCTATTTATAGAGTTTCCAAAACGTAGACAATCACAGATTAAGTGGAACAATGAATATCACACATTTGATCATGGAAACATTAACTTAACCAAATGGATAAAGCAGTGGAGGAGATAAATTAAAACATAAACCCCTTAAATAAAGAAATCTTAAAAATCATGAAAGTGGTCTTTGTGGCCCATAACTTCACATAGTGCCTATGTAATGCATAATTGTGACACACCACCTGTTTTAACCACGGGTGATTAGTCCTTTATTAAAATACGCAGAAATCTACTTTGGTTCACTCTTAGTATCACTGTCGAAAACTTTTTAAATTATTAACCACTTATGCTAAATTAAGTCGGTGCCAAATTTTATCTTGCATTAATATAAAAAGATGCAAAAATTAAACACATTCACCGAACCATCCACACAATATAATAGTCTGAACCAATCACATAATAATTAACCGAATAAATATTATCGAATAAACCATCGATTCTTAAAATGAAATCCAACTATAAGTCTAAAATAATAAACTGAATCCAAATAAATTCTAATAAATACTGAATATCTGAAATACTAAATCGCCTGAAGGAAAAACATTCCCAAATGAAAATACTAAAATAGAACTCCTAATCTAGGAATCAAGGTTCTAAAAAATGCGGGGCTTGATCAAGGCGTGGAGGCCAGGCCCGTCTGGGCGAGCCTTATGCGTGAAAAGGCATTTAGGCCTTTTTAATATATTTTAATATTTTTAACAATAACAAGGCTATTAAAAATACTGAAATTATACATACCTTAAAAATATGTCTAAGTACATGCAAATTAAGATACAATTTGATTGTTTTGGACAAGATATTGGTCCGATTTGTAAAAAAATCTTTAAAATGCAATATTGTTTCACTAAAGGATTTTTGTTTTTGAAAAAAGTGCGACTTAAGGCTTTTACGAAGAATAAACTGCAAAAGTATTAAGGCGGGGAGCCTCTCCCAAGCCTCAAGCCCAGGCGGAGCCTAGGCGCACCTTTTAGAACACTGCTAGGAATAAATAACTTAAGCGTTTATATCATCCTGCAAGCCTCCACAAGTGTTACATCTATGCATCCCTAGAAAAAATCATCCAGATGGGTGTCTCTATGGTTGGACACCTAAAATGTTTTGGTAAATATATTTTCTAAGGGTTAGAGCCCATAACCTTTTGAAAATATTTTGCAAGTATTTTGTAAGGACATAATTTTATAAATGTCCATCACAATTTGAGTATGCCGTATACCGTTACAAGTCGTTGAAGAATTGAAGAGGTTTTCATCTACAAAAGATGACTCCAAATTACAAGTGGTCTTCAGTATTCAAGCCCAACAATATGACATTTGGTAAGATAATGTTTAAAGTTTCATTTACATTTTATATTGAAGTGTTGGGATATTTTTATCAAATATTTTCTAAAGATTTTGTTCTCGGACACCTTCTCGTAGAAAAATCATAACTAATTAAAAAACAGAAAAATACGAAACTGGTGGCCACACGTTCGTATCGAAATTATCTACAAGCGCGCTTGAAATATCATTTGATACGTCGTTCGAATGACCCCCCTATGTCATTCAAACGACATAGCTATCTTGCGAGACTGATCTCTTTGGCCGCCTCAAATTTTCTTATAAAAAGAGGGTCAGTGTGTGGTTTTAGGCATGGAGAACACTTTTGAGAGTTTTTGCCCAGAAATAATTCTTAACATCATTTGGCGTTGTTTTGTTCTCCAACAACAATTTAAGGGTTCAAACTTTTGTTTTGTTTACAATTAACAAAAATCCTAATTACTTTTTTGTGAGTTATTTTGTGGAACCCAAGAACATATTTTTCCTTTGTTCATCTTTATGGGGAGATATTTGTAACCGACAGTTGTGTGCTATTATGAAGGGAGTTCTTGTGAAGATTTTAGACTGTGTATCTGGACTGCGCGTCCTGGTGGTATAGCTGCGTGCGAACCATTGCTGAGTTATTTCTAGCCGTTGCTTTGGAGGTTTGAAGAAGACACCGTGCATTACTCTTGTGGGAGAAAACAAGATGGTATGTAAGTCAATGGTCTTGTAAACTTGTCAGAGTTCTAGAAATAAAAGGTTTTACCATTTGGGGATTTTTCCTGAAATTTTGTGTCGCATGCTATATCTTATTTGGTTTGATACGTAGTTGCATGTTTAGGGGTTGAATTAATTTGGTTTAAAAATAGACTCTAATTAAATAAGTGTGCCAGATTAGAAATCTGCGAATTTAATTAATTATCACAGCGTCATATTTTGCAAATTGGTATGAGAGCAGGTCACACTATTTATTGTGTATTCCTATTTTTCGTAAAATTTGTGTGATGTTGATTTTTTTTTAAATCACTTTTGTGAAAAATCGTAATTTTTTCAATGGAGCACTTATGTAATCGGATGCCCCCCCTTTATGACACGAATCAGAATTCTGATGATTTTAATAGTTTGTGTTTGACGTTTGCTAAGAGAATTAAATTTTTGGAAAAAGACTATTCTCATTTTAAATCCGTTGTGGATCACTTGCAAACGATTCAAAATCAAAGAGATTTTTATCGTGAGAAACTTGTTTCTTTGGGCCGAGACTTTAATGATTTAAAATTGTCCCAAAAGGAGAATGATGATAGAGTCCTATTTTTAGAAAAATAATTGGAGGACTTTAAAAATTCTAGTGTTTGTGTTTGTGCCAAAGAGGATAAAAATATTTTAATCGATGAGTTTGTGGCACGTGAAGAGACTCTTAGGGAAAAGTTTGCCTTAATTGAGGGAGAGAGAGATACCCTTTTAGGAATTGTTGATAATTTGAAAAAGGCATCGCTTAAATTGGAAGAGTCTAATTCTTTGCTTGAATCAAATATTTTGAAGTTGAAAAATGATTTAAACGATTCAAGTAGGTTTGATAGTGATGGTAATGGCTCGTTTTGTTCTCATTCTTCGAGTGTTAAAGCCAAAACCATAATTTGTTTTAGAGGGTCAAAAAATTTCAAGGATGTTAGAAAAGGTGAACCCATAGGTGTCATTCCACCCGTTTACACATCAATACATCAAAAATAGGAATCTGGAATGGTTTAAAACTGTGCCAGATCAAATCTGGCACGATTTTGAACTGTGCCAGAATTAGGTGTTCCAAAATGACCATTTTTTTCTGGCACGGCTCAAAAGTGTGCCAGATTTGGCCAAACAGGAACACTTCTGGCACAGTTTTAAACCGTGCCAGAATTTGATATTTCTGGCACAGTTTTTAACTGTGCCAGATTTAGCACAGTTTGAAAAAATTTGGCACAGTTCAAAACCGTGCCAAAATATGATACACTTTTGCCACGATTTTGAACTGTGTCAAATTTTTTTATAAAAAGAAAAAAAAATTATTTGAAAGCACAAAAAATCACAAATTAAAAATATTGCACGTTGTTGATAAACTAATGTACATACAAACTTCAAAATATTACAAGTCTTTAATAGTTCACATGCCAAAAAATAATTGGGCAGAGTTTCCTCTATTTTCTGGACATTCCAAAACCTGCTAATACAAAACCTGCCTATCATAAAGCCCACACGGCCACAAAATATAACAATTAACTTACAAAAGTCCGCACGGCCATAAAAGTTAACAATAAAATTACAAAAGCCCGCACGGCCATTACACAAAAAAATGGAATCATGAATAAACCCCTTGTTGTCAACCATTGAGTTCTCTGTGTGTTCCACGTGAATAAATGCCAACGATAAATTGTTATCCTGCAAAATGAATAGGATACAAAAAAGAAACGATATTAGTAACCCAATAATTTACAAAAAAAAAAAATACTCAAACTAAAAAATTACATATAGGAGTGGAAATTATCATCATATTCTCAAATCGAGAGACCGGGGACTACGCGGTCAGTTCCTACAAATTACACTGGTCCCGTGCGAGGTATTCGTGCCACCTACGGGGTCGTTTGAGGTTGGTTTGGGTTTTCACCCTTTAACGGCTTGTTTTTAAGTTTAAGTGTTGTTTTGTAAATTATCATTATATTTTCAAATCGGGAGACCCGGGACTACGCGGTCAGTTCCTACAAGTTACATTGGTCCCGTGCGAGGTGTTTGTGCCTCCTACGGGGTCGTTTGGGGACTGGTCTGGGTTTTCATCCTTTAACAACTTGTTTTTAAATTTAAGTGTTGATTTTTTCAAATTATTGTCATATTCTCAAACCGGGAGACCCGGGACTACGCGGTCAGTTCCTACAAGTTACATTGGTCCCGTACGAGGTGTTCGTGCCTCTTAGGGGGTCGTTTGGGGGCTAGTTTGGTTTTTCACCTTTTAACGGCTTATTTTTAAGTCAGTGTGATTTTTGTAAATTATCATCGTATTCTCAAATCGGGTGACTCAGGATTACGCGGCCAGTTCCTACAAGTTACATTGGTCCCGTGCGAGGTGTTCGTGCCTCTTACGGGGCCGTTTGGTGGTTGGTTTGTGTTTTCACCCTTTAATGGCTTGTTTTTAAGTCTAATTGTGATTTTTGCAAATTATCATCTTATTCTCAAACCGAGAGACCCGGGACTACGTGGTTAGTTCCTACAAGTTACATTGGTCCCGTGCGAGGTGTTCGTGCCTCTTACGGGGTCGTTTGGTGGTTGGTTTGGGTTTTCACCCATTAACGGCTTATTTTTAAGTTTAAGCGTTGATTTTTGCAAATTATCATCGTATTCTCAAACTGGGAGACTCGGGACTACGCGGTCAGTTCCTACAAGTTACATTAGTCCCGTACGAAGTGTTCGTGCCTCTTATGGGGTCGTTTGGTGGCTGGTATGGGTTTTCACCCTTTAACGGCTTATTTTTAAGTCTAAGTGTCATTTTTGTAAATTATCATCATATTCACAAACCGAAAAACCCGGGACTATGCGGTCAGTTCCTACAAGTTACATTGGTTACGTGCGAGGTGTTCGTGCCTCTCACGGGGTCGTTTGGGGGCTGGTTTCAGTTTTCAATCTTTAACGGCTTGTTTTTAAGTTTAAGTGTGATTTTTACAAATTATCGTCATATTCACAAACCGGGAGACCCCTACGCAGTCAGTTCCTACAAGTTACATTGGTCTTGTGCGAGGTGTTCAGGTCTCCTAGTTTGGTGGCTGGTTTGGATTTTCACCCTTTAACGGCTTGTTTTCAAGTTTAAGTGTTGATTTTTGCAAATTATCGTCGTATTCTAAAATCGATAGACCCGAGACTACGCGGTCAGTTCCTAGAAGTTACACTAGTCGCGTGCGGTGTTCGTACCTCTTATGGGGTCGTTTGGTGGCTAGTTTGGATTTTTAGCCTTTAACGGCTTGTTTTTAAGTAGTGTTGATTTTGGCAAATTATCGTCATATTCTCAAATCGGGAGACCCGTGACTACGCGGTCAGTTCCTACAAGTTACATTGGTCCCGTGCGAGGTGTTCGTGCCTCTTACGGGGTCGTTTGGGGGCCGGTTTGGGTTTTCACCCTTTAACAGCTTGTTTTTAAGTCTAAGTGTGATTTTTGCAAATTATCGTCATATTAACAAATTGGGAGACCCGAGACTACGCGGTTAGTTCCTACAAGTTACATTAGTCCCGTGCGAGGTGTTCGTGCCCCTTACGGGGTCGTTTGAGGGCTAGTTTGGGTTTTCACCCTTTAATGGCTTGTTTTTAAGTCTAAGTGTGAGTTTTGAAAATTATCGTCATATTCTCAAACCGAGAGACCCAGGACTACGCGGTCAGTTCCTACAAGTTGCAATGGTCCCGTGCGAGGTGTTCGTGCCTCCTACGGGGTCGTTTGGGGGCTGGTTCGGGTTTTCATCCTTTAACGGCTTATTTTTAAGTCTAAGTGTCATTTTTGTAAATTATCATCATATTCACAAACCGAAAAACCCGGGACTATGCGGTCAGTTCCTACAAGTTACATTGGTTACGTGCGAGGTGTTCGTGCCTCCTATGGGGTCGTTTGGGGGCTGGTTTGGGTTTTCACCCTTTAACGGCTTGTTTTTAAGTTTAAGCGTTGATTTTTGCAAATTAACGTCGTATTCTCAAACCGGGAGACCCAGGACTATGCGGTCAGTTCCTACAGGTTACATTGGTCCCGTGCGAGGTGTTCGTGCCTCATACGGGGTCGTTTGGTGGTTGGTTTGGGTTTTCACCCTTTAACGGCTTATTTTTAAGTTTAAGCATTGATTTTTGTAAATTATCATCGTATTCTCAAACCGAGAGACTCGGGACTACGTGGTCAGTTCCTACAAGTTACATTAATCCCGTGCGAGGTGTTCGTGCCTCTTACGACGTCGTTTGGTGGCTGGTTTTGGTTTTCACCCTTTAACGACTTGTTTTTAAGTCTAAGTGTGATTTTTACAAATTATCGTCATATTCACAAACCGGGACCCCCGAGACTACGCGGTGAGTTCCTACAAGTTACATTGGTCCCGTGCAAGGTGTTCGTGCCTCTCACGGGGTCGTTTGGGGGCTGGTTTCATTTTTCAACCTTTAACGGCTTATTTTTAACTTTAAGTGTGATTTTTGCAAATTATCGTCATATTCACAAACCGGGAGACCCCTACGCGGTCAGTTCCTACAAGTTACATTGGTCCCGTGCGAGGTATTCGGGCCTCCTACGGGGTCGTTTGGTGGATGGTTTGGGGTTTCACCCTTTAACGACTTGTTTTCAAGTTTAAGTGTTGATTTTTGCAAATTATCATCGTATTTTAAAATCGGGAGACCCGGGACTACGCGGTCAGTTCCTAGAAGTTACATTGGTCCCGTGTGAGGTGTTCGTGCCTCTTACGGGGTCGTTTGGTGGTTGGTTTGGGTTTTCAGCCTTTAACGGGTTGTTTTTAAGTCTAAGTGTGATTTTTGCAAATTATTGTCATATTCACAAACCGGGAGACCCGGGACTACGCGGTCAGTTCCTACAAGTTACATTGGTCCCGTGCGAGGTGTTCGTGCCTCTCACGGGGTTGTTTGGGGGCTGGTTTCAGTTTTTAACCATTAACGGATTGTTTTTAAGTTTAAGTATGATTTTTTCAAATTATCGTCATATTCAAAAACTGGGAGACCTCTACGCGGTCAGTTCCTACAAGTTACATTGGTCCCGTGCGAGGTGTTCGGGCCTCCTACGGGGTCGTTTGGTGGCTGGTTTGGATTTTCACCCTTTAACGGCTTGTTTTCAAGTTTAAGTGTTAATTTTTGCAAATTATCGTCGTATTCTAAAATCGAGAGATTGGGGACTACGCGGTCAGTTCCTAGAAGTTACATTGGTCCCGTGCAAGGTGTCCATGCCTCTTATGAGGTCGTTTGTGGGCTGGTTTGGGTTTTCACCTTTTAACGACTTATTTTTAAGTATAGTTGATTTTTGCAAATTATCATCATATTCTCAAACCGGGAGACCCGGGACTACGCAATCAGTTCCTATAAGTTACATTGGTCCCGTGTGAGGGGTTCGTGGGCTCTTACGGGGTCGTTTGGGGACTGGTTTGGGTTTTCACCCTTTAACGGCTTGCTTTTAAGTCTAAGTGTGATTTTTGCAAATTATCGTCATATTCACAAACCGGGACACCCGAGACTACGCGGTCAGTTTCTACAAGTTACATGGTCCCAGGCGAGGTGTTCGTGCCTCTTACAGGGTCGTTCGGGGCTGGTTTGGGTTTTCAGGTTTTCACCCTTTATCGACTTGTTTTCAACTTTAAGTGTTAATTTTTGCAAATTATCGTCATATTCACAAACTATGAGACCCAGGACTACGCAGTCAGTTCCTACAAGTTACATTAGTCCCGTACGAGGTGTTTGTGCCTCTTACGGGGTCGTTTGGGGGCTGGTTTGGGTTTTCACCCTTTAACGGCTTGTTTTTAAGTCTAAGTGTGAGTTTTGTAAATTATCGTCATATTCTCAAACCGGGAGACCCGGGACTACGCGGTCAGTTCCTACAAGTTACAATGGTCCCGTGCGAGGTGTTCGTGCCTCCTACGGGGTCGTTTGGGGGTTCGTTTGGGTTTTCACCCCTTAATGGCTTGTTTTTAAATCTAAGTGTGATTTTTCTAAATTATCATCATACTCTCAAATCGGGAGACCCAGGACTACGCGGTGAGTTCCTACAAGTTTCATTGGACCCGTGAGAGTTGTTCGTGCCTCCCATGGGGTCGTTTGGGAGCAGGTTTGGATTTTCACCCTTTAACGGCTTGTTTTTAAGTTTAAGCGTTGATTTTTGTAAATTATCATCATATTCTCAAACCGGGAGACCCGGGACTACGCGATCAGTTCCTACAAGTTACATTGGTCCCGTGCGAGGTGTTTGTGCCTCCTACGGGGTCGTTTGGGGACTCGTCTGGGTTTTCACCCTTTACCGGCTTGTTTTCAAGTTTAAGTGTTGATTTTTCAAATTATCGTCATATTCACAAATCGGGAGACCTGGGACTATGCGGTCAGTTCCTAGAAGTTACATTGGTCCCGTGCGAGGTGTTCGTGCCTCTTACGGGGTCATTTGGTGGCTGGTTTGGGTTTTCAGCCTTTAACGGATTGTTTTTAAGTAGTGTTGATTTTTGCAAATTATCTTCATATTCTCAAACCGGGAGACCCGGGACTACGCGATCAGTTCCTACAAGTTACATTGGTCCCGTGCGAGGTTTTCAAGCCTCCTACGGAGTCGTTTTGTGGCTGGTTTAGGTTTTCACCCTTCAACGGCTTATTTTCAAACCAAATCGACATATTTTTAAATTATCGTTATATTCTCAAACCAGGAGACCCGTGACTACGCGGTCAGTTCCTACAAGTTACATTAGTCCCGTGCGAGGTTTTCGTGCCTCTTACGGGATCGTTTGGTGGCTGGTTTGGGTTTTCACCCTTTAACGACTTGTTTTTAAGTCTAAGTGTAATTTTTGCAAATTATCGTCATATTCAAAAACCGGGAGACCCGGGACTACACGGTCAGTTCTTACAAGTTACATTGGTCCCGTGCGAGGTGTTTGTGCCTCTCACGGGGTCGTTTGGGAGATGGTTTCAGTTTTCAACCTTTAACGGCTTGTTTCGTTTGTTTATTCATATAAAATTTTTACATAGTTTCGTTTCTTTATTCATTCAATCCAACCTGTTTTAACATATAAAATAAACTCAAGAGCAGCAGCCAATTCCAAAACCAAACCACCAGCAAATCCCTTCCACCAATTTAACTAAATAAGCTCATAAAGTAAGCCATTTTACGTTTGGCTACTTATTGTCGCTATTTCAGACCATTTTTCTATTTAATGCTACTGCAACTTCTAAGAGAAATTGCTTTTGAACATATTTGGGAATAGCAGGAAGTAGATTTTTCAAAAAGTCAATATGAAACCATCAACTAAGTAAAGAATTGCAGATACAATAAACGCATAACAAAACTATTAATATATACTCAAAACTTTACCTCGATGAATGTAGTGGTTCAATTCAATCCAACATGTTAGTACTGAAGTTTGAAAACCCTACATTTAAATTAGTCAAAAAGTTAATAAATAAAGATAAAAATTTATACTCAACTTCTCAATAGAGAAAAGAATCAAAACCTCATGGAAATAATTGTATATTCATCTCCATCAAATCAATTGTTCAATTCACACTTTTATACTCATCTTACGTACCATTAGGTACCCAAGAAACAACACATTATTTCAAAATCAAACTTCACAACAATCATAGATACAAATTAATCCTAAAATACAATTTTGAAACAAACCAAAGTCAAATAAATTAGGGGTTAAAATCTACTTTAGATTTCGATGGTTGGTTCCCTTTTACGTTTAACTGTGACGTGATCAATTCAAACGTAGGTGGAAATCATTAGATAATAAGAAGATTGAAATAAGGTAATAATGTAATAATGTGACATGAGTTCTCATTTCCTTACTTTGTATTCAAGAAAATATTGGCATTAGTTCTGTAGATACCTAGACTGTGAATAACACAACCTGTGATTTGTATAGAGTATAGAGATTTATACAAGCATAAACGGTGTATAACACATGTATAAAAAATCTACAAACATGCCCAAATTTATTTTTGTTCATGCTAGACAGTTAGGCATTAAGTAGTTATTAGAACTTGAGTGAAAAAGAGTGTGAGACTAATCCCAAACAAGGTATATTCAATAAGGTTTTTATATCATCTAAAATGTATAAACTTATTTATAGACATAATCAAATAATAAGTAAGAAAGGGAGCAAAGAAAGACAGTGCAAGTATATATATATATATATATATATATATATATATATATATATATATATATATAATCTCACACACACTTATTAAATTAAACAAAACAAAACCCAAAACTAATCAACACTGAAAACACACAAATCATCACAATCCAAAAAATTACGCCGTTAAAGAACATGAGGTTTCCTCCTTACGTAGTGCTTCCAATCACTCCCTCCAACCCCAATCATTTTCCTCCATTTTCTAATTCTCCTTTCTTCCCTAAATTATTTAGTTATCCACAAAGAGAAAAGTAATAAATACAAATGTCAAACCAAAAATTGAAAGCGTTACAATGTGGTCGATCTCTTTAGTTAATGACATTAAAAATAAAATCAGTACAGAATTGATACCTCTCATACTCAAAAGCTTACCTTCTCCTAACTAAACCTTCAGGAGAGTTGAGATCCTGCTTTGCAAATCCAAATCTCTCAACTCTCTAGTAGGAACCGCAATCGATCTCTCTCTCTCTCGCTCCTCTTCCCCTTTTCGCAGGTGGTGGGTCGACACTGATAAAAGTAGATAAGGTATGCCAATAAGGATAGAAAGTGTTTTAGAAAGATAAAAGTTGGAACTGCACAACTCCAAAAGGGAAAATCAAATTAGTAGTCCCAACATCACGTTTCACTTTTCCACTAACTCAATTGAAACAACAACAATACTCTAGTAACAACTTTATTGGAATCATAAAACTTTAACTTCCAGCAGAGTTACCTCACAAAATTGTTGAGCTCGTCTGTAATTACTCTCTCAAATAATCACAACAAAAAATCAACTTCCACCTTCAAAACAAACCAATAACCAATCAATACAGAAGCACAGATTAAACTTATTTGAGACTGAAACAAAAGATAAAAAGAGAAGCGACTTTAGGTCGGATCCAGTAGTCGGATGAGAAAGTGAAGATAGTGAGAAGCCGAATCCCCCAGTTGCAATGTAGCTCCACCAGACCCCTGAGTGCCCGATAGCCCGCTTGGTAACCCGAGCTGACAAGCAAGCCGGTGAGCGGTAAGGGGGAGCTGTGCATTTTGGTCGAGAGAAAGAGAGAGGGGGAGTTGTCCGTTTTGGTCGAGAGAAAGAGAAGGGGAGCGAGAGATTGAAGATGAGAGAGGAGATTGAAGAGGGAAAATAAACATAGGGTATTTTATATTTTAGTGAAGTGTACTCAATTTTGGCACACTTTAAAGCAGTGCCAAATTTTGGCACTGTTTTAAAGTGTGCCAGATTGTCATTAAACCGTGTCAGAATCTGGCACAGTTTTAAACTGTGCCAGATTTTTAATATCAGGGTGTGCCAAATTACTGTTTTTGGTGTAGTGCATGTTCACATTGTGGTAGGAAAGGTCACCTTAGGAGATTTTGTTTTGATCTTGGAAGAAGCCCTAGGAATTCGAAGTCTAGTCTTTTGTTGGTTCCCTAAACTCCCACGTGTCATGTCACATCCGCTTGGGTTAGGAAATCTCTTTTGAAAACGCTAGATTTTAGACTTATTGATTCTCACATGCTTGCACATGATTATTCTCTTGCCATATCATATAGATGATTGTGTTTGCTTGTTTGCCATACACTAGTTGTGGTTTCATGATATATATTTGCTAGTGTGTTGACATGTAATTTTTGTATTACATTTTTATTTTTAAAAATTTTGAAAATGCAAAAAGATTTTATTTGATAAATTTTTTGAAAAATCCAAAAAGAGTTATGTATTTTGATTACACCGTTTATGGATGGACACTTAGGAGGAACGAGTCACAACATCATTCCATTTTTAATGTGACTATTTGATAGTGTTTTGAGACAATATATCATGTCATCTTTGTGCTTTATAATGTTTGGAGTCATTGAGATGTAATTAAGTGTTACTTTCTACATGTTTGACTCATGATTTCCTTTATTGCACACATGCACGGATTTATTTGATTATTGTGCTTGTCTTATCACATGTTGGTTGGGTGTTTTCACTTCAATCCTGTCCTTAAAATGAACCAAGCGTGATAAAACTTGACAAGAAAGTAGTGCATGTAAGAACCGTTTGGCGAGGTTATGTGCTTCATTTGAAAATAGGGAAGGGTTGCGAAAGGTTCACATTTGACCTTTGAAAATACTAAGCCATCATTAAATCGGACCTAAAAAATTGAGGAATTTTAATTATCCGGGGTCCAAAGAGGTTTAAAAGAGCTCGAAGAAATTGAAAGGCAATAAAAAAGAATTTACTGCCAAAAATGGACCATTAGGTTTATTCATTAATTCTCTAATGTTTGAGAATTTAGATTACCTCAAAAAGAAAATATATATGAGGGAGTTTGGATGGAATTTAAAAACGATTTTGCACGTCCTTGAAAGTCATGAAAAAGCGTTACATAGTTTTGGCCGTTATTAGGGTTGGAAATCATTTAGACTTTGATTTGTTGAATTGATTAAGACGGTGTCATCTAAATTCTACAATTTCACACCTAAGGATGTTTTTGATGTTCATTCGTTAGGGGTACACATATTAATCGTGCACATATGATTGATTGAGTTGATTTACCTATTGAATGTGTTCGCACCCATTCATTCCATTTCCATGACTTGGTTGTTAGAGTATAAATCCATGGTGTGTGATTTTTGTATCTTATTTTTGCTTTGAAAAAATGAAAAATAAAAAACAGTCTGTGGATGTCTTTGAGGTACTCCTTTGCATGCGCGTAGTTTGATTCAAGTTTGTTATGCATTTTATCGTGACACTCCATGTCTAGTTTGTTTCTTCTTATCTGTCTATTTTGGGACATCATAAAAAGAGGGAGAACGAATTATGATTTTATGGAGGAGTTTTTTGCATTATGGGGGAGATTTGAGTATATTGATTGATTTATTCTTATATCATTTCAAACTTGATACGTCACGAAGTTATTTGCTTTATCTCATGTGTGTAGGTACAAAACTGAAGATTAGTATGTGTCACACCCTGATGAGAAAAGCTTTGACAGTTTTAATGTTGAAGAAAAAATTTGAGAACTTACAAATTTTACCTTTTCAGTTTTTGGATTCATGGGAGGGTAGATTTGTATAGATCATTTGGTATTTGATAATTCGGATGTTTTTATGTATGTACTGGCATAGACATAGGGGAGATTTGTAAGGACATGATTTTATAATTGTCCGTCACAATTTGAGTATGTCGTATACCACTACAAGTCGTCGAAGAATTGAAGAAGTTTTCATCTACAAAAGACGAATCCGAATTACAAATGGTCTTCAACATTCAAGCCCAACAATATGACATTTGGTAAGATAATGTTTAAAGTTTCATTTACATTTCATATTAAAGTGTTGGGATATTTTTATCAAACATTTTCTAAAGATTTTGTTCTCAGACACTTTTCTGTAGAAAAATCATAACTAATTCAAAAAGAATCAGAAAAATACGAAACTAGCGGCCAGGCGTTCGTATCGAAATTATCTACAAGCACGCGTGAAATCTCATTTTATAGGTCGTTCAAACGAAATACTTATGTCGTTCAAATGACATATCTATCTCGTTCAAACGAGATTGTTTTCGTTCGAGCGAGTTAACTTTTTTAATAGCACGCTGCTGACAGCCTAATCTCTTTGACCGCCTCAAATTTTCTTATAAAAAGAGGGTCAGCGTGTGGTTTTAGGCGTGGAGAAGACTTTTGAGAGTTTTTGACCATAAACAATTCTTAGCATCTTTTAGCGTTGCTTTGTTCTCCAACAACAATTTAAGGGTTCAAACTTTTGTTTTGTTTACAATTCAAAAAAATCCCAATTACTTTTGTGTGAGTTGTTTTTTGGAACCCAATAACATATTTTGCCTTTGTTCATTCTTTGTGTGGAGATCTCTGCAACCGACAACTGTGTCCTATTGTGGAGGGAGTCCTTGTGATGATTTTAGACTGCGCGTCCTGGTGGTATAGCTGCGTGCGAACCATTGCTGAGTTATTTCTAGCCGTTGATTTGGAGGTTTGAAGAAGACACCGTGCGTTACTCTTGTGGGCAAAAGCAAGATGGTATGTAAGTCAATGGTCTTGTAAACTTATCAGAGTTCTAGAAATAAAAGGTTTTGCCCTTTAGGGATTTTCCTGAAGTTTTGTGTCGCATGCTATATCTTATTTGGTTTGATACGTAGTTCCATGTTTTGGGGCTGAATTAATTTGGTTTAAAAATAGACTCTAATTAAATAAATGTGCCAAATTAGAAATTTTCGAATTTAATTATCATACCGTCATATTTTACATATTTAAATCACAGTTTAAAACAAATATTAGATACACATGTTAGTTCCACTACACTCCCTTGAGATTCCTCATCCATCATCTAAAGTTCACACCTGACTCATCTTACTTAGCCATGATACCCATCCTAACTAGATAACATATCTAAATAACCACAAAAGGCCACTACACCAAAAACAGGAATCTGGCATGGTTTAAAACTGTGCCAGATTAAATCTGGCACGGTTTTGAACGGTGCCAGAATCAGGTGCTCCAAAATGGGATTTTTTTTCTGGCACGGCTCAAAAGTGTGCCAGATTCAGCCAAACAGGAACACTTCTGGCACACTTTTAAACCGTGCCAGAATTTGATATTTCTGGCACACTTTTGGCACAGTTTTTAACTGTGCCAGATTCAGCAAAATAGGAACACTTCTGGCACACTTTTAAATCGTGCCAGAATTTGATATTTCTGGCACAGTTTTTAACTGTGCCAGATTCAGCACAGTTTAAAAAAATTTGACACAGTTCAAAACCGTGCCAAAATATGATACACTTTTGCCACGGTTTTGAACTGTGCCAATTTTTTTTTAATAAAAAAAAAATTATTTGACAGCACAAAATTGACAAATTAATAATATTGCGCGCTATTAATAAACTAATGTACATACAAACTTCAAAATATTACAAATCTTTAACATCTCACAGGTCCAAAAAAAATTGGGCAGAGTTTCCTCTATTTTCTGGACATTCCAAAACTTGTTAATACAAAACCTGCCTAACATAAAGCCCGCACGGTCACAAAATATAACAATTAACTTACAAAAGCCCTCATGACAATAAAAGTCAATAATAAAACAACAAAAGACCGTACAGTCATGACACAAAAAAATGGAATCATTAATAAACCCCTTGTTGTAAACCATTAAGTTCTTTGTGTGTTCCACGTGAATAAAAGCCAACGATAAACTGTTATCCTGCAAAAAAAATAGAATACAAAAAAATTACGGTATCAGTAACCCAATAATTTACAAAAAAAAAATACTCAAAACAAAAAAATTACATATATGAGTGGAAATTATCGTCATACTTACAAATCGGGAGATCCGGGACTACACGGTCAGTTCCTACAAGTTACATTAGTCCCGTGCGAGGTGTTCGTGCCTACTACGGGGTCGTTTGGGGGCCGATTTGGGTTTTCACCCTTTAACGGCATGTTTTTAACTAAGTGTGATTTTGGAAAATTATCATCATACTCTCAAACCGGGAGACCCGGGACTACGCGGTCAGTTCCTACAAGTTACATTGGTCCCGTGCGAGGTGTTCGTGCCTCCTACGGGGTCGTTTGGGGACCGATTTGGGTTTTCACCCTTTAACGGCATGTTTTCAACTAAGTGTGATTTTTGCAAATTATCGTCATACTCTCAAACCGGGAGACCCGGTACTACGCGGTCAGTTCCTATAAGTTACATTGGTCCCGTGCGAGGTGTTCGTGCCTCCTACGGGGTCGTTTGGGGGCCGGTTTGGGTTTTCACCCTTTAACGGCATGTTTTTAAGTTTAAGTGTTGAGTTTTGCAAATTATCGCCATACTTACAAACCGAGAGATCCGGGACTACGCTGCCAGTTCCTACAAGTTACATGGGTCCCGTGCGAGGTGTTCGTACCTCTTACGGGGTCGTGTGGGGGCCGATTTGGGTTTTCACCCTTTAACGGCATGTTTTTAAGTTTAAGTGTGATTTTTGCAAATTATCGTCCTATTCACAAACTGGAAGACCCGGACTACGCGGTCAGTTCCTACAAGTTGCATTGGTCCCATGCGAGGTGTTCATGCCTCCTACGGGGCCGTTTGGGGGCTGGTTTGGGTTTTCATCCCTTAACGGCTAGTTTTTAAGTCTGTGTGGTTTTTGCAAATTATCGTCGTAATCTCAAATCGGGAGACCCGGGACTACGCGGTCAGTTCCTATAAGTTACATTGGTCCCATGCGAGGTGTTCGTGCCTCCTGCGGGGTCGTTTGGGGGCTGGTTTGGGTTTTCACCCTTTAACGGCATGTTTTTAAATCTAAATGTTATTTTTGCAAATTATTGTCGTATTCTCAAACCGGGAGATCCAGGACTACGCAGTCAGTTCCTACAAGTTACATTGGTTCCGTGCGAGGTGTTCGTGCCTCCCACGGGGTCGTTTAGGGGATGGTTTGGGTTTTCACCCTTTGACTGTTTGTTTTTAAGTTTAAGTGTTGATTTTTGCAAATTATCATCCTATTCTCAAACCAAAAGACCCGGGACTACGCAGTCAGTTCCTAAAAGTTATATTGGTCCCGTGCGAGGTGTTCGTGCCTCCTACGGGGCCGTTTGGGGGCTTGTTTGGGTTTTCATCCCTTAACCGCTAGTTTTTAAGTATGTGTGATTTTTGCAAATTATCATCATACTCTCAAATTGGGAGACCCAGGACTACGCGATCAGTTATTATAAGTTACATTGGTCCCATGCGAGGTGTTCGTGCCTCCTGTGGGGTCGTTTGGGGGCTGGTTTGGGTTTTCACCCTTTAACGGCATGTTTTTAAGTCTAAGTGTGATTTTTGCAAATTATCATCGTACTCTCAAATCAGGAGACCCGGGACTACGCGGTCAGTTCCTATAAGTTACATCAGTTCCGTGCGAGGTGTTCGTACCTCCTACGGGGCCATTTGGGGCTAGTTTGGATTTTCACCCTTTAACGACTTGTTTTTAAGTCTAAGTGTGATTTTTGCAAATTATCATCATACTCTCAAATAGGGAGACCCAGGACTACGCGATCAGTTCCACCAAGTTACATTGGTTTCGTGTGAGGTGTTCGTGCCTCCCACGGGGTCGTTTGGGGGTTGGTTTGGGTTTTCACCCTTTAACGGCTTGTTTTTAAGTCTAAGTGTGATTTTTGCAAATTATCGTCATACTCTCAAACCTGGACACCCGGGACTACGCGGTCAGTTCCTACAAGTTGCATTGGTCCCGTGCGAGTTGTTTGTGCCTCCTACGGGGTCGTTTGGGGACTGGTTTGGATTTTCACCCTTTAACGGCTAGTTTTTAAGTCTAAGTGTGATTTTTGCAAATTATCGTCGTACTCTCAAATCAGGAGACCCGGGACTACGCGGTCAGTTCCTACAAGTTTCATTGGTCCCGTGCGAGGTGTTCGTGCCTCCTACGGGGTCGTTTGGGGGTTGGTTTGGGTTTTCACCCCTTAATGGCTTGTTTTTAAGTCTAAGTGTAATTTTTCTAAATTATCATCATACTCTCAAATCGGGAGACCCAGGACTACGCGGTGAGTTCCTACAAGTTTCATTGGACCCGTGAGAGTGGTTCGTGCCTCCCACGGGGTCGTTTGGGAGCAGGTTTGGATTTTCACCCTTTAACGGCTTGTTTTTAAGTCTAAGTGTGATTTTTGCAAATTATCGCCATACTCTCAAACCGGGACACCCGGGACTTCGCGGTCAGTTCCTACAAGTTACATTGGTCCCGTGCGAGGTGTTCGTGCCTCTTAGGGGGTCGTTTGGGGGCTAGTTTGGGTTTTCACCTTTTAACGGCTTATTTTTAAGTCAGTGTGATTTTTGTAAATTATCATCGTATTCTCAAATCGGGAGACTCAGGATTACGCGGCCAGTTCCTACAAGTTACATTGGTCCCGTGCGAGGTGTTCGTGCCTCTTACGGGGCCGTTTGGTGGTTGGTTTGTGTTTTCACCCTTTAACGGCTTGTTTTTAAGTCTAAGTGTGATTTTTGCAAATTATCATCTTATTCTCAAACCGAGAGACCCGGGACTACACGGTTAGTTCCTACAAGTTACATTGGTCCCGTGCGAGGTGTTCGTGCCTCTTACGGGGTCGTTTGGTGGTTGGTTTGGGTTTTCACCCATTAACGGCTTATTTTTAAGTTTAAGCGTTGATTTTTGCAAATTATCATCGTATTCTCAAACTGGGAGACTCGGGACTACGCGGTCAGTTCCTACAAGTTACATTAGTCCCGTACGAAGTGTTCGTGCCTCTTATGGGGTCGTTTGGTGGCTGGTATGGGTTTTCACCCTTTAACGGCTTATTTTTAAGTCAAAGTGTCATTTTTGTAAATTATCATCATATTCACAAACCGAAAAACCCGGGACTATGCGGTCAGTTCCTACAAGTTACATTGGTTACGTGCGAGGTGTTCGTGCCTCTCACAGGGTCGTTTGGGGGCTGGTTTCAGTTTTCAATCTTTAACGGCTTGTTTTTAAGTTTAAGTGTGATTTTTACAAATTATCGTCATATTCACAAACCGGGAGACCCCTACGCGGTCAGTTCCTACAAGTTACATTGGTCTTGTGCGAGGTGTTCAGGTCTCCTAGTTTGGTGGCTGGTTTGGATTTTCACCCTTTAACGGCTTGTTTTCAAGTTTAAGTGTTGATTTTTGCAAATTATCGTCGTATTCTAAAATCGAGAGACCCGAGACTACGCGGTCAGTTCCTAGAAGTTACACTAGTCGCGTGCGGTGTTCGTACCTCTTATGGGGTCGTTTTGTGGCTAGTTTGGATTTTTAGCCTTTAACGGCTTGTTTTTAAGTAGTGTTGATTTTGGCAAATTATCGTCATATTCTCAAATCGGGAGACCCGTGACTACGTGGTCAGTTCCTACAAGTTACATTGGTCCCGTGCGAGGTGTCCGTGCCTCCTACGGGGTTGTTTGGGGGATGGTTTGGATTTTCACCCTTTAACAGCTAGTTTTTAAGTCTAAGTGTGATTTTTAGAAATTATCGTCGTACTCTCAAATCGGGAGACCCGTGACTTCGCGGTCAGTTCCTACAAGTTGCATTGGTCCCGTGCGAGTTGTTCGTGCCTCCTACGGGGTTGTTTGGGGGCTGGTTTGGTTTTTCACCCTTTAACGGCTAGTTTTTAAGTCTAAGTGTGATTTTTGCAAATGATCGTCATACTCTCAAATCGGGACACCCGGGACTACGCGGTCAGTTCCTACAAGTTGCATTGGTCCCGTGCAAGTTGTTCGTGCCTCCTACGGTGTCGTTTGGGGGCTGGTTTGGGTTTTCACCCTTTAACGGCTTGTTTTTAAGTCTAAGTGTGATTTTTGCAAATTATCGTCATACTCTCAGATCGGGAGATCCTAGACTATGCGATCAGTTCCTACAAGTTGCATTGGTCCCGTGCGAGGTGTTCGTGCCTCCCACGGGGTCGTTTGGGGGATGGTTTGGGTTTTCACCCTTTGAGTGCTTGTTTTTAAGTTTAAGTGTTGATTTTTGCAAATTATCATCGTACTCTCAAACCGGGAGACCCGGGACTACGCGGTCAGTTCCTACAAGTTGCATTGGTCCCGTGCGAGATGTTCGTACCTCTTACGGGGCCGTTTGGGGGCTGGTTTGGGTTTTCACCCTTTAACGGCTTGTTTTTAAGTCTAAGTGTGATTTTTTCAATTTATCGTCATACTCTCAAAACGGGACACCCGGGACTACGCGGTCAGTTCCTACAAGTTGCATTGGTCCCGTACGAGGTGTTCGTGCCTCCTACGTTGTCGTTTGGGGGCTAGTTTGGGTTTTCACCCCTTAACGGCTAGTTTTTAAGTCTAAGTGTGATTTTTGCAAATTATCGTCATACTCTCAAACCGGGACACCCGGGACTACGCGGTCAGTTCCTACAAGTTGCATTGGTCCCGTACGAGGTTTTCGTGCCTCCTACGGGGCCGTTTGGGGGCTGGTTTGGATTTTCACCCCTTAACGGCTAGTTTTTAAGTATAAGTGTGATTTTTGCAAATTATCGTCGTACTCTCAAATCGGGAGACCCGGGACTGCGCGATCAGTTCCTACAAGTTGCATTGGTTCCGTGTGAGGTGTTCGTGCCTCCCACGGGGTCGTTTGGGGGCTGGTTTGGGTTTTCACCCTTTAACGGCTTGTTTTTAAGTCTAAGTGTGATTTTTGCAAATTATCGTCATACTCTCAAACCGGGAGACCCGGGACTAAATGTGATTTTTACGCGGTCAGTTCCTACAAGTTACATTGGGTTTTTATCCTATAACGATATGTTTTTAATCAATTTAGAACATTATTGATTTTAGAAAATTTTGACATAGTTTCATTTGTTTATTCGTTAAATCCAACATGCTTTAACATATAAAAAAAACTCAAACCACCAGCAAATCCCTTCCACCAATTTATCTAAATAAGCTCATAAAGTAAGCCATTTTACATTTGGCTACTTGTCACCGCTATTTCAGGCTATTTTTTATTTAATGCTGCAACATTCAAAGAGATTTTGAGACTAAACAGATTTCATTTGTATTTTGATAGCCACCTGATGAATTCTTCGCGCCATAACTTCTCGAAAGTATCCCATTTGGTCCAACAATGTCTACAAATTCTGAAATCTTCCGCTGACAAGGAAAATACAATAAAGATAAAGAAAATATGTAATTACGACCAGAAAATTATACATGTTGCGTCTTCATTTATAAATTTATAAATGCCTCCTTTGAATGAGATAAGGAGTTGGCAAATATCATGACTTGTAACAAAACAAGGATACAACTTGCATGTCATTGATACTCCATGCAAATCCATAATGTTCAGCAGTACTATGCTTTTAAATACAGGACAATATAACATCTTAACGGGGTAGACAAGCCTTATGCAAACAATTCAGTATAAGAGAGGCACCATAGATTGTTATACGCGGGGGGGGGGGGGGGGGGGGGGGACTCAAAAGTGGACATCAATGACAAGAATTTTTTTCCGTTTAGAGGGATAAGGTACTAGATTATCGCATGAACAAGTAATAATCAGCTGCAGTATTAAAAGTTGGGACGGTTAACTTGGTGAGTAAAACAACAAAGTGGGATGGGTGAGTAGTAGATAAAATTTGGGACGGTTGACTGTCACTAGTTTGAACTATCCAACCTGGGATGGTTAACAGTCATCTGCTTGAACATCTTAATATCAGGACGACAGGGTCATTTCTACAAGTTATATTGGTCTCGTGCGAGGTGTCCGTGCCTCCTACGGGGTCGTTTGGGGGCTCGTTTGGGTTTTCACCCTTTAACAGCATGTTTTTAACTCTAATTGTGATTTTTGCAAATTATCGTCGTACTCTCAAACAAGGAGACTCGGGACTACGCGGTCAGTTCCTACAAGTTACATTGGTCCCGTGCGAGGTGCTCGTCCCTCCTACGGGGTCGTTTGGGGGCTGGTTTGGATTTTCACTCTTTAACGACTTATTTTTAAGTTTAAGTGTTGATTTTTGCAAATTATCGTTGTATTCTCAAACCAGGAGATCTGGAACTATGCGGTTAGTTCCTACTAGTTACATTGGTCCTGCGCGAGGTGTTCATGCCTCCTACGGGGTCGTTCGGTGGCTGGTTTGGGTTTTTACCCTTTGACGGCTTGTTTTTAACTCTAAGTGTTATTTTTGCAAATTATAATCGTACTATCAAACTAGGAGACCCGAGATTACGCGATCAGTTCTTACGAGTTACATTGGTCCCATGCGAGGTGGTCGTGCCTTTTACGGGGTCGTTTGGGGGTTGGTTTGGGTTTTCATCCTTTAACGGCTTGTTTTTAAGTTTAATTGTTGATTTTTGTAAATTATCATCGCATTCTCAAACCGGGAGACCCGGGACTACACGGTCAGTTCCTACAAGTTACATTGGTCCCGTGTGAGGTGTTCGTGCCTCCTACCGGGTCGTTTGGCGGCTGGTTTGGGTTTTCACCCTTAACGGCATGTTTTTAACTCTAAGTGTGATTTTTGCAAATTATCGTCGTACTCTCAAACTGAGAGACCCGGGACTAAGCGGTCAGTTCCTACAAGTTACATTGGTCCCGTGCGAGGTGTTCGTGCCTCCTACGGGGTCGTTTGGGGGTTGGTTTGAGTTTTTACCCTTTAACCACATATTTTTAACTCTAACTGTGATTTTTGCAAATTATCGTCGTACTCTCAAACCGGGAGACCCGGGACTACGCGATCAGTTCCTACAAGTTTCATTGGTCCCGTGCGAGGTGTTCGTGCCTCCTACGGGGTCATTTGGGGGTTGGTTTGGGTTTTCACCCTTTGACGGCGTGTTTTTAAGTCTAAGTGTTATTTTTGCAAATTATCATCATACTCTCAAACTAAGAGACCCGGGACTACGCAGTCAGTTCCTATAAGTTACATTGGTCCCGTGCGAGGTGTTCGTGCCTCCTATGGGGTCATTTGGGGGCTGGTTTGGGTTTTTACCCTTTAACGGCTTGTTTTTAAGTGTAAGTGTTGATTTTTGTGAATTATCGTTGTATTCTAAAACCGGGAGACCCGGGACTACGCGGTCAGTTCCTACAAGTTACAGTGGTCCCGTGTGTGGTGTTTGTGTCTCCTACAGGGTCGTTTGGGGGTTGGTTTGGGTTTTCACCCTTTGACGACATGTTTTTAACTCTAAGTGTTATTTTTGCAAATTATCATCTTACTCTCAAACCGGGAGACCCGGGACCACGCGGTCAGTTTCTATAAGTTACATTGGTCCCGTGCGATGTGTTCGTGCCTCCTACGGGGTCGTTTGTGGTTGGTTTGGGTTTTCACCCTTTAACGGCTTATTTTTAAGTTTAAGTGTTGATTTTTGCAAATTATCGTCGTATTCTCAAATTGGGAGACCCGGGAATACGCGATCAGTTCCTACAAGTTAAATTGGTCCCGTGCGAGGTGTTCGTGCCTCCTACGGGATCATTTGGGGGCTGGTTTGGGTTTTCACCCTTTAACGGCATGTTTTTAACTCTAAGTGTTATTTTTGCAAATTATAATCGTACTCTCAAATCGGGAGACTCGGGACTACACGGTCAGTTCCTACAAGTTATATTGGTCCCGTGCGAGGTGTTCGTACCTCCTACGGGGTCGTTAGGGGCTGGTTTGGGTTTTCACCCTTTAACGGCTTATTTTTAAGTTTAAGTGTTGATTTTTGCAAATTATCATCGTATTCACAAACCGAGAGTCCTGGGACTACGCGGTCAGTTCCTATAAGTTACATTGATCCCGTACGAGTAGTCCGTGCTTCTTACGGGGTCGTTTGGGGGATGGTTTGGGTTTTCACCCTTTAACTGCATGTTTTTAACTTTAAGTGTGAGTTTTGCAAATTATCGTCGTACTCTCAAATCGTGAGACCCGGGACTACGCGGTCAGTTCCTGTAAGTTACATTGGTCCCATGCGAGGTGTTCGTGCCTCCTGCGGGGTCGTTTGGGGGCTGGTTTGGGTTTTCACCCTTTAACGACATGTTTTTAAATCTAAGTGTTATTTTTGCAAATTATTGTCGTATTCTCCAACCGGGAGATCTGGGACTACGCATTCAGTTCCTACAAGTTACATTGGTTCCGTGCGAGGTGTTCGTGCCTCCCACGGGGTCGTTTGGGGGATGGTTTGGGTTTTCACCCTTTGATTGCTTATTTTTAAGTTTAAGTGTTGATTTTTGCAAATTATCATCGTATTCTCAAATCGGGAGACCCGGGACTACGTGGTCAGTTCCTACAAGTTATATTGGTCCCGTGCGAGGTGTTCGTGCCTCCTACGGGGCCGTTTGGGGGCTGGTTTGAGTTTTCACCCTTTTAAGGGCATGTTTTTAACTTTGAGTGTTATTTTTGCAAATTATCGTCATATTCTCAAACCGAGAGACCCGCGACTACGCAGCCAGTTCGTACAAGTTACATTGGTTCTATTTATAGATTTTAGAAAATTTTGATATAGTTTCATTTGTTTATTCATTAAATCCAACATGTTTTAACATTTGAACTAAACTCAACAGCAGCATCAAATTCCAAAACCAAATCACCAGCAAATCCCTTCCATCAATTTAACTGAATAAGGTCATAAAGTAAGCCATTTTATTTTCGATGACAAAAAATTTACTAAAGAGGTATCAAAGACCAATGTTATGTTTTATGAAACATGTTATTTACAGAACATGAGTAATCCATGCCATAAGACGAATGTTATGTTTAAGAATAGATATAGAGAGGTTACCTATGAGAGTAGATCTCCCACAATAAAGAAGCAAAGCCGATTAAGTAATAGCACTACACTAAAGAAAGGAAACCAAATTCGGCATAACACCTCAAACTTGAAATTCCGATTAATTATGACATTCAGCACGTTCATGTTGTAGAAGAAAACCAAATGATTACACAGTGAAATACAACAATCTTTCACATGTTAATTCTTACTTTTCTAACCAAAACCAACACCAAAATGGATGTTAATCATACTATGGACACAAACTAATAGAGATAAATCATTTATGGACACAAACTAATAGAGATAGATCATTTATGGACACAAACTAATAGAGATAAATCATTTATGGACACAAACTAATAGAGATAGATCATTTATGGGTGAAGCTGTTACATAACTGACTTTTACCTTTTTTCTAAATTTAATTTCGTTGAAGCTAGGAGATGTTCAAATGCATCTTAGGCCCAAAATCTAATTATAAATGATTACACTGATCGAATAAGGAATCCAGTAAACATATGAAATATATAAACTAACAGTAGTAACTATCAGAATGCCAAACCACTAAACTTATATGAGAAGATTACCTGTTTGTTAATTTCATTATACTTCTTTTCGGCTTCATTCTTTGATCCTTCTAGAACGGACTTCTCTGTGTCCCACTTGGTCTTTAGTTCATTCTATATAAACATATGCAAGGTATATGAAATCAGAATATAAGTTGAAGAAAGAAGTAACATGTGATGGTCCATTTTACACAACATTATCCTTTTAAGGTGCATTTGATTAAGTTTAAAATTTTATTGAAAAATAGTTCGGCTCAGAAAAAACCTTCTTGAGTCTTCTTGAGATGCTCTGTATCAAAGTCTCCATAGGTCTGAGAAGATCCGAGTGAAATTACAATTCTTAATCAAGGGATTTAGGCAGGATGGCATTCAGATGAACTAATAGAAATGCTAATACAAAGAGGTTATTCAATGCAATAGAACACTGAAATTATCGAATTATTATATAACTAACTAATTACCACTGAATTCCATAGTAATTAACCATGATTTGTAATAATTGATAACAAGAATAATAGTATTTAGCCCTCCATGTTTATGTTGCCAAATTTTGTATCCTATTAAATTTATGAAAAGATGAAATCAAACCCTAATAATGGAATATTATGCAGCAATCACAAACTACAAACGTGTTCAATGTTTCTTTTGCGTATAATGATATGCACGTACCAGTAATAGTTTCTTACTCATATTAAGAAATCCTTGGCATTAAACCCGTCAGCGCCGAAACCGCCACCACCGCCACCACGCCCAGCACCAGCACCGGATCCCTCTAAGACCGTCAGTAAGTTAGGGAAGCACGAAGGTCCAAAACGAGCCAAACCCAGCGGGTAAAGGACCACGCACTGAACTATCCCATTGTGAACAACCATATCAACCATCACCGGCCAGAACAAAATCGTCAACCACCATAGCAACCCCAGCAAAACCCCACAAACCACACCACATCCATCCACCTCCCTATCACCCCCATATCGCACCCAGCCCCATAACCTTCGATTGCCGAAAAAAAAGCCTACATCAATCTGCATCAATCCGATGTAGACTGAATCAGGACCACGAAGAAAGAGGGTAGGGGCAACGTGGTCTTCACCGGGGCTAAAATCACCCAAATCTCCCAAATAGAGAAATGCCCGACCCTTACCAGAAAGAGAGAGCGGGAGACTAGAAAGAGAGATCGAAGTGAGCGGGAGAGAAAAAAAAATTGTGAGGGGTATTATTTTTTTAGGGCTTTTATATTTTAGTTAACTGTACTCAATTTTTGCACACTTTAAAACAGTGCCAAATTTTGGCACTGTTTTAAAGTGTGCCAGATTTTCATTAAACCGTGCCAAAATCTGGCACAGTTTTAAACTGTGCCAGATTTTTAATATCAGGGTGTGCCAATTTGCTATTTTTGGTGTAGTTCCCCCACATTGCACATACGAAACCCTACTGTACTATCAATCATTAATATTACTCGCACGTTATCGTTGAATCATTATTTAAGTTTCTCAACTTAAATTAGTTCTATCTATACACAATATATTATTTCTACCATCACACATAAGTATATTTATCACACTTGCATATATTTATCACACTATCATTTATACAACTATATCATCCCCTAGAATGGCCACCGCGATGCTTGCATACTCTGCTATCATGTCCGTGTACCTATCGTACCAAATCAAGGACTATCAGTTCGAAATGTCTCCTCGAACCCTCAATCAAATAACACATAATGGATGCAAACATTGTTTTAAGCCTTTGGAATATGCACATACCTAATATACCCAAATGACAATCCGATCCCACTAATACGTTGCACATAGCGAGCCGCCGTAAGTTCTATGTTATTGGGAACACATCCAGACTTCACTAGGATCGTCAAGGTGGGATCGCCCTCTGCGTAAAACTTCCCATGATAGTAGACAGCGTAGGTCTGTTCACACATGTAATCAAATCACAACAACAGGTTTTCACTTAACCTATATTTACATATTATTTAATAGGTATACGCACAGCTCATAATCATAGTTTGTATGAAGTATATATCTCTCGAATACTCATCGTACTAAAAATTCACAAATTGCAACTTCTTATCATATATTCTCGAGTATCTCTCACTACCCAACGGGTCCTAGCTACCCCTTAAGTTATTTCTGTAGTTATAACATCTCTCCACTACTGGTCAGATCTTATGTTCACTCATGTTCTCCGTAACTCATTCTAATTATCACAAATCCATAAAGTTTCATGTTATGATTGATAGGTTCTGGCTTTAATTCTCCCATTTCGGCTAAGCCTAAAATCTATCATAGGTCTACTTAAATTCACTATGTCCCTCACTGTAGTTTAAGAACAATTTCTAACATTGATAACACATTAAATTCATAGTAATTTTACTTAAGAACGGATTAAAACCCAGATTTCTACCAAAACCCTAGTTTATGTGTTCTTCATTCATAATCAATCATTTACCCACATTTCTTCCATAATAATGTATAGAGACAGATACTAGATACCTTTAAGCTAGTGGTGGAAGTTCGTTACCACCGCACAGGAGAGAGACATCATGACGATTCAGGAGTTTTAGGAGCGGGAGAGATTCGATCGCAAGTACTTACCGTCCACCATTCAAATAGAGATGATGCTGATATTATTAGACATTTCTCAGGAAGGGAGGACAGTAGTGGAGTATGAGGAGGAATTTACTAGGTTGGCAAACTTTATTCCCGAGGAAGTGATCACAGAGGAGAAGAGGATAAAGTTGTTTGTGGATAGTCTTACCTAGAGGATCCGATAACATTTGTTGGGTAATCCCGCTCTGAAGTCATATACGGATGTGCTGAATACTGCTTTATTGCACCATCAGGACCACTGCTTCCACTTGAAAGGAAGAAAGCGTTCAGGAGAATCTAGCCAGCAGGGCAGGACAGGGGGTAGCAGTGCCAGTGGGGTATAATTGACTCAGACTCAGATGAGAGATAGGGCGAGCAGGGTTCCCACCAGGGAGATGTTGCTAAGAGTTTTCGATCTGGAGATTTCCAGCAGAGGCAGGGTGGATTTAGGCATGGCCATTAGGGTCAGCAGGGCCAAAAAAATTTTTAGCAAGGCCAAGGGAGAGGTGGTAGTGGCCACCAGTGCCGAGGCTAGCAGGTCTAGAGAAGATGTTTCATATGTGGCTAGAATGGCCACAAGCATCAAGATTTCCCTGATGGCAATGGATCCATGTAAGGTGTTAGTGGTGAGGGAGTGGGGACAACCCACGACACTGACGGAGGTACGTAGTTTCTTGGGGTTATTTGGGTACCACGGATAGTTCATTCGGGGATTTTTAAAGATTGCAGGTCTGTTTACCAACTTGACTCACAAAGGGATACCGTTTATCTAGGATGACACTTGTTAGTTGGCATTCGACGAGCTGAAGGAAAAGTTGACTTCAACACTCGTACTTGCACTTCCCAGGGTAGGAATGGAGTATTTTATTTTTACTGATGCATCCCAATAGGGACTTGGGGGTGTGCTACAATAGGAGGATTAGGTTATAACTTATGCTTCTCGCAAGTTTAAGCGTCATGAGAGGAATTACCCCACCCACGAGTTGGAGTTAGCAGCATTCGTGTTTACACTACGGATTTGGAGACATTACCTTTTGGAGGAGAGATTTCTCATATCCATAGATCATAAGTCCTACAATACTTATTCACTGAGAGAGAGCCCAATATGCATCAGTGTAGGTGGCTGGAATTTGTGAAAGATTATCAGTTTGATATCCACTATCACCTGGGGAAGACTAACGTGGTGGAAAATACATTAAGCCGCAAGCTAGTGGGGATGTAGCTGAAGTTTAGAAGGCGAAACAAAAGGAGATGGGATATCAGGATTCAGTTGCTTGATCATTTATGTCGGTTATGACCGTCACCCCCAGATTCTCACGAGGGTGGTACAGGCCCACGTAATGGATTAATTTTGTTAGGATCGAATTCAATAGCTTTTAGTTGGGGGAGAAGATTCGTACTCAGTGAGTTCAGATCGAGGTTTACGCTTCAACGGGAGGTTGATTGTCCCGGAGGGGGAGGACTTGTGACACTCGCTGATGACAGGGTGGCACGGGTCACGGTGCATCCTAAAGGTAATAAGATGTACAAAGATATGATATGACAGTATTGGTGTAGTGGGATGAAGAGAGACATTACAGAGTTTATCTCGAGGTGTACCACTTGTCAGCTGGTGAAGGTGGACCATCAGAAACCAGTAGGGGTTCTACAGTCGTTAGAGATTTCGATGTGGAAATGAGAAAGCATTTCCATGAATTTCATTACTAGGCTGCTTATTTCACAGAGGAGTCACGATTCCATTTGGGTGGTAGTGCATCAGTTGACCAATATAGATCACATTCTACTAGTCCAGATGGATTATAATACAGGACAGTATGCCCAAATTTTCATCGCTTAGATAGTGAGGTTGCATGGGGTGCCATTTGATATTGTGCCCGACGGGGATAAGATCCTTGTGTCTCATTTTTGGGAGAGTTCTCAGGAGGCCATATGTATCGAGTTACGATTGAGTACGGTCGATCACTCACAAACAGATGGGCAGACAGAGAGGATGAATCAGATGTTGGAAGATATGCTATGGATGTGTACTCTTAATTTTTGAGGTGGTTGGGAGCAGTATCTTCCACTGGCAGAGTTTACGTATAATAACTTCTATCAGTTTACGATTGGCATGGCACCATTGAAGGCGTTGTCTGGTAGACTTGTCGTTCCCCCGCTTTTTGGTTAGAGTTGGGGGACAACAAGCTACTCGACCCAGAGTTGATCCAGGATACTTCGACCAATATCGACTTGATTCAAAGTTGTATACGGATAGCTCAGGATAGACAATTAGTTCTTCTTGGAGTTTAATGTGGGGGATCAGGTGTTACTACATGTATCTCCTATGAAGGGGATAATGAGGTTTGGGAAAAAAGATAAGTTGGCACCAAGGTATGTGGGGTCATTCCCTATCATTGATCGGATTGGTCCATTTTCATATAGGCCCGAGTTGCTGGAGCACTTACATCGAATACATGATGTATTTCACATTTCTTCATTGAGGCCAAATCTCAAGGATGAGTAATCTCCTACTCACATTGCATGGGAGGAGATTGATTTGCATCTCAATTTTATACGAGGAGAGACCAATTTCTATCCTAGACCATAGTGAGAGGAGATTAAGGTCGAAGGTAGTTCCACTTGTACGTGTTCAGTGGGGGTATCATAATGCCGAAGAGTCTACTTGGGAGCGCAAGGATGAAATGAACAATACATGCCCAAAGTTATTTGAAACAAGTATTCTCTTTTTCTGAATTTCGGGATACAATTCCGTTATTAGGGGGAAGTATGTAACACCCCGTAATTTTAATCATATTTATATTGGAATTAATTAAATTAAATGGGGAATTAATCTAGGTTAAAATAAATATTAATTAGCGAGATGAGGGTTAATATTTATTCATATTGAATATTATTTGATTAATGAGTAATAAATTTATAAAAAAGTATTATGATTGTCGTGAGTGAGAAATACGACAGTTACGGTAAACTTAGTTGGCCTGCGAGTGTCAGTCGTGTTCGGACTTAAATTTGTGGGATAAAATATAATTTAATTATGGGTCATTCAAATAGTTATTTCGAGTATGCCAATGTGTCCATAGGGGTTGAAATAGTCAGAAAACTGTAATCGGGGTTTGGATTGGATCCTGGGCATTTTTAGGCCAAACCGACACCCCGGAGGAGTATTTTGGTCGTTTGGATTTTTGGGGAAAAGAAACCTACTAATTTTAGAGGTGATATCATCAGTTATGTTGAATAGGTTAGGATTTAAAGTTAACAAAAATATAGAGAGACCATTAGAGGAGGAAGAGAAGGAGTTTCAAGGGTCCCACACCAATTCTTACACCACCACCACCACAGTTGTGTAGATCGGGAGGAGAGAAAAGCAATCCCACCATTATTCTACAGAAATTCAGACCTACTATTTGAGTCTAATGTTTATCTTACTAATTTTGAGCATATGCACCATCCATGTTAGTGTAGGACGAATAATCTCATTAATATATAAATGTTGGCTTTGATTTGGAAGACTAAATTCATGTTCTTGGATAGAAATCTTGATGGATGAATTGAATTCCTATATGTAACATGAAATTAAGGACTGGAACATCAAAACTTGAAAGAAATCTGAGATGATGTTGATGTTCTTGAAGAAAAAGAATAACCTAGGGTTTTGAAATTTACATAAAGAATTAATTCGATTAATATGACCCTCCTTGATGATTTAATGTCTCGATTATATTAGAATTCGCTTATACATGTTAATATAAGGTCTAGTAGGTTTTGTTGGGAGTTTGGGATTGTGTAATGGAGGTTTGGTGTGTTAAAAATCGTGGAAAATGCAAAACCTGGACGAAGGAGACAAACTACTATAATTCCAATCGATCCAGCCAAGTGACGAATCTATTCGGTAAAGCGAATAGATTCAGCCATTAGGTGTAGGGATGGCAATTTAACCCGAACCGTAGGAGCCGCGCCCCTCCTCCACCCTAATGGGGAGAATTTTAAAACCCGATTAATGAATTAGGAGCGGGTATGGGTTTTAATAAAAAAAATTGTTTATTAAATGGAATGGGTTAGGAGTCAAGTTAAATAAAACCGCCCATCCCCATTTAACTATGCCTACATAATTACCCTTTATATGTATGTCAATTACATTTAAACCACACACACACACACACTAAAAAAAACCTTTTATATGTATGTTAATTTTGTAAAAGATCTATGTGGAAACATGGATTGATAATTGGGGGATTATCTCACGTATTGAAATACGAACCATTGTCGACATTTTAGACTAATGTAATAATGTTAATTTTACTATTTTAAAAAATAGCCCAACCCGTAGGAGCCCCGACCCGACGCATTTATTAAATGGGGCGGGTCAGGAGTTAATTTAAATAAAAACTGACCCGCCCCGCCCCGTTAATTAAATGGGGCAGGTTACGGTTTTGAAAAACCTATTCCAAAATCTCCCCGTTGCCATCCTTACTTAGGCGAATCGATTCGGTTTCCCAGAATTTTTACATTTTCCCTTATTTAAGCTCAAAACTTGTGAATTGATATCGGGGGCGCAAATAGGACACCCTTAAAACATAATGAGGGATATTATGGGAAACAATAGGCCTTGATAAGATAGGGCCTGCGCCATATGAGGAGAGTTTAAGGGTAAAGGCTAAATGGACATAATTTGTAATGTAATGAATTCGGAGGAATGAAATCGAATCACGGTGATTTCGGGAGAACCTATGACTTATAGCAGTAGAGTTTAATTGTGTTCACAACTAAATAAATTAAGGGGTGATTAGAATACTTATGCAATACCCCGTAATTTTGTTGATTTTATTTAATGGGATTAATTAAAGTAAATGGGAATTAATTGGAAATTAATCCGAATTTAAATACTAGCGAGACGTGAGTTGGTATTTGAGTATGATGATAATGTCGAATATTACTGGGTGAATATGGTAATATATGATTATTGAATCTATTAAAATTGTCGCGAGTCATAAATACGATAATTCGAGAAATTAAGTTAGGACGCACGTGTCAGTCGCGTCAGGAATCGTTTTAAATGAATTTAAAAGTAAATTATAATTTTATCATCCTTATGGTCATTTTGAGTGCGCCGGCGTGTCCGGAAGGGTCGAAATAGTCAGAAAACACTAGTCGGGGTTTAGTTTGGGTCCTGGGGCATTTTTAGGCCAAACCGGCAACTCGGGAGGGTGCTTTAGTCATTTTAATTTTTAAGAGATTTTGACCCACAAATTTTAGGCTTTATTTATCAACCAATATTAGGGCCATTATCCGTCAAAAACAAGAAGTCGAAAACATGAAAAAGAGGAGAAGTTACAAGAAGGTTTCAAGGCCATAACCACCACACACCACCACTATTCGCCGGAATTGTGACCGGAGAGAGGAACAGAACCAAACCCTAACATCACCAATGGATCATAACATTAATTCCTAGGTAAGTGATTTGATTCATTAAGTTTCAGTGAATAGTTTATCTATGATAGTGTAGGATTTGATGATAGCCATGAACAATTAGTGAAACTCATAAAACTCTAATTCTGGATAGGATTTGCATGTAGTTTGATTCTGGAAGTATTCCAATAACAAAATCATAACCCTTGATGAATTAAAAACCGATTTAGGAAGAGAAGTATGATCATTCTTGAAGAAAATAAAAAAAATAGGGTTTTCATGAAAATATGATGATTTGATCCAAGAAAAGTCTAATTGATGATGATTTAAGAGTTATGGAACGTTAAGAATCATGTAATTAGGTAGTATAATGACCTAATATGTTTACTTTAGGATTTAACATCTTGTAATGAAGATTTACATAAAAACTGGGACTGAAAACGAAGGAAACCCGTAGCCTGCACCTGCTTGATAGATCGGTCGACATTCATAGGTCGATAGATCAACTGGGCTCGATCGATCTACACCTTAGGTCGACTGATTGATCTCCCCAGAAACTATGACATTCATGGGAGAGCACGTAACTAACATGTATATAATATTCAATGTTTAATGCAATTAAATACTTGCTATATTTTTAAACTGTTTTCATCTCGGGCTCTGACCCGTTTTCTTTCAAATCTATTTTTTTGTAAAACCTTTTAGGTGCCCAGCCACAGGGACGCCAAGCATAGGAGTTCCATCGCATTGACGTGTTATAGCTATTGTGGAAACTACAGGATCTCGGTATTAGACGCCTCCACATTCTGCATTTGATTCTATTCAGGGTCATTCATCAGTTAGGGCATGTCGCCCATTTCTATTTAGAGATAGCATTCTCAAACTTTTAGTTTCATTTCAGTGTTGGATTATTTGTTTATTCAGACTTTGTATTGGGATTTATTCAGTATTTGGATTATTCAGGGGAGTGTTACTCCAGACTCATTTTTATTTATTCCATTATTATTCTATTGTGATTGTGATGTGGATGTGGTATAGTTAGCTTATAATTTAATTGGTTGCATGTTAATTTAATTTAATAAAATTTGGCAACTCACTTTTTAAATATTAGATGGCTAGTAATTGTTTTAAAATGTTTTTCTATAGTGATGCTATGAATTGAACCAACTTGACATTTTGCATTAATTTGAATAAAGGAGTAACTACCCGGTATTTAATTAGTCGGGGTATCACAGGTGGTATCAGAGCATCAGGTTCTAGAGTCCTTAGGATCTGTACGGCTTGTTATGTTTCCGCATAGCGTCCTTTGATATAGAGCCCTATATTTTAGGATTGTTGTACTCTTTTGTGTAACTTACGTTCTTTAGCTATTTTGAAATAATAACTGTGTACTTATAAAACTTCTCTCTCTTTTCAGATGCCTCCTCGACATGTACAACGAGTTCCCGGGGGTGCCCAGCTCGAGCCTCAACCTGCACCAGTTTAGGGTTCTATGAACGCTGCAAAAGTTGCCGCCATTGAAGTCCAGGCGATAAATGCTGCTTAGCAATTGAGAAGCAGGCACCATCTCAGGCACCGGTGGTAGCCCCAGTCAAGGCTCATGCATTCCTGTCTTCTTGGTAACGTGTCCATGATGCCTTTTAGAAGGATCACCCTCCGGAGTTCGCAGGGAGCTCTGGCATTATTTCGTCAAGCTAGTGGAAGAAGGACATCCAAAGACACTTGAGGATGTATGAGTGTACAGATGAGCAGAGGCAGATACTGGCTACTTTTAAGCTCGTAGGAGAAGCATTGCAGTGGTGGGAGTCTATTACCACCGCAGAGGAGAGAGGTGTTCTTTCTATACATGAGTTCTGGGTGAGGTTCTATCGCAAATACTTTCTCTCAGCAGTTCACACCGAGATGAGGCAAAAATTGATGAACCTTAAGTAGGAAGGGAGGACAGTGGAAGTGTATGAGGCCAAATTCACTAATCTTTTGAACATCAATCCCGATGATATTTCTACTGAAGAGAAAAAAATCCAAAAGTTCATGGACTGGTTGACGTGGAGGATTCGTCAGCACTGGCTGAGTAATCTCTCGTTGGACACCTATTCAGATGTGGTTAACGCAACATTACTTCACTGCCAAGACCACCGTTTCCATTTGTCAGAGGGTAAGCGAGCAGGAGAGTCCAACCAGTAGAGCAGGATAGGGGGTAATGGTGCCAGCGGGGCACAATCAGCTCAAGGTCAGCATAGGCAGGATGATCAGAGTTCCCACTAGGGGGATTCTAAGAGATTTAGATCAGGAGGTTTCAGGCATGGCCAGAGAGGTTTTCGGCATGGCCATTAGGTCCAGCAGCAGTTTCAGCAGGGCCACCATGGCTAGGGTGGGGGTGGTAACGGCCATCAGGGCCGTGAGCAGCAGGGTCAGAGAGGGGGGAACTTTTTAGGGAAATGTATCATATGTGGAAAGATTGGCCACAAATTCCAGGAGTGTCCTAAAAGGGACAGAGCCCCGCAGCAGCAGCAACAGGGTGCTCGACATGAGCCCCAGAGACCGATGTTTCCTGCCGCCCTCCCAGCGCCACCGCAGATGCAAGCATTGCCACCTATCCCAGTAGTCCCAGTTCAACAGGGATAGCTTTAGTACGACCGAGTTTACCAGCTCCAGCAGGCCGCAGTCCCGTAGGATCCACCCGCGATTGAGGGTATGTTTTCTATTCAGGGGACTATGGGGCGTATTTTATTTTACACGGGGGCCACACGCTGTTTTATTGCCATGAAATTTACACGCGCTATGGAGTTATTAGATACCCCAGAGAGCACTGTTACTTATGTAGATTCACCGTTGAGTAGGGGTTCTGTGATTTCTCTTATATGTAGAGGTGTGGGCGTAGAGATTGGGAGATTTACTTTACCTGCCGATATGTTAGTATTATATATGTCCGAGTATGATGCGATTATTAGTATGGATTAGCTGGTTGCATATCAAGTCATGATTGATTGTTTCAGTAGGAGTATTATTTTTTCTAGACCCGAACAGAAGATGTTTTTAGTGGCGATGCCTCGTCCAGAGGGAAGGTCGTCCACTCACTTGTACTATATAAAGGAGGATACCTCTAGGGAGGTGGCGATACCACTTGATTCGATTCCAGTTGTTAGGGAGTTCGCTGATGTATTCCAAGATATTCCGAGATTACCTCCTAATAGAGAGATAGACTTCGTTATAGATTTGATGATCACTCGGCCGATAGTCCGCGCACCTTACCGTATGGCACCAGCGGAGATGAAGGAGCTATAGGATCAGATAGAGCAGCTGTTGGGTCAGGGATTTATCCATAGGAGTATTTCGTCGTGGGGTGCTCCCGTATTGTTCGTTAACAAGAGGGATGGATCTTTGAGGTTGTGTGTAGATTACAGGGAGTTTAATAAAGTCACGATACAGAATAAGTATATATTTCCCCGAATCGATGACTTATTCGATCAGTTGAGAGGAGATTCTTCTTCTCAAAGATTGACTTGAGATCGGGATAACATCCCTTATGTATCAGGGAGTAGGATGCTACATCAGAATGAGTTGTATGAAAAATATGAGAAATGTGGGTTTTGGCTGAAGGAGGTTCAGTTTTGGGGGCATATTATTTCAGATAGGGGATATATGTTGATCCGGGGAAGGTATCAGCGGTGAGGGAGTAAGGATAACCCACGAGAGATACGTAGTTTCTTGGGCTTAGCGGGATACTACAGAAGGTTTATTCGAGGGTTCTCCAAGATAAAGGGTCCTTTGACATATCTGACTCGCAAGGGTGTGCCATTTATCTGGAGCGATGCCTGCCAGTTGGCTCTCGACGAGTTGAAGGATAAGTTGACCTCAGCACCAGTGTTAGCATTGCCCAGGCTGGGAGTGGAGTATCTAGTCTACACTGATACATCCTTAATAGGACTTGGGGATGTACTGCAACAGGAGAGTCAGGCTATAGCTTATGCTTCCTGTAAGCTTAAGACTCACGAGAAGAATTACCCCACCCATGACTTAGAGTTAGCGGCAGTCGTATTTGCTCTTCGGATTTGGAGACATTATATCCTAGGGGAGAAATTCTATTTATTCACAGACCACAAGTCCCTTCAGTACCTCTTCACGCAGAAGGAGCTGAATATGCGTCAATGCGGGTGGCTTGAGTTTATGAAGGATTATCAGTTCGATATCTAATACAACCCAAGGAAGGCTAACGTGGTAGCAGACGCATTGAGTCGTAGGCCAATGGGTGAGGTGGACGAAGTGTGGAAAGTAAAGTGAAAGAAGTTGGGAGACCAAGACGCAGTGGCCCAATCATTCATGTCGGTGATGATAGTTACGCCCCAGATTATTACGAGGGTGATACAGGACCAGGCAGCAGACCCCATCTGTCAAAAGTAGATAGTATGATTATTAGAAGAGGGTGCCGAGTCTTATACCATTAGTTCGAATGGGGCTTACGCTTCAATGGGAGATTGGTTGTTCCTGAGGGAGAAGACTTGAGACACGAGGTAATGACAGAGTCACATGGTTCGCTATTCGCGGTGCATCCTGGTGGGGATAAGATGTACCAGGATATGAGGTGACAGTACTGGTGGAGCGGGATGAAGAGAGATATTGCTGAGTTCATTTCGAAATGTGCCACGTATCAGTTAGTAAAGGTGGACCATAAGAGGCCGGCAGGACTTTTATATCCATTAGAGATTCCTATGTGGAAATGGGAGAGTATTTCCATGGACTTCATCACAGGATTACCTACATCGTCGAGATGTCACGACTCCATATGGGTGATCGTGGATCGGTTGACAAAGGTTGCTCACTTTCTGCCAGTTCGAATAGACTACACTACGGGACAGTATGCCCAGATCTTCATAGCTGAGATAATGAGACTCCACTGGGTGCCTCTCAATATCATGTCTGATCGAGTCAAGATATTTGTGTCACGATTTTAGGAGAGTTTCCTGGAAGCCATGGGTACAGAGTTGAGGCTGAGTACAACATATCACCCGCAGACATATGGGTAGACCGAGCGGATGAATCAGATGCTGGAAGACATGTGGAGTATGTGCATCCTAGACTTTGGAGGTGGTTGGGATCAGTATCTTCCACTGGTGGAGTTTGCCTATAATAACTCCTACCAGTTCACTATTGGTATGGCTCCATTCGAGGCGTTGTACGATAGACCTTGTTGTCCCCCAGCATGTTGGCTATAGGTGGGGGATAACAAACTCCTTGGGCCGGAGGTGATTCAGGATACTTCGACGAGGATATAGATGATACGGAGCCATATTCGGGTAACTCAGGGCCGACAAAAGAGTTACGTCGATGCCAAGAGGTCCTTTTGAGAGTTCAATAAGGGGGACCAGGTGTTTCTCAGAGTGTCTCTTATGAAGAGGATTATGCGTTTCGAAAAAAAAAGGAAGTTGGCGCCTAGATATGTGGGACCATCCCTTAATTTAGCGAATTGGGCCAGTTGCGTATAGACTTGGGTTATCGGAACACTTGCATAGGGTCCATGACGTGTTCCATAATTCCTCATTGAGGAGATATCTTCGGGATGATCTGGCCCATACTCACATTGCTTCAGAGGATATCGATCTACAACCTAATAGTTCCTATAAGTAGGGGACGATTGCTATTCTAGACCATAGAGAAAGGAAATTGAGGTCGAAAATAGTACCGTTAGTACGTGTATAGTGGCGGCATCATAATGCCGATGAGTCTACCTGGGAGTGCTAGGGTGAGATGCACGAGCGTTATCCAAAGTTATTTTTTCCAGGTATATATTATTTTCGAATTTCGAGATGAAATTTTATTATTAGGGGTAAGTATGTAATAACCCGTAATTTTATTGATGTTATTTAATGGGATTGATTAAATTAAATGGGAATTAATTGAAAAATAATCCAGATTTAAATACTAGCGAGACGTGAGTTGGTATTTGAGTATGATGATAATGTTGGATATTACTGGGTGAATATGGTAATATATGATTATTGAATTTATTAAAATTATCACAAGTCATAAATACAACAATTCGAGAAATTAAGTTGGGACGCGCGTGTCAGTCGCGTCAGGAATTGTTTTAAATGAATTTAAAAGTAAATTATAATTTTATCATCCGTATGATCATTTTGAGTGCACCAGCGTGTTCGGAAGGGTCGAAATAGTCAGTAAACACTAACCGGGAGTTTAGTTTGGGTCTCGAGGCATTTTTAGGCCAAATCGGCAACCGAGAGGGTATTTTAGTCATTTTAATTTTTAAGGGATTTTGACCCACGAATTTTAGGTTTTATTTATCATCCAATATTAGGGCCACTTTCTGTCAAAAAGTAAGGAGTGGGCAACGTGGGAAAGAGGAGAAGTTACAAGAAGGTTTCAAAGCCATAACCACCACACACCACCACTATTTGCCGAAATTGTGACCAGAGAGAGGAAGAGAACTAACCCTTAACATCACTAATGGATCAGAACATCAATTCCCAGGCAAGTGATTTGATTCATTAAGTTTCAGCGAATAATTTATCAATGATAGTGTAGGATTTGATGATAGCCATGAACAATTATTGAAACTCATGAAACTTGGAGATGAAACTCTAATTCTGGATAGGATTTGCATGTAGTTTGATTCTGGAAGTATTCCATTAACAAAATCATAACCCTTGATGAATTAAAAACGGATTTAGTAAGAGAAGTATGATAATTCTTGAAGAAAATAAAAAAAAAAATAGGTTTTTTCATGAAAATAGGATGATTTGATCCAAGAAAAATCTAATTGATGATGATTTAAGAGTCATGGAACGTTAAGAATCATGTAATTAGGTAGTATACTGACCCAATATGTTCACTTTAGGATTAAACATATTGTAATGAAGATTTGTGTTAAAACTGGGACTGAAAACGAAGGAAAACCGTAGCCTGCACTTGATTGATAGATCGGTCGACATTCATAGGTGGATAGATCAACTGGGCTTGATCGATCGACTCCTTAGGTCGATTGATCGATCTCCCCAGAAACTGTGACTTTTTCCCCTTTTTGAATTGAAGTGATTTCGATCATCGAACGTTTAGGTGTGGATTATGTGAATACATTAGGACTTGTGGGAGACCAGTAGGGATATAGTTGAAGCCCAAAACATATTAAAAATTGGTTGGAATGTAGTGTTGAATTTACGAGTGTCTGACTATTAATTTCCTATTTTATGATGCGAGAACGTGAATTACATTCTTAGGAGTGATAAGTTAGGATTTGGGACATAAATAAGGATCTCGGAGTACTGAATTGATATGTGGGATTCGTAGGAGACTTAGTAACGTTTTCGAGATAGGTTTAAATACTCCAAACGATACGACGTGAGGTTTATTGACAAAACATATTAAATATAAGTGTAAGGTTAATGACGTACGAGTAAGACTTATGGTATATAGCTGAAATTATACCTTTAATAATATAATTACCTAAGTTGTGTGAATGCTTAGTGTATGGACTATTGTGTGTATGGCATACCTACCATACTTGCTATAACGGGAGGTCGGCTTTCAAAATAGGACCATCTGATCTGTGTGTGCCTACGGGGGGATTTAGATTGGTACCTTAAGGACATAGGGTTGTGAATGGATTATTTGTGAGTTGATAAGTCAGCTGACCATGGGAGCGTAGGTATGTGCGTGACCCATGGGTATGTGAACTATGTTTGCCTCACTTATGTGTGATTTTGGTTATTGCAATGGTTCTTGAGCGATTCAGAACACGTAGTCCTTATGTACATGATGTACCGGGATTCGATAGCAGAGTATGTGTGCACCACAGCTTAGCCCAGGGGTTCCCTATTTATATATTTGTGCTGAGAATAATATACTCGTATTTATTTCGAACTCTTTGTTAAAGCGTGAATATGAATAATTGAGACATTTTGAATGGGATTAAAAATGAGAATTTCCTATCGCAATTGTTATAAATTAATATGATCAATGAAAAGGTGAGTTACACGCAGGATATTTTAGAATAATATGAATAGCCCCCTATATTATATTGTGAAGATAGGAAGTGGTACAGACTAGTTAGTTATTGGCATAACTCGGACGGGTTAAGGATATACGTTAGGCGTGCACATTAGTTGAGGGGTGAGGAACTCATATGAGAGCACGTAACTAACATGTTTATAATATTCACTGTTTAATGCAGTTAAACACTTGCAATATTTTTAAACTATTTTCACCTCGGGCTCTGACCCGTTTGCTTTCAAATCTATTTTTTTGTAAAACCTTTTAGGTGCCCAGCCATAGGGACGCCAAGCATAGGACTTCCATCACATTGTCGTGGTGTAGCTATTGTGGAAGTTACAGGATCTAGGTATTAGATGCCTCCAAATTCTTCATTTGATTCTATTCAGGGTCATTCATCAGTTAGGGCATGTCGCCCATTTCCATTTAGAGATTGCATTCTCAGACTTTCTGTTTCATTTCAGTGTTGGATTTATTTATTTATTCAGACTTTGTATTGGGATTTATTCAGTATTTGGATTATTTATGGGAGTGTTAATTCAAACTCATTTTTATTTGTTCCATTATTATTCTATTTTGATTGTGGTTGTGGTTGTGGTTGTGGTTGTGGTTGTGGTATAGTTAGCTTATAATCTAATTGGTTACATGTTAATTTAATTTAATAAAATTTGGCAACACACTTTTTAAATATTAGGTGGCTAGTAATTGTTTAAAAATGTTTTTCGATAGTGATGCTATGAACTGAACCAACTTGAGATTTTGAATTAATTTGAATAAAGGAGTAACTATCTGGTATTTAATTAGTTGGGGTATCACACCTTGGAGTGGTGGGAATAGTTGGGAATATGCAATGAGAAGTAAAATCGTAATTTAATAATACATAAGATGCTCGGGAGTTATATATACTACGTACGGGACATATATTGTAGGTTGAGTGTACAGTCTTATCCTGATGAGCCCATTGGGGGGGGATTTCGACTTGTACCTCGAAACATAGAACTTAGGGATTGAGCCCTACTTGTGTGAATGAGAGTGTGACCGGTCATTTGGGTGTTTTAGGTGTGTGCATTTCTCAAAGGCTTAGGACTATGTTTGCCTCCAAATTATATGAATTGTGAATGTATGGTCAGATAGTGATTTTGAACCCGATGTCCTTTACTTTGTACGTGATGTATCAGGATTTGATAGCAGAGTATGCCCGCATCACAGGTCTCCACATAGGGATGCCATATTATTATATATTGCAAGTTTGGTGTTTATATATATACGTGTGATTTATTCTACTATAAGTGTACTAGTAGATAAGATGGATAGTGATATCTAAAGAAATCTAAGTATGTGGGAACTTAGTAATTAATTGGTAACTTTTAATGGATAAAAGGGTTTGGAAATTTAGTAATGTATTGTATGGGCAATACGAGCAGGAACGATGAATTATTAGACTGGATGAGACTTATTTAAAACTAGTTAGGCAACGTAGCGTAACTATATTGGTTTAGAAGTATACGTTAGTCATGCACAATAGTTGAGAGGTAAGGATCTCAAGTGAGAGCACGTGAAGCTAACATATATATAATATCTAATCTTAATGCATTTTAAATACTTGCTAAATATTTTCAAATAGTTTTACTTGGGATCTGTCCCGTATAAAATCCATTTTTGAAAAAATATTTTAGGTTCCCATCCACAGGGACGCCAAGCTTAGGAGGTCCTTCATATTCGACATGTTATAGCTACTATGGACATTGCAGGACTTGTGTTTGTGTTAAGAATGCTATTATTGATGAAAATGGAGGGTAATATTAATGAAAATGTATTGTTGAAAGATGGAGTGAAAGAGGGTGTTGATGGGGAAGATAAACTCATGATAAAGATATGAAGTGAAAGAAAAATGTTTTGGGTTGTTGCTGGGCTAGCCATATTCACCCAAATATTGACTTTCGGGCCTAGTGTTATTAGCCAGGTGGTTATTGGTCAAATTAAACCTACAGAGCTTGCTGCCTATGCTCTCATGTTAGCTATTTTCTGAGGTTTGCCAATGGCATTTTGGTACATACATTTTCTTTAGCCGTTGTTCATTATTCAGTGAAACCCATGCTTCATAAAAAAGCCTCTTTGTAAAAAAGCTTATTGACAAAAAGCCTGTTGTTCTTTAGCTGTTTTTGTGATTAAATGAACCTTTGGTAAGTTATCTCCATAGAGATCATTTTTCACAATTTCTTGGTTGAGCTTATTTTGAAACGTACCTCTAGATTATAGATTTTGGAGTCAGATAGTTGCAGAAATCTCATCTGCGCCTTAAATACAAGGTTATGTGCATTGATGGCTGTGCTGACAGGAGTCGCGAAAAAACATGAGTAAACGTAACTAAATATTGTAGGCATCATTGTAACTTTTCTTTATGTTTTCAGCAAGTCCTAGAACAAAGCCTTGATGTTTGGCAGAATTCATCTGCATGCGGTCCAAATGCCCTACGACATTACCAGTCCCTTTCTTCCACTACAGAGGCTGCCGAGGTACTTCTTGAAACATTCATGGGGTAGGCGGGATGTACTTATATTGTTGAATATATTACATATGAGTTAATATCTTAATATTAATCATATAACATTAATTCCTTTACCTATGTGTATCACTTGTTAATCGATGTTATAATTGTTCAGGTTTGGTCCTATATGGAAGGTATGTTGGGGTTTAAATCGTTGGGTATATCAAAGGAAGGCTAATATCAGGTGGTTGGTTTCATGTACACATAAATATTACATTCATTTTATAAGGCTCAATTCCAAATATAGAGACTTGGGAGATGTGAAGGATCGTAATTAGTTTGTGTGACGGATGATCGTTATATCATTCATATGGTGGAGGGGATTTTAGTAGATACATTCAAAACTTCTCTATTCAAGTGTGTAATTATGCGGCACAACCATGACCTATTCTATGAGTTTCAAAATAACATTGTGGGATGTAGTTAACTTAGTTATATTAGTCAGTTTATTTTCTTATTACTTTTATGGGTTCGTAGTATAACCTACTCTTCTATTTGTTTGAACTAGTTTTCAATTGTAAGCCACTGAGGAGAGCGCTTTTTCCTCCTCATTTGAATAAAAAACTCAAGTGTGTCATCCCGTTCTCCAAAAAAATATATTGAAGTAGCACTCAATCTTGGTGTTGCCCTAAAGATTTATCAGATACAATCATGACTGAATTAGGTGGTTAAATTTTTTAATATTTTTGGGATAAATTCCATATACTCTCCGCCTTTGGACCTCCATAATTCCATGCTTTCTTTCCAATAAGTAGTTCAAATCATGATATTCGCTTTAAATATCATATTTGTCATGTTATAATAAGTGATTGTGTTTGATTGATGGGGAAAGCTTAGCTACTAGTGCTTCTTCTCTTAGGTGCTTGGTTTATACTTTCTTAACATCATAGGCAACCCGAGAGTTGACATAAGAATATGTGTCTAATATTTGATCTTCATTGAACTATTCATTTTAGCATGACATTTTTTTTATTCAGATGCTTAGGAAGAAATTCAATGAAATCAATTGTCGAATACTTTTGAGAGAACTGCGAGTTTGTGATCCAACATATTCAATGGATATTGCTACAAGTTGGAAATCAACAGAGGTCAAATTATTTGTCGATGGAGGTTCGCGTTCTATTTATACACCGAGATGAGAACCTAACTTGCGTAATTCTTTGATGAGGTTACTCCTCTGTACCTAAATTGTTTATTTATTATACCATGGTTCCTTGTTATCATTATATAGATACTTACATGTGTTCAAATTATACTATAATTCATTGTTATATTTATAAGAAGCCTATTTTAAAAACTTAAAAATGGCCAGTTTACATAATAATACATAAATATTACACATTCTTAATTGAAGCATCAAGTTTTATTGAGGCACACTTTTAATTGAAGCATCAATTGCTTGATATTTTCTACTACCTTTTCTGATTCTTCCTCTACTAGCCCTTTTTAAGCTGCTGTGGATACCAATGGTAATGTCCAGAGATTTGATTTATTTTGATGCTTCCTCCTTGCTAATTGTGCCGCCTCTAAGTTTTTATTTGACCTACAATTTATTCCACTCTTTAACTACAAACGATGTTTGGTAAAAATGAGCTATCATGACTATCATTTTGAGTAGCAATGTTCATTCTTTGACATTTCTCCAAATACCGTTCCTGTGTAAATAAGAAAGTATACATTTAAATGAAAAAATACTGAAGACAATACAATTTTGTTGCATTATACCAAATACAATAGCTACCATGTTGGATCATGTTATCGTTTCACTATATCTAATATATCTATATAAATATGGTGTCTCCTACAATGTAATGATGATATTTGATAAATGCATTATTTTGTATAAATTATGCCTAAATCTAGGCCTTAAATCGTACATTTCCCAACTTTATGGGCCTAAAAATAATTTTTAAATGTTTATCTCGGCAAAACAAAGTTCTCTCTGAACTTTTGTTGAATTCTGAATTAAAACTAGCAATTTTTGAATTTCGGGGGCTAAAATGCAAAGAGGGGTATTTCTGTAATTTTTGAAATATTTATATTCCTAAATTTGAATTAATTATTTTCATTTTACATTTTACAGGTACCCCAAAAATTTGGACAACAATGGAGTTGATGTGCAAAAATTTGTCAAAATACGTCGCGAGGCGACATGACACGACACAACACGATTGACACAGATGTATTAAATATTTTTATAAAATCATTTGAGTGTCCGTTGAGGCCGTTCCATAGCTTTTCGGAAAGGTCTTGACAAGACTCATAACTTTCAAGTTCAAACGAAAATGATATTTTGAAGTTTTAAAGGTCAAAATGCGATTAAAGACAATGTTGTGAATAGTGACGTGAATAATAACGTGAATTGGGGATAATTATTTTAGAAAAAAGACTTATCAATTATCTCTAACTCTTCTCAAGACTCCAATAGATAATTATAAGCTCAACTACAACCAATCAAAGAGGGTTTCACCATCTCAAACACTTCATTCATAACCTTATAAATAAGACCCTTTGGCTCATTATTTTGGGAGAGAAAAATGAGAGAATTTTTTAGAGGGGGAATTTTAGAGAGAGAATTTTAGAGAGTATTATTTTTGAGGGATTTCATTCAATTTGAGGGCCAAGTCTTTATCATTTTTTAGAGGATTGAAGATTGTTTTGAGAGAAATATTTGTAAGTTTGATTTATTAATAAAAATCTCTACTCATTCTTGCAATTTCTCTTTCATTATGATAGCTTGATTATTCTATAAGGATTAGGGTGTATTTTATCATAGTTAGCTAATATTGTCACGTTAATTTGATTGTTGTTTATTCCCTACTTGGTTTAATTGTTATCAAAGATTTGGTATTCATTTCAAAATGACACGAGAGTGTGTTTTAAAACCTTCAAAACTGCTTTGTCAAATCAAGTTTTTAGATTTACAGATAGTAATTTTTTATGAATTATGCTTGCGCTTTGATTATTTTGATAGTCCATGCTTAAATACATTTGCGAACTTTAAAACTTGTATTTTCTAAGGGAATATGGATTTTAGCCATCTATTAGAGACGTTAAAAATATTTTGATCATAACCGTCATATTTTTTGAATTAAATGCGGTGAGAGTTGGTTTAATTTGAGTTATAAAAAGGGAATGCCAACATTAAATTAGTGTGCAATATTAGTTATATGATAAATGGACCCTGAATCTTAATTATTTCTTAATTGTTTACAAATATCTTGTGTTACCCTCATTTATCGTAGTTTCTTTTATTTAATATAATTCATAATTATTCTCTATCCCATTTTATCTAGTTGGAAAGTTACAGTTCTTTTAAAATTAAAATTGACAAATCTCTGTGGGTTCAACCCGTACTTACACTCGCTATTCTATAATAGCTCGTGCACTTGTAGTATTTTATAAATTGACAAAAAATTATGCACCTATCCTAGAAGTGTTTGTGTTATGATAAAAACTCATACCATACCGTTTTGTATCGAAAATTAGTGGTAATGGTTTACATTTTTTACTACCGAAACCAAAATTATCAATTTTTTGTGATTGGTTTTGGTTTTGACATCTTAAAAACCGATTTATCGACTGTACCTATTACATATTAATATATATGTATTTTATTAATTTTACATATAAAAAAAATAAGTCAAATCCCCAAAAACTTGTGGTGATCTAAGGCCCATTAGTCTTTGCAACTTCTCATTCAAAATCATTACAAAAATATTATCCACAAGGCTGGCTAAAGTTCTCCCAATGCTTATATCTCAAAATCAGAGTGGATTCCTAAAGGGAATGGATATTCAAGATAATGTGCTGCTTACCAAAGAGATGGTTCATAATCTTGGGAAAAGAATTCATGGTGGAAATGTCATTTTTAAGTTGGATATGGAGAAGGCTTATGACAGGATCCACTGGGGTTTTTTAATCTAAGTTCTTCATGCTTTTGGCTTTGGTGAAAGATGGATTGATTATATTTGAAGGAGCATTTCTAACAAATGGTTTTCTTTAGTCATCAATGGTGGTCAGTGTGGCTACTTTAAATCTTCCAGAGACCTTAGACAAGGGGATCCATTGTCCCCAAGTCTATTCATTATTGCAGCTGAGAATCTGGGTAGAGGTTCCTTACTACCTTGCCAGCGGTAGTCCGTTGATATCCCATCTAGCTTTTGCAGATGATCTTATTATTTTTTGCAGAGGTGACAAGAGGTCTCTCGGGAAAATAGGTGACTACATCCAGCATTATTGTAATTTATCTGGTCAGAAAGTGAATACTTCCAAAAGTTCCTTTACTGTGGATTCTAAAAGTAAACCTCAATTGAAATAAAAAAATTGCTTCTATCTCTGGCCTTAACCACAAGGAGCTGCCCTTTAAATACTTGGGGTGTCCTTTATTTAAAGGTAGGAACAAAATTAAATTTTATGACAGTCTTATTATTTCATTGAGGTCGAAAATAGCTAAATGGTAATCTAAACTTCTTTCAAGTGGTAGAAGACTGGTTCTACTCAAGCATGTTCTTTCTTCTATCCCCTCTTATCTTTTGTCTTTATTATCTCCCCCTAAAGCTATTATTATTAAAGTTCATGCTATTCTTAATAAATTCTTCTGGGGAGGTTCTTCAGATATTAGTTGGAAACACTAATGGAAGAATTGGGAGGTCCTTTGCAAAAGAAATACTGCGGGAGGGCTTAACCTTCCCAATTTCAATCACATATCTAAAGCTTCTTTCATGAAACTATTTTGGAAGCTGAACACTGAAAAGTCTCTCTGGGCCATGTACATGTCAAATAAATATATGATACACGATGACTATTATTCAAATGGTTCTCATACCTGGAAAAGCTTAATGAGGGTGAAAGATACCTGTCTTCTTCAAATGCAATGTATTGATGGGAATGGCTCTGGACTTCTGAAACTTCAGGTGAATTCACATTTTCTTCTGCCTATGCCTCTTGCCTTGATAATCATCCTTCTTCCACTGTTTATAGCATTATTTGGGATAATAATATTCCTAAAAAATGCTCTATTAATATGTTCAAAATTATCAACAAAAGCATTCCTTTAGATGATATCATTCAAGGCATTGGTATAAAATTATGTTCCAGATGTTGCCTTTGCAAGAACAATGTCAAAACAGTAGATCATTTATTCTTCAATGCCCAAGTATCACTCCAGTTTGGAAGTTTTTCTCTAGCCTCATGGGTATTGATATGAGCTCAACCAGTATCCCCTCTATGCTCTTGTAATACCCCATAATTTTATTGATTTTTATTTAAGGGATTAATTAAATTAAATAAGAATTAATTGGGAATTAATCCGGATATAAATACTAGCGAGATGTGAGTTGGTATTTGAGTATGATGTTAAAATTGAAAATTCAATGAGTATTGAAAATATTAAAATTTGTCGCGAGGCAGAAATACGACAAATTGGAAATTTAGTTGGGACGCGCGTGTCAGTCGCGTCAGGAATGAAATTATTTAAATTAAAAAGTGAATTCTATTTTTATCAACCGAATGGTCATTTTGAGTGCGCCAACGTGTCCGGAAGGGTCTAAATAGTCAGAAAACACTAGTCGGGGGTTTAGTTTGGGTCTCAGGGCACTTTTAGGCCAAATCGGCTACCTAGAGGGGTATTTTGGTAATTTTAAAAATTAGGAAATTAAAACCCACGAAAATTAGAGTTTATATTTATAATTTTAAAGGGGCCACTAAGGCCATTACCAGCAAAAAGAGAAGATAGTGGGCTATGGGATTTTGGAGAGAGGTTACAAGAGCCAAACCAAAAGCCATCACCCATCACCACCATTCTAGAAGGATTTGTGACCGAAAGAAGGGAAATTCAACCTAAAATCAACGACATAAAATTAGAACATCTAAGGCAAGTGGTTTAATTTCATAATTACAAGCGAATGTTTCCTCCATGCTTAGAATTGAATATAGGTCTTTTATTGAAAGTTTGATGAAATCCCTTGAAATTGGAGATAGAATTCATAATCTTATATAGGGATTGCATGTAGAATAGTTATGGGTGAAATTAATATCCAAAATGTATCTCATGATGTTTAAAAACGGATTTATAAGGAGTAATTATAGACATTAAAATTCTGGATTCATGTTTATAGGGTTTGGGACAAGGTTTGGGAATTTTGATGATTAGATGTTAATTTAGGAAGCATTGACCCCATATATATGTTAAAGAGTGACCTAGGAGGACTTAGAGTAGTTTAATAACGTTAAAACTTAATTGGGATGATTTTAGTAGGGATTTAGAGAAGAGAAATTTGGAGAAAAACGAATCGGGGGAATTTTTGGGCGCAGTCTGCCATCTCGTTAGAAGACCTACCCAGGTCGTTCGAACGACCTCGTTCGAATGAGCTTCTAACGAGATGACAGTATCCCTTCTAACGAGTTGGTATTTCGTTCGAAGCCTTTCGTTCGAACGAGACTTCTAACGAGTTGACAGAATGGCCTTTTTGGCCTGATTTTATTTCAAATATTCCGGAGATTTATTTAAATGAAATTGTAACCTTCCCTCATTGACTAGTGGGTATATATGGGAGATTGGGGTATGTTGAGGAGTAAAAATTGAGAATCTTGTAGTAAACCGGATGACCTTTATGGAATATGAAACGAGTACCCAATTACGACGTGAGAAGAGTTGACAACTTTAATACATATAAATCGGGGACTTGTAAATACATAACGCTAAATGATGGTATAAGAACGAGAAGTATACCTCTATTAATATACTAATATATCTAAGAAGTGTGAATTCTTAGTATATGTAGTTTTTATATATAACATACCTACCATACTTGCTATCATGGGAGGTCGGCGTTCGATTAGGGCCAGCTAATCTTTGTGTGCCTACGGGGGGATTTAGCTTGGTACCTCGAGGACATAGGTCAGAGAAGGACTTATTGAGAAGTTAATAAGTCTGCTGATCATGGGAGCGTAGGTATGTGCGTGACCCATGTGATGTGAACTATGTTCGCCTCCATTATTTGTGATTGCTATTATTTGAGAACGATTCCTGAGAGATTCGGAATGCGTGGTCCTTATGTACGTGATGTACCGGGATTTGATAGCAGAGTATGTGTGCACCGCATCTCAGCCTCGGGGTGCTAATATTGTATATTTATGATAAGAATAATATACGGTTAAATTAAAATGCACGGTCATGTATAATTGCGATTGTAATTAATAGCAACGTTTTTGTAAAGATAAAAGTGGAAATCCTCTAGTAAGTTGTATTACTAATATGGGAAACCGAGAATAAATGTAAAGCTTTCTGTTTTAATGAAGATGTCGGAATTAAAGCGTGAATCGTATAGTAATGTTAGGTATTATGATTGGACTAGCTAGATATGGGAATAACTAGAATTGGGTACGGGTACGTTAGGAGTGCACAAATAGTCGAGAGGTGAGTACTTCATGTGAGCACACGTCCTAACATGTATTTTTCATTCATTGTTTTAATGTCATTAAAACACTTGCTATATTTTAAACTTTTTTCACCATCGGGCTCTGACCCGTTTGCTTCCAAATATATTTTCTTGTAAAAACCTTTTAGGTGCCCAGCCACAAGGACACCAAGTATAGTTTTTCCATTCAGGTGACGTACTGTAGCTTCCGTGAAAGTTACAGAACCTTGACAGTAGACGCCTCCATTTTTGGTCTTGACTCTATATTATCAACTTTTCTCATCCGTTGGGCATGTCGCCCTATTTCCTTTTAGAGACACTTTATTTATTCAGTTATTTCCGAATTTTGGGTTGTAATTAATTTAGTGATGCAGACTTGGTACTTGTTTATTTCAGCATTTGGATTGTTGTGAGGAGTGTTCCTCCAGACTCATTACTATTTTATGGTTACTCTATTGTCTTTATGTTGTGGTGATTGCATTAGCATTTCATAATTTACTTATTGCATGTTAATCGGATTTAATTAAAAATTGACAACTCACTTTTTAACTATTAGGTGGCTAGTAATTGTTAAAACGTTTTTCGACAGTGATGCTATGAACTGAGCCAACTTGGAATTTGTATGAATTTAATAAAGGAGTAGCTACCCGGTATTTAATTAGTCGGGGTGTCACAGCTCTTAAGTTGGTGGATCAAAAGTGGCCCAAAGGATTATTCCAAATTTCTTGGTAAATGCATTCCCATTATTGTGTGCTGGGAGATATGGAAATGCAGAAATAAAGCTTTTTTGATAATTCTTCATTTGATGAAAAAGTTCTTATTTCTCAGTCCATTAATTTGATTTCTAGTATTTGCAAAGGGATTCAATTTAGACATAGTATATCTTGCTTTGATATTGGGATTCAATCTACTTTCTATCTCAACATTAGATAGTCTATTAAATTGTCTATCCCTATCAAATGGATATTTCCCTCCCCTCATAGTTTCAAATTAAACATTGATGGGACCTCTAAAGGAAATCCTAGAAGAAGTGGAATTGGTGGAATTTTAAGAAATCACAAAGGAGACATCATATTTGCCTATGCTCAGCCTGAGGGATATGCTTCTAATTCATTTGTGGAAATCAAAAGTCTCTGTATGGGGTCAAAACTTTGCTTGGAATTCAACTTTGAGGAAGTAGTGATTGAATCAGACTCTTCTTATGTGGTGAATCTGATAAATCAAAACTGGAAATCGCCTTGGAATCTTCTTAAATGTGTGGAAGAAATCAAAGTGAATCTCATCAATACCAAAAGTTCATTAGTTCACTGCTTTAGGGAATCAAATATGGTTGCAGATAGCCTTGCTAATTATGGGGTAAATATTCATTCAACTTCAATCTTCGACAGCTTCTTAGACCTTCCAAAAATAACTCGAGGAGCTTACAAGCTTGTCAAGATGGGATGTTACTACATTAGATCTTCTTTCAAATGATCTATCTTATATCTTATAATGGGACTGTTATAAAGCCCCATATTTATTGCTTTTTTAAGTTATGATTATCTCTCCTGTATCAAAGCTTGCTTAGTTGCCACTTGGGAGAGGCTTTTTCTCCTCATTTGATAATATCTAGGGGTTCACTTCCTCTTTTTTTTTTTTTTTTTAAAGTCAAAGAAAAGGGATAGGGGGTATGCTCGTCAATTTAAAAAAAAACAACCTAATCTAAGACAAAGACACACACACAACACAACACAACACCCATTATATTCTTCTTAGCATCGCTCACTCTCTCTCAAACTCCTCTCTCTCTTCTTCTCACGCTGCTTCGCTTCCACACGCAGATATTTTGTAACTCAACGTTGCTCACTACTTTCTATTCTACGTTTTGCGTCGCCATTCCGTTCTTATTTTTTTGGGTGATTTCATCTGGATTTGAGCAAAGGTTGTTGCTTTTGAGGGTGGAATGTTATGCCTCTGATACTAAGTATGCTTCTTATGCTGTCTTTAGACTTGTAATGGTGTTTTTGTGGGATCTCATTGTGACTCGTGAGTGGGGTTTTTGTTGTTGAACGCTGTTGCTATTTTGGCTTTTTTTTGCTTATGTTTTCTCTTATGTTTTTTTAATTTTTTCCCTATATATATGGACTCCGGGTCCATCTTGCCTTAACATATATTATTTTAATTGATATTCTCTATTTCTAGTAAAGAAAAATGATGGATGGCCATTTACAATATGCAATGTGCATCTGAGACTTATTATGTCATTATGTCATTATATAATTCTGATAAAGTTGTTACCATTGATAATTTTCTTTTTGTAGGCCTCATTTGATCGAGCAAGGAAATGGATTAGGAATAAAGTCGACTTGCTAGATGCAAGAAAGGTGGTAGTAGAGGCAAGTATTTACATTTTTCTATGAAGCTAATTTCCATTTCAGTTGTTAGTAAAGTTTACATCTTATTATGTAGTTTGTTTAATATTATTTTAAATATGCATATGACCATGTTTATGCAAGTGGTAGAAAAAAATACAATTATGTACCGAGTACTACCAAAATTCCCGCAAAGAGAAATTTATCGAAATTACTGTATTTTTCGAAAAATTGATTTTATTATAAAAAACCAATTTTACCAATGTACCGCGCGGTTTGGTTTTGGTTTATGGATTGGTGTATTGGTTGGTAAAACTGGTAATTTTGGTTTGATGATTTCAGAGTTGGTACGATATTGGTATGGACCATTTACCCATCAAACTGACCGAAAACCAGCCCTAACCTCACCACATTAAATACAAAAACAGTTTATAAATTTCGAACGTTATCATTGCTTTATAAAAATATTTTTTCCTTAAAAATTTGTATTTATATTTATAGAACATCCTTAAAAAACAATTTATATAAAGAAATGAAGTTAAAACTACACTTTTCAGAAAACTACTTTATAAAAATACCATTTTTATACATAATAAAATATTTATACTTATCTTTATAAAAATAGGTTTTATTTAAAAAATTATAAAAAAGTGTTACCACTATAGTTTTATAAAAAATGATTATCTATTTATATTTTTATAAAAATAGTATTCTTTAAAAAAATAATTTATATTTATAAATAGTTATATATATATATATATATATATATGTGTGTCTGTGTGTGTGTGTGTGTGTGTGTGTGTGTGTGTGTGTGTTATTCTTTTTTGGTTTTTTAATTTCCCTTATTTCATCATTAAATGTTCTCATTTTTGCATTTCAATTCTACATGCAAGTATTTGTTTGGCATCAAATATTCTATCAATGAAATACATATATTCATTTTCCTTTTACATATTTTTTTGTATTAACAACATGTATCAAACAAAAATGAAATAAGTCTTTTAACGTTATATATTTTACCTTTATTTTTGTAAATAATTTTGCATTGCATTGTATAATAAGAACTACAAAGCACACGCACATCTCGCGGGGCTAAAAACTAGTTCTGAACATATAACAAACTTCTTATACAATGTTCTTTTTTGATAGGGTAATGAAACCAAAAATATTGGGATTGTTGATTCTGAGTATGTGGTTCATGATAGTCTACCTACACATGGGTGGTTCGACAGAAAACACAATACACCATACACAGACAGATAGATTCGGGCATAAAACTTCTCGTATTCGTGCTTATATTTTAGCTTGAATTAATGCCTCATCTGTCATTATAGCGCATAGCATACATGGACATCTATTCATCACCTTAATCTCAAATATGAAATAATAAAATTAGTAATTTGAGCACATTATGCAATGATTTTAATCAATATTTGCATCACAAAACCACCGAAAATAATATAGGGAGGATATAATTGGTCTTTTATTTCTACCAGAAAAACATAAGTGTCTTTTAATTTACCTTATATACTCTCAAGACTTCATCAGAGAATAAGAAGTCTTATGCCTAATCAAAAGGTTTGTAAAACAAGAAATTTAAAGCTTTGAGTTCCAGGATAAGTTCCATCAGATTGAAACAGTATAGTTTTATTTCATGTACGACTTATCGGACTCTCGACTTAACGAAACCACGAGTATGCACAAGTTTTAGGTTAAAAATATGGCGTTGGGGGAAATATCATAACAACCACCAAACGGTTTGAAAAGAGGCATGAGCACCTCGATATGGACAGTTTTAACGTGTGTGAACTGGTCATTCCTTATCAGAATCGCGATTTAACAAAATGACAAGTATTATGCTTTAGGTTAAAATGGGGCATTGGGGTGAAGTATGGAAATAACGTAATGGCCCGAGTAGAGGCATGAGCATCTCGATGTGGACCACTGTAAGGTATATAAACTAGTCATGTCCTTATCGGACTCTTCGCTTAACAAAATAACAAGTATAGGTAAGTTTTAGGTTAAAAAATATGGTGTTGGGGGGTGAAATATCAAAACAACAACCAAATGTCCAGGAAAGTGGAACGAACACCTCGTACGAAATCAACCTAACTTATAGGAACTGACTATGTGGTCACAAAACTCCTAATTTAAGAATATGACGATAATTTTTAAATCTCAAGACTTAGGCTTGAAAGCATGTCGTTAAAGGGCGATAACACAAAACAGCCCCCAAATGCCCTAGAAATTGACACACCTCGCACATGAATAATGTAACTTGTAGAAATTGACCATGTAGCCAACGGACTCACGGTTTGGAATTCGATAATAATTTCCAAATCTCAAGACTTAGGCTTGGAAGCATGCCGTAAAGGGCGAAAATGCAAAACAACCACCAAACGGTCACATAAAAGGCACCGATATCTCGCACGGGACCAATGCAACTCGTAGGAATTGACCGTGTTCTCACGGGACTCTCGGCTTGATAATTTGACGATAATTTGCAAATATTTAAGCTTAGGCTTGAAAACACGTCGTTAAAGGGAAAAAATACAAAATATTCACCAAAAAGGCCTCGAATGTGGCATGAACACCTCGCACGGGACCAATGTAACTCATAGGAACTGATCGTGCCCTCCCAAGATTCTCGATTTGAGAATATAATGATAATTTACAAATCTAAATACTTAGGCTTATAACCATGTCGTTCGAGGATGAAAATAAAAAATAACCCCCGAACATCTCAAAAAGAGTTACGAATACCTCGTACAAGACCAATGTAACTCGTAAGAAGTAACCGTGCCCTCATGGTACTCCTGGTTTGAGAATATGATGATACTTTGTAATATCTAGATTTAGGCTTAAAAGCATGTCGTTCAAGGGCCAAAACCCAAACCAACCCTCAAGCGCCCCATAAGAGGTACAAACACCTCGCACGGGACTAATGAAACTCGTAGGAACTGACCGCGTAGTCACGATACTCCCGGTTTAAGAGTATGATGATAATTTGCATACATCTAGACTTAGTCTTAAAAATACGCTGTTAGAGTACGAAAAACCAAAGCCTCCAATGGCTCCGTAAGAGGCAAGAACACCTCGCACGAGACCAATATTGATTGCAAAGTCACGGGACTCCCGGTTTGAGAATATGACGATAATTTGTAAATGTCTAGAGTTAGAATTAATTATGACGATAAGCATACACAATTTGTTTTATTGAATACAAATTTTTATATAGTATCTGATTAATAATATCACATATGTTTTGTGTCCAATTTTTTTGCAGGATAACATATCAATGTTAGCTTTTATCCACGTGGAACACACGAACAAGTCACTAGTTTACACCAGGGAGATTGTTTATTTATTATCGTTGGCATTTGGGATTGTTTTTTTTGATGTGTTATGGTCGTGTGGGCTTCTGTGATTTTATTGTTTGTTTTTATGGTCATGCGGAATTTTGTAATATTATTGTTAAATTTTATGGTCGTGCGGACTTTATATTAAACATATTTCAGATTTTTTTGGGGTGTGAACTATTAAAACTAGTAATATTTTAAAGTTTAATATGTACATTAGTTTATCAACAACAACGTGCTAGACTCACAATTTGTGAATATTCTTTATATTTTTGTAAATAATAAATATTTTTTCTACTAGATTTGCAATTTGCCGATTCTTCTGATTTGTTTGAAAATAATAAATTATTTTTTTATTTATTGAAGAATTTGGCACGATTTAAAATCGTGCCAAACTATGTCAGTCAGATTATCAGATATGAGTACGCTTATACGACAATCTGGCATGGTTTTAAATCGTGCCAAAAGCGTGTCAGATTCTATATTTGAAATAGTATTAAACCAAGCAAAAAAGTGTGCCAAATTGTCAAATATGGCACAGTTATGAACCATGCTAGAAAATCTAGCACGACCTATTTTGGCACTTTAAAATCGTGCTAGGTTGGGTTTAGCACATTCAATTTTTCCACGGTTTAAAGCCACGCCAAATCATTAATTTTGTATAGTGTTCTCTTAGTTATGATTTGTGTAATTTTATAATAATTTTCAGCAATGGTGTTTAAAAATGTTAGTTCTTATGAAATGGAGGATGATATGGAAGGTGAGATTATTGATATAAATGATGAGATTGAGGATGAGATGGAGGGTGAAAAAATATAAGATAAGACAATTGAACCTGAAGTTGGAATGGTTTTTTATTCATATGATGATTTGTATTATTATTACCAAAAGTATGGTAATGAAAAGAGGTTTCCGGTGAAAAAAAAAAGACCTTTACATAGAAATATTATGGTGAATTAAAATGGGTTGTTGATGCATCCTCTCAGTCAGGAAAGGAGGAAAGCAATGAAAGAAATGCATTCAAAAAGCACCCTGTGAACAAAAGAGAATGTCAGGCTAACCCTAGCCACGTTCGGTCCCAATGGAAAATGGCATGTAACAAAAGTAGTCACTCATCACAATCATGTCATAAATATTAAAAAACTCTATTTTATAAGATGAATAATGTGATTAAACCATTTGCCAAAAGAAGGCTTGAGTTATGAATGATTGGGCGGGTATACCGGCCAAATAAAAATTTCAATGCATTTGTTGTCGAATCAAATGGGCATGAGAATCTCTTATTGTTAGATAAGGATTGTTATACTTACATTGATAAAGTTAGGTGATTAAGAGTTGGGGTTGGGAATGTCGTAGCGATTCAAAACTATTTCATGAAAATGCAAGCTAATAATTCAAACTTGTTTTATGTGATGTATTTAGATAATGAGGGAAGGTTGAGAAATTTATTTTGGACGGATGTAAGGAGTAGTGCAATGGATGAGGAGTTTGTAGAAGTAATCACATGTCGCACGACAAACTTGACTGATAAATATGATCTGATGTTTGCCTCTTTTGTCGGTGTCAATCATCGTGGCCAATCAATTTTGTTAATCTATGGTTTGATATCGAATGAAAATAATGAAAATTTTACATGGATCTTTCATTTGTGGATTACTTGTATGGATTTTTATCCTACCACTATTATTATCGACCAATATAAAGCCATGTGAAAGGCTATTGAAAATGTGTTTCCAATGCGCATCAGGTGGTGCATATGGCATATTATGGAAAAAAAAGTTACGAGTCCATAGACATTATGAATCACTCAAGTATGCAATGCAACAACCAATTTATGACTCGTTGACTTGTGGGAAAACTTTGTATGCCTCTTCTCTCTAGCTCTTTAAGGTTTCGCTCAATTACCTTTAGTGTGTTTTAGGTTTATTTAATGACCTAATAATTGTGCTTTCTATGAACTTAACCTCAGGCCTAACATGGGCCTCAACCTAATGAGCCCAAAAATCACTTCAAATGATCCAATATTTTATTCAAGTCATATATTAATCCAATAGACTTGAAATCCTCTATTTTAAGTCAAAAACGGATTTTGTAAGCATCCTAAAAATCAACACAAAATATGACTAATTCTAATTAATTAATTATCTCATTAAATCCATATAATATCCCGTACGAGTCAATTAAATCAATTACTTATTATTAATTAGTTACATGCTATATGAACTTATAAAAAACTAGTTCACGATTAAGGGGACTCGACACCAAAGGAATAATCCGAATGAGGAAACCCTCAACACCTAGCGTTTGACTATTTCTTAGTCGTCTATAATAATAAGTCATTTTCAAAATATTTAAGTAGTGTATTATCATATATTACGTCCGATTTCACATTTGAACTATACAACATGTATAAAATGTAATGAGTAACATGTCACGGGGGGAAAAATAATTAATATCACAATTAAGTAATGCACAAAAAAATGGGGTATTATGTGTATTGTAGTCCTATATGATAACGCACCAAAAATAAGGAAAAAAACTCATGCACACATTTTTATAGATTTATGAACATATGTGTTCACATAGAGATTGTGCGAGTAGAGGTTTCCCTTACAAAAAATGGAACAAACTAAATACGAACAAAATAGAAGAAAAAATAAGGCATTACCGAATATGAAAACATCAAGTACATTAAATGTAAAATGTATATACTTATCAATGGCTACAAATAATCGTTTCTTATTTAATTAAAATAAGATAAGTGTTTATCATATATGAGTACTGTTTAAGGAGATTTTCCTTATTTAAGTCCTATTGACTAGTCAACCATTAACTATGTCATATTTGTAAAATATCTGCTCTCATATGTACCTAATTCGTTTAACGTTTACCATTTTATATGTTTCTCTCTTGATCTCCCAAAATAACATGACCCAAATTGTGTTTTCATCTCTCTCTTACACACATCATACAACTAACAATTCTAGCATTGCGGTGTTATTTTTCCCACTCTCTCTGTGTCTTCATTCTACTTGTTTTGGGGTTTTTTTGGTGTTTATTTTGGCGATTTGATTTTATTACGAGGTTGTAGGGTATGTTGATTGATGGTTATGATTAGGTGGTTTGATGATGAAGACGAAGGTAAGGCTTATGGTTTTGGATCGTGGGTTTATGATTTTTTTAGCTGATGGTGTAGATAGGTCGAAACAATGTTTGGGCCTTGGTAATCTATTATTTTGTTGAGATAGTAAATATTTATGATCTGCTCAATTTTCTAGTGAGATATTGTTATACGGACAGTAAATATTTACTGTTTGTTTATTTTTTATTCGTGATAAAAATTGTTATACACAGTATACAAATATCACAGTAAATATTTTCTTGGTTTGTTAAGGAGTATTATAGTAAATATTATCTTTCACTTTAAGATTTTTCATCTGGTTTTCCTCTTTTTTCATTAATAGCATAGTAATTATATATTTTTTAGGTAAATTACTAATACTGTGAATATTTGCTGTCACAATAAATATTTACTATTAGAGATCAATTTATTTTCTTCTTATCTCTTAACCTATTTTAAAGTAAGTATTTTTTTAATGAGAGTAAATATTTCACTTATATTTTATTCAACCAGTATATATTTACTATATGTGGACCTCCAAATCACTATGTTTTTTTCTCAAACAATAAATATGTATTGTATGTACTGAATTGATGGTAAATAAGTTTAATCTTCTACATGTTTTGTATTTTTGATAGTAAATATTTAAAAAAAATGTAGATATTCTTTTTGTTTATGTATTATTCTAATAGTATATGTTTACTTTGTAATTTAATTCTCATTCATCTCTATTTTATCATGTTTGTTCTTTACTATGGTAAATACTAGGTCTTAGCCTCGCGCGATGCGCGGGCATAGACAACTTTATAATATATAGGAAACATATGTATTACATTAAAAAGGCGTGTTTTAAAAGAACTTATTTGGGAACATATGTATTACATTAAGTGCAAGTTGGATGTCTTGTTAAATTGTCAATTTCATTGGTGTATGTGTACTTAGGACACAAAAGAGCAAAAACAACTTATTTGGTCTAATCTAGTCAAATTTTAGCAAGAATATAAAACACCCAATAAAATTTAATTTAAATATTGCTTAGTAATTAATAACTACTCACTAATTTTCTCAGCAATTAAGTAAATATAAGAAATTTTCATTCAGAATTACCTAACATCACATGTATTCATATAGATTTTTGTAATAGATTTAAAGTCAATGAGATTTGTATGTTATACTACAAAATTATAAAGTAAAGAATTTTAACACAATCCATCATCAATTTTCTCTTGTGATGTTGCCTCTAAAAATAAGATTCACCTCATCACAATGTCAAGAGCTTATGTAATACCCGATTTCTCAAAATTGCACACACATCTTCTTCAATGTAATTTCAATTGATTTACTTCGGCCATTGCAATTCAATTCAGTCAATCATATATGACAATTAGTGTAGTTTCAAAAGAGTCTTTCATCTATCAATTTTTTCCCTCAATGATTTAAAAATTGATGATAGTAAATGAATCATAGAGACTAGTTTTACATTCATGAGAACGTGAGAGAAAAATAAATTTATTTCATTGAACAAAATTAAAATTTCAAAATACAAATATTGCTATGATTGTATAAAATGTGGAGGAAATAACACATCTAATATCTAAATATAATTTTGATGTCTCCTCTTAGAGGATTTCCACATGGCTACAAGCATTGAATATAGAAAAACCAAACCAAGTTTGCTTATTTGTAACTCTTTTTTCGTCCAACCTTTCACCCCACCTCAACATAAATTTGGTGACTTTTCCTCTCTCTCTCTCTCTCTCTCTTAAATATGATCTCTTCATATATTATCCCTACCTCGATCACATGAAACCCTTCTATTAGTATCTTGGTAATCAAATAAAACTGTAAGTTCTTCATTCCACATTACACTCTCAGCTTGACTGTTCATGGTAATAGAAAGTTCTTAGTTCTTTATTACACCCTCGATTTGATTGTTCAGATCTATCTCGACCATCTCTCTTCCATCACCATGATTGTAAGTTCTCTCTCATCAAAGTTTTTGTTGTTGTTTTTTGGGGGAAATTTTGGGTTTCATCAAAGTTATGGGTTTTGATTTTCAAATCAAGGGATTTGGACATCTCTCTTCCATCACCATGATTGTAAGTTCTCTTTCTCATCAAAGTTTTTGTTGTTGCTTTTTTGAAATATTGGGTTTCATTGAAGTTATGGGTTTTGATTTTCAAATTAGGGGATTTGGAGTTTTGAACTATTATGGTCCAACCACGAAGATGACGAAGTATGATAGCACAAGAGGTTAGTAGTTTTGAATATTTTTTGGATTATTGTAGTTTCGTAAATTATGCAAATTTTTAGCCTTTTGGTCAATTTGAAGTCACTTTGATTATTTATGGATATGGATTTTGCATTTCTCGTGGAAGCATCGGGTTTGTTTTCATATATATATATATGTGTGTGTGTGTGTATGTGTGTGTGTGTGTGTGTGTGTGTGTGTTTATTTTTGTGTGTGTGTATACTCTGTTTGCTAAAGTTTTATTATAACATTCTTTGGTATTATGTGTAGGTATAATAAAAGAAAAGATATAAGAAGGCTAGACAAAACAGAGGCCCAAGGCAATACTCAAGCATATCATAAGTGATCCGTTCACTTAATTTTGGATTGTTCATTAACTCAACCTGAAGACTCACTCTATTGATATTGATGATATGTATCCTATATAGTTGAGTGTATAGTTATAGTGTTCCAAATTATATGCTTGATCGACTCATAACCATTCCTATATTTTTGCATTAATAGTTATACATGACACATCTAAGAGAAGAATATATTTTATGTTCTTTTGCAAGCTTTAAGATGTGAAATTAAAGAATTTTAGTACTAAATGATATGTTTAAGGTATGGGTCATTTGGCAGTCAAGTTTGAGCTCCTTGCATGATGACAGGGTACCTTTGAAAGGGGAGGTCATGAGTTTCAGCAAGAAAGGGATTCTAGCGCCAGGTATGTGGGACCCTTTCTGATCATTGAAAGGGTGGAACTAGCTACATATAGACTAGGCTAAACAAGCATTTGCAGCGAATTTATGATGTGTTTCATGTGTCATCGTTGAAGAAGTACCGGAGGAGCGAGAGGGCCTTATCTCTTATGAGGAGAGACCGCTGGCAATACTTAATCGTAGTGAGCGTAAGCTACGGTCTAAGGTGGTACCTTTGGTTCGAGTCCATTGGGGGCAACACATTGTTGATGAGTGGACATGGGAGAGCGAGGAGGATATGCGAGAGCAATATCCAGAGCTATTCACTGCAGGTACATCCTAATTTTTGGGACGAAATTCCTCTGTAAGGGGGGAAGCATGTAACATCCTATATTTTTCAGTACTTATTATCTAATTAATTTTGGTAATTTTAAATTACAAGTGTGTCATAATTTAATTAAATTAATTATTATGTGTTGATTAAAATATTAATCGGGAGAGTTAATGGTTAATATTTATGAAATATAATCACTAAGTGAATAGTAAGTTATTAATGTTACGTCCCAGCGAGTGATAGTGATATGGCGCTATTTTATCTCAATCGGGAGCCGATATAGACTATTTGGGGATAAGAGGGCTTTGTTGTAGAGTGACTCATATGGAGATTTCAAAGTCACGGTTGATTCCAAATGGGTTGAGATAGTCGAAATAGTGTACCCCGAATAGTATTGGATCCTGTGCCCAAATGGCGCTATTTTATCTCAATTGGGAGCCAATATAGACTATTTGGGGATAAGATAGGGCTTTGTTGTAGAGTGACTCATATGGAGATTTCAAGGTCACGGTTGATTCCAAATGGGTTGAGATAGTCGAAATAGTGTACCCCGAATAGTAATTGGATCCTTTTTTCCATTTTAGACATAACCGGTCCCACACGGGGGTGTTCGGAGCCATTTTATGCAATATCGCGAATTTATTCTTTAAAACACCGAATGTCCTCTCGATCACATTTCTTAATCTAGCATGTCCATGGTTGAATTTCTCATTTTTATCTCTATCTTTACCATCACGACTAAAATCCGACAACCAGTATCGTGTGACTTTATAGGGTCACATAAAGCCCCTAGTATGGGTGTATGCAGCATCACACAAATAATACATACTTAAAATAATAAAAAATGCAAATAAGACAAAAAGTAATAAACATATATAATAGTTGTAGAAAAATAATAATAACAACAAATATCACCTTCAGGGGGTATTGGAAATTTGTTGTATGGATGACGCAAAGTCTCATTTAACACTCGTGAATCGTGCACTGTCCCCTCCCATCCGGCCATAACATATATAAATTTCATATTAAAATCACATTCGGCCATAATATTTTGAAAACATTCCTTTCTACCTCGTCCTCTGAAAGGGATTTGTTTATCCACCGAAATATGTGCATTAATTAGTGTACCATCAAGTGCGCCAATAGCCCCTTTGAATGATCCTTCCCTATGACATCGATGTGATCAAATTTCTCCAGTAGATCCATCAAATGAAGGAGGCGCTATAATCTCTTTGAAATGCATAGCTCAAGAAATGCATTTGTCCTCATCCTAAATAAATCAAACGTTTGTGTGGGAGATCCATCTAAAAGTTCTTGTAAATATGCCTTTCCCGAAAGCAATGATGTACACAACTTTTGTCTCACACGTGTATGTTGTTTAATAAGTTTAAACATTATGATTATTGCAACAACGCACACTAACAACCTTTGCTTTGGAGTCATTTTACTGCATCACAAATAAATTATAAACTGTAAAATAATAATTGGGAGATAACTGAATCAATATGTAAAAAAGGAACATTAATGACTTAGAATTAAACAACTAAAAATAACCAAACTCATAAGATAACATAACTAATCAATCACTTTAAATGTCATTCTAAGATAAAAAAAAAATGACTGATTTAAGATCTCAAATAACCTAACTACTCAATAATCTTTCATTATACTATTCAGGAAGCACACTTTATGCTCATTATTTTCCATCATCAAAAATAACTTTTTATACTCCACAATGTCCCCAAACGCTTTCATGGCCGCAATATAAAGATTGGTATCCAGCAAACCTAAGACCATCAATTCCTTCATAGATATGACACAATCATCTAAGATTTTTTTTATCGTCACCACGATCACTCTTGATAATATTAATAAGATCATCAACTTTTTTCATGAAGGGGTCATCAACATTCTCTCTTCTGGTACGCATTTTTTATTGTCGTGAGGAGCCTGTGTCACTTATCCCTCCTTATTTTGGATCGAAAGATTTTTTTCTCCCTGTTCTGAAGTAGCATTGGTACGTACATCCTAAAAGGTATAATTAGTGAAATATGTATCATAAATTGGTTGGTCTCCTTGAGTATCAAATGTTTCATTCTCTCCGAAAACGTCTACATCATCATCTTCAAGTGAACGTTGATTACGGGGGTTCTCTTGAGGTAAAGAATGCATAGGGTTAAATGCCTCATCCCCAGTTTCCATGGTGGCCTCAAATAACGTCGTAAGCAAATCTCTATCTTCCAGAGGCTTGTTTCTAAACTTTTTTATGTCAGGATATTTCTGTTGATTGCAATCAAGTTAAGAATAAAAAGTTAAACTAATATCTAGGTTATGATGAATTACTATATACATAAAATAAATGTTTTATTCTTGCCTTTGTAATGTCATCCCAAATGTCACTTGGCCAATCGAAAGTCCCTGTTTCTGCATTGTACCCATGGCCATTCCTATTTACAAGCACTCTCCAAACGGAATAAGATTTTCGAAGATAGTCCCACTTATTTTTTAATTGTTTTTGGTCAAATTTGTGATTATATTTTGTTTTCAACTCCTGGATGATCCTATTCCATGACACAGTCTTCAACGAAGTTCCACTATACCCTCCCCTGCTAACTTCTTCAGACACATATCTATAAGATCTTTGCCTAAACTCGTGCCCGCAAATTTCGATTGTGGAATTACTTTCGATTCTCTTGGAGCCATGTCTAATCAATTACATGAGCAACATAACATCTTTAATTAACATAAAAATAAAATTAGTTTATAAGTTAAAGTAATGAGATATGGATTTAAAAATTTGTTGAAATCTTATTTTTGTTTTAAGAAAACGGTTTTTTCATTTCTTAAAAATAATTTTTTATTAAAAAAAAGTAAAAAAAATGTATTTTTTTTATTAAAAATATGAAAAACTATTTCGTAAAAGCTGGCACGGACCCATATCATGGCGATTGATTAGTGCCACTAGCGCGGACCCATATCTTTTAATGAATGGCGCGTCCACACCACCAAAATACTTTTACATAAAAAATTATTTTTTATTACAAAAAAATTCTACATTATTAGACTAATTTTTTTATCAAAAAATATGTGCTACTTGAAAAAACTGTTTTAAAAATTCCGTGCTACTAATTTTTTAACAAACTGTTTTTCACTTGTTTTTAATAAAAAACTATTTTTAGAAGAAATTTATTTTTAAAAATAAAAAACTTATTTTCTTAAAACAAAGGTTTCAACAATTTTTTTAAGGATCAAATACCAAAAAGTCCCTTAAACAACATTTAGTCCCAAGTTTTTTATTTTGTACCAAAAAGTTCCTTATTCTCTTATCTTTAAAGGTCCGCGCCAGCGGTAGGGTAAAGCCTTTTTGGCATGGTAAAGCTTTTTTGGCATGGTGAAGGACTTTTTGGTACAAAATAAAAAGGCTAGGACTAAACGTGTATTAAAAAAAGTTCAAGGGACTATTCGGTATATGCCCCCTTTTTTCTAATTGTTTTAAAAGATATTTAACATTTTTTTAACACGTTTCAACATTTTTTCTTTGTCTTTTAATGAGTGTGTCTAATATGTGTGTTGAATTTGTGCCTACATATTGAGTTTTCCAAAAACTTTAGCTGCCAACATTTGGTATCAGGTATCAAAAAAATGGTGGTTTGGTATCAGTGCCAAATTTTTTGTTTATCTTGAGAGCTCATGGATTCAAAAAAAAAATGATGTTGTCACCCAAAAAAAAATGACGTTGAGAGCTCCATGTGGTCTACCATGTGAATAATGGATCTGCAGTATTATTTATTTAAAGGAGAAAGAAAAACGATGCATCAAAGTGTGACACACTGACTAATTAAATACCGGGTAGCTACTCCTTTATTAAATTAATTCAAAATGCCAAGTTGGTCCAGTTAATAGCATCACTGTCGAAAACATTTTTAATGATTACTAACCACCTAGTATTTAAAAAGTAAGTGCCAAATTTTAATTAAAGTCTGATTAACATGCAACAAGTGTAATGAAGAATAATAACACCATTCACCATAACGAAGTAAATAGAATAACCATCACATAATGTAAATAAAGTCTGGAGGAAAAACTCCTCACTACAAATCCCACAACTAAAATAAATAAAGGAATTCTGAATCAATACATGACAAAGTCTGAAAACTGAAATGGAAAGATGTCTCTAAAAGAAATGGGCAACATGCCCTACAACTGATAAATACTGAATCAGGAATCCAAATGATAGAAGCGTCTAAAAGCAAATCCCTGTAGCTTCCACAAACAGCTACAGCTCGTCACCTGAATGAGTATCCTATGCATGGTGTCCTTGTGGCTGGGCACCTAAAATGGTTTTACAAGAAAAATAGATTTGAAAGCAAACGGGTCAGAGCCCGAATGTGGAGATATTTTAAAAACCTGCAAGTGCTTTAAAAACATTTAAAACATTAAATGCAAAGTACATGTTAGGACGTGCACTCACATGATATTCTCACCTCTCGTCTAACTGTGCACTCCTAACGTAAGTACCCATCTACAATGACACAAACTACTAGCTAAGTGACATTATATCTAGCTAGACTGTCATGGGTCCTACCCTTATTACCTGGTTCTATTAACATTATAACGCTCGTAATTAAATAGGGGTTTAACGTAAACTCAGATGCTCAATATGCAATATATTTCACTATCAGCTAACCCGTTATGTTTCTCGAGACAATACCGTAATTATATTCACAACATTAACATGAAGGTTCCCATTAATTAAGTGTATATTATTCACATCATAAATATACAATACAAGCACCCCGAGAACTAAGCTGCGGTGCACACATACTCTGCTATCCATCCCGGTACATCACGTACATAAGGATTACATATTCCGAATCTCTCAGGAATAGTTCACAATAACAATCATCACAAATAATGGAGGCGAACACAGTCACATCACATGGGTCACGCACATACCTACGCTCCCACGATCAGCGGACTTATTAATATCCCAATAAGTCTTTCTATGATCTATGTTCATCAAGGTAACCAGTCTAAATCAGGGCAACACAAGGATTAGAGGGCCCTAAGCGAACGCAAACCTCCCGTGATAGCAAGTATGGTAGGTATGTCATACACACAAATCATATAGCAATACTAAGTATACACACGTCTTAGTAATCCCGTAGTTTAATAGTAGTACTATTCTCATTCTAGTACCAATATATAATTTACACACTTTATACGATTCCGATTTATAATCATACGCGCCATAATTTATTCTCCCATCGTAGTAAACACTCACGTCTCAACCCAAACAGTCCATTGATTTAAATCACTTGTATATAATTTACTACTCATAATAACCCAAAAGTTCCAAATCTATCAATACATCATCAAATGAATGTTGTCTCTACCCTCGAACGAGTTTACGGGACTCCCAAAATCAAAACAGCCCAAAAGGCCTAAACTGCCAGCTCGTTAGAAGTCTCGTTCGAACGAGGCTGTTCGAACGAGATTCCAGTTCGTTCGAACGAACTGTACCTTCTAACGACATCTCGTTCGAACGAATGTATCGAATGAAATACAGTTCGTTCGAACGAAGTTATCGAACGAAGTCTCCCCTCGTTAGAAGCGACTGGTCAACTCGTTAGAAGCTCGTTCGAACGAGCTCGTTCGAACGACCTGGGAAGGTCTTCTAACGAGGGACCAGTTTCGGCCCAGAATTTCTTAGTTACGATTTTTCATCAATTCTTACTCCTCAAATCTCCTCTAAAATTCGTTCCAACAATGTTTTAAGTTCTCTAATCATCCTAAAACATGCTAAGGTCATATACTAACATCTTTTAAGGAATTAATACATCCTAAACATCATTAAATCACAAGTTTCTACATTTTTCCCCAATTTCTCAAGAACATGAACCCTAAACATTTAAGTTCTCAATTAGTCGATTCTAAATCCGTTTTTCTTACATCCAACATATATTAATACCAGAACAATCATCTCTATATGATTCTACATGCAATTTGTCCTCAATATTCAAGTTCTATGTCTAAACAACATGGGTTTTCATTTATCTTCCAAGAACAATTGTAAATCTTCAAATTATCTAACATGGAGGAAACATTCTCTGAATTTAAAGAGATTAAATCACTTGCCTCGATTGTCTCTGAATTTGGTGTTGATTTTGTAAAGGTTTTCTGCAGAATTCCTTCTCCTTCTCTCCCTCTCTAAGCTTTCTTCTCCAAAGGTGGCTATGGTGGCTATGGTTTTCTTTGGGAAAGTTGTAAACCTAAATGATAACCTCCGTAGCTTATTGGGTCATTAAGGGTTGGTTAGTGGGTTTAGTGGGTCTATTCCCAATCAGATAAAGACTCCTAATTTTCGTCATTTTTAATTCCTAAAAATACGAAATTACCAAAATACCCTTTATATTGCCGGTATGGCCTAAAAATACCCCGGAACCCAAACTACACCCCCGGGTAGTGTTTTCTGACTATCTCGACCCTTCCGGATGCGTTGGCGCACTCAAAACGACCATACGGTTTATAGAATTTAAATTCACTTTATAAATAAAATAATACACCATGACGCGGCGGTCACACGCGTCTCAACAAAATTCCCAAAATGTCGTATATCAATCTCACGATAAATTTTTCATAATTCAATATTCATATAAAAACATGTATGCACATAGTCAAATACCAACTCGCATCTCGTTAGTATTTTTAACCCGGATTAATTTTTAATTAATGCGCATTTAATTAATTAATCCCAAAAAATAAATATAGCCAAAAATACGGGGTATTACACAAAGCTAGTGTTTCCCCATTAAAACTTGACAGACAGTCCTTGTGTGTGTAGTACTTGTGTAGCATGCGTAGTGTACGAAGACATGACATATGGGACTTCTGTCGTACTTGTATAGCATGCGTAGTGTCCATAGAGTTATTAATATACTAGAACTGTGTAGAATGAGTTGTTTTCGTTGACACGTGTCATTTGCTAAATTATTTTTTTTATTATTACCTCAACATACAGTAATGGACACCTGTTTCAAGCTGTCAACATATGTCAACAATAAAATAATATCTGAAGTTTTATATAGTTCAAAAGTTTTACAGAGGAAGCATTATTTCTCTTTTATCCAACAAAACAGCAACGCCATTTTTTCTGTGAGACAGAATGAGAGATTGAGCAGAGAAATCAACAAATTTCATATCTTTGAAGAAGTACGAGTAAAGCATACAAATTTTACAGAGGCAAAAGAGTTTACAAACATATAGAAAAAGGGAAGAAGTTCTTTGAGGGTTTTTTTTTATTTTTTTACAAATATAAAAACATAAAGAAAAATTAGTTGGAAAAAAGGACAAAGGAGAAGAGAGATACCTGTTGATTTTTTTTTCTAGATTGTGGATCCAAAATTTTCTAATCGTTTATTCTTTGTTTGTGTGTTTTTATATATATTTTGCAAAGAGAATCGTATAAAGAAAGAGTTTCATTGTATGTTTGACTCTTTATTGTATTTTATTTAAAAATGATTTGGATATATTTGTATGACTGTGACTTTACATAAATGATAAGGGTAATATTGGAAATGAATTTTAGTCCAGATTTCAGATTCAGAGGGCTTAGAACCTCTGAATCATTAAGAGGGCATTATTACGATTGCTATCTGAATTACTTGAAAAACAAACGTATTTTTGTTGTCTCTGAAATCTGAATGGCTTAAATTTAGACTTCAGAGGTGCAAACAAACGGGTCCATACTCTCTCACGACTTAATATACAACAAATTTCGCATTCAAATAGAAACCCAAGAGATTTATGACTAAAAATAATGTGGATTCGAGGAAAAACTTTAGGATTTGGGTCGTTTGGAATCGTTTCACTGGAATTGTTTCGCAATGAAGATACCCACACTTCTCGTTTGATGGATGTGAAATCTCCACAGCTTTCTTCTTCTAGTTCGTTGCATAAAGAGAGACTATTGCTGGGGTTGTTTAAATATTGCTCCAATATAATTCTTTTCCACAGAGCCGATGTTACTGAAGAAAATGGGCTCGTGTTGTACAATTTACTGCCTGAATACGCTTCGTTTGGTAGCTTATTCGATCGTATTCAGAGTACACGTGATGGGTTGTCGATAGATGAAGTGATATTACACACAAAGTTGACACTCATGGGCCTGCGTTACATTCATAACAGAGGTTACGTTCACTGCGATATAAAGCCTCATGATATTCTTCTTGTAAGTAATGGTGCATCAAGTTTACTATGTGGAGGCTCGCATGTATAAGGATGAGGATGAGGACGAGGGTATCGTAACATAAAAAGCTGCGAGGAAAGGAAAAAGAAGGTTAAATACTATAATTGCAACCAACTTGGACAATATGCCTTATATTGTTAAAAAAAGAATGAGGGGCTAAGTTAATCTTATAGAAGAATATAGCAATGGGATTATTGACTCTAGTCTTTTGTTACTTCACAATGAAGCTAGTGGTCAAGGTGACACTTGGTACCTTGACTCTAGTGCAAGCAACCATATATGTGGAAGAATGGAGTTATTTGTTGAACTTAATGAAGGAGTTCATGGAAATGTAAGCCTTGGAGATTTTTCAAAGCTATTTGTTGAAGGAAATGGAAGAATACAAATATCTCAGAAAAATGGCAAATAAGATTACATCTCCGATGTAAACAATATTTCAAGCATGAATAACAATATTCTTAGCATTAGACAATTACTTCAAAGGGGGTATGTTTTTCTTATGGAGAATAATACTCTATTCCTTAAAGATACAAGTGGGAGACTAAGGTTGTGTTTGTTTTTTCATCTGAATCTGAAGTCTGACTCTGAAATCTGAAGACTGAATGTGAAGTCTGAAATCTGAATCTGAAAAATATGTTTGTTTTTATGTCTGAATATACCTCTGAATGAATGTATTTAGACTGATTCAGATTTCAGATTCAGACTTCAGATGTAACTTTACCTCTTAACCATTAAGAGCCAAATATAACCGTTAACCTCTTAATCATTTAAAAAACAAACACTTTTTGGTACCTCTTAAGTATGAATGGTTCAGATTCAGACTTAAGAGGTAAAAACAAACAGGACCTAATTGAAAAGGATCCAATGATGAATAATCGCATCATCCCATTAAACCTTAATACCAAGAAGGATAAGTGCTTCACTGAGATAATAGGGAACGAGTTATGGAAGTTACATTTCCTCTTTAGCCATTTTCACTTTAGTGGATTAAAGTTCTTGTCGATAGGAGGAATCGTACATGGACTATCAAATATTAAGGTACCAAATAATGTCTGTTCATGGTGTGTACTAGGAAAGCAAACAAGAATTTATTTTCGAATTGGAAAGGCATGGAGAGCGAAGGAACAATTGCAATTGGTGCACACAAATATATGTGGACCACTGGAGTCAATGTCGTTTAGAGGTAATAAGTACTTTATTACTTTAATAGAATATTATAGTAGAAAGGTGTGGGTATACTTTCTTAAAGAAAAATCTTTAACCTTTACTGTATTTAAGAATTTTAAGGGTTGCCCTGAAGTAGAAAGTATATGCAAACTAGCGACTCTTAGATCTGATCGTGGGGGTCAGTATACATAAAAATTTATTTTAGGAATTTTACAGAGAATATGGTACACGACACCAGTTCACAATTTCCTATACCCCCCCCCCCCCCAAACAAAATGGTATATTTGAACAAAACAATTGTACTGTCCTTGAAATGACGAGATCTATGATTAAAGAGAATGTATTGTCAAATCAATTATGGGAAGAAGTCGTAGGATGTTCATTATATTTGCTGAATGGATGTCCAACAAGGAATTTCAAGATTAGGACACCCCCAGAGGCTTGGAGTGGCCATAAACCCAATGTTTCACACCGATGGATTTTTAGGTGTGTTGTATATGCTCAAGTTTTGAAAAAAAAAAGGAATCTTGATGATTATAGAGAAAAATGTATCTTCGTGGAGTAAAACGAGGATTCAAAGGCATACAAACTTTATAATTCACCAATAAATGAGTTGATGATTATTAGAGACTTTATCTTTAGTGAAAAAGATGCATAAAACTGGAGTAGTAAAGAGGCTAACACTGAAAATCTGGTAGCGGATGAATATGAGAAAATTCTAGAAATTATAATACCCATGATTAAACAAGATCCACTGAGATCTCAACAGCCCACTGAGTGATCACTAACTCCTTTGGGTGATTGGCAGAACTCTAACTCTCAGTATCTCCGCCAAATTCTTCATCCTTTGCTCATAGATCATCTAATCGCAATAATATTTCTCTGAGTACCATTCGGATGAGAAGTCTCACAGGTATATATGAGTGTGAAGAAGAAGCTGGTATAAAACTTTTTTATTTGTATGTAGATCATTAGTCCTTATCTTTTTAAGAAGTTGTTCAAGAAGAATGTTGAAATTAAGTAATGGAAGAAGAAATTCATGCCATTAAGGAAAATGACACACAAAATCTGACAACTTGTCCACCAAGGCAATACTTGTTGACAACATAGTTTCGAATGGTTTTGTTGATCAGTACAAGGCAAGGATTTTTGCTAAAGGCTACAAATAAAAATATGGAATATAGTATGAAGAAATATTTGGAGACATTTCTCAACGTGATACCATGAGGTTATTGATCTCACTCACATCCCATTATAATTGGAAGATTAACCACCTTGATGTCAAGTCAACTTTTCTCAATAATGTTCTTGAGGATGAAGTTTATGTATAACAACCTGATGTTTTTGAAAGAAAAGTTGAAGAATAAAAGGTGTATCATATAAACAAGGACTTATACGACCTCAATAAGCCCCGCGAGCTTGGAATTCACGCATCGACGGTTATCTTCAAGAAAATAGATTTGTTAAATATTTATATGAACATTTTTTCTACATGAAGAATGGTGACAAATAATAATTCATTATCCTTTGCCTTTATTTGGGTGATCTACTTTTTATTGGTAATAGTGAAACTATGTTTGCTGAATAGAAGGTGTCCATGTTCAAGGAGTTAAAGATGGCTGACAATGAAACGATGTCCTATTTTCTTGGGATAAAAGTGAAGCAAGAAAATGCTGGAATTTTTTTCTCTTAGAAGAAATAAATGAGAGATATCTTGAAAAATTCCAAATGTACAGTTGTAATTCTGCCAACACTTTAGTTGCTACATGACTCAGGCTATCAAAAGAAGGAGAAGGAAATTTTGTTGACTTTACTTTGTTCAAAAGTCTATTTGGAAGTTGATGTACTTGACAATGACAATACCTGACATTCTATGTGGAGTTATACTTGTAATTCGTTATATGGAGATACCAAGGGAATCTCACTGGAGAGCTGCTAAGAGGATACTAAGGTATATTAAAGGTACTCTCAATTTTGGATTTTTTTATGCTTATGGATAAGATAAAATATAATCGGGTATTTAGATTGTGATTGGGTAGGTGATCAAGATGATGGGAAAATCACTACGGGATATGTGTTCCACCTTGGTTCAATAACTTTCTCTCGAACGCCGAAGAAACAAGAAATTTTAGCATTATCATCATGTGAGGTCAAGTACATGGTAGCTTCTTCAACTGTTTATGAAGGAATTTAGTTGAGAAATCATTAATATCATTGAATCACTCATAAGAAGAATATATAATTATTCACGTGGACAACAAGTTTACAATCAAACTTGTAAAAAATCAAGGATAACATGGAAGGAGCAAACATATTGACCTTAAGTTTCAATTTGGAAACATCATGAAAAGGAAAAGACAACTGAACTTGTATATTGTCACAACATGAAGCAGAGAGCTGATATCTTTACGAAACCTCTCCTAGCTGATTCTTTTAGAAAGCTATGCGAAAAACTTGGTATGAAGGAATCTTGATTTGAGGTGGTGTATCTTCGAATAAACACAAATTAAGTGCCTCTTTCACTTTCATAAGTGATAAAACTCATTATTATAACACCCCGTATTTTCGAGCATTTAGTATTTACTTAATTTGGTATTTTTAAATTACACGTGTGTCGTAATTTAATGGAATTAAATATTATGTGTTAATGAAAATATTAATCGGGAGATATAATGGTTAATATTGTTGGAATAAAATTCCTAACTGAATAGTAAATGATTATTTTACGTCATAGCAAGTGATGGTGTCGTGGCAGCATTTTATCTCAATCGAGAGTCGCGTGTAGATTATTTGGGATTGAGATGGAGATTAGTGTAGAGTCACTCGAACGGGGATTTTTAGGTCATGGATGATACAAAATGGGTCTAAATAGTTGAAATAGTGTAGAGTCATCCTGTCGTTGGCCCTGCTGGCCCTGGCGTTGCTGGCCCGGTTGGCCTCCCCCGTTGTTCCCTTGGCCCTGACGGCCCTGAGGAACCTGCTGTTGCTGATTAGGGCCAGGTTGCCCCTGCCTGAACCCCTGTCCTCCCGGTCGGAACCCACCAGGCTTAAACTTCTTAGCCTGATTCCCTTGTTGAATGATGACCTGCTGCTGTGTGCCACTCGTCTCACTACTAGTAACCGCCTTGCCCTGCTGGCTCGGCTCACCTGCCTTCTTGTTCCCCTTAGCATGGAAACGATGATCCTGGCAATGTACAAGTGCGTCATTAACGACATTTGTATAAGTCACTAACGCCGGATTTCCAATCAAGTGCTGCCTCATTCTCCAGGTTAGGCCATCCATGAACTTTGACTTCTTCCGCTCCTCATCGCTCACCCCATTTGGCACAAAGTTTGCCAAACGGGTGAACTCCTCCTCATATTCTGCTACTGACCTGTCACCCTGTACCAACTCGCTGAATTTCTTTCTCATCTCAGACTCTACTGCTGGAGGGAAGTACTTGCAGTCAAACCGCACCCAGAATTCAGAAATCGGCATCAAATCCCGCTCCTCAGCGGTGGTTACGGACTCCCACCACTGTAAGGCTGCCCCCGACAGACGAAAGGTAGCCAGCATCTATTTCTGCACCTCTGTACCCTCTAACATGCGCAGATGGCGATGAATTTTCTTCTTCCAGTCACAAGCCTCGACCACATTAGTGCTACCTCGAAACTCAGGTGGGTGACCCTTCTGAAAGGTCTCCCTCACTCGCTACCAAGATGGTGGCCCCACTGGAGCCTGAACTGCTGGAGCCAATGGAGGCGGTGCCTGGGGCTATGGAAAATGAGCTGCCATAGCTCGCATCGCTGTCTCGACCGCTTGGGCCACTATCACTGCCACCTGAGTGGTAAAAATCAACTCGGGTGGGGGTGGTGGTGGCGGTATCTGTGGCTCCTGGCGAGCCTCCCTCACCTCATCTCTAGCCTCAGCCCTCTTCGCTCTCTGTCTCTTTGGTGGCATTTGGAATAGATTGAATTGTATAAGTACACAATTTATACAAAAACTAATAGCAGGAATACGATATCTCACAAGCGGAAAATATAATCAACAGTCCTAATAATAGGTCTCTATAACAACCGACCGCTACGCTGAAACGTAGAAAGTCGCACAGATCCTAAGGACACTAGAACCTGATGCTCTGATACCATCTGTGACACCCCGCCTAATTAATCCCGGGTGATCAGTCCTAAATCAAGTTAGAACAGGATTCTCATTTGGTCCATTCTTAGCATCACTGTCGTCTTATTAAATTACTAACCACCTAAGTGAGAAAAATAGACTGGTGCCATATTTTTATCTTTCATTATTTAAATAAAAACCCATGCGGAAAATAAAATTATATAACAATCACCGATAACTGAAATAATCATCCACAAGTAAAGATTATTGATCGAATAAACCAACGGTCCAAATAATAAATCCCATAAAGACAAGAATAAACTCCCAACAAGTCTAATACAAATAAATGGAAAGTGAGCAACATGCTCGAATACTAATCACGGACATCTACATTAAGAATGAAGAATGAGGCGTCTATCAAAACCCCGCAACATCCACATACGCTGCAGCAACGGATCCCTGGAATATAGTCAAGGCTGGCGTCCCTGTGGTTGGACACCTAAAAGGGTTTTTAAAAGTTTTTATAGCAAGGGTTAGTACCCAAAACATTTGAAAAACATTTAACAAATGATTAACTTGCAGTAATAAATAAATATGCATGCTCTTCATATTTTTAGTTAGTATCGCACTCTCTTGAGGACTTCCTTACCCTTCCTCTATTGTACACTATTAACGCTTTAATTAAATTACCTAGTTATTCATCTCATGACTAGATAATTAACAAAGTTCCTTTATACCCACCCTACTCTAACTGAGTATGTAGTGATTATGATTTTTAAGTTATTAGTAACATCAACCCAACTAAATCATTTCCCTTTTTAAATTCATATAACTTCTACACTTGTTATACATGTGAAATAACTCATATTTTTCATTAATAACCCGTATATAATTAATTATCCAATTATATACGTATAATCATATTTCAGCATTCACAATCATACCGTAATATATATAACAACTTGCATTCTCCCGAGCAAAATACTCCCGGAATGTAAATTATATAAAGTGCTATCCCACTAGGTAAAATCACATAGCCTAGTTATCCCAAGTCAGAATTTTCACACCAACTTGATAAAAATAAATAATTGGAGGCGGTCATATTCCTTCCCTGAAAGTGAGATGTCCCTCACCCATATAATGGACGCTATGACCTCGGGAATATACTCACTCTACTCCTCAAGCTAGGGGATTCATCCACTACGCGCAACCTCCCCCTATAGCACTATAGTATAAAATATCTAATCACTGATATTAATTGTGCACACCACATATATATATACTATCGCCTCCGTATATATAAATATAAAAGTCCCGGCTATACCGTTCGCTAAATCCGTAACATAAGCCTATTAAAATTATTAAGAGTTTATGGTCCAACTCTAAATATTAATTAAATTGCACCTTAATTAATTAAGTTATTTTTGGTGTCGCCCCACCATAAATTTGGACTTACTCTCGTAGCCCAAAATAAATTTACCCGAGTCAAAATTCCCGACTCTAATTTATTAGCCTCAAACCCTAATTAATTTATCTACCATTAATTAGATTTAAACTCATGTATTTAATTTCTCAATAATTAATTACATAAGATTTTTATATGAATTTCCCCTCTTATATAACTAACTGGCGAAACTGCCAAAATCTGGCGACCGTCGATCGATCGACCCCAGACCGTCGATCGATCGATCGAACAGGTCTTCGTCTTCTTCGCGAAGACAGGGCAGCCATGGACGGATTTTCTTAAACCCTAATCTCTTCTAACATGAATTTTAAGCCTTCTTAACACCAGTACATATTAGAAACCTTATTAGGATTCCCCAGAAAGTCCACAACAATCATCAATTCGTCCATAAACTACTGATTCATAATTTTGGGGAAAAATCTATCTTTATCCTTAAACACATTTACACTCCAAATTTCTTCATCAAACTCGTTCTACTTTATCCGGATATCATTCTAACAGATACACATCAATATTCCAATATCAGATTTTACAGAAATCCTCATAAATTCTGGCAAATCAGATTAATGTTTTCTTTTGTATTATCAAAACCCCATGTTTATGCCATGAAACCCCAAAATGAATTTTAATTCATTACATCACGCAAATATGAATTGAAAGACAGATTTAATGCTATTGCAAGTTATTCACTTGCCTTAGGTTTCGTAGTGTCTGAATTTGCGATGGATTCCAAGGTTGAAGATGACCTTGTTGGCTCTTTTGAGATCCCCAAATGGCTTTGGCTGCTGCTAGGGTTTCCTAACCCTTTAATTCTTTTCTCTAATTAAGCTCAACCATGCCCTTATTTTATTAGGTCAATTTCCCAAATCCCGTTTTTTGACTAATGGGCCAAGCCCAAGTGACCTAAATGCCCCCGAGTGGGCCCGACTATGTCTAAAAACGTCCCGTGACCCGTTTACTACCCCCGGGTACACTTTTTCGACTATCTCGGCCCATCCGGACTCAACTGTACACTCAGAATTTACATCCGAATTAATTTAAAAAAATACTTATCCCCCACCCAATATAGTCTATACCGACTTCCGGATGTGATAAGTACATACCTCGTCATTAATACTCGAAACGACGTAATTACATTATTACTATTCACTTAGTAAATATGTTTTTCCCTAAATATTAACCATTCAATCCCAGATTAATATTTATATATTATTCTACCATAATTAATTCATTTAATTACAACACACTAGTAATTTAGAAGTTCCGAATTAATTAAATTTTAAATGTACCAAAAATACGGGGTGTTACACAGATCTGGAGCCACAACCTGAGGCTGGGGTGGGATCTATGGTGACGGCTAAGAAAAAGTAGTCAAAGTTGCATTAACCGTCCGTGCCACAATGGAGGTAACCTTATCAGCATTTATAGTCCTTAGTGCTTGAGTTGTTTGCGACTTGGGCTGTGCATATGGGGTGGCTCATGAAGGACATCGGGGAGGCATCTGAAATGAAAAAGAATTTCTACAAGTCCACAATTAAATATATCTCAAAATAGCTTAAGACATAAATGCGTAATCGTGAATACAACAATCCTAATAGTAGGGCTGTATATCAAAGAACGCTACGCTGAAAACATAATAAGTTCGCACAGATCCTAAGAACACTAGAGCCTGATGCTCTAATACCATCTGTGACATCCTGCCTATTCTAATCCTGGGTGATCAGTCCATTACTAAATTAAACAGGAATCATTAATGGTTTCATTTTTAGCATCACTGTCGATATCCAATTTATTTTACTAATACCCTAACAGCCCGGTGTCAAAACTTTAATCGTATTATTAACATGCAATTTATTTAAATTAATAATTCACATTCACCATTCCAATAAACATAGTAATAAATGATAAAACAACGAGATGAATAAATATTCCTGGAATAGCACTCCAGGCAGAAATCCTAATACAACCATCCATAATATAAATCCAAATCCAATACTGGAAATAAAATAAAGTGCAATGTCTCTGAAAATAACCACTAGCTAGAGATGAAGGAACACACATGCAGTGTCCATATCAGTTACAACACGTTGAATATGATGGAACTCCTAAGCCTGGCCTCCCTGTTGATGGGAACCTAAAATGTTTTTACAAAAATGGATTTGAAACGGGACAGATCCCAAGTAAAACAGTTTGAAAATATTTAGCTAGTATTTAAAATGCACTAAAAGTATATATTATATATATGTTAGCTTCACGTGCTCTCACTTGAGATCCTCACCTCTCAACTATTATGCACACCTAATGTATACTTCTAAACCAACCTAGTTATGATACGCGGCCTAACTAGTTTTAAATAAGTCCCGTCCCATCTAATAATTCATCATTCCTACCCGTATTGCCCATACAATAAGTTACTATATTTCCAAACCCTTTTATCCATTAAAAGTTACCAATCAATTATCAAGTTCCCACATACTTAGATTACTTTAAATATCACTATCCATCTTCTCTACTAGTACACACGTAGTAGAATAAATCACACGTATATATATAAACACCCCACTTGTAGTATATATGAATATGGCATCCCTAGGTGGAAACCTGCGATACGGGCATACTCTGCTATTGACTCCTAGCACATCACGTACTAAGTAAAGGACATAAGGTTCAAAATCACTCTCTAACCATACATTCACAATTCATATAATTTGTAGGCGAACATAATCCTAAGCTTTTGGGATACAAACACACCTAACGCACTGAAATTACCGATCACGCTCTCATTCACACAAGTAGTGCTCAATCCCTAAGTTCTATGTTCTGAGGTATAAATCAAATCCCCCCCCCCCCCAACGCACTCAAATTACTGGTCACGCTCTCATTCACACAATTAGTGATCAATCCATAAGTTCTATGTTCTGAGGTATAAGTCAAAATCCCCTCCCCCCACCCCCCAAATGGGCTATTCAGGATAACACTGTCCACAATGCGCAACCTTCTATGATAGCAAATAGCTTAGGTATGTTTACACATGTAAATTCACACAATAGGTATTCACACAACTTATACATACATAAAATCAGTATATGCATACACTCAACCAATAACATATGTCTCGTACGTAGTATATATAACTCCCGAATATCCTATATATTATTAAATTACAATTTTACTTCTCATCGCATATTCTCAAGTATCCCCACTACTCTAAGGTTTCCAATCACCCCTTAATTTATTTCTGTAGTAAACACCATTATACTCTACTAATATAAGTCATAGGTTCTCCTGAAATCAGCGTGACTCGATCTCATTCTTTCGAATTCATTACATTACAAATTATGTTCATTTAGCAATAGCCCTTAAATTATGCTCATATGGCTAAGTCCCAATCTTATCAAGGCCTATTGTTTCCCATAATAACCCTCATTATGTTTTAAGGGTGTCCTATTTGTTCCCCCGATATCGATTCACAAGTTTTGAGCTTAAATAAGGAAAAATGTCAAGATCTTGGGAAACTGAATCAATTCGCCAATGGGCATAATCGATTCGAATTGTAGCAGATTGTCTCCTTCATTCAGTTTTTACATATCTTGCGATTGTTAACACACCAAACCTTCATTACACAATCCCATACTCCCAACCAAACCTATTAGACCTTATATTAACATGTATAAGCGAATTCTAGTGTAATCGAAACATTAAATCATCAAGGAGAGTCATGTAAATTGAATTAATTCTTCATTTAAACTTCAAAACCCTAAGTTATTCCTTTTATTCAAGAACATCGACAACACCTCATATTTCTTCCAATTTTTAATGTTTCGTTCCTTAATTTTGTGTTACATATAGGAATTCAACATATCCATCAAGATTTCTACCCAAGAACATGGATTTAGTCTTTCAAATCAAAGCCAACATTTATATATTCATGAGATTGTTCCTCCTACACCAACATGGATGGTATATATGCTCAAAATTATAAAAATAAATACTTGCCTCAAATAATAGGTCTAATTGTTTGCAGAATAATGGTGGAATTGCTTTCCTTTCCTCCCGATCTACACAACAGTGGTGGTGGTAGTGCAAGAACTGGTGTGGGAACCCTTGAAACTCCTTCTCTTCCTCCTCTGATAGTATCTCTGTATTTTGGTTAACTTATAACCCTAAACTCTCCAACTTAACTGATGACATAACCTTTAAAATTCGTAGGTCTCTTTTCCTAAAAATTCAAAAGATCAAAATACCCCTTCGGGGTGTTAGTTTGGCCTAAAAATGCCTCGGGATCCAATCCAAACCTCGAGGTACACTTTTTTTACTATTTCAACCCTTCCAGACACATTGACGCACTCGAAAAGACCATTTGGATGACCCATAATTAAATTACAATTTATCCCACAAATTTAAGTCCCGACACGATTGACACGCGCGTCCCGACTAAATTTATCGTAACCGTCGTATTTCTCACTCACGACAATCATAATACTTTCCCATCATTTTATTTATCATTCACCAAGTAATATTTAATATGAATAAATATTAACCCTTGTCTCGCTAATTAATATTTATTTCAACCCGGATTGATTCTCGCTAATTTAATTAATACCATTATAAAGATCATTAACATTACGGGGTGTTACAGTGTTGACTTTTAAGAAATTTCTGGAGAGGTTTGACTCTATTTATTTTTTGGTGGCTTTTCAGGAGTACAAAACTCTTTTGAGGGTGACTTCGTGAAAGTACGAGTTTTTATTTTTCATAATAGCGACATTTCTGATGTACGATCCCTTCGAGACTTTTCAGAGACGAGTTCGAGTATCTTGGATGCTCGGGATTAAATAAATTTAGAAAACCAGATCAATGTTGGGCTTCGGGGAGCTATTTTGAGGTTGGTGGGAACATCTATTTATAGAGGTTTATAATTGTTGATTTTTTTATCACCGACTGAGAAAACATTTAGATAAGATTTGGTATTCAGAACCTTTAGCCGATCATCTAAAGCCTTTGGCCGACCGACTATTGCAGGGGAGGCCTTTGGTTGATTGGCCAAAGTTCCAAGAGGGGTTATTTGTTGGTTGTTTTAATGGATTAAGTTGATTTTTGAATTTTTGGTTATTTTCATTTTGGCTCGGTATACCTAAATCTTTGGTGTCTTGACACCACAAACTTTATTGTAGGTTTTAAAAGTTATTTTTCTTAAGCTTTCTTCTGGTGTTAATGCTCAAGGTTTATTTGGGATTAAGCGAATCATCCCATAACCTTTATTACAAATCGAGGTGTACACAACTATATCATAGCGATAACTAGAATGTACACACAATACATATAACCATATATGAAAAAACTTTATTTTATATAAAAAACCATTTACTTGTTCTGTTAAATTACATTAACCCTTTCATACCCATCTCGTCAGCATTTTCACAACATCTTTTAATTCTATTAACCTAACCCAGATAATTAAAGAAAATGCTTTCTTTATCACTGTTTTAAAAATGATCTTTAATTCATAAAGATCACCAATTTACCTAATCATCATTCCATGCACACAACAGGTGTTTTAAGGTAATCATTCATACTTTTTAACCTTATGACCCTTAAAGTATATCTTTAATAACACATTACCAATAAAACTTGAGTTTATTCCATTTTAGGCCACTTATTTACATGTGCTTTATCCTTTATTAGATATTTGTAATTAATTCTTTCCATGGACTTTATTGAATTTACAATAAATTCCGTTTATTGTCCATTTTAAACCTGGAATTACATATTCATTTATTTTAATTTACCACTTCCAAAATTTTTAACCAAATTTAATTATTCCTTTATTATCCTGGAGTGAACTGTAATTCCATCTACATTTACGGGCTTTTACCGCCTGCCATAAATGTCGTAGCCCGTGATTTACTTGTAAGTTATCTTGTGTCTTTCACCCTAGCATTCCAGGTCCTCCTTAATTATTTGATGGCACTCCTTTGAAAAACTCTTTGACATTCCATTAATTCCATTTACCAACGATCTAATCGATATTTTATAAAAAATACTCAGCTTACGATCATACTTTATTTGCAAATAAAGTGTATATAGTCCCTTAACATTACTTTAACCGTTTTACCGAAGGTAAATACAGCCTTCTTTTCCTTATTATATACTTGAACATATTTTTTCGTTTAGTCCTTATTATTTATCTTTGATGTATTACTAACATCTTTACCTTTATGAACTTTATTCCATTTCCAAGTTTGAGGACCATTTAATGATCATTTAAAGTCTTGTACAACAAGTTCCATTAAAAATATTTAACAACGTTTTCAATTTTTTTATTTAAAGTCACATTGTTTGGTCTAACACTATCTTGAAATTATTAACATAATAATTTCACCTTAAATATCATCTTGATATATTACTAGTTAGCCCAAAATTACAACAAATGCCTTTTGAGATACTTTAACATATAAAGTCATAGGTCTGGTGCCTTAATACCATTAAATGTAACCAAATATTTTATTAACATGAGCTAACACCGAATTTAAGGAGTAATATCATTCAAGTATGATATCTTTATAAAATAACTTACTTTGCACCCCAAAGTTTACTTTTGCTTAAAACCCCATTTATAATTTTCCATTTTAACATATTCTTCAATTTGTTAAAAATGCCAACATACACATTACTTTTTTGGACAAAATCTTACATTTATCAACATTAAAGTCTCCTTTGTAAAATTATTAATTTCACCCGTTATTTTATTTTTTACTCATTTTTATAGCCAAATACCAACAATCATCATGTTAATTTTTACCCATTTTATCAACCTTTATTTTAAGGGGTTAACTATTCTTAACACAAAGTAGCATCATTTTTTTATAGAATAATTTATGAAATTATTAGCACCATAAATTCATGTATAAAATTCAATTGGCACACATTCAAGTAACTTTATTTATTCCATATAGAGTTGAGCTCTACACCCATGGAATCCATTTAACACATATTTTACCCATATTGATATGAAAACATGCATTTTGTACTTAAAAATCCTCAAATAAAATCCAATACAATTCTTACTTTAAAAACCATTGCTTAACACCATATAACTTATTTTTAAACATTTTTATTTCATAAAAATATTCAATGAATATTCCAAAATTTTGACGTCATTAAAACCTTTCTTTAAACCCATTTTTAACCCATGTTAATATATGAAATCATGTTATATTCCACTAAAATGGTAGCATGTTTGAATCCTACATATATATAGTAAAACATGTAATAATCATGCTTTAAACTTGAGTATAATAATAAACACAAAAAAGTATGTTTTTCCACCTCAAATAAGATCCAATAATAGTGGAAATGGCTATGAAGAAGGCAACCCCCCACCTCATAAGGTGGACTCAAGGAGGTTACCAAGATTCCTCTAGCTTTGTACTTCTTTTTTCCCTAAAGATCCATGTTCTTCCTACACTTCAACTCCATGAAAATTTAGGTCTTCATAAAACCCACTTCAACTTCTCTTCAAAATACCCCATTTTCATCTCCAAACACATAACTACAACTCAATTTAACCTTTTTAAATGGAAGACTAAGCCTTTGGTAAGACCATAGGATTAACAATGGTGGGATAATCTTATTAATAATGGAAGTCATAGAGGGATAGGGAGAGAGAGAGATTTTTGTAAAAATTAAAAAACATGAGATGCATTATCTTCTCCCCGCACCCCCCCAATCTTAAGCCTATTTAAAACAACAAGATAAGCTTGTTATTAATTAAGGATAGGTTCACTAACTCAAATTTGGTTAAAAGATTAACAAAATCAACTGAAATTATCCATAGTCTGAACAACACATCCCTTTAACCTAACCACAAATTGCCAGCTCAAAAAGAAGACTGAACCTGGTGACTCGGTCCCGTCAAATCGATCCGTAATTCATTTCAATGGATCGATCCGTCCTATCTCGGATCGATATGATTGAGATGATATGATATTTTCTTTTAAGCCCATTTTTTTCCTAAATTCCACTCTTATGAGCTTTAACTTTGATATATTGCACATGCAAACCCCCAAATTAATTATCTTAAATCATTACAAATACGTGCATTGTTTCGATTATCGCAAACTTCATTTCTTATCCAAAATATTCTTTACGATTGAATTTCACAAAAGGTGCGGGTATTACAAGTTATCCCACACTCAGTGATGAAAATCGAAGGCAGACAATGGCCATCACCAGGGTTGTGACATGGTGACCCTAATTTGTAACTGTTATTTGTAATCGTTGTCAGCAGTTATGAATCTCATAATTGTAACTATTGTCAGCAGTTATGAGTCTAATATTTATAAATGTTTTCAACGGTTATGAATCTAATATTTGCAAATGCTCACAGCGGTTACAAAATTGGCAGTAGTGATAATTTGTAACTACTTTTAGCAGTTACAGAGGTTGAATTTGTTAAATGTGGTAAGAGTTGTTCAAGTTAATGGTATAACTAATAATTATTAATCTCAGTATAAAGTATATTACAGATTATATGATGCCTAACTTGTTGGTATAACCAATTGTTCTTATTAGTGATTATGTTGTGTTCAATAAGTTAGGAATTAACTCAGGAACAACGAAACAAAAACTTAAATAAAAGGAAAAGTGTATTTGTGAGATTCTTAAGCATATACTTTTGTAATTATCCATCATGTATCATTTGCTACGGTGTTGGTAATATAAATTAACTTAACTATATCTATTATAGCAGAATCTGGATCCATATAATTCATCAGAGAACTTTTCATTAAATAAAAAGCAACACACTTTCGCATAAATTTCCAGCAACAAGCATAAATACCTTTTAAACAAAATAGTCTACCAACATAGCGCCTTGTAGGCCATAAGATTTGCATTATCCAAAGAAAATCTCCATTAACCTATGAAAAAAAATTACTACCAACACCCAAGCCACCATTTATAATAACAAACTTATAAAAATAGTTCAATATGAAAATTCAGTCCTCCCTAGTTTATATATAGCTCATGATCCCATGATTATGCAAAACCATATAGTGAACTACTTATCCAAGTTATATACAAGACAAAATCAGAGTGAAATTGACATCATAAGAAATTTTATTCACATCATAATAATTAGACAAGACAATAACATCCTCGCAGTCACACATGTGTAATACCCCGTATTTTCTGCATAGTCTTAATTTAATTAATTCAAAAATTAATGAGGAAAATATGTTTTATTTAAATTACGCGAGTGAAGTAACTTAATGTGATTTATTGGAAAAATGCGATTGTTAATTATTAATCGAGAAATAGATACTAATTAATATTTTTGATGAGATTTACTGAGTGTGAATAGTAAATAATGAATGATTATTAATATACGGCATAGTGAGTGATATGTGCGTATTTTAGTTTATTTCACCGGGAGTCGCGCGTGTAGATTATTTTGAGGTAAGAAATGAAAAATATATTTTAGTGACTCGTATGATAATTTGGAGGTCACAGATGACTCCGATGGGGTCGAAATAGTTAGAATAGTGTACCCCGGGGGTCTAAGGTGGGTCCTGAGTCAATTTTGGACCAAATCGACACCTCTTAGGGGCATTTTGGTCATTTTAAAAATAGTGGGTAAATGACCTACGAAAATTGAAGCCATATATCTAATGGTTAGGATCAAGGGTTAGGGTTCATAACTAATAAAACTTAGAGAGAGGATAAGAGAGAAGAGATTAACCATTCCCAAAAGGCTTAAGGAGAATTCCTAAAGTTGAAAGGCATTCTTGCACCCTAAGCACCAAAGGAGTGGAGATTGGTAGAGGAAACATATAGATTCATTACCTTCTTCAAGAAATTAGACTCTATAGTAATCAAGGCAAGTTGTTTATTGCAAAATAATTGAAGTTATAATACCCATGTGTAGGGATTGACGAATAATTTTATTGTGAATAAAATCTTAGGAAAAATAATGAATTTAATGCATGATTGGGATATGAATTCATGTAGATGAAATTATACATGCAGAGGACTTGAATTCAGATGATATTGTACTTGTTTTCACGAATTTAAATCTGGGTTTGTGGTTGAACTTTTGGGAAGAACATAAAACTAGATTTTTAATGATAAGAGTTTTAATCCGTTCTTGACTGAATTATACGAAGATTTGATGTGTTAGGAACGTTAGAAATTGATTCGTATGGAATATTGCATTTAATTACCCTCGAACTTATACATTTTAGCCTCCTTGGGTACCTTAATTCCTATGTATATGCTCGTTAACCAGACAACCTCCATTTTATATGTTAACATGCTATATGAGGTATAATTGGGATTTTGTACGAATTTACGTGCTTGGCATGAAGTTTGGTCGTTTTTTAAAAAAGTTTTGTTGATTATTGCAGTTTCAGGGGCATTTTAGTAATTTTAGCATTCAGATTTTAATCCCTAACCCTTCACGGAAGTTGAAGCCCTTTGATTTCTTTTCGTGTGACCACCGACGGTGCATGATTCGGATGTATAATGAAGGAGTTATGGTATTTTTATGACGGTTTTTACTTCAAATTCACACTCAATGGCACATTAAAGGGCATTTTATTCATTTCATATTTTAGTTTTTTGGCCTAATGTATTCTTTAATGTTGTATACCTCTAATTTATCTTCGCGTAGCCTCCGACCATGCCAAATTCTGAGTTATAACGAAGAAGTTACGGCATTTTCCGTAAAGTTGGACAAAGCTGCAAAATTGCAGACCTGTAGGGGCGAATCGATTCGCCCAGGGACAAATTGATTCGCCTAGCACAGAAAATCCGCAAATTTGTAATTTTAAGTTGGTTTCTGGTTGGGTATTTCTTTGTAAACCTTCTTTTAATTTGTTATATCATTTTTAGACTTAGGGGTTTTTATTTTAGGTTAGAGATAGGGGATTCTTGGGTGGAGCTTCTCTTCCTAGGGTTTGCTTCCATTTAGGTATTGTAAGCACTATTCATCATCTCCTCCATTAATATAGCTTGTATTTCTTGTTTTCTTTCTTTGTTAATTAGCTTTCTTGCTTTCTAGTATAGATTTACATGCTATCTTTACTTGCTTTCTTTAAATACATGTCATTTACCATGCTTTCTAGCTAGTTTAATCTAGGCTGTGTTGGATTGAACTCACCTAGGGTTGAATGGTTGGTTTGCTTTGGTGATGGAATTTTACGTTTTTATTTCGATTGTGTTGTCCTAGTTACGCCTAGGAGATTTAATGGGGTATATCATGTATGCCCCATATTTACGACTTTGCGTTCATAATTTTCGGGGTATTTGTTGACGCCAAAATCATATTGGTCTTTTATGCAAATTTAGAGGTGTGACAACTCTTGATTTAATTAATTGATGAAACGAGACGCAATCTTAATAATTCATGAACCCATGTAATTATTTTATACTAATTAACTCGGGGTGAGGGATATCCGACACAACCTATAGTTTTTATTCATTTTGTTAACTAGTTTAATTTACCCACGCCTAGAATAACCTTTTCTTTTTGTTATCTTTTCTTTTTAGTTAGCAAAATTATTTTTTACACTTTATTGAGAAGTAATAAACCAATTAAATTCTAGCAACTCGTCTATTTGGATTTTCGATACCCGGACTTGGCGGATATACTCCCTTTTTAGTGTAGTCATAAGTTTAGATTTTTTGTATAGAGTTGGTGAGCCGAAAACAACGATCAGCATGCTGACAACACGCTACTTTTCACCCTTAATCAAAATAGCGCCGTTGTCGGGGATGAGTTTGTTTTAGAATTTATTTGATTTAGTATTTCGTAGTATTTTCTTTCTATTTGTATTTTTATTTTGCTAACATTTTTGCAGGACTTCTACATTTGAGCGCTAAGAAACGCTTGAATTTTTCGCACGCACATCACTTTGTAGAATTTGCCACTTCGAGCTATCTTTGGGGTAATCATGTCTTATTCCAATCCTTTCGGTAATTATTATGATAATTCTCAAAATCCCTATAAACCTATGACTTTTGGTCAATACTTAGAGTCCCAAAAAATTTTAAATTCAAAAATGACTTTGGGTGAGTATTATGAAAGTCAAGCTTTAGAGTGCATATATTTTAAGGATGATTATAACGACTTTGGGCCTCTAATTCCTTATAATAGGGGTTTTAAAACAAATTGCAATAGCTTTCAAAATTCTTATAATAATTTTGAGTACAGTCCCACTGGTAATTTTCAAAGTTCTCATTTTCAAGAATCCGCGCCTCGGCCTATGACTTTCAGCGAGGGTTTGCGCATGCTTGAAAATGAGAAAATTGAAAATCGTTATCGGGTTGAAAATCGTTGTTGGGAGCATGAGTTGGATTTATTATTTGAATCCGACGACGATTTTTCTTCTGATACTTTTCAAGTCGAGGAATATTTTAAACCAAATGAGGACTTTGTGCCTACTTTGGAACAAACCATTCTTCACTTGTCCCATGACTTAATTGAGAATGAAAGTGAGGATAAAATGGACGTAGTATCCCTTTGCAATGAAATTATTTCTTCTTTTGCCCCCAAAGAAGAATGTTTCATTGAAAATAATCTTATTTCCTTTGAAACTCAATCTTCAAACGATGATGACTCATTTCTTGAGTTTGAATTTCTTTCCTCCCCATTTTCACTCTCCATTATCGAGCCAACGCTAGTACCTAATGAATCGGTTTCAAACTTTAAAATGTTAAACCTTTTCACCGGTGAGGAGTACTTGCTCGAGTCGCCTTCCATAATCGCAACTTTGCCTCCATGTGCACCCCCTCCCATTCCAATTGAAAAATATTTGGGATATAATTCATTTTTTTTCGGCCCGCTTGTGTATTTGTCACCCGTTTTATCCAAATTCCCCTTCCTCCCTCCAAAAAATTTAATTGGGGATGGTTCCTTTCTTTCGCCTTATACATGCCTTCCGTTGTTTGAACGGAATTCTTATTTTTCAGGAGGCATGCATGAGTGGGAAGGTCAGTCATGGATCTTTCAAAGTCAAATCGTTTTTGTGGTGGACCCTTAACTATTTAGACTTCTAGTGTATAGTTAGTGTGAAGCGTAAATAGTAGGTTGTATATAGTTAGCTTTTTATTCTTTCTTTCTTTTTTATCTTTTCTTTCCTTTTTAATTTAGTCTAGTGTAATTGGTTAACTTTTTGTTTTTTATTTTTGTTATGATTTGGTACTAACATATTTTCTAGAATCATTGGAGTTGTACTTTCACGAGATCGCTTGTTTTTGGATAATATCACTCTTTTCCTCTCTTTAACTTGATTCTTAATTCACATTGAGGACAATGTCAGGTTTTAAGTTAGGGGGTGTGGGATCATTACTTAGTCCATGATTTTGATTATATGTTATTCCTAAGCATGCTTTTCTTATAAAAATTAAAATTTTCAAAAAGATTTTCTTTCTCTTTTCTCTTTTATTGGGCATTTTGCCTTTGTTTTCGATGATAAACTTCAATAATTGTCCGATCCAATAGACAAACCAATGATGCATGTTATCGATTTTAGAGGTTATGAGACTTTAGTCCTCAATTATTGATATTGTGAATAACTTCATGAATTAAACTTTAATCCCATGAGCACATGCACTTTTCTTACTTTATTGATTTGGTTTAAGATTTTTATAACTCGGCAATCTTTTGTTGCATTGTTTATACTTACACCGAGAGAGCTTTGGGTTTTTCTTCATTTGTGAGTGATAGACACTTCTCTTTCCTCTTTGAAAACATTACAGTCGTTGGTAATCTCACTTTTCTTTCATTTGATCCTTCATTAATTGAGTTCATTCTTGAAATGTGTTACTTGAGCATGATTTTCAAAATTTGTTTTGACTCGAGAATTGCTTAAACTTTAGGAAATTATCATAGGCCTTATTTGTTATATCACCCATATTGACCTTGACCTCACCTTAAATGTTTTCCCTCGTCAACCCCCTTTGATCCTAATTATAGCCTTTCGTTTCATAACCCCAATCCAATAACCAACTCCGTATTGGAGTTTTAAGCCATATATATACCTTACATACCTTTGTTTGGAATGTTACATAGGATTGAATTATGTTCTTGTTATGTGGTTGCAATTTAGGCATGTGAGAGTGAAAAGTAACGAAAAGAAAGAAGTGAAAAAGAGAGAAAAGGAGAAAGTAGAAAACAAAAGAAAAAGAAGAAAAGTAAAGTAAAGAAAATAGAAAGTTGTACATGTTGTGTATAGTGATTCAATAAGCTTTTATTACTCTCCCCATTGTTATATCTAATGCTTGTTATAGAATTCATTTTTCCAAGTTTTGAAATTGCCCTCAATTTCCCATTATCCAGAGTTTTCATCCCCCGAACACTTTGAATCCGTACATACACATTTCATTTCATAACCCGAGCCTAGCCTACATTACAACCCTATAAAAGTCCTATGTGATCTTAGGGTGAATTTAATTTAAAAGTTTTAATAGTTAGAAAAATCTGTGAAAATGCATTTCACCTCTTTAATGAGTTGTATCTTTCATTAAGATTACAATTTTATATTTTCTATATAGCGTTCTTCATTTGTGACATGTGTACGTCTTAGTTTTCATTTATACTTACTCTATATGCCTACATGTCTCGTGTATTACCTCCCATTCGGAGTGAATTTATTTGTTGAGTGTAATACCCCGTGAGGATTGAATATATACACACTTTTATGTTATTCGGTTTATATAAGTTTTTAGCTAAATCATACTTTGCATGTTCTCGCTCCCCTCCCACGTTCAAGGTTTCAATTCGACGAAGTTCATTCTATAATGTTAATAACTACGTACTTTTGTGTGAATTCATTCACTTTTCTAATAACATGTTGAAATCTTGTTCGTTATGGTTGAGCATGTCTGTTTTGTTGATTGGTCATATTTTGAAGGAAACTTTGATGTTTATGCGTTTCATCCCTGAAAACCCTCACGAGACAACACTCGTCCACTAGGGTAACCTAGGGGTTTAACGGCTTATTACATATGCTAAATGCAATCGTTCGCCTGCGAATGTGGCATTTTATCCCCTTTGTATATATCTCCTTTTTTATGGTTTTCTCGTAGTTCTTCTTGCTTTGTACTTCATTACTAGGGACTAGAATTGTGTAAGTTAGGAGGTGTGATTCGTATCAAATATTGCATTTAATTACCCTCGAACTTATGCATTTTAGTCCTTCGGGTACCTTAATTCCTATATATATGCTCGTTAACCAGACAACCTCCGTTTTATATGTTAACATGTTATATGAGGTATAATTGGACTTTTGTAGTTACTTAGGTGCTTGGCATGAAGTTTGGTCGCTTTTCGTAAAAGTTTTGTTGATTATTTCAGCTTTGGGGGAATTTTAGTAATTTCAACATTCAGGTTTTAATCCCGAACTCTTCATCGAAGTTGAATCCCTTTTATTTCTCTTCGCGTGTCCGCCGACAGTGCATGATTTCGATGTATAATGAAGGAGTTATTGCATTTATAAGATGGTTTTTACTTCAAATTCACACTCAAGGGCATTTTAGTCATTTCATAATTTGGTTTTTTGGCCTAATTTATTTTTCGATGTTGTATAACTCTAAGTTATCTTCGCGTATCCTCTAATCATGCCTAATTCCGAGTCATAACGAAGAAGTTACGGCATTTTTCTTAAAGTTGGACAAAGCTGCAGAATTGCAAACCTGTAGGGGCGAATCGATTCGCCTTGTGCAAAAAGTCCACAAATTTGTAATTTTAAGTTGGTTTTTGTTGGGGAATTTATTTTTAAACCTTCTTTTAAGTTTTTATATCACTTTTAGACTTAGGGGGTTTCATTTTAGGTTAGAGATAAGGGATTCTTGGGTGGAGCTTCTCTTTCTAGGGTTTGCTCCCATTTGGGTATTGTAAGCACTATTCATCATCGCCTCCATTAATATAGCTTATATTTCTAGTTTTCTTTCTTTGTTAATTAGCTTTCTTGCATTCTAGTATAGATTTACATGCTTTCTTTACTTGCTTTCTAGCTAATTTAATTTAGGTTGTGTTGGATTGAACTCACCTAGGGTTAAATGGTTGGTTTGCTTTAGTGATGGAGTTATACATGTTTATTTCGATTGTGTTGTCCTAGTTATTATGCCTAGGAGATTTAACGGGGTATATCACGTATGCCCCGTATTTACGACCTTGCGTGCATAATTTCTAGGGTATTTATTGATGCCAAAATCATACTAGTCTTTTATGCAAATTTAGGGGGGTGACAACTCTTGATTTAATTAATTAATGAAACGAGACGCAATCTTAATAATTCGTGAACCCATGTAACTATTTTATACTAATTAACACGGGATGAGGGATATTCGACACAACCTATAGTTTTTATTCATTTTGTTAACTAGTTTAATTTACCAACGCCTAGAATAACCTTTTTTTTGTTATCTTTTCTTTTTAGTTAGCAAAATTATCTTTTACACTTTTATTGAGAAGTATTAAACCAATTAAATTCTAGCAACTCGTCTCTGTGGATTTTTGATACCCGTACTTGGCCGCTATACTCCCTTTTGAGTGTAGTCGTAATTTTAGGTTTTTTGTATAGATTTGGTGAGCCAAAAATAACGATCGGCATGCTGACAACGCGTTACTTTTCACCCTTAATAAGAAATCATCCTTATACGTGTAGAAATAGTTTTGGGTGACTGGTTGTGAATTTAGTGGACTACCATGAGAGTTGAGGTGTGTTAATGGAGGGAGATTCATGGAGAAGATGAATTGGTTCTGTCACTGCTCGATCGATCGATCGACCCTTGAATATCGATCGATCGACGGATCGATCGATCGACCAAACCTGATTTTGGATTCTTGTGTCTGCTTAAATTTTGGCGTTAACCAACAAGGGAGGGGAACCCTAGGAATGATATTATACTTATATGGGTACTGAATAATGACCAGTAGGTATATTGTTGAGGTCCATTAAAGCCATTGGGTGTGGGACTTAGAAAATGGACCAACGAGAATACACCGATCGAGTCGCATATCAGGGAAAATTGGGAATTGATTTATGGGGAGATTTAATGTCAATTGAAGATGTATACCAGTAGGTTAGAGATGATAACTACTGAAATTATATAGGGGGTAACTAGGGATCTTTAGAATTACGTGAAGGCTTAATTTAATACGATAGTGAAAGAAATCGTAAAATAAAAGGGTGCGGTGAGTATTAGAGAGAAATATACTGTGTACCAAGGTGAATTATTAGGTTGGGTGAATACCTACTATATTAAATACTTATACGGTGTGAATGTCTAGAGTATACTGACTATATTGGGATCGATGGTTATTCGGACCAATATTTCTGCATGTATAATATTTACATTGGGTAAGATCGCTATCCGGACTAATGTAAATTCATGGGTGGCGTGAATACCTACTATTCTAACTACCCAGACGGTGTGAATGCCCAAGGCATAATGACTATATTGGGGTCGATGGTTGTCCGGGTCAATATACGATTAACATTTATAATAGGGTCGATGGCTATCCGGACCAATGTAAATGATAGAATGAATTGGGGTCGATGGCAAAGTCCGAACAAATAAGTCCTTAATGTGTTATACTAGGGCTTTATAGCAGGAAATACGCTTAAACTGTGTGTGTATATATATATATATATATATATATATATATATATATATGTGTGTGTGTGTGTGTGTGTGTGTGTGTGTGTGTGTGTGTGAATACTACTTAAGTGGAATAGTAAACGATTTAATGGCAAACTTATGTTCAAAGTAAATTAAGTAGTGAGACTTAATAATAAATATGAAAAGCTAACTCATGTAAAAATGTTACTCAGTGAATAATTAATACGTGAGAGGTGTTAATGAAATGAGTGTATTGTATGGACGGTACAGGAACTTAGATGCGTAGTTAAGTTCTGTGAGATACTTTGGTCTAGTTATCCTGGGTAGTACAGCTAGGTGGGCTAAGAATCAAACGTTAGGCATGCACTGTAAATGGGGGGTGAGGAAACTCCAGAGAGAGTGTATGTGGTCATATCACGTGTAATAAAATAATTGATTTTCATTACGATAAACTGCTTGCTAAATATTTTCAAAACGTTTTATGTACTAACACTTGCTATATAAATTTTTTAAAACCTTTTAGATGTCTAGCCACCGGGACGCCAGGCGTGATTTCTTTCTAAAGACTCAGAATTGTAGCACTGTGGATGCTGACGGGACTTATTTTATTAGATGATTCCCTTATTTGGATCTAGTGTAGGATTTCATTTTTATATTTCATTTGCAGACATGTCATCCAATGACAGCTTTCAGTTATTTAGATTTGTTTTTATATTGGAGTAATTGTATCCGATTTTTGGCCGACTGTTATTTAGGCAAACCCTAATTTCATTTATACATTGTGATGGTTGGATTCTATATTCTTTGTGATTGGTGAGTTTAGTTCAGTATGGTCCTTTATATTGTTAATAAGAAAGATAAAATTTGGCATCAGTCTAATCTCACCTAGGTGGTTAGTAATTTAAAAGGTTTTCGACGCTGATGCTAAGAATGGTCCACATAAGAAACATGCTTTAATTATAATAAAGGCCTAATCAACCGATGTTTAAATTAGACGGGGTGTCACGGTGGTATCAGATCATCAGGTTCTAGTGTCCTTAGGATCTGTATGGTTCACTACAGATTCAGCGCATCGCCTTTTTGTTATAGAGCCCTATTATTAGGCTTGTTGTTTATTTCTTACGTGCTTGGGATATCGTTCTTCTGCTATTTAAATTTTGTATAAACAGTGTACTTATACAAATTTAAATTATTATTTCAGAATGCCGTCGAGGAGAGAGCGAGCCGAGAGGGCAGCAGATCGAGATGAGGTTAGGGAGGACCCTCAGGACCAGCAGGGACCACCACCAGAGATGAATTTTGCTACTCAAGTGGCGATAATTGTGTCACAGGTCGTTTAGACGGCGATGAGGGCTATGACAACCCATTTTCCTCAGCCTCAGGCACAGCAGCCCGCAACCTCAGCCATTCAGGCCTATCCGGGGCAACCCACTTGACACAACATCAGAGAGACCTTCCATAAGGGCCATCCGCCCGAGTTCTAGGGCGCCATAGATGTAATGACGGTGTGCCAATGGAAGAAGAACATACAGCCCCATCTGCGCATGTTAGACTGCAGCGAGGTGCGAAAACAGATATTGGCTACCTTTAGGTTAGCGAGAGTAGCCCTTCAGTGGTGGGAGTCAGTGACCACTACTGAGGAGAGAGACTCGATAACCATTTCAGAGTTATGGGTGCGATTTGACCGCAAGTATTTTCCTCCTACAGTTGAGACAAAGATGAGGAGCAGATTCGGGGAGGTATGTCAGGGTGACAAGTCAGTAACGGACTATGAGGAGTTCACCCTCCTGGCTAATTTTGTGCCAGATGAGGTGAGCAATGAGGAGAGGAAGAAGGATCGATTTATGGGTGGTTCGGCCTGAAGGATCAGGCAATATTGGATCAAGAATCCTGAATTGATGACATACACTGATGTTATCAATACCGCACTAGTGCAGTGCCAAGACTATCACTTCCATGTTAAGGGGAGAAAGAGGGGAGCAGAGACTAGTCAGTCGGGCAAAACAAGGGGGAGTATTGGCATTGGGGCACCACCTCAGCAGCAGCAGGTAGCGAGCCATCAGGGGCAGAGCTTCCGACAGGGGAACTCCGCCAAAAAAATAGACATGGTGGGTTCAAATCAGATAGGCAGGGCCAACAGGGTCCTCAGCAACAGTTCCCTCAAGCCCGTCAGGGTTAAGAAAATTAGAGGGAGGCCAACAAGTCCAAGAACAGAGACAGTTCCAAGGGCAGTGTTTTACTTGTGGCCAGCAGGGTCACAAGAGTCGGGCGTACCCACAACAGATAGGCCTCAATGGCAGGGTGACCACCAGGGGAAGAAGGCTCCAGCTCCAACGCCTGCACCAGCCCTACATCATCAGCAGAGTCAGATGCATTATGGACATGTGTATAACGTCCGAGATATAATTGAGCCTCCACCACCTCCAGGACCGTTTGCAGTCGAGGGTATGTTTCCTATTTACAGACTTGAGGGTAGGATTCTTTTTTATACTGGGGCATCACATTCATTTATTAAGACTAGATTTTCATGAGTCGATGGATTATTAAAGATATTCGGTAGTCTTCTTATGTCTGTTGAGTCACCTATGGTTAGTGGGTCTTTGATACACTCGATTCGTAGAGGATTCGATATATTAATTGAGATACTGAGTCTAGCGGCAGACCTCCTGGTGTTAGACATGGAGGGATATGACATGATTCTAGGTATGGATTGGTTAGCAGACTACAGAGCGATGGTAGCCTGCTATGAGAGGATAGTTGTGTTTTCTATTCCGGGGTAGGAGATTTTCCTAGTGGTGATGCCTCTTCCTGAGGGAGGATCGTGCACTCACTTATACTACATTGAGGAGGAGACCTCGCAGGAGGTGGTTGTTCCCTTAGATTCAATTCTTGTAGTAAGGGATTTTGAGAACGTATTCTAGGAGATACTCGGGTTACCACCGAGCCGAGCTGAATAAGGTGATGATACAGAACAAGTATCCATTACCTAAGATTAATGACCTATTTGATAAGTTAAGAGGGGTTGCGTAATTCTCCAAGATCAATTTTAAGGCCAGGTTATCACCATTTACGTATTCGGGAGGAGGATCTTCCTAAGACTGCATTCCTGTCGCGGTATGAGTATAGGGTAATGTCATTCGGGCTCACTAGCAGTGTTCATGGATCACATGAACAGAGTATTTTAGGAGTTTCTAGATCATTTGTGATAGTATTCATCGATGATATCCTGGTTTACTCACAGATGGAGGAGCATGCCGAGCATTTACGGATGGTTCTGTAGATGTTATGGGACCACCAACTGTACGTCAAATTTCATAAGTGTGGGTTATGGCTTTGGGAGGTACAGTTTCTTGGCCACATTGTGTCCAACAGGGGCCTAGTGATTGACCCGAGTAAGGTATCGAAGGTGAGGGAGTTGGGGCAGCCCACGACACCAATCGAGATTCGCAGCTTCTTGGGATTATTCGGATATTACCGTTGTTTCATCAAGGGGTTCTCAAAGATTGTTAGGCCTTTGATGAATCTGACTCATAAGGGGGTACCATTCGTATGGAGCGACCAGTGTCAGTTGGCTTTTGATGAGTAAAAGGATAGATCGACATCAACATCGATACTTCCATTGCCTAGGAGTGGAGCGGAGTATCGGGTCTACACAGATGCATCCTTACAAGGACTTGGGGGGGTGTTACACCAGGAGAAGAGGGTGATATCTTATGCGTCCCAAAATCTGAAGGCTTATGAAAAGAATTATCCCACCCACGACCTGGAGTTGGCAACGGTCGATTTTCCATTGAGGATATGGAGACACTACTTATTGGGAAAGCAATTCACTTTGTTCACAGATCATAATTCACTTTAGTGTCTTTTGACATAGAAGAATTTAAATATAAGGCAGAGGTAGTGGATAGAATTCGTGAAGGATTACTAGTTCGATATACATTATCATCCTGGTAAGGCTAACGTGGTGGCACACACGTTGAGCCGATGACCTACTGGGAATTTAGCTGAGGTGTGGAAAGCAAAGCGGAGTGAGCTCCAGCATGAGGATGAGGTGGCCAGGGTGAACATTGCAGTTATGATGATTACTCTTGAGATCGTTATGGGGGTAGTGAAGGATCAGTCTGGGGACGAGTTCTGCCAGGAAAGGGTGTGAAAGTTATTAGCTGAGGGTACAGAGTCTTACTTAGTCAACTCAGAGAGGGCAGGTGCTTTAATGTGAGATTGGTAATACCCGATGAAGAGGAGTTGAGGCGGGCAGTGATGACCGAGTCTCACGGTTCTAAGTTTTCGGTACATCCCGGTGGGGATAAGATGTACCAGGACATAAGGAGACAATACTGGTGGGACGACATGAAGAGAAACATAGCAGATTTCGTCTCAAAGTGTGTTACTTATTAGCTGGTGAAAGTTGACCATCAGAGACCTTCGGGGATGTTACAGCCACTTGAGATTCTCGTGTGGAAGTGGGAGAGCATCTTAATGGATTTTATTACTGAGGTACCTATATCGCAGTGAGGTTACGATTCGATATGGGTGATAGTGGATCAGTTGACCAAGGTGGCTCACTTCTTACTATTTTTCAACAACTACGACACGATGCAATACGCACAGCTATTCATTTAAGCGATTGTTAAATTGCACGAAGGCCTAATTAATATTGTGTCTGGTAGAAATAAAGTATTTTTGTCATATTTCTGGCAGAGATTTCAGAAGGGCATGGGCACAGAATTACGGTTGAGTACGAAATACCACCCATAGACTGACGGGCATATTGAGAGGGTGAATCTGATGCTTGAGGATGTGCATCCTAGATTTTGGGAGAGGAAGGTAGAGATACCTTTCATCGATAGAGTTTACATATAACAACTCTTACCAATTTACTATCGGCATGGCACCGTTCGAGGCATTATATGGGAAGCCTTGTCGTTCGCCCGCGTGTTGGTTAGAGGTGGGGGATAACAAATTATTAAGGCCCGAAATGATTCAGGAGACTACTGCCAAGATTGAGTTGATTCGAGGACGCATTCGGATAGCTCAGGATAGGCAGAAGAGTTATGCAGACGTCGATCGGAGACATGTGGAGTTAGAGGTGGGTGGCTTGGTGTTCGTCTGAGTATCTCCTATGAAGGGGGTTATGAGATTTGGCAAAAAGGGGAAGTTAGCGCCGAGATATGTAGGACCGTTTCCTATTATAGAGAGGGTGGGATCGATAGCCTATAGACTGGTACTTCCAGAGCATATTCAGAGGATATAAGATGTGTTCCATGTGTCATCACTAAAGAAATACAGGAGGAGCGAGAGGGATTTTTGGCACATTCCACTTAAGGATAATGACTTACAGTCAGACGCCTCCTATAAGGAGAGTCTCATGGCTATCCTAGATTGTGTCTAGTGTAAGTTGCGGTCCAAGGTGGTGCCACTAGTGCGAGTTCAGTAGGGACACCACAATACTGGTGAGTCGACATGGGAGCGGGCGGATGACATGCGGGAGTAGTATCCAGAGTTATTCACCGCAGGTAAGTCCTAATTTTGAGGACGAAATTCCTTTGCAAGGGGGTAAGTATGTAATACCCCGTATTTTCTACGTAGTCTTAATTTAATTAATTCGAAAATTAATGAGAAAAATACGTTTTATTTAAATTACGCGAGTGTAGTAATTTAATGAGATTTATTGAATAAATGCGATTGTTAAATATTAATCGAGAGATTGATAATGATTAATATTTTGATGAGATTTACTGAGTGTGAATAGTAAATAATAAATGATTATTAATATATGGCATAGCGAGTGATATGTGCGTATTTTAGTTTATCTCATCAGGAGTCGCGCGTGTAGACTATTTTGAGGTGAGAAATGAGAAATATATTTTAGTGACTCGAATGATAATTTGGAGGTCACAGATGACTCCGATGGGGTCGAAATAGTCACAATAGCATACCCGGAGGGTTTAGTTTGGGTTCCGGGTCAATTTTGGACCAAACCGACACCTGTTAGGGACATTTGGTCATTTTAAAAATAGAGGGTAAATGACCTACGAAAATTGAAGCCATATATCTGATGGTTAGGATTGTGGGCTAGGGTTCATAACTAACAAAACTTAGAGAGGACATTGGAGAGAAGAAAGGAACCATTCCCAAAAGGCTTAAGGAAAATTCTTGAAGTTGGAAGGCATTCTTGCACCCTAAGCACCTAAGGAGTGGAGATTGGAAAAGGAAACATATGGATTCATTACCTTCTTCACGAAATCAGACTCTACAGTAATCAAGGCAAGTTGGTTATTGCAAAATAATTGAAGTTATATTACCCATGTGTAGGAAATGATGAATAATTTTTTTGTGAATAAATTATTGGGAAAATATTGAATTTAATGCATGATTGGGATAGGAATTCATGTAGATGAAATTATACATGTAGAGAACTTGAATTCAGATGATATTGTACTTGTTTCCACGGATTTAAATTTGGGTTTGTGGTTGAACTTTTGGGAAGAACATAAAACTAGGGTTTTTAATGATAAAAGTTTTAATCCATTCTTGACTGAATTATTCAAAGATTTGATGTGTTGGGAACGTTAGAAATCATCCTTATACATGTAGAAATAGTTTTGGGTAATTGGTTGTGGATTTGGTGAACTACCATGAGAGTTAAGGTGTGTTAATGGAGGTAGACACATGGAGAAGACGAACTGGGTCTGTCACTGATCGATCGACCCTTGAATCTTGATCGATCGACGGATCAATCAATCCACCAAACCCTCGATTGATCGACCAAACCTGATTTTGGGTTCTTGCGCTTGTTTAAATTTTGGTGTTAACCAACAAGGGAGGGGAACCCTAGGAATGATATTATACTTATGTGGGGACTGAATAATGACCAGTAGGTATATTGTTGAGGTCCACTAAATCCATTGGGTGTCGGACTTAGAAAATAGACCAACGAGAATACACCGATGGAGTCGCATATCGAGAGAAATTGAGAATTGATTTATGGGGAGATTTAATGTTAATTCAAGATGTATACCAGTAGGATAGAGATGATAATTACTGAAATTATATAAGGGGTAACTAGGGTCATTTAAAATTATGTGAAGGCTTAATTTAATACGATAGTGAAAGAAATCGTAAAATAAAAGGGTGCGGTGAGTATTAGAGAGAAATATACTGCGTACCAAGCTGAATTATTGGGTTGGGTGAATACCTACTATATTAAATATTCAGACAGTGTGAATGTCTATAGTATACTGACTATATTTGGGGGGTCGATGGTTATCCGGACCAATATTTGTGCATGTATAATATTTACATTGGGGTCGATGGCTATTCGGACCAATGTAAATTCATGGGTAGTGTGAATACCTACTATCCTCACTACTTAGGCGGTGTGAATGCCTAAGGCATAATGACTATATTGGGGTCGATGGTTGTCCGGATCAATATACGATTAACATTTACATTGGGGTCGATGGCAAAGTCCAAACCAATCACTACAAGATATAATATATATGCCAGCGTTTTTTAGGGGGCGTTTTAGTAAAACATCGGCCTAGTAAAATTATCGACGTTTATTGCAAAAGGTGACTAAAATTACCGACATTTAATATAAACTCCAGGAATTATTGACGTTTAATAATAAAATGCTATAAATTACCGACGTTTATATCTCACTGCCACAAAATTACCGACGTTTTTTTAAAATAAACATCGAGTATTGTTCCCCGTGATAACACGCAACCAACAAACTTCGAATTTCCATTTTTTATCCTCCCTCCAACACGAAAAGTACTTTCCCTCCAAAACGAAACCCAATTTTTTTTTCATCCATCGCAGGTATTTTGCCCTACGACAAAATCGGTTAAATCCCCAAAATTTTTTCATCCATCGCAGGTATTTCATCTATCATATTTTGCTATCACAGCCCTACGACAAAATCGGTTAAATCCCCAAAATTGCCTCACAGAATCGTATTTTATCCCAAAATCCACAGTTTCGTACTTTCGTATCTTGTAGCTCGGTTCTTTCCATCGCAGGTAGTTTCGTTCTTTCGTGTCTTGTAGTTCTTGTAAATCCCCAGTTCTTGTAAATCCCTAATTAGATTACACAGTTCTTGCAGTTGTCAATGTTTATGCATAATTTTGCATCTTGTAGTTTCATCAAATCCACAGTTTCATTTCTTGTAGTTTCGTGATTGGATATTTCAATTTACTCTCAGGTATGTTTACGCTTGTATATTTTATTACAATCTGAATTACTTTTTTGTTCAGACTATGAAATTATTCACAAATGAAACATATTTGATTGCATAAATCGCATTTGACAAATGAAACATATTTGATTTCACACACAACCAGTGTTGCTTATATTAAGACCTAAAATAAAAATTTCATAGTCTGGACCATATTTTTAGCATTAGATGCACTTTAGATGTGTGTGTATAAATCGTTAAAATTTCCTAATATTTTTTTAACTTTGATTTATTCATCTTTGACAGTTTGTTTTTCTTCATTTTTGCAGGTTTTGCTAGCATTTTATCATGTTCATGGATAAGGAGCTTTCACGGATGTTAGATATATATTTAGTATTAGGCTATGGGTAGAATGTTAGCATATGGATATTGTACGTTTTGGACTTATGTTTAATATTGTTAGGATATTAGTGGAGAACGTTTTGGACTTGTGGATATAGCTTTTTTGATGCTATAAATGTTGATATTTTTTTTGGATAATGGTATATAAAGGTTGATTAGTTAATATAAATAGTTCAAATTATGCGGTTTTGATAATTTGGTATCATCATAACATGCCTAATATTTGTGAATTGGCAAATAATATTTTGCGACATTTTTTTATTTCTGTTGGCATAAATTTTGTAAAGAGTAAAGAAATCCTGACATTTTTTAGAGTGTGTGTATTACAAAAATTCCGACGTTTTTAATTAAACGTGGAAAATTAGGATGCGGTTAAACAAACGTCGGTACAAACATCGGGTTAAATGTTTTTGACGTTTATAGCAAACATTGTGAATTCCTGACTGGGGAAATGCCGACATTAATTGAAAACGTCGGAATTTATTTTACCGACGTTTTTTTTTTATTTACCGACATTTTTAAAATGTCGTCTAATCCCAAAATTCTTGTAGTGAATAAGTCCTTAATGTGTTATATTAGGGCTTTATAGCGGGGAATAGGCTTAAAGTATATATATATATATATATATATATACGTGTGAGTATTACTTAAGTGGAATAGTAGCCGATTTAATGGCACACTTATGTTCAAAGTAAATTAAGTAGTGAGACTTAATAATAAATGTGAAAAGCTAACATATGTGAAAATGTTACTCAGTGAATAATTAATACCTGAGAGGTGTTAATGAAATGAGTGTACTATATGGGTGGTACGAGAACTTAGATGCGTAGTTAAGTTCAGTGAGATACTTTGGTCTAGTTAGCTTGGCTAGTACAACTAGGTGGGCTAAGAATAGAACGTTAGGCGTGCACTGTAGACGAGGGGTGAGGAAACTCGAGAGAGAGTGTACGTGGTCCTAACATGTGTAATAAATAACTCATTTTCATTGCGATAAACTGCTTGCTAAATATTTTCAAAATTTTTTGTGTACTAACACTTGCTATATAAATTTTTAAAAACCTTTTAGGTGTCCAGCCACAGGGACGCCAGGCGTGATTTCTTTCCAGGGACTCCAAGCGGTAGCATTGTGGATGCTGACAGGACTTATTTAATTAGACGATTCCCTTATTTGGATATAGTGTAAGATTTTATTTTTGTACTTCATTTGCGAACATTTCGTCCAATGACAACTTTCAGTTATTTAGATTTGTTTTTATATTGGAGTAGTTGTTTCAGATTTTTAGTCGACTGTTATTTCGGCAAACCTTGATTTCATTTATAGATTGTGATGGTTGGATTCAATATTCTTTGTGATTGGTGAATTTAGTCGAGTATGGTCCTTTATATTGTTAATAAGAAAGATAAAATTTGGCACCAGTCTCACCTAGGTGGTTAGTAATTTAAAAAGTTTTCGATAGTGATGCTAAGAATGATCCACATGAGAAAATTTGTTTTAATTTTAATAAAGGCCTGATCAACCGATATTTAAATTAGACGATGTGTTACAACATGCTTATGATGAAATCAAGTAAACTATTTTTAATATGAACATTCATTCCCCCCCTTGCTTGATTTCATTCCTAAATAGAGAATGTTGAATCAATAGCTAAATTTAAACCTATTACTATGAGTCTAAGCAAGGTGACCCCTATCTTCAATTCTATATATCTTGGCAGAATAAGTTCCAGGTAAAAATATCATATATCTTGTCCAACAAGGAGGGAAAGTTAAAGCATTTTTTAAGTCCTATAGGATATAAATCCCCTACTCACATGTTTTTTGCATGTGATAAAATGCTTTTTTGCAAGGGTAAAGAATCAGACCTTATTGATTTGATGAATCTATTTCATCATTATGCCTTAGAATTTGAGCAATTCATCTTAGGCCTATTGCATACAAAATCAAGACTAGATTACAATTGTGGATGGGAAATGTCTCGCTATGGCTGGCAAACATGAGCTTATCAAATCTGTAGTATATTTCATGTTGTTATACAAATTCAAATTCTTTAAGTGGCCTCAAACTTGCTCAAAGTGATTCGGTAATAGACAATAAATTTCCAATGAACTGGTAGCATTACTGCAATGACATCTTTTTAACATGTCCACAATCAATAAATTATAATAACTGCCCACATTCTTAGTAAATTACAATCATTAAATTACAGTATCATTAATTATGTGCCTAACATATTGAGTAAATCACTAAGGATTAATATGTTAAAGACTACCTGATATAGGTACTAAGGAGCATCAGTATGTACCAACAAATTGAAACAAATATTAAGACCAACTGAGAATTTCAGTACTTACAATAACTCCCCACATTCTCAGTAAATTACAATATCATTAGTTATATACCTAACTGGTTGAGTAAATCACTAAGAATCAATATGTTGAAGTCTAACTGGTTTAAGTATTAAGAATCATCAGTATGTATCTACAAATTGAAACAAATATTAAGGCTAACTGAGAACTTCAACACTTACAATAACATTAACAACTTTCCAAACAAATATTGAAATATATATTAAGAATTTTTAAAACAAATATTTTATCATCGAAAGAGATAACATTAATTGTTCACTTTGATAATTTTTTTCAAAATTTTCAAAATAAATTACCCCAGATCACGTAAGGCAAAGACACGGTAAAGGTCAAACCGCCTAAGATATCTCGACGTCCTTAATAGTGCCCGCCCAATGGCTTTGTCGATATAATATATGATCCTCTGCTCCTGTCTCTGCGCTAATAACGTAAACCTTATGTTCAAATATCAACAGTTGATGGCCATCCACCACCATGCACCACCTTTAACTTGAAAATTCTAATAAATCGATATATGGATCATGTGGAGGATCTAATTCTAATAAGTCTTTATCTTCCATGCTTGCCCTGAAATGAGTTGACGCTTTATATGAAATGTCGCTATTTTGTTTCCCAATGATTTTTAGCTTATAAGGGCAAAATTTTCAATTGAGTCCATTTATAAGTAATTGACTTATTCCCGGAACAAAACTTATTCGAGTCCTAGATAGATTTTATCTTGTCACGATTCCCATAAAGTCTATGACGTATTTGTGTTGAAGACGTTGCAGCTAAGCTTCATAGATTTATCATGTCATGTTTCATTGGTGCACGTTTCACGTCTTCATCATGTTTTGATCTCTCAGGTATGAATGTGAAATGTCTATGAGACTAAGAAAATGTTTTAAAGGATTGAAATTTTACTATAAATGATTTTAAAATGTTTAAAAGGTTTTAACTTCGTTTATTCTGGGATAAATATTATTTAGAGTCGTGTATAATCATCTCTTTTCAGTTTGATTGTTCAAACGACATGTGATGTCGTTTGAATGACATCTCATAGTTGTTAGAATGACACGTGGATCTCGTTAGAATGACCTGCTGACTTAATTTTATTATTTAAGGCGGTGTTTGCTCAAAATTTCGTAAGGAGTGCAAAACATAATTATAGTTTATTAGTTTCATTTTTCAGCACAAAAGTTTTTCAAGTTTTTCAAAGATAAAAACTATCTTTAGAGTTTTCAAGATCCAAGCTTTCATATTCTAATGATATAAAGAACTTGTTTGCCCCATCTGGGTTTGTTCATCACTTTGAACATTGATCGTTGGATTTTACGGTGAAGAAATTGAGGAGTTCGTGTTCTGAATTCGTAGACGGTTTGTCAAGCTGCATCGATGGACACCAAGACATTTGTTGATGCCTGTGCTATGGACAGGTATCGTAGAAAGACTTGTGTGTGGGAACTGTAGAGGAGATGTTAAAGAGAAGAATAATGTTAAGGCTTATGGGGATTGAGTCATTGTGTAAGTCTGTATGTCTTCCTTTGTAAATCCGTATCAAAGTGATTGTCTGGCTTGGTCCGTCTGAGATTTGTTCCCTTTGTGGTTTCTTCGTACATCCGACGTTGTGAACTTATTTATTGTACTTGCTTTAATCACCTAGATGCATGTTTAGGATTAAACAAGATCAAATTAGACTTAATTGAAATTGACTCGTAAATTTGGTGCGTGTTAAAATTGGAAAAAGTTTTTGTAAGAAAAAGTGTTTTAACATCCTTAAAACACATTTGAAGAAAAAGAGGCCTAAAATTGGTATCAGAGCATGTTGCATTTAGTTTGTGTACAGATCCTTGTTTTGTGATTTTTGGTTATCGTGTTTGTTTATCACTCTTGGTTTTATTTTCTCTCGATGGATTCTGAAAGTTCTGACAAATTAAATCTTTTTAATTTGAAGTTTGCAAAACGAATTGAAATTCTTGAAGAAGAAAATTATCGTTTTTAACATATGATTGAATATTTGCAAATGTTTCAAACTCCAAGCGATATCATTCGCGAGAAGTTTGCGGCTTTGCATGATAACTTTAAATTTTCATTTTTGGCCAAGAAAGAGAGTGAAAATAGAGTCCTTGTTTAAAAAAAAGTTAGAGGACTTAAAAAATTCTAGGGTTTGTCCCGTTGATGAAAATATTTTGATAAATGATTTTACGTCATGTGAAAAGACTCTTAGGGATAAGTTTGCTCACATTGAGGGGGAGAGAAATAACCTTCTATAGGTAAATGAAAATCTAAAGAAGGAGTCCCTAAAGTTTGAGGAGTCTAATTCTTTAATTGAGTCCAAAATTTTGAAGTCGCAAAATAATTTAAAAGACTCGAGTCATGTGAATAGTGATGGTAGTGGCTTATCTTTTTCCAGTGCTTCGAATGTTAAAGCCAAAATTATTTTAGAGCATCAACCACATCCCAGGGTGTTAGAAAAGGTCAATTGAAAGGTCCCGTTCCTTGCCATGTGTACACATGTTCGCATTGTGGTAGGAAAGGTCACCTTAGGAGTTTTTTCTATGATCTTAGACAAGACCCTAGGAACTTTAAACTTAGTGTCTTGTAGGTTCCCCAAACCCGTTTTGTTAGGTATACACCTGTTTAGGTTAGGAAATCTGTTTTGGAGATGTTAAATGCTTCGTTGGTTGATTCTCACATGTTAGCACATGATGCTTCACATGCTATTTCTTATGGATGATTGTGTTGCCATGTTTGTCATACGCTAGTCTTTGCTTTATGATATATTTCTTACTAGTGTTATGACATGTTTATCTCTTTATATTATGTTTTTCTTTGATTTGAGTATTATGAGAAAAATACAAAAAGATTTTTGGTTTCATATATTTTTGAAAAATACAAAAAGATTTTATTTTTTTGTCAAAAATATTTTTAAAAAGGCACAAAAAGATTTTCGACTTATTTTTGTGTTGTGAGTTTTCATGTTTAATGTGACATATTGGTGTGCTTGGACCCCCATATTTTTATTACCCATGTGGCTAGGACATTTGGTCATAATTTTTTATGCATTGAATGATCTTAACCATTGTCTTAATAGGGTTATTTTGAAGTTGATATTCATTTGGATTTGACCTTGTATATATGTCATCTTTGCACACTTGCATGAGTTTATATGAATGTTTGAAATCTCATGCATATTTGAGTTTGGTGAGACATTTTTATCTCAATTTTGACGTCAATGCATAATAAGACTTAGGAGGAGGTGTGCATGTAAGAATCGTTTATCGTGAGGATTGATATTGCTTATATTGAAAAAAAATGAGTGTTCACGGGAAAGCGCTGCGAGAGTACAATTAACTCATCGTGAAAGCCACCGTTGAAAAGAGCCCAAGGAAAAAAATAAGGCAATAAAAAAAATCATATGCCAAAATGGGGCCAATAGGATTTCTCTAAGCTGAGAAAAATAAGAACCTCAATAGAACTTGAAAAATAAAATACAAATGTTTGAGGGTGTTTGGATGGAAAATTAAATAAGTTTGCACCACGAATCCTTACGTTAAAAATCGTATCATGACGCTATTATTTGTAGAATCGTCAAAATTCCGGATTTGTATGCATGTTGATTGTTTAGTTCATTAAGCTCAATATATTAATTGTCATAAATGGCTAAAGCTAAGTTTGATGACATTTAGCTATCAATTAGAGCTTCTTGATCGTTTCGATGTGTTCATATTGTGATTCATTTGTTGTAGTTCACACACATTCACTCGACATCCATATCCATATTTGAGCACATTGATACTGTGTTAGCATGAAACTCACATTATTTTGTTCGTTTTATTTTTCTATTTTGAGTCTGTTTTTGCTACTGTTTCATATCTCCAGTACCTATTTTCATGAAATTTTTTCACTGGGCAAAACTTTAACATTTTTGGGACTAGAATACTATGTTTGATGAAGTCATTCAAACGACTTTTGGACTTTGTTCGAACGACAACTCCAAGTTGTTCTAAATCGTTCAAAATTTGGTTTCTAATAACACGTTTTTTGAGGTGGTAATTTTGTCAGATATGGTCGTTAGATGATTATTTTTAGAGTCGTTAGAAGGGTGCTTCAAATGAGACCTTACTGTTTTGGGTCATGTTTTACCTCATTTAAATGACTTTCCACTATCGTTCAAACGACATAGCTTAATAGCTCAAATGACTTGTCTTAATTTTTGAGCCATGTTCAGTTTTCAGTACCTGTTTCGTATATATGATTACATCTTACTATTTTGGTACTTTTGGGTTCATCTGGACAGTTTGCATACAGTTGATATTGATAATTAATGTGTTGATTCTTATGCTGAATTGATTCGTTTAGTCACATATTTACTTAAATTGATGATTTTATTCATTGTGACTGTTTGTTAGCTACGATTTGGTATCGTCCTACGTTTCCATGTTTATATAGATATGCTTCATTGATTATTTCCTTCTTGATATTTGATGATTTGTTTATCTTTTTCACTTATTGTCAATTCGATCCAAAAAGGGGGAGAGATGTATGTGATGTAGGGGGAGTAGTTTGTTGCAAATTAGTATCATGTTTTTTATCATTGGTGTAATACCCCGTATTTTTATGGCATTTAATTATGAGATTAATTAAATTAAATTGGAATAAATTAATTTAATATTAATTCAGATTTTAAAATAAATATTTACTAACGTGATGAGAGTTAGTAATTATTGGTAAGAATAATGTTTAATATTACTAGAAGAGTAATATATGAGATTGAATTTATTAAAATTGTCGCGAGTGATAACTTGGGATGCGCATGTGTCGTTTCGAGACTAAATTAATGGAATAAAAAGTAAATTAATTATAAGTTGTCCGTATGGTCATTTCGAGTGCGGCAATGTGTCCAGATGGGTCGAGACAATAAAAAAGTGTACTTGGGGGTTTAGTTTGGGTCTCGGGACATTTGTAGGCCTAATCGGTAACTTGGGAGGGCATTTTGGTAATTCTTTTATTTTTGGCCTTAATTAATGACAAAAATAGAGAGTCTATATCTGTGGGAAGAGAGAGTCCTCGAGGGTTATAAACATTAGAATTGCAGAGAGGCTAACAGAGAGAGAAGAGAGAAGGCTTCCAAGGAGGAGAGCCACCAACCCTACACTACTCTCATCAATTCCACCACCAACGAGTAGATCGAAAGAAGGGAAACGTTCCTATACTACTCAATCCCGTCGGACAAAACCTTGGTTTCCAGGAAAGTATCTAACTTGTAGTTCTATATTTGATAAAATATCCATGCTAGTGTAGGAATTAATTCTCTTATGTCTTTACGAAAATAAAATGTTGTTTGGGAGATTTTTATTGCAAATTTGGAGTAGAAACCATATTAGGATGTATATCTGTCATATGTAGAATATTATCCACGAAATTGATGCCTAGTAAAGATAGGAATCTAGAAATGAAATGAATTCTTGAGAAAAATTGGATGAACTAGGGTTAAATGATAAATCCTTGAATTCATCCCCTTTGATGACGATTCTTGATGAATTTGTGAATGTTTTACGTTAGAAATCTTTATATTGGTTTATATAACGTTCATGATGTTTAGTTGGGAGTTTGGAACATGTTAATGGAGGTTTGAGGATTTATATTGGATGAATTGCAGAAACTGGGCCAACACCTGCTTGATCGATCGATCGACTCAAGAATGTCGATCGATCGATCGACCCCTTTTCATCAATCGATCGAGTCCTCCAGAAAATTCAAACTTCTCCCCCTTTTTATGTTAATCCAATTCCAAATGTGTAAGGACCCTTAGACATAATTTAAATATCAAAATGGAAAATGAGAAAGACCAGTAGGGTATACGTAAGTTCCGGGTAGGACGAGTTTATATGAGATTTAACCGTGGGGTTTCGGGGATATAAATTTAGTGAGAAATCGTGCGTACGTTAAAGTAAGTCTTGGAAGAATTTGGAAAAAAACTTAGACCAGCAGGGTAGTGAGGGTACACCTACTGATTTTATATTTATCGAGAAGGTACACTTCTAGAGTCGAGAAGTATTTACGGAATCACAGTAATTAAGAGAATAAAAAGAATAATTTAATTATACGTAAAATTCGAGCGTTATATGCTACTGATCAAGCGTGAAAAGTAGCGCGTGTAAAGACGTTAATCGTTGTTTTAGTTTCGCCGCCTCAATACAAACAAACCTAAGTTACGACTACACTTGCGATACAAGTATAGCGGTAAGTCGGGTATCGAATCCACTGGGAGTGTTAGACATATTTTAATCGGCTTATTAATTCAGGAATAAAAGTGTAAAAGGGTGATGTGTAAATGTAAATAAAAGAAAAGAGAGAAGTTAAGTCTAAATAAAGTAAAAGCGAGGATTGGGATATCAAATGTAAATAAAAGAAAAGAGAGAAGTTAAGTCTAAATAAAGTAAAAGCGAGGATTGGGATATCATCCAACCATACGGATCGAAACACTACTAATCAAAATTCCGGCTCGAAAGCTATTTAATCGAGCATTATCAATTAAACATAAACTTCACACAATAAGGAATTTAAGCCAAAGTTGTGAGAATAAACATTTAACCGAAAATTGGTCGCACGCGGATTAAATTCGAATTATCGCTTTAAACACTAACGTTGCATGAATAGTCCAATCTTACAAAACCACATGGATGTCACCCCAAGAAGAGAAGAAGATGAGCTCTCAAAACCAAACCCTAACCTAAAATGTATTCTAAAACTAAGTATATCTGATATTACAACAAAATTAGGTTATATAGTAAGTTGGAATAAAAGGGGTGAACCCGGGCGCAACAGTAAGGTTGCCCCCACTGTGACCTGAGGTCACGGGTTCGATTCACGGAAACAGCCTCTCTGCGCAAGCAGGGGTAAGGCTGCGTACATCCAGCCCCCCCCAGTACCCCACAGTGGTGGGAGCCTCGTGCACTGGGTTTGCCCTTTTAGTAAGTTGGAATAAAAGAAAAGAAGAAAGAAAAGAAGGCAAAATATCTGCAGAAAACAAGGGATTGATCGATCAATGAAATCGTGGAAAAATTATGAAGGATCTATCGATCGATCCTTTTGATCGATCAAGCAAGGCAAAACCAAGGCAGCCTACTGCATTCTTTTCTTCCTCTTCTCCCCTCTTCTGGTTTCAATGTTTTTCTCTTCCCCCAAAAGTGCCGTAACTTCTTCGTTAGGGATCCGAATCGTGCACCGATCGCGGCCACGCGAAGCTTGCTAGGAGGGATAAAACTTTCGTGTAGATGTCGGACCAGGTGCCCAAATTGTGAATTGACCGAATTGCCCTTGAACGTGCGATTGCATACGGAACTTGAGCGAAATGCGCCCGAACTCCATACTTAGTACCTAAATACCTACAAAAGCCCAATTATACCTCATATAGCATGTTAACAATATAAATCAAGGTTGTCTGATTAAAGGGCTTAAATATAGAGATTAAGGCACCCGAGGGGGCTACAAAAGCCCAATCATATAGTATGTTAACAATATAAATCAAGGTCATACTAGTTGAAAAACAATAACCTCGATAAAAACATCTTTCGACCGAGGGAATCTCGTTCGAACGAGATCCTTTTTTCTCCAGATTTATTGTAAAATAAAAAATATTTAAAACACTTTCCATTCTTTTTTAAAAACAAGTTTTTTGGTGTCAATTCCCTACTTAAAAGATAAATTGAAAGAAGTACAAAACTTGCAAAACTTACCAAAACTAACAATGTCTTTAGTTTGAAAAGTCCGTTCTGGTTTGATTAGGGCTCACAAATGCAATCCATTTATTGTAGTTTGCCCATTCCCACCCATCATTGGTTGATTTTGGGCCGTTATTTTTTTAACCGGGCTAGCGCAAACACACTATAGTATTTTTCTCGGGCTGAAAACGGGTGGACCAACCTGTTCGTAACAACCGTTTCCAATTCTGCCTGCTAATTGAAAAGAAACCTATAAATAAAAAAAAAATATACTCAGAATGAGATCATTCACTACCTATCTTATCTTCTTACAATTTTTTCTTCACAGATTGTTACCTAACCTCTTTGCTATAAGAATGGATTAATGGATTGGCCCACTTTGGACCAGTGTGCACATATCATCAACCCGTTAGCAACCTGTCCATATTTGGCCCAACCTGTGACCAACCCACCCAAGTCCACCCATTAGGTCCGATAATCCATGTCATGATACTTTGTCGCTTTGTCTCCAATAATGTAGACTTTACAACTCAATAGAATCGATACAAAGTTATTATGACACAAACCATTTGTTCTTGAATAAAGTCAATACTAATAAACACAGTGGGTAAAACATCTCCTTACACCATGTTCCCACAATTTGATAAATAAACTTTTGCGTAAAAACCATTATAGTCATAAATATTCTAGGGTTTAACATAATTTCCTTAAAAAAGAAAAAAAGCGACAAAAAAGAAAAGAGATTTTTGGAATTAACCAAGTTTCTTGCCACTGTGATAGTGTTGGGGTGGATTGAGTTTGGTCCTAGTTCGATCCCAACATTGTCAAAATAATGGTTGACCGACGAAATCCACGAATCGCGAATGAAAATTAATTGAGGTGCGCGTAAGCGTCCCTGCCCTGATGGTATGCCAACAAAATAAATAAATAAATTTTGTAGTTAAATCCCACGCTGTTTTGATTGGGACCGATCTCCAGTCCCATTACCAGTGGAAACGGAGCATACAAACTGTTTTTTACCCTCATAAATTCCCAAATCTATGAACGTGGTTGTGAGATTTAGGGGAATTTTCATTTACTACAGAGGATTATATTGACAATTGTCCGCGATTGTTTTACCAAATCAGATCTAAAATACCAAAGTCTCGATTGGAGCAATGGAGAAATCTAGCGCTCTAGACTACATCAATCAGATGTTTCCCACCGGTAATGCCTCAATCTTCACTATAAATTCGATACGATATAAGAATAATTTAATTGAAGAAGAAAAAAAAATTATGCGTGTATGAGTTTATGAATTTAGTAGGTGTAAAATCGAAGTGTTACGATAGAGGAAGAGCTTAATTGAGAAATATGAGAGATTTAATATATATAGTTGTGTGTGTGTGTGTTTATTATAATGATCATTGTGATTTGTTGGTAAAAGAAGAATTTAGTTGAGCAAGAAAAGAGATTGTGTGTGTGAATTTAGTAGGTGTAAATTTGTAATGCTGTGTTGATTTTTCTCACAAATTTGTTGGTTCACACTACAATAAAGAAGAATTTAATTGAGGAAGAGATTGAGTGTGTGTTTATCGATTTAGTAGGTGTAATTTGTAAAGTTCATGTTGATTTTTCTCATAAAGTAGTTGTTTCACAGGACAATGAAAGGAGGATTTAATTGAAGAAGTAAAAAGATTTTAGTGTGCGTGTGTATCAAATTAGTAGGTGTATATATATATATATATAGAGAGAGAGAGAGAGAGAGAGAGAGAGAGGATCTCATGAGGACCTCTGTTTGCATACTGCTGACGCGGACCAATTTTGATAAAATAGTAAAAAAAATATTTTTGGGCTAATTATTTTTTTATAGTTTTTAAACATTTCAGTAGGATCATATAAAAAAAATCAGCTCAAAATGATTTTTTTAACTATTTTAAAAAAATCGGTCAAACTTTGTCAGTTTTTAAAAAAAATTCATTTTGAGCTGATTATTTTTTTATGGTCTTATTCAAATGTTTAAAAATCATAAAAAAAAAATCAGTCCAAAAATATTTTTTTTACTATTTTAAAAAAATGGTCCTCATTCAGGGTTCTCAAACTGGGATCTCACTTGATCCTTCCCCTATACATATATATGTATATATGTACATATATGTGTGTGTGTAAATTTGTATATACGTGTGTATATCAATTCAGTAGTGTAAAATTGTAATGCTCAGTGTTGCTTTTCTCATAAAGTTGTTGGTTCTTGTTAATATTCGAGTTGAACCGGACCCGTGATCCGTCCACACGAGTGATGGATCCTAATCTATTTAATTGAATTAATAATATTAATATCTATATATATGTATTTGGTATATATATACACATACACATCATGATTAAAGTTGGTCACCCAAATGATTAACTAACTCCTATTGATGGTTGGCAATGATCCACACAACTACTTTTTTCTCTAAAAGGAGATAATGCTTAAACAACTATCAAAAAGAAGAGATAAGTCTCCTTCTTTCTCTCCTTTAGATTCTATATATAAACGGATGGTTTCAAGCTCTCCATAGAGTGGCAGTGATAGAAGAACAAAGTTTTTTGGGTTTTTTCATATTAAGGTTAATCACCAAGAAAACCTTGGATTTGTATTCGTGGATTAGGAGTAACTCTTGTAGCCAATCCGACACAACTCACAAGTTCAAGGCGTACACTGAACCGGTCTTGGATTCAAGCTCGCACAAGGCCGTAACAACAAGCTGGTGGTCATTTTGTAACTTTCGCATGGTTCGAATCCTTATATTATGTGCCATGTGCTCGTAGGTTTCATTCATCATGTATGCTCATAGTCGATACCCTCCTTCTGAGTGTACTCTTTTGCCACTAGGCGTGCCTTATACTTGTCAATTGATCCATCCGTGTCACGTTTGATCTTCAAGACCCATTTGTTTCCAATAGTCTTGTGATCAGGCGGAAGATCAACTAACTCCCAGGCCTTGTTCTTAGATGTGGAGCTCATCTCTTCCTGCATGCACTTTCCACATAAGAAGTAAGCTCATCCTCATCCTTTATAGCACACAAGAGAGTAATCCTCTCAATCTTGAGATGACAGCGTGAAATGTTTCCTCGTTTGCCACGGCGTACTTAAGGATTTTGATCTAATGGTGTACTCCCATTGTACTGAAGATCACTCCCACTATGCTTAGCGAATGTAGTACGAGGTTTCAATTCCCCCCTTTCGCTTAAAGATGGTAAGGTATTTTTATTTTCCTCTAAGTCATAGAGGTTTAAATCCTTATTAGCGTTGCCTATGCTAAAGAATTCATTCTCAATAAAATCTATATTGCGGGATTCCATTTCGGTCATTCTTCCATGGGGGTGTTCACCATACATTACATAACCTTTGAGTTTTCATAATACTTTATAAAGATATGGTTTTTAGCTCTAAGGCCTAGTTTTCCATACTTATGGAAGGTATTGTGAACATAACCCGCTAATCCCCATGGGCTAAATGCTCCAAATTAGGCTTTTCGCCTTTCCATAACTCATATGGTTTGAAGAATCTGACTGAGAAGGCACCCTGTTTAGGATGTAGGCAATAGTCAAAATAGTATCTCCCCATAATGATATTTGGATATTGGCCTGCTCCATCATCAATCTAGCCATGTCTAGTAGAGTTCTATTCCTCCTCTCCGCAACACCGTTTTGTTGTGGAGTGCAAGTAATAGTGAGTTGTCTGTGTATCCCTTAATTCTCACAAAGTTCCTTGAACTGATCAGATAAGTACTTGCGTCCTCGGTCAGTTCAAAGCGTTTTCAAACTTATGTCTTTGTGATTCTCAACCTCAGCTAAAAAGCATTTGAAATAGTCCAAAGCTTCATAACGACGAGCTATCAGATAGACATAACCATATCGCGTGTAATCATCTATAAAAGTAAGAGGCGCCATGACGTGCCTTAACATTCGTAGGTCTGCAAATATCAGAATGGACTAACTCCAGTGGTTGAGTAGCTTGGGTAGCCTTACAAAAAGGCTTCTTATATTCGTTTACTGCTAAACATGGCTCACATACAGGTAGGTCGACTTTAGCGATTCTCTTTCTAATCTAGTCATCCTATCCTTTCCTATATGCCTAAGTCTAACATGCCAAGTTACATAATCAATAATTCTATCATTTGCAACATAAGATAATGAATGAGAAGAGTCATCATAATCAACTATAAATAGATTATTTGAAATTGATCCAGTTCCATTAATCACACCATTAAACAAAATATCCAAACCAGACTCATTGAAGGAAATTGAAAAACCGTTGTCTGAAATAGCTAAAACTGAAAGTAGAATTCCGGGGACATAAAGCACGTTGTGAAGCAGTGTGCTCCCCGTGCGCAAGTGGAGCTGGTATGTACCGACTCTCAAAGCATCCTCACTTGCTCCATTGCCCATATAGACCCTTTGAGATCCAGTTGAAATGCGTAGAAAATCTACAAATCCATCTTGTCCCACATCACATGTTTTGTTGCTCCTAAGTCTACAATCCAATCACAGGGTCAAGGAACAACTAAAGCATGAGGACATACAAAAGCAAGTGGAGAGGAAACTGAAAAACCATTGTCCGAAATAGCTAAAACTAAAAGTAGATTATGCTGTATTCGAGGGACATAGAGCACGTTGTGAAGAAGCAGTGTACGCCCTCTTCGCAAGTGGAGCTAGTATGTACCGACTCCCAAAGTAGCCTCACTTGCTCCATTGCCTATATAGACCCTCTGAGATCCAACTGGAATATGACAAAAATTTACTAATCCATCTCTGTCCCACGTCACATCTTTTGTTGCTCTCAAGTCTACAACCCAATTACAAAGATTATGAGCAACTAAAGCATGAGAACATTCAAAAGTATGTAGAGAGGAAACTGAAAAACCATTGTTTGAAATAGCTAAAACTAAAAGTAGATTATGCTGTATTCCTGGGACATAAAGCACGTTGTGAAGAAGCAGTGTGCGACATGGACGCTAGCGGAGCTGGTATGTATTGACTCTCAATTCATCCTCACTTGCTCCATTGCCCATATATACACTCTGAGATCCAGCTGGAACGCGACGAAAATCTACAAATCCATCTCTGTCCCGCGTCACATGTTTTGTTGCTCCCGAGTCTACAGCCCAATCATCCAATCACAAAGATAATTAAAGCATGAGAACATACAAAAGTATGTAGAGAGGAATGATCAAGGATTACTTTCTTTGGATCAGCGCACTCACAAGTAAAGTGTTCCTTGTTCCCACAATTGTAGCTTTTGACTTTGGGTTTTTCTTTTCTTCCACCACGCTTACCTCTATGGCCCTTTTTGGTGATATTTTTCTCAGTGGGCCCTTTGGCCCTACTTTGCACATTCTGCTCCATTTTGGTGACCAACTTTAATCATGATGTGTATAAATATATATAAATATATATTAATATTATTAATTCAATAAAATGGATTAGGATTCATCACCCATATGGGCAGATCACGGGTCGGTTCAACCTGAATATTAATAATTCTCAATACGATATAAGGAGAATTTAACTGAGCGAGAAAATAGATTCTCTCTCTCTCTCTCTCTCTCTCTCTCTCTCTCTCCCTCTCCCTCTTTTAATTTAGTAAGTGTAAATTGTATATAAATATATACAAATTTACTGTAATTTACAATATATTCACATAGAGGATGTGTTTGGGATCGTTATGTGGGTGGCAAAAGTAGAATATTTTACCCAAACATACACCTTAACAAAAATTTAGGTAAGTTTATTTTTGACTATTAAGTTTTGTTTTCAATCTATAAATATTTTTGATAGATCGACATACATAGTTTTAATAGTTGCACATTAACAAAAATCTATAAATAGCTTACAGGTGTTAAATGCCTTTTTTATTGTTAGAATTTCATTAGCTAACAGTTATATGACCTCTTGATTAAAAAAATATGTTTGTTTTCTCTTTGAATAAAAACCTTGAATGAATGTATTTAGGGGTTATTTGTTTTTGTCTTCCAAGTATTTCAACCATTTAGTCATTCATACGATTCATACTTACGAGTTACCAAATAGTGTTTGTTTTTTAAACTCCGCATGTGTCATGCTTAATTTCTTATATTTTATTTTATACACCAGTGATCCAAGCCTGTATAAAGGAGGAGGGTTGCATTAGGTAGCTGATAGCGAGCGTAAAACTTTGTCAGAACATGAATCCTATAAATATATGCATTAATACTAGGGCATTACCCTTAAGCTATGCGTTGCGCTTGCCATCGTGTGTCTCAAAAAATAATCAAGGGCGTTGTGCTTGCCATCGGATGTCTCGAAAAATAAGCAAGGAGCGTTGCATCAACGCCAGTGTGCAATGAGAGATGGGCAAGGTACGAGAACAGGTATGGGGTACGTTGCTTTAGCCGGCACGCGGTATGGTGGGGATAGGTTTATTTGTTTCACTAGACATGATTTTAGTGCTAAAAGAACACCACCAAGAGTTCACTAAGAATGTGTGTAGTGTATAATCTTGACATTCTTCAGTATATTAATAAAAATGCGAACCATTCTTGTATTGTTGTATTAGTTGAGAAGTCATATTTCTTCTCATTTATTCTGTGATCCCGATAACTGTGGGCTAGAGTTCTCGCACCAATCTGGACATGTGGGGGTAAAGAAACTAGTACATGATAGTAAACTAATGAAGGTACTTTGACAGGAAAATGGATAGAGTTAGTGGATACCATGATAAAAAGAAAAATTAACATAATTCGTTTACAAGAAACTAAATGGGTCGGTTAGAAAGTTAGAGAAATAGAAAATACAAGGTTTAAATTATATAATATAGGCAAACATAGAAATAGGAATGGAGTTGGAATAATAGTTGAAAGAATCTTAATGATGATATCGTAATTGTTATTAGGAGATGCGATAGACTTATGATTGTAAAATTGGTATTTTGTGAAAATATAATTAATATTATTAGCGATTATGCATCCCAGGTAGAATAAGATGAGTATATTAAAGTACATTTTGGGAACAAATGGATGAACTAATTCAAGAAATATCTGTAGGTGAGTAAGATTATGTAGTGGAAACTTCAATAAAAACGTAGGAAAAGATTGTGTAGGATATGAGATGGTGCATAGAGGATATGGTTTTGGAGATATAAATGACGGTGGAGAGCCTATTTTAGGTTTTTAATGGCTTATGATTTTGTATTACTAATACATGTTTTAAAAACAGACTTGAACACTTGATAACTTATAAAAGTGGAATAAATAAGAGTCAAATAGACTTTTTATTACTAGGAAAAGAGATCAATTAACTTGTAAAGATTGTAAGGTTATTCTGGAAGAGAGACTAACCTCACAACATATGATAATTTGTTGGATATAAATATTAAAAATCAATCATGAGCGTGGAAAGAGAAGATTAATTCACGAACTAAACGATGGAACCTAAAAGGAAAGAATTAGAATTATTTAAAGATTAAATATCAAACGAAGCGTCATGGAATTCCGAAGATGAGACTAACATAATGTGGGATAAGATGGCTACGTTCATTAGGAGAATACCAAAAGATATTCTTGGAAACTCAAATGGTAGGGGGCACAATTTAAAGAAATTTGATGGTGGAACGGAAAAGTATAAAATATAGTAAAAACTAAAAGGGAGTGTTTTAAAATATGGCAAACAACTGGAAACGAAGAAATTTTTAGAAATATCAATGGGCTAAGAAAGAAGTTAAGGAAATGACAAGAGATGCTAAGTTTAAGGTGTATGATGATCCTAATACAAAACCAGGAAGACAAGAAGGGAAAAAATATATATAAGCTTGCTGAACTCAAGGAAAAAAATAAGAAATTTTAATTACGTTAAGTGTATTAACAATGATGATTCGTGAGTCCTAGTCAAGGATGAAGAGATTAAGGAAATATGAAAAAGAGAGGTTATTGAAATAAGATAATGGGAGTTTATTAGATATGAAGGAACTTAGAGAGACACTATAAAATATATTTTTTCACAGAATTAGGGCAACAAATGTTAGATTTGCTAAAAAAAGATGAAAACAAGGAGGGCTTTTGGACTGGATAGTGTTTCTGTTGAGTTTTGGAAGTGTTTAGGGGAAGGAGTGTCTTGGCTACAAATTTTTGTAATAAAATTATAATGACTAATAGGATGCCCAATGAATGGAGAAAGAGTGTTTTAGTATCTATTTATAAAAATAAAGGACACATAGAATGTTGATGAAATTATTGTGGTATTAAGTTAATGAGCCATATAATGAAACTTTGGGAGAGAGTGATTGAACATAGATTGAGATTGGAAACGACACTATTTGAGGATCAGTTTGGGTTTATGCCTGGGAGGTTTACAATGGAAGCTATTTATTTATCGAGGAGATTAGTGGAGAGATATAGGAAGAAAAAGAAGGATCTTCGTATTTTTTTTAATAAATTTGGAGAAGGCGTATGATAGAATACTAAGAGATAATATGATGAGTTTTATATTAAAACGAAGTGACCCATAGGTATATTGATGTGATTAAGAATATATATGATGGGGTCACGACTACACTAAGAACAATGGGAGAAAATAGTCAATTACTGTAGGTCTGCACCAAGGTTCAACACTAAGTCTTTATTTCTTTGCTCTTGTTATAGATGAGCTGATTGGACAAATATAAGATGAGGTGCAACGGTGTATGTTATTTGCAATGATTATTTTTTAATGGATGAAACTAAGGTAGGGGTTAATGCTAGATTGGAATTGTGGAGAGAATCTCTAGAAACAAAAGGGTTTAAATGAGTACAACTAAAACATAATATGTGGAGTGCAATTTTAGTATAATAGGAGGATGTAATAGGATATGGTGAATTTTGAGGGTCAATAGATACCTACGAATGATCATTTTCGTTACTTAGGCTCAATTATTCAAAGATATGGATATGCTAGTGATGATGCTACGCATAAGATTAAAGCAGGTTGGGTCAGGTGGATAACTGCTTTTGACATATTATGTGATCGACGTATACTTTGGAGTTAAAGTTATACAGGACATCCATTAGACCTGTTATGTTATATAATCGGAGTGTTGGGTAATTAAGAAACAAAATGTGTGGCGGAGATGCATATATTTAGATAGATGTGTGGAATACTCGAAAGGATTATACCAGAAATGAATAAATTTGTGAAAAGTTAAAAGTAGCTCCCGTAGAAGATAAATTGTGAAATGGTTTGGACACGTTAAACGTAGACCAATAGATGTTCACGTAAGGAAGAGTGATTTAATTAGTATTGATGCTAACTGTAGAGGTAGATGTAGACCTAAATTGCATTGGTGAGATATTGTAAAATTAGACTTGATATCATGTGCTTTAACCGAGGATAGTGCGCCGAACAGAGTATAATGGAAAAATAGGATTCATGTAGTGTATTGCGAAGATAAATGGTCATATTTTCCTCTTGAGCCTCCAAATCTTAACGAGTTAGACTACATACATCCATTTATAGGTGTATATAAACTTAAAAAAGAAACATATTTTCCTACTTGAGATTTAGATTTTAGATTTCAAATTCAGACTTGAGATTTGGTAATATATTTTTGATAAGTAACAACTTTAAAAAAACCCAATCGGGGCGGAATCCTGTATAAAAGGCGTAAACAAAGAGAATCTAGAAATCTGAAGGGGGCACAAAAAACAATCCCACTATTGGAAATCACACCAAAAAGACGGGTTACTCCCTAGTCCTAAACCAATACAAAAATCAAAGCTGGCGATGGAAAATCCTCTTTGAGCCACTCAAAACAACGTAGAGCAACTTAGCTGGATCCAACTCCACACATTCAAAGCACCTATTATTCCGTTCTCTCCATAAAACCTATAATCACAACAATTCCCCATAAATCTTGCTTCTTCTTGTCAACCATCCTACTCCTCCAAGATTCTAACACCTCCGCCACCGAATCTGGGTGATCCCAATCACCCAAGAAAGGCCAAACATAGAGAACTACATCCCACAAACTCCTTGCCACCTACAATGCACGCCACCCAATAGTGAACTGTCTCCTCATCCTTGCACAACTAACACTTGCTAAGCATATGTCTACCCCTCCTCTTCAAACTATCTGAGTACAAGAGAATAAGCAACTTTGACTGGAGCCGTGGTTCGCTATGCGTATCTCCACAAAACCTGGCTCCCTCCTCCACCACCCATAACTTAGTAATAGGACCCTACAGAGAATTATGCCATGTCTTCAACCTTTCCACCTCAATGCATCCGCTCCTCCCGGTGATAACCCCACCTCTCAGACAACGCACCAACTTCCTCTGGCTTCCAATTCTGAAACAGTCTCTTGAATCTGGGATTCCGTACATCCCATGCTTCCATGCTCCCATGCTGAGCAATACATAATAGACAAGGGAATCTCTCCCCCAGTGGCACATCCCCACACTAAGTAAAACCGTTGGGTCTCGGAGCCTTGTCCCCGCACAAAGACTTAAGTGGATTAACTACCTCCTCCTCTAGAAGGGCCTCTCAAGCCATTCTTATCGCCCCTAAAATTCTATCGAACTCCAACCCATCTAAATAGGCATCCACTTTGTGGAAGTTACGTGTTCTTATCCCCTTCCCCGAGCCAAAGTTCCCCAGATTTTTGCTTCCAACTATTCTCCTCTAACATTTTCCTCCCCACCCCCTTCCTCTCCTCCCCGCTCAACCACTCCTATCTTTTTAAAATCCCCATCCACTCCCTCTCATTGAGTGTACTTCAGTTTTTGTGTTCAGGCAAGGCTCTTATACCTCTTTACCATTAAGAGGGGAAAGTGACTCTTAATATCGGAAAATTTACAAAAACAAGACACTATAAGGCACCTTTTTGCTTCGGATAGCCAAAAATAAACAACCCCTAAATCATATATTCAGATGTTTCATAAAAACAAGCGAATTTCAACAAATTTTTCAGATTTCTGACTCGAGATTTCAAACTTTACATTCAAATAGAAAATAAAAGCATTATCAAAATCATTAAATGGATTTACCAGAGTACTTTCGTTGTGTTTTCTTTGAATGCTGACATTTTGCCCGAGAAAAGAAAAAGAATTTGCCAGAGCAGTTCAGTGTGAAGGGGCCAAAGAATGTTTTGGATCAGTTCAAATGATTTAAGTGCAGTTCTCAAACACTTCGATGTAACCATGTAACCTTTGGCTGACCTTTGTTGTTGTTGCAAGGGTTATCTTTTCAACATCTGCATTTGCATTTTTGAGCTTCACTATGTCTTTTTAGTTTTACTATTACTTATCTAGCAAATTTTTTTTCTTTAATTTGGTGCTATTTATCTACTTGGCGACATGGAATATGGTTCAGAGGCATCTTTAACCGGCGTTGAGCCATTGATGCAAAAGATACATAGTGAAATTCGTCGCGTGGATTCTGGAATATTAGCAGCCGTTCGTCAACAGGTTGTTTTTATTGCTTACTTGTATTGATGTTCTCAATTACATTCATAGGGTGTGTTTGATAGGACTGGGTGGTTAATTTTTCTTTACCCCGTTCCACCCAAAAAGAATTTTTTCCATGGCAAAAAACATGCATTTGGGGTTGTACTTTAGTCAAAGCCGGAAAACTTTCCAAGGCAAATTTGGGCAATCAATTATCAAACACACCAAAATTTGGAATCTTTTAAATTTGTCATGGAAAGTTTTGCCTCCCAAACACACTCCTAGTTGATGACTAGTTTTGGTAACGCAAGTCGTTTGATTGCTAAACCATTGTTTTTCCAGAGTAATTCCGGAACCAAAGCCAAGGAGGATCTTGCTGCAGCTACGCATGCTGTGGAGGTATATGTTCATTAATGCACTTGATAGCTTGTTGCATGAAATAACCTTTGTAACTGTCAATGATTATTGCGCTTAATGATTAACCCTCTTGATGTTCCTGGTTGCTTCTTTATTTTCTTATTTATTTGCATTTTAATATTTATTTATATTCTTTTGAACCAGGAACTCATGTATAAGATCCGGGAAATCAAAACCAAAGCTGAACAGAGTGAAATGATGGTTCAGGAAATATGCCGTGACATCAAGAAGTTAGATTTTGCAAAGAAGCATATAACGACTACGATTACTGCCCTCCATCGTGTTACTATGTTAGGTTAGTCTTTCCAGTCTTATTAGATTACAGTGTGCTCTTGTGACTTCATGTACTATTATTGTAAACTTGTCATAAAAGATATCGAGCTTGGAGTTGGGGTAAATTTTGACCAAAGGGAGATCTTTTGACCTGGGTTTTAGTGCAACTCAAAAAGGAGAAAAATGTAATTTTATCTATTGTAAAAAGTCCAATAATGAGAAGTTTATACTGAAGTAAAGCATTCGCCCTCTAGATCATGGGCAAATTATGTTATAGATAATCATGATGAAGTCCAACTCTTACTATTCTTACCATGGTTCAAAGTCTCGGAATCGGCCACCCGATTTTCAACTCGGTCGCGGTATCCGGTGATACGCAAAGATACACTATTTAAAGAGCGTAAAAATTCTAAAAAAATATAGAAATTAAAAAAAAAATAAGATTAACATTGTGGACCAATCAGATACGTTTAAAACAATCCTTTAATATGCATTGCATTGTACAATTGGTTATACTGAAGCGCGACGGACTTGTCAGATTCAATATTCTATGATAAACCAATATTGATATAGAAAAACAATCTAATGACCATTGTACAAAATATTTTTTTAGGAATTTTTAGAAACTCTAAACATCATTTTTAAGAACTCTAAACATTTTTTGTACAAAACATTATTTTTTGGAATTTTTAGAAATTCTAAACATTTTTTAAGAATTTTAAATATTTTTTGTTCAAAACATTATTTTTTTGGAATTTTTAGAATTTCTAAACATTTTTTTAAGAATTCTAAACATTATCTGTACGAAACATTATTTGTAGGAATTCTTAGAAATTCTAAATATTTTTTGAAGAATTCTAAACATTTTTTGTACAAGACATTATTTTTTGGAATTTATAGAAATTCTGAACATTTTTTTGTACAAAAAATTATTTTTATGAATTTTAAATATTTTTAGGTGCTCATTTTTTTTAACAATTCTAAACATTATTATGAATTCTAAATATTAAAGTTTTTTTACAACCTGTTTTTCAATACCAAAACAAAGAATTATTTTTCGGTACAAAACATAGATGTTTTTTTACAACTTGCATCTTATTTCTTACAAGAAAAAGTAAATACATTAACTTTACATTTGTTAAACTTTTAGTCACACACGAACAAACCTCCATACATACGCATTGGAGGCTCCAAACTTTTTATCTACACAAAAACGCAACTAGCGATGGATCGGCATCTTTCGCAGGGATTAGGCATCTACTTCCAGCCCAAATTTTACTGATTTCCGGTGACAGAATTTTGAAGAACGTTGAAAATAGCAGCGATTCTTCAATCAATCTTCAGATTTGGTTTAATCAACTCCAAAAGGTTAATATTTCTACTTTATTTCTCTTCAACCTCTTGCTGATTCGGCTGATATTTTTATATATCGGACAACACGGGCAATATTTCGCCGAGACATCTAGGTATTGCCGAGAAATCACCGATTCATATCGAATCAACATATTATTCATCTCGCATCACGGTATCGGATCGTCCTCTTACGATACCGAGTCAACTCGGCCGTGACTTTGAACCATGGTTTTGACTTACAACTGGTATTTTGGAACTTTGGGGTTGTTTAATTGGTTTATTTATTTGTTAATGTTTTTCTTTATATGGCAAGATGGCATTTGGCATAGGTTTTCTTTTTTATTCCCCTGTCCTGTGCCTTTGCTTTGTATATGGTGTGTACATGCTTTTTCCTTTTTTTCTAGGATATATAATTTTTTTGTTACTTCATAGAAATGATATGCTTGATATCTAACTCATGATTAACTTGATGCGCACTAGATTGCTTGGTGCATTGGTTGGATATTCTAAACATTTCATTAATCTGAGAAAACTTAAATTTTTTCATAAATAATACATTACAGCACATTATAGAAAAGTAGTTATACAGGCAGTTGTGACAGCCATACGATATTGCAATTTGGGATTCTTTTTATCAGGTCACGTTGTAGACCTTTTATAACTCCCAAATTTCTTTCTTACTTCTTGTTCTTCTTTTATTTTATATATATATATATATATATATATATATATATTTTTTTTTTTTGATAAAACATATTTCTACTAAGGCATAGGGGGACAAGTTGTCCACCAAAGAGACAATTCCATGGGAAAATACAAAAGGAAATGGAAAAAATACATTTGCCAATACAAATATTTTTTATCACTGAACTCCATCCTCCCAATTCCAAAGAATACATAATTTCAAGAAAAAAAAATCAATTGAATACTTGAAAGTGGTATCTATTAAGGAGAAAAAGAGAATACATGAAAGTTGAATCTCACGAAAGACACTTGTGAAGATGCGATGTAATGTACACTCTCTTATAACCATACCTTTTCTTCTCCTCCTCCTCATGAATTCATACATATCAAAGAATTGACTAGTTAAAGCTTGACCCATGTCCAACACCTTGTGATATAATGCTACACCAAAATGCCCGACTTCTGTTTTCCCGCAACAAATTATGGTTCCAGCTTCTAAGCAATTGGTAAAGTTGGGACCCCCGTGGCATTTGGTTTTCTGCGCACCAAAGAACCCTGAGACAACGACACTAGCCCAACGGTTAGTCAACGACAATGTTCAAAATTGTACATATACTAGTATACTCCCTTTATTCTACTACACCCTTACATTTTACCCATACGAATTTCTTGATCTCTCACAAATGGTCATTCACTAGCAAACAAGGTTTGGCCCTGAGATTTAGGGTGCCCAAGGTGGACAACATTTTCGGGGCCCTTGTACATACCATAATTATATGAAACAAACTCCATGAGACACGTTCCAAAGATAAAAAACTTAATCAATTGACAATCACAATTGTAGAATTACAAAAAATCAGTTCTTCTAATTCAAGGACTAGTGCCCCCCAAATGTAGAACAATACTCTAAAAATTATTTATTCGAATTCTATTTTTCTCGTGTGTCTATATATATATATATATATATATATATATATATAGAGAGAGAGAGAGAGAGAGAGAGAGAGAGCTCATCGATCCGAATGCCCGTAGCTAAAGTTCGAGGTAGGAGCCGTCGGCTGGCCCCGCACAGGTGCCGATGGATCGACTACATTATTGTGTGTCTGTGATATATATATATAGGTGGGTAGATAGATAGATAGATAGAGAGAGAGAGACTAAGGCGACTGCCTCAGTTCCCTTGGGTTAGGCCGCTACTGCTAGCAATTTCGTAATAATAATTCCTAATTCGTAAGGCAACGTCATCAGTAGAATTTTTATCAACTCGTCATCGGATGACCCTATTAATTTTATAGAAGCCATGCTTTATAAATGGCAGCAGCAGTTCCCGCTTTTTAGAGGCCAAAGAGGAACATAACCGGTCTCATCGTTGGGATTTTGTGCTAGGCCAAAGAGGAACATAGGAGGTCATGACCTATTGTTTTGGCATGCATTTTTCGATATGTCGAGGTTAAACAATGATTTGAACGTTCGACGCATGAGGAACTTATACACAACAGAGTCCCTTGATTCAATTATGTTGTCAGCGTTCGTTCGTATGACATGGGTTACTACCTCGCCAATAGCTTGTATGGTCCACTTTTGTCAAATGTTTCTCTTTACTACGACTTGATTGTGCCGTTGTGAAATTTGCATGGCAACATTTAGATATTTGCGAAATACATTTAATCAATTGTAATCATCATTGATTAAATGGTAAATCGAAGATTTTGTTTCGCTAATAAATTTTCTTACGAGAGCAATACATTTAATAGGTTCATCGCCATTACATTTAATGGAACATCTTATGAAACTAAAAACTAAGATGGCTACATATATTTGTCCCACTTCAAAGGCTTTTCAAAATGCTTCCATTGGTTAGTGAACATCGCGTACACGACATCACGCACACGAAGCTCGCCTCCTCATGTTTGTTGAACTTTTGAATGATTGCTCTGGTCTGGTGAACCCATCCATCCGTCGAACTGCGTCGCGAGTGTTATTGTAATTCCAGGATGATGGCGCCGAAAACAACTTAAAATTCGGAATAACTCATTGTCTATAGTGAAATTCGTGGGAGGTGATAAAAGATGGGAGAAAGAATAAATTGATGAAATATGTGGGAGAAGATAAAAGAAAGGATGAATAAATAGGCGCTTGGCAGGATGGATGAAAGCTGTTGGCGCGACAGATGGTTTGTCGCACGAAGGTCTCCTGCGGCCGTCGGAATAACTCATCGTCTAGGATGAAATTTGTGGGAGGTGATAAAAGATGGGAGAAAGAATAAATTGGTGAAATATGTGGGAGGAGTTAAAAGAAAGGATGAATAAATAGGCGTTTGGTAGGATGGATGAAAGCTATTGGCGCGACAGATGATGGTATGCCGCGCGATGGTCTCCTGCGGCCGTTGAGTTGGCATGCGAGGGGGACCTTTGCCCATCTGTCAAGGCAAGATAGCATCATCTTTGCCTTCATTATATTGTAATGCTATTATGGTCGATGCTCTGGAGTTGATATCATTATGCACTCTATTTTGCCACGTCTCCAAAGATGGTCTTATCTTGCTTTATGAAGTTCATTTATATTGTGGATATCTTTTTCCACAAACATTACATGATGCAATAGTTATAGTTTCATGGTCTGGTATCCAAGGACTTTAAAGTTTTAGGTCGGAAATACACAACAATTTCTGTGATATTTAAAATGAAATACATGTTTTCTTTACTATTTGAATTTCTTATCAGAACTACATAGAGTACCATATTCATTCTACATGTTAAATTACATGCCTTGTTTGTTCATAAAACATGTATGTGATGTTTTAACAAATACACCACGAGGTTAGTTCTGTACACAGATTTGAAATTCTTAAAATTCTTACTGCAATGGGCTCTTTGTACTATGGCAGTTTCTGCTGTTGAGCAACTTCAAGTAATGGCTTCCAAGAGACAATATAAAGAGGCAGCTGCACAACTAGAGGTACTTGAGCCCCTTGTGTTTTTTCATACATATGTTGGTTAACAAGTGCTGATGTTTTTTATTTTATAAAATTCTTCTCATCTGAACAATCTTTTTGTCTTTTTTCATTAGGATAAATCTCTTTATGAACCTTGTGGTTAAGAGTTTGAATCTCCTTTGGGATTAGTCACGTGCTTTAAAGTTGTTTGAATACCCAATAATAAAAAATATATTTTTTTTCTTTAATACATCACTAATTTTCGATTTAGACTTTAATACAACTTCATCAGTTTATTAGACTTTAGTACATTTTTCGTCGCTAAATGTGAATTTCGCCACTAAAAGTGATTTTTGGTGACATTTAACGAATGTCATTTAGCGACGAAAAATGTACTAAAGCCTAATAAACCGATAAAGTTGTATTAAAGTCTAAAAATACAAAATTAGTAATGTATTGAAGTAAAAAATAAAAAATAATGATCGGTCCTTTGATGGCACGGGTGGACGAAATTCTGCAGTACCTAACAGCGCCAAAAGTTGCAGTCTCTCCTCGCTATATCCCTTTGTTGTATATGAAAACTGACCCTTTGTAAAGCTTGCTTTAACTTCTCTTTAATGAACCCCCGGCTTTTATTTGTGGTGGGATAAGTCAACATCTTGATAACCAGTAACATGGAACAACTGACATGGTCAAAGTTCAAATCATTTGAAGATTTGGTAACACATTTATCTAAAAGAACAATGCATTCAATTGTTCTGCCCATGTCTTGTTCGTGTTCTAGGTTATGAAAATTGTTAATCACTTTGTTTCTGCCCATATAAATATAATATTGACACTGAATGAAGTTGCAATCTGAATATTTTGTCTTAATATGGAAATATCAGTTTACAGATTCAACTTTTGGATGAATTTTCAATGCTCTTAGAGTGCAGCGTGACTTGATGTGGCTTCAAGTTAAACCTGATAAAAAAAATCTACAGTTTAACGTGCGCTTAATCGGCGTTGATTTTTTTCCATGGAAAATACTTCTTTTAGTTCATTTATTACTTTCGTGGTGCTTGATTTCAAATACATTCTATGAAAACTATATTTGTGTAGGAAAAGTACTCCATAGTTTTATCATTTTTCATGGAAAAATTTCTTATCCATCATTCGTTTAATGGAGTACTTCAAAAACAAGACCAAACCATTCTTATCTTTTTCCACTCATTTTCCAACTTCTCATGAAAATAAACTATTGTCAATAAATTTCCAACTTTGTAATCAAACACACTCTAAAAGTGAATTGTTAATTCTTTTTCTACGCAGATATATATCACCTTGATGTATTTTGAGAACTACTCTGGAATATGAAATATGAAGGTGCATCCCGTTTGCTAATTCTGGTTTGTGATGCATTTCAGGCCGTAAACCAGTTATGTAGTCATTTTGAGGCCTATAGAGATATTCCAAAGATCACGGATCTCAGGGAAAAGTTTAAGAACATCAAACAAATTCTCAAGTCCCATGTGTTCTCTGATTTCTCAAGGTGTGTTTTGATTTAGGTTGATAAGCTTTCTTCTCAAATTGCTTATATAGACTCCATAAAAATACTAAAGATACATAAGTGCAAAACCAATTCTAATTTGTGTCGACAGTGAATTCACTTGTTGATATTGCAATGCTGTTTGGTATTTTATATGTCATTTCCTCGCATTTCCGTTCACTTCTTGCTTGATAAGTAAAATTTCACTAAAACCATTAAAAAGAGGTGTCAATCTCGAATTGTGAATTGTATAAAGGAGTAGAGATCAAGAAGAAAATGGAAAACCATTCCATAACCAAAATAATCAATGTATCTAGGTAGCATTTCTTCAACCAAAGTAAGCAATGTACTAAAAAACTGGAAAAAATTAGAGGTTTCTATGGGAAGTAGTGGGAAGGGATGTTAGGTGGAAAATAGATTGTATATTTAATAGAGGGGTGGGTTGGGGTGGCTAATTCTAGAAAAAAATAGACCCTTCTCATTCTCCTCACCAATTGTAATTCTCTCAATATGATTTGTTTGGTCATGAGAATTAGTCAGTTGGTGGACAAATTATTATTCTCGTCTTCCCCACAAAAGGAGCCTAACAATCTCCCCATTCTTCCTACCTCCAAAGCCTATCCTTCTTTCATATGGAACGAATATACATTATATCTAAACTATTATTTTTTAATAAGAAACATATAATATGAACTTTAAAATAACAAAAATAGTACAAAGATGGGAAGTAAATGAGCAGTTCACCACGTGGAATACATAAGATTCCCAAACACTTCTTTATTTCACTTCTCGAGACCCAACTTCAATAGTCTCAATGGCAAGCACAAACCTTGATGAATCCTCCACATTGTAGCTTTTCCACCTATTATGAACCCTCTTTACGAAACCAACTTCCTCAAGACACATTTTCTTATCTGCTTTAACACCCCCTATTTTCCACGTATTAGGTGACCAAGCCTCAACGCCGAAGATAGGGCGCGTTAAAATAATTTATATCAATCTCAACATCATGACAAGTGTAATAATAAAAGACTGGAATGAATTTAAACCATCCACAACATGCGATGAAATAAAACATAAATATTGAATAAACTAAATGTCTCCATATCCAAAGTAAATAAATAAATATCGTCTCAATCTCACGAATACTCTGGGACCAACATGGTCCATACAAATCTCTTAATCAAATGACTTTGAATACTGAAATAAATATAAAAATAACAACCTTAATTTAGGAATGGAGATAAATGGATAGAAGAAGTGATAAGTCTGACTGCTTCTGCCTATGAACACCTTGAAAAGATTTTTATAATATTTGGGTCAGAGCCGAAAGCTTCAAGAAAAATCTTACTATAAGGATGCAATATTAATCATGCCAAACCTTCGACACTCACATGCAAAAGATACCTCACCCCTCATCATAAGTAAAATAGCTACACGAATATCCCAATCTAATGCATAACTAATACTAACAAGTTTCAACTAATAGACTATCAAGTAAGCTGCCACACACTCTTGTAACTACTTCGGAATGTAACCCATTACATACGTAAAGAACAAAATCCAGTACACTCCCCACTCATGTCACTCGAACAATAAGATACCCACGATCTCATAGTATACACAATAACGTGACATAGTGTCTTTAAATAACATGCCCATCACTAGACTATATAATATAATTATAAGTCTTAAACCTCACGAAGACTTCAAGCTTCGGGGGCCTTCTCGTGCCTCTATCACTAAACCTATAGGAGTCCCGTACCTAATGGATTTAAAATATGTACACACAAAAGAATGGGGGATCACCACGTAGTCAGACCATCGACTAGTCACATACTAAATAGTCCGATGGATTAAGTCATTTACGCCTCCATGTCGTGAGACGATGACCAACTTCGACCTCCACACAACCTGCTACATTATCCAGGAGCGCGGTACCGGGCCCCAAATCCATTTAAATCCTCACCCCAACCGATAGATTTCCAACAAGCCAAATATGATATGTCTGCATAACACTTGTGTATCCAATTCCCATCCAAATCTCAAAGTATGACTTCCAATTAGTTATGGGTTTATTAATCCTAAACCCTAATTGGATATAACCTTAGAATTTCCCTAAAATTAGGTGTGATGTAGGAGAGCCTCTCTCTCTCTCTATATATATATATATCCTCTAACTATATATCAGAGTTTTAAATAGCTCGCTATTGCTTTTTGCGATGGGAAAAGGCAACGCAAATGGGTCTGCTAATTGGGATGCTGCTGTTGCGTTCGCTATTGGGCGCAATTTGACGCGATTTAGCGCAAAAGCGTGCAAACCAGCGCTATAGCCGCGCGATGCATGCTTTTTTTAAACCCTTGACTTACCAAAACGACGTCGTTTTGGCAAGTACAAAGGTTTTAAAAAAACGCAAACACTTCCTTATTTACTTTTGACAGTCCCAATCTAAAAAAAACCTTCCTTATTATAGTTTTGACAGCCCCAACTTAACAAAACCCTTCCTCAATCACTTTTAACAGCCCCGATCTTGAAAACCAGAATAAAAACCTCATTCAGTGCTCCGGACTCTTCCTTCCACAATTTGGCAGCCCCGGTCCAAAATAAAAACCTCATTAACAGAGCTCCGGACTCTTCCTTCCACTGTTTGGCAGCCTCGATCCAACTTTGGTAAGAATTTACACAGTTCTTTTATTTTTATTTTTTATGTTTGACAATTTTTGAAAAACTCATTTGGTGTTAATTTATTCTTGAAACTTCATGCCTTTGAGATTTTTGGAACAATATGGTCCTATTTTTGGAACAATATGCTCCTATTTGTGTTTTATTTGGAATGTTGTAGCACTATATGGCTTTATGACTATATTTGAAATGATTTGGAGTGATTGTTTGAGCTTATTTATTTATTTTTATTTGTTACATGTTTTTCAAATTAAAAATCTGGAATGCACGAATTGCTAGGGCGACGCGATTTCAAAGCCAAAACGCGACACCCTGCGCGGCCGCGATTTAAAACATTGCTATATATACATATATTGACTAAACTGATCAAGAATCAAGGGGGAAGAATCACGGACTTAACCAACAAAAAGAAAAGAACAAAAAAATAAAATAATGGCCAGGCCCTGCCACCATTTCCCTGGGTGTTATAGCGGCCTCTAGGGTCTCTATAGTGGGTTGAGTGCCCTCTATGGCGGGGGTCTCCCCGTTTGCAAAAACTCTTAGATATTCAATCGTCTTCAGGCCGAAACAAAATTGTATATTTCAACTCGCCATTAACAGTCCTAAAACCTTCTGTTTAAATCGAAATAACCTTCTGATTAATCCTACACACTCCTAATTTAATTCTTGACAACAGAGGTTCACGGTGTAACAGAAATGCTACATCCAAAATATTAACTTTTAACATGACTAAATTAAGGATTCATTAATACATTTGGTTCCACCTTTAATTGAGTCTCTTTCGTATCAAAGAATTCATCAACATATAAAATCATTCCTACTCACGGTTTCCAACATCAAAATTCATAATTTCTTCACGGATTAACATGGATTTGATTAGGAACAGATTTAATGCTCAATAATAGTTCACAACTCTAATCCGTGTTGGCCCTATACAAAACATGATTAAATTGCAGATTATCATCCTAACATGCTTCTAATCTCAATTAAATTAAATAACAATCAAGACATTAACAAGTTACAAATCATTTTATGATAAAACAAGAGATTTCTTGCCCGATTATGAAGGGTGTATGATCTCCTCTCTTTTGATCTCTTAGCTCCTCTCAAATGACATCCTAAGCTCTCGCAAAACTCTCCTCTCCTGTTGCTAGGGTTTGTGTTTTAGGTGTAATGTAATTAATTAATGAGGGTTAACATCACTTATGTACCCTTAATCCCCAAGGTCCATAAAAGGTTTACAACTCTAATCCATGTTAGCCCAATATCAAACATGATTAAATAGGAGATTACTTATAATCCCAATTAAACTAAATAGCAATAAAGACATAAACAAGTTATAGATTATCCTCTCTTGTGATCTCTTAGCTCCTCTCTAAAGACCTCCTAAGCTCTCCTAAAATTCTCCTACTGCTAGGGTTTGTGTTTTACGTGTAATGTAATTAATTAATGAGAAACCTGATTTCGGGCCTTCATATCCAGGCCGACCCAAAACATAGTCCAAAGGTATAACTATCTCTGGGCCCCAATTCAAAGCACTAAAAATACATCTCTGGGCCTCTGTACCACCTTAGAGCCCGGTCTAAAAGATAATGTCACCACGTAAAATAACATACACAACTTATTTATTTTACGAGTAACCGCACATAGTTAATTCTCATATAAGTAATACCCCCGATTAATTAATTTATAGCATGCAATTCTAAATCACATGACATACAAGTTTAAATATCACATAACTTGTGCATTTATTATTACCATCTCACACAAGTAATAATTATTTTCAATTATCAATTTATTCCCAAAATTAATGATAAATAAATACCAAATAAAAATACGGGTTATTACATCTGATCAAACCGCCGACCCCCAAAATTCTACCACCTTCAAGCAAACTCAGATTAAAAATTAAATTCCCCTCCGATAGACTGCGATGCAGTCCAAACGCAGTTAGCACCAGCCAATTCCACCCACAGTGGCGACCTCGAGTAGTTTGTCAGGCCATCAACCTGTGGAAACTCCAAATCACAGTTTCTTTATATTTTTGAAAGGGTGAGAAAGGGATTATTATCCCTGAAGATTCCAAGCATTTGAAGACCTTATTTATCCCACATAAAGAATTCTTGTCGCCACCTTACCAGACTAGACACAATAGTTCACCCAACCCATTTGTATCCTTAAAACTCCTAACAACCTGCCTAGACATAACACTCATTTTGGTTTCCCGGGGACAAACCTCCAATGGCTGCCACTTATTAACCAATAATTTGATACGCACTCTTTTAGTTGGGCATTCAGCTCCTGTAAAGTCCAAGAAATTATATGGTTCTTTAAGCAAATTGGTAGTTTTTGAGTGTTTTACCCTAAACACCTGCTACCCTTCATCTCCTCCTCCCGTCATAGTTAATAAAACACCAAAATTTCTTTAAAACTTCTCTTGCATCAGCTGGAACTATTTCATTAGAGTGCTCTTTCAAGCCTACTTTCCTCCCGTACTTTCTTAATTTTCCCCCAAACCACAAAAGCCTTCGCTTCATTGCACCATAGACACCCCCTTAATTTTCAAAACCCCTATTGGGCCTGAAATCCATTTTTCAATCCATCACCATCATTCATCCCTGACCAAACCTCCGTTTATACCTGACAAAAGAACGCCATGAACTCATGAATTAGATATTTGCATTTGGGAATGTTGGAAGCAGGACATGTGAAGGATTATTGAAAAAGAAAAGAAAGAAAAATCAAATCTACATAAAAACATTAGTTTGAGTTTATTTGAACTTGAGATATTACACTTGTTTTGGTTTCCTGGGGACAAACAACCATTGGCTGCCACTTATGAATCAATAATTTGATAATCACTCTTTTAATTTGGCATTCAACCTCTGTAAATTCCAAAAAATTATATGGATCTTCAAGCATCTTTTAGTTTTTGAGTATTTTAGCTTGAACACCTGATACTCTTCATCTCCTCCTCGCGTTATAGTTAATAAAGCACTCAAGTCTCTTCAAACCCTCACTTGCATCAGCTGGAGCTATTTCAATACAGTACTCCTTCGAGCCTACTTTCCTTCCGTACTTTCTCAATTTTCCCAAACAATGCAAAAACCTTCGCTTCATTACAGTCATAGGACACCCCCTTAGTTTTCGAAACCCTCTATTGGGCCTGAAATCTAATTTTTCAATCTATAGCCAGCATTCATCCCTGACCAAACCTACTTTTATACCTGACAAAAGAACGCCATGAACTCATGAGTTAGATATATGCATTTGGGAATGTTGGAAGCAGGACTTGTGAAGGGTTATTGGAAAAAGAAAAGAAAGAAAACTCAACTCAAATAAAAACGTTAGTTTCTTTATTTGTTATTTAATAATATTTTACACTCTTACCCACCCTCTACCCCCCACACCCCCCAAAAAAGAGAGAAAAATAGGTATTGAGGAAAAAACTTGTCCAACATAGAACTTTTACTTTTTATTTAATGAATATGTTATTTGTATCTTCTAAGCATTATCGTGCTTTCTTTTTCTTTCCCTCCTTTATTTTCACTTTTCTACTCCCAGCTTAGGTACGGGGAAAGAGACGGAAGATGGTAATTTGTTGCAGCAGTTATCAGATGCTTGCTTGGTTGTTGACGCATTGGAGCCATCGGTGAGGGAAGAGTTGGTAAAGAATTTCTGTAACAGGGAGCTTACTTCATATCGGCAGATCTTTGAAGGAGCTGGTTTGTCCAAATTTTTACCTTACTTTCATTACTAATTTAGAACTTGTATGTGGACCTTGTCCTTGATCTTAATTGTTTCTAATTATACTGTGATATTAGAACTAGCAAAGTTGGATAAAACCGAGAGGAGATATGCTTGGATCAAGCGTAGATTAAGAACAAATGAGGAGATCTGGAGAATCTTTCCTCCTGCGTGGCATGTTGCCTATTTGCTCTGTATTCAGTTCTGCAAGTTGACAAGGTGTGTCTGCTCGTCTACTGTTTCAAACTTTTTTCCTTACAAATTTGATTACAAGAGTTTGGGCAGCCAATTTGTGAGTGATAATGGTAAACATTAGGTCTTGTCCAGTCATTCCCTCCTAACACCCAAGAAGGCGGGAACAACACTCAATACTAGCTTCTTATTAAGAAAAGTTCTCAATATATAATGAATGAAAACTATGTTTCTTGATTTTTATTGAAAATTTCTAAAATTGTTCATCGAGGAGAGTTTAAAATTTAACAAAAGAGATTTCAATGCATGGTCTGCATGCAAGGAGATCAACTGTATTCACTATTATACAATTTATTTTTCTGTAACAAATTTTTACTAGACTTGACTGTTTGCACGGTTCATTATTATCAGGACACAACTTGTCGAGATCCTCAATAATATGAAAGAAAAGCCAGATGTTGGAACGTTATTGCTGGTAAGTTGTAAGTTCTTATGTTTTGCTACTTATGTTCAAACTTGTCATGGGCCCAAAACCTTATCAGTTACTATTTTTACCATTTCTAATGCACTTCGAGAATTAAATTTTTACTTAGTTATGTTATCCTGTCCCTATATCATAGCAACAGTGAATAACTTATGCAAAATACCATCACAGCAATAGTCATTGACCTGCTTATAATTATTCACAATCACAATTAACAAGATCAGTAAAACGCCATGCATCATCAACCTTGCAGCATCCTTACAATTAAACCTTGCAACCATGCTGTAATGTTGCAACAGATTTATTTTTCCCTTCATGTTTTTCTGTTTCTCTTTTTCCCCGGTCCACTGCTAGTTGTATCGTACATTCTCACGTCATCAATAAAGATTGAGTTTTCTGATAAAAAAAACTTTTACCAAATTGGATAACTTCCAAAATTATAGCAATTACATGATTAAACTCATTGATGCAGAATGGGAGAGAGAAACAAGAGAGAGATGGAAGAAAAAGGAGTAAGAGGTACAGGAAACTGGGAAGAGAGAGGAGATGGTAGAACAAAGATGGGAGAGATAGTTAGGTGATGAGTTAATATTCAAGAACCAATATCATTGACGGTTGCCAAAATCTATTACATCATATGCCTTTAAATGGACAACACCAAAAATGGAAGCTAATCCACTTCCCCAACCTAAAGAAAATCCCTATATTAAGAAAATATATAAACATGTAGTTTCAAAATGTGTAGGCAGCATTTGAGCTCGAACTTGTGTATTGCTGGTGGTGACTGCTGTAGTGTTATATTAGTGTTTCGTCTCGTGGATGGTTGTGGTACCTTGCTGTCAGTGGATTTTCTTGTATATGGCCGTAGCTATTTTTTTTTATAGAGTTCTCTTTGATTTTTTCTGTTTAATATTTCTATCGTATACTTCTATATAGTTGGATTCCTGGTCCATAATGCCTCATACATGTTTTATCTACCTATGAAATTCTCTGTTAACAATAAAAGTTTATTTATTTACTTACTTTACCCCCTGAGATAATTGCGTAATCTGGCTTACCCTCTAAAACCAATTTGCTTCAATTGTTTCCTTGGCCTTGGTCAATGATTGTTTGATGATTTCACGGAACCTTTCCTTTAGAAGAAACTTCAAGGAAATAGAAATCGATGTTTATTTTGTCGGTGAATATGGAGGGAGTGAGGTTAGCACCAAGTACGAAAGAAAAGATGGTGGTTGGTGAGTGAGGAGAGTTTCTCTTCTAACTCTTTCTTTCGATCCTCTTGTGGTTTGTCATCTACACCTATCTGAATTCTTCAGAGGTAATGCAATAGAGCCAATTTGTGCTTATTTACTGGTCAATCACTAAATGCCAGGTGACTCTTTGTTTGGTAGTAGAGGACGACACTAAGAAAGAAAACCTTACCGACCTTAGAAACAGACCTTGGAGGCTTTTTGATGTGCTAGTTTACTGCTAGAAGAGCTCGCGACTAGATAGCTGGGGAGTTGCAAGTGGCTGAATTAAATTGAAACAATATTTTTTTGGTTATTCATAGAATTTATATGATTCGCTTTGCGTGGAGATCACATTGCAGTGTAGTTCATTTTTTGTATATGTGATTTGATTCGATTGGCAGTCATAGTACCATTAGTGACCTCATTAGACAAGATATTCTTCCTGGGCATATCTGACATTATTTTAAAAGTCAAATCCATGTACCCACCATTGCAAGCAACATCAGTGTATTGTATTTTTAAATAGAGCAATGCTAGGGAGACCCAATTTTTGGACCCAATTGTGAGACACAGCGATATGTTATCACCACATTGGGTGGTGTGTGTGGGTCACATGAGTTCCACTAAAAACATCACCAAATGTGGTGATGATGGTCCAAAAATTGGGTCTCCCTAGCATTTTTCTTATATATATTTCAACTAATCTCTCTATAAACCACTTAGGCCCGGTTTGATAGAAGAGGGTGAAATTGTTTTTCAAGTCATTAGTTTCCTGAGCCCAAAGAATTGAATTCCATGGCAAATCAGTTTTTTGTGCTTTAGGTGATAGTACCTTAGTGTAAGTTGGAGTTGTTTTTCAAGGCAAATAAGTTCTATAAAACGCAACTAAAAGCTAAAAAATGAGAAAGATTCTTTACTTTCCCCGGAAAATGTTGCTATCAAATGGACCCTTAGTTCATGACTAATGCTCATGACAAATAGTAGAGCATTCTACTGTAGTTTATTTTGGGTAAGGGTGTCCTCTGTGGTGGAGAAGTTGGAGGGGGTATAATAGGGATCTTATATAGGAGAGGGAAGGTTAAAGTTTTTCTTTCTTTCTTTCTTTATTTTTAATGAAGGATATATATCTTAGCAAATGGAGAGAGGGGGGGGGGGGGGGGGGTGTCTATTTTGTAATAGAGTGTTTGAAATCTTTTCAATCACATCATTTAGTGAATTCTTTATATGCTGCCTTGAAGCTTATAAGACCATGAACTACATGTTACCCACTCTCCACCCCAATTTACCCACAACACAACTTACCCCACAAATCAATCGCCACCACTATTTCAGACACGCACACGCACACGCACACACTTTGAAGTCTTGATTTCCCTCTTACTCTTTGGCTCCGTTTGATTGTCAGAAAAGTTAAGCGGGAAACTGATTCCCGGGATAAGTGAAGTGAAGGAAAAGGAAAATTATTTTCTTGTCTGCGTTTGGTTAACAGAAAATTATAAATAATAAAAAAAAAACTATATACACACATACATATATAGTTATAATTTTACAGTAAACAAAAGTAAAATATATTTCTTATTTCAATTACCAAAAAATATGATTTATATAGTAAATATCCATATAATTCAAACATTACTAAATATGAAATAAAAATTATGAACATTTAATTTGTAAAAATGGGGAAGCAGCCTCTTTGTATGAGTAAGGCTGCGTACATCTAACCCTCTCAGTACCTCGTAGTGGCGGGGGCCTCATGCACATGGTTTACCCTTTTTTAATTTGTAAAAATATCAATAAATAATGTATTATTATGAATGGTTATGGGTAAATATTTTTGTAGTAGTAGTAACAACAACAATAATAATAAAAATAAAAATAATAGTGATAATAATAATAATAATAATAATAATAATTTACATGGTAATATACCAAGTTTCCTTGAACTTTCCTGGAAAATCCTAGCGCTTTAGTAGGTTGTGTTTTGTAGGAAAATTTTTCCTGCAAGGAAATTTGAGGGCGAGTTTCGCACGAATTTCTTGCTAACCATACGCAACAAAAAACTCGGGAAAGTTATTTTCCTTCACTACTTTTCATTTCCTGACAAACAAACGCAGCCTTTGGGAACTTCATTAGGATTTTGTAAAACCTATTTAACATTGTCTGGAAGTAAGCTTCAATATGCATTGCATATTTACAATAAGGTGATAAAAAATATTTATTTAACTGTGATAATCATCCATCAAAAAACCTGAACTGGGAGGTGGGGAATATGTTCTTAAAAGTTCTTTTACTTAGTTCTGCTCAAGTAACTATTTGAAATATATATTTTTTTATTTTTAATTCTGTACTTGATAATTTCTCCTCAAACTTCAATCTTCTTGATTATTACAATTTCCATCGACACGTTTCACTCCTTACATTTTCAATTATTGGTAAAAACAGGCATTGCAACGAACTTTGGAATTTGAGGAAGAGCTGGAGGAGAAATTTGGTGGGGGCAGTCATAGCAGTGAAATTGGGGGTGACATGGAGGAAATGGATAGAGGGGAAAATAAAAATCGAACTGTATCAGATATACGTAAGAAGTACGAGAAAAAGCTTGCTGCAAATCAAGGAAGTGGGAGTGAAGTATGCTTCTTTATTGCTTGATTTTGTCACGCTAAAATTTCCCATAGAATAATAGTCTATAATATTGCCTTTAATTGGTGACCTGTTGTGCCTTTTGATTTTGTGTTGTCAGGACAAAGTTGGGCATAATGATCTATCGGCACCTGGAGCTGGGGTACGTATTATTTTCTGAATTATTATTATTTATTACATCTCAATGATAGTTACATTGCTACATTGATGAATATGTTCAGATATGTCACTTTAGAAACAAATGCTAATATGAGATATTTGCCCTAATGTGTTGTTTCATCTGTATACTGTTATAGAGAGATATCAACTTAAGGGAGGTGGTACTGGTTCATCATGATGCAATACTAGGTTGATTAAGATTCGGAGAACCCTTTAAGAGTATAGGTGAACCACTAAGGAACTAGTGACCATACAAGTCAAAAAACATAAGCAAGGACGTATAGGAAAGGATAGCCAAAGTAATAAGGAAGCTGATTCACTAAACAACTTTACAGATTGAACTTAATAATTTACTAGTACAATCCACAGCTAAAATAGTCCATTAAGATTATAAACTTGCTATAAAGAGCAATAAGTAACTATGAGCAATTGCTAATTAAGATTTGGAGTAGAGGTTTTATGGGTAATAGTCTTGGCATAGTAGGTTCATGATATGTTCTATACCTTTAAATGAACATAAAGGGTGCATAAATAGAAAAACAAATAGGGGGGGGGGGTAATCTTTGCAGAAACTGATTTATATTGATGACACGTGGCACAAGATGGTGGATCCGGAAGACCATTTTAATTTTTAATTGTATTTTATTTTTATTAGTAGAATAAATGAATAATCCTTTGGAATATTCTAGGTTAGTTTTTTTAGTCCTTTAGTTATTTTATGGTCTTTACTTGGTTTTCAAGTATAGTTTGAATTATTTTGTCAAGTGTTTATTTTGTCCTTTTTAGTATTTTAGCTTTTAGGGTTAACTTGGCTAGCAAGCCAACCTCACCCTATAAATAAGGCTCTTGACCCTCATTTGTATTGACAACTTGACTTTTAGAAATGAAGAATTAGAGTGAGAGTGTTCTACTACATTTCCTTGTTGTATAATGCAATTAATATGCTTTCGCTACTCACTACATATCAAATTGGTATCAGAGCCCGGTACGAGTTATGGCTTCGACTCGGAACAACCGTTCGTCTGAGAGGGTGTCTTGGCTGATAAATATTCCCGTGGCAGCCAGGTTTGCGATTGAAACCCCCAAAATCGATCAAATATCCGATGAAAAATTGTTACGAAGGATGGACCTCAATCCGAGGGCATGGTAGACCTGCCATGAGTCGGCCCAAGAAGTTACTATAATTACGCAACCGCCAACCTGCTGCCAGCCACATTATTCATCACCATTCAAAGAGGGCAGCAATGAATCAGAAGGAGATGAGGATTGGGAGGATGAGGGAGGCTTTTCCAACCAACTTCTATGCCTGCAATGACTTCCCCTCTTCAAACGACAAGCTGTCAAGCACCGACGGAAGTTTGAATTGAACCTCATCATTTCCGCCACCTTACAATCCTTTTCGGATCAGTTTCTGGCCAGAGCCAGCCAAAACCCCTTGTCGGAGACATAAGCAACCCCCAACCATCATTTCCCCTCTTTTGGCGCCGTCAAAACCATCTGACCACAACCATTGTCCGTGCAACACACCCAGTTCAGATCCGAAACCCCCCAGCCCAAATCCGACCTGGATCTGGTCTCCGACCCACCAGTCAGACCCCCCAACCCTGGAAACCTGTCGTCCGGTAGATACAAGTTATTCCGACAATGTTTCGGCTTAGAACGAGCCTGGACGGATCAGATCCGAAGTCTTCCGGCAACTTATCCCTCTGGGTAGAACTGACCACTCACGAGCTTCATTTTCGGCAGCCGGTGCTACCAACCAGTGGCAATCTCCAGACGGTAATGCTTTGATCTCTCTATTGGAGCCTAAGGTGGAGTTGAGTAGAGTTGCTGCTAGGGTTTGGTGAGAGGTGGAAGAGAAGACATCTAGGGTTTCTATTAATGACAATGGGTTTTTAAGTGGGATGCTGGGCCATTGGCGGATCCAGGATTTTTGTTCACAGGGGGCCAAATATAAAAAAAATAAAAAATAAATAAAATCAGCAAAAAAACTATTAAAATTGGAGCATAAAAAGAGTCGTAATACTAGGGTTGGGAAAATGTCATATGATTTCATACATAACCAAAAACCGAAAATAAGTTTGCACATTATTTGACCCCACATTTCGCGACTGCACTTGAGGTTCAGAACAAGTTTCATCACCCCTTTTTCTTTTGAAGTATTTTTCCATGACCCCTAAAAATACATTTGAAATAAATTAACAACAAATATTTTTAACAAACAGGTATAAAATCATAACAGGTATTTTTGTTCTAGTTTCCCTTTTTTTTTTTTGATAATTTGACTATATTTATTTTATATATGTATTCTATACAATAAATTCCATAAAAGCACAACAGGTGTAAAGATGTAACAACAGGTATATAAAGTTGTCAAGTCTCAAGATGAAATAGCAGGTGTAAAGGTATAAAGGTATAAAGATGAAACATGTAATAAATAATAACATATACCTGTTAGAGATGGAATGGAAATGTTATTATTGATTTTCCGACTGATTTTCCGGCTGATTTTCCGGCGATTAGCAGCAAGGGGCGGGGGATACCGGGCCGGAAAGGGGCGGAGATTGAGATGCCGGCTATTGGAGGCAGCAAAGGGGCGGAGAAATGGAGATTTCGGCGGCTCTTAGTTTGGAGAAAGAGGTGAAAACAAATGTGTGAGATGAGAGAGAGGTAGGAAAAGAAATGTGTCCGTTTGCTCAGCTCTTAGTTTGTATAAAGGTAGGGTTTATTGTTTTAAGCTATTTACGATTTTGACCCTAAACTTTTAAAAACTTTATTAACTTTACCTTTAACTTTATACTTTTACGTACATCACCCCCTAAAAAATATTCTCGGTATTTTTTTTCAAAATCTCAGGAGGGGCCTCCGCCCCTCCTCGCCCCCCCTCCCCGATCCGCCCATGGCTGGGTCATAAAGCTTGTGAGGAGTTTGGGCTACCCAAATGGGCTTTGTCTGATTTTTGGCTCCTTTTTAAAAGACAAGCCACTTGGGTTGGACTTTAATAGGCCCAAAATTGATTTTATTGGGGTAGAAAAATTTGGACAGCCCTCAATTTTTAATGTATCGAGAAATATTTTATTTGAGCCTCAGTTTTTTGAAAATCTATTTTTCACCCCCAATAAATTATAAAGAAATATTTTCAAAATAGAGGACGGGATTTTTCGAAAGAAGGGAGAATGATGTATATTGATGACACGTTGCACAAGACGGTGGATCCGGAAGACCATTTTAATTTTAATTGTATTTTATATAATTTTTATTAGTAGAATAAATGAATATTACTTTGGAATATTGTAGGTTAGGTTATTTTATCCCTTTAGTCATTTTAGGTTCTTTACATGGTTTCCAAGTATAGTTAAGGTTAAGTGTTTATTTTGTCCTTTTTTGTCTTTTAGCTTTTAGGGTTAACTTGGCTAGAAAGCTAACCTCATCCTATAAATAAGGCCTTTGACCCTCATTTATATTGACGACTTAAGACTTTTAGAAATGAACAATTAAAGTGAGTTTCCTTTATATTTCATTGTTATTGTTGTTGTTGTGTAGTGTAATTAATACGCTTCCGCTACACACTATACATCACAAACATTGAAGAGAAAGAAAAGCTTAGACAGCAACCAAGATGCTATATGAGCCTCCAAGAACAAAAGAAAGTGCATTCCACTCCGGGGAGGTTAATAGTTGTAAAAAATAAGGAAGATAATCAATGATGAGAAGGTTAGAGAAAGAAAGAAGGAAGAAGTGGAAAAGAAAAAGGGATAATAATAGAGAAGATATCTGCAGATAGAAAAGAGAAAGGGGAAGCTCCCAACTTATCTGTTCTCCAACCTTGTCCCTTTGTAATTTATGCTCATATCAATGATATTTTGCTTCCAATGAAAAAAATATATAAAAGGGAATTTTAGAATCCTACCTTTGCTCCTATGCTCGTGTGTCACCACCATCTTAGCTAAATCTCTTAAGTAGTCACATGCATGACATGTGACTACTTGAATGAGTTATAAGAGTCTCTTGATCAACCCCACGTCATAGGATAACAAAAGCAATTAACTTAATGAGACAATAAAGTAAACTTGAAAAACGACATAAAATTAAGTTTACCCTAATGTTCAGTTACATCACATCAGCGGGGTCCAGTGTGCTATTATCCTCAAATTTTATCTTTGGCTGTTTATATTGTGCCAACTGAAATCAAGTTTAATCCTGATCATCTCTCTTTCTCTATGGTACGACAAATTACTCCATGTTCATATATTTAACAAATGGTAAGTTGTCTGTTTTGAACTGCTCTGAGTCCCATCGATTTGAATTTGTATTGTTTGGAGGTTTTTGTGAAGAGATCTAGTGGGGTCTTTCAATGGTAGGTCTGACTTCTGACGTGATTATAACTCTGTTTTTATTGTTGTTGCCTTTTTATGAGCTACATTTCCTGTAGGGCATTAGTTTGGGCTTGTTTCAGATTCTAAGCTAATAAAGTGGTTTTTAAGTATTATCTTATATACATTGTCATTGCAGTTCAATTTTCGCGGAATTATTTCATCATGCTTTGAACCTCACTTGACGGTGTATGTTGAACTAGAAGAGAAGACTCTTATGGAGCATATGGAGAAACTTGTTCAGGTAGTTTTGGTGTAACTTTTTTCAATGCTCATATTATTGTTTTATGCTTTAATTTTGATTGTATGTATATGTGTGTGTGTGTGTATATATATATATATATATATATATATATATTCATTCAACAGGACGAGACATGGGAGATTGAGGAGGGAAGTCAGACCAATATTTTGTCCAGTAGTATGCAGGTAACAAAAAAACATCTTGATGAGATACCTTCTTTTGCTGAAATTATAACTTATAACTATTCTATCAATTGTAGTGTATTTGTATATATATTCGTTAGTTACCTTACATTTCCTTTTGGCATCCACATTGAATTGTGTACTCAACATTACAAATTTCTGACACTTCCCATTAGTATTGGGTACTCTTATCGTATCTTAAGCAGCCATCTCATCTAAAACCAATTGTTGTTAAGGAGGCAAACCTTTTATCTTTTATGGGTCCACTAAATATCGTTCTCTCGGGGCCTTTGTTGCACTCTCATTCCAATACAATCCCCTAAACAAATGACATGGACAAGAGTCAAACCCGTGACCATTGGCTTTGATACCACTTATCGGATCTCAAGCTTCTATCTCACTTAAGACCAATTGGTGTTAAGGAGGAAAAACCTTAAATCTTTTACGGGCTCACTCAATATCATTGTCATGGGGAAGAAATTGTTGTATTCTCATTTCAACAGGAACACATTCAATTCTTTTCATTCGAATTTCTGCCAATTTTCTCAATGGTATGGGGAACATATTCATTTTCTTCCCTTCATATCTCTTTGCCTATATGCTTTTTGAGGTAGAACTAACACTAAAAGATGGTCTATGCTCTCCCCGGATTCTCTACATAAAAATTACAAAAAAGGGGATTACATGAGGAGGGCCTCTTTTTCCTAAGCATATTAGTATTAACCTTCAGAAAATAGACTTTTTTTTAAATATTCACTTGCTTTCTGAATCATCTTGTAAGGTTCAAAATCAAGAATCAATCAAGGAATCATTCATAACTGGAGGTCTTTGTTGTTCGATTGAGGCTTAATTTTTTTGGAAGCTGTCTGTAGCCGGTGGGGCTGTTTTTGTGGGGTTGTCAATGGGACTTATTTTCTTTGAGGTCTTGTGGATGATCTTGTATTGTTTTTTTCCAATTCATCTTCCAGGTTGATGAGCAAACCCCCCTTCTAATATTTTTTCTGTTAGTAAAATCTATTTCTTATAAAATAGGAAATTTACCCTCGATGAATACGTGGTAGATTTGTCTATCTCATGTCTGATAAAAGTTCCTTCAAATATCCTTCTAAATACCTATTCAAACCCAACTTGGAAACTCAAAAATTGCCAAACTTTTCTTCCAGCCAACTTGAACGTTCAAACAAAGTCACTTTGTGAACAGTCTTGACAGAGGTCACTTCCTGATTTGCTGCATGTTTCTTCACGTGATGTAACCTCTGATGGGATTCAATTGTCTGAACAATCCTGAGCACCGTTCAAATGGTTCTACGACAAATCACTGACTGACACATATATTGACTGCTTGATTGGTCTTGGCTTGGACTATTGATAGTTCGGATAAAAGATTTTGGACATATGTTGGCTGATCACGATTTGAATAAAGTTTAGACCATTCAAACAGTCTGTAACATGCTTCCCATTTTTATGTTGTACTTGTGTTGTCTTCACCTTTACCTTAAGTTTTTGTCTCGAAGACTCTCAAACCTTCACGGAACCTCATGGAGCTTTATATTTTCATCATGGTTCGTCTTCTAATCTTTCCTTAAGGTCCACGAAAGCTACGACAACGCTCTCATACCATATTGATATAGATGGACAGACAATATCTGCACTTACATGGAACGTGTTGGGTCCCAAACCCACAACTAGCTATCGGTATTGTTCCCAACTTAAACACCTTGTGTCAAGCCTAAGCATGGGGTTTAATTCAAAAGGCCTCGGTGCTAGTTAAAGGGTAAGTATTATATGTTGGACTTTACATCTTTTGACGTGGGACACATATTTTGACACTCCATAATTTTTAATAATTAGGTTGATCAAGTCTATTTATTAAAATACTACAGTTTGTCAAAACAATTTAAATACCATTCTTATTGAAACCAAACGATATAGATAATGCAATAAGAGTGCGATAAGAAAATCCCACAAGATAACAACTGATAGGAAATACATAACCACGATCTATTATATAGAACTAAACTATAATCCGTCAATACATCATCTGAGTGACATCACAAATACAAACTTTCACAAGCTAACCGACTAGAAATCCAACTCATTAACTAAAAGTGTACATGCTAGAATTAAAGTCATAATCCTCACATCTCTCAATACATAAATTGAAATAAATACGATGACAACTACATCCTGATAGTGGTGATGAAATTGGAACAAAACTCGATACAAAAAGAGCTGGGAAGCTAAGCGGGTTCAACAATGATGGTCAGCCTATGCCACCCAATGACAGTTATGCAAATAAATAATAATTCTACAATTATTAGTTAAAACAACGGATAACGTACCTCACAGATATATATAATTATTGTAAACTTTCATTTTTAAATATAACCCGTGGGCGTAACTTGTACCTCACACATGTGAAATAAAATAAGTCATAACATAAATAAATCCCCATCATAAACACAAATCCAACCTCACCTTATCCAGCCCAAAACATCACCACTAATAAGATCATCGTAATCATGTCTAGTCCCCAGTGCCCTTTGGGGTCACCAAGCCCAAGATACAGAACCAACCTTATCCACCCAAACACATCCATAATAATAGTATAACAAAAGTGGCCCCATGCGTAGCGTCATTAACATAAGAGTAATATTTATCCACTCTCGATATAATTACACAATTTAAATTCCACACGTCACTAATGTATTTCAACGTCTTTTTTACTTTATCTTTAAGTTCTCAAATTCTCTTAAATTACTCTCAATGTTATACTACTTTTAAAAGGGAGAGGGTGATGCATAAATTCTACTCTAAAGTCTAAGAGGGGGAAATGTGCCATTTTGCATTTCAATACTTACTTGCGTCTCTTAATTTATTATTTATCTCAATTACTTTTATTATGGGATATCACCCACTTTATTCATAAGTTTTACTTTGCGTTACCAAGGGCAAAATTCTTAAATCACAACGACGTAATATAAATTTCAACATGATTGAAGGATTCCATCAAATCATTATTATCAACATAAGTGTGGGGAATAATTATTTCTATTCGGAGTCCAAGTAAAGAACTATTGGTTCTTTCTGACAATATATAAAAGTCCAAATTCATATAAATTCTGACGTAGTGAAAAGAGATGAAATAAAGGGATCCAACCCTAAACACTTGAATTCACATGGCAGAAGCCTCACAAGACTTCAAAAGAGTAAATAAACTCCAAAAGAATGATGTGATTGCAAGCTTACACCTCTTGCCTTATATATAGTCAAGTAAAAAAGAAAACAAAATATTTAAATAATACACACTTAACCCATTAGAGAAAGCAATGGAGGAGATGAATTAACACCTAAACCACCCATTTAAAGAAATCTTTAAAAATTATAGAAGTGGTCTTTATGATTTATCACTTCACATAGTGTATATTGAGGTTTACCACTTATCATAGTGCACGAGGCACTTGATTTATGTTTATTCAATCCAAGGCACATACCAAGACAGATTGTTACTCTACTGTTCATATGAACAGTGTTGCTGTTGTTCCACATCAAAATCAAGAAGTCTACACAAATATAAGAATTTTCAAGTCAAGGCTGGTCTGAGGGTAAATGTTTTATTTTGGAGTTTATAAATTTTAAGATTTGCACATGAACATATCCGTAAATCAAATTTTCTAAGTATCACAATTTATGTGTGAATTTACCCAAATTCTAATTCTCACAATTTTCTCGTTTACCAATTTCTAAATTATCACAGCTTACCAAATTCTATTTAAAAATGTAAATTTTCAATAGTTGAACAATTTGACAATATCATATTATTTAATTATGAAATTTCAAGATGTATTTTACGAACCTAATTATCTCTAGTGGATTTTATTTATAAAAATTAAGTTGAGGTATGATTTAGTATTTAAAAGCATAAAAGGGGAGGAGTAGAATGTTAACTTGCCTTGTTAGAAGAAAATCCACAAAATGTAGAAAATTGTGTAGAAGAAATACCCTTTGAAAATATATTGAATTGGTCCTCCAAAAGTCCTTTAAAATTTGCTCAAATGCTATCCTAAATTTTTTCCAGAAAAATATAATTTTTGGCTAGAATGAAGGGATATATTTTTAAGGTTGGGAATATATAATTTTGGTAGAATTTGGTTGAGGTTTAAAGGTCAAATTCTGTATTGGATATGAGAATGTAGTAGGTTATATGTTGAGGGAAATGAAGAAAAGGCTTAAGCTTCGTTTTAAGAATGAATCCGCCGCCTAAATTTTATTTTATTTTTAATTTAATTTTTATTTTTTTATAAAAATGCTCCTCTTTTTATTTTAATTTTTTCTTAATTTATTTGTTTATTCTTTTATTTCTTTCTTTAATTACACCTTAATTCCTTTCTATTTCTTTCTTTAATAACCCTAACCCTAAACCTTTCTCTAGGTAACTACCTTATTACCAAAGTATTCTCTATCGTAAACCATAATTCTTTGTGTCAAACCTTCCAATTACTTTCTGTAATTACAACTAAAGCCCATACTTTTATTTACAATTAGACCCAAACTCTTTATTAATTCACCAAATAAATTCTATAATTCATAATAAATTCGATAATTCATCGAATGAATTCTATAATTATAATAAATCTCATAAATTATATTTCAACTTCTACTAGCACATGTAAAACTTTATTCTTCACTTAAATAATTATGAAATTCAAAATTTTTACTTCAAATAATTATTTAAAATTCTCCCCATATCCTAATTATTTATTCATTTAATTAATTAAATTCCTTTAAAATTACGGGATATTACAATTATTTGATATATAAGATATTTAACACTCCACCTTCGATCAAACCCAGTTGTCTTCAACTGTCCAACATCTCCACACGACCGTAATCACTCAATTTTAAGCTCCACCATGATGCACTACGAGTCTGCTAGTTAGCAGTGCCTGCTCCACCTTGGATCGACTACTAACCGCACCCGACTTGGACCTCCGGGTGCTTCGAGGTAATGATTGCGATCGAACCATGGCTCTCATACCATTATTGGGTCCCAGACCCACAACTATCCACCGATAGTCTCCAACTAAACCACTTTGTCTGAAGCCCAAATGTGGGATTTTAATCCAAATGGCTTCGGTGCTAGTTAAAGTGTCCATCCCACTTGAGTGCTATATGCTGGACTCTACATGTTTGATGTGGGACAATTATTTGATACACAAGATTCCTAAACGTATATACGTTTTTAGATCATTTTATTTCAATATCCGATGTTTCGGTTTAATGCACTGTTCCCAGTGGGCTTCAAATATCAATAGTTCATATGTTGAATTTTATGAATTTTGGTGAGGTGGATGGTTTTACTAGGTTGGAGATAAAATAAAGGTGTATCTATGTTTGTTGAGTTACCCTCTACAATCTGCATATTTTCATGCTAATGCGTGGTTTCAACCACCAATGTCATATCATTTACCTTTATGCTTCTGAAGTAGCCATATAAATACATCTTACATAATATGTACTGTGTTATGAATGCATCTCTATCAGCTTCAATATATTTATTGTGCTAACTCAATTGCTGTCTGTTGTTGTATGAAGCTCTTTTTGATTATAAGGCGAAGCTTAAAGCGATGCTGTGCTTTGACGAAAAATCAAACATTATTTAATTTGTTCAAGGTGTGTTTTGCAATTTATGATTTAAACATTATATATTAGTATGGAGTGTTTGGAAGAGGCATTCATAAAATAAATAAGGGAGAGAGCTGATCGTATACTGTTGGAGAACGTAAAAGGTAAATAAACTGAGCATTAAGGGCAGTCACATGTCATATATACCTAGGTCATTTGTCCACTACTTACCTTGTTACACACTTGGGAATCTGCACAAAACATCTGATTATCTAAATTAAAATACCTTACCTGGAAGCAAATTCTGTTTATCTGCTTATTACATTGTGTTGATAATGTTGGTATAGATAAGCTGTAATATACTCTTTGTTGTAAAGAATTATAGAAGACATGGTAAGGTTCTTCCCAGGCCTAAGCCTCGACTTAAAGGTGTTGGATGAAGCAGAGTTCACGTGTGGGAATTTGCTGATTTAGTCTTGGATCAAATCGACTCACATTTTGTCTTATTTTATCACTGTGACGCTGGTGCCGTTTTACTAGGTTATTGTGTTTTTAGCTATCAAGTGTAAAACTTCTGGAGATCAGTTCACTAAATACTAGAGATTTGAAGCCTGTAATGATGTAGAGAAGGGGGTGAACCCATATAGAGAGCATGCAACCTCCTAGAATACCTGCATCTCTTGTAGCATCTTCAGCTATTTAAAATAGATAAGATTGGTTAGCACTGTCCACTGCATGGCAAAAGAGAAAACACGCGCACACAGGCTCACACTGATTCCTCCTCACATTTACGCATGCAACATCAGTTTATGATAACTGTTTTCTTTTACTTAGTGGTAAGAATGGCTTCCAATACTGAGTCGACACAAAGGTCACCTTTTGATGTGCTTTGGAACCTCTAATAGCCCTCAAAAGGAACTTACCTAGGCTCCCCCAGCCAAAAGGCAGAAGGATTAATCCAGACTCATTTTACAGAATTTCTTTCCATACCCCTAGGGCGAGCTTCATATAAGAGACTAAGAAAGTTTTTGACGAAGTGACGCCAAATGGGAGCAAGACAAGATAATTCTCTCTCTAACTTTCTCTAATCAATATCTCAAAATATGGAAGAATGCCTCAAATGAGGCTACAAAAGGGTATTTATAGGAAGGAGGTTGCTTGGCCTCTAAGCTAAGAATCTAGTTACAATTATGCCCTTAAGTGCCAATTAGCCCTCCTTCCTCTAAATACTATACAATGAATACTAAAAATAAAAGAAATACTAAAAATGAGTAAAAGATGATAAAAGACAACAATGACCCTAATTCTCATCACTCTCCCCCCTTGAAAGAGTTTGTCCTCGAACTCAGAGGTGAAGGGAATAATCTGAGGTTCTGCGGGGAAGGGAACAATCTGAGGTTCTATGACCAATCATCCCACAGTTGTAGTATTTGAAGGTGACAGGATGAGTGGGTGCAGGAGGAGAAATCGTGGGAGTAGGAGTAGCTGCAGTAGAAGGAGGAGCAGAAGTCACTGGTGCTGGAGGAGCTGTCGTGGAGTGGTCAAGGGGAGGTGGAGCAAATTGATGAAAAGATTCAACTTTAGTGGCGTACTCCACCGCCTTAGCAAATGAAGTGACGTCACGTAAAGTGAGGTCGCGCTGGATATAGCTCTGTAGGCCGTGAATATGCCTGGTGATCCTCTGTTCCTCACTTTTATCGAGGCGGGCACGAGTACAAAGAAGCTGGAAGCGCTCAGTATAGTCCAAAACTGTGGTGTCCTGCCGAAGAGACTGGACTCGCAAGAATAGGTCACACTCGTAAGTGGCCGGGGACAAAAGCTGACATCAACTGGGCACGAAATTCCGCCCAAGTCTGTATAGGAGGCTGACCCTCAAGGGCACGGCGCTGCTCCAAGTCATTCCACCAAACACTCGTGTAGCCCTGAAATTTAGTAGCCGCTAGCAAAACACACCGGCGGACTTTCAGTCGCTTTACTAAAAAATCCGCTCCATGGCAACAAGCCAGTCAACCACGGCATCAGGCTGTAAGTGACAATCCAACATCGGGAGATCCACTCTAATGTCACCCTGCATACTTCGTGAGAGTAACTGAAGTGCCAACTGTGTAATGGCATCACCACCCTATATGGCCAGGATATCCTCATCTACATCATCATTGCCTTGCGGAGGCTCGTGAAGTAAGGCGCGATGGGGGAGCCTCCGAGGCGGTGGATAAGGAGGGTCAGGAGCTGGGGGAGGAGGTGTATGAGGTGGAAGAGTCTCTCGTGGTGGGGAAGGAGGTGGAGCTGGGACCAACGACTGGCGGTACGAGCAGTGGTTCATCTAATGCCTCTTTTGGAACACAAAAAACAATGGCGCTCGAAAAGAGGGACATATGGAGTAACCTTCGGATCCAAAGAATCAAAAGGAGAAACATCAGTGCCCACTCAGTGGGAGGGGGTGACTCAAACTCTGGAGCGGAGTGGGGTCGTGGTGAAGGGAGTCCATCTTGTGGAGATAAACTAATCCATTCCCGTACCCGCTCATGGGAGTCAAGGGTGCAGAATGAATGGAACGAGCATCCCAGGTAGTATGATGATGGGTTACATGTGTCGGGTGGCTGAGTGAGGGTGAAGTGTGGAGAATAGATGGGCGCGGAAGCTTGGGGAAGGTAAAAGGGGGTGGGTGAGGTTGTGTGGTAAAGGGTGGAGCGGGGGGTATGTGGGGTATTTGGGGGTGCTCAATGTGTTTTTGTGGGTGGTGACGAGGGTAAATGGAGATAGGGGCAAGGGGTAGTCGTGTGGGGGTGGAGTCGGGTAATTGGGTGGATGTGGTGGTGGGAAGTGGGAGAGTATAAGAATTCGAGGTGGAGGAAGGTGTGGAGAGGGCACATGGTGGTGTGTTGATATGTTGGGTGGTGGAGGGGGTGTATGGGAGGTGTTGATGAATTTTGGAGGGTGAAATTATTAGGGATGTTTGAAATTCTAGGGTTTGGGGTTCAAGATTGGGGTTAAGATGCATGTAGGGTTCATTTGATATTAGAAATGTTACCTAAGGCTGAAAATGGGTTGGATTTGATCCCTTGGCATGCCGGAGGTCACAGATCATATTGGTAATAGTCGGAGAATTCATTTCGAGCATGTGAGGCACCATTGGAACACAAGGAGGAGAGAACAAGATGGGGAGAGTGTCGGACTACACTGGGGCTAAGAGAAGGCCTGCGGTGGTGTCGCCTGACCTCCGGTGGCCTCGTACGAGGGCGCTGGGTGCGTCTAGGACCGAAAATGGAGGGACTGGACCTGTTTGGCTTTGGGCTGGGGTCTGCCGACTACGAAGATTGTATCCGGAGGGGGGTAGGGGATTTCCGAAGGGGTTCAGTAGTATTGAGACAGCAGTGGTTAGGTTTTGGTGGCCGGGAGGTTTGGCAGGGGCTTTTGGTGGAGGTAGAGGTTGTGCCGGGTGGGTAGAAGTATTTTTTGCCCTTTTCTTGGTAGTCCGGCTAGCAGGTGTTAGTAGGAGAGGGCCATCTTCGGTGGTTGTACTTTCTTGATTGCAATTGGAGTTGGGGTTTGCACAACTAGGGTTTCGTTGTGGTATGGGTTGATTTTGGGGAATTAGGGTTAGGGTTTTGAGATGTTACCGACGCGGTGTGGGGGCGGTCCGTGGTGGTTGCCGGTGATGGATTTCGCGCGTTCATCTAATCCATTTGAACCTTTAATTGATTGAGGGCTGCCATGATTTGATCAAAAGGGTTTGCCGCGGAGGTGTTCATCTTTTCTTGAACCCACCTTGACGTTGTTTACGAGTTTTGTTTTACAACAACGACAACAACAATCGGTGGAGTGACTAGGCTCTGATACCAATTGACGTAAATGACGCCAAATGGGAGCAAGATAAGATAATCTCTCAAACTCTATCAAATCAATATCTCAAAATATGGAAGAATGCCTCAAATGAGGTTACAAAAGGGTATTTATAGGAAGGAGGTTGCTTGGCCTCTAAGCTTAAATCTAATTACAATTATGCCCTTAAGTGCCAATTAACCTTTCTTCCTCAAAATACTAAACAAAAGGAAAAATACAATGAATACTAAAAATAAAAGAAATACTAAAAATGACAAAAAATGATAAAAGACGACAATGACCCTAATTCTCATCAGTTTTCCACCAACTCGACTCCCAAATTTGAAAATTTGAACTTTACCTTGGGTTACGAACTGCCATTCTGTCCCTAAAAGTGACATAATTAGCTACCCTGACCTCCTTATTTACCACAAGCCCGAACCAATCAAACGATTTAGGGCAAAGACTTTGATCTCTACACATCGTCAATCCTTCCAAAACCTAATCTATGTCTACTACCCAATCGAAGACAAATACGCTTAAGAGAAATCATGCCACTTATTGCGACGCTTCTCCAAAAAGCTTATCTCATATAGATCATGAGGTAATTTATTTCTTCTCGCAATCCAACCCCCTTGGCTGCAAACAAATGTCCCCTCAATGTTGTTCTTCTACCTCAAGCTTGTTCTTGGAATTTGTCATTTAGAAGAAACTTGAACAATAGGGAGTTTTTTAAAGTCATGATTTTGTGTCTAGGATGGAGGCTTTTTGTTTGGTCCCTAGTTGTTGGGATAGAAGAAAGTGGTCCTTGATTCTCCTTCTTGTAATCCTTTTTAACGCCCTGATTGATTGTCATTTTGATGTTTCTTTGAATTTTTAAGTTGATTTGGAAATCAAGAATATATATTTACTATCTTTTTTTTTTTTTTTACTTTAATACATTACTAATATTTGATTTTAGACTTTGATATAAATTAATCAGTCTATTAGACTTTAGTACATTTTTTGTCGCTAAATGTGAAAATCTTGCCACTAAAAGTGATCTTTGGTGACATTTAGCGACGAAAAATGTACTAAGGTCTAATAAACTGATTAATTTGTATTATAGTCTAAAAACGAAAAATAGTAATGTATTACAGTACCCCCCCCCCCCTCGGTTTTTTTTCTTTAGTTAACGGATTTTGATAAATAAGTATATTTTTTCTAAATTTATATATAGAATTTTACAAGAACATGAAAAATATGTTTGAACTCTTATTAAAAAGAATAAAGTAATATCTTAAAGTAGAACATAAAAATGAAGGTTTTGTATAGATAATAAATTTTGTTGAGAACCGTGTAAGAGCGGAAGTTGGAGAATCCCCGGGTTTGAAATAATAATCTCAAATTAAAATATTTAATTTCCTTTTTAAACAAATGAATGCGGAAGCGTTAAATACAAGTGATGATTCCACAAAACAACAAGGCCGGGTTTTAATATCTTAAGAAACAAATTAAAACAACATAATTCAAGTCCTAGAAATTTGCCTAAGTCATGATTAACAATTATATCCAAAGTTAGGCGAAACCAAATTAATGCAAGTGACTTGAATAAACCAATTTTACCCAATATTTAATTTAAGTCCCAAATTAAATGAGTGTGATAATTAAACCGAATTTTATCTTGAATTAAACCTAAAGCATGCGTTCTAACTGATGTGCAAGATAAAATACACAATGTCACACTACACCGCGATATACGAGGAAAAACCCACTAACGGGAAAAAACCTCGGGACGGCCCTAGCCTCAAATCCACTAAAAACGGTATTACAAAATACAAGACAAAAGACTTACTTCCTAAACTCGAACTCTCTCAAGCCGTGATGCTCCTTCTTGTATCAACCTCCAATTAGCGGATAACCAACGGAGCTCCACCGTGGTCTCGGAATACACCAATAGGACTTTAAACGGTCACCGTCACCCGAACATGGAGCCTTTCTCCAAATGGGTAGAATCTCAACAAAGGTCTTCTTTGTGATGGGGTGTAGAAGCAAACCCGAAACGTCTCTTGAATTCGGTAGAGAAAACCGGTGCCAAAAACTCCAAGTAAGGATATGTATATATAGAACTTGGAATAAACAACAATAGGTGTAAACTAGAGTGTGTATGAATTTTCCATTAAAAATTAACACTCAAAAACTTGAACATTTTCCCTAAATAAATTTGCTCTCAAACTCTCTCTAAGAGATGGATATGGAATGGAAAAGTTATCTTGGAAAATGTGTTTCCCGCACATAATAATGCATGAAAAAGTTGGTTGAAAACCAAGTGGAGAAGTGGGAAAAAAACTGTCAAAAACTGCTGAAAACCGTTCCCGCCTGACGTCTCGTTCGAACGAGACTTCTAACGAGCGACCAGCCCGGGCTCGTTAGAATCTCGTTAGATATTTCGTTAGAACGAAAACACGTTCGAACGACATATCGAACGACTGACCAGATAAGGGTCGTTGGCAAACTTGTTCGAACGAACCTGGTTTGAACGACAAAACTCGTTCGAACGAAATCTGGTTCGAACGAAAAAACTCGTTCGAACGACATTTCTAACGAACTTCCAGAAAGTTTGTAAAATTCGATTTTGGCCCAGAAACTTTTATAAACTTTTATATACTTATTTTTAAGTTTCTAATTGATTCTTTCTGAAAAATAAAATGCAGTTTTTATTAACATAACACCCAATACATATTGTTCCAAGCTCCTATATACATATAATTACATTCATACCTTGGGAGCATGGAACCTTAGTTGATGACGTAGAAACGAGGCACACAAACCGGCATTTTGATGAAGCTTTAAGTTCTTTGCCGCTACGTCTTCAACATACACTTCATAGGCTTGAGAATATTACAATAAATACTATCCTATGAAAAAATGTTTTTGTCCGGAATTGAGCCAAAACTATAAGAGGACTCAATTGGAAATTTGTGTCCTTACAAATCTCCCCCTTTGGCTATTCCGGGACAAAAACCAAACAAAAATCCTAAAGGGCCGTCAAGCTCTACTAGACTCAAAACATAACCCGCCCAATCTTGACTCAACCCAAGGATCAAACGCTTTGCCATAGAAAGATGCCGCTTTAGAATAATTCCTGCACACTTAAGCAAACTCATCAAATGCATAGGGAATATCAAAAGTATTAAATGCAATGAATTAAATACTCCCCCTAAATTAATTCTCCCTTAAACACATGACTTACTTAGAAAGACGTCTCCCCCTAAGATAAATCTCCCCCAAACGAAGATACGATAATAATAGGATTAGATACCATTTCTCCCCCTATCATCATTCTCCCCCTTTTTTGTTCGGGAATAGGCAAAGGATAAAGAACTAATAAACAACATGTGAAAGCTTAAAGTGAAACGACATGAAGGCATACGGGCAATAAAAGCAAGGCAAAGACAAACAAATATCATATATATATATACTTTAAATATACCAATAGAGCACTTGCATATATATATAGATATAAACACACACATGACACAAAATACAATAAGTTTGCACACTCGTATGGCAAAAATGTGTCATATGGAAACGGAAGTGTAGGGGTGTGAACTAGCAACAATTAAATTTAGACTCAAACACTTAAGAAACGTTCACGGAGTTCTCATTTGATTGCAAACTTCATCACAGTTAAATATAACCTCATGTGACAATATAAAGATTGAACTCAATGAACAAACATACACAATGCATACAAGCCTAGCATGATGATGATTCTACAAACCAAATAGAGTCGTGACATTAAAGACAACTAGGATAAACGGACATTGTGCAAACCGTTGATATACCATCCAATTCTCCCTCAATGAGCATATATATTCTTTTGTTTGTGAATGAATATATCAAACAAACATAGACCTTGGCAATTGCTTTCTTTTAAATGCCAAATATTCTGTTTTTAGGCCTTTGGATCACGTATTTCTTTTAGATCCAATCAACGGTGGCTTACTATCGCAAAGGATTTAATTCATCCTTTCGGAGCCCTTCCCCGTGCATATATTAATTTATCATGTTTTCATTTTTCACACAAATCTCACATGCAACGGATTTTGACATGCACTAGTCCTCCTAGGTCATAGATATGTAGATGACTAGATTGATAGGAGAACACCTCAAAAAGCTCAAATATAACATGTGACATTAAGATTTCAAAAGAGCTCGTGCATGTGTGAATAGAGGCATATAGAAATAGAATCCATTTAAACAATACAAAATCCAACTACTCCATATAAAACATGGTAAAGAACATTTTAAGGATTGAAAATCTAAACCAAAAGTTCTAGCCACATGGGAGCGTAAGCGATAGGATTCAAACACAAATATATGCCACATAAAGTGTGTCAAACAAAAATACACACAAAACAAAATCTTTTTGAGTTTTTAACATTTGTCAAAAATAAATATTTACTCAAAAGGACAAACAAAAATCATTTGTATTTTTCATTAAGCTTAAATGAAATAAATAAAACACAAATGATAAACAAAAAATCTTTTTATATTTTTCAGTTAAATCAAACACAAAATATAATACAAAAAGATAAACAAGTCATGATTTCTAGCATGAGATATGAAAATAGGCAATGACTAGAAAATGACTAAACAAGCATACATTTAGCATATGATTATGGCATGAAGTACAAAAGCTAAAGTATGCAAACACTAACACATTCATCCATTAGATTTAGGAAGGGAGGAAGTATGTGTAAGTAAATGAGAATCAAAATCCCTATTTTGTAAGGCAACCAAGTCGGATTTCCTCACCCAAATAAATGAAGAATTACTATCTTGGGGTGTAGGAACGTTAGCTATCGTGGTTACTTTACTATGGGATTTTCTAGGAATTCGTTTAAGATCTAAACAAAATTTCCTAAGATGACCTTGTCGACCACAATGTGTACAAGTAAGAGCATGTCGAAAAGATTTATCTAAGGAGTGATCATTAAATGCATTCCTAGAAGATTCTCCTAAAACATTGGTTTTGACTTTAGGGTTAAAATCATTACAAGAATTGAAGCCTAAACCAAAAGTGTCATTTTTAATTTGGACCGTTCCTAACATTTTATCTAGTTTTTCCGAACGACACTCCAAATCAAATTTGACATTACTTGAATCTTTTAATTTATTTTCCAATTCTAAAATTTTAGATTCTAGTAAAACATTTCGCTCTTCAAAACCAAGAAGCTCCTTTTTCAAGGATTCCATTAAACCCCTAAGGCTATCTCTCTCGCCTTCTACATAGTTAAGCTTCTCTTGAAGAGTTATCTCATGTGTCCTAAGGTCTTCTATGAAGGCACTTTCATCAATGACCTTGACACTCTCTCTTTAACTCGCTTCTAACTTCAAATTAGCTCTTTTCAATTTAATAGATTCTTTATATAATTCATGAAAAGCATTTTGAAGTTCACTCATATCAACCTCATCTTCATTTTCACTCTCTTCTTCTTTTTCATTCTTACTATCATCAAAAATAAGAGAATCATGTACAATGACCTTGGAAGTGGCATGTGCTATAATTTCATCATCCGATGAGTTCTCGTTATCACTCACATGTGCCATAAAAGCCACAAAATTTTTCTTAGTGGGGGATTCGGGCTTCTCTTCTTTATCACTATCACTAAGGGTCGCATTATATGAAATGGGTCGTTTACCCTCTTTCCTTAGTTTAGTGGGGCACTCAAAAGCCCTATGGCCATAACCTTCACAACCAAAACATTTATTAGACTCGTCCCTATCAATATTTTCATTACTTGGTTTAGGGATCTTATCGGCTTTAGAAATCTTCTCGTTTTTATCATGTTTAGAAGATTCAAATTTCTTAAAATCATTTTTAACTTTATCTTTGTTAAATTTAAGAAATTTTCTAAATTTACGAGCAAACAAAGCCATATCTTCCGAGTCACTATCACTAACGCTCTCTACTACTTGTTTAACCTCTTTGCGGGCTTTTAAAGCAACACCCTTTTCAATTTTCTTTTCAGTTTTAGAGGGAAACATATCTAGTTCATAGGTTTGTAAATCACCTACAAGCTCTTCTAATTTCGTAGAGGCTAAAGTGGGTAAAGAATTTAAAACGGTCACCTTTGGAATAAATCTATCGGGTAGTGATCTCAAAATTTTCTTTACAACATGGTCGTCAGGTATTTTCTCTCCCAAGTTAAAGGATGAATTAACAATATCAGAAAGTCTAGCATAAAATTTATCAAAAGTTTCTTTTTCATCCATTTTGATAGTTTCAAATTGAGTGGTGAGGTTTTGGAGTTTTGAAGCTTTAACGACACTAGTTCCTTCATGAGTTAATTGTAAAATATCCCAAGCTTCTTTAGCGGTTTCACACGTCATAATACGTCGGAATTCATCCGGTGCGATAGCGCTAAATAATGCATTTAAACCACGGGAATTAAAGTTAGCAAGTTTAAACTCATTTTCAGTCCATCTATCGGCGGGTTTGATAACTCGTTCATTTTCAACTAAATAAGTTGGTGGGGAGTATCCGGTAACAACAGACATCCAAACTCTCTCGTCGATAGATTTAAGTGCCGATTTCATTCGCGCTTTCCAATACGCGTAGTTTGAACCATCAAAAATAGGAAATTTTGAAAATGGGGAAAAATCCATTTTAGCCAAAAATTAAAGGATCTTAACGAAATAATTTATCGTTTTTCGCTCTGATACCAATTTGTAAGAGCGGAAGTTGGAGAATCCCCGGGTTTGAAATAATAATCTCAAATTAAAATATTTAATTTCCTTTTTAAACAAATGAATGCGGAAGCGTTAAATACAAGTGATGATTCCACAAAACAACAAGGCCGGGTTTTAATATCTTAAGAAACAAATTAAAACAACATAATTCAAGTCCTAGAAATTTACCTAAGTCATGATTAACAATTATATCCAAAGTTAGGCGAAACCAAATTAATGCAAGTGACTTGAATAAACCAATTTTACCCAATATTTAATTTAAGTCCCAAATTAAATGAGTGTGATAATTAAACCGAATTTTATCTTGAATTAAACCTAAAGCATGCGTTCTAACTGATGTGCAAGATAATATACACAATGTCACACTACACCGCGATATACGAGGAAAAACCCACTAACGGGAAAAAACCTCGGGACGGCCCTAGCCTCAAATCCACTAAAAACGGTATTACAAAATATAAGACAAAAGACTTACTTCCTAAACTCGAACTCTCTCAAGCCGTGATGCTCCTTCTTGTATCAACCTCCAATTAGCGGATAACCAACGGAGCTCCACCGTGGTCTCGGAATACACCAATAGGACTTTAAACGGTCACCGTCACCCGAACATGGAGCCTTTCTCCAAATGGGTAGAATCTCAACAAAGGTCTTCTTTGTGATGGGGTGTAGAAGCAAACCCGAAACGTCTCTTGAATTCGGTAGAGAAAACCGGTGCCAAAAACTCCAAGTAAGGATATGTATATATAGAACTTGGAATAAACAACAATGGGTGTAAACTAGAGTGTGTATGAATTTTCCATTAAAAATTAACACTCAAAAACTTGAACATTTTCCCTAAATAAATTTGCTCTCAAGCTCTCTCTAAGAGATGGATATGGAATGGAAAAGTTATCTTGGAAAATGTGTTTCCCGCACATAATAATGCATGAAAAAGTTGGTTGAAAACCAAGTGGAGAAGTGGGAAAAAAACTGTCAAAAACTGCTGAAAACCGTTCCCGCCTGACGTCTCGTTCGAACGAACTTGACTCTCGTTCGAACGAGACTTCTAACGAGCGACCAGCCTGGGCTCGTTAGAATCTCGTTAGATATTTCGTTAGAACGAAAACTCGTTCGAACGACATATCGAACGACTGACCAGATAAGGGTCGTTGGCAAACTCGTTCGAACGAACCTGGTTTGAACGACAAAACTCGTTCGAACGAAATCTGGTTCGAACGAAAAAACTCGTTTGAACGACATTTCTAACGAACTTCCAGAAAGTTTGTAAAATTCGATTTTGGCCCAGAAACTTTTATAAACTTTTATATACTTATTTTTAAGTTTCTAATTGATTCTTTCTGAAAAATAAAATGCAGTTTTTATTAACATAACACCCAATACATATTGTTCCAAGCTCCTATATACATATAATTACATTCATACCTTGGGAGCATGGAACCTTAGTTGATGACGTAGAAACGAGGCACACAAACCGGCATTTTGATGAAGCTTTAAGTTCTTTGCCGCTACGTCTTCAACATACACTTCATAGGCTTGAGAATATTACAATAAATACTATCCTATGAATAAATGTTTTTGTCCGGAATTGAGCCAAAACTATAAGAGGACTCAATTGGAAATTTGTGTCCTTACAAACCGTTTGAGTGCCAGTTGAAGAGAGCCGGGGGGAGGGGAACCATTGAGGCGTATTCCTTAAAGGTTGAAGCTTAAAACGTTTCCACCATTTTAACTTACACTTTCATATACGCGTAAACAATTGTCGGACATGTTAGTTTTATATTTAAATTATGGACACGTATCTGACACGCGTCTAATACCCGACGCGGTGCCTTCTCAAGTGTCCGTTCTTCCTCGCATGGTATGGATATGTTGTAATTGATATGGTTCCGTAGGGGTATAAGACAAAAGCAGCGGGTTTTTGGCTGTATCTCCTTAGCCATTTAGTGGGTGGTGTGGGTGGAGAGAGATAATATGATTATTAAGATCAAAGAGGAGAAAGAATCGGTATTGGACAGAATTAGATTTTTGGCCTCCCTTTGGGCATTTCTGTCTAAAGACTCGAAAGATGCCTTGTCTAGCATTTTATTGAGTTCAATGGAGATGGTGATGTGTGGGTGTGACTTGTGTTGTCCTTTTGCAATTTGTTCCTCTTTCTTGTTCTATTTTTTAAGACGTTCTTGTAATTTTCTTTTTAAAATAAAATATTGTTTCCAATAATAGAAAAATTGTCCCTCGCCTGTATTTAGTTTGTTCCATTCAACCTTTAATTCCCTCTCCTTTTTTATCCAATCCTGTCATTTCAAATTTGTACATTTACCCAAATGGAGCAAAAAATGATTGAAGAATAGTTTGTGTAAGAATAAGCTCAACATTCTTACATCTTAATCCACCCTTATTGATATGTGCTAAAATAATGTTATTGATATACTTTGTGCATAAATGCTCCCATTCAATTAGATATTTAATGGAATATGTACTTCTTTGTCATGTTTCGAAGTGACCCTGAATTAATGTTTATACAAATTTTGATCTCATGCACCTTTCCTTTATTAGGTATTTCAACGAATTCTTAAAGCGTATGCTACAAAACTTTTTGTAAAATTGCCAAAGGGTGGTACGGGGATTGTTGCAGCTGCCACGGGTATGGATGGACAGATTAAGGTACACTGAACTTCTTTTGGATTCCAGCTGCGAAGGAAGACGAAGAATTTCTTTCACATAATTCTAATTTGGCATATGTTTGCCATCTGAATATTCTATGCAGACATCTGACAGGGACGAAAGGGTGATATGCTATATAGTGAACACTGCTGAATATTGCCACAACACGGTTAGTTGGGTTTCAAGTCAGAGAATTTCTATTGATTATTTTAGCATATTTTTCCTATCCGTGAATTGGCTCTGTTGCAACTAAAATTAGTTTCAAAATTTATATTATTTATATTGTCACTGGTTTCTTGATTTATAGGGGTTAGATATGCAATCAGTGATCGTAATCGTTGGGAAGAAAGTTTAAAATTGAGTTTTTGTGTTTAGCGTCTTCCATAAGTTATAAACCTTAAAATTTTACCCCTCCTTTCAGACGACATGGCATTTTTGAAAATATCAATATTGGAGACCATTTTAACTTAAGTTTAAAATCTGAGGTCTCTTATATTGTATAGAGCCTTCCATATAAGATTAAAAAAAAGTTTTTGGTACTCTAGCGTGCCCTAGTTTTGGATTGTGTGATCTACGTAATGCTTTTTAAAATACTAATATTGGGGATCACATTATATATTTCTTTTCTTTCTCTTATCTTTCTCGCCATAGAAATTATAAAGATAATGAATTGAAACTTAGCAAGGTAATTATGGCGTGAAAAGGGCAATGGCTACCTTTCTGAGACTAATGCCAAACAGCATACAACTCTAGTGATGTTTGAAAGGATTTGCTATTTTAATTATAATAGGTCTTCTCCAGAAAATTACCATATCATATACTATTCTGTAATCATCTATCTGTACAAGTGGAGCAAGCTGATCTTCAAAATACCGTGTTTGAAAATTAAAGGGAAACTATGCACCCATTCCCCTTCATTGTAGCACAAGTACATTATAGACATCGAATACAATATTGTAGAGGGAAAAAAGAAGATATATGATCGCCCCAACAAAGTGACCATATATGAATCTCGTAAGTTTAGCCCAAAGAGAAGATGCTTCAAGGAATTATCAAGCAGGCTTGTAGAAAAGAGCCTGCATGGTTTAAAATAAAGATTTAAACCCCAAACCTCCCTCAGAAAGGCTGAAGCAACTATTATCCTAACTTCCTAAGTTCCAACCAATCCGATGGTGGTGTATTCATTGATTGGAACTGAATAGCAAAGGATTTCTGTATGGTATTAAGGATAGCATTGGGGAACTTAAATTATAGAAAGGGTTTCAATTGGAATCATCTTTAAGGTACTGAGGACAGTGTTGGGGAACTTAAATTATAGAAAGGGTTTCAATTGGAATCTCCTCAAGTTGTTGGATAACTCAGGTTAACCTGTCCATCTAGAGCAACTGACTAAACCCGAAGGACAACATCCTGACTTTCCACTTCTCTGTCGTATTTTTTTATATGTTTGTTGAGATCACAAGATCATGAAAATATGAAGCAGAGATTTTATACAAAGGAAAAAATGATTATTCCTTTTAAGAGAGTATCTAGTAGTTGTAATATAATGGCTCTTGGAGGAAGAATTATAAAGCAAGGGTAAACATGGAATATTATTATTATTATTTGAATGAGTTTTTAGGTAACGGTGACAGCAAAAAGAAAAAAAATGAATGAGTTTTGAGCTGCCTCTCTTAGCTAGAAGTGAATCTATAGGTCCTGTAAGCGTGCTTTACTATCTATTTCATGACATCTGATGTGCATGGTTCATTGGAGGACTTTAATCATATGTACTATCGTTCTATGTCTGCTCTTGATTGATCAACTGCAGTAGTATTTTGTTCAGTCATATTTCTGATATGTTTTTTAACTGACGCTATTGAGGGCCCTGCAGCTTATATTTATGTTAAATCAAATCATGTATCATAAGTGAATTAGGTGATGGCAGGTTTAAAATTTGTAGGCCAACTGCATTCTTGTTTGTATAGACCCTTGGTATATAGACAATATGATTGAAATGAGATAATAGTTACTTAGATTTCATTGTTTTGACAGGCTGGTGAGTTGGCTGAGAATGTGTCTAAGATAATTGATTCCCAATTAGCTGAATTGGTGGATGTGTCTGAAGTGCAGGTAAAACACTATTTCATGATTGAATTGTGTTTTGCAATTCCATTGATGTTTAATTTAATAAGAGTCATGTGTTTGTTTAGGATGAATTTTCAGCTGTTATAACAAAAGCACTGGTAACTTTAGTGCATGGTCTGGAAACTAAATTTGATGCGGAAATGGCTGCAATGACACGTGTCGCATGGGGTACACTGGAAAGTGTTGGTGACCAGTCAGAGTAAGATGCAGTTGATAAATGAACCTTTGAAAATAGCACCCCGTATGTTTACCCATATAAAAAACATGTGAATTTTCTTGCAGGTATGTAAACAACATAAATATGATCCTTACTAGTAGCATTCCTGTACTTGGAAGGCTTCTTTCTTCAACCTATTTCCAGTTTTTCTTTGACAAGGTGATTATTATACACTTTTTTAAGTATCGATCTTTCATTCTAAAGTTAAAGTATAAAATGTTCAGGGGGCCTGGCATTCAACTACCTCTTGGATAGTATGAAATTGAAGAAATGAACAAATAAATTTATGTAAGATTATAGTGAAAATAAAATTTATGTTAACCAACAAGTTCGCAATTCATTGTGTCATTTAAAAACTCATCTTATATATTATATAAAATTGAAAATAATGCAATTTTCAATAAATTACTAACAAAGATAGGAATAGTGATGCAATGATGTCATTATTGATTCATTGAGAAAATAAATAAATAATATACATAATTTTACCCCAAGGCGATAGCCGAGTGGCATGGTTTCTTACCTCACAACTTGGAGGTCAAGAGTTCAAATCCTCTTGGGGCCACCTCCCATAGTCTGTTGTGGGGTGTGTGGATTGAAGGGTCAAGTGCTCGAAGAGGACTTGACACCAAAGATCGAAAAAAGAAAAAAATATACATAATTTTTCATGTGCACAATACGGATTGCATACACTTGCTACTTGACCAAATCACAACAAACTATAAATACTAGGAGTCACATGGGATATATTTTACTGAAGACGAGATAAGCTAACGAGAGGGAAAGGTCCTGAAGCCAGGTCGTAGTGAGCATCTAAGATGGACCAAACATAATCTCTAGTATACGGGCGAAGGTTAAGCTTCGTTCTATGTCGGTTCAAGCTAGCACTCAGTGTCAGCATCATACCATCTCGCTCGATTCTAAATCCATAATTTGCACTAAAACCCCTAAAATAGTCCTATAGTCATACAGATTTACAAACTTGAAGTCAACAATGTTAGAATAGTCAATATCAGAAAGATAAAAAATAAGTCCTCCAGTAAGGAATTCAAGTCCCCCCTGCTGAATTTACGGAAGAAAAACAAAATATGAGCAAAGAACCTTACTAAGGGTTTCAGTTAAAACGTCCCTCATCGAAAAGTTGTTAAATATATCATCTTCACTTGCTTATAGGTACTAATCAACTAAACCAAATTCATTTTAAGAACAGGTTTTGGCCTGTAAAATGTAGTTATTCTTGACTGAGTTCAGTGAAGATAATTATGAATTAGACTATTTGTGTTGTAATATTTATTAATAACTTTGGACTGGACTTGTCTAATATTCTTGACCGTGTCACACTACCTCACTTGGGAGTTTGAAAAAGTCACACTTTTCAAAGTTAGATTACCCTATTCTACAAGTATATAATGTTTTGCCTTCACAATATTACTCTATTTTATGATTATTTGCTGTCTCAATATTCTAATATTGTAATTAATTAATGCAGCTGGCATCATCTCTTGGTCCACGCTTCTACCTCAATATCTTCAAATGCAAACAGATATCAGAAACAGGAGCCCAGCAAGTATTGATCATCTCCATTTTTCTTTTTCTTATATAATGTTATGGTATTTAGAACTTTTGAAACTTGGGCACCATTTTTCACCAACAGTTCAATTCGTACCAAATGTTAATAAATTTTACATGCTGATCGAAGTTATGTAATTTATGTTAGTTTGAACTTTCTGCTAGGAAATTATATTTGGTCAGCAAGTTATTAATTTTTTTCGTAAATTAAGGTGGTGTGAAATTTGCAGATGTTGTTGGATACTCAGGCTGTAAAGACAATTCTTCTCGATATTCCTTCGCTTGGAAAACAGGTGACATAGCATATTCGTGGTATTTGCAACTTTTTGATATGACCGATAATGCTCCTGTAAGGACTACCACGTCTCATACCAGAAAATACATTCTCTCTCCTCACTTTAAAATGCTTGTTAAAATGACTAGTACTCTAAAGTGACTAATACTATAAAGTGTGATTTATGTGTTGCTTATTACAGGATTTGCCCTCTATCTTAGAAGTTATATATGGAATTGTAGGTTTGCTTCAGGGTAGCATATGTTTCTTGCTAGACAATCCTATCTTGAGATATCAAGTTGTACCCTATTTTTCATAAAATTAAAAATATAAGGAAGATATACAAAAATTCCACAAATTAATCTGTATTCAGAGTTAACATGGTAAGCACAAGTCAGAACTCGTAAAATGTTCTTTTGATCGAGAGTGTTTTAGATTACCTTCTTCTATTAGATAAAAAACCATTCAGTTCCAAGAACTGAATGCAATCCTCACGGAATAATGCGATTCCTCACGGATCATGCCGCAAGGGTACACTTTGACCCTCCAATCTGCGCCTCTGGCTATATAATTCCCATTGCTTGTGGTTCAACCTTGTAAATCTCTACTATATATTAAGGGAGAGGAAGTGATTTGGGGAATTAAAATGAATGCAATTCTTTACAAAATAATGGAATTCAAGATGGAGTTTGTTCGCCATTTTTTTTCTTTCTTTCATTTCTTTTGTTTTTCTAGATCATCTCTCATGGGTACACTTAGACCCTTAGTCTGCACCTCTACCCATTTAATTCCCATAGTTTGTGATTCAACCATATAAATCTATATTATATATTAAGAGAGAGGAACAGCTGTGAAGAATTAAATGAATGCAATTCTTTACAAAATAATGAAAGTCAAGATGGAGCTTGTTCACCAGTTTTTTTCTTTCTTTTCTTTTGTTTTTATCCATTAGATAGTCCCACATGTAGACCTGTAAACGGATCGGATTCGGACCGGATCAGGCAAATCCAAATCCATATCCGTTTATGTTAAACGGATTCGGATCCGATCAGTTTATTAATCGGATCGGATTGGATTAGGCACATCCAAATCCATATCCGTTTATGTTAAACGGATTTGGATCAGATCGGATCCAGTTATTCGATTATCCGTTTATGTTAAACTTGATTTGCAACATTTTTTTATTTCCAACTCTTATTTCATAAATTTATTTTGCAAAATGTTCCAAAAAACAGATAATGAAATAAAGAACTATTATAATATATATTTAAAATATTATTAAATACAATATATATTAATTAAAAATATTATATATATATATATATATTAAAAATATTAATCGGATCGGATTATTAACGGAACGGAGTATATGAATCCAAATCCGCTCCATTTAATAAACAGGTAATCGGATAGTCGGATTTTAGGCATGATACATATCCGCTTAAATGGATCGGATTCGGATTTAGATAAAATCCGATCCATTGACAGGCCTACCCACATGGGTACACTTAGAGCAACCCTTATGGGCAGTCTAAATATACACATTGCTAGTCTAAATATACCATGCTATGGGTAGTGCAAATATACGCAACGAACAACGCGATACGACGTCGTTTAAAAACCCAAATTACACCGCGGGAAATCATGTTCCGCCTAAGGATTTGTGCACTATTCCTTAGGCGGAAGAACATGTTCCGTTTAAGAGAACTGGTTTTTTCAACTTCCATCCCCAATACTTCTAGTTAGCTGGCATACTTCCATTTAGCTGACATAAATGTTATTTTCAATTTCATCACAACAATGACCAGTATGAGCTATCTTGAGGTCATTTTTATTTTAGTTATCAATTTTTTGTTAACTAAAATTTATTATAAATATCATCAACGATTTTTTGTAGGTTATAAAATTTTCTTCGTGATTTAAATTTTACAAGTTAAAAATTCCATCACAACAATACCAATGTCAGCTATAAATTTTTTATTTAAGTTATAAATTTTTATTTAAGTTATAAATTTTTTGTTAGCTAAAATTTATTATAAATTTCATCAACAAATTTCTGTAAGTTATAAATTTTTATTCGTGAGGTAAATTTTGTAAGTTATAAATTTTATCACAACAATACCACTGTCACAAAATAATAAATAGCAGTTGTAAAACATATGGGGCAAAAGTATAATAAATGAAAGTTGAATTATAAACCTAGGCGGAACATCATGTTCCGTTTTAGGCATTTTTTTATTTATTTTTCCAGTCTACCGCGGAACAACGTTTTCCGCTTAAGAGTGGGTCCCACAAAAAATCAACTAATGTATTGCTAAATTTGTTATTTTATACGGTAGCAAATTGCAAATATAAACATTTGCGGTACCCATAACATACACATTTATGTCATATATACACTTTTAGCATACCCATAAGGGTTGCTCTTAGACCCTCCAATCTGCACCTCTGGCTATACAATCATGCAAATCTATACTATATATTAAGGGAGAGGAAGGGATGAGAAGAATGAAAGTCAAGCTGGAGTGTTCACCAGTTTTTTTTCCTTCCTTTTTTCTATTGTTTTTCTCCATCAGATCATCCCACATTGGTACACTTAGGCCCTCCAATCTGCACTTCTGGCTATATAATTCCCATAGTTTGTGGTACAACTCTATATATCTATTCTATATATTAAGGGAGAGGAAGGGATGTGAATTACAATGAGTTAATGATTGCATCAAAACATCTTAAAATTATATTTAAATATGAAAAAAAATTCAACAAGTTATGCAATGCCTCATGATCTTGTATAATTAATTTTTAAAAACTAGATTTTATATATTTTTAATAACTATATATTTTAACATTGCACAAACCTCACATATGCCACAGTTTCCAGTTGAGATAATGGCATAATTCCATGGGGCAAGTCGGGATAAAATTATAAATAATTGCCCTTGTGGGACGTTAGATATATAATCTATAGTTCTACATTACTCATTGATAGTAGTAATGTATATGTTCAATGTAAAGGGGCAACAAAATGATCAAAACCTTTTGGACCTCCATTTCTCATCTTGTATCATGAATTTAACGTGTTGGGTAAAAAAAAGAACTCAATTCATCCATCTAGGACCTTTTCGAAGAAAAAATTCACTTGTATCCATTATTTTTACATGCAGTTCACACGTTTTTTTAAGTATATTATGGTCTTAACGAAAGCTACTTCATATTATTGCTTGTGTTTTTCACAAATATATGAAACATAGGTGTCTATTTAAGATCAGTTTGGTTCTCTATGCAGACAGCAGGAGCTGCTAGCTACTCGAAATTTGTAAGCCGTGAGATGAGCAAAGCTGAAGCACTCTTGAAGGTTAGTGGTTAAACAGTTATTTGTTTAGGTGTTTATTCTGGGTCAAACTTAGTTGATTTATGTTCTTGAAACTTTATTGTGCTGTCCCTGCTTTTTAAAAACTTTCCGTGCGGTCCCTGGTAAAAAATTATTTGCAGAATAAAATATCGGCGTGAAAGTATAGAACAACAGTGTGAATGCTAAACTATCTTCACAGGCTGCAAAATATTAGTGCCAGGGATTGCATGATAAAGTGAAAAAAGTCATATAGGGGACTGGGATCAATATGCCCCCTATTTGTTTTACTTTTTTGACCTGTGTTTTTACCTGTTTCACTTTTCTTTGTATACAGGTTATACTGTCCCCAGTGGATTCTGTGGCAGATACGTATCGTGCACTTCTACCTGAGGGAACACCATTGGAATTTCAGCGGATTCTAGAACTTAAGGTTATTAGTCATTAATCCCTAACTTGTTGCTCTATATTTAACAAGGTTCTTAATTTTTTCGGCTATCTTGAGTTTTACCCCATAATTCCACTCTCAAAAATAAAGATATTGATTTACAACCCAAAAGTGTCATAAAAGCTTATAGAGTGTCATAAAAGACCTTACAAATTTATGGAACTTTTGGGGGTGTAACTCAACACCGATCCTAAAATTGGGATCAAACTCAAAATAGACCCTAACTTTGTTTTCACGGCCTAGAAGGCTATAACCTGAAATGAGTATGATGAAAGCTGGCTGATGCAACAACTCCATGGATCTCAGGGGTTGTTTACACCTTTTTAGTTTGAATCTAAGCCATTCAGATTTAAGAGGTACTAATGTGTATTTTGTTTATTATAAACTTTTCAGAGATGAACGATCAATTGGTCATTTTTTTCCTCTCAATGGTTAATAAGTAGAAGGGCCTCAATTAATACATTCATTTAGATAAAAACAAACTTAATTTTTAGATTCATATTTCGAATTCAAATAAAAAAACAAATGCACACTTATTCTCAAGCTTGGGGTTCGATAGTTACGCATATTTTTACTCTGGTCCAAAGTTTTGCATATTATACTTTGGGGTCCATTTTCTTTTTTTGCGATGCCTTTTTGAGAAAAAGGTCTTGCAAAAAATATCTCAAAGCAAAGCGTAAAGATTCAAAATTTTGAACCCGACACTGAAAATACGCATAATAACTTCCCCCCAATGTGCAAATAACCCCCAAGTTTATAGAAAAATCATATTCCCCCTTCGCTCCCATATTTTTTTTTTCCAAAAAAACCCACCTCTAAAAGATTTTTCAAAACAACCCACAATTTAGGATCGGTTTGGAAAATCTGATTTTCCTAAAAGTGGTCCTCACTAGAGGCACTTGTAGAAAGATGTGCACGCTTTTCCAAAGCTATCCTAAATTGCGGATTGTTTTGGAAAATCTTTTGGAGTTTATTTTGGGTAAAAACACGCTTTATCTATGAACTTTTTAAGCCAATCACTTACTAAAAAACTGTTCACTAACCTGTTTTCTGGTTTTACGCAGGGTCTTAAAAAAGCTGACCAGCAAAATATACTGGACGATTTTAACAAACGTGGGTCCGGCATAACTCAACCACCCATTGCCCCATTGGTCGTGCCACCTGCTCCTAGTGCCCCGCAAACAGCTCCCGTCTTTACCAATCCAATATCAGCCGGAACTGTTTTGACTTCGAGAGAGGATGTGCTGACCAGGGCAGCTGCCCTGGGCAGAGGGGCAGCCACAACCGGATTCAAGAGATTCCTTGCTTTAACCGAAGCCGCAAAAGATCGCAAGGATGGGCCGTTTAGGAAGCTTTTCAATGCATGAGTATCTGGTATGATTGCGATCCGTGTAGTTTGAACTGGTCTTTTTTGGTTTGTTATTGGCGTTACTTCTTTTTCATGTAACAAGGATACGATACATAAGTGATAGTACATAGGTAATTAGTCTTGAAAGATATTCCGATGTTTGTTCGAAGTCTGATAGTATTTTTTGTGTATTTTTTTGAAAATAGCATACATTAACCATTATAGAAAGGGGAAGGATTTTGTTAACTTGTGTTTTCGAATATTTGTTCACCCCCACCCAACCCCAACCCACACGCTCACACATTGAAAGGGAAGTAAGATACATATGAAAAGTAAAATACGCAAGATACTTATTGTGGTTTGGAAAACCTATTTCAATGTCTTTTAGCTACATGGGACGAAGTCGTATCACCCTCTTTTTTTGTGCTATAGTGTTATTAGGTGGTGGTTGTATAGTTAAGCAGTTGGAATTAAATATTTTAATACGTCGCACATATATAATTTGTATTATCCTTAGGCCCTATTTAATGTGCTGGATAAAGCCACGATAACAGTTATTCCATCCTACTAGTGGGTTTAAGAGTCCCGGTTGAATGTGATGGGAAGTTAGAAGGCAAAAGCATAGATTACTAACTACACAACGACATCAACATAATTAGAGGCAATGGCTCAAGAAATATCTCTAATTCATCACTCTCATTACGAGCATAAAGTCGTAGCTTCTTTATGTTCTTGCATTCTTGCCAACACATTATCCTAATTCTATTCGGGATTGTAATCTCTAATGAAAAATATATACAATAGTTGGCCAGTGCTTTATTTGTAGGAAAAATGTTAGTTTGCTAGTCCAGTTAAGCCAAGAAAGACAAAATCTAAAAAGGGCACATTAGAGACATTAAGGGTCTGTTTGGTTTGCAACTATAGTTTTATTTTCAGTGTTATATATAATTATGATAAAAAATTGCGTTTGACGTATCTGTTTTTAAACATCGAATTATAAAATTAATAGTTTTTCAGAAAATTGCAAATGAGTGTTTTCTAACTTCTGTTTTTTATTTTTTAACTAAGAATTATTTATTCTTAATATTTTAATGCATTTATATCTTAATATATAATATACATAAATAATACATTAATATGCATGTAATTCTTATAAATTAAAAATATGTATACTTGTACACAAAATTACAGATTTTTTTTTATTAAATTATATAATATATTAAAACTCATATGTTAATTAATATTATTAATAGATATATGATACTTATATATAATTTTATACATGTATTATTAATGAATGGAATATATAAAATATACATATACTACATATGCATTAAAAATATTATCAATTCGTGTATGTATATAATTTTATTGTGAATTATACATGCAATATATATATATATATATATATATATATATATATATATATATATATATATATATATATATATATATATATATATATACAGTCCTGCTCTTGTGCGGACCAGTCTGTATTTTAAGAGTGCGGACCGGACATGTGTCCCCTGGCGGTGTGCCCAGAAAAGAGAGAGTTTCTATAATTTAGGCGATAATTTCTAGACGCACCGTTAGGTGACACATATCCGGTCCGCATTCTTAAAATACGGACTAGTCTGCACAAGAGCATATAGATATATATATATACGCGCGCGCGCGCGCACACACACACACACACACACTATTATGTGGAGTGTTCCGCATTTTAATAGTAGGGACTGAACATGTGTCATATGACGGTGAGTCCAGAAGAGAGAGATAATACTTATAATTTAGCTAATAATTTCGAGACTCACCGCCAGGTAACACATGTCCAATCTGCACGGTTAAAATGCGAGACAGCTTGCACAAGAGTAGTATTATATATATATATATATATATATATATATATATATATATATAGAGGCAGGCTCCTGTGCACACTAACTTTGCACATTACCTTTTAAAAGTGTGCAAACTTAGTGCTGGCGCACACCAATTTTTTTATGTGATATTTTAACATTTCAACGGACTCACATAAAAAAAATTAGCTCAAAAAAACTTTTTTTGCTATTTTTAAAAAATCGGTCAAACTTTCGCAGTTTTTAAAGGGCTTAAAAACTGCGAAAGTTTGACCGATTTTTTAAAAATAGCAAAAAAAGTTTTTTTGAGCTGATTTTTTTTATATGTGTTCCTTGAAATGTTTAAATATCACACAAAAAAAATCAACTCAAAAATATTTTTTTTACCACTTTTAAAAGGTAATGTGCAAAGTTAGTGTGCAAACTTAGTGTGCACAGGAGCCTGCCTCTCTCTCTCTCTCTATATATATATATATATATATGCGCGCACACACACACACAACTAAAGATTCCAGATAATATCAAGTATACATACTTATTTAAAAAAAAGTGCTTCGGCTTAATTTTTTTATATAACGTTTAAATATTTCAGGGGACCCAATATTTAAGAACTGTATTGAAAAATTGTATTTAAAAACAGGTTTATCAAACACACACCAATATATATAAACATAAAAAAATGAATTATAAAATTGTATTTAAAAGCAGTGTTTAAATAGAATTTTTGAATACAGAACCAAACGGTATCTAAGAGTCCATTTAGTTATGTATTTAAAAAACTCGATTGAAAAATTATTTATAAATACAATTTTTAAATTCAATTTTTCCCGTTTACAAATATTGCTGTGCATTTGATAAATTTATTTTTAAAATTTTGTTCTCTCAAAAATTATTTAGACAAACACATACATAATCGATGAACATATGTATGTGTATTATATATATTTACCTTCATATCATATGTATGAACACATGAAATTTTCATATATGCATGATACATAAATTTATATATAACACTTTTGTGTGTTTATGATATGTCAAATTTGTCGTACCAGTCATCAGCGTGGACTTGATGGGACTGGTCCACACGTATGACCAAACTCATGATGACTTCTGAAATTTTGGTCCAATCTTGTAAGCTTGCAATAGATGAAAGTGTTCATAGTTAATTATCCATTATGAGCTCGGAAATTTCTTGGAACTTTTTGTATATTCCTATCATGTGAGTTTTAGGCTTTGCTCCATTCAAACTCTGAATTCCAGTACCACTTTTTACCAACTTTGCCAAGGTACATGAGATTTTTCTGATTTCTAAATTTTTGAAAAACCTCAAATGGAATTGGAAGATATGTTTTAAAATTTGAAACTCCAATTTTTGATCAATTTTTCTTAGTAGGTTTTGAAAAAAAATTTAATGTTTTTTTAAAAGAATTTTTACCAATTTTTTTTTTCCGGTGTTAGACCATATTTGATTTTTACCTATTATTTAGGGACTGTCCTATATATTTATAAACATATGTAACGAAATCGAAATTTGCAATGTGTACTCATGTATTTACACAATTGTTTTTCTCCACAACCGGGGTTATTGGAACCGGTTTCGGATGAACTGGTCGTCTCTGTGAGGCCAGGACACATTGGATGAACTGTCTCATATTTTCTTGCATAGCGTATTGGCTCGTGACCAAGCTGTGCAAAAATCCTGCTAGATTCCCTATTCGAATAGGAGTTGAAGGTAGCGTACCTTCATTCTCCCTACTAGTTTCTTGGTTTTAATCAATTTCTTACAAAATACCTTGAAAAAAAGAGTATGATAACAACAAAACAGAGTTTGACTGGATATTTACAAAATTTAACGTGGAGAAACTGTTTTAGGCTAGAAATTAGTGTATCTAGACTCGGTTTACACAAAATTAGACAATGGAATAATAAATCAAGGATTTAAAATGAGGAATCAAGTGAATCTACTGATTTGATCAGGGAGATGATCGTCAATAAAGTTTGAGGGCTTTCTACAAAAATTCTAGAATTTTCGCAATTGGAGATTATGAATTAAATGAGAAATAACTTGGCTTTAGTCTTTCTCACAAACGACGTCATTTCGTCTAAAATTGGTTTCAAGGTTTATCTTAGCTGATTGAGATCCAATCTGAGATAACAAACAAATATGAACTTACAGTAAAATGTAGATGTATGAAGACGGAGGAGATAATAAAAAGAATTACACGCAGAGTTACGTGGTTCAACCCTCAAGCATGAACTTACATCTACATGCTGTCTTTTAGTACTAGGTTCCAATTGACCAGAGGTCCCAGAATAGTACAAGGAATCGCTGTAGCAGAGGGTTGTGGAACATGGCATTTACCTTTTGCATATGATTCAGTAAGGCTAGACGATAATGAATCAATTGTGACACCCCGCCTAATTAAATACCGGACGATCACTCCTTTATTAAATCAAATCAAGGTGAACAGTTGGTTCATTCTCAGCATCACTGTCGAAAATAAAATTTTCCAATTTAACACCCTAATTAATTAAGCTAAGTGTCAAAACCATTTTTAAACGTTACTTTCCAAATTTTTATTTAAAGAAAAATTAATTATTTATTTATTAACAACATTCAATAAGTAAGAATCACACCACAATAATTCTGCAACATAATCCAAATAAATTTAAAACATTCAACATCCAAGATCCCAACATTTAAAATTTAAAGTAAAACATTCATGCTGAATAAATTCCAAAGAACAGTACTAGAAATGAACTGAAGTACAACTGTCCCAATAAAATAGATAAATAGTGGAGAGGGCGACACATGCCCCAATGTCTGAGGATGATAGGAATGAAATCAAGTAAATGAGATCACCAAATCAAGTGGGCTGCAACTCTCACCTAAGCTGCAGCACGTTTCTTCCAAGGGATCCTAAGCAAGACGCCCCTGTGGCTGGGCACCTATAATATATACACATATATACAAGAGAGTAAAAGAAATGGAAACGGGTCAGAGCCCGATAGTGTGTTTGATTTAAAATTCGTTTAGCAAGTATTTAAATTGATACAGGCCAATGCAACAACATATTAGTGCGACACTCTCTTGAGAAATTCTCACCTCTCTTCTAATGTGCACGCCTATCGTACTACCCTTCCCAACGGATTATCTATTATATATCGTACTAATCTCTCTCAACGATTTATCTTATCTTAGGTTATTCGCAAGATTTAAAACTGAATCAACACAATTGTTTATAAAATAAGATTTCAATTTGTAAACAAAGTTCTCATTTTAACTTTATCAATAAAGTTTTCCAGTGTCATAATATACCTTCTCACAATAAGTATTTTCAATTTTGAGTCATCAATCATGTCCTACTTACCAAATCACAGTAGGCAGTTCCAGATTCCAGAATTTCATATATATATATATTTACTACTCGTATAATATATATTACAACAGCACCCCAAATAAACTATGGTGCGGGCATACTCTACTATCCAAACCCCATATCACTCATATTAAGGGGAATACAAATTCGGAATCACTCACGAATTGTATTAACACATACACAACAATATTGAGGCGAAGCATAGGTTCCAAGTCTCTAAGAGTATGGCACATACCCGCGTCTCTTAGGACCGTCTGAACTATCATTCCGATAGCCTGTACCAAGGATATCTATCTCCTAGGGTGCGAATCAATATCCCCCATAAGGCAACACAGGATAAGATCGTCCCGGCGCGGTAACCTCAAGGATAGCAAGTAGCGTGGGTATGTTTTCACACATAGATAGTACATGCATACACAATCATATAACTATACTAATATTACCATAACAATATTAGGTATATCTCAACCCCATCGTTACGACATTATCCTTATTTTCACATTATTAGTATTGCGTATAAGGGTTCGTCTCTAACCTTAATTCGAAGGATTTTTCCAACTTGTTATGTAACTCTCATGGCCTCTATCCTCCCAAGTATAAAACTCAGTAGGTGTCCTTTTTATATTCCAACATAACTCTCTTACGCGTCTCTCTCTTTAAAACATAAATTCATCGACCCTTATGTGAGTATCCCACAAATACAATCCTCGTCTCATTTTAAAAGTCCCAAAATTATTCATATGTCCTACTGGTCTTCCATAACTCCCAAAATATTTTATTAAGGATGTCCAAGAATTATTTGACGATAAATTGAATTTAACTCATTTAAAAAGGGAAATAGGAGTCTGCCAGGAGGGGTCGATCGATCGAGGTCTGGGGCTCGATCGATCGAAGCTCTAGGCTCGATAGATCGATCAAGCAGGTCTGCGAAAATCAGCAGAATTGCAGTTATGGGTTTCATCTTCTAACCTTCACCAAATCCACATTTTTCAATCCCAAACGTCTCAAAAATTGTACTACTAACATTATATCATCCTACTAGGTATTTCCAACGTGAAGCATGAGGATTTCTATCATTATACATGGATTAACAACTCAAAAATTATTATAATTATCAAGAACCCTAGAATTCTCTTAAACATAGTTCTAACAAGTATTTCCAGAAATTTCTTCTTATAAACATCATAATTTCGTGGAAAATTCCTCTACATGGCAAGGGTTTCCAAAATTATCATTTAAACCATAACTACATGCGATTCCTATCTCATATCTTTGGTTTTCTTCCATAAAAACTCATTCGAATTACTCCTAAACTAATATGAAAGATGCATCAACGAAATAAGCAAGATAAACAATTGCCTGAGAATTTCAGAAGTCTGGTTTGGTGCCGAATTCGGTATGGTTGCGTTCCCCGTCTCGCGATCTACGCGTTGGTGGTGGCGGCGGTGCAAACGGTTGAGTTTTGAGCCTTGGAATGCCTTGAGAGCTCTCTCCTCTCTTCTCCAATGGCCGTTATAGGGTTTTGAGTATTCTAACCCTAGGATACAACCTAAATATCTGATATAACCCCTTTAATTTTCGTGGGTTTAATTACCCAAAAATACAAAATGACTAAAATGCCCTCCCGGGTTACTAATTAGGCCTAAAAACACCCCGAGACCCAAATCAAACCCCCGGGTACACTTTTCTGACTATCTCAACCTTTTCGGACGCGTTGGTGCACTCAAAATGACCATTCGAACAACTTATAAAATATTCACTTTTATTTATCAATATTTATTTTTGAAATTGTCATTTTATTCACTCGTGACATTCAATATAATCAATATTATATATTACTTTGCTCATTAGTAATATTCAACAAATTTCCATAATTACTAACTCTCATCGCGTTAATAATTATAACATAATAAATTTTCGAATTTATATTAAATAATTAATTCACATTAAATTATCTAAATCCCCAAATTAATATAGCATAAAAATACGGGGTATTACATACTTCCCCCATAATAACGTAATTTCGTCCCGAAATTCAGAAAATAAGGCATACCTGGTAAGAACAAATCTGGATATCTCTCACGCATATCTGCCTCGCGCTCCCAAGTGGATTCCCCCACATTGTGGTGCTCCCACTGAACCCGTACAAGTAGAACTATCTTCGACCTCAATCTCCTCTCACTAAAGTCTAGGATAGCCACCGGTCTCTCCTCGTAAGAGCTGTCAGGCTGTAAGTCTATCTCATCTATCGCGATGTGAGTATGGGCCATATCTTCCCAAAGATATCTTCTCAACGACGAGATGTGGAATACATCATGAATGCGATGTAAATGCTCTGGCAGTCCCAACCTGTATGCAACCGGCCCAATCCTCTCGATGATGGGAAATGGTCCGACGTACCTCGGAGCCAATTTCCCCTTCTTCCCTAACCTCATCACTCCCTTCATAGGAGATACACGCAGTAACACTTGGTCCCCCACATTAAATTCCCGAAAGAACCGTTTCGCATCGGCGTAGCTCTTCTGCCTATCCTGGGCTACCCGAATGCGACTCCTGATCATTTCAATCCTCGCGGAGGTCTCCTGAATCACCTCTGGTCCTAGCAACTTGTTATCCCCCATCTCGAGCCAACAGGCTGGGGAACGACAAGGCCTGCCATACAAAGCCTCAAATGGAGCCATGCCAATCGTGAACTGATAAGAATTATTATAAGCAAACTCTACCAGTGGAAGGTGTGGCTCCCAACCCCCTCCAAAATCAAGAACACACATGCGTAGCATATCCTCCAACATCTGATTAGTACGCTCTGTCTGTCCATCTGTCTGTGGGTGATAAGCTAAACTTAACCTCAACTCAGTACCCATAGCCTCCTGAAAGCTTTCCCAAAAACGTGACACGAAAATCTTGTCTCTATCTGACACAATATTCAGGGGCACCCCGTGTAATCTGACGATCTCAGCATTGAACAACTGAGCATACTGACCCGTGGTATAATCTGTCCGCACCGATAGAAAATGAGCCACTTTGGTCAAACGGTCTACAATCACCCAGATAGAGTCGTGGCCCCGCTGTGATGTAGGCAACCCCGTAATAAAATCCATGGAAATACTCTCCCACTTCCACGCGGGTACTTCCAATGGATGAAGCAATCCTGATGGTTTCTGATGGTCCACCTTTACCAGCTGGCAGATAGAACACTTGGACACGAACTCAGTAATGTCCTTCTTCATCCCACTCCACCAGTATTGTCTCCTCATATCCTGGTACATCTTATCCCCTCCAGGATGCACCGCAAATCGGGACCCATGAGATTGGGTCATCACTGCATGACGTAATTATGCTCCTTCTGGAACCACCAGCCTCCCATTAAACCTCAAACCCCCATCAGAACTAACAGAATAGGACTCAGCACCCTCGGCTAAAAGTCGTACAATCTGCTCCTGGCAAAACGGGTCTGTCGTCTGTGCCTGTATCACCCTCGTAACAATCTCGGGTGTGACTGACATAACGAATATGAAAGAACGGGCTACTGCGTCCTGGTGACGCAACTCCTTCCACTTTGCTTTCCAGACGTCCGCTACCTCGTCTACCGGTCTACGACTCAACGCATCAGCAACTACGTTGGCCTTCCCCGGATGATACCGTATATCGAACTGATAGTCTTTCACAAACTCTAGCCATTTGCGCCGACGCATATTCAGCTCTCGCTGAGTGAACAGGTACTGCAATGACTTGTGGTCTGTGAACAAACGGAATTTCTCCCCCCAATAAATAGTGCCTCCATATCCTCAATGCAAAAATGACCGCTGCTAACTCCAGGTCGTGGGTGGGGTAATTTTTCTCATGCGGCTTAAGCTTGCGGGAGGCAAAAGCTATAGCCTTCTCCTCCTGCTGAAGTACTCCCCCAAGTCCCCGCAAAGATGCATCGGTGTAAACCAGGTACTCCACGCCCGGCTTCGGTAACACAAGGACCGGTGCTGAAGTAAGCTTGTCTTTCAGCTCGTCGAAAGCCAACTGACAAGCATCATCCCAAACATACGGTACCCCTTTGCGAGTTAGATTCATCAGTGGACCCGCTATTTTAGAGAATCCCCGAATGAATCTCCTGTAGTATCCGCTAATCCCAAGAAACTACGCACTTCCGTCGGTGTCGTGGGCTGTCCCCACTCCCTCACCGCTGACACTTTACTTGGGTCAACTTCTATCCCCTGCTCAGAAACAACATGCCCCAAGAACTGTACCTCTCGCAACCAGAATCCGCACTTCTCGTACTTAGCATACAACTGATGCTCTCGTAGAGTCTGAAAAATCTGCCTCAAGTGCTCGGCATGCTCCTCCTCGGAGTGTGAATATATCAAAATGTCATCTAAGAAAACGATGACAAACTGATCCAAGAACTCTCTGAATACTCGGTTCATCAAGTCCATGAAAATGGCTGGAGCATTTGTGAGTCCGAATGGCATCACCCTGAACTCATAGGACCCATATCTCGTCAAGAAGGCAGTCTTTGAAACATCCTGCTCCCTAATACGTAGCTGATGGTACCCCGACCTCAGATCTATCTTCGAAAAGAAAGTTGCTCCCCTCAGCTGGTCGAACAGATCATTGATTTCGAGACAACGAATACTTATTCCGTATTGTGACCTTGTTCAACTCCCGGTAGTCCACACACAACCTTAGTGAACCATCTCTCTTCTTTACAAATAATACTGGAGCGCCCCAAGGTGAGGTACTCCTGCGAATGAAGCCCTGTCCTAACAACTTCTCTATCTGATCACGTAACTCTCGCATCTCTGCCGGAGCCATATGGTATAGAGCGCGCGCTATCGGTCTAGTACCCGATAATAAGTCTATGACAAAGTCTATCTCTCGACTGGGGGGTAGGCCCGGTATCTCCTGGAATACATCCAAATACTCGCGAATGAATGGGATCGAGTCTAACGGAATCACAACCTCCTTAGAGGTATCCTCCTCTATATAATACAAATGAGCGGTCAAACCTCCCTCTGGGCGAGGCATCGCCATTACAAACATCTCTTGCCCCGGAATAGCAAAAACAATGCTCCCACCAAAGCAATCAATCATGGCTCTATAAGCTGCGAGCCAATCCATACCAATAATCACATCGTGCTCATGCATGTCTAAGACTAACATGTCTGTAGGTAATACCAAGCTACCAATCTCTACCCCCTCTCCCCAGCATATAAAGAAAATAAGCGACCCACTCCCCAGTGGTGAGTCTACACACGTCACTGTGCTCTCTGCTGAGGCTAACAACCCTAAGGCCTTCACAAAATGTGTAGCTATAAAACAATGCGTCGACTCAGTATCAAACAAAACCCGACCCATAGTACCATGGATAGAAAACATACCCTCAATCGCGGGTGGTGCCTGTGGAGCTGCTACCTGGTGGACGTTATATACACGTCCATACTGTAACTGCCCCTGCTGCATCGGAGCTGCTGGAACGGCTGGTAGGGTTGGCACCTGGACTGGAACTGGAAGAGCAGGTGGAAAAGTGGTCTCTGTGGCTCATTATGGGCACCCTGATGCTGTGGGGCCCTATCTCCCTCCGGACAATCCTAGCGCCTATGGCCGTGTTTACCACACCCAAAACATCGGCCCTTGAAGTTGCCTCCCCTCTGACCCTGTTGGCCGCGGCCCTGCTGGCCGTTACCTCCCCACCACTGGCCCTGTTGGCCCTGATGTGGACGCTGTTGGCCCTGCTGCTGACCCTGCTGTCGATGTTGGCCTTGCTGGCCCTGCTGATTAGGCTGGCCCTGCCTATAACCTCCAAATCCCTGTCTAGAATCACCTGAATGGAATCGCTTAGTAGGGTCCCCCTGATGGGAACTCTGCTCGTGTTGACGAGTCTGTCCATGAGATGGTGCCCCACTAGCACTATTACCCCCGGTCCTGCCCTGCTGGCTGGACTCTCCTGCTCTCTTGCTTCCCTGAAGATGGAAGCGGTGATCCTGGCAATGTAGCAATGCAGCATTGAGTACATCAGTAAAAGTACTCAGGGACAAGTTCCCTATGTAAGAGGGTACTTTAGATTATATATGGAGGCGTGACCCCTATTGAGTATGGTAATCACAAGTTAATTGGCCAAAGCTTTGGATTAGTGATAGGACACATAAACATGAACCCAATGAGGATAGACTCAACTTAGACTCACGAAAACTCTCGTGTATAACTCAGGTCATGCTAATGGATTTTAGAAGTGGCTTAGCTAGAGGGAGAGGGAAGTAAGCACCCTAGATACACCCTGGCGGGCAAGTAAAAACACACAAAACACACACAACCCTCAAGAATCTCTGTCAAGTATTAAAAGCTTCGTAATAAATGACAATGGTGAGTCGGTGAGCTCTCTAGTTTGCAATAACTCTTTTTAATTCTCAAAGAGAGGATCCCCTTCCTCAAAGGTGGTTGGGGTTCTTAAATAGCCCCCACACCACCCCCGAGGCAACTCAGTCATTAAAGACTATGAAAGACATCCCTCATACTTTATGTCACAACATTAAATGCCTGATGCACTAGTTGTCTCCACGTCATAAACATTAAATGCCAAGACATGCCTTTTGCCTAACCACTGTGTGTCAGGGGGTTGTTGTCGCAGAGGTGGCTCACCAACTGCCTGACAACCCCAAATACCACGATGGCTAGTGACATCACCCACAGTAGATGTGACATTAAGTAGAGGGTCGTTTGGTCCATAACTCAATGCCCGATGGAACTCCAAGCTGCTCCGCTTGAGGTTCCACGGTCAGGGTCCTTCGGTGTTTTACCAGGTGTATCTAAGATGGTCAGGACAAGCCCCAACGGTGCCTTACTTCTCAATCCTCCAAACCAAGTCCCTCTAAAGTTCCCATGGTGAGGTCATTCGATAGGGCATGAAAGCCCTCCCAGGTCCTGCCATGCCTGGTCTCTCGTGAGTACCGTTTGACCTCACCCAAACTGTATTATTATTATCGTTATGTCATTACAACCGTTACAGATTTACAGTGAATGTAACCAAAGGTACAATATGATTAACACAACAAGCTGAAGTATGAGTTGCCACGCTGAGCTGTCTCCCCAAGCTGCCACGCTTGAGTTGCCATGCTGAGCTGCCTCCCCAAGCTGCCACGCTGAGCTTCAAGCCCCCTCTACATTTTCCCCCTCGTGGAGAGATTTGTTGGGACAAGAAATGTCTGCACGAAATGACTCAACTTGATGGATTTTTCTTTGTGTAACCGTTAGAACATCTTCTTCGTTGGGGCCTTGTTAGATAAGTCTGACAAAAAGATTGGCGCCAAAAACTCAAGCTTGCTGAAGAAGGCAACGCTTCTTGTTCTCTATGCGTCATTTCATTAATGACGTGCGCTGTCTTTTCAACTGTCACAGCATTTCCCGAAGTGCCACGTGTTCATGTGAAATGATTACAGGCGGCGGTGCACGTGCGAGGGTGGGAAAATCTAAACGCCAAACTCGAAAGTCTCAACCGCCATATTCAAAATATTTTGAACCTTAAACACGTGGGCCTCAGGGGTCTCTTTCCACTTCTTCCTTCTTCTTTGCTTATTTCCTTACTTCGTTATTATCTTCTTCATCAGACTGTCGCTTCTTTTTTAGAAAGAGAGAGAGAGAGAAACTCCATTGTTTCAAGAGCTATACCACCGTTTGTAATCGTCCGTCCCCATTGTTGCTCTCAATCCCTTTTCGCTCGAAGCTTTCTTTGTTACAGCTTCACTGTTTGTCATGGCGTCTTCAAGCAACCCCGCCATTTCCGCCACCAGTGTTTCGTCTTCCACCACCACTGCTGCCTCCGCCCTGGGTGCTGCTCGCCAAGAACAGTTGAGATTTTACCGTCGCTCTCCCATTTTTGGGGAGGGTGATGGCTATGCTGTTGCTTGTAAGGCTGTCTGCTTTTCCTCCAAGTTTGACGCCCTCTTGTTGGGTGATGAGGACGAAGAGGTGTCTAAGTGGGGACTTCTGCCCCCAGAAGGAACTCTCAGATTTCGCTTAGAGCGAGGGGACTTCCCATGGTCCCATATTGATTTTGAAGCACCTGGGGGATCCCCCGCACACTTTTCTGCCTGGAACTCTCACATGCAGAGTTCCTATACTGATGTCCTTACTAAGATTGGGCTGCAACGGGCAAGGTGGTTTGGTGAGTTTACTATATCAAAGAACAACGCTGCCTTGCCTGTACTGGTCTCTCGCTGGAACGTGGATACTCATACGTTCATTGCTGCCTGGGGTGAGTTTACCATAACTCTAGAGGATGTGTGTGAGCTCCTGGGCCTTGATGCAACAGGCCATGAGCCTTACACCGATGAAGCTCTTGACGCTCAAGAGACTGCGGATCGTTTGGAGTTTGATCGCATATGCCGAAGCTGCATCGGCTCTTCCAACAAAGCTACTTTTTCTCGCTTGATCAATTATTTCTTCCAGAGTTCTAGTGAAGGCAGTTCTTCATCAACTGCCCCTGGTCAAGGTACGTCGTTGGAGCTTCCTTCTTACATTCTTGTGATTTTGTCCCGTTTCTTTTTTACGGGCAAGCCCAACGATAAGAGACCTCATCAACTTGTCCCTTCGCCTAGCTCGAGGCATAAAGCTTCCCCTGGCTACAATTGCCTTGGGATCCCTGTACACCTGGTTGGACAGGACTTTATTCGACATGGAACGTTCCATTGGCCGTTATAACTTGGCCAATTTTGCCAACAGTGTGCTTCTGACCAGTTTCCTCTACTTCCGCTTTCCTGCCGTAGCGGCCAAGCCCAACAGTCCTCCTTCGGCTGAAATAATTTTGCCTCCTCGGTCCTTCATTTATCATAAGAGGCAAAGCCGAAAGGAGTTGATTTCAGTAATTGATCATTTTGAGAGTTTCGTTATGAGGCCCTATCAAGAAGAGGCCTTTTTTCATACTTGTAAATTTTTTCATCACGATGCCAGATTGATACAGGACCCTTCTCCTGACATTGAGGATCCCTCGCTTGCCGTGGTTCTTCTGCTTTCTCCTGGATATCTACCCTCCTACACTGAGTGGGGATACGCGAGCGAGCATTATAATCCCAACCGATGCAGTCGTCAGTTTGGGTTTGACCAGGGGGTGCCACGTCCAGTTTTCCAATCATCAAATCCCAAAGTCTCCTTTGGCGAGGCATGTTCGTTGTTTTCTTCAACTGCTGCGTGGGGGATATCCTCAGTAATGGCTGGGCGTGTCACCATTCCCAGTATTACTAGGCATGGGGATGTGACCCCTCTGTTTGCCACCAAATATTAGCCAAGACAACTAGCTGAAATTGCTAAGTTCATCGAGGGAGAGCCGGTGTACCCTCCTGTTTGCTCATTTTCTGACCTAGAGTTGGGGCTAAAGGGCAACTCTGTTCTTGGGATAGAGTTCCCTTTAAGTTCAACCCACAAAGCACCTCCCAACGAGCCTCCCCCACTTTGTGCCATGGTCCCAGTTGCCACGCCAAAGTCCAAAACTACTGCTGCGAAGAAGGCTGCCCCCTCTGCTGCAGCTACTACCGACGAGGGGGCTTCTCAACCTCTTGCTAAAAAGGTAAAAACGACCAAGAATGGGACATCGAAATCGAAATCGAAGTCCCAGAAGCCCCAAACTCCCGTGGCAGCTCTTCCCATAGCCTCCGTTCCTCCTCCCATGCCTGCCGAGATGGTTGAACGCGTAAGGAGGGAGGCCCAAGCAGAGCTAGATCGAATAAATGCCGAGTACCAATGGCATGCAGTCGTTGTCCCCTCCTCCATTGCTTTTACCACGGTGGTGGTGGATCCTTCAAAGCCAACGGCCAGGAAGAGGAAGAGTTCCAGGGCTCCCCAAGGGGTCAGTATTAGTGCAGCTGGCTCGAGGAAGAAGACTCTGGGCACCAAGTCCCAGAAGAAATGGGCTCCTGAGGTGCACTTGACCCCTGAGGTGCAATCCACCCCTGCCCCCTCAATTGCTGCTACTCCTCCCACTTTGCCCGTGGTCGTGTCTTCTCGTTCTCCTTCTGAATCGGAGGTATGTATGGCTGACTTAATTATTATCTTCTTTTTGCTTAAGGACCACTGTCTTTACTTATGTGTATATTTACCCCTCCCCCTTTTTGACAACCGTTTTGCAGGGAGTTGAAATAGAAAGATCAGACCCCTCCAGTCCTCCCGTGAGCCCTTTTGTGGGGGGACACTTCGGTGCATCTCATACCGATGTGACTCCTCCCCGTTCCCCCATGACAGGGCTTACGTATTCTCGCCGTGGAGTCAGCCAACGTGCGAGGGAAGTCATTGTGGGAGGTGATGCCGTTGACCCTGCGAGTGATTCCTTGACTGAAGTGGTAACCCTGCCCGAAGTGGCACATCCCGAGATAACACCTTTGGTCCCTTCTGATTCACAGGCCTCACCTGAGGTTCCTCTGCCCATTGTACTTGTTGAGGAGAGTGAGCCCGAGGTATGATGTGCTCTATAATTTATTTGCTGTAGCCGTTTCGGTCATACTCTTTCCTTATTTGGCTTACTGAATTGTAATATGTTTTGGGTACCCCAGGTTGAAGTGTCCTCGTTGTTGGCAAGCATGCTTCTTCCAACGATGCTGATGAGACCCCCGACTGGCATTCCTTTGTTTAGCACCATAACTGAGGTAAGTAACACGTGGAGCTATTTCTTCATATTTTATGTGCCCATTCTTTTTTTCTAACACTTGGCTTTATGCACAGTTTTCTCCTGATCTTGCACCAACTCCTGTAGTGAGGGCCCAGGTTGGTGTGTTTACACCCCGTCCTGATGTGGCTGTGCTTGAGGGCTCAGTATCTTCGCATGATGAACCCCGTGTGCTGGTCGTTGTGCCCTATACGGGTGATAGAGTCTTTCCAAGAGTTTTGCCAAGCGTGGAGGCTTCTGCGTCTAGGGACCCCGTTACAGCTTCTGAGGTAATAATCTCTCCCCCAACGGTTCCTGTCCCTGTGGCCGCCTCATATATTCCCGTTGTGACTGAGGTATATTTTCCTTGCTATCTTTTGTTAAGATTTTCCATAATTTATGATTTTCATAAGATTGTTCTTAAGCTCCCCCTTATAACGGTGACTTAACAACGAAAACACTTGTTAAGTTTTTTTCATAAACTCCACCTTATAACGGTGACTTAACAACGAAAAAACTTGTTAAGTTTTTTCGTAAACTCCACCTTATAATGGTGACTTAACAATGAAAACACTTGTCAAGTTTTTTTTCACAAACTCCACCTTATAACAGTGACTTAACAACGAAAACACTTGTTAAGTTTTTTCAAAATCTCCACCTTACAATGGTGACTTAACAACGAAAACACTTGTTAAGTTTTTTTCATAAACTCCACCTTATAACGGTGACTTAACAACGAAAACACTTGTTAAGTTTTCTTCACAAACTCCACCTTATAACGGTGATTTAACAACGAAAACACTTGTTAAGTTTTTTCATAATTCCATTATTTGGGTTTTCTTTTCAGGTTGCTCGGGAGGATTCACCCCCAGTCTTCTCGCCTGTAGGCTCGCCCTTCCAAGAACCTGATGCTTCAGAAAATTCTATTCATGATGATCAAGGTTCTATAACTGGTGCTGCAGCCGAGAGCGAGTCTGGGTGTGAGCTGCCTCTTCCCGACCTGGCTCCTCATGCGTTCTGCCTCATGGTGCTTCGACAGTCTCCTCAAATGCCTGTCAACCATCGCTTGGTGATCGAGCAACTGGTGAATCGTTATCCTAAGACCTTTACACCAGATTGTCTGCGCTCCAATATTCATGTGATGAGTCATAGACTGCAAGGGATGGCGATCGTTGTTGCTGAAATTACCGGTACCCCTACTGCAAGTGTTACCAGATCCCTTCTTAACCAATATCTGGGTTTTCTGAAGGAGTTGGGATGTGATGGTTTCCGCTTTGACTGGCTTATAACATATCTGAAGACCTTAAAGAATCAGCAACTGATCGGCCAGAGGGAGGTGTTACGAAAGCACCAGGAGGACCAGAAGGCCGAGGAGGCTAGGTTGATCGCGTTGGCACCTCTTTTGGAAGCGGTGGATCAAGAGGTGAAGGATGCCGAAGAATCTTTGTGCCTGGACAAACTGAAGCGTGAGCGACTCCTGATTGAACGTACGCAAGTTCAAACGAGGCTGGAGGTTTCCATTAACGCCCAAAGGTCTTTCACAACAGCTTCTTCGGGCCTGCCTGGAGATTTTTTCTCTTCCTTGGATTTATCTTTTCTTTTAGAGTAGTTACTTCGTATATATTTTCTTTCTTCGTCCATTCATGTAATTCTTGGGCAATAGTTCCCAATTTTTTGTAATGCTCTCTTGTTTAATGAATGAAAGAATGTATATTTTCCAGTTTATCTCTGAGTTATGACTGTTTTCATATCAATGTCTATACTTCACGTCATCAATAAAACTTGTATATTCATAGTCAAAGACTAGATACATCGATGGTACAAACTTAATTGTTTACACATGATAGACTTTCAACCATTTATTGTTAATTTTGAATGGCTTATCTTCCTCCAACTTAGAAATTAAGCAATAACCTGAATCATGAGCTTCCTTCACGACGAAAGGTCTCTCCCAATTGGCTGCGAACTTTGGCAGAGGAAGTCCCCTAATGTGTTTCACCGCTGCTTTCAAGACGAGATCTCCCTCCACGAACCTCCTTGGTCTTACCAGGTTGTCATATGCCTTAGAGAGCTGCTTTGTATACATTTGAAAATGTTGCAACGCGTTGTCTCTGTGTTCATCCAATGCCTCTAACTGCACATGCCTGTTCTGAGGAAGCATGCTACTTCGCAGGGCGTATCGAGCAGAGGGAACTTCAAACTCCACTAGAAGGATTGCCTCATCCCCGTAGAAAAGGGAGAACGGAGTGTACCCTATGGGCTTCCTCTTAGTCGTTCGATAGGCCCACAATACTGCTGGTATCTTGTCATCCCACGATCCTGGAAAGTCCTCCATCGTTTTAGCCAAGATATTAACCAGAGTTTTGTTAGTTGCTTCGGCCTGACCGTTCCCCTTTGGGTATGCCACCGTTGAAGTGTGATGAACAATGGAGTACTTGTCTGTGAGCATCGTTACTTTTGAGTTGACGAAGGGAGTCCCGTTATCTGAGAGAATAACCTTTGGGATCCCAAAACGGCAAATGATATACTCTCTGATAAAGTTACGTACTATCCCAGCCGTTGCCCTTCTGAGTGGTATTGCTTCAGCCCATTTTGTAAAGCACTCCGTTGCTACCAGTATCCATATCTTGCCTCTCGAAGAAGGGTGTATTGCCCCCACTAGGTCAAACGCCCAAGTATGAAATGGATAGGGTGTTGACAGAGAGTGTAAGTCCACCGATGGGGCATGGATCATATTTCCATGGAGTTGGCAAGCTTTGCATTTTCGAACAAATTCGGCAGAGTCTTTCTCCATCGTTGGCCAATAATATCCCAACGTCATCAGCTGATCATATAACTTGGCCCCTCCTATGTGAGCTGGGTCATGGGCTTGTTTGAGGACCTTAGTTGTTTCTTCCTTTGTGATGCAACACAATGGCCTGTTGAAGTACCCCCTTCGATAAAGCTGCCCCTCCTGGATATAGAACCTCGGGGCCCTTCGCTTCAGTCCCATCGCATCCATTTTCTCCGTTGGGACAATTCTATCTTGAATAAAGTCGATATAGGGCTGCCTCCAGTCCATTTGGGCTTCGATGAAATGGCACTCAGCTTCTTCAAAAAATAGCTGACACTTATCACAATTCCGTTGTAGTTCTGTCGCATCCTGTTTCATTCTAGGCCAAAAATATCCCCCTCTTTGAATTCTCCTATAAAGAGGTATCTCAGTTGTTTCGCAGTGCTCCTCATGTGTTTTCTTCAACCTCCGCTCTGCTTCCTCTGGCCCAATGCATCTCGATAACCATCCCCCTGCATTTCTGAAGTAAAGATTTCCCTGGTTTGTAAAGTATTGGGCTAACTCTCTTAGTCCCATAGCTCCTTCGCCAGACTCCAGTTGCTTCCTGATCTCTCCTCTCCAATCCGCGTCTCCCTCCATCGGTAGTATTGACTGCACCAACAAAGGAACTGTTCTTCGTTGGATCGTAACGATAGTCGTATCGCTCCTCATGACCATCTTTTGAGCAATAGTGGCATAAGCGTCTGGATGACGGTTCATCGTTCTGGGATGTATTCTGATTTTGGTTCGATGGAACTGGCTGAGGAGCCTTTGAATGATCGTTCTGTACGGTGCCAAACTCATGTGCTTCAACGCATATTCTCCGTTAACTTGCTGAATTACTAAGTTCAAGTCACCCTTGATGCAGAGTGAATGAATTCCCCTTCGAAGAGCCTCCAGCAACCCTAGTACCAACGCTTCGTATTCTGCTTCGTTATTGGAGCAAGGGAAATCTAGTTTGTAGGAAAGGCAAATCTCCTCCGTTCCTTTTGAAAGGATGACCCCTGCCCCTCCTTTTTTCTCTGCCGAAGACCCATCAGACTGCATCGTCCATTCCTCATCGGTTGCATCCAGATAGTTGGCTTGTAAGTCGTCTCCCAGGATGTCTTCTTTAGGTGGTTCAAATGTTCCTGATGGAAAGATTGCTAACAGATCAACATACGCCTGGCTCTTGATAGCTCGAGGAACCACACACTTTAAATCATATTCGGAGGGAATAAGGAACCACCTAGCTGCCTTGCCAATCAAGATAGTTCTAGCCAACAAATACTTAATAGGATCACATCTGGTTACAATATGAATTGTAAAAGACAGCATATAATGTCTAAGTTTTTGTGCCACAAAGACTAAGGCCAAACAATGCCTTTCTATGCTGCTATATCTAATCTCTGGCCCATGTATGATCCTGCTAAGGTAATACACTGGCCGTTCTTGCCCGTCAATCTCTTGTGCCAGCAAAGCTCCAACGGACCTTGTAGTGGAGGTGAGGTACAGCTGCAACGGTACTCCTGCCTGTGGAGGAACCATGATTTGTGGTGAAACGAGCAGCTTCTTCAACTCATCGAGAGACTCCTAGTGATCCTTTTCCCACCTGAACTTTGTGTTCTTTCACAGCAGATGCATCAACGGGTGTGTTACCTCGGCCAATACCAGTACAAATCTTCTGAGGTAGGAGACTTTGCCGAGGAAACTTTTTAGCTCCTTCTCCGTTCTTGGGCACGGCATCTCTAAGATCGCACGTTGTTTATCCTGGTCCATCTGCACCCCTTGTCGATCAACCACAAAGCCTAGAAACTTCCCGCTTGTTACTCCAAAGACGCACTTCAATGGGTTCATCCTTAATTTATACTTCCTACATCGAGTAAACACCTTCTTTAAGTCGTTTAGGTGGGACTCCTCCTTCTTCGATTTGATGAACAAATCATCCACATAGAATTCTACAAATTTGTGGAAGAAATCGTGAAAAATGGCCATCATTGTTCTTTGATAAGTAGCTCCCGCGTTCTTAAGTCCAAACAGCATTACTTTGTACATGAAATTGCCTAACGGGGTTCTGAATGCTGTTTTCTCTGCGTCTGCGGGGTCCATCTTGATCTGGTTGTACCCTACGTACCCATCCATGAAGCTATACATCTCATGCCCAGCCGTGGCATCTATCAAGCTATCAATGGAGGGTAGAGGGAACTCATATTTGGGGCAAGCCCTGTTCAAATCTCTAAAATCCACACAGATCCTTATTTGACTCTTGTCCTTCTTCCCTACTGGCACAATGCTAGATAGCCAAAGGGGATGCTGTATTGGTTTGATGAATCCTGCTGCCAACAAACGCTGAACCTCTTCCTTAATCTTCAAGTCCAACTCAGGTTTATAAGTCCTTGTTGCCTACTTCACCGGGATGGCTGAAGGCATCACGTTTAGCTTGTGGCAGCTCACTTCCTCATCTAGCCCTTCCATTTCGGTATACTTCCATGCAAAGACATCTATGAACTCCCGGATTATCCCAACTAAGGCTTCTCGTTTCTCCTTACCGAGATCCTTCGTGATGAAGATGGGCCTTGGGTCTTCCCCTTCTCCTGCCAGGTTCAACTGCTCCAACTCTTGTGCCTGGGGCTTTGGTTGATTTGCCATGTAGTCTGGTTCTTCGGCGACCTCCTCCATGAACTCCTGTATGTTGGAGTTGTCTATCACCATACACTGCCCCTGTTGATCCACCAAGAAACACTCATATAACGGGTCAGCCCCATCCTCGGTCTCTTCGACCGCCCGCTCACATCGTTATAAACGGTATACCACCTTACCCTCTTCAGTGACCACCTTCTTGCATTGCCTGTTGGTAACTGTTGCCACGACCTTCCTCTTCCTCTCTCTCGAAGCCTCAGCGATTCTTCCCCTTGAAAAGCGACTCAGCACGCTTTGCCGTTGGACCTCATGCTCCACAGGATCCACTCTAAGCCTTACTTTGTTTTTGAGCTGCTTCGTGGTACTTTGGGGTCGAGGGATCACCTGATGGGTTTCTTTGGCCCTCACCCCTTCATTACTCGCAGCTTCTTTACTTTTCTCGTTCAGAGGCCCCATTCTATCCCTGATCGAGGGAACCCATGCCCCCTCCATTCTTCTCGTTAGGACTCGAGCATCCTCCTCTAACTCCGTATAAAAGGCCGCCTCTACAAAGTGAGCTTCCTCGATAGCAAAAGGCCTTTTTGTGGCCCTAATGGTCACTTCTGTTCCTTTGACATTCGCCTTGGCGCATTGATGATATGTTGAAGGAACTAAACCTTGATTGTGCATCCACACTCTTCCTATTAGTAAATGATAGGAAGTTGCACTTTCTATTATATGAAACTTGATGTGGGAACTCAGATTTCCCATTACAATTCCCACATTCACATACCCAATGGATTTGGAAGATTGGTTGTCATACCCTGAGATTACCAGAGGCATGGGGACCAACCTTTCTTCTGGGATATTAGCTGCGTGGAAGGAGTTGATTGGCATAATGTTGATGGAAGCACCCCCATCCATAAGCGTTCTTGCAAAACTAACCCCGTTGATACTGGCCGTCACATACAAGGGCCTGTTATGAGGGAACCTCACAGCTCTATCTGCATCGCTGAAGGTCACCTCTGATAGGAACTTTTTCACCAGCCTCGCCATGGGTCCCCTCCATTTAACGAGGGAACCGCGTCCTTCTTCACGATGTCTAGGACCGCCCGAGTTATTTCCAGTCTGCTCTCTTTTGGTATCCCCACTTGATCGAAGAACCAAGAGAACTTTGAGGACTTTGAAACTGCGCTATATTCTATGACTGGGTCCGTTTCCTCGCCCTCAACGCTATAGGCGTCTTCTACGTCCCTAGCACTTGCTTCATCATATGCTATAACTACGTTAGCCATTCCCCTAGTGCAATAATCCAGTGCTTTATCGAACTCCATTGTTGCCCCTCCCCCCTCCCGCTCTGCCTCCTTATCATAGGCCGTTACAACATTGGCCCCATGCGCCGGGAGCGGGTTATTGTTAACGTTCCGCGGGGGGATTTGTAATGTTCCCGCCCTCATGTACTTGTCGATGATTCTTCACAGCGTGAAACAGCTTTCTGTTGGATGTTGGACCTTTCGATGAATCTGAAAATATTTGGGGTTGGCCCTGGTTGCGGCGTCGGGTTCTTCCTCCGGGACGCCTTTCGGTTCATAAACCGTTTCGCCTTGTACCATTGCGTTATAGCAACTCATAGCCTCCTCCACCGTACAAGGCAACGGTGGCGGGTCTTCTCTATCCCTTCTAAACTTTCTTTTGTTGTCCTTCCTCTGGGCCTTGCCCCCATCCCCTCTCTCGACATATTCCACCCGTGGGGCCTGAGACCTTCCCCCGATGGGTTGTATCGGCTGTCTGAACATCACGGGAGCTACTACTGGGCTAGGTCGCACCACCAAAGATATATTTCTTACGGACTTTAAGAATGCTAAAAATGTTCCCTCACGTGTCTCATTGATCAGGTGACAGATATACTCAGGAAGTAATCCCTCAGCACAAATTTGTAGTAACCTAGCCTCCTTAGCCTCTTCCCTCACGTCGAGGGACCTTTCCCTAAACCTTCGGATGTAGGCCACTACCTCCTCCCCTGGCCTTTGCCTCTCCCTGCCAAGTTGGGTTAAGGTGAACTCATCCTCTGCCAAGAAGAACTTTCGGACGAACAATACATGCATCTCCTCCCATGTGGAGACACTATTGGGCGGCAGGTGAGAGTACCAAGTGTATGCTTTATCAGTCAGGGATTTGGAAAACTCCCTGAGCCTAAGATTTTGGTCATTGCAATGCGCCCCCAAGTGCTCAACGAAACGCTTAATGTGTTCCTTCGGGTTCCCGCCCTTCCCTGAGTATTTTTCAAAGGTAGGGGGAATATAGTCCTTTGGGTAAGGTTCGTCGTTGTACTCCTGGGGGTAGGGTGTCCGGAAGTCGTCGTAGACCGCTGCCACCTCGCCCACAGCCTGCGAGGAAGACTGCATGAACTTCAGCATCTCTTTCTGCATCTCTTTTCTCATATCTTCCAAGGGTGAGGCCACTGGGGCCACCTGCAACGGGGCAGACGGTTGAGCGCTTGTTGCAACCGGAGCGAACGTTATCGGTTGCGCCGTTGAAACTCCTGAGCCACCCACAGTGGGATTCACAACAGAGGTTACACTTGCTGGGACCGCTCCTGTAATGCCTGCCCCTGGTGGGGCCCCTAGGGCCACTCCTGGTGTTACGAAGGCATTAGTCTCCAATCCTCCCAGCATAGTTGAAGCTACTGGGGTTTGCAAAAACTCTTAAAATTTGCTCATGAGGAGCTCCATCTGGGCAGGTCCCAGCCCTGCGCTCGTGGAAGGTTGTGCCGCCCCTGGGACGCCTATCGTTGTTGGAGCCAACGGTACCTCTACTCGAGGAGCCCCATCTCTTAGGGCCTCCTGCTCCCTCGCAGCCTGTTCTTCATTATGCTGTATGTCATCAAAATTGAGTCTTCTAGTAGCATTATCCTGCGCCATACTCCTTCTCTAGAAGGATGCCTCCCCAGCAGAGTCGCCAAATGTAAGAGGGTACTTTAGATTATATATGGAGGCGTGACCCCTATTGAGTATGGTAATCACAAGTTAATTGGCCAAAGCTTTGGATTAGTGATAGGACACATAAACATGAACCCAATGAGGATAGACTCAACTTAGACTCACGAAAACTCTCGTGTATAACTCAGGTCATGCTAATGGATTTTAGAAGTGGCTTAGCTAGAGGGAGAGGGAAGTAAGCACCCTAGATACACCCTGGCGGGCAAGTAAAAACACACAAAACACACACAACCCTCAAGAATCTCTGTCAAGTATTAAAAGCTTCGTAATAAATGACAATGGTGAGTCGGTGAGCTCTCTAGTTTGCAATAACTCTTTTTAATTCTCAAAGAGAGGATCCCCTTCCTCAAAGGTGGTTGGGGTTCTTAAATAGCCCCCACACCACCCCCGAGGCAACTCAGTCATTAAAGACTATGAAAGACATCCCTCATACTTTATGTCACAACATTAAATGCCTGATGCACTAGTTGTCTCCACGTTATATAAACATTAAATGCCAAGACATGTCTTTTGCCTAACCACTGTGTGTCAGGGGGTTGTTGTCGCAGAGGTGGCTCACCAACTGCCTGACAGCCCCAAATACCACGATGGCTAGTGACATCACCCACAGTAAATGTGACATTAAGTAGAGGGTCGTTTGGTCCATAACTCAATGCCCGATGGAACTCCAAGCTGCTCCGCTTGAGGTTCCACGGTCAGGGTCCTTCGGTGTTTTACCAGGTGTATCTAAGATGGTCAGGACAAGCCCCAACGGTGCCTTACTTCTCAATCCTCCAAACCAAGTCCCTCTAAAGTTCCCATGGTGAGGTCATTCGATAGGGCATGAAAGCCCTCCCAGGTCCTGCCATGCCTGGTCTCTCGTGAGTACCGTTTGACCTCACCCAAACTGTATTATTATTATCGTTATGTCATTACAACCGTTACAGCTTTACAGTGAATGTAACCAAAGGTACAATATGATTAACACAACAAGTTGAAGTATGAGTTGCCACGCTGAGCTGTCTCCCCAAGCTGCCACGCTTGAGTTGCCACGCTGAGCTGCCTCCCCAAGCTGCCACGCTGAGCTTCAAGCCCCCTCTACACCCTATAAGGTGCTGACGGATCCTCCAAGATAACCTGTCGACAAACAACATGATCTTCTTGCTCTCAGTGGGTGCCTCATCTGGCACGATGGTGAGAAGTCTCGTGAACTCCTCCTCATACTCGGCTACGGTGGAATTCTTCTGCTTCAAATTCAGTAATTTCCGCCTCATCTCAGTCTGCACGGCGGGTGGAAAATACTTGCGGTTAAACCGCTCCCAAAATGTCTGAATCGGGATCGTGTCCCTCTCCTCCAAGGTGGTAGTGGACTCCCACCACTTCAAAGAGGCCCCCACCAGCTTAAAGGAAGCCAATAACTTCTTTTGCACGTCGGTGCACTCATACATACGGAGATGCCGCTGGATGTCTTTCTTCCATTGGCTGATTGTAACAGTTTCGGATCTACCAAAGAACTCAGGGGGATGCGCCTTCTGAAAAGCATCCCTAACCCTCTCCCATGTAGATGGAAGCTGTGCTAGTACTGGCGCCACTGCCTGAATCTGGGGTGGAGCCTGCTGAACTATCGCTAGTGCGGCATTCACCGCCTGAGCAACAATGGCGACTACCTCATTTGCATTTATAGTGCCTTGTGCCGGGACTGCGGGCTGCTCGGCCTGGGCACGCCTATCCTTAGGTGCACGTCTCGGAGGCATCTGAAACGTGAAGAAGTTTATTAGTCTACAGTCATTATCAAATCTCAAATAGCTGAAGACGTAAGCGCAAAAGCAGGAATACAACAATCCTAAAAATAGGGCTCTATAGCAAAAACGTTAAGCTGAAAGCGAAAATAAGCCGTACAGATCCTATGGACACTAGAACCTGATGCTCTGATACCACCTATGACACCCCGCCTAATTAAATATCGGGCGATCACTCCTTTATTAAATTAAATCAAGGTGAACAGTTGGTTCATTCTCAGCATCACTGTCGAAAATAAAATTTTCCAATTTAACACCCTAATTAATTAAGCTAAGTGTCAAAACCATTTTTAAACGTTACTTTCCAAATTTTTATTTAAAGAAAAATTAATTATTTATTTATTAACAACATTCAATAAGTAAGAATCACACCACAATAATTCTGCAACATAATCCAAATAAATTTAAAACATTCAACATCCAAGATCCCAACATTTAAAATTTAAAGTAAAACATTCATGCTGAATAAATTCCAAAGAACAGTACTGGAAATGAACTGAAGTACAACTGTCCCAATAAAACAGATAAATAGTGGAGAGGGCGACACATGCCCCAATGTCTGAGGATGATAGGAATGGAATCAAGTAAATGAGATCGCCAAACCAAGTGGCCTACAACTCCAACCTAAGCTGCAACACGTTTCTTCCAAGGGATCCTAAGCAAGACGCCCCTATGGCTGGGCACCTGTAATATATACATATATATACAAGAGAGAAAATGAAATAGAAACGGGTCAGATCCCGAGAGTGTGTTTGATTTAAAATTCGTTTAGCAAGTATTTAAATTGATACAGACAATGCAACAACATATTAGTGCGACACTCTCTTGAGAAATTCTCACCTCTCTTCTAATGTGCACGCCTATCGTACTACCCTTCCCAACGGATTATCTATTATATATCGTACTAATCTCTCTCAACGATATATCTTATCTTAGGTTATTCGCAAGATTTAAAACTGATCAACACAATTGTTTATAAAATAAGATTTCAATTTGCAAACAAAGTTCTCATTTTAACTTTATCAATAAAGTTTTCCAGTATCATAATATACCTTCTCACAACAAGTATTTTCAATTTTGAGTCATCAATCATGTCCTGCTTACCAAATCACAGTAGGCAGTTCCAGATTCCAGAATTTCATATATATATATATATATTTACTACTCGTATAATATATATTACAACAGCACCCCAAATAAACTATGGTGCGGGCATACTCTACTATCCAAACCCCATATCACTCATATTAAGGGGAATACAAATTCGAAATCACTCACGAATTGTATTAACACATACACAATAATATTGAGGCGAAGCATAGATTCCAAGTCTCTAAGAGGATGGCACATACCCGCGTCTCTTAGGACCGTCTGAACTATCATTCCGATAGCCTGTACCAAGGATATCTATCTCCTAGGGTACGAATCAATATCCCCCATAAGGCAACACAGGATAAGATCGTCCCAGCGCGGTAACCTCCGGGATAGCAAGTAGCGTGGGTATGTTTTCACACATAGATAGTATATGCATACACAATCATATAACTATACTAATATTACCATAAAAATATTAGGTATATCTCAACCCCATCGTTACGACATTTTCCTTATTTTCACATTATTAGTATCGCGTATAAGGGTTCGTCTCTAACCTTAATTCGAAGGATTTTTCCAACTTATTATGTAACTCTCATGGCCTCTATCCTCCCAAGTATAAAACTCAGTAGGTATCCTTTTTATATTCCAACGTAACTCTCTTACGCGTCTCTCTCTTTAAAACATAAATTCATCGACCCTTATGTGAGTATCCCACAAATACAATCCTCGTCTCATTTTAAAAGTCCCAAAATTATTCATATGTTCTACTGGTCTTCCATAACTCCCCAAACATTTTATTAAGGATGTCCAAGAATTATTTCACGATAAATTGAATTTAACACATTTAAAAAGGGAAATAGGAGTCTACTAGGAGGGGTCGATCGATCGAGGTCTGGGGCTCGATCGATCGAAGCTCTAGGCTCGATCGATCGATCAATCAGGTCTGCGAAAATCTGCAGAATTGCAGTTACAGGTTTCATCTTCTAACCTTCACCAAATCCACATTTTTCAATCCCAAACGTCTCAAAAATTGTACTACTAACATTATATCATCCTACTAGGTATTTCCAACGTGAAGCATGAGGATTTCTATCATTATACATGGATTAACAACCCAAAAATTATTATAATTATCAAGAACCCTAGAATTCTCTTAAACATAGTTCTAACAAGTATTTACAGAAATTTCTTCTTATAAACATCATAATTTCGTGGGAAATTCCTCTACATGGCAAGGGTTTCCAAAATTATCATTTAAACCATAACTACATGCGATTCCTATCTCATATCTTTGGTTTTCTTCCATAAAAATTCATTCTAATTACTCCTAAACTAATATGAAAGACGCATCAACGAAATAAGCAAGATAAAAAATTGCCTGAGAATTTTAGAAGTCTAGTTTGGTGCCGAATTCGGTATGGTTGCATTCCCCGTCTCGCGATCTACGCGTTGGTGGTGGCGGCGGTGCAAACGGTTGAGTTTTGAGCCTTGGAATGCCTTGAGAGCTCTCTCCTCTCTTCTCCAATGGCCGTTATAGGTTTTTGAGTATTCTAACCCTAGGAGACAACCTTAATATCTGATATAACCCCTTTAATTTTCGTGGGTTTAATTACCCAAAAATACAAAATGACTAAAATGCCCTCCCGGGTTACTAATTAGGCCTAAAAATGCCCCGAGACCCAAATCAAACCCCCGGGTACACTTTTCTGACTATCTCAAGCTTTCCGGACGCGTTAGCGCACTCAAAACGACCATACGAACAACTTATAAAATATTCACTTTTATTTATCAATATTTAGTCCCGACGTGACACGAGCACGTCCCGACTCAAATTTCCGAAATTGTCATTTTATTCACTCGTGACATTCAATATAATCAATATTATATATTACTTTGCTCATTAGTAATATTCAACAAATTTCCATAATTACTAACTCTCATCGCGTTAATAATTATAACATAATAAATTTCCGGATTTATATTAAATAATTAATTCACATTAAATTATATAAATCCCCAAACTAATATAGCATAAAAATACGGGGTATTACATCAATCTCACTCAGTCAATGATAGTGAACGTCCCAACAAATTAGGGTGCTAACTTTCATTTCCTACCAAAATGCATGACTCCCTTCATGGGAGACACCTTAAGCAACACCCAATCCCCAACTAAAAACTTGAGTCATCTCATCTCCTAGTGCTCATAGATCTTTCGCCTACTCTATGCAATCCTCATCCTGTCTCTAGTTAGTGCCACATTTTCAATTTTTTTAATAAAATCCGGTCCAAGTTTCTTGTTCTCCCCCATCTCCATCCAATAAACGGGAGAGTGACAAGACTCCCATAAAATGACTCATAATGTGCCATGCCAATGGTCTACTGATGAATGTTGTGGTAATAAAACTCCACGAAAGGTAAATACTTCTCCCAACTACCCTTGAAGTCCAACACATGCACCCAAAGCATATCTTTTAAATTCTTGTTCACCTGCTTTGTCAGACCATTATTCTGTGGGTGATTTGATGTACTCAACCACTACTCACTCCCCATGGCTTGCTTAAAACTCCACCAAAACTGGGACACAAAGGTCTTGTCCCTTCTAACATGATATCAAGTGGTACATTGTAGCCTCATATTATCTGATATGAAAATCTTGATATACTTCTCTACCGTTAAGTATCTTCAACTCAAAAGGAAATGCGTTATCTTAGTCAAATTGTCCATGATAACCCATATAGAGTTGTGTCCCCACCATGACAAAGGCAACCCTGTAATTGAGGGTGGTGTGTTTTGTACAATAACTTTAACTTGAATAAACCAAAAGGGGGTGATTAGTTTTTAATGAGAATTTACACCAATGTTTCAAATTTTGTCAAATAAATTTTAGATCCACTTAATTAACATAAATCTAGGTGTGAAAATTAATGGATTTGAGCAAATTAAACACATTAGGATCTAATAAAAGTTAGTTATGTGAATTAACTAGGTGAAAACCCTAAGTCAATTTTAAAATGGATCGTTTTGGATCCAAACTTACATCTATGTATGCGTGTGTGCACTCAAATGTGTATACAAGAAATAATCCACGTGATAAAGCACGAGGCCAGATCTATGAGGGAAACTCCCCTTAGAGCTAAAAAAACCTCGGTGCATCCTACTCTCATATTAGACTTGAAAATTAATTTTATACAATATAAGAAGGTAACTCTCTCTTGTACCCTAACAACAAGTGACAAATGGAAGCTGAAAATATTCTCGCATTCCAATGAGCGATTCGTTCAAAGCTGAAATTTTACACAATGTAAGAAGTCGCATTTTTTATCATCGAATTGAACCATGATTGACCTCTTCAATATACCATACAAATCCTTTTAGATTTTGGACTTTAGATCTTAACATTCAGATGTAGAATAGGTTGGATTGAATCTAGGTTGTGGGATGCTCAATTTCGATTCACTCTTAAATCTCATAATTCATGAATCTAGGGTTGATTCAAATTTTCTCTCAATTTTGCGAAGATCAAGTGAAGATGAAAATTAAAGTAATTAAATATGACCACTTCCATTGAAAATACTCTCTCTATGTGTGATAAGTACTCAGAAAAATGATCTCTTAAAATTGGAGGGAAACCACTCATATTTATAGAAATTTACAAATATGGGATGTGTCGTGCTCATAGTGTCAATTAAGCTTCATGCACATAGTTTTGAGCAATATGTCTTGTTACGTTAAAAGTGTGATAGCCGTGCAGATGGTACCAAATTGGCTCAGTGCGCATGCTTTTAAATAGTGAAAATACTTAACCCAAAATGTGTTGGGCCATGCGAACGAATATAGGAAGAGAATTTCTAAGCCTATTCCATGTCGTCACTCTCATGGGTACAAAACATAACTGTGTGCAAACTTGTAGGCATAATCTATAATTCACCTAAACAAGCTTAGGAGGACAATGATTTTTGAAAAAAAAACATTTCACTTGATCAACACAAAAATCATTTTATTAATGATATAAACGTGAACATGTGTGAAAGTTGGACGATTTAATCACAACTACGTCAAAATGATACAATTTTTGAAATATTTAAAGTTATGAGTGAAAAAGATTTCACTTAGAGAGGTTGTATGATTTTCAATTCAATGTCCATAGATTCCATTGAACAAAACTTTATATAATTATCGTTTCATTATGAATCAAGATGTTTGGCTCAATTTTGTGCATAGCTCAAATGATTTGATACGAAATTAAGCCAACCAAACAAAATATAAAAATGCCTACATTTTTAATCTTCCCCTTGGGCTATTCCGTGGATAAACCGCTAAAAAATCTTGATTACAAAAACCAAACTTATCCTATATTCGCCATATTATAAGAGTAGTGTGTCATAATGCACATGAAATCTATAAAACAATCGAAAAATCAAAAGTCGAGCCTGAATTGTGGGATTGAGCCACACCATCATGACAATACCTAAAATACATGAATAAAAACAAAAGATCATGATGGTATGTCATGCATAAAGAGAAACTCTCCTTACTTTAGGAATCCTCTGATAAATGAATATGAGATATTAAGATGGGAATATGCATGAAATCATATGTAATAGTAAAATAGCTCTAAATCATATCAATCTCAAAAACTATATGACCCCCCTCCATCAAACATTTCTCCCAAAATGACGTTTCTCCCTTAAAAATGTGTTTACCTCATGAAAGGAGTCAAAGGGATATATCCCCTTAATCTTAACAATTTCTCCTCCCCTTTGATATATAAGTGTCAAAGAGAAGTAGAAATGTCATAAATAATGAGTATATCGTGGTATCTACAATAAACTCATAATGTATAACAAACCATGGAAGAAAAAGATAGATAAAAGCATGTAATACAACCCATGCTAATGTGAAGATAATCCATGAAAAACATTATGAATATAAGAAAAATATAACAATAAGAGTTTATAGCATCATCCAAACATGGAAGCATGATAGAAAGTGATGCATATTAAGTGAATCTCAAAACAGAAACTAGTAGACAAGATATATTCACAATCATGTGAGCGTGTGAAGAAGGATAAAATCATATCATTAAATCTATCTAGAAGAGACCATAAGAGTAGAGAAATAATATATAGTAATAACAATTTCTAATATAAAAACCATCAATGGATCAAAAGAAATTCATACAATGACCAAATATATCAAACATCCATCAAAGTAAAATAGTCCAAAACATTTTAGTAATAATACGAAATAAGTACATAAATCTCCAAATGAACTATGCTAGATATAATAAATAAACTCCATCAAAACAAATAAATAGAGATACTCGAGAAATATCTAATCCGTATAAGAAAAATCCTCCACCATATATCATCACTGTCATCGTTATCATCATCATTATCCTTTACATCCTCATCGCCGTCATCCTCCTCCTTAACTTCAACAAGAGCGGGAACTGAACGCGGAGCAAATCCTAGAAATCCCATCCCTCATATCTCGATCCCTGGAATCTGTGACCATAATTGATTTATAGACAAACCAAGATGGGTGAAGGGGTAATCAAAATCCTCAGTCATAGAGGTCATTTGCATGCCAAGACGATTAAAGGCATCTATAATGTATGTAAAATGGTTGTCAAGGCACTCTTTGGTAGGCTTAGGAGCTTGTGGAACATAATCATCTGGAGCTGGAGATAGAGATGATGCAGGTGCATGTGCAAGTCCTCGTCCTCGATCTATGTCCTCGACTTTTAAATCGATAGATGGTGTTGGAGTTCACCAAGAAGTTTGACCGACTTAATGAGTGTTGCTGACACTCATGATAGATACTAAAAGTGTAGTAGACTTGTTTGAGTATATGAGCAGTACACCTAGGGAGTAAAGGTGTGACACCCCATAAAATATATAACTATATTGATCAATTCTAAATAATTGGGATGACTAAAATAATTTGTTTCATTCTAAGCATGACTAAAATAAAATAAAAATATAATAAGCTGACAATAATAACATAAGTAAAGAAAATAAAACTCTGATACCAATCTCAAAACTATAATAAATAAATCTCCATCATTGGAATAAAAATTCATAATATCAGACTCTGAATATAGATTAAATACTTTAACATAATAAATCCCAATAACAATAATCTGACTCGATAAATACTGAAATGAAAATGCAAAGATTGAGTAGATTAGAGCTGAGGCAGTTGTTGTTGCCTAAGACCTGAAAATAAATTTCACAAACAGGATTAAACCTAACAAGTCTACAGTGAGTAAGAATGTAACTAAACTGGGGCAATAATAATAATAATAATAATAATAATAATAATAATAATAATAATAATAATAATAATAATAATAATAATAATAATAATAATAGTGCACCTTCCTATCATATTTTAGTTGCTTTTAAGTTAAACCAATCAAAATAACCTAAATATAGAATGCATGTATAATCCTAAGCCCAAGTGAACCCAATGATACATAATTATAAATAAGCCCAAGTGAACCCAATGATACATTATTATAAATCTATCTCAATTATTTATAATTACATGGCTCCATAAAGTTATATCTTGTATATACATCTCTTGTATAATCTCAATAAAGGAAATAAAATTACATAAGTCGAATATTGAAGTGTTTCCCCACTCACAAACAAATAGATATTCTATGAAGAAGCCGGCAAATAAAAGTATAAAGGCCTATCCCTATTGCCTTTAGGGATCACTCTTGCGTATTAGGTATAGTTATAAGTTGTCCCAACCTTATAACCTCAAAGTAACAACAAAGGGAAATGCACTATGCCTTCTTATCTATCATATAGGATCTATATCCACGGGTACATGGTAGAAGACCCATATTTCCCCCCACTCGGGATACATGTACGTTAGGAGTAGTATCAAGGTAAATAAAATAAAGGCAAGGTTGTCACTATCATAAGGGTACCATCATGGTCAACATCATATGTGCACCATTAGAATCCTTTCTATACATCCTCCATGAGCATGTACACACCCATAGAATGCTTTCACATAAATTCAATACGCAAAAATCTATTCCAGTCACGAATTACTAAAGCAGTGCATCAAATCTCGGATTAATTGTCACAAACTAACTAAAAATTTATATCCAAATTGGTATAAATTCGTTGCACTAAACCCCTTTCTCATTTTAACAACAATCCATATATTATTTGAACTAGATCCAAGCTCGTTTGAACGAAAAGCCAAACTCATTCGAACCAAAATCCAAACTCATTCGACCTAAACCCCTTATCTCGGTCGAACGAGATCCACACAGATGCCCTCTCCCCTAAAGTGCATAAATGGACATTAAGAACCCAAGTCATAAATTTTAAGCCTCTAAATAGTCCAATACCCATCCTCCTTCAAGTATAATATGTTTAACAACAATATTAACCTATAACATGGAGTTTTAGGCAATTATAAGTACGATCTTGATTAATTTCAGATTATAAGTTTTGAACTCTAAGTTCATATTTTTAATAAAGTTTATAAAATTCATTCTCAGATTTGATTAAAAAATAAATTAAACATGAGGGATTTTTAAGTTATCAATACTATAATTTGGATCTAACGTTATCATATTCAGATTATATGATTTCTTGATTTAATTTAAGGGATTCATCATTAAACTACCCTAGTTTATTAATATATGATTAGGGATTAAATGGTAATTAATCTAATTATGAAAATTAGGAATTTAGATGATTAAATTTAGATTACGTGAGTTTTAGTTCATATTCCAATGAATTATTACTATCATAAATAAATTTAATTACGTGTTTTATACAAGTAAACTTGCCTATGACCGATTGTATGAATCGATTTCCAAATCCTCAAGTTCTTCAATATCTTGTTTCTTTTTCAATATCCTTAGCTATTAGGGTTTGTCTCTAAGGTGTTATAAGAGTATTAGGTTTTCTAATTAAGTTATAAAAGGTTTTAACCACGAAACTAAGCCTAGGCCCAAAAATAGCCTTAACCTAATGAGCTCAAAACATGCTCTGAATGGCTTAAAACTTGGCCCAAGACATATACTAACCCTACACACTTAAATTCCACAATTTTAAGTCAAAAATGGGCTTTTTTAAATGTACTGAAATAAAACATATTTTAATTAATTAATTATGTCCTTGAGTTAATTTATAAGCCGGTACGAGTTAATTAAGTTAAAACTTAATTATTAATCAGTTACGTGCAACTTGGTATTATAACAAAAATACTTCATGGTTGGTGGGAATCGATACCGAGGGAATGATCCAAACAAGAAAACCCCCAACATCCAGTCCCTGGCCATTTCATAGTTGCCCATAATATTAAGTCACTTAAAATATTTAATTAATGTATTACCATGTATTAGGTAAATTTCCAAAGAATGTGAATTCAAATAACCCATATATAAATAACATAACAATATATAAAAATATATTGAGTGACATATCACATGTCATGGTAGATAAATAAATAATTAACTATGCAATTTAAATAAATGCATACAAAATACGGGGTATTACATTCCTCCCCCCTTAAACTAGGAATTTTGTCTTGGAATTTTGACTTTTATTAATTTGACTCAAAGATCGGAGGATACCTCGCATGCATGTCATCCTTTATCTCCCAAGTAGACTCAACCTCACTATTATGTCCTCATTGAACTTTAACTAATGGAATGAGTTTCAGTCACAGAGTTTACTCTCGCTGGCTAGGAATTCATTCCGGGCGCTCATCCTAGATAGTATCTAGATGCAACTCAATCCCTTCACTACTAAGCCCACACTATCCAAGATCGTGAAGGGACCAACATATCGGGGTGCCAACTTTCCCTTAGATCCAAATCTTATAACTCCTTTCATTGTAGAGAACTTCAGAAGAACTTAATACCACATCTGAAACTCCAACTTACGCTTCCTATTATCAGTATAGCTCTTTTGCCGACTCTAGGCAGTCTTCATATGCTCCATGACGAGATCCACCTCCTCTGAGCTATCCCGAATGAAATCCGACCTGAATATCCTTCTCTCCCCCATCTCTAGCCAATAACTGTAAAATCAATCGTAGGGTGCCATACTAATAGTTTATTGGTAAGTATTATTGTAAGTGAAATCCACGAGCAACAAGTTCTTATACTAATTCCCCTTGAAATATAAAACATTAATGTGACACCCCGCCTAATTAATTATCGGGTGATCAGTCCTTAATTAATTAATTTCAGAATATCAGGTTGGTCCAGATAATGCATCACTGTCGAAAACTCAAATTTTAATTTAATAAAATCTAACCACCTAATATTTAAAAAAGGGTGATGTCTAAATTTTATCTTGTTACTAACCAATATAAAAAAGAATACCAACAAATGCCATACATCACAGTAATATAAATAAAGTCTAACTGAAGTAAATAAATGACTGGAGTAAAACACATCCAGATACAATCCCATACAATAAATCCAATAAAATGAAATCAATCTAAGAGAGAAAGTAAAACAACTAAATCTCTTAATGTAAATAGGGGAAAGGACGACATGTCTAATAGGATAGATAACTAAAAAAGGAAGAATATGTTGAGCCGTCTACTAGAAATTATCCTGCAGCTTCCACAGCAGCTACATCACGGCTGGTGTCCCTGTGGCTGGGCACCTAAAAATAATGGAACAATAGAAAGATATACAGAAAGATGGGTCAGAGCCCAAGTTAAAATCAGTTTAAAATAGCAAGTGCTTAAATTGATTCAATTAGCACAATTATTATTCAAGTTAACTTAGCGTACTCACTTGAGATACTCACCCCTCAATTTAGTGTGCACGCCTAACGCGCCAAACTACCCATACTAGTCATGATACCCTGACTGGATACTAGGCATATACTATTATGCTGGAAAGCCTCCCTAAATAACTCAAAGCCGGCGTACTTAAGATTTCTATTTAGGTTTAGAATTACTCTAGTTTATTCACATAATCTTCTAATTACCCAGCTGATAATACCATAAGCACACATTTAAAAATAGAGTCATCAACACAAACCACCAAATGGGATTTCGGTATACACACATTATTCTCTTTATGTATACATATCAATTTATATATAAATATGGCAATATTGTACCCCTGGTTGAGAAACCCTTAGTGCTACGCATACTCGGCTATCTAGTCCCATTGCAACACTCACCTATAGAGGACAATAGGTTCAATCTCTCGAGAACCAATAAAAACACAAACACCTATTAGAGGTGAACATAGTCCCAAGTCGATGGGCTACGTACATACCTACGCACCCATACGACCGTCATCACTATCATTCTCACGGATAGCCCGTACCTAGGTTCCATGCTCTAGTGGTACGACTCTAGATCCCCCGAAGGCACACAAGATTCGGTCATCCATAACGCATTAACCTCCATTCGATAGCCAGTAGCTAGATATGTCATACACATAATATTTTGAGCAATAAGTGAAGAGGTGCGCTTGCGTTCAAATGAAGAAATTATATAATTAAACTCATTTTTATCCAATCAAATCCTACACATGCATCTAGGTGTGATTGAAGAAGATGTAAAACATGCAAGAACATTCAAACACACACATGTGAGGAAAAATCCCCCAAAGGGGCAAAACCTTTTATTTTTCACTATAATTTGTAATATACAGTTACACGGATTACAATGAAAAACAAGAGTGACACAGAAATACCCGCAGGCGTCGGTTCCGGAGTCGTCGACTAAAATCTCCCTCAGGAACTTCAGATGTATTGCGATGAAGAAGAAAGACAGCTTCTCAACAAAGGTTGAACAAACAAAAGGTTGTGTTCTTGGGTTGCAAAGGATTCACAAAGATTTGGCAAAGTTGTGTGAATCAAAACATGAGTCTTGGGATTGAAAAAGATGAAGACTAGAGTAATTAGGACTCTTAAATTCGTCTCTTAAGTCTCTCTTAAAATACACAACCGAAATAGGTATATATAGGACACTTGAGTTGGTGGAAAAATCTAAGAGGATCTGTTCGTGATTATCAAATTCGGATCGGTCCGATTTTGATACTGGATCGGTCCGATTATCGGATCGGTTCATTTTTTAAAATCACTTCATCGGTTCGACTTCGATTCGGGGTATACTGGTTTTGATGCAAATCGAATCGGTCTGTTTTTAATGCCGGATCGATTCATTTTCAAAATGACCGGATCGATACAATTTACTAGGAAAACTTTACCAAGTTATGATGTTGAAGACGCTTTGATATTCGGATCCGTTGATGTAGATGCGATCTTGAATTTCTTCAATGGTATAACGGCGTACGACATACATATTGACAATGGTAAAAAATGACCTTACAAATATCCCCCTATGTCTATGCCGGTACAAACATAAAAAATATCCGAATTATCAAATATCAAATTGCCTATACAAATCTACCCTTCCATTAACCCAAAAACTGGAAAGATACAAATGAATAAGTCTTCATCGTTTGCTATTTAAATCTTCAAAACTTCTCAAAGTTTTTCTCATCAGGGTGTGCAATATATGATCATCAATCTTTGTATCTACACACATGAGATAAAGCAAAATACCAAGTGACGTATCGAGTTTGGAATGAGATAAACATAATTATAAATTCATGAGAAAAACTCATAACTTCTCATAACCTCAAAACTCCCCCATGATATGATAATTCTTTCTCCCCCTTTTTATGATGTTCCTAAATAGACAAATGGGAAGAATAAATCAAACAAGCAAAGCTGGGGTGACACAAGGAATAAACTTCTATTTTTGAATTTTTAAAAATTTTTCACACAAAATATATAACAAACAAAAAAAATCACAACATGAATGAACATAAAACAACCAAGTCGATGATAGCGTAAATGTAGGGCTGTGATCAAATTCAATAGAAAAATCAATGCATACAAATATGACATATGTGCACGATGAATATTGGATACTCCTAACGAATGAACTCAAATGCTTCATTTGGTGTAAAAAAAATAATGGTACGAGACATTGACTTAATCAAATCAACAAATCAAAGCTCAAAGAGATTTCCATACCAATAACGTCCAAAATGGTTTCATGCTTTTTCAGGACTTTCAAGAAAATGCAAACCCGGTTAAATTCTCCAACCAAACTCTCTCAGATTTATATTTTGAATAGAGGTAATCTAAATTCTCAAACTTTGGAGAATTGATGGTGAAACCTAATGGCCCATATTTGGCATGAATTGCTTTTTATTGCCTATAAATTTTGTCGGGATCTTTTAACCTCTTTGGACCTCGGATAATAAAATTCCTTAATTTTTTAGGTCCTTTTTAACGGTGTCTTAGAATTCACAAAGGCTAAATGAACCTTTTGCAGCCCTTCCCCGTTGTTCAAATAAACACACAATCTCACCAAATGATTTTCACATTCATTTCAATCTTGTCAAGTTTTATTGCATATTGTACGTTGTATAGACATAATTGAGATGGAAACACTCAAGCCAATATGTGATAGACAAGTACAATAATCAAGTAAAGCCGTGCATGTGTGCAATAAAGGATATAAGAGTCAAACATGTAGAAAGATATCACTAATCAAATCTCAAAGACTCCAAACAATGTAAAGAACATGGATGAAATGATGTAGCGTCTCAAATCTCTATCAAACAGTCACATGGATATATGAAATGAAGTTGTGACTTGGCTATCTTAAATGATCATTCATAAAAGGTGCAAATAAAAAATCTTTTTGGAGTTTTCAAAAAATTTTATCAAAATAAAATCTTTTTGTGCTTTTCTAAAATATTTCTAAAAGAAAATCTTTTTGGATTTTTAAAAGAAATGTAAAAACAAAAAGAATAAAACTACTAAAGATACAAGCTAGAAATAGGAATTAGATGATATGATAATGACAATGCATCCTATGCTAGACACGGACCAACCCCCTCAGTCAATTATGCAAATCCCCAAAGACTTCCTAAGACTCTCAAATCTAAGGGCATCTAAAGGTTTTATGAAAATATCGGCTAACTGACGGTCGGTGGGAACAAAACTCAGGGGTACGACCTTCTCCTCAATTAACTGACGTATGAAGTGCTCGCGTAACCTGATGTGCTTTGTGCGCGAATATTGGACGGGGTTGCGGGATATGTGTATCGCGCTCGTGTTATCGCTAGAAATGATCATGGTATCCTGTGAAATCCCATAATCCTCCAACATTTGCTTCATCCATAAGAGTTGCGTGCAACAACTCCCGACGACGATGTACTCAACCTCCGCAGTGGACAAAGTGATGGAGTTTTTCTTCTTACTCAACCAAAAGACAAGAGCAGAACTAAAATAGAAACACCCACCATAAGTGCTCCTACAACCATCTGCATCCCTGATCCAATCGACATCCGAATAGGCGGACAAACGGTCATCGGTATCAAAGGAATACGAAATACCGTATGAGAGAGTCCCACTCACGTATTTATTAATACGGTTTATAGCAAGTAAGTGTGACTCTTTTGTGGATGCCTGATATCGCGCACAGACTCCAACACTAAAGGCTATGTTGGGATGACTGATAATCAAGTAGAGAGGACTACCTATCATACTCCGATACAAGGTTTGCTCTACGTCCTTGCCTGAAGTGTTCTTACTAAGCTTGGTAGTGGTACTCATAGGTGTACGTGCATGCTTAGAGGAGTCTTATACAAATTTCTTCACTAGGTCTCTAGAATACTTGGATTGGGAGATGAACATTCCATCCTCTAGCTGACGAATCTGGAGACCAAGGAAGAAAGTAAGCTCACCAACCATGATCATCTCAAACTCACTTTTCATCTCCTCCTCAAAGTGATGAGCATGTGGATCCAGAGACTATGTCATCCACATAGACCTGGGAAACTAAAATAGTACCGTCATCTCTCCCGACGAACAACGTCATATCAACTCCCCCTCTCTTGAAGCCACAGGCTAAGAGATAGGAAGTAATCCTCTCGTACCAAGCACGGGGTGCATCTTCAAACCATACAAGGCTTTTCTCAGATAGTAGACGTGCTCCGGGTTCTTAAGGTCTTCAAACCCTTTCGGTTGTTCCACATAAACCTTCTCTTGTAGAATGCCATTCAGAAAGGCACTCTTGACATCCATCTGATATAACTTAAAGCGCAGATGACATGCGATGGCGAGTAGTAAGCGTACTGACTCAAGCCTTGCAACAGGAGCAAATGTCTCCCTAAAGTCTACACCCTCTATATGTGTGTAGCCTTGAGCGACCAACCTAGCCTTATTTCTGATTATTGTACCATTTTTATCCATTTTATTCTTGAAAATCCACCTGGTACCTATCACATTAGTCTCACTAGGTCGGGGGACAAGTTCCCAGACATTGTTCTTTTTAAACTGAAGCAACTCATCCTGCATGGCAGATATCCAGTGTTCATTCTTGAGTGATTTTTTATGATTCTTAGGCTCGACTTTTGATGTGTAGCAAAGATGGCTAACAACGTTCTCTAGCTGAGCACGATTCTTGACCCCTAGAGTGGGATCGCCAATAATGATTGAAGGATCATGACTTTTGCGAACCCAAGCAGGTGTGTCCCCTAGAATAGGAATAGGGCCCACAGAGTGTGGGTGAAATACAAGTAAGTCACTGCCAGAGAAGTTCTCATCCTCACATTGAAGGTTAGGATCAATAGCCGTCGTAGATTCGTCATCTTGCACGGTGACGTTTATTGATTCCATAACCTTAGAGCTTTTCAGGTTAAAAACCCGGTACGCTTTACTATTCGATGAATATCCTAGCAATATTCCCTCACGCTCTGAGAGTCAAACTTTCCTAATTTCTCTCTATCCCGTAGGACGTAGCATTTACTCCCCAAAATACAAAAATATGCAAGGTTAGGTTTCTTTCCAACCCATAATTCATAAGGCGTCTTAAGTGTGTGTGGACGCAGGTAAACCCTATTCACCGTGTGGCATTCAGTAGAAACTGCCTCTGCCCAAAATCTCCTAGAAACCTTACGACCTAGAAGCATAGATCTAGCCATTTCCTAGATCGTTCTATTCTTTCTCTCAACAATCCCATTTTGCTGAGGAGTCCTCACAGCAGAAAACTCATGTTTGGTCCCAAGGCTATCACAGTAAAGATCTGTGACACCCCGACTAATTAAACACCGGGTAGCTACTCCTTTATAAAATTAATTCAAAATGCCAAGTTGGCTCAGTTAATAGCATCACTGTCGAAAATGTTTTATTATTACTAACCACCTAGTATTTAAAAAGTAAGTGCCAAATTTTATTAAATCTGATTAACATGCAACAAGAGTAATGAATAACTAAATAACACCATTCACCATACTGAAATGAAACAAATAACCATCACAAACTGTAAATAAAACCCTGGAGGAAAAACTCCTCAATACAAATCCCACAACTGATAAGTAAACTGAAATAAATAACTAAAACTGAATACTGAGCAATACATGCTAGAGTCTGAAAACTGAAATGTAAAAATGTCTAATAGAATTGGGCAACATGCCCTACAACTGATAGATGCTGAGACTGGAATCCAAATGAGAGAAGCGTCTACATGCAAATCCCTGTAGCTTCCACAAGCAGCTACAGCTCGTCACCTGAATGAGTATCCTATGCTTGGTGTCCCTGTGGCTGGGCACCTAAAATGGTTTTACAAGAAAATATATTTGAAAGCAAATGGGTCAGAGCCCGAAAGTGGAAATCATTTTAAAAACCTGCAAGTGCTTTAAAAACATTTAAAACATTAAATGCAAAGTACATGTTAGGACGTGCACTCACATTAAATTCTCACCTCTCGACTAACTGTGCACTCCTAACGTAAGTACCCATCTATAACGACCCATATTACTAGCTAACTGACAACATAACTAGCTAAACTGCCAAAGGTTCTACCCATGTTACTCGGTTCCATTTATCATAACAACGCTCGTAATTAAATAGAGGTTTAACGTAAACTCAGTTACTAACTATGCCATTGATATAACTATCAGCTAACTCATTATATATCTCGAAACAATACCGTAATATTTTTACAACATTAATATGAGGATTTCCATTAATTTAATGTATATTATTCACATCATAAATATACAATACAAGCACCCCGCAATCTAAGCTGTAGTGCACACATACTCTGCTATCCATCCCGGTACATCACGTACATAAGGATTACATATTCCGAATCTCTCAGGAATAGTTTACCGATAACAACATCACAAATAATGGAGGCGAACACAGTCACCATCACATGGGTCACGCACATACCTACGCTCCCATGGTCATGCAGACTTATTAATATCACAATAAGTCCTTCTATGATCTATGTTCATCAAGGTACCAGTCTAAATCCCCCCCGTAGGCACACAAGGATTAGAGGGTCCTAAGCGAACGCAAACCTCCCCCGTGATAGCAAGTATGGTAGGTATGTTATACACATAAACTATATACTAAGCATTCACACATCTTAGATATTACCATATTAATAAGGTATTTTCTACATCATTATACCATTATTCCCAACTTATATATTTCAAGTCTCCCGTTAATATAAAGTTAAATTACCAACACGTCTCCCGCCGTAGTCCCTTATCCTTAAAACCTATCTATAATAGATTATTAGGTTCCGATTATTCCCAAATATAACATCTTAATTCCTAAGGTCTTTACTTCTGCTCTAAGCCTTATTTCATCGAATTACACAATTTTGCACTATTAACCCAAACGTTACCTCTCTAACGAATCTCAATAACCTAGAATAATTCCCCGAATTGCATTCTAATTAAAGTCCACTATAATAATCACTCCTACTGGTCTCCTTAAGGTTGAGGGTATTCATAAGGTCTCCAAACATATTCTCCGAGGGTTTCCACCATTAAAATCAAATTAAGGAAAATTTTACTCATTCTGGGAAGGTCGATCGATCGACCTATGAATATCGATCGATCGATCTAGTCGATCGATCGACTGATGAATGTCGATCGATCGATCGAACAGGTATGGCTACGGACTGCTTCGTTCTGCAGATTTGAAAACGTCCCAAAACTTATTTCTAACGTATGATTCTCAGATATAACGTTATAGTAATGTCATATAACCATCCTACAATATTACTAACGTCCATAAATCAATATTTCAACAACTATAGGCTACATATGGATCAATCTTCATCAAAAACCTAGTTTTTCTGATTTTTCTCAAGAACAGTCATAAACCTCATCTTAAATCCGTTTTTGGTATTACAAAAGGCAGTAATTCACATAATATGATCGTCCAGTAACATTCTACATGCAACCTATATCCCAAAAATTCAAACTAATAACTCCAATCTCATGGGTTTTTCATTATCTTCCAAGAACATACAAAGTTTTTTTGAATAATCTAACATGGAAGAATCATTCTCTGAAATTTAAATGGAATAAATCACTTGCCTTGGTTTGATTTCGGATTTGGTGTTGATTTGGTGAAGAATCTCTGCAGAATTCCTCTCTCTCTCTCCTTCTCCAAGCTTTCTTCTTCCAAAGGTGGCTATGGTGGCTAGGGTTTGCTTTTGGGAGAGTTGGAAGACTAAATGATAACCTACGTAGCTTATGGGGTTAATAAAGGGTTGGTTGGGTCAATCCTTATCAGATTGCAACTCTCAATTTTCGTCACTTTTAATTACCCCAAAATACCAAATTACTAAAATACCCTTTAAGTTGCCGGTATGGCCTAAAAATACCCCGGGACCCAAACTATACCCCCGGCTAGTGTTTTCTGACTATCTCGACCCTTCCGGACGCGTTGGCGCACTCAAAACGACCATACGGATTATAGATTTTAAATTCACTTTTATTATCAAAATATTATACCGTGACGCGGCGGTCCCACGCGTCTCAACAAAATTTCTAAAATGCCGTATATAAATCTCACGACAAATTTTATAGTACCAGATACATATATAATCATATATGCACATAATCAAATACCAATTCGCATCTCATTAGTATTTATAACCCGGATTAATTTCCAATTAATACGCATTTTAATTAATTAATCCCAAAAATAATTATAGTCAAAAGTACGGGGTATTACATACTTCCCCCCTAATAACTGAATTTCGTCCCGAAATTCGAAACTAGAAAGTACCTGCTAGAAATAACTCTGGATAACGCTCGCGCATCTCATCCTCGCGCTCCCATGTGGACTCCTCGACATTGTGATGTCGCCACTGAACACGCACTAACGGGACTATCTTTGACCGCAGTTTCCTCTCGCTTCGGTCCAAAATAGCAATTGGCCCCTCCTCGTAAGAGCTATCCGGCTGGAGATCGATGTCCTCCACAGCAATGTGAGAATGAGCCAAATTGTCCCTAAGGTATTTCCTCAGCGAGGAAATATGGAACACGTCGTGAATCCGATGCAAGTGCTCCGATAGTCCAAGTCTATATGCAACCGGTCCTATCCGCTCAATAATAGGAAACGACCCCACATACCTCGGTGCCAACTTCCCCTTCTTCCCGAAACGCATAATCCCCTTCATCGGAGAAACCCTGAGCAAAACCTGGTCCCCCACTTGGAACTCCCTGAAAAATCTCTTCGCATCAGCATAACTCTTCTGCCTGTCTTGAGCTACCCGAATGCGACTCCGAATCAACTCAATCCTTGCCGAAGTATCCTGAATAACTTCTGGCCCAAGCAGTTTGTTGTCCCCCACCTCCAACCAACATGCTGGGGAACGACAAGGCCTACCGTACAATGCCTCAAACGGAGCCATGCCAATAGTGAACTGATAGGAGTTGTTGTAAGCAAACTCCACCAGTGAAAGGTACTGCTCCCATCCACCCCCGAAGTCAATAATACACATGCGTAGCATGTCCTCCAACATCTGGTTGGTGCGCTCTGTTTGCCCATCGGTCTGCAGGTGGTAAGCCGTACTCAACCGCAATTCCGTGTCCATGGCCTCCTGGAAACTCTCCCAAAACCTCGAAACAAATATCTTGTCTCTGTCAGACACGATATTCAGGGGCACACCGTGAAGTCTCACAATCTCTGAAATGAAAAGCTGGGCATACTGTCCCGTAGTGTAGTCAGTCCTTACGGGTAAGAAGTGAGCGACCTTGGACAACCTGTCCACAATTACCCAAACGGAGTCGTGACCCCTCTGCGACGTAGGCAACCCCGTGACAAAATCCATGGATATGCTCTCCCACATCCACACCGGAACCTCCAACGGCTGTAGCAATCCTGCTGGTCTCTGATGATCCACTTTTACAAGCTGACAAGTGGCGCATTTCGAGACAAACTCAGCGATATCTCTCTTCATACCGCTCCACCAATATTGCCGTCTCATGTCTTGGTACATTTTGTCCCCTCCGGGATGTACCGCGAACCGTGAGCCGTGCGACTCTGCCATAACATCGTGCCGTAATTCTTCCCCTTACGGAACTACCAACCTCCCATTGAAGCGCAATCCCCCGTCTGAGCTAACGGTATAGGACTCGGCTCCCTCTGCTAGTAATCGAACTATCTGCTCCTGACAGAACGAGTCATCGGCCTGTGCCCGTACTACCTTCGTGACAATCTGCGGTGTAACGGTCATCACAGACATGAAAGATCGGGCCACTGCATCCTGGTGTCCCAATTCCTTCCACTTAGCCTTCCACACCTCTGCCACCTCATCTGCTGGCCTGCGGCTCAACGCGTCTGCTACCACGTTAGCCTTACCCGGGTGGTACTGGATGTCGAACTGGTAGTCCTTCACAAACTCAAGCCACCTACGCTGCCGCATGTTCAGCTCTTTCTGCGTGAACAGATACTGTAGGGACTTGTGGTCCGTGAACAGCTGAAACTTCTCCCCCAAAAGATAGTGCCTCCAAATCCGTAAGGCAAATACCACTGCTGCCAACTCCAAATCATGCGTGGGGTAATTCTTCTCATGAGGCTTAAGCTTACGGGAAGCATAAGCTATGGCCTGTCTCTCCTGCTGTAAAACACCTCCAAGCCCTTGCAAAGACGCATCGGTGTAAACCAAATACTCAACTCCCGGTCTCGGCAATGCTAACACAGGTGCTGAGGTCAATTTGTCCTTCAATTCATCGAATGCCAACTGACAGGCATCACTCCAGATATATGGCACACCCTTACGAGTAAGATGTGTCAAAGGACCTGCTATCTCCGAGAAACCCCGAATAAACCTCCTGTAGTATCCTGCCAAACCCAAGAAACTACGAATCTCCGTTGGTGTCGTGGGCTGTCCCCACTCCCTCACCGCTGACACCTTCCCCGGATCGACAGATATTCCCTGGTCAGAAATAATGTGACCCAAGAACTGGACTTCCTTCAGCCAAAATCCGCACTTCTCATATTTTGCATACAACTCGTTCTGACGAAGTGTCTGCAAAACCTGCCTCAAATGCTCGGCGTGCTCCTCCTCTGTCTGAGAGTAAACCAGAATGTCATCAATGAAGACAATGACAAACTGATCTAGGAAATCTCTGAACACCCTGTTCATCAAGTCCATAAACACAGCTGGAGCGTTGGTCAAGCCGAAAGGCATAACCCGAAACTCATAAGAACCATATCTCGACAAGAACGCAGTCTTCGAGACATCCTCCTCCCTGATACGCAACTGATGGTATCCCGATCTCAAATCAATCTTCGAGAAGAAAGAAGCTCCTCTCAACTGGTCGAATAAGTCATCGATTCGAGGCAACGGATACTTATTCCGTATCGTGACCTTATTCAACTCTCGGTAGTCCACGCACAATCTCAGTGAACCATCCCTCTTCTTCACAAACAAAACTGGAGCGCCCCAAGGTGAGGTACTCCGGCGAATAAAGCCCTGCCCTAATAGCTGCTCTATCTGATCCCGTAACTCTCGCATTTCAGCCGGAGCCATACGGTACGGTGCACGTGCTATAGGTCTCGTACCCGGTAGAAAGTCTATAACGAAGTCTATCTCTCGACTGGGTGGTAAGCCTGGTATCTCCTGAAACACATCTGAATACTCCCTGACAACCGGGATCGAATCCAAAGGAATCACAACCTCCTTAGAGGTATCCTCCTCTATGTAATACAGATGAGCGGTCGATCCTCCCTCTGGGCGAGGCATCGCCACTATAAACATCTCCTGCCCCGGAATGGCAAAAACAATGCTCCCGCTGAAGCAATCAATCATGGCTCTATATGATACGAGCCAATCCATACCGATGATCACATCGTGAACATGCATGTCTAACACTAACATGTCCGCAGGCAATACCAAACCACCAACCTCTACCCCCACTCCCCGGCATATAAAGAAAATAAGTGACCCACTCCCTAATGGTGAGTTGACACACGTCACTGTGCTCTCTGCCGTAGCTAACAATCCTAAAGCTTTCGCGAAGTGTGTAGCAATAAAACAGTGTGTAGCACCCGTATCAAATAACACCCGACCCATAGTGCCATGGATAGGAAACGTACCCTCGATCGCGGGCGGTGCCTGTGGAACTGCAGCCTGGTGAACATTGTAGACACGTCCATACTGTAGCTGCCCCTGCTGAGCTGGGACTGCTGGAATGGGTGGCAATGCTGCCATCTGTGGCGGTGCGGGAAGAGCGGCGGGAAACATGGGTCTCTATGGCTCCTGGCGAGCACCCTGCTGCTGCTGCTGTGGGGCCCTGCCCCTATCAGGACAATCCTGCTTCTTATGGCCAGTCTTGCCACAAGTGAAGCACTTCCCCGGGAAGTTTCCTCCCCTCTGCCCCTGCTGTCCCCGGCCCTGGTGGCCGTTACCATTCCTCCCTTGGCCTTGCTGGCCCTGATGGAACTGCTGCCCATTATGCCCCTGTTGGCCCTGTTGGCCGTTTGGACCCTGATGGCCCTGACGGAAACCTCCCTGTCCCTGCCTGTAGTTTCCTGACCGGAACCTCTTATTGTCCCCCTGCTGGGTACCCTGCTCAGTCTGTCTCTGCCCCTGACCGGTCTGTGCCCCGCTGGCACCATGTCCTCCAGTCCTGCCCTGATGGCTAGACTCCCCTGACCGCTTGCCCTCGGCCATATGAAATCGGTGGTCCTGGCAGTGCAATAGTGCAGCGTTAACCACATCAGAATACGTGGCCAACGATAGGTTCCCTAGCAGATGCTGACGGATCCTCCAATTCAACCCGTCGGTGAACTTCTCTATCTTCTTCTTCTCTGTTGGAATCTCGTCTGGAACGATATTCAACAGGTTAGTGAACTCGGCCTCATACTCGGCCACTGTCTTGCCCTCCTGCTTCAAACTCATCAGCTTCCTCCTCATCTCTGTATGAACTGCGGATGGAAAGTACTTGCGGTCGAACCGCACCCAGAACTCCTGTATCGTGAGGGTATCCCTCTCCTCCGCAGTGGTGATAGACTCCCACCACTGTAGCGCAGATCCCACTAGCTTGAAAGTAGCTAGCACCTGTTTCTGAACGTCAGTGCACTCATGCATCCTCAAATGCCTCTGCATGTCTTTCCTCCATTGGCTCGAGACTACCACGTCTGAGCTACCTGCAAACTCTGGCGGATGCGCTTTCTGAAAAGCGTCGCGTACACGTTCCCAAGCAGACGGGAATGCATTAACCTGGACGGGCGCGGCAACCGGCGCCTGAGGTGGTGCCTGCAGAATCACGGCAATCGCGGCATTCACCGCTTGAGCTACTATAGCTGCAACCTCAGTGGCGTTCAACATGCCCTGAACTGGAGCGGGCTGGGGTTCGGGCACTGCATTCCTGGGAACTCGTCGTGCACGTCGTGGAGGCATCTGAAATAAGAACAAAGTTTATAAGTCTATAGTTATAAACTTTAAAATAGCTGAAGAACGAAACGTACACACAAAGAGTACAACAGTCCTAAAATATAGGGCTCTATATCAAAGGAAACGTAGCGGAAACATAATAGCCGTACAGATCCTAAAGGACACTAGAACCTGATGCTCTGATACCACCTGTGACACCCCGACTAATTAAACACCGGGTAGCTACTCCTTTATAAAATTAATTTAAAATGCCAAGTTGGCTCAGTTAATAGCATCACTGTCGAAAATGTTTTATTATTACTAACCACCTAGTATTTAAAAAGTAAGTGCCAAATTTTATTAAATCTGATTAACATGCAACAAGAGTAATGAATAACTAAATAACACCATTCACCATACTGAAATGAAACAAATAACCATCACAAACTGTAAATAAAACCCTGGAGGAAAAACTCCTCAATACAAATCCCACAACTGATAAGTAAACTGAAATAAATAACTAAAACTGAATACTGAGCAATACATGCTAGAGTCTGAAAACTGAAATGTAAAAATGTCTAATAGAATTGGGCAACATGCCCTACAACTGATAGATGCTGAGACTGGAATCCAAATGAGAGAAGCGTCTACATGCAAATCCCTGTAGCTTCCACAAGCAGCTACAGCTCGTCACCCGAATGAGTATCCTATGCTTGGTGTCCCTGTGGCTGGGCACCTAAAATGGTTTTACAAGAAAATATATTTGAAAGCAAATGGGTCAGAGCCCGAAAGTGGAAATCATTTTAAAAACCTGCAAGTGCTTTAAAAACATTTAAAACATTAAATGCAAAGTACATGTTAGGACGTGCACTCACATTAAATTCTCACCTCTCGACTAACTGTGCACTCCTAACGTAAGTACCCATCTATAACGACCCATATTACTAGCTAACTGACAACATAACTAGCTAAACTGCCAAAGGTTCTACCCATGTTACTCGGTTCCATTTATCATAACAATGCTCGTAATTAAATAGAGGTTTAACGTAAACTCAGTTACTAACTATGCCATTGATATAACTATCAGCTAACTCATTATATATCTCGAAACAATACCGTAATATTTTTACAACATTAATATGAGGATTTCCATTAATTTAATGTATATTATTCACATCATAAATATACAATACAAGCACCCCGCAATCTAAGCTGTAGTGCACACATACTCTGCTATCCATCCCGGTACATCACGTACATAAGGATTACATATTCCGAATCTCTCAGGAATAGTTTACCGATAACAACATCACAAATAATGGAGGCGAACACAGTCACCATCACATGGGTCACGCACATACCTACGCTCCCATGGTCATGCAGACTTATTAATATCACAATAAGTCCTTCTATGATCTATGTTCATCAAGGTACCAGTCTAAATCCCCCCCGTAGGCACACAAGGATTAGAGGGTCCTAAGCGAACGCAAACCTCCCCCGTAATAGCAAGTATGGTAGGTATGTTATACACATAAACTATATACTAAGCATTCACACATCTTAGATATTACCATATTAATAAGGTATTTTCTACATCATTATACCATTATTCCCAACTTATATATTTCAAGTCTCCCGTTAATATAAAGTTAAATTACCAACACGTCTCCCGCCGTAGTCCCTTATCCTTAAAACCTATCTATAATAGATTATTAGGTTCCGATTATTCCCAAATATAACATCTTAATTCCTAAGGTCTTTACTTCTGCTCTAAGCCTTATTTCATCGAATTACACAATTTTGCACTATTAACCCAAACGTTACCTCTCTAACGAATCTCAATAACCTAGAATAATTCCCCGAATTGCATTCTAATTAAAGTCCACTATAATAATCACTCCTACTGGTCTCCTTAAGGTTGAGGGTATTCATAAGGTCTCCAAACATATTCTCCGAGGGTTTCCACCATTAAAATCAAATTAAGGAAAATTTTACTCATTCTGGGAAGGTCGATCGATCGACCTATGAATATCGATCGATCGATCTAGTCGATCGATCGACTGATGAATGTCGATCGATCGATCGAACAGGTATGGCTACGGACTGCTTCGTTCTGCAGATTTGAAAACGTCCCAAAACTTATTTCTAACGTATAATTCTCAGATATAACGTTATAGTAATGTCATATAACCATCCTACAATATTACTAACGTCCATAAATCAATATTTCAACAACTATAGGCTACATATGGATCAATCTTCATCAAAAACCTAGTTTTTCTGATTTTTCTCAAGAACAGTCATGAACCTCATCTTAAATCCGTTTTTGGTATTACAAAAGGCAGTAATTCACATAATATGATCGTCCAGTAACATTCTACATGCAACCTATATCCCAAAAATTCAAACTAATAACTCCAATCTCATGGGTTTTTCATTATCTTCCAAGAACATACAAAGTTTTTTTGAATAATCTAACATGGAAGAATCATTCTCTGAAATTTAAATGGAATAAATCACTTGCCTTGGTTTGATTTCGGATTTGGTGTTGATTTGGTGAAGAATCTCTGCAGAATTCCTCTCTCTCTCTCCTTCTCCAAGCTTTCTTCTTCCAAAGGTGGCTATGGTGGCTAGGGTTTGCTTTTGGGAGAGTTGGAAGACTAAATGATAACCTACGTAGCTTATGGGGTTAATAAAGGGTTGGTTGGGTCAATCCTTATCAGATTGCAACTCTCAATTTTCGTCACTTTTAATTACCCAAAAATACCAAATTACTAAAATACCCTTTAAGTTGCCGGTATGGCCTAAAAATACCCCGGGACCCAAACTATACCCCCGGCTAGTGTTTTCTGACTATCTCGACCCTTCCGGACGCGTTGGCGCACTCAAAACGACCATACGGATTATAGATTTTAAATTCACTTTTATTATCAAAATATTATACCGTGACGCGGCGGTCCCACGCGTCTCAACAAAATTTCTAAAATGCCGTATATAAATCTCACGACAAATTTTATAGTACCAGATACATATATAATCATATATGCACATAATCAAATACCAATTCGCATCTCATTACTATTTATAACCCGGATTAATTTCCAATTAATACGCATTTTAATTAATTAATCCCAAAAATAATTATAGTCAAAAGTACGGGGTATTACAAGATCTACCTTTGCTTCTGTGAATTCAGTGCCCTTGTCACTATGCATCCTGTTAATAGTGACTCCGTATTGGTTTTGCAGGACACGACACTTGGTCGTTAAAAACTCTACAGCATCTGATTTCTCTCTCAGAAAACCTACAATCGAATATCTGGGGAAATCATCCACCATCACGAGAATATACCTCTTACCACCCAGACTCTCAGTGCGAGTCAGACCCATAAGATCCATGTGAATCAGCTCAAGAACACCGGAGGTGGTAATGGAATGCAACTTCCTATGAGGGCTATGAATTTGCTTTCCCAACTGACAAGGTCCACAAACAGTGGAAGTTGGCTTTCCAAGTGATGGTAAGCCACGTACTAGGTCCTTTTTAGCTAAACGAGTCAAATCTCTAACGTTCACATGACCTAGACGTTGGTGCCACAGATCCATAGGAGAGATCGTGGTGCTATTACAGACAAGTGAGAATGTGGGCTCAGTCCCATAGCAATTATCCTCTGTCCTCACCCCTTGCACTAAAAGTTTACCGACTTGATTATAGACCTTACATGCGTCCTGGTCAAACTTTACAGCAAAGTCATCGTCGCATAACTCGCTAATGCTGAGAAGGTTTGCTTTCAAACCTTTGACGTAAAAAACATTCTCTAGCTTAGGAAATCTTGGTAACTCTACTGTACCTCGTCCTATAATGCTAGACTTGCTCCCACCTCCAAAGATGAATCTACCATCCTTATAATCCTCAAGGTGGGTAAAAAATAGGACATCACCTGTCATGTGTCTGGAGCATCCACTATCAAAATACCACTGTGAGGTATTATGAGCTTTGAGAGAGACATGAACAACAAGGGACTTTTTGTCTTTCTTAGGTACCCAAGAAGAGGTAACCTTTTGTTTACCCTTGTTGATGTTGGTTTAGCCGGGATGTGAGAAGCATTCACTGAAGATAAAGACATCCGTAGGAATTCTTCCATCAAACTCTGTGATGAGGCGTCTAAAAACTCAACACGCTCTCTCAGACTGGCAAGATCACCAATATGATGTGGTGGAGTAGTAGTACGTCATGTCCGACCCAAACTATAGTAAAACTCCCTGAGGTGACCATTTATTTTACAATATGTACAAAAGAACGCAGTTTTAGACGGACATTGGTTTGCTTTTCTTGGTCGAACTCTCCTTCTTGGTTTTTGATGATGGCCATATGTAGTCGTAGTAAACTCAGGAATTGGTCCAGGTGAAATTTGGGCTGTGGAGGCACCATCAAGACCTATTCCCTTCCTATCACAAAAACCTAAAGCGGTACCGAGGAGCATCTTTCCCATCTTCCTAGACCTGTTCTCGATTTTTACCTTAACTTCCCGTGCTCTCTCAAGGTCATGAGTAAGCTGGTAACAATGGCTTCAATTTTCTTCTGAGTCTCCAGGGAGGAATGGAGCTCACTCGTAAGACTAGCCACTTGTTTAGTTAAGTCTCCTTTCTCTTTCTCAAAACAATCCTCTCTCTCTAAACAAACTCTCTTTTTTAACACATGCAGACTCTCTCTCTCTCGTTTCTTCTAAATCTTCTTCTAATGCGGTGATCCTAAGAACTAACGCTTTGTTACGTTTTTTAAATTTGAGAATTTTTTTGAAATTTTTAGCAAATAGAGCCAAATCATCTAAGTCAAAATCACACTCAGAGTCAGATGTTTCAATATCTGTCTTTCTTGCCGACCCCTCACTTTTTCTCTTTTGGGCATTAAGTGCAATCCCCTTATCTTTAGACTTGACGAATTTAGGAAACATATCAATTTCATATGTTTGCAAGTCTCCGACAACTTCCTTCAATTTTAGTGTATTTAAATTACCCATAGAATTTAGCACAGTGACTTTAGGGATAAAACGCTTAGGCAGTGATCTAAGAATCTTTTTAACAACTCTAGCATTAGGAATATGTTCACCAAGATTAAGGCTAGTATTAACAATATCAGATAGCCTAGCATAAAAATCATCAAAACATTCAGTTTCAAGCATGGTGATGGTCTCAAATTGAGTTGTTAAATTTTATAGTTTAGACTCTTTCACAGCATTAGTTCCTTCATGGGTAAGTGGCAAATCATCCCATGCCTCTTTTGACGTGGATCACGTCATGATACGTCGGAATTCGTCAGGAGTGACGAATCCAGAAATAGCACTTAAACCCTTAGAATTAAAAGATGACCATTTAAATTCTTCTTCAGTCCATGTAGTGACATGTTTTAAATTGGTCACGTTTTCAACAGTGACAGAGGGAGGTGTCCACCCTTTTTCAACTAAAATCCAGACACGCTCATATATGGCCTTTAAAGTAGACCTCATGAAGGCTTTCCAGTATGCATAGTTTGTCCCATCAAAAACTAGCATTTTATTATATGATTTCTCCATTGAACACGCTCTTTTTCCAAAAATCAATTTTTCAGAAAATTGATATCTTAGAAAATTTTTGAGGGAAATTAGGAATACACGATAGATTAGCGTAACCTTCTCTGATACCAATTTTAAGAGGTGCGCTTGCATTTAAATTAAGAAATTATATAATTAAACTCAGTTTTATCCAATCAAATCCTAAACATGCATCTAGGTGTGATTGAAGAAGATGTAAAACATGCAAGAACATTCAAACACACAAATGTGAGGAAAAATCCCCCAAAACGGCTAAACCTTTTATTTTTCACTATAATTTGTAATATACAGTTACACGGATTACAATGAAAAACAAGAGTAACACAGAAATACCCACAGGCGTCGGTTCTGGTGTCGTCGACTGAAATCTCCCTCAGGAACTTTAGATGTGCATCAATGAAGAAGAAAGACAGCTTCTCCACAAAGGTTAAACAAACACAAGTTGTGTTCTTGGGTTGCAAAGGATTCACAAAGATTTGGCAAAGTTGTGTGAATTAAAACATGAGTCTTGGGACTCAAAAAGATTAAGACTAGAGTAATTAGGACTCTTAAATTCGTCTCTGAAATCTCTCTTAAAATACACCACCGAAATAGGTATATATAGGACACTTGAGTTGGTGGAAAAATCTAAGCGGATCTATTCGTGATTATCAAATTCGGATCGGTCCGATTTTGATGCCGGATCGGTCCGGTTATCGGATTGGTTCATTTTTTAAAATCACTTCATCGGTTCGGCTTCGATCCGGGGTATACTGGTTTTGATGCAAATCAGATCGGTCTGTTTTTGATGCCGGATCGATTCGTTTTTGATATCGGATCGGTTCATTTTCAAAATAACCAGATCGGTCTGGTTTACCAAAAAAACTTTACCAAGTTATGATGTTGAAGACGCTTTGATATTCGGATCCGTTGATGTATATGCGATCTTGAATTTCTTCAATGGTGTAATGGTGTACGACATACATATTGACAATGGTAAAAATGACCTTAGAATAAGCATACACCCAACTTATATAAGTTCATTGGCTTTCCCGTAGCCTAGTATTCTCAGTATGTATAATATATTCCCTAATATACCCCGTACGTTATTCGTGTGTATTCTCCCTTGTATTTTTGCATCTATCTAATTCTATGAATTTTTTTATCTTTCGAGGGTCGACATATTCTCCGCTCACTAATAATTATAAGTTTTAAGTTACTCTACATTCATACAGGTCTAACACTCATTTAAATATGCCTATGGGAAGTTCGAAACAAAAATCGGGCCTTAAGAGTCATTCTGGAATATCGTTAGAAGACGCAGAAATCTCGTTCGAACGAGGGTCATTCGAACGAAGTCCCCCTACTTTGAACGAACTGCCAATATCGTTAGAAGGGACACTGTGTAATACCCCATAATTTTATGGCTTTTAATTATGAGATTAATTAATAAAATTGCTTTTAATTATTGGATTAATTAAATTAATTTGTGATAATTAATTGGAAATTAATCCGGATTTAAATACTAGCGAGGCGAGAGTTGGTATTTGATTATGATAATAATGTTGAATATTACTGAGTGATTAGGGTAATATATGATTATTGAATTTATTAATTTTGTCGTGAGTTGAAAGTACGACAATTTCGATAATTAAGTTGTGACGCGCGTGTCAGTCGTGTCAGGACCCAATTTAATGGATTTAAAAGTAATTTATTTTTATTTCATCCATATGATCATTTTGAGTGCTCTAACGAGTCCGAAAGGGTTGAGATAGTCAGAAAACACTAGCCGGGGGTTTAGTTTGGGTCCCGGGACATTTTAGGCCTAACCAGCAGCCCGGGAGGGTATTTTAGTCATTTTGATTTTTTGAGGAATAGTAATCCACGAATTTTAGACTGATTTTATCAGCCAACGCTTGAGTTCCTTAGTGTTTCAAAACCAAAAATCATAAACTACCATTAGAGAGGAATGGAAGGAAGTTCCCAAAAGAGAAACAACCCTTGGAGACTTTTACACCACCGTCACCACCTCCGGATAGATCAGAAAGCAAGAATCACTCCCATACCGTCTGCTTCAAAGGATCAGAATTTTTAATTCAAGAAAATGATTTATCTTGCAATAATTTATGGTATATACTTTACATGATAGTTTAGGTTTGATGTCAATTTATGAATAATGACAAAAATATGAAATTGGAGACTTAATAATTGATTTTGGGTAGGTTTGCATGTAGTAGTCCTTCTGGAACTGTTTGATGAACGAAATTATAAATTAAGGGTTAAGAATCACGAAATTTAATTGAGGATTATGATGATTTTGGAAGAAATAGTGAAGAATTAGGGTTGTAGTGAAACTCATGACTTTTGATCCAAGGAAACGATGTTATATTATAGTTTAATGATTCTTGAACATTAGAACTTGTGTATATATGTTGGTTTAATGATTAGTAAACTTACTTGGGAGAATGGGGTATTGTAATGAAGAATTTGAGATGTAAAAAGGAAGAAACCCGTAACTTTTGAAGAGAAATCTGGGCAAAAACCTGCTTCATCGATCGATCGATCCAAGAATGTCGATCGATCATTTTTGTCGATCGATCGACCTCTCCTGATTTTTGGCAATTGTTTTCCTTTAAGGTTTAATGAAAATTTTAAAGCCGATATTGATTCTTAGGGTGATTAATATAATATTGTGGCACTTAGTTAGGGTCAGTAGGGTCTTAGTTATTGCCAGAAAATGTTATAACTTATGGGATTGAGCGTTATAATTACGAACGGTTATCGAGTGAGGACGATTCGAGATCTTTCGATTTTGAGACTGAAAGTGGAATGAAAGATAAGTTAAGAGATTTTATATTTGCTGAGATAACCTTAGGAACAAATGGGAGCCCTAGTATTCACTTGGGATAGGTATAGGTACCCGAATCCGTATGACGAGACTTGTCGCATTAAATAAATATTACATGAAATATTCGGAACGTAGATATTGTGGGTGAGACTTAATATATAGGGGAGGAGTATACCTATATTGAAATTGTATATACTGGTTGTGTGATTTTCTAGTATATGGATTATTGTGTATAACATACCTACCATACTTGCTATCACAGGAGGTCGTTCGTAAGAGGATAGTCTAGTCTTGATGTGACTTTCGGGGGGACTTTAGATTGATACCTTAGAACATAGAACTTGGAAGGGCTTATCGCTGAACGGATAAGTCTGCTGACCTTGGGAGCGTAGGTATGTGCGTGACCCATGGGTATGTGAACTATGTTCACCTCCACTATGTGTGATTTTTATTGAAACGGTTCCTGAGTGATTCGAAACTTGTGATCCTCACGTACGTGATGTACCAAGATTCGATAGCAGAGTATGACGGCATCGTAGTTTCTATCCTTGTGGGGTGCCTGATTTGTATATGAGATATTATACTGGTGTATATACTTATACTTGTGATAGTTCTGTTGTGTTGCTTAGTAGATGTGAATAACTAAGATATCTGCATGGGCTAAGAATGTGAGAATTTAATTAACAATTGAGATAAGTAATTTAATGAATGTGAATATGGGTTATGAATATTGCTTGTTGGGTGTTAAGAGTAAATACCCTATGGTAGAATGCGAAAGCAGGGGTGGTTCGGAATAGTTAATTAGTGGCATCACTAGGATGGGTTAAGGGCATATGGTAGGCGTGAACATTAGTTGAGAGGTAAGAAATTCATGTGAGAGTACGTAACTAACATGTTTATAATATGTGTTTCTTTATTGTAATTTAAACACTTGCTATATTTTAAACTGTTTTCACCTCGGGCTTTGACCCGTTTTCTTCCAAATCTATTTTGTATTGTAAAAACATTTTTAGGTTCCCAGCCACAGGGACGCCAAGCATAGGAGATTCATTTTGAGGACGTACTGTAGCTGATGTGGAAGCTACAGGATATTAACATTAGATGACTCCATATTTATCATTGATTCATTCTGAAGCATTTGTATCAGTTAGGGAATGTCGCCCATTCCTTCTTAGAGGTTGTACTTACAGACTTTTTTTATTTGAGATATTGGTTTATTCAGACTCTTGTGTTGGGACTTTACTTACTCTGGTATTATTATTATGGGAGTGTTTACTCCAGACTCAGTTTATTTCATTTTGTTGGTTATTCATATGAGATTTTTATGCGACTGATGCTTGATGATTTAATTACTTGGGTAATTGTTAATTTAATTAATAAAATTTGACATCTCTATTTTTAAATATTAGGTGGCTAGTAATTAACTAATTATTTTCGACAGTGATGCTAAGACTGAACCAACTTGATATCCTGTATTAATTTAATAAAGGAGTAGCTACCCGGTATTTAATTAGACGGGGTGTTACACACTGGAATCTCGTTAGAAGTATCGTTCGAAAGAGGTCGTTCGAACGACTTGGGATGGACTTCTAACAAAATTTCCGAAGTAGCCCAATTCATCTTCAAAGTTCGTTTTTCCAGATTTTCTCCTATTCAATCTTAACCTAAACTCTATCCAACCCAAGTACAAAGTTTCCAAACTACTCTAAGTCACCCTAGAACACTTCTTAGCATATTTTAGGGGTTAAATCCTTTTAATCATCAAGTAAATTCAACGGTTTCCTAAATTTTCCATAAGTCATATTAACATAAACCCAGAATTATTAATTTATAAAAAAAACCCCATTTTTATTTCGTGATTAACATCTAATTCACCAAATTTCACATTCCTAATAAGAGAAAAATCCTCTACATGTAAAACCCCATCAAATTTCTAAGATTCCTACAGAATCTCATTATATGTAACCCAAATTTGGTATTAATAGTTCTAAAACCTCAACATATGTTAACACGAATAATATATGCTAAGAGAAAGAGCAAGATAATCACTTGCCTTAAAATGAACTTTTGATTTGCGGTTGAAATTAGTATGGGAACGATCCTCTTGACACTATCTACGCGTTGGTGTACTTTTTGGTGTGAAAGGTTAAGTTCTTGGCTTAGGGCTCTAAAGGAGTCTTCTTCCTCTTCCTTGGTTATCTCTCTCTTTTTCTCTCTTTCTAACATAGGTTGAAACTAACTGGCCACTAACCTTAAATGCTTTTAATTAAACCCAATTTTCGTCCATTTAATTACCCAAAAATGCCAAAAGACCAAAATACCCCTCCGGGGTGTCGTTTTGGGCAAAAATGTCCCGAACTCCAATTTAAATACCCGAGTAGTGTTTTTTGACTATTTCGACCCTTCCGGACACTGTGGTGCACTCAAAATAGTCATCCGAGTTATATAAAAACAATTTACCTTTTAAACCCCCAAATATATACTAGTGACACAACTCATACGTGTCCAAAATATTTATAACATAACTGCTGTGTATCTCATCCCCATCCATATTATTATTTCAATAACTACTAATTATCATCACGCTAGTAATTATTATCATAAAATTGGATTAATGATAATTTAAATTTTCTCCCTTTAATTTAATTAATCCCCATTTTCCATGATTTCATAAAAATAAATATAAGTAAAAATATGGGGTATTACATACTTCCCCCTAATAACAGAATTTTGTCCCAAAATTTGAAAAAGAATATATGTATACCTAGCAAGAATAACTCTGGATAACGTTCACACATGTCATCCTCGCGCTCCCAGGTTGATTCCTCAGCATTACGGTGCCGCCACTGAACACATACTAGTGGTACTATTTTTTTATCTCAACTTCCTCTCGCTACGGTCTAGAACAGAAACTAGCCCCTCCTCGTAGGAGCTATCAGGATGTACGTCTATCTCCTCCAACGCATTATGGGTGTGAGACAAATCATTTCGAAGAAATCTCCTTAGTGAAGAGATATGGAACATGTCATGGACTCTATGCAAGTGCTCCGGTAGCCCAAGTCTATAAGCAACTGGCCCAATCCTCTCGATAATGGGGAATGGCCATACATACCTAGGTGCCAACTTTCCCTTATTCCCAAAACGCATAACTCCCTTCATAGAAGACACCCGAAGTAACACCTGATCTCCAATGTTGAACTCACGAAATACCATTTGGCATCAGCGTAGCTCTTCTATCGATCTGAGCAACTCGAATACGGCTCCGAATCAACTCTATCTTTGTCGAAGTATCATGAATCACTTTCAAACCAATTAACTTGTTGTCCTCCACATCTAGCTAACATGCTAGGGAATGATAAGGTCTGTCGTATAGTGCCTCGAATGGGGCCATACCGATAGTAAACTGGTAAGAGTTGTTATAGGCAAACTCTACCAGTAGAAGGTACTGCTCACAGCCTCCGCCAAAATCAATAATGCACGTAACAACTGATTCGTCCGCTCTGTCAGACCATCCGTCTACGGGTGATAGGCTGTGTGCTCAGTCGCAACTCTGTACTCAATGCCTACTGAAAACTCTCTCAAAATCGAGACACAAACACCTTATCTCTGTCAGACACGATATTGAGAGGCACACAGTGGAGTCTCACTATTTCTCCTATGAATATCTGGGTGTACTATCCCGTGGTATAGTCTGTCCTGGTCGGCAGGAAGTGGGCTACCTTGGTCAGCCGATCCACTATCACCCATATCGAATCGTGACCCCTCTGTGATGTGGGTAATCCCGTGATGAAGTCCATGGAAATGCTCTCCCATTTCCACATAGGAATCTGTAATGGTTGCAGAAGTCGTGGCGATCTCTGATGATCCACCTTTACTAGCTGACAAGTGGTACATTTTGAAATGAACTCGAGGATATCCTTCTTCATCTCGCTCCACCAATACTGTCTATGCATATCCTGGTACATCTTATCCCTGCCGGGATGTACCTCAAATAGGGAACCATGCGACTCTGCCATCACCTTGTATCGCAAGTCTTCACCCTCGGGAACAAACAATCTCCCATTAAAACGTAGACCGCCGTCTGAACCCACGGTGTAAGACTCAGCCCCCTCGGCTAGAAGCTTTATTATTTGACTTGGAATAACGGATCATCTACCTGAGCCTATACTACTCCCGTAATAATTTGGGGCATAACCGTCATCACAGACATGAACGATCGAGCCACCGCATACTGGTTCCCTAACTCCTTCCATTTCTCTTTCCACACCTCGTCCACCTCACCTACTAACCTACGGCTCAACACGTCTGCTACCACGTTAGCCTCCTTCGGGTGGTATTGGATATCAAACTGATAATCCTAACGAGCGGAGCGCCACTATCGATAAAACTAAACTAAATCCATCAATATCAAGTAACAAGGTATAGAGCATCTAAATAAAATCCCACCAAACAAGACAAGCCACTAATCTCAATTCTCCAAATCTGAAGTGCAAGCACCACCGCTTCCAACTCTAAATTGTGGGTGGGGTAGTTCCTCTCGTGAGGGTTAAGATTACGGGAAGCATAAGCTATAGCCTGATCCTCCTGCTGCAGTACACCTCCAAGTCCTAACAAGGACACATCAGTGTAGACTAGATACTCCACTACCAACTTGGGTAATGCTAACACTGGTGCTGAGGTTAACTTGTCTTTCAACTCATCAAAGGCTAATTGACAAGCATCATCCCATTCATACGGTACTCCCTTGTGAGTCAGGTTCATCAATGGACCCGCTATCTTCGAAAAGCCTCGGATGAACCTCCTGTAGTACCTTGCTAACCCCAAGAAACTACGCACTTTTGTTGGTGTCGTGGGCTGATTCCACTCCCTCACTGTCGACACTTTGCTCGGGTCAACCGATATCCCCAATTCCGACACAACATGCCCCAAAAACTGTACCTCCCATGACCAGAATCCGCGCTTCTCATACTTAGCATATAATTGATCCTCTCATAGATTCTGAAGGACCTATCTCATGTGCTCAGCATGCTACTCCTTAGTCTGTGATTAAATCAGGATGTCATCTATGAAGACGATGACAAACTGATCCAATAACTCTCTAAACACTCAGTTCATCAGGTCCATGAATGCGACTGGAGCATTTGTCAGCCCAAACGGAATGAATCTGAACTCATAGGACCTATATCTCGTTAAGAAGTAGTCTTCGACATCTCCTACTTCCTGATACACAGCTTATGGAATCCCGATCCTAAGTCAATCTTTGAGGATAAGGTAGATCTCCTCAACTAATCGAATAAGTCATCGATTCGAGGCAATGAATACTTATTCCGTATCGTGACTTTATCATCTTCACTTATTACACCGATATATTCTCGATGTAAAACATTTGATATCACTTCTTACGTCATATCGTACAGTTCTACTCACCGTGCGTAGGAATACAATTAAAGTTAAGGTCACGGATGATAACCAGGGTACCAAACTCATATGCTAAATACCAACCATCCCCAACTACCGGCATTCTCTAGGTTTCATGCGTGGGATGTCTCGCAAAGCGAAATCCAAACAAGGAACCCCCTGATACACTACTAACTAACATTATCGATCAACGAAAGTTGTGGTCCTTAGTATTTGTCTCATACCCCACATCCCTACTTACTGTTAATAATAGCGCATCTATTCTCATGTTACGAAAAAGATATTCAACACATTACTCCTAGTAACTTGGTGTTAAGCTCTTCAATTTGCCACAAAATTATTCCCATGCCTAGAGATATTTGATTCTTTCCTGAATCACTATAGTAAACATTTCTTTAAGGTGGAAAAACTTACTCTTAGTTTAACACTCTATTTTATGTATTAGTAGTCGTGTTGTTATAACTTAATAGTAGGACGCATATGATGAAGTGATGATGGGTTTTCTAGCAAAAATTGATAATAAATAATTTTTATGAAATAAACATGTTTGCAAAAATATTGTTTTCTTGGAAATAAAGGAAGAGTAAATATTTCAAAGTTTTCTTAAAAGGAAACTAAGTTTGGGCCTTTTATGAAAATGGCATTTCTAGAAGTTTAAAGTTAAACATTTTATGAATACAATGTTTGGAATGATGTTGATTTTTCTAAAATGTTCAGTGAAATAATGTTCCGAAGTTTCTTGCAAAAATAAAGATTTATAAAAATGGGACATTGGTTGAGTTTTAAGAAAAAAAATGCCCCTTAGTCTAGAAAAGTATATTTTTGCAAGTGTTATGAATTTTCTACGATTAATTGTATGTTTAACCCATTTAATAAGATTTTTGGGAGTTGAAATCCATCTTCTCATGCATATAAACTTGTAGTATTTGGGTAATGGGCATATAAGTAAGTTTAAAGAAGTTTTCATTGAGTTTAAACATGAAATGAGGAAATAAGAAAATTCATCCCTTAAGGTGTGTAATGGGTGTTGTTCAAAATGTGAAGTTTCAAGACTACAAATATTAATAAAGAAAATGACATTTTCTTATAAAGTAATCTTGTATGTTTAATGATTTTTAAAAATGAAGGTATTGAAATAAAGATGTTTCTAATTGAGAAAAAAATTACTCCAAAGGGTTAAAAATGGGTGAAGGTGTTAAAAACACTTAAGAAGTTAGTGTGGGTAACTTAGTGGTATTTTGAGAAAATTAACACTTGTAAAATTGGAGTTAAAGGTGAATTTGGAAACAAATGGGTAAATCGATAATATTACATAAAGTGAAACATTTTAATGAAATAAAAATATTGGAAATGGTGTTACACATGATAGTCCTAACAAATATGATTTTTGGAATAAAATCAAAGCTAAAGTGTAAAGGATATGAAATGATGATTTTTCAAAGTGTAACACGAGTTGAGATGAAATCCTGAGTTTTAGCTTCTACCGAGTAAAAGGAAAGGTGGAATAATGTGGACATTTGAAATTTTTTAAAACAAATTAAAATGTAACTCAGATTACACCAAAAAAATTAAGGAGGGCCCGGAAGCTTGGGATGAAAGATCCAAAACCACTGACCAAAGCATATGGTGCGTATAGCTGGCGGTGTGGAGCCCATTAAAGTATGTGATTATTAGAAGATTCGGAAAAAAGATAAAGGAATAAGGAACATATCAAGAAATGAGTTGTGTGGTGAAACTGTGTTAAGACTACTTAACTTGAATGAATAAATAAATGTCTCGGTAAAGGTAAAATGACCAAGTAAATGTGAAATTATTTAATGTCCATAAGCTAAAGGAAAGGTAAAGTAAGTGGGTAAATGAATGATTAAGCAACCTAAGTGCTTAAACCCATAATTAGTACAAGGGTGTGTTGTGAAAGGTTTTTAAAGGCTAAATGTGTATTTTCAAACACGGTGTTCACGTGTGTTGAAAGGTTAATTTTCAGTGAGAATACTAATGTGGATTGGTAATAATAAAAAGGGTAATTTCGATAAAGAAATGGCTTTCGGTCAAACCAAGTGTAGTTGTTTCAAGAATTTAATCATGCGTGTTAAATAAAGTGAGAAATGTCAAAATGAGAAAAAAGAAGACTTTTACAAGATTAAGGTGAATTAATCTAGTTAAATAAGGTTTTCGAAAGTAAAACTAATTCATGCATTAAGTATATGTGTGGGCATGTATATATATATATAGACACAGACACACACACACACACACACATAATGTGGGTGTATGCGCATGTAGGTATAATGTGTTAGAGTCTTCTTTTTGCCATTCGATTTTATACTGTGTTTTGTATATTTTCCACTAAGCAGTAGACTCACTCCCTCATTTTGTTACGATAGGTTGGGTGTGGTTTCATTTTTTGAGAGCGTTACATATGTAAGTACTCTCTTTTATTTTATGTTAGTAGCTCTAAAATCTTGGACTTCGGGGTGCTCTCCATGGGTCCCTCACGTAATTTGATTTGAAGTCAAAATCGCATGCTAAGCAAGTGAAACCTTAATTAAAATAAAATTGGATTAGCAAAATTATATAGTTTTTTCATTGCACTTAACACCCAACGCTCGGGTCGGATCGGGTTAACCACATGTAACTCATAAATTCAGGCTGAGGAATTACAAATGTTATCAAATCTCTAGGTTCAAGGTTCCTTTCGAGAGTGACGTGGTGAGGTCGGTTGTGGATCTTCTGATGTCGATGTTGGTTTGGTTTGATCACAGTAGTTTTGGTGATAGTTAGTTTGTGTCCTCGATAATGAAGTCAAAGAGGTTACCATGGCGGATGAATTATTTTCCAAGTGTTAGGCGACCAAGTTAGTTGTCTTTAATCGCTTTCGCGCTTCTAATTTAGATATGCTAGTAAGTTTCGAGTGTCCATGCAAGCCAATAGTGGCGACATCGCTTTTTTTAGTATAAGGTGCTTGTGTGTCAAATGTAGTGAGTGATATTAGAAGCCAAATGAGATGTAGAGAAAGATGAATGACGTTTGTTGAATAAATACATGAATCATGTAAAGTCAGTTGTGGAGAGTAGGTGGCTAGTGAGTTATACCTCAACAATGTTGATTTGTGATAGGAATACTTTCAGTTATCTGACTAGGTACTTTTGGGTAGTTAGTAACATTGATGTGATTAGGCGAATTCGATCCTTGGGATAGTATCTCGTTGTAAGTCAATTGATGATTTAGTGGGCATGGTGAACTATGTTGGTCAATGCTCGGGATGTGTACTAGGTCAAAGTCACTAAGATAATATTGTTGTAAGTGTCCAGTGATTCTTGATTGAAGTTTGTACCTCATAGGGTATGATCAGAGTTACGGGCCAATTGTAATAAGTATATTATGTGCGTAATGATGATGGTTGAGGAGACTTAGGAGTGAAATCTAGGTAGTATTTTATGTCGGGATTTTAGAAAATATGATGTGATTTCAAGAAATATGATCTTTAGTGATGTCAATGATGCAGACCTAGAGATTTATAGGTTGTGGGCGACGTTGTGTATCCTGCCATAATCCTTAGTAGTGTTAGTGGTGGTTTTCACGTGGCATATGGTCAAAACCGTTTAAAAGAAAGATGAGATTATTATCTAAGTGTAAATGCTTGTTTTAACTGCCTAAGTAATGTCTAGGTGCGAGGTAATCCTAGTGTGAGTGTGATTTAAGGGCATCTTGGAGTGTCTATAGGACACATTGTGTGTAACGTCATCGAGGATAAAAATTGACTTATTATGACTTCTTAAGGTATTCAACGACTAATGTCTTCGTGAGCACCTAGTAATCATGATGTGAGTATTGAAAGTTTGTAGAGCTCACCTACAGTGATAAAAGTATGCAGGGTGAAATTGTTTCAGGCTTGGAGACTTTTACATGGAGTATGTTTGATGTCCATAGGAGACCAGTTAAGTCCGGTGTGAAGAAGCATTAGAGTCCTAGTGGTGATTTTGTTAAGGGTTAGGTGATTATCTCAGGTTGTTGGTCAAGGTTTAAAAGAGTTGAATAGTGTACGTGTCGGGTGCAATTTCTCAAATTAGCACGGATGGGTGGTGTATCCTCTTAAGGAGGAATTGTAAGCTCGTGTCGTTATGGGGCGTGATGCCCGGATATCATGGAATGACTAACAGTAGAGGTGTGAGACTTGGTTTTGAGGTGTACTAGGAAATGTATTCGAGACTTAGGTTGATGATGCCATGTGGAGATTTAAAAATGGAAAGCAAAGTGGGGTAATATCGAAGCATGACTAGAATGTTTGCGTGTATCGAAAGTATGCTAGGATAGCCTTAGCAAGGTAATGACTAGTTCTTAGCACGTCCTACCAAGTCGATACGGATTAGAAGTTGTAGCTCTATATGATAATCACTACCCTTAGAATGCTAATGGCGATCGGTGTGGTGGTCACGTGAGTTCAGTTTGGGTAGAACCTGGAAGTAAGCTTAGTGATGATCCCGTATAGTCAAAGGGTACAATAAGGTGAATGTCTTTCTTGAATAGAGTGTCGCTTAAGGGTATTTGGGATCGCGATCATGATATGGTAAGGGAAACATTAACCTAGGTGTAGTAGGTTGGTGACATTTTCATCAGTAAATATACTAGGTCAATGTAAAAAAGAGCATTAAGCATTCGCCAACTATAGTGGTTCATGTGTGCCAAGGACGTGAAGGGGAGGGCCTCACTCTTAAGGAGGGAAGTCGAGCATTGATTTTTTAGAGAATGATGAGCTTGTACGTTTCTTTTATCTTACGAGAATGAATGATTGTGATTTAATCCGTCACGATTGGTGACTTAAACCAGGGTATGTGGCTAGGATAAGTACCCAGTGAGAGCTTTGGGGATGAGTGATAAGACTTCGAGAATATGGCGTACGTTCACTTTCATAAATCACATCCTGATACGTATGGGCATGATTTTCTCTAAGCATTTGCGTGTTCCTTTCGACTTCGGTAATCGAGGATCGACCACGTATGTGGTAGTTCAAATTGGTACTATATCATGGTATGTTGCGGTTGGGCCTGGTAGAGCACGGGTGGAACTGATATGGTCAATTCTACTCGGTAACTAGATGCGCCCTATTTAAAGTATTCTTATTATTTCACAAAGTTCAGTGTGAGGGTTAGTGCGCTTTTAGCCACACGATCTGCTCGTAGTAATTACCTTTATTTAGATTAACGAGCTTTCGACTGGCCGGCGTCGCAGTCGGTGGTTTTGGTTGGAAGGAGCGGGATATTTACCTTAGGATATTGCGTAGTGTTAGAAATCGAGAAAACTTAGCACATAGTGTTGTTCTGCCACGACGAGTTGATTAGTGTGAGACTCGAGAGAGCGCACAAGGTGGGACGCCTAGAGTAGTACAAAGGTCATCAGAGTGACGCAGTGGAAGGTGTCATCCAAGTGTACGATGATGATTTGGTAGGTGTATTACTTCTCGAAGTGAGAAATTAGCAATGTATGGTTAATGGAAAGCTTATGAAAATTTGTGCTACGCAAGATGTGTGGTCCTAAGATTGAAAATGGTTCTTGATGATGAATTTGTTGATTTGTCATATTGCGGTTTGCTTTTGGGTGAGTATTGATCACCAGAGAGGGTTTCCTGTGGAGGCACCGGTATACTTTGGGTACTAGAAAAGGTAGTCTTAGGACTCGATTGAGCATGTCCATCAAGTGAGTGGAGACTTGGAGTCGATTATGTGACGTTCATGGTTACTGCAATGGTGGATGTTTGATCATGTCATATGTTGAGCCTTTAGTGACAAACCCCATATAAGGGTACGTGATGTGATCTTAGTTATTGAGGACTTCGAAGATCTTCTCTTAGAGGGTTTCTATGACTTATAATGAGAGTTGGTGAACCCCATGAATTTGAAGAATGAATGGATACAAAATTTTAGGGATGAAATTCCCCAAGGAGAAAAGTTTGTAATAGCTAGTCCTAACATTTTAATTTTTTTCCCATATAAGTTGAACTAAGATGAGAACCTTGGGATTTGGATCATGATAATTGGGATTATATTCTGATTTAATTATTGTTGGAGGCTCGATGATAATTGTTTAAAATTGTGGGTAAAAATTGGAATTTGGAGGGTTCGAACGAAAGTGGGATCGTTCGAATGAGATTTCGGTCTCGTCAGAAGTACGGAATAAAACGAGCTTTGAATGATATCCCATTGTGTAACTATTCAAGGTCATTCGAAGGTCGTTAGAAGAGAGGGATCGAACGACACAACCTTCTCATTTGAATGATGGGTGAATCTAGTTTGAACTATGCATTTTGAAATTTTATGTTCAAACTGCCCTTGTGCTCTATCACATTTTTGACCTATGGATCGTTGAGCTGTCGATATTTGGTAAGCTTATATGGGAAAAAAATGAGATTTGGAAGGATTGGGGGTGTTTTATAAGGTATGTTTGGCTCATTTGGGTTTATTTTGAGTTGGAAGAAGAGAGAGAGAGAGAGAGAGAGGGGTGGGTCTTCCACCATTTTTGTGTGTTCTTCCACCTCTCTCCACCACAAACCACCATGCCACCATGCCACAACCCCTCCACCTTATATCCCCATATTTGTATGTATTCCATCATATTTGAACCATACATACCCATTTCCACCATTATATAACGAAGCTACGAATTTTAGAGGTGTTGTTGGATGTTTTGGAGAAGATGAAGATAGAGCTTTCATGGAGTTTGAAGAGGGTGTTGAATTAGTCTTGCTTGGAAGCTAAATGGAGCATGATTTTGGGTGAGGAAACCTACTTGAGTCCACCTTATAATGTGAGGGGTTTCCATCTTCTTAGATCTTCCATGCCTACCACTGATGGAGCTTCTTGGAGGTGGGAAAACCTACTCTTAGTTTAAGACTCTATTTTTTGTATTAATAGTCTTGTTGTTAGAAATTAAGAGTATGATGCATACGATAAAATGTTGATGGATTTTATAGAAAAAATTGATAATATACATTTTTATGAAATAAAAATGTTGGAAAAATATTATTGCGTTGAAAATAAAGGAATGGTAAATATTTTAAAGTTTTCTTGAAAGGAAACCAAGTTTGGACCTTTTGTGAAAATAGCCTTTCTAAAAGTTTAAAGTTAAACATTTTATGAAATAGAATGTTTGGAATCATGTTGATTTTACTAAAATGTTTGGTGAAATAATTTTCTAAAATTTCTTACAAAAATGGAGTTTTTATAAAAATGGGACATTGGTTGAGTTTTAAAAAATAAAATGTCCCATAGTCTAAAAAAGCATATTTTTGCAAGTGTTATGAATTTTCTAGAATCGATTTCATGTTTAACTCATTTATTAGGATTTTTGGGAGTTAAA